>CM060987.1:34959340-37536306 GCA_030765065.1 Deroplatys truncata | reverse complement strand
ACGAAAATGGTTCACTCAACAATAAAATGTATGAGACACAAATTGTGTATTTTAATGCGATCTACATTTTTTTTTTGTAGTAAAATTTTGTGTATCTCTTATGGTTTACCAGTTATGCAAAAGTCGTTCACAATGAAGAATACTTTGGGAGACATTCCCAGAAAATTCAAGATATACATTTTATTTGTCATGAAAGTATCTTAAATATATGATACTTTAATCAAAATCGTTAGCCATTTTTGAGAAAATTAATTTTCGAAAAATGTTCCATGCAAAGGGTAATCTGGGGTGGGGGGGATTTTCCTGAAAACCTTCATGTCTTATCTCTGGAAGATACTGAACCTAAATACCAACTTTGGTTTTCATCCGATTGTTCGTTTCTGAGTTATGCTGTTCACAGACACATAGACACACACACGGACATGTTTCCAAAAATGCTTTTTTTGGATTCAGGGGTCTCAAAACATGTATTTCCGGTGAAATCTCGGTATCAAATTTTTGGGTGGAATACAATACTTTCCCTACTTGCTATACATAGTAGAGAAAGTAAAAATGGCGGTAACCAGGACTAGCTCTTTGCTTCACAATTGAGAATTAAGTAGCAAAGTTTTCCTTACTATTGTGCATCACCATCTATCGATAGCACCACATCCAGCCTTTCACTCCTAAACACTGGCCCCAGACTGGCTTTACAAAGCATGCCACACTTAACCGTTTCCTTCCCCAGTTGTATCCTCCCCATGTACTCTATTTGCCTTCTTGTAGACCAGCAAGATCATGCAAGCTCAGTTAAATGACCATCCAACGGAAACTTTAGCTACCCATCCCACAATATGTAGTTTAACAATTCAATATCTCTGTATGTTACAATATCTTGCACAAGCATTAGAAGCAGTGGATAGAAAAATATTAAGAAAAGGAAAGTGGGATCTTGACTTTTTGTTTCAAAAGCAACTTACCTCATTGGTGTGGTGTCACCAGATACCAGTATCTGCCGTTTTCACATATTGGCATTCTGTAACTCACCTCTGTGTAATCCATGACAGTGCAGCTGTGGTGGTTGGTTTGATGCATGCATGTTGACCACAATTCAGGTCAGGTGTTTTAATTGCAAAGAGGCTAATAAATTTTTATGAAATTAAAGCATACCTAAATGAACCCTGAGTACAATGTGCTTGAAATTAATTGGTATCCACCAAAAAAAAATTCTGGAGCATGATAATGCTAAAAAATTGGCCATTTGGTTAGATCCTTGATAGAAACTGATTATAAGGATTGTAAAGTTATATTTTTCTCTGCGTATACACCATTTTGAATCAACTTACATTGAAGAGTAACTGTGGAAGTTTGAATTCTACATGTGCAGATTTTATTTTGCTTTGTAGTTGTAACATATAACTAATTCATCCTCTAAAAGCCACTACACCATTTTCACTGGTTCATTAAGTGTACTATTTTGCCCCCAAAGCTCTGAACCAAACCATATACTGATCCATGAAATCTGGTTAAGTTACAATATAAATAAGACTGATAAAAAGGTATCCTTTGTATGGACTCCCTCTCACATTAGCATAAAAGGTAACAAAACAGCAGATGAAGCTGCAAAAGAAACAACTAAACATCCCATCAGTGATTCATCGATCGCCTCTCCAAACCAAGACTCATCAGTTTCATTAAACACATGTACATGCAAAAATGGAAATTGCAATGGTTATTAATCAACAGCAAACTTCATGAAGCTCGCTCAGGCTACACACAACCTTTTCTGCATTACCAAACTCTCAAAAGTAGAGCTCAAGTTATCACCCGGCTTAGAATTGGGCACTCCAAACCAATGCACGTTATGTTCTCACTAAGGACCAACCTCTAAACTGTAACATTCCTCTAAGCATTCTGCATATCCTTATACATTGTCCACAGTACAGTAGATGTAGACAACAAGCAGGCATTTCCAATCTTCTCAATGTAGTTAACAGACTCAATATGCTCAAGAAGATGCTGTTTCTAATGGATACAAAAATCTCTGATTTACTGTAAATGTTTACCTAATTCCATGTTTATCTAATTGTGAATTAATGTATATAATTATGTGTTATATATGTATATCATAATGTATTTTTATGATAATAGGTCGTGATAAGCCCATGTACTCAAAAGGGCCTTAAATAAACCTTTAATAATAAAAGAAATATAAAGAAAACATGGCAACTTGCAAGTTGCTTTTTTGTGTCTTGGAATTTGTGAAACACAATTCAGCATTCGTGGGCATATCAAAGATTTGTTCTTAATACCCCTGGTAACATTCATAGGTGGTATAATCAGATCCAAAAGACGAAGTGTCTCTGTAAAGGAAAGAGCATTGGGCGGCTACATGTGCTAGATGAGAATGTAGAGAATGCCAGAATAGCTTTCGCACACAGTCTTAAAAAATTGTGTGGTGGGATAGTTGAACTGCAACTCCAACAATGACAGCATTGAAGGTGTTAATGAAATGTGCCTTCTCTACCTGCAGACCTAAGAGAAGAGAAATGGCAGATGGGGGGGGGTTTAAAGTTAGAAGTTGCCAAGGAGGTGGATTATTTGGGGGTGAGGATGAGCAGTAATGGGGAATGGGGGGCGCATAGCAGGAAGGTTATGGCTAAAGGAAAGGCAGCAATGACAGGAATAAGGATGTGCAAATATAAATTAGAAATGCCAACTAAATGGATAGAAAGAATATATGAAGCATTGGTAGAAGCAAGAATGCTATATGCAGTAGAAATTTGGAAGGAAACTGAATTAAACAAAAACAAAAAAATAGATCAGAGCTATAGAATGTTTTGTAAAGAGCTTTTGGGGTTACCAAGATCAGCACAGGGGAAGTAGCATTAGTGGAATTAGGAAGAACAAGAAGAAAGGGAGTGATACTAGAAAGGACATTAAAATTCTGGTTTAGATGCCTGAGAAAAGATGAGGAAATTTTAAAGATATGCATGGAACAACAAAAGAGTATGAAAAATAAAAATAGCTGGTGGACAGGGGTAGAAAAAATTATGGAGAAGATAGGAATGGGATATATTTAGAGAACAGGAGAAAGAAATAGCAATGGTTTCTGGATAACAGTAAGAAACCGTGGAGGACATAGAAAGACAAGAGATTTGGGGAAGCTTAGAGAATAAAGTTACTAGGGTTCTATAGATTAGTAAAAAGGAAATGGGGAAGAGAAGAGTATGTGGATTATTGTAATAGAGCAGAAAAAAAAGCGTTTACATGGATGAGAACAGGATCAATGTATCTGAGAGGGCTAAGAGGTAAAAAAAATGGAATTTGTGAATTATGCGGAGGCAGTGAAAGCACAGAGCATTATATGACAGAATGCAAGAATTAGCAGAATGGAGACAAGAAGTATGAGAAGAAAAATGGGGAAAAAATAGTTAGGAAAATAGTAGCAATTAAAATGCTAACGAGAAAGGAAGAAAAGCAAAATAAGAATATGGGGGAGTTCTTAAAGAAAGTAAAAGAGAAATGGATTAGAAAAGTAAGAGATAAGAAAGGTAGAAAGGCAAACGGAGGAAGGAGAGAATGGGCAATAGGGATTAAAGGTAGCAAGGGATGCTTAGATGAGCCAGAAGGCTGGGGTGCCAGACAAAAAGAGCAGCATAGCTGGCAAGGAAATTTGTACATAGGTTAAGTTAGTTTATAAGTGGAATATTGTAAAAAGAACTGTGTAAAAATGTACAAATAAAGTATCTATCTACCTACAGACCTACCAAAGTTGAGATAGAGGATTATTGCAACAGTAGGATCATTTATAGCAGACATGACAATGCTAGTGTGGCAAGAAATGGACTATCAGCTTGATGTGTGCCATGTAACAAATGGATCCCATATTGAATATGGGTGTATGGTAACTTCCACAGTTTTTCTTTAAGATATGCTAAATCATATTGTATATTGCAGAGAAAATATGCAATTGCAGACAAAAGTATTGGAACAAAGATGTTTTTTATTGGATAATGCTTGTATCCACCATAGATTGAGAGGTATTGGTTCTTTTGATCTTGAATTGTATTCTCCCTTTCCTACGTTGAAGTCTAGAAGGATACTCTAAAACTTTCTTCCTGTGGGGGAAGAATACCCAATTGCTCCTCATATGATGGCTTCCTGCTAGGACACAAGTATTAGAATGCTCCTCTTAATTAGTAAAAAAAAAAGCCATTGGTTGGGGTCTGCCACAGGTTGTTTTTGTGTTCCCCGCTCATTCTCCTTTTCATCAAGAGTGAGTGAGTGAGAGTTGTTTTATTTTATGAGATAGTAAATGGAGACGTAAACAAGCAGAGACAATACTGGAGTTTTGAAAAATTGTTATACAGCTATTCAATAAAGATAAAACTTATGCAGAGATTGCAGATACAGTTAATAGAAGTTGAACAACAATGTTTAACATTGTTCAGCACTGTGAGAAGTTCCACAAGTGCTGAATAAACACAGAACTGAAAGAACATCAAAGCTGAGCCAAAGGGAACGGAGGGCAATACTGAAACATGTGAAGAACAATCCAATGATATGTGCACAGGAGATAACTGCTCAGGTGAAGAATACCTAGATAAGCAAGTTCATGTTAGGACTGTTCGGAGGATCCTGAATAGGATTGAGTAAAATTCCAGAACTCTCAGATGAGAAGATGATGGTTTGTTACATTATTTGCACCATGCTTTGGGCGTCAATTTGAAGTAGGTGGTTTTTTAGGAGGAGTTGTATCATATTTCGACTGTTGGGGAGCCGAACTTGAAATTCGTTGCAACCACATGTATGGTAAACAGTTTCCGGTAGCCTTCGCCCCAAATATACTTTCAGGTGGCCTTTGCCTCAAGTTTAAAAATACCATATTAACTTTGTAATTTGACTGTTTCTTTAAATATTATATATTTATGTTTGCCTCGGCTGCATCAGTATTTTTGTTAGAGACATGGATATCTTGGCAGGGTTGTGGTGCAACAAGAATGTAGGCTTACACAGATTTTAAGTTTTAATTCACTCCTTTTTATTGATCCTTACACAAATTAAATAGCACTTCACTGATATAGAGAGCTGTGAGATTCTTTTATTTGATACTTGCACTTTTTAACATGTAAACTATTTTCGTCTCACACGAATACGTATTTAATTTCTCGAGGACACATCTCGCATCTGGTTATGAGCACTGTCTAGAAGCAACTGAACTGTTTTCCACTGCCTAAATTTGTAAATTTCTGTATTTCAAGTCTCTGATTGGCTAATCCTAGTCCAATAGAATACCTTAATTTAACTAAAGCTTTTTCTGGTTGTTGATTGGCTATTTTATAAACTGTGACTAAAATTATGTTATTGTTACTCCAATAATGACTAGTAGTATTATTAAACTTCGTTACTCATTATTGCCTCAAGGTTATCTCATTGTTACCTCATTGTTAGCAACTTTTAACTTATTTCTCACAGCTCCTACATTATTAAATTGCATAATGCATTCACATAACATTATTGAGCATGTTTACAATAATATAAGCATATGCAATGACTTACATACATTTTACAAATTATTACATACACATATTGCTTCAAGGCGGCCTGTTATTGAATTTACATATTATATAATTAGACTGAAATTATTTTAAGTGTTAAAAATACTGCCTCACAGAAGAAAGCTGTTTGAAAGTTATGTTAATGACAAAAAGTAATTGCAGTTTGCAAACGAATACATAACTAAAGGTATTGATTTTCTACTCTGGTCAGATCTGTCCATCGGAATGATGGATGGATACGAGTGTGGAGAAAGGCTAATATTGAATAGGAGCCAAAGAACATAGTCAGTGTGAAACTTGGGGGCACAGAAGTAATGGTATGGGGTTGTATGGCTTCTACTGATGTTGGAAACCTTGTATTTATAGATGGCAATTTGATTAAGTTTTAACATAAAAGCACATTGCAGAAAAATCCTTAAAGCAGTGCTGAGGAGTTGGGTTTCTTCCAACAGGACAATGATTCTAAGCACACGTCTGAACTGGTTCGGTTATGGATGTGTACAATACACCCCATACCTTAAAAACACTGTTACAATCCCCAGACTACAATCCAATTGAACACATTTGGAAAGAACTTGAAGACCATTTGAGAAAATATGATATAAGATCCAAAATACACCTGAATGAAGAATAAGAAAATATCGGCTCAGAATTAACAAAGAAGTATGCCCACTTCATGCCAAAGTATTACCTGCAGTTATCCCAAGAAAAGGTCACATAACAAAATATTCAACTTCTTGAAATATGCATGTTCCAATACTTTAGTAAAGTTCAAATAAGATAATTTTATTTGTAAATACTCATGAATAAGAGTTACATTTAATTTTTATTTAATAATTGTTATTTAGAATAATAAATAGACATCTCACATTTTCAGTTCCTTCAACTTGTTATTTACTAATACACACCAACATGTCCTGTTAAAATTGCCCTGTTCCAGTACTTTCCATAACTGTGTAAAACCCTTATATCATTTGTGTACACCCAGTATTTAAATAGGTAACTGGTCTTACTGCTTCATCCAGTATATTTTTTTGCCAAGTTTATTTACAAGATTTGGCAAGTTCATTCACAAGAGTAATCTAAATGCAATCATTCATAATGAAACATAATGTGCATTGTTCCTATGCTGTATCATTTAAGTGCTCTTCTCTAGTCTTTTCTTTATTTATCTTTGCAGAAGATTTGAGAAAGAGTGGTGTTGCATACTCCTCCACAATGGGTACCTCAAGCTCTAAAACAATGAAAGTGACCAGGAGAGGTATGTTATTAAAAGATTTCAATTAAATATTTTACTACATTAATTAACTGTACTTATTTGTAATAGGTAATGCATGCACAGATTTTGCAGAATCATATCTAAGAATATAATATTACTATTTTTTTCTCCCAAGTTTTCCAATAATTCTAGAAATGCTACACTTTTTCTTTTGATTTCTTGGTAGCAGCATATTTTAAATCTGTAGAAAGAAACAGAAAAACATTGGTGGCAATGGCAGTGTTAAATATTCCAGTGCACTTTGATGTGCAATATGCTTCAATGCTTTGCTCTTGTTCACCTTACATAACCTTCTATAGATAGAATTAGGATTATTTAAGCAATTATACCAGAAAACATGTATAGAAACATGTGATATTCCATTATATAGTTTACAAATTACCAATGTAATGAAATGTAATGGCTTGTTCTTGTATTGAAGGAGATAAAGGCAGTCCAACTAAAGATGATTATGTTGAGGCTGTGGTGTGTCAAGAATCAGATATTTCAGAAAATGAGTAAGTATATGTTTTTGAATAGATACATGCAATCCAGTAGTTGTATAACATTTTCTGACTTCCGGATCCATAAGCAGATTTTTGTATAAAGTGATGTGATTCCAAAAAAATTATATTTTGAAAGACTTGTGACTTATTGTTTTTTTTATTTTAAGAATGAAAGAATTTGAGCTTGGAGATGCAGGAAAGATTCTTTTGATAAAGCAGAAAGGAAAATTGTCTGCAATAGGGACAAAATGTACACATTATGGAGCTCCTCTAAAAACAGGAGTTCTTGGAGAAGGCCTAGTTAGATGTCCATGGCACGGAGCTTGTTTCAATATCACTACAGGTAAATATACAGCCTGTTTTCCTTTTTTAGATTAGATTTAAATAAGCAGTGTAATGTGTTAATAATGGCAGAATCTTATAAGCAAAATATTTAGTTATTTTATTTCAATCCCCATTGTAGTAAAACTATACTACAGTTAAAGGATGTCCATAAATAAAACTCAATTTAATTGTTTAATGATGACTGAATAGTATATTTGATTCTTCCAAGAAGAATGAATTCTATGGCAGCAATAATTTTTGTTTAAACCATCCATTTTTAAATGGTAATATTTTTGAGAAAGAATATTTCTTGTGTTGATAATTAACAGAAGTATGTGTTTAATGAATGGACACTGGAGTGGTAGCTTAGGATAAGATATGAGGAGCATTATATCGATGTCCAAAAAACATTTTCAGGAATGGCAAAAAAAAATGATTACTCCTAATCTGTTTACATCTTTCACTTTGTGAAATAATAAAGTTATTATGCTCAAGGCGTACTTCTAGCAACTTGAAAAAATGAAATCACATTTGAATCATGTTCTTCAAATTGAAGGAACATGGTTGGGCATAATACATATGAGGTAAATACATGAAATAACCAACCTTATTGTTATTATTAAAGAAAACATTATCTTGTTCATACAAAACTACAATGTCCAAATTATACATTGATACTATGTGTTCGTAATTTCTTTGTGCTGTCATAATGTCTTTCGTAAGTTAAATGAATGCATAAAAACCATTATTATTGTTAAAATATTATGATTAATACGAAAAAGAAATCTACACATTTAACAAATTTTGATGTAGACCTGCAGGGTGTTTGTAATATCCATCTGATTAAATTCATGGTGTTAGAATCTTTTTCACACTTTTTTGTATCCTCCTACTCTAAGCAACACAATTTGCCATACTACCATCATGCTCATCGCCAGTTTCCACAGCAACTGCATCGATGATGTATGCTTATGTTTCACTTGCTTTTGTCTCTTTTGGCTTCCTCCTGAATGATAGTTTACAATAATTTCTTGTTTTGTATTGGAAGAAAGTTCTGCGACATGCAGCTCACAAGAAAGAGTCTGTATTATCAGTAATGAATGACATAGCATTGTCGAGAAAAGTGCCAGATTGTCAGTATAGCCAACATAAGGTAATTAATTTTATTTATACCATACTATAACGTGAATATAGAGCATAATATGCTACAAAACAGACATTATAAAGGACTGAATATGATTTGAAACAATAGCTACTTTTAATTAGTAATTTACGTGTTATCAAATATGATTTGATACAATCAGATATAGGGGAGAGGTTACTAAAAAGCAAAAAAGATGGCTGATGCCACATGGCAGGGTGGTCAATGTTCTAACTTGAGTCACTAGATATATAACCAGAGAAATTACCAGACAACCTATTTACAAAAGTTGCACTATTTCGGTCTAGTATCATGAGTGGCTGTCATATATACAAAGGTTGGGGCAAAAGTCATGGCAACTATTTTTTTACTTGTAGATATGTGAATGGATCACAAACGTATGTGTTGTGTGGAAGTTCTGCAGGCATAGTGTGTATGTAGAACAACAGATGGCTCTGTGATAGCTGGTAGTAGGACAGCGAGGACTGTGAAATCAGTCAGTTGGTGAGTGTCATGTGAGATGGAAGTAACCCTCGTTGAGCAGCGCGCTTACATCAAAATAGCCATTCGCCAAGGGAGAAATGCGATGGAATGTCACTGTGAATTAGTGGAAGCCTTGGAATAATGCCCTACCATACCGTACAGTAGCACGGTGGGTAGGAAAGTTTCAGCAAGGATATGTGTCAACCAGTGATGAGCAACGTTCGGGATGACCTGTCAGTTTGCCAACCGACGTGGCACGTGCCGTCATCGAGCAGCTCCTGGATGAAGACAGACGATGGACGCTACTGGAGTTAGAGATGGCAATTGGCATTGAGAAACGCACCGTTCACAGGATATTGCGTAATGAGCTGCAACTACGCAAAATCGCATCGGTTGGTACTGCATGCACTGACGGAAGTTCAAAGGTGGGTGCGCTATGCAATATGCTCCGACCACCATACTTGCTGGCAACAGGTCGGCGATCAATTCTTGTCACGAATAATAGCCATTGATGAAATTTGGGCCAGGGCATACGAACCAGAACTGAAACGTCAGTCCGTGGAGTGGCGACATGCTGGATCACCAAGGAGGCAGAAGTTACGTCAGAATCCTTCCCCAGTCAAATTGATGGTTACGTATGATGCCAGGGGTGTCATTGTTTGCCACTTTGTTCCACATGGCAGAACACTGACCGCACAGTACTACAGGGACTTCCTGGTGCGACAGGTACGACTTGGCGTTTGGGAGAAATGTCCGGATGTTGTGGACAGTGCAATAATCCTGCACGACAATGCAAAACCACATAAAGCAGAGTGTATAGGGCAGCTACTGCGACGTTGGGGATGGGAAGAATTGGAGCACCCACTGTACTCTCCCGATATTTCGCCCTGTGACTTTGATCTCATTATAAAGATTAAGGAACCACTATGTGGTAGGCGGTTTGCAACACTAGAGGACATTGCTAATGCTGTGCGTGAACAGGTGACCCGATTCACACATGGTGCAGCAAATGCTGAGGCAGATGATATTCAGCACCTCCCACATCGTTGGCAGCGTGTGGCGACAGTAGCAGCGGACTACTTTGAGGGTCTTTAGGCCCAGGTTTGTCGTGTCAACTGTATGTGTACTGTGTTGTCATTCTTTTGCACCCTGAAGGCCATATTGCCCTGTTGCTACCGTAATATATTAATGTGTTACGATATTTCAGTGCTATTCGTTGTCCACATGTGTAGCTAACACCTTGTCCTTTTGTCTGTATATGTCACATTTTCCAATTGGATTGGTATCTTCAAGAAAATAAATAGTTACCATGACTTTTGCCCTAACCCTCGTGTGTGTGTGTGTGTGTGTGTGTGTGTATTGCTGTGTAATTTTCAGTTCTTCGGTGCAAAGCTATGGTCATCACCTTCCGTCTCTGCCATAATCGTTGATTACCTATAACCTGGTTGTAACTTAAATGTTAAAGCACTGAACCATGCTATGAACTTAATTTGTATAACATGTAAATGTTATTAAGCTTTGCAAATTACTGTACTGTAATAGCATAAAGAACAACTTATAGTTTACGTTTTAAAATTATTTCGGCATACTTACCTATGCTAAATTTGTTTTTGTTTGTTTGTTTGTTTGTGTTTTTTTTTTTTTTTCTATGCAGATTTCTTGCTGTAAAAATAAAACCACAGACAATACTTGCACCAAAAATTGCAAAAACAATTCAGATGGTTCAGAGTCTTTTGCCTCACTCTATTATTAAGGTTTCATTTGTAACAGTTACATTAAGATTAAGGAATGTACTGGGTTATATCTGTTTTTGGCTCTTCTCTCCACGTTCAAGCAGGGTTATTCAAAAAGGAACAGTTTAAATATTTATTTCTAAAGAACAACAATAGATAGAAACACACATGATATACCACTGGATGGAGGAAAGTTTTATTTTATTAGTTCAACATGAGCACCATTTTTTATGCAAGGAGGACCAATGGTCATCCCTTTGCATATGCAACCATTTTCTGTGAATTTCTTGTACCAGTTAGATCTGTCTGACAAGGCAGCTCTTTGTTGAACTTATAACAAAATGCACGCTGCACTGAAACAATGGATTGGATTTACTCTTTGATGATGATTTGTGCTTTAGGGCACTCAACTGCTAGGTCATTAGCGCCCTTTAAAAACAGATCATGGAAAAGGCCACAGAAAAAGATCAGTATAAAATAGCATGGCAAAGACAGAGATAAAGTTGAATATAAAAATCATAGCAAAAGCCAGAGATAAACATTGTCGCAGTTCTGTTGGCTCGTTATCTTATTTGTTGGGCGCTTACTGTTTAATTATTTTTAAATTTGGGGTTCTTTATCCTCTGGCTAGCTATTATAACTCAGTCGAGCAAGTGTCTCTAAGCAGGGTGTGTAAACAGAAAGGAGTTGTTACTAAAAGATAACACTGGTAAAAAAAAATTTGAATCTATACTTTTATTGCCATCACACTTAATTAATAATTGACATGTTTAATCTTTATACATGCCTGACTGAAACTGTGATATTTCTGAATGTAACTACAGTTGTTATAGTTGCCGCGCACCAATTACTTCGCATACTTTACATTTTTGTAATTAACTCTGCAACGTGCACCTCGTGAGAGATTCTTCAGAACTGTGTGACGTGTACCTCGTGAGAGACTCTTCCGAACTGTGTGACACTTGCTTATGGCTCGAGAATATATACTCCTTCACCTCGAGTTGCCTAAACATTATAATAGAGCTGGTATTGGTTACCAAATAGCGCCCACTTTAGCGTCTGTTTTGGTCAGCCAATCACTACTACTAACATATATACTCTAGGGAAGATATTCCCTCCATTTCTAAAGAAAGGTACGCTACCCTGATGTCATTTGTTTGTCTCTTCTTAGTGATAAACAACTCGCCCCCTCGGTTTATTGTTACCCACTTCTATTGTCAGTTTCAGTGAGGCCGTGTAAACTTATTTCCTAACAATACTTATGGCTAACAAACATCTAAAATCCTGTACATACAATAATATTAATTTACACTACAATCACTTTGGCATTCACAGCATGTTATGATATAAAATACTGCCTCAACATTGATATAAAAATCATAGGAAAAGTTAAACAAATATGAATATATAAAACTAAACTGAGAAGTATGAAGCACTTGAATTCAACATGACTAAATCTGCATTTGGAAATTAACCTTTGACACAAAATTAAAAATCCTATCAACTGCTTGCTTATCATCCAATAAGACTTCTGCAAGACTGGGCGTTAGTTGCAGAGTGTCCCAAAGATGTGGAGGTACGAATGGAATGGGGTCTTAAAACTTTGAAACTTTCCTCTATTCAGCATCATGTGTCGTTCCTTAGAAATCAGTATTTAAAACCTGCCTCCTTTATGAACGACACTATGTTACAGTTGGCGTTTGGTAAATTCCAATAGCTTGCGTTCCCTATACCCTTTACATTGAAAAATTGTTATTTTTTATTTTCTCAAAAATAGCTCTTTTGATTTTGATTAAAATACCACATGTTTAAGATATTTCCATGACAAAGTGTATATCTTGAATTTTCTGAGAATAGCCTATGAAGTCCTCTTCATTCTGAATGACTTGTATAATTGGTAAACTGTAAGAGATATACAAAATCTTAATACACAAAAAATGTAATCTTGTTAAAGCATACAATTTGTCAAATAAAATTGTTTGTGGCTCTAATCATTTCCGGCATATTCTTTGTTATTGGTTTGAATTTTCAAATACTTGTACCGTTTTCAAGTGATAAGCGACTATTGGTTTTGTTTCCTCTCTTAGTTATGCAAAGAGGATGGAATTTTTGAGTAATCACTTAGGGACCCACTTCTTAAAAATATGACAATTGCTTTAGTCTACTATATCCATCATACCTATAATGAAATGTAACAAAAGCTTATCTTGTTTAACAAGAAGTAGGTAGAAGAAATAAGCTTATGTAAGAATAGTTTGTAGAATGGTGAATAGGGAAAGTTATCCATTCTCATGTTGCCTAATAATTTTTACTTGATTACTTAGATTCATTCTGTATTTTATACAGAGCCATGCTGACAGGTTTAGTCTTGTTCTATGCAGAGCATTTTTGACTAGAAGTTAAATCTTTGCAACAAAATTTCTAATAATTTGTTCTGTCTTTCAGGGGATATTGAAGATTTTCCTGGAATGGATAGTTTGCCATGCTATCAAGTAGAGGTACAAAATGGAGGTGAAGTTAAAGTAAGAGCAAGAAAGGAATATCTTTCAACTAATAAGAGAATCAAGAATATGGTGGCCAGGAACATGACTGAAGTTACAACATATGTAGTTATTGGAGGAGGTCAGTCACATTTTTGTATGTTGTATTTAAGCTGAGATTTAAATGATATATTGAAACAACATAATATATAAAAAGGGTTGCCATAATTTGATAATCCAAACCAGGACATTTTTACCATTAGTGTAATTGATTTAAGAAAATGAAATTTTCAGGAATTAGGGGCCCTAGTGTAGGAGAAATGTGCATTTAATTAATAGTCCAGAGTTTTGGAAGGACTGCTTTATTGTATTTTAGCTTGTAAGCACATTATAAAAATGTATTATATGTATTCAGTACAACGTGATGTATTCAGTATCCACATTTAAGTTTTTTTATACCAATTGTATTTCTCAGAATCTGGAACAGAAGTAAATAACTTGGTATTGTTCACAATAAGTTTGTGAAACTCACTACAACTTATATTTTTCATATTGTATGGTATTTGTAGCATTGTACAAGGGATGTCCAGAAAGTAACCTCCATTTTGAAATAAACATGAAACCTGTATACATACAAAAGTTTTATTATATACATCTGAAAACTACAGCTTTCTCTCTTCTACATAGTCTCCAAACAGATTCAAGCACTTGTCATACCTTTTCTTAGTCTTTGAAATACCCTCTGCATAAAATTCTGCCACCTGTGAACTAAGCCAACCATGGTGTTTTGAATCTCTTCGTCATTGCCAAAGCTCTGAGCTGCAAGCCACTTTTACATGTATGAACAGATGGAAGTCGTTAGGGACCAAGTCTGGGCTGTATGGGGGATGGTCAAAAAGTCCCATTTGATCTTGGCCAAAAGTTCATTTGTGTTGTTTGCTGTGTGAGGGTGAGCGTTTTCATGCAAAAACACAACACCAGATGTCAGAAGACCATGACGGTTTTTTGAGCCTTTTCACATGCACTTCGCACTTGTCGGGATTTGTTATTTCGATGCTCATGTTAGGTTATAACTAGCAAACATGCAACAGTATGATTCTTCATCTTCCACACCTAGAAGCATACTGAGCTACTGCGTATGCTGATGTGAAAATGATGGTTACTTTCTGGACAGCCCTCACATTAACTGAGTTGACTGTTACTCTATTTGTTTCTTCTGACCACTGAGCACTCATAATGGAAAAGCTCTCTACACTGGTGTTACGACCAAGAATGGAGAAGTAATATCCCACAATTTTTTAGCAACTTTGTATACTGTTCACTAGAAATGCAATTATGAATGAAGGCAACCTGTTTATGTGACAACTAATTCTCAAAACTATCAGCCTTGGCCTCCCCCAGAAAACATTGTTTTTGAAGTTTAGTTAAAGTATAGTAAAAATTATGGACTTTTGTCTTTTTGGCCTGGACGTTTTCATTTACCATAAAATCATGGACAGTCTGCAAAATCCCATGGCATATGGCAACTCTATATATAAGTATATAATGTTATGCTTCAAAATGTTACTATACATGAGGAAATAGCAAGTTATCAATCAGTGCGAGTCAGTTGGGAAATGTAATGTTGACATGGTAGCTCAATTGGTTAGTGTAACTACATGGAAAGTGAAAGCTCGTGGTTCAAATTTCTGGCTATGGCATTGAAATTTTCAGTCTGATTTTATCTTTTCAACCTTAGCCTATACACGGCATGTGTGAAAGACTAATTATTCATTTGCAGGGTTAGTTTCATTACAGATTTTGTTGTATTGTTATATACCGGGGTGAGGCCAAAAGGTTTTGCAGCTAGTTATTAAATTTAGTTACCCGGCATAAACATTGGGTAGCATAGCATCAGTGGCAACGAGAGGACCAGGAACCTTAACATTACATTTCAGGGCAGGCGTGGGACAATTTATAACAAAATACACATAAATTCACATTTAACACATTACCTGTGGTTCATTAAAATTGATATGGTGCCTCTACATCATTCACAAAAGATTACAGAAGAGGCATTGGAGGGAGATGTTCCACACTCACATGAAAACACGCTTGCTACATATACAACCACTCGCCCTCAAGAGACACACGACTGACCCACGCTACTGACGCTACTAGACACAGAAGCTAGTTGCTGCTTGCCTTCAACCCCCTTTCCTCTCTCTTTACCCCTTGGCCAGGAGATGGGAGAGAGAGAGATGCTGTGTCAGATGAAATTGAAGCCCTAATTGAAATGATTATACCCAACAATGTCATTGCTACAAAGCAATAATGTGTCCGACGCGACAATGCACACACATACACGCTGCATCATGTACAAGGGGGATAGAGGAAAGCAAATCAATAGTCAGGTGTTTAAAAACTGACCGTAAAATCCCATGCACTTTCCATGACATTACCAGAAACAAGTGAATAGTGACAGTACTTTAAACTCTTCAGGGGCTCACTTTGGCGAGTATGGGAGTGGCAACCCTGAGGTACCTGAGCAACCCAGTGTCCCGTGGTATAACCGTCCACCCTATCTCCTGGGGTTAGAAATAAGCAGACCTGGTCCTCCAGGTTGGGAGTTAGCTTGGGGCTCAAACTCCATGTAAAAACGTTATTATTTATTATCATCCTTTTAAATACATTTAAGGACATGTCCAATTACAAATATAAAATAATTTAACAAGTACAGCTTATAATTTTACATTACCTTTTTTCATTGCATTTACCTTAAGTTTACCTTAAATATCATTTTCACTTCACGTTGCTTTACCATGTCTAAATTCATCTATACTATAAAATTCATTTTCTATTAAGTATTTCTTTATTGTTTTCATTACATTTGGCTGGTTTATGTTCTTTATTTCTCTAGGTAATTTATTGAATAATTCTCTTCCTCTAACTTCTATGGCACGATTATTTAGAGTTCCCCTTAATGTTATTCTATAATAATCATCATTGTTTCTTAAATTATGGTTATGTACACTGTTACAAGATTTGTTGTTAAAAACTTGGAATGTTTCAACAATGTTATGAACTGGAAAAATAAGATATGGCAAAAGAAATCTTAAGGTATAGGCTGGATATAGTAGTGTAACAAGAAATAAGATGCAATGGGAAAGGAAGAATAGATAAACACTAACATATCATTG
Organism: Deroplatys truncata; assembly: GCA_030765065.1. Classification (NCBI taxonomy): domain Eukaryota; kingdom Metazoa; phylum Arthropoda; class Insecta; order Mantodea; family Mantidae; genus Deroplatys; species Deroplatys truncata. Next base: position 37,519,662 of record CM060987.1, on the reverse strand, counting down.
TGTTGTGAATCAACTGAACCTGGACTACACAAGTTAGGATTTATTATCACAAAGAGAATAAAAATGAGCCTAATAGAGTTTAACCCAGTTAATGCATGATGGTGTAAAATGCGATTTAAGGTCAAATTTATAAATGTGACTAAAATTTCTCTTTACACATCCATGAAGGAAAGGGTGGAGTTGGACAGGGAAAAGTTTTTGTAAGTTTGGAATGAGTGTGATGAAGAGTTTAATGATATGTTGACCTTGGTGATTTTGGTGCTGCAGTGCGGAAGGGACCACTGCCTGAGTGGTGGGGGAGTTGCGTGTTGCATGACCTAGGTGACAAGGACTTACTTGGACAGTTTAAGATTGGAATTAATTTGATTATTAAGAAAGGAAGTTTGTTTGTTTGTTTTTTTAACTGTGTCAGAATATGTTTGTTTGCTCAGGGTTACTTCTTGTTTACCATAATCTTTTGAGATTCCTATTGCTAAAATGATGTATTTTTATCTGTACTATTTCTATTTTTAAAAGCATTTAACTTTTGAAGTTGCTCATATGCTATTGAATTTTGAACTCTGTTAGAACTGTAATATACCTTATGTTTAATCTTGTTTACCGTAATTTGAAATATTTCTGTTTAATTTTTTGTTTACTGATTCTACTTCTGTAATCCCAGTATGTCTTTCTGTAATTATTTTAATTGTGTTGTTTTGTATCAAACAGTGCATAAATATATAGCCAGAGTATGGCACTGATGGCCGTAGAAGTTTTGTACTATTAAACTCAAAAAATAAATAAATAAATAAATGAAAGTATTTTAAAAAAGTGATAAAGTACTGAAAATTTTGAACCAATAAATGAAATGGCTGATTTCACAAAAACTTCTTGGAAATAGAGCATGTTTTAAAGGGCACAACATTTTTGGTGGAGTAGCTTTTTTTGTCTATTTCTTATGGTTTACCAGTTAAACAAAATTATTCAAAATTCGTTTTTAATGAAGAGAGACTTCACAAAACTATTCCCAGAAGATTCAAGATATAAATTTTGTCATATAGGTATCTTAAATATATGGTATTTTAATAAAAATTGTTAAGAGCCAATTTTGAGAAAATAAAAAATATTGAAACTTTTCTGTCGCATCTTTGGAAGATACTGAACCTAAATACCAGTTTTGTATTTATCAAGCATTTTGTTTTAGAGTTATGCTGTACAGACACACACATGGACCTTTTCCTAAAAAATGCCTGTTTTTGGATTCAGGGGGGCTCAAAACATGTATTTCTGGTGAAATATCCATTAGGCAAAAGCAGCTGAGCTTTAATTCACATTTAGCTTCTATGACATATACTTCATAGAGAAATAAAGTAACCAACCTGCTTCTTTATTTGTATTATATCCTATGCTAATGTAATATTCCATTAAAAATTATAAATATCAGCATTCAATTAAAATAAGTGGTATGTGGTTACGCAGCACCAAGGTATATACATATTCTTACAAGCAATAGCTTGTTATATAGTTTCTGTTTCATTGAATATCTTTAAAAATAATGGAGTAAATTGCATTTTCATGAACATTTGTAAATTTAAATCACTGGCTGTAATTGAAACCAATATTTTGTGATGTTCTTCTGTGGTGTGGGCATTTAAATGGCTGGTAGTAAAGGGTTAAAAACCAGAATTTGTTTTAAGGTTTTAAGCACTGCACTGTATTATCTTTAAATTGTGGTTATTAAAGTTTCTTTTATTGTAAAATGTAGGTCCTGCAGGAGCAACTGCTGTTGAGACATTGCGGCAGGAAGGGTTTCTGGGTAGAATTGTCTTCATCTGCAAGGAGCCAACGCTACCATATGACAGGATAAAACTCAGTAAGGCACTAGACTCTGATGTAAGCAAATTACTTCTTCGTTCTGCAGAGTTCTATAAGGTGGGTATATTCTGAATTTCTTAAAATTATGAATATGAAAAACAATCTAATTCCTGCTGCTTTTTATTTTTTTATAGTGTTGCAACACGCACTCTTATTACATACCGCCACAGGCGGTAACACTGGTGAGAACATGAAATGAAGTTATACTTGATTGGAAATTTGGAAAGAAAACATGCCTAAGTTTATTAGGGTGTCTACTGATACTGGAATATACTGGAAATATACTTGAGATCTTTTTACATACTGAATATACAGGAATTATATTGGAATTAGTGATTACATACTGGAAAAATTGGATGAAATATCCATGTAACTTCAATTTATTTCAGATTAAATTTTCAGATGATTGGTTCTTGGAGAATTTTCTTGATGAAATAAGTATTTTTTGAGTGTTATTGTTTTACATGATATGTTTTCTCATAATTTTTATCTTATGTAAATGTTTGGCTTTAACAATGGTTTTACACGCAAAATCGGTAAACCTCTGTTCAAGATTTTGATAATGCAACATATATTTGCAAATTAATAGTAAAGATGTGTGACTTGTTAAGTGATTCATTGCAGTTGTAGTGATTATGTAAAATAGGCAATTTAATCGAGAAAAGCACTGCAGAGATGTACTTTATGTATTGCAGAAATATTTCTGCATCTAATTTTTAGGATTTTATTAAATTATTCTGGGTACTTCTGCTTTTCTGATTACTGCTAGATGGTATAGTAATTGCATTTGTGATTTGCCCCCATGCATGCATATGCACAGTATGCATATTGTAAATACCTCTAGCTACTAACACTTTAGCTAGAAAGTCAGGTTTTCGTTTTTAAAACAGTCCATGAGTAAATGCCACTTAAGGCCAGTACATCACAGTGTCCGTTTGCCTGCATTCTACAATGTCTTTGTATCTCAGTACGAACTCAATTAGATGGTTTCTTTCCTGCTTGCTGAAATGTTTTCCTTTTGGCATGTTTTCAACCTAACTAATGTAACTTTATAACTATTACTACAAACCCTTAACTAAATTTACAACCTACTTGATTTTTAAACGAAAGTTAACTAATTAATAAATTTATCATTTAAAACTTGCGATCTTCTACCATGTGCTCAACAGCTGTTGTGAACGAAACAAAAATTAAAATGGCGGCTGGCTATGTGGTGTCCTGCATGTTCATTTACACATTCCTTCGCGCATCCGAGTGGCTGTGAAAACACTGAACCATTATGGCAATATGCTTCGGAAATAAGGAAGCGTTTAGCGCTGAGCATATAAGTATCGTCTATGTATACCAAATGGTAATAAGCATTTCCTTATCAGGAGGAAACACTTATTGCTTAAGCATCTCCTTTTCACATAAGCGACGACTCTGAATTCGACCCACAGTGAATATTGATTCTCAGCTAATGCAGGTTTGATAATTACAGCTTTTAAGAATGCAGTCATAATACATTTAATGAATTTCTTCATTTTACAGAATCATGGAATTGAAGTTATGACTGGAACAGAGGTTGTGGGCATAAATACACAAACAAAACAGGTTAAACTGAGTACAGGCAATGAGCTTCAATATAATGCAGTGCTTATAGCTACTGGAAGCACGTAAGTTTGCTTTACCACAGATAACTTAGACTTGTAGGTACGAGATATTGAGAAATGAAATACATGCAGTTCAATTTCAATTCTGTCCTTAATAAGCCATAGAGGGTTAATCTTATTTTGATATCTTATAAAAAGGAAACTAAGCCACTGAAATGATGACACTGAAGAGTTTTGCAAGTTGCTTTTGTGCATTTATTGATTTTGTTTGCATGCTATTACTATTTCTCTATTTTTAACCTTTTTTTGTGTCCCTTACCATTCCCTGCAGCGAGTAAAGTAGGAGGATCAATACAAAGTTTAAGGATACCCATCTGTGAAATTTGTAAAATCCACAATTATTTCTGTTGAGTACATTTGAAAATTCCAATACAGCAACTAGGGTTTAATATACATTATGTACACCAAATTTGATGTGTATTTTAAAATTAGTTTCCAAGCTTGTTTTGGTTTTGTTTGTTTTTTTGTTTGCTTTTTTTTCTCCCAGTTGGTTTGAAACATTGCTCCATAGGATGCAATTATTTTTTGAAAAAATTAATATTTTATAATTCAGCACTTTAATAGTGCAGTAAACCCTTGGTTTTATGGACTAATGGAGGTAAAAGGGTGTGTATAAAATTGCAAGTTCTTTAAATTGTGAATTATATTCAAATGAGGCCTTCAGATTCACTCAGTTCATTACTGCATTTACGAAACAGTTCAACTTGCTTAACGTCTGCTCTTAATGATTCACTTGTTTTTCTATTGCTGATACAAAACGCCACAGCCACCCATCACTCTCACAAAATTCTATGCCCATTAGCTTTGCAAATTTATCAGTAGCAGCCCATAACTTCACACTTTGAACAAAATCGCAGCAGAATGCTGTTGAAGAAATCACTTGCATGTAGCTTCTTCTAACCGCTTGTGTTAAGCAAATTTCACATGCTTTCTATCTTGTATTGTAAAACCACTGAGTTGTCGACACTATAATTAAGTGAAAACTGTTTAAGCTTATCCTTATTTTTGTGTATATCTGAAACAATTTCTTCACAATATAGAGTTCCAACTTATTAATTAGCTCCAGTTTCTGTGTTATACTAAAATGCACATACTTAACTACAAACATTAAAGTAGCTGCAATAACTTATTTATGTTTGAAACATTCACAGATTAAAATACTATATTATAACACTGTAATAAATGCAACTATGTGCACCGGAAAATTGCTATGTGCTAGAGAAAACAGTGTCGAATCTTTTCGAACATGTTAATGAATGCACAGTGCTCTGATCAGAACTATGTTTAAAGCTGCAAGTGCACACAAATTTTTACGAATGCACCCGAAATTATGAGTGAGTTGTGGTGGGGAAGGCATTGTTGTTCTGTGTGTGAATCAAGGTGTCAACTGCGAGGGCCACTGCCATCTGGCAAATTGCAATCACTTTTGCTTAAATCTAGTCAAATTTTTTGCCTCAATGGTTTTTTTCTCCCAACCATATTTGCTACATTAGTCAAATTTGGTTTGTTAAATCTGAAGTCCGTTAATTGGAAGTCTGGTAAATTGAGGGTTTAGTGTATATTACTAAATTGTATAGAAGAATTTTTAATGTCTTATTTTGGGAGAGGCTTGCAGTTTCTGCTTAAAAGTTTAGACCATATTATTATTATTTTAATGACATTACAACTAAGCATGTTAACAAAAATTATTTTAAGAAGGTATATAAAATTTGATTCATTTATACCAAAAAGATGGAGAAAAACCTGAGAAAATACTAACAATTATAATGCTAAAATGCTTTTTCTGACCTTAAGTGTTTTAAGAAAGCTTTTAGTGCATATACTGGCTCTCCTTTGTCTTTTTTTCCCTGCAGCTAATTTAGTATTTGAAGACTCCTTAGGCCTCTCTTAAATCTCTTTAATATGGGCAAAACTTATTGTTTCTTTGCCACAATTTTATAGGAAGTAAGGCTTACAGGCAGACTATGAGACATGCTTTGAAATGTTGTACAGCTGTAGAACATAGAACTAAAGTAGGGGATTTGTAGGGTTTAATAACACTAAAATCCATATAATATCCAAAAAGTGGTGGAATCTCGCAGAGTAAAGCAATTAATAAAATACACTTGTCATCAGCTGCCTGTTGACTGTCAAATGAACTGTCAAATCTGGGATGTCCTCTGATGGCCTATGGATGAAACTAAATGGAGGGTTGTCTGCTTCTGCCAAATCAAAGTTCATGATGCAGTTCATGATCAAAGTTCTTTATGTAAATCTTCTCCCATACTTCAAGCTCTTTGGGTTTTGGGCTGGTTTCAGCAACTGGATATTGGGTCTATTTCATGGTTTTGGGTCCAGAAGTGAAAAGCAACATGTTAGCTCATGTTCTGCAAAATAAATGAGTGAGTAAAGCTAGTAAGAGTGTTTAGGTTGACTCCACTTTCATCAAGTGTATTTTACTAAGGTCCATATTTATGAATTTTGACAATTTTTGGTCTTTTTTCACGGTTGGATATTTTTAAGGGTTTTTAAAAGCAGAGCAACCCAGTTTAAAGCCAGTGTTTTCCATTGCCCATTCAGCAACAAGGCTGAAATGAGATTGCTTTTGTTTTTTGTAGATGTTCAATTCTAAGCTTAAGTAAAACTTTTGTTTGTTTTTTGCAGCAAGTAATGATGCAGAGAAAGCATTCGGGCCCGCATGCAACACAATGATAATTTCATATGCTTTCCTTCTGTTTGTATGCAGAAAAAAAGCTCTTTGCTTGGAATAATTCTATAGTTTCAATTTTTAAAAAATTGAAATGAGCCGAAGTTCACACTTAAAACTTCACTTATGTCAATTTGTAAAATCTGGGAACGTATTTGGAAATATTTCTCTCCCTCCTCAGCATGGTGGTAATAGATGGCTGTTCACTCTTCCTCCTCTTTTTCTCAGCCTGAGCATCCAACTGCTGCCACCTGTAGGTAAATTTAATGATAATGTTGTTTACTGGTGGGATCTCAAAATTTAGCAGGCTCTTTATTTTTAAAAATAAAAGATTTTTTCATGTGCTTATCTCTATTAAACTAGAACTAGAATTCATCACATGGGAAAAATCTTTATTTTTAAAACTTCCAAGAACCTGTAAAATTTTGAGATCCTGCCAGTAAGCAACGTCAATAAGTTTACCTTCAGATGGCACCAGTTGGATCTCAGGCTGAGGAAACAGGAAGAAGAGAGAACAACTCTGTCGCCACCATGCTGAGGATGGAGACGAATGTCTCTGAAAACATTCCAGAATTTTACAACTTGACATTAAGTGACCTTTTAAGTGTCAAGTCATTTCAGGTTTTTAAAAATTAAAATGGAAAAAAAAACTTCACAGTTAATAGTGCTTCTATTTTTACTTTCTCTACTATGTATAGTAAGTGGGGGAAGTATTGTATTCCACCCAAAAGTTCGATACCGAGATTTCACTGGAAATATATGTTTTGAGACCCCCCGAATCAAAAAAAAAAAAAAAAAAAAAAAAAAAAAAAAAAAAAAAAAAAAAAAAAGCATTTTTGAAAACATGTCCGTGTGTGTGTCTGTGAACAGCATAACTCGGAAACGAACAGTCAGATAAACACCAAACTTGGTATTTAGGTTCAGTATCTTCCAGAGATGCGACACGAAGGCTTTCAAGAAAATCCCCCCACCCCAGATTACCCTTTACATGGAACATTTTTTGAAAATTTTAATTTTCTCAAAATATCCTAACGATATTGATTAAAATATCATATATTTAAGATATTTTCATGACAAATAAAATGTATATCTTGAATTTCCTGGGAATGTCTCCAAAAGTATTCTTCATTGTGAACGACTTTTGCATAACTGGTAAACAATAAGAGAGAGACCAAATTTTACTGCACAAAAAATGTAGATCGCATTAAAATACACAATTTATGTCATATACATTTGTTTTGTTGAGTGAACCATTTTCGAGATATTGCTTGTTATTCCCTTAAATTTTTCAATACTTATTTTCTCAAATGGGAATTCGTTATTCATTTTTTTGTCTTGTATATGCAAAGAGTATTAATCTGAGACAAAGAGAATGGTGCTGCACCTAGCAACCAGCTATTAAGAGATATGTATGTGCTTAAAGGCTACTGTATTTCTATATTGCCCTTGCAAATACAAAACAAGGGGTACATGGTATGCCTTAAGCGATAGTCAAATATTTTTAGAACTGATCTCTATGTGTAAAATGTAATTCTCTTTGCATGTCAAAAGATAGTTTCTGCAAATGTTTATCTTGATTAATATGAAATAGATGGAGAATAAGAGCTTGTAAAAATAATTTGTACAAGAGTAGAGAATGTCATGCGAGTGTAACACATCAGATTTTTAATGTTTATAATTCTATAGTATTGAACTTGGAACTATTACAGACCCAGACGACCTCCCATACCAGGTGCAGATCTGAAGAATATATTTGTACTTCGATCTATAGAGGAAGCAAACAGTATTTCATCTCAGATTGGTCCAGAGAAGCATGTGGTTATTTTGGGTTCCTCATTTATTGGTGAGCTACTTTGATATTTGTGGAAGAAATATGTTAAAATTAGTAATTTTTATTGAACAACTTCAAAATTTGAGAATGTGAAAGTATGCTCCTCTCCTGCTATCACCATCTCTTGTTTAAGTTGAAGATAACAGGCTGTTATTTTAGAGTTTTATTACTCCCACAAAATCAACAGTGTTACGGTATTGCTTATAATGTTTGTTTACATCATGTGTTGAAGCCATCTTGTGACGTCATTCATTTGTTCGGTTTGTAGCTCCATCTAGTGTTAGCAATTTGTGGTAGTATTAGTGTTTGAAAGAATTTTAAGTTTTGTTTACTATCCTCCGGCTAGCTATTATTTCTCAGTCGAACATGTCTCTTGAATCAGAGTGTGTAAACGGAAAGGAATCTTTTATCCAAATATAACACTGATGAAGAAATTTGTTTTACACATTTATTGTCAAACACGTTAACTATCACATTTATACATTGATCTTAACACTCGCCAAACTGAAACTGTTATAATAACTTCTTACTGATCACTTTTAATCCACGTACTTCAACTTTTTGTATAATTAACCTTACAACACTTTAGATTATTCATAATTCTGCTGCGCGTAACTTGTGAATTTATATCCGATGTATGCCGTACTAATACTTTCGACGAACTGACTGACTGAAGACGACTTGTAGTGTACACAGATTTTTGATGAACTGCACGCAAGCTACCTCTAACCTACCCTATTTATACGCCTTCATCCAGATACGCCTAAAGATTATAACTGAACTGCAATTGGCTAATAAAACGCGCCAACATTAGCGTCTATTTTAATATCCAATGAAAATTATGAATACATATGCTTTAGGGAGAAAACATTCCAGAAGTTTCTACCGAAAACGCGCCAACATTACGTAACTTCCTCGTTTCCAATAATGATAAACAGCTCACCCCCTCGCTGCATTATTGCGCGCTATTATTGACAGTTTCAGTAAGGCCGTATAAACTTATTTCCAAATAATAATTACAATTAATAAACATCTGAAATCAATGTCACATAAAAATGCATATTCATATTACAATCATTATTTACATTTAAGTAATTTGTGATACAAATTACTGCATCAACAGATACTTTGCTAGTCCAGAGGATATCAGACCATTGTTTATCAGTAGTGGTATTTTTAATTTATTTTTGTTACGTGATTCTTTTGCTTTCATATGTTTGTTTTATGTAAAGCAGTTTCCCTTTTTGCCAATAGATGTAGTGTGAAACTATCTATGGTGTTTAATCTTTGTCATGGTGGTGATGAATCTTGTGAGGAGATGCCAACAGTTGCATTTCAATGTATACAGGTGAAGTAAAAAGTATTGAGACAAGGGGAAGAAAATCTCAACATCTACCAATATTTGCCAAAATTGACTGATGTGCTAAGTTTATGAAAATGAACAAGCATTTATCAGTGCTGATAAGTGTTCTTTTGACCCAAGAGAAAGTGGATTAAATTAGGAATAATGGCAAGATTGCTACTTGAAAATATATTCCATAAATTAATTAATTAAGCCGAATTTCTTCCATTTAATAAACTGACACTTCAATAACATAGATAATTACAATTAACAAACCCTTATTCGTTCACTATTCTTTACGGCTTCAATGCTTTAAATTAAGTTATAATAATTACAGAATTGCTTCCTGCTCTCACATTTACCGATATATTTCAAAACTAACCGTAATAAGTATATAGTTCAGATGATCAATCTTTTCCCGGTGAAGAATTACTAAAGAGAATTTTGAATAGTTTAAGCCAAAAATGAATTTAGAAAATACCGTCCAGAATGCCTTCTATCTAAACGTTGTCCTGTTATTTTCCTCGTAACCTAGCTCGCTGTCGAAGAAAGACTGATCAGCCTTGTAGACAGCACATTGAAGAAAGCTGAAACTGATTCGGCGCCTGTGCACCCGACGACCACAATCGCCTGACATACTGCGTGACTCAAAATAACTGCGCCCTTTCTTCTTTTGTTGTCGTCTGCCGAGAACCACTACCATAGTAGTTTCACTTCTGTTCCTGTACATGTCAGCCTTCCTTTAGTACAGCCCAGACGCCTAAAGTAGATTTCTCTGGGGAGGGTCAATTTGGCACAGTGCACATGATGGCAATGGTAGCAAGCAGCAGAACATTTTAAATGTGGAAAGTTCATTTTTTCAATTAAAAAAAAAAGCAAAGAAGCAAATACCAATTGAAAGGTTTTCCTGCTTTCATCTTGGCCTCTTTAACTGCTCCCTTTAAAAACAGTGAATCTAGATTTGATTGTAGTCACAGAAATAGATTACAACATTATTTCTACAGGTAGATATTGAATTCAGATAATTGTTAAAACAAATAAAAGTTGAAAATGTTTTAAGCTTTAATTTTAAAATTATTTATGTTCCAGGCATGGAGGTGGCAGCTTTCTGTGCACAAAAAGTGAAGTCTGTGACAGTAATTGGTAAAGAGAAAGTGCCTTTTGAACGAGTTTTGGGTGAACGTATTGGTGCCCGATTAATGAACTTGCATCAAGAAAATGGTGTTACTTTCAGAATGGAGTTGGGAATTGCAAAATTTCTTCCCAACTCTGATGGGGATGCAGTTGGCCAGGCGGAGTTGTCAGATGGTAGCACAATTCCTGTAGATTTCTGTGTGTTAGGAATTGGAGCTACACCAGCCACAACATTCCTCGAAGGTTCAGAGGTGAACCTACTTAATGGCACTGTCAGCGTAGATAAGGTACTTCAACTTTGCAGTTACATTATTGAGAAAATGGGAAATATGTGGAGCCAGCAAATCATGAAAGTTGATTCATTTTTACAGATAAGAGAAATAAGCTGAAGTAATATAAATTTTGATCAAATTAGCATGCAGTTTTCTGCAAATTAGATATAGATTAATCAGTATTCCTCTCAGTCGGGGATATTAAAATGAAAAACAAACTTCATAGACAAAATGGCAGCAAAGTTCAAGAGACAAAACACTATATTAAAACATGACTTTCTGCTACATTGTTTATATCTTTTATGCACACTATTCCTACAAAAGTTTATTTTTCTATCTACTTCACGTCAATCGAGATAAATGCTTGTAAAAATAATTTCATTATGCTTTATTGTAGGCACAAGGTGGCTGAAGTAATAGTCAAATCTTAAAGCGAATTGTTATAGTCTGGCTTGGAAAGTCTCTTTCCCTTAAAAACAGTTTCTTGGGTTCAGTGGGTCTCAAAAATATTAAATGCAGCACTTCCTCTACCATATGTTGTAGAGAAAGTAAAAATGAAATCGGTTTAAGAATTTTACACACTACTCTTGGGCAACTAGCATTAAAAAAAGAAAGGGGGGGGGAAAGCCCTAATAGGCAATTTTACCAAGAGGTGTAATCCCACCACAAGAAAAATGGGTCTGTACCAAATTTATTTTTAAGCTGCCATGAAATGTACTTGAAAATAAAACAATCTTGAAACTAGACTCGAACATTTGAGATAATAAAGTGTGAAAAATCAGCAGAAGCAGTCCATTTTTGGGACCAAACTATAAGGTAAACTAGTCTCCAAACTTTTCAAATGTACCAATAATGCAGTTGAATTGAAAATGTGAGGTTGGATCCATATCAGACCACATCATGTCCTCCCACCCCCAAGGATATTCATTACCTTGCCTTACCTTAATACACCTGTCTCCACAGGTAACAACACAGATCTTTCTGTATCTCTGACCAATTGGTCCATATCTGAGGGTGGAGGCAAAAGCTCTTGAAATGTATCTTAAATGAATACAAGAAAAATATAGAGCTTCATAAAACATCGGCGCCAATCAAGAAGGAGATTGACAGTTGCTAATCACATGGTGGAAAGCAAATGAGCGGTTGTCATAGCAACGATTAGAAGGCCCAGTTAGAACCAAGATGTTTCCATAGCAGCGATAGATGCAAAAAACTTGTTGCTGATTGTAACATGTGATTAGTATGATATGCCTGGTGAGCGACCGTTGCCGTAACATGAGCTACACATCTTATCTTCTGCTGTTACTGCAGTTATAAACAGTGTCTTCCTTTAGCCACAGCTTGTATGCATCTGCATCAGTTCAGAGATTGCTGGCATACTGACAAGTTATTTTGCATCATCCTATTTGAACAGTTATTTGCTTTGTGTTTACATGTGTTTGAGTCTGTGTATCTGGCGTGTTTTGTGAGCATTTGCAATTGTGTTAACTCTCTTAATGGATATTAAATAATATCCAAAAAAAAGTGAGACAGGGAGCCATACAAAAAATTGAGCGTACTTGGTAACCGAATAAAACTGTATTGGGTAAAGGTATCCTAATTAAAGGACAGGCGCGGGAAATAATATGCTTTGTGAGTAAATATCAATATTTCACAGGCATGTCTCTCTTATTAATGCAGATCTTAAAACTGATATATTCTTGCATGTTCTATCACTTACATGTAGATTCATTATTTTATAATTGTCTTCATATACAAATATAAATAATATCTGCCCTATAATGTAGCCGCAACCCAAAATCCTTCGTATGTATAATGCTAACGTGCTCTCCATTTGGTCATAAGTGGCAACGTCGCCTCTCTCTCTCTCTCTCTCTCTCTGCGAAATGTCCATCCCTTACTTCTTTGGCAGTGACTATAGTCACACTTATACCATCATATATTTGGTTTTTATAGATCACAACCTTCTTGGTCGGGATCTTACAATGAAATTAATGAGCCATCATTTGGAAGAATCTGAAGTGAAATGTGCTCTCAATTGACCAGTCTCTTATGTTTTTTTACTTTATCTACTACGTATAGTAAGTAGGGGAAGTGTATTCCACCCAAAAATTCGATACCGAGATTTCACCAGAAATATGTGTTTTGAGGCCCTCTGAATCCAAAAAAAAAAACATTTTTGGAAACATGTCCATGTGTGTGTCTGTGAACAGCATAACTTGGAAACGAACAGTCGGATAAACACCAAACTTGGCATTTAGGTTCAGTATCTTCCAGAAATGCGACACGAAGGTTTTCAAGAAAATCCCCCACCCCAGATTACCCTTTACATGGAAAATTTTAATTTTCTCAAAAAATGGCTCTAATGATTTTGATTAAAATATCATATGTTTAAGACATTTTCATGACAAATGAAATGTATATCTTGAATTTTCTGGGAATGTCTCCAAAAGTATTCTTCATTGTGAACAACTTTTGCATAACTGGTAAACAATAAGAGATAGACAAAATTTTACTACACAAAATTGTAGATCACATTAAAATACACAATTTGTCATATACATTTTGTTTGTTGAGTGAACCATTTTCGACATATTGCTTGTTATTCCCTTAAACTTTCCAATACTTATACTTTTTCTCAAATTCGGTATTCATTTTTTTTGTCCTGGTAATGCAAAGAGAATGGAATACTCCACATAGCAACCAGCTCTTAAAATATTTGACTATCACTTAAAGCCTACCAATTCCCCTTGCATCTACAAGAAAATTAGCAATAAGATTAACATCTCGATTAACATGAAGCATATGGAGAATAAGCGTTTGTAAAAATAGTTTGTACAAGAGTAAGAGAAAGTCATGTGAGTGTAACACATCAGATTTTATTGATATAAACATAAAAGCTTCGGGCTTACAAACTTCCATATTTACATGCAATTGGACAGTTATTTCCATGTTTTAAGTAATGAATACCCAAAAGGTCCATTACATGACACTATTTATACACTATGATTAAGATATAGATTATTAGATTAAGTACGATTGTAAATATAAACATACTTAAAAATGCATACTTTGCTTATATATATTCACGCTTAAATTAGGGCACTCTCTTAATAGGGAAACACTCCCAATTGCAAAAAATTCTTTTTGCTTCAAAAGAAAATGTGAGTAATGGTTGGAGCAAATCAAAGTGTCTTCTGCAAGCCATATTTCAAAAAATTGCAAATCTTGACATCACCAATATGTACATTTACAAATGCATAATGCATCTCAAAACTAACTGCTGCACTGAAAAGTGAATCCTTCATTACCAACAATTATATACATAATTACAAAACAAAACAAAGAACAGATATACATGTACAAAGACAAATCAGAACAGTTTTAAGTGCATGACAGTTAAATTCTTCAATAAATTGCCAGAAAAGATTAAAACAGAAAACTGACAACATTTAAATCAGCAGTAATGGCATCACTAGTTCTACACAATAGATAGTTTATGATGACTTAAATATTTATTTTTAATGAACGACAATAGATAGTAACACATACGACACATTGAATAGAGGAAAGTTCAAAGTTTTAAGCCCCCACCTATTAGTTCCATTCAGTGCCTACAGTGGCGCTGGGTTTGTTTACGAGAAAATGGCAACGCCACAGGAAAAGTCGTTTTATGTCCTGCTGTATGCAAAGGGTGAATCCATTGTTTCATTGCAGTGTGCTGCAAGTTCAACAAAGAGCCACCTCATCATAAAAAATTTACAATTGATACAATAAATTCGTAGAAGATGGTTGTGTGTGCAAACGAGGAAAGCACTGGTCATCCTTGCATAGCAAATGATGCTCATTTTGAACACACAAAAAAAATTTTGAACTTTCCTCTATTCAGTCATGTATCGCATGTGTCACTATCTATTGTCATTTATTAGAAATAAATATTTAAAATCTGTTATAACCCTGTATAGGTGTCAAAAGTTGAACCTGTTGTATCCTTTTAGTACTTTACAATTTGTATTTTAGTTTTAAGATTTTTGATGAATTAATTGGCTGTCTACTAGCATTGCTCAATTCTGTAAATGTATATGATAAAAGTTATTATAATAGTTTCAATTTGAATGACCCTTAAGAGTTTTGTTATGAATGTTTTCGAATAATTAGAAAGAGCTGCAAGATAAACAAATTGCTAAAATAAACATTGATATATTATGTAAAAGACGAAGTTATTTTTATAATTTTGTTTACAGTACTTAGAAACCAATGTAAAAGGAGTATTTGCGGGCGGTGATGTAGCGAATGCTCCTGTTTTGGATACTACAGCAAGCATTGGTCATTGGCAGCTGGCGCATTACCATGGTAGAATAGCTGCCTTGAATATGCTTGGCAAAGAAACACCTCTTCATACTGTTCCATTCTTCTGGACAATGCTGTTTGGGAAAGGTGTCAGATATGCAGGTAACTTATCTCCCTAGTTTTCAAAATGGAAACAGTTTTAGTTTATTAACCTTTCATACTTGCCAACTTTTATGGTTTGCCCATAAAATGTAAGGAAATTGGTCTTTTTACAACTTTGTAGTAAAGCAGACATTTTATTGGCAGATTCAAAGTGTTAGATTTTCACCACAGACATAACAAAGCATTGAATTCTATTAAATTATATTATAACCTAAAATTGCAGACTGAATGTAACCCACTAATTGGTATATAGCATTATGATAGGCCAGAGCTTATCTTTGTATCTGTCCATCACAATTAAGGCTGGTTTGCAACCGCCCAAAAATGGTAGCCAAAACGGAAACTAGAACAGGAAGCAATGTAACATACAGGACTTTGCTTCACAACAGCCCAGTAACGAGAGCAGAAATACATATCGATCTTGATCACAAAGTGGAAAGTAGATTTTACACATTGGGATATAATTTGTTTTTAACCGACCAATGATATTTTTTCACCTACTTCCAATTTAGCCAACATCAAAATTTGCTGGAGTAAACATTATCTAAATGCATATCCATTAAATTTTCGATATCTGTAGTTGTACCAAGCTTTCATTCGTTTATTTAATGGCATACATTAAAGTTGTTTATTGTTCTTCGTTAATTCCTATTGCTTTTTGCTGTTCTTTGTAGCTTTTGCCATTGTTTTTGAGGGAATAGCCAGTTTTTGAGCTGCATATAAACAAACTACAGATGACTCTTTCACTAGAAGAACCAAAGCTCAGTTGATCTATAGGTGTCAGTATCTGAGGTTAAAGAACCATGGGATTG
Organism: Deroplatys truncata; assembly: GCA_030765065.1. NCBI lineage: Eukaryota > Metazoa > Arthropoda > Insecta > Mantodea > Mantidae > Deroplatys > Deroplatys truncata. The sequence goes on along the minus strand of CM060987.1, from coordinate 37,503,627 downwards.
GAACTAACAACTCAGTCGCACCCTTGCAACCTGGGAGTCAAGTGCGCAGGGTTTTCCATTAGGGGCAGTGCTGTTTTATATACCCCCATACGTGGTGTAAAAATCCTTAGCACGGCTTCATTCGAAGGAAATTAAAGCTGGTGGTCCTGAGTCATAGATTTACAGCACGTAAAAGAACCTCAAGCCTGATAAAAGAGGTCTCTGAGCAAAATTTCCCGTCTTTCACGCCTAATATAGAATGGGACGCTAAGAACCATAGCAGTTAGTGTCCGTAAATAAAACTCAATTTAATTTTCCCCCCTGCGTGGCTGAGACTGGGTAAAGAACCATCCTTCCCTCATCCCCTGCTACACAGGGACGGAAGTGGATACACCACTTACGCACATAAGCCCTATAGGGAAAACTCTATCAGAGAAGACTACCATAGAACCTCGTTGGGGTGACATATATCTAAGTGCTGCCTACCAGCTCTCTCATGGTTGGTGCCGAAGAACATCTGAGTATCTCACAATCCTGCCTGGGTGGAAAACCAGCCAGATGTACCCATTCTCCCATGGGTATTGGGAACCACTGCCCCGCCGAGTTCAACCCAATCTGAAAACTTCGTATCGGGAGAGGCTCGAATGTTCGGCCTGGCGTACTTCTAGTAACGTCAGAAGTACCATGAGTGCTCAAGGTTCACAGTGCCTGCACCATGGCAGCTGAAGGGGTTGGAAACCCCCCCCCTTACGGGGAAGGATCTCATACAGTACTAATATCTTCCAGTTACATGTTTCCAGCTTGCAACTATAGAGTGCACTAGTAACTGTTTTATGTCATGACTGTCTAGAATAACCTCTACAGTGAATAGTAGTATGCTGTGAGGAATGAGAAAGTGAACTTGGGCAGGTCTTCTGGGGCCCGGGAAGGCTTCCCATCAACCATCAAATGTGAACAGTTGTATTTGAATATATGTATTGCAACTTTCTCATTCTCATTGGTTGTGATCCAGCCTTAATAGTTCCCCTTCACCGGCTTGCAAGAAAATGCATAACGTACGTACTTAAAATGTTATTGCACCACTAGTGACTTTTAAATTATTTTTTTTTTTTTCTTCAGGATATGCACCTAAGTTTGATGATGTGGTGTTTGGTGGAGATGTGGACGAATTGAAGTTTGTTGCACACTTCTGTGATGGAGATGTGGTTAAGGCTGTTGCTACAGCTGGTAGTGATCCAGTGGCAGCCAAATTTGCACAGGACCTGCTTGAAGGAAAACAGCTGCTTAAATCACAGCTGAGTCCTGATCCTCTTGCTTGGACTAAATAGTTTTAATAATATTGCTAGAAGTTATGGTGCAATATGTGGTTGTGGCTAGAGCTTGGATTTCTGGGCACTGAAAGGGGGTCAAATAGGAGCAGTAAGCTATTCGATAGGCAGCTTACACCTCATTATACAGCAAGAATTCTCCATCATGAATATGATGTTCTGCAGAAAATGTTTGATCTTGTTATTCCTGTATTGTTTTTAAATTTTTAAGTATTTTAAGAAATATGCAATGACGGCTTTAACTACACATATTCAAGAATTATGTACAGTAATCAAATGAGTTGTCCATTTTCAATATTAGCAAGTCACAGAAGCTTAAAAATGCTTCTCTTTGCTCTTTTGATAATCATAGCATTTTTCAGTATTTATTTAGAAGCATGAAAGAACTTTAATTCTTAGTATAAATTATGATGTGTGTGTGTGCGCTTCACACTCTCAAAGAATTAAGAGTGTGGACTCAGAAAATGCAATTTTGTGATTAGATGGGATAACTTTGGGACAGCACATAATTTTCAGCTTTTGTATTTTGTGATGAAAGCCAAAAATTACACATTGTTCCAAAGTTACCCCGATTAAAGGTAGTTTTGTACTTCTTAAACTTGGTGTGCTTTTTATATCCTGCGGTGTTGAAGAATAAAAATGTCACTGTTCACAGAAAAACTACTAGAAGAAAGTGTAATGGACAGGGAATTTCCATGCTTCTCCCCTAAAAGCAGTAAGCTGAAATCAGTTGGTCTTCAACTGCATTATCTTTCAATGCTCTTTAGTAGCTGCTTTTTTGTTTATGTTTATAATTTGAAATGAATGGCAAGCATCTGTCAAATTATAAAGCTCTTCAAAATTAGCAGGATATGATGTCTAAATACTGGGAAGCAAAATAGAGAATGACTTTAACTCTAGAGGATTAGATAAATAAACCTCAAATTTCCTGGCTTATCAAACTTGTATTATCCTCTCTGTATTTATGCTGGTAATTTATACTGACAGAGTAAGGAATATATTTTTTCTCTCTTGCTTGCAGTTGCACACAGATGCACAAAATGTTCATTTTTGGATGCACATATCTATAATAAAGCACCGAAAAATTATACCATGGTGTTTTATAAAATTTTATCATACTATTTTTTTATTTATCTTTTTTTTAATATATCTTAGGACAAAATAATTTTTGAGCATAGTGCCACAAAAATGCAACTTATAAATACTTACTTGAAAAGCATGTGATAAAAATCATTCTGCCAGCTGAAGAGAATTGCTTCAAATGATTTATTCACAACTTATCTAATCTGGCTGAAGAGTTTTTTTTAGACATTTGTTGCAGCAAAACTGAAATTGAGACTGATAAAGCAATTAATGTACAAACAAAATAGATTATTGTTAAAAGTTCTCAACAAATCCATTGAGAATAGATGTGATTGATGATACAAAAGAAGTTACTTATATACTTGAAATACAATTATAATAGACAGTATAAAAACTGTAATGAGTTTTAAAGGTCTCTAATACATTCTGAGTTTTGGGAGCAAGTACTAGTGCAGTTTTAGAGAGGGGAAGGCACAGATATCCAAGCCCTAGCTGTTGCCAATTTATGAAATAACATATAATTGATAAATTAAATCATATAGTATTGAAAACTAAATGAGTAAGAAGGGGGAATTCCTATGCCTAGCATTTTAACTTTTTTCGTGCTGTTTTGTTAGAGAAAAGTAGAATGTACCTGATGTTTCAATGCATTATACTTACTCTAAGGTTGTGCAGAGCACTTTTCTTAATTGAAGACAGTATTATATCAGTATTTGTACAGTTTCGTCTGCTTATCTTTGCATGTTTTAGTTTAATAATTTGAAATATTATGTATGTAAATGAAAATTAAAATGTTTACTTCCTGAAAGAATTCTTTTTAAGTGAAACCTATCTCAATTTACTAATGAACCTGAAAGTCCTTATTGGGAATTTGCAAGTTTTTGTGACCTAGTCAATTCTCATTCATCTGCAGTTGTTTTTCTTTGAGGATATGCATTATATTTTGCAGGAATAATATTTTGAGAATAAAATTTAAATAAATTCATTATTTTTTCACAGAGCATGTAGTGGAAAGAAAGTTCATATTGCTTAATGGTCCTAGCATTAAATTAAATTTATTTTTATTGTAGATAGCTTTTGTATTAAAATTGTTAAATAATACAGTTTATAACATGTATTATTTAATTTTTGGTGTGTAGGAGCAAACTTGCTCATAAATCTTGATACAATAATATTTCTAAAATGTGTACTAGCCATTCCTATTTAAGGTCTCAGCCATAAATAAGGTTAAGGAACATTCTTGTGAAAATTTTAGTGCATGTGAATGATGGTACTCTGGAAGAAATTTCCCTGTTTAAACAAGGAAGACCCCTTTCATTTCAGGATCAATTTAAGAAAGCAGCATTTGGAAATATGTATTTCCGTTAAAAGATAAAATTTATTTAGCTTGAAATGTATTGCTTCAGTGTATCATTACTGGCATAAGAGACTTGAATGAAATGGGAATTCCTCAGCAGATATATAACATTTTGCATGGATTATAAGATTTTGTTGTCTAAAAAACACTTAAAATTCAATTAAATTATCTCTTAGATTCTATTTTGTAAAAATATGTTTCTTAATAATGTTTACTATAATTAATCATGTTTTCCAAAAATGGGCATTGGGGTAGCTTGGTTTTATTTCAGCTCTTGGGTGGCAATTTAATGTCTGTCCTATCCAAGCCTTCACATAAAGTAATCCCAAAGCCCAATGTAGTTTGGAATCCACAGTAAAAATTGTAAATTCTCCCATTCCATCCTCATTATCCTACCATTGGTAATGAACATCACCTGCTGGTCCCTCCTGTTAATGAATGGGTCCAGCCATTATTTAGTGGAACAAGATTTCCCCAAATGTCATTTGAAGTTATTAGAGAATGCGAAAACATTTTCCAAAATATTTGTTTTCTTTATTTCTTGAAATATAAGGATCATTCAAATTAAACATAGGCTGGTGTCTGGGAAATACACAATAGCAATTGAAGTATTTATTGCACAAGGCTTCAAGTGATGCAGATAATCCCCCCCCCCATTCAGGCACCTGCAGCAAAGTGATAGAAGCTTTGTGATACCTTCAATGAAGGAGGTCAAAGGTGGATTGTGAAACCACTCTTCCACAGCATCATGCACAGCTTAGTTGCAGGAGAAGTGTTAACCTATCAGGATCTTCTGTAACGTACCAAACACTTAGTAATCACAAGGCAATATATCCAGACTGTAGGGTGGGTGATCCAACCTTTCTCAGTGAAGAGCATGCATTTGCAGTATGCAAACAATTTGCTCCTAATGGTGCTTCGAAGGTTGTGTGATGTGTTGCACTAGTGTTGAGCATTGATTTTGGCTCTGACCGGTATCCACTCCAACATCAGTGGTCCCTGGATCTCAAAGAACACGCTCAACATGACCTTTCCAACCACAGCAGATGATTGGGTCTTTCTTGGCCTCTGGATGATGGATGTCTCCATTCCCAACTCATCCTTTCTGTTACCAGTTGGAAATGGTGGCACCATGTTTAGCCACAATGCACTCTAACAAAGCTTTCCCTTGATGGTATTGGATGAAATGTTCCAGGCAATTTCCCTTGTTCTTTCTGCTTGTAAAAATGTCGAAGTACCACTGAGCACAAACTTTCCGAAACTCCAATTCTCTGTAGATGATTGTGTGTATGGATCATATGCTAAATTTCACAGCATTTGACAGTGCACATGCAGTTATGCAGCGATTCCTCTTCAACATGTCCACAAGAGAAATTGTTTTGCATGCAACAAAAAATTTCACATCTTTGCACAAAAACTGAATGTCACGCTGTACTTGTTTGGATGTATCCCTTCCACACCTCTGCCCTTATGGTTGCTGTACATAGCAAAGTTGGCTGGAAGGTCACGCATTCTGTGCAGATTTGTCACAATTTCCACTTGCCTACGCTGTCATCTCATGGCTGCATGACTTGAATGGCCCTTATACTTTGCATGTTCTTTACCATTATTTATAACTAAGGCATTCATTTTATTGTGGCCTCAAAAGTTAAATTCCTTTTACTTCTAAAACTGTACGACTTGTCTTGGTCTCTCATTATACATTTCACATGTACTTATTGTATATGTATGCTTATATTGAATGGAAAAAATGCAACTGTTGGTTACTCAAAGAAGACCATGCAACATTTTCTTTTTTAACATTGAGTACTATGCAGTTGTATGATCTGCAAATCATACCTCATCCTGTCCTTGCATAGCTAACTCCTCCTATAATGCAATAATCTGGTTGATCTTTCCCCACCAAACTCCAACTCATCTACCAAGAAAATAACATGCACATTTCATTGATATGTATTAAAATAATTCAGTTTTGTGCCATTTCATCATTGGAAATTTTGCACTGTACAGAGTAGGCAAGTGGTTCAAGTATATTCTAAGTTAAACAATTTCAAAATATGCCTGTCCTTAGCCTAATGTCAGTTCAGAGGATAATGAGATGTGCGCTTCACTCTTCCATGTAGAATTTTCCCTCTACTCCTTTGTATCTATGCCACTGAAGAATGGAAACATAAGCTCTTTATTTAAAAAAAATATGGAAGCGTGCATGCCAATTTAAATTGTAATATTTTGTGGAAAAATACAAACCTGCAATATGACTCCAGAGCAGGAGATCCAGAGTTTGCATTAAATAACATATAATGTTTATTTTAAAATATATGAAAACAGATTATGCCTACATACTTTCCTTGTAGATACATAATGATTTGAGACCTCAGTGTTGATTTACCTTTCTGTATTTGTTTACTTATATTCTGTTTGCATTTATAACATACTGTAGAAATGTGTAAATCACTAATTTCAAATAAAGCATCACCAGAATAGTACTCATCAAATGGATATTTATTTTGTTATTGGCCTCAAATAATAAAAAAAAAAAAACCTATTATGCTGATTGTGATTTTTGTAACTGTGTCACAGTGATTTTTTGTTCTGCCAGTCAGTGCCTTTGCATTACGATCTCGGTGTCCATTCACTCCTGATACCTCTCGCTTTTCAACCTCTTTGGATGGAGGGCGTGGCTTTTTTTTGTGGTATGGTGTGCTGGTCAGTGCCTGCTCTCGTGGCAGTCTGGGCACGGCAGTAGTACGAGCGAGACGGGAGGTTCCATGCCTTCTCAGTGGGAGTGAGATGGCTGTAATATTCAAGGTTTTCCTCGTGCTTGTAATTTGGTGAAGCTTTGTTCTAAATACCATTATGGTTGAGCAAATAAGCTAATCCGTTTGCTACCTTGCAAAATTTTGGTCGCTGGCATAAGATTTTCTACTCCAGCATATGTGAAGGTAAGAACTGTTGATCAGCTCATTTCTGTTTTGTTAAAGTGAATACGAGTTACAGTAGTAGTCGGACATTGTTCCAGGGCTATCGTAAGTGACTGTTTTGCAGGTTTAATATACAGAATAAGTCTGGTGCCTATCTTGTTTGTGTTCAGTTTTTCAAAAGTTAATGCTTTCGCTTTTAACATCTTAAATGTTGTTAAAGCTTTTGATTGAAAGTTAAATGTAATGTGTTAAGTTTTCAGAGTGTATCAAATTGTTGTTTCTATTATATATATATTTCCCAATCTTTAAAATTAGATTGCTGAGTAAATCCCAGTACATGTGGCCTAGAAATCCCATTTAATGAAGCTTCAAAGTTTAGTAAACCAAAAGCTTTGTGTTAAATTTGCTATTAGTTAACCACTGGATCAAGTTACATTAATAGCCTTTCATAGCGCAATAGGTAAATTTTGCCCCATTTGAGAGTGGCATCTTGAAGTGACATCAACACGTGCGCTATAGTACAGATAAATTTTTTTACAAGGCATACTTTTCCAAATTTTCTCTTGGTTGTGTGAATGCTTCTGCTTAAATTTGTTTTTAGTCTTTGACCATTTGTCTCTTTTTGGGCTCTTGAACTATTGCCCATTTGACTGCCTTGTAGCTGTTCCTGAGTGAAACTTTGCCTGGCTTTACTCCTGGCCAGAATTAATCCATTTAATTCCATAGTGCATGTGTTTGTCATGATTGATGCCTGGCTTTAAGTGTTTCATTTCCTGTTTGTTAATTTTATATTTTTCATTTTAGTTATATTATCTATTGAGTTGTCTCAGGGCTGAGTTTATGTAAATTACTAGTTTGGTTCTAATTATCCTCCTTACAGTTTGGTTCTAATTATCCTCCTTACAGTTTATTATAAGTGTGGCTTTATAATTGCTGATTTACCATTTTAAACTTTTAAAGAATCTTTGCTGTCTAATTTCATTCTGATTCATTCTAGAAAGTTGTTTATTCTTACAATATATGTAAGCACTTCTAAAAGGGCCCTGAAACAACTCTTAAATCTTTTGCATTTGTGTTTTATTTGCTATTTATTATTATGTTTCAGAGCATAATCTTTATTATAAATTCTCTTTAATTTTTTGTTTCATTCATTATGCTGTGTTTTCTAAATTATATATTGGCCTTCCTATTTAAAGCATTATTGAGCTTTACTTTCATCTAATGTAATAAGTATTCATTTAAATTTGTGTGTTTTCTTTAAAACCTTGTGCTCTTAGTGCATTATTCTTAATAATTTTGTTCAGCCTGGTGTAATAGATTGTGCGCTGTTTATCTGTGAGCGGTTATGTTAATGGGGCAGGGTTGTTCCTGGAAAATAAATCCAGTTAATAGCTTGTTTTGTTTATGTTTAGATTTTCCCTTGGTCCAGTATTGCTTTTGTTCCTGAATAGGCTATTATACAGCCCAGTTCTTTTTTTTTTTTTCTTCTTTCTTTCTTTCTTTCTTTAGTTGTCCCCTACGGCAGTTGTTAAGTCAGTCCTTTTCGGCTTGTCAGGGATCCCAGCGCCTGACAAAATTTATTGTAAGCGGCTGCGTTGGTCATGATGGGTTCCCCATGCGGAATTGCCAGATGAAGCCACCCTGATCATTACACTATACAGTGGGGTGGGTTGTGGGAAGGGCAGGGATGTGGCCTGTGCTGGGCTAAGCCATGCGATGGGCTGCACTGTCCGCTGAGCTGAGCTGAGCTGTGGGTACTGGACAATGTGCTGCACTAAGCTGTGCTTTGGGATGCGAGCTGGGCTGGGCTGGGCTGGGCTGGGCTGGGCAGGGCTGTGGCATGGCATGGGTTCGGCTGAGGTTGGGCTGTGGGCTGGACTGTGTGTGGTTTGAGGGCAGGGCTTTGGGCTGAGCCTGGTTTCTGGCTGGGCTGGGCTGGGCTGGGCTGAGCTGGGCTGGGCTGTGTGTGGTTTGAGGGCAGGGCTTTGGGCTGAGCCTGGTTTCTGGCTGGGCTGGGCTGGGCTGGGCTGGGCTGTGTGTGGTTTGAGGGCAGGGCTTTGGGCTGAGCCTGGTTTCTGGCTGGGCTGGGCTGGGCTGGGCTGTGCAGTGCATGGCTGTGGTCTGGGATCGTCTGTTGTTTGGGCTGTGCTGTGCTGTGCTGTGCTTTGGATTGGGCAGGGTTGTGGGCTGAGCTGCGCTTTGGGCTGGGCTGGGCTATGCTGTGGGCTGGACTGTGCGCTGTGCTGGTAAGCTGCGGGTATGGGTGGGGCTGCTCTTTGGGCTGGGCTAAGCTGTGCTGTGGGAAGCTATGCTATGGAATGGGCTGGGCTGTGTGCTGGGCTAAGTTGTGATCTGCTGGGCAGGACTGTGGCCAGTGCTAAGGGGCTGAGCTGGGCTAGGTACTAGGCTGGGCTGTAGGCTGGCCGGGGTTTGGGTTGGGCTAGAATGTTGGCGGGAATCGGCAGGGCTGTTAGCTGGGCTGGACTCTGTGGCCTGGGGGCTAAGCACTGGGTTCAGTGGGCCGCGCTTTGTGGGCTGCGGGTCGGCTGGGCCGTGCCCTGTAGGCTGTGGACTGTGCCGTGGGGTGGGCTTTGTGCTCGGGGCTGGATGCTGTGGGCTGGGCTGGGCTGGGGATTATGGGCTGCGCTCTGGGGGGTGTGGGCAGGGTAGGGCTAGGTTGGGATAGGGGCTGTGTGCTGGGTTGTGGCCTGAGGTCTATAGGTTGGGGTTGAGCTGTGGGCTGGACTGGACTGGGCTCTGTGGTACTGGTGGCTATGGGCTGGGCTGAGGCTGTAGCCTGGGCTCTGGGATGAGCTCTGGAGGCTGGAAGCTGTGGGTTGGGGCTTTGTGGGCTGGGATGAGGGCTGTGCATTGCAGGGTGTGACCTTGGTGCTGTAGGCTGGTCGCTGTGGGCTGGGTTCAGTGGGCCGGGCTCTGTGGGATGTGCTCTGCGAGCTGGGCTGGTTGCTGTTATCTGGGCTGTGGGCGGCAAAGGCGGCTGTCCTCTTGGTGGGGGCTGGGCTATTGCCCTAGATGGAGACTATGGGCTACGCTGGAGGTTGAAGGCCGGGGCTAGTCTAGGTTCTGTGGGCTTTTGGCTGAAAGCTGTGGGCTAGGCATTTGGGGGCTGTGGGATGGGCTCTGTGGCCTGGGGCTTTGGGGAAATGGGCGGGTCTGAGGGCTGTGAGCTGGACTGGGGGCTGTGGGCAGTGCTCTGGTTTTGTGGGTTGGGCGCTGTGGTCTGTGGGCTTTGGGCTGTGCGCTGGGGACGAGATCTGTGGGATGGGGGTTGTAGACTGGGTGTTTTGGAGTGGTGGCTGCGGGCGAAGGTAGTAGCTCGGCTCTGGGGAATGTGTGCTAGGTCCTTTCCGCTGGTGGCTCTGTGGGTTGTAGACTGTGCTGTGGTCTGGGACGGGGGAAGCGGGCTGGACTGGGGGTTGTAAGCTGGGCTCAGTGGGCTGGATGCTTTGGGCCGGGAGCTGAGGGCTGGGTGCTTTGGGCCGGATGGTGTGGGCTGCGCTGGAGGCTGTGAGCTGGGCCGGGAGCTGTGGCTGGGTTGAGGGTTGTGGGCTGGGCTGGAGGCTGGAGACTGTGAGTTGGGCCGGAGGCTGGAGACTGTGAGCTGGGCCGGGGGATGTAGGTTGGGGCTGTGGCCTGGGCTGGGGACTGTGGGCTGTGCTGGGGTGGTGGGATGGGCTGTGGGCTGGGGATTGTGGGTTGGGATGCAGGCTGTGAGCTGGGACGGGAGTTGTGTGTTGGGCTTGAGGCTGTGAGCTGGGCTGGTGGTTGTGGGCTGGGCGGGAGGTCGTGGGCTGGACCGGGGGCTGTGGTTGGGCTGGACCGGGGGCTGTGGGCTGGCCTGGGGGTTGTGGGCTGGGCCGGGCCGCGGGCTGTGGGCTAGGCCGGAGGCTGTGAACTGGGCCGGGGGCTGTGTCCTCGGCTGGGCTAGGGACTGGTTTGGGCTCTGTGGGATGGATGATGTGGATTTTGAGCTGCGGCTGTGGGCTGGGCTAGGGGCTCTGTGCTGGGCTGAGGACTGTGGGCTGTAGACCGGTGTGTGGGCTCTGCGCTGGCAGGGCTGTAGGGTCAGTTTTGTAGTTTAGGTGCCGTGTCCTGGGATGTGTTGGCTGGGGCTGTGCTCTGAATAGTGAGCAGGGACCTGCGGGCTGGGCTGCGTCTTGCTGTAGTCTGTGGTATGGACTGTGGGCTGCGCTAAGGACTATGGGCTGAGCTAGAGGCTGTGAGCTGGGTTGAGGGTTAGGTTCAGGTCTGTGGGCTGGGCATGGGGCTGCGCTGGGGGCAGCCTGGAGGCAGTGGGCTTGGCCGTGGCTGGATTCTGGGGGCTGTGGGTTGGGCTCTCACGGCTGGTGGCTGTGGTCTGGGCTCTGTGGGCTGGGCAAACGGGAGGCCTGGGGGCTGGGTTTTTGTCTCGGGGCTGTGGACATGGGACTGTCGGTTGGGCTTGGGACTGGGCTGGGCGCTGTTATCTGGGTGCCGTGGGTTTGCGTGGGGTCTGTGGGTGGGCTGGGGGTGTGGTTTGTGCTCTGGGTTGGAAGATGTGTGTTGGGCTCTTTAGGCTTTGGGATAGGGGATGTTGGGTCTTTGGGCTCGGCGCTGTGGGTTCGAATGGAACTGCGGCCTGTTGTTGGGGTCTGTGGGCTGTGGACTGAGCTTGGACTGTGATCTGGTCTGTGGGCTGGGTTGAGGGTTGGGTGCAAGGCTGTGGGCTGTCTCGAGGGTCCGGGCTTGTGTCTGTTGCTGGACTCGGTCAGGTTATATGAAAATTGGTCATGCCGGCTCTATGTGTTACCACCACAATGATGAAAAGTACAGGGCATATGAAGAAATTACCAGATTTCCGAAGTATACAACAATGAATTAATGCAACGTTATGAAATTATCAAAACACATTTTAGTTTTTAAAGACTGCTTTTCGATAACCACTATAGGGAAATGTCATATTTGAAACTATACAAACTTTATGATGGAGAAAAGATGTACTAAATTACTTATCATCAAACTCTGTTTTAACTATGTAAATACCAAGTATTTTCATGATTCTCTATTGTGTTTCTAATATCAGGCATGTTTAAATCACCATACCGCCATTCAATAAAATGTATATCTTGAATTTTCTGGGAAGTCTGCTTCATTCTGAATTACTTTTGTATTAGTGGTAAAGAAAGAATTTCGAAAATGTCTCGTCATATCTACATACCAGCTTTAATGTGATAGACATTGCTTCATGTTCTTGAATGTCTCGGATCCAACTCGAGTTGCTTGAGGGTTCGCAAGAGTGAACCTTTGCCAGAACAAATTTTATCAAAAATTTCTATAAGAAAGAAAACAAAAACAGCTGAACTCGTGCACAAATAATTAGTGAAATAAACACTACAAATTATATATAATATAATCAGTTAAATCACGATAACCCTTTAAACTCTCACGCCTTGTGGCTGTGCCCTGAGATCTGTGGCCTGGGCAGGGAAGAGGGCTGGGGCTGGGCATTGGACTCGGGACTGTGAGCTCGGTCTGGTCTGGGTGCCGTGGGCTGGGCTGGGCTGAGGGTAGGCTGGGGGTGTGGTTTGTGCTCCTGGCTGGGGGTTTGGAATATGGGGCTTTGAGCTAGGCTGAGGGCTGGGCGATGTGGTATGTCGACGGGGCTTGGGCTAGGGGCTGAGGGATGTGTTTCGTGGGCTGGGTGCTGTAGGCTGGGCTAGGAGCTGCGGGCTAGCTGGGGAATGTGCTCGGCACTGTAGGGTAGACTGAGGGTGGGCTCAGGGCTGTGGGCTGGGTTGGTGCTGCGCTTGGGTCTGCCTGGCGTCTGTTTTCTGGGCTGGGAGCTGAGGGCTGCGGATAGGAGCTGTGCGCTGGCCTGCATTTTTAAATTGTGTATTTGTGTCTGGTTTTATCTTTGTCCCGACGTATAAAATGGGCTATAAGACATTTTAATCACTTTTCCTAAGGGAGGTTGTAAATGGCTGGGGCCTGGTGGTCTTGGGCTACGCTTTGGGCTGTGGCTTGCGTTGGAATGCGGGCTGCGCTCTGGGATGCGGACTGTGAGGCGGGCTGTGGGATGGGGCTATTGGCTCTGCTCTGTTATCTTTGGGCTGGTCTCTGAGGGATACGGATTGTGGACTTTGGGCTAGGGTATGTAGCTGAGCTCTGTGATTTGGCCTCTGGGTGCTGAGGGCTGGGCTATTTGGGCTGGGGTTGCGGACTGGGGCTGTGGGTTGCACTCTGTGGGCCGTGGACTGCCGCTGTGGGCTGGGTTCTTTGGGCTGTGGCCAGGGCTCTTTGGCCTGAGGGCTTTAGGCTATGCTCTGTGGACTGGGATATGTGGGCTGGCATCTGTGTGCTGGAGGCTTTCCGTGGGTTCTGTGGGCTGGGCAGTGGGGGCTAGGTGCAAGGGCGGGTCTCTGTGGGCTGGGTAGGTGCCTGCGTGCTGGGCTGCGGTGGGGGCGTTAGGCTGGATTAGGTGCTGGGCAGTGGGTTGGGTTGGGTTGGGCTGAGGCTGTTAGCTGGGTTGGGGCTCGAAGCTGTGGGTTGTGGTTTGTGGGCCAAGCTGGGGGCTATGGGCTGGGCTGGTCTGCCTACTGTTCTCTGGGCTGACGGCTGGACTGTGCGCTGTGGGCTGGAGGCTGCGGGATAGAAAATATGAGCTGTGCAGGGGGCTTGGTCTGAGGACTGTAGACTGGCGCTCTGGTCTGGGCTTTGGGCTGCGATTGGGGCTGTGGCCTGGGTTCTGTGGAATGGGGGCCATGGGCTTTGTGGTCTGTGGTCTAGGCTGTGGACTGGGCTGTTTGGACTGTGACCTGGGGACTGAACTCTGTGGTCTGGGCTCTGTGGGCTATGGGCTGGACTGGGGTTTGTGGGCTGGGCGCTGTGAACCGTGACCTGAGGACTGTGGGGTGGGCTCTATGCCCTGGGGGTTGTGCTCTGTGGGCTGGTCTCTGTGCCCTGGAACCTGTGTTCTGGTGGCTGTGGACTGGCAGGGGCCTTGGGATTGGCCTCGGTGCTGGGTTGGGAGCTTTAGACTGGGGTCTGGGCTGGAGAGTGGTTTCTGCGCTAGGGTCTGGACGCTGTGCCCTAGGCTGTAGGCTGGGCTTGGGGGCTGTGGCCTGGTTACAATCGGCGAGGGCTGAATATTGGGCTCTGTGGGGTGGGCTCTGGGGGATGTTGGTTGAGTTTTGTGGGCTGTAGGCTGGGCTGGGGGCTAGGCTCTGTTGGCTGTATTCTGTGGGCTATGGCCTGGGATCTGGGCTGTGGGCTTTGCTCTTGGCTGGGCTCTGTTAGAGGGGGCTGGGTCTGTGGGCTGCGGCCTGGGCGCCCTGAACTGGGTACCCCGGTTTGGAGTCTGTGGGTGGGCTGGGGCTGTGTGCTGAGCTCTTTGGGTTGGGAGCTTTGGGATAGGGGCTCTGAGTTGGGCTGGGGGCTGTGGGCTTTGGACTAGGCGCTGTGCTCTGTGGGCTGGGTTAGGAGCTGTGCTCTGCGCTATGGGCAGGGCTGTGAGCTGGATGCTGTAGACTTTGAGCGTGGGGCTGTGGACTGGGGGATTGGATTGGGGTGGGCTGGGCTAGGGGCTGTGTGCTGGTCTGTGGACTGTGCTCTGCACAGGGGTCTATGGGCAGGGTTCTGTTGGTTAGGTGCTGTGTCATGGGCGCTGGGGGCTGTAGACTAGGGGCTGTGAGCAGGGAGCTGCGAGCTGGGCTGCGGGCTGTGAGCTGGGCTTTGGGTACGACTGGAGTCTGTGGGCAGGGCTGGGGTTTAGGCTGTGTTCTGAATGTGGGGTGGATCCTGTAGGCTAGGTAATGTGGGCTAGGCTGCGGCCTGTATGCTAGGGACTGTGGGCTGGACGTGAGCTGCCTGGTATATGGGGGCTCTGCGCTGGAGGCAGGGGTGGGGGCTTGTCTGTGGCCTTGGTTGTGGGCTGTTTTGAGGCTGTAGGCAGGGCGCTTTGAGCTTGTCTGGGGACTGGGATCTGGGGTTGGACTCTGTGGGCTAATGGCTGGGCTTTGTGGTCTGGGATGGGACTTGGCTGTGGGCTGGCTGGGCGCTGTGCTCTACGCTTGGGGCTGCGGGCTGGGGTTTGCAGGCTGGGCTGGCGGCTCTTGGCTGGGCTCTGTGGGCGGGGCCTCTGGGTTGGACTCTGTAGGCTAAAGGCTTCGGCCTGGGGTCTGGGGCATTGGGCTGGGCTCTGGAGGATGTGGACTGGGTTTGTGGGATGGTGGCATTGGGCTGTAAGCTGGGCTCCGGGCTGGGGTTGTGGTATGGGCTGTTCTCTGTGAACTGGAGGCTATAGGCTATGGGCTGGACTGGGTGTTGTGGGGTAGGTTGTGGAATGTGAACTGGAGGCTGTCTGTGGGCTGGAGGCTGTGGGTTGGGGCTGTGGTTTGTGCGCTGGGCTGTGGGTTGGGGCTATGGGCTGGGATATGGGTCTGTGCCTAGGCGCTGAGCTATACAGTGGGGGCTGTGGGCCGGGCTGGGTGCTGTTGGGTGCGCTCCGGGTAGTGCGTTGGGCTGAGACCTGGGCTCTGTAGGCTGAGCTGCGGGTTGTGAGCTAGGGCTGTTGGCCGGGCTTAGGGTTCGGTTGGAGTCTGTGGGGTGGGGACCGGGCTATGGTTTGGGCTGTGTGTTGGTCTGGGACTGGGCTGCCTGGGGGATGTGCGCTGGGCTAGAGGCTGTGCTCTGAGCCGGGGGCAGGTCTGTGGACTTGGTTGTGGGCTGGGGGCTATGTGGGTGCTGTGGGTTAGGGGATGTGGGCTGGGCAATGGGTGGACTCTGTGGTCTGAAGGCTGGGACGGGGCTTGCTATAGGCTGCGGCTGGGAGTTGCAGGCTGGACTGTGGAATGGGCTGAGGAGCGCGCTCGGGTCTGTTGGCTGGGCTCTGTGTGCCGGTGGCTGCGGGCGGGGTCTTTTGGTTGGGCTGGGGGCTGTGGCCTGGGCTCTGGAGGATGTGGGTTGGGCTTTTTGGCCTGGTGGCATTGGGCTGTAGGCTGGACTCGGGGCTATGGGCTGGAGGTTGTGCTGTGTGAGCTGGAGGCTGTGGGCTGTGGGCTACGCTGGGGCTGTGGGATGGGTGTTGTGTGCTCGGTTGGGGGTTGTGGCCTGGGGGCTGATCTCTGTGGGCTGTGCTCTATGTGCTGGTCTAGGAGTCTGTGGCAGGGCGCTGTGCTTTGGGGTGCGGGCTGCGGCCTGGGTTCTGTTGGCTGAGTTGGGGGCTGTGGGATGCACTCTGAGCTGCGGAGTGTACCTTCAAATAGGCTGGGGCCTGGGTTAAATGGAATGGGGCTGGGGTGATTAGGCTGGGCTCTATGGGCTGGTGACTTCGGGCTGGGGACTATGCGCTGGGCTGGTCTGTGGGCTATGTCATAGACTGAAATGAGAGCTATGGGGTTTGGGTTGAGTTCTGAGGACTGGAGGCTATGGTATATGCTCTGTGGCCTCGGGGCTGTGCTCTTTGGCCTGGGGGCTGTGGACTGGACTCTGTGGTCTGGGCCCTGTGGGCTACGGACTGGGATCCGGTATGGGGGCTGTGCTCCTGGCTGGGGGCTAGGCTGGTGGCTGTGGTCTGGACTCGTGGTTGTGTAGGCTGGAAGCTGTCTGGGGTCTGGATGCTGTGGGCTTTGAGCTGGGGCTGAGGGATTGGGCTGGGGTATGTGGGCTGGGCTAGGTGCTCTTCTGTGGGTCGGGCTTAGGTTTGTGGGCTGTGGGCCGGTCTGGGTTCTGTGGGATAGGTGTTGTGCCCTGGGCTGTGCTCTGGGCAGTGAACTGGGCTGGAGCTGTACTATGGATTCGGCTGGAGTCAGTGGGCTGGGCTGGTGGCAGGGCTGTGTTTTGGACTGTGGGCTGGGCTATGCGCTGCCTGGGGGATAGGGGCTGTTCGCTGGGCTGGAGGCTGTGCGCTGAGCTGGGGCTAGTCTGTTGACTTGGTTGTGGGCTGTGCTCTGTGCTGGGGGCTGCGTTCTGTGTCAGGGCTGCAGGCTGGACTGTGGATTGCAGAATGGGGTGAGAGGCGCGCTGGTGGCTGCGGGCAGGATATTTGGGATGGACTCTGTGGGCTGTGGCTTGGGCTCTGTAGGCTGGTGGCTGTGTGCTGGGCTCGTGACTGTGGGCTAGGGGTAGTGGTCTGGACTCTGTGAGCTTGAGGCAATGGGCTGGCCTGAGGGCTTTGGGCTATGTGTTGTGGGCTAGACTAGGGGTTGGCCTGGGGATTGTGGACTGGGCTCAGGGGTTGGGGGCTGTGGGTTGTGCGCTGGGCTCTATGGGCTTGGCTAGGATCTGTGGGCTGCGCTCTGTGGGCCCTGGCGCTGTGGGTTCAGGTATTTCTGGGGTGGGACTGAGGACTGGATTCTGTGGGCTGTGCGTTTGGCTGGGAGTGTGCTATGCTGGGAGCTGGGCTGGGTTATGTGGGAGGGAATGTATTGGGCTGGGCTCTGTGTGCTGGTGGCTTCGGGCAGGGGTTGTGCGCTGTGGCCTGTGTATTGGGGGCTTTGGTTTCGTCAATTCCGTTCCGGTAATTTCGATGTCAAAGATGGAAGGCCAATTGTCGAAAATGTCGATAAAAGCATGGAAACTGTCGAGTCCGACTGTCATGTAAGCACTTTTTGAGCTAAAGATTGCACAAAAAAACGTTTCGAACCATTTGAATAAGGCTGGATACAAAAACAAGCTTGATGTATGGGTGCCACATAAGTTAGCAGAAAAAAAAACCTCTTGGACCGAATTTCCATCTGCGAAAGCAACAAAATCGACCCATTTTTGAAGCGATTAGTGCCTGGTGATAATAAGTGGATCACTTACGACGTCAAGTGGAAACGGTCGTGGTCGAATCGTGGTGAACCAGCTAAAACAATGGCCAAGCCAGGAGGGTTTTGCTGTGTGTTTGGTGGGATTGGCAGGGAATCATCTACGAGGGGTATTTTTTAAGTAAGGTCCAGTTCGTCATTGTAAAAGAACTACGAGACATACTTTCGTCAAATATTTTTTATTCAATTCTTCATACATTCAGCTATTTCTCCACATAGTCGTCGTTGTTGTTGAGACATTTGTAACGAGGGACAAGTTTTTGTAGTCCCTCGTCATAGAAGTCCGCCGCCTGCGAGGAAAGGCAATTCGTAACAGCTGTTTTCACTTCATCGTCCGTCTGGAAACACTTGCCGCCGACGAACCTCTTCAGATGCAGGAAGAGGTGGTAGTTGCTAGGAGCAAGATCGGGTCTGTAGGGAGGATGATTGATCTGCTGCCAACCAAAGGATCCAATGAGAGCTTGTGTCTGAGCAGCGGTGTGGGGCCTTGCATTATCGTGCAAGAGAATCACTCCGGCAGACAGCAGGCCGCGATGTTTATTCTGAATTGCACGGCGAAGTTTCCTCAAAGTTTGACAATACACAGCTGCATTGATTGTTGTCCCCGGATCCATGAACTCCACAAGCAGAATACCACATCTGTCTCAAAAGACTGTTGCCATAACCTTGTGAGTTGAGAATGAGTGCTTGAATTTCACTTTCGTCCGAGAAGTCGCGTGTCGCCACTTCATCGACTGTTGCTTGGATTCAACGGTCACGTGGGACATCCATGTCTCATCCCCCGTGATGATATGGTCCAACAATGCATCACCTTCCTCGTGGTATCGGGGTCAAGAACGTCAGAGCACTGGCACATCTCTTTTCTTTGTGTTCCTCTGTCAGCTTCTTCGGAACCCATCGATTGCACAATTTTCTGTAGCCCAGGATTTCTGACAGAATTCTGTACAGAACAGACCTTGAAACCTGCGGAAAATGCAATGACAGTGTGGAAACGCTGAACCGTCGGTTGGCACGAATTTCGGCGTTTACGGCACGCACAAGATCCTCGCTAATGACAGATGGCCGGCCCGAATGCGGTTCGTCATGCACGTTCTCTCTGCCTGCCTTGAATAACCTAGCCCACCTACGGACTTTGGTATCACTCATGGCTTTGGGGCCATAAACATCATTAATCTGGCGATGAATTTCTGACGCCGTCGTATTCCTTGCTAACAAAAATCGTTTGACCGCTCTGATTTCACACCCGGCGGGCCGCGCGATCGTCGTAAACTTTTCCATCACACAGTATGGTCCACACTCACTGCCTACCTGCTGTGTCACTGTGTGCAAGGGATCCCGGGATTGAGTGCGCATGCGCGAAAGTACAGTCGCCTGATTCTTCCGACGATACGGGGCAGCGGACCTTACTTAAAAAATACCCCTCGTCCTATGAGCTGCTCCCCTATGGCAAAACTCTTAACTTGAAAGTGTACTGTCAACAATTGCACCGTCTGAAGGAAGCAATCGCCCAGAAACGGCCAGCTTTCGCCAATAGGAGAGGAATTGTGTTCCATCAGGACGCCAGAACACACACATAGATAGTGACTCGCCAGAAGCTCCAGGAGCTTGGGTGGGAAGTTCTCATGCATCCACCTTATAGTCTAGACCTGGCAAGTAATTACCATCTGTTCCTGTCCATAGCAAACACTTTTTCTGGTGAAAAATTCACTTCAAGAGAGGCTTGTGAAAATTGACTGTCTCAATTTTTTGCCAATAGGGGCGAGCACTTCTATGAGAGAGGCATAATAAACTTACCTTCAAAATGGCGAGTTATCAAACAAAACAGCGCATATTTGACCTAAATCGGATCATTCTACGATAAATAAGCCTTCAATTTCATGCAAAAATAATGGATTTCTTTTTACTACACCCAAGTACATCACAAATAAAACATGTATTTTAAATTTTTTGAAAAAGCCTTAAACACTTCTTTATCCTGAATGACATTTATATATGTGGTAAACCCTAAGAGTTAGACAATATGCTACTACAAAAAGATGTAGATCTTGTTAAACCACAAAATTTATGTGAAACAAAACTTTTTGTGGAGTTAAACATTTCTGAGATTCCTAGTTAATGGTATCAATGTTCAAATACTTATACTTTTCTCAACTGAAAAATTGCTATTCATTTTTTTTGGACATGCACATAGCAACACAAGCTTTAAAAATCTATCACTTTACCTACTGGAATTAATTGTTCTTTCACACAAGCCGTGTGTTGGACAGGGTTGGAAAGATAGAATCAGATGACTGAAAAATTCAATGCCATAGCCGTGGTTCAAATCCCGGCTATGGCATTGAATTTTTCAGTCATCTGATTCTACCTTTCCAACTTTACCTACTGTCTTACAACAAAATCTGTAAATCCTTAATGAAAGTATTATCTGAATTAACGATTAGGTAGAATAATTAGCTTTTGTAAGAATAGTTTGTAGAAGAATGAGGAGTCGTGTAAATACAACAAATCAGATTTTTCTTTTTTACTATATACGAGGTGTGATAAAAAATAACGAGAGTTTTTAAATTTGTGAGCTTTATACATCCGATATTCAAAACTTTTGTTTTATCTTGTTGACATACATGTTCCTGATGTATGTTTGCATTTTCAGCTGTTTTGAATATTTAGTTTAGTGTTGACAGTCGAAAAAGTTATACATGTTTTCGAATGCTTGGCAAATTTTTAGTTTTGAAAAAGATGGATCAAAGAATTTGCATTCAATTTTGCTTGAAAAAACGGAATTAAGTACAGCATAATAATTTATAATTACTAACATTATAAATGTTGACTGCAGCTTTTGGCAAATCTACTATGAATAAGACAAGATTTTACGAGTGGTATAAACGTTTCAAAGAGGGTCGAGAAGACGTTGAAGTTGACAATTGCTCTTGATGCCCTAGCACATGAATTACTGAGGACAATGTGGAAGAAATGAAGAAAATGGTTCTGGAAAATCGCCGAATTCCATCTGAGAGGTTGCTGATGTTGGCATATCTTTTGGCACATGCCAAGCAATTTTTTCAGATGTTTTGGGCATAAAACATGTAGTAGCAAAGTTTGTTCCGTAATTGTTGAATTTCGAGCAAAAATGACATCGCGTAGACATTGCTCAAGAATTGCTGAATAAAGCAGAAAAGATCCAGAACCTCTAAAGAAGGTTATAACAGGTGACGAAACATGGGTATAGGGGTATGATATCAAAACTAAGGTCCAATCATCCTAATGGAAAATGCCTGAAGAGCCAAGATCGAAAAAAATTCGACAAGTTCGATCACATATGAAGGTTTTTCTCAGATTTCTTTGATTACAATGGGATAGTGCATCAGGAGTTCCTGCCTTATGGTCTTACAGTCAATAAGGAATACTACCTGGAAGTAATGCGCTGTTTGCATGGAGCAATCCGAAGAAAATGACCAGAATTTTGGCAAAAACCACTTGAGGAAACTGCATCATGATAATGCACCAGCTCACACCTCAATGCTTGTTGGGCTGGGCATTGGTTGCTGAGCTGTGCACTGAGCGCTATGGGCTCTGGCCTGGGCTGGACAATGGGTTTTGGCCTGGGGGTGGGGCTCTGTGGGCTGGCCTTGTGCTGGGTGCTGTGGGCTGGGCACTTGGGCCTGATCTGAGAGCTGTGCTGGGCTGGGTTCCGGTCTGGGCTGCACGCTGAGGTCTTGTTTGGGCACTATGGCTGGTATGGGCGTTCAGGACTTGATTGGGTGCTGGTGACTGCACTGGATGCTTGGCACTAGGGGCTGGCCTTGTGGGCTTGGGTTGAGCGCTGTGGAGTCTGGGCTGGGCACTTGGTTGGGCTGAGCTGGGTAAACAAATTGATGTGTGTGTTTTCATACTGAGTGCAGAAGAAACATGTACACAAAGTTGTAAAGTAGAAAGGGAGAACCAAAATAACATTTTGAGTATAGGAACATGGAGCTGTAGAACTTTTTCTTACTGCGCTAAATGCATCAACATTTAATCCATCATGTTAGAGTCCCTGATTGTCAAACCTCTTTGTGGCATGTCATATGTAAACAAACTGCACAAGAGCATCATAACTCAGTCCCGTTATCTTCGCGAGTCAAATGTGAACAACCCAACTTGGTCCAGCAGCATACTCATATGTATGAAGCGAGCATAGTAAGTGTAAAGTGGTGTGGCATCCCTGCTATAAAAAATTGACAGTGGCACAAGTAGTTGGCTGTGACCGTGACATTCCTGGTAGCTCTTCACAAAGGAACAAACGTTATTACAGATTAGATAATTTGGAATTTTTGAAAATCTTTCATTAATTAGAATTATAATCTTTTTAATAATACACTGATTTTTAAACTATTTTGTGTGTGGAGTTTACAAAATGTTGCTTGAACTTAGTAGAGCAAATGTTTTTATAAGCATTTGATTTTGTGGTTAAAATGGTTTTAGGTGAAACATGAAACTGCAATGTTGTTTTGCAGTCACTATAAGTCTGCTGAAAGTTCCAAGTCTTTTAAAATGGGACGGCAAATTATGCAATGGAACCGTTAGGATTTGAAAGTAGAAAACGGGACTGAGATGGGTTTTACCGAAAATCACTCTTGTACAATACTAAGTCATTGTCACTAGGTATGTCTGATGTTTACTGCATTTGTGCTATGAAGCCAACTGGATGTTATGGTAATACTCTATAAAATATGGGGGGGGGGGGTTAAATATATTATTATGTCTATGGGTCACATGAATCTTATTGTTTCTGGAGGAGTGATTTGAGTCGCAATTCCCTTGTGTAACATCCTTGTCATTAAAGATGGCATTATTAGTCTGTGCACTCCAAAAATCCAAAAGGAGCAATGTAGCATTTGTAACATCAGATGATGCCTATTCTGTATGCTTTGTATGTTAACACGTGCAAGCTTGGATTAACGATATCTCATGACAGGCAAAAAAGCTAGGAAAATAAGTTTTATCATGTTTTTAATGGCCAAAAATCTACCTGATAACCTATTTAGAGAAAAAAACTGGGTCTATCCAACTGGGGTACTTTCCTACTGAGCGAGATGGCTCAGGCGGCAGCATCTGTGGCCTGTATTCGAGAGGTCCCAGGATCGATCCCTGGCAACCTCTCAGTCTGACCCAGGTGGTTTCCCCATGTGACAGGGGAATGGTGGGGTGATTCATCTGCTACCTCTTTATTTCTGTGCCCATTTTCTTCCTCGTAATCTGTTTCAGGGTTGTAGAACCAGACAACGGTGTTCAATGGGTTGCCACTAGCTGGTGGCTTGCACTCTATAAAGGTTTCTTTCCTGGCGTAGCTGTGGTACCGCTAAGTTCAATCTCTCCTCCGTGTGGGCTCTGCCTTGGGGACCCTGGAGGTTGGTAGCTTGTGGGCACTGATGCATTCCATCTGGAAACATCATGCTCGTGCCTGTTGGCATCTGGATCTGGTGGCCCTTTGGGTCTGTTCCTCATCCCTAACTTGCAGGGGTGATGTTGGAAGCAAAAAGGGCCATTATGCCCTGGTACCAGGGGCCCCTCCATGATAGGTACCTTACCTTGACCTTTACTTTTGGGATACTTCCTTTGTGAGCTACTGTCATGAGATATCTGGATGTGCATAAAATCTTTCTCATCTGATTCAAGATTCCAGCTAAATCTCCAAGGTGATTGTAATAACTGTGAAATTCATACCTCGAAAGCCACTTGCAATGCTTCTATACCCCCGCCGCTGTAACGTTGCACTTGACAGCTAGTGTATAAGTTGGTACACTCGCAAAAAAACAGATGAAAAGCTTTAACCGTTTGACTTCCTAAGCCAATCACAAGGCAGCATTCCGGGCGGTCGATGACAAAGCGGAAGCAGAACGGGAGCTGGAAGCGGCTCTGTTACCGGATGTAGCTATTTCCAACCACGTGCTTCAGTTTGTGAATCTCTAGCACGAGCGTCGAGTTGTTCTTTGCAAGCTACATATTGTTCATTGTTATTTGTGCTTCTTATTTTATAGTTTTGTTATTGTTCTTTTATATATGTTTTATATACATTTAAGTCATATTATTTATCTATACAAGATTTAAGCGTGACAATGTTTGAAAAACGATGTCGATCGCCTAGTGATGATTCACGAAGTGAAAATCCTTTGCACCGAGGTCTGCCACTTAATAGTCAGGCATTGGAACTATTAAGGCTGGTTCACAGCCAACGAGAACGGTAACCAGAACGAGAACGAGAAAGTTGAAATACATGTATTCAAATGGGAATGTTCACAACCAACGGGAAGCCTTCCTGGGCCCCGGGAAAGAAGAGTTGCCCAACTTTTAACTTTCTCATTCCCGGGCATGGCATACTAGACTCTTTACTCTAGAGGTTATTCTAGGTGGCCGTGACATGAAACAGCCACTAGTGCTCTCTATAGTCGCAAACTGGAAGGAATTGGTAGTAAATGTGCTTCCTAACCTCATCCCAACATCTGCAAATCTAATCAGCATTGGTTCCTCTGGTGAAGGGATCATTTATAGTTTGTTTATATGCAACTCAAAACTGGCTATTACCTAAGAAACAATGGCAAAAGCTACAAAGAACAGCTAAAACCGGTGGAAATGAAAAAAGAACAATAAACGATTTTAATGTATGCCATTAAATAAAGGTATTAAAGCTTGGAATAAGTAGAGGGATCGGAAATGTAATGGATATACATTTACATAATGTTTACTTTATCAATTTTGACGTTGGCTTCGCTAAATTGGAAGTAGGTGAAAAAATGTCATTGGGCAGTTAAAAACAAATGAAATCCCAATGCGCAAAATCGAGTTTCACTTTGTGATAGATATATGTTCACGTTCTCATTACCGGGCTGTTGTGAACCAATATCTTGTATGGTGCATTGCTTCCCGTTCTCGTTTCCGTTCTGGGGCGGTTGTGAACCAGCCTTTAAGGAGGACCCGGGAATTCTTTGAACAGGAAAAGGAGTGCGTGAAGTTTCACGGCCATCCCTGATCCTGCGGATAAAGCCGTACACGGTCACTTCAACCCTATTGCTTATAATTTGTTTTATTTCTCCTCATTGTAGCAGGCAAGTTTGCATTGTTCTGTTTCTATATTGTCAAAAGTGTGTAATTTATTCTACATACGCTGCAATGTTTATGCAGAGTTATTTTCAATTAACAATAATGATACAAAATAGTTATTATTCACTGATGTTCACTACTTACGTACACTTTTGTATGTGGCTTAGACACGATAGAACTATCAGCTATTGTTGTTTACTAGCCACTCTGGCAACGTCGCAGCCACAATATAGCCAACATTACGCGAAGCCACACGAACTGTCAAGTGCAAAGATTCAGCGGCGGGGGTATAGTACTTCTTAATTTTGGACTTTTACCTGATCATACTGTATAGTTATCTTATTTCTCTTAATTCTTCATTCATAACGTACAGGCTGAGCTTGGAAGTTTATTAAAGCTTATCACTTGAAGTAATTCAGTCTGCCATGGAGGTATAAAGGGCTACATGAATCAAGACAAGGGAGATAATAATAGGTGTTGTCATAATAGCCCAGAGCACTGGCAAAAAAAAAAAAAAAAGCTAAACATACATGGTTCCAGTACCAGCTGTGACAATGAATTTTCAAATCTGATTCAACCTTAGTTACGCAAGGTCAATGTGAAAGAACATTAACAGATTTAACTGAAAGACTACTTGTATTCTGAATCCTAACACAATGTGTTTCATTTACAAATACTTTTTTTACACAATGTAATTCAATAACTATAATGTAAATAAGCAAAATACAAAAGGTACAAAATGTTATTGGCTTTTTAATTGCTTCTTCTAGATTTATTATGTTAAAAAATAAAACTGCTCGTTTTACAAAATTCTGATTTCATTACTGACAACTACTTTGATTTGTTTTTTTGCATTTCAGTTTCACTACTAAAATAAGTCATTGGGTTATCTCAAAAGCAGATTGTTTGCCTTTTAAACATATAGGCTACCTTTCAAAACATTAGATTACATATTTAACAAATTAATACATCAATCTTATGAGTGATAACAATTCAATATTAGTGAAAATTTTTTATGCTTCTTTACTATGCTGAACTAAAACATTTTACATTTGCTAAGACTAGATTTTTTTTCCCATTTCTTGTCAACCTGGTTGACTATTTTATGCACTACTTTTATATACCTACAGTTTCCCTTCAGGTTTAATGTACACCAAACAGTATTTACATTTAGTATATTCTAGTATTACTTCATAATTCATTCATGCACTACCTATACTAGCACTTTCTTCCTTGTCAATATATTTCTTTCTCAGTCTCTCAAATGATTCGGTGATGGCTGCCCTGGAAATATTAAAGAAAAAAGCACTTCAGGAATGTCTGTACCTTAAGTTTACCATAGCATCTCAATACTGAAAAGGGATATCAAATTGAAAAAATCTGATGTGTTACACTTACATGACTTTCTCTACTCTTGTACAAACTATGTTTACAAACGCTTATTCTCCATATGCTTCATGTTAATCCAGATGTTAATCTTATTGCTAATTGTCTTGTAGGTGCAAGGGGAATTGCTAGCCTTTAAGCAATAGTCAAGGATTTTAAGAGGTGGTTTCTATGTGGAGTATTACATTCTCTTTGCATTACCAGGACAAAAAAAATTAATAACCTAATTTGAGAAAAAGTATAAGTATTGGAAAATTTAAGGGAATAACAAGCAATATCTCGAAAATGGCTCACTCAACAAAAAAAATGTATATGAGATAAATTGTGTATTTTAACGCGATCCACATTTTTTGTGTAGTAAAGTTTTGTCCATCTCTTATGGTTTACCAGTTATGCAAAAGTCGTTCACAATGAAGAACACTTTTGGAGACATTCCCAGAAAATTCGAGATATACATTTCATTTGTCATGAAAATATCTTAAACATATGATATTTTAATCAAAATCGTTAGAGCCATTTTTGAAAAAATTAAAATTTTCGAAAAATTTTCCATGTAAAGGGTAGTCTGGGGTGGGGGGGATTTTCTTGAAAACCTTCGTGTCGCATCTCTGGAAGATACTGAACCTAAATACCAAGTTTGGTGTTTATCCGACTGTTTGTTTCTGAGTTATGCTGTTCACAGACACACGGACATGTTTCCAAAAATTCTTTTGGATTCAGGGGGTCTCAAAACACGTATTTCTGATGAAATCTCGGTATCGAATTTTTGGGTGGAATACAATACTTCCCCTACTTACATAGTAGAGAAAGTAATAAGTTGCAACAGTGAAGCTTATAATTTACAAATTACTTGAGTCAATTTTGTCACAACTTCACTTACACTTTTTAAAACTTGGACATGTTTCAAGAGCTATTGTTCTCATCTTCAGTTAAAGGTCGAGTGGTGTTGGTAGCAACAGTAGGATTGAATTGGGAGGAAATGTCAAGATGGCGGTGTCTATTAAAAGCCCCACCAAGAGAACAGATACAGATACCACAAAGTTGTAAATGTGGAATATACAAAATCAACTGCAAAGATTGCAATAAAGTACGAGGGCTGTCCCAGAAGTACCCGACCTAACAAAGAAAACACAAAAATGTTGGGAAAAAACATCTTTATTTCTCTATATAGTCTCCTTTCAGCTCGATACACTTTTTCCAGTGTGTTCAATAGCTTTGATACCCTGTTTATAGTGAGAACCATCAAGTTCTGAAAAATAACCATCAACTACAAACTCCACCTCTTCATTGTAGGCAAATCTTTTACCACCAAGCCTTTCTTCAACTTTGAAACAGAAAATAATCAGAGGGGGGGCTAAGTCTGGCAAATAGGGTGCATGAGGAAGCAATTCGAACTTTAACTCATTGATTTTGGCCATGGCGATAATGGATGTGTGAACTGGTGCATTGTCTTGATGAAACAGAACTTTATTTTTTGCTAAATGCCGCCGATTTTGCTTGATTTCATCATTCAAATGTTGCCATAAGTTTGCATAATACTCGCCATTGATTGCTTTTCCTTTTTGAAGATAATCAATGAAAATTATCCCACGTGCATCCTAAAAAACTGACGCCATACCTTGCCTGCAGATGGAACTGTCTTTGCCTTCTTTGGAGCCGATTCTCCCCTTTCAATCCACTGTTTTGACTACTCCTTTATCTCAGGTGTGAAGTGATGGACCCATGTTTCATCCATGGTTATGAATCGATGAAAAAACTTGGCATTATTGCAGTGAAACATCGCCAAACACTCGATTGAAACATCCTCACGAACGCTGCTTTTGTTCCATTGTGAGTAAATGTAGCACTCATCTTGTGCACAGCTTTCTAATGCCTAAATTTTCAGTTAGTATGCGATGTACAGCACTTTTTGAAATGCCTACGATGTCTGCTAACTTGCGCACTTTCGGTTGACGGTCATCCAATACCATTTTGTGGATTTTCTTCACAATTTCTGGCGTGGTCACCTCATTTGGTCGACCACTGCGACATTCGTCTTGGCAGCTCCTACGGCCTTGCTTAAACTCTTCCACCCAGTATTTTACTGTTGCAAACGAAGGAGCAGACTCCCCCAGAGTAGAATATAGCTCAGCTTTAATATTAGTTGGACTAAAAACTTTCAAATGAAAGTATTGTATCACATAACGATGACCAGTTTTATCCATGTTTACAAATTTGCTGACAGAGTTGACTATTAATGGCTGCCAAACAATTACTAAACAATGTAGCATCGTCAAACTTAAGCTTTATACCATAGTCATTTGTTTGAAACATCTGCTATATATGAGGTACGTCCAGAAAGTAAGTTCCGTTTGGTAATAAAATTAAATTGTGTACATATACAGAAAAATTATTTATTGCACAAAATTCTACAGCTCTTAAACTACTTTTCCACATAACTGCCAAAATTTTGCAGGCATTTGTCATAGCGTGGCACAAGTTTTTGTATACCTTCTTCATAGAAGTTTGCCGCCTGTGTCTTCAACCAGTTGGAAACATTTTCTTTCAGCTCTTCGTCAATGTTGAAGTGTTGACCGCCAAGGAAAGACTTGAGATGTAAGAACAGATGAAAGTCGCTAGGAGCGAGGTCAGGGCTGTACGGAGGATGGTCAAACACTTCCCAGCCAAATTCCTGTAGGAGGTTTTGCGTCACATTTGCAGTGTGTGGTCGTGCGCTGTCGTGAAGAAAAACAACACCTTTTGACAGCAATCCTCGGCGCTTATTCTGTATTGCGCGGCGCAATTTCCTAAGTGTCTCGCAATAAACATCTTCTTTGATTGTTTGACCACGCGGTAAGAAATCAATGAGTAAGATGCCTTTCCAGTCCCAGAACACTGTGCACATCATTTTTCGAGGTGTCAAGATTTGTTTCGGCTTAACCTTTGCTGGGGATGAAGTGTGCCTCCATTCCATTGATTGCCGCTTACTTTCAGGGGTGTTGTAAGAAACCCAAGTTTCATCTCTTGTGACTATCTGTGTCAGAAATTCTTCGCCGCCTTTATCATAGCGGGTCAAAAACTGAAGTGCACTACCCATCTGGTTTGTTTTGTGTTGCTCAGTAAGAATCTTTGGTACCCAACGAGAGCAAAGTTTACGAAATTTCAGTTTTTTGGTAACAATTTCATGAATTAGTGATCGTGAGATTTGGGGAAATTCCATAGCGAGAGCACTAATTGTAAACTTGCGGTTTTCCTGGATCTTGTCATCAATCACGTGAACCAATCTTCTATAACCAAAGATGGACGCCCACTTCGTTCTTCATCGTGCACGTCACTACATCCTTCATTGAACTGTCGGACCCATCTTCTCACCATTGAATCACTCATCGCATTTTGTCCGTAAACTTCGCAAATTTGGCGATAAATTTCAATTGGTTTCACTTTCCTAGCATTCAGAAAACAAATCACAGATCTGATTTCACAAGCGGCGGGATATTCAATCAACACCGACATTGTAAACAAGCACAACAAAGTGTACGTGGCTGACAGCGATCTCAAAATGGCGCACATTTCTTCTCCTTGATACAGAGTGTCTACCGCGCATGTGCTGAACTGCGATCGCAGCGCTGCAGCGGAGAGAAATTGAAATGGAACTTACTTTCTGGATGTACCTCGTATACATCAGGTTGTGTACTTCTGGGACTGCCCTTGTATATAAAGGCAAAACAAAAAGGAACCTCAAAATCTGCACTAATGAACATTTTTGCTATATAAAATATAAACAAGTAGATAAATCTGCAGTTGCTGCACATTTCTGGGACTTCAATCATGAAATAAATGGAAATACAACCCAGTAAAGCATGTTAGATGTCCATTAGAATTAGCCATGTGGGAGAAAATCTACATCTCCAAATACAAACACCAAATTATGAATTTTAAAATCCTGCCAATGGATAGTTTCAGCATATTCATCATGCCTACTCCCGACCAACCCTACAGATCTTGACAACTACCTTGGATCCAGTCAACATTCAGCTGAGGATGAGAATGATAGAGTTTTAAAAAGTGTAAGTGAAATTGTGTGAAAAAATTGACTCAAGTAATTTGTAAATGAAAAGGAATTCACAGCAACCAGAATTTAATGTAAGGCAGTCAAATATCAATACACAAATGCTACAATTTGTGCCACAGCTTTATGGGAAGCTATACTGCAAAAGCATGGGAACAAAGTAGTGTGTCATAGGATTCCCAAAAATCCTGGGCTTAGTAGCAAGTGCGTTCATGCAAGCAATTAATTGTTTAATGTGGTTACACATGCATCCAGCCATAAAACTATGCAAGTGAATTTCAAAAGAGAATACTCCAATTAGACATCTCTTTTGAAGTTATTTTTCAGATGTAACTTTTTGTTTCATTAAAATATGTATGGTGTTTGTAAACTGGAATTATGACTGAGGTTAGATTTTATAACCCTGGCAGTTCCTTTTCTTTTATTTATTTATTTACGCAAGACATTATGATTAAATATGGAAGTGAATGGTATACCTTGAAGCTTTTGTGTAATGATTTATTTTTAAATGCATAAGTGACGATTGATAACTTGGATTAAAAATTTCAAATATTACAGCAAAGCCACTTTTGCTCCTACTACTGTTATGGGACCGAGCGAGATGCTTCAGTCGGTAAGGTCTGTTGCCCACATTCGGGATCTCCCGGGTTCAAATCCCATGGGCCGACCAATCTGACAGGTTTTTCTGTGGTTTCCCTCAGTCACCAAAGTAAATGCTAGATTGGATATTTACTACCATGACCCAAAGTTCCACCTTTGTCTAAAAGAATAATAAAAATGAAAAATAGATGGTAATAGTGAATGCTGTGCCATCACAAAGCAGAAGATACAGTTGCTAGGCACTAAGGTCTTTGTGGACATGTGATGAAACAAGATGGTATGGTTACAGGAAGGAGACCTAGAAGTCTAACTATCCACCACAGATTGATCCACGAGTTATCTACTAACACATCCGTCCCGATATGACATGCAGTTAAAGTGACGTAAAATAAATAGATATAATAATAATAATAATAATAATAATAATAATAATAATAATAATAATAATAATAATAATAATAATAATAATACTTATTGGCTTTTCTTTCTTTTTATATTTTTCAGATGGAAAGTTTTAAGAAACAAAACATTATAGCTTTGCATGCGAAATTAAAATAACATTCACCCAATGGCATTTCTGCTATAAGCAGAATGTTTCCTTTGCATTGACATCATCATGTAGAGAATTAGATTTTTTGACCAGTACAAATCGCACTATTTAATATATGATGGCAATAGCCATTGTGAATTATATCAGCAATTGCACAGTTAATGTAAAAGATTTTAACAAACATGTTTTATATGCAATTATCTTTTAAAAAAGATAAAGTGAAGCTAAAAGTTATTTATTTAATACCAAATGATGTCCAAATTATACTTTTATGTTTGTAGAGTTACTTGTAACACTATGTCACAAATTTAATTATGAGAGACTAGTTTTGGAGGCCCTTGCTTCCATTTTCAACCTCGGGTTCAAACTGCTGTTGCCTGCAACGTTCTCTCTGGTGGCAGAATGATGAATTTCTTCACCAATCCCTGCAGGATTTCAAAATTTATGAGGACTGTCCTAGAAGTACCCGACCTAACAAAGAAAACACAAAAATTTTGGGAAAAAACATCTTTATTTCTCTACATAGTCTCCTTTCAGCTCGATACACTTTTCCCAGTGTGTTCAATAGCTTCAATACCCTGTTTATACTGAGAACCATTGAGTTCTGCAAAAAGCCATCAACTACAGACTCCAGCTCTTCACTGTTGGCAAATCTTTTAACACCAAGCTATTTCTTCAACTTTGGAAATAGAAAATAATCAGAGGGGGCTAAATCTGGCGAATAGGGTGCATGATGAAGCAATACAAACTTTAACTAATTGATTTTGACCATGGCGATAATGGATAAGTGAACTGGTGCATTATCTTGATGAAACAAAGGTTTCTTTTCCACTAAATGTGGCATTTTTGCTTGATTTCATCATTCAAATGCTGCAATAAGTTTGCATAATACTCGCCATTGATTGCTTTTCCTTTTAGAAGATAATCAATGAAAATTATTCTATGCACATTGCAAAAAACTGATGCTATGACCTTGCCTGCAAATGAAACTGTCTCACATTCTTTAGAGCCGATTCTCCACTTTCAAGCCACTGTTTTGACTGTTCCTTTGTCTCAGGTGTGAAGTGATGAACCCATATTTCATCCATGGTTATGAATTGACATAAAAACTCGGCTTTATTGCAGCAAAACATTGCCAAACTCTCGACTCAAACATCTTCACAATGCTGCTTTTGTTCTATTGTGAGTAAATGCAAGCACCATCTTGCCCATAGCTTTTTCATGTCTAATTTTCAGTACAGCACTTTTTGAAATGCCTGCGATGTCTGCTAGCTCGCGCACTTTCAGTCGATGGTCATTCAATACCATTTTGTGGATTTTCCTCACAATTTCTGGCATGGTCACCTCATTTGGTCGACCACTGTGATGTTTGTCTTGGCAGCTCCTATGGTCTCGCTTAAACGAAGGAGCAGATTCTGCCAGAGTAGCATCTAGCTCAGGTTTAATATTAGTTGGACTAAGACCTTTCAAATGAAAGTATTGCATCACATAGCGATTACCAGCTTTATCCATGTTTAAAAATTTGCTGAGAGTGTTCACTATTGATGGCTGCCACACAATTACTAAACGACGTAGCATCATCAAAATTCAGACTTAAGCGTTATAAGGTTGGTACTTACTACCAGTCATTTGTTTGAAACAACCACCACTATCTATACATCAGGTCGGGTACTTCTGGGACTGCCCTCGTATAAGATGGTCCTTGTGTTTCCATATTAAAATCTTTGGTGAACAAGTTTCAATGTTCTGCCACTTGAGAAAAGGCTGTATGCAACTATATCCAGCAACGGCAGTCAGAACCCCACGATGTTGAAAATGGAAGCAAGGACTCCCAAAAGTAGTCCCTCATAATCTAGATGTAAGTAACACATTGTTACAAGTTACTCTGCAAATATAAAAGTATAGATATTTGTACATGTTCCTGTAGGCTCAACCTGATTGAAACAAAATGTGTGTATTATACACCTAATATTTCAAAAGATCTCAGAATGTCTAAAAATACTTCTAGCATATTTACCTGAATGTATGTTTGTGAAACAGGTATGCGCTGACATGACCTCTGTCCAGAAATCTAATTTCAGCTCCCGGCCAGATGTCCATAAGGTCGGCACAACCTTCACGTGGAACATAGGCATCATCCTTTGCACATATTGCTATGATCAATGACGTGTCCACAGGTACAGTAAAATTGCGCAAATGTGTGCATTCATCCATCATTCCATGCATGAAGAGCAATGCCTCATCCTCGCGCCATTTGGCAACGCTCTCCACCAATGAAACTGAAATGATTAAATATTGCATTTTAGGTTTTCTTCCGCACATATCTCTTTAACTATATTTGTCAACATGTACTGTCAACATTCACAAGTTAATGCTCTTAAACTAGACTAGTAAGATCCAATTTTTTCATTGATCTTAAGAACAAAGTCACTCAACAGGAATTTTATTCAGAGAAAAATAATTTTTGGGGTTTAAAAGCTTATGCTTGCTTACTGAACAGCCAAATGCAATTATGTAAATGTCTTTTCTTTTATGAACTATGGGATAAGTGCAGTATCACGAGCACAAAATTTTAGTTAAAAAAAAATCTGATGTTACACTCACATGACTTTCTCTACTCTTGTACAAACTATTTTTACAAACTCTTATTCTCCATCTATTTCATATTAATCGAGATAAGCATTTGCAGAAACGATCTTTTGACATGCAAAGAGAATTACATTTTACACATAGCGGCCAGTTCTAAAAGTATTTGACTATCGCTTAAGGCCTACTATGTTCCCTTTGTTTTGTAATTGCAATATAGAAATACAGTAGCCTTTAAGCACAGACATATATCTTAATAGCTGGTTGCTAGGTGCAGCACCATTCCCCTTACCACCACTCTTTGCATATCCAAGACAAAAAAAAAAAAATGAATAACGAATTCCCATTTGAGAAAATTGTATTGAAAAATTTAAGGGAGTAACAAGCAATATCTCAAAAATGGTTCACTCAACAAAAAAAATGTATATGACATAAATTATGTATTTTAACGCAATCTACATTTTTTGTGTAGTAAATTTTGTCTATCTCTTATGGTTTACCAGTTATGCAAACGTCGTTCACAATGAAGAATACTTTTGGAGACATTCCCAGAAAATTCAAGATATACATTTTGTCATGAAAATATCTTAAACATATGATATTTTAATCAAAATCGTTAGAGCCATTTTTGAGAAAATTAAAATTTTCAAAAAATGTTCCATGTAAAGGGTAATCTGGGGTGGGGAGATTTTCTTGAAAACCTTTGTGTCGCATCTCTGGAAGATACTGAACCTAAATACCAAGTTTGGTGTTTATCTGACTGTTCGTTTCTGTGTTATGCTGTTCACAGACACACACGGACATGTTTCCAGAAATGCTTTTTTGGATTCAGGGGGTCTCAAAACATATATTTCTGGTGAAATCTCGATATCGAATTTTTGGGTGGAATACAATACTTCCCCTACTTACATAGTAGAGAAAGTAAAAATGATAAGACACTGACTTTTGCTACAAGAACGATGTTTGAATATTTCATTCTAATGCAGTAACACACTGTTTACATATTTTCTCAAAATAATGGAGATTTTATTAATCTACTGTTATCAACTTGCATAAAACGACCATCTGGAAAAACATTTTAAGTTCAGTGTTGGCAATTTTTAAATTTGTCAACATGTGGTGGTAGAATGTGACTGCTTTCATGTGACATAGAATATAAAGGTTGGAACTTATGGGTCCGTTGGTATAGGGAGTATAAGGAATGTTACACTTCAGTGGTTCTATGTGCTCAACCAGTGCTTAATAGAGTTAACCCATTTGAATCATTTGATGAGCTGTACTCGCATAAGTTATTAATGGCATTTATAGGTAAATCGCATGACAAACACAACTTGTGTGTGCTGATCAATAAAACTGCATTGGATAAAATCAAGAAAAGAACCCAACGAATGAGCATATTCAAAACAACCGCCGCAAAACATATTTAAAAATATTTATATAGTTGCTTTTTATTAAAAAAGGTAAAGTTGTAACATTAAAGACAGGACACTACAAAAACTGTCCAATTATTTGCGTTACTTCAAATGCTATCATACATGCTGAGATTGGGACTTTATGAGACGCAAGAGAAAGAAGTTTCAAATGTAAATACTGGAAAGGTGCGATACAAGTCCCATTTATCTAAGATGATCTCATGACACTTGACATCCACCCCATCCACTTATCTTTTGCTAGTCCACTGTTAGAAGCACAGGTGATAAACTCGCTTCATTGATGTTCAAGCACAAACAAGCAACCGGCGGCAAGAGCTGAATATATCTGAAGACCCTGTATGTCTGTTGTAAATATTCCTTTGAGAATTCATGAACCCAGAACACATCAGTGTGTATGTGCAGGATACGAGGGTGGTCTGAAAAGTTTCTGACCTCAACATGAAGATGGCAGCACTCATAAATAAAAGCTAGTGAATTTTGTTGTTCATCTGTTAACAGTTACTCACCAAAGTTTCAGCCATTTTGGACACTCAGTTGTTATGTAACAGTCGTTTGAGTGAGGTGATGTTAGTGTTTTTATGAAAATGGACAAAATCGAGTATCGAGCTGTCATTAAATATTTGTTTTTGAAAGCCAATACGCCTACGCAAATAAAAGATGAGTTGGATTCTGTGTATGGGGACTCTGCACCATCATTTATCACAGTGAAATTTTGGGCAACTGAATTTAAACATGGCTGTAAGAGCTTGGGAGATGATGAACGTTCGGGACGTCCAAAAATTGCAACTACCGATGAAAACATCACCAAAGTTCACCAAATGGTGCTAGACGACCGCCAAATTAAAGTGAGAGAGATAGCAGAGGCTATGAACATGTCAAAAGAATGTGTTTGTCACATATTAAATCATTTAGACATGGGAAAGCTGTCCGTGCATTGGGTGCCACTTTTGCTCACGTTTGACCAAAAACGTGTTCGAATGAACATTTCCAATGCTCTGTTGGCGCAGTTTAGGCGCAATAAATCCGAGTTTTGGCGTCGACTAATTACTGTAGATGAAACTTGGATACACCATTTTACGCCCGAAACAAAAATACAGTCCAAACAGTGGACTGCAAAGGGGGAATCAGCTCCAAAAAAAGCAAAAACTGTTTTTTTGGCTGCGAAAGTGATGGCACTGTTTTTTGGGATAGTCATGGAGTTATTTTAATCGATTATCTTCAAAAAGGAAAAACCATTACAGGAGCATACTATGCAGCATTGCTTGACAAGCTGAAGGCAGAACTTGCAGAAAAACGGCCACATTTGCAGAAAAAGAAAATCCTGTTTCACCAAGATAACGCACCGTCTCACACCGCAGCGGTTGCAAGGGCGAAAATCCATGAATTACAGTTTGAACTGCTTGACCATCTGCCATACTCACCAGATCTAGCTCCAAGCGACTTCTTTTTGTTCCCTCATCTGAAAATTGCACTCAGAGGACAGAGATTTTCATCAAATGAAGAGGCAATCACGTTCATGAACAATTATTTTGCAGAGAAAAACGCCGAGTACTATTTGGACGGGTTACAGAAATGGGAGCATCACTGGGAGAAGTGTGTAGAGTTACAAGGAGACTATGCTGAAAAATAAAAAAAAAATTCTGAAAAAATGTCTTGTATCTTTATTAGGTCGGAAACTTTTCAGACCACCCTCATACAGAGAAATAAATCTAAACATTTGTGCACTTTTATCTCCCTGAAATTAATTTGGGCTGAGGGGTGATTACAAAACTATTTAAGGTACTGTACTTCTTAGAGGTGGTTATTGTGCGATAAATAAAAGAAAGCACCCATGGACTTAATTGAATCTTGAGTCGGTGGATACACTAAAACATCACTTACTTGAAATTAATTGAACATGTTTTGAAATCACCTCTTGCTTTCAACTTCAGCTTTTTTTAGAAGATGAAAGCAAGCAATGCTTTCGAAACTGTTTGATTAATTTCAAGCAAGTGAAGTTTTAGTGTATCCACAGACTTAAGATTCAACTAAATTGTTTCATTTCACTGTGTCTAACTTCTGAATAACACTTCAATTACCCATGAACTTACTTCCACCAATCAGCGACATAGAGTTCGGTTTCTCTAACTCTATCTTTCTTCTCTTTCACATGTTTCCAATAGGATTATTCTGATTTGAGATGATAGTATACCAACTCACTTTAAAATTTCCTACAATACAAAGGCCAGACTGTTAATGATAAGCTTTACATTTCATCGTGCAATTGCTCTTATAATCATATATACTGTTCCTCCAACTCCTCACTATTTTTCTAACTCTGTAAAGTACACTCACACAAGAAATATGCTATTACATTTATTCTTAATTTCATGATAGTCATACTCCCTTTTAAAGACTATTAAAAACTTATAACTGCATTTTATTGCCAACATTGTGCAATATCTTTGAAAACTCTCCTTGAACTTCATCAATAC
The DNA here is from genome assembly GCA_030765065.1 of Deroplatys truncata. Taxonomy (NCBI): domain Eukaryota; kingdom Metazoa; phylum Arthropoda; class Insecta; order Mantodea; family Mantidae; genus Deroplatys; species Deroplatys truncata. The sequence goes on along the minus strand of CM060987.1, from coordinate 37,465,997 downwards.
CACTAGCCTTGTTCATTTTTAATCTTCTACTGTGCTTCAGGATTTATGCTACAAATGTCCTTGTCAGCATTTTCAATGTACTTGCCAGCTCTCATTCTAATAGCTTTCTTGCCCAACAATACTATTAAGGTTTCCCCCCAAAAAAGCCCCTTAGAATTATTATATCTTATAAAATATTACTGTCTTTAACTACTTTCATGTACATGTTTTTAAATAGATCTTTTGACTATTGAGGCTGGTGGCCTCATATGGAAATGAATCATTAAATTGAAATTGAAATTTTCTTATCCCATTCTTTCTTTTTAGCTTCTACGAGACATCTATAACTCCATCTCAAAACTAAGAAGATTTTTCTTTCTTCTTTGTCATCAAACAAATGTGTTTTAATATTATTTTCATGAACCACAATTCTAATACTGTAATTTCTCCACTACTTCCACAACTGTGAGTTTATCAATTACTTGTACTATGCACTTTACATCTTGTATTCCAACTCAAGAGAATAACTCACATTTCTTGTGTACCCATTTGTAAACTTGGATCTTCCTTTTTATTCCACTAGTCTCTATCTCTTTCTCCTTCTTCACATCTTCAAAACTAACTTTCAGCTAAAATAACAACTTATTTTAATTAAATTAAGTCGCAGAATTCAAAAGTTTATCTTACTCATTTGAACATTAAATACACTTCACAACACTTTGACTATTTCTATTAGCAAATGTAAATTCTCCTGCTTTATCAGTACCTCTCATGGCATTATAGCCACTAAAAGTATTCTTCTCAAAAAAGTTAGGTTTTTTTCCCTTTCTTTTCACATACTAATTCACTTTTATTATACTACTTTTCTTCATCTCTATATTCAAATCATTTATGTGCCACTGTTCCTCTACTATCCTTGTTTTAAAACTGTCCATTAACAGTATCACTATTTATATTACAGTAGGCTCAATCCCATGTGTTATGCAATTAATACTGCATCATCTTTAGTTATTAAATCTCTACTGGATATGACTGCTTACTATTTTCTAAACTTATCAACTACAATGATAACAATAGATATGCTACTGTTGTTGTATTTGTTCTTACTGAAGTTACATGTGTGAATAATACAGGTGAGCCAAAAGACTCCGAACTGCCTGCGCCGTGTTTTTCCTGCCTGCATCCTCACTGCTCGTTGCCATCTGCCGCTATCATAGAAAGGTGCGGATGAAACCATACAACATTTTTAAAACTACTTTTAAAGGCTTTACTTACCAACTTTATGAAAGCAAATGCTGAACTGGCCACCGTCGTTGTCCATACATTTTTGGCACCTCTTTAGGAAACTTTCCATAATGAATTTTTGGAGAAGTTTTCCAAACGATGGCCGATGTCGTCTAATGTTTCTTTGGTAAGAACTGAACGCCGTCTTTTAGATTTTTTAGCCTGAACACTTCCTGTGGCCTGAAATTTACTGTAAAGTTCATGGATTGTTGTACAGCCTGGAACGTTTACACCTGGAAATCTTTCTGCAAATGGTACTTTCACTTGATGAGCTGACCGAGTTAACATATATAAATCAAATAAATACACGCTGTGCAGTACAAGACATATAGTGAGCCATAATATATTTTGTGATTAAGTACAGGACAAAATAATAAATAACTCGTAATAACTGAACTACATCACATCACCGTCAAGTCAATACTGCACTTCACACTGCAAAAACTACGACAGCGTGACTTTGTTTATTGCAGCAGTGCGGTATCATGCTTTTATCATATTTCCACATGCCCAGTGGATAAACACAATGCAGCCAGTAATATTGTTCATAAAATACCTACTCCTCCGGGGTAACTTAAAACATAAAGTGTACAAGACAAACCCACAAACCCACACACCCTGGAAGAATTAAAACAAAATATCTGCCAAGAAATTTCTCAGTGTGAACTACGGCGAGTGATGGATAGTTTCCTAAAGAGGTGTCAAAAATGTATGGACAACGATGTTGGCCAGCTTCAACATCTCCTTTCGTAAATTTGGTAAGTAAAGCCTTTAAAAGTAGTTTTAAAAATGTTGTATGGTTTCATCCGTGCCTTTCTATGATAGCAGCAGCAGACGGCAATGGGTGCTGAGGATGCGGACAGGGAAAACACCGCGCAGGCGGTTTGGAGTGTTTTGGCTCACTCTGTATATAAAAGTATGTTACCATTCTTTTGTGCTGCATCCACTTTAGAAGAACTTCTGTGAAGAACTTTCTTAGGATTTGATTCCTCACTAAGTTTTTGTATGTGCTCCAAACTTGCTGGGTAATATTTGGCAAAATGCTGTCCCGCTCGAAAGGCATCCTGTAACCCAATAATGTTTGTTTAAATAGAAATTCAAGCATTTACTGGACATCAATTCTATGATCTGAGATAAAATAATTACCTTATCAACTCTGATCATCTTCTGCACCTCTTCTCGTAAAACCTCATTTTTAAAGTACTGTGACTCTAGTAGCTCCCAATTGATAGACTGGCTCATAACACCCTGTAACATGCACAAGGTTCATTGTCAGTTTATTTAAACAATTGTTTCCTATACCTTATTTTATAAGCCTTTAAGTAGAACAATTTTATAGTGGTTATAGGGGGGAACACCTACTTCACATTAAATACAGTATGTCCAGCTTATTGACATTACATATATTTATAACTTTAGTTGCAACATATTCTGATAAAATATTCTTTCATACATGATTAGTAGGTCTCTTGCAATTTATGAACATGCTTGCAACAGTAACATCAATGATCACATGATTAGAATGTGCAAAGATGGTGATGTGGGCATCACAACAAAAGTTTTTGTTCTTGGATTGGCTGAAACAAAATCTCTAAAGCCTGTACAACAAAACTTTCGAAGTGAATTTAACCTTGGTGTCGCAACAATGTTCCCACCTATGTGGGCATAATCAAATGGGACAGACAGTTATGAGAATCCGATAGTCTTTTGTCTACTCATGGGAAACACAGCAAATGGAATGTGTCTGCAGAAAATGTGGTGAGTCAATTCGATACACCAGTGTAGAACTTGACATTCCACGGTCTATGGTTAGTAATGTAGTCCACAAAAGGTTATGTCTATGGGTCTACAAGTTTCACTTACAGGGGCTGTCCCAGAAGTACCTGACCTAACAAAGAAAACACAAAAATGTTGACATACTTATTTCTCTACATAGTCTCCTTTCAGCTCGATACATGTTTCCCACCGATGTTCAATTGATACCCTGTTTATAGTGAGAACCATCAATCTCTGCAAAACAGCCATCAACTGCAGACTCCGCCTCTTCATCGTTGGCAAATCTTTTACCACCAAGCCATTTCTTCAAGTTTGGAAACAGAAAATAATCAGAGGAGGCTAAATCTGGTGCATGAGGAAGTAATTAAAACTTTAACTCATTGATTTTGGCCATGGCGATAATGGATGTGTGAAATGGTGCATTGTCTTGATAAAACAAAACTTCTTTTTCGCCAAAATGTGGGCGTTTTTGCTTGATTTCATCACTCAAACGCTGCAATAAGTTCCCTTAATACTCGCCATTGATTGCTTTTCTTTTTGAAGCTAATCAATGAAAATTATCCTACACGTATCCCAAAAGACTGACACCAGGACCTTGCCTGCAGATGGAACTGTCTTCATCTTCTTTGAAGGCGATTCTCCTCTTTCAATCCACTATTCCTTTGACTCAGGTATGAAGTGATGAACCCATGTTTCATCATGGTTATGAATTGATGTAAAAACTTGGCTTTATTGCAGCGAAACATCACCACTCAACTGAAACACCCGCATGACGCTGTTTTGTTTCATTGTGAGTAAACGCAGCATCCATATTGTGCAAAGCTTTCTTATGTCCAAATTTTCAGTCAGTATGTAATGTACAGCACTTTTTGAAATGCCTACGATGTCTGCTAGCTCATGCATTTTCAGTCGATGGTCATCCAATATCATGTTGTGGATTTTCTTTACAATTTCTGGCTTAGCCACCTCATTTGGTTGACTACTGCAATGTTCGTCTTGGCAGCTCATATGACCTCCCTTAAATTCTGCCACCCAATATTTTACTGTTGTAAACGAAGGAGCAGACTTCCTCAAAATAGAAACTAGCTCAACTTTAATATTAGTTGGACTAGGACCTTTCAAATGAAAGTATTGTATCACATAATGAAGACCAAATTTACAAATTTGTGCAGAGCATTCACTATTGTTGGCTACCACACAAATACTAAACAACGTAGCTTTGTTAAACTTCAAACTTTATAAGTTAGTACTTTCTACCAGAGTCATTTGTTTGAAACAACAACCGCTATCTACACATCAGGTCAGGTACTTCTGGGACTGCCCTTCTATTCAGTGAATCTATCCTGAGGACAAACGTAAACTAGTTTTGGTGAATCTCTTTCAACCTCATGAGGAGTTTCATATCCCACATATGACAACCATGTCTGTTAACTTTCCCACACTATGGAAAGCTGCTTCATCAGTAAAGAACTGTCATATTCAATTTTATTCAAAACTTCTGCAGCAAATGTATGTTGTTCACATTTGCCTTTGGGATAGGCCTTGAACTGTGGACTGCCAATGTGTGGCTCTACACTGGTGCATTGAAGTGACTTCTTTGAACTTCTTACGAATGCCATACAAATCCTTTCCACATTTTCTGCAGACACATTTCATTTCTATGCTTCCCACGAGTAAAGCAAAGACTACCACTTTCTCTTAACTCTGTCCCATTTAGTATGCCCACACAGGTGGGGACATCATCACGACACTTCGGTTAAACTCGCGTTGAAAATTTTGTTGTACATGCTTTACAGATTTCGTTTCCGCCAGTTCAAGAACACAAAACATTTTGTTGTGGTGCCCAAATTGCCATCTTTGCACATTCTAATAACGTAATCATTGTTGTCAGCAATGCTCATAAATTGCAAGAATATCACTAATCATATATGAAAGAACTTTTTATCCGAATAAGATATAACTAAAATTATAAGCCACACACTTGATATAAAGATATTATATAAAATAAAAATGTTAGAGGAAGAAGTGTAGGAAGAAACATATCAAAGTAGGAAATATAGACACAATAAAAAAAGAAACTAAGTAAGACAGAATAGAAAATGAAACCTGTAGGAATAGTAAATAAGTATGTAAACAATTAATATAAGAATACTATGCATGCAGAATAGAATATGTAACATTTGAACGGGAAGCTAGCTAACAGGAAAGGAAATTAGCAACTGGACAACACAGGGTAGCTGGGAAAGGTTCATTACTAGGGATTAGGCTAAATAAGTGAATCAAGGGCACAGGGATTAGGATGAATAGTGACTGGAGTGATATTATTAGAGAGGTAATATTAGAAAGAGATTATAGAATTCCCAAAGTAGTCAAGTTTTGCCAGAGGAAACTACATGAATGATTTTATTTTCATAAGATGCCAAACACAGTGACCAATGGGAAAGTATATTATATATTACAGCAGAAAAATTAACATCTTTCTGGCAGAGTACAAAAGGTGTGGGGGGAAGGGTATGAACTTGTATGTAGATCAAACCTAGATCTTGGCAAGGTAGTGGTCAGTTAATAGAAAATACAAGGGTGATTCAAATATAAACGGTAATTGTGCAAGAGCAGGCAGTTCCGAGCGGGATGGTGGACTGGGGGATTGAAGGTCGGTGTGTTAGGGAGGGGGAAGCAGCTTGGTTAGCTGCTTTGCTAAGTTTCGGTCAGTACAGCCAAGAGTGAACAAGAGCTTCCTTCGTCAACTGCGCAACGCATTACTATAAAGCTCTTAACCAATGAAGGGGTCAAACCATCAGAGATTTTCACTCATTTGAAGGCACAATTTGGTGACACTACACTGTCCCAGAATCGAGTGTTTACTTGGGCCAGAGAATTTAGGGGTGGCCATGAAACTAGAGAACAAAGGTCATGCTTGACATCCAATGTCAAGTCTCACTGATGATAACATCCGTATCGTTCGAGAGCTTATTGAAGGTGATCGCTGCTGCACTGTTGAAGAAATCACTTCAGAAGTGCGTGTTAGCATTGGGAAAGTCAGTAAAAGCCGCCTACCAGAGCAAAAGACGTTGTATGCCCATCAGAGATGTCATCCTTCTCCAAGACAACACTAAGCCTCGCACTGTGAATTTGACAAGAGATACATTGGAGGATTTGTGCTGGGAAATCCTTGAACACCCTCCCTATAGTCCAGACTTGACCCCCCCCCCCCCCTGGACTATTTTTTTGTTTGCACCCATGAACGAATCGCTTGGAGGGCAACGATTTGAAACCAATGAAGATGTTGAGGAGCACGTGCACAAAAGGTTGATGACACGTCCCCCCAACTTTTTTTGAACAAGAAATATTCAAGCTTCCAAATCGTTGGTAAAGGTGTGTAGAGCATGAAGGAAGCTATGCAGAGAAATAGAAAAGGTCTCATTTGTGTATAGATTTAATCAATAAACGTATAAAAAAAATTACCATTTATATTTGAAGCACCGTAGTAATATGTAATTTGGGGAATTGCAAAGTAGTCTAGACTACTTAATGAGTAACTTAACAGCTTCATTATTGTTGTTTATTTAATTGGAATACATTCAGAGAAGCAGTAACACATGACTTTATTCAACTCTCGTTACCTGACCTGACATAAGGGTAGCTAGGCAAATGTAGGCAACTGAGGGCAACAACAATGAGAAGAGAAGCAGCAGGCTTCAAGCCAGCATCCTAGACTTCAGGAGCACACTCTACAATTGAAAACGACATTACTTGGCACCAGTACATGATAAAAATCATGTAATAAACAGTTTGTATAGATTCCAAGCATTTACATTAGCAATTGCTTCAAACTACAACCACATACCTAAACAAACACTAGTTCATAAACTAATTCAATTTTTTTCATAAACTATATTATATACTCTCTTAATTCTTCTACTTATAATATGCTGATAATATGGTATCTTTTACTGCTGGTTTATTAATGCGTATATTTACTGCAAAGAGAAACACAAAATAATTAGGTATATCAACTGTTTTACCTTCAGGCTTTAACTGAAGTTCATGTCATACCATGTCAGTAACATCAACAAGACCTCAAAGATTATCACTGCTTCGTGAGATGAAAGGAAATTCTAGACTGCTTCCAGTAAAACTTTGTCTTAGGGGTTTTTCTGCTATGACGATGTAAGATTCATCTTGAAGAAAATTTAATTTCTGGTGTACAAGGGCTGTCCCAGAAGTACCTGACCTAACAAAGAAAACACAAAAATTTTGGGAAAAAACATCTTTATTTCTCTACAGTGCACAGCTTGATACACTTTTCCCAGCGATGTTCAATAGCTTCAATACCCTGTTTATAGTGAGAACCGTCAAGTTCCGCAAAATAGCCATCAACTGCAAACTCTACCTCTTCATTGTTGGCAAACATTTTACCACCAAGCCATTTTTTCAACTTTGGAGACAAAATAATTCTGACGAATAGGGTGCATGAGGAAGCAATTCAAACTTTAACTCATTGATTTTGGCCATGATGATAATGGATGTGTGAACTGGTGCATTGTCTTGATAAAACAGAATTTTCTTTTTCACTAAATGCAGCTGTTTTTGCTCGATTTCATCATTCAAACACTGCAATAAGTTTGCATAATACTCGCCATTGATTGCTTTTCCTTTTTGAAGATAATCAATGAAAATTATCCCACATGCACCCCAAAAACCTGACGTCATGACCTTGCCTGCAGATGGAACTGTCTTCACCTTCTTTGGAGATGATTCTCCCCTTTCAATCCACTGGTTTGACTGTTCCTTCGTCTCAGGTGCGAAGTGATGGACCCATGTTTCATCCATGATTATGAATTGACGCAAAAGCTCGGCTTTATTGCAGGGAAACAATGCCAAACACTCGACTGAAACATTCCCACGATGCTGCTTTTGTTCCATTGTGAGTAAACGCGGCATCCATCTTTGCAGCTTTCCTCATGTCTAAATTTTCAGTTAGTATGTGATGTACAGCACTTTTTGAAATGCCTACGATGTCTGCTAGTTTGTGCACTTTCAGCCGACGGTCATCCAAAATCATTTTGTGGATTTTCTTCACAATTTCTGGCATGGTCACCTCATTTGGTCAGCCATTGCAAAGTTCGTCTTGGCAGCTCATATGACCTCGCTTAAACTCTGTCACCCAATATTTTACTGTTGTAAACAAAGGAGCAGACTCCCCCAGAGTAAAATCTAGCTCAGCTTTAATATTAGTTGGACTAAGACCTTTCAAATGAAAGTATTGTATCACATATCGATGACCAGTTTTATGCATGTTTACAAATTCCTGAGAGAGTTCACTATTAATGGCTGCCAAACAATTACTAAACAACGTACATTGTCAAACTTCAGCTTTATAAAGGTGGTACTTTCTACCATAGTCAGTTGTTTGAAACAACCGCTATATATACGTCAGGCCGGGTACTTCTGGGACTGCCCTCGTAGCTCATAATTGATGAGGGAATTAGACCCAATTCAAAACAGATTGCAGCCATCTTAAACATTCCAGCTCCTAAGAATCAGAATTGTTCCATAGAGTATTTACACCTTGCTAGATTTGTAGCACAATTTTTCACAAGTGCAACTTCGCTAATAAGCTGTTTTTATCTTTTGGTGAACATGTTCTCTGATAAATGAAGTTATATTCATAGTGTGCTTACCCCTTATTTTGCTATGGTGACAAAAACAGAAACATGAAACACAAGAAGGAAACATTGGGTACAGGAATGGATTTTAAGTGCCGAACATTGTAGAGTTGTCAATAACTTGCTAAAAGAGATGTATGTTGGAGACCCAAGATTTTCTACAAAAACATGGTCAGCAGTTGACAAGAATATTACTGCTGAAAAGAATACTAACCTTGCTAATACCATGGCATGGAATCTATTCTATTTATCAGTGGGGTCCAATTATATCTTACATAAAATCAAAAAAGAATCAGTGGCATAGCCAGAAAAATATTAAGGGGAGGTTATGTATTGGAATCGATTTTTAAAACAATGTGTAATCAATTCAAATGATAAATATGAATTAAACCTGAGTTGAACTATTTGAATAACATGATTTTATATTCACAGATTAAGCTGCAGCAATTGGAATTAAAACTAGAATAATATGTTTTGCATATTCTAAGTCACAAATGTGTTGTGACATGAGAATTAATGACCACTAGCATTTTATATCACTGCTGCAGGCCATTTCATTCCACTACAAAATAGAGTTTCTAGTTATGTTCTAAATTGGGAGATATAGCACTCATTTGGAAACCCTTAAATTTAGCACCGGAACGAAAACATGCCCCCAGTATCGTAATATGATTGCACCAATGCCATCTAAAAGTACAGTTTCTGTTGCTGTCACCTTGATATTGTCTAAGACATATGACATAAACATAGCGCTACCAGTGATATGATTAGGAAATACCTCATTACCGCCAACCTAGAAAGATGCAATTATTTTAATGAACCTATTTTTGCTATTAATTTTTACATTTTTTTAGCAAGGGGGTTCTAACCTCCAAAACCCCTCCCTAAGAGGCCTCTGAAAGGATGATGATAATTACAAAACTGTTTACTTATGATATATTGAATATTTAACATTACTGACCAACAATAAACAATCATTGTAATTTTAAACCCCTACTAGTAATGCCCAAGGAGAAAATAAAAAGTTTTTAGTGCTATTATTTAATCCCATTATATTTTCTTAATCTTAGTGTTAGTGGTTCAAGGAAATTTTGTCAAGTTTCATAGTCTTTATACATACAGTTTTTTACAGTTTCAGAGTGAATTGAGTGCACATAAATAAATAACTTCAGCTAGTTCTAAAATCATATATCTCTTTTATTTTAAAATAGAGAGTTGAGGGTTGTTACACTACATCACTATGATATTCTTACTTGAACGCGTTTCGGGAGACGGCTTGTTCCCATCGTCAGCATTTTCTCTCAACATCATAGTGATGTAGTGTAACAACCCTCAACTCTCTATTTTAAATTATGACACATCACTGTTACAAGCTTCTAAATCTTCAAAAATTGAGCTCATATATCTCTCTTCATCTTTTCTGATATTTTTCTGATATAATGTTAAAAGAATACATAACAAGGGGCACACAGCAGCCAGAATGCTCTTATATTACCAACACAAAGCCTATGAAAGTTTAGATGAATGCCATGACATATATTAATATTTAATAATAAAATTATTCACAAACAAGAGAGTAATGTATTTTATTTGATTTCCTTCAACCATTTTCTTTATTTCTAGAGTCTGATGTGTCAATTTTTCATAAATATTTTTTGGCCTGAATTAAATCAACTTCCTTGTTGTTTCCCTTGATCATGTTATGTTTTGGGCCATTGTAACCTATCATAAAGTTCTTAAATAAATTGCTACTATGGTTAAATAATGTAATGTTTATTTTATTTACAATAGAAATATATGCACTTGCTTTAGTTAGATATTTAATCTATCATTCATGCACTAATTTCAAGATCATAGTAGTTTGTTAACCTTCCAAATAGATCTATTACTAACACAAAAATTACTTAAATTGTCCACATCACTTTTAGATAATGCAACTTTCTCTCTTTTGCTACGTACATGATGCCAATTTTTAATCTGAATGCAATTTAGAAGTTGTGCTAGATTTTATTGGCACGTGCAATTTTCCAACTTGTATAACTGTAAATATGATGAAACTCAACTTTTTTATGCAACTCATAGTTGCATTCAATTTACATTGCACTATGGACAAGTACCTTTAATCAAAACATTTTAGATACTGTTGAAAACGGAGGAAAGGTGAAGGCTTCTTTGATAATGTTCAATATAAAAATAACAAATATTAAAAGCTATGGAATAAGAAGTGATGCACAGGATTGGTTTGAATCATATTTGTGTAACCAGAAATAATTGGCAGAAGTTACAAAAGCAAATAGCAAGAATATAGCACAGTGTTATTCAAAGTTCAGGGTTGAATTGTGGGATCAACTTTATTCTAATGTTTTCCTTGGAACTTTAAAAAATGGTTGGAACCCTCCTCCCCATAACTCTGGAAAAGTATTGTTTGAAATGTGTCAATGTATACACCAAGATGCATACCACCTATTGCCACCAGATCCATACTTGCCAGCTTCCTGAAATTGAAACCCATAACCCACCTCCAGCATAGCGTAATAATTTTGAATTATATATTGTAAAATGTTTAGCGCAGTAAATGTGCAAAAATTACGTGTAAAATAAATGGAAACTCTGTTTTATAAGTATCCTTGAAGACCTGGTAGTATGCTATGCTCCAGATGAAGACAAACACCTATTGAGCCCAAGGAAGCAATCATGGCAATGATGAACGGTGTGGTTTCTATGGAGGGAAAAAGAGACTGCTTCAGGCATTCACGTGAGGTTAGCAACTGTAAGTGGGCAAGCATACCAAGTCACAGATCAGTGTTTCATTGGATATTACAGTTCAAAGATGGCAGGGCTGTCTGAAAAATGCAAAAGCACTGGATGTCCAGCAACAGCCTCAGAAGGTGTCTGATTTGATAATGGGGAACAGGCAATTAACTTCTGATGAACTTGAGAGCACAACAGGTCTATCATGAAGAACCCTTCACACCATCAATAAGAACTTGAAGATGAGAAAGTGTGTGTGCAATGTGTGCCTCATTCCCTTACTATTGCACAGAAACAGAAACATGAGGAGATTTGCCAACAGTTGCTGGGACTGTACAGAGCAGATCCGATAGAGCACCTGGTCTCTGTGATGAATCATGGTTTTGGCAAAATCGTTACTACAATTCATTGCACCAACTCAGTCAGCATTGCTGCTGTGGAAAATGGGTGTGCCATTCTTCAACAAGACAATGTGCAGCTACATGCAATTTGTCAGACCACTGCTACTATTGGTTAACTAGGATTTACCATGTTGCCACATCATATTTTATAGATGTTGCTCTTAGTGACTACGCTCTATTTGATGCAATGAAAGAGATGATGCAAGGTAAAAAGCTCGCCACTAAAGATGAGCCTTAAGCAGTTTTCCACTAGTGCTGCTAGGATACCACAAAGAATGGTTTAGTATGCAAATAGGGAAACTACCAGAATTGTAGCTAAGGTTCATAGACACTGAGGGGAATACTCTGTAATTATATTCTGTATTCGTGTCACAATAAATTCCTACTGCGAAAAACAAATTGTACTGCCAGTTATTTTTTAATGCCCTAAATAAAAATTATTTTCCTGCAAACTTACATCCATCTTATCTTAAATGATTACCAACAATGTAAACATTACCATGAAGCGAAAATATGATAGTTACAAGGGCTGATCAATAAAGACAGACTGACTTTTACTTTCTCTACTACGTATAGTAAGTAGGGGAAGTATTGTATTCCACCCAAAATTTCGATACCGAGATTTCACCGGAAATACATGTTTTGAGACTCACTGAATCCAAAAAAAGCATTTTTGGAAACATGTCCGTGTGTGTGTCTGTCTGTGTGTCTGTGTGTCTGTCTGTGTGTCTGTGAACAGCATAACTCAAAAACGAAGAGTCGGATAAACACCAAACTTGGTATTTAGGTTCAGCATCTTCCAGAGATGCGACACGAAGGTTTTCAAGAAAATCCCCCCACCCCAGACTACCCTTTACATGGAACATTTTTCGAAAATTTTAATTTTCTCAAAAACGGCTCTAACGATTTTGATTAAAATATCATATGTTTAAGATATTGTCATGATAATTAAAATGTATATCTCGAATTTTCTGGGAATGTCTCCAAAAGTATTCTTCATTATGAACGACTTTTTCATAACTGGTAAACCATAAGAGATAGACAAAATTTTACTACACAAAAAATGTAGATCGCGTTAAAATACACAATTTATGTCATATACATTTCTTTTGTTGAGTGAACCGTTTGCGAGATATTGCTTGTTATTCCCTTAAATTTTCCAATACTTGTACTTTTTCTCAAATTCGTTATTCATTTTTTTTATGTCCTGGACATGCAAAGAGAATGGAATGCGCCACATAGCAACCAGCGTTAAAATATTTGACTATCGCTTAAAACCCCTTGCATCTACAAGAAAATTATCAGTAAGATTGACATCTCGATATCTCCATTAACATGAAGCATATGGAGAATAAGCGTTTGTAAAAATAGTTTGTACAAGAGTAGAGAAAGTCATGTGAGTGTAACACATCAGATTTTTTTCTGTAGTTTCCTTGATAGTTTTATGTCTCTACCACGAATACTTGAAAAGAACAGGGTTTCATGTATAATGTCCATAAGCGACAGCACTCTCGAAACAGTAGGTTGGTAGTAATACTGTATATTGTTGACCCTACTTGAATTTCGCATACCATAAAATAGAGGTGATACAGAGGAGCAATACAGCGCAATAAAATTTTATTTTCGTTTAAATCATACAGCCTTGAAACATTCGAAAAGCTGAAGCAAGCATACGGTGAAGATGCACTACCTCGTGCAATGGTGTTTAGGTGGTTCAAGGACTTTAAAGAAGGGCGAGTCCTCTGTGCCAAGCAAGGTGGGCCTGGTGTTTCGGAATGGAATGATTTATCAGCATGCAGTTCCCTCCCTCACACTACTGTTACAGCAGCTACTACACGTCAGTATTGGCTATACTGAGGAAGCACATTACAAAGAAACGTCCAGAACATGATCGGAATGGGTGGCGACTTCATCACGACAATGCGTGGCCTCACGTCGCAAATCCAGTCCAGGAATTTTTGGCTAAATTCAACATTACCTGTGTGCCGCATCCGCCTTAAAGCCCCGATCTTGCCCCCTGTGATTTCTTTTTATTCCCATTACTAAAGGTAAAGCTCCGGGGCATTCAATTTGAGAGCACTGAAGCAGTGCTAAAGAAAAGTGAGGCGATTCTCAAAGACGTGACAAAGAATGGCCTGCACCTTGTGTTCGAGGACTGGCAGAGACACTATAAAAAGTGCATTCAGTTAGGAGGGGACTACTTTGAAAAACATGTCAACATTAAAATGGAGTAACAAATATCTATGAAAAAAAATCAGTCTCAGTCTTTATTGATCAGGCCTTGTACATTCAATATGTAACTATAAAAGCGGGAAATTGGTGTAGTCAAAATAAATTATTTGTAAGTACCACTAAATTAGCCACAATTGCATCCAACCACAAGCAAAACAAACAGGTGGAAAGAGTTAATATATAATTGCATAACAACAGGCGAACAACATAAAATATTTCGGCATACAGTTAGATGAACCAAACTGGATAACACACATATATAACAGATTGTTAAAAAAAGAATAAGGTTGATTTTTATATACTGAATCTTAGTACAATTACAATATGTATATATGCACATAATGTGTTAAGATATGGTTCTGGGGAAATAGTAAAGCTGGTTTACAATAACCGATAATGGTAACCAGAACAAGCTTTCCTGGGTCCTGGAAGAGGAAAGAAGACTTGGCCAAGTTTTAACTTTCTTGTTCTCGTTCCTGGGTACAGCACATTATATCCATATTGTGCATATTAGGCTCTTCCCATAATTATTCAAGGTGGCTGTAACATGAAACAACTGCTAGAGCTCTCTTTAGTCACAGGCTGGGAAAATGAAACTGGAAAAAATTCTAGCATATAGGCATCTTAATCTCAGATCCTGACACCTGCAGATGCAATGAGCTTGGTTCTTCTAGCAAAAGTATCATCTGTAGTTTATTTAACTGGCAAAAACAATAGGAAAAACTACGAAGAACAGCAAAAACTGGTAGGAATTAACAAAAAAAGCAAACAACTTTAATGTATGCAATTAATAAAGGAGCGAAACTTAGTACGACCAGAAGAATTGAAAATACGAGGGCTGATCAATAAAGACTGAGACTAATTTTTTTTCACAGATATTTATTACTCCATTTCAATGTTGACATGATCTTTTTCAAAGTAGTCCTCTCCTACTTGAATGCACTTTTTATAGCGTCTCTGCCAGTCCTCGAACACATGGTACAGGCCATTCTTTGTCAGGTCTTTGAGAATCGCCTCACTTTTCTTCAGCGCTGCTTCAGTGCTCTCAAATCGAATGCCCCGGAGCTTTGCCTTTAGTAATGGGAATAAAAAGAAATCACAGGGGGCAAGATCGGGGCTTTAAGGAGGATGCGGCACACAGGTAATGTTGAATTTAGCCAAAAATTCCTGGACTTGATTTGCAACGTGAGGCCGCACGTTGTTGTGATAAGTTCTGGATGTTTCCTTGCAATGTGCTTCCTCGGTGTAGCCAATACTGACGTGTAGTACACTGCTGTAACAGTGGTGTGAGTGGGAACAACAATCACAGCAGCTGTGTTGATGTTGACTTCAGTCATAGCAGAAGCCGAAGCACCAGGCCCACCTTGCTTAACACAGAGGACTCGCTCTACTTTGAAGTCTTTGAATCACCTAAACACTGTTGCACGAGGTAGCGCATCTTCACCGTATGTTTGCTTCAGCTTTTCCAAAGTTTCAGAGGCTGTATAATTTAAACGAAAACAAAATTTTATTGCTCCTCTTGTGTCATCTTCATTTTGTGGTATGTGAAATTCAACTAGGGTCAACAATATACAGCATTACTACCAACCTACCGATACGAGAGTGCTGCCGCCTATGGACATTATACATGAAACCCTGCTCTTTTCAAATATTCATGGTAGAGACAGGAAACTCTCAAGAAAGCTACAGGAAAAAATCAATCTCAGTCTTTATTGATCAGCCCTCGTAGTAAGGTATCTGCATTTAGAAAATGTTTACTCTATCAAATTTTGAACCTGGCTAACCCGCATTATGTTGGCTGAACTGGAAGCAGGTGAAAAAATATCATTGGTCAGTTAGAAACAAGTAAAACCCCAATGTGTAAAATTGACTTTCTACTTTGTGATCATTGATATGCATTCCTGTTCTCATTACTGGGCTATTGTGAACCAGCTTAAGAAGGCCATTTAATTTGTAAAATGCAGAAAAAGATGATCAGATGTACAAGGAATACCAAACGATTGGATTCTTGTCAACTTCTGTTTAAAAGATCTGGAAATATTAACAGTACCTAGCCTATATTTAACGAGAGAGCCAAGAAACTGCG
The DNA here is from genome assembly GCA_030765065.1 of Deroplatys truncata. Taxonomy (NCBI): domain Eukaryota; kingdom Metazoa; phylum Arthropoda; class Insecta; order Mantodea; family Mantidae; genus Deroplatys; species Deroplatys truncata. The sequence goes on along the minus strand of CM060987.1, from coordinate 37,449,819 downwards.
AACCAGCAGTGCTGTGTTTTTCCACTGGGCGTATGGAAACATAACGCACTGCTGCTATAAACAAAGTCATGCTGTTGACATGGTTTTGCTCTGCAGTATGACGTGCAGTATAGAGTTGATGGTGATGTGATGTAGTTCAGTTATTACGAGCTATTTATTATTCTGTCCAGTACTGAGTCACAAAGTGTATTATAGCTCAGTATATGATTTCTACTGCACAGCATATATTTATTTATTTTGTATTGATTTGTATGTGTTAACTCAGTCAGTTTGCCAAGTGAAAGGACGATTTGCAGAAAGATTTCCAGGTATAAAAGTTTCAGGCCATACAACAATCCATGAACTTTATAGTAAATTTCAGGTCACAGGAAGTGCTCAGGCTAAGAAATCTATAAAGACAGTGTACCATTCTTACCGAAGAAACATTAGATGACATCGGTCATCGTTTGGAGAATTCCCCCCACAAATCACTTAGATGTCTTTCACAACAGGCAGGCATTTTATATGGCTCTGCATGAAGAGCTATCAAATTGCTGAAGTTAAAACCATATAAAATAACTGTGGCACATGCTCTTCAACCATGTGATGCTGTAATTAGGTGCATATTTTGTGAGTGGGGTCTCAATAGTGTACACAATGGCGAAATAGACCCATATTTAATATTTTTCATGGATGAGGTTTGGTTCCACCTTCATGGATATGTGTGTACACAAAATAATCTTTATTGGAGCTCTGACAAACCTAATATTGTTCATGAAGTACCCCTTCAAGACAAAAAAAATTGGTGTATGGTGCGCCACGAGAGGAGAAAGAGTTATAGGGGCAATTTTTTTCGAGTCAACAATTGAAGCCTGACATACGTGAATACAATTTTGCCCCCTTTGTTTTTTAAAGAATTAACAGACAGGGAGAGGGATTTTGTCTTTTTTCAACAAGACGCTGCAACAGCTCATACGGCCAATATTTCGATGAGAACAATTGAAAGTGTGTTTGAGGACAGAATTATTAGTTGAGATTTGTGGCCCCCTCAGTCCCCCGACCTAACCCCATGTGATTTCTATATCTGGGGTAACTTAAAACAAAGTGTACAAGACAAACTCACAAACCCTGGAAGCATTAAAACAAAATATCTGCCAGGAAATTACCAGCATTTCTCAACGTGAACTATGGCGAGTGATGGATAGTTTCCTAAAGAGGTGCCAAAAATGTATGGACAACGACAGTGGATAGTTTCAGCATTTCCTTTCATAAAGTTGGTAAGTAAAGGCTTTAAAAGTAGTTTTAAAAATAATGTAGTTGTTGTTCACCAATGACATTAGGTATTAATTGATCTGCATCATTTTTCCTCTGGCTTCCCAATATAAAGTCTGTAAGTTATCACTTTTAAAACTGTTGTATGGTTTCATCCACACCTTTCTATGTTAGCGGCAGATGGCAACCAGTGCTGAGGACAGGAAAAACACCACGCATCTGGTTCGTAGTATTTTTGGCTCTCCATATATTGTTAGTAGTTACATTGCTTACGTAATATGTTTTTACGTAAATTATTAGAACTTGAAGATCTTATGTTGTGTTGCTTTTGTTTTGTTTGGTTACATAATTTTAACTGCCCCACGTATGGGAGCCAATTTGTAACAGATTTTATATTAATGTTGATGCTTGTGATGTTTGTGTATGTGGGTTTACATCACGTGTTGCCATCTTGTGACGTCATTCATTTGTTAGGTTCGTAGCTCCATCTAGTGTTAGCAATTTGTGGTAGTATTAGTGTTTGAAAGAATTTTATTTCAAATGTCCTCCGGCTAGCTATTATTTCAGTCGAACATGTGTCTTGATCAGGGTTGTGTAAACGGAAAGGAATCTTTTATCCAAAAAGAACACTGATGAAGAAATTTGTTTTATAATTTTTATTGTCGAACACGTTCACTATCACTTTTACATATTGATCTAGATACTCGCCAAACTGAAACTGTTATAATAACTTCTTACTGATAATTCTTTCAATCCACGTACTTCAATCTTTTATATAATTAACCTTACAATACTTTAGATCTTTCATAATTCTGCTGCGCGTAACTTGTGAATCTATATCCGATGTATGACGAACTGACTGACTGAAGACGACGTGTAGTGTACACAGATTTTTGATGAACTGACAAACTGACGACGACGTGTAATGTATTGAGAATTTTGATGAACTGGGCGACCGACTGACTTTACCTCTAACTTGGCTTCTATTTATACTCCCACTCCCCGATATGCCTAAAGATTATAAATGAACTGCTATTGGCTAATAAAACGCGCCAACATTAGCGTCTATTTTAATATCCAATTAAAATTATGAATACATATGCTTTAGGGAGGAAACATTCCAGAAGGTTCTCAACGGAAAAAACGCGCCAACATTACGTAACTTCCTCGTTTCCAATAATGATAAACAGCTCACCCCCTCGCTGCATTATTGCGCGCTATTATTGACAGTTTCAGTAAGGCCGTATAAACTTATTTCCAAATAATAATTACAATTAATAAACATCTGAAATCAATGTCACATAAAAATGCATATTCATATTACAATCATTATTTACATTTAAGTAATTTGTGATACAAATTACTGCATCATATGCCCCACTAGAAACATAATTATAAATATTTACAACTTGTTTGGAAATTTTATAATTGTGTTTTTAGTCTCCTAAATCTTGGAACACACGCTATCACTTTCACTTAACACTTCACACGCATTTAACACACGACTTTTTTTTTTTTTTTTTTATCTCGCCACTACTTACTGGCTCTGGTTTAATTAATTTAGATATTAATCTGACATCACAAAATTTTTTTTATAGCAAATACTGTACCCTAAATTATTTAATTACTGTTACCAAATTGTTTACTTTCTTAAGTTGTTGACAAAAATTTATACATTTAAGATTTTTGTAATTGTTTAACATTTTTACCAACATATTCACCCTCTACACAAATATTTACATCTCTTAAATCTAGGCATTGTTTCACATTTTTCTGTTTGCTACATAAGTATTTGTTTTTAATTATTTTTACCCATTTTTGTTATTTTGTACTTTATTTTAACAATACTCTTGGAATTGTATTTACGTACTTTTAATTTAATATCATATTAAGTTTCAATCTTTGCATTCTTAATTTTCAAATGTTGTTACAGTTACTAAAAATTTAATTATTTTTTTTTTTAAAACATTTCTCTCTCTCTCTTTTTTTTTTTTTATAATTTATTTCTCTTTTCAAATGACATATATAAAAATAGTTAACCCTCTTACGTTCCAATACATTTCTCTGCAAGTCATCTTTAACTATCCAGCATTTACTTTACATCTCATTGCTATTTACCCTCCTGGATCAAATTGTGTGTGGCTAAACATTACTCGTAGCCGTATCCTAACCTTCAAATTGTTGTTCATGAATAACCTATTGTATTCATTTGAAATTTCATCACATGATAACATTTGAAAACAATCTACAGTCTCTTGAATTACACATCTTTTAACAACTGTCATTTTCAATTCTTCTACTATCTTTTTAATTTCAGAATACTCTGACAAATCTGTACTAAACTGTACTGGACTGGAGTTTTCATTTTGAACATCTTGGTACTTGTTAATTTCAGAAGTTAGCTTTTGATTATTTACAGGCAACACTTTAACTTCTTCGTACAATTTATTTCTTTGCATTACTGACTCATTCTGTATTTCTGATATCTCCCCTCGGCAATTAACCTGTGCCTGATTGAAATCTACATTCATAACCTCTTTTATCTCTCTTAGCTCACTTGAAATGATACTCATTCTACTACCTGACTCTGTACATTCTACATCAACATGTTCATTTTTAGTATTAACCTCACTTTCTTTGTTACCTATTTCCCTGCTCATGTCTAACATTTTCTTTGAAACTTCACCTATTTCATTTGCTATCACTTCCTCATTTTCATCTCTCATTTCTGGCATACTACTATCTAGCTTCGTAACTTTCTTTTCAATTTCTTCACTGCTTTGATCTACTGTTTGCTCTAATTTCTCATAACTATGAATTAGTTTATCTAAATTCTCATTATACTTACTAATATCCTCCCTGTTTTGATCTATTTTCCTACTAAGATCTTCCCTCATTTCCCTATTATTCTTTTCCATATTCTTCAGCATTTCCATAATCATACTAGTATCAAGATTAACATTTCCTGCTATTCTATTCTGACTTTCTGCACTAACATTTCCACCCTCAAATCCTAAAAAGTTTGAGCTATTTTCTGTAACCTGTATTGAATTACAGCTAACTGTTACATTATCTCCCTCCATAATTATTTCTTCTGTATTATTAGTAGCCATTGTTTTCTTTATCCTACCACTCTTTAAGTACATTTGAAGGTTACAATTTTGTTTTCTAAAAAAAAATTACAATACTCTGACCTTTGTGATGCTGTCTGTTGCTGTTACATTGATGTCCAGCTTCCTGCCCCTCTCTCCTAGATTTGTGTGTCGCTTCGATGAATCTTTGTCGTTTTGTTGTCCTGTAGTTTGAATTTCCCTGTTGCCTTGTAATCTCGGAATTACGATCATAGTCTGTCGTCCCTGTTGTTTCTGGAATCTGCGTCTTGTAGCTCATTTCACTGCTGCATTCGTTCCACGTCCTGGTTCCTTTCCTGGTCACTCTGCTCCTTCCTGGTTATGCTGATCCTTTCCTGGTCATCGTGTTCCTTTCCTGGTCACTATGCCCCACGTTCTGGGTGCCAATTTGTTAGTATCATTATTGCTTACGTAATATGTTTTTACGTAAATTATTAGAACTTGAAGATCTTATGTTGTGTTGCTTTTGTTTTGTTTGGTTACATAATTTTAACTGCCCCACGTATGGGAGCCAATTTGTAACAGATTTTATATTAATGTTGATGCTTGTGATGTTTGTGTATGTGGGTTTACATCACGTGTTGCCATCTTGTGACGTCATTCATTTGTTAGGTTCGTAGCTCCATCTAGTGTTAGCAATTTGTGGTAGTATTAGTGTTTGAAAGAATTTTATTTCAAATGTCCTCCGGCTAGCTATTATTTCAGTCGAACATGTGTCTTGATCAGGGTTGTGTAAACGGAAAGGAATCTTTTATCCAAAAAGAACACTGATGAAGAAATTTGTTTTATAATTTTTATTGTCGAACACGTTCACTATCACTTTTACATATTGATCTAGATACTCGCCAAACTGAAACTGTTATAATAACTTCTTACTGATAATTCTTTCAATCCACGTACTTCAATCTTTTATATAATTAACCTTACAATACTTTAGATCTTTCATAACTCTGCTGCGCGTAACTTGTGAATCTATATCCGATGTATGACGAACTGACTGACTGAAGACGACGTGTAGTGTACACAGATTTTTGATGAACTGACAAACTGACGACGACGTGTAATGTATTGAGAATTTTGATGAACTGGGCGACCGACTGACTTTACCTCTAACTTGGCTTCTATTTATACTCCCACTCCCCGATATGCCTAAAGATTATAAATGAACTGCTATTGGCTAATAAAACGCGCCAACATTAGCGTCTATTTTAATATCCAATTAAAATTATGAATACATATGCTTTAGGGAGGAAACATTCCAGAAGGTTCTCAACGGAAAAAACGCGCCAATATTACGTAACTTCCTCGTTTCCAATAATGATAAACAGCTCACCCCCTCGCTGCATTATTGCGCGCTATTATTGACAGTTTCAGTAAGGCCGTATAAACTTATTTCCAAATAATAATTACAATTATAAACATCTGAAATCAATGTCACATAAAAATGCATATTCATATTACAATCATTATTTACATTTAAGTAATTTGTGATACAAATTACTGCATCAATATTATACCATGTTAAACAAGAAACCAAAAGTTTGATTAAAAATGAGAAAGTTCACACTATGACACCAGAATGCAATTTAGGTTTTCAAAGCATAATTCAACATTGTTCATAAAGGGGAAAAGTATAATAAAATTGAACTATTCAATAAATTGTTTATAATATTAATTTATTAAATAAATTTTAATGTAAAATCACAGTAAATAAATGCTTTTACAGCTGAATTTAGAGCAGCTGTGAGACAACACATAGGTATAATTTACGCTTTGCTGCAACAGATGAGCTGCATGCACTCCAATAAAAATAAATCCATTTTCAGTGCTGCCAATAGTTAACTTGTATCTATTACAGATCCTTGCACTCCAGAAAATTAAATTATGACCCTCTTCATGCACTTGTCTCAAACATGGTGTCACAAACTCGTTGTGCAATTGCAAAATAATAAACAAAACTTTTCATCATGTAATTATGCAATGTTATCTGTAATGACAACTGTGAAGTGATTGGCGATAACATGCTCTTTCTTCCCTTACCTCAAGCTGAAGAGATCATAAGATGGTAGACAAACTATAAGTGGCATATTTTGCAACACCTTTATATTTCCATTTATCTAGGCAAGAAATAAAACCAGTTACTTCTACATAGCATACTTTGTTCTTATGTTGGTTTCTGAATAGAAGCATCGCTGCTTTATCAGTAAATATTTCAACTATTAGTCTTCCCTTGCACCTATAACATCTGCTTTGTCAAGTACAGTAGGCTCTCAATTATCCATGGATAAAGCAAGAAAGCAATTAATCCATAAATGCTATAGTATGTACTATCGTAAACACATTAAGATAGTTAAAATGCAGAAATTATCATTTAACTCCCTATTTTGTAGATGTCTCCATCGGCGCAATCTATTCAGCAAACACCCATTATTGATCCATTTTACATGTCAAGTGTATTTCACAATATTGTAGTTCTATAGCCCTGTCATTGAATCTTTGCACTTGACAGTTCGTATGGCTTCATGTAATGTTGGCTATATTGTGGTTGCGACATTGCCAAAGTGGCTAATAAACAACAGCTGATTGTTCTTTCTATCGTGTCTAAGCCGCATACAAAAATGCACGTAAGTAGTGAATGTCAATGAATAATAACTATTTCGTATTATCATTGTTAATTGAAAACAACTCGGCATAAACACTGCAATGTTTATAGAACAAAGTACGCACTTATGACAATATAGAAACAGAATAATGCAAACATGCCTGCTATACAACAAAGTTATTTTCACTCACGTTGCATTCCAGATGGTTCAGGAATTTTGTCCTATTTCTCTTGGAGTTTCACTCCCTTATACATAACAGTTCTCTGACTAGTCCAAGAGCTGTTGCAGTTCGTTGTATGGCTTTATCAGCAAGAATAGAAGGATGCCTATGAACCTTCACATACTCCTTCTCCTGCTCAAAGAATTCCAAGGTCCTTCTTAACAGTTCCAATGCCTATGTCTGACTATTAAGTGGCACATCTCATGCAAAGGATTTTCAATTCGTGAATCATCACTCACTGATCTGCACTGTTTTTGAGAAATTGTCGCACTTCAAATCTAGTATAAATAATATATATATATATCTATACATACACACTACGTGATCAAAAGTATCCGGACACCTGGCTGAAAATGACGTACAAGTTCGTGACGCCCTCCAGCAGTAATGCTGGAAGTCAATATGGTGTTGGTCCACCCTTAGCCTTGATGACAGCGTTCACTCTCGCAGGCATACTTTCAATCAGGTGCTGGAAGGTTTGTTAGGGAATGACAGCCCATTCTTCATGGAGTGCAGAACTGAGGAGCAGTATTGATGCAGATCGGTGAGGTCTGGCACGAAGTCGGCGTTCCAAAACATCCCAAAGGTGTTCTATAGGATTCAAGTCAGGACTCTGTGCAGGCCAGTCCATTACAGGGATGTTATTGTCGTGTAATCACTCCGCCACAGCCCGTGCAGTATGAACAGGTGCTCGATCGTGTTGAAAGATGCAATCGCCATCCCCGAATTGCTCTTCATCAGTGTGAAGCAAGAAGGTGCTTAAAATATCAATGTAGGTCTGCGCTGTGATTGTGCCATTCAAAACAACAAGGGGTGCAAGCCCCCTCCAGGAAAAACACGACCACATCATAACACCACCACCTCCTAATTTCAGTGTTGGCACTACACACGCTGGCAGATGACGTTCACCAGGCATTCGCCATACCCACACCCTGCCATTGGATTGCCACATTGTGTACCGTGATTCGTCACTCCACACAATGTTGACATGCCTTACACCAAGCAAGGCGTCATTTGGCATTTTCTTGCGTGATGTGTGGCTTATGAGCATCTGCTCGACCATGGAATCCAAGGTTTCTCACCTCACGCCTGTCATAGTACTGGATCCTGATGCAGTTTGGAATTCCTGTGTGATGGTCTGGATAGATGTTTGCCTATTACTCTTTACGACCCTCTTCAAATATCGGCGGTCTCCATCAGTCAACAGACGAGGTCGGCCTGTACGCTTTTGTGCTGTACATGTCCCTTACCGTTTCCACTTCACTATCACATCAGAAACAGTGGACCTAGGTATGTTTAGGAGTGTGGAAATCTTGCGTACAGACTTCTGACACAAGTGACAGCCAATCACCTGACCACATTCGAAGTCCGTGAGTTCCATGGAGCATCGCATTCTGCTGTTTCACGATGTCTAATGACTACTGAGGTCGCGGATAATGAGTACCAGGCAGTAGGTGGGAGCACAATGCACCTACGGTGAAAAACGTATGTTTGTGGGGTGCCCGGATACTTTTGATCACATAGTGTATACAGATAAATATATATATATATATATATATGAATAAACAAACAACAATGAACAATACTAGCTTGCAAAGAACAACTCATGCATGTGCTAGAGATTCACAAACTTAAACACATGGTTGGAAACAGCTACATCCAGCAACAGAGCCGCTTCCACTTTGTCATAGACCAATGTTACCTTGTGATTGGTTAAGGAAGTTAACGGTTAAAGCTTTTCATCTGTATTTTTGCAAAAATACCAACTTAATCGCTAGCTGTCAAGTGCAACGTTTCAACGGCAGGGGTATAGTTAGCCATGATATGAATATGCTTGGAGGAGGCTGCCACTGTTTTTTGTTGAGAATCAAGGCTGGGGATCAGAAGGTGCAAGGCAAAAAGGGAATGTGGTCGCACAATAAAAACAGTACTACTTTCACAGGCTTCAGTCTCACTAGTAAATGCAACTTGAACTTTAGATATCGTTTTTTTTTACCTGACTCTCCTTCTGATACCCATCCACTTGTTTTGTGCTCTTCCCCTTCCCAACGCACACACTCATATCACAGCTGACCACTACTTTCTTACAAAAAATAAGCTGTTTACACTTCACAAAAGTATGCTATGTACATGAACATGCCAGTAAGATCTTTCAAATCCTACTAAAAAGGCCTTTAATCAACTTCTATTTTAACGTAGCGCATTCTTTCTTTCGCATCACTCTTCTTAATTTATGAAGCATTAATTTATCAGACAACTAGGAATCCTCTGTTGTTCAAGGTAATCTAGCAAATTATCTGTCCATTCAAAACTGCTGAATGACAGATATACGCCATTCTGAGATTGGATCATCATCAGATTTGTCTAAGCCAGTCTTCCTGCCTTGTGTACATATTGACATTTTGTCAGTCAGAATCACGTGACCTTACAGTGTCTAGTCAACCGCAAACTATTCTTTATTGTTCTTACTGTTCAAGGTTTTTGCAGCTGGATGCAACTTTCAATACAGAAGCTGAGATTACATATTTCTGTTCCTTTACATATTCTGACCAGGGACAGAGGGATTGGGTGAATGAACAGAGAACAATAAAGTGTACTAAAAGTGAAAGCTTACTCCGCAAGAGGTACTGCGCAGTAGTTAGCAAATCACACTACACCAAAACATTTCAAGGAACATAGAAATTGTTCTGGAATGCAAACTATACAAGCTGGCATTGGAAATTAAAAAATATCCTAAAAAATCCACGGATAATCGAGAGTATACTGTAACAGACCTCACAAAAATTATATGTTTCTTTTTTTATGTAGTACTATGCAATACATTAACCAATAAGTAATTAACCTGCACCTACAGGAGAAAGTAAAATTCAGTAGCTTAAATATGTACATATAAATTCTACAAAAGCAAAATGACTAACCTGTGTAAAGACAGGAGTTGCTGATGACCATGATAAACACGGAACTAAGACTATAGGTTTTGGCCAATTTGTTGCTGCTAATGAAGCCATCTGTAAAAATGTTCAAGCAAAGCTAGGTACCATAGTTTCAAAATGATTTCATGTACTGATTAGAAAAGAGCAGAATAAAAGGAAAAGCCTATGTACGAGCTTCAGTTGACAGCCTGTCAATATGAGAAATTCTTATAGTTGAAATAAATATTTAAAGTGACGTGATGCTGACAATGGGCTTTAACCACCCAGAAAATATGTTTTTAAACCTGTTTCTTATAACCTTGCCCAGCAGACATGCTGCATTTCCTTCACCTTTCCTTTAGTTGGCTACTGCACACCTTTGAATGGTGGCAAACAGCCGTATGCAGTGCAAGGATAGGTGATAAAAGTGATATAAACACATTGTGATGATAGATGCACATGCTGTCATCATTCTGAGAGGTAGGTTCAAACAGAAAGATCCCCCCATTTATTTCTTGATAAGAATTTATATGAATTCCATATGCGTTAACTCTGTTACGTAATATATTTAATTCATACAGTTATCAAAATGTACCTTTTACAATTATCTTTGAATATACAGGGTGGAAAGTGAAATGGTCCTGCAGACTGGGGGAGGTGAGAGAATGGATTCAATGAGCAGGGGCTCCTGATACTTTTTTGTAATTAAATGCACCATTTTCTTCGAAAAAATACTTTTATGCAAAACATTTATCACCACCTTGCTGGATTACCATTGATTAAACGTTCTTAATTTACGACTATATTCATAGAAAATTGAATAAACGACAACTTTTTCCTTTGGCGTATTTCAATAGAATGAACGATTTAGGTGTAAATTAAATTTAAAAAGTCCATAATTTGTTGCCTCCTTAGTTCTGTTAGAACTGGCAACATTGCATCAGCTGCGTTTACTTTCTTCCAATATCGGTGTAGATTGTGGGGAATGTTTACTTAGTCGCATGCAATCTTTTTTTTTTTGGTCAAAGCCACAAGTTAAGATCAGAGCAGTGTAAAAGGAAGCGTGGATTAAAAACAAAGAAACAAAACAAAACAAAAAAAAAACAGAAAATCTTGTCACAAACAACACATACAATATCGCGATTTTCAATGTCCAAATATCTGGACATGATCTTAATTTACGGAGAAACGCAGTGCAATTCTCAATCAGCCCATTGCTCTATGCTGAAAGATTTCCTAACAGGATTGTGCCAAGTGCAGATACATTTGTTGCTGTTTGCAGCAGGTCTGTATACAGGTAATGTAATTTTGAGTTGTCGTAATCGAGGGCATATAGAACACGTCCTGTAAACTCTTATTTCAAATTTACATCTGAGGGCAAGTTCAGATATTTTAAATTAATCCCAATATTTTTGCATACTTATAAATGCTAATAAATGCTAGTGATTAAGGTTATAGTCTTTGTTTGTTTCTAAAGCTATCAAGTAAATAACGGTAGTCCGTGACGGTGGAATTCATTAGGCATGAAGAGCAGTGTCAATTTTGTTTACCTACATTTTTTGAAGTATTTTTATCTCTGTCACATACTCATGCACACAAAATCTCATCAGTAATGTTAGTGTTGCAAATTTCACCAACTCGAGCTTTTTTTGTGCTCATAAACTTATTGTTAAATCATATTGGAGTAACTGTGGCAAAATTGCTTCTAAAAACTTCTGCATCATATAAGATTCCTTTATTTAGACTGTAATTAGATGTACGTGCTGGCATGAAGCACATTAGTCCCATTTTAAAATCGGTATATTAAAAATTAAACAGATGCATACACTTCCAGTTGGACAAAACTATAAACAATTCCACATAAATTTCCTTTAAGCATATTGCAGTGGAGTATAAATTCACATTATAAATTATGCTTTAGCAATTATTAGTACCACATTGTTAAATTCAACACAGAATAATGGTGTTAATAACATAAGAGGTGTTTCACATAAGAGTGCCATAACCTTTGGAATGCTTATTTTCATTTCAAGTAAACACTGCGTTGTCACATAAATATCAATGTGTAATAATTAAAATGTGCCTTTTAAACTACATACATAGGTACTATGTGTACACAAACCTTAAACCTGTTTAATATCAGTAACAATTCCACGTGAGTGTGTTACCTTACCATGGCATAAGCCTCTCAAACAGAATAGGCCAGATATACAGGCCTTTAAGCATAACAAGTAAAATATTTGTAACTACGCGGGAATGTTTACATATGGTGCAGTGAACAATAATGCTGTCCTCCATGGTGTAGTGGTTACTATGCTACCCTCTATTCCTGAGGTCACAGGTTCAAACCCGGTGGAGGGCAATGGAATTTTTCGGGCGTAAAAATCCTTAGTATGACTTTCTTTAGAAGGGAAGTAAAGCCAGTGGTCCCATGTCGTAGATTTACAGCATGTAAAAGAATCTCAAGCCTGATAAAGAGGCCTCTGAGCAAAATTACCGGTCTTTCACGCCCAATATAGAATGGGATGCTAAGGACCATAGCAGTTAAAGAGCGTCCATAAATAAAACTCAATTTAATTTAATTTTGTGAATAACCTGACTTTTTCTAGAATTTTATGGTGTCTTGCATGCCAGCGACAAAACATCTGAATTTGATATATGGCCGGCGCTACTTAAATGACTATAAAGAGTGTTAGAATAATTCAAGGCGCCGCCAGTAGAAGCAGACTACTCAATCAACAAGTTGTGCCATGTTGCTAAGTACTCCTACTTTTAAACGTGATTATCTAGTCAACGGTGCATTCAATTACAAAGAAGTGTTGGAGGTTTTTATTCATCTATATCCATTCTCCCACCTCCCCCAGTCTGCAGGACCATTTCACTTCCACCCTTTATTAAGGAAAATGATGTTAAATAAAATGTTTTGTATCGCATAGCAACTTTCTCCATTACAGTAGCCAATGAGAGGTAACTGACGTATGTGACCGTTAAGAGGTAAGGGCAAAGTTATATGGAGCAGTCCTTAAGTTACACAAGGTAAACGTGTAGTTTAAGTAAAGTTTGCAAATTTTAACCCAACTCAGTGTAATATTAAATATAATAATTTATTTATACCATAGCTAAACAGTTATGAGAGTAGTTTTTTAAAATCAGCGTCTTAAATAGGAACTACCCCTTAAGACACGCTGTGTATGCTCAATATGGGACCTAAACTTAAAATTTTATAATATATTTCATTTTGATTTCGAAAAATCTTCATTGTTAATGATTGTTATGGTTTGTAAATAAAATCATATATGCATTACCTTGTGGATTGTGGGAATTTTTTACGCTCACGGAATTTTCATATGAAAATCATTCCACTTCTAAAAAATCCCACTTCAGCCAAAAATTGCATAAATCACTATATCCTCATATACATTTCTGTAAACCTTCAGGATTTCTCTGTAGCAGTGAATTGCTTTATGCATGAAATGAGGGCACATACCAGCTCTTAAAACACTTTTTCAAGCTTTGGTAAATATTGAATGGAGAAATTCAATAGCTTTTTTTTTTTGTAAAAAATGGAAGTTAATAAGTTGTTATCTAATGCTGGGCTCTGGCAATGAAGCAATTGACACTTTTGCTCTCTAGTATGTCTCTGTGATGGATCCAGCAGTACTTCGCAGGTTTGAATACATTTAAGAATTTAATACGAAGCATGTTTTTAAAGTAAGTACGATAATTTTAAAACAAGTAACAGAACATTATTTTCCAAATACCTTATTATCATTCATTATCTTACACTACTTCTCCACATAGTTACCGCCATTATTCAGGCACTTGGAAAGGTAGAATCAGACGACTGAAAAATTCAATGCCATAGCTGGGATTTGAAGCACAGAACTCCTGGTCTCTGTCCGGTTGCTCTAACCACTGAGCTACCATGGCAACAAGCCGGTAAGACATTAAATTCCTCAACTGATTTGCATTTTTTTTCCCCAGTAAACCACAAGGAGATCTCAAATTGTATTGAGATGACATATCCCAATGGCAACTTACAATGGACCTAAAAAAAGGAAGAAGCGAATCAGTTCAAAAATTTGTCTTACTGGCATGCTCAGTAGTCAGAGCAACTGTGGTTCAAATCTTGACTATGGCATTGAATTTTTCAGTTGTCTGATTCTACCTTTCCAACCTTGTCCAACACATGGCTTTTGTGGAAGAATGATTAATTCCATTCAGGCACTTGTCGTGATGGCAAACCAGTTTTTTATGCCTTCATCAAAGAATAATGCTGCCTGGGATGAAAGCCAAGTCTGCATTTCTTGTTTCACAACAGAAATGTTTTCCACCAAAGAATTTCTTCAGATGAAGAAACATGAAAATCGCTTGGTGCCAAATCTGGCCTATTGGAGGGTGGTTGAATAACTCACATCTTGAGCTTGTTTGGCTAGGCATTGTCACTCATTATTGTTTCCCTATAAACCTCACACAATTGACAATGGCATAACATTTCTCACATTCAAAAAATGAATTACTGATCTGACTTCACAGTCAGCGGATTGTTTGACTGTTTTGAACATTTTGAAACAGTCTAACACGAAAATGCAAAATGACGATTGCTCACAGTTGCATCTGGCTTCCTAATGAACAGAAGAAGTGATCCCGCAAGTTCAAATTTGAGACTGTAATGGCAAAATATTAAAATGGCACTTACTTTAAAAACACAGCTCCTACTACTAAACATATATGGGAGGAGAAAGAAATGAATTGAAATATAATGCAGCTATTAACTTTTTTTCCTGATTACATATTTTATGGTTCTGATCTGGCAATAATTACAAGGTGCTAAACGCGATTAAAAGCAGTAAACGAGTGAGCACTATTATGAGCAATTGTTCCAAAGGTAAAAGCTCCAGATATGGCCTAGATGTTAAAGGCAACATATAAATGAAACATACAAAAAATACTATAAGTTCTTATTTATTGACTTCTTATAAAATACACTCCCCAAAAATTATATAACACTTACATGTCCTCCCATGGACATACCCGTAACACCCAGGGGTCCTAAGCCATTGTTTTCACACCAGTGGAACAGTACCAATGATTCCAGAATTAGACATCCTCCCATTACAATTATATCTGATACATTGTGCAGGCATGATCGGCTGCAAAAAGAAAAGAAAAAGGGAATGGTACAAGTTCTTCCAGAACACACTATTTTACATAAGAACACTTCAAATTATAAAGGCTGGTAATGGTATAGGGTTTTAGGGTGCGCAGCATCTACAGTTATTAGCGCCCTCATTGTGTAAAACATCATCAAACACTAAGAATAAAATGTATTACGACAAATGTCATAGTAAAATCATTTTTCTTACAGATACAAACTTAAAAAAGATCTGATGCCTTGCATTATCATGAATACACTATTCTACAAACTAACGGGAGAGCCAAGAAATTACGAAAACAAGGTCACGCTGTTGACATGGTTTTGCTCTGCAGTGTGAAGTGCAGTATTGAGTTGGTGATGTGATATAGTTCAGTTATTACGAGTTATTTATTATTTTGTCCTGTACTTCGTCACAAAGTATATTATGCCTCAGTATATGTTTTCTACTGCACAGCGTGTATTTATTTATTATTCATATGTGTTAACTCAGTCAGCTCGCCAAATGAAAGTACGATTTGTAGGAAGATTTCCAGGTGTAAAAGTTCCAGGCCATGAACTTCACAATAATTTTAGGCCACAGGAAGTGTGCAGGCTAAGAAATCTAAAAGACGGCATACGGTTCTTACCAAAGAAACATTATACGACATTGATCATCGTTTGGAGAATTACCCCCAAAAAATCACTTAGGCATCTTTCACAACATCTTTCTTTCTTATGGCTCTGTGCAAAGAGCTACCAAACTGCTGAAGTTAAAACCATATAGAATAACTGTGGCACATGCTCTTCAACCAGGTGATCCTGTAATTATGCACACATTTTGTGAGTGAGTCTCAATAGTGTACACAATAGCAAAATAGACCCATACTTAATATTTTTCACGGAGAAGGCTTTGTTCCACCTTCATGGATATGTGTGTACCAAAATAATCATTATTGGAGCTCTGACAAACCTAATATTGTTCATGAAGTACCCCTTCATGACAAAAAAATTGGTGCCATGAGATGAGAATGAGTTATAGGGCCAATTTTTTTCAAGTCAACAGTTGATGCCCATACATATGTGAATACAATTGTGCCCCCTTTGTTTAAAGAATTAACAGACAGGAAGCGGGATTTTGCCTTTTTTCAACAAGACTCTGCAACAGCTCATATGGCCAATATTTCGATGAGAACAATTGAAAGTGTGTTTGAGGACAGAATTATTAGTAGAGATTGGTGGCACCTTGGTCCCCAGACCTAACCCCGTGTGATTTCTATCTCTGGGGTAACTTAAAACATAAAGTGTACAAGACAAATCCACACATCCTGGAAGAATCAAAACGAAATATCCGCCAGGAAATTGCCAGCATTTCTCAACATGAACTACGGCGAGTGATGGGTAGTTACCTAAAGAGGTGCCAAAAACATATGGATGATGATGGTGGCCAGTTTCAGCATCTCATTTCATAAAGTTGGTAAGTAAAGTCTTTAAAAGTAGTTTTAAAAATGTTGTATGGTTTCATCCGCGCTTTTCTATGATAGCGGCAGACGGCAATGGGCGCAGAGGATGCAGACAAGAAAAATACAGCACAGCCGGTACATGGTTTTCTGATCCTCTCTGCATTATCACAAAAGCTTACTCCTCTATCTACTTCTTGGTAATTGAGATAAAATTTCAATTAGCATTTACACATTTAGTTGTAGGTATAAGGATACAGCAGGTAAAGCGATACTCAAGATTTCAGAAAGTGAATACTATTGATGGTTTTGTAATTCCATGCTTTCTGCATAACCAAAAGAAAAAAACAAATGGCAAGTTATCACTTGAAAAGAGTATCAATTTTTGAAAATTCAAAGCAATAACAAAGAATATCTTGAAAATGTTTAAATCACATACACCTTTACTTGACATAAATTGTATCTGTTAACAAGATCTATATATTTTTGTGTAGTAAAGGTTTTTATGCATCTCTTATGATTTACCAGTTATACTACAGTGATTCATATATAAACGGTAATTTTTTTTATGCACTTATTGAGTAAACATATACACAGATGAGACCTTTTCTATTTCTCTAAATAGCTTCCTTCACGCTCTACAATTTTTGCCAACTATTTGGAAGCTTGAATATTCCTTGTTCAAAAAAAAGTTGTGGGATCTGTCATCAACCATTTGTGCACATGGTCCTCAATGTCTTCATTGGTTTCGAATCACTGCCCTCCAAGCAATTCCTTCATGGGTGCAAACAAAAAATAGTTCAGGGGGGACAAGTCTGGACTATAGGGAAAGTATTCAAGGATTTCTTAGTGCAAGTCCTCCAATGTATCTCTTGTCAAATTCGCAGTGAGAGGCTTAGCATTGTCTTGGAGAAGGATGACATCTCTGATGGGCATATGACGTCTTTTGCTGTGGTAAGCAGCTTTTACTGACTCTCCCAATGCTGACACCAACTTCTGAAGGGATTTCTTCAACAGTGCAGCAGCGATCACCTTCAATAAGCTCTTGAACGGCATGGATGTTACCATCAGTGAGACTTGACCTTGGATGTCGAGCATGACCTTCATTTTCTACAGTTTCACGGCCACCCCTAAATTCTCTGGCCTAAGTAAACACTCGATTCTGGGACAGTGTAGTGTCTCCAAACTGTGCCTTCAAATGGGTGAAAATCTCTGAGGGTTTGACCCCTTCACTGGTAAAGAACCTTATAATAATGTGTTGCGCAACTGACAAAGGAACCTTTTGTTCACTCATGGTGTACTGACAACGAAACGAAGCAGCTAACCAAGCTGGTTCCCCCTCCCTAACACACCAGCCTTCAACTCCCCACACCACCATCCTGCTCGGAACTGCCTGTGCAGTACTCTTGCACAATTACCATTTATATTTGAATCATCCTCGTAGTAAAATAATTCAGAATGGACTTCACAGGCTATTTCCAGAAAATTCAAAATAAATGTTTTCCATTGGAAGATGCTGAACTTAAATAGCAAGTTTGGTGTTAAACTTACTTTTCATTTTTGAGTTGTGCTGTTCAGACAGACACATAAGTGAACCTTTTCCTAAAAATGTAACTTTTGGATTAAAAATGTGTATTTCCAATGAAACCTCGGTATAGAATTTTTGGGTGGAATGCAATACCTCTTCTACTTACTATAAGTAGGTAGTAGAGAAGTAAGACAGGACCAGTGTCAACAACTGAAAAACATGTAGCTAAAAGAAAGGCTAAGCATCAGACACTTGAAGACACACACAAGAGAGAAGTGCCAGAAAGAGAGATACACAAGAGCCTCATTTATTTGGCCGTCATTAATCCAGATATTCAATTTAGCTGATTGAGTTTTGCTTACTTTTTCATCACAAAAATATGTGCATTCTTGGTTGTACAAGGTTTGTCCAGTAAGTATCGGGACTGATTCTTTTCCGGCCAATGCAAAGAGGTGGAAGGTGGTCTCTTTGGGTTGGATTGATGGTGAGGGTGCCATGTAAGCTAGGCTACCCAGCTCAGTTGCCTCCAAGTCTTTGGAGTGTGTA
Source organism: Deroplatys truncata (assembly GCA_030765065.1). Classification (NCBI taxonomy): domain Eukaryota; kingdom Metazoa; phylum Arthropoda; class Insecta; order Mantodea; family Mantidae; genus Deroplatys; species Deroplatys truncata. The sequence continues at coordinate 37,431,034 of CM060987.1, read as the reverse complement.
GATTGCGCCTAAGTGAGTGTGTGTTTGGTATGCACATTGTGAGTCAAGATGCAGCAAACTATTGAGGAGCATGTGCATTCAAATTTTGCATTAAACTGAACAAATCTACTGCGGAGACTTTTGATAAGATTCAGCAAGAGTGTAACATTTTGAATAATATTAACTCACTGTATGTAATATTGAATGTATTTTTATGACTTCAGTCCCGATATCATTGGACAAACCCTGTATATGATTGTAAAATTGATTCCAAGGTAGCAGAGATCACAGTTGCTCACATGCTTCAAGCTAACAATAAGTACAGTTATCATGGCCAGTGTCACAGAACAAGACTAAGATGTGTGAGATTATGTCTCTCTTGTTTTCATGACATTTCTGATAGCAATTGTAGACTCTCGCCTGGAAAACTTTTTTCCTCTACTGCTTTTGCAGTGATTCAAATTTCATTATCATAAGTGAAAGTTTGTATATATTTAATAATGTGTTTCTGGATCATCCAGATTTTTGTTAATCCAAATTATCTCTGGTCACACCCTGTCTGAATAAACAAGGTTCTTGCATACTGTATTAATGAGATTTAAAAAGGTAAAACACTGCAGATTATGCACTACGTGTTCAAAAGTATCCAGACACCTGGCTGAAAATGACGTACAAGTTCGTGACGCCCTCCATCGGTAATGCTGGAAGTCAATATGGTGTTGGCCCACCCTTAGTCTTGATGACAGCATTGACTCTCGCAGGCATACTTTCAATCAGGTGCTGGAAGGTTTCTTGGGGAATGGCAGTCCATTCTTCACGGAGTGAGGAACTGAGGAGAGGTATTGATGTAGGTCGGTGAGGCCTGGCACGAAGTTGACGTTACAAAACATCCCAAAGGTGTTCTATAGGATTGAAGTCAGGACTCTGTGCGGTCCAGTCCATTACAGGGATATTGTCATGTAACCACTCCGCCACAGCCCGTGCAGTATGAACGGGTGCTCGATCGTGTTGAAAGATGCAATTGCCATCCCTGAATTGCTCTTCAACAGTGGAAAGCAAGAAGGTGCTTAAAATATCAATGTAGGTCTGCGCTGTGATCATGCCATGCAAAACAAGGGGTGCAAGCCTCCTCCAAGAAAAACACGACCACACCATAACACCACCACCTCCGAATTTCAATGTTAGCAATACACATGCTGGCAGATGGGCATTCGCCATACCTACACCCTGCCATCGGATCGCCACATTGTGTACCATGATTCGTCACTCCACATAACATTTTGCCACTGTTCAATCGTGTAAAGTTATGCTCCTTACGCCAAGCGAGGCGTCGTTTGGCATTTTCCTGCGTGATGTGTGGCTTATGAGCAGCTGCTCGACCACAGAATCCAAGGTTTCTCACCTCACACCTAACTGTCATAGTAGTTGGAGTGGATCCTGATGCAGTTTGGAATTCATGTGTGATGGTCTGGATAAATGTCTGCCTATTACTCTTTACGAACCTCTTCAAATGTCGGCGGTCTCTGTCAGTCAACAGACGAGGTCGGCCTGTATGCTTTTGTGCTGTACATATCCCTTCACATTTCCTCTTCACTATCACATCAGAAACAGTGGACCTAGGAATGTTTAGGAGTGTGGAAATCTCGCGTACACACTTCTGACACAAGTGATACCTAATCACCTGACTACGTTCGAAATTCATGAGTTCCAGCGTCCAATTCTGCTCTTTCACGATGTCTAATGACTACTGAGGTCGTGGATAATGAGTACCAGGCAGTAGGTGGCAGCACAATGCACCTAAGATGAAAAATGTATGTTTGTGGGGGTGTCCGGATACTTTTGATCACATAGTGTGTGAGACTTCTCATACCACTGTGACAAATAAAATATTGTATATGTTCTTCAGCACAATAGGTGTCAGCTAGCTAGCACCTGGGATATACTTGCTGGAAAACACAAAGACATAACTGAGCTGACTCTGCATTAAAACATGGTGCACTAATAATGGCTTATTACAGCAAGCACAAAGAGATGCAGGGCCAGAACATAAGTGACTAAAATGGCAGAGTCTGAGACACTTCCCCACAGTGGTAGACATGTGAGGAGGTATGCCAGGTGGTAGGGAGGTGCTTAGCTTTCCAAATTTTCTTCCCTTGAATACAACTCCACTCACTGCCCAGCACAATATAACAAAGTGTAAAAAAGCTGGGAGGTAACACTGCAGCCTCATTCATTGATAGGCCGTTGTGTCCAGCAGGCCACAAAGACCTGGTAGTACTGCTTCTTTGTCACTCTATGTATTTTGTTGCAGTCCAGTGAAGGAGGATCATAATCATGATGAAAGATATGACACACAGATAAAATCTGGCCTATCATAGCCTTGTATACCAATTAGGGTAGTACATTTGGGCTGTACTCTTAAGTTACTGAACATTTTTACATCACTGTCAACAAATTACAATGCAATGGAATTAAATGTTTTGTCATGTTTTTTTCTTCTTCATGCATGGACTAGGCAAACTGCCTGTTCTGTTTCCTTTGTTCAGCTCCACCTTTTCCTTAAGTGTCCACATCAAATACCATCAATGGCATTTATTCATTCTAATCAAATTTTGTTTCAAATTCTCCTCGGACTCTTCAATTTTATCATTTACTTTATATATACCTAGTTCTTACAGTATATCTTCATTTTGAAGGAGATCTCTTTTGGTATAACTTTTTACCCTTCTCAGAAATCTCATTTCTGCTGCTTGAATTTACTTTTATCTTTCTTACTCATAATCCAGGACTCGCTGCCATGCATCAATGTTGGAGCAGCCATTGTTTTATAAAATTTAATTTTTGTAGCTTTTCTAATTTATTTTGTACTGATCTTGTTATTGTGCCAAATATTTGGTTAAATCCATTTATTTTATTTTCTAAATAAACTTATATTACAGCCCAAGTACTCATGGTGGGAGATGGTTCTAATATTTTGCCTTCTATAATAATATTACATTTTTTGGGCATTTTCCTTTGTGTGCTATCACTTTTGATTTACTGTTGATATTTCATGTTATAATTATTTCCTATAACATTAACTTATAAATGGTGTGTTGCAAGTCATTTTCACTCTTTTGTATTAATACTAGATCATCAGCATACAATAAAATATTCGAATATGGTGTCATATATACGGTGAAAATCCACATCATCTTAAATCTGTCCATAAAGCCATAAAAACACCTCTATTACTGTAGTCATAAAAAGGCTTTGGGCAAATTGTAAAAGTTGGAAAGTATGCATTTTATTCTTCATATCAGTATTTTAATAAAAATTGTTAAGAGCCATTTTTGGGGTGGCAGGCACTTTGTGATAAACCTTTTGGTTGCATCCTTGACTTTAATACAAAGTTTCTTGTTCATTTGGCTTTTCATTCAGTTATGTGGTCTATATGGGCACGCATGGATCTTTTAAAAGTACTTCTTTGGATTCAGGGGACCTCAAAACATTTTGATACTGAATACTTGGATGGTATACAATACTTCCTCTACCTCCATGAAACTAAATGCCTTTGGCAATTAGGAAACCTCCCTTATTCAAGGCATCAACTACCACCCCATCCTGACAATGTAACCTAACAAGAGCACAAACATGTGAGTAAACCATTGCAGATCCCCAAGCAGTGGTGTAGCTAGGGAGGGGTTTTGGGGGTTGGAACCCCTCTTACTAAAAATGTATGAGGGCTGTTCAATAAAGAATGATCATAATTTCTTGCACTACAATTTAATCTTATGATATCTTATGTGTAACAAACACACCGTAGTAGTTTCACTATTGGTACTCCTGGTTCCCGCCTGTGAGAGGTGGGCAAACAGAGACAGTCCAGTATTGCCTACCACAATATGGAGTTGATGCGCAAGGAACAATATGTGGTTTTGAAATTCTGCTTTTGTCTTAAGAAATCTTCATGTGAGGCCTATGGAGTGTCTGTTCTTCTCTACAGCACAGCTCGAAGGTGGTTTATATTGTTTAAAGAGGGGAGACAGGAGGTGAACATGGCGCTCCAGTTACTGCTCTTACGGAAGTAAACACTGCTGTGGTCATGTGAGAGAGAATCGATGCATAACCTTAAGAACACTTTCTCAAATGCTGAAAATTTCACTGGGTACCCACTCATTGGTGACAGAAAATTTACACATCAGGTGTGTTTGTGCGTGATGGTTTCCAAGGCTGTTGATTCCCAAACAAAAGGACATTTGCATGCAGGTCTGCATGCAATTGAAGTTGATGTTAGAGGAACATCCAGAGTTTCTTTCGAAGGTAATCACTGCTGATGACACTTGGCTACATCATTTTCATTCTGAGAGCAAACAGCAAAGCTCAGTGTGGAAATCTCCTTCATCACCAACCCCTAAAAAAGCAAAAGTGATGGTCATCTCCATTTTGATGTCCATGGAATGGTTTATCAGAAAGTTGTACCTGCACACACATCAGTAACTGGACAATACTACAGGAATATCCTGAAAACATTGCAAGTTCATATCAGGCGCAAAAGGCCACATTTCCGTGAAACAGGCTGGATGCTGCACCACGATAATGCATGGCCACATATTGTCAATGTTGTTGCTGAGTAGCTTGCAAAAATCAACATGAAGTGCATCCCTCACCCTCCCTATAGTCCGGATTTAGCCCCGTGTAACTTTCCTATTCCCTAACGTGAAGAAACGCCTCTGTGGGAGGCATCATCCATCATCAGAAGCAGTAGTGAAGGCTGCAGAGGCGATTTTGAAGGACCTCTCAGAAAATGGTTTCCAGTGTGTGTGCAGACTGGCAGAAATGCTGGGACAGATGCATCGCATCCAAGGGAGAATATTTTGAGAAGGACCATCAAAATTATGAGGATGAGTAAAGGTATGTTGTCAAAAAAAAAAAATTATGATCATTCTTTATTGAACATCCTCGTAAAAATAGCATTGTTAAAATAATACAATCTTTCTAGGTTGATGGGAACAGGATACTTCCTAACTGAGCCACTGATAGTGCTATATTTAGACAGCATATCTTAGACAATATCACCAAAGGTAAACAGCAAGAAACTTAGGTAGCATGGGTACAACCATGTTAAGATATTGGGGGCATGTTTTCCTTCCAGTATTAAATGTGAGTGGTTTACAAATGAGTACAATATCTTCCAGTTTTGAACATAACAGAAACCCTATTTTGTAGTGAAATAAAATGGTTTGCAGCGGTAATATAAAATACTTCACAGTGCTCATTAATTCTCATGTCAGAACACATTTGCCGCTTAGAGTATGCAAAACATCCAATCCTAATTTTAATTCTACAATTGTGCTGCATCTTAATCTATGAATATAAATGCAACTTATTTTAATATTTCAACTCAGGATTAATTCATATTTATCATTTGAATTGATACACAAATTGTTCTGTGTTTACAAAACTTAGCAAGTCAAAAGAGAATTGCTGCATCAGAATCTGCAATTTAGATGCATGAAACACATTTTCCCCAGACCAATCATAAGCTATTAACATTCCTTTGAAGTGACTTGGCTATCTGGATTTAACAGTTTCATGAAGGCTAGAGTCAACGTAGGCAAAAGGTTGGCTTTTGACTTGAGAATTATGTAACTTTCACTGTTCACTTTCTGAATGTCATTTAAACAAGCAATACGATGTACAAGAGCAGATTGATAAGTCCATGACTTTGACGAGAGATAGCGCTCTGATTACAGGTTTCTTGTTAACACCTAGGTCTTACATCTATTCTGGGTATAATCACAGAAATTTTTTGTCATTTGTTTCTTAGAACATTGTTGAGAGCGTCTAAAATAAGGAGATGTATGTTGCTTCGTAGAAAATGGAATTTCATTTGTGTTCTGATAAAGCACTACTTTTTGCATGGTAAGATGGTGAAGGAAACGGAAGAAAAGCTGAACAAGTATTATGGGAACTCTGCTCCATCACATGGTATGGTTCACAAGTGGTTCATAGAATTTCGATGTGGCCGTTCAAGCACAAGAGATGACATGCACACAGGACGGCCGGTTGAGGTCACAACAGAAGAAATGGTGAACAACGTTCACGATATTGTGTTGGAAGACTGCTGAGTGAAAATCTGTGAGATAGCCAAGTCCGTAAATGGGTGTATAACATTCTGCACAAATTTTTGGGTATGAGAAAGGTTCTCTTTCACCAGGATAATGAACCCGCATACAAGTCAGCCATTGCCATTGCAAAATTTGTGGAATTGGGCTGTGAACTGCTACCTCGCCCACTATATTCTCCAGATTTGGCTTCGAGCGACTTTTTCCTCTTCACAAACCTGAAAAATTGGCTTGCTGGGAAGAAATTCACGTTCAGTGAACACACCATGGCAGAAACAACCTCATACTTTGCAGACTTCAAAAAATCATATTTTTGGAAGGGTTAAAAAAATTGGAGAAACATTGGACAATGCGTCTTGAATTGAAAGGAGACTATGTTGAGAAATAAAATTGTTATTTTCTTTAAAAAGTCACCGACTTATCAATCCGCCCTTGTATGTCTTCACGCAGATGGACACCACTTCTAACAGCATTAATACTCATTACAGTGCATGCTACTACCACTTCTAAGTAAGTAACGCAGGAGTTAGGGAATGAAAACTCCAGTGTGATAGACAGCCTGTGGAGCATGCATACATGCAATCTGTGGCCTCACCATAGAACAACTGCACTGTAGTTACTGTACCTCCCATCTAGAAAAAGTAAACAAAAAGTAACAGATTAAGTAAAACGTTTTTACTGAACTTTACACTCTCTTCGGCAAAGAGGCACTTCAGAGTAAGAATTACTTTCTAATAGAAATGAAGACAATCTAAGGGTGAACAAGCTGTGACAAACCGTTTAAGGTGCAAATTACTATGCCTATGAGCAAAATAATATGTAATGCCTTCAGTAGGCAAAGAATAGGGTGCTAATGACCACAGTAGTTGTGCACCCTAAAGCCCCACTACTAATACTAGGCAAAGAATTCATTTTTACAACTGTTCTTCCACACATACTATGTGTAGACTGAAGTTGAAAAGGTACAACTGGACTAAAAAATTCGGTGCCACAGCTGAGATTGAACCATAAATTTTCAATTTTCCGTGCTGTTACTTTAACCAACTGAGCAACCAAGGCAACATACTGATATGACATTAAATTCACCAACTAACCCACACATTAATTATCATTGATTGACCTAATATTTGTTAACTATGTCTGGGACCACCATTGGGGTGTTATCTTAAAATGGATTAGAGAACACCTTGTGCTTTACCAAGAAAAATGTGAGTCAGTTGGGGAACTTAAATGTAGCATCACATTTTGCCATGGTAGCTCAGTTAATTAGAGGTACAGCACAGAAAACCGGAGGTCCGTGGTTCAAATGCCAGCTGTGGTAGTGAATTTTTCAGTCTGATTTTACCTTTCAACGAATTTTTTATGTTTCCTTTTTTATTACAGTTACTTCCACTTCTTATGAAAAGAATGTACTAGATGGATGAGAAGGATCATTCTTTTCCTTGATTTCTATGACAAAAAAGAGCTTTATCTCTCGTATTTAATGGTTCATTTCATGAACATCTTACTTTGTAAATAACAAGACATGTTTATATACTCTCAAATATTTCAAAAATCTATTTCATGTAAAATTAAAAATGCAAATTTGTCATAGATCGCAGTACAGCATATTCTATGTCAACAAACAGGTATAATATGCCCATTTGTAAAATATAACTAAAGCTTCACACCCATAATAAGCAACATATGCATTAAAAAGCAAGTTTTCTTGATTAAAACTAAAGCAGCCTAATGCCACCTCTGCAATAATCTCTGGGTCAATCAACTTCACTCATGCATTTCTCAAGATCCCCTGCATACTTATTACTCTTGCTAATTAATGGTTGCAAATATCATTCTGTAGATGGTAAAAAAGATGGCATGACTTGTTAGTGACTTGCAAAATTTAATATTCACTCTCCTAAAGTTTGTGATTATTTTATAGCTACTGCATCCTCATTGCACAATATGCAACTTAAATTCAAATCGCACAAATGTATGCAAAGGTATATACATACTGCTCATACAATCATTCTTACACTTGATCCTTGGGCTTTCGGGATCCATAAAATGGATTTTCTAGGATAACTGATGCAATTCCTCCTTCTTTGAGCAAAGGTTTGGCCATCATTTGTCTCCTCCTCCAGAAACCCTGTAAATATAAACATAATAAAACACTGAAGGTTTTACCAACTGATGTTAAAAATAACATCTTGTTTGCATACACTGTGTTAAAAGCTTGACACAATATTAGAATCTTGTGTTTCATGTGGCTTTTACAGTAAATTGTTAGAAAACTTCTTGTCAACGTTAACTGCAAACAACTTACGAGAAGGCAATGGTCGAATACATGACTTCTGAGCATGCTCTGATTTACTTTTGTTTATGCATTGCAGCACTGTTTCAGTAGCAGACAGTTACATTCACAGACAATTGCCATGCGATTTTTCCTGAATTATGATGTAAACTGACAAATCTAGGTGCAGAGGAGCTGATTTTTCACTGTTCGAAAAGGAGTTAATTACAAAACTGGTTACTACGATAAAGGAATTATTGAGTGGAAGAAAACCAAAGGAACTAAGTTAACAGAGTAGGATACAGCCTGGGAGAAAATCTGCAAGGAATTTAAATGCATTGCATGTATTTCTTCAAGATCCAGTCAGCAACTGTGGCAATTTTATGCTAACATAAAACCCAGCACCCCAAGGCCAGGTGGTTCTGTTTGTAGTACTGGTATGCATACTTGCCAATTTCCTGAAATTGAAACCCATAAAATTTTTCCCTTGTTCAACAAAATATAATAATTTTGCAATGACATGAAATTTAAAATGTGTAAAATATTCAGTGCAGTAAATACAAATATTACATGTAAAATAAATGGTAACTCCATTTTATAAAAATCATTGAAGACCTATACCTTTTTCACTATAAGCTGAAAGGAGAAGTAAAGAAAACCACGTGACAAGACTGCACCTCATTGGCTGGTGGACAAACTACAACCTTTCCCGCTTAGCATGTCGTCTCTTCCTCTACAAAAAACAGTTCGGTTCAGATCGTAACATTTTGTGGTTATTCTCGTGCAGAGAAATTTAAAACACTCATTATTGTAACAGTTAAATTTATGAAACTAAATGTGTTTGTTCCATTCACGTATAACTACATGGACCATTATATCAGAGGGTTTAAGAGGCTATGCGCATGCGCTGCAGTTCGTTTCCGGCTAAGAATCTTCTGGCACTGTGGAAAACATAAATGCGGGAAATGGAGAGCAGGCAATTGTGCTAACAGCTTTTAACAAATTCTGTGAAAAGTACCCACCTTTAATCGACAATGAATATGGTTGGCCATTGTTTAGCAATAGTTGAACTTCTTTGTTAGTGATGCAGAATTGTTGCTCGAATTGCTTGGGTCGCGTTTGTTTTCTGTTGTGTTTTAACCTATAGTGCTAAACGTTATTTAACTTGTTGACTCATAAAAGGTTAAAGCAAAGGTGGTATACTGATATTAGTCATTAAATGAATCATTTCTAAAGCCTGAAGTTAAGAACAGTTTAATCCAGTAGCTTTAATCACAGACGCCGAACTGTTCACGCACAACTTTTAGTTGTCTACTCTTAGTATTGTGTGTTATAAGTTTAGGATTTAAGGCAAAATATAGGAATAAGACATACATTGTTTAAAAGTTAATGATCCCCAAGCTGCGCAATATACTGCATTCGCATTCTGTCAAGCAATTTCCCCTCACGGGTCTTAGTTCCCATCATCCTCCACGTGATGCTGCCATGTGCTCGGCGGAGTGATACATTTCATTTAAGTTTTGTTTACTTCTCCTTTTGGCTTATAGTGAAAAAGATATAGTAGTACTGTTTCTTTCTATCACACATGCTGTAGTTCTTCCTGGTACTATAATAAAATATATTAAAGCAAAGACCATCACTGCGTAGGTATACACAGATTTCTAATCTATATTTTGTGCTTCACAACATGAACTATAAACAAACACTATATAAAAAAATTATACCTTGCAGTCTTTAATTGTGAATAAGATACACAATTTACATGAGGGAGTTGACTTTACAATTTGCGGTGTTGATTACTGAATGTTTGTGTCCATTTACTGCTCATCGGTTACTTAAGGTCACTAGTGGTGCAACCAAATTTTAAATCTGTACACTACACATTTTGTTGCAGCCAGAGAAGGGGAACCATAACTGTGATGAAGGGTAGACATTCAGATAAGCTCTGGGCTAACATAGCCTGTATACCAAGCAGTGCAGTATGTTTAGTCTGTAATCTTAAGTTACAATATAATGTGATAGAATTTAGTGCTTTGGACTGTCCACGGTGAGAATATATAATACTTTAAATCTGTCCACAAAGCCATAAAAATGCCTCCCTTGCTGTAAAGTCACAATTCCTGTACATTTTATGGGCAAAATGTAAAAGTAGGCAAGAATGGACACGGCATAAATGAAGATCTAGATCTTTAATTTTTCCTATTTGTTTCACTTCTCAAACTTCTACACAACTTATATAAGGAACAGCTTCTTCTTAAAACTTTAATTGCTTTTATTACTGAGTATACAATTTTAGAACTGTAAGAATTTTTATGTATCATGCTACTTTATGTGACATTTACTTACATGATCACCAGTCATCGCCAGATGTAAGCATATTGGTTTGTAGTATGATGAATTCCATTTTCTTGGCAATACAACTTGAAAATGAGCTGTTTCTGCTTCCTTTGGTACAATTCCAGGAAGATATGTTACAAATGGTGAAAGGAATTTACCTTCCAAGATTGTGCAGTCAGAATAGTTATCTTCCTGCAAATAACAGAAATTAACATTTGAAAGATTAGGAACTTAAGATAATTTTAAATAATACAGTTATGGGGGCAGTCCCAGAAGTACCCGCCTGATGTATAAATATATATATATATATATGGTTGTTGTTTCAAACAAATGACTATGGTAGAAAGCTTATAAAAGCTTAATTTTGAAGTTTGGTGGTGCTACTTTGTTTAATAATTGTTTGGCAGCCATTAATAGTGAACTCCCTCAGCGAAACCTGTAAACATGGATAAAACTGACCATCGTTATGTGATACAATACTTTCATTTGAAAGGTCTTAGCCCAACTAATATTAAAGCTGAGCTAGATTCTACTCTAGAGGAGTCTGCTCCTTTGTTTACAACAGTAAAACAAGTGGCAGAGTTTAAGCGAGGCTGTACGAGCTGCCAAGACGAACATTGCTGTGGTCAACCAAATGAGGTGACCATGACAGAAATTGTGAAGGAAATCCACAAAAGTGCGCGAGCTAGCAGACATCGTAGGCATTTCAAAAAATGCTCTACATTGCATACTAAATGAAAATTTAGAAATGAGAAAGCTGTGCGCAAGATGGGTGCCGAGTTTACTCACAACGGAACAAAAGTATCGTGAGGATGTTTCAGCCAAGTGTTGGCGATGTTTCCCTGCAATAAAGCCGAGTTTTTGCATTGATTCATAGCCATGGATGAAACATGGGTCCATCACTTTACACCTGAGATGAAGGAACAGTCAAAACAGTGGATTGAAAGGGGAGAATTGGCTCCAAAGAAAGCGAAATCAGTCCCATCTGCAGGCAGGTCATGGTGTAAATTTTTTGGGATGCACATGGGATAATTGTCATTGATTATCTTCAAAAAGGAAAACCAATCAATGGCGAGCATTATGCAAACTTATTGCAGCGTTTGAATGATGAAATCAAGCAAAAACTGCAGCATTTAGCGAAATAGGTTTCATCAAGGCAATGCACCAGTTCACACATCCATTATCGCCATGGTCAAAATCAATGAGTTAAAGTTTGAATTGCTTCGAGGACCATAGTAGCTAAAGAGCGTCCATAAATAAAACTCAATTTCAATTTAAGACTTAGCCCCCTCTGATTATTTTTTGTTTCCAATGTTGAAGAAATGGTTTGGTGCTAAAAGATTTGCCAACAATGAAGAGGTGGAGTTTGCAGTTGATGGCTATTTTGCAGAACTCGACGGTTCTCACTATAAACAGGGTATCGAAGCTATTGAACATCGCTGGGAGAAGTGTATCGAGCTGAAAGGAGACTATGCAGAGAAATAAGGATGTTTTTTCCCCAAATTTTTGTTTTCTTTGTTAGGTCAGATACTTCTGGGACAGCCCTCATATTACTGGTTTCATTGTTTGTGCACTTTTAGCTGGTGATGGACATTTGCTGGCAATGTTATATTCTGCTCTGAAGGAGAGAGTTAATACGTACTCTGGTCTCATAGCAACCAATCAAAGCACCAATTAGAAGTAAGCCATTTCCTTGGCAACAAAAGATGCAAACCCAGTGTTGCCAGCAGTGACAGCCATGTGTTTTTCTGCTCAACACAGCAAATTAATTCATTTACATGAAAATCTCTATCTGATGCTAGTATGCTGACTCAGTATGCATTTTCAAAGAAATCAGCCAATGTGTAGCAATGTAAGTTGGTAAGCCAATGGGTGGTATAAATAAAAGCAAGCATTAGCTCATTTCTCACTAATTCCAAGCATTTGCTAGGTTTCGTATAAATAAAACTTTTCTGCTCAACCTCCTCGCGAGCAAAAGCTTGCTGACCTTGATCGCTGAGCTATTGCTCGCGATATGGTATAAATCAAAACAAGTCCTGCTCACTTTTAGTAAGCTTTTGCTTGCTATTTCTTGAGGTACCTCCGTAGGTACCTCAGCTTGCTTAACTGCATTTTAATACATTGGTGGAGTTCATGATCATGGTTCCAGAGAGGAAAATAAAAATGACACGACTTTCTCTATCACTCTTTTTACAAACAATTCTTACAACACTTTATGTTGGTAGCTACTTCTTGTTAATCAAGATAAACTATCATTGTTGGAATAGAAGAATGCAGTAAACTGAAGGGATAGTCAACTATTTTAAATGTGGGTCGCTATTTGATGGATTTGAAATTCCGTTCTTTTCAGATGATCACGGAAAAAAAAAAAGAAAATAAATCCTGATGTTCTACATTCACATGGCTTTCTCTAATCATTCTTCTACAAACTATACTTACAAGAGCTTATTATTCCAGCTTCTTCTTGTTAATCCAGATAAACGTTCAATTTACATTTACAATTTTGTTATACGATACAGTAGGTAAAGTGAGTCAGCTTTTTAAAGAACGCCTGGCTATATGAGGGCTTTGAAATTCGATGCTCTTTGCATGATGACCACGAGAAATTATCGAATACCGACTTCCCATTTGAGAGAATTATAAGTATTTATTTGAAATTTTAAACCAATAGCAAGGAATATCTCAGGAATGATTAAGTTAAAAAAAGAAAGTTAAAAAGAAATACTTTGACATAAATTGTGTGCTTAACCAGAACAATTTTCTTTTTGTAGTAAGATTTTTTGTAGATAGATTTGCCTATCTTATGGTTTACCAATTGTGCAAAAGTTACTGAGAAATAAGAGGATATCGGAGGATATTCCCAGGAAATGCAATATATGCATTTGACATGAAAACATTTTAAACATGCCGTGTTTAATCAAAATCGTTAAGAGTCATTTTTGAGAAAATAAAACTTTTGGAAAAAGTTTCCATGTTAAGGGCAGCTTTTTTTGGGGGGGGGGGGGACTTTCTTGAAAATCTTCCTGACGCATGTTTGGAAGGTGCTGAACTTAAATACCAAACTTGTTATTTAATGACTTTGCCTTTCTGAGTTTGCTCTTCAGACACAGATGCGTAGTAGAACTCTTGTAATAGAATCTCTTACAGTTTAGCGTTACATAAAAGTCATTCAGAATAAAGAGCACTTCACTCGCTATTCCCAGAAAATTCGAGATATACCTAATTATATTTGCCATGCAAATATCTTAACCAATAGCGGATTTTAATTAAAAAATTTTGGAGCCATTTTTGAGAAAAGGGATAGTTTTGGGGTAGAGGAATTTTCTTGAAAATCTTATCACATTTTGGAGGATACTAAGTTTGAACTAGTTTTTTTTATTTATGCTGTTCACACACACATTTGCTAAAGATGTTTCTTTTTAATTCAGGCACTCTCAAAACGTGTATCTCTGATGAAATCTCGGTATCGAATTTTTACGTAGAGTGCAATACTTCCTCTACTTGCTATACGTAAGTGATAGTGAAATTAAACATGTTTAAAGACGCAAGAACTCGGATGTGTGCTGATATAAACAGTTATCTAAAAGACAAAATGTAAAAGGTTGCGTAACATTTTCTTCCAGAGGCAAATGAAACACGAGGTGGACCTTCTAACAATGCTGAAAAGATCCGGACGTGTTTTCATCTGGGTACTATAATGCTAAACAGAATGTGAGTGAGGTCATAGCGAGCCGCTCTTATTACCGGAAGACTGGTAATATAATCAAAGCGATATACAAATAAACACTTACATAGAGCAGAATGTTTGCACAAATCAAAACCTGATTATAACTAAAGAATTTCAATTAAAACCAAACTTAAATTTAACTTTCAAATGAAACTCTTTAATCCAGTTTAACTTTAATTCATGATAACATCTTATAAATTCTTGGAATTATGTAGTGATATTTTATATAGATGCAGAGGATATCAATATAAAGGTGCAAAAACAGAAGTACAAATAATTTACTTTCAATATATCAGTTGGTGACACGTTTGTAATACTATCAAATAAGGAAATGAGGGATTGGATTTAAAAAGGCGATGAGCGTTATCTGTTGAAAGTTGGTGAATCTCAATGTCTGTTTCATTTGCAAAATCTTTAATTATAATTGTGTTATTTAAAATTTGCATGTCTATTAGATTTCATAAATGAGAGTATGATTAACATGAATGAGTATATGTATATTTAGATGCAGTAAAGATTTAAATCGCCTCCTGACAAAGAATGGGTGTGTTTGTTTACTCAGATGATGTGTCGTGGTGAAGGTCACTGAGCAAAAGCTTGGTAGGTGATAGCAATAGCTCATCGAAGAGGGGAAATTTTTATTTATACCAAACCACGACCTGATGCTCATTTCTCAACTTGCTTGGAGCTACAGCTCACAAGCTTTTGCTTGTTTTTATTTATATCACCCAATGACATCAGTACCTGGTACATCAATTTACTTGTTTTGCATGCACGTTTATTTTGTGTAGCATTTGTATTATGATGGCATTTACGAACACAAAATTCAGTGATTATTATTACATGTAGGTTATGTCAGGTTAAATATTTGTATTTAACAACAGCAGCAGCGCTAATAATGGTGCTGATGATCGCGATTCACAGATGAGTGGCATTTTCCCTTTGAAATAAAGTATCAAATTGCAGATATCGTTATTTATTTGATATGCTGTAACAAAAATAGCTTCACATTCATTCAGTCTAGCTTCTGTACTTTGTTACTGTATTACTTATATTGTTTGTTATTGTCAAACGAGACGATTACTGCATATGAATAGAGTAAAATATGATGGTCAGTGTTTCTGCTATGTCAATGGTCACCACATGGATGGTGGCTCTAAAAGTGACAAAACTGTAGTTTGCACTGGTTGAAATGTCAATCACCAAGTAAAGATGCACGAATGATAAGTGTTGCCTAGTTTCAAGAAAAATTAATATGCCTTACCTTTGTTATGGTAACTGGATAGTTTTTTGAGACCAACGGATAACATAGGTCACGACTGGTTACCTTCTCTTTAAATGCAAACAGCCTGTATTAAAGATAAAATTATTAATTTGAATGTTACTATTCTAGAACACCTTAAAGTTATCACTATAATTCTGCTTAAAAGACCATATAAGTATATATTTGAACAGCCATAAACAATTATGAAAAAAAAACAAAACATTCTGATGTGTTACATTCACATAACTTTCTCTGCCATCCATCGCTTATTAGTGGGTATACAAAAGTTTCATTTTAATTGAGATAAACCTTTCCGGAAATAGCTGCGATACACATTTCTTTGTCAAAACAGTCAAATGTTTTGGAACTGGATGCTATATGTTGGCCTTAAAATTCCATACTCTTTCCATGACATCATGAGAAACAACTGAAAATTTACAGGATTTGAAAGAATGGCTAAGTATTGAACAATTCGAACCATTAATAATGGAATCTTGGAAATGGCTGATGCTACAAGAAAAAGCTATTTGAAATAAATTGAGTGTTTTAATGAGAACATTTTTTTTGTGTAGTTGTTCTCGTCTATAGCTTAACGATTACCAGCTATACAAAATAATATAAAATTCCTTCCAAATTAAGAGGACTTCACAGAAAATTCAAGATATACATTTTATTTACCATGCAAATATCTTTTAATAATTGGTGTTGTAATCAAAATCATTACTGCCATTTTTGAGAATATAAAAAACTTTGAAAAAATGTTCCATCCAAAGGGTAGTTAAGGGGAGGGGGGATTTTCTTGAAAATCTTTGTCACATCTTTAGAAGGTACTGAACATAAAGAACAAGTTTGGTATTTATCCAATGTTTCTTCTTTAAGTTATACTGTTTTCTCCCTCTCTCTCTGACGCACATGCATGCACACACAGAGGACATTTTTCTAAAAATGCATTTTTTGCATTCAGTCCTCAAAACATGTATTTCTGATGAAATCTTGGTATTAAACTTTTGGGTGGAATGCAGTATCTTTTCTATCTACTAAGTGCGTAGTAGAGTAAGTAAAATGCTGTTTTTGGATTCAGGAGGCCTCAAAAGTATACTTCTGGAGAAATCTCACTATAAAATTTTTGGGTGGAATGTAATACCTTCTCTACCTTACTAGATACAGGAGAGAGAGAAAGTAATAAAATGAGTTTATCTTTTGGGAGACCACATCACCTGTATAATTTTCGAAAACTAGTTTCTGGAGTGTTACATCCATGATCAGTTCTGAATCAACTGCCGGTGTTTTCCAGCACTGTTTCCTTCTTCCCTGGTGGCAGTTAGAGGAGCCTCATTAACAAGTCATCGAGTGGGATTTCAAAATTGAAAACCTTGTCTCTATTTATACTTTCTCTACTACGCATAGTAAGTAGGGGAAGTATTGCATTCCACCCAAAAATTAGATACCGAGATTTCACTGGAAATACATGTTTTGAAGCCCCCTGAATAAAAAAAAGCATTTTTAGAAAAACGTCTGTGTGTGTGTGTCTGTGAACAGCATAACTCAAAAAACGAAAAGTTGGATAAATACCAAACTTTATATTTGTTTTCCGTATGTTTCAAAGATGTGACACGAAGATTTTCAAGAAAATTTCCCCACCCTAGACTACCCTTTACATCGAACATTTTTCGAAAAGTTTTGAGTTTCTAAAAATGGCTCTTAACGATTATGATTAAAATATCACATATTTAAGATATTTTCATGATAAATGAAACGTAATTCTTGAATTTTATGGGAATATCCCCAACAGTTCTCTTCATTCTGAATGACTTTTGCATAACTGGTAAACCATAAGAGATAGACAAAATTTTACTACACAAAAAATGTAGATCTCGTTTAAATACATAATTTATGTCATATACATTTGTTTTGTTGAGTGAACCATTTTCGAGATATTGCTTTTTATTCCCTTAAATTTTCCAATACTTTTTCTCAAATGGGAATTCGTTATTCATTTTTTTTATGTCCTGGACATACAAAGAGAATGGAATGCATCACATAGCAACCAGCTCTTAAAAGATTTGACTATCGCTTAAAGCCTACCGTATTCCCCTTGCACCTACAAGAAAATCAGCAATAAGATTAACATCTCGATTAACATGAAGTAGGTGGAGAATAAGGTTTATAAAAATAGTTTGTACAAGAGTAGAGAAAGTCATCTGAGTGCAACACATCAGATTTTTTTTACAGTCATTGCAATTTATTAGTGTTTACTGTTTATTCAATGGTACAGTCATTTATCTGACTTGATCGTAGGCCTATGCAATTGGTTTTAACACATTTAAAAGATCTTCAGCTTTGCACTTTATTTGAAGATCACTAACCTTTCTCTTAATGGAATCTTAAAGTTTCATAAAGTAGTGGTCAGTTTTTAATGTAAAATTAAAAGGCAATCAGACTACATATTCCATCTAACTTTTTGAGGCAGGATTAATGCTTGCTCTCCTTTACTCCTGAATTTTTATAATGGCAAAATTATAATTGCAGAAGTATTTCATAATTTCTACATGTTCCTTTGTTTGAGATAACCCAGAGTAGGCTATCCTATAAGATAGAACACAATGAGTACTGCAAGCCTTTATCAGGACACAAGCACTCAAAGGCTCTTATCATAGAGATAATAAAAAGCAGACACATTCACTGCTGAAAATGAGTGGAATTGCACTACAATGGACAGCTATTATAATAACAGGATACTCAAATGCATGGGCATCTCTACAAAATTGGCAAAGCAGTCGATCAAATATGTAGAAGATGCAGGAGAGCGAATGAAACAATATCTCATTTACTATGTGACCATGAAGCTCTCACGAGATTTCAAGAAGTGGGACTTCAGGCTTTGTGAAGGAGGCAAAGATCTTAGGAGATTAAATGAAGGGACGCACAATAGGTCATAAATGCTCACAGTGCATAGAGCATTTATTGCCCTCCCTTTTCTTAAAAAATGTTTGAAGTATTCTTCTGGGACAAAATATGAGTAGAATAGCTGTATGTAATTACATCAATACTTTCCACTTCCTTGAGAGCACCTCTCATATTTACCATATTGTTTGCATTGTCTAACAAAGCTTCTTAAATTACACTTTAATTCATTCTCACAACTTTTCACTGAAATTATTGCTAGTACAATTATTAGGTAGTCATGTTTATGATGATGTCCAGATGTATCAACTGTAGATGAACATTTCCATTTTCACTAGTCACTACATTGTGTATAACAGGTTCATTTTGTACATTTGACCACCCATATAACAAGTAAATCTCTCCAGTTTGCCTATGCATTTACAAACTGCAGCTTTGACCATTGATAGCAGGTGTTGCTAGTAGTCGATAATGTATATGTAGGCTGCTAATGGAATGCCTGGTCAAAGTAATGACAGTGGAGATCACGACTATGAAGTGATTTTGCAGGTTATGAAGATTGAAGTAAGAAATCCAAGGAAATGGCTTTGAATAAAGCAAACATTATTAATTACATTGTGGAGAAGTTGAAGACAACCACTTCAAGCAAAATGCACTCTCATCACATCACAAGAGAAAGAGACTGCAGACAGCATGCTTGGTAAGTATGAATGAATGAATAAACTTTATTTGTACATCTTTTATACACAATCCTTTTTTACAATATTTCACTTGTAAACTAACTTAAACTATGTACAAATTTTCTTGCCAGCTATGTTCTAGCTATACTGCTCATTTGGCGGCACCCTGGCCTTATTACTCAGCTGAGCAGCCCTTGCTACCCTTAATCACTTATGACCCATGCTCTCTTTCCTCCATTTGCACTTCTACCTTTCTTATGTCTCTTATTTTTCTAATCCATTTCTCCTTTACTTTCTTTAAAAACTCTCCTATATTCTTATTTTTCCTTCTTCTTTTCTTGTCAACATTTTAAATCCTACTATTTTTCCATCCATTTTTGCCTCCCATACTTTTTGTCTCCATTCCGCTAATTCTTTGCATTCTGTCACATAATGCTGTGTGCTTTCACTGCCTCCATATAGTTCACAAATTCCTCTTTTTCTACCTCTCAGTCCTCTCAGGTACATTGATCCTGTTCTCATCCATGCAAATGCTTCTTTTTCCGCTCTATTACAATAATCCATATACCCTTCTCTTCTCTATTTCCTTTTTACTAACCTATAGAACCCTAATGATTTTTATCTCTAAGCTTCCCCAAATCTCTTATCTCTGTGTCTTCCACTCTGTTTCTTACTGTTATCCAGAAGCTGTTGATATTTCTTTCTCCTGCTCTCCAAATATCTCCAATTCCTATCTTTCCATAATTTTTTCTACACCTGTCCACCAGCTGTTTTTATTTTTTGTACTCCATACATATCCTTAAAATTTCTTGGTAAGTAAATAATAATTGGATCTGCACGATAATGGTTTTGGATATAGAAATTCACATAGTTGTAATTGACAATATTGCTATATTGTTTACAGAGTTCCTAACTGATGAGGAGCTACAATTTGAATCATTGTGGAGGAGATTCATTATGAAATACGGACCAAGAATTGTGTTTGGGAGTAGAAGGGCATACATGGAATTCTGATGTGAGGATGATGTTATAAATGTGATAGCACATTAAGTACATGCAGATGCTTCACTTCCATCACCACCAAAATGCAAGAAAAGTGAATCACTTTTGAAGAAAAGATGAAAAAAATCTGATAAGTTACACTCACATGACTTTCTCTGCTCTTGTACAAACTATTTTTACAAACGCTTATTCTCCATATGCTTCATGTTAATCGAGATGTTAATCTTATTACTAATTTTCTTGTAGATGCAAGGGGAATATGGTAGACTTTAAGCGACAGTCAAATCTTTTAAGAGCTGGTTGTTATGTGGAGCATTCCATTCTCTTTGCATGTCTAGTACGTAAAAAAATCTGATGTGTTATACTCACATGACTTTATCTACTCTTGTATAAACTATTTTTACAAACGCTTATTCTCCATATGCTTCATGTTAATCGAGATATTAATCTTATTGCTAATTTTCTTGTAGATGCAAGGGGAATTGGTAAACTTTAAGCGATAGTACAATATTTTAAGAGATGGTTACTATGTGGAGTATTCCATTCTCTTTGCATTACCAGGACAAAAAACATGACTATCGAATTTGAGAAAAAGTATAAGTATTGGAAAATTTAAGGGAATAACAAGCAATATCTCGAAAATGGTTCACCCAGCAAAAAAAATGTATATGACATAAATTGTGTATTTTAACGCGATCTACATTTTTTGTGTAGTAAAATTTTGTCTATTTCTTATGGTTTACCAGTTATGCAAAAGTCGTTCACAATGAATAATACTTTTGGAGACATTCCCAGAAAATTTGAGATATACATTTCATTTGTCATGAAAATATCTTAAACATATTTTAATCAAAATCGTTAGTTCCATGTAAAGGGTAATCTGGGGTGGGGAGATTTTCTTGAAAACCTTCGTGTCGCATCTCTGGAAGATACTGAACCTAAATACCAAGTTTGGTGCTTATGTGACTGTTCGTTTCTGAGTTATGCTGTTCACAGACACACACAGACATGTTTCCAAAAATGCTTTTTTTGGATTCAGGGGGTCTCAAAACATGTATTTCTGGTGAAATCTCGGTATCAAATTTTTGGGTGGAATACAATACTTTCCCTACTTACTATACATGGCACAACACTCAAATCATGGTAAGAAGACAATCTGTACATGTTTTCGTATTAATGAGTGGGTATGAATGAGTTGTCAAGAAAAAGCAACAAGGACTATTATAGGAAAACAAGGCCTCAACACCAAACTGGTGCATGCAAATGTTTATACATGCACATGAAGAACTGTTGCAAACCATTTCTGACAACAATCTGCAAGGGTGGCAAGTGGTTGGTGATATAGGATATGAACATTTCAAAGCTCTGATACCTAGCTTTTGAACTTCATATTTCATTCAATTCAAGTGCTACTTAATACTGAGGTTTTATAACATGATGTAGGTTTTTGTTTATGAGGGTCACTAGAAAAGCTTTGAGACATGTAGAACACCTATCCATAACCAATAACATATACATGTGAATAATCAAGATTCACAGATATGCTAATAGATACAATAGAGAATAAATAAATGGGAAGATGCAGAGAAACAAGATGTAAATAGAACATTACAAAATATCAGAATTTTACATAAATAATATTGTAAAAACCATTAACAAGGGAAAGGCAAGCTAACAACTTTGGAACAATTGGTAAGTGAACTTTGTAACACACAGAGTTGGAAAATAGCAGCTGCAATGAGAGAGAGGACCAATGGTAGAAAGAGATGGAGATAGAAAGAAATTACTGGAAGCACCAGTTGCAGAACAGGGAATTGGATAAAGAGAGACTGTATGGGAGAGAAAGTTGGTGTGTGAAAGAGATGCAGAGAAGGAAATTCCCCAAGAGTCAAGTGAAGTCTGACTCCTAAAAATTGGACAATTTAACTCTCAATTCACGCTAAACAATTGCCAATCAAAAGACATGTTACATGTTCACATCAGGACATTTCTGTATAAAAGCAGTTCACCCAGAACTTGACACACACTCTTGCTTTGCTACTGATGGTGAGACGAGATGCTGTATCTGCTACATGTTGTGAAGGGTGGGGGGAGATAGTGTGTGATGATGAGAAATAGCTTTCCCAAGATTCATTGAGATGGCGGGTATAAGAAATAACTCAGATATGTAAATAAGGGAATAGTACTGCTTTACACTCTTTATCTGTTGTTTCTGGAAAAAAGTCCAGTTTTACAGCTGATCATGATTTGCCCTCACTCACACCCCTGAGATTGCAATGATAGGGCTAGGTTTGACTTTTGGCATTTTTGAGAATGAGCAGCCGACAAACATCAAATCTAGGATGCCTAGGAGGACTTGTGCTTATCGTGGTGAATGCTCACTCGCTACACCCAGAACATTAGCCACCCCCACAAAAGAACTTTTGTTGGGTTGAAATTGATTCATTAGCATTGCAATAGCAGCAAGCAGAACTTTACATCATTCATTTTCCTGTTGTTTATGTTTGAAGTCTGCAAAGTACAAAAATCCTTGGTAGTACATTGGAGATCCAGAGAGAGCATTTTTGTGTGATGATTTTGTATACTGGGCAATTCTACTGATGTCAATCAAAACAATTAATTTTAAACTAATGTAAAAGCTACTGTATTATACACTCAAACTCTTGTCAGATATCACTTAATATGGACAAATATTTATAGTAATTGTATGTAATTAAATTTGACACAAAAAACTTGAAAACAAATTTCAGTATTCTTGCATGGCACGACGCAAATGTCCTGCAGAGCGATATTCCTCATAATGCCTGCACCTGCAAGATCTATGAAAATATGTTCTTTTTGCTTAATATTTTGCAGGCCACTCTGCAGAAACTAAATTCAAAGAATTTAATCAGTCTGGGGCTTGTAACCAAGAATCCAAAATGTGAAGAACGTTAGTTTGTTAGCTCAACGTATGGACGCCAATTTGAAGATGTTATATTGTTGCAGGAGTTGTATTTTGCCCCAAGTTTTTTAAAAAAAAATATTATTAACTTTGTAATTTGACAGTTTCTTTAAATATTATATATTTATGTTTGACTCGGCTGTGTCAGTATTATTTTAGAGACATGGAAGTCTTGGCAGGGCGTGGTGCGACAAGAATGTAGGCTTACACACATTTTAAGTTTTAATTCACTCCTTTTTATTAATCCTTGACACAAATTAAATAGTACTTCACTGATATCGAGAGCTGTGAGATTCTTTTACTTAATACTTTATTTAATACGTAAACCTATTTTTCGTCTCACACGAATACGTAATTAATTTCTTGAGGACACATCTTGCATCCGATTACTATCACTGTCTGCAGGCAACTGAACTAATTTCAACCGCCCAAACTTTGTAGATTTCTGTATTTCAAGTCTCTGATTGGCTAATCCTACTCCAATAGAATACCTGCATTTAACTAAAGCTTTTTTGGTTGTTAATTGGCTATTTTTTTAAACTGTCACTAAAATTACATTATTGCTGCTCTAATAATGACTAGTAGCATTTAAACTTCCTTACTCATTATTGCCTCAAGTTACCTCATTGTTAGCAATGTTTAATTTATTATTCTCACAGCTCCTACTTTATTAAATTATGTAATACATTCACATAACATTATTGAACATGTTTGCAATAATATAAGCATATGCAATGACTGTTACATACATTTTACAAATTATTACATACACATATTGCTTCAAGGCGGGCTGTTATTGAATTTACATATTATATAATTTGAGTGAAATTATTTAAGTGTTAAAAATACTGCCTCAAATGTGCATGAGGCGAAAGTGTTTAAATAGTAATGGTTTGAGTAAAAGTGTACTTCATTGCATGAACTTTGCTGTGAAATCAATGGAAATCTGATGCTGAAGTTAGCAGGGTGCAGCATCTAAAGAAAACCTGAAGAGGCAACTGCAACCAGAAGTTCAGCATAAACCAGTAATTAAGGAAGGACAATATTATGCTATCTACTATGATACTGCCTTCTATATTGGAAGAGAGCTGAAAGTACATAAGAAACAAGTAACCATAACATTTGTTGAGACTAGGAGAAGTATACAGGTGGCCAATTAAGAAACAAAGAAGTTCATATTTTTTGGGGCATTACAACTAATAAAAGCTGGAGCCTTTTCCATTCCAGAGTTACCTGCTGTGAGGAAGCAGTTAAGTGAACTTGAGAAGAACTGAACATTCAGTGTAAACAAATCATGAAAGCTTAAGAACTCTTTAAGTGTAATCATCTTATAGTGTAACCAACAGCAAATACATATCTCAAGACTGAATGGATTACAATCAGCTGTTAAAATTACATATCTATTACAACACAAAAAGAAAAAAAATCAGAGTCCCTCAGTCCATATCTCACTATGTCAGTCCGTTACTTCATACCTTTAAATTAATTACTAATAAAGATTTTAAATTACACAGATGATATCTATATAAGATATTTCCAGACATTAGTCAAGCATATTAAGGTGGTAATCAGTATTCTCATTCCCTATATTTCAGAGCATCAAATGACTGAACTTATATTCCAGAATCTGTGGTTTACAAAAAGTCAGTCCGTTACCTGAATTTCAAAGGCAAGAAAACAATTTTTCTTGGGAGATATTTAAAAATAATATATATAAAAACAAAGCTTAAAATCCACAATTTAAAATAGTATATAAACACATTTTGAAAAAGTAAATTAGAAGTAGCAACATTTGTGTTTTATTGCAAACAAATGTTGTGCTTTGTCAGTCCGTTACCCTGGAATTGCCCTAATTTAAAATCTGGCTTTAATGAAACACAGTCAGTTGAGCATTTCAGAGGGGCTAATGAGAATTTTTCCCTTATGAACTATTCATTTGCAGCTGGTTTGCAGAATTTAAGAGTGGGCAACAATCTCTTAAAGATGAAGAGAAGAGTGACAGACCAACAACAGTAGTGACTAAGGAAAATGTCACTAGTGTGGAAACAATAATCAGAGAAGATACAAAACTAAACCATTAAGATATCGACTGACATTAGTTCACAGTGTGTTTCAATCATTCTTCATCAACACCTATGTGTTAAAAAAATTCAAGATAATGTTCCATAATTTGTTTTATGCACGAGTCCACAGGAAGGAATGATGTCAAGAAATGCTGCAAAGATTCAAATTCAAAGTTTCAGCTTTTGTTAAGCCCCTTGTACACGATCAAAATATTCAATACTTTACAAGACCTTTCAAGAGTTGTCACAACTTTACAACTTTTCTTGTCAAATTGCTTCCAATATTTTTAAACTCTTTGAAAGTCTTAAAAGCAAATAAGGACATGCTCTATGCGATCAAAGATTTGACAATGATTTGATGGCTTTAGGCAATGAAATGCGAGTATTTACAGTGCGTCACAAAATCTGCAACATGGCGGAAAGCGAAAAGTAAACAAAATTGGCTACCTGGCCAAGGTATGTCGTATGCGAACTGATTAGGTTATACATAAGCTGGCCATGTCTGTATGCTAGGACTCTGTGGATTACCACATGATGAAGCAGATGAAGGTGGTTATGAAGAAATAATTGCCAGGCAGATTTCTGAACTAAGTATACATTAATGCAATGTTATATAGTGTGGTTAACCTATCAGTTGGTGTTACTTTCATTGTATTTCATAATCTAATGGGATTTAATTGGATATAATACGTGAAAGTGCTACATAACATTGGTATAGAACGGCATTTCATCGCAAACTGTTATACTGTGACACAAATAGCAAATTACTTTGTGTGTGATAAATTATTTATTAATGTGTTCTGAAGGGTTTCAGTTTGAAAAAAGACAACTTGTAAAGTCAAGTCTTGTCCAATTTTGTAACATATTGAAAAATATTTGACAGTTTTTCTTGTAAACCCTTGAATTGAAAAAAAAAGGTTGATAGTGTACAACGCGCTTTATGGGTGACAAAACATAGTTCTAACAATGTGATCCAGAAACAAAATGCCTGTCCTGCATTTGGATCTTCCTGATGTCCAACCACCTGTCAAAGTCAAGAGGCCAAGAGTGCAGAAAGAAAACATTTACCGCTCCATAAGTGGTCACATGGCAACTATTGTGCTCAGAATCAGAAAACTATTACTGCAAAATAGTACACAGAAGTTTGCCTTCCAAAAGTGTTTAAAAAAATCCAAGAATAGCAGCCAAGCACACCCATATGGAGCACTTTGTTTGCATCAACTCACACTGCTAAAGGCTGGTTCACAACAGTCCATGAACGATAACCAAAACAGAAACAAGAAAGAGAAGCAATGCGGCACACAAGAGTTTGATTCACAACAGCCGGTAACGAGAACAGATATCCATATCAATGATTACATCAAACACAAAATGGAAAGTTGATTTTGCGCATTGGGATTTCATTTTGTTTCAACTGACTAAACATATTTTTACTTTATCTACTACGTATAGTAAGTAGGGGAAGTATTGCATTCCACCCAAAAATTCGATACAGAGATTTCATCGGAAATATATGTTTTGAGGTGCACTGAATCCAAAAAAAGCATTTTTGGAAACGTGTCTGTGTGTGTGTCTGTGAACAGCATAACTCAGAAACGAACATTCGGCTAAACACCAAACTTGGTATTTAGGTTCAGTATCTTCCAGAGATGCAACACGAAGGTTTTCAAGAAAATCCCCCCACCCCAGACTACCCTTTACATGGAACATTTTTCGAAAATTTTAATTTGCTTAAAAATGGCTCTAACGATTTTAATTAAAATATCATATGTTTAAGATATTTTCATGACAAATGAAATATATATATATATTGAATTTTCTGGGAATGTCTCCAAAAGTATTCTTCATTGTGAACGACTTTTGCATAACTGGTAAACCATAAGAGATAGACAAAATTTAACTACACAAAAAATGTAGATCACATTAAAATACACAATTTATGTCATATACATTTTTTTTTGTTGAGTGAACCATTTTCGAGATATTGCTTGTTATTCTCTTAAATTTTTCAATACTTATTTTCTCAAATGGGAATTCGTTATACATTTTATTGTTTGGATATGCAAAGAGTATTAATCTGTGGCAAAGAGAATGGTGCTGCACATAGCAACCAACTATTAAGAGATATGTATATGCTTAAAAGCTACTGCATTTTTATATTGCCCTTGGAAATACAAAACAAATGGAACATAGGTGTTAAGCGATAGTCAAATATTTTTAGAAGTGGTTGCTACGTGTAAAATGTAATTCTCTTTGCATATCAAAAGATCGTTTCTGCAAATGTTTATCTCGATTAATATGAAGTAGATGGAGAACAAGAGTTTGTAAAAACAGTTTGTACAAGAGTAGAGAAAGTCATGTGAGTGTAACACATCAGATGTTTTCATCTACTTTCAATTCAGGCAAAATAATGTGGGTTAGCCATCATCAAAATTTGATAGAGTAAACATTATCTAAATGCATATCCATTATATTTACGTTTCCTTTAGTCATACCAAGCTTTCATTCCTTTATTTAATGGCACATATTAAAGTTGTTTACCATTCTTTGGTAATTTCTACTGTTTTTTGCTACTGTTTGTAGCTTCTGTCACTTTTTAAGGCAATAGCCAGTTCTGAGTTGCATATAAACAAACTACAGTTGACCTTTTTACTAGAAGAACCAATGCTCAAAGGATCTGTGGATGTCAGGATCTGAGGTTAGGAAGCACATATGCTACTAGTTTCTTCCAGTTTCATGTTTCCAGCTTGCGACTAGCAGCTGTTTCATGTCACGGTCGCTTAGAATAACCTCTACAGTGAAAAGTCTTATATACAAAATGCATGCCCGGAAATGACAATGAGAAAGTTAAAACTTGGCAAAGTCGTCTTTCCTCTTCCGGGGACCCGGGAAAGCGTCCCATCTATTATGAATGCTCTCATTAGAAAATATGTATTTCAACCATGTTGTTCTTGTTCTGGTTACTATTCTTGGTTGTCGTGAACCAGCCTTAATGCAACAAATGAGTGGCATGGATACTACATATGGTGCCAGGGGAAATACTTTGAGCTCGTAAAAAAACATTCGTGCGAGTATTCATAATTTGCACAGGTTTTCTCAAAACATTTCTAGTGACCTTTGTATTCAAGAAACTAGGATAACCTGCATTTCTATACTATTGTGTTGTTAGGCCATTTAAATGGTGTGGACCTGAAAGAGAGCCCAATTCGAATCTCCAGTGTGGCTACTTGCCTGGATAAAGGTTGTTTCACATAACTGAGATTGGAAACTAGAAAGAGAACAATAAAGTTAAAATATGTGTATTATGTGAGCATTGAGGCAGTATTTTTAACACTTAAAATTATTTCAGTCTAATTATATAATATATAAATTCAATAGCAGCCCGCCTTAAAGCAATATGTGTATGTAACAATATATGAAAATGTATGTAACAGTCATTGTATTAATGTTTATATTAATATGTACATGTTTAATAATGTTATGTGAATGTATTACATAACTTAATAATGTAGGAGCTGAGAATAATAGATTAAAAGTTGCTAACAATGAGGTAACCTTGAGTCAATAATGAATTAGAAAATTTAAATGCTACTGGTAATTCTTGGAGCAACAATAATGTAATTTTTGAGACAGTTTATAAAATATCCAATCAACAACCAGAAAAAGCTTTAGTTAAATGAAGGTATTCTATTGGACTAGAATTAGCCAATCAGAAACTAAAATGGAGCAAAATTTACAAATTCAGAAGTCAGTTGCTAGCAGACAGCGTTACTAACCAGATGCGAGATACGTCCTCGAGAAATTTAATACATATTTTGTGTGAGACAAAAATAGTTTACGTGTTAAAAAGTGCAAGTAATTAATAAAAAAATCTCACAGCTCTCTCTTTATCAGTGAAGTGTTATTTAAATCGTGTAAGCATTAATAAAAGGAGTGAAGTAAAATTATAATCTGTGTAAGCCTACAATCTTCAGTCGCACCACTCCTTGCTAAGACATTCATGTCTCTAAAAAATATAAATACTGATGCAGCCGAGGCAAACATAAATATATATTTAAAAGAAACAAATTACAAAGTTAATATTTTTAAACTTGGGGCGAAGGTTACTGGAAACTTTTTACCATACAAGTTTCCAGTAACTACTTCAAGTTTGGCTCTCCAACAGTTGAAATATAATACATCATCTTCAAACTGGCTTTCCATACGTAGCAGCAACAAACTTACTTCAGCATTCATAATTAATGGCAAGCTTTCCCAGGTCCTGGGAAAAGGAAAGTAGACTTGATCAAATTTTAGCTTTCTCGTTCCCGTTCCTGACATATTACATCAATATTGGGCAAATAGTGCCTTCATTGTAGAAATGATTCAAAGTAGCTGTTACATGGAACAGCTGCTAGAGCTCTCTCTAGTCAGAAGCTGGATAAATTAAACTGGAAGAAATTCCGGCAAATGTACATCCTGACTACAGATCCCAACTCCCTCAGATGCATTGATTGAGTGTTGGTTCTTCTGCAAAATGTTCTGCAGTTTGTTTATATGCAACTCAAAACTGGCTACTGCCTCAAAAAAATGACCAGCGGAATTAGAAATAGTAATGGTACAGCACTTAGAAAATGTTTACTCTATTAAATTTTAATGTTGGCCAACCTGCATTGTTGGCTGAAATGAAAGCAGGAGAAAAAAAATCATTAATCATTTACAAACAAATGATGTCCCAATGCACAAAAAATGTTGTCCTCTGTGATGTAGTGGTTACCACGCTAACCTCTAGTTCCCGAGGTCGCAGGTTCAAACCTGGTGGAGGGCGATGGATTTTTTCGGGGTAAAAATCCTTAGCATGGCTTCCTTTGGAAGGGAAGTAAAGCTGGTGGTCCCGAGTCATAGATTTACAGCACATAAAAGAACCTCAAGCCTGATAAAGAGGCCTCTGAGCAAAATTACGGATCTTTCATGCCCAATATAGAATGGGACGCTAAGGACCACAGCAGTTAAAGAGCGTCCATAAATAAACCTCCATTTAAACTCCAATGCACAAAATCGACTTTCCACTTTGCTATCGATACGCACTCCCATTTTTGTTCCTGAGGTATTGTGAACCAACCTTAAGATTTCTTCTGCAATTTTCCTTTATCCTGAAACACATGTTGGATAATTCTCAATTGTAAAAGGGACAT
Source organism: Deroplatys truncata (assembly GCA_030765065.1). Lineage (NCBI taxonomy): Eukaryota > Metazoa > Arthropoda > Insecta > Mantodea > Mantidae > Deroplatys > Deroplatys truncata. Next base: position 37,400,578 of record CM060987.1, on the reverse strand, counting down.
AAAAACAAGGTAGATAATTTATTTAGTATAATAAGTACATTTAATTTTCAATTAAAGAATCTATGAAATCAGGAGGATTCAATAATGCTACAACAGGGAATTTATTAACGCTGAAATAAAACCTTTACATACAAAACTGACTTTGAAACTGGTTTTAAACATGACTACACCATGCAATTATGACAACTGATTTGGTCTGTGGTTGTAACACTGGTTACTGCAAGCTGTGAGCTCACGTTTTACTTATTAAGGAATGTTGCAGAGTATAGCACAATACAGCTACAATTCCACCATACTAATATACAATCTTTCTCATGTAAAAATGCTTGGTGATGTTCAGTAAAACCAATCTTTAAAAACAATTACAAAATTTTTAATATAAAATGCCTTTTGTTATATAATGAAAGTATTCCAATTTGTTTTTGGTATATATAGAGCTAAGTACATACAGCAGCATTATGGAGCTGCAGAAGATGCATATTTCTTTGCTCTCTGAATTGAAAGTGGTTTTCACTGTTGTTACATATTTCATACAAATACATGCACATTAAATTTTGCCATAAATGAATTACATATCTAATCCTACTAAAATTAATCCATGTTGCGCATATTATATGTATAGCCCTCAACGCCTGGGTTGTCTGTTATGTTCTTTTGACCTTAGTGTCTGGCACTGTAGCACATGTTTACAAAACAGCACCAAAACGATAGGAATTTCAAACCTTAATACGTTATTTCCTAACCCTAAAACATGATTAAGGTATAAAAATGAGAGTCTATTCACTACTCGAATAATTAGGCTCGAGTTGTGCCAAAAACGTACAAACTACTACGTGCGTCATATGAGTATAGTAATTTCGAGTTGAAAGATAAGGAATATTGCCGAAAAATATAGAAGCATATGAGCTATATTACATGCCGCATATCTATGCAACAATATTTGGCTCTAGTATGTTTTAGGTTACGCGTATGGTTATTTTGTTTGAGTTTTTGTGTGTGTATATATATATATATATATATATATATATATATATCTTTTGCGGTGTTAATGTGTTGATTCTATTTCGCATTGTGTTTTCTACAACTTGCACCGTTGTAAAATGGTTTGTCTAGAAATTACCTTACCTTTTAAGATTTTCCGGTTTTCCCCAGCCTTTAGTAAAAAACTTCGTCATCAAAACACTACGATATACATGGTCGAGACGACTTCCCGTTGGCATATTTAAACTTTCCTATTGTTTCTTCTACCAAATTACATGTTGTAATTAATATAACCTTGCCAAAATTGCAAGTCAATACGATAAAAACATTCCAGCTGTAAGGTCGTAAACAACCAGTTGCCAAACAAGCACCCAATAAAACTGGTCTGGGGAGAAAACAGTGATGCCAACTCCCACTTCTTTCCGGTAAAACATCGGAAATCCCCTAGAACAGATTGAAGTTAATGGTATACTATGTACGTGATGTAGTATTATTACTTCCATCAAAACAATTAGAAGTTCGTCCATACTATAATATCCCCACAATCGTCACCGTCAGTACTTTTATTTTAGATGCTTTTGTAGCGTTCCGTTTTACTTTAATTGGCATAGCGCCAGTTTTTCAGTTAAAATATCATTCTGATATTAATGTTCGGCAGTTTTAACGCGTATCTAATAGACAGAACCGTGTAGGTGGAGAGAGAGAGAGAGAGAGAGAGAGAGAGAGAGCGGAATAAGTTAAAGTGGATTTTGACATCAATATGGCTAGACCACGCATCCGTCTTCTCGGGACTGGAATTAAAACTTCGGTTTCTTTTCTGGAGATTTCTTTCAAATATCGGGTAACTTTCAGCTCATTGTGCCTTCATGCTCACTTGAGGGTAATTTCATTAGTTTCCTTCATCTCTCTGTAGATCTTAATTGAAGTTTCTTTCCTAATACCACTTAAAATTGTTTTTTTACATATTTATCTTTTTCTGTTATTATGATCATTCAGGATGTGAGACAAACTGCCAAACTCATTCAATTCCCCCTAATAGAAGACTTTAAAAATAACATTCTATTTGCAAAGTCCACCTAAGTGATTTTAAATATTATTTCCAACACCCACTTGTTATAGCTCATACTACCATTTTTATACATAACCTGTTGTGTAGTAACTGATTGCGTTGTTTTTAAATATGGAGGGAAGAGAGTTTTCAGTTACAAGCTACAAATAATACATTAAACGACGGATCTCTCACAAGAGCTTTATTGTTGCATATGGTCAGAGTGATTCCCCTACTGCTTTAGTGTGTGCTTCAGGATCATTAAGTGGGAAGTAAGCTCTGATACTCTAAGTAGTAATCATTTTCCGATTAATATCCGTATAAGAAATAGTCGACCAAATATTGAGAATGTCGTAAAATTTCTCCAGCTCAATATAGATAGAAATAACTTGCATGACTTTCTTATGTCTGCCCTTCAGAATAACGGGACTGTTGAAGTCCATAATATAACCAACATTTATAACTGGACAACTTTCAACCTCTAGTTCGACAGTCAAGAAGAAAATTGATTAAAAAAAATCTGATGTGATACATTCACATGACTTTCTCTACCCCATATCTTTTATTAGTGGGTATACAAACTATTCTTACCAAAACTTATTTTTCTGTCTAATGCATTTCAATCCAAATAACCCTTTCAGAAACAGCTACATAACACATTTCGTTATAGATATAAAGGGAATAGTTATAGTCAAATGTTTAAGAACTGGACGCGTACACTGGCCTTAAAATTCCATAATGTTTCCATGCAATCGCGAGAAACAACTGAATGTTGACAGGACTTTAAGGAAATGGCCAAGTGTTGAAGAATAATTCGAACCTTGAATAACCGATATCGCATAAATGGCTTATGCCGCAAAAAAAAAAAACTTATTTGAACTAAATTGTGTGTTTTAAAGAGATCTGCATTTTTGTGTAGTGCGTTTTCGTCTGTCGCTTAACGTTTACCAGTTATAGATACAAGATTATACAAAATTCCTTCCGAATGAAGAGGACCTCATAGTTTATTCCCAGAAAATTCAAGATATGCATTTTATTTGTCATGTAAATATCCTTCATATGTTATTTTAATCAAAATCGTTAGAGGCGCTTTTTAGAAAGTAAAAAATTTCGAAAAACGTTCCATGCAAAGGATAGTATGGGGATTTTCTTGAAAATCTTCTTGTCGCATCCTTGGATGATACTGAACCTAAATATCAAGTTTGGTATTTATTCGACTTTTCCTTTTTGAGTTATGCTATTCACAGACACAGACACAGACACACGGACATGCTTCCAAACATGCTTTATTTGGATTCAGGGCGCCTCAAAACATGTATTTCCGCTTAAATATCGGTATCGAATTTTTGGATGTAATGCAATACTAGTCAAATCTTTTAGGAGCTGATTGCTATGTGGAGCATTCCATTCTTTTTGTATGTCCAGGACATAAAACAATGAATAACGAATTCCCATTTGAGAAAAAGTATAAGTATTGGGAAATTCAAACAAGTAACAAGGAATATCTCGAAAAGGGTCCACTTAGAAAAGTATATGACAAACTGTGTGTTTTAACGAGATCTACAAATTTTGTCTACCTCTTACGGTTTATCAGTTATGCAAAAGTTATTCAGAATGAAGAAAACTTTTGGGGACATTTGCAGAAAATTCAAGATATATATTTGACTTGTCATGAAAATATTTAAAACATATGATATTTTAATCATAATCGTTATAGCCATTTTTGAGGATATCAACATTTTGAAAAAGTCCCATGTAAAAGGTAGTCTGGGTGGTGGGATTTTCTTGAAAATCTTCCTGTCACATCCTTGAAGGATACTAAACTCAATATCAAGTTTGATATTTATTTTACTTTTCGTTTTTGAGTTATGTTATACACACATACACACGCGCGCGCACACGCACACACTTTCCAAAAATGCTTTATTTGGAATCAGGGTACCTCAAAACATCGGTGTCGAATTTTTGGGTGAAATGCAATACTTTCTATGGGTAAGTAGTATATCCATGACACTCCTTAAAAATAAGTGGAAGATAAACATACCTTGGCATCGACGGCAGCTAAAATACAATACTCTGTGCGTCTTTATTGTTTTATAATGACTAACACTGATAGATGAGTCTTGAATTGTACTGCATGTATCCCATTTAAACTTCCAGTATTATGAGTGAAATTCCAAACTTGAGGTATTCCAATTCTCAGTCTTTAGCCACTCATTTTGTGTATTTGAAATCTGGAAATACAAATAAAAATTATTTTATTTTAAACTGAAATATGCAACTTTTCTAATAATAAGTATTCTTAGAACAGACTTATGAACACCGAATAAATTAAATATTATTTTTTTAATATAGAGTCAACTGAAAAATTCAACGCCACAGCCGGGATGGCGTTGAATTTTTCAGCTGACTCTATATTACAAACTTACCAAGACCAGCTAAGGTCTCTAAAAATTATAATAAATGTCAGTTATATATAATTAAAAATAAAAATGTAATCAAATTATTTAAGTTTCACACGAAATACAGGCAAAAACCTAGTTTAGGAAACATACAGAATTCATTAAGATGTAGTAAAACAAAGTGTGTTGTGACATTAACTATTTCGAAATATTGTTGTTTCTCAATTGAATTTTGCAGTTTTAAGCAGTTTACTTCGAAATTTTAAGTGTCTTCGTTCTTTTATTTCCATAGAATTAATTAAAAGCTCTAATACCACGGTTAACATATAATGATCACCTGATTTTAGACTATTGAGTAATTTATTTTCTTATTTCACTTATATTATCTAAGGTCAGCCGTGGCTTTATCTATGGAAGCAATTGTTGTTCCTCAACAATGACGCTAACTACATTGGTTCAAATCTTTTGGATTTTAATACTTTTGGTATAAAATATTGTGGCGTGTATGTGTGTGTTTTGTCACGCCAGACACATTATTGCGTCGTTTGCGACAGTATTGTAGGGGTAATTCTTTCGGATGGGTTTTGAAGTTCGTCTGGCGTGACGACTCACCACTGTCTAGCCGATGATCCTACTAGCAGTGGAGAGTGGAGGGAAGTGAGCGTTATTCCTTTGTGTACTGTGTGTTGAGCGTCACTTCTGGTCGAGTGTCTGGTGTGGAAGGTCTATGTGAATTGTGTGAATGTAACCGCGTGTATGTAGCATCTCCCTTCAATTTCTTCCTTTTTATCTTTTGTGTGTGATGTAGGGGCACCGTGTTATTTTCAATAAACCACAGGTAATGTGATTAATGTGAAATTCTGTGTATTTTGTGATAACCATCCCACGCCTGCTCCGGAATGTGTAGTTAAAGGTTTTGCTCCTCTCGCTACCTCTGATGCTATGCCTCCCAATGTATATGCTGGGGTAACTAAAATTTAATATCTAGCTGCAAACCTTTTGGCCTCACCTCGGTATATAACAATATTAACCTAGATGCAAATTCACATCTGATTCATACTTCCGGATCCAAACAGGAACTATTTTAATTAAAGAAAGATTGCCCTCACAGCGACAAATCATTGTGATACGCATACTCTAGGCTGTAGAGGCGATGCGTTGAGTGTTACTTTAACCTACTACTTGGTATTACAAAGGTAGTATTAGTTAACTTAAACCATTCTTGGCGAATGTTTGTGATCAACAGAAAGCAGATAGAAAAGTAATGAGTCATTTGTGGAGTAGACTGGGGAAAAAATCATAATGGGTAAAGTAGCAAAATTGTTACCGATATGATTTTTTGTGCGTTATAGCTAACTAAAATATGCTTTATCATTTGAGTTTTGCTTTAAATGAGAAATGTATGGTAAATGTATAATTTAAAATATTTACTCTTCCTTTCAAAATTCAAACAGCGTATTTTAGGTTTTGTCGCTTTTAATTAAACATTAACAAGTTTTGCTGCACAGTACAACAGAACTGATTTGGTAATGCCATTTGCTATATCATTCGAGTATAATATAGTAACACATATTTTGCTGTCGGTTTCGGAAACACAGCACACATCCTGCTGTGGGGCAGCTTTTAACTTGGTCCTTATTGCCGATTTTTCTCACCCAGCTGCAGGGAAAGGAGAGGTTGCGTAAGTTCTGTATTTTACAAATGTAAAAAGACAGATAAAATCTGATAGAAACATTTTTAACGTTTTCAATGTACCCATGAAAATTACTCTCTGCTTTAAAAATAAACTACATAATAAACACAGAAATTGTTGTAGAAAATGATACGAGTACTAAATTTATGCAATTACAGCTATAAGCTATAGTGAAAAGGGAATTGCAGTATTATATTACTCCTTTTTGCTTCTACATACAATTTATGGGAACCGTATTTTCTCCTCCGAGCATGACCGATTTTGAAGACGAATTTACATTATGATGGGAAACTTAAGGATAAGGCCAAGAATGGAGAGCATAATATTAATGATTTTAGCTGAAATTTCACATTATGATTGTCAAACAAGGTAGTCGGTTTTGTTTTCAAAGATTGTTTTATCTTTATATCAACAAATTCTATACAGGATGAACTATTTAAGTTGAGACTGCACAGTATCTCCAATACTAAGCGTTGTAGAAAGAAATGTATCTAATAAATGTTGCTTGATATTATGGGAGAAAGTAAATTCCATTAGTCGTATTTATTTGGAGGACGTTATGATGATCGTCTTAGGGCCAATTTAACTTTTACTTTCCCTACTAGGTGTCTCTAACGATTTTGATTAAAATATCATATGTTTAAGATAGTTTTGACATGAAATGTATATCTTGAATTTTCTGGGAATATCCCGAAAAGTCCTCTTCATTGTGAATGGCTTTTGCTTAACTGGTAATCCGCAAGAAATAGATAACATTTTTGTACACAAAAATGTAGATCTCATTAAAGCACACAATTTATGTCCTATACATTTGTTTTGTCGAGTGGACCTTTTTCGAGATATTCCTTGTTATTTGTTTGAATTTTCCAATACTCCTACTTTTTCTCAAATGGGAATTCGTTATTGTTTTCTTGTGTCCTGGATATGTAAAGAGAATGGAATACTCCACATAGCAACCAGCTCTTAAAATATTTTACTATCGCTTAAAGCCTGCTATATTCCCCTCGCACCTACAAGAAAATTAGCAATAAGATTAACATCTCGATGTCTCGAGTAACATATAGAGTATATGGAGAATAAGCGTTTGTAAAACTAGTTTGTACAAGAGTAGAGAAAGTCATATGAATGTAACATACGATTTTTTAAAATGGGAACCTACGATTAGGGCCAATTTAAATTGACCCTAAAGTGACCATTACAGCGTCCTCCAAACAAAACACGACTAATGCCATTTACTTTCCCCCATAATATCAAGCAACTTTTATTCAAGTAATTTCCTTCTACAACGCTTAGTTTTGGAGATATTTTACAGTCTCAATTTAAATGCTCTACCCTGTATATTGTCTGTTCAGAGTCTTTTGAGCCAGTGGAGAAGGAAAGCTGAACGCGGCGGTTCGACTTCGTGTGGCTGTTCTTTGTTCCAGCTAATGTGCCGCCCGCTTGAGTTCCTTATCTCCCCCTTCACTGGCTCAAAAGACTCTGAACAGAGAATAATATTACTTCTAGATAAATGAAGTATTTCATAATTTCTTTCTCTACCACTAAAAGTTGGAGAAAGCATTGCATTTCACCCAAAAGATTCCCATGGAAATATAAGTTTTGAGACACGTAAATCCGAAAATTGCATTTTTAGAAAAATGTGTGTTTATGTGTCTTTGATCAGCATAACTCAAAAACAACATTTTGGAAAATATCAGATTTAGAATTTAAGTTCAGTACTTTCCAAATATATGACACGAAGATTTACAGAAAATCCCCCGTCCCAAACTATCCTTTAGATGAAAAAAAAGGTTTCGTTATCTTTTAATTTACCAAAAATGGTTATAATAATTTTGATTGAAGTGCCATATATTTAGGTCATTTACATGACAAATAAAATGTATAACTTGAATTTTCTGGGAATAGCCTGTAAGTCCACTTCATTTGAAAGGAACTTGGTATAATTTTGTATAACTGGTCAACAATTAGACATAGACAAAATCTTAAATCTCATTAAAACACGGAATTTACTTCAGATAGTTTCATTTGTGGCATCAGCCATATTCGAGATATCTGTTGTTATTATGTAATTTTTTTCAATACTTTGTCATTTAATTTTTTGAAGTGGTGCTAACCTTCAGTTGTTTCTAGCGATGTCATGGAAAGAGTATGGAATTTCAAGGTCAATAGGGACCTTTCTTTAAACATTTGACTGTCACTATCCTCTTTGTACCTATAATGAAATGTAGGTAAGGAAGCTATTCATACAAACATTTATCTCGATTAACTTGAATTAGATAGAAGAATCAGCTTTTGCAAGAATAGTGTTTAGGAGGTAAATAAAAAGAAACGTTAGTGGGTAGAGAAAGCCATGCAAATGTAATGTATAAGAATTTTTTTAAAAGTAACAGCTTATACTGAAAGTAATACACATGTTCTAAAATGTGACTATGTATATATGTATGTATGTATTTATAGGGTAAGGTTATACAACAGAAGGGGACACTTCGCGCACAGCAACTTACATGCGATCTATGACGGCTACCACCCTTAGGAGGAAGGGATGAAGTGAAGGAAACGCAGGAGACTACAGGCCGCAGGCAGACAGGCCACGGAGAGGCGCGTTAATCCCTGACAATTCCTCGCTCGAAGGGCTCTTCCGCTACTGAAGTTACCTAGAGTGATCCGTTCAACCAAGCAGCTCTTTCGTGTCCACGGGGAATACTTTTTCATTTGAGTAAGTATCCGTACCATCTATCCGGCACCACCTGACGCCACGAAACCTAGAAGCGCACCCGAAACATGAGAATGAAAAGGAGATAGTGGAAAGGAAGTCGTGGTACATGAGAAACCACCCCACTGACCTACTAACCAGGGAAAATCACGAAAAAGCCAAGGTCAGAGGTAGCGGTCGGTGGGATCGAATCCGGGACCTCCCGAATGCGTGTCTCACGTTTTCGCGGAGTCACCTCGCTCAGTAATTATCACGACTTTGTCCAGTTTTTCAATTGTCACTTCTCTTAAGTTCTCAATGTTACTTCACCGTTTTTATTCAGCTCAGCTTTCACTTAGTTCACACTGTCACTTCACTAATGTGAACTAGTTCAATTTCCCCGTCATTTCTCTTTCCTTCTTGACGTAGCCAAATATTCCGGACGGCCCACTCACTGGGGAGTCGAACACAAGACTTCTTCAATCTCTCTTGCGGTAGCACTCTGCACATCACAGTTGTTGTCACAAACTCACTTGTAGAACAGCACTTGATGTTGCACTAGAATCGCAATTGCTAACTCGCTAACTCACTCCTCACCGATTCAACTGACAGACTTCTCTCGTGAGAACCTCTCTAATATAGTCAATGGGATCTTCCACAAAAGATTCCAAAACTATCTCGATACACGTTCTGGCGGTGGGGGAAAGAAACTTCCATAAAATTGGTTATTTGTCGATAGCACTTCTGGTGTTTACGCGGGCGCGAGCGCGACTTATCTTTGTTTATCTCCGATTGCCTGGCGCTGACCTCCAATAACCTCCGGCTATAGCCGCTGTGTCAGAGTCAGTCTGTCTGTCTGTCTGTATGTGTGTAAGTGGGAGTACACAATGAATATAAGCCTAATCTAACTCCGCCTCACAATTTAGGCAACTTCTCTGTCTAGCTAGTGCGGAGTGTAACATATGTCTTCAGGCGTATACAACAGACAACGGCTGATAAATATGGTAGCATTGCTGACTTCTCACCCATACAGAAAGTGAATAACTTTCTACTATTTATATTCTAAATATTTGTACAATTTTAATGTCTACCAGTTTGTTGCCAATATAACATTTTGTAACAACATTTCAGGTTTACTGTCTCTCTTTACCGGTCTGTGTCATATAGTTGCCCTCGAGAAATATCGTTGTCCTCCGTGGTCTAGTGGTACCATCCTAGCCTCTAGTTCCCGAGGTTGGGAGTTCAATGGAGGGCGATGGATTTTTTCGGGCGTAAACATCTAGCATGGCTTTCTTTGAAAGGGAATTAAAGCCGGTAGTTCCATGTCGCAGATTTACGGCACGGAAAACAACGTAATAACGAGGCCTCTGAGCAAAATTTTCGGTCTTGCATGCTCAATATAGAACGGGGCGCTAAGAACCATACAGTTAAAGAGCGTCCATAAATAAAACTCATTAATTTAGTAAGGTTATACTGCAGAGGCAGATGTGAGCAGTTTACAAATATGTTTCAACAGCTGAAGACACCCATGAACACGTCAGAAACCCGAAATTTAAAATTGTCAATGTTACAAGTAGAAAATTTCCGGAGTCCACGCTCAGTTAATTCTAGTAGTGGTGACCTAGCGAGTTGGCTCAACGGTAACATGTACCTCGCATTCAGGAGGTCCAGGTTCAATTCCCGTTGGCCAACCTGTCTGACTTTGGACTTTTCATGGTTTTCGCTGGTCGGTAAGCGAACGCTGGGGTGGTTTCTCTTCCACCATGACTTTCCTTTCATTTCGTTTCCTTCTCATGTTTCAGGTGTGCTTTGAGGTTTCACTGTGTGAGGCAGTGTGAACACATGGCGCAAGTGCTTGTGCCAAGGAAAGAGAATACCCCGTGGACACCAGAGGGCTGCCTGGTTGTATGGGTCGTTAATCGCCCACTTTGGACAGCTCCGGAAATGAATCGGATCTTCGAATTGGAATTGCTAGGAATTTCTGCGCGTCTCTGTGGCTTGCCTGCTGCCCTCCTGCGGCTCCTTTGCAGATCTTATGCAGTGTTTGTTATGACGGCATCAGACTACTCACACGCTATTCTGATCTCAGTAATTCATTGCTCTATGCAAATGATAATGATTACTAGAAAAGTGAAGTGTGTGCTTTATTTGAGCTTGAATGAGTGGTCTGTTAAACTCTGACCAGGTAGAAAACGACGACGAAAGAGGAGGAGGAGGAGGTGAAAACTCTGACACAAGTAAGCGATACAAAACTCTAGTTGATTAAGATTCAAACAGCAGACACCCTAAATTCAAGCCTGATGTGGCGATTTATTCTCGTTCACTGATAATATTTCTTCTGAAAATTTAGAGCTAGCCATATAACTACATGGTCATATTGCGACGAATCTGTTTGGAGATACCTTGGGGATCGGTGTGTGGCGGACAGCCTTCTAGGTATCATACAATCTTACTTCGACGCATGTCCACAGAGGCACGTGTACAGAAACTGTACCTCTACTTCTACACGTACTGGGCAGATGGCATTAAGGCGACTTCCAGTCTACTTGCTTTCATTATCTGTAGATAGATGGCAGAGCATTCGCTATTACCATCCATTTTTTATTTTACTATTGTTTTAGACTTAAGGTAGAATTTTGGGTCGTGGTATTAAATATCCAATCCGGTATTTACCTTGGCGACCGAGGGAAACCACGAAAAAAGCACAGTCAGATGGGTCGACTCACGAGATTTGAACCCGAGACCTCGCAAATGGGGGCCACAGACGTTACCTCTGAGCATTACACTCTATTATTAAATACTATTTCAGATCTGAATCTTATAGAATTTTCATTGTAATAAATAGTGTGCACACCAAGTGCAAACTGACCTTGTAAATGTGGTTCGTTTAACTTCTGAATTATGAAGCTTTTGGTTTCCTTAACTTGTTTACAATAATCTTACACCACTCATTTAACTTCCATGCATAATCCAGGAGTTAATAAGTGTCCAAACCGGAGAGGAAATGTTTACGAAGGTATCTCGTAAGTTATACTGGCTGTAAATTAACTTGGCTTAGTTTGTGCCAAAAATATAGACATTCCTTTTGCAAACAATGTTTTCATGCTGAAACTTATTTTTCGGAGATCTCATAAAGTTAAGATAGTCGTATATATTTACGAACAAGCTTTACTTACGTGCACTTCATCTTTAGTACAAATGATCCAAGTTACGTTTACGTAACCTGGACAAGTTGGGCACGTTGCTGCTTACCACCGAATGTAGGAGGGGTTCAGATTTCTATATTTTGTTAGTTGTTGTTCATAACTGTGTTCCACGCTGTAGAAATTAATATTATATCCTACTTTTTCTAAAACTTACTGTGGCAGGTATAGGAAATGTTGCACTCCACCCAAAAATAAGATAGAGATTTTACCAGAATTACATGTTTTACCCCTGAAAAAAATAAAACACTTTAAGAAAAAAGTCTGTGTATATGTGTGTCAGTGAGTAGTATAACAAAAACTAAAGTTTGATAAATATCAAACCTGGAATTTAAGTACAGCATCCTTAAAGAATGGTGCACGAAGTTTTTTGCATGAAAAGTGTTTCCATATTTTTTTTCTGAAAAATTCCTCTAACGACTTTTACTAAAATATAATATGTTTAAGAGTCTGTATAACTATAATTATTTATATCTTGAACTATTTTCAAGTACACACAAGTAGCCCAGTGGATAATCAAAATGCACAAGTTACTATTCCAACATCATTGAACATTAAACAAACTCGTAATAAGCTAGATCCCCATATTTAAGTAAAACTCCTACTAAACTCCTGATACTAGGGCTGAACTTTAGGTAATCCCAGACATACGTACTAAATAAGTACTCGGAAATTTATTTCAGGAAAAATTCGAGCTTATGGAAATATACAGAGTGAGCCAAAAGACTCCGAACCGCCTGCGCGGTATTTTTACTATCCGCGTTCCTCTGCGCTCGTTGCCGTCTGCCGCTAGAAAGGCGCGGATGAAACCATACAACATTTTTAAAACTACTTTTAAAGGCTTTACTTACCAACTTTACAAAAGGGAATGCTGAAACTAGCCACCGTCGTTGTCCATACATTTTTGGCACCTCTTTAGGAAACTATCCATCACTCGCCGTAGTTCGCGTTGAGAAATTTCCTGGCGGATATTTTGTTTTAATTCTTCCAGGTGTGTGGGTTTGTCTTATACACTTTATGTTTTAAGTTACCCCGGAGGGGTATTTTATGAACAATATTACCGGCTGCGCGGTGTTTTTCCACTGGACGTGTGGAAATATGATAAAAACATGATAACGCACTACTGCTATAAACAGTCACGCTGTTGGTTTTGTTTTGCAGTGTGGAGTGCAGTTTTGAGTTGACAGAGAGTGTGATGTGATTCAGTTATTACGAGTTATTTGTTATTTAGTCCTGTACTTAGTCACAAAGTATATTATGGCTCAGTATATGTTTTCTACTGCACAGCGTGTATTTATTTATCATTCGTATGTGTTAACTCGGTCAGCTCGCCAAGTGAAAGTACGACTTGCAGAAAGATTTTCAGGTGTAAAAGTTCCAGGCCATACAACAATCCATGAACTTTACAGTAAATTTCAGGCCACAGGAAGTGTTCTGGCTAAGAAATTTAAAAGACGGCGTTCGGTTCTTACCGAAGAAACATTAGACGACATCGGCCATCGTTTGGAAAATTCCCCCCAGAAATCCATGATGGATAGTTTCCTCAAGAGGTGCCAAAAATGTATGGACAACGACGGTGGCCAGTTTCAGCATTTCCTTTCATAAAGTTGGTAAGTAAAGCCTTTAAAATTAGTTTTAAAAATGTTGAATGGTTTCAGCCGCGCCTTTCTATGATAGCAGCAGACGGCAACGAGCGCCGAGGACGCGGACAGGAAAAACACCGCGCAGGTGGTTCGGAGTCTCTTGACTCACTCTGTATAAAGGGTGGACCATTTAAATTGTGACTGTACAATATCTCCAAAACTAAGAGTTGTAGAAAGAAATGTCTTGAATAAAAGTTGCTTATATTATGGGGGAAAGTAAATGCCATTAGTCGTGTTTTATTTGGAGGACTTTGGAGGGATTTTGATGCCGTCACATAGCGACCCGCTTTTAAAAATTTGAGTATTGCTTAAACCTACTATATTCCCCTTGTACTTATAAAGAAATTTATAATAAAACTATTTCTGCAAATGGTTAACATGAAGCGGATAGAAGAATAATTTTTTGTAAGAATAGTTTGTAGCAGAGTGGGTAGAGAAAGTAATGTGACTGTAACACAGCAGAATTATATGCTTTATGTTACTTATAAAAACATATATTCGTGATACATAATCAGATATCTCTTTCTTCTCCAAATTAACGTTTATTCCACAAGTTTACACTCTTAAATGAGAACAGAAGAGAGGTAGTTTTGGTTTCCTTCAAAAGTCCACATTCTTGTTTCTCTAGGAGAGACATTGAGATGATCTTTTTCTTACAGCGTGTAAAACAAAAGAGAGAAAATACCCAATTTGTGCCCAAGAACTGAATTGAAGAGAAAACAGCCACTATCTGCTGCTGGTTCTAAGAGTGTAGGACTGTCTCTGGAATATTTCATGAGAGTTCCTTGCCTTTGTTCTGCCTAATGATGCAAGGGACAGGCATACAAAAACATCCTCAACCAGCCCAGCATGAACTTATACTCCCTTAGGCATACAACATCTCTCTTCCTAAATGGAATGGAGTATTTATGTATCAGCTTACGTCTTTTTTTCCAGCGGTATTATTTTGTATAACCTCTCACATTGTTTTATGAATAGTGCAGCAGTGGCGAATTCTCCGGTATGGCTTCTCTAGAGCCTCCTTATCATTATACAATTTTATAAAAACATCCTGTATATCAAAACATACTTTTGGCGCAGAGTTTTTCTCTGATGTTAAAATATTCTGTTTTAAAATCTCCGCTGCTCTATCTTTTCTTATTTTTGTTAATGATATAACTACAATTACTAAATGCCAGACAAGATTGTTTGCAGATGATTATATTATTTATAATAAAATTCGGAGTACTGTAGTTAAATCCAGGCTTCAGGATGATTTAAATGAAATAAGTAATTGGGCTGCTGCAAATAAAATGACAATTACTGCTAGGAAAAGTTAGTTCATTGCATTTAGCAGATCCAAAGGGGAAATCCCTCATAGCTATCACATGGGTAGGGAAAAATTCCACAGGTGTAAAGGTAAAATGCACGTATCACGGAGGGGACCCCGGAACCGGGTAGAGCACCGCACGCAGGCCAGTCGGTCCATTGTGCTTCCAACGTGACCCCTGGGAGGGAGGGATGAGGGGAGAGACCCAAAGGGCGACCAGATCGGATGCCGACGGCCGCAAACATGGATGTGGTCCCTAACGTTTCCAAATAGAACGCATCCGACTCAGCACGGTCCCTGCCCACAAGCCTCTAACCTCCAGGGTACCCCGGAGTGGAACCCCACGCTGAGGAGAGGCCTAACTGCACGGTACCGCAGCGACGCCAGGAAAGAAACCTTTACAGAGCGCAAGCCACCGCCCAGCCGCAACCCGCAGAACACCGTCGCCTGGTCCTAAAACCATGAAACAAATGACAAGGAAGATGATGGGTACAGGAAATGAGAGGAAGGAGAGTCGTGGTAGAAGATAAACCACCCCAGCATTCGCCTGGCGACCCGAGGAAACCACGAAAAACCCATGTGCCAGAGTGGGTGGTCGCCGGGATCGATCCCGGGACCTCCCGAATGCGGGCCACAGACATAACCTCCTGAGCCATTCCGCAGGTGGATAGCTGTAAATATTTGGGAGTGTACTTAGCAAGTAACGCGGGATGGGACGATCAGGTAAATTCTGCATCTAGGAAAGCATGGAAAACATTACATTTCTTAATGAAGGTACTGAAAAAAGGGAGCGCAAAGTCCAAGGAAATTGCCTACAAGTCTTTAGAGCGGCCGATTATGGAATATAGAATATCATGTTGGCTCCCGTTTAGATTCGTTAGAAAAGATATAGAGAAGGACTATAAAATTCATAAAAGGAAGTAAATATTTTGGGTCTACAAAAGGTGAAGAGATCAGATGGGAGCCTTTAAAAGTTCGACGTAAGAGGCATCGTTTATGCGCATTATTTAAAGTTTATGCTGGTTTAAATACATGAGTGGGCGTTTGTGAAACATTGGGGAACCCGATATTTTACGGAAGAAACGACTATTTGTTTAAAATTAAGGGCAGAAGGCATAGAACCGACATAGCGGGTTTTCTCTGTCCGTGGGGAAATTTAGGAAAAATCTAAATAGAATAAATGTTGGATAATTAATTTTAAAGGTTGCTTAGGTGTATTTTTGTAATTTTATAAACCTGTTGAGAATACTAGTGGTAACTTATTGACTATACTGATTGGATAGGTAATTAGTGAACGTAAATAGTAAAGTAATAAATGATTTCAAAACTTTTAGCTATTACGTTACAAAACCATAAACTGGTAGCAATAATAATATGATTCGTTGATAGAACGGTTTTATTCACATTATTGTTTATTACTCATTATATTATCATTGTTTGTGCGTTTAATCTTTGTAATTCCATTTTGCATGTTTAACTCTGCCACCGGGTAATAACCATTTGCAGTGAATAAATACATACGTACATGTGTACATATATACTAGGAAATCTCTCCACACTAGAATTGCTAAACTGATTTTATAACTATGAGCCGTAATGCCATAGGTCGTCTTTCCTAAGGCTGTTTTAAGTGTAAAGTAAAATGAAAGCTTATGCTTTGATATGAACTATGTAGAGACAGACAGACAGTCTTTGTTCACTCTAAACAATTCACCACCAGACCACTTTGCTTTTACCCATATCAGACAGGCACCTAACTGCAAACGTATTAACAAATAGCACATAAATAAAATTCTGTTGTCAATTTTACTACGTATTTCATAGTTTTGTAGTTATTAACGATTTATGGCGTCGAATTGCACAGTGGAAGGCATATGTTTAAACCTTCAGACTGCAGTATGTCTATAAGCTCCTGTCATATGCATAATACAGAATTGTTAAAAAAGAAGAAACAGACTTTAAATATTTATTTATAATGAACGACCATACGACACATCATTGAATAGACGAAATTTCAAAGTTTTAAGCCCCACTTATTAGTTTCATTCCGTACTTACAGCGGCGCTGTGTTTGTTTCCGAGAAAATGGCGACGTCACAGGAAAAGTCGTTTTGTGTGCTGCATTATGCAAAGAGTGAATCCATTGTTTCATTACAGCGTGCATTTCGTTGTAAGTCCAACAACGAGCCACCTCGTCATAAAAAATTTACAATTGATGGTTGTGCATAACAAATGGTGCTCATTTTGAACACGTAAAATAAAATTTTGAAATTTTCTTCTATTCAGTGATGAATCGCATGTGTCGCCACCTATTGTCTTCTTCTTCTTTCTCTGTTTAACCTCCTCTTATGTAGGACTTACACCCCCAGGACTTACAGGCGGGTGCCTGGGGTCAGAGACCCGTCGGGGAGCAGACACTCATGGATCAGACAGAATATCCAGGATGGGTAGTCAGGAAGTACATGAAACGAAATGATGGTGTAATGGATGAAAGGAAAGGTGATGATGGAGCAGTTGGTGGAAACCGGAGAACCCGGAGAAAACCCGCCCAGACGCCGCTTTGTCCACCACGAATCCCACATCCCACATGCGGGCCCCTGGAATTGAACCCGGGCCGTCTAACCAGTCGGCCATGGCGCCGTCCGTCATCTATTGTCGTTCATAACCCTATCAAATTGGTCGACTTTAATTTCTGACTAAACAAGAAAAACCTAATATATGTTTCTAGAAGGAATATATTGCAGCCATTTAGACAACGAAAATATTCATTCTTTAATAGCAGTTCCTTTCTAAATATGGACAGAGATATATGAAGTATTAAATTTTATTTTACTATTATACAGACCTTCAGACCTTAGGACTTTTATTCAGTTTATCACAAAGAATTATACTTTGAAAATAGCGACTATAATATTTTCCACTGCAGAGAAATTCTTTTAGCCCTTGCTTAAGTTTTTAAAAGGGAAGTTAAACGTTTCGGAAGAAAAAATGCCTGGCTCTTAAGTGTATCAGTGTAAAGCAATAGAAAAAAGATTTCTGATCTCATTTGTTGTAGATTGTGACGTGTAGTATTTTTATTATTCTATCACTTGTATCAGAGACAATGTTGTACTACTTAAACACCAATTTGGATATAGAATTGAGAATAACTCATAATGCCACGTGTAATCAGTATTGTAATGTACAGCCGAAGCATAGACATGTACAGTGCGTCCGTTATATTGCGGGCCGCTTATGCGTGTTCCTCGCACTGTCTAATACACTGTGGGGTTTTCCGTTCTAAAACTCCCGCGTTACTTACGCATAATAGTAACATGCACTATGGAGACTACTAAGCTTGTTATAAGTGTACTGAAAGTAGTGTTCATCTGCATTGTGAAGTAGGTTTGTGATTACGTAATAGTTTTACGTATTTTATTTTAACTTGAAGAAGGTTATGTTGTGCTGTTTTTGTTTTGTTTGTTTACGTAATTTTAACTGCTATTACGCAATAACGAGAAGCTGATTTTAAGATGTAATTTTTTTGTTACACTCCAAGTTTTAAACTATAATATTTAACTTTGTTATTAAAACTGCTTCTATATATTATTTATGTTTGAATTTGCCTCGGCTGCGTCAGTAATGTTTGTAGAGTTATGTGCCTTTGGCAGGGTGCAGTGTGACAATGATTGTAGACATCACAGAATTTAAGTTTTTAAATTCACTTCTTTTATTAATCCTTGCATCTTTTTATAAAGCAACTTTTTAAGAACAGTGAGAATCGTTAATACTTTCACTTAGCGCGTATACACATTTTACGATTCACACGTAATATCTCAGTAAGGAACACATCTTCCATCTGTTCACTACCAAGGTTTGCCAGCAACTGAGTAACTTTCAACGGTCAAAACCCGTAAGCTTCGGTATTTCAAGTCTCTGATTGGCTAATGCTAGTCCAATAGAATATCTGTATTTTACTTAAAGCTTTTCGAATTATGCATCAATTTCATCAATTATTTTCCTCTGTTAGAAAATATTTTCTTTTTCACTTCTTAGACTTAACGTTCCCATTGTGCTAAACTTATTAACCATAAATCTAACAGTTTCTGGAACTGGAATACTAGGAAACTTTTCCTGAAAATATCTACAACCTGTCTACACGATTCATTTGTTGCTCTTATCGTACATAAAACTTCTTTGTCAAAGCGTGGACTTTTCGGTAGGAGTTTCAGTGGTCTAATAAGAATAATACAGGGTGGACCATTTAAGTTGATAAATGGAAGTTGATAAGGGGGAAGTTGACCCTAATTATAGGTTCCCATTTAAAAAAATTAAATTGACCCTAAATGACCACCATAACGTCCACCAAAAACACGACTAATGGCATTTTCTTTTCCAATAACATCAAGCAACTTTTATTAAAGGCATCTCTTACTACAACGTTAGTTTTGAAGATATTGTACTGTCTCAACTTAATGGTCCACTCTGTATAATGTAATTTACACACAACACAAATGTCTTGTATAAACTTTAACTTTTGAGATACACAATGAACAAACTCTCGTCATTACAACTCGAGTAAAGGGCAGAGACTGACACAGTATTACTAACTGATAAAACGTAGCCTTAAGTGTGCCATTCACCGCTAGTGGAACATACCGAGGTCACTGCAGCACTAGCGAGCTACGCATACATGCCATCTGTGGCCCAGCTATAAATCGACGGCGTGGTATTGAAATAGAATACTATACTAGCTATTGAAGTAACAGTACATGTAAATGATACAATATCTTTTCCATTTTTGTTGAAAACATAAACTTAAAAACACTGTTAGAAGGGGAAAAAAGAACATAAGGTACATTTGACAGGCCTATCCTTTCTCTGCCAAGCCTTAAAATACACCTAAATGAAAAAAATAAAGGTACATATATACTGTTCCATATACTATAGTGTAATATTAAATGATGCACAAATTTCCATTCTTTGAAAAAAAGTTGTGTAAATGACTTGTATGTCAGTTTAAAACTTAAAGTTAGAACTTAAGAATGGTACTCAGGTGAATACTTAAATCTAAAGATAGGTATAAGAATTGTATAAAATGTATTAACCACACATGTTAACAAAAGTATCAAAATAACAACGGTTATCAAAAAGGCATACTTACATTTTCATTATTCATGCTGCAAAAAAAAAAGCAGATCATCATAGGGCCTATCTAATAATGTAGATCAAAATTAGTACACTGCCGTTTGTGAAAATTGCAACACCAAGAAGGAAGCGCATGAATTCAATGAATTTAATACCACAGGTTAGGTATACGACAAGTAACAAATAAATTGTTCAAATCTATACATGGCCTTTGAGCCCTAATATTCAGTATTGGGTGTGGCATCCATGCGCTGCAATTAGAGCTGCTATACACCGTGGCATTGAATAAAAAAGGTTCTGAATAAGTTCCTGAGGGATTTCTCTCCACGCAGTTTGTATTCGAGCCCACAAATCCTAACACTGGTTACTGGAGGACCGTGACGCACCAGGTGCCGACCAACCATATCCCAGCCATGTTCGATGGGTGACATGTTAGGCGAGCGTGCAGGCCAGGGAAGCAATGGTACCCGTCGCTTCGAAGAAGGCTTGTACATTCCTGCAATATGTGGCCGGGCATTGTCCTGTTGAAATGTAGCCTGTGGAGGTGCCTGAAGCAGAGGAGTACCTCAGGCTCTACGACCACCGTTAGGTACCGATTGCTGTTCAAAGTGCCCTCAATTCGTAGGAGGCGAGATCGGTTGTGTAATCAATGGCAGCCCAAACCATCACACCTGGTGTTGTCCGCTATGCCGCTCAACAATACAGCCCTCCAGGTTGCACTCACCACGGTACTGCCGGACACGTATGCGGCAATCACTGTAGGACACGTTGAAGCGGAACTCGTCCGAAAAGACTACATTTTGCCACTCAGCACCCCAGTGATGGTGTTCATGTGCCCATTGCAGTCGGAGGAGCTTGTGGTTTCTGGACAATGGAAGCCGACGTAATGGCATGCATGTAACCAGTCCAACCTGCAGCAGACGGCGACGAACCGTTGATGCAGACAAGTTCACACCTGTTGCAGTGCTCCAGCGTCGAGCCAACACTGTGGATGAAGCTGTACGGTCCGTTATGGCTATGCGGACAAGATGAAGGTCATCCCGTGCTGTGATCATGTTCTATGGTCCAGTACCCGCTCTTCGCTGCGTAGATCTTCATCTATCCACTGCTTCCACACACTCATCACTGTCGTAACAGCATGCCCGTACGAGCCTAAATGTCACGGTATGACAAACCCGCTTCCCGGAGACCGATCATTCTGCCCCGTTCGAACTCACTCACATGCCGATATGGTTCCCTTTGACGTCGACGAGGCATACTGACACTCACTTTATTGTTTCCATCTTGTTTGACAGCTCTGGGCGCAACACTGACCTTGTCAGAACGACACGAGAGGGCTATGCTTGGTCTACGTGTACCCCATCTCTCTGCAAACCTAATCACTTATTGTCTGCGCACTCTTCTACACTTCTACCAAGTTTGGAGTAATTCGGGAAATTCTTTCTTGGTGTTGCAATTTTCACAAACAATAGTGTACAAAACATCCATTTTAGGACACACTGGCATGGTGCATTTAGGTGAAAAGTGCTTGTGTAAGGTATTTTTAAGATTTAAAATTCCCTACATAGTGAATTTGATATGTCCCATAAACATTCTCTCTTCAACTTATAAAACAAATGCAAATTATGGAATAAAATATTTACTGAAATGTCGAAATATTCACAACAAATCTGATGTGTTACACTGACAGGACTTTCTCTACTCTTGTACAAACTATTTTTACAAACGTTTATTCTTCATATGCTTCATGTTAATGGAGATATCGAGATGTCAATCTTATTGCCAATTTTCTTGTAGGTGCAAGGGGAATTGGTAAGTTTTAAGCTATAGTCAAATATTTTAAGAGCTGGTTGCTATGTGGAGTATTCCATTTTCTTTGCATTACCAGGACAAAAAATTGAATAACGAATTTGAGAAAAAGTATAAGTATTGGAAAATTTAAGGGAAAAACAAGCAATATCTCGAAAATTGTTCACTCAACAAAAGAAATGTATATGACATAAATTGTGAATTTTAACGCGATCTACATTTTTTGTGTAGTAAAATTTTGTCTATCTCTTATAGTTTACCAGTTATGCAAAAGTCGTTCACAATGAAGAATAATTTTGGAGACATTCCCAGAAAATTCGAAATATACATTTCATTTGTCATGAAAATATCTTAAACATATGATATTTTAATCAAAATCGTTGAGCCATTTTTGAGAAAATTAAAATTTTCGAAAAATGTTCCATGTAAAGGGTAATCTGGGGTGGGGGGATTTTCTTGAAAACCTTCGTGTCGCATCTCTGGAAGATACTGAACCTAAATATCCAGTTTGGTGTTTATCCGAGTGTTCGTTTCTGAGTTATGCTGTTCATAGACAGACACACACAGACACACAGACACACACACACGGCCATGTTTCCAAAAATGCTTTTTTTGGATTCAGGGGGTTTCAAAACATGTATTTCCGGTGAAATCTCGGTATCGAATTTTTGGGTGGAATACAATACTTTCCCTACTTACTATACGTAGTAGAGAAAGTAAAAGTCTGTTGAAACTATAATTTTATAATCTGTATGTAATAGATAGAGGTACATGCAACACAAAGATCCGTGTGATCGTCCTTTTTTAATTTTGTCATTTAATTTATTTTCACTAGCTATAAAGCTATAAGGCCATATTTTCCTACTTCAGTATTCAGTATTTCTTGGTATAATGTATGAGTGCTTCTTTAAATTGTATTAAATTTAGAGACGGAACCTCGATACTCTTGATACTTGGTGGTATCAAAGTGTGCCTAATACTTTGAATAAAATCTTCAATACTTTAAAATTTTTAAGTTTAGCATTATTGAAAGGTGTTGCGTTTAACGTTATGCTAGATAAGGAATGAAAGGAGTCGAGGCTTCATGTTCCTCGCACGTGTCCCCAAAGAGTTGCTGGAATATAGATCTTGATAGACCTTGATTGCATTTCCTGTGACCATTGAATTTCCATAGACCTTTGTGTTTAAATGAAAACATGCAAAACAATGGGGGAAGGAGTAGAGGGAGTCGTTTAACTTGCAAAATTAACTGAGTTGTGAAATAAACTGATTTAGCTGACACACTAAACAATTTTCTGCAATAGTCAGACTTAGTAACTCACTCTCAGCCATTACATTTACCTGCTTCGGTGACCAAAATCTGTGAATGCAGCAGAAACAAATCAGAGCTTAAGACGTGAGATATACAGCGCATAGAAATGTTTGTGCTTTCCTTCCATCTCTTAGTTTGTGTTTACTCAAGTCAAACTTTTGTACTAAACATACAGATGCTAATGTATATGAGCGGTGGTGGATAGTAGAGAGGTTTAATCCACAAAATTACTGTGTTTCCGAGTGTTATGTGGCTAATTTCTTATTACCAGATGAAAAAATACGTATGTTATGACGTGGTAGTTCTAAACAGTGATAGAATGATGTATCACACCCATTATTACTTTCTCTACTACGTATAGTAAGTAGGGGAAGTATTGTATTCCACCCAAAAATTCGATACCGAGATTTCACGGGAAATACATGTTTTGAGACCCCCTGAATCCAAAAAATCTGATGTGTTACACTCACATGACTTTCTCTACTCTTGTACAAACTATTTTTACAAACGCTTATTCTCCATATGCTTCATGTTAATCGAGATATCGATATGTCAATCTTATTGGTAATTTTCTTGTAGATGCAAGGAGAATATGCTAGGTTTTAAGCGATAGTCAAATATTTTAACGCTGGTTGCTATGTGGCGCATTCCATTCTCTTTGCATGTCCAGGACATAAAAAAATGAATAACGAATTTGAGAAAAAGTATAAGTATTGGAAAATTTAAGGGAATAACAAGCAATATCTCGAAAACGGTTCACTCAGCAAAAGAAATGTGTATGACATAAATTGTGTATTTTAACGCGATCTACATTTTTTGTGTAGTAAAAGTATGTCTATCTCTTATGGTTTACCAGTTATGCAAAAGTCGTTCACAATGAAGAATACTTTTGGAGACATTTCCAGAAAATTCGAGATATACATTTTATTTCTCATGACAATATCTTAACCATATTGTATTTTAATCAAAATCGTTAGAGCCATTTTTGAGAAAATTAAAATTTTCGAAAAATGTTCCATGTAAAGGGTAGTCTGGGGTGGGGGATTTTCTTGAAAACCTTCGTGTCACATCTCTGGAAGATACTGAACCTAAATACCCAGTTTGGTGTTTATACGACTGTTCGTTTCTGAGTTATGCTGTTCACAGACACACAGACACACAGACAGACACACACACGGACATGTTTCCAAAAATGCTTTTTTTGGATTCAGTGAGTCTCAAAACATGTATTTCCGGTGAAATCTCGGTATCGAATTTTTGGGTGGAATACAATACTTCCCCTACTTACTATACGTAGTAGAGAAAGTAAAAAAGCATTTTTGGAAACATGTCCATGTGTGTGTCTGTCTGTGTGTCTGTGAACAGCATAACTCAGAAACGAACAGTCGGATATACACCAAACTTGGTATTTAGGTTCAGTATCTTCCAGAGATGCGACACGAAGGTTTACAAGAAAATCCCCCCATCCCAGGATATCCTTTACATGGAACATTTTTCGAAAATTTTAATTTTCTCAAAAACGGCTCTAACGATTTTGATTAAAATATCATATGTTTAAGATATTTTCATGACAAGTAAAATGTATATGTTGAATTTTCTGGGAATGTCTCCAAAAGTGTTCTTCATTGTGAACGACTTTTGCATAACTGGTAAACCATAAGAGATTGACAAAATTTTACTACACACAAAATGTAGATCGCATTAAAATACACAATTTTCATATACATATTTTTTGTTGAGTGAACCATTTTCGAGATATTGCTTGTTATTCTCTTAAATTTTTCAATACTTATTTTCTCAAATGGGAATTCGTTATTCATTTTTTTGTCTTGGATATGCAAATAGTATTAATCTGTGGCAAAGGGAATGGTGCTGCACCTAGCAACCAGCTATTAAGAGATATGTATGTGCTTAATGGCTACTGTATTTATATATTGCCCTTGTAAATATATATTCCCCTTACATCTACAAGAAAATTAGCAATAAGATAAGAGTCTGCAAATGTTTATCTCGATAAATATGAAGTAGATGGAGAATAAGCGTTTGTAAAAATAGTTTGTACAAGAGTAGAGAAAGTCATGTGAGTGTTATGAAGCAGTAATTTGTATCACAATAATGTAAATGTCAGAGTGATTGTAGTGTGAATATGCATTGTTGTGTGACATTGATTTGAGATGTTTATTGATTGTAAGCATTGTCGAAGTGGGTTTATACGGCCTTACTGAAACTGACAATAATAGCGTACAATAATGTAGCGAGGGGGTGAGCTGTTTATCATTATTAGAGGCGAGCAAATGACGTCAGAGTGGCGTGTTTTTCTTAGAATTTGCTGGAACATTTTCCCTAGAGCATATGTTTTCGAAATTTTCATTGGACATAAATATAGACGCTAATGTTGGCGCGTTTTATTAACCAATAGCAGCTCGGTTATAATCTTTAGGCATATTGGGGCGAGGAAGTATAAATTCAGTGTCAGGGTCAAGTTTCACGTAGTTCAACGGAGGCATTCATGGAGTATACGTCGCATGGAGCTCATCAAGGTTACGCGTAGCAAATTTATGACAAATCTCTCGTGTCGTAAAGTTAATTACATAAAAAGTTGAAGTACGCGAATTAATAATGGGCAGTAAAGAAGTTATTATAACAGTTTCAGTTTGGCGTGTGTCAAGATTAATAGGTGAAAGTGAATAATGTGTTACGACAATAAAAGTGTAAAACAAATTCTTTTATCAGTGTTATCTTTGGATAAAAACTCCTTTCCGTTTACACACCTGTACAAAATAAGTGCTTGACCGAGAAATCATAGCTAGCCGGAGGACAGTGAACCCAAAATTAAATACAATAACAGGCGCTCAGCAAAAGATACCACGAAGTGACCGCGATGAATTGTCTTTTATACATGCGGCAAATAAACAGTAGCATTTTCAATTACAAACATTAATACTACCACAGTAACAAGAGTAGAGAAAGTCATGTGAGTGTAACACATCAGATTTTTTTAGTTGAGTTTCATGTAAAATATATACCTACTATATTAAATTTAACAGATTGCAGAATAAAGAAAAATTGCTAGTATTTGTTTTTGTATAGATAGAAAATCCTTTAAAAGAACGTTCATAGCACAAAATTTAGTTACAAAAAAGGGAAGCAAAGCCAATATTATTATTATTATTATTATTATTATTATTATTATTATTAGGCTAGAATAATAATAGGGGTGTATAAAGTGTGACATTAACAGGATGAAAAATTGCTGCCAATTGGAGAATGCCAAACAGGAACAATTTAGTACAGGGGGATTTATGAAGAACTGACACATTAATTACTTTCTCTACTACGTATAGTAAGTAGGGGAAGTATTGCATTCCACCCAAAAATTCGATACCGAGATTTCACCGGAAATACATGTTTTGAGACCTCCTGAATCCAAAAAAAGCATTTTTGGAAACATGTCCGTGTGTGTGTCTGTGTGTGTGTCTGTGTGTGTGTGTCTGTGTGTGTGTGTCTGTGTGTGTGTCTGTGTGTGTGTGTCTGTGAACAGCATAACTCAAAAACGAACAGTCGGATAAGCACCAAACTTGGTATTTAGGTTCAGTATCGTCCAGAGATGCGACACGAAGGTTTTCAAGAAAATCCCCCCACCCCAAACTACCCTTTACATGGAAGATTTTTCGAAAATTTTAATTTTCTCAAAAATGGCTCTAACGATTTTGATGAAAATATCATATGTTTAAGATAATGTCATGAGAAATGAAATGAATATCTCGAATTTTCTGGGAATGTCTCCAAAAGTCTTCATTGTGGACGACTTTTGCATAACTGGTAAACCATAAGAGATAGACAAAAGTTTACTACACAAAAATGTAGATCGCGTTAAAATACACAACTTATGTCATATGCATTTCTTTTGTTGAGTGAACCGTTTTCGAGATATTGCTTGTTATTTCCTTAAATTTTCCAATACTTATACTTTTTCTCAAATGCGTTATTCATTTTTTTTATGTCCTGGACATGCAAAGAGAATGGAATGCGTCACATAGCAACCAGCGTTAAAATATTTGACTATCACTTAAAAGCTACCATATTTTCCTTGCATCTACAAGAAAATTACCAATAAGATTGACATATCGATATCTCGATTAACATGAAGCATATGGAGAATAGGCGTTTGTAAAATTAGGTTGTACAAGAGTAGAGAAAGTTATGTGAGTGTAACACATCAGATTTTTTTTACTTTCTCTACTACGTATATTAAGTAGGGGAAGTATTGTATTCCACCCAAAAATTCGATATCGATGTTTCACCGGAAATACATGTTTTGAGGCCCCCTGAATCCAAAAAAAGCATATTTGAGAAAACATGTCCGTGTGTGTGTCTGTGTGTGTGTGTGTGTCTGTGTGTGTCTGTGAACAGCATAACTCAGAAATGAACAGTGTGATAAACACCAAACTTGGTATTTAGGTTCAGTATCTTCCGGAGATGTGACATGAAGGTTTTCAAGAAAATCCCCTCACCCCAGACTAACCTTTACATGGAACATTTTTCGAAAATTTTAATTTTCTCATAAATGGCTCTAAAGATTTTGATTAAAATATCATATGTTTAAGATATTTTCATGACAAATGAAATGTATATCTCATATTTTCTGGGAATGTCTCCAAAAATATTCTTCATTGTGAACGACTTTTGCATAACTCGTAAACCATAAGAGATAAGACAAAAGTTTACTACACACAAAATGTAGATCGCATTAAAATACACAATTTTCATATACATATTTTTTGTTGAGTGAACCATTTTCGAGATATTGCTTGTTATTCCCTTAAATTTTCCAATACTTGTACTTTTTCTCAAAATCGTTATTCATTTTTTTTGTCCTGGTAATGCAAATAGACTGGAATACTCCACATAGCAACCAGCTCTTAAAATATTTGACTATAGCTTAAAGCCTACGAATTCCCCTTTGTATTTACAAGAAAATTAGCAATAAGATTAACATCTCGATATCTCGATTAACATGAAGCATATGGAGAATAAGCGTTTGTAAAAATAGTTTGTACAAGAGTAGAGAAAGTCATGTGAGTGTAACACATCAGAATTTTTAATTGTTTCAAAATGAGTTATGCTAGCGACAACTTATTATAGTTGAAATGCAGAGGAATTTTGGGAGATTATTCACCTCTACAGCAAATGTTGAAAATGTCCTCCATCCTGCATAAGGTACAACTCAACAAGTCGTTCCATGTTACTGGCCACTCGTTGGAGGACTCTGTTGTCAATAGCTTGAATCTCCTGTGTAATGTTGTGCTTCAGATCGTTCAATGTCTGGGGACGTGTGACATAAACGCTGTCTTTTAAGCAACCCCATAAATAGAAGTCCGGCGATGTCAAATCCGGAGACCAGTAGCCACAGGTTCTTGTAAATTATCCGCTCGTCAAAGAAACTTGCAATTAGTGCCATGGATTCATTTGATGTATGGCATGTAACGCCGTCCTGCTGAAAATATCCTTGACTCAGCTCTACATCGTCTAGTTGCTCAGCAAACTCCATGAAAATCCGCTGGTACTCTGCAGTGTTCACATTGTTTAAAAAAGAAATTGATCCCACTATTCACTGTGCGGATATTGCGCACAAAACTCCGATTTTAATCGGGTACATAGCCGGATAAATGGAACCATGCTTTATCTGAGAACCATGTGATGGACAATTTGGCGGGATTTTGCACAATGAACGCCTGAAACCAATGACAATAATTCAGTCGTCTATCTTTATCTGGTTCCTGTAACTGATAGACAACCACAATCCTATACGGCTTTAGGCCTGCACTTTTCACAGCTCTCTGACACATGTAGTAGCTGTACCCTGTCTCCTGCGACAAAGGTCTTACTAATTTTTTGGGTGACTGATCCAATCGTGCTCTTACGTCAACAACAACCGTGGGAAGCCTAGATGAACGAGTTTTGCCTTTTTTATTCACCAGAGATCCAGTTTTTTCCAATTTGTTTACCAGTTATAGTATTGTGTTTCTTTGAGGAGGATTCCGAACACCAAATTCTCTCTGTTATGCTCTTTGAGTAGCTGTAATTGAATTCGTAATCCAATATTGCTTTACAAGGAAGAGTCGTTCATTCAATGTGTACTCTATTTTCATGTTGACTAGAAAAAAAATCTCAAAAACAGTTGCCGACAATAAAAATAACAATTACGAATAAAACATGAACATCTGCGCATCTAGTGTCAGGCAATCGATACTCCAGAATATTCTGCTTAATTTGTGCTAAAATTGGGACATTGAGTGAATTTCAAACAGAATAATTAAAGAAAGAAATGTGTCAGTTTTTAAAAAATCACCTTATAGTATAATTAGTATATACGATACAAAATTGGTTACATGCCATTATACACAGAAATCGACTAATAAGAACGTAATTTAGTGAACAGGCTATCGCCTTTACAGTCTTTTTTATAAAGTGAGTATCGAATATTGAGCATCGGTGCTCAAAAACCGGTATCGGCATCGAGTATCGAGAAATATTGGTATCGTTCCTTCACTAATTAGAATATTAAAGAAATATTTAAAATTATCACATATAATTATATTTTATATATATTTATGTTTAAAAATATTTCAGTGTAGATTTTTTTCTTCAAAACTCAGTGAGAGGAATTGTATTATGGACTTGGGTGAGACTTGAGCCGGCATTCACCCATGCCACTGGAAGCTAGAACGATAAGCGTTAGCGAACATGCCGGACCTCCTAGCCGTGGTCGCTGGAGTGGTCGCTCCGGCACTCCGCCAAGCTAAGGGTCGCGGGTTCGAGTCCCGCCACGGGAATGGATGTTTGTGTGTGTATGTGTGTTGCGGAAATAAGCGGCATGAAAACAGTAAAACACGGTAGCATAAACTGGGTATAATAAGGGAACTTAA
The DNA here is from genome assembly GCA_030765065.1 of Deroplatys truncata. Classification (NCBI taxonomy): domain Eukaryota; kingdom Metazoa; phylum Arthropoda; class Insecta; order Mantodea; family Mantidae; genus Deroplatys; species Deroplatys truncata. The sequence continues at coordinate 37,370,431 of CM060987.1, read as the reverse complement.
AAAAAAAATGACCAGTAGTAGGACTTTTGAACGTTATTATGTATATTACTAAAGTTAACTCTCAGCCTTAAAAGACAGTATGGAGGTAAATGATTCTGTTTAGAATCTTTTGAGACAGCGGTAGCGCGCTAGAAAACCGGTTAGTGCAGTAACGTCGGCTTTGTGTGGCGGCTCTTTGTTATAGTAACCATGCGGCCTCGCGAATTCCTCATCTCCCCTTTGCACTTCTCAAAAGACTCTGAACAGATAAGATCTCTATCTGTATCTAACGCATACATGTTGCCATTAGCTTCGTCCTTCTCTACTCTCGCGCTGTCGCCAAGTTGCTAACAACATGGTGTAAATGTTCAGCTGTTAAAATTTTCAGCTTTGAACACATACTATGCAGAATATTTTTACTTTCCCTACCACGTACATAGAAGGTAGAGAAGGTATTGCATTCCACCCAAAAACTCGATACCGAGATTTCACCGGAAATACATGTTTTGAAGCCCACTGAAACAAAAAAAAGATTTTTAGAAACAGCTCCGTGTGTGTGTGTGTGTGTGTGTGTGTGTGAAGAACAGCATAACTCAAAAACGAAAAGTCGGACAAATATCAAACTTGGTATTTAGGTTCAGCACCTTCCAAAGATGAGACACGGAGAGTTTCAAGAAAATTTCCCAACCCTAAGCTATCCTTTACATAGAACATTTTTGAAATTTTTTATTTCCTAAAAAATAGCTCTAACGATTTTGATTAAAATGCCATATTTTAAAGATACTTACATGAAAAATAAAATGAACATCTTGAATTTTCTGGGAATAGACTGTGAAGTCTTCTTCATTTGGAAGAAATTTTGTGGAATCTTGTACAAGTGGTAAACGTTAAGCGATAGACGAAAACGTATTGCATAAAAATGTAGATCTATTTAAATATACAATTTGTTTCAAATAACTGTTTTGTATCTTCAGCCATTTCCAAGATATCCGTTAATAATGGGTGGATTTGCTCAATATTTTGCCATTCAAGTCCCATCGATTTTCAGTTGTTTCTCGTGATCGCATGAAAACAGTATGGAATTTTAAGACTAGCATATAACGTCCAGTTCTTAAACATTTGACTATCGCTGTTTTTGTATCCTGACGAAACGTGTAATGTAGCTATTTCTGTGAAGGTTTATTTGGCTTAAAATGTAGTAGATAGAAAATAAGCTTTAGTGAGTATATTTTATATATCCCTAATAAAAGCTCGAGGATAGGGAAAGTCATGTGAATGTATCACATCGGATTTTTACGTATCATATTATATCATTTTTAGAGCCTTTAGGTTTCTGTGGGCACAAATTTATAGAGAAAAACAGTTTTTTCAGTGAAAGTACGATATTTTCTGCTTCTGTTTATCGCGCAGTGACTTATGAACTAAAAGGTAGATCGCAACATTTTTTTATCTTAGCCAGATTTGAGTAGAGTGCTGATACCTGCCAAGTTGAGCGTTTTAATTTTTAAATTAAATATTTTCGGGAAATTCCATACCTTTGCAATAGAAAAATTATACCGTGAGAATCTTTTTTGTTGTTGAGTTTACAACGGGGAACAAGCGAGAGAAAATGTTATGGAGACTTGAAGAAAGTTTATAAAAGAAGCTGGGATCCTGTAACTTCTTGCATTCATCGTGTATGACAAACCAAAGTCATCCATCTATTCAGCTAACAGGTGCCAGGCGCGAGATAGGAGGCAGTAAAGGTTAAGGAAGTGATATGTTTATAGAGTGTGGTACATTCTGAAGTGTTATGAGGTTATTTATTTAACATTTTATGTAAATATTAATAGTTATGGAGCGAGAAACTAGGAAGAGACGAAATGTTGGCAAACTAAATAAAAACTCAAATCAATGATGAATGTGTTGGATTACTCAAGTAAACTGAGTGTTAGTAGGGCAAGTAAAAGAACTGGCTAACGCTACCGGGTGTTCAGAACCAGTAGTGAATAGCATAAAAAAAGGAACAAATGAATGGGCCTTTAAGGACTCCTTAAAAATAAGGTAAAAGATAGGAGAAACAAAAACACGCTAGGTAAACGCAATATGATGGAGTATAGCAAAGCGGAGTGCGGTGATGTTCATTCTTTGCTGTTTGAAAACATTCCACACACGTTGAATGTGATTTTGTCAAGGGGAAACAGTGATAATACCCTACCAAATTATAGTTATTATTATTTTATATTTTAATTTTCTGTGTTAATATACATTTTTATGCCTGTAAACTCGTATTTAAAAGTACTGCAAATACAAAGAGGAGACAAAGTGCAGGTGTTAATTAAATATCTTACTTAGTTAAACAGAAGTGCAGATATTTCACTATTTGGTGATGTATCATTCACAAAATGACATTAGATTGGTAGACCGATCGCAAATGGGCGCCAAGTTGTAAGCGTACGAACAGTACTTGTGGCAACAATGCGACCTATTTTAAAATGTACTGTATTTTAAGTGTGAGACGCGTTATAAAATATTTGTTGCCAAAGTTGATATCTTTAACACTCTGTCCGCACGAAAAGAATATGTTTGTGAGGTAACAACTAACAGAATCGGGAATAAGAAAATACTTACCCTCGCAACATCCATTATTGTAGTAGTTAAGACTGAGGAAAAACACTGTTGTAAAATGTAAAAAAAAATGTTGAAAGAGTATGAATTAAGTTAAAAAAATAAAAATAAAAGCTTGTGTCTGAACTTTCAAATTTTTTCCAAAGATAAGAGAATACACATTTTACATAAATTATTAATATTAAAATATATTGAATAAAGAAAACTTTTCAGGAAAAACAGAATGGAATTTAGAAGTTATTTTTAATATTTTGAAGCTTAATGGCGAAACATAGCAGACTTTCCAAAGAATAGAAAATTCTTTCTTTTTTCTCCAGAACGACGAAGGGTAATCGGCTGGATAGAATCCCGGAGCTTTCACTCTGAGTTGCAGCTTTTATTGAATGAAAGCTTAATTCATTCATACTTCATGGCACTCCTACCGTTGTAATTAGGAAGCCGAAAACCGGGATAATTGTGATAAACTCGATTAACGCTATAAACTTTTCGTTGCACCATTTCATGAATCTGAATCCACCACTGCATGCATTTTTAAGTGAAACTCTCACAAAAGTCACTTCACTAATGGGAATGAAACAAAGATGAATTATATTATATGTGGCGATCGAATGCCCAAGCTAAAATACTAACGAAAATACCAAAAGAAAATGAAGAATTTCATTCACAAAAGTTAAAGAAATGTTATTCCAAATCAATGATCAAACATTTGTGAACATGAAAAATTGTTTTTGTAGATTGTTTATAACGGTGTTTATTAACGAAGTTATGAAAACATCTCGCCTAGATGTGGACGCACTGTCGTGCAGCCTAAATTCTTCAGGTTCAGGCAACTTCACCGCTTTATCTGTAAAGCGGGCCAATCTACTCCACAGGCGGAGCCCAGAAACGTTGCAGACATACGAGAGTAGAAGATGTCTGCTGCTTTACCTAATTCAGGAAATATATTAAGAAAAGCATAAGTTATGTGACTTCGTCTGCGCTGGGAAGGATTGACGTGTGATACATATCAACTAAGGATTTGAGATACCTACCATACGAGTGTAAAAAGTTATTGAAAATAATGAGAATCCTGATACCGCTCTAGAACCATCTCTAATGAAATATTTTAAAAGGCTAAATTCCGATAAAAATGTTGTAGTTTTTATATCACAAAAGAGTATGATAGAAATAGGAAAGCAAATGTTTATAGGCTGATATAAACGCCAAAATTGCTAGGCCGTCCTACAGTGCATTCTGTTTCACCAGTTCCCAAATTTTTAAAAGAAATAGGTTGGCACCTTATGATCAAATGTAAAGTTATGAGAATATCATGAATTATTATACATCACTATTAAAAGTGGCTTGGAGAGTGGACTGACGTCAGGAGTAGTGTACTATAATACGACTACTGTCTTCCCGAGTTACTAAGGTATGTTATGTATATTGAAACATCTTAGGGTACTGCTACTGAAATTTATAACTGCTACATTTATTATCACATCTTTACAATCTTTAAATTGTGTATAATTTGTGCGTTTTATTTTATGCCTGCCAAAATTGCATTGAGATACCATCAGACTTTACATTTAAAAAGAACTGAATTATAAAGTTATTCATTACTGAGAAATCAAATTGTTAACTTAAATCAAAGCTAACGGAATTTTCAATCTTAGCATTAAGCCAGAAATCAGTTATGATGTAAAGTGAAGGTATAATGGTGCAGGTATAAATAAAAACATAATTTTCAATGTATATTTTCTTCTGTAACCTGAAGTAAATAACGTATTTTAAACTTATTTCTAAAACAAAATAAAAATTGTGGACAGTTTCATACTTCTATACATTATGAAAATATGTGGAAAGTTTAGTAAAACTATATCAAATATTTTAGGAGAAAAATGAGGTACAATACCCGAAAATGCGAATAATGTAACAAATAAGAACACCGGTTACTAAAAAAACACACTTTATTTATCACTTAGGCACTCAGCGTAGCACAAAAGTCCTTTTGGCATGCTCGGAACACAACACAACTGATCTGTCGGATCAAATCACAACTGAACTGCTAGAGGGGACCACACCCAGCCGTCATTCCATTCCTGACAACAGGAATAGAGTACTGCAATGGGCAGCAATCTGCGCGGAATTGCTAAGGTATGTTATATTTTACTGAAACGTCTTTATCTTCAAATTCATGAAGACTTTGTGTGGTTATTATCTCCACGGCGCTGCGACAGCGTTACTGCCTGTAGCAATACGAAGGAATTCGATTTAGATCGCTAATACCGGCATAGGGATATTTCTCTTGCAGTAGAGCCTCATTCAGCCTCATTGGATCCTTGGTGATCAATTGAGAGGCAACTAGATGGAAAATTAGCTTCTCTGGTCTCATACACTGTGGCCGAATGTGGAGGGAATGTGACATGCTGACTCAGTGCCGCCCCTATCACTGCAATGTGTCCTCAGAAGACACGGAAAAGTGTATAGCGGATGTCAGGGCTCGTCCAGTAATTTTTACTTTCTCTATTACGTAAAGTAAGTAGAGTGTCTGTGTGTGTCTGTCTGTGAACAGCATAACTCAGAAACGAACAGTCGGATAAACACCAAACTTGGTATTTAGGTTCAGTATCTACAACGGATGCGGCACGAAGGTTTTCAAGAAAATCCCCCACCCCAGATTACTCTTTACATGGAAGATTTTTCGAAAATTTGAATTTTCTCAAAAATGGCTGTAACGAGTTTGATTAAAATATCATATGTTTAAGATATTTTCATGACAAATAAAATGTATATCTTGAATTTTCGGGGAATGTCTCCAAAAGTGTTCTTCATTGTGAACGACTTTTGCATAACTGGTAAAGCATAAGAGGTAGACAAAATTTTACTACACAAAAGATGTAGGTGGCGGTACAATACACAATTTATGTCATATACATTTTTGTTGTTGAGTGAACCATTTTCGAGATATTGCTTGTTAATCCCTTAAATTTTTCAATACCTATTTTCTCAAATTGGAATTCGTTATTCATTTTTTGTCTTGGATATGCAAAGAGTATTAATCTGTAGAAAAGGGAATGGTGCTGCACCTAGCAACCGGCTATTAAGAGATATGTATGTGCTTAAAGGCTACTGTTTTTCTATATTGCCTTTGTAGGTATATTTTCCCCTTACATCTACAAGAAAATTAGCAATAAGATAGAGTCTGCAAATGTTCTCGATTAAAATAAAGTAGATGGAGAATAAGCGTTTGTAAAAATAGTTTGTACAAGAGTAGAGAAACTCATGTGAGTGTAACACATCAGATTTTTACTTTCTCTACTACGTATAGTAAGTAGGGGAAGTATTGTATTCCACCCAAAAATTCGATACCGAGATTTCAACGGAAATACATGTTTTGAGACCCCCTGAATTCAAAAAAAGCATTTTTGGAAACATGTCTGTGTGTATGTCTGTGTGTGTGTCTGTGTGTCTGTCTGTGTGTGTCTTTCTGTGAACAGCATAACTCAGAAACGAACAGTTGGATAAATACCAAAGTTGGTATTTAGGTTCAGTATCATCCAGAGATGCGACATGAGGGTTTTCAAGAATATATCCCCACTCCAGATTACCCTTTACATGGAAGATTTTTCGAAAATTTTAATTTTCCCAAAAGTGACTCTAACGATGTTGATTAAAATATCATATGTTTAAGATATTTTCATGCCAAATAAAATGTATATCTTGAATTGTCTTGGAATGTCTCCAAAGGTGTTCTTCATTGTGAACGACTTTTGTATAACTGGTAAACCATAAGAGATAGACAAAATTTTACTACACACAAAATGTAGATCGCGTTAAAATACACAATTTTTATATACATCTTTTTTGTTGAGTGAACCATTTTCGAGATATTGCTTGTTAATCTCTTAAATTTTTCAATACTTATTTTCTCAAATGGGAATTCGTTATTCATTTTTTGTCTTGGATATGCAAAGAGTTAATCTGTGGCAAAGGGAATGGTGCTGCACCTAGCAACCTGCTATTAAGAGATATGTATGTGCTTAATGGCTACTGTATTTCTATATTGCCCTTGTAAATATATATTCCCCTTACATCTACAAGAAAATTAGCAGTAAGATAAGAGTCTGCAAATGTTTATCTCGATAAATATGAAGTAGACGGAGAATAAGCGTTTGTAAAAATAGTTTGTACAAGAGTAGAGAAAGTCATGTGAGTGTAACACATCAGATTTTTTTGTCTTGGATATGCAAAGAGCTATAATCTGTGGCAATGGGAATGTTGCTGCACCTAGCAACCAGCTATTAAGAGATATGTATGTGCTTAAAAGCTACTGTTTTTCTATATTGCCCTTGTAAATATATTTTCCCCTTACATCTACAAGAAAATTAGCAATAAGATAGAGTCTGCAAATGTATAACTCGATTAACTTGAAATAAATGGAAAATAAGCGTTTGTAAAAATAGTTTGTACAAGAGTAGAGAAATGTCATGTGAGTGTAACACATCAGATTTTTACTTTCTCTACTACGTATAGAAAGTAGGGGAAGTATTGTATTCTACCCAAAAGTTCGATACCGAGATTTAACCGGAAATATATGTTTTGAGACCCCTGAATAAAAAAAAACATTTTTGGAAACATGTCCGTGTGTGTGTCTGTTATTCTGTGTCTGTGTGTGTGTGTGTGTGTGTCTGTGTATGTGTGTGTCTGTGTATGTGTCTGTCTGTGAACAGCATAACTCAGAAACGAACAGTCGGATAAACACCAAACTTGGTATTTAGGTTCAGTATCTTCCAAGGATGCAGCACGAAGGTTTTCAAGAAAATCCCCCCACTCCAGATTACCCTTTACATGGAAGATTTTTCGAAAATTTTAATTTTCTTAAAAATGGCTGTAACGATTGTGATTAAAATATCATATGTTTAAGATATTTTTATGACAAATAAAATGTATATCTGGAATTTTCGGGGAATGTCTCCAAAAGTATTCTTCACTGTGAACGACTTTTGTATAACTGGTAAACCATAAGAGATAGACAAAATGTTACTACACAAAAGATGTAGATCGCGTTACAATACAGAATTTATGTCATATACATTTTTGTTGTTGAGTGAACCATTTTCGAGATATTGCTTGTAATTCCCTTAAATTTTTCACTAATTTTCTCAAATGGGAATTCGTTACTCATTTTTTCTTGAATATGCAAAGAGTATTAATCTGTGGAAAAGGGAATGGTGCTGCACCTAGCAACCAGCTATTAAGAGATATGTATGTGCTTAAAGGCTACTGTTTTTCTATATTGCCCTTGTAAATATATTTTCCCCTTACATCTACAAGAAAATTAGCAATAAGATAGAGTCTGTAAATGTTTATCTCGATTAACATGAAGTAGATGGAGAATAAGCGTTTGTAAAATAGTTTGTACAAGAGTAGAGAAAGTCATGTGAGTGTAACACATCAGATTTTTACTTTCTCTACTACGTATAGTAAGTAGGGGAAGTATTGTAATCCACCCAAAAATTCGATACCGAGATTTCACAGAAAATACATGTTTTGAGACCCCTGAATCCAAAAAAACCATATTTAGAAACATGTCTGTGTGTGTGTCTGTGTGTCTGTCGGTCTGTGTGTCTGTGTGTCTGTCTGTGTGTGTGTCTGTCTGTGAACAGCATAACTCAGAAACGAACAGTTGGATAAACACCAAACTTGGTATTTATGTTCAGTATCATCCAGAGATGCGACACGAGGGTTTTCAGGAAAATCCCCCATCCCAGATTACCCTTTACATGGAAGATTTGTCGAAAATTTTAATTTTCTCAAAAGTGACTCTAACGATTTTGATTAAAATACAATATGTTTAAGATATGTTCATGGCAAATAAAATGTATATCTTGAATTGTATTGGAATGTTTCCAAGAGTATTCTTCATTGTGAACGACGTTTGCATAACTGGTAAACCATAAGGGATGGACAAAATTGTACTACACAAAAAATGTAGATCGCGTTAAAATACACAATTTATGTCTTATATATTTTTTTGTTGAGTGAACCATTTTCGAGATATTGCTTGTTATTCCCTTAAATTTTTCAATACTTGTTTTCTCAAATGGGAATTCGTTATTCATTTTTTTCCCTTGGATATGCAAAGAGTATTAATCTGTGGAAAAGGGAGTGGTGCTGCACCTAGCAACCAGCTATTAAGAGATATGTATGTGCTTAAAGGCTACTGTATTTCTATATTGCCCTTGTAAATATATATTCCCCTTACATCTACAACTAAATTAGCAATAAGATTGAGTCGGCAAATGTTTATCTCGATTAAAATGAAGTAGATGGGGAATAAGCGTTCTGTAAAAATATTTTGTACAAGAGTAGAGAAAGTCATGTGAGTGTAACACATCAGATTTTTGTCCTGGTAATGCAAAGAGAATGGAATACTCCACATAGCAACCAACTTTTAAAATATTTGACTATCGTTTAAAGCCTACCATATTCCCCTTGCACCTACAAGAAAATTAGCAATAACATCTCGATTAACATGAAGCATATGGAGAATAAGCGTTTGTAAAAATATTTTGTACAAGAGTAGAAATACTCATGTGAGTGTAACACATCAGATTTTTTAAATAGAATTTTAAAAGAGTGATAACAAATTCTGAACTCAAAATGAAGGTCCTACCTATATACATGCAAATAAACTCTCAAATATTACTGCTACAGCTACAAAAATGATTTAAAGCAAATGTAAATAACAGCGTAACATATATACATCAATTTCTCCAATATATAATTTTAAATTTCGAAGGTGTGCATTTAAATTTTCAACTTCTTAGCCCCGCGTTCAACTACAACGAAATTTCGCCTCAGTGTGCTTAATGCTTTATTTAGCACATTATAATACCTCCTGGTGTGTTGAAATCAAAAGGTTAAATTCGCATTATGCGCCAAAAGCAAAAGCAAAATGCGTGTAAGCAAAATGAATAAACAAAGAAAGAAGAGTGGAATACTCCTATAAATTTCTCTATCCATTATAGCGTCAAATATACGTTTGACACAGAAATTATTTCAAAATAGCAAAGAGGCTTAATTACATGCTGCATATGAAAACAAGTTTAAATAGGTGTAGTAACAAATTCCTGCGAAGGAGAAGAAACAACGAAAAATCGCCACATGTTGCGTTAGTTAAGTTCAGAATCTTTCAAGGCTTCGACACGAAGATTTCCAGCAATATCCTCCCTCCTCAAACTACACTTTACATGAAAGATTTTCCAAACTTTTCTATTTTCTCAAAATGCCTCTAACGGTTTTAATTAAATTACCATACATATTTACATAACAAATAAAATTATATAAGTCGAATCTTCTGGGAATAGCCTGTGAAGCCCTCATTATTCGGAAGGGATTTTGTATAATATTGTATAACTGGTAAACCATCATATATAGACAAAAACTTACTGTACTAAACAATGTAAATATATTTAAAACTAACAATTTATTTCAAATACTTTTTGTGTGGCATCAGCAATTTCCGAAATATACGTTCTTATTGGTTTGAATTTTCACTACTTGGTCATTTTAACTTTCTCTACTGCATACCTAGTAGGTGGAGAAGGTATTACATTCCAACAAAAAATGCGATACCGAGATTTCACCGGAAATACATGTTTTGCGGCTCCCTGAATTAAAAAGAAACATTTTTAGAAAAAGATCCGTGTGTGTGTGTGTCTGTCTCTACAGTATAGCTCAAAAACGAAGAGTCAGATAAATACCAAACTTGATATTTAAGTTCAGTATCTTCTAAGGATACCACACGAAGATTTTAAAGAAAATTCTCTCTCCCCTACTACGGAACATTTTTCGAAATTTTTGATATTCTAAAAATGGCTCTAATGCTTTTGGTTAATATACCACATATTAAACATATTTATATAACAAAATATATATCTTGAATTTTCTGGGAATAGTCAGTGAAGTCCACTTCATTTGGAAGGAATTTTATATAATCTTGTGTAACTGGTAAACGTTAAGCGATAGACGAAAAACACAATTTATTTAGATAAGCTTTTTGTTGCATAAACCCTTTCTGAGACATCCGTTATTAATGGTTGGAATATTTCATTACTTGGTCAATCTCTTAAAGTCCTGTCAATATTCAGTTGTTTCTCGAAATTGCATGGAAACAGTATGGAATTATAAGGCCAGCATATACCGTCCAGTTCTTAAACATTTGACTATCGCTGTTCTCTGTGTATCTATAATGAAATGTGTAGTGTTCCAATTTCTGCATAGGGTTATTAGGATTAAAATGTAGTATACACAAAAATAAGCTTTAGTAAGAATATTTTGTATATCCACTAATAAAGATAGAGCATAGAGAAAGTCATGAATTTATTACATCAGGTTTTTTCAAAATACTGTCGTTATTCAGATATTTCTGATGATTTTATGGAAAGTGTATGGAATTTCAAGGTCAGCGCAATATAGTGACATTTGACTATCGGTGGTTTTATGTATCCTTTATTTCTACAACGAAAAGTGTAATGAAACTATTTCTGCAAAGATTTATCTCGATTAGCATGAAGTAGATGGAAAAATTAGCATTTGTAGGTATAGTTTGTGATAACTATATAGAAATAAATCATAGTGCGTAGAGAAAGTCATGTGAATGTAACACATGAGAAATTTTTAAATTTAATTATTTTAGAATTCGCTTCGTGTTAATCACAATATACGTACAATTTCTGAATTATTATTAGCAGGAAGTGAGCTGCTGTTTGAGTATAATTAGCCATGCGCTCTTGAGACAAACAAATGAACATGCTCATGTTGGTGTGTTATATTAGCATCCAGATAGAACTAAGCTTTGGAAACTAAAAACATCTGATGTATTATTTTTTCTGATTTTCTCTATTCTCTATCGCTTATTAGCGGGTATACGAAAGTTTACTTTCCTATCTACTTCATTTTAATCGAGATAAACCTTTCGGAAGTAGCTACATTAAACATTTCGTTATAAATACAAAGGGAACAATGATAGTCAAATGCTTTAAAACTAGACGCTACATGCAGGCCTTAAAATTCCTTACTATTTCCTTGACATCACGAGAAACATCTGAAAATCGACAGGACTTTAAAAGAATAATTATTGAAAATTCTAACCATCAATGACGGATATCTCGAAAATGCTGATGCCACAAAACGTTATTTGAAATAAATTGTGTGTTTTAAAGAGAATTACATTGTTTGTGTAATACGGTTTCGTGTATCGCTTAACGTTTATCAGTTATACAAGATTATACAAAATTCCTTCCGAATGAAGAGGACTTCATAGGCTAATCCCAGAAAATTCCAGATAAAGTTTTATTTGTTATGTAAATATCGTTAATATCTGGTGTGTTCATCAAAACGTTAGTCATTTTTTTTAAAAAATGAAACATTTTAAGAAATGTTCCATGTAAAGGGTAGTTGGGAGTTGAGGGATGTTCCTGAAAATCTTCGTGTTGCATTTATGGAAGATACTCAACTTAGATATCAAGATTGGTATTTATCAGACTTTTCGTTTTTGATTTGTGTGTTCACACACACACACATGCATACACACAAGCGCGCACACGGACCTTTTTCTGGAAATGTTTCTTTTATTCAGCGGCCCTCAAAACATGTATTCTCGGTGAAATGTCGGTATCGAATTACTGTTTTGAATTCAGTACCTTCTCTATCTACTATGCACGTACTGTCGAGTAACATCACAATGCGTTGCTGAAGTATAATGGATACCATAACAGTTCAGTTAGGCCAATGTAATCAGCGTATTCTAGTGTGGTCAATCAAAAAGTAATAATATAATTTATGCACAAATGCAAACCAAAGGCATTAAGGGTTACTGAATAATCAGTTGGAGTCATAATAGACATAAGAACACAAGGATTCATAATACATGAAGAACAAGAAGAAGAACAGGACACAAATCCCACGAAACATATCACTGGCTGCTGACGCTAACTCTAGCAACAAAGACTAATTTCTCTTTTAAGCCAAGGGGACGCCATCCACAGTTTGAAACAGGAAGGCTCTAGACGCAACTAAAACATGCGCAGTAAATGTTGCCAAACAAAGAGATGAATTAAGATAAATGATAGAATCTCAAGCCAACACAACCTGATAGTTAACATCTAGGCTCCTTCCTGGTACCCGTACGATAAATCACTCAGTAGAATTAAAAACGTAATTTTCCTATCACCAAACTGGAAATAGCAAATACGCGGAAACTTCGTTAATAGAAATTATTGTTGAGGCAGTATTTTTAACACTTAAATAATTTCAGTCTAATTATATAATATGTAAATTCAATAAAGCAATATGTGTATGTAACAATATATAAAAAGTGCATATTACATATTGTATATGTTATATTATTGTATACATGTGTAATAATGTTATGTGAATGTATTGCGTAATTTAATAATGTAGGAGCTGTGAGAATAATAGGTTAAAAGTTGCTAACAACGAGGTAACAATGAGGTAACAATGAGTTAACCTTGAGGCAAAACTGAATTTGAAAGTTTAACAATACTACTTATGATTCTTGCAAGCAATAATGTAATTTTTGAGACAGTTTAAAAATAGCCAATCAACAACCAGAAAAAGCTTTAGTTAAAAGAAGGTATTCAATTGGAGTAGGATTAACCAATCAGAAAATGAAATATAGCAAAATTTAGACATTTAGAGTTCAGTTGGTTGTAGACTGTTTCTAACCGGATGCGAGATGCGTGCTCGAGAAATTTAATACGTATTCGTGTGTTTAGTGTTAAAAAGTGCAAGTAATTAATTAAAGAATCTCACAGCTCGCTATATCAGTGAAGTGTTGTTTAAATCGGGTCAAGAATTAATAAAAAAAAAGAGTGCATTAAAAATTATAATCTGTGTAAGCTTACATTCTTCAGCCGCATCACGCCCTGTTAAGAAATTCATGTCTCTAAAATTAATACTGACGCAGCCGAGGCAAACATAAATATATAATATCTAAAGAAACAGTCAAATTACAAAGCTAATCTTTTTAAGCTTGGGGCGAAGGCTACCGGAAACTTTTTACCATACGTGTGGTTGCAACTACTTCAAGTTTGGCTCCCCAACAGTTGAACTACAATACAACTCCTACTTCAAATTGGTTTTCCATACGTGGGGCACAAACTAATTACTTCAAATTGGCTCCCAAAGCGTGGGGAAAATAACAATACAACAAAACAACTTCTTCATTATTTAATGCATTTACTCATATTTTAAGAAGTTGCAGTCTGTTCCGTTCATATTTCTATGAGATTTTCTGAGACAGTGGTATTCTCAAGATATTCTCACAATTTCAAGTATAAAGCAGAAATTCCATTTCATGAACCTAATATCAAACATTAAGCTTAAAAAATTAAATAACTGAATCCTAACTGCTCATTTATTTTACAGCTTCCTCGACGTTCGATCACCCTAAATCTGGGCACAAAAATATTACACCAGTCCAATGTCTAATAATGATTTTATAACACAGCTTTAAGGAATATTTCATACAATATATTTGTTAGAATGCTGGAAAAGACCAAGGGTATTTCTTACAGGATTTTTGTACAGTTAAAATTGTCAAATTAAACATGACAGAGTTCAAATAATTCAAAATTAACGTAGTAGTAGTAACATAGGGGAAAAAATTTAATGGCAGCTCCAAGAATTCAAAGCGGCCAACTTTAAACTAACCTAAAGTAATGTCAACCTTAGGATGAGGATTACTAGTTCCAAGTCAGTAAATCAAATCTTGGTTTGAAACAACACAAGTTGACTAACACACAGTTCCCAGCTCTAAATATAGCATCGTATTGTATTTAATGGAAATGGTGTTGTAAAAACAACAGTTAAAAAGTGTGGAAAATTTATGTAAGCACCAAAACAATTCCAAATAAACCCACATGTGGAAACACTACGGCCTCTACCAGACCAACAATTATTTGCTTTAAACTCAAGATAATACCTGGACCACCAAGTAACAGCTGCAATTAGCAACAATTTCGGCCATTTCTTTACCAGCATATATATTAAAAGCAGTTGGTGGTACTGAAGCCAATGGAACAAACAGAATGTCCCAAAAGTAACCAGAGAACACTACAACAGAGGAAATAAGTCACATTTGGCTTTTGGTGAATTCCAATAGCTTGCGTGTGGCATTTATAGTAGTAGTAGTAGTAGTAGTAGTAGTAGTTGTTAATAGTAGCAGTAGTAGTTATTATTATTATAATTATTATTATTAACTACTACTGCCTACTGCTATTACTAATAATATTATTAATAATAATAATTATTATTAATAGCAGTAGGGAGTAGTAGTTAATGTTAATAATAATCATATTAGTAATAACAGTAGGCAGTAGTAGTAGCAGCAGTAGTAGTTAATAATAATAAAAATAATAATAACAATAATAATAGTAATAGCAGCAGGCAGTAGTAGTTAATAATAATATTAGTAATAGCAGTAGGCAGTAGCAGTTAATAATATTAGTAATAGCAGTAGTATTTAGTAATAGCAGTAGGCAAGTAATAGTAGTAGGCAGTAGCAGTTAATAATAATATTAGTAATAGCAGTAGTATTTAGTAATAGCAGTAGGCAAGAAATAGTAGTAGGCAGTAGCAGTTAATAATAATATTAGTAATAGCAGTAGTATTTAGTAATAGCAGTAGGCAAGTAATAGTAGTAGGCAGTAGCAGTTCATAATAATATTAGTAATAGCAGTAGTATTTAGTAATAGCAGTAGACAGTAGCAGTTAATAATAATATTAGTACTAGCAGTAGTATTTAGTAATAGCAGTAGGCAGTAGCAGTTAATAATAATATTAGTAATAGCAGTGGTATTTAGTAATAGCAGTAAGCAGTAGCAGTTAATAATAATAATATTAGTAATAGCAGTAGGCAGCAGTAGTAGCAGTAGTAGTTAATAATAATAATAATAATAATAATAATAATAATAATAATAATAATAATAATAATAATTTAGTAATAGCAGTAGGCAGTAGTAGTAGCAGCAGTAGTTGTTAATATTGTTATTATTATTAGTAATAGCAGTGGTATTTAGTAATAGCAGTAGGCAGCAGTAGTAGTTAATAATAATAATAATAATAATAATAATAATAATAATAATATTAGTAACAGTAAGCAGTAGCGGTAGCAGCAGTAGTAGTTAATAATATTAGTAATAGCAGTAGTCAGTAGCAGATAGTAATAATAATAATACTAATAATAATAATATTATTATTATTATTATTATTAGTAGTAGTAGTAGTAGTAGTAGTATTAGTAACAGCAGTAGGCAGTAGTAGTAGCAGCAGTAATTGTTAATATTAATAATAATAATAGCAGTAGTATTTAGTAATAGCTGTAGGCAGTAGTAGTAGCGGCAGTAGTAGTTAATAATAATTTTATATTAGTAATAGCAGTAGGCAGTAGTAGCAGTGGTAGTTATTATTATAATTATTGTTAATAGCAGTAGCATTTAGTAGTAGTGGTGGTATTTATTAAGTATTTAGTATTACATTAATTGCATAACACAGTCGCATGGGTCATAAGACCGTACATGCTCTCTAGATAAATACCTGGTCTGTATACGTGACTTGCAGTATCAACCAGAAAACAACTATTTTTTTTTTTTACAATCACCGCACTATATACATACATACATATAAAATTGAAAAAAAAACACACTGAGTCACACACTCAAACACACACACACACACACACACACACACAGTCGCGCACAAGTACTCAGGCACCACATATGTTTAAAGAAAAATTACATAAACACCTTATCTCTTAGTACACGTACTTCCATTAAGTATGTGCCCAAGCTTGGCCAGTTTTGGCTGTTTAGAATCATGTCCCAGCATGCTGTCCTCCGTCTGTTGGAAGCCAAAAATACTTCCGGTAATAGTTTTTTCCTAATACCCTCCGTCTGCACGCATGCTGCCAAAATATGCGTCCAGTCTTCTTGTTCCCCGCATAATGGGCAAATCCTCCTGCCATCGTCATCAACAATCTTGCGAGCTTTCCACCCTCCCAACCTAAGCCATGCTATTCCAGTCCTCTGTTTTATACTCAATTCCAAAATATATGTTTCCTTACCCCACCTAGTTTTTATTTCATTTTGTAGCTCCAATGTTGATCTTTGTCTACATTCAGATTCGATTTTCTGCCTGTTTATATCGCATAGTCGTCTTTTGACCTTTCTTACAGCACTGTGTGTATTTTCATTACCCCTTTGCCAGATATCATTTAAGCCAATTTTTGATAATTCGCGTTGCAACCCCGCTGCCCACCATTTTGGATGCCCTATGTTGTTTATTTGATGACGATAACATATTGCTCTCAGAGTTGTTTGATCGCCTTTAATTATTCGCAGCCAGTACCTAACTACGTTTAGTTTAGCAAATACAGCATCTTCCCAGCATCCTACCTCCCGAAGAACTCCGTAGTTTGAAGTACCCTTCCCCAACCCTAGAATGCGCTTCCAGAAATTGCATTGTATTTTATTTACATTATCCACCCTCTCCCATCCCCACACTTCACTGCCGTATAGTAATGAGGACCTAACCATTGCTTCATACATGGTCTGTAATGTTTTTACTGGCATATCTGGTACCCGTGTCAATATCCTTAATACTTCAGAAAGTTGTCCAATCCCTTTGTGTTTTATAAACTCCATGTTCTTGTTCCATTTTCCGCCCATATCAAACCTTACTCCTAAGTAATCGAAGTGTTT
Organism: Deroplatys truncata; assembly: GCA_030765065.1. NCBI lineage: Eukaryota > Metazoa > Arthropoda > Insecta > Mantodea > Mantidae > Deroplatys > Deroplatys truncata. The sequence goes on along the minus strand of CM060987.1, from coordinate 37,353,080 downwards.
AACATTTTGAATTTCTTCCTCCCCATAGGTCCACTTTTCATGTTGGCCGTACACATATCCATTTTTAAAGGTGACTGTTTTAGTTTTAAGAATATTTACCTCCATACCCCATTGCCTACAGTATTGTCGAAGAGCGTTTAAACCAGACTGCAAACCTTTTATCGTTTTAGAAAGAACTACAATGTCATCCGCGTACAAAAGAATTGGTATTTTTTGGTCTGCGATTGTCGGTGCATCTATGTCTTCCTCCGTCATCACGCTAACAACATCATCAATAAACAAATTAAAGAGTAACGGAGATAGTATACAACCCTGTTTAACCCCCCTCTGCGCTATGTTACATTCTGATGTATTGTGCTGATCGGTCTTGATAACAAACTTTACTTCTTTATACATTGCCCTAAGTGCTCTAATCATTTTCCCCGAAAGTCCTTTACGTGTTAATTTCTCCCAGAGAGCACTGCGTTCTACAGTATCAAATGCCATTTTAAAATCTACAAATACAGTATATACCTTACCACCTTTATTTCTCAAATTGTCATCAATTATTGTTTTCAGAACAAAGACATTGTCAATAGTCGAGAAACCTTCCCTAAATCCTGCCTGAAATTTAGAAACCCTATGATGTGTCTTGGCCCAACACTTAATTCTTTCATATAAGATTCTACTGTAAATTTTTCCAAATATAGAGAGCAGCGAGATACCCCTGTAATTTCCTGGAATGCTGTAACTCCCTTTGCCCTTGTAAAGAGGTTGGATAATGGCGGTTTTCCATGCTTCCGGATATTCTCCGCCTTCAAATATTTTATTGAAGCTTTTTCTATAGAAATCTACCATTTTATTAACTTCTAGCGAGATCTTGAAAAACTCAGCTGACAAGCCCTCTATACCAGCTGCCTTCCCGTTTTTTAAACATTTTATTGCACGAACAACCTCGGCAGACTTTTCATTTTTGAGTTATGCTGTTTGCACACACATAACTACACAGTAGTTATTTTATAGTAATATTCAAAGTAAATTGTACTATATTTCGTAACGAGTTAAAATATTCTTGTAAAGAAGCTAATCCTAGTAGTGCGTTCGTTTTATGATGAGGCCACGGATCGCGTGTATGCATGCTCCGCACACTATTGCACTGGAGATTTTTCGTTCCGTAGTACTCCTGCGTTACTTACGAGTGACAGTAACATGCATTATAACGAGTATGAGTATCCTCACTACAAGCGTTGTTAGAAATGGTGTCCATCTGCATGAAGGCCTTCCTGGTATATTCGAATGAAATTTCCATTCACATGCATAAGTTATTTTTGTGTAATGTTAATAATTTGTTTTATATTGTCCTTAAGTTCGTCTATGGCGTGGGGATTGTTCCTATAAATATTTTTCAGGGTTCCCCCACAAATAGATGCGTCAATTTCGTCAATTTTTTACTTTCTCTACTACGTATAGTAAGTAGGGGAAGTATTGTATTCCACCGAAAAATTCGATACCGAGATTTCAACGGAAATATATGTTTTGAGACCCCCTGAATCCAAAAAAAAAATGTTTGGAAACATATCCGTGTGTGTGTCTGTGAACAGCATAACTCAGAAACGAACAGTCGGATAAACGCCAAACTTGGTATTTAGGTTCAGTATCTTCCAGAGATGCGACACGAAGGTTTTCAAGAAAATCCCCCACCCCAGATTACCCTTTACATGGAAGATTTTTCGAAAATTTTAATTTTCTCAAAAATGGCTCTAACGATTTTGATTAAAGTATCATATGTTTAAGATATTTTTATGACAAATGAAATGTATATCTCGAATTTTCTGGGAATATCTCCAAAAGTATTCTTCATTGTGAACGACTTTTGCATAACTGGTAAACTATAAGAGAGAGACAAAAGTTTACTGCACAAAAATGTAGATCGCGTTAAAATATACAATTTATGTCATGTGCATTTTTGTTGTTGAGTGAACCATTTTCGAGATATTGCTTGTTATTCCCTTAAATTGTTCAATACTTATTTTCTCAAATGGAAATTTCGTTATTAATTCTTTTTGTTTTGGATATACAAAGAGTATTAATCTGTGGCAAAGAGAATGGTGCTGCACATAGCAACCAGCATATATGTCTATGCTTAAAGGCTACTGTATTTCTATATTACCCTTGCAAATACAAAACAAGAAGAACAGGGAACATAGTACGCCTTAAGCGATAGTCAAATATTTTTAGAACTGGTCGCTATGTGTAAAATGTAATTCTCTTTGCATATCAAAAGATCGTTTCTGCAAATGTTTATCTCGATTAAGATGAAATAGATGGAGCATAAGAGTTTGTAAAAATAGTTTGCACAAGAGTAGAGAAAGTCATGTGAGTGTAACACATCAGATTTTTTCCTCCGTTAGGGCATGTCGTTTCGCTTCTTAGGTTTAGCGATCCAGTTGCTCTAAGCTTATTAACCAGACGTCTAACAGTTTCTCTACTTGGAACTGGAAAATCAGGAAATTTTTCCCGAAATGGTCTACACACTGTCTACATGATTTGAGTTTTACGTGTGTGTCGTACATAAAAATTGGTTGATCAAGCGTGAATTTGTCGGCAGGCATTGCAGTGAACTAATAACAAGACATTAACACTCTTAAGCAAATCACACACAACACAGATGTCTTGAATAAACTTTCACCTTTGAGATGCACAAAACACGAACACAAAGCAGCGACTGAAGCACAACTGATAAAGATAATCTTGAATGCGTCGTGCGCCGCCAGTTGCGCATCGGAAAAGCATTGACGTCACTGCAGTACAGCGTGCTACATATATAACCAGTTTATGACCTCACCTTAAAACGCCCGCACAATTTTTCAAATGTCTAATGGGACATGTTGTTATATACAGAATGTATCTTTATTGGTGTCATATATTTGAGGGACGTGTTCCTGACATCAAAACAGTAAAAAAAATGCATATGTATTAGGGTCTGAAAATCAACCGTTTCGTTGTTATAGGTCAAAGAAGATGTATTCCACGAGTGAGCAGACGGATATGCACTACACGTATGGCCGTGCAGACGGCAATGCAGAAAGTTACCTTGACAGGCCGTTACCGTGTGCAAGAACATTCGCATAAATTCACCAACGCTTGAGAGAGAATGGCGCATTTGAGAGGAGTACTAGGGATGTTGGGAGACCAAGAGCGAGCGGTACGAGGCAATGAGCTTGAAGAACGAGTTCTTCGTACTGTGGATGCAGTCCCATCACAAAGCACAAGACGTATGGCTATAAGGGAAAGAGTTAGTCATATGACTATCTGGAGAATTCTGCATGAAAATCTTTTTTACCCGTATCACCTTCAACGTGTGCAAGGATTAAAGGAGACGGACTTTGAGCCAAGAAGACGTTTCTGTCAACGCATGTTACAGCAGTGTGCTGTGTTCATCAATTTCCTAGCCTGTATCTTATTCACGGATGAGGCTGGTTTTACTCGCGACGGGATCTTCAATTTTCATAACACTCATAACTGGGCATTTAAAAATCCTAATGAAGTACGACAGGACAACCATCAACAGAGGTTCTCTCTCAACGTTTTTGGTGGAATCATTCATGATCACCTTATTGGTCCCTACTTCTTCCCTTTGCGTCTGAATGGACAAACCTATCTCCAGTTTCTCAGAAATGAGTTGCATCACTTAACTGATAATATGCCTGGACATCATCCAACGAATGCGGTTTTTACACGATGGTGGTACATCTCATTTCAGTATGATAGTTCGTAAGTTTTTGAATGATCGATCTCCGCAAAGATGAATTGGTCGAGGGGGGCCCATTGCATGGCCTGCTCGATCGCCTGATTTGAGTCCAGTGGATTTCTTCGTCTGGAGACATTTGAAGTCCTTGGTTTATGCGACTTCTGTATCTGATGTTGACATTTTGAGAGGACATATCCAAACTGGATTTGACCAAATACGAAACACACCAGGAATTTTCAACATGTAAAGCCAGAGCATGGAACGCAGGCTTACTGCATGCATCGAAGCAAGAGGACGCCACTTCGAGCAATTTTTGTAACTTTCAATTTAGTGTTGTAACTCTGAAATAAATTATTTTCAGACTCATGTTCATATGAAATATTTTTACTGTTTTGATATCAGGAACATGTCCCCAAAATATATGACACCAATAGAGATACACCCTATATAGACAGGACTTTAAAAGACTGACAGAAGTATTGAAGAATTCGAACCATTAATAACGGATATCTCGGAAATGGCTTTTGCCACTAAAAGCTATTTGAAGTAAACTGTGTGTTTTAAAGGGATCTACCTTTTTATAGTACCTACGTTTTCGTCTATCGTTTAGCGTTTACAAGTTATACAAGATTATACAATATTTCTTCCGAATGAAGAGAATTTCACAGGATATTCCCAGACAATTCAAGAATAGACATTTTATTTGTCATTAAATATCTTTAATATATGATATTTTAATTAAAATCGTTAGAAAAGTTTTTGGGAAAATAAAAAATTGGAAAAATGTTTCTTTGTAAAGGGCAGTTTGGTGTTGGGAAATTTTCTTGAAAGACTTCGCGGCACATCTTAAGTCTTAATCCCAAAATGGTTCACTCAACAAAAACAAAAAATGTATATGACATAAATTGTGTATTTTAATGCGATCTGCATCTTTTTGTGTAGTAAAATTTTGTCTATCTCTTATGGTTTACCAAAGCCGTTCACAATGAAGAATACTTTTGTAGACATTCCCAGAAAATTCAAGATATACATTTTATTTGTCATAAAAATATCTTAAACACACGATATTTTATTCAAAATCGTTAGAGCCCTTCTTGAGAAACTTAAAATTTTCGAAAAATGTTCCATGTAAAGGGTAATCTGGGGTGGGGGGATTTTCTTGAAAACCTTCGTGTCGCATCTCTGGAAGATACTGAACCTAAATACCAAGTTTGGTGTTTATCCGACTGTTCGTTTCTGAGTTATGCTGTTCACAGATACATACACGGACATGTTTTCAAAAATGCTTTTTTTTGGATTCAGGGGGTCTCAAAACATGTATTTCCGGTGAAATCTCGGTATCGAATTTTTGGGTGGAATACAATACTTCCCCTACTTACTATACGTAGTAGAGAAAGTAAAAGAATGAATTAGAACGAAATAAAATGACAACTTTAACATTAAATATATACAGTGCTCTGACCCTCGCTCATATGTATTCTCCTCCTTCTTCCGTTCTCCATAGCAATTAACCTCCTTTGCCTTTACTTGTCTAGAAATGACCCCAGCTTGTGACTCACAGCATCTGACATTACACCCAAACAAGCCTTCATTCCACTACTGGATTGCGGAAACTGTGGTGGTTAACATTCCTTTATTAATAACCAGCGGGTTGACTAACGTTACGTGCATACTTAATGAGGAATTATTTTCATTTACCTCCCCTTTTTTATGGAATTATTGTACAGTGCTCTAGAAGATTTTTATGGTGAATCCTCTCCTTTTTTCCTTATACTTGTAATTTCATACAGTCCCAACTATTCCTAACAGTGGATGAAAAATCCCTGATATTCACGCAAAGGTATGTTCAACTCGGCGGAACGCTTGACCTCCTTAACCTCACCCCGACATTTTTGCAAGTTCTGGAAATGTCGCATAGCGTATAAGTACCTTCTGGAAGTGGAACTATCATCGGTCGAAAAGAGCGATAACTTGTTATAACAGGTGGCCCAACCGTGCAGTATTTGACGTGTACCGATAACCCTTCGTGGTTAAAACAGTTGCAGAACTCAACGGAGTAATTGTAAGTAAACACAGGCCAGTGGGGAACTGGCACATTAGCGCCCTAAAAAGCCAAAGCTACCACCACACCAGCGGTTCTCAGAAACGTCCATATGTATACACTTCTTCAATGAGCGAAGTAAGCATAATAGTACCGTTAGATGATGATGACAATAATAGTAGTAACAATAACATAATAGCAAGTAAAAATGGCAGTGAAACACTGTGCGCTCTCATGTTTGTTGTTACAGTCGGTAATGTTAGACAACAATAGCGTAAACCAATTAAAATAACTATGGACGGATAGGGATAGCTCAATTAAAGGCTTTTAATTATTTGTCAGTCTACAAAGTGAGTTTACTCCCACGAAAATAAAACCTGTATAACTGAGTGGAAAATGTTCTATAGCCTTTTCGGTCTATTATTTTTCTATTATACGGACAGTAGACTGTTTTTGTCCACCATCACGGACTATACTCTCTATTGCAAGCTGGGAAGTGCCTCTCAATGAGCGCGATCCGCTCGTCTTTGCTGATAAGAAGAGTAATACAATGCTCGGCTGACCCCATAGCTCAGTCTAGAGCACCTACCTGCTGTGCGAGGGGTTGCGGGTTCGAATCCTGTTTGGAGGTGGGAATTTTTCTCTAGCCAAGATTATTCCCTATCCTCCCCAAGGTCTGGAAGTATGAATGAGAGCGTGAACGTATGTGTGATTAATGACTGAAGGCCAAAGTTTACTAGGAACCCAAAGACAAACGAATATGAGTTAAAACCATTGTTTATAGGCAATAACATGTTCCAAAGGAAATCCCGCCGATAAGCCATTGTAGCTAAAGGCGAAGTATAAATGGAACTTAAAGAAAGAAAAGAAACGAAACGAAGCTCGAATACGCTAATTTGTCAGTTCCCCACTGCCCTGTGTTTACTTGGAATTGCCCCGTTGAGTTTTGCAACTCATTTATCTACACACTGAAATACGGCGCGGTTGGAAATAAAAAAAATCGTTATTAGGTAACTAAAGCAGATAAACGTTGTACGATACACATATCGTAACCATATTACAATACTCGATTGGTTATCAAACTCGGCCTGGGTCTCGTTTGTCAATCTTCCAATCTCACATTGTAATATGATACGTTAGGATATTCGTAACATAAATTACTATTACATGTTTATTTAAAGTGCATAACTCGCTCTAGTCCACGAATTAACGGTACGCCACACGTACTGAATTAGTAGAATTTAGAATGTTACTTACAGAAGAATACGTTAAAGAATTTGGAATAAACCGAAAGATATGTGGGTGTGGTCGCTTCCCAAAGCTGCGAGCTAAAGGTTCCTTCTCGGTGATCGTAGAATCTCGGCTAATTTTCACTCGTCGTGCTCAATCCAGCCCAGATCGGACCTGCGGAGAATGATCACGTGATGATATCGTCCTGCTGCACCAGCGCCACACTGCATGCAACCAGCCCGCCATCTATTGCATGTACAGCGGAGCTCCTTCCAAGTAGTAAGGCAGGCAAGACATGCTAGGTTGCATTGTCCCTTAGCTAGGAGAAAAAAGGTCTGGCGTAGTCGATAAGACAGGTGACATATTAGACTTGGTCGCCGCTCAGGCTGAACAGGCCAAAACCGCTGCAATGAGGGAGCTAACCATGGCTCAACATACACACAAACGTTCTCTATTTATAATGTTAATATAAATTCTGTTTGTCTGCACTCGCCAGAATATGACTCCATGTTTCACGTTTACTGCAGAGTGGATAAATTCCACTCTACTGTCATCAACTAATTTGTTACCTTTCAACGCACCCAATCGTAGCCAAGATTGTGTACAGTCGTTTGAAGAGGCCTTCTTCGCCCAAATATATGTTATTTGATACTTTAAGTTTGAAGTAAATTAGTTTCTGCTCCACGTATGGAAGCCAATTTGAAGTAGTTCTTATTTTAGGAGGAGTTGTATTGTATTTCGACTGGTGGGGAGCCGAACTTGAAGTAGTTGCAACCGCACGTATGGTACCCGGTAGCCTTCACCCAAAAATTTAAAAATATTAAATTTTGTAATTGACTGTTTCTTTAAATATTATATATTTATGTTTGCCTCGGTTGCGTCAGTATTATTGTTAGAGACATGGATTTCTTTGCAGAGAGTAGTGCGGCTAAGAATGTAGGCTTATGCAGGCTTACTCCACTACATTTATTAATCCTTGACACAATTTAAATAACACTTCACTGATATAGAGAGCTGCGAGATTCTTTTATTAATTACTTGTACTTTTTAACACGTAAACTACTTTTTGTCTCGCGTCCGGTTATGAACGCTGTTTACAAGCAACTGACTTCTGAATTTGTACAATTTGCCCTATTTCAGTTTCTGATTGGCTAATGCTACTCCAATAGAATACTTTCATTTAACTTAAGCTTTTTTCTGGTTGTTGATTGGCTATTTATAAACTGTCCCAAAATTTACATTACTGTTGCTCCAATAATGACTAGTAGTATTATTAAACTTTCTTACTCATTATTGCCTCAAGGTTACCTCATTGTTAGCAACTTTTAACCTATTATTCTGCTACATTATTAAATTACGTAATACATTCACATAACATTATTCAACATGTACATAATAATATAAACATTAATACAATTTCTGTTACATGCATTTTATATATTATATTATACACATATTGCTTTAAGGCGGGCTGTTATTGAATTTTATATTATATTATTATAATTTAAGTGTTAAAAATGCTGCCTCAAGTTGAAAGTTTAGCTGCATGGTGTGAGTCTAAATTTTGTCGTCAATATGACGTAATCGTCTAAATTTATTTCCCAGCAACTACACCCCATGTCCCTTTCGCTTTACAGAATGCCTCATTCCAATTTTTTCTAATCTTTTGGGCAATTTCGTTGACCAACACGTGATCCATCCTTCTCTTATTTGCTCCCTGAAACACACCGCAGGTAGAAGTGCCTGGTCTTATTTTAAATGTATGGTTTAATTAAACCAAACTCTTTAAGAATCTCACAATTAACAGTATCCCTCCTCAACTGTAGAATTCGTCTCAGAAAATGTTTATCTTTTGTTTAAAATTCTCAGTACCTCCCACCCCTAAAATTCTGCCCCATGTGATAAAATATAACCGAGCGACGTGGCACCGCGGTAATGTGTGCGATTCGCATTCGGGAGGATCCAGGTTGAACCTCCGGCGACCGATCACTCTGAACCAAGGGTTTTCGTGGTTTTTCCTGGTTCCGCAAGCGAATGTTGCGGTGGTTTCCTCTCTACCACAATTTCCTTTACATCATTTCCCTTTCATCCATATCCCTCTCATTTTTAGGTATGCTTCTAGGTTTTGTGGCGTATGGTAGTGCCAGATAGCACAGATGTATGCTCAAGGAAATAGTACTCTCCGTGGATAGTAGAGGTCTGCTTGGTTGGCGAGTCGTTCATCGCCATCTCTAGGCAGTTCCAGCAATGGGAGGGTTTTCGTGCTTGGAAATGTTAGGGACTTCTACGCGTCTCTGTACCCTGTCTGCCTGCGGGTGTAGCTTCCTGTAGTTCATTCACTCCATCTCTTTCTTCGCAATAGATCTCTGCAGGTCGCAGCACGCGAGCTGTTCCCTTATTTATTTTTGGGGGGACAAAGATCTTCAGGGAGTAGCAGCGGGAAGAGAAGGGATAAATAGACGGGATGTTGGGTAAAGGAGTAAAGGATTCAGGGCGTTCATAGGGCAGTAATGCACCTGCAAATTCTGGGCGAGGATCTGTGCTGGCCTATAGACTAGCCATGGAGAGAGTGAAGTGCCCGGAAACAGGCTTGACATAGCCACCGCGACGAATTTGATTTGATCCCTTTATTAATGATCCCTTGTCTGCCGATTTTGAACTTTCTGACCAGTGTCTGGGCACCCTGCTAGCGCTTGAGTTGGAAGTCAGTCGATCATGGCCTGGGGGATGTCACCTGCTCCTTGATGATCCTCCGGATGGCGAGTGCGAGTGTTTGATTGGCGCAGTTGAATTCTGTTGCTGCCAGTGTATGATGGTAATCTTGCACTGTTGTAGTCGTTGGTTTGAAGTGGTCGTGTAGTTACTGTGTGCCTTATCCAGGACTGACCTTTTCGGTTAGGTGAATTAGTTTTCGGTCTGAAGGTTCTACAACTTCTGGAGTAACTCCCGTAGAACTTGTGTGCAGTGGTGTGAGTGCGGCAATGCTGAATAACCTACATCTACTCGTATGATAAAATAGAGCTAACAATCGCTGTGTATAGAATCTCCATTTTTACTTTCTCTACTACGTATAGTAAGTAGGGGAAGTATTGTATTACACCCAAAAATTCGATACCGAGATTTCGCCGGAAATATATGTTTTGAGACCCCTGAATCCAAAAAAAGCATTTTTGGAAACATGTCCGTGTGTGTCTCTGTGTGTCTGTGTCTGTGAACAGTATAACTCAGAAACGAACAGTCGGATAAACACCAAACTTGGTATTTAGGTTCAGTATCTTCCAGAGATGCGACACGAAGGTTTTCAAGAAAATCCACCCACCCCAGATTACCCTTTACATGGAAGATTTTTCGAAAATTTTAATTTTCTCAAAAATGGCTCTAACGATTTTGATTAAAATATATGTTTAAGATATTTTAATGGCAAATGAAATGCATATCTCGAATTTTCTGGGAATGTCTCCAAAAGAGTTCTTCATTGTGAACAACTTTTGCATAACTGGTAAACCATAAGAGATAGACAAAATTTTACTACACAAAAAATGTAGATCGCGTTAAAATACACAATTTATGTCATATGCATTGTTTTTGTTGAGTGAGCCATTTTCTAGATATTGCTTGTTATTCCCTTAAATTTTCCAATACGTTTTCTCAAATGGGAATTCGTTATTCATTTTTTTATGTCCTGGACATACGAAGAGAATGGAATGCGCCACATAGCAACGAGCTCTTAAAAGATTTGACTATCGCTTAAATACTACCATATTCCCCTTGCATCTACAAGAAAATTAGCAATAAGATTGACATGAAGCATATGGAGAATAAGCGTTTGTAAAAGTAGTTTGTACAAGAGTAGAGATAGTCATGTGAGTGTAACACATATTTTTATTGGTATGGCAGGAACCCTAAGTACTACCTACTACTACAATATGTTTTGTGACATATACGCGCTTCCTTTACATTCCGTTCATTGACAATGCGACTCTCAGATATGCAAATACTTAAACATTCTCCAATGTCTGTCCTGCCATGTCCAGATCTCCTTGCTGCTATATATCGCTCTAGGCCTCAACGTCAGTGTTTTGTTTGTTTTTCAATTCACTCGCTGTCATTTTCCATTCCTTACAACACGATTCTAAAATATTTACCTAGTCTTATCATAAATTCTGTCACAGGTTTTAAGAAAAATTTCAGGGTTAAATGAATAGATTTTATTAAAGTTTTTATACACCATTTAATACGGCAGATTATAATGAACACTTTGCTCTATCATTTCACCCAAAATGACTACCTTTTAGCCTTCACACAAGCCTTTAAATGCCTTGGCCAGCCTCTATAGAGCTATAGCAACACGCATGACATTTATGCCCACGTCTGTCATTGCTTGCCTCAGGGATTCTTTTACACTTTCAAGATTGCTGTGACTTGAACTAGTCTTAGTCTCCAAAATGTCTCACAGTTTACTGTAACTGGACAATGGCCAATCCATATGGTGATGAAATCTGTAACTTTGTGCTTGAACCACTGCTGAGTCTTCCGAGCTTTATGGGCCGGAGTACTGTCCTATGGGAAGAACTAGTGATCGTCGGCGAACATTTTCTGGTTAAGAGGTTAAGACATACGCTATGGTCCTGACCCCCTTTTCGCAGAAATGAACATTGGTAGCCCCTTTGTACGAGACTCCCAACCAAACCATCACTGATGCTGGATGATGGCCTTGAAGAGCCCAAGAAGCAACCTGGCGGGATTACTCATAACTAAGAGCATACACTCTGTCGTTCTGCGTGTTGAATTTCTGCTCTATTGTGAAAATCTTTCGTCTGAACAAAAGGATTCTCCTATGTTGATTTTTGGCATGCGTCTAAGGAGGTTACGTGATTTCTCTAATCTTCTTAAGACGGGTGTTGGACATGTATCCTGTACATCGGCGGTAAGCCCGAAGTAACTTGATTTAATAGCCTAAGAGACACTTATGTTTGATATTTGAAGCTGCTGCGCCATTATTCTTTTGTTTCCTAATATAATTTCGTCTGACACGTTCCCAAACTTTATCATATCCGGAGTTCAAACCGAGTGAGGACGGCCAGATCTTGGTTTATTATAAACACTAGAAAGATGGTCGAATCTTTTAATGATCCGATAAACAAATCTGAGTGAAATTTCTAGCTGTTTTAAAAATTGAAAATTGCCTTTGGATCCTTCTGACACTTAAGTAACGCTATTACAGCTGTATGATATTCCTTCACGGACCATTCCATCTTGAAACAAAGATAAATATTGAGTGTGATAGGTAGGTAATATTGCTAATGTAGGATGCTTATTCAAGATAAAATTCCGTAAGCCGCTGCATAGCTTCGTCAATAGAGACATAAGTGACAAGGTTTAGTGTCAGTATTTATGATAAGACTAGGTAGTTCTCGTCGTAGTCGGGCAGTTGATGGGGGCATTAAAATTAAATAATCCGCATACAGTAGTCCTCTATACTAAGCACATCAGCTTCATTGTAGTCGGCACTTCCGGTATATCATACACAAAGTGAGAAAATACAACCCTGTCTTATTCACCTCCCACCGAGCGAGATGGTTTCGTGGTAACGTGTGAGGCTTGCATTTGGGAGGTCCCGGGTTGGATTCTGGATTGGGATTTTCTTGGTTTTCCCTGGTCGGTAGGCGAATTTTAGGGTGGTATCTCATCTATCTCTATTTTCTTTCCCTCGTTTCGCTTTCAGTCTGTTTCTTTCGCATCTATGAGGGTGATTCTCGGATTTGTGGCGTCAAGCGGTGCCGTACAGACGGCGTGGTAGCTCCAATAAGGGACAAGTCTTGGAGCTAGGAACTGCTAGGGGCTTCCACGCGTCTCTGTGGCCTATATGCCTGCGGACTGTAACCTCCTGTGGTTCCTTCACTTCAATGGATCTCACGTACGTCCAGTGCGGAGGTGTTCTCTTTCGTTGTATTTTCTATACCCCGTACCTATTCCCCTACGGTTATCACCTTTTCGACACCATATTACGTCACCTTTAATGCAGAACTCAAGTTTCTTGTTATGTTCTTCAGTGCCCTAATAATTTCTATCGACAAACTCCTCGCCGATAATTTCACTCAGCGGTTGTCTTTCACCAACGTCGAGCGGTTTATATATAATTAACTTTAAATGTATGGTACACCACACTGCCCCTTTGAAAATCGCTGATGCGGCAATTCTTCTTGCGCGTATATATGCAGGAAATACGAGCATGAAAGTGCGAAACTGGCGTCTGTAGGCGACCTGATATATGTGTTTCCATGGCGTTCGTATAATTGGCACCCGCTTAAACGGCGGTGTTTACAGAATCTGCACTGCAAATTTAAAAAATCTGTTGTGTTGCATTCGCATTACTTTCCCTGCCTACTATAATACAAACCTTTTATACAAAATCTTCTAACCAATTCCTTTTTACTTTCTCTACTACGTATAGTAAGTAGGGGAAGTATTGCATTACAACCAAAACTTCGATACCGAGATATGTTTTGAGGCCCCATGAATCCAAAAATAGTACTTTTAAAAAAGGTCCGTGTGTGTCTGTGAACAGCATAAACAAAAACGAAAAGTCGGATAAATATCAAACCTGGTATTTGAGTTTAGTATGGAATGCGACATGAAGAGTTTTAAGAAAATCCCCTCACCCTATTACCCTTTACATGGAACATTTTTCGAAAATTTTGATTTTCTCAAAAATGGCTCTAACGAGTTTGACTAAAATATCATATATTTAAGATAGTTTCATGACAAATGAAATATATATCTTGAATTTTCTGGGATCCCATTTCATTCTGAATGGCTTTTACATAACTGGTAAACCGTAAGAGATAGACAAAATGTTTCTTCACAAAAAATGTAGAGCCCATCAAAACACACAATTTATACAAAGCGAATCCCATAAAACTTGCACCGCAAATATTTCGGAAATGGAAAGTGCTATTGATGTGCAGTTTTCACAGCATTCATTGGTAGTCAGGGGCTCGCACATTTAACATATAAACATATTTTAATAATACTGAGAAGGTGTAATTTTTGAGCAAACATACAATTTTTTAAATGGAACAATGCCTAGTTACATCAACAGAATAAAGGTAGGGTAAATTAGAATGTCAATGGCCTTTGTTGCAGGATTATACTGCAAGTGGTTAACGAGAAATCGTATTTTGAAAAGTTTCCATCCCGACAATTGTTTGTCCCATTCAACCTGCTTAGTTGCTAGGTACGATGTTGTTATGTTTGTTTACATTGTTTTCATTGATTGTAGTGCGACTTTCTGCGCAGTTAGTTTGTGATAGTTCAAGCAGTAAGTCGTGAGTGAAAGATGGGGTTTACTAATGCAGAAAAAGCCGACATGCTCATGGTGTATGGAGAGTGTAGGAAGAATGCAGTTCGTTCCTGTACGGTGTATGCGGAAACGTATCCCAATAGACGTCCACCATCTCGGCAATTCTTTATCAACCTCTTCAATCAATTACGTGAAAGTGGTACTGAAACAACTAGAAAACGTAACAGAAACAAACAAGTGACTGGAGAAGAGGCAGAAATTAATGTTTTGTCTGCCATTGCAGTAGATCCGCAAATTAGTTACCGCACAATCGCACGTGGAAGTGGAATAAGTCAGGCAAGTGTACTGCGCATTCTCCATCGACATGGGTTTCATCCCTATCACATCTCTCTCCATCAAGAGCTGCATGGAAACGATTTTGAGAATCGTGTTAACTTTTGTACATGGGCATTAAGACATGATACTCCAGATGGAGAATAAACGTTTGTAAAAATAGTTTGCACAAGTGTAGAGAAAGTCATGTGTGTGCAACTTACTACTACGTATAGTAAGTAGAGGAAGTATATTGCATTCCACCCGAAAATTCAATACTGAAATACATGTTTTGAGATGCCCTGAATCAAAATAAGGCATTTTTGGAAACATGTCCGTATATGTTTGTGTGTGTGTGTCTGTCTGTGAACAGCATAACTCAAAAACGAAGTGTCGGATAAACACTAAACTTGGTATTTGAGTTTAGTATCATCTAGGAATGCGACATGAAAATTTTCAAGAAACTCCTCCATCCCAGAATACCCTGTATATGCAACATTTTTCGAAAATTTTGATTTTCACAAAAATGGCTCTAACGATTTTAATTACAATATCATATATTTAAGATACAGATCACATGTATATGTTGAATTTCTGGGAATGTCCTGGTAAACCGTAAGAGATAGATAAAATGTTACTACACAAAAAATGTAGATCTCTTTAAAACACACAATTCATGTCATACATTTTTTATGGAGTGAACCATTTCCGAGATATTCCTGGAAATTCTTTTGAATTTTCCAATATTTGTACATTTTCTCAAGTGAGAATTCGTTATTCGTTTTTTTATGTCCTGGGCATGCAAAGAGAACGGAATGCTCCACATAGCAACCAGCTCTTAAAAGATTTGACTATCGCTTAAAGCCTACCCTTGCACCTATAAGAAAATTAGCAATAAGATAAGCTTTTGCAAATATTGTGGCGTATGCAGGCATTGTTAGTGCATACGTGTCCGTTGGTCACCTGGATCGGAGATTACGTAAGAGTGGTGGGGGTAGTAGTTTAGTTGGCGTCCCCCACGCGGTAAGCACAGCGTGGTTTGGTTTTTGGCTAGGCAGTCAGTCAGTGAGTAGGAGCGCACCGGACAGGTCGTCTTATTACGTACTCTCCATACAGGATGTATGGCGGCCTCGCCCGACAGTCATGGTACTGAGGAGATAGGTAATGTATCCTCTTTTATCTAATAAACCCCTTACCATCCAGATCTTTCCTGTTTCATTTACGATAGTATAAAGCTCCTTTCTCCCATTCTGAACCATGTAGGTGTCCTTTTGTCAGATAACCAATAATATTTTGCATTTTCATTTTAGCTGCGTCCC
The DNA here is from genome assembly GCA_030765065.1 of Deroplatys truncata. Classification (NCBI taxonomy): domain Eukaryota; kingdom Metazoa; phylum Arthropoda; class Insecta; order Mantodea; family Mantidae; genus Deroplatys; species Deroplatys truncata. Next base: position 37,337,145 of record CM060987.1, on the reverse strand, counting down.
TTGTCGTGGCCTCGCCTTATTAATTTTGTAAACTTCCTGGTACCTTATTAGCGAGTCGCCTACCTCCCATTGGGCATTTGTTTAGAGGTCACATCTTTGGTGTGAGGCGCCGAGTATTTTGGCTGGATATTTTTGAGATTTTTAATTGCAAAATTTTTTTCTGTAAAATGTAACGTTTTTGGCCCTCCACGTGTTCGTTAAAAATGTAAATCTTTTTCTTGGCTTAAGGGTAAGGGTTTTGGTTGTACCATTTGTGGTTTCTTTATTCTAAATTCCTGTTGCATTGTTTTCTGAAAGTCCCGTGTTTAAATTTCAGTTTTAAGTTCATTTTTATAATTTTTCCTTTGTCTGTCAGTGGCGTGACGCTAAAACTCCTGGCTCCATTTTTCCCCTTACCTTGGCTTCACTTCTACTAAATTCTGTTACTCTGTTAAATCATTCGTGCTGGTCATTTGAAAGTACATATTTTTGTGAATTGTGAAAAATTGGGCGATATTTGTAACTTTGATAATATAGTTGCGTGTGTTAGCTGATCTGCGTAACATTGTGCTGTTGGTTGCGTCATCTTGTGATTTCTTAACGACTCGAAAGGAAAGCAAATATTTTGAAGTTCGCGTGTTGCGTGTTTAAAATTGCGTGTGTATAAAAAGTGTGGTGCATCTGTTTGAAATATTTAAAATAATAAAACGAAAGAAGTCAAGAGTATATATATTGAAATTTCATATTTGTGCATTGTACGCTCGCGGTACGAATAGTGGTAATCATAATGATGATAATTTTGCTTCACCGTTGCCATGTTTGGTTTATCTAGTTACGCAATGAATATTTTTGGGGGAAAATATTTCAAAATGACTAATGGAAGTAAAAGTTTCAGGAGCTATTACCAACCTTGCCAGTATCTTCACCTAATTAGGTTTAATGTGCCTCCAATATGGACCAGTACGGCGTGGATTTAGATGGATCAGCTATATGTGTGTTACCAGATTTTGGAAAGTTGCACTGGAATTTTGTGGTAAAAAGAAAGAATAAGAAACATAACCTGTAAGTATGTGAACATTGTGTGTGCTAAAGTTTGGACGAATGTAACAGTTTCACAACTCACACAGGTATGCTAAACTTTTATTTCTCTGACTGATGCTTAATTAAGCTTTGCTTTTCAGGAATAATGTGTGCTATGAATGTCTCTGCTAAATTGAAAGTTTATTATTATTTTGTGTAACTTAAATTTTGAATTCTGTTTTGGGCATTGCAAATCATTTGTTTTGTTATGTTATGCTGCAGGAATGTGTTTGATGTGTAACGTGTGCTTAATTAAGCTTTGATTTTCAGGAATGTTCTGTGACAGTATTGTTTTGGTAAATATGTGCTTTGTTCTGCTGCATTCGATTTGGTTTGGTTTGGGTTTCATTATGATGCTGTGATCTTTTATTTGCAGAAAATTGTTGCATGAATAGTGTGTGTATGTATGTTTTTGAGGTTATGTGGTAGTATATGAGTTAACATTTGCCTCGGTGGAAGTGCCTAAGAGTAACCCCGACGGTGTAGTATGAGAGATAAGTAAATATTTGCCTCGGTGGAAGTGCCTAAGAGTAACCCCGACGGTGTAGTGTGAGAGATGAGTAGTATATGTGATATTTGCCTCGGTGGAAGTGCCTAAGAGTAACCCCGACGGTGGTAATGTGAGAGATGAGATGAGTTGATGTCAGCGTCGGTGGAAGTGCCAAAGAGTAACCCCGATAGTTGGAGTGTAAATGTTTTGATTTTCAGGAGGGCTACATGTACCTGGAAATTCGATTTGATGTGTTGAGTTGAGAAATATTTTGCTCATTGGTGTTGCTGAAATGTGCCCAGTATAGCGTGTGTGATGTATTCACACGAGAGAGTAAATGTAATGAAGTGTATGCAATGAGAATAATTTTTTTGTGTGTTTATGCAACAAGTTTAGTACCATCTTATATAGCGTGTTTTAATACCATCTATTTTCCAGCTTAATTTTGATTTGGAGGACGTGGATGCAACAGTATAATGTCATTCCTGAAATGTTAATGTGTCATTCCTGAAATTTTAATGTGATTTCTTTAAGTTTATGCCTATGTCAGATATTTTTGACTTTGCAGCATGTTGAATGAGACACGTCAGTGAAGATGTTTTATTTTCTCAGTAATTACTGTCTATGAGAAAGTTGAAAGCTAAGACGATGATGATTGAAATACTGATGATGATGATGATGATGAGTGAAATAATGATGATGATGATGATGATTGAGATGATGAGGATAATAATGAGATGGATAAGATAGTAATGTAGAGGAGACTATCTATTTGACAGTAAAACATGAGTATTGTAGTTAAAAGAATGTAATGAGGTGTAGTTTGATGTAATGTTTGATGTATGTACTGTGGATTTATTTTTGAAGTCTGTAGTAATACACACAATAGTTTGGAGTAGTAATTTAAGTGAGTGTTGTGTATAATTTGGGCCTTGGTCAGTATGAATGATTTCATATCATTGTCATGTATGAATGTATTGTAAGTGCACTTATTTTCTTTTCATTAGTAGTACCAGCTGGTTAAACAAAATAATATTGGGATCCCAAATAAGTTTATATATTTGTGTTACGTTATTGTATGTACACAATGAATGTCACTGATGAAATGTTTATGTATTCTGGTCCTTTTGTGTTTTTGTGCTTGGATTCTAAAGTATTTTGTGTTAAATTTTGGATGGTAACCCCCTGTAAAATTTAGTTTTTATGTCAACATGTAGTCATTTTTTTCTATTTGCCCCATATTAAAAGAATTGATTGATTGTAAACCTTTTTGACATTTTAAATCTTTTATTGTAAATGACATACTACTTTTTATGTATGATGATCTTTTGGAGCACCATTTATACCGTTCTATGGTTTCTGTTATAGTCACTTTGCTGATTGCGGAGCTCGAGTGTACAAGAAGAGTATCCCCGCCAGTCACGCCAGAGGTTCCAGAGACACCACAGGAGAGCTGCCGTTCAGCCACTACACTGCAGTGGCATAAAGAGCCACTATTTTGGGGGGCAGTCCAAGCCAGCGATTGCCCACCCTCCCGCATCTTCAGCGACCTGCAGCATCTGAAAGACTACAGCTGAAAAACAATTCGTCGTTGTGGGTGATGTGGAAATCCCACCCACAAACAGTTACGTCGGAACATCCATCCAGGTGCAGTGTAGTATGCATGTAACAGTGGCAGCATTTTGTGTGTGCGTGTGCGGGGTACTCGTACATAAGTGATCTGTAAAAACAATTCGCCGACACTTGAGACTCCCAAATATGCCAATCAGCATTGCCTTTAATTTCTTCAAGACATATGTATGCTCCATATATTCTCACAGATACTGCTTGTTCAATTATCTAACCTTTTGTATGTCATGTTTTATTCTGTATTGTAATTTTTTTTCTCTTTCTCTTTTCCATAAATAAAATTCTCCTTGTGTCGACGAGGGCGTCGATCTAGGTGGCTAGGGGGAGATGTGGCGTATGCAGGCATTGTTAGTTCATACGTGTCCGTTGGTCACCTGGATCGGAGATTACGTAAGAGTGGTGGGGGTAGTAGTTTAGTTGGCGTCCCCCACGCGGTAAGCATAGCGTGGTTTGGGTTTTGGCTAGGCAGTCAGTTAGTGAGTAGGAGCGCACCGGAAAGGTCGTCTTATTACGTACTCTCCATACAGGATGTATGGCGGCCTCGCCCGACAGTCATGGGACTAAGGAGATAGGTAATGTATCCTCTTTTACCATCCAGATCTTTCTTGTTTCATTTACGATAGTATAAAGCTCCTTTCTCCCATTCTGAACCATGTAGGTGTCCTTTTGTCAGATAGCCAATAATATTTTGCATTTTAATTTTAGCTGCGTCCCTTGTCGTGGCCTCGCCTTATTAATTTTGTAAACTTCCTGGTACCTTATTAGCGAGTCGCCTACCTCCCATTGAGCATTTGTTTAGAGTTCACGACAATATTTATATTGATTAACATGTGGAGGTAGTAGGTGGAGAATAAGCGTTTGTAAAAATAATTTGTACAAGAGTAGAGAAAGTTATGTGAATGCAACACATCAGATTTTTTTTAAAATTATATGCTGCCTTTAACATCTAAGGTCATATCGGCGGCTTTGCGTTGGAACAGCTGCTTGTCAGCAATGATGTCACTCGCTTACTGTGGTTTTAATCTGTGGAGGGTATTACTTTTGGCTATTACATTAACTTGACAGTGATTTATACTTCCAGACTCTAGTGAGGATGGAGAATAATCCTGTCGAAGGAAACATTCTCACCCTCCAACCGGGAATCGAACCCGGAACCTCTAGATTTGGAGGTTAGCATGCTAACCACCAGACCACAATATCTAATTATTGTTAATGAATGAATGCTGTTTTATGGCGCTCAACTACCGGGGTTATAAGCGCCCTGCTAAAACAGAGGAAGGTAAAAACCAAAGATATACATAAAAGTTAAAAATCACAGCAAACGCCAATGATATGAATCAAAATAAAAGCATGGTAAAAGTCAAAGGTAAATAGATATAAGGAAAAAAATAAAAAATGAAACACCGAACGGTGAAGCACCTCAGGTAGAATGATTAAAAACGCAAATGAAAATTGACCTCTGATAAAAACTTAAAAAGCTTATCAACCGCGTTTGGAGAGTCCGCCAAGAGCTCTGCAAGACTTGCCGCCAGCTGCAGAGTGTCCCGAAGACGCGCAAGAGGGGCGCACTCCAACAATAGGTGGCGGACCGATAGACATTCGCCGCAAACGGTACAAAGCGGAATAGGGTCACCTTTAAAAAGATAGGCGTGGGTAAAATTGCAGTGGCCAATACGTAAACGGGCTAAAATAACTTCCTCACGACGAGAAAAACGACAAGAAGTAACCGGAAGGTCCTTCACTACCCTAAGCTTGTTGCCGCGGAGAGCCACCCACTCCTCTCGCCGGCACGAGAGGACCGCTCTCCGAAAGCAAGCCGAAGGTCCTCCGACGTAACTCGAGAGATGACAACACTGGGTTGGATTGTCGCCGCTTTAGCCGCCAAATCCGCTAGTTCATTTCAGGCAAGCCGACGAATTATTGTTAATAGATTTAAATCTTCATTACACATTTCGTCGTAGGTATAAGAAGAATACAGTTAACTACAGCAAAAGTCAAATCTTTTAAAGGAGTCACTATGAAATTCCGTTCTCTTTGCTCAGCCACCCACAAAAAGTCTATTTTTTCAGTTGAAAAGGTATAAAGTTTTTTTTGAAAATTAAAACCAAACGGAAGAGACACGTTGCACCTCGATCCCCAATAGATCTTTTGTCCGTACACATCGGGAGGAATCGCGGGAGACACACGGGTTGCAGTGCGAGCGCGGTGCAAGTCGACAGACACGCGGAGAGTTCCGTAACAGTACCAGGCTTGACTACCCACCACGGAAGGGTCGCACGGAAACTTCCCTCTAGTGGGACCGGGGAAACACGACCCAGCAGTGGAGACTCGACAGGCTTCCCTCTAGCAGGGTTGTGAAGAGGTTCCAAATCGCGCAAGCCTTTGCGCAATCTGTCCGACCACAGTCCCAGAGTCAACCTGAAACTGAAAGGGAAATGAAATGAAAGGAAATAGGGGAGGGAGGAAATCCGTGGTAGAATACACCACTCCAGCATTTGCTTTTGTCAACCAGGGAAAACCACGAAAAACCTATGATCAGAGTGGGCGGTCACCGCATATCGAACCCGGGACTCCCGAATGTGAGTCTCACACGTTACTGTGGAGCTCGGTCTAAAATCAGCGACGAAGAATATTTCGGAAATGGTTAATGACAAAAAATGTATTTGACAAATTGTGTGTTTATTTCCGAACTCTTACGGGAAAAAAATTAAATTAAATTTTTATTTTTGGACGCACTTTAACTGCTGTGATTCTTAGCTCTCCATTCCGTATTTGGCGTGGAAGACCGATCATTTTGCTGAGAGGCCTCTTTATCAGGCTTGAGGTTCTTTTACGTGCCGTAAATCTACGACAAGGCACCACCGGCTTTACTTGCCTTCTGAAGAAAGCCATGCTAAAGATTTTTACGCCCGAGAAAAATCGCCCTCCACCGGGTGTGAACACCAAACTCGGGAACTAGAGGCTAGTACGGTAACTACTACACCACGGAGGACATCTCTTACGGTTTATTAACTATAAAAACCATTCATAGTGAAGAGGATTTCACGGGCTATTCTTAGAAAATTTAAGATATACGATGTATTTGTCAAGTAAATATCTTAAACATAAAACTATTAGAGCATTTTGAGAAAATAAAAAGTAACGAGAATTTTTGCATGTAAAGAGTATTTTGGGATGGGAGGGTTTTCCTGAAAATCTTCGTGTCGCATCCTTGGAAAGCACTAAACCAAAATACCAGGATTGGTGTTTAACCACTTTTCGTTTTTGGGTTATGCTGTTCACACATACACTGATCTTTTTCTAAAAACGTTTTTTTTTGTATTCAGGGAGTCTCAAAACGTGTATTTCTGGAGAATTCTTTTCGGATGGAAAACATTACTACCTGTACTTGCTGTAAGTACGAAAATATGTAGAAATAAAATATGTAGATTGTTAGTGGAGTCACTGAAAAGTTTGGACACTCTGTATATTGTTCCTGTATTAGCATCTGGCGCCAGCATGGCTGTCTTTAATGGTTGCTCTTCAAATCCTGACGTTCTTCTACTCTGCCAACTTTGAGCGTACAATACACTCTTTGGTCTAGAGATAGAGGAACCTGTCTGTCTGACTTGTCATGAATGATAGATCATGGAGCTACTACGCAACAAGACGTTTTCTAAAGATCTAATTTTCGGAAATAACATCAAATTCCGGAAAGATTTTTTCTGTACATCCAGAAAAAAAGTTGATTTTGTACAACATTATAGTTATACAGCGGAAGGGGACACCTCGCGCACTGTGGTCTATATAGATATATTGTGGCTATCACCCCTAGGGGGAAGGGATGAAGTGAAGGAACCACAGAAGGCTGCAGGCCGTAGGCAGATAGGCTACAGAGACACGCGGAAGTCCCTAACATTTCTGGGCACGAAGATCCGACACACTGCTAGAGCTGTCTAGGGAGGACGATGAACGACCCGTCAACCAAGCAGCCCTCTAGTGTCCATTCTTTCCTTTGAGCAAGCACCGGTACCACCACGAAATTTAGAAGCACACCTGAAAAATGAGAAGGAAATGGAATGAAAGGGAAATAATGGAAAGGAAATCGTGGTAGATGAGAAACCACCTCAGCATTCGCCTACAGACAAAAAAAAAAACAACAAAAAAACGAAGGTGAGTGGGCGGTCGATGGGAATCGAACCAGATCTCCGGAAAGCGAGCCTCACACATTACCGCGGTGCCGTCTCGCTCAGTAAATAAATACTTCGCTACCATTTGTAATCTATGAGATGGCGGATAGTGGTGTGCAAACAAAAACTCTGCTCCTGATTACAAGGTCAAATAAACTCAAAAGAAAGACCTTTATTGAGATATTAGTTACTAAAGTAATATCTTAATCATTTAAGTGAAATGGAAAATTTTCGATTATTTTGAGACTTTATTTCAACACAGTGAACCTAAAAATATATTTATATCTTACATGTCGTTATATGATATACTTTATATACGCAGTGTATTACCTCTATTTTAATGTTAAGGTAATGTATCTGTGAAATTTGAACAAAATCAATAAATTGTGCTCGTCGGATATTAATTTCTTTCTTATTGGGCCATTCCGGCTAACAAAGTCCAAATAGTTTCGATAGCTGCCGTTGAGGGGTATTGTTACCGACTGTATTTCTATTAGTCACCGTATGTGGCGTGTCGGTTATTTACGTTGCCTGGCTCCAGTCATCCTTCACCTGGCTTGTAGAGTTCTATTCTGCAAGTGTGAATGGACACATCTCTCCCTTGGCGAGCTTCTTGTATGACTTAGTAAGCCGAATATTCCAATTGTTAAAAAGGTTTACTGACTGGATTACTCATCCGGAGATTGTTCCTTGCCATTTTTCAATAAGCAGGTGTTTCGGCATTAAAATGTAGTTATTTTGAGAAGCCATAGACGTGATTTACATTTGCTAACTTTGAAGAATTAATTTTATTCCGGCCTGGCCATTTAATTTTTACTTTCCCTCTACTCCGTATAGTAAATAGCGGAAGTACTGCATTCCACCCCAAAACTCGGTACCGAGATTTCACTGGAAACACATATTTTGAGGCTATCTGAAAGAATTTTTAGAAAAAAAGGTGAGTATGAAACAGTATAACTCAAAAACGAAAAGTTGGATAAAAACTATACTTGGTATTTAGGTTCAGTATCTTTCAAAGATGCGACACGAAGATTTAAAAATAAATGTTCCATGTAAAGGGTATCCTGGGGTAGGGCGAATTTTCTGAAAATGTCCCCAAAAGTCCCCTTAATTGTGAATGGCTTATGCATAACTGGTAAACCGTAAGAGATAGATAAAGGTTTTGAACACAAAAAATGTAGATATCGTTAAAACACACAGTTTATGTCAAATACATTTGTTTTTGTCGACTGAACCATTTCCGAGATATTCCTTGTTATTTGATTGAATTTTTAAATTTTTCTACTTTTTACTCTCTCTACTACGTATAGTAAGTTGGGGAAGTATTGTATTCCACCCAAAAAATCGATACCGAGATTTCACCGGAAATACATGTTTTGAGACCCCCTGAATAAAAAAAAAGCATTTTTGGAAACATGTCCGTGTGTGTGTGTGTGTGTGTGTATCTGTGAACAGCATAACTCAGAAACGAACAGTCGGATAAACACCAAACTTGGTATTTAGGTTCAGTATCTTCCAGAGATGCGACATGAAGGTTTTTAAGAAAATCCCTCCACCCCAGATTACCCTTTACAAGGAAGATTTTTGGAAAATTTTAATTTTCTCAAAAATGGCTATAACGATTTTGATTAAAATATCATATGTTTAAGATATTTTCATGACAAATAAAATGTATATCTTGAATTTTCTGGGAATGTCTCCAAAAGTATTCTTCATTGTGAACGACTTTTGCATAACTGCTAAACCATAAGAGATAGACAAAATTTTACTCCAGAAGAAACGTTAAAATACACAATTTATGTCATATACATTTTTTGTTTAGTTAACCATTTTCGAGATATTGCTTGTTATTCCCTTCAATCCTTCAATACTTATTTTCTCAAATGGGATTTTGTTATTCATTTTTTTGTCTTGGATATGCAAATAGTATTAATCTGTGGCAAAGGGAATGGTGCTGCACCTAGCAACCAGCTATTAAGAGATATGTATTTCTATATTGCCTTGTAAATATATATTCCCCTTACATATACAAGAAAATTAACAATAAGATAGATTCTGCAAATGTTTATCTCGATTAACATGAAGTAGATGGAGAATAAGCGTTTGCAAAAATAGTTTATACAAGAGTAGAGAAAGTCATGTGAATGTAACACATCAGATTTGTCTCAAATGGGAATTCGTTATTCGCTTTTTTATGTCCTGGACATGAAAAGAGAATGAAATGTTCCATATAGCGAGCAGTTCTTAAAGGATTTCACTATTACTTAAAGCCTGCTGTATTCCCCTTTCACCTACAAGAAAATTAGCAATAAAGTAGTCTCTGCAAATGTTTATCTGGATTAAAATGAAGTAAATGGAGAATAAGCGTTTGTAAAAATAATTTGTAGAAGGGTACAGAAAGTCATGTGAGTGCAATACATCAGATATTTATGTTTAATGTGCGAGTTACCTAGGCCGTTTCAGGCAATGTTTAATTGTTTTAATTCTTGTGAATTTTGTTAAGCTTTATCCAAATTGTTAAGATGTTTAGAGTTTATCTAAATTGCTAATATATCCAGCTTTTACCTAAATTGTTAGCCTGCTCAGAGTTTATGTAAATTGTTAACGTGTTCAGAGTTTGTCTAATTATGTATATTTTGTGAGGGACTTACTTTACGGGTCACGGGAATTATTACTTAGTGGTATTGCACTGCTTAATGGTTACGCAAGCGTGAGGTGAAGAGCTGTAGTGATTGAGCTAAATAAGACAAATCCGTTATGTATTTATGTTAAGATAATTTACCTTATCTCTCTCTCTGCAAAAATTACGTGATTTGTGTGAACTCATGTAATAATATAATATAATGGTTTCTGAAAACTTATAAATATGAACATTTTGTATGTTCATGCTGGATATGATAGGTATTGTCTTGTAGTAAACATTTGTTAATTAAAATAGTATACCCAAATTTGACTGTTGTGAACCAATGCTTGGGCAGCCCTGTTGCCTTGTATCAGTCTTGCCGTCAGCATATATCCTAGGTCCGAACATTTCCTAGACACCTCCATTTTAGAAACGTGAGTAGGAGCACGATTTAGAGTGTAAAACTGAACTTGTTTCATAGTAAAGTAATATGCATTCTAAAATTAAAAAAACGTATGCTTTTTCCATTTGGTGTATTTGAACTACCAATTAACTGAAGCTATAAATGGACAGGCGCGTGCTTATTAATAGACACGCCCAACAAAAACCTTGTTTTCTTGCAAAATTTTTTCGGCATTTATCCATACTCAAAATGCTCCAAAAGGATGAAATAAATAATTTGTTCAAAAGTTTATACTGCATCCCAGAAGTACATTAAAGAAAATTATCATATATATTTTAAAAATAATGCTCCAATTCTCAGAAATAGATTATTCACTTTGAAAAATCAAGAATTTTAGAAAGTACAAAAAGTAATGATTTTTTTTAAAAATAATTAGGGTTTAGTATGAAAAATTTGATGTGTTACACTCACATGACTTTCTCTACCTTTTATCTTATTAGTGGGTGTTCAAATTATTCTTACGAAAGTTTATTTTCCTATGTATTTAATTTTAATCCAGATAAACCTTTGTAGAAATAGCACATTACACATTTCGTTAAAATATAATGGGAACAGCGATAGTCAAATGTTTCAGAACTGGGCGCTATATGCTGGCCTTAAAATTCCATACTGTTTCCATGACATCCAGAGAAACAACTGAAAATCGTCCGGACTTTAAAAGAATGGCTAAGGATTGAACAATTCGACCGTTAATAACGGATAACTGGGAAATGGTAGCTGCTACAGGAAGGCTATTTAAACTAAATTGTGTGTTTTAAAAATATCTACACTGTTTGTACAGTACGTTTTCGTCTATTGTTTAACATTTATACAATATAATACAAAATTCCCCAAAATTCAAGAAATACATTTTATTTGTAATATAAATATCTTAAATATGTGGCATTTTAATAAAAATCGGTAGATCCATTTTTGAGAAAAAACCAACATTTCGAAAATTCTTTCATGTAAAGAGAAGTTCGGGGTGGAGGATTTTCTTAAAAATCTTTGTGTCGCATCTTTCAAAGATACTGAATCCAAATACTAAGTTTGCTATCTATCAGAAGTTTCGTTTCTGAGTTATGCTGTACACATACACTAACTCACAGGGTCCTTAACAAGGTTTTTTTGATTCAGGGTTTCATGATCTTTTTCAAAGTAGTCCCCTCCTACTTCAATGCATTTTTTATAGCGTCTCTGCCAGTCCTTGAACACGTGCTGCAGACCATTCTTTGTCAGGTCCTTGAGAATCGCCTCACTTTTCTTGAGCACTGCTTCAGAGTTCTCAAATCGAATACCCCTAAGCTTTGCCTTTAGTGATGGGAATAAAACAAAGTTACAGGGTGCAAGATCGGGGCTATAAGGTGGATGTGGTACACAGGTAATGTTGAATCGAGCCAGAAACTGCATGACTTGATTTGCGACGTGAGGCTGTGCATTGTCATGATGAAGTGGCCACCCAGTCCGAGAAAGCTCTGGTCGTTTCTTTGCAATGTGCTTCCTCAGTGTAGCCAATACTGACGTGTAGTATGCTGCTGTAACAGTAGTGTGAGGGGGAACTGCATGCTGGTAAATCATTCCATTACAGTAAAAAATGTGATCACCATCACTTTCTCTGCAGATGGAACAACTTTTGCCTTTTTTGGTGTTGGAGAACCTGGCGATTTCCACACTGTGCTGACTTGTTTTCCTTCAGGATCATAATGATGCAGCCATGACTCATCACGGTGATAATCGATTTAAAAAATGCATCACCTCCATTGTCTGGTATGCGAAATGCACGTAGGGTCTACAAAATAGAGCATCACTACCAACCAATACGAGAGTGCTGCCGCCTACCAACATTATACATAAAACCCGCTGTTTTCAAATATTAATGTTACAGATACGAAACTATCACGGAAGCTACAGGCAAAAATCAGCCTCAGTCTTTGTTGATCAGCCTTCGTACTTACTATTGGTAAGTAGAGAAAGTAAAAATTGATTCTTATCTGTTCTCACTACTCGTGGAATTAAGGCTATATCTGCGTTAATGTTTCCTGTGATAATTGATGTGCGGAAGTAAGTGAACCGTAGCAAAATTCCATGAATGTGACAACTTATATTTTAACTCAGTTAAAGCGCAGAATGTTTCGAAGGGAAGCTGAAGAAGATATATTGTATTGAAGGACTTGTATTATATTTCAACTGTTGGGGAGCCGAACTTGTAGTAGTTGCAACTGCACGTATAGTAAACAGTTTCCGGTAGCCTTCGCCCCAAATGTATTTTCAGGTGGCCTTTGTCCCAAGGTTTTTTTTTAAAAAAAATATTAACTTTGTAATTAAACAGTTTCTTTAAATATTTAATATTTACGTTTGCCTCGGCTGCGTCAGTATTTATTTTTAGAGTCATGGATATCTTGGCAGGGTTGTAATGCGACAAGCATGTAGGCTTACACCGATTATAATTTTACTTCACTCCTTTTATTAATATTTGATACGATTTAAATAACACTTCACTGATATAGAGAGCTGTGAGATTCTTCTTATTCATTAATTACACTTTTTAACACGTAAACTTACTTTTCGTCTCATACGAATTATTCCTTGAGGACACTTTTTGCGTCTGGTTAGTAACGCTGTCTGCAGGCAACTGAACTCTAAATTTGTAAAATTTTCTCCTTTTCAGTTTATGATTGGCTAATCCTACTCCAATAGAATACCTTCATTTAACTAATGCTTTTTCTGGTTGTTGATTGGCTATTTTATAAACTGTCACTAAAATTACATTATTGCTTCCAAGAATCACAAGTAACATTTAAACTCTCAAACTCATTATTGACTCAAGGTTACCTCATTGTTACCTCATTGTTAGCAATCTTTGACCTATTTCTTCTCACAGCTCCTACATTAATAAATTACGTAATACATTCATATAACATTATTGCATATGGATACAATAATACAAACACATACAATGACTGTAATATACACTTTTTATATATTATTAAATATACATTTAGCTTCAAGGCGGGCTGTTATTAAATTTACATATTATATAATTAGACTGAAATTATTTAAGTGTTAAACATACTGCCTCAAGCCCAAAACTTCAGCTTCTAGTTCGTTTAAAACTATTGATAAAATTAAATTTTTGTTTATTTATTTTTCATCAAAACCTTTGAAAAAAATTATGACAACTTAAAAGGGTACAATGTTGAACAATTTTAATGTGAAGAACTACAGACTAAATAAAACACATACAAGTCGTTAACAATAGCAGTTGATGGTAATAGTTACCAACGCTTTTTGAATTTTGGTCAGTAGGAACATTGATAAAAAAGTACGTACTGCTGGTCTCGAACCGAAAGTTTGAAGAAACGGTGTGCTTATTTTTGGTGGAAATCCAGAACCAATAAATATATCATAAATAAATCTATAAAACCACTAGATTTGCACTGATCAGTCACTCGTTACCAAAATTGATGAACTATAATTTGTCCTAGGTAGTGAATATACATTCTGTATCTGTGTATAACAGGTACAGAAGGTATTATATTCCACCCAACAATTACACATTTTTTGAGGCCCCCGGACAAGAAAAAGACATTTTTAGAAAAACGCTCATGCGTGTGGACGACTATGAACAGTATAACTCAAAAAAATCTAATGTGTTACACTCACATGACTTTCTCTACTCTTGTAAAAACTATTTTTACAAATACGTATTCTCCATATGCTTCATGTTAATCGAGATATCGAGATGTTAACCTTATTGCTAATTTTCTTGTAGATGCAAGGGGAATTGGTAGGCTTTAAGCGATAGTCATATATTTTAAGAGCTGGTTGCTATGTGGAGTATTCCATTCTCTTTGCATTACCAGGAGAAAACAAATGAGTAACGAATTTCCATTTGAGAAAAAGTATAAGTATTGGGAAATTTAAGGGAATAACAAGCAATATCTCGAAACTGGTTTACTCAACAAAAACATGTATATGACATAAATTGTGTTTTTTAACGCGATCTACATTTTTGTGTAGTAAAACTTTGTCTATCTCTTATGGTTTACCAGCTATGCAAAAGTCGTTCACAATGAAGAATACTTTTGGAGACGTTCCCAGCAAATTCGAAAAAAATGAAAGATATACATTACATTTGTCATGAAAATATCTTAAACATATGATATTTTAATCAAAGTCGTTAGAGCCATTTTTGAGAAAATTAAATTTTTCGAAAAATGTTCCATGTAAAGGGTAATCTGGAGTGCGGGGATTTTCTTGAAAACCTTCGTGTCGCATCTCTGGAAGATACTGAACCTAAATACCAAGTTTGGTGTTTATCCGACTGTTCGTTTCTGAGTTATGCTGTTCACAGACACACACAGACACACAGACAGACACACACACACAGACATACGTACATGTTTCCATAAATGCTTTTTTTTGGATTCAGGGGTTTCAAAACATATATTTCCGGAGAAATCTCGGTATCGAATTTTTGGGTGGAATACAATACTTCCCCTATAAGTAGTAGAGAATGCAAAAATAAAGTCCGATGAGCATAAAACTTGATATTTAAGTTCAGTATCTTCCAAATATGCAACAAAAGGATTTTAAATAAAATTTCCCCATCCCAAATACCCTTTTCATAGAACATTTTTCTAAATTTTTTATTTTCGTAAAATGTCTCTAACGACGTTGATTAAACTAACATATATTAAAGATATTTACATAACAAATAAAACGTGTATCTTGAATTTTCTGGGAATGAAGTCCTCTTCATTCGGAAAGAATTTTGCATAATCTTATGTAACTGGTAAACATTAACCAATAGATGAAAACGTACTACACAGTATACTTAAAACACAGTATTTAATTCAAATAAATCTTTTGTGGTATAAGCCTTTTCCGGGGTATCCATTTTTAATGGTTTGAATTCTTCAATGCTCTTGCCATTCTTTAAAGTTGTGTAAAAATTCGGTATAGAATTTTAAGGCTAGAATGTAGCGCCCGGTTCTTAAACATTTGACTGTCGCCGTTCTCTTTGTGTCTATAACGAAATGTGTAATGTAACTATTTCTGCAAAGGTTTACCTCGATTAAAATGAGGTAGATAGTGAAATAAGCTGTCGCAAGAATAATTTTGTTTACTCGCTAATAAATGACAGAGCGTAGAGAAAGTTATATGAATGTAACACATCAGATTTTTTACTTTCGCTACTACGTATAGTAAGTAGAGGTACCGAGATTTCACCGGAAATACATGTTTTGAGACCCCCTGAATCCAAAAAATGCATTTTTGGAAACATGTCCGTGTATGTGTCTGTGTGTGCGTGTGTGTGTGTGTGTGTGTCTGTGAACAGCATAACTCAGAAACGAACTGTCGGATAAACTCAAAACTTGGTATTTAGGTTCAGTATCTTCCAGAGATGCGACACGAAGGTTTTCAAGAAAATCCCCCCATCCCAGATCACCCTTTACATAAAAATTTTTTCGAAAATTTTAATTTTCTCAAAAATGGCTCTAACGATTTTGATTAAAATATCATATGTTTAAGATACGAGGGCTGATCAATAAGACTGAGACTGATTTTTTCTGTAGTTTCCTTGATAATTTTATGTCTCTACCACAAAAAGAGCAGGGTTTCATGTATAATGTCCATAAGCGACAGCACTCTCGTAACGGTAGGTTGGTAGTAATGCTGTATATTGTTGACCCTACTTGAATTTCGCATACCACAAAATAGACGTGGCACGAGAGGAGCAATACAGCGCAATAAAATTTTATTTTCGTTTAAATCATACAGCCTTGAAACTTTCGAAAAGCTGAAGCAAGCATACGGTGAAGATGCACTACCTCGTGCAACGGTGTTTAGGTGGTTCAAGGACTTCAAAGAAGGGCGAGTCCTCTGTGCTAAGCAAGGTGGACCTGGTGTTTCGGAATGGAATGTTTTACCAGCATGCAGTTCCCCCCCTCACACTACTGTTACAGCAGCTACTACACGTCAGTATTGGCTACACTGAGGTAGCACATTACAAGGAAACGTCCAGAACGTCATCGGAATGGGTGGCGACTTCATCACGACAACGCGCGGCCTCACGTCGCAAATCAAGTCCATGAAGTTTTGGCTAAATTCAACATTACCTGTGTGCCGCATCTGCCTTAAAGCTCCGGTCTTACCCCCTGTGATTTCTTTTTATTTCCATTAATAAAGGCAAAGCTCCGGGGCATTCGATTTTAGAGCACTGAAGCAGTGCTAAAGAAAAGTGAGGCGATTCTCAAAAACCTGACAAAGAATGGCCTGCACCATGTGTTCGAGGACTGGCAGAGACGCTATAAAAAGTGCATTCAGTTAGGAGGGGACTACTTTGTAAAAGATCACGTCAACATTGAAATGGAGTAATAAATATGTGTGAAAAAAAATCAGTCTCAGTCTTTATTGATCAGCCCTCGTATTTTCATGACAAATAAAATGTATATCTTGAATTTTCTGGGAATGTCTCCAAAAGTATTCTTCATTGTGAACGACTTTTGCATAACTGCTAAACCATAAGAGATAGACAAAATTTTACTACACAAAGAATGTAGATCGCGTTAAAATACACAATTTATGTCATATACATTTTTTTGTTGAGTGAACCATTTTCGAGATATTGCTTGATATTATCTTAAATTTTTCAATACTTACTTTCACAAATGGGAATTCGTTACTCATTTTTTTTGTCTTGGATATGCAAAGGAGTATTAATCTGTGGCAAAGAGAATGGTGCTGCACCTAGCAATCAGCTATTAATAGATATGTATGTGCTTAAAGGCTATTTCTATATTGCCCTTGTAAATATATATTCCCCTTACATCTACAAGAAAATTAGCAATAAGATAGAGTCTGCAAATGTTTATCTCGATTAACATGAAGTAGATGGAGAATAAGCGTTTGTAAAAATAGTTTGTACAAGAGTAGAGAAAGTCATGTGAGTGTAACACATCAGATTTTTTTGTCCTGGTAATGCAAAAGGAATGGAATACTCCACATAGCAACCAGCTCTTAAAATATTTGACTATAGCTTAAAGCCTACCATATCCCCCTTGCATCTACAAGAAAATTAGCAATAAGATTAACATCTCGTTATCTCGATTAACATGAAGCATATGGAGAATAAGCATTTGTAAAAATAGTTTGTACAAGAGTAGAGAATGTGATGTGAGTGTAACACATCAGATTTTTTTATATACTGCTGCTCTATCAGTATGAACATGTATGTAACTCATGATATACATAGCAATGCTATGCATGTGCTAATGCATTTTACAGAAGCATGTCATGATGTTATAATCATATATGCTTAGCATAATATAATTATATCGTGTTACGAATGTAGACATATGTAGTGCAGAAAAGTATGTTGAAGATATAGCTGTAATGTTTATGAGTGCTTTAATTTATTTAATAGTATTGTGTGGTTACTTCAGTATAAATATAAATATCAGTAATACTATGTAGTTTGAGTTCCTAAGCGTATTATGGTCAGCAAACTGTTGTTACATAAATTAAAGCTCCAATTAGGGACAGCTAATGTTTGGACAATGCGGTAACAAACATTCCACATAGTTATGCATATACTCATGCTTTACAGATTCCAGTATGTGATCTGTCTGTAAGTAAATGTGAATTAAATGAACCTGGATGTAATCAAAATGTGACAAATTATAATATGATTGCACAGCAAAATCTGCTCAAGACATAAGTGATATGATCATAATTTATTTTCCGTTTTGGTGGGTTTCATGATTATTATTATTATTATTACTATTATCGAGATATTTCGATTTTTAGTTCTCTACCACGTATACAGTACGCAGAGAAAATATTGTACTCCACCCGATACCGAGATTTCACCGAAAATATACGTTTTGAGGCCTGCTGAATCCAAATGAAGCATTTTTACTTTCTCTACTACGTATAGTAAGTAGGGGAAGTATTGTATTCCACCCAAAAATTCCATAGCGATATTTCACGGGAAATATATGTTTTGAGACCCCCTGAATCCAAAAAAAGCATTTTTGGAAACATGCCCGCGTGTGTGTCTGTGTGTGTGTGTCTGTGAACAGCATAACTCAAAAACGAACAGTCGGATAAACACCAAACTTGGTATTTAGGTTCAGTATCTTCCAGAGATGCGATACGAAGGTTTTCAATAAAATATCCCCCTCCCCAGATTACCCTTTACATAGAACATTTTTCGAAAATTTTAATTTTTCAAAAATGGCTCTAACGATTTTGATTAAAATATCATACGTTTAAGATATTTTCATGACAAATGAAATGTATATCTCGAATTTTCTGGGAATGTCTCCAAAAGTATTCTTCATTGTGAACGACGTGTGCGTAACTGGTAAACCATAAGAGATAGACAAAATTTTACTACACAAAAAATGTAGATCGCGTTAAAATACACAATTTATGTCATATACATTTGTTTTGTTGAGTGAAACATTTTCGAGATATTGCTTGTTATTCCCTTAAATTTTTCAATATATATTTTCTCAAATGGGAATTCGTTATTCATTTTTTTGTCTTGGATGTGCAAAGAGTATTAATCTGTGGCAAAGAGAATGGTGCTGCACATAGCAACCAGCTATTAAGAGATATATCTATGCTTAAAGGCTACTGTATTTCTATACTGCCGTTGCAAATACAAAACAAGGTGAACATAGTACGCCTTAAGCAATAGTCAAATATTTTAGAACTGGTCGCTATGTGTAAAATGTAATTCTCTTTGCATGTCAAAAGATCGTTTCTGCAAATGTTTATCTCGATTAATATGAAATAGATGGAGAATAAGAGTTTTTGTAATAAATAGTTTGTACAAGAGTAGAGAAAGTCATGTGAGTGTAACATAAGATTTTTAGAAAACGGTCCTTGTGAGTGCGTGTGTCTATCTGTCTGTTTGTGTGTGTTTCTGTGAACAGCATAACTCAAAAAGGAAGTCGGATAAATACCTCACTTGGTATTTACGTCCAGTACCTTCCAAGGACGCGACAGGAATATTTTCAAGAGAGTACCACCACCATAAACTACCCTTTTTGGAACAATTTTTGAAATTTTTTATTTTCTAAAAAACTGCTCTAACGAGTTTGATTAAAATATAATATATTAAAGAAATTTATATGACAAATAAAAATATATCTTGAATTTTCTGGAAATGGCCTGTGAAATCCTCTTCATTAGGAAGGAATTTTTTATAATATTGTATAACTGTGAACGTTAAGCGATAACGAAAGCATACTACACAAGGTGTAGATCTCTTTAAAGTACACACTTTTTAAGGCATTAACCGGATCCGAAACATCCGTTATTAATGGTTCGAACTGTTCAATACTTTGTTATTATTTTAAAGCCCTGTTGATAATCAGTTGTTTCTAGCTATTGCATGGAAACAGGATGGCCAGTATTAGCGTCCAGTTCTTAAACATTTGACTATCGCTGTTCCCTTTGTGTCTATAATGAAATGTGTAATGTAGCTATTTCCGTAAAGTTTTATCATGATTATAATGAAGTAGATAGTAAAATAAGCTTTATCAAGAATAGTTTGCATACCCACTAATAAAGGATAGAGGGCAGAGAATGTCATATGAATGTAACACATATTTTTCTGCTGTACATAATCATAAGACTATTAGCAAGTTCCATGCTAATAGTTTCAATATAACAAATTTTATTAAAAAGCACTCACTTTTAGTAAACTTGCAGTTTTATATCCACTTTTATAATTAAATTCATCTCTCCATTGTTGCTTACAAACTATTCACTAGTTATGCAATCTTAATTTTTTAAATGTTTGTAGATTTGCGTTTAGCCTCATTTGAACTGTAGCATTAATACTTTCACACTGCGTTTCTCTTTTTCCTTTAATTCGATTATTTTCACTTTATCCTTTAACGAAAAGCCACATGTGTACGCGATTAACGAGTCTCTGCTCAGTATGTACTTTTGCAAAGAAATCTCCATTTACCTTAAAGACCTACAGTTGCAGTTTCCTCTGAAGTACAGTATATCCCAAAGTAAAATACATAAAACATTTGAAGTTTCTTTTAAAGCACAGTATAGCCCAAAACAGATGTGTTTTGAGGCAGTATTTTTAAGACTTAAATGATTTCAGTCAAATTATGTAATATAAATTAAATAACAGCCCGCCTTAAAGCAATATGTGTATGTAACAATATATAAAAAGTGTATATCACAGTCATTGTATATGTTTATATTACTGTATACATGTTCAATAATGTTATGTGAATGTATTACGTATTTTAATAATGTAGGAGCTGTGAGAATAATAGGTTAAAAGTTGCTAACAATGAGGTAACCTTGAGGCAATAATGAATTTTAAAGTTTAACAATACTACTAGTCATTATTGGAGCAACAATAGTGTAAATTTTGAGACAGTTTATAAAATATCCAATCAAAAACCAGAAAAAAGCTTAAGTTAAATAAAAGCATTCTATTGGATTAGGAGTAGGCAACCAGAGACTTGAAATACATAAATTTACAAATTTAGGCGGTAGAAATCAAGTCAGTTGCTAGCAGACGGTGTTCCAAACCGGACGCAAGATGTGTCCTCGAGAAGTTTAATATGTATTCAGTGTGAGACGAAAATAGTTTACGTGTTTAAAAAGTGCAAGTAATTAATAAAAAACTCTCACAGCTCTCTATATCAGTGAAGTGTTATTTAAATCGTATCAAGCATTAATAAAAGGAGTAAAGTAAAATTATAATCTGTGTAAGCCTACATTCTTAGCCACACTACTCCCTGCAAAGAAAGCCATGTCTCTAACAAAATTACTGACGCAATCGAGGCAAACATAAATAAATAATAATTAAAGGAACAGTCAAATTACAAAGTTAATATTTATTAAACTTGGGGCAAAGGCCACCGGAAAGTACATTTTGGACGAAGGCTACCGGAAACCTTTTACCATACGTGCGGTTTAAACTAATACAAGTTCGGCTCCCCATTAGTCGAAATATAATACTCCTCCTCCTAAAAATTAAACCTACTTCAGTTTTATTATTGTATATTTCCGTTTCCACATTGAGCAATGTCCGTATTATCAAGAAAAATTACACAAAGTATAATTTATACCGGAACCGAAACTTTTTTCAGAAATAGACAGGATTCGGGTTTATTTAGCGTTCAATTTGGGCTTTTCTGAATTTTGAATTGCTATTGAGACTAATTTTGTTGGATTTTAATTTATATAGTATGGGAATATTAAGGATACTTTCTAAGGATATTGTGGCGTTCAGTGTTAGAATTATTGTCTTAGATTATTGTTTTATATTTCTTTGTTACATGGATATTGAACTGAGGGAGCGCGTAGAATAATCCAAGAGAAGCTAGTAGATTGCGAGGACTCGAACTATGGTTCAGCTCCCTCTGGGAGTGACCAGTGGAACTCTGGTGAAGGCTGGTATTGGAGTGGGTTTGGCATCAAGGGTTACGCGTCAGTAGCATGAGTAATGAGTGTGCAGCCGTTAGGTTAACATCGCAGATAGTCTGGACCTAGCGCACAGACATACGATTTGACTTATTTTCTCGTATCGTTTCGACTGTTTGGGTAACAAAAGAGATCCCAACAAACTTGTTTTTCAATAGTCTCGTATTATTACTTTCTCTACCATATACGTACAGTCGGTTAAACAAAACGTGGCCGTGCTACCTATATGCAAACAGCTCGAGTTTGATTCTCCGAGGTGGATTGTTATGTTTTATTTTTACTTTCTCTACTACGTATAGTAAGTAGGGGAAGTATTGTATTCCACCCAAAAATTCGATACACCGGGAATATAAGTTTTGAGACCCCTGAATCCAAAAAAAGGATTTTTGGAAACATGTCCGTGTGTGTGTCTGTCTGTGTGTGTGTCTGTGTGTATGTCTGTGAACAGCATACTCAGAAACGAACAGTCGGATAAACACCAAACTTAGTATTTAAGTTCAGTATCTTCCAGAGATGCGACACGAAGGTTTTCAAGAAAATCCCCCACCCTAGATTACCCTTTATATGGAACATTTTTCTAAAATTTTAATTTTCTCAAAAATGGCTCTAACGATATGGATTAAAATGTCATATGTTTAAGATATTTTCATGACAAATGAAATGTATATCTCGAATTTTCTGCGAATGTCCCAAAAAGTATTCTTCATTGTGAACGACTTTTGCATAACTGGTAAACCATAAGAGATAGACAAAATTTTACTACACAAAAATGTAGATCGCGTTAAAATACACAATTTATGTCATATACATTTTTTTGTTGAGTGAACCATCTTCGAGATATTGCTTGTTATTCCCTTAAATTTTCCAATACTTTTTCTCAAATGGGAATTCGTTATTCATTTTTTAATGTTCTGTATATGCAAAGAGAATGGAATACTCCACATAGCAACCAGCTCTTAAAATATTTGACTTTCGCTTAAAGCCTACCCATTCCCATTGCATCTACAAGAAAATTAGCAATAAGATTAACATTTCGATTAACATGAAGCATATGGAGAACAAGCGTTTGTAAAAATAGTTTGTACAAGATTAGAGAAAGCCATGTGAGTGTAACACATCAGAATTTTTTTCTTACCTTGTGCGGACATTCTGAGAGGCAGTTGTCAGAAAACGAAACTATTTACCACTAATGGTGACCTCCATGAGTAACTGATTCAGGAAAGTTATAAGGTGCACAGGACACTGGAGTGGATATTGAGAATGTGGAGATTTTGTTTTCCATTATTTTTATTTCCTCTTTTGAGGATAAAATTAACGATTTTGTTTTCCAGTTTAGAAGTTAAATGCTTTATTTTGTGCCACAAATATAGGATTTTAACAAATCATATGCCCTCTTCCTTATAATTTGGTGTTGGCCAAGAATGGGTCAAAACAATCACATCAAAATTATTTTAAGGATAAAAAAACCTGATATGTTATACTCACATGACTTTCTCTACTCTTGTACAAAATATTTTTATAAAGACTTATTCCACTTCATGTTAATCGAGAGAAACATTTGCAGGAACTATCTTATTGCTAATTTTCTTCTGGATGCCAGGTGAATTGCTAGGCTTTAAGCTATAGTCAAATATTTTAAGAGCTGGTTGCTATGTGGAGTATTCCATTCTCTTTGCATTACCAGGACAAAAAAAATAACGAATTCACATTTGAGAAAAAGTATAAGTATTGGAAAATTCAAACAAATAACAAGGAATATCTTGGAAATGGTTCACTCGACATAAAAAATGTATAGGACATAAATTGTATGTTTTAATCAGATTTAAATTTTTTGTGTAGTAAAATTTTGTCTCTCTCTTATGGTTTAACAGTTATGCGAAAGTAATTCAGAGTGAAGAGGACTTTTGGGGATATTCCCCAGAAAATTCAAGATATACATTTCATTTGCCATCAAGATATCTTAAACATATGTATATTTGAATTTTCTGTGAATAGCCTGTGATATCCTCTTCATTTTAAATCACTTTTATATAATTATTAAATTGTAATATATAGACAAAAAAGACGTAGATATCGTTAAAGCATACAATTTTTCAATGTTTTTGTATTTTTAACTTTTACGAGATACTCATAGTTAATGGTTTGAATATTCAAATACTTCTACTTTTTCAAGCGGTAAATGGCTGTTAATTTTTTCTCGTGGTACATGAAAAGAGCATGGAATTTCAAAGACATATAATGATATGCTTTTTAAAACTCTGACTATCGCTTTAGCGTAGGGTATGCTTTTTAAACCTACAACGCGTATGCAAATGTGTAATGAAAGATTATCTCGTTTAAAAAGGAACACTTTTTTAATGGTAGTTTGTAACCGAGTGAGTAGAGAAAGTCATATGAATGCAACATATTAGACTTTTTTTAAGTGCTGTCCTTAATCAATTAATTCTCGTGATGTGGAATTTCCAGGCCACTGTATATAGCGACCCGTTTTTAAATATTTGACTATCGATTAGGTCTCCTTCAACGAAATGTGTTATGAAAATATTTTTGCAAAGATTTATCTCGATTAATATGAAACAGAATAAAAATCTGATGTAACACATACATGTGTCTTTCTCTACCCTCTGTCGTTTATTAGTGGGTATACAAACTACTCTTACGAAAGCTTATTTTCCTATCTACTAAATTTTAATCCAACTAAACTTTTACAGAAATTCCTACATTACACATTTCGTTGTAAATACAAAGGGAACAGCGACAGTCAAATGTTTAAGAACTGGACGCTATATATTGGCCTTAAAATTTCATACTGTTTCCATGAAATCACGAGAAACAGCTGAATGTTGATAGAACTTTAAAACGAATGACGAACTAAGGAACAATTCGAACCTTTAATGACGGATATCTCAGAAATGGCTTCTGCCACAAAAAAGAAACTTATTTAAAATGAACTGTGTGTTTTAAACAGATCTACATTTTTGTGTAGTACGTTTTCGTCTATCCCTTAAAGTTTACCAGTTATATAAGATTATACAAAATTCCTTCGGAATGAAAAGGACTTCATAGGCTATTACCAGAAAATCAAGATATGCATTTTATTTTTCATGCAAATATCTATAATATATGATATTTTAATCCAAATGATTAGGGCCATTTTTTAAAAAATAATAATTTCCAAAAATGTTCCATGTAAAAGGTAGTTTGGGATGGAGGAATATTCTTGAAAATCTTCCTGTCGCATCCTTGCAAGATACTAAGCGTAAATACCAATTTTGGTATTTGCACGCACGCACGCTCTCTCTCTCTCTTTGTGTTTTAAAGAGATCTACAGTTTCTGTGTAGTACGTTTTTGGTTTTTGTCTATCGCTTAACGTTTATCAGTTATACAAGATTATACAAAATTCCTTCCGAATGAAGCGGACTTCACAGGCTGTTCCCAGAAAGTTCAAGATATATGCTTTATTTTTTCATATAAATACTTTTTATATTCGGTAGTTTAATCAAATTCGTAATGCCATTTTTTTAAAAAATAAAAAAAGTTGGAAAAATTTTCAACGTAAACGGTAGTTGGTGGTCGGCGGATTTTCTTGAAAATCTTTGTGTCGTATGTTTGGAAGGTACTGAACTTAAATACAAAGTTTTGTGTTGATTCGATGTTTCGTTTTTGAGTTATGCAGTTCACCGACACATACACAGGGACCTTTTTCTAAAAATGCGTTCTTTTTGTATTTAGGTGGCGCCAAATCATGTATTTCCGGAGTATTCTTGGTATAGGACTTTTAGGTGGAATACAATACCTTCTCTACCTACTAGGTACGTTTTAGAGAAAGTAAAACTGCTTTTTTTCCATGGGCCTCAGAATATATATTTCTCAACATCAGATGTTTGGATGGAGTACAATACTTCCCCTTACTACCTTGGGTAAGTGGCAGAGAGAGTATGTATATATAAAACAGCAGAACCAAATGTAAAGTGGATTCGCGTTTTGCTTCTATATATTTGATAGCCTCCCCGAAGAAGCTTAAGAAATATGAGGAGTTCAGGTAGACCAGAGTCATAACCATTAAGTTTATGGCTCATATCTTCTCCCTGCAAAACTTCCTTAACGTTTGAGCATTCATGAACAAGGGCAAAGCCACGTAATTGCTTCCTGTTGTAGAACAGTGTTAATTTTAGAGTTTTGCTTAGACTTCAGGAAAGCCCTTTCTTTTAAAATAAAGAATTATAACTTAAATGGCAATTATACATTGTTGAATTAGCGATATGTTTGTAACAGTGTTCCATGAAGTGTGTTCTTCAAAACAGTAGAGCGTCATCGCGGTGCACAATACAAATTTTGGCTACCTTTAAGCATTTTGATCATGTTGTTGCCACCGTCCGTAACGAATGTCAGTATTTGTAAACTTTCGGAAGGAATGTTGAATTCACTGTGTGCTCTGCAACATCGCTATCAATGTTATCTGCAATTCTGGGATCGTCCGGGTAGGGGGAACAGAAAAGCAATAAATCCATAGTTTGTCAATATAACCACAGCAGGTGGAATATTCTTGTAGGCGTTTGACCGCATACCTGTCGTGACAGCATAACAACTTTCTGAGTTACATTATTCACTTCCGGAACTATTTTGAGTCTCACTTAGTCTGACATGCCACTTACTGCTTTGAAACAGTTGTTGGAGTAGACATGAGGTCATTAACATTTATTTCCCTATACTTAGCTCAGTATGTACTAATGTCTGGTTTAAGGATAGGAAGACCTATTCAGCAACTATGGAAATGGGCGGCCATTCTTTTGCCTTTTTACGTTCTCTACTACGTATAGTAAGTAGGGGAAGTATTGTATTCCACCCAAAAATTCGATACCGCGATTTCACCGGAAATATATGTTTCGAGACTCCCTGAATCCAAAAAAAGCATTTGTGTGTGTGTGTGTGTGTGTGTGTGTGTCTGTGAACAGCATAACTCAGAAACGAACAGTTGGATAAACACCAAACTTGGTATTTAGGTTCAGTATCTTCCAGAGATGCAACACGAAGGTTTTCAAGAAAATCTCCCCACCCCAGATTACCCTTTACATGGAACATTTTTCGAAAATTTTAGTTTTCTCAAAAGTGGCTCTAACGATTTTGATTAAAATATCATATGTTTAAGATATTTTCATGACAAATAAAATGTATATCTCGAATTTTCTGGGAATGTCTCCAAAAGCATTCTTCATTGTGAATGACTTTTGCATAACTGGTAAAACATAAGAGATAGACAAAATTTTACTACACAAAAATGTAGATTGCGTTAAAATACAGAATTTATGTCCTAAACATTTTTTTGCTGAGTGAACCATTTTCGAGATATTGAGAAGGTCGGCCGCGGGGACCGAATCCTCAACCTCCCGGATGCGGGCTACAGACGCTGCGCCTGAGCTGTCCCGCTGGTTTGAGTAGCTGTAAGTGGAGAGTGGCAATAATTTGCACATGGGTGGAGGATAACCGGACAGAAGGTAGGAACGTTATGTACAGTACGTCTGAGACGTAGGTGGAATAGGAGAACTTGATGGTGTCACATGAAGTTGTGAGAGATAGACAGAAGTAGGAAGGGGATATGAATCACATAGTTTGCTTCTAGAAAGGGTGAACCACTCTTGTTTCCACTGTCGGAGAATGTTATCACGCGTAAAGCGGTTTATGTCTTGGTGGGGAATCTTGAGACCAGACAAATATGGAGGATGTATTGTTGCTTCCTACTTATCATTGTCGACTTTTACAATATAACGGAATCTTATATTTTCCGTGTATCATCATAGGGATCCTTAAGCAGATGACTTCTACTAGGACAAGTGAACAAAGACTGAGAGTTACATTTTTTGTCGCGCACAGCAAAGAAACACTGTTGAAACAATATTTCACGGTGAAAACGAATCAACCCGGACTGGTGACAAAACAGAAATTCCTCAGCGCAAACGCTGTACACAAGGAGCGAGCAAACTGCATAGGTTTGTCAGTCGACTACACACAAAAATGGTGCGAGTTAAATTAAACCGAGTTTTATTTATGGACATTCTTTAACTGCTGTGGTCCTTAGCGTCTGAAAGGGGATATACAATACATATGAGAATTGTACATATGAAAAGGGATATACGATACATATAAGAATTGTACATATGAAAGGGGATATACGATACATATAAGAATTGTACATATGAAAAGGGATATACGATACATATAAGAATTGTACATATGAAAGGGGATATCCCATACATATGCGAATTGTACAGTAATAATATAATTCACTAACATGTTAAAATATTCAACATCTAACATTTGTACAGAGCTGATTGTAAGAAACGGGCGAGCTAGCAAAAATTCCAGGTAAAGCATAAACCTAAGTAGAGCATACCTTTCACCAAGCCAACAAGCCGGGGAACCGGTAACTATACTGAGAAATAGAAAGAGACAGGTGAAAAGAAAGAGATGGAGATATTGCACCCGCTTCACAACGCGCCATTGTGACGCTTAAGCGCACGTATTTGAAGCAACATATTCTCATACAAGTTAAGTTAACGCGGTCGGAGGATCAATTGGAAACGTCGTTACATTTTTAAATGCAGAGGTGAGCGTCACTAGGCTCAGGTATATAAGGGCAAAAAAGGACCCAGAACCCACTCTCTCTCTTGATCTCATCTAGAACTTCACGTCGACGCGAAGTGCCTCGCTCTTAGCGACAGATGCACGCGTGTGTGCAAACGGGTGGGAGTGCGTGTGCAGATAGTTAGGTTCCTGACTTATTTAAAGTGGTGGGATTATAATAATGGGAAACGCTAGCCGACCATAATTATTTCAATTGTGAACAAACTACATTGATTAAGAGAAAATTACAGTGTATTTTTTAACTTGCCTCACCCACAATAACCTGAGAATTAAGAATTAGATATAGGTAGGAAAAGTTAGGAATGGAGTACGCAACAACCGACGATCATCCATACCCGAGGAAGAACACTGCAGCAGACAACATCAACCCAAGGATCGATGATTTCGCGCTACAAATAGCACACAGCACTGTTTCCCGCTACACGTCCCATTCCGTATTGGGCGTGAAACACCGATCATTTTGCTCAGAGGCCTCTTTATGAGACTTGATGTTCTTTTCGTGCCGTAAATCTACGACACGGGACCACCAATCCCTTCCGAAAGAAACCATACTAAGGATTTTTACGCCCGTAAAAAATCCATTACCCTCCGCCGGGTTTCAACCCCCGACCTCCGGAACTAGAGGCTAGCATGGTAACCAAATGGTGCGAGCGAAAGTGTACAGGGAAATTCAACATCTGGTAGAGGAGCATGCGGACGCATACCTGAATTCTATCATTACAGAGACTTGGCATCACCGTTATACCTGAGAAGCAAACAGGCATCCTCAGTATGGAAATCGCTGATTCTTCGACGCTAAAGAAGGTGAAGGTTGTTCGGTCTGCAGGAAAAGTGATGCTCCTTTCGTTCTTCGACTGTCGTGGAATGGTTTACGAACAAGTCTCTCCGCGCACGACAGTTAATGACGATTATTAAAATACTGTTTTGGATTTGTTGCTAATTAGATCCAGCGAAAATGACCGAAACTGCATCCTACTGGTTGTCGCCTGCTTCACAATGCATGCTCTAACCGTGCAACATTGTTACCCAACATTTGGCCCGCAGAAACATCCTTCATACTCCCCAGACTTGACTGATATATTTCCTTGTCTGAAAACGGAGCTAAGGGGAAAGCTTTTTGCTGCTTGAAGGCCGTCTCTAGAAGGCTGAAGTGGTTTTGAAGAAGATGTCAAAAATGGTTTCCAGCACGTGTTCCAGGACTGATAGACCATTGGGCAAAGTGAATTCAGCTCAACGGAGAATACTTTGAAAAAGACATCAATCTGGATCAAGCCTAGTGTATTCCATGCGGAGAAAGAAACATTCTCAATGTTTTTTGACTAGGCCTGGTTATCATTTATAACAGCGGTGGCCATCATATTTTGATCTTGGGCAAGTAAATTGATAGCATTTTTTGAAGGGCCATATAACTAAATTTATATTAATAACTAGTTTGAATATGATTTTATTCAAGTAAGTATACCTGTAGGGTGATATTTAAAACATGTTTTAAAAGTTATTCAGCTATTCGTACTATTCGCTTTTTTATTTTGAAAGAACGTCACAGAATTTAACACGCTTTCAAAATTATTATAAAGTGAAACATTGAATTATAATAGAAATACCCCCTATTACACCGCTTAATAAGAACAGTCCAAACAATTTTGAAGTCCTGTAATGTTAATGTAACTTTTGAAATTGCTTTTCATTTACCAATTTCTCAATATTAGGTGTAATTTTTATGCACACAGAACAGGTATATTTGCAAGTTATGCGTCTACAATAGTGGAAGGTAATGTATTCTTAATAACATTCATTGCAGAGAAAGTTTGCTCACAACTGTATTTGGAAGCAAATCTGTACACAAGCCTCGGAGCAAGATCGTGATTGTCAGGAAGCCGATACAATATATACCGATGAAGGTATGTCCAGAATTCAGTCAAATCAGAAGTGGATGATTCACAATGCTCTTTAAATTTAGTAGTTTGGATTTCAGTTATTTCCATTTGTAAGGATGGGGTGTATTTATGAATATCAGAACTCTGAAGTGCAAAATGCATTTGTTAATAAATCTATTACTTATTTCAGGTTCGAAAGAGGAAATGTTTGTAATGGCAAATAGATTCACATTGGACCTTGGGCCATTAAAAATGTCTTGACGGGCCATTTCTCAGCCAGGTGGCCTAGGGTTGGCTGCCCTGATCTATACTAATATTATGCAGAAAGAAAATTTGTATTGTGTCTCTAGAGTAACCTTGGTAACCACTCAAACTATCTTGATAATTCTTTCACCTTTGAAAACCACTGTGCTTCCCGACGGACATGGGCTATAAGATAGGTTCTGATTTCTTCTTCTTTTTCTACACTCCAACTGCCTGTTCCGTCTTCAAAGAGTTTCCAGCCATGTCCTCCTGGGTCTTTCCATGGATCTTCTTCCCATTGGCCTGTATATCAATATTTGTTTTGTCAATATTGAGTTGTTCATTCTTTCTAGATGCTCTTACCATTTTCGCGTATAATTTCTCAATTTATCATTATATTAAAATACTTAATTCTTAACGCGTATCTTCTTGTTTTATGTGATCAAGTATACATTGGGTTAAAGAAAAAGTATTCCATATTTTGAGAAGTGATAGTGTGGACCAAAACAAAAAAAAAACAGTCCAGTAAACATGGGCTTTAAAATGCATACCTTAAGAGCTATGAGCACTTGTTCATCTTCTCTATTGTGTAACATCTCTTCTACTGCAAGCTCTTTTCTATTACGTATTACCTACAGAATGAAGAAAACAAATGAGGCCACATTACTCTGTTACTGTGAAACAGCATAGCTTCTAATTTAATCTGCTTGCGATTACATACGACCTGCACTTGTCAACCATCGCTATGGTGCTCATTCATAGTAAGGCATACTTCTGTCCGACGTCTTAGGGAATCACGCAGACTCCAGGTTGATCACGGATGCTCTGGCAGGCATTGTTGATGCTCTCCTGTAGTGCTTGTACATCATTAATTAGGGTTGCATACACCAAATATTTAAAGATAAAACTGCAATATAAAAGCATTTCACAAACTTATCAAAACACAAATTGATTTCATTAGAACCAATAAGAATATGCGTTGCACTTACTCAGAACTATGAATGCGGTTTACAGCATAAATACTAACAGATGTTTACTGCATGCTGTATCCATGGACACTACTAGAGTAATGTGTCCTCATTTGTTTACTGCCTGCTGTAGATACTACGTAATAGCAAAGAGCTTGCAGTGGAAGAGATGTTTTATAGGCGAAGATGAACAAGTGCGCATAGCTATTAAGGTATGTGTTTTAGAGTCCATGTTTACTGAACTTTTTTTCTTGTTTTGGTCCACTCTACCACTCTCAAAATATGAAATACTTTTTAAACACTTGATAGAGGACCTTTTAATTCCTCTTAAGAATTTCATTTCCGATGCTTATATTTTCTTATATTGTCTTTTTGATGTCCATAGTTCACATCCGTAGAATAACACTGTATACTCGCTTCCGTTTATGGCGTCACCGTAGCTTTTGGAGTCATTCTGCTAGCCATCACAATTGGAGTATGTATCTATAGCAAGGAGGAGGTGTATGTACCTGTTTACCTTTTCACGCTTGCAGTAATATTCTATTTTACGTGCACAGTTCTAGGTCTCATCACTTATAATCACCATATTTAAATATGCAACTAAACAAAACCCTGTTTTGCACAATATCTACATGAAATGGTAACATAATATAAAAATGAAATACATTATACTTTTTACTCTCAAAGAGAACACATTTGCTAGAATTATTTAATAATGTGTCCAGTCTCCATTCTTGTCCAATACATGGTTTAGCCGTCTCGTCCCCTTTGGGAACAGTAGGAGTTTTTATAATCGAATTGAACAGCCTTGTCAGTTTAACATTGTTGCCCATTTAAGTTCAAAGTAACTGAGCCAGAGTTCTACCAGTACCTAAGTCATTTAATGCTCAGGAGGCTAAATCAGTTATTGGGCAAGAATGTAGACTGGACAGATTAACACAGTGTCTAGTAAATAATCCTCTTTTATAGTACGAGCAAGTAAAACTATGATTTACTTCGGCTATTGTCATTAAAATAGTTTCTCAAGAAATTGTGCGAAACAGTGTTTTTTTAGTTGTATATTTAAACATGGTTATTACAAGTGTTGACAAGTAAAGCTATTGCTGAAAGTTATGTATCCATGAATAATATAGAATTGTGCACGTAAAAGAGAACTCCTTTGCATGCGCGAAAAGGTAAACAGATACCTCCTCCTTGCTATACATACTCCACCTGTGAAGACCAGTAAAATGCCTCCCAAATGCCTCCCGGTGACGGCATAAATGGAAGCTAGTGTGCATCTATTACTGTATACAAGTTCAACTTTGTATCTCTTCTTACTTTATTTCTCAGAGTACTATTAATGGTGCCACAAATACTTTGAAAGTTGGTTTTAAATAGGTAACATAATTTTCTAAATAGCTGAAATGGCTCACTTTTTCTAAGATTTGATTATTCATTATTATTTTTTTCTTATTGGTGTCTTGCCTCGAAATACTATTAGTTTTTTGTGTGGATATTTTCACATTATTTTCTAATTTAAGTTATGTTCCAAATTACTAAAAATGACTGCAACGCCCGGATATTATAATGAGAATATGTCGAGTCATAAAAGTCAGTTTTTATAATCGAATTGAACAGCCTTGTCAGTTTAACATTGTTGCCCATTTAAGTTCAAAGTAACTGACTTACAGCGCTGCAAAGAGGATGAGACATGCCATTTCAAACCTTGTGACGTGCAAGAGTTGATATGGGCTGGCAAGCGAATTTCTTGCAAGTGGTGAAGTGATGTTATTTTACACTGATACAGTTATAGTATTTTCTTCACTGCCGTACGGCACGAACCGTACATTAACACAATTTCTCTACTAATACGTCGTAACGATGTCGTGGCCTTTCTGTCGTAATTTCCCGTACTCTGTCCAGGTTAACATTTTGAATGTTGTAGCCAGAGGTCTCCTTCTTCCGTGTAACTGAGCTGGTCACGCAATGGAGATATCCATCGCAAGAAAAGGCAATAAATAAAGACACATGGACTTTCTACCATAATTAAAATGACTGCAATTGTAACTAACCTAACAACCTTTTTGTAAAACTTTACCTACTCTACTACGTACCTAGTAAGCAGAGGGAATATTGTATTCATTCCAAAAAATTCCATACCAAGATTTCACCGGATATGCATTTTTGAGGGCTCCTGAATAAAGAAAAGGCTACTTTACAAAAAGGTCCAAGTTTGTGTGCCTATGTGGGCCTGTGAACAGCATAATTCTAAAACGGAAAGTCGAATAGACATCAAACTTAGTATTTAAGTTCAGTATCTTTCAAAGATAGGACACGAAGATTTTCAAGAAAATGTCCCACCCCAAACTCTCCTTTATAAAGATCTTTTTCGTTATTTTTTATTTTATCAAAAATGATGCAACAATTTTGAGTAAAATACTATGTGTTTAAGATATTTGCAAGAAATAAATTTAGCCTGTTTTTCTTCTTCTTCTCTTCAACTTCTTACTCTTGGTCGGCCGACATAAAATGTACTTATACAGTGTGATCCATATGAGGCAGTATTTTTAACACTTAAGTGATTTCAGTCTAATTATATAATATATAAATTCAATAACAACCCACCTTAAAGCAATATGTGTATAATAAAGTATATAAAATGCATGTAACAGTCACTGTATTGATGTTTATATTATTATGTACATGTTCAATAATGTTATGTTAATGTATTACGTAATTTAATAATGTAGGAGCTGTGAGAATAATAGGTTAAAGGTTGCTAACAATGAGGTAACAATGAGGTAGCCTTGAGGCAAGAATGAATTAAAAAATTTAACAATGCTACTGGTAATTCTTGGAAACAATAATGTAATTTTTGAGACAGTTTATAAAATAGCCAATCAACAACCAGAAGAAAAGCTTAACTGAAATGAAAGTATTCCATTGGAGTAGGATTAGGCAATCAGAAACTGAAATAGGGCAAATATCACAAATTCAGAAGTAAGTTGCTAGCACACAACGTTCCTAACCGGACGCGAGACGCGTCCACGAGAAGTTTAATACGTATTCAGTATGAGACAAAAAATAGTTTACGAATTATAAAGTGCAAGTAATTAATAAATAATCTAACAGCTCTCTATATCAATGAAGTGTTATTTTAATCGTTTAAAGAATTAATAAATGGAGTGAAGTACAAATTATAATCTGTGTAAGCCTAAATTCTTAACCGCAATACTCCCTGCAAAGAAATCCATGTCTCTAACAATAATACTGACGCAGCCGAGGCAAACATAAATATATAATATTTAAAGAATCAGTCAAATTACAAAGTTAATATTTTAAACTTGGGGCAAAGGCTACCGGAAATTTTTCTCATACGTGTGGTTGCAAACTACTTCAAGTTGGGCTCCCCAACAGTCGAAATACAATACAACTCCTAAAATAAACCTTCTTCACATATAAACCTGAACTACTTTAATGGGCCATAATTTCCCTCGAAAACTCATAGAAGTGTGAAATTTGTTTTTAATGATCTAAGTGGCTCTGGGAGAATCACTACCACTCCCACTTCTTGACTATTTTGTTGATTTCGATGGCAATTACCAGCATTCTTGACAGTCTATAGCTTGCAGTCGTAACAGAAACATGCAGTACTCACTTCGAGAGCTGGTTTTATTGTGAAAACGCATTGGAACACAAATTCACTGATAAAACACAACGGAAAATTCGAAGAAAATTCAATGTCTGCGATGTTCCAACAAATACAACAATTGTATCGCTAGTAAGAAAGCTGGAGACAACAGTGTACTCGTCAGTGAGAGTGGAAAACATAGACCGTCACTGCAGAGTCTGTTGATAAAGTTCGAAGACGCTTAGTGAACTCTCCAAAGAAATCATTGCGGATGGCTATTCGTACGGCACATGCCAATGAGCTGCAAAGAAATTGGTATGGTGTAGCAATCGAAAGAAGCAGATCATGAAAAACGAATACGTTATTGTCGATGGTTTCAGGGTTTTCTTATTCCATGTTCAGACATTATCTCCATAACGTGGTTTATAGATGAGGTATAGGCTACATCAATACAGAAACCAGCAGATACTTGGCTGCTGTGAACCCCCATATCATCCAAGAAACACCACTGGATGATGAAAAGGTTGGAGTGTCAGCTTCCAGGATTGTTGGATCCATTTTCTTTGATACGACTATAGACACTGTCGTTTATACGGACATTTTCAGTACATTTGTGGAACAGCTGGATAATATCGAATTGACAGAAGGTTATTTCCAGCAAGATGGAGCAACGTGTCATACATCTAACTCCTCCATGCAACTTGTAACCAGTTTATTTGATAATAAAATAATCTCAAAAGGTCTATGGCCCCTCAGATCACCTGACCTAACATCGGAGGGCTTATTCTTATGGGGGTATCTTAAAAATAGAGTGTATAAGAATAGACCTCGGACAATTGCTGAACTCCGTGAATCCATTAGTAACGAACTAAGCAACATTGGCGAGGATACTATTTGTAGTACGTCACAGAATATGGGAAACGGGTGCAGCTATATATGTATGGATGCCTGTGGAGAACACTTCTTCCAACATATGCTCTGAGGAACAATCAACAATGTAATATCCTAATTATCTATTATATACTCCCAAAATTGCACATGTGTCCTATTATTGGTTCAAGAGTTATGACCCATTGAAGTGGGTCAGGTTTATGTGGATTACATTGTACCTTCAAATTTCTGGGAACAGCCTCTGAAGTTTCCTTTAGTTTGTTGAATTTTGTATTATTTTGAACCACAACATACCTTAAAAGATACACAAAAGACTACTATAAGAAAAATGCAGGGATGATCGAATATACGCGATTTGTATTATATAATTTTTACTTTCTCCACTATGTATAGTAAGTAGGGAAGAGATTTCATCGGACATATATGTTTTGAGACACCCTGAATAAAAAAAAACATTTTTGGAAACATGTCCGTGTGTGTGTGTGTCTGTCTGTGTGTGTCTATGAACAGCATAACTCAGAAACGAACAGTCAGATAAACACCAAACTTGGTATTTAGGTTCAGTATCTTCCAGAAATGCGACACGAAGGTTTTCAAGAAAATCCCCCCACCCCAGATTACCGTTTACATGGAACATTTTTCGAAAAATTTAATTTTCTCAAAAATAGCTCTAACGATTTTGATTAAAATATCATATGTTTAAGATATTTTCATGACAAATGAAATGCATATCTCGAATTTTCTGGGAATGTCTCCAAAAGTATTCTTCATTGTGAACGACTTTTGC
The DNA here is from genome assembly GCA_030765065.1 of Deroplatys truncata. Taxonomy (NCBI): domain Eukaryota; kingdom Metazoa; phylum Arthropoda; class Insecta; order Mantodea; family Mantidae; genus Deroplatys; species Deroplatys truncata. The sequence continues at coordinate 37,300,236 of CM060987.1, read as the reverse complement.
ATAACTGGTAAACCATAAGGGATAGACAAACTTTTACTACACAAAAATGTAGATCGCGTTAAAATACACAATTTATGTAATATACATTTGTTTTGTTGGGTGAACCATTTTCGAGATACTGCTTGTTATTCTCATAAATTTTCCAATACTTATACTTTTTCTCAAATTCGTTATTCATTTTTTTGTCCTGTTAATGCAAAGAGAATGGAATATTCCACATAGCAACCAGCTCTTAAAATATTTGACTATCGCTTAAAGACTAGCAATTCCCCTTGCATCTACAAGAAAATTAGCAATAAGGTTAACATCTCGATATATCGATTAACATGAATCATATGGAGAATAAGCGTTTGTAAAAATATTTTGTAGAAGAGTAGAGAAAGTCATGTGAGTGTAACACATCACATTTTTTAAAATGACTTTTTGTGGCATAAGCCATTTCCAAGATATCCGTTATTAATGGTTTGAACCGTTGCATTCTTTGTCATCCTTTTAAAGTCCTAAACATTTGACTATCGCTGTTCCCTTTGTATCTATAATGATATGTGTATTTTAGTTATTTCTGCAAAGGCTTATCTCGATTAAAATGAAGTATATGGAAAAATAAGCTTTCGTAAGAATAGTTTTTATACTTATTAATAAATTATAGAGGGTAGAGAAGGTCATGTGAATGTAATACACAAGGATTTTTTTTAAATATTTAGCGAGGTTTTAATTTTGTCATGCTGGCATAAAATCCTAAGTTTATTCGCAGTGAAACTTAAGCATAGAAAGTTGTTTTATGTTATCTTAATGTACGCTCTTACAGTGGGTGACGTTTGCATTAACTTGGCCATAAACGTATAACGTTAACATAGAAGTTTGCAAGCTCTAAGCTTCATACTTATGTCTACGTAAAACATACGAAACCGACGAATCCGAGTGCGATTCTCCATACATCTCATCACATGATCATGTCATCTCACATCAATTTTCGGTCTTCATGTATTGACTGGCTGTCTTTTTGTAAAATCACGGGTAAGAAATCCCAGAGAAATCTATAAAAACCGCAGCAAAACAAATTGTGATGCTAGGAGGTGGTTTTTGCGAGTTTAACGTAGCTAGTTCTGGTTCAATTTATACATGTATATAATTTCTTTTGTCGTGCGTACTGTCGGTGTTCGCTTCGCAGGCCGAGATATTAGTTAAGCTGTTTCACGCTCTCTTGCGGTTGCCTGCTGTTTATGCTTCCGTTTGTTATTGTAATAATAACATATCGCGTCATGTTTATGCATAAGTTTTACGTAGTTATGTTAATGCTTAAGTTACCGAGCGAGGTGACGCTGCAGTAACGTGCGTGACTAGCATTCGGAATGTCCTGGTTCGAACCCCGAGGACAGTCCACTCGGACCGATGGTCGGCAGGGCAAAGCTGGGATGGCCTTCAGGTGAGCTTTTAGGTTTCGTGGCATATGGTGATGCCGAAAAGATAGCGCGGATACATGGTAAATGGAAAGAGTACTCTTCGTGGGCATTAGAGGGCTGCTTGGTTGGTGGGTCGTTCATCGCTCTCTTTCGGCGGCTTCAGCAATGAGAGGGGTCTGAGAGCTTAGAAATGTTAGGGACTTCGTGGCTGGCCGGTAGCCACAATAAGATCCATGCAGATCACAGCGCTCGAGGCGTTCCCCTCCGTTGAATCACCTCTACTTCTACTGCTTAACGTTCATTGTGAGTAGCCCCTTAATTGTGCTACGTTTGCCAATAATTTAAAATGAATAATTTGGTTTATTTACTTCTAGGAGGAATAGGATAACTTTTGTAAAGCGAAATAAATGTTGAAAAATCTGATGTGTTACACTCACATGATTTTCTCTACTCTTGTACAAACTATTTTTACAAACTCTTATTCTCCATCTATTTCATATTAATCGAGATAAACATTTGCAGAAACGATCTTTTGACATGCAAAGAGAATTACATTTTACACATAGCAACCAGTTCTAAAAATATTTGAATATCGCTTGAGACGTACTATGTTCCCCTTGTTTTGTATTTGCAAGGGCAATATAGAAGTACAGTAGCCTTTAAGCATCGACATATCTCTTAATAATATGTATACGAGGTACGTCCAGAAAGTAAGTTCCGTTTCAATTTCTCTCCGCTGCAGCGCTGCGATCGCAGTTCCGCACATGCGCGGTAGACGCTCTGTATCAAGGAGAAGAAACGGGCGCCATTTTGAGATCGCTGTCAGCCACGTACGCTTGGTTGTGCTTGTTTACAATGTCAGTGTTGATTGAAAATCCCGCCGCTTGTGAAATCAGATCTGTGATTCGTTTTCTGAATGCTAGGAAAGCGAAACCAATTGAAATTTATCGGCAAATTTGCGAAGTTTACGGACAAAATGCGATGAATGATTCAATGGTGAGAAGATGGGTCCGACAGTTCAATGAAGGACGTAGTGAAGTGCACGATGAAGAACGAAGTGGGCGTCCATCTTTGGTTACAGAAGAACTGGTTCACGCGATTGATGACAAGATCCAGGAAAACCGCAAGTTTACAATTAGTGCTCTCGCTATGGAATTTCCCAAAATCTCACGATCACTAATTCATGAAATTGTTACCGAAAAACTGAAATTTCGTAAACTTTGCTCTCGTTGGGTACCAAAGATTCTTACTGCGCAACACAAAACAAACCGGATGGGTAGTGCACTTCAGTTTTTGACCCGTTATGATGAAGGCGGCGAAGAATTTCTGACACAGATAGTGACAGGAGATGAAACTTGGATTTCTTACGACACCCCTGAAAGTAAGCGGCAATCAATGGAATGGAGGCACACTTCATCCCCAGCAAAGGTTAAGCCGAAACAAATGTTGACAACTCGAAAAAATGATGTGCACAGTGTTCTGGGCCTGGAAAGGCATCTTACTCGTTGATTTCTTACCGCGTGGTCAAACAATCAAAGCAGATGTTTATTGCGAGACACTCAGGAAATTGCGCCGCGCAATACAGAATAAGCGCCGAGGATTGCTGTCAAAAGGTGTTGTTTTTCTTCACGACAACGCACGACCACACACTGCAAATGTGACGCAAAACCTCCTACAGGGATTTGGCTGGGACGTGTTTGATCATCCTCCGTACAGCCCTGACCTCGCTCCTAGCGACTTTCATCTGTTCTTACATCTCAAGTCTTTCCTTGGCGGTCAACACTTCAACAATGACGAAGAGCTGAAAGAAAATGTTTCCAACTGGTTGAAGACACAGGCGGAAAACTTCTATGAAGAAGGTATACAAAAACTTGTGCCACGCTAGGACAAATGCCTGCAAAATTTCGGCAGTTATGTGGAAAAGTAGTTTAAGAGTTGTAGAATTTTGTGCAATAAATAAGTTTTCTGTATCTGTACACAATTTAATTTTATTACCAAACGGAACTTACTTTCTGGATGTACCTAGTATTATGTGCAGCGCCATTCTCTTTGCCACTCTTTGCATATCCAAGACAAAAAAAATGAATAACGAATTCCCATGTGAGAAAATAAGTATTGAAAAATTTAAGGGAATAACAAGCAATATCTCAAAAATGGTTCACTCAATTAACAAATGTATATGACATAAAGTGTGTATTTTAACGCGATCTACATTTTTTGTGTAGTAAAATTTTGTCTATCTCTTATGGTTTACCAGTTATGTAAAAGTCGTTCACAATGAAGAATACTTTTGGAGACATTCCCAGAAAATTCGAGATATACGCTTTATTTGTCATGAAAATATCATAAACATATGATATTTTAATCAAAATTGTTACAGTCATTTTTGAGAAAATGAAAATTTTCGAAAAATGTTCCATGTAAAGGGTAATCTGGGGTGGGGGGATTTTCTTGAAAACCTTCGTATCGCATCCCTGAAATATACTAAACCTAAATACCAAGTTTGGTGTTTATCCGACTGTTCGTTTTTGAGTTATGCTGTTCACAGACACACAGACACACACACGGAAATGTTTCCAAAAATGCGTTTTTTGGATTCAGGAGGTCTCAAAACACATATTTCCGGTGAAATCTCGGTATCAAAGTTTTGGGTGGAATACAATACTTTCCCTACTTACTATACGTAGTAGAGAAAGTAAAAATATTTCTGTTGCTTAGTTTGGGAACAACGTATAAAGCTAAGATGAAGCACATGCTCCACCCACGTGAGGCACGCACGGTACTTCAACTACACGCAAGATATGTAGCATGTGAAGCATTTCACAGAAAACACAATGAAACGTTTTATGCCGTTCTCTTCGTATGTTAAATTTATGACATATAATACACATTCAGAGGCAACGTACCCTTAGATAAATGATATTAACGAATGCGCTCCTAAATGAGAATGGATTTAATTTGAAACAAAATTATGGTATACACACATTACTTTCTCTACCACGTATCTGGTAGTTAAGGAAGGTGTTGTGGCGTATTATTAATTTTATTGTCATTACCAGACTCACTGTTGTGTTGTATTGTGAAGAAGGAGTTTTGTTGGAGTTGTTGGCACGTATGAAAACCGATTTGAAGTAGTTTGTATTGAAGGAGTTATATTTCAACTGTTGGGGAGCCGAACTTGTAGTAGTTGCAACCGCACGTATTGTAAACAGTTTCCGGTAGCCTTCGCCCCAAATGTATTTTCAGGTGGCCTTTGCCCCAAGTTTAAAAATAATATTAACTTTGTAATTTGACTGTTTCTTTAAGTATTAAATATTTATGTTTGCCTCGGCTGCGTCAGTATTATTGTTAGAGGCATGGAAGTCATGGCAGGGCGTGATGCGACAAGAATGTAGGCTTACGCAGATTTTAAGTTTTAATTCACTCCTTTTTATTAATCCTTGACACAAATTAAATAGCACTTCACTGATATAGAGAGCTGTGAGATTCTTTTATTTAATTAATTACACTTTTTACCACGTAAAACTATTTTTCGTCTCACATGTATACATATTAAATCTTTCGAGGACGCATCTTGCATCGGTTGCTATCACTGTCTGACGGCAACTGAATTGATTTCAACCGTCTAAACTTGTAAATTTCTGTATTTAAAGTCTCTGATTGGCTAATCCCACTCCAATGGAATACCTGCATTTAACTAAAGCATTTTCTGGTTGTTGATTGGCCATTTTTAAACTGTCACTAAAATTACATTAATGCTTCCAAGAATCACAAATAATATTTAAACTTTCGAACTCATTATTGCCTCATTTCCTCATTGTTAGCAACATTTAACTTATTATTCTCACAGTTCCTACATTATTGAATTACGTCATATATTATCATAACATTATTACACATGGATACAATAATATAAGCTTATGCAATGACTGTTACATACCTTTTACAAATTACTACATACACATATTTATTCAAGGCGGGCTGCTATTGAATTTAAATATTATATAATTTGACTGAAATCATTTAAATGTTAATAATAATGCCTCAATTGTTGCTTCCAGAGGTAGGATTGTTGTGTCTCCTTAGTTATGTTTCACCTTAACGGTCTTTCCTTTCGGCGCGGATCACGCCAAAGGGAAGGATCTGTTTGAAACTGTCTGGTATGACGTCAGTCCTGTCTGGTTTTGGCTAGACCGGTTGGTGGGGTAAGATAGCGTCACTCCAGTAGAAGTGGTCTTTGGAGCCAGTCGTGTGTGTGGCCGGTCTGCTGTTCTTGGTATCTCCCTCTATCCTTTTATTTTGTTCATTATGTACAGTCGCCAAACGTTTGTGATTAAATCCCAGGTATGTGGAGGTAATGTGTGTTTTGTTATCTTTCAGTATAATATAAAACCCACGCCTTCTCCTTAAATCTACATATCAAGATCCCGGACATTTTGCTGCCAGCGAGTTGCGCCCCCATGTGCGTGTTGCAGTTGCCTAAATTAATCATTTTCTGGTAATATTTTTTGTTTCATCCCAACATGTAACAGTATTGCATTCCACTCAAACATTCTAACGAGATTTTATCAGAAATACATGTTTTGAGGCCCTTAAATCCAAAAAAGCATGTATATATTTGCATGACTTTCTCTTATGACTATCACTTATTAGTGAGTATATAAATTATTCTTACGAAAGTTTATTTTCCTATCTACTTCATTTTAATCGATATAAAACTTTCCGGAAGTAGCCGTATTACACATTTTGCTATATATATAGCAATAGTAAAATTTTAAAAATCAAGGGCTATGTACTGGGCTTAAAATTCGATGCTCTTTGCGTGCAATTCGACAAACAACTGAATATCAAAAGGACTTGAAAAAGTATTGAAGAATTTGAAAAATGAAAAACGCATATCTTGAAAATGGGTCATATCACAAAAAAAGCTTTGGAAATAATTTGTGTGCTTTTAAGAGATCTACATTTTTTGTATAGTGCATTTTCGTCTATCGCTTGACGTTTACCAGTTATAATGGTTATACACATTTTATTCAGAATAAATTGGACTTCACAGGCTATACCCAGAAAATTCAAGATGTACATTCTATTTGTAATCGAAATATATTAAATACATGGTATTTATAATCAATATAGTTTCAGCCATTTTTGATAAAATAAAAAATTTCGAAAAATGTTCCAAGTAAAACGTAGTTTGCGGTGGGGGATTTTCTTGAAAATCTCGTGTCGCATCTTTGGAAGGTACTGAACCTAAATACCAAGTTTGGTATTTACACAGGTTTTCGTTTTTGAGTTATGCTGTTCACAGACACACATACACATGGAAGTTTCTAAAAAGCTTTCTAGGATTCAGGGGGTCTCAAAACATTCTACTATGAACGTAGTAGAGAAAATAAAAGATGTATCACCTAGTCCTCCTTTATTTAAATAACATTCTGCATTCTTCTCTTACCTTCTCCATGGTTCGAAACATTTCCCCACCATTTAAAAATAAACTAGAATTTCTATCCCTAAATTATTCCTAGCCTGTTCTACACTTTTTATCTCCATACTTTGGTTTCCAGATATTCTATTATATAGTGTAAATCTCTGTTTCCGCAAATGGACACAATTCCTTATTCGCTTTCAATCCACTTAGCCCCAGTTTCTTGTACATGTTAATCCTTTTCTTTCAAAGTTATTACAGATATCAACTTACTTTTCTCTACCCCATTTCTTCTTCAAATTTCATAATTGCTTAGAGTGATGTATTCTCTTAAGTTACCAAATATTCTAGTTTTTCAGTGTCATCAATCGTTAGTTTAGCTTTATTCCCTACTCTTTGTCTACTAAATATTCGCTCATCTATGTTGAGGTACACTATGTGATCAAAAGTATCCGGACACCCCCACAAACATACGTTTTTCATCTTAGGTGCATTGTGCTCCCACCTACTGCCTGGTACTCATTATCCGCGACCTCAGTAGCCATTAGACATCGTGAAACAGAAAAATGGGGCGCTCCATGGAACTCATGGACTTCGAACGTGGTCAGGTGATTCGGTGTCACTTGCGTCAGAAGTCTGTGCGCGAGATTTACACACTCCTAAAGATCCCTAGGTCCACTGTTTCTGATGTGATAGTGAAGTGGAAACGTGAAGGCACATGTACAGGACAAACGTACAGGCCGACCTGTCTGTTGACTGACAGATACCGCCGACATTTGAAGAGGGTCGTAAAGAGTAATAGGCAGACATCTATCCAGACCATCACACAGGAATTCCAAACTGCATCAGGGTCCACTCCAAGTACTATGCCAGTTAGACGTGAGGTGAGAAACCTTGGATTCCGTGGTCGAGCGGCTGCTCATAAGCCACACATCACGCAGTAAAATGCCAAACGACGCCTCGCTTGGTGTAAGGAGCGTCAAGATTACACGATTGAACAGTGGCAAAACGTTGTGTGGAGTGACGAATCACGGTACACAATGTGGCGATCCGATGGTAGGGTGTGGATATGGCGAATGCCCGGTGAACGTCATCTGCCAGCGTGTGTAGTGTCAACAGTGAAATTCGGAGGTGGTGGTGTTATAGTGTGGTCGTGTTTTTCCTGGTGGGGGCTTGCACCCCTTGTTGTTTTGCGTGGCACGATCACAGCGCAGATCTACATTGACATTTGAAGCACCTTCTTGCTTCCCACTGTTGCAGAGCAATTCGGGGATGGCGATTGCATCTTTCAACACGATCGAGCACCTGTTCATACTGCACGGGCTGTGGCGGAGTGGTTACACGACAATAACATCCCCGTAATGGACTGGCCTGCACAGAGTCCTAACTTGAATCCTATAGAACAACTTTGGGATGTTTTGGAACGCCGACTTCGTGCCAGGCCTCACCGACCTACATCTATACCTCTCCTCAGTTCCGCACTCCGTGAAGAATGGGCTGCCATTCCCCAAGAAACCTTCCAGCACCTGATTGAAAGTATGTCTGCGAGAGTGAAGGCTGTCATCAAGGCTAGAATTGGGCCAACACCATATTGGCTTCCAGCATTACCGATGGAGTACACCACGAACTTGTACGTCATTTTCAGCCAGGTGTACGGATACTTTTGATCACGTATTGTACATACTTAGAGGTCCCCTGAATCAAAAGTCATTTTTAGAAAAAGGTACGGCGTGTGTCTGTAAACAGTATAACTCAAAAACGAAAAGTTAGCTAAAGAACTTAAATACCAAACGTGATATTTAAGTTCAGTACCGTCCAACTGCGACACGATTTTCAGAAAATCCCCTACCCCATACTACCCTTTACATGGGAATTTTTTCGAAATATTTTATTTTCTAAAAACTGGCTCTAACGATCTCATTAAAATATCATATATTAAAGATATTTACATGAAAAATAAAATCTATATCTTTAATTTTCTGGGAATAGCCTTTGAAGTCCTCTACAATCGGAAGGAATTTTGTATAATCTTGTATAACTAGTAAATGTTAAGCGATAGACGAAAACGTACTACACAGGAAATGTAGATCCTTTTAAAATACACTATTCACTTCCAATACATTTTTTTGTGGCCTTAGCCATTTCCATGGTATCCGTTATTAGTGGTTTGAATTTTTGAATTCTTTGTCGAACTTTTAAAGTCCTGTCGACATGCATTGTTTCTCGCGGTTGCATGGAAAGAGTATGGAATTTTAAGGCCAGCGTATAGTGTCCAGTTCTAAAATATTTGACCATCGCTATTCCCTTTGTGTCTATAACGAAATGTGTAATGCCGCTGTTTACGGAAAGGTTTTTCTCGATTAAAATGAAGTAGACAAGAAAATGAACTTTCGTAAGAATAATTTGTATACCCATTAATAGGCGATAGAAGGTAGAGAAAGCCGGGTGAATGTATCGCATCAGGTTTTTAAGTTAGCTTTTTCTTGTGCCTTCTTGAGAGTATTTTATTCTTACAATTATAGAATTCTATGCCAGTATTTCAATATGCGATTTACTTTACCATTAAACCCCTTCTCCCAAGTCTATTAGGGCTGTTCCCTTTAAGGCAAGATAAGAACATCACTGTCTGCGCGTGTTGTATGGAAGGATAGTAGAGGTCTCTTACTATTTTTCATCCTTTTTTTAAATTTGCATCACTCAAGCTTTCGCATTAACTTCAGATCTGCACTTTAACGAAACCAGAGAACATACGAGCTCCTTTTCTGAGCTATAAATGGATTATATTTGAGATTGTTGAATGTAGGCGTTCTTTTAAGCCAAGAAGGATCTGAAACGAAGCAAAAGGTCTTTACCAAAAGCAGAAACAACGTGAACATACATAAACCTAACGGAATAAATATGGATATGGAGGAAAACATTTCAGAATTTAGCTAGTTAAATGGAATAATTAAAATAAACTTAAATAAGCAAAAGGATACGTATTATTACTGAAAAATCAGCTTTAAAGTTTGGTTGAGTATGAGCGAGAGGGCTCCGCGGTAGCGTGCGAGGCTTGCATTTGGGAGATCCTGGGTTTGATTCCTGGAGCCAGCCACTCTGACCATGGTTTTTTACTTTCTCTACTACGTATAGTAAGTAGGGGAAGTATTGTATCCCACCCAAAAACTCAATATCGATATTTCACCCGAAATATATGTTTTGAGACCCCCTGAATCCAAAAAAAGCATTTTTGGAAACATATCCGTGTGTGTCTGTGTGTCTGCCTGTGAACAGCATAACTCAGAAACGAACAGTCGGATAAACACCAAACTTGGTATTTAGGTTCAGTATCTTCCAGAGATGCGACACGAAGGTTTTCAAGAAAATATTCTCACACAGATTACCCTATACATGGAACATTTTAATTTTCTCAAAAATGGCTCTAACGATTTTGATTAAAATATCACATGTGTAAGATATTTTCATGACAAATAAAATATATATCTTGAATTTTCTGGGAATGTCTCCAAAAGTATTCTTCATTGTGAACGACTTTTGCATAACTGGTAAACCATAAGAGATAGACAAACTTTTACTACACAAAAATGTAGATCGTGTTAAAATACACAATTTATGTCATATACATTTTTTTTAATTGAGTGAACCATTTTCGAGATATTGCTTGTTATTCCCTTAAATTTTTCAATACTTATTTTCTCAAATGGGAATTCGTTATTCATTTTTTTGTCTTGGATATGCAAAGAGTATTAATCTGTGGCAAAGAGAATGGTGCTGCACTTAGCAACCAGCTATTAAGATATATGTGGATGCTTAAAGGCTACCGCATTTCTATATTGCCCTTGCAATTACAAAACAAGGGGAACATAGTACGCCTAAGCGATGGTGAAATATTTTTAGAACTGGTCGCTATGTGTAAAACGTAATTCTCTTTGCATGTCAAAAGATCGTTTCTGCAAATGTTTATCTGGATTAATATGAAATACATGGAGATTAAGAGTTTGTAAAAATAGTTTGTACAGGAGTAGAGAAAGTCATGTGAGTGTAACACATCATATTTTTTTGTGGTTTTCTCTAGTTGGGCTAGCCGCATTACTTGATCATTCTTTAAAGTCCCGTCTATATTAGTTTTTTCTCGCGGTTACATGGAAACAGAATGGAATTTTAAGGCCAGCGTATAACGTCCAGTTCTTAAACAACTGACTAACGCTATTGCCTTGGTATCTATAACGAAATGTATGATGTAGCTATTTCTGCAAAGGCTTATTTGGAGCAAAATATGCTTTAGTAAGAAAAATATGCTTCAGTAAGATTAGTTTGTATACCCACTAATAAATAATAGAGGGTTAAAGAAAGTCATGTGAGTGATTCACATCAGATTTTTAGAGAAAAAATTCAGTGTGTGTGAGTTTGTGTGTCTGTGAAGAGAACAACTAGAGAACGAAAAGTCGGATAAATACCAAACTCCGACGGAGAGCATCCTTTTCGCCTACTACTCCGCACCGAAACACCATCGCCTACCATCTTAAAACGCATAACGGGATGAAGGATGAATAAAATGACGAATGGAACGAAATGGACGGACAGGAAATTCGAGGGCTTAAAGAAGCCACTCCAGCATACACCCGACGACCCGGGGAAACCCGAAAAAACAGTGCCTCAGAGTGGGCGGCCACCGGGAATCGAACCCGGGACCACGGCGCCACCTAGCTCGGTTTCATTCATTTTACAAGCGGGCAATGAATCACAAGCTCATGAATGGCAAACCCCCCAAGGGATAAGAGTTGAAAAACATATTTAGCTTCAAACAGTAGCTGATTTCAATGTTGCGCCGTGGGAGAAAATACATATATTATATGTTCTCCAGTGAGACTCGGAAATTCTGTTGGCAAGGGGGAAACCAATTTATCCATGAGCGAATCTGTCGTGCAGGTACCCGCGGACATCAACATCGAAGTTTGGTAGTTGCTCCGTGGTGTTGCAGCCACATCAACTCGCGAACGTCAAGGGTTACGTGTCTCTGGCAACAAATTTTAGCGAAACATAAATAAAGCTCGTCCAAACGGGCAATGCCTACAAGCCCAGAGAGACGGAGAGGGAGAGTTACCGACACAACAGAGCAGCAGGTTCATTTGGAACTGAAGTGTCAAAAAGCTCCTCCCTCTTTCTATGTCAACGTTCTACCCTTTCTACCTTCCAAACTATTGATGTAGGCGTAACTCATTTTAGCCAGACAAGTAACACATTTCCGACAAAGCCATCCACTGAACTACCTGATAGTGGATCAGTCCACTCTTCTCTTATTTACATCCAATTGTGACAAAGTTTTGCCTACTTCCATGATGATTTACTACTGGTTAATTTTTACTTCCAGATCAGAGAAGCAAGCTTGAGATTTGAAGGAGATCAAATATTATTTGCGAAGATAACTTTAGGAAATAAAAAAATTGTATATGTTAAATTCATATGACTTTATCTGCCCTCTATCGCTTATTAGTTAGTATACAAATTATTCTTACGAAAATTAACCTACTTCACATTAATCAAGATAAACCTTTGCAGAAATAGCTGCATTATACATTTCGTTACGGATACAAAGAGAATAGGGACAGTCATACTCTTTCCATGAAAGCGACAAACAGCTGTAAATCGACAGGACTTTAAAAGAATGGTTAAGTATTGAACAATTCAAACCATTAATAACGGATATCTCGGAAATGGCTGATGCCACAAAAAAGTAATTCGTAATAAATTGTGTTTAAAAAAATCTACATTTTTGTGTAATACGTTTTCATCTATATCTTAACATTTACCAGTCCTACAAGACTATACACAAATCCTTCCGAATGAATTGGGCTTCACAGGCTATTCCAGTAAATTAAAGATATGCGTTTTATTTGTCATGTAAATATCTTTAGTATTCGGGTTTTAATCAAAATCGTTACAGGCATTTTTTAGAAAATAAAAATTTCCATAAACGTTCCGTGTAAATGGTATTTTGGGGAAGCAGGATTTTCTTGAAAGTATTTGTGTCGCATCTTTGGAAGGTACTGAACCTAAATACCAAGTTTGGTATTTATCCGACTTTCCGTTTTTGAGTTATGCTGTTCACACACACACACACACACATACACACACACGGACCTTTTCCCTAAAATGCTCTTTTTAAGGGTCCTCAAAACATCTATTTCCGGTAAAATCTCAGTATCGAATTTTTGGATGGAGTACCATAGCTTATCTACCTATGTACTGGTAGAGAAAATAAAACACTCTATTACAAATTCGGGTAGTTGCTAAGATTTGTTATTGCGAATTACTCTTAGAGCATTTCATGGATTGGACTGGCTACGGAGGGCACTCGACACTGATCCACATAGGGGATATTATACCTACGTCTCACAACGTGGCGTCCCCGGGAGGAAGGATGAGGCGAGAGGAGACAGCGGGCGGGCGGCCGGAACCAGGAGCGACGGCACAGGAATGGCAGAGTCCCTACGTTTTCCAGATAGAGACTCCCCGGCAGACAGAGAGGCAGACTGGGGACCCCACTCTGCATAAAGGAGGTCCAATGTCCCTCAAGGGGGTTGGGATACCCGCGGCAGCCAGCCGAAAACCGAGGGACGTAGAGAGTCACAAAGAACATTCTTTTCCCCTGCCACACTGTACCGAATCACCAACGCCGACACTTCCAACCCTGAAAGAGACCAATGGATGAAAGATGAAGTGAAATGAGAATGAAGAGGAAATTCGGGAATGTGAGAATCCTTCCTAGCTGCCCCGGAAGAACCATCGATCAGAAAGGTCGGCTACGGGAATCGAATCCATGATCTCCAGAATGCGGGTCACAGACGAAGCCGTCTGAACCATCCCGTTCTTGAGCGCCTTTTATTAGCATAACTTATTTAATGTTATCGGAAAGTAATTCATTCATCAAAATATTCTTTAAACATTCATTCAGAATTCCTGGTAACTACAATAGCAATTGTCAGCCTAAAGCTTCAATATGCCATTGGCCTGTTTAGGGATGCAAAGCTCATCCCCATATTGACTTTTTAAGTTTCTGTATCCTCGATGTTTGCATACTAATGCCTGTTTGCTTAATCTTGTGGATTCCTTTCACCAGATACTATAAACGTGCTAGTTTTACTTACCTTTTACTTTCTCTATTAAAGGGTCTTTAACAAGAGTGTCCTATCTTTAACATGTGATAGCTGCCGTTGTTATTGAGTTACAGCAGTCGTTTTTTTCATGTGGTTACAGTTGTTATTGACAAATAGCCATGGAACGTTACAGCATTCAGCAACGCGTAGAGATTGTGAAAATTTATTATAAAAATGGATCATCTGTTCGCCAAACCTTCCGTGTATTGCGTGAAGTTTACGGTGTGCATAATCGTCCCTGCGAGAGAATGATTCGGCGTTTGATCGATAAATATGAAAGAAGTGGTTCTGTCAGCGATCAAAGAGCGCCTGTACGTAATCGACGTAAGAGCTCCAACGAAAACATAGCCGCCGTTCGTGAGAGTGTACGCGAGAACGGAAAAATCATCTTCAGCGACGAAGCCCACTTTTGGATGGAGGGTTGTGTTAACAAACAAAATTTCCTCTATTGGATCAATCACAATCCAATGCAGATTCAAGAACGACCACTTCATTACCAAAAGGTTACTGTGTGGTGTGGATTTTGGTATGGTGGAATCATTGGTCCATATTTTTTCCAAGAAGATGAGGCAATATTTTTATCGTAAAATGCTGTGAATGCCAAAGTGATTGTAGTGTAAATTAATATTATTGTATGTACAGGATTTTAGATGTTTGTTAGCCATAAGTATTGTTAGGAAATAAGTTTACACGGCCTCACTGAAACTGACAATAGAAGTGGGTAACAATAAACCGAGGGGGTGAGTTGTTTATCACTAAGAAGAGACAAACAAATGACGTCAAGATAGCGTGCCTTTTTTAGAAATGGAGGGAATGTCTTCCCTAGAGTATATATGTTAGTAGTAGTGATTGGCTGACTAAAACAGACGCTAAAGTGGGCGCGATTTGGTAACCAATAGCAGTTCTATTATAATGTTTAGGCAATTCGAGGTGAAGGAGTATATATTCTCGAGCCATAAGCAAGTGTCGCGCAGTTTTGAAGAATCTTTCACGAGGTACACGCCACGCAGTTTTGAAGAATCTTTCACGAGGTACACGTCACGCAGTTTTGAAGAATCTTTCACGAGGTACACGTCACGCAATTCTGAAGAATCTCTCACGAGGTACACGTCACGCAGTTCTGAAGAATCTCTCACGAGGTACACGTCACGCAGTCCTGAAGAATATTTCACGAGGTACACGTCACGCAGTCCTGAAGAATATTTCACGAGGTACACGTCACGCAGTCCTGAAGAATATTTCACGAGGTACACGTCACGCAGTTCTGAAGAATCTCTCACGAGGTACACGTCACGCAGTCCTGAAGAATATTTCACGAGGTACACGTCACGCAGTTCTGAAAAATCTCTCACGAGGTGCACGTCGCAGAGTTAGTTACAAAAATGTAAAACACGCGAAGTAATTGGTGCGCGGCAACTAAAACGACTGTAGTTACATTCAGAAATATCACATTTTCAGTCGGGCGTGTATAAGGATTAAATATGTGAATTATTAATTAAGTGTGACCGCAATAAAAGTGTATAAACAAATTTTTTTATCAGTGTTATCTTTTAGCAACAACTCCTTTCCGTTTACACGCCTTGCTTAGAGATACTTGCTCGACTGAATTATAATAGCTAGCCGGAGGACAATGAACCCAAATTTAAACTAATAAAACAAAAGGCGCCCAGTAAATAAGATAACAGGAGCCATGAAAACTGCGACAAATGGCTCCCAGAACGTGGGGCGAGATAACTAGGAATGGGCGAGACAACCAGAACGTGGGGCGAGATAACTAGGAAGAGGCGAGACAACTAGGAATTGAGCGGTGCAATTAACTACAAGACTTTAGGACGGCGCAGATCCCAGAAACAACCACCAGGACGACCGACGACGCGGATGAGAGGATATCAGCGACTAAGAGAACAGAAGACAACAGGGGAATTCGACATCAGGACAGCAAGACGACGTAGATCCATGGTACTACAATGCAGAGGCGACATATACATCTAGGAGAGAGGGGCAGGAAGACGGACATCAAAACAAGGTCATCAGATAGCATCATAAAAGGTTAGAAAACTGTAAATTTTATGTGTATCCTAAAACAAAACAAAAAAAATTGTGAGAGATTAAATGTTGTTGAGAAGCGGAAGGATTAACAAATGAATGTCCACTAGCAATACTGAAGAAATAATTATGGAAGGGGATAATGTAACAGCTGGCCGTAATTCAATACAGATCACGGAAAATAGCTCAAACAATGCAGGATTTGAGGGAGGAAATATCAGTGAAGAAAGTCAGAATAGAATAGCAGGTCAGTCAACTCAAACATCTGGGATTATTGTAAACATTTCAGGGCAGCATTTCAGCCGACGACAGAGATAGATATATTAGGACTGTGGGTCAGAGTATGGTACCAAATAGGGGTGAAGTAAGTGTAACGGGTGGCGGAAATGAAGGTTCACAAAGGGATGTAAATACAGTAGGAAATGTTAATTTGGCTGCCGGTATGATGATGGAAATTGCGGCAGTCACCTCCTCCGTCCGTTGCTGTAGGCTTACCTTGATGCATCTCCCATGTGAATTCCAGAAGTTTGCAGTGTGTTGATTCTCTGCAATGTTATCCTCGGCTGGCTGGAGTAGTTTTCTTTAAACTATGTGGGAGCATGGACTTATCCTCGGTAAAGGAAGCGTAGATATCGGGTGGTGATATAGGAAGACATAGACGTGCTTTGGTTATGAGAAGATGACACTGCCGTTTCTTTTTATTTAACTAACACACGTAGTATACAACACTGGTATTGTCGCTGTTAAAATACTGTCCACCGCTGTTAAAATGCGGCGCGGATATGACACGAAGTTTAAATATGCTTATTATCTCTTTACGAGTAGCGGATCTTAGGTGTGTTCCTAAAACTGTCTTTATTCCCTTTTTGGCGCGATATCTCACACATCCTGCAGCATCTCTCCCTGACCACACATGACAAAACTGTGTTGCTAAAACTGCCTAACTGCAATGCTAAAACTCCATGACAAACTGTCTTGCTAAAACTCCATGACAAAACTGTCTCGAATTTGCTCCAAACAGATCCATTTATAGTCTCAGGCTACTGAGGCTGCTTTCTTTCCTATTGGTCCATTTTTAGCGCCACTCGACGCGTCTAACTATTTCGTATAAACTTCTAGGGATCTCATTGGTCCAAGTTTAATATAAATCGCGGCTTTTCCTACATTTACCGTTAAGCTATCTGTCTCTCTCTCTCTTGGTCACGGCGAATTATCAAATAAAAGGACAAAGGCGTTACACCCTCGCTGTAGGAATAATGGCCCTGCGACCCAAAGAGATGTCATAAAACTAGGTTTTCTGCCTTCGAAGGCACTATTCCTGTAGCTAAAACATTTCGTCGTGGACAGTATTTTAACATAGCGCTTAAATTATTTACATTAAACCATTTATAACTCTACTAATATTAGTAACCTAGATACATACATAACGTTAAATCACCCTTCTTAAAATATACACGCAGTATGAGAAAAAGATATTTACATAGTATGATTTAACATCAATAAAAGTTAATTAATAAATTATCTATAATTACAGTTCTCGGGCTCGGCCTAGAGTTGCCGTTTCAAAATGCTGAGAAATTTTGGTGAAACATTAAATAAGAGTTTTACAGACCAGTTAGATTATATTCTTTATATGGAAAAGAGTAATGGGGAATTAAGGGAAGATATTGGTAAGAGTATTACAAACCAATTAGAAAGGAATATGGAAAAGAGTAATAGGGAATTAAGGGAAGATATTGGTAAGAGAAATAAGGAATTAAGGGAAGGAATCGAAAACAAATTTATGGAGCTAGATAGTATGACAAGAATGAGAAATGAAAATCAGGAAATAATAGCAAGTGAGATAGGAACATTTTCAAAGAAAATGTCAGATATGAGCAGGGAAATATCTAAACCAAAGAAGTGAGGTTAATACTAAAATTGAACATGTTGATCTAAGATGTACAGAGTTAGGAAGCCGAATGAATAGCATTGCAAGTAAGCTAAGAGAGATGATGGAGGCTACGAATGCAGATTTAATTCAGGTGAAAGTTAATTTCAGAGGGGAGATACCTGAAATTCAGAAGGATTCGGAAACACAAAGAAATAAGTTGTCCGAAGAAGTTAAAGTTTTGTCTATAGATTTTAATCAAAAACTAACTTCCGAAATTAACAAGCACCAAGCTGTTCAAAATGAAAACAGTAGAAAATCTACAAGGTACTGTAAATAGGTTAGAGTTGAGTTCAAGGGTCAATATATGTGACGTCAATGTATCTGATGCACAGAATAATGATAGAGGTATTTCACTAATAATGTGAGTGACGCGGCGAGTTCATCCATAGCCCACGTCAAAACTCAGAGTGCACAAGTAACGGTATATAGTTTAAATATGGGAATAAAGGACATACAAAACTATAATTATATCTTAATTGATTTGCCACTTCCAAAATTTAATGAAAACTCCAATGCAGTA
Organism: Deroplatys truncata; assembly: GCA_030765065.1. Lineage (NCBI taxonomy): Eukaryota > Metazoa > Arthropoda > Insecta > Mantodea > Mantidae > Deroplatys > Deroplatys truncata. The sequence goes on along the minus strand of CM060987.1, from coordinate 37,281,752 downwards.
CAGGTTATTGCAGACTTGTCAGAGTATTTTCAAATTAAAAAGATACCGGAAGCATTGAAAATGATAGCTGTTAAAAGATGTTTGGACCAGAAGACTTTAGATTGGATACAAATGGTATCAGGGGGTGAAATTTCATATGAATCCTTTAAGAGGGTATTCATGAACAGATTTTGGAACGTTACGATACAGCACAGAATACGAGCAATGCTTAGCCATGGACAATTTGATCCACGAGAGGGAATAGCAATGACGGCAAAAAAGAAGAAAAAAAGGATAAATTAATGTCATATGAAAGTAAAGGTATGTAAGTATAATTCAAAGGGTATTGTGAATATAAATGAAGAGGAAATGTGAATGAAGAGGATAAGCTCTAACTGCCAATGGCGAGAGATACCGGACTCTTATAAGGGACTATTTTTGCCCTCAATTGGATGGTATGGATCTCAGAAACATCTGATTCCAGTAAGATGGTGCCACATGCCATACTGATCTCGAATCTATCGATTTTTTAAAGCAGACGTTAGGAGGTTTCATCATTTCCCGTGTTGGAGATGTTAACTGGCCCCCTAGGTCATGTGACCTAACGCCGTTGGATTACTTCTTGTGGGGTTATGTTAAATATCGAGTTTATGTCAACAAGTCAGAAACGGTAAATGATCTTATGAATAACATCACGCGTGTTATTCGTGAAGTTGGACCTACTTCTGTGAAGTAGGACGTTCTTCTGTCATTGAAAATTAGGTCAACCGTATACGCGCAACCCAACGAAGTCGCGGCAGTCACTTAACTGATGTTCTCTTCCACACGTAATGACATTAGTTATGTTCCAAAATAAAAAAAGAAATAAACCTCTATCATTTATAGAACGTGTTTTATTTAAGTTCAAAGATAGGACACTCTCTTTGAAAGATCCTATAATTACCTATAGTAAGCAGAGGAAGTATTGCATTCCATTCCAAAAAAATCTGATGTGTTACATTCACTTGACTTTCTCTACTCTTGTACACACTATTTTTTACAAACACTTATTCTCCATATGCTTCATGTTAATCGAGATATCGAGATGTTAATCTTATTGCTAATTTTCTTGTAGAGGCAAGGGGAATTGGTAGGACTTAAGGTAGTCAAATATTTTAAGAGCTGGTTGCTATGTGGAGTATTCCATTCTCTTTTCATTTCCAGGACAAAAAAATCTCATGTGTTACACTCACATGACTTTCTCTTCTCTTGTACAAACTATTTTTACAAACGCTTATTCCCTATATGCTTCATGTTAGTCGAGATATCGAGATGTTGATTTTATTGCTAATTTTCTTGTAGGTGCAAGGGGAATTGCTAGGCTTTAAGCGATAGTCAAATATTTTAAGAGCTGGTTGCTATGTGGAGTATTCCAGTCTATTTGCATTACCAGGACAAAAAAAATGAATAACGAATTTGAGAAAAAGTACAAGTATTGGAAAATTTAAGGGAATAACAATCAATATCTCGAAAATGTTTCACTCAACAAAAACAATGCACATGACATAAATTGTGTATTTTAACGCGATCTACATTTTTGTGTAGTAAACTTTTGTCTATCTCTTATGGTTTACGAGTTATGCAAAAGTCGTTCACAATGAAGAATACTTGTGGAGACATTCCTAGAAAAATCGAGATATACATTTCATTTGTTATAAATATATCTTAAACATAAGATATTTTAATCAAAATCGTTAGAACCATTTTTGAGAAAATTAAAATGTTCGAAAAATGTTCCATGTAAAGGGTAATCTGGGGTGGGAGGATTTTCTTGAAAACCTTCGTGTCGCATCCTTGGAAGATACTGAACCTAAATACCAAGTTTGGTGTTTATCCGACTGTTCGTTCCTGAGTTATGCTGTTCACAGACACACAGACACACGCACGGACATCTTCCCAAAAATGGTTTTTTTTGGATTCAGGGGGTCTCAAAACATGTATTTGCGGTGAAACCTAGGTATCGAATTTTTGGGTGGAATACAATACTTCCCCTACTTACTCTAAAGATACAAGTTTTCACCAGAAGTGCAAGCTTTCAGACTGCATAAATCCGAAACAAAAATGAAAAAGGTCCTTGTGTGTCCTGTGAACAGCCTAACTTAAAGACGAAAAGTTGGTTAGAACCCAGTGTTGTTATTTAAGTTCAGCATGCTTCAAGAACGCTACAAGAGTTTAAGAAACATCCTCCACCCCATACTAACCCTTTAAATAAACGTTTACTTTTTTTTTACTATATATAGCAAGTGTTGTATTCCACCCCAATATCTGATGTCGAGATTTAACCGAAAACATATGTTTTGAGGCCCCGGGAACCCCAAGAAGTATTTTTGGAAAAAGGCCAGTCCGTGTGTGTGTAAACAGAAAAGTCAGATAAATATCAAACTTGTATTTAAGTTCAACATCTTCCAAAGAAGGTTTTAAAGAAAATCCCTCCTCCTCCAACTAGCCTTTACATGGAATATTTTGCAATTGTTTTATTTTCTGAAACATGGCTAACGATTTTGATTAAAATACCATATATTCAAGATATTTACATGTCAAATAAAATGTGTATTTGAATTATCTGGGAATAGCTTGTGAAATTCTCTATTCGAAAGAAATGTTGCACAGTCTTGTATAACTGGTAAACGTTACGCGATAAACGAAAACTACTACACAAAGAATGCAGATCTCTTTAAAACACACAATTTATTTCAAATACCTTTTTTTCTGGCATCAGCCATTTCCGAGGTATCCGTCATTAATGGTTCAAGCTGTTCAATACTTAGTCATTCTTTTAAAGTCCTGTTGATTTTTAGTTGTTTCTCGCAATGTCATGGAAAGACTATGGAATTTCAAGGCCAGCGTATAGCGCCCAGTTCTTAAACGTTTGACTAACGCTACCCATTGTGTATCTATAACGAAATGTGTAATGCCGCTATTTCCGGAACGGTTTATCTCGATTAAACTGAAGTAGATAGGAAAATAAACTTTTGTAAGGATAATTTGTATACTCATTAATAAGCGATAGAGAAAGGTAGAGAAAGTCATGTGAATGTAACGCAAGATATTTTTCTCGTTCTGCAAAGAGTATGGAGCTTCAAATCCACCATATAACAACTACGGTTTTAAACATCTGACTATTCCTTTAGGCTACTATATCCTTCTTATACCTGCAATGAAAGAGAAAGAGATTGGCATGTTGGGATCTACTGGTTGGTCAGAGGAACTGATAAAAGATGCACAGTTCGTGCTTAGAGTGCGTAAAGCTAAATCAGATTTGTTCAGTTAGAGGCAATTTATCCCCATTTTTCTTTTTGTTTTTGTCACATTTAACTTGTATCTTAAATATGCATGCATACCCATTCACCAAGTGTCTGTGTAATAACTTTAATACTTTTACAGCAATAAAGATACATCCTTTATCTGTTTTCCAGAGTATACGGAGGGTAAACACCCACACATATGGACCTTTTTCTAAAAATGCGTTTTTTAAATTTTATTTAGGGGGCTCAAAACATTTTTTTGCGGGTGAAATCTCGGTATAGAATTTTTGGGTGGAATGCAATACCTTCTCTGCCTAACCATGTATATGTAGAGAAAGTAAAAACGAAAAGTTCATTAATTACAATACCAAACTTGATATGTAGGTTCAGCATGTGCCAAGAATGGAAGACAAAGATTTTAAAGAAAGTCCCCCTCCCCACGCTAGGCTACCTTTACATGGAAACATTCGTCATTTTTTATTTACTTAAAATGGCTCCAAGGATTTGGATTAAAATACCATATGCTTAAGGTATTTTTTGCAAGAGAAAATGTATATCTTGAATTTTCTGAGAATAGGTTGTAAAGTCCTCTTCATTATGAATGGCTATTGTGTAATTAGTACGAGGGCCACTACTTATATTTTGAGCCTAATAATTAAAACAAAATAATTTCTGATTGAAAACTGCTTTATTGTTTTTCAAAATATTCTCCTTTATGATCTGTACACTTTTGCATCCGTGTGAACCATTTGTCAAAGCATTTATTCCAGTCTTCTTGAGACACCTCCAAAACATGGTTTTTGAAGGCTGCAACGGCTTCTTCTGCCAACGAAAATCGTTGTCCACGCAATTTATTCTTGATGTTCGGGAACAAAAAGAATTCATTGGGTGCCAAATCAGGACTGTATGGCGGATGACCCATCAATTCGATTTTTTGAGCCTTCAAATACTCTGTTGTTGGACGAGATGTGTGTGTGCTCGCATTGTCTTGATGAAGAACGATCCTACGGTTCTTGTTGGTTTTCCTTACTTCACCGAAGACTTCCGGCAAACCAGTGGTTGTGTATCATTCGGCATTGACCGTTTTACGTTCCTCTAAAGGCACTGTTGCCACATGGCCAGTTTTGCTGAAAAAGCAGGCGACCATTTGCTTCGAGTGCGAACAACTTTTGTTGGATTTGCTTCATCTTGAAACATCCATACAGTCGACTGCTGTTTACATTCTGGGCCATGCGCATAAATCCATGATTCGTCACCTGTTACAATCTTATATACGTCTTTGAGGCACCGCCATTGTATTTCTTGAGCATTTTTGTACACCAATCCACACGAGCATCTTTTTGAGATTGCTTCAAATTATGTGGGATCCAACGAGAGCAAACCTTTTTCACGGCTAAATAATCATGCAATATTTTATATATGCTGGTGGAACTATTGCCTAGGGTTGCCTCAATCTCACAATATGTTGCATGGCGATCTTCCATTATTAGTTTTTGCACAGCATCAATGTTTTCTGGCACAACAATTGATTTTGGACGACCTTCACGACCTTCATCATTGAGCGAACGGCGACCACGATTAAATTCGTTATACCAGCGTTTCACAGTGGCAAAGAATGGAGCGTCGTCGCCATATGTGGAAGTTAGTTGGTCGATGCACTCTTGTCTTGATAATCCACGTCGAATGTGTAATAAATCATTGCACGAACATTTTCACAAGTTAATTCCATGTTTTTGTTGACACACAATTTTCAAGTTAGTGTAAACAAAAAAATGACGCTCTATTGACAAAATGTTTCAAGTAGATTATGGTAAAAAATGTCAAACTTTCCATTGGAAACGAGATGGAACCTACAACATTCAGGGCTGCCAAGGCTTTAAATATAAATAGTGCCCCTCATAAACAGTTAGAGATAGACGAATACTCACTACAGAAATAACTTAGGCCTCGTTATGTTTATTGGTATAGATTTTCAAATACTTACTCATCATTTTTTCAAGGTTTATTCGCAGCTCATTTTTTCTCGTATTCATGCATGGAATTTCAAAGCCCTTTGCATAGCTATTCGCTTGGACACAAGCAATCCAAGGCTCTTATCCAAGAGATAATAAAAAGCAGGACTGAATGGAACTGCACTAACAAACCATAACCTCCTAATTTTAATATAACTCCAGCTAAGATCCTGAAATCGGGGCCGGGAGAACAAAATGAAATGTGAAAAACCGATTTAAAGTTGTATCAGGACATATCAACTGCAGCACATTTTGTCTATTAACAGGACACTGTAAGTTGCATGGTTATCTCTACAAAATCGTAAAGCAGTCTATGAAATATGTAAAATATGCAGGAGCGCGAATGAAACAGTATCTCATCTGCTGTGAGACTCTGAATCTCTCACAGTTCTTAAGGTTAAATACTTTAATCAGGAAATCGTGCAATTGCAAGGATTTCTATAAGTGACTACTGAGAGACTTGCAGACTTTAAGAAGGAGACAAAGATCTTAGGGTATTAAATGAAGGGAAGCACATAGATCACAATTGGTCGCAGTGCATACGGTATTTATTGCCGTCCCTTTTGTTAAAAAAGCATTATCTCGAAAATGGTTCACTAAACAAAAAAAATGTATATGACATAAATTGTGTAATTTAACGCGATCTAAATTTTTGTGTAGTAAAAATTTGTCTATCTCTTATGGTTTACCAGTTATGCAAAAGTCGTTCACAATGAAGAATACTTTTAGAGACATTCCCAGAAAATTCAAGATATACATTTTATTTTTCATAAAAGTGTCTTAAATATATGTTATTTTATTCAAAATCGTTAGAGCCATTTTTGAGACAATTAAAATGTTTGAAAAATGTTCCACGTAAAGGGTAATCTGGGGTGGGGGGATTTTCTTGAACACCTTCGTGTCGCATCTCTGGAAGATACTGAACCTAAATACCAAGTTTTGTGTTTATCTGTCTGTTCGTTTCTGAGTAATGTTGTTCACAGTCATACACACAGACACGCACGCACATACGGACATGTTTCCAAAAATGTTTTTTTTTGGATACAGGGGATCTCAAAACATATATTTCCGGTGAAATCTCGGTATCGAATTTTTGGGTGGAATACAATGCTTCCCCTGCTTACTATACGTAGTAGAGAAAATAAAAAGGTCTGATGTGATACATGCACACGACGACTTTCTCTACCCTCTATCGTTTATTAAAGGGTTACAAATTATTATTACTAAAAGCTTATTTTTCTATCTACTACTTTTTAATCCAAATAAACCTTTGCAAAAATAGCTACATTACACATTTCGTTATAGATACAAAGAGAACAGCAACAGTCAAATATTTAAGAACTGGACATTATACACTGACCTTAAAATTCCATACTTTCCATGCAATCGCGAGAAACAACTGAACGTTGAAAGGACTTTTAGGAGAATGACCAATAATGAAATATTCGAAATATTTATAACGGATATTTCACAAACGGCTTATGCCTCAAAACACGTATTTTAAATACTGTTTTAAAGAGATCTACATTTTTTGTGTAGCCCGTTTTCGTATATGGCTTAACGTTTACCAGTTATACAAGTTAATACAAAATACCTTCCAAATGAAGAGGACTTCATAGGCTATTATATGAACATTCGAGATACAACTTTTAATTTTCATGTAAATATCTTTCATATACGGTATTGTAAACAAACTCGTTATAGTCATTTTTCAGAAAATATAAAATTTCGAAAAATATTCCATGTAAAGGGTAGTTTTGTGTGGAGGGGATTATGTTGAAAGTCTTCGTCGCATCTTTGGAATATATTAAATCTAAATACCAAGTTTGTTATTTATCTAACTTTTCGTTTTTGAATTATACTATTTCACAGACACAGAGACAGACAGACAGACAGACACACACACAACACACGGACATGTTTTTCAAAATGCTTTATTTGTATTCAGAGGACCTCAAAACATGTATTTTCAGTGAAATCCTGATATCGAATTTTTGGGTGCAATGCAATACTTCCCCTGCCTACTATACGCAGTAGAAAAAGCAAAAAGGGATTCGCTTTTGAAAAATTTGAATATCGCTTCCTAATGTATTCTTTTTTACTTTCTCCACCACATAGTAGGTAGAGAAGGTATTGCATTCCACCCAAAAAATTCGATACAGAGATTTCACCGGAAATACTCGTACAAGCTTCTAGGCCACCTGAATAAAAAAAAAACAGTGTTAGAAAAAGGTCCGTGTGTGTGTGTCTGAACAGCATAACTCAAAAACAAAAAGTCCAGCAAATACCAAACTTGGTACTTAATTCAGTATCCTCTAAAGATGCAACACGAAGATTTTCAAGAAACTTCCCCCACCCCAAACTCCCTTTAAATGGACTTTTTTCCAAAATTTTTATTTCTAAAAAATGGCTATAATGATTTTGATTAAAATACTACATATTAAGGATATCTACATGAAAATAAAATGTACTATAACTTGAATTTTCTGGGAATTGACTGTGAAGTCCTCTTCATTCGGAAGGAAATTTGTATAATCTTGTATAACTGGTAAACGTTAAGCGATAGACTGCACAAAAAATGTAGATCTCTTTAAAGCACACCAGTTATTTAAAATAACCATTTTTGTGGCATCAACCATTTCCTAGATATTCGTTATTAATGCTTCGATTGGTCCAATACTTGTTCATTCTTTTCAACTCCCGTCAATTTTTAGTTTTTTTCTCGCGATTGCATGGAAACAGTATGGAATTTTCAAGGCCAACATATAGTGTCCAGTTCTTAAAATTTGACAATCGCTGTTTTATTTGTATCTATAACGATATGTGTAATGTAGCTATTTATGGAAAGGTTTATTTGGATTAAAATGAAGTAGATGGAAAATAAGTTTTAGTAGGAATGGTTTTTGTACCCACTAGTAAGCCATAGAAATAAGACGAAATCATTGGAATGTAACGCATCATTCTTTTTAACGTCCTTTAACGGTTAGGTCACATCGGACGATGAATAAAATGAGTGAAATGATGCTCAAATGAGCCCGGGGTCCATAGACCTTAGGATTGTTCGACATTTATCCTTCAGGATAAGGGAAAACCACATGCTAACCTCTAGTTCTCGAGGTCGCGGGCTCAAACCCGGCGGAGGGCGATGGATGTTTTCGGGCTTCCTTAGCATGGCTTCCTTCGGAAGGAAAGTAAAGTCGGTGGTCCGGTGTCGTAGATTTACCGCACGTAAAAGAACCTCAAGCCTGATAAAGATGTCGCGCCCATTATAGAATGGGAAGCTAAGGACCACAGCAATTAAAGAGCGTCCATAAATAAAATTTCATTTAATTTTTAGGGAAAACCCAGGAAAGTGCTTATCCGGGTAACTCACCCTAACCGAGTTTCGAACTCTGGACCTCTTGAATGTAAGGAAGACATGTTACTCCTACACCATAGAGGTGGACACTGTATTCTGCTTATACCTACAATTAAATCGATTAGATTAGAGCTAGCAGCCATAAAGGCTTGTGAACATAGAACATGTCAAGGAAATGTACAAAAATTACATATAAACATAAATATTACACAGAGTATAGAACATTTGAAATAAAATAGACACATGCTATATGCGTGTCAAGGAAATGTGCAATGTACATAAATATTACACAGTATACAGAATATTTAAAATAAAATAGAGACATATTATATACAAAATGAAAAAAATCAAGTGTAATTTTGTACAGAGTCGAATACCTCCTTACCGTTATAAGGTTAACATACGTATAGGCAAGAACATTTATTTTAACATTCACTAGGCCTTTGTTCGTCTCATCATTTTGTTCTATTTGATTTGTAATGCATAGCATTTACTGTCAGTTCTTAATATACATACATTTAAATAGCTTCATTAATTCTAGAACAGGCATCAAATATAACTGGCAGTTGTCATTAATATTCACTAATACTACTTACAGAGCTATATATATATTATCATCAGGATAATTTGTCATTTAGATAATCTTGTACAGAATAATATGCTTTTGAACATAGGTACTCTTTAACAGCAGTTTTAAAGACATTGAAATTGTCAACTTTTCTCTTAATGTGTAATGAAAAGGAGCAAACCTTTTGTATAAAAAGTAAAAGAGCAGATACTGATAGTCGTATGAATGCAACACTTCAGATTTTTAATACATATGTTCAAAAATAATTTATCTAGGTATTTTTCTCGCAGTGAACAGGAAATTGTGTATGCCTCGAGCAATGGCGGAAATAGAATCATCTTGCAAGAAACACATTTCGCTGGAGTGTGACAAAGTTTTGTTGAGTTGCAACCGAAAGGAACTCGTAATGTTTTGACTGATGGTACAGGTAGCGCGCGCGGGACGCCTGCCGGTCATGAGAGGGGTGTGAAGGGAAGGGAGAGCCTGGTCCCAGCGATGCGAGCAGGCGAGCCCCAGTCAGTTGCTACTTGGAGCGCGCCGAGACTGGAGTAACTCTGTGTGTGTGTATCTGTGCGTGTGTAGTGCTGGTGACCATGTGACCTTGACCGCTATTTTTACTCTTCACGTACTCCTGTCATGGCCAGAATCATACTCCCGGTAAGTCACCAACACCTCTTCCCTCGAGCTAGCGGCAATTGTCAATAATCCCGCGCTTAGTTACTGCTCTAACGAAGTTCGATTTATACGAGGAAGTACTATTCCGATAAATGTTATTGTGATAGTAGAGTGCCGATGTAAATGTGGCTATACTCGATTCAAAACCCCGGGTTCACCTCCCTGCTCGCTGTGTAATGTATTCTCCTATTCATCAGGCCATTATGAATTTCACGAACCTTACCCATTTCAGTTTCTCTGCTAACGTTGTAATCAATACCAGAGTCAGCAATTATCTGCGAAATACTTAAAGGTGCTCCTTTTGAATAAAATACATCTTATTTTCAATTCTTTTCAATAATGGTTAGAAATTAATAAACTACAACGCTCAAATGTAGGCAAGGAACATTTTCTGTTGGCATTTGCAAAACTTATGCTACCTCAAGTAAATATTCCTTATGTATAGATTTTTACTAATATATGGTCGCACTTTAAATTCTGTTTATGTTCACCATAAGGGGCAGTAGCGCCAACATTATTCGTGTTAACAGATTATACCAACCGTGACGAGAGTGCTAACAGTAATAACAGCCTTGCGCATGTGTTTACTATACCTCTTTCCTAATTATGCTTCACTATGAATACAGTTCAGTATGGCAAGGAGTAGGATCGTTATGGAATGTGAGTGGTAATCAAGACCTAAAACAATGCTGCACATCCAAAGGAGGGTTATAAAAGGAGAAAACACGTCCAAAAAGGAGAAGATAGTGTACATAATGTACCTCCAGCAGACCACCACTTAGTGCCAGGGGATCAAAATATCTAAGACCTGGTTGTCACTGTTATCATCAGCATCATCTATATTCAAGGAGTAAGCTATAGCCTGTTCCAACTCAAAGGGACGCTATCGGTCGTTCTCTGAAGAGGTCAGCGAAGTCTTGTAGCTGGTATCTCGAGAGGTTCGTTGAGATCTTTAATCTTCATTTCTTTGCATATGCTCCAACATGCCTCCCTCGTGTCTTGCAGTCTTTTCCTTTATGAAATCTATTTAGTTCTTTTCCAGTTTTTTAATTTACTCTTATGTCATAATCTGAGAGATTAGAAAATAAAATCTTTCAAGGGTAGATAATGAACAAGAAATCCGGTATTTGAAACTCATGAATCCAAACCGATACAAACACCTTGAAGATTTTTGGGGGCAGCAGATAAAGGCCAGTGCAGTTACATTTTGTTCGACTTCTAAGCGGTGTATCTGGACAAACATTTATGAACAAGCATTTGTACCAGTGTAAAAGTGCAATGAAGCTGCCGATTGCCACTTCGATCCAAACGTGATGCTTTAACAATCTTTTATAAAAGAAAAGAGCAACATTAATGCAGTGAGAATATCTATTGGATGAACAAAAAGTTACTGAATGAAGGAAAAGAAGAAACAACTTTGGTAACATATTGTGGACTTGCTTGAGAAATTTGTTAAACAAACTTTTAACTGCCTTTACGTTTTCATACACCATATGTTGAAATAATCCACTAACTAACGATTAAGCCACTGAAAGGCTATTTCGTCATTCTCACAGTCAGATGTTCCAGCTTGTAGAGTTTGCATAGGGGAGGCACTCAAACTAACTCTAAAATGACTTCGTGAGTTTCTTCAGTATACCTATCATCTTTATTCTCAAGTAGTACACATGTACATGTATTTTCAAAATTATCCTACAGAAGAGAACCAAGCTACACGCTGTGTAAGAACAGCAACAAGATTTAGGCCTATTGGCTCTTCTGACCTTAAAGTACGTATGTGGAGTTGATCCATTCATCTCTTTGCTGGACGTTCTCAAAGACTCTTGTTTGTAGGTTTGTATCTATAAGCTTTTTGGGAGATTGATGGTCTTTCATTCTTAAAATGTGTTCAACACACAAGATTTGATATTGCTCTGTTTTCTAATTAAGGCTGAATATCTTTAACTTTTTCCAGACGTATTTCTTTGTGTCTATTCTTTGATAACCTCTCACCGTTCGTAACAATCCCATCTCTGCGGACTCTATTTACTTGATGTCTTTCTCTGTCAAGACAGTGATTGGCTAACTAACCTTTTATTGCATTGTACATGCCTTAAGCTTTCTTTCCTCATAGTCTTCGCAATAAATTAAATTCTCATACTGGTGTAGAATAAATGATAGTGGCTCCTCCTTATATAAGTCTATAAAACAATCGTGAAGTCTCTGAGAAACATTTTTGTGTGCCTAAGAATCCATGGCAGAAGAGATGGCGTTATTGGTATCGTTGGTTTCAGGGAAACTAGTGGTCCAAAAGTCAGATCTTTATCACAGAGTAGCTGGAAGAAAATAATTGTGAATCTGCAAGTTAAAGTGATGTTATCCAAAACAGACGACTCATTATTTATGTCCTTCCAGAAGCTTTCGTCCAGTACCACATTTGTCCACTAAGAGATTATCACAGCTCAATTTTAATACAGAAAACTAACACAGCTACACCTTTCCTAGATGACAGCAGAAGTATGTGACGAGATTCCAAAAACCTTATGATATGCTAAGACAAATGCTCGAAAATCATTATTTACCGTAGAAAAGTAGTGTAAGGTTCAAAGGTTTTGGTAAAAAGTAAGCCATCGAAAAATATTTAGTAGTTTTATTTCTGGGATTTAGAGAAGGCATAGCTTTAAAGCTGTATTTGAAAGGTTGAAAGCCATGAGGTATGCACGCAGTAAAACATTTTCTTCCACGTACTTCGGAAAAAAATCTGATGTGTTACACTCCATGAGTTTCCCTACTCTTGTACAAACTATTTTTACAAAGGCTTATTCTTCATATGCTTCATGTTAATCGAGATGTTAATCTTATTGCTAATTTTCTTTTAGATGCAAGGGGAATTGGTAGGCTTTAAGCGATAGTCAAATATTTTAAGAGCTGGTTGCTATGTGGAATATTCCATTCTCTTTGTATTACCAGGACAAAAAAATTAATAACGCATTTCCATTTGAGAAAAAGTGTAAGTATTGTAAAATTTAAGGGAATAACAAGCAATATCTCGAAAATGGCTCACTCAACAAAAAAAATGTATATGACATAAATTGTGTATTTTAACGCGATCTACATTTTGTGTGTAGTACAATTTTGTCTATCTCTTATGGTTTACAAGTTATGCAAAATTCGTTCACAATGAAGAATACTTTTGGAGACATTCCCAGAAAATTCGAGATATACATTTCATTTGTCATGAAAATATCTTAAACATATGATATTTGAATCAAAATCGTTAGAGGCATTTTTGAGAAAATTAAAATTTTCTAAAAATGTTCCATTTAAAGGGTAATCTGGGATGGGGGATTTTCTTGAAAACCTTCGTATCGCATCTCTGGAAGATACTGCACCTAAACATCAAGTTTGGTGTTTATCTGACTGTTCGTTTCTGAGTTATGCTGTTCACAGACACACACAGACACACACACAGACATGTTTCCAAAAATGCCTTTTATTGGATTCAGGGGGTCTCAAAATATATATTTCCGGTGAAATCTCGGTATCGAATTTTTGGGTGGAATACAATACTTCCCCCACTTACACGTAGTAGAGAAAGTAAAAATAGTAACTTGAGCATTTCGCAATGTTTAATGTCTTGATAACTTAAAATGTAATCAGCGGTGTTCTGAATACCAACAGAAATAGGCATAAAGAACTCGTATATTCGTGCAGAAGTTGGTATAGAATAAGGATAACAGGTTTGTCCCGTTTCATAGGAAGAAGAAACTCCAGAAGTCTCACGACGTTACTAATTGTTAGAAACACTAAAACGATGGAAGCAGCAACTCCAGAAGTACACTTTAGCTCTTCCCTGCAAGTTACAGTAACTTTCTGTATGATGCAAGATGCGCCGTATGGAAAACACTATCTCAGCGGGACTCTATTCAAAAGCTTTCAATGTCCTGGTTAGCTTAAAGACTTGACGCTAATGAATAAAACGTCCAAATGTAAACTATCCCCATGATGTTGGAAACTAATTAGTGTATTATCAAGCAATCCAGTTAAACAAATTTAGTGTGTTACATTCACATGATTTTCTCTACCCTCTATCGTTTATTAGTGGATACAAATTATTCTTACGAAAGCTTATTTGTGTATCTGCTTCATTTTAAACGAAACAAACCTCTGCAGAAATAACTAAATTACATTTTTACTTTCCCTACTACGTATAGTAAGTAGGGGAAGTATTGTATTCCACCCAAAAATTCGGTATTTCTCCGGAAATACATGATTTCAGGTGCCCCGAGTCCAAATAATGTTTTTTTGGAAACATGTCCGTGTGTGTGTCTATGAACAGCAAAGAACGAAAAGTTGGATAAATACCAAACTTGGTATTTGAGCTCAGTATCTTCCAAGCACGTGACACGAAGATTTTCAAGAAAATTCTCCTACCTCAGCTAATCTTTGCATGGAACATTTTTCGAAAATGCCTCTAACCATTTAAAAAGCCATATATGAAAGAAATGTACATGACAGTTCAAACATATATCTTGAATTTTGAATAGCCTAGGAAGTCCTCATCATTTGGAAGGGGTTTTGTATAATCTTGTATTTCTTGTAAACGTTAAGCGATAGACGAAAACGTACCGCACAAAAACGTAGATTTTTTTAAAACACACAATATATTTAAAATAAGTCTTTTGTGGCCTAAGCCGTTTCTGAGATATCCGTTATTAAAATTCGAATTATTAATTTCTTAGTCATCCTCTTAAAGGCCTGTCAACATTCATTGAGTTGTTTCTCGCGATTGCATGGAAACAACATGGAATTTTAAAGCCAGGGTATAGCGTCCAGTTCTTAAACATTTGACTATCGCTGTTTTCTTTATATTTATAACGAAATGTGTAATGTAGCTAATGTTTATTTGGATTAAAATGTAGTATATAGAAAATAAGCTTTAGTAAGAATAGTTTGTATACAAAATAACAAATACAGAGGGTAGAGAAAGTCATGTGAATGAAGAAGACTTTAGTGTCTATTCCCAGAAAAACCAGCATATACATTTTATTTCTCCTGCAAGTATCTTAAATGTATGGTATTTTAATAAGAATTTTTAAAGCAGTGGTTTAGAAAAAGAACAACAAAACCTTATGTAAAGGGTGGTTTGGGGTGGGGGATTTTCTTGAAAATCTTCGTGTTACATCTTTCAAAGATACTGAACTTAAAACCAAGTTTGGTAGTTATCCGACTTTACGGTTTTGTTGTGCTGTTCACAGACACAAACATGGACCTTTTTCTTAAAATGTTCTTTTGTATTCGAGGGATTATCTCAAAACGCATATTTCCGGTGATATATCGGTAGCAAACTTTTAAGTGGAATGAAATACGAATACCTTTTCCACTTACTCTGTGCGTGATAAAAAGGTAATTAAAAGAGGAAAATATCTAACGAAATCAAACATTCTTTATGTTCAATAGAAAACTAAATTATTGGTGTAATTGACGACAAAAGCTCTATGTTAGAGGATTGTAATATGATAGCACCTAGTCAACACTTTTAGCTTCACAAGTTTTTGAAGGTGTGAAAGCTTTGGAAGATTTAATAATTTTTATTGGAATTAAAACGTTATGTCTTGAATTGCTTATTCAAAAAAAATAAGGAAATAAATATTTTCAGTGTAATAAATAGTATAATATGTAAAACACTAATTAATAATAGATTAATAAAAGAGACACTCTACTGCCAAAAGAATGAAATAACAATAACTTAACAAGTGCTATAGAACATTTGGAACGATAAGAACATTAAAGAATAAATATTTTGAAAAGTTGCAGAATATATCTTGTAAAGTAATGGATTTTTACGCTTTAACGTACAGAAATGCGTTCACAATTCAGTAGTCGACTCTGCTTTGATTATCCAATTATCTCATGAAAAGACAAACATATTTAATTTATTCGAAACAGTTTATAAGTCGCTAATACTTTATTACAAACGCTTGTTACGGATTACTTCAGGTACGATATTCTAAAAACTATTACATTTTCACTTCATGGGTAAACGAAAGGTTAGTGGTATATTGGGAATTTCTTATTTGATTTGAAATAGACTTGGGGATCTAATTCCATGAAAAGGAATAATAACAAGTAAAAGAAGATAGAGAACAAACCTGTTGTATTATTTCCTTAATGTGTAGATTTTTCCTCAAAAAACAAGACCACTAACAATTTTAGAGCTGCAGTTAGTTACCCCTGCACGTTAGAGCACCATTTACACTTGGGTGCGTTGAGACATAACTAATGTCCTGGGAAGGATCTAATTTTGAAATTAATTTATTTTTTCTTGCTTCTGTTTATTTTCATTACGAACTGGCAAAATAGCGTATGTTACAAGTAAATGGAGATGCATTTTATTTGGGTTTTAAAATGTGTGTGGTTTTCCGGCTATAGAGAACCATATGTTGCATCTAACACTGGAGGTCATGAAAACTAATAAGTTGTTTAAGAAGATTTACGAAGTTACAAACTTTTGTATCGTTAAAATCACAATTTTCTTAATCTTATAGGAAAGAGGAACTTTCACTTACAGTTGTATTTTAGCACAGCAACTTTTTGCTTTTTATTGCATTAAACTGCGACACAAACTGTTTTTCATTACTACCTATCTTTTTATGTTGTTTATCAATCGTCATAAAAACTAAACAGCAACGAAAATTCTGAATGGCTGTGTACGAAGAACGGAATGAATGGCTGGACCATCCATGGATGGTTATATGAGGATTTTGTTTTCTTATTCCTAATCACAAAATAAATAGCTTTCTATAAACCATTTTCTAATCAGAAAACAACATACAAAATGTAGGTTCCCGTTTAAAAGAAATCTGATGTGTTACACTCACATGACTTTCTCTACTCTTGTACAAACTATTTTTACAAACGCCTATTCTCCATATGCTTCATGTTAATCGAGATATCGAATTGTTAATCTTATTGCTAATTTTCTTGTAGATGCAAGGGGAATTGGTAGTTTTAAGCGATAGTCAAATATTTTAAGAGCTGGTTGCTATGTGGAGTATTCCATTCTCTTTGCATTACCAGGACAACAAAATGAATAACGAATTTCCATTTGAGAAAAAGTATAAGTATTGGAAAATTTAAGGGAATAACAAGCAATATATTGAAAATGGTTCACTCAACAAAAACATGTATATGACATAAATTATGTATTTTAAGGCAATCTACATTTTTTGTATAGTAAACGTTTGTCTATCTCTTATGCTTTACCAGTTATGCAAAAGTCGTTCACAATGAAGAATACTTTTGGAGACATTCCCAGAAAATTCGAGATATACATTTCATTTGTCATGAAAGTATCTTAAACATATACTATTTTAATATAAATCGTTATAGCCATTTTTGAGAAAATTAAAATTTTCGAAATTTGTTTCATGTAAAGGGTAATCTGGGGTGGGGGGATTTTCTTGAAAACCTTCGTGTCGCATCTCTGGAAGATACTGAACCTAAATACCAAGTTTGGTGTTTATCTGACTGTTCGTTTCTGAGTTATGCTGTTCACAGACACACACACACACACACACACACACACACACACACACAGACACTCACACACACACACGGACATGTTTCCAAAAATGCTTTGTTTTGGATTCAGGGGTCTCAAAACACATATTTCCGGTGAAATCTCGGTATCGAATTTTTGGGTGGAATACAATACTTCCCCTACTTACTATACGTAGTAGAGAAAGTAAAAATTACTTGATCGAAAATGACTATTACAATGTCCTCAAATAAAACACGACCAATGGCACCCATAATATCGAGCAACTTTTAATAAAGACATTTGTTTCTACAACGCTTAGTTTTGGAGATATTGTACGGTCTCAACTTAAATGGTCCAACCTGTAGATACAAAGGAAATAGCGATAGACAAATGTTTCAGAATTGAACCCTATCGGTTGACTTAAAATTCTATACTTTTTCCATGACATCGCGAAAACAAATGAAAATCGAAAAGAAATGAATAGAATAGTTAAATATTGAACAATTAGAACCATTGATAACGGATATATCGGAAATGGGTGATGCCATAAAAATTATTTGAGATAAATTGTGTTGTTTTAAAGAGATCTACATTTTTTGTGTAGTACGTTTTGGTCTTTTGCTTAACATTTATCAATTACACAAAATTTTACAAAATTCTTCAGAAGCTATAACCAGAAAATTCAAGATATACATTTTATTTGTCATGTAAATGTCTTTAATATATGGTATTTTTATGAAAAATTCAAAAAATCTTCCATATAAAGGGTAGTTTGGAGTAGGGGATTTTATTGAAAATCTTTTTGTGCATCCCTTGACGGTACTGAACCTAAATACCAAGGTTGGTATATATCCGAATTATGTTTTTGAATTATTATACTTTTCAAGACATACACACCTAGATCTTTTTCTAAAAATGCTTTTTGGATTCAGAGGGTTCTTAAAACGAGTATTTCGGGCGAAATTTCGGTATCGAATTTTTGGGTTAAATGCAATACTTTCTCTCTCTGCTATGTACGTGGTAGAGGAAGTAAAATGGACCTGGAGCGCTTTAAATAGTCAGTGTTTTTAGTATCTGGATTTGGTGATGTCTTATTTTTAAAGCTATTTATGGCTATACTATTTAAAGCTATATTAATTATCTATGTACCACAATCAAACGAACACTTAAACAAAACAAGAAAGGACACTATACTAAAATGTTCCTATTTTGTATGGATGTGAATGTTAGCCTCTAACAAGAAAAGAAGCTAGACAGATAGAAGTTGCAGAGATGAGATTTCTAAGAACGGTGGTGGGCTATAAATGTGTAGGTAAAAAGGAAAAATAAGGAAAACAGAAACGAACTGGATATATACAATGAATGAAAGAATAAAAAGAACATCATATAAACTACTTTTAGCATGTACATAGGAGGAAGACCACCGGATCTAAAAACAGCTTCTAAAGTATAGACCAATAGGGAAAAAAAGAAAAAAAAAACTCGAGATCGTCCAACGATGAGATGGAAAGACCAATTCACTTTGAGAGCGGAACAGGTCAATAGGGCTAAACCATGAAGAAGATGATATTCATTATCTAAAATGGTAAACCCTTGTTTTTATTTCTCTTCTAAATAAAGAAAGTTACGATTTGCAGAATAGAACATTTTGCCGGAATACATCGAACCTACTCTACTTCATCCGTATAGGATAGGACTATTTAACGGAGGGGATACCTGGCACCTCGACCCCCAATGCATCTTTTGTGCGTACAAGCCTTAGAGGAACGGATCAGGCAACGGAAATGCAGGAGACATATGGGCTGCAGAGCAAGGCCGGCGCAAGTCGACCAAAACAGGTTGACCACCCGGCCACGGGAGTGTCACTCGGAGACGTCCTTCTAGTTGGACCAGGGAAACAAGGTTCCAATTCGCAGAACTCTGCGTCATCTGCCCGACCGAATCACAGCCCCGGAGTCAACCTGAAACATGTAAGGAAAATGAAATGAGAGGAAATGGGGGAGAGAAGAAATACGTGGTAGAATACACCACTCCAGCATTCGCCTTTGTCAACCAGGGAAAACCACGAAAAACCGATGGTCAGAGTGGACGGTCACGGGGAATCGAACCCGAGACCTCCCGAATGCAAGCCTCACACGTTTCCGCAGATCCATCTCGCCACTTCATCGGTGTAACTCACAGCTACTCCCCTCACTACTATTTAATAAACACGGTTGCGTAATGAAACACGAACCTGACAGGGAGCGAAATGAATGATTATGAATGTATAGCTGTCCCGTATTACGTGTGCAATTTGCGACTCCTATATCATTTGCGCTCTGTGCTAGGTTCAAATACAAGTCTTTATTATTATTTTCTCTACTATGCCGAAGTATGCCAATCCACCCAGCAATTCTATAACAAGGTTTCACCGGAAATACAAGTTTTAATGCTCCCTGAATACAATAAAGGCAGTTTTAGGAAAAGAAAGTCCCTTTGTAGGTGTCTTTTTTAAGTTCAGTATCTTCCAAAGATGCGACACCAGGATTTTCAAGAAAATTTCCACGCCCCAAACTACTGTTTATATGGAACATTTTGTTTTATTTTCTCAAAAATGCTCTAACGATTTTCGATTAAAACACCATATATTAAAAATATTTACACGACAAATGAAATGTACAGGGTTATTAAAAAAGAAGGAACAGACTTTAAATATTTATTTCTAATGAACGACAATAGGTGGCGGCACATTCAGTACATCACAGAATAGAGTTCAACATTTTCTTTTGTGTGTTCAAAATGAGAACCATTTGTTATGCGAGGACGACCAGTGCTTTTCCGTTTGTATACGTAACCATTTTCTATGAATTTATTGTATCAATTGTAAACTTTTTATGACGAGGCGGCTCGTTGTTGAACTTACAACGAAATGCACGCTGCAATGAAACAATGGATTCACTCTTTGCATAATGCAGCACACAAAACGACTTTTCCTGTGGCGTCCCCATTTTCTTGTAAACACATTGCTGTAGGCAATGAATGGAATTAATAATTGGGACTTAAAATTTTGAGCTTTCCTCTATTCAATGATGTGGCGTATGTGTCGCTATATTGTCGTTCATTAGAAATGAATATTTAAAGTCTGCTCCTTCTTTTGAATAATCCTGTATATGTTGAATTTTCTGGGAATGACCTATGAAGTCCACTTATTGTGAATGACTTTTGTATAATTGGTAAGCCGTGAGAGATAGACAAATTCTTACTACACAAAACTATAGATCACTTTAAAGCACACCGCTTTTGTTAAATTATCCTTTTTGTGGCTTTGAACATTTCCGAGATATTCTTTGTTATTTACTTGAATTTTCAGATACTTCTAGCTTTTGCTAGTGGTAATTCCCTATTCCTTTTTCTCGTGTTTATGTAAAGAGGATGGTATTTCAGAGCCATTACATAGCGACACGCCAGTTTTAATATGAAATACCTAAATTTTTAACGAAATTATGTCTCGATTAAGAAAAAGTAAATGGAAGAGCACGCTTTTGTAAAACTAGTTTGTAAACTAATAAGTAGAGAAAGTCATGTGATTACAACACATCGACTCTTTACTTTATCGCCCTCCGTGGTTTAGGGGTACCTCTAGTTCCCAAGGTAGCGGGTTGAAACCCGGCGTAAAAATCCTTAGCATGGCTTCCTTCGGAAGGGAAGTAAGCCGGTGGTCCCGTGTCGTAGATTTACGGCACGTAAAAGAACCTCAAGCCTGATAAAGAGGCATCTGAGCAAAGTGACCCGTCTTTCACGCCCAATATAGAATGGGACCCTAAGGACCATAGTTGTTTAAGAACATCCACAAATAAAAAAATCCGATGTGTTACACTGACATGACTTTCTCTACTCTTGTACAAACTATTTTTACAAACGCTTATTCTCCAAATCTTCATTTTAATCGAGATGTTAATCTTATTTCTAATTTTCTTGTAGATGCCTGGGGAATTGGTAGGCTTTAAGTGATAGTCTGTGTGAGAGCAGATAACTCAGAAACGAACAGTCAGATAAACACCAAACTTGGTATTTAGGTTCAATATCTTCCACGTTGCGACACGAAGGTTTTCAAGAAAATCCCTCCACCCCAGATTACCCTTTACATGGAAGATTTTTCGAAAATTTTAATTTTCTCAAAAATGGCTCTAACGATTTTGATTAAAATATCACATGTTTAAGATATTTTTATGACAGGATATGTTTATGTATATCTCGAATTTTCTGGGAATGTATCCAAAAGTATTCTTCATTGTGAACGACTTTTGCATAACCGGTAAACCATAAGAGATAGACTAAAGTTTACTACACAAAAAATGTAGATCGCGTTAAAATACACAATTTATGCCATATACATTTTTTTGTTGGGTGAACCATTTTCGAGATATTGCTTTTTATTCTCTTAAATTTTCCAATACTTATACTTTTTCTCAAATTTGTTATTCACTTTTTTGTCCTGGTAATACAAAGAGAATGGAATACTCCACATAGCAGCCACATCTTAAAATATTTGACTATCTCTTAAAGTCTACCATATTCCCCTTGCACCTATAAGAAAATTAGCAATAAGATTAACATCTCGATTAACATGAAACATATGGAGAATAAGCGTTTGTAGAAATAGTTTGTACAATAGTAGAGAAAGTCATGTGAGCGTAACACATCAGATTTTTTTATCTAATTCACAGTGTACTGTGGAGTTTCCTTTGCATTTTTGGACATTTGTAGGCTCATACTTCATCTTTGTATCAATTGTTCTATTATTCCTTGCGCAATGACAAATTCTAGCACCATAGCCAAGTGATCAGAAATTTCATCATCCACCACAGCACTTTGGCTTGGTGTTCCATTCTCGCATGAGGAGTTTCTGCTTACCAAGATGCAGTAAGGTAGCTCTCTCTCTCTCTCTCTCTCTCTCTCTCTTGGGAATCGACTTCCCTATCAATTATTCCGCCAACTGTATTATCCTCTTCAGCAACTGTCATCATCCCTAAAGCTCGCTGCTTGAGAATGGACTACATCATTACCTTAGGTTCCTCCAGCAACGAGCTAAGAATGCGTGTTGGACAAGATTCAATGCCACCTCATTGAGCTTAAGTAACTTTAAAAACAATTAAAATCTATTTTGTTGTGCTTATAGCGTAGCTAATGCATAACTGACATTATTATTATTAAATATTGTCGTCACCGAGCAGGATAGCTTAGGCAGTAACGTCTGCGACCCGTATTCGGGAGGTCCCGGGTTCAATTCCTGTGGGCCAATCAATCTGAGGTTTCTTGTGGTTTCCCTCAGCTATAAAGGTAAATACTGGATTGAATATTTAATACCACGACCAAAGTCTAAAACAATGGTCTTCTTCTTCTGCCTTTCAAGGATTAGGCCTGTCGACCTGTTTCGGCCTCAATTCCATGTTTTAACTGGCCTTCCTATGTACCTCTTGCCTATAGGTTTGTATTGTAAGGCTATCTCTGGAATCCTTCTTTCTTCCATTATTTCCAAAGGTTCTTTCCATTTTTGTTTTTGTTCTTCTAGTATATCCGTCACTGCAAAAATGTTCAGTTCTTGTCTAATTACTTCATTAGGCATCTGTCCAATTTAGTGCAAACTTCAACTGTTCGTAAAAATTTCATTTCTGCAGCCTGAACATAGCTACCATCTTTTCTCCTCATCACCCAGTTTAACTGCCATATAATAGAATAGGTAGAGTCATCATTGAAATAAATCACTAAAACAGTGGTAAAATTGAAAAATAGGTGGTAATAGCGAATGCTGTGCCACCTATCCATACATAATGAAGGTAGGTAGCTGGACCGCACCTTAATACCATCTGCACGACACGAAGCAGAAGATCCAGTTGCTATGCACTAAGGTCTCTGTGGACACGTGACGAAGATGGTATAGTTTCAGGGATGAGACCTAGAGGGCTAACTGTCCCTCTTTCTATCCACAGACAATGAAAGCAGGTAGACTGGACGCATGCTAATGCCATCTGCACGGCACGAAACAGAAGATCCAGTTGCTATGCACTAAGATCTCTGTGAACACTTGACGAAGCAAGATGGTATGGTTACAGAGATGAGACCTAGAAGACTAACTGGCCACCACACATCGATACACGAGTTACCTACTAATGGATTTGTGGCGATATGATTATGTAGTTAAAGCGACGTAAATAAATAAATTAAATAACAACTACTACATATATGGATGCTAAATTTTCTAATACTTAAAACATTTATACTTTGATTACGCTCATTGCTTTCTCTACCATGTGTATGGTGTGTCTATGAACAGCATAACTATAAAAACGAAAAGTTGGATAAATACCAAACTTACTATTTAAGTTCAGTATCTTACAAAGATGCAACACAGTAATTTTCAAGAAAATCTTCATACCTCAAACTACCCTTTACATGGAACATTTTTCTATTTTTTTTATCTTATAAAAGTAACGTCTCTAACGATTTTGATTAAAATACCACATATTTAAGATGTTTACAGGACAAAATGTAATTTTGAATTTTCTGGGAATAGCCTGTGAAGTGCACTTCATTTGGAAGGAATTTTATATAAACTTATATAACTAGTAAACGTTAAGTGACAGACGGAAACGTACTACACAAAAATGTAGATCTATTTAAAACACACCATTTATTTCAAATAATTTATTTGTGGCATCAGTTATTTCCGAGATATCTGTTATTAATGGTTCAATTTGTTCAATACTTAGGCGTTTTTTTAAAAGTCCTGTAGATTTTCAATTGTTTCCCGTGATGTCATTGAAAGAGTATGGAGTTTAAGGGCCATCATATAGCGTCCAGTTCTTAAACATTTGACTATCGCTATTCTCTTTGTATCTATAACGAAATGTGTAATGTAGCCGTTTTTGCAAAGATTTATTGTGATTAAAATAAAGTAGATAGAAAAATAAACTTTCTTAAGAATAATAATTGGTTTAGCTACATTAGAGAGTAGACAAAGTCACGTGAATGTAACGCATAATATTTCTCATTTATAATTCTTTCATCGTTTAATGAATGTCAAAATATGAAGAAACTTAATAAAATACAAACTAGCTAGGAACTTTTAAAATCGGGAGTGTCTATGTTTAGTAATAATTCCCGCAATGTTAACAAAAATTAATTAATCAAACTTTATGACGCTTGAAATTTCTTAAGTAATGAAAAGTTTTGAGAAAAGGGTTGTTTACAGTAACGGCCTTTAAAATCATAATGCACATCTCAGAAGCTTTGCGAAGTCGGGCAGCCAAAATTGCTAAATGGAAATATGTGATATATATACCCAGTGAATCACCTAAATATCACCGCCACATATATCTCTGAAACAAACATAGCAATTTTAAAACGACTTTCACAGGCATGAGATGCTCACTAAATTAGATGTAGGTAAATATGATTTTTAACAAAAACTTATGATTTTTTTAATGGGAACCCTGCATTTTTGACGCAATTAATAATATGATAAATAGCACTAAGAATGAATCACAATACGTTAACTACTTGCGAGAAATTTTAATGTGAAATTAACACTTGAGATACAACGAAACTAGCATCAGCTGTAGATTTTGAGTCTCTGCGTAGTTGTATCTCAAGCGTTAACTTCACGTTACAACTTCTGGGGATGAAACTGACCTACTGTGATGAAATAAAAGCCACTCTTATGGCCAGTTCCAGTTCTTCCAAACTTCGTCAAAATAATTACTCGTTTATTCTTGACGTCTAAACTTTGTGTGTTTTAACATTGTTGATCGGATTGAATTGACGTAGATACATGTGCATTTTGAAGCAAACATATTTTGTAGGTTATGAAAATAATTCTATTTGTGCATCTAAGCAATAATTTAATGAACTTTAATAGCATTTGTTGTTAATATTGTTAAATAAAATACCATCACCAGATTTATAGGCTCTTACAACAAAATGAAAACAATGAAGAAAGTAGGGTCCAAGTTTCCCTGGCAAGGAAACTTGTTTGTAAGTCTCGTGGCTGATAGAAAAGCGAGAGTAGAACGTAAGAAAATTGACGGGATAACACTTAGTGAAAAAGAAAAAGCACGGAAAGAACGTGCATACTGCTGCACTTCTCATAGATTTGTGCAGAAAAGGTCAGTTAAACAATTGAAAATATTTAAAAATGGTCATTACGCTCATATATTACTTGTCCAGGCACAAAATTTTCTAGTAAATTTGTGTATGTTGTGTTGTGTAATTATCTCCATCTTCATAGCTAGATAATAGCGTGAGTAGTAATAAATCGAAAATTATATGTGTAACTCCTGAATATCCCAGCTACAGAAACTGTGTTTTTTTTTTACAAAAAATCGTCAATGAATTGAAGACTGAGAAATGGTACGTTAATTTTGAAAATGAGTATGACGACGTCAAAATAAAACCTGTATTAAGAAACGCAAACGTGAGATTTAAACGATTGTCAAGGAATGAATAACCGTCAAAATCATAAACGATGGTTGATAAAACCGACCATAATTAATCATTTTCTGTTATCAATTTTGTAAAACATAACACGGGATTTTCATTTAAAAATCACAAGTGTATCTTGAAAATCATATTTGCTTACATTACTGATGGGCCTATACCATCTATTTTAATGGGCCCTCCCCTATCTTCATGCCTGTGAAAGTCGCTTTAAATTCCTAAATTTATTTTAGAGATATTTGCGGCAGTAATTTTAAGTGTGTTACCTTGTATAATAAGGAAGAAAAAACATAATTTTCTAATTTTACAAGATTCATGAATGTATAGCCTTAAGCCAATGCATCGGTGAAGTATGCTAATAAATGTGAAATTTTCTACTTTTTGACTTCATGTTGCATTTTAATATAAACAAGTTTAAAGCCACAGATGACTATTTAATTGGTCCTTTACCATTTAGATAAAGCACTGAATTGAAGTCGTTCTCCGCGGTGTAGGGGTTACCATGTTACGTCTTGTTCCCGAGGTTGCGGGTTCAAAGCCGGCGGAGGGCGATAGATTTTTTTCGGGCGTAAAAATCCTTAGCATGACTTCCTTTTGAAGGGAAGTAAAGCTGGTGTTTCCGTATCATAGATTTACGGTATGTAAAATAACCTCAAGCCTAATATAGAGGCTCTGAGCAAAATTACCGGTCCTTCACGCTCAATATGGAATTGACCACAGCAGTTAAAAGCGCCCATAAAAAAAACTCAATTTAATTTAATTAAACTGCATTAAACTTTAAGCTCTATTTTTCTCAGTTTCGTTTTTTTCAACATTTTTCTCTGTTAAAAATGCTCCTTGGACCACATTTTGTACCATATGAGCTTGAAAGTTTGAAGATAGCTACACAAAATACGGATTTAAAATCTGATATGTACTAGTTAAAAATATTAAATAGGTGACGAAATTATTTTCCATAACTCATATTGAAAGAGTTGAAAAATTCAAACAGAACATTTTTCTCTTAAATTAATTAAAATTAAGAAATTCTTGCGCAAAAACTTCTTTATGTTTGTTTACAAAGCTGATATTAAAAAATTGGGAGTGATAAACTACGGGGTTCAACGAGCGTTTTACATGAAGATGTTTTTAAAGTAAAGTACGTTATGCAATAAAATAATAACTACTAAATAATTTGGTTAACTAATTTGTTTATTCCGTTCTATATAGCTTAAGCTTTTTTACCACTTATTACTTGCTCTATTACGTATAGTAAGTAGGAGAAGTATTGTATTCCACCCAAAAATTCGATACCGAGATTTCACCGGAAATATATGTTTTGAGACCCCTGAATCCAAAAAAAGCATTTTTGGAAACATGTCCGTGTGTGTGTTTTTTGAACAGCATAACTCAGAAACGAACATTCGGATAAACACTAAACTTGGTATTTAGGTTCAGTATCTTCCAGAGTTGTGGCATGAAGGATTTCAAGAAAATCCCCCCACCCCAGACTACCCTTTACATGGTACATTTTTCGAAAAGTCTAATTTTCTCAAAAATGGCTCTAACGATTTTGATTAAAATATCATATGTTTAAGATACTTTCATGACAAATAAAATGTATATCTTGCATTTTCTGGGATTGTCTAAAAGTATTCTTCATTGTGAACAACTTTTGCATAACTGATAAACCATAAGAGATAGACAAAATTTTACTACACAAAAAATGTAGATCGCGTTAAAATACACAATTTATGTCATATACATTTTTTTGTTGAGTGAACCTTTTCGAGATATTGCTTGTTATTCCCTTAAATTTTTAAATACTTATTTTCTCAAATGGGAATTCTTATTCATTCTTACTTTCTCTACTACGTATACTAAGTAGGGGAAGTATTGTATTCCACCCAAAAATTCGATACCGAGATTTCTCCGAAATACATCTTTTCAGACCCCCTGAATCCAAAAAAAACATTTTTGGAAACATGTCCGTGTGGGTGTCTGTGTGTCTGTCTGTCAATACTTTCTCAAATGGGAATTCGTTATTCATTTTTTTTGTCTTGGATATGCAAAGAGTATTAATCTGTGGCAAAGGGAATGGTGCTGCACCTAGTAACCTGCTATTAAGAGATATGTATGTGCTTAAAGGCTACTGTATTTCTATATTGCCCTTGTAAATATATTATCCCCTTACATCTACAAGAAAAATAGCAATAAGTTAGAGTCTGCAAATGTTTATCTCGATTAACATGAAGTAGATGGGGAATAAGCGTTTGTAAAAATAGTTTATACAAGAGTAGAGAAAGTCATGTGAGTGTAGCACATCAGATTTTTTTATGTCCTGGACAAACAAAGAGAATGGATTGCGCCACATAGCAACCAGCCCTTAAAATATTTGACTATCGCTTAAAACCTACCATATTCCCTTGCATCTACAAGAAAATTAGCAATAAGATTGGCATCTCGATATCTCGATTAACATGAAGCATATGGAGAATATGCATTTGTAAAAATAGGTTGTACATAGTAGAGAAAGTCATGTGAGTGTAATACTTCACGTTTTTTACATCAGAGGCCTCAAAATATGTATCAAATTTTTGGGTGGAATGGAATAGCTTGTCTACGTACCTAGAAAACGTAAGCATTATTTTTTGTGCGGTTGAGGAGGCCTTAAGCATATATTTCCGGTGAAATATCAATATAGAATTTTTTGGTGGAATATAGTACTTTCCCTATTTACTATAGGTGGTAGAGAAGGTATAAAGTCAAAGTAATCAGAAGAAAATATAGATATTTACATTTGCTCAGAATAATTGCCTTAATTACTATTACAAGTAAACATAATTAAAAGAGCAATTGCTTCAGTAATTGCTGCCCATCTATGGACTGTAGCATTTGCTCTGTTCAGCCCAGACCCAAACAAGCAATTCTGTGCTCATCATCGGTAGTTGTGTAATGAGTAGACAATCCCATTCATGCGGTTGTTGTTTGTTCATCACAGATAGCAGACACAAGGTCATAGGTTCGACCTCAGAATCACAATGGCCTTTGTTTGTAAGGATGGAAGACAATAAAGCATTCAAAGAGCTCCAGAACTCATTGTTCCCTGGTCATGGCAGGAATGTTAGCCCTATGCCTCCCTTACAGTGAATGAAATTTCTGTAACTTTCGTGTGCGGCATATACATGTGCAACATGTGAAAGATACATAACAGAGATTTGAAAATGATTTGTTTAAGGGAACCCTATAGGGAAATTTCTAAATATTTCAATTTTTATCCATATGTTCTAAAAATGTTGTCACATACTACCTCAATACTACTTCTCTACCTCAATCAAAAGCGTGTTTTAAATTTCATACTGATATCAGAGAAAAAACTTAGTTTACTTTCACATGAAACAGAAATTGGAATTTCGCAAAAATGAGAATACGATATTATTACTTCCTCTACTACGTATAGCAAGTAGGTGAAGTATTGCATTCCATTCAGTGCCGAGATTTCACCGGAAATACATGTTTTGAGGTGCCCTGAATCCAAATAAATAATTTTGGGGAACATGTCCGAGTGTGTATCCGTCTGTCTGTGAACAGCATAACTCAAAAACGAAAAGTCGGAACATTTTTCAAAATTTTTGACTTTCTAAAAAATGGCTAAGGATTTTTATTAAAATATTGATGTGTTTAAGATATTTTCATGGCAAATGAAATGTATATCTTGAATTTTCTGGGAATGTTCCAAAAAGTCGTCTTCATTCTGAATGACTTTCTATAACTATTAATGATAGACAAAAGTTTACTACACAAAAAAGTATAGGTTTTGTTAAAACACACAATTTATGTCATATATAGTTTTTTGTCGAGTGACCCATCTCCGAGATATTCCTTGTTATTTGTTTGAATTTTCCAATGCTCATACTTTTTCTCAAGTGGAAATTCCTTATTCGTTTTTATGTCCTGGACATGCAAAGAGAATGGAATGCTCCGCATAGCAACCAGCTCTTAAAATATTTGACTATCGCTTATAACCTACCATATTCCCCTTGCACTTACAAGAAAATTAGCAATAAGTTTTGCAAGGTTCTGCAAATGTTTATCTCGATTAACATGAAGTAGATGGAGAATAAGAGTTTGTATAGTAGTAGAGAAAGACATGTGGGTGCAACATATCAGATTTTTTAAATACTAATTTACGAAACTGGCTATAGAATTTTGTTTCTCAGTCTGGTCGATTCAGAAAAAAATTTAAACTTCAAAATATAATTTTTTAAACCAGTTAACCTCAGTGTTAGAATTATGTAATACCTTGAGCAATTTGAAAGTGTAGCAAAAACCATATGCAAATTCTATAAGTTGATTTCAGCTATGGATTCCCTTAAAAAGGTGATGCTATCGTGATCTTTAAATTAATACACAACGATGACGAGTTTTTTGTGGTTCAATAAACGGAAAAGAGAGAACATAAAATAACTTTGAAGTTCTTGTCTCTAAAAGCCACCAACTTTCTACTCCAGTATATATGTATAAAATATAAAAATAAATATATATAAATATATAAAAACAAAAGAGAGAGAGAGAGAAAGAGAGAGACAGATATGGAGAGGCGAGAGAGGGTGTGTGTTGTATAAGGGAGCTAGTGTCACTTCTGGTAAAAGAAATCTTATATATTACATTCACATGGCTTTCCTACCTTCTATCGTTTATTTTTATACGAATGAATGCATTTAGTCATTCTGTCCCTTAAAGGGCAAGGTCCTTTTAGAAGGGGTGGCTCGTTATTTCTCTCTTGGTGAGGCATTCCAAGCGAGGTAACATTCTGTCGGTCTGCCTATCTCTAGAACTTAAGTCCTATGAACCCTACACTGTGATAGTCATTGACTGATGTCACTTTGGTCCTATTTGCCATAACACTTTAATTAATTTGAGATTGTGATTAGATTACATTCTAGTTCTTTCCACCGAGTTCTGTCTTTTGTCTTTCTTGACCACAGTTTGCCTGCCGTTTTCACGAACACGTCTGCCCATCTAAGCCGCGGTCTTTCCTGGTTTCATTTTCCAATGTGTGGGTCCCACATCGTGGTCGCGTACGTCCATCTTGATTGGTTCATTCTTGTCACGTGGCTTTCCCACTTCCACTTCGCCGTTATTGCTCGTTCTGGAGCGTCAGATGTGTTGTTCAGTATTTCCAGATTGGTCTTAGAAATTTTGTTTTTCAGTGTGACTCCCAGTATTTTTCTCAGCATCTTTTCCTGACATGTTTGTATTGTTGTGAGCTGCTTGACAACAGAGTCCATGTTTGACATGGATCATTAGGAAGATGCAGGATTCTAAGGTCTGAAACCTTGGCTTGCGGTTGAGTGATTTGTCTAAAAATTTGAATTTCAGGCTCCAGAATGCCTTCCAAACCGATGATATCCTGTGCTTTAACTCGAGGTTGGTGTTCTGCTTGAATGCTACATGCTGTCCTAGGTATTTGTGTTCTGAGACGTAGAATCCTATGCCATTCAATCATATTGGTATTTCCTGTCCATTGGTCATTATTTTTGTTTTAGCTTCTAAAAAGTATTCTTACCTTCTCTACTACGTATAATAAATAGTAGTACGACATCCAAAATTTCGATATTGAGACTTCACCGGAAATATGTACATCTTTTAAGCCCCTCCGAATCCCCCCCCCAAAAAAGCATTTTCAGAAAAAGTTTGTCTGTGTGTGTGTCTGTGAACGAAATTACTCAAAAACAAAACTTCGGTTAATTACCAAATTTGGTATTTAAGAGTAACTGCCTTCCAGAGATGCGACACGAAGATTTTCAAGAAAATCCCTCCACTCCGGACTACTCTTTTCAAGGAAGATTTTTCGCAATTGTTAATTTTCTAAATAATGGCTCTAATGATTTTGATTAAAATATCATACATTAAAGATATTTATATTTCAAATAAAATGTATATTTTGAATTTTCGGGGAATAGCCTGTGAAGTCCATTTCGTTTGGAAGAAATGTTGTATGATCTTGTATGATTACTAAACCTTAAGCGATTGACGAAAACGTTCTATACAAAAAATGTAGATCTCTTTAAAACACAGTTTATTTCAAACAAGCTTTTTGTGTCAAAAGCCGTTTCTGGTATATCTGTTATTACAGGTTCGAATTGTTCATTTCTTCGTCATTCTCGTTTATGTTTTATCAAGATTCAGTTGTTTTTCGCGATTGCATGGAAACAGTATGGAATTTTAAGGCCAGCACATAGCGTCTAGTTCTTAAACATTTGACTAACGCTGTGCCCTTTGTATCTATAACAAAATGTGTAATGTAGTTATTTCTACAGGTGTCTATTTGGATTAAAATGTAGCAGACAGAAAAATAAGCTTTAGTAAGAATAGTTTGTACATCCGCTAATAAATGATAGAGGGTAGAGAAAGTCATGTGAATGTTGAAACGTGCTCTTTTGACCCAAGAGGAAGTGGATTAATTTAGGAATAATGGCAGATTCCTATTTGAAAATATATTCCATAAATTAATTAACAAGCCGAATTCCATTTAATAAACTCACACTTCAATAACATAGATAACTACAATTTACAAAACCCTTATTCGTTCACCATTCTTTACATTCTTTACGGCTTCAATGCTTTAAATTAAATTACAATACTTACAGAATGGCTTCCTGCTCTCACATTTACCGATATATTTATAAAACTAACAGCAATAAGTCTATAGTTCAGACGATCAATCTTTTCCCAGTGAAGAATTACTAAGGAGATTTTTGAATACGTTAAGCCAAACATGAATTTAGAAATTCCGTCCAGAATGCCTTCTATATAAATGTTGTCCTGTTGTTTTCCTCGTAACCTAGCTTGCCGTCGAAGAAAGACTGATCAGCCTTGTAGACAGCACATTGAAGCAAGCTGGAACTGATCCGGCGCCTGCGCACCTGACGACCACAATCGCCTGACGTACTGCGTGACTCAAAATAACTGCGCCCTTTCTTCTTCTTGTTGTTGTCGTCTCCTTGAGAACCACTAACATAGTCGTTTCACTTCTGTTCCCGTACATGTCAGCCTTCCTTTAGTACAGCCCAGTCGCCTAAAGTAGATTTCTCCGCGGAGGGTCAATTTGGCTCAATGTATCACATCAGAATTTTTTTATATCTACTTCACGATAGACTCATTGCACTTTCGTTGTGGGATAGAGGAAGCCGAATCAATAGTCAGATGTTTAAAAACCGGGTCGCTCTATGCTGGCTTAGAAAGTCCATACTCTTTCAACGACATCGCGAGAAACAACTGAAAAGTGATAGAACTTTAAAAAATGAAAGTGTTTAAAATTCAGACCAATAACAACGGATATTTCGGAAATGGCTGTTCTACAAAAAAAAAACGTTATTGGAAATACATTGTTTTAAAGATATCAACATTTTTTGTGTAGTACATTTTTATCTACCTCTTATGATTTGTCAGTTATATAAAATTATATAAAATTCTTTCCAAATGAAGAATGCTCCACACGGTATTTACAGAAAAATCAAGATATATACATTATTTATGATGTAAATATCTTTAACATATGGCATTTTAATGAAAATAGTAATTTCTGAGAAAAATATTCCACGTAAAAGGTAAAGGTAAAGCGTATATATCACGTAGGAGGCCTAAAAATCGGGTCAGAGCACCACAAGTAGGCCGTAAAGGCCTTTTTCCTTTCAACAGTCATGTGAAAGGAAGGGATGATGGGAGAAATCCGAAGGGCGACCAGATCCGGATGACGACGGTCGCAAGTATGGACGGGTTCTTTTACGTTTCCAGATAGAATGCATTCGACGCCGCCCGGTCTTGCCCACAAGAACTAAACTCCAGCGTCCCCGGGAGCTCACTCGGATGCGACGCCAGGGAAGAAATCTCTACAGTGCTAAGCCACCGTCCAGCCGCAACCCGCCGAACACGTCTCCTGGTCCTACAGCCTTGAAACAGATGACAAAGAAGAGATGGGTACAGAAAATGAAAGGGAAAAGAGTCGTAGTAGAAGATGAACCACCCCAACATTCCCATGTCGACCCAGGAAAACCACGTCCATGGGTCAGAGTGGGCAGTCGCCGGGGCTTGAACCCGGGATCTCCCGACCTCTCCTCTGTCCACTTAAAGGGCAGTTTGGGTTGGGGAGATTTTCTTTATAATCTTTGTGTTGCATCTTAGAGGATTAGTATTTATCCGACTTTTTATTTTCGAGGTACGTTGTTCAGACACGTGCGCGCGCACAAACACACACACATGCATAACACACATTTAGAACTTTTTCTAAAAAACAATTTTTTTGGATTGTTGAGGGGGTCTCATAACATGTATTTCCGGTGTAATCTACATATCGAATTTTTGGGTGGAATACAATGCTTCCTCCTACGTAATCTTCGTACTTGGCAGAAAAAGAAAATACCTTAAAAACTTGACGATGTGACCTTTTTAAGTCGTAGTACCCAGTTAATTGCGTCCAAGCTTAAGGAAAACAATAGCATGTTTAGGCGGTGCAGAACTTTTAAATAATCCTGTATAAAATAGAATATAGGTAACTTTTATGCATGCACATCAGAGAGAAGGAAAGGAATTGCTTGGGGCATCAGATAATAAGCTGCTTGTTAAGAGATACACTGGGAGAAATGTTGAATGGAAACATTTCCGCAGCAGAGGAAGGTTAGAGAAAATTAGGATAAATATTCATATCTGGAGACGAAGCAGAAAACAGCAAAAGGAAGCTTGGGTTTTCAGTAAATGACATATCCTTGACGTATAAACACTGCAATACGTATTGTAACAAATGAGAACACCAGTTGCTACTAAACACACTTTATTTGTCACTTAAATGCTCAACGTAGCGCTGACATTACACTTGAGACACTATTGCCACATTATCAGAACAGAGCACAACTGAACCGTCGAATCGAATCACCACTGAACTGCACTCGGCACTGTCCACTTTCCACTCCGTAACTTCTTAACTGAAATGAACTCCACGCACGTGCAATAGCAACCCCTTATATAGGCTCCGCATACAAAACGAAATGTTCTAGAAAGGGAACCTATTCAAACTGCCCAAAGGAATCCTCTGGAGCGGGAAAGAGGCACCTAATCGGCTATTGTTCCGCATGCCTATTGTTCTGAACGCCGGTTATGCGTTCATAATTATCATGCAACGCTATATGTTATTATTTGAAATATAGTTAAACATTTTTCATTAAGGAGTACAAATTTGGTGGTATGAAACATTCAGTGCGAAAAACTTTATGGCAATGCTTCTTCTTTCAGACATATTTTTACTTTCTTTATTACGTACATAGTATAAGTAGAAGAGGTATTGCATTCCACCCCAAAATTCATTGGATATCGAGATTTTACTAGAAATGCACGTTTTGAGGTATTCTAAATCTAAGAAAAGCATTTTCTAGAACAAGGTCTGTATGTATTTATATGCGTGTGTGTCTGAACAATAAACTCAAAAACGAAAAGTCGGTTAAATACCAAGCCTGATATTATTTTAACTTCAGCATCTTCCAAGGATGGTACTCGAAGATTTTCAAGAAAATCCGCCCACCTCAAACCCTTCTTTTCAAGGAAAAGTTTTGAAAATTTGATTTTATCACAAATGGCTCTAACAACTTGGATTAAAATACTATAGCTCTAAGATATTTTCATTACAAATAAAATTTATATTTTGAATTTTCTGGAAATGGCTTCTGAAGTCCTTTCTCTTCATTCTGAATGACTTTTCCATACCTCGTAAACCGAAGAGCTAGACAACGTCTTACTATGCAACAAATGTAGATCTCGTTAAAGCACACAATTTATGTGAAACACACTTTTTTGTTGAGTTAACCATTTCTGAGATATTACTTGTTATTGATTTCAGTTATAAATGCTTAATACTTTTCTCAAATGGGAAGTCATCGTTTATTGTTCTCCTGGTTAAGCAAAGAAAACGGATTTTCAAAACCATCACATAGCGACCGGCGTCAAGCTCTTAAAGATCTGACCATCGCTTGTCTACTGTATTCATTCCCCTATCCCTAAAGTATCTATAACGAAATATGTAACGAAAGTATTTCTACAAATGTCTATCTGGATTAATGTGAAGTGAATAGAAGAATAAGCTTTTTTAAGAATAGTTTGTTGAAGAATGGATAGGGAAAGTAGTGTGAATGCGACACACAAAAATTTAGGGCTGTTATGTTAATTGAGGATCAGTAAATGTAGTCGAAAGAAGGTGAAGTTGCAAAAAAATCTGATACGACCTAAGAAAAGGCTAAAAAAGGACCAATAAGAAAAACAAAGCCAATAAAGGTAAAAAGGATAAATAAAACTCATCTTGTTCTGGCCTACAGCGATTCATAATAAACATATATTTCGTTGAGCTCGTCTTCGGCCACACAAAATGAAGAGTTTTTCCTTAATTTCAGAGAAAAAAAATTGAGTTTTATTTATGGACGCTCTTTAACTACTATGGTCCTTAGCGTCCCATTCTATATTGGGTGTGAAAGACCTGTAATTTTGCTCAGAGGCCTCTTTATCAGGCTTGAGGTTGTTTTACGTGCCGAAAATCTACGACACGGAACCATCGGCTTTACTTTTCCTCCTAAGGAAGCCATGCTAAGGATTTTTACGCCCGAAAATAATTCATCACCCTCAGCCGGGTTTGAACGCGCGACCTGGGGAACTAGAGGCTAGCATGGTAACCACTACACTACGGAAGACGACATAACTTCCGAGCCTTACACATCAGTGTGTGTATGAACATGCTGCCGCAATAGGTTTTCTACACTTATTCTACACCGAAAATTCCTTTCTGGTTTTACTCTTCTTCCTCTATTCATATGGTTTACGTTAATGCGTTGCGTTCTCGCTCAATCTCCCTTTGATCATAAATTTATTGTTACGTTTGAAGTCATGTTTCTGCATTATTTCTGTCATTCTTACTTCACATCTTTGCCATTTTTACTTTCTCTACTACGTATAGTAATTAGGGGAAGTATTGTATTCCACTCAAAAATCCTTACCGGAATTTAACCGGAAATGCATGTTTTGAGGTCCACTGAATCCAAAAACTCAGTTTTAGTAAAAGGCCCGTATGTGTGTGTTGCATGTCTGTGAACAGCATACAAAAACGAAAAACTCGGATAAATACCAAACTTGGTATTTGAAGAAGATCGTTCG
Source organism: Deroplatys truncata (assembly GCA_030765065.1). NCBI lineage: Eukaryota > Metazoa > Arthropoda > Insecta > Mantodea > Mantidae > Deroplatys > Deroplatys truncata. Next base: position 37,244,707 of record CM060987.1, on the reverse strand, counting down.
TTGCTGCTACGTATGGAAAGCCGATTTTGAAGTATTTTTTATTGAAGGAGTTGTACTATATTTTAACTGTTGGGGAGCCGAACTTGAAGTTTGTTTGCAACCGCACGTATGGTAAACAGTTTCTGGTAGCCTTCGTACAAAAATTTAAGAATATTAACTTTGTAATTTGACCGATTCTTTAAATAATTAATATTTATGTTTGCCTCGGCTGCGTCAGTATTTATTTTTAGAGACACGTTTCTCTTAGCAGGGTTGTGGTACGACTAAGAATCTAGGCTTAAACAGATTATAATTTTACTTCACTCCTTTTATTAATACTTGATACGATTTAAATAACACTTCACTGATATAGAGAGCTGTGAGATTCTTTAATTAATTACTTGCACTTTTTAACACGTAAAACTATTTTCGTCTCACACGAATACGTATTAAATTTCTTGAGGACGTGTCTCGCGTCCGGTTAAGAACACTGTTTGCAGGCAACTGAATTGATTTCAACCGCCTAAAGTTGTAAATTTCTGTATTTCAAGTCTCTGATTGGCTAATCCTACTCCAATAGAATACCTTCACTTAACTAAAGCCTTTTCTGGTTGTTGATTGACTATTTTTAAACTTTCTCAAAATTTACATTATTGTTGCTCCAATAATGTCTAGTAGCATTTAAACTTTCAAATTTATTATTGCCTCAAGGTTACCTCATTGTTAGCAACTTTTAACCTATTATTCTCACAGCTCCTACATTATTAAAATACGTAATACATTCACATAACATTATTACACATAGAAACAATAACACAAACATATACAATGACTGTTACATACATTTTTGTATATATTGTTACATACACATATTGCTTTTAGACGGGCTGTTATTGAATTTATATTTTATATAATTGGACTGAAATACACTGCCTCATATTTAGCTTTTGTATCTTTTAAAGATGCGACACAAAGAGCTTCAAGAAAATCCCCCACCCCTGACTACCTTTACATGGAACATTTTTCGAAAATTTTGATTGTCTGAAATGACTAACGATTTTGATTAAAATATCATAGGTTTAAGATATTTTTTAAATGCAAATGAAATGTATATCATAACTTTTCTGGGAATGTCCTTAAAAGTCTTCTTTATTCTGAATGACTTTTGCATAATTGGAAAACTGTAAGAGATAGAAACAATTTTACTGCACGAAAAATGTAGATCTCGTTAAAACACACAATTCCTGTCATGTACATTTTTTTGCCGAGTGAACCATTTCCGAGATATTCCTTATTATTTGTTTAAATTTTCCAATACTTTTCCTCAAATCGAAATTCGTTATTCGTTTTTTATGTTCCTGGACATGCAAAGAGAATGGGATACTCCGCATTGCAACCAGCTCTTAAAAGATATGACTATCGCTCAAAGTCTATCACATTCCCCTTGCATTTACAAGAAAATTAGCAATAAGTTTCTGCAAAGGTTTATCTCGATTAACATGAAGTAGGGGGAGAATAAGCGTTTGTAAAATAGTTTTTATAAGAGTAGAGAAAGTCATGCGAGTGCAACACATCAGATTTTTTAATCTCTCTGCCACTCTCGGAACTTTTAAAGAAGATGTCTTCAAGAGTTTAATGTTGGAATACAGGTTCGGGAGCCAAAAGTTTGAGGTGGGCGCAATTGCTTGGCCTTCGTAATGTCCAGAATTAAACTTTTTCCCCAGGGGCGAAAGGAAGAGATAGAAACATAATTAAAAATGACTGAGACACGATAGTAGGACAAGGCTGAAAGTGCTACAGAAATGCGAATATATGTTTTCAATGGAATTAGTAGGAAGTGCTATTCTACAATACAGCAGTAAATGTTTAAACGTTTTGTTTACGTTCTTCAGCAGTCAATATGTACAATTCGTTCTCCAGGTAAGTCTGTGGTGCCATTCCTCTTGAACTCAATAAAAAGCTAAAAGTTCCATCTACTTCTGTGTAGCCTTTTCTGTTTACTGGAAGCTACATACATTCCTCTAAAGATAACATACTAGTATCCTATGAAGCAACATACAGTACTAGCTACGGGCAAACTAATACAATAACTCATTAATGTTATAATATATCTAAAACCGAGCGGGATGGCTCAGGCGGTAAAGTCTGTGGCCCGCATTTGGGAGGTCCCGGGTTCAAATCCCGTGGGCCGACAAATCTGTCTGTTTCTTTTTCGTGGTTTTCCTCAGTCGCCAAGGTAAATACCGGATTGGATATTTAACCACGACCCAAAGTTCCGCCTTAAGTCTAAAACAACAGTAAAAAGTGGTAATAGCGAATGCTATGCCATCTATCTATAGACAAGGTAAGCAGTTAGACTTAAACATCTGCACGGCACGCAGCAGAAGATCCGGTTACCGTGCGCTGGTGGTCTCTGTGGGCACGTGACGAAGCAAGATGGCATTTCCAGGGATGAGACCTAGAAGGCTCACTGTCCGCCTTTCTGTATGAAAGCGGAGGTTAGACTGGACAGCACCCTATTGCCGTCTGCACGGCACGAAAACAGAAGATTCGGTAGCTACGGTTACAGGGATGAGACCTAGAAGGCTAACTGTCCATCCCATATCGTTCTAAGAGTTAACTAGCAACAGATTCGTCACGATATGACCAAGGAGTTAATGCAACGTAAAATAAAATAGAGTAAATAAAAAGATATATAATTCACAGCTTCTCAGCATCAATACATTAATAATTTCCTTCTTTAATATTTTGTTCTAAGTTTTACGTGTTATGTATTTCCTTTGCCAATATAGTACGTATAATAATTAAGAGGATGTTAAAGCACATATATTCATAATGTACACATGGTAGAGAAAAAGTATATAATGTTATAACATTTAGAATATAATATGAGAGGGAAAGGCCATCATTGACTGCATAACCAGTCATATAAAACACAAATTGTTATTAGATTTATTGCATAGTAGCACCAATCAGGTACATTGATACATACCTATAATTCAAATACGTACGTTAAGGAAACGGTTGGAAGGGAACGCTAACAGAAGCTACGACCTACATATCTGTTACGGTTTATCAGTTACGCAAAATTCATTCAGAATGCAGACGACTTTTGGATACATTCTCAGAACATTCAGGATATACATTTCATTTGACATTAAAATATCTTAAACATATATTTTAACCAAAATCGTTATCGTTTTTGAGAAAATAAAAATGTTCGAAACGCACGGAACTTATTCTAAAAATCTGATGTGTTGCACTCACATGACTTTCTCTACTCTTGTATAAACTATTTTTACTAACGCTTATTCTCCATTGCTTCATGTTAATCGATATAAATATTTGCAGAAATTATCTTATTGCTAATTTTCTTGTAGCTGCAAGGGGAATATGGTATGCTTTAAGCGATAGTCAATTTTTTAAGAGCTGGTTGCTATATGGAATATTCCATTCTCTTTGCATGACCAGGAAATAAAAAAACAAATAACGAATTCCCATTTGAGAAAAAGTAAAGTATTGGAAGATTTAAAAAAATAACAAGGAATTTCTCGAAAATGCTACAATCGAAAAAATGTGCATGACATAAATTTGGTGTTTTAACGGGTTCTAAATTTTTTGTGCAGTAAAATTTTGTCTATCTGTTACGATTTACTTGTTATGCAGAATTCATTCAGAATGAAGACGACTTTTGGGGACATTCCCAGAAAATTCAAGATATAGGTACATTTCATTTGACATGAAAGTATCTTAAACATATGAATATTTTAATTCAAAGTCGTTAGTCATTTTTTAGAAAATCAAAATTTTCGAAAAATATTCCATGTAAATGGTAGTCTGGAGTGGGGGGATTTTCTTGAAAATCTTCGTGTCGCATCTTTGAAAAATACTGCTGTTCACAGACAGAGAGACATTTTTCTAGAAATATTTTTTTGGATTCAGGGAGCCTTAAAATATTTATTTACGGTAATATCTCTATATCGAATTTCTGGGTGGAGTACAATACTTCCCCTACTTACCATACGTAGTAGAGAAAGTAAAAATTAAAATGGATTCAAGGAATTAGAAGGGTAATGATGAATTGGAAATTAAGGAACATTTATGGTCCAATATGTAAGAATGAAGAAACGTAATAAGACGATGTTAAAAATTGTATTCTTGGGTGCCGTAAAAGTGTTTGTAAAACTGAAAAACCTTGATTTGTGTTTTGATGAGTGTGCCATTGAATTGTCTTTATTTTATCAACTGTCTATTATATATGTATATATTTGGCAAGTTAAATAAATTAAATCAAATAAAATTCCTTTAGCGTCTAATATGCGGTCTGTAGCTACGGTCATTCTAGATATCCTTAATCGCAATTTACTGCAGAGATTTATAATCTGTGAGAATGCAGAAACGCAATGAAACACATATCTCCAAAAGCTCAAGAAAGGACGTGGAAGCTCCAAAGTAAGTAGGCGAAACACAGTGGATGACACGGAATGCTATTATACTGAAAGAGAAGTTCCTTCTGCCAGAAATAACAACTTTAACAGCAAAAGTTGAGACCCAGAGACTTAAACGGACAAGAATTCCAATTACAAACCGCTCCACTTAAAGGAAGCTGCAATCATTAGCACTGAAATTTTAGTCAACTGAACTGCGTTGACCTTTATAGCACAAACTCATTCTCGCTGGCTGATGAATGTTGGGATTTGTTTACCCTCTGCAGTAGCGATTCCAATGTAGTGTGCCCTGCCTTTGGGTCGTGCTGCGAACAACTACTGTTAACAACCCTTAGGCTGGTTTCACCAACCATTATTAAACATTTAACACGATGTTAGTAGAGTTTAACAGCAAACTTAATAATGGGAGTGTTTGAACAGCGGTAGTTAGTGCTAGGGTGTTTCATTTTTTAACGTTCACATTTACTAATAAAAAAATTCTGATGTGATACATTCACACGACTTGCTGCAACCTCTATCGTTTATTAATGGGTACACAAACGTTTTTTACTAAAGCTTATTACTTTCTCTACCATAGTACATAGGTACAGAAGGTATTGCATTCCAGCCAAAAATTCGATATCGAGATTTCACCGGAAATACATGTTTTGAGGTGGCCTGAATCTAAAACAAACATTTTTAGAAAAAGGTCCGTGTGTACGTCTGAACAGCATAACTCAAAAACGAAAAGTCGGATAAATACCAAACTTTGTATTTAAGTTTAGTATTCTTCAAAAATGCGACACAAAAATTTTAAAGAAAATCCTCCCACCCCAGACTACACTTTACATGGAACATTTTCCGAAAATTTTGATTTTCTCAAAAGTGGCTCTAACGAATTTGATTAAAATATCATATGTTTAAGATACTTTCATGGCAAATGAAATGCATATCTTGAATTTTCTGGAATGTCCCGAAAAGTCGTCTTCATTCTGAATGAATGTTGCATTACTGGATAGAGATGGACAAAGCTTTACTACACAAGAAATGTAGATATAGTTAAAACACACAATTTATGCTATATACGATAACAATTTTCGAGATATTCTTTGTTATTTCTTTGAATTTTCCAATATTTATACTTTTTCTCAAATGGGAATTCGTTATTCGTTTTTATGTTCTGGTCATGCAAAGAGAATGAAATGCTCCACATAGCAACCAGATCTTAAAAGATTTAACTATCGCTTAAGGCCTACCATGTTCCCCTTACCTACAAGAAAATTAGCAATAAGATAGTTTCTGCAAAAGTTCATTTCGATTAACATGAATTATATGGAGAATAATCGTTTGTAAAAATAGTTTGTACAAGAATAGAAAGTCATGTGAGTGTAACACATCAGATTTTTGGAAACATGACATGTGTATGTCTGTGTGTTTATGAACAGCAGAACTAAAAATCGAGAAGTCGGATAAGTATCAAACTTGCTATTTAAATTCAATATCTTCCAAGGATACAACACAAATATTTTCAAAAAACCGCTTACTCCAACTACCCTTTATTGGGAACATTTTTCGAATATTTTGACTTCCAAAACAACGGCTCTAATGATTTTGATTTAAAATACCATATATTAAATATATTTACATAAAAATAAAATGTATATCTTGAATCTTATGGAAATAACTTCTGAAGTCCTCTTCACTCCGAAGGAAACTTGTATAACTAGTAAATCTTAAGCGAAAGACGAAAGCATACTGCAAAAAAAAAAAATAAAAAAAATATAGATCTCTTTAAAACACAACTTATTTCAAATAAGTTTTTTGTGACATAAGCCATTTCTGAGATATCGTTCAGTACTGAGCCATTCTATTATGTCTTTTCAACATTCAGTTGTTTCTGGAATTACATGGAAACAGTATGGACTTTTATGGCCGGTATATAGAGTCCTGTTCTTTAACATTTGACTATTGTTGTTCCCTTTGCATCTATAACGAAATGTGTAATTCAGCTACTCTGTGTGTTTCAAAGAGATCTAAATGTTTTATGTAGTACGTTTAGGTCTCTCACTTAATGCTTACTAGTTATGCAAGATTATACAAAATTCTTTCCAAATGAAGAAGACTTCATAGGTTATTCCCAGAAAATTCAAGATACATGTTTTGTTTGTCATGCTAATATCTTTAATGTATAGTATTTTAATCAAAATCGTTATAGCCATTTTTTAGGAAATAAAAACGTTTGAAAAAATGTCCATGCAAGGATAGTCTGGGATGTTGCGTCTTAGGAATATATTGAACTAAAATACGAAGTTTGTTATTGTTATTTTCGTTTTTGAGTTATGCTGTTCTCTCTCAAATACGCGCAGGCACACACGCACACATACACGAAACTTTTTCTGAAAATGCTTTATTTGTATTCAGGGGTCCTAAAAATCTGTATTTCCGTGAAATATCGGTATGGAATTTTTGGGTGGAATGCAATACCATCTCTAACTACTACGTGCATGGTAGAATGTTGTAAATGACTGCCAGAGATTATATACAGAGCCGGTCAAATTATTAAACTAAAAGCGGTAAATTTCCGTTTTCCAAGGTGTGGTATATTGCCGCGCCCAGGTTAAAATTAATGTTTAAATATTTTCATTTTTGTGAAACCGCAAAGATCTGTATCCGACATCTGTTGTAGGGACAAATTTAATTTCAGTTTATTTCATCCTTCTGCTCCATTTCTTCCCTTCAGTAGCCTATTTACATGAATTTCCTGTGCAACTAGGAGGGTAATGTTATACATCCATATATCCACAAGAAGGGGAAACAGGAATGACAAAAATTGTTAAGAATGTTTCAAAGTTTGGGATGATTCTTTTGTTAGAACAAATGGTGCTCGGACTGTTGTTATTATTCCATTAATCTAACTTTATTATACAAAAAATCTGATGTGTTACACTCACATGACTTTCTCTACTACTGTACAAACTACTTTTACAAACGCTTTTCTTTATATGCTTCATGTTAATCGAGATGTTAATCTTATTGCTAATATTCTTGTGTGTAAGGGGAATATGGTGGACTTTAAGCGACAGTCAAATCTTTTAAGAGCTGGTTGCTATGTGGAGCATTCCATTCTCTTTGCATGTCCAGTACGTAAAAAAAATCTGATGTGTTACACTCACATGACTTTCTCTATTCTTGTACAAACTATTTTTACAAACGCTTATTCTCCATTTACTTCATGTTAATCGAGATAAACATTTGCAGACTCTATCTTATTGCTAAGTTTCTTGTAGATGTAAGGGGAATATATATTTACAAGGGCAATATAGAAATATGTAGCCTTTAAGCATATACATATCTCTTAATAGCTGGTTGCTAGGTGCAGCACCATTCTATTTCCACAGATTAATACTCTTTGCATATCCAAGATAAAAAAATGAATTACGAATTCCCATTTGAGAAAATAAGTATTGAAAAATATAAGGGAATAACAAACAATATCTCGAAAATGGTTCACTCAACAAAAAATATATATGACATAAATTGTGTATTTTAACGCGATCTACATTATCTGTGTAGTAAAATTTTGTCTATCTCTTATGGTTTACCAGTTTACTAAAAGTCGTTCACAATGAAGAATACTTTTGGAGACATTCCCAGAAAATTCAAGATATACATTTTATTTGTCATGAAAATATCTTAAACATATGATATTTTAATCAAAATCGTTAAGACCCATTTTTGAGAAAATTAAAAATTTCGAAAAATGTTCCATGTAAAGGGTACTCTGGGGTGGGGGATTTTCTTGAAAACCTTCGTGTCGCATCCTTGGAAGATACTGAACCTAAATACCAAGTTTGGTGTTTATCCGACTGTTCGTTTCTGAGTTATGCTGTTCACAGATAGACAGACAGACAGACACACACACGGATATGTTTCCAAAAATGCTTTTATAGGATTCAGGTGATCTCAAAACATATATTTCCGGTGAAATCTCGGTATCGAATTTTTGGGTGGAATACAATACTTCCCCTACTTACTATACGTAGTAGAGAAAGTAAAAAGACTTATAGTCAACAGTTACACAAATATTGATGTTATGTCGTTAACACACGTTTGGCAGATTTTGCAATTAATTTATTTATAATCAACAAAAGAGATTTAAAATGCTTATAAGTTTCAAACAATCCACGCTCTGCATTATCACTTAGTAGTATTTTATATTTGTTGTCTGTTCAGAGTCTTTTGAGACAGTGGAAAGGGGAGATAAGGAATTTGCGAGGTCATTGCGGCAGCAATAACAGAGAGCGGTCACACGAAGCTGATCCTTGCTGGACCAACCGGTTTACTACCTTCCCCTCTCTACTGTCTCAAAAGACTCTGAACAAAGTATAATTATGTTGTAATTGTAATAATCAGTATTTAGCGTTAAAGCACATGTTCTGGGTAATACTTTGAGTACGCCTGTATCATAAAGTCCTTCCTTCAAGCAAGAAATAGAAAAGCAAGTAATTGGATATGCAAGAAGAAATATAAAGCAAAACGGTATTGCCTCTCTCGCATGCTGCAAATATCTTATATGATTTTAAACGTATAAAGTACATTTGAAAATAAGAACCGCAGAAATTAATGCTAATTCAAAACGGGTATCACTAAATCACAGTAGTAACAAACGGAAATGTGACAGTTCTACTGCGAAGAATACAGACGGTTGTTCGCATCTATGGTAGCAAACTTAAGACACCCTTAGCTTATGAAAAACCACGCCTCCATCAGCAGTGATGTTCTATCTGGCAGCTATCAATCTGGTAGCTTGAGCTATCAATCTGTAGCACAGCTTCCACTGGAGCAAACTGCTACTAAATACAGGGATGTCCAGTTTATTCCATTCCTCCTGGCAGTTTTCCAGAGGCCATCCATTGTTCACGGTCGTCTGCTTCCAATGGCTCTTCTCAGTAATCAAAATGTACAAAAATCCATAAGTAATACATCAGATGACTTAACACAGATGTCGCTGAAAGGTATTTCCATTTCTCTACGTTCTCCAAAAATTTGTAGGTTGGAGCAGAAGTACGGCTTGATGCCTTATCCTGATGCAACCAGACTTTATTTACATCCGCCATAGAGAGCAGGGATTTCTGTATGGAAAATTGCTATCAGGACTTTAGTCTGATTATATATATATGTATACAGGTTGTTTCAGAAATACTTTTACAAACTTCGGGTATGGGTTCCTTACACCACAAGAAGGAAAAAAATTCATATGAACATATGTCCCATAATCCTTTGTTTTCTCGTTAGGTGGTGTTCAACACAGTGGTACACTTATAACACACAAAACTCATAATAAATGCTCGAAATGTCCTCCTCTTGCTTCTATGCATGCCTGTACTCGTCGAATCATAGAATGTCGCACCCTGTCAAAACCTCTGAGATGGTGTTGAATGGTTTCGCAGGCTTCCATGACACGTCGATGAAGCGTTTCTGCATCCGGGATGGCTGCTCCATAAACAAATGATTTAAGATGCTCCCAAAGGTAAACATCCACAAGATTGAGGTCGGGAGAATGTGCAGGCCATGGAACTGATCCTCCTCTGCCTATCCCTCCATGCTTCCACGTGTGATGTTCAATATGCCACAGCCAATTGTTTTGTACTGAAACCTGGATCGTCTTCGACACACTTTAACATCTATTCTCCGCTTTCCGGCGTACGCACAACTCTTGGTCTTCCTCGATCAATAGTCCGTGGTGCAACGGTTCCTGTCACAGCAAGGCGACGATAAGCAGCGACAAAGGTTGGATGGCTCTGTTGTCTTCGGTCTGGAAACTCCATCTGATAGAGCCGTGCAGCCTCGCGTCCATTACCATTCGCGGGACCATACATAAAAATCATGTCTGCCTACACATGACAAACGCAAACAAGTCTCCATGGCAACACTTCGCCATCTACCGTATGTAGTACAATGGGTCAACGCCTTCTATGAATGCATAGAGAAACGAAGTTTTGAGGTTGGACCCCGAAGGCCGTTGGAACTCACACTTTCATTGTGACAGGAATAACGCTAAAACCAAGGATTATGGGATATATGTTCATATGAACTTTTTTCCCTCTTTTGGTGTGAGGAACCCATACCCGAAGTTTGTAAAAGTATTTCTGAAACATCCGGTATATATAGATAGTTGATTTTCACATTTTTATGTACATGACGAATGCTTAATTTGCCATTGTAACTGTACCTTGTTATTACCATGAAACCATTGGGGAAAGTTTCGTTAGTTTCTTCATACCAACTTTCAAATTGTTTTCTCACTTTGGTCGGCAATGTATAGCCCAGTGTTTGTTGCAGTCACTTAGATAAACACATGCCTCATATAAAAATACAACAAACATCCACTTTTCACCAGCTACGTGTTGTTCATACATCTTTCTGCTGTTAGTGGCACGTTCTGCAATGTGTTTAGGCAACAGTTTACATCCCCAACTCTTATGGCGCTTCTAGATTCAAATTATGGTTGATTATGGTGTTCACAGTAGTAAGAGAGATTCCTAATTACAGTACAATGGCCCTCTAAGTTGCAGAATTTGGTCTAGAGACATGGGCCTTACCTTCCAATTTACCCGGGGTGCGGCTGGCCGGTCGTGGATTTCCCTGTTTCTTGCCCTTTGGAATAAGTCCTCATGTGGCCTTACCTTTTTTGTTGAGTACACATAAAATCACCTTCTTGGATATGGTAAAACTATTTCTCTTAAACTGCTTGATAATTTTAGAATGCAACTATTTTGCATTCAAAAGGGAAATAATATACCCTTCTCAGAATGGTTCTATTTTTGACGCCATTTGATGCAGCAAGAACAAAGTGATACACTCATAATGCTGAACTTCATTCAGTTCCACATGTTTCAGCGCGGAGCTATTATGCTCGTCTGATATTGTTACCATAGATCGTGAACAACCCTCCGTACGACTAAACAAGAAAAAAACATTCTCATCAGCAGTCGTGTATCCGAATAATAATATTTTACTATAAACATACACCTTCTTTTTTAATTGCAAACATGAAAACACATTTGTTGAGAAGTCCGGCTAACACAGTGTATCGCACTTGTAAAAAAGTCATAAAATCCACAGGTTTCATTTGGGCAACAAAGAATTTCATACCACACAGCGCAATATAAATGAAGCACACAGAATTTCAATGAGCTATGTACATTTGTTTCAGATATATTAATTTATGTTATTTAATTAATTCCATATATTAATAAAAATACTGCATATGCCAAACTTTGTTACATTCCACTTTAAAATTCGATTTTGGCTTTAACAGACATTTATCTGGAAGACCACATTAAAATTTCTTAGAATTCTAATCAAGTAAAGAAAAAACTAATTTTTTCCATTTATATAGTGTGTTACAGAATTCAACCAAAAACTTTCACGGTTTACAGAGGGATGGTATAAGAACATTTTGATAAAAGACGTTTATGGTTTGTGACGAAAAACTTTGAAATTACGTATTGATTTTTCACTTGAATAATCTTACTGATAAATGTAAATAAATAAAGACTTAATGTGAATGCGGTGTTGATTTACACTCTAAAATAGTTAATGTCTCTTCTATAGCGCGAAAATAGCTAGGGCCACTGCCAGAAAATCCTCATTCATCAAGCTTATTTACTTGGAGAATTTTTCATTCAGAAACGACTGTGAAAGTTTTGACTAAGAATACACGTTTAAAATATATGTATACTAATAAAATGCATTAACCTCTGCAGTAACTTTTAAAACTTTTAGAAACTTTTACATTAATGGCACTCAAATTTACTCCCGCATCGGTATTATCAGTCTCCGTGAAGGATCGAAAATTATTCTGGAAAAAGAAAGAAAGAAAGAAAGAAAGAAAGAAAGAAAACCTGCGCGAGACTCTCGCGCGCTAGAAGTGAAACTTCTTAGGTCCTAGCATTTGTTGAAGATTTTATTACTTCAGGATTTGGAAATGGTTATGTGGAATTTGACTGAAGAATATCTCACTTAATTAAGTTAAATATTTCTGTTATTCATCAATTTCCATTAATTCATAGTCTAAGAAAAAAAATATGGGTTCAAGATAACTGAAGTGGGGAGAGAAGAGAAGAAAAGAAAGGAAACTCTTTCTTCTCAACTGTCGGTTGGAGTCGGAGAAGGGGAAGCGTTTCATTTTTCGTCTGATCCAGGCCAATTTGCCACAGTACACGCGGCGCCTGCGCGTGGACTATGATGTATGCGACAACTGCCGGTTGGATTCGGAGAAGGGGAAGCGTTTCGCTTTTCGTCTGTTTCAGGCTAATTTGTCCTACCGCGCCTAAAGAAGTTGCACTTCAAAAAAATTCCTCGCTCAGCCGGGAATCGAACTCAGGATCTCTCTTTTTGGTTTGTGTTAGCTTGTTTGTAAACGTAAACGCGCACGCGCACGCGCACACGCACATGCACACGCACACTTCGCCAAGGGTACACACATCTACATTCCTACAATTCATCAAATACTCGAGCGTTATATTTAGCGAAATTGATCACGGTACTACCGATTAAAGGTTAGAGCTAGTCATTACTTTTCGTTAATACTTGCTCTGTTCTCTCTTTTAGCGCACTGTGGGCACTCTCACGTTTTACGTATGCTACACTTTTTACTTTCTCTACCACATACCTAGTGGGTGGAGAAGCTATTGCATTTCACCAGAAAATTCAATGTCGAAATTTCAACGGAAATACATGTTTTGAGGTTCCCTGAATCTCAAAGGATGTGTTTTAGAGAAATGTGCTCGTGTGTCTGTGAACAGCACCAACTCAAAAACGAAAAGCGGATAAATACAAAACTTGATATTTAGATTTAGTACCTTCCAAAGATGCGACACGAAGATTCCCAAGAAGATCCCCACCCCAAACTACCCTTTACATGGGAAAGTTTTCGAAATGTTTAATTTTATAAAAATGACTCTAACGATTTTGATTAAAATAACATATATTAAAGATATTTACATGACAAATAAAACGTATATCTTGAATTTTCTGTGTATAACCTATGAAATCCTCTTCATTCGGAAGGAGCTTTGTCTAATCTTGCATTACTGGTAAAGTTAAGGATAGATAGACGAAAACATACTTCACAAAAATTTCTGAGATATCCGTTATTAATGGTTGGAATTATTTATTGCTTGGTCATTCTCTTAAAGTTCTGTCAATATTTAGTTGTTTTTCACGATAGCATGGAAAGAGTATGGAATTTTAAGGCCAGCATATAGCGTCCAGCTCTTAAACATTTTGACTATTGCTGTTCTCTTTGTATCTATCACGAAATGTGTAATTTAGCCACTTCTACAAAGGTTTATTCGCATTAAAATATAGTAGAAGGAAAAACATGCTATACTAAGAATAGTTTGTATAATTACTGATAAAGACGGAGGGTACAGAAAGTCATGTGAATTTATTACATCAGATTTTTAGATTACTTTCTGTCCTTGGTAAACATGGAGTAAACATCTGCTCCGCAAGTGTGAAGAGAGATAATAATAAAGCAGCTATTTAAGTTTATCGGCCTGTCCTCTCTTTAAAAGCTTCATCGCTGCAGTTGTCAGACGCTTTAAATTTAACGTTCAGTTATGCAACGTAAAGACTGCCGTGGTGAAGAAGTTGCCGCATCTGAAGGGGAAATTTTATGCAAAGAGCTGAATACAATAGGACGAAGGAAATTGCGGTTGGTTTATTTGGTTAGAATCTGTGTTAAGTTATAGCAGCTGTGTTGGATTAAACTTTGTTCCTTTATATATGGTTTATTGCAATTATACTCGATGAGTCCCTAAAAACTGTATAGCAAATAATCTGTGTTACACTCACATGACTTTCTCTACTCTTATACAAACTATTTTTACAAACGCTTATTCTCCACATGCTTCATGTTAATCGAGATGTTAATCTTATTGCTAATTTTCTTGTAGGTGCAAGGGGAATACGGTATATTTTAAGCGACAGTCAAATATTTTAAGAGCTGGTTGCTATGTGCAGTATTCCATTCCCATTTGAGTAAAAGTATAAGTATCGGAAAATTTAAGGGAATAACAAGCAATATCTCGAAAATGGTTCACTCAACAAAAAAATGTATATGACATAAATTGTGTATTTTAACGCGATCTACATTTTTTATGTTTTAAAATTTTGTCTATCTTTTATGGTTTACCAGTTATGCAAAAGTCGTTCACAATGAAGAATACTTTTGGAGACATTCCCACAATATTTGAGATATACATTTCATTTGGCATGAAAATATCTTAAACATATGATGTTTTAATCAAAATCGTTATAGCCATTTTTGAGAAAATTAAAATTTTCGAAAAATGTTCCATGTAAAGGTTAATCTGGGGTGGGGGGATTTTCTTGAAAACCTTTGTGTCGCATCTCTGGAAGATACTGCACCTAAATACCAAGTTTAGTGTTTATCCGACTGTTCGTTTCTGAGTTATGCTATTCACAGACACACACACACACACACGGAAATGTTTCCAAAAATGCTTTTTTAGGATTCAGGGGATCTTAAAACATATATTTCCGGTGAAATCTCGGTATCTAATTTTGGGTGAAATATAATACTTGCCCTACTTACTATACGTAGTAGAGAAAGTAGTAACTCTGAAACAAAAATAGGAATTGAAAAACAACTTTCATTGGCATAAAAACAGTGATTTTTATTTAAAAATACATAAGATTACGTTGAAGTCTCTTTACTTATATTTTTGAATACGGCTTCATACCTGTAAAAGTCGTTTTTCGTTCCTATTTTACTTTCGCTACCGCGTACATGGTACGTAGAGAAAGTATTGCATTCCATGCAAAAGTTCGATACGAGATTTTAGCAAAAATACAGGTTTTGAGGCTCCTGAATAAAAAACGCATTTTTAGACAAGGTCTGTGTGTATGTGTATATGTATATGTATGTGTCTGAGAGCTCAAAAACGAAAAGTCGGACAAATACCAAACTTAGTGTTTAGGTTCAGTACCTTCCAGAGTTGTGATATGAAGATTTTAAAGAAAATCTTCCAACCCCAAACACAGAAAAAGTTTCGAAATTTTTGACTTTCTAAAAAATGGCTCTAACGATTTCGATTGAACTACCACATATTAAAGATATTTACATGGCAAATAAAATGTATATATTGAATTTCCTTGGAATAGCCATTGAAGTTCTCTTCATTCGGAAGGAATTTTATACGAACTTTTAGAACTGGTAAACATTAAAAGAGAGACGAAAACGTACGACATAAAATATAGATTTCTTTAAAGCACACAATTTATTTACAATAACTCTTTTGTGCTATCAGCCGCTTCCGAGATAACCATTATTAATGGTTCGATTTGTTCAATACTTTATCATTGTTTTCAAGTCCCGTCGACTTTTAGTTGTTTCTCGTGATTGCATGGAAAGAGTGTGGAATTTTAAGTTCTTAAACATGTGACTATCGCTAATCGGCCTTTGTACTGTAACGAAATGTGTAACGTAGGTGTTTCTGCAGAGGTTTATCTCAATTAAAATGAAGTAGGTAAAAAATTAACTTTCGTAAGAATAATTTATATACTGACTAATAAACGATAGGGGGTAGAGAAAGTTATGTGAATGTAACAAATCAGATTTTATGGTTAGACTTTCTTTTCGAAATTGCACATTCCATCTTCTTAGTGGTCTTCACACGTTTCTTCTTCCTTTTGGCACATAGTTAAAAATATTCTGGTTACTCTTCCCTCGGGCATTCTTAATATATGATTTTTCTGTTTTTTATATTGTTAAATAATTTCATTTTTATTTGAAACTTTTATTTCTCTCTTAATTTCTTCATTCCTAATATGAACTAGAAGTATGTATGTAGCTATAGTTCTAAGATATTTTATTTCTGTTGACTCTTTTCTTCTCATTTGATCCTTGGTTAATGTCAAGCATTCACTTCCGCATAGCAAGGTGGGTTAAGCTAATGTTTTATATAACTTAATTATAGATTTCTTTGAAGCTTGCACGTAAGTGCTTATCTCCTACGCAGGTTCTCTAGATGAAGGCAATGCCTTCTTTGAGGCTTAATGGAAGGTATAATTAATTGTATATTATAGCATTTAATGACCAATAACAATGGAGAGTAAAGTCATAATTAACAGTATATTATGCGGAACGAATATACAATGAAGGGAAATCATAAATAAAGGAATAAGAAGGGACTTCCATTTTAATCATTATTCATTTGTATCCTATCTGTGGCATTGTTACCACATCATTTATTGCTATTTTTATTCACTTTAATGGCATTTTTATGCATACTAGTATGCATAAAAATGCCATTAAAGAATTTTTCAGTCGCCTGATTCTATCTTTCCAACCTTTTCCAACACACGGCTTATGTGGAAGAACAATTAATTTCATTAGTTTCATTTATTTGCTATTTGATAAATTTACGCCTTTTTCAAGCAACATATTCTAGTATAATGCATCACAATTAGAGAATTACTCTCTTCATTTTCTTCTTCTTAAATATTATATGAAAAACATTGGCCAATTTCGATATCAAGGAATGTTATCTATTAAACGAGGTTTTGGTTTTCCTACTTCTTGACTGGTTGTTGAGGAGTACTTTGAGAATCGGTGGGTTTCCATCTATTGAATGTCCTAGTACTAATTTACATTTTGCTTTAATTTTAATTTAAAAGTATAATTATTTGTTCTAGAGCCTAATTATTCTTCAGTCCTTGCGGCAAAAAGCTTAAGATGATAATGCTAAAATGACATCATTAATCTCATATTCTACAATAAACTTCCGATACCAAATTATTTGTGGACGACCAAGTGGAATTAAGTAGTTCTGAAGACGGTATAGCAGGAGCACTTTTGAACCGAATTACAGCATTATTTTGCAAATATTACTTCCTAAATACACGATGTTTAGCATTTTGGCGTTTACAAGCAAAAAGGATAAGTGTTTTTTTTAAGACAAACATACCATAGGTCAACAAGTTTAACTATCTTTAGAAGGCGTTGAACATAAAAATCTTTAGTTTTATAGTAATGTGGTGGTATAAGGAATGGTTTGAGCGAGCGAGGTGGCACCGAGGTAACGTACGCGACCCCGGCGACTCCACCCATTTGTCCCCGCGGTCGACATGCGAATGCTGGGGTGGTTTCTTCTCTACCACGATTTCCTTTCCTTCATTTCCCTTTCATTTCGTTTCCTTCTCAATTTTAAGGTGTGTTTCGTGGTGCTTAGCGGTGCCGAACAGATGCCGCCGATACATGCCCAATGGAAAAAGTATTCCCCTTGGACACCAGAGGGCTGCCATCTCTCGGCGGCTCCAGCGGTGGGACAGGTCTGCGAGCTTGGAAACATTAGGGACGTCCGCGCGTCTCTATAGCATGTCTGCCTAAGACCCCTACAATTTCATCCCTTCCTCCTGGGGGTGGTAGGCACAACAGATCTCTGTAGGTCGCGGTGAGCGAGGTGTTCCCCTCCCTTGAATAATCTATGCCTATAAGGAATGGCTTGCATTCTCGAGGTGATGTAATAACAATAGTGTCTTCCTGTGGAGTGGGAGTAGGTGTTCAATTCCCTGAAATGCCTTGGAGTTCCTTCAGTCTCGTGAAGCACTTGGAAACCAGCGCGTAATAGCGCCCGAAATCCTTAACATAATAGCCACATATCCCCATTAGTTAAAGGAAGAGGATAAAAAGAACTTGCGATCGGCCTTGACCCATAATGCATTTTGCTTCCGAGTTAATTAATGACCACAAAGAAATGTTAACATAATCCTTGAGGAGCAATTAAATTAGTTTTTTCAAAACAACGAAGCATTCAGTATTATTTTATGACGTAGATTTGTTGTGCTAAAATATGTATAAAGAAATATTTGAAAATTTTGCGAGATGCTTCTAGAACAGAAATATTATGACTACTTTAGAAAACAAATAGAATATTTGAAATTAAGGGACGGTGGGAATACACATAAATGAATATAAAATGCACGCTGATTGGATGAAAGAACACGATATTCGAAACGTCATTACGTACAAATTTTAATCAGGAACCATGTTTTCTTATCATTTCCTTATTTTCTGTGGTATTAGGCAGTTGTGTGTTTCAGAGAACACATAGTCCGTTGGACATGCACATATATTCATTGGGATTACACAAAGGTAGAATCAGTCTGAAAAATTCAATGTCAGCGTTTAATGTCCTGCCTGCATGTTGCCATGGTAGCTCTGCTGCTTAGAGCAGCGGCACGATAAGCTGAATATCTGTGGTTCGAATCCCCGATATGGCATTGAATTTTTCAGTTTGATTTTCCTTTCCAACTTTACACCACATGACTAGTGTGAAAGAACAGTTAACATTTTTATTTTCTCAACCACGTACGCAGTAGTTAGAGAAGGCATTGCATTCCCCTAAAAATTCGTTACCGAGATCTGACCAGAAATACATGTTTTGAGGCCTCATAAATCCGAATAAGGCACTTTTAAAATAAAGTCTCTGTGGGTGTGTGTATGTGTGTGTCTGTGTGAGAACAGCATAACTCAAAAACGAAAAGTTGCATAAATACAAACTTGGTATTTAAGTTCAGTATCTTCCAAAAATACGACACGATGATTTTAAAAAAAAATTCCCATCCCAACTTTACATGGACCATTTTTTGAAATTTTAATTTTCACAAAAACGTCTGTAACGAGTTTTATTAAAATACTCTACATATTAAAAATATTTACATTACAAATAAAATGTTTATCTTGAATTTTCTGGGAATAACCTGTGAAGTCCTCTTCATTCGGAAGGAATTTTACATAATCTTGTATAACAGGCAAACGTTAAGCGATGGACGAAAATGCATTTCGCAAAGAATGTGATCACTTTAAAACGTACAATTTACTCCAAATAAGTTTTTCTGTAGCTTAAGCCGTTTCCAAGATATTCATTATTAATGGTTAAAATTGTTCAATACTTTGTTACTGTTTTAAATTCCTGTCGACATTCAGTTATTTCTCGCGATTTCACACTAAGAGTGAGGCCAGCATATAGCGTCTAGTTCTTAAACATTTGACTGTCGCTATTCCCTTTGCATTTATAAAGAAATGTACAATATAGCTATTTCTGCAAAGGTTTATCTCATTAAAATGAAATATATATGTTACAGGCAAAGTATAAAATACAGGCATTATATAGAATGTCTGGAAATTGTATAAAATGCCGGACGATTTTTGGGCAAAGTATAAAATTCTTACTTTGTTTTATACTTTTCCTATGCATTGTATATATTGCCTAGGCATTATATACAATGTCAGACACGTAATGTACATAAACGAAAAAAAATATATTTCAAAGATCAATTTAATATTTCATACAGTTGCACAGAAAATCTTTTACAAAAATGGTTAAAACACAAACAATAATTAAACATATAAATAATAAGTCAGAAAATTTTAAACGACTATTCTCAGAATATAAATATTTGAATATGCAAAATATACTTTTAAATGAATGAAGGGCATAAGAATATTAAATTACGAAAATCAAAGAGTCCTATTAGTTGCAACAAGCGAGAAATGAGTACACTTAGAATTGCACTGTATTTTATTTTTCACACAAAAGCACTTCATATTTCGGCACTTGGTCTTGCACATGCATCTGAGGAATCCTTGACCACCTCATATAGACTGAGAGGTCGCGGCTGTTTGGAGTGCAATTTCGTAATTTGGGACATCTTCAAGTCGCACTAATTCAGTTGGACACCGTGAACTGCGACCTCGAATAAAGCTGTTTCAGAATACCATTCACTGTTCCCAGTTGGTAGAAGCCATATTCAGACACCTTCATCACAACTGCCAACACTTTGCGTGAATCACTGTTTTCCTTGTCGAAGTCAGGAATGGGAGCTCGAACAATATCAACTAAATGGGCGGAAGGACATTTGTTGTCAAAGCTTAACTTCATCTTCTTTGCCTGCTGTTCGAAATTCGATTTAAAATCTTTTCTTCCTTCAGCAGCTTTGTCCATATTGAAACAAAGGTTGCATTGAGCCCTGCTCCCGTAACATTCTATATCCTCACCTTTACCATCTCCAAGAGCATTTCCACAGATCGAATGAAGTTTTCGACACAGTCTCGACATGTATGGGCATCAGTGGTTTCTTTCGAGTAGACACAGCAGACATTTACTTCTGAGGTTGAAAGTTGTTGACCTTCCAGAGTTTGAAAATCAGAATAATTGTTTTCTTCGCCTTGGGACAAACGATACTTCATCTTCTTTAGAGTCATCTGCGACATGTTGTTCAGGTGTTTCAATGCTGTCTATGACTTTCTCCACATCTTCTTCGCTCTCTGTGGTTTGTAAAACATCTGGGGCAGAGAAGAAGTTATCAGACCCACCTTTACTTTACAACCAAAAAGAGCTTCATATGGCGTTCTCTTAATTCCAGAATGGAAGACTCGGTTTTTCATAAGCTGAACACAGCGTAGTCCATTACTCCAGCGGTTAGTTCGTTGATCTTGCATCCAAGACGAAACCAAATTTTCAATGTCTTGATTAGCTTTTTCAACAGTCCCCTGACTCTGTGAGTGTCGTGCCTTACTATGAACGATCTTCAAAGATACTAACCAACTTATTGGCGATTTCTCTCCCATTATCGGATTGTAAAATCGAGGTAGCTCCGAACAATGTTAATATGTCCAAGAAGTGGTAGGCTACCTCTGCTACTGTCTTAGATTTAAGAGCACGGAGGACAACAAATTTAGTTAGGTGATCCTGATACAACGTTATAAATTTGTATTCTGTCAGGTGGGGATTGAAAATTGATAAGACGGACTTGACAACGGGAATTAACGTCTGAAAATACCACGTGCTTCACTACAGCACCTTTCTTAAACCCCTTCTGTTTTTTCTGGCACAGCTCGCATAGGTGGATATACAGTTCAACATCATGATGTGTAACATTTTGGCACTTAAATGAAAGTTCCTTCAACATCCTGTCTCGTCCTCCATGACCAATTGCCAAATGAGCGTCATGAAACACAGAATGTTTAACATAATACTGAAAATGATTGGTCCCTCTTTAAGTTGATAACTTAATTTACTTTTGTTATCAACAATTACAACTCTTCAACAGCCAATAGTCTCGAGGTTTATGGTTTGTTTTGGTCTTCAAACATCCTCCACCACCCTACTAAAATTTTCATCTGTGAGAACAGAGTTTTTAGCACTATTACTTCTAATTTGAGAGAGTTCATCTTGTGAAAAGTCTGATACAAGTGTAGCAATCTGTTGCGTCATCTTAAACACTAAGGGAAATACTGGTCTACTCCGAGCGAAGAAGCCAGTGTGCTACACAACAATGCTAGAGTTTGAACTTAAATACGATAACTGCTTTACTTCGAGTGAGAAAGCTAGTGTGCTACACAACAATGCCAGAGTTTGAATTTAAATGTAATTACTGGTCTACTTCGAGTGAGAAAGCTTGTGTGCTATACAAAAATGCCAGAGTTTAAATTTATATGCGATCACTGGTCTACTTCGAGTGAGAAAGCCTGTGTGCTACACAAACATGCCAAAGTTTAAATTTAAATGCGATCACTGGTCTACTTCGAGTGAGAAAGCCTGTGTGCTGCACAGCAATGCCAGAGTTTAAATTTAAATGCGATCACTGGTCTACTTCGAGTGAGAAAGCCTGTGTGCTGCACAACAATGCCAGAGTTTAAATTTAAATGCGATCACTGGTCTACTTCGAGTGAGAAAGCCTGTGTGCTACACAAAAATGCCAGAATTTGAATTTAAATGCGATCACTGGTCTACTACGAGTGAGAAAGCTAGTGTGCTACACAACAGTGCCAGAGTTTGAATTTAAATTCGAAGTACTGGTCTACTTCGAGTGAGAGAGCCAGTGTGCTACACAAACATGCCAGAGTTTAAATTTAAATGCGATCACTGGTCTACTTCGAGTGAGAAAGCCAGTGTGCTACACAACAATGCCAGAGTTTGAATTTAAAAGCGAAATACTGGTCTACTTCGAGTGAGAAAGCCAGTGTGCTACACAAACATGCCAGAGTTTAAATTTAAATGCGAAGTACTGGTCAACTTCGAGTGAGAAAGCCAGTGTGCTACACAACAATGCCAGAGTTTAAATTTAAATGCGAAGTACTGGTCTACTTCGAGTGAGAAAGCCAGTGTGCTACACAAACATGCCAGAGTTTAAATTTAAATGCGAAGTACTGGTCTACTTCGAGTGAGAAAGCCAGTGTGCTACACAACAATGCCAGAGTTTAAATTTAAATGCGAAGTACTGGTCTACTTCGAGCGAGAAAGCCAGTGTGCTACACAAAAATGCCAGAGTTTGAATTTAAATGCGAAATACTGGCGTACTTCGTGCGAAGATAACAGTTTGAATTTAAATACGAATATTATAAAAATAATACTTTGCTATTTTAGTTTTTTATTCCTGCAAAATGCCTAGGAAATGTGTACATTAATTGTATTTCATTTTTACCTGCTAATTTTAGCCTAGTCATTATACAGAATGCCGGTTTTCAAACCGGTAACATGTAGAAAAATAAGCTTTCGTAAGAATAGCTTGAAGTAAATATTTTGTTGTAGGAGTTTGCACCATGCTTTGGGCCTCAATTTGAAGTAGTTGGTTTGTTACGTTATTGAAGGAGTTGTATTATATTTCAACTGTTGGGGAGCCGAACTTGAAGTTTGTTTGCAACCGCACGTATGGTACCCGGTTTCCGGGAGCCTTCGCCCCAAGTGTACTTTCAGGGGCCTTTGCCCCAAGTTTAAAAAAATATAATCTTTGTAATTTGACTGTTTCTTTAAATATTATACATTTATGTTTACCTCGGCTGCGTCAGTATTATTGTTAGAGACACGTTTCTCTTAGCAGGGCTGTGATGCGACAAGAATGTAGGCTTACACAGATTATAATTTTACTTCACTCCTTTATTAATACTTGGCACGATTTAAATAACACTTCACTGATATAGAGAGCTGTGAGATTCTTTTTATTATTAAGTGCTTTCACTTTTTAACACGTAAACTATTTTTCGTCTCACACGAATACATATTATATTTCTTGAAGATGCATCACGCATCTAGTTACAAACACTGTCCGCAGGCAACTGAATAGATTTCTAGCGTCTAAAATTTGTAAATTTCTGTATTTCAAGTCTCTGATTGGCTATTCCTAATCCAATGGAATACCTTCTTTTAACTAAAGCTTTATCTGGTTGTTGATTCGCTATTTTTATAAACTGTCACTAAAATTGCATTACCTACTGCTTCCAAGAATCACAAGTAGTATTGTTAAACTCTCAAACTCATTATTGCCTCAAGGTTACCTCATTGTTACCTCATTGTTAGCAACTTTTAACTTATTATTCTCACAGCTCCTACATTATTAAATTACGTAATACATTCACATAACATTATTGAACATGTACATAATCTCAACATATACAATGACTGTAATATACACTTTTTATATATTGTTACATACACATATTGTTTTAAGTCGGGCTGTTATTGAATTTATATATTATATAATTTGACTGAAATCATTTAAGTGTTAAAAATACTGCCTCAAGCTTTTATACTAATTAATAATGATAGAGGGCAGAGCAAGTCATGTGAATGTAACACAACCGATTCTTTTTTTGTTTTGCTCCATTTATATATCGCCGTTAACATCTAAGACCACATCGGCGGGTTTGCCTTTGGAATAATTGCTGACCTGCTATGATCGCTTACTGTTGAAACAATCTGTGTGCTTGTTAACATTGGGCTCTCTTTATAAACATCGAATTCACACACGGATTGGCACTCTAGGGAGAAACCTGACTAAAGAAAAATTCCAATCCTCCATCCGGGAATCGAAACCGGGACATCTAGATTCGGAGGCTAGTATGAAAACCACCAGACCACAGAGAAAGTCTAAGTAAGATTAGTTGGCCTAGCACTATGAAGCCCTGTACATAAATTACTTAGGATATTTTAACTCTCCATTGAGGTATGTTAACTCAAAGTGAATATGGGTTTATTGGTTTGTGGTTTATTGGAAAATATGCAGTCAGTTGGGGGATGTAATGTCACACCGACATCATTAGGGCGTATCATTACCAGACGCACTGTTGTGTCGTATTGTTGATACCAGAGGTAGTTAGTTATATTTCGGCGCGGACCACGCCAAAGGAAGGGAACTGTTTGAAACTATCTGGTATGACGTCAACCCCGCCTGGCTTGGCTTGACACTGTTGATGTGGGAAAAGTTAGTGTCACTCGAGAGTAAGTGTTCGTTGGAACCAGTCGTGTGTGAGCGGTCTCGGTTCGTGCCATCTCCCTTCACCCTGTTTTCTTTGTTAACTATGTAGAGAAACCAAACATTTTTGTGAATAAATCCCAGGTAATTGTGTGTTATGTAATGCTTTTGTGCAATATAAAACCCACGCCTTCCCCTTAATTACACCAAGGTCCCGAACTTCTAGCTGCTAGCAAGTTGTGCCCCCATGTGCGTGTTGGGGTGATCTAAATTGATCATTTTCTGGTAACCCTTTTGACCTTCACCCCAGTATATAACAATATTGCCATGGTACCTCAGTTGATTAGAGTAGCGGTATGGTGAACCGAAGATCCGCAGTTCAAATCCCAGCTATGAAAATGCATATTTCAGCCTGAAATAAATACTCTGAGTGGCTTATAGCACAGACTGAAAGGTCCAAAAGAGTTTGGTAGCCCGAGGAACGGTATAATCCATGAGAATTGAAGTTTAATAAGTGCCATATATATTCAGGGGAGGTACTGTGTTTGTTAAGCAAGTTTCTCTTACATAAATTGCTTGCTGCATCTGTGGCAATGGTTCTATGATCTCACGACGGAACGCAGTCGCGTCTCAAATCGATAGGACGTTAAGGTGGCAGTAGGAAAGCTAGTTCCTAAGCTGGTTTATCTGGTATGAACCGCCGGCTGCTAGAGCAGAAACATTTACCGCCCATTATTATTCTTTGGCTTCTCTTTCTTGGACCACTGGTCCATATTTGCATGCATTTTCATTACTTTATGTACATTCGTGCACTCACGGGACACTCTCCAGAGTTTTGAATAATGGCGACCACATTGGCACATATACATTGGAAAATCGTGTCTTGAGTAACAAGATTCAATTTACTTGATGTATAAATTGTAACTTTTCAAGTTATTAGTATCGATGTGTGCAAACAGTTAAATAGGCCAGGCTTTTATCTAATTTATTACATAATCTCTACAGAAAAAATTAACTTCGTAGTTATATATCAAGTTTTTGTCGTAATGCTATGTTGCTATGCTATGTAATGCTAAATTACTTAGGATATTTTAACTCTCCATTGAGGTATGTTAACTC
This sequence comes from Deroplatys truncata, assembly GCA_030765065.1. Classification (NCBI taxonomy): domain Eukaryota; kingdom Metazoa; phylum Arthropoda; class Insecta; order Mantodea; family Mantidae; genus Deroplatys; species Deroplatys truncata. The sequence continues at coordinate 37,218,893 of CM060987.1, read as the reverse complement.
AAAGTGAATATGGGTTTATTGGTTTGTGGTTTATTGGAAAATATGCAGTCAGTTGGGGGATGTAATGTCACACCGACATCATTAGGGCGTATCATTACCAGACGCACTGTTGTGTCGTATTGTTGATACCAGAGGTAGTTAGTTATATTTCGGCGCGGACCACGCCAAAGGGAGGGAACTGTTTGAAACTATCTGGTATGACGTCAACCCCGCCTGGCTTGGCTTGACACTGTTGATGTGGGAAAAGTTAGTGTCACTCGAGAGTAAGTGTTCGTTGGAACCAGTCGTGTGTGAGCGGTCTCGGTTCGTGCCATCTCCCTTCACCCTGTTTTCTTTGTTAACTATGTAGAGAAACCAAACATTTTTGTGAATAAATCCCAGGTAATTGTGTGTTATGTAATGCTTTTGTGCAATATAAAACCCACGCCTTCCCCTTAATTACACCAAGGTCCCGAACTTCTAGCTGCTAGCAAGTTGTGCCCCCATGTGCGTGTTGGGGTGATCTAAATTGATCATTTTCTGGTAACCCTTTTGACCTTCACCCCAGTATATAACAATATTGCCATGGTACCTCAGTTGATTAGAGTAGCGGTATGGTGAACCGAAGATCCGCAGTTCAAATCCCAGCTATGAAAATGCATATTTCAGCCTGAAATAAATACTCTGAGTGGCTTATAGCACAGACTGAAAGGTCCAAAAGAGTTTGGTAGCCCGAGGAACGGTATAATCCATGAGAATTGAAGTTTAATAAGTGCCATATATATTCAGGGGAGGTACTGTGTTTGTTAAGCAAGTTTCTCTTACATAAATTGCTTGCTGCATCTGTGGCAATGGTTCTATGATCTCACGACGGAACGCAGTCGCGTCTCAAATCGATAGGACGTTAAGGTGGCAGTAGGAAAGCTAGTTCCTAAGCTGGTTTATCTGGTATGAACCGCCGGCTGCTAGAGCAGAAACATTTACCGCCCATTATTATTCTTTGGCTTCTCTTTCTTGGACCACTGGTCCATATTTGCATGCATTTTCATTACTTTATGTACATTCGTGCACTCACGGGACACTCTCCAGAGTTTTGAATAATGGCGACCACATTGGCACATATATATTGGAAAATCGTGTCTTGAGTAACAAGATTCAATTTACTTGATGTATAAATTGTAACTTTTCAAGTTATTAGTATCGATGTGTGCAAACAGTTAAATAGGCCAGGCTTTTATCTAATTTATTACATAATCTCTACAGAAAAAATTAACTTCGTAGTTATATATCAAGTTTTTGTCGTAATGCTATGTTAAAAGCCTAATGTGTCACACTTGCATGACTTTCTCTTCCCTCTGTCATTTATTAATGGGCATACAAATTAATCTTACTAAAGTTTATTTTTCTATCTACTTCGTTTTAATCCAAATAAATATTTGTAGAAATAGCTACATTATACATCTCGTTAGAGATACAAAGAGAACAGCGATAGTCAAATGTTTAAGAATGGGACGCTTTATGCTGGCCTAGAAATTCCGTACAGTTTCTATGCAATCGCGAGAAACAACTGAGCGTTGACAGGACTTTAAAAGAATGTCCAAGTAATGAACAATTCGAACCATTAATAACGGATATCTCACATATGGCTTATGCCACAAAAAAGTTATTTGAAATAAATTGTGCTCTTTAAAGAGTTCAACAACTTTTGTATAGTAAGTTTTCGTCTACTGCTTGACGTTTGCAGTTATACAAGATAATACAAAATTCCTTCTGAATGAAGACGACTTCATAGGCTATTCCCAGAAATTTCAATATATACATTTTATTTGACATGTAAATTTCTGTAATATTGAGGCAGTATTTTTAACACTTAAATGATTTCAGTCAAATTATGTAATATAAAGTATAATAACAGCCCGCCTTAAAGCAATATGTGTATGTAACAATATATAAAAAATGTATATTACAGTCATTGTATATGTTTATATTATGTACATGTTCAATAATGTTATGTGAATATATTACGTAATTTAATAATGTAGGAGCTGTGAGAATAATATGTTAAAAGTTCCTAACAATGAGATAACAATGAGGTAACCTTGAGGCAATAATGAATTTGAAAGTTTTAACAATACTACTTGCAATTCTTGGAAGCAATGATGTAATTTTTGTGACAGTTTAAAAAAAGTAGCCAATCAACAACCAGTTAGTTAAATGAAGGTATTCTATTGGACTAGTTTTAGCCAATCAGAAACTGAAATATAGCAACATTTACAAATCTAGAAGTCAGTTGTTTGTAGACAGTGCTCATAACTGACGCTTGGTGGTAGGTAGACGCGAGACACGTCCTAAAAACATGTAATACGTATTCAGTGTGAGACGAAAATAGTTTACGTGTTAAAAAGTGCAAGTAATTAACAAAAGTATCTCAAGCTCTCTATATCAGTGAAGTGTTATTTAAATGTGTCAAGCATTAATAAATGGAGTGAAGAAAAACTTAATCGTTGTAAGCCTACATTCTTCAGTCGCACTACGCCCTGCTAAGATATCCATGTCTCTAACAATAATACTGACGCAGCCAAGGCAAACATAAATATATAATATTTAAAGAAACAGTCAAAATTACAAAGTTAATTTCTTTTTTAAACATTTTTGGGGCAAAGGCCACCGGAAAGTACGTTTGGGGCGAAGGCTACCGGAAAGCGGGTACCATACGTGCGGTTGCAACCAACTTCAAGTTCGGCTCCCCAACATAAGAACTATAATACATCTCCTACTTCAATATGTTGCACTCACATGACTTTCTCTACTCTTGTGCCAACTATTTTACAAACGCTTATTCTCCATCTACTTATGTTAATCGAGATAAACATTTGCAGAAACTATCGTATTGCTAATTTTCTTGTAGGTGCTAGGGGATCGGTAGGCTTTAAGCGATAGTCAAATCAGCATTTCATTCTCTTTGTATATCCAGGACATAAAAAAAATAATAACGAATGTCCATTTGAGAAAAACATTAAATATTAGAAAATTAACATAAAGAAAGGAAGTATATTACATAGTGTTTTATAACGAGATCTACATTTCTGTGTAGTAAAGTTTTGCCTATCTCTTACAGTTTACTAGTTACGCGAAAGTCATTCTAAATGAAGAGGACTTTTGGGGACATTCTCAAGAAATTCAAGATGTACGTTGAATTTACCATCAAAATTTCTTAAATATGTGACATTTTAATCTAATTCGTTAAAACCATTTTTGAGAAAATAAAAATTTTCGAAAAATGTTCCTATAAAGGGTAGTCTGAGGTGGGGGAGATTTTCGTAAAAATCTTCATGTCGCATCCTTGGAAGATAGTAACCTCAAATACCAAGTTAGGTATTTATCCCACTTTTACTTGTTGAGTTATGCTGTTCACAGTCAGATACACGAACATGTTTACAAAAATGCCTTATTTGGATTTAGGGCATCTCAAAACATGCATTTCCGGTGAAATATCGATATCGAATTTTTGGGTGGAATGCAATACTTCCCCTTCTTACTATACGTAGTAGAAAAAGTAAAAATTAGACACTTAACATTCACATAACTATCTATCCATTATCGTTTTGTATGTAGGTTCTACAAACTATTCTTACGAAAGCTTATGTTTTCAACCACTTCATCCTGATCTAGAAAAACGTTTGCAGAAACTGTTTCGTTACACATTTTGCTGCAGGTACAAGGGGAATAGAGCAAATTGAATCGGTAGTCAGATATTTAAAAGTGAGAAGCTATATGCTGGACTCTTAAGTCCATTCTCTTTTCACGATATCTCCAAAAACAACTGAATAGCGACAGAACTTTAAAAAATCTCAAATTATTCAAAAGTTCAAATAATAACATATCTCCGAAATGGCTGATGACAAAAATATTTGAAATAAATTTTCTATTTTAAAGCGATCTAAATTTTTTGTACGTCGTTTTTGTCTACCTCTTAACGTTTACATTTATACAAAATTGTTCAAAATCCCTCCGATTGAAGAGGACTTCACAGGTTATACCCAGAAAATTCAAGATATACGTTTCATTTGCCATAAAAATATCTTAAATATGTGATATTTTAATCAAAATCGTTACAGCCATTTTGAGAAAATAAAACTTTTCGGGAAATTTGTATGTAAAGTGTAGTTTAGGATAGGGAGATGTTCTGGAAAATCTTCTTATTGTATTTTTGAAAGATATGAACTTAAATACGAAGTTTGGTTTTATACGAAGTTTTGTTTTTCAGCTATGTTGATTACCGTGCTACACAAATGAATATTTTTCTAAAAATGCTTTTTCTTTAGATTCAAGGGCCTCAAAACACGAACTTGGCCTAAAAGTTCACATGAAAATTAAATTAATTTTGAGTATCCAACACGCACATTGAGGGGACGTATACTTACTTAGCTGCGGAGTACCGAAACATGGTGTGGAGGTTAGAGGAAGGTGTGGGTTTTTTGCTGTACAAAATACATAACACAAATCTACTCACATATTCCTGAATTTATTTCCCAATCGTTTGGGGTTCCTACATTATTAAAAATGGAAGGTGGGAGGATATATCCACCGATCTAAAAACTGGCTTACACACGCGGTCCGTTACTCACGGAATCCTAACTGAGAGTCACACCATCCCCCACTACTCGTTGCTAGCAAAGCTACCAGCCAAGAGTGACGCACACAGCAATATATCTGGTAATGACAATGTAGAACAATAATGTAACCCCAAAATTATTAATACTACACAATATCGATATTCAATGTTTTGACGGAATGCAATACTTTTTCAACCGATTAAGTATATGGTAGAGAGGTAAACATATTTAGATATTGAAGTTTGGGTTTGAAGATATTTATAAAAATTAAAGTACGAGAGATTCCATTCTGTTACTTTGTATGCATTAAAAATTCGTATTGATTATGTATTTTATTTTGTTTACAATACGTAATAAGTTTGTGTTATATATACACACCCTTGATTATTTAATAATTATTTTTTGTAAATTATACCATGATAGCTTCCAAATGTTACTAAACCTACGTCAAAAGGCTCAAAATACAGTTGTTCCTTCCTAGTGGGATAGGTGACAACGTCTGTGGCGAGCATTTGGGAGGTCCCGGGTTCGATCTCCGGCAACCGCTCACTCTGACCCATGGGTTTTTCGTAGTTTTCCCTTAGTCGACAGGCGAATGCTGGGGTGGTTTCTTCTCTTCACGATTTTCTTTGTCATTCCCTTTCATTCCATTTTCTTCTTACCTTTCAGGTTTTAAGGTCTATCGGAGCAAGAGCCAAAGCCCATGCTCCCCTCCTAACCCAGGGTAAAGGCGTCAGCCGAATGACTCTCCTCCGCGTGGGGTTTCCCATGAGGCCAATACCTGTAGTCTAAAAGCCCCCCCCGCGCTTATGCGAGGATGGAAGTGGATACGCTTCATCCGTGGGATGACAACCGATAACCTCGGTAGGGCCGACAGCAATCTAACATACTGTCTATCGGCTATCCAGGGCGGTACCGGGGGACCTTAAGGCGTCTCACAATCCTGCCTATGCGGAATCCCGCACAGACGTACCCAATCTCCCATGGGTATCGGAAACCACTGCCTCGCCGAGCCCAACCCAATCCAAACGACACCCATACAGCTGGGGCTCAGACGTTTGGCCCAGCGTACTTCTAGTAACGTCAGAAGTACCACGAGTGCTCAGCGTCCGCAGTGCCCGCACCACGACACTGAAGGGATCGAAATCCCTCCCCCTTAATATTTCAGGTGTGCTTCTAGATCTCGTGGTGTATTGCGGGACAGATGGCGCGGATGTGTGCTCACTGGAAAGAATATTCCTCTTGGACACCAGAGGACTTCTCAACTGGTGGATTGTTCATCGTCCTCTATCGGTGGCCGCAACACTGCGAGTTTAGAAACGTTAGAGATCTCTAAGCGTCTCTGTGGCGTGTCTGCCTACGGTCTGTAGCCTCCTGTGTGGTTCCTTCACTTCATCCCTTCCTTCTGGGAGTGACAGGCACAATAGACATATGTACCTATACCTGCATCTTACTTAATGGTAATAATGATGCGACGATGATTAAAATGTTGAAATTAAATTAAAATTAAATTGAGTTTTATTTATGCATGCTCTTTAACTGCTGTGGTCCTTACCGTCCCATTCTATATTGGGCGTAAAAGACCGGTAATTTCGCTCAGAGACCTTTATCAGGCTTGAGGTACTTTTACGTGCCGTAAATCTACGACCTCCGGCTTTTAGTTCCCTTCTAAAGGAAGCATGCTAAGGACTTTTATGCCAAAAAAATCCATCGCCCTCCGCCGGGCGAGGTTAGTATGGATGTTAAAATTAGCATGAATCAATTATAGAGTAAAATTTTTGGAAGAGTGTAACAGTATTTTAATATTTAATCAAAGAAAGTGTTTACATAGCTGCTATTTCCGGCTCGCTAATTTAAAATTCCTCAGTGAAGATAAAGACAATTCCTTGCCTCGTGTTCGAGTAGTAGACTGACCGTTAGGATACCTGACCTTCTTCTTTGGCACGAGAATGCCAAATTGCTTTGCGTAGTGAGCCAAAACTCATTGTTGATTTCATGAATTAATTTCATTCACAGTCACAAACAACAGTGGCAGACGGCGTGGTCACTGGTTACTTATAATCCTATATTTGTGCCCTCTTGGCAACATTAAATTCCTCGTTAAACGGCTTGTGAAGTTATTGGGTAGGGTTCTGCTCTGTTTTATAATGAGTGAATGTCAGACAGCTGATTTCTATTTGTGCTCGTAAAGTTGGCACCGTACTCCATATGAGTACTATTCTTATAGCAGAATTCTGACAGCTACACCGTAACCTTGTAGTAAGGTAGTGATGGCTTTGTTTCTTGTCTTGTGGTTCAATAGTTTATTCAACAAAATTAATCTGCTTCTCGCTATTTCTGTTTCACTGGTAACTAAAGGTGCCCTTTCACTGCCTCTCTAATTACCACACCGAGAAAAAGAAGTCTCAGATGTTAAAACACAAGGAAAGCAGTTCTTCTACAGTATTCATTTACATTTCAGTGGCTAAAATGAAACAGAATGTACATACCTCATTCTGGTCGGGTTTCCGTTTTCAGTTGTACAAATTCTCCTTTTTACTTTCTCTACCACGTACATACTACGTAAAGAAGGTGTGGCATTCCACCAAAAATTCTATAACGAGATTTCACAGTAAATGCATGCTTTAAGGTCCCCTTAATCCAAAAAATCAGTTTAGAATGAGCCAGTGTTTTTATCCTTTAACTGATGTCATTTTAATCGTGCAATATAAAACTAATAAACTGTCTATAAGCATCAATAATTACTATAAAATGTGTATTACAGCAATTTTATTATGTGTATTTATTGTATGTATGTATGTATATATGTATAAATTGTTAAATGCATGTATTTCTTAGTTTAGTAACGCAGGAGCTGTGAGGGTAAAAGCAAGCCGCCTTTAGTAGCAAACAAAGTCATAAAATGGAAACTAAGGGTGGCCAACAATAAGGTGTAACCTTGAGAGAGAGAGAGAGAGAGAGCAATAACTTAGAAACCTAAGAAGGTTACCATCAGACGATGGAAAAATACTGGTGTAACGTCCAAAAAGTTTGTAAATAGTCACGTGGGTGCAAAAAGCCAATCAAAATCATACTAAGGATGTTCTAGAGTAAGCTTAGCCAACCAGAGACTAGGAGGATTAAATTTGAAAGTTTAAGCTGTGGACGCTAAGAGGTAGCGTACCCAAGCAGTTCAGTTCAGTGGTTGTAGCTTAGAGTGGGCAGATGTGTGAATTTAGTGCAGTGCGAAAAAGCTAAATTTTGATTTTTAAAATGTAGTTAGGAACATCTCAAGCTCCATACTTAGATACGTCAGTAAATTATTTTATATATATATATATATTATTCAACTACCGTGAAGAACTAATAAAGGAGTTAGAATTTATAACCATAATTGGTGTTATGTGTGTAAAATTATCCTGCAGCCGTACCACTCCTATTTAGAGATACGTGCTCTACCAGATATCACTGACGCAGCCGAGTCATAAATAAAAAAAAAATAAAATTCATAATAAAAAATGTTACAAATTTATTACACATAAACTTTATTATTAACACTCACACGACACTTGATGTAAATTTTGCACCCATCCTGGTGGGCTACCAATGCAAGAAACATGTCCGCGTGTGTATGTGTCTATGGACATAACTAAAAACAACATGTCGGATAACTTAAGTTCAATACCTTCCAAATATATGACACAAAGATTTTCAAGAAAGTATTCCACCCCACACTACCCTTTATATGGAATATTTTTCGAATTTTTTAATTTTCTGAAAAAAGACAACGATTTTGATTAAAATACCATATATTAAAGATATTTACATGAGAAACAAAATATACATATTGAATTCTATGGGAATAACCTGTGAAATCCTCTTCATTTGGAAGGAGTTTTGTATAATTTTGCATAGCTGGAAAACATTGATAGACAAAAGCGTACTGCACAAAACATTTTGGATCTGTTTAAAAAATAATTTATTTGAAAGTTTTTGTGGCATAAGCCATTTTCGAGATATCCGTTATTATTTATTTGAATTTGTTAAATAGGAACTTTTGACACTTTTTAAAGTGCTGGTGCTATTCAGTTATTTTGAGGAATATCATGGAAAGAGTATGGAATTTTAACGCCAGCATATAGCGTCCAATTAAACATTTGGCTATCACTATTTACTTTGTATCTATAATGAAATGTGTATGCATCTATTTTCGGAAATGTTTATATCGATTAAAGTGAATTAGATAGGAAAGTAATCTTTCGTAAGAATAACTTGTATACCCACTATTAATAAGCGATAGAGGGTAGAGAAAGTAATGTGAATGTAACACATCAGATTTTTTATTTTGTATAGAGCTATAACTTTAAAAATTTGTTAGAGAATAGGCTTAATAGCTTAAACGCAGCTGTAAAATCTTAAGAGATAATTGGAAAGAGTCCGAATTTGGCCTCTCCATTGCTAGAATTACAAGGCCTCTGCTGTGTTATTAATCACAGTATGGCGTACTACTACACTGTAGATAGCAATATTCTAAATAAAATTAAGAATGGGATTAAAACTAAACACCGTAGGAAATATTTCACAGTGGTAAAGAATAGTTTTTATAAAAATCTGATGTGTTACACTCACATGACTCTCTATTCTTGTACAACTAGTTTTACAAACACTTATTCTCCATCTACTTCATGTTTAATCGAGATAAACATTTGCAGAAACCATTATTATTGCTAATTTTCTTGTAGATGCAAGGAGAATTGTTAGGCTTTAAGCGATAGTCAAATATTTTAAGAGCTGGTTGCTATGTGGAGCACTCCATTCTTTTTGTATGTCCAAGACATTTAAAAAAACGAATAACGAATTCCCATTTGAGAAGAGGTGTGTGTTGGAAAGTTCAAACAAATAACAAGGAATATCTCGGAAATGGGTCACTCGACAGGAAATGCATATTGTGTAATTCATGTGTTTTAACGAGATCTACATATTTTGTGTAGTAGAAGTTTGTCCATCTCTTGCGGTTTACCAGTTAGGCGAAAATGATCCAGAATGAAGAGGCCTTCTGAGACATTCCCTAAACATTCAAGATACATATTTCATTTGCCATGAAAATATCTTAAACGCATGAGGTTTTAATAAAAATCGTTAGAACCATTTTTGAGAAAATTCAAATTTTCGAAATATGTTCCATGTAAAGGGCATTCTAGGGTGGGGGATTTTTTTAGATCTTCATGTCGCATCCTTGGAAGATACTAAATTCAAATACCAAGTTTGGTATTTATCCGACTTTTCGTTTCTGTGTTATGCTGTTCACAGATAGACACACACACACACACACACACACACACACACACACACACACACACACACACACACACACACACACACGGATATGTTTCCAGAGATGCTTTATTTGAAGTCAGGGCACCTCAAAATATGTATTTCCGGTGAAATCTTAGTATCGAATTTTTGTGTGGAATAAAATACTTCCCCTACTTACTATACGTGGTGGAGAAAGTAAAAAAGGAAGAAAAGTCTGTCTAAACAGCTTCAAAATGTGGATAAATATTATGCACCCACGTACACACACGAGAAAGCTGTAAACACATGGAAGGCGTGAGCGAAAAATAGCGATGTCAAAATATTAATGAAATTGATGTCCATTTTATGACAACATAAAGGCTAATGATAGGAGAAAGTCTGTACAAAAAGTCTGTGTTGTATTCACAAGATTTTCTCTACCCAGTGTAGTTTATTTTAATATAGCTTCTAATATTCTTTTAAATAGCTTCTAGTCAGATGTTTAAAAGCGGGTCGCTATATGTCTTCTCAACGTAGAGATCCGTTACATCACTGTCGAGGTATTCTTCTTCCCTTCCTTCTGCAGGTTCTGAAAGTGTGAATGTTTATGCTTCACCGTATAATGAAGAAACACGCTAACAATAATCTACAGTCTAAGAGTAATTAAAGTATCACTATCATTACTTCTCAAGCCAAGCCGTACAAATTAAACAATAAACAACAAAGAAATAACCAGATTTATTCCGATAATTTTCTATAGTGGATAAGTAACTGATAATCTGCAAAATGGGCTACGATGAAACAAAATATTGTGGTTTTTAAAATGTACTTTATTTGTTTGTTTGTGTGTGTTTTACCTTCATTTTGATAAATAAATAAAATAAAATGCTATCACAGAATAGGGGTAGTAAAATGTTGGTTATGAGAATTGATAACAATGCTTTTAAAATCCAAGTGCTTTGTAATGTCCTGAAAGGATGCATACGATTTAGGCATTGTAGGAACATACATTCCATATCTACTAAAACGAATATACTTGTAACATTATTCAAAATTATGTATTTTCTGCAGCAATACTTTCCCTTAAGAAAACTGTTCGATTCCCGACTACCGCCCACTCTGACCATGGGTTTTTTCGTGGTTTCCGCGGGTCGGTAGGCGAATGTTGCGGTGGTTCCTCTGCTACAATGGCTTTCTTGTGCCTCATTTTCTGTACCCATTATTTTAATCATTGTGTCTGTTTCAGGGTTGTAGGACCAGGTGTTAGGCGCATTGCGGCTGGGCGATTGATATGCGATTAGTTGCGGTTTCTTCCTGGCGTCGGCCGGACTGCTCTGTGGGACACCACTTTGATGGTTAGGGGCTTGTAGGCGAGCTTGAGCGGCGTCGGATGCGTTCGAACTGGAAACGTTAGGGACCCCGTCCATGCTTGCACATGTGTCATCCGGATCTTGTCGCCCTTTGGGTCTCTCCCCTCATTCCTCCCTCCCAGGGGTCACGGTAGAAGGCTGGATGGTCTACGCATGGTGCTCTTTGTGATTTCCTCATTGAAAGATTTTATCATATAGGAAGAAACTGATATGCGTGATCCTCAGAAGAAATAATGAAAAATCTAATGTGATACTATCAAATGACTTTCTGTACCCTCTATCTAATTATTATAACTGAATGTTGACGGACTTTAAGAGAATGATTAAGTAATGAACAATTCGAACCATTAATAACGAATATCTCAGAAATGGCTAATCTACATTTTTTTTAATAGTGAGTTTCGTCTATCGTCTAACGTTTACCAGTTACACAAGGTTATACAGAATTCCTTCCGCATGAAGAAAAGTTCATAGGCTATAGAAAATTCAAGATATATTTATATGTCATGTAAATATCATTAATTCATGGTATTTTAATCAAAATCGTTAGTTTTTGTTTTCAAAAACAAATCAAAAGTTCGAAAAATGTTCCGTTCAAAGGGTATTTTCTTAAAAATCTTCATGTTGCAATTTTTAAACATACCGAATTTAAATACCAGATTGATATTTATTCGACTTTTCCTTTTTGATTTTTGTTGTTCACAGACAGACAAACACACACATTTCTAAAAATCTGATGTGTTACATTCATGACTTTCTCTACCGTCTATCGCTTATTAGTGGGTATACAAACTATTCTCACTGAAGCTCATTTTTGTATCTACTACATTTTAATCCAAATAAACCTTTGCAGAAATAGCTACATCACACATTTCGTCATAGATGCAATAGGAACAGCGATAGTCAAATGTTTAAGAGCTTGACGCTATATGCTGTTTCCATCCAATCGCGAGAAAGAACTGAATGTTAATAGAACATAAAAAAGAATGACCAAGAAATGAACAATTAGAACCTTTAATAACGGATATCTCAGAAAAAGTATGCCACAGAAACTTATTTTAAATAAATTGAGAGTTTTGAAGAGATCTGCATTTTTTGTGTAGTACGTTTTCGTCTATGGCTTAACGTTTACCAGTTGTATAATTTTTCATTCATTATCTATTTACCCTCCTCTTATGTAGGACTTACACCCCCCAGGACTTACAAGCGGGTGCCTGGGGTCAGAGGCCCGTCGAGGAGCAGACACTCATGGATCAGACAGAGCATCCAGGATGGGTGATCAATCCGATGCCTGGTATGGGATGAAGGAAGTAGATGAAACGAAATGATGCTGAAATGGATGAAAGGAAAGGTGATGATGGAGCAGTTGGTGGAACGAATGGCGGGGGAAACCGGAGAACCCGGAGAAAACCCGCCCAGACACCGCTTCGTCCACCACAAATCCCACATGCAGGTCCCTGGGATTGAACCCGGTCCGCCTCGGTGGGAGGCGAGCGGTCTAACCACTCGGCCACGGTGCCGCCTACCAGTTGTATAAGATTATACAAAATTTGTTTAAAATGAAGTGGGCTTCATAAGCTATTTCCATAATATTTAAGATGTATATTTTATTTGCGATATAAATATCTTTAATATACAACAATTTAATCAAAATCGTTATAGCCAATTTTTGGAAAATAAAAATTTCGAAAAATCTTCCATGTAAAGCGTAGTCTGGAGTAGAGAGATTTTCTTGAAAATCCTTGTGTCGCATCAAAGAAGGCATTGAACCTAAATACAAAGTTTGGTATTTATCTGACTTTCCGTTTTTGAGTTATGCTGTTCAAAGACACATAGACACACGCGCAGACAAACAAAAAAAGACCCGGAAGTTTTTCTAAAAATGCTATTTTGGATTCAGGGGGCCTCAAAATATGTATTTCCGGGAAATTTCGACATCGAATTTTAGGGTGGAATACAATACTTCCCCTACTTATTATACGCAAGAGAGAAAGTAAAGAGAATAACAAAGTAAAATTATATATATATATATATATATATATATATAGAGAGAGAGAGAGAGAGAGAGAGGGAGAGGGAGAGGGAGAGGGAGAGAGAGTGGGAGTGAGAGAAACAGACAGGGTAGGTTTCTGGTTTCTGTTTACTTGTTCCCTATCAGCTTAAGTTACCTGGTGTTAAATCTTTCTTACAGTAAGGGAATTTGGAAAAAGAAAGAAAGAATCTTTATACAGGCAACTTGCCCAACAGGGAATTGAATCTGGGACGATCCCGACTTTGACGAATGGTTTCCACCACCGTTACCGTGCTCACAGTCGCCAGGCATGCACATAAATATCGCAGAAAGTATTTGTTTACCTCTGATATCATGCACGCCAATGCCGCAAATTAGGAATGCTGCCAGAAAAATATTTTTATTTTCTGTTCTGCTTTCTTAGAGTGATTATAGAAAGTATTGTATTCCACCCAAAAATTAAATATTAAGATTTCACCGCGGATACATGCTCTGAAATTCCTGAAAAAAGAGCATTTTAGGAAAAGGTTCATGTATGTTTCTTGAACAGTAAAACCCAAAAACGAAATGTTATAACTACTAAACTTTGTAGTTGAATTTAGCATCTTACAAAGATGCGATGCCAAGATTTTTAGGAAATTCCTCCTACCCTAAACAACCATTTACATGGAAGATTTTGCGAAATATTCGACTTACTCAAAAATTATCTAGCTATTTTTATTAAAGTACCATGTTTAATATATTTACGGGAAAATAAAATTCGTATCTTGAAGTTTATCGAATGAAACTCTATTCATTCGGAAGGAATTTAGTATAATTTTGTATCACTGATAAACTGTAGATATCTTTAAAATACACTTAAGATAAGCTTTTTGTGGTATTAGTTATTTCCAAAATATGAGTTGTTATTGGTTTGAATTTTTCATTACATTTCACGGAAATACATGTTTTGAGGTGTCCTGAATCCAAATAAAGCATTTTTGGAAACATTTCCGTGTGCATATCTGTGAACAGAATAACTCAAAAAAGAAAAGTTGGATAAATACCAAATTTGATATTTGAGTTTAGTGTCTTCCAAGGATACGACACGAAGATTTTAAAGAAAATATCCCACTTCCAACTACCCTTTACATGCAACTTTATTTAAAAGAGTTTGATTTTACAAAAACATAACTAACGATTTTGGTTAAAATACCACATATGAAAGTAATTTACGTGCAAATAAAATGTGTATCTTGAATTTTCTGGGAATATCTAGGAAGTCCTCTTCATTTGGAAGGAACCTTGTATTACCTTGTATAATTTGTAAACGTTAAGCGCTAGACGAAAACCACATAAAAATGTAGATGTCTTTAAAACACACAATTTATTTAAAATAAGTTTTTTCTGAGATATCCGTTATTAAAAATTCGAAATGTTAAAAACTTATCGTTCCTTTAAAATCCCATCGATTTTCAGTTGTTTCTCGCGATTGTATGGAAACAGTGTGGAACTGGCCAGCATATAGGTCCAGTTCTTAAACATTTGACTATCGCTGTTCTCTTTGTATTTATTACAAAATGCGTAATGCAGCTATTTTTGCAAAGGTTTATTTGGATTAATGTAGTAGATAGAAAAATAAGATTTAGTAAGAATAGTTTGTATACAGATTAATAAAGAGAAACTCGTGTGAATGTATCACATAAGCTTTTTTACTTTGTCTACTACGTATAGTAAATAGGGGAAGTATTGTATTCCATTCAATAATTCTATATGGATATTTCACCGAAAATACATGTTTTGAGGTCCTGCATCCACAGAAAGCATTTCTGGAATCATGTCCCGTGTGTGTATCTATGTGTCTGTCTGTGAACAGCACAACTCAAAAACGAAAAGTGGGATCAGCATCAAACTTGATATTTAAGTGATTATTTCAAAGATGCGACACGAAGATTTTCAAGCAGATCCCCCCACCCCAGACCTCCCTTTACATGGAATATTTTTCGAAAGTTTTGATTTTCTAAAAAATGACTAATGACTTTGATTAAAATACCGTATATCAGATATTTACATGACAAATACAATATATAATTTGAATTTTATGGAAGTAACCTGTGAATTTCCCTTCATTTGGAAGAAATGTTGTGTAATCTTGTAAACGTTAAGTGACAGACGAAAACGTACTGCACAAAAGATGTAAATCTCTTTAAAACACCCAATTTATTTAAAAATAGTTTTTTTGTAGTGTAAGCCGTTTCTGAGATATCCATTATTAAATGTTCGATTTGTTTATTTCTTGGTCATTCGCTTTAAGTATTATTCTGGAGTGTATTTCCGGTGAAATCTGTGTATCTAATTTTTGATGGAATGGAATATTTCCTCTATTTAGCATGGCTAAAGA
Source organism: Deroplatys truncata (assembly GCA_030765065.1). Taxonomy (NCBI): domain Eukaryota; kingdom Metazoa; phylum Arthropoda; class Insecta; order Mantodea; family Mantidae; genus Deroplatys; species Deroplatys truncata. The sequence continues at coordinate 37,203,263 of CM060987.1, read as the reverse complement.
GTAGAAAAGGCAAAAATTTGAGATGTGAATTTTGTTCTTTCTCTGGTTCTTCAACGGATTCCGCTTTTGTTTGTAGGACTTAGTAAGACACTCCCAAGGACTTATAAACCAATGCCTTGTGTAATCTTGTAAACGTTAAGTGACAGACGAAAACGTACTGCACAAAAGATGTAAATCTCTTTAAAACACCCAATTTATTTAAAAATAGTTTTTTTGTAGTGTAAGCCGTTTCTGAGATATCCATTATTAAATGTTCGATTTGTTTATTTCTTGGTCATTCGCTTTAAGTATTATTCTGGAGTGTATTTCCGGTGAAATCTGTGTATCTAATTTTTGATGGAATGGAATATTTCCTCTATTTAGCATGGCTAAAGAGTAGAAAAGGCAAAAATTTGAGATGTGAATTTTGTTCTTTCTCTGGTTCTTCAACGGATTCCGCTTTTGTTTGTAGGACTTAGTAAGACACTCCCAAGGACTTATAAACCAATGCCTTGGATCAGTACAAACCCGGCGGAGGGCGATGGATTTTTTCGGGCGTAAAAATCGTTACCGCGGCTTCCTTCGGAAGGGAAGTAAAGCCGGTGGTCCCGTATCGTAGATTTACGGCACTAAAAGAACCTCAAGCCTGATAAAGAGGCCTCTGAGCAAAATTGCCGGTGTTTCACGCCCAGTATAGAATGGGACGCTAAGAACCATAGTAGTTAAAGAGCGTCCATAAATAAAACTCAATTTCAATTTCTGGATCAGTAGCCTGTCGATGAGCTAGCAAACTCTGGATCATAGCCTATCCAGAATCGGTAATCAGCCTAATGCCGGGTATGGCGGTGAAGAATGGAATAGGTTTATACTTCACGTATGAAAAGCCAATTTTAAGTAGGTTTTGTGTTGTATTTCAATTGTTGGGGAGCCGATATTGAAGTAGTTGTAACCACGTATGGTACCCGGTGGCCTTCGTCCCAAATTTAAAATTATTAACTTTGTAATTTAACTGTTTCTTTAAATATTATATATTTATGGCTGCCTCGGCTGCGTCAGTATTATTGTTAGAGACATGTTTCTCTTTACAGGGTTGTGGTGCGACTGAAGAATGTAGGCTTAAACAGATATTAATTTTTTATTCACTCCTTTTTATTAATTCTTGACACGATTTAAATAACACTTCACTGATATAGAGAGCTGTGAGATTTTTTTATTAATTACTTGCACTTTTTAACACGTAAAACATTTTTGTCTCACACAAAATACTCATTAAATTTTTCGAGGACGTGTGTGGCGTCCGGTTAGAAACATTGTCTACAACCAACGCGTCCAGTTATGACCACTGTCTACAAGCAAGTGACTTAATTTTTACCGCCACATTTGTAAATTTCTGTATTTCAAGTCTCTGATTGGCTATTCCTAATCCAATAGAATACTTTTATTTAACTAAAGTTTTTTTTGTTGTTGATTGGCTATTTTATAAACTGTCTCAAAATTTACATTATTGTTGCTCCAATAATGACTAGTAGCATTATTTAAACATTCTTACTCATTATTGCCTCAAGGTTACCTCATTGTTACCTCAATGTTAGCAACTTTTAACCTATTATTCTCACAGCTCCTAATTATTAAATTACGTAATACATTCACATAACATTATTGCACATGTATACAACAATATAAACATATACAATGCCTGTAATATACACTTTTTATATGTTGTTACATACACATATTGCTTTAAGGCGGGCTGTTATTGAATTTATATGATATAATTTGACTGAAATCATTTGAGTGTTAAAAACACTGCCTCAAGAAGGAAAGGAAATGTAGTGATGAAAGGGATGATAAGAAAATTCTTGGATCAAATTCTCCAACTCAGCATTCGCTTAGTGACCGAGGAAAACTCTTTCGGTGAGGTTGACAGCCACGGAGGTTTGAACCTTCCGAATGCGAGTAGCACACATTACCACGGCGCCTTGATCGGTTCTTTCTCTGTTTATACGGAGTTTAAATGATACAACCTTAGGCTGTTACCCGATAATACTACACACTCTTGGGGCTTTCCCGGAGGCGTTTGCTTCTGTAGACTTTTTAAACGCTCAATCCGGCTGTGTGTATTTAAAATTGAGATTCTTGAGAGCCTTGGTTACGACGTTCAACTTAAATATATAACAAGGTTTTGGCTTATTTTGAAAGCGTTTGTGGTTTAGATTATCTAAAAAACCTTGCTTTTGAGGTTATTTTTTCCATTTTTCAGTGGTTACCCTTTATTCCCGCTCTCCATTCTTCACGACTCTACCAGTCTTCCTCCTACAGATACCGACTCCTCATCATATTAACTCGTATACCACTTCTCCAATTTGCTCGCGGTCTTTGACGTTTCCTCCTTCCTAGGCCATGTTCAGCTGTCATTCTTCGGACGTGGCCATACCACCGGACAGTTCTTTCAATTCTGTCTGTAACTGATTCATCCATCCCCATTATCTGCCTTACTTCTTCATTCCTTTTCCTCTCCAACCAGGCTCCTCTACGTATCCCATCCATTTCCACTGCATGTATTTTGCTTTTCTGACTCTCAATTAAAATCCAACTCTCTTCTCCATATTCATAATAATTTCCATTACCGTTCTAAGAATATATTGTTTTATTTTCTAGATATAACTCTGCTCTATAAAACCCCATTAAAGGTTTTATAGCCGCTCTTGCCTGCAACATTCTATAATCTATATCTGCTTTGCAACTAGCAGATTCATGTAAAATTGAGGCCAAGTATTTATATTGTTTTATCTACTTTAGTTACGTAATATCGATTTTACAATACTATAAAAAACGTCAACCTATTCACTACCTAACTAGTTTCGTAATGAAGCTTCTATTACGCAACTATTTTCTTAATGTAACTCTTATCACGAAAGTAGTTGCGTATTGTGACTATCTATAACACAATTACCTGCAATATCTTTGACAGAACTCATTTTTCAAAGTTTATTTAATTCACCTAGTACTAATGTTCTTCTGTTTTGCAAAAAACTAACAAATAAATCGTCTATAAAACCATGCAAGGCCCACTACACACATGTATCAACTATGTATCCATGTAGGGTAAATGTAATTTACCAAAGTAAATAAAAAATGGATATTACGTAACTAAAGTAGATAAAACTTGTACGATACACATATAGTAACTACAAATTAAATTAAACTGAGCTTTATATATGGACGCTGTTTAACTTTGTGGTCCTTAGCGTCCCATTCTATATTGGGCGTAAAAGACCGGTAATTTTGCTCAGATGCCTCTTTATCAGGCTTGAGGTTCTTTTACGTGTCGTAAATCTACGACACGGGACCACCGACTTTACTTCCCTTCCGAAAGAAGCCATGCTAAGGATTTGTACACCCCCCAAAAAAAAATGCATCGCCTCCGCCGGTTTGAATCCACGGCCTCGGGAACTAAAGGCTAGCATGTTAACCACTACACCACGAAGGACGACACATACTAACTACATATTACAATACTCCATTGGTTATCAGACTCGGCCTGCGGCCTCGTTTGTCAATTTTCCAATCTTGTATTGTAATATGGTACGTTACGATATGATGGGGATGGCGATGGAAGGAGAGGACCTACAAGGATGTGCGGATTATTCGCATAGATTATCTAGTTTCCGTTAATAGCGTTTTCATAAATGCTTTATCTTTCTTCTTCTACTTCTTCTTCTTCTTCTTCTTCTTCAAAAACATGATTTAGGCCACACGATCAGTCCCGAGGCTCCTTTTCAAATGAATCCCTTCATTTTCCTCGGGGTCGACCAATTCCTGTGTTACCAAATTGACTATAAAACAATACTTGTCTAGGAAATCTTAAAGGAGCAATTATTAATACATGTTCTTTCCATTTTTCTGGTATTTTTGTATTTCCTCGACTGTACGTTCTTCTAGCAACCATCCTCTGATATCCATATTTCTTAGACTGTCTGCTTTTGTCATTCCTAGTACAGATCTTAACATTTTCATCTGTGCCTCTTCCAACCTGATTCCAATCTCATGTTTTCACTTGCATATATTAACGCTGGCTTTGATGTTAAGTTATATGGTCTTTAATTGACACCTATTTTTATCTTTTTCCCCAAATCAATTTATTTTATTACATATTTAAATGTTTTCTTCAATAACCTCATTTGTGTTATTTATTGATATTGTGGAATTCAGATCGTCGTCATAAGAATGATATCGGTTCATCCCGACTTCTTGTGAGTGTTGAAAGAAATTTATTATTACTTATTAATTATTGTTACTTATATTTGTTTACTAAAGTTCAATAAAACAGTGGGAATAATCAAGTGCCTTTAAACCAGTTTTAGTACAACAGCACACTCGTCCAAGGTTGTACAAAACCTTAGCAAAACCTGACCTAAGCTATGGCAGTGAGGCTTAAACCCTAATGAAACAAGAGAGAAGCAGAATAACTACTGCAGAGATGAAGTTCATGCGAAGGACTGCTGTTTACACTAAACGGGATCTAAAGACCAATGAGTTTATCTTACAAGTTCTAAAGATGTAACCAGTCCTGGAATACATACAATACTACCAGAACAGCTTGAGACAACACCTGCATAGGATGGGTCCGGAACGCATTCCCAGAGCTATAATGCAGTACATTTCTAGGGGAAAGAGATCATTCGGCCGTCCCAAGAAAATGCAGGGAAAGTTTCTTGATGAGACCGTAACAGGTCTGATGGCCTAACACTTGATTGGATGAAGAATAAGAAGTGGAGCCCAGATATTTGAGTGTAGACATTTGTTAAATTATTTCGTCTTCAATGACAATCTTTACTCACATTATTGGTTTTTATCTTCTGTGGCCATGGCTTTAGTCTTTTTATAAGAGATTATCATATTATAGCCTTTGGTAGTCTTATTTAAATTATTAAATAATTTCTGTAATTAATATTCCTTTTCTGCCAAAAGTATTTGGTCATTTGCAAATAATGGCATTAATATTATTATTTACTGATATTGCCTTTGCCATACACCAGGTGTTAAAAATCTGATAAGTTAAAATCTTATTGCTAATTTTGTTGTAGGTGCAAGGGGAATATGGTAGTATTTAAGCAATACTCAAATCTTTTAAGAGCTGGTTGCTATGTGGCGCATTCCATTCTCTTTGCATGTCCAGGACATTAAAAAAAAGAATAACGAATTCCCATTTGAGAAAACGTATAAGTATTGTAAAATTTAAGGGAATAACAAGCAATATCTCGAAAAAGGCTCACCCAATAAAAAAAGTATATGACATAAATTGTGTATTTTAACGCGATCTACATTTTTTGTGCAGTAAAATTTTGTCTATCTCTTATGGTTTACCAGTTATGCAAAAGTTGTTTACAATGAAGAATACTTTTGGAGACATTCCCAGAAAATTCAAGATATACATTTTATTTGTCATGAAAGTATCCTAAATATATGATATTGTAAACAAGATCGTTAGAGCCATTTCTGAGAAAATTAAAATTTCTGAAAAATGTTCCATGTAAAGGGTAATTTGGGGTGGGGGATTTTCTTGAAAACCTTCGTGTCGCATCTCTGGAAGATACTGAAACTAAATACCAAGTTTGGTGTTTATCCGACTGCTCGTTTCTGAGTTATGCTGTTCACAGACAGACGCACAGACACACACAGGAACACACGGACATGTTACCAAAAATGCTTGATTCAGGAGGCCTCAAAACATATATTTCCAGTGAAATCTTGGTATCGAATTTTTGTGTGGAATACAATACTTCCCGTACTTACTATACGTAGTAGAGAAAGTAAAAAGTATTCCATATTTTGAGAGTTGGTAGTGTGGACCAAACAAGAACCATTGTCACGAGAACATGGGTTCTAAAATACATACCTTAAGAGCTATTAGCACTTGTTCATCTTCTCTACTCTAATAGCACTTTGCTATTATGTACGACTTACAGCAGGCAGCAAACAAATGAAGACACATTACTCTGTCATTATCCGTGGAAACAGAATGCAGTAAACATCTGTTCGTGTTGTTACTGTAAACTGTATTCACAGTTCTGGGTAAGTGTAACACATATCTTTGTTAGTTCTAATGGAATCAGCTTGTATTTTGATAAGTTTGTGAAATGCTTTTACATTGTAGTTTTATCTTGAAATCTTTGGTATATGCAACCCCATTAATGATGTACAAACACTACAGGAAGGCGTCATCAATGCCTGCCAGAGCATCCGTGACCAACCTGGAATCTTTTAGAGAGTGCGTGATTCTCTAAGATGTCGGGCAGAAACATGCCTTACTGTGAATGGGTACCATATTGAGCACCTCCTTTAGCGATGGTTCACAAGTGCAGGTCGTATGTAATCGACCTGCACATGAGGTGAGCACATACTCACTTTTATTTATCCCAACCTTTTATAATAGATGCACGTGCTTTCGTCATACTGACAGGCAGATTTAATCCGAAGGATTCCTCCATCTATTTGTTGATAAGAATTTACATGCATTCTAAATGCATTAACGCTGTTACGTAATAGATTTAATTCATACTACTGTGAAAATGTAATTTTGATAATTATCATCGAATATATTAAGATAGATTATCATGTTAAATAAGGAACTATATTTTTTTCGCATAACAACCTATTCCACAACAGCAGCTATTGATAAGTGACTAGTGCACATGACAGTTAAGAGATGCACTATGTGATCAAAAGTACCCGGACATCCCACAAACATACGTTTTTATCTTATGTGCATTGTGCTGTCACCTACTATCTGATACTCATTATCCGCGACCTCAATAGTCATTAGACATCGTGAAACAGCAGAATGGGACACTCCGTGGAACTCACGGACTTCGAACGTGGTCAGGTCATTGGGTGTTACTTGTGTCAGAAGTCCGCACGCGAGATTTCCACACTCCTAAACATCCCTAGGTCCACTGTTTCTGATGTGATAGTGAAGTGGAAACGTGAAGGGACATGTACAGCTCAAAAGCGTACAGGCCGACCTCTTCTGTTGACTGACAGAGACCGCCGACTTTTGAAGAGGTCGTAAAGAGTAATAGGCAGATATTTATACAGACCATCACACAGGAATTCCAAACTGCATCAGGATCCACTCCAAGTACTATGACAATTAGGCGTGAGGTGAGTAACCTTGGATTCCATGGTCGAGCGGCTGCTCATAAGCCACGCATCACGCAGGAAAATGCCAAACGACGTCTCGCTTGGTGTAAAGAGCATCAACATTACACGATTGAACGGTGGCAAAACGTTGTGTAGAGTGACGAATCACGGTACACAGTGTGGCGATCCGATGGCAGGGTGTGGGTATGGCGAGTGCCCGGTGAACGTCATCTGCCAGCGTGTGTGGTGCCAACAGTGAAATTCGGAGGTAGTGGTGTTACGGTGTGGTCGTGTTTTTCCTGGGGAGGGGCTTGCACCCCTTGTTGTTTTGCGTGGCACGATCACAGCGCAGACCTACATTGATATTTTAAGCAGCTTCTTGCTTCCCACTGTTGAAGAGCAATTCGGGGATGGCGATTGCATCTTCCAACACGATAGAGCACCTATTCATACTGCACGGGCTGTGGCGGAGTGGTTACACGACAATAACGTCCCTGTAATGGACTGGCCTGCACAGAGTCCTGACTTGAATCCTATAGAACACCATTGAGATGTTTTGGAACGCCGACTTCGTGCCAGGCTCACCGACCTACATCGATACCTCTCCTCAGTTCTGCACTCCGTGAAGAATGGGCTGCCATTCCCAAAGAAACCTTCCAGCACCTGATTGAAAGTATGCCTGCGAGAATGAACGCTGTCATCAAGACTAAGGGTGGGCCAATACCATATTGACTTCCAGCATTACCGATGGAGGGCGCCACGAACTTGTACGTCATTTTCAGCCAGGTGTCCGCATACTTTTGATCACATAGTGTAAGAGGCAAAGTTATATGGATCAGGCCTTTACTAGAGTGAATATATAATGTTAAAAAGTATTGTTCGGTAAAGGGCCATACCTGAAGGATGCAGAAATACTACACCTCCCAACATCTAGTTCATCTTGTATGGAATAAGATTCGATAGCATCAAGGCTGCTTCAGCCAACGTGATATGAATGCTAATTCTGAAGTTTAGTAGACGGAGCAAAGAGAAAAGAAAAAGTCGGTAATTGAATCCTAACGGCAACAGCTTGCAAGTCGGACGTAAGTGTGAGAGTCTGAAAATGAACGTCATTACGCACTAATAGCATGACACCTCCATGAGCAGGTGAACCCTCATCCGGTGCAAGATCGTAGCGAACCGGAGTATACCCACGAAGGGTAAAAGGATCGTGAGGGCGAATCATGGTTTCCTGCATACACACGAACATAGGTGAATGGGAACGCAATAAAAGTTGTAGTTCCGCCCTATGAGATCGTACACCACGTAAATTCCAGGTCAGGATAGCCATGAATAAAAGGGATAAACGGTCTACTTAGAAGGGCGCCTCAAAATAACCCTTTGCTTAACCTTGGGCCTCGGGCTTTTGGTACGGAATTGATCAGACTCCATAGGTTCCTCGAAGGGCACACGAGCTCAGTGTCAGAAACCGATTCAAACGCCGAGAATCGGTTCTGGGTGGCAATGGGTGAAGGGCGCCGCTGCGCGCGGCTTATCCCAGGAGCATACTGCGATATTCGAAGAGGAGAAGGTGAACTTTTCTTACCGCGCGCACGCGGAGGGTCTAAGAAAATCTTCCCTACGAAGTTTCTGCTTTGTTTTCTTTTAAGTGCCTTGTGACTTCAGTACCTTAGGACCAGCTTTCTGTGCCAGAAATGGACGGCCGGATGGTAGTTGCGGTCAATGCAGTCATGGTCCAGGTCTGAGTCTTGACATCCTTCCGGAGCACTGGCGAGGTAACAACAGAGCTGAATGTTTCCGATCGCGGGAGCGAAGGTTGGCGCAAATGGTAACGCCTCCGGGCTTCGGCGAAGGAGACTTTCTGCTTTACCCGGATCTCCTGGATCGGCTTCTCGTCCAAGTACCGCGGACAGTCGGCAAATGACGCAGAATGAGACCCTCTTCAATTCAGGCAGACGAGGGCGGATGAAGAGGTACCATCGTGTGAGAGCTCACTACAAGAGGCACAGATGGAAACGGCACTCGCAAGAGACTTGCGTATGCCAAAAACGTTGCCATTTAAAACAACGCTGAGGTCTAGGAATATAGCGCCTCACCGCAATTCGTTCGTACCCTGCTGAAATACTCGTGGGCAGATCGACGCCTTCCAAAGTGATAAACAGGGTACGAGTGGGTACAAACACTCCGTCGCGTTTAGCTTGCACTCGATGAACTGCCGTTACCTTTTGGTCGGAAAGATATACGACTAGTTCTTCGTCCGACATACCATCGAGGCTGTGGGTGATGACGACGCTTCGACAGGAATTCAAGACGCGGTGCTTCTCAACACGGATGGGATAACCGTGGAGAAGCGTGGCGCACAACAAGGTCTTACTATGTTGATCGGACTTGCTCTGAACCAACAATGAACCATTTCATAGTCGAGGGCAGGAATGAACAGGACCAGGAATTGAGTCAATGCACTTCTGGATTATAAAAGGGTTCACCTTCTCGAAAGATTGTCCTTCCTCTGTTCGCTTAATGACTAAGTAACAACCAGATGTTGGGGGTGCTACTTCTGTTACCAAAACTTTTCGGCGCTTGTTCGAAATGATGGAGGAAGTGGGCTCCATAGCGAAAGAAATCCTCCACCATTGCAACCGTCTCCGACCTCGGGCTCTGACTTCCCGGGCGTTACCCCGGCTTCGGTGAGTGGTCTATCTATACCAGACTCACCCCAGGGTCACACCTCCCAGAACATAGACGGGGGACCCAATGACAGCAGCTGATGCAATAGCCCCCCGCGGGACTGGAGTTGAACAGCGGAAACGAACACAGGCGCTACATGACGACCACGGGTGATAGGGATGAGCCATTACCCACTCACCCAGCTGCGCAACCAGTGTACGGGTATCCGTCAGGCTGTGTCCACGGAGGATTAAAATAAATAGAATGTTGAAATAAAACAAAAGGTCTGTGGGCGTTTCGCACGCAAGGTAGGCCGGCGAAGAAGGAAAATAGAAGTGTGAATGAATGGACGTGGGGAGAATAAAGAAACGATGGCGAGGGGCGTCATGGAATGAATTACACAGAACGCACGAGAGCCTACCTTGCGTCCCCCGGTCACGAGGACGAACCCTTCTCGACCGGACGAGGGTGGAGGGATGATGATGGCGATGACTGGTTCGGGACCCCGGGTGCGCAAAACCCGTACTCACAGGAGGTGAGCTCCTGGAGGGGCCACGAGGGGGCGTCCCCGAAAGGAAAGATGAGGGAAGAGGAGGCACCGGGCGGCCGGATTCAGGAGCGATGGTACAACAATATCAGGGTCTCTAAGATTCAAGATATAGACACCGCGGCAGATGAGTAGGCAGACCGGGGACCCCACCCCGCACAGAGGCATCCAACATCCTTCAAAAGGGGTTCGAATATCCCCTCAGCCAGCGAAAGCCGAGGGACGGATAGAGTTACAAAGAGCATGCTTTTTTCCTCTGTCACACTGCACTGAACACCATCGCAGACACTTCCGACCCTATAAAGAGCCTAAAAAGATGAAGGATGAAATGAAATGAAGAATGAAAAGAAATGGAGGGACAGAAAATTCGGGGGCTGAAGAAAACAACATCCAGCATTCACCTGACTACCGGGAAAACCCCCCTAAAGACCCATGTGTCAGAATGGGCGGTCATCGGGATCGATCCTGAGACCTCCCGTTAGCGTCTGAGCCATCCCATCGTGATTTAATCTTAAACTCGGAATTTAATAAAAATTCCAATTGTAATCTGCATTAATCATAAACGAATGTGCTACCCGTAAAGCCGCAAGTTTAACACTTTAGCTACAGATCTCCTATCTCCTCTGCGTTAGAATATTCAACAAGCCCACCCGTGACCTATAAAGAAGAAGATAATAATACAACAATGCAAAAATCAATGTCAGAGCAGACTCTGTGGTCGTTTTTCAGTATTTGCGATTCATTTGGTACTTGACAAAGCGATCTTTCAAGCCGTTATTAGAGAGTAGTAGGTCGTGAGAAGTTTGGAGATGAATGAAAAACTGTGGTTAGTTAGATGAAGGCATCTCGGCCGGCTTTGGAAAGGGTATATGCTCTCCTATAATTCTCGTGCTGCACAAAAGCGTTCTCCCATTACTCCCGCTTTTGTCATTTGTGTTTGTGCGGGAAATTATTTTCCACCTACCGTCTCTATTGATTTGACACAGGGTGCCCCAAAACACCGGACAGTTATACAGTACCACTGCAGTATATCTCTTGTCCTTACTTCCAAAAACCTGTGCAGTGAATGGTTCACTTCGTTTGCAGTGTTTGAGAGGCAATCTCCCTTTTATGTAACTACTGAGCTCATGTAATACATTTTCTACATTTGTTAGTTTACGAGAGCTATAACTGTGTTAACCATAAATCTTTTTTAACTAAATGGCAAAATAGCTAAAAAAAATGACATTTTCAGTGTTGTGTAATCTTAGAAGTTGCAATTTTCTCTTTAGTTTCATATGTATGTTATCATTGTACGCATAATAATTACAATACAAATATTTTTACTTTCTCTATTACGTATAGTAAATAGGGGAAGTATTGTATTCCACCCAAAAATTCAATATTGAGATTTCACCGGAAATATATGTTTTGAAACCCCCTAAATCCAAAAAAATCATTTTTGGAAACATGTCCGTGTGTGTGTGTCTGTAAACAGCATAACTCTGAACTGAACAGTCGGATAAACACCAAACTTGGTATTTAGGTTCAGTATCTTCCAGAGATGCGACACGAAGGTTTTCAAGAAAATCCGCCCACCCCAGATTACCTTTTACATGGAACATTTTTCGAAAATTTTAATTTTCCCAAAAATGGCTCTAACGATTTTGATTAAAATATCATATATTTTAGATCCTTTCATGGCAAATAAAATGTATATCTTGAATTTTCTGGGAATGTCTCCAAAAGCGTTCTTCATTGTGAACGACGTTTGCATAACTGGTAAACCATAAGAGATAGACAAACTTTTACTACACAAAAAATGTAGATCGCGTTAAAATACACAATTTATGTCATACATTTTCAAGATATTGTTTGTTATTCCCTTAAATTTTCCAATACTTATACTTTTTCTCAAATTCGTTATTCATTTTTTTGTCCTGGTAATGACAAAGAGAATGGAATACTCCACATAGCAACCAGCTCTTAAAATATTTGACTATCGCTTAAAACCTACCATATTCCCCTTGCACCTACAAGAAAATTAGCAAGAAGATTAAAATCTCGATATCTCGATTAACATGAAGCATATGGAGAATAAGCGTTTGTAAAAATAGTTTGTACAAGAGTAGAGAAAGTCATGTGAGTGTAACACATCAGATTTTTTGTCAAGCAACCGCTATCCTGCGACGCATCGTTACGGAGTTATTCGCCCTGTTTGAACCGTATGCGGTAGGATAGGTATGAGAGGCACAGCCATTACACTTTGACTTTGACCAAATTTATGTTGGTATATGTGGGTTCCTTTGGAAGCGAATTCATGTGTTAGAATTTTAAACTTCGTTCTGCGTAAATATCACCGGGAAGACGTACAAAATACACGAATGAGCAAATACGTTCTTTAAGGATGTTTCAGCCACTAATTAATTTAATTTTAATTAAATATGTTAGTTGCAACATTGTAAAGTACTTTTGAAAATGAGTAGTTACCATAAAGGTTTCGTGGATTAAACTTGTAAAATTCAAATGTTGTGTGGTTTAATATTAAGGTATTTCACATCTATACACAGACAATGAATTAGGCGATAATGATCAATCAGTGCTCAAATAATGCAGGTGACTAAAGAGCTGAGATTTTTAGAATAGTTTGCTTTTCTCGATAAGTTTAATCCAGGGAAAAACAATAGACAGGCAACTCACTGCAACCGAAATTCGAATTATAAGGTAGACTTACTGCCCACTACACCAAGGAGATAGCGTCAAATTTAATGAAGAAGCCAAAACGAAATCCCATCCAATGAATAAGCTAATCTCTGACAAAGAAATAGCGATCTATGCATAACAATCGTCCATCCCAGTTATTTCATGAATCACACTCGCAATTTCAAAGTTTGCTTTCTGTGCCACATTGGGAGGAAACGGCATATAATGGAAAACAACTCAGTCTGTAGAATACACACACGCGCGCCCTTGCGGAGCGAAATAATCTTATCAACCAAAGTGCAATATCACCAAATTCTCACAAAAACACATTTTCGTGATATCGAGATTTAAAGAAGACAATGATTTTAAAAAGCCTCATTTGTTACGTTCACATATTTTTCTCTCCACTATCGTTTATTTTTATATAGCTTACACAAACTATTCTTATAAAATCTGATGTTTTTGCCTCCTTCTGATAATCGATAAATGGTTGCAGAATTAATTTCATTACATATTTATTTGTAGGTACAAAGGGAATAAAGGAAACCAAGATATAGTCAAATGTTTAAAAGCGGATCGCCATATACTGTCTTGAAATTACGCACTCTTTCCATAGCATCGTGAGAAACAAATGAATATTGACAGCACTTAAAAAAGCACGACAAAGTAATGAAAAATTTAAAACAATAACAACGGATATCTCGGAACTGTCTAATAGTAAAAGAAAGTTATTTTAGCTAAATTGTGTGCCTTAAAGATGTCTACACTCGGTGATTACTTAATTTTTGGCTATCTACCCGTTATAAAAAGTTATACAAAATTTCTTCCTAATGAAAAAAAAAATTCACAGACTATTCCTAGAAAGTAATGTTGCTTTAGTGAAAATTATTAGTCATTTTTGAGAAAATCAAAGTTTTCGTAAATTTTATTTGCATGTAAACGGTAGTTTGAGGCGGGAGATTTTTTGAAAATCTCGTTTCGCATTTTTGGAAGATACTGAACTTAACCAAATTGGTATTTGTGGTGCTCACATAAAAAAAGCACTCACACATGATCCTGTTTTAAAAATGCTTTTGTTTTAGATTAAGGAGTCTAAAAACATGTAGGCATTTCCGGTGAAATATCGACATGGAATTTTTAGGTGCAATGCAATACTTCCTCTATCTACTACGTGCGTAATAGAGAAAGTCAGGTACACTACGTGATCAAAAGTATCCGGACACACGGTTGAAAATGACGTACAAGTTCGTGACGCCCTCCATCGGTAATGCTGGAAGTCAATATGGTATTGACCCACCCTTAGCCTTGATGACAGCGTTCACTCTCGCAGGACTCTGTGCAGGCCAGTCCATTGCAGGGTATTATTGTCTTGTAACCACTCCGCCATATCCAGTGCAGTATGAACAGGTGCTTGAACGTGTTGAAAGATGCAATCGCCATCCCCGAATTGCTCTTCAACAGTGGGAAGCAAGAAGATGCTTAAAATATTAATGTAGGTCTGCGCTGTGATCATGCCACGCAAAACAACAAGGGGTGCAAGGGCCACCCCCAGGAAAAACAGGATCAAACCATAACACCACAACATCCGAATTTCACTGTTGGCATTACACACGCTGGCAGATGGCGTTCACCGAGCCTTCGCCATACCCATACCCTGCCATCGGATCGCCACATTGTGTACCGTGTTTCGTCATTCCACACAACGTTTTGTCACTGTTCAATCGTGTAATGTTGACGCTCCTTACACCAAGCGAGGCGTCATTTAGCATTTTCCTGCGTGATGTATGGCTTATGAGTAGCCGCTCGACCATGGAATCCAAGGTTCCTCACCTCACGCCTAACTGTCATAGTACGTGGAGTGGATCCTGATGCAGTTTGGAATTCCTGCGTGATGGCCTGGATAGATGTCTGTATATTACTCTTTACGACCCTCTTCAAATGTCGGCGGTCTCTGTCAATCAACGGACGAGGTCGGCCTGTACGCGTTTGTGCTGTGCATGTCCCTCACGTTTCCACTTCACTATCACATCAGAAACAGTGGACCTAGGGATGTTTAAGAGTGTGGAAATCTCGGGTACAGACTTCTGACACAAGTGACACACAATCACCTGACCACGTTCGAAGTCCGTGAGTTCCACGGAGCGTCCCATTCTGCTGTTTCACGATGTCTAATGACTACTGAAGTCGCGGATGAGTACCAGGCAGTAGGTGGCAGCACAATGCACCTAATATGAAAAACGTATGTTTGTAGGGGTGTCCGGATACTTTTGATAGTTTAGGTACTTAAACACAGAGAACTAATATGGGTCTAGCCTGAAATTCGTGTGAATAGTATGTATTGCATACCTAGACATTAGTACTGTCTGTTAGTTCACTCGAACTCTTAAGCGAAGCTGCGTTTCATTGCAAGACTGAATTCTGTTATCTACCAGAATAAAACACAGAGACTGCGTTTTTAATTAGTCAGTGTTCTAGCTTCTCAACCGAGAGGTTCCGGGTTCAATTTCGGTGCGGGCGGGAGAATGTTTCTTTAATTAGAATATTTTTCTTATGTCTGTGGAATCTTGAAGTATACACTAGGAGTATATATGGGCGAGTTTTACATTAAAATGATTAAAAACCAACGTTAAAAGATCTGATGTATTGCAGTTACATGACTTTCTCTTTTCTTGTACAAACTATTTTTACAAACGCTTATTCTCCATATGCTTCATGTTAATCGAGATATCGAAATCTTTATCATTTTGCTAATTTTCTTGTAGATGCAAGGGGAATTGGTAAGCTTTAAGCGATAGTCAAATATTTTAAGAGCTGGTTGCTATGTGGAGTATTCCATTCTCTTTGCATTACCAGGACAAAAAAATTGAAAAACGAATTTGAGAAAAAATATAAGTATTGGAAAATTTAAGGGAATAAGAAGCAATATCTGGAAAATGGTTCACTCAACAAAAAATGTATATGACATAAATTGTGTATTTTAACGCGATCTACATTTTTTGTGAAGTAAATTTTTGTCTATCTCTTATGGTTTACTAGTTATGAAAAAGTCGTTCACAATGAAGAATACTTTTTGAGACATTCCCAGAAAATTCGAGATATACATTTCATTTGTCATGAAATATCTTAAACATATGATATTTTAATCAAAATCGTTAGAGCCATTTATGAGAAAATTAAAATTTTCGAAAGATGTTCCATGTAAAGGTTAGTCTGGGGTAGGGGAGATTTTCTTGAAAATCTTCATGTGTCATCCTTAGAAGACAGTAAACTCAAGTACCAATTTGATATTTATGTGACCTTTTTTGAGTTATGCTGTACACAGACTGGCAGACACACAGACAGGCACACATACAGACATGTTTACAAATTACTTTATTTGTATTAGAGCATTCAAAGCATCTATTTCCGTGAAATCTCGGTATCGAATATTTGGGTGGAATACAATACTTCCCCTTCTTACTATACGTAGTAGAGAAAGTAAAAAGGATTCTTATATTGGGGATCAACTGAATGTCTAATCAACCTGTTGTGTTTATTATATGGAGACATTAAATGCTTACTAGTGTATGTTGTCATTTCTGTACAATTTGTTGCATAATGAGAAAATTGGACATTAGTTACTCTTAATATACGTTTTTCGACTCCTGTACTTAAATGCGTTCATTTGCTGTTAGAAATCTGAATTGAAATGAAGTCTATTTCGATATGGATTTCCGCGCTTGCGCGCTGCCCTACTCAGAGCAACTGAAAAACAGTTTATTTTTACGAAAAAAGTTATATTTACATACATTTATTTATCAGTATGTACGTATTATCAGGTGCTTCATCAATGGTTTTAATTTTATTTATCTAAAATATTTTTGCTTTTTTCTCCTCTGTACACCACCGATTTCTGTTTTAATAGGTAATACTTGGATATATGAGTTCCAGGTATTAAATTTAGAGTAGTGTTCAATACTGAATAATTTGTCTACAAGGTTGGGGCTTTCATTGTTATTTTCTCTACTACGTATAGTAAGTAGGGGAAGTATTGTATTCCACCCAAAAATTCGATACCGAAATTTCACCTGAAATACATGTTTTGAGATCCCCTGAATCCAAAAAAGCATTTTTGGAAACATGTCCGTGTTTGTGTCTGTGTGTGTGTGTGTATGTGTGTGTGAACAGCATAACTCAGAAACGAACAGTCGGATAAACACCAAACTTGGTATTTAGGTTCAGTATCTTCCAGAGATGCGACACGAAGGTTTTCAACAAAATCCCCCATCCCAGATTACCCTTTACATGGATCATTTTTCGAAAATTATAATTTTCTCAAAAGGCTCTAACGATTTTGATTAAAATATCATATGTTTAAGATATTTTCGCGACAAATGAAATGCATATCTCGAATTTTCTGGCAATGTCTCCAAAAGTATTTTCATTGTGAACGACTTTTGCATAACTGGTAAACATAAGAGATAGACAAAAGTTTACTACACAAAAGTGTAGATCGCGTTAAAATACAAAATTTAGGTCATATACATTTTTTTAATTGAGTAAACCATTTTCGAGATATTGCTTATTATTTCCTTAAATTTTCCAATACTTATACCTTTCTCAAATGGAAATTTGTTATTCATTTTTTTTGTCCTGGTAATACAAATAGAATGGAATACTCCACATAGCAACCACCTCTTAAAATATTTGACTATCGTTTAAAGCCTAGCAATTCCCCTTGCATCTACAAGAAAATTTGCAATAAGATTATCATCTCGATATCTGGATTAACTTGAAGCATATGGAGAATAAGCGTTTGTAAAAATAGTTTGTACAAGAGTAGAGAATGTCATGTGAGTGTAACACAACAGATTTTTTGACAATGAAGTTACATTTTTTGTTGCTCGCCAAACTATGAACTTGCCATACAACTTTTCATACATTTTCTTTGATTTTTTCAGGAAGTAAATTCTTGCCTACATTCCTCGCCTCCTCCAGGATATCAGGAGTTATGAACTAAATTCCACCTCTTTAAATTCATCAATAAACATTTCTCTCTCCATCTTGTAAAAGCAATACTTGCTACCTTAATCGATATTCACTTACCGAGCGGGATGGCTCAGGCGGTTAGGTGTGTGGTCCGCATTCGGGAGGTCCCGGGTTCAAATCCCGTAGGCCAATGAATTTTTTCGTGGTTTTCCTCAGTCGCCAAGGTAAATACCACGACCCAAAGTTCCATCTTAAGTGAAAAATAAGTGGTAATAGCGAATGCTATGCCATTTATCTACAGACAATGTAAGCAGTTAGAACTGGACGGGACCCTAATGCCATCTGCACGGCATGAAGCAGGTGGTTACGGGAATGAGACCTAGAAGGCTAACTGCCCATCACACGTCGTTGTAAGAGTTATCCACAAACAGACGCATCGCGATATGACCAGGGAGTTAAAGCGACATAAAATAAAATAGAGATATTCACTTGTTATCGAAGCTCATCTAAACTACATGTCAAGAAATTGATTTATCACATTTTTATTTTCTTTCGTATGCATCTAAATATTAAATATGTATTGTATATCTAAATTTCGTAGATGCGAGCTCGCCCCGTCGAAAGTTACTCGTCACTCACGTCTTAACTCCCATTATAGGATCGTCGCATAAATAACTATTACTAACTTCGACAGCATTTAAAAGTCAATCCCTTAAAATATTATTCTCTGTTCCGTGTGTTTCAGCTTGATTATGATTGTTTCATAAATAGAATATGTTAATGCAGCATTACATTGATTAGTGCAATGTTCTTAATGGAACAGTCGCGTGATTCTTCCTTTAGAATATTTATGGGTTATCTTTACGACCGATGGAAACATGCACAACGTAAACCTTTCCTTATAAGCGTTACCTTTGCAGTGTGCATGTTTTAAACATTAGCTGCATGGGATATAAAGTGGAGCGTTTGTACTGAATTGTGTTAACAGCTGGCGCTTTCCTTGCAGTACACATTTATTTATAATGCCTATTCCATCCATACGCCGCGTATTTGATATTGACCAATAACGTTTAGTAATGCCTCGGATACCAACCAATCACTGTCATTTATCTTATTATATGCTTACAAGGATGCTATATTATCCGATAAAGTGTCAACTCGTTATTTAACCTGCAGCGGTACTGTGAGGCATAACTTGTTTTAATATTGTTTGTTAGGCAGGGTTTTTGTTTTATTGAAATATTGAAATTATTGAGTTCTATACCTAGCGGGATGATTCAGGCGGTTACGTCTGTGGCATTCGGAAGGTCGCTGAAACTGTCCCATGGGTTTTTCGTGGTTTTCCCGGATCGCCAGGCGAATGCTGGTGTGATTCATATACCACGTCTGTCCTTCCTCTCCTTTCCTGTACCCATCATCTTCATTGTCATCTTTATCAGGGTTGTAGGACCAGGTGACGTTGTTCGGCGGGTTGCAGCTGGACGGTGGCTTGCGCTCTGTAAAGGTTTCTTCCCTGGCGTCGCTCAGTTAGGTCTCTCCTCAGCGTGGGGCTCCGCTCCGGGGGACCCTGGAGGTTGATGGCTTGTGGGCTGAGACCGGGTGGAGTAAGATGAGTTCTATCTGGAAACATTAGGTACCCCGTCCATGCTTGCGCCATCGACATCCGGATCTGGTCGCCCTTCCGGTCTCTCCCCCTCATCCTTCCTTCCCAGAGGTCACGTTGGAAGCATAAAGGGCCGATTGGCCGGCGTGCGGTGCTCTGCCCTGGTTTCTGGGGCCCTTCTGTGATACGTGCCTTTACCTTTACATTTATTGAGTTCTATTGTTGTGCTGGCTAGCTCAGTTCTCAGTCGGTCGAACATGCATCTCTTGTAAGGGTATGGTGCAGGTAAGGAAGGTTTCCGTGTAACATTGGTTATAATCAGGCAGAGGGGTTTTAGTAAGTAAACCATCAAGTTAGGAACGCACTGAAAGCTGGTGGCGAGGGGAGGTAAAGTCGAATGCAACTTGCAGTGCTCTCTGTAAATAAACATGAACACCCTACTGCGAAAGCACGTTGAATGCGGAAGAAGACAATGTAGATACTCGTATGTCTAGTTACTGGTAGTGGGAAATAAAGTTATTTCATTATTTAATTAAATTATTAATGTGCAGAAATCTGGATTACATGGGCTTTTCTTTTACATCGTGAGTTTTACAATGTTTTACAATATATTTTCAAAATACATTGAACATAAATCGCATGCAATCAGCACCTAGACTGTTGTATATTTTGAAAACTGCGTTCCGTATCGCCCGACGTAGCTAATACAAAACGAAATACGTATCTGACTTGAGATTCCCTGCCGCGTCGCTCGTTTTACAGATTTTTGCGTACCATGAATTCTTCTCTAGAGGATTTTTAAGTTTCTTTGTCACCCTTTCTTTAAAGTTCCACCTTTATATCTTAGTCAGTGTTTCTGAAACCTGTTATATTACCTCAACAGCTTCTGGTATTTTAGTGTGTATACTTGCAAATACGTATGTTATTTCAGTTGAAACATTTTTGAAATTATTGTGAATATATGAAAAATGCTAAAACAAAGCTGATGAAACTATTTCCCTGACTGCACGTTAGCAGCATTTTTCTGTACAGTAACAGCTTTCTCGTAATGTTGAATATAGCATAGTATACTACAGCATGTATGTATGTCCCCTACCGAGTTATAATTGTTTGTGGAACCAAGGGAAACCCATGTTCTATCCCCTTAAAATTTTATTACTTGCCGGTGCCTTGCGAAATACTTTTTTCCCGTTGTCTATAAAAGTATCAGCATCCAAAAAACAAGCTCTAATTTCTTGCGCAACTCCGTGACGACCATGTGTTAGACATGTTTAATGTATTAATGTGGCATAATGTTTAACGTGATATTTTAAACGTTTTTTGATCTCTATGTGTCATATGTTACATTTCATGGTTTAGCCATTTATTCTGAAGTTTTCCCTGCCAAAATCCGCCGCAAATGCTAATTGTGATGAAGGTTTTGGTGTGTGATTTTTCTTCACGAGGTGTGATCAGCAAATAATGTTACAAAAAAAAGTGCACAGAAAACATGTCGCATCTGAAAAGGTACGGAATACAGCCTTCAAGCCTTAGCTGCATTTTGGGCGTCTCTGCAAAGATCGTAACCATATCTGTGTGTTTGTTATTGGTGAACGTTACCTTTGTATGAATGACTTGGCTCGAACTGAATGCAGGCGACCATGCGATACTTATCAGTACGAAACTACTACGTAAACACCTGCAGACAGCAGCACTACCTCAGTGACAATTCGCTTTGACCTACACTGCATCTTTGAACAGCAGTGATGTGGCAATTCCTTTTGAACCAATGTATGCGGGATCTCAAAGCTGCATAGGACGACTTGTTTGGGCTCTGAAAAAGTAGTTATTATTGACGGAGTTGTATCATATTTCAACTGTTGGGGAGCCGAACTTGTAGTAGTTGCAACCGCACGTATAGTAACCGCCGGTAGCCTTTGCTCCAAATGTACTTTCAGGTGGCCTTTGCCCCAAGTTTAAAAAAATATTAACTTTGTAATTAAACTGTTTCTTTAAATATTTAATATTTATGTTTGCCTCGGCTGCGTCAGTATTTTTTAGAGACACGTTTCTCTTAGGCAGGGTTGTGATACGACTAAGAATGTAGGCTTACACAGATTATAATTTTACTTCAGTTGTTTTTATTAATACCTAATACGATTAAAATAACACTTCACTGATATAGACAGATGTGAGATTCTTTTTATTAATTAATTAATTAATTACACTTTTAACACGTATACTATTTTCGTCTCACACGAATACGTATTAAATCTCTCGAGGACGCACAAGCAACGCATCCAGTTATGAGCACAGTCTACAGGCAACTGAATAGATTTCAACCGTCTAAACTTGTAAATTTCTCTATCTCAAGTCTCTGATCGGCTATTCCTACTCCAATAGAATACCTTCATTTAACTAAAGCTTTTTCTGGTTGTTGATTGGCTATTTTTAAACTGTCTCAAAATTTACATATTTGTTACTCTAAGAATCACAAGCAGTACTGTTAAACTTTCTTACTCATTATTGACTCAAGGTTACCTCATTGTTACCTCATTGCTAGCAACGTAAAACTTATTATTCTTACAACTCCTACATTATTAAATTACGTAATGCATTCACATAACATTATTACACATGGATACAATAATATAAGCATATGCAATGACTGTTACATACATTTTACAAATTATTACATACACATATTTCTTTAAGGCGGGCTGTTATTGAATTTACATATTGTATAATTAGACTGAAATTATTTAAGTGTTAAAAATACTGCCTCAGCTCTCACCTGATATATGTTTAAATGATATAGCATTATAGCTTTTTATTTATTAATGTGGCTATTGTTCATTGTTATAATTATATATGCACAAAATACTGCCAGCAACCGTAATAGTATTAGTATGAGTAATTAATAGGCTAGGTCAGCCAATTGTTTTTGACCAGGGAACAGAAGGGACATCTCGCGAGCTTTTGTGCTTACCACCCCCAACAGTAACAGAATTGCAGAAGTTTATAGGCCACACGTAGGCTGGCCGACAGAGACGCGCAAATGTCTCTAGAGATTCCAAGCTTGATGGCCCGGTCACACCGGCGGTGCTCAGAGAGGCTTCCCTCTGACGGAACCGAAAAGAACTCGACCCACCTGAGGCGACTCAGAGAAGGCTGTCATCTGGCAGGCCGAGAAGAACTTTCCAACGAGGAAACGTTTGTGCCATCTGTCGAAAGAGAGAGGAAGAGAAGTCTGGGCATTCGCTTTGCCAACCAGGAAAAACCATGAAAAATCGACTGTCAGAGTGGCTGGCCCAGCAATCGAACCCAGGACCTTGTATTTTTAATTAATCCACATTCAAGTAGTGTCACTTTCCAAATAAATTATGTCTTTGAAAATATAAGTCTATGTTGTGTTCTGATTTTAGTTTTTTTTTGAGGTTCACTATTTTCTTATTTTCACTGTTGGTAGCATTGGTTAATATTCCGTAATACATTCTACTGTTCATTCATTTGGTAAATATGCCGTAATTATGGATATTTGATTTTAAACAAGAGACGAAAGAAAGTAATTGTTATTTATATATTCTGTTACGGTTTATTCAAACAATAGTCTTAAGAAATCCCACTCGAGGTTAAGAGTTTCATTAGAGAAACTCTTAACTCTCATTCTCATGGGATACCCATTATAAAATCCAAATTAATTTATGTATAGAATAATAATAATGATTCTAAATATGTTTTCATTTTTAGGAAAGCTTCAAACTCAACTGGATTATTACGTTTGAGATATTTTTGTCGTCTGAAAACAGGAGGCATTTGGATTATGAAATAGCTCATGAAATAATATACACGTACTTAAATATTTGCTAGGAAGTGCAAAACAGCTTGTTTTAAACATCAGGTGGCTCTGAAAGCCGTATCTGCAGGTTTACTCTGTAGGCATAAAATAAAGAAACTTGCTGTATGACAAAGAAGCACATATTGCAGTACACCAGCGCTCCATAGTTACTATTCGGCCACGATATGAATGCGCTTGAAAGAAGGCGCACCGAGTGCGCGTGATTTCAGTTTTTAAACAAAATGAAAGTAATGGATGTATTTAATAAGTTATTAAGCCATATTTGAATTACAATTCCAAGGGGTGGACAATGATTCACACATATATCATTCTTATGAATACATCATGTAATAATTCTCAGTTAATATTATTAGAAAATTGAGACAGTATTTTAAACACTTAAATGATTTCAGTCATATTATGTAATATAAAATATAATAACCCGCTTTAAAGCAATATGTGTATGTAACAATATATAAAAAATGTATGTAACAATTATTGTATATGTTTATATTATTGTATACATGTAATAATGTTATGTAAATATATTACGTAATTTAATAATGCAGGATCTGTGAGAATAATAGGTTAAAAGTCGCTAACAATGAGGTAACCTTAAGGCAATAATGAGCAAGAAAATTTAATAACGCTACTAGTCATTATTGAAGCAACAATAATGTAATTTTTGAGACAGTTTATAAAATAGCCAATCAGAGACTTGAAATACAGAAATTTACAAATTTAGGCGGAAGAAATCAAGTTAGTTGCCTGTAGACAATGCTCATAAGACGCGTTGCTTGTAGACAGCGCTCATAACTGGACGCGTTGCTAGCAAGCAGTGTTACTAATCAGAGGCGAGATGTGCCCTCGAAAAATTTAATACGTATTTTGCGCGAGAAAATAGTTTACGTGTTAAAAAGTGCAAGTATTTAACAAAAGAATCTCACAGCTCTGTATATCAGTGAAGTGTTATTAAAATCGTGTTAAAATTAATAAAAAAGAGTGAATTAAAAATTAAAATCTGTGTAAGCCTACATTCTTCAGCCATATCACGCCCTGTTAAGAAATTCATGTCTCTAAAAAAATAATACTGACGCAGCCGAGGCAACATAAATTTGGGACGAAGGCTACCGGGTACCATACGTGCGGTTGCAACTACTTAAAGTTCGGCTCCCCAATTGTCGAAATATAATACATCATCTTCAAACTGACTTTCCGTACGTATTGTACAACAATACAAACAATACAAACCTTCTTCAAATTGGCTCCCAAAGCTGGGGCAAATAACAACGTAAAAATAAAAAATAATAACGTAAAAGAAAAACCTATCAACTTCAAAATACCACATAAAATAATATTTACTAAAAGTATTTATATATTGTGAAAAATCAATTAAAATTATATTAATTGTGAAGGAGAAAGAAAAACAGAAATGAATAACGTCAAAAGGGAAATATGCTATAACGAAAGGACGAAAAATATTGTGTTTGCAATATTTTAAACGTTGTAAACATTGTAAAGAGAAAATCATAATTGAAATATGTGCAATGGCTCTCGCTGGCTTCACAGGAAATTTTGCATGGGCAAACCATCGAAGCCAAAGAGCTGTTTACGAAAATTTGTTGGCCTGGGAACCCTGGCGAGACGAAAAGGGCAGGTTTAACGAATACCATAGGAGAAAATCAGAGAACAATCGAGCAACTAATATTGCTAGCACCTATTCAAAAAACTGGACCCAGGGAAAATCTCTCAGCATAAGGACAGGAAAAAATCTAAATATTAATTGGCATTATTTTCATTAATAAACTATGGCACATTAGCATACCCTCTCACAAATAAGCGTCACACAGTATATTAAGAAAACACAAAAGCTCATGAAATAATAAAACAAGCATAGTACACAAACCACAAAGCTTTAAAGAAACCTTAAACAAAATATAAATTAATAATTAGCATATTAAATGAAATGCAAACCTCAACAAAGCCTTTAAATAGTGAAGACAATATTTTATTTAAATAAAACAACATTAAAGTGTACAAATCAGGATTAAACTGAATTTGTAATAAAACTTTTGATCTTAAAATTAATTTAAAAGCAAATAAAGCTGAATGCTTTAACAGCCAACATTAAAATAAGCCAAAAATATACAATTTTGAAATCAAGCATCGAAGATAAGGATTAAAAAAATAAAACAACAAGAAAGCCATACTCATTCAAATAATAGTCGTTTCAGGGCAACATTTTAACAACTTTATATACTGCAAAGCCATCAAAATCTAATCTGATAAAGAAAACCTCCAAAAACTATGTTGTACACCAAGATTCCTTTAAATTTTGGAATCGATAACTTCCCCTTTATAACACCACATTTATATAAATAATTAGATTACCAACGATAGAACAAATATTAGTAATGGATGAAAGAATTACATAAACTTAAACCCTGAAACAACTTCATAAATGATTTAAAGATGTATGAACTTAACCACAAACAGGTAATAAAACAGTTAAACGAAGTAAAGTATAAATAACGACAAACACATGCATAAGGGACAGAACTGTACACGAGTGCAAGCCAGATCAAAGCTTAATTTAACATAACTCACTTGACGGTCAAACAGACAATACTTCAGCAAACAAAGGGATAAAAATTGCCCAACACCAAAAAGCGGCGAACACAGCTGAAATGACAATAATCCGACCAGAAGTAAAATGGAAAAATATATCTGCTTAACTGTATATCCCCTACAGTGCATCTGTTTGGCTCACCTCTTTAAAGCTAAGAAAAATTCAATGACACAGCATTTATTGAATTTGTAATATAACAATCCTATCCCTAATACAGAACCAAAATAAATATAATTTCAAAAATGTAGCAATACACAATTATTTCTCCAAGTGACAACACACTTTCACATATCCGCTTTCAAATGGCGCAATTAACGTGCTTCTTTACAGCAACTATTAATGTTGCCTAAGCCAAAACCTGACGATTAACAAATGTAACGAAGACCAAGGTTTTGGTTTAATGAACCCTAAAATTACTTAAATTTGGGTTCAAAGCCACAAGTACCTTTGCCGTTTACTCAAAAATACAAGTTAAGAATTAGCCGAATATAGACGGAAATAACATTAACACTTTCATAAAATCTAAACACTTAAGTAAATTTAAGTGTAACTTTGCAATAAGACTTTAATAAATTCAAAAAGCCAAAAGCAATAACCATATCTTATAAAGCCCATTCACAAAGAAAAACATATGAGTCGGCAGATTCTAGCCTACATGGCGAATTTATAATTTAAAGTAATACGTAAGCCATTTATCTATTGACTAGAAAATAGAGAAACTGAATACAATTAAATAGCTACATAAAATAATACTATATCTTAAAGTTCACAACCAGTCACTTACGTTCGCCTTTGAACGTAATCTCTGAATATTACGGTAAATCCCATTCAGCTTTAAAACAAGAAAGAAAGAAAATGAGCTGAGCAACTAGATCTTACCTTCATATGAACAGGAGTAGAGAAATCCTTCCTGAACACACTCAAAATTCACGCCACCGACTGAAAAGTACTTTGAGTAATTAACATTAACCATGATGGCATGCAGAACAAACTCCCCAAATATCGCCATCTCCGACGAAAAAGACGCGAAAACAATAAACAGCCATCTCAGTCCCACTGAGAGAGATACACACACAGTCTCGCTCTTAGTAACGACGTGCCAGTTCTCTCTCTCGAGCGGCCAGCAAGCCACGTCAGGGGACACGGGAAGCCACGCCCCAATCCAAGGAGGTCGTCGAGCGAGAGAAGCGGTAGTGAGGCGGACAGAGAGATCGAAAAAGCACAACGCAAGCGACTGGCAGTAAAGATAACAATTTCACAGTTAAAATACAATAATCAGTACGTGGGTTAAAATGCATTTGAATTGTTAGCGTATTATTTATATTATGTGGATTATTTAACTTCTGAAATTTGTAGATAAATTGTAATTTATTTCGTTATACTTATCAACCAAGCTGCGATAAGTAAAATACATTCAGCTTTCTTATTACTTAAATAAAAGTTTTCACAAAGACGACGTCGCCTTGTGCAACGCTCAATTCAAGTATTTACTTGCAAGGCCAATTATATTACTTTGTATGCAAGGGAGAATCAATGATTAATTGTTGAACTAATATAAAGAATCAACAAGCAGAATTATAAAATTGTAAGTAAGTCAAATCGAATTAAAAAGGTAATATTGTTGTACGTTTTATCATTCACACTGCCCGTGAAAAATTAAATTACTTTTCAGTGAAAATTACTATTGCTGCTCTTATTTAAATGTCTTCCTTAAAAATACGCAATGAAACCCTGGATAAGAGTAGATTGCGATTAACTGAGCTATACACCGGACAAACCAATAAATTAAAATACAGTTTCAAAGAGATTCCAAAGCGCAACAGACCCTATTTTTCGACAAGGATCATTTCTGCTAAATTATGCAGGCACGATACCTTGTACCAAATGATTTTATCACCGCGGTAAGTTCAAATCGGGCAATTACAAGTTACAGCATCCGAGACTACCAGATCATCAGAGAACTACAAGATCAACCACTTTTCGAAGCAAAAATCCCGTTTCACTTTCCGGCTGTCGTACTGAGGATCCAGGGATTTCCGGCTCTGGAGTGGCGACTTTAAGTCGGCTCTACCCACACTTTCACCTCTGACTTTCTCATGTGAAGGACCTTCATGACCCAACTGGTTCGGAGTCCAGGTAAAATCTGTAGGTCCTCTCATTCCACCATCATCCTCATCATCACCCTTCCATCGGAGGCAATGGATTCCGTCCGCTGGGTGCCTTCACCTCAGAAATGGGTCGTCATTTATTGGTGGAATGAGGTATCCCCCGAATGTCATAGGCCATATGTGGAGCGTTAGCAACGACATGACAATTACATGATTTTCTTTAACGATAACAGTTTCTTAAAGTTCTGCGGAGTTCATAATGCCAAGAATATATATTTTTATTTTTTATTTTGCTTGACGTTTAACGCCCTTTAACTGGATAGCTCATTTCGTACGATGAAAGTTACTGGACATTCCTCTTCTCAGAATACGGAAAAACCTTATCTGGGCAACTTACACTAGCCGAAATTCAAACTCCGGACCTCTTGAATGTAAGGCAGAACACGCTACCTACACCAAAGAGACGGACAAGAACATATTATTTTATCCATTTGACTTTAATTGCCATAAAATGAAAGTGGTTTCAAATGGTTAAGGTTTGCTGTTGCGAGAACCTTTTCTTTCTCCACCTTATTTGCAAGTATCGCACCATACGGAGACAATGAATGTGTGGCGCGGCAGCTCTTATTAGACCAATGCTGACCAACCCGATTGTCGGTATCACGCACAAAGGCCTACGGCAGAGGTGGACGATCATCTAACTGATATGGTGAGATTATGCCGTTAGCACCATGCCTCCCACAGTCGAAATGTGGACTTATAAGACTCACAAACACCTTCAAATTTCTCACGCTGCTGAGGGCAACCATCCTATACACAGGTAGAAAAATCCGCACCCATATGGACACTTTTTGCGTGACTTTTGTTTTGTCTCATTTTACCACATTATCAGTTAGTATATTTGTTTAACATAAGAAATGCAACTTGAAATAAGAAAGTGCAATGAAGTTTATGGTCTTATAGGACACCAATCGTCTGGTATCATGCACCTAAAGATATTATACAGGTTATTCTGTCTGCGTTAGAAATGTATACTGAATATTCTACATGCTGGTGATGTTACATTGGAGAGCAATGATATGGATAAGTTGAAAAAGATATTGTCTTTTACGTTGTTTGCACCAGTTTGAAGAAGATGTATTTCTGTTACGATGTTTGCAACACGCTTTGGACGTCAATTTGAAGTAGGTCGTATTGAAGGAGTTGTATTATAGTTCAACTGTTGGGAGCCGAACTTGTAGTAGTTGCAACCACACGTATTGTAAACAGTTTCCGGTAGCATTCGCCTCAAATGTACTTTCAGGTGGCCTTTTTCCCAAGTTTAAAAAAATATTAATTTTGTTATTAAACTGCTTCTTTAAATATTTATGTTTGCCTCGGCTACGTCAGTATTTTGTTAGAGACACGTTTCTCTTAGGCAGGGTTTTGGTACGACTAAGAATGTAGGCTTACACAGATTTTAAGTTTTATTTCACTCCTTTTTATTAATCCTTGACACAAATTCAAATAGCACTTCACTGATTTCGAGAGCTGTGAGATCCTTTAATTAATTACTTGTACTTTTTAACACGTAAACTTGTTTTTCGTCTCACACGAATACGTATTATATTTCTCTATAGGACGCATCTTGAATCCGGTTACTATCACGGTCTGCAGGCACCTGAATAGATTTCAACCGTCTAAACTTGTAAATTTCTGTATTTCATGACTCCAATAGAATACCTTCATTTAACTGAAGCCTTGTCTGGCTGTTGATTGGCTATTTTTAAACTGTCTCAACATTTACATTATATCTGCTCTAATAATGACTAGTAGCATTTAAACTTCCTTACTCATTATTGCCTCAATGTTACCTCATTGTTACCTCATTGTTAGCAACTTTAAACCCATTTCTCACAGCTCCTACATTATAAAATGACGTAATACATACACATAACATTATTAAACATGTTTACAATAATATAAACATATAAAATGACTATAATATACAGTTTTAGATATTGTTACATACACTTATTGCTTTAAGGCGGGCTGTTATGGAATTTACATATTATATAATTTGATTAAAATATTTAAGTGTTAAAAATACTGCCTTAACGTCATCAGATCACAATATAAGTGTGTGACTGTATAAGGTATAGACTATACAACGAAGGGGAACACATCGCGCACTGCGGGAGATTTAATGCAGCTACAACCACCAAAACGAAGGGATGAAGTGAAGGAACCACAGTTTGCTACAGGCCGTAGGCAGACAGGCCACAGAGATGCGCGGATTGGATTGAGAAGCAGAAGGGATACGGCGCCGATCCAGGAATGGAGATACTGTACCGTCGCCCCACGAGGGGTCTCCCCGGGGGAGGGATGAGCTGAAGAGAGACACTGGGTGGCCAGAACCAGGAGTGATGGCACAGCAATGACAGAGTCCTTACAGTTTCCTTTATAGACACCCCGGCAGTCGAACATGCAGCCTTAGCCTCCAGTCGTGTACAGGGTCCAACGCTCTCTACGGGCGGTCCGTATATCCGGACAACAAGTAGAGGGCCAAAGGACGGAGAAAGTTCAAGAGAGCATTCTTTTCCCCTGCCACGCTGCTTCAAAACACAGTCGCCGACACTTCCAACCCTGAAACAGATCTAACGGGTGAAGGATAAATGAAATGATTAATGGAACTAAGTGGAGGCGTCCCCGGGAGGGAGGGATGAGATGAAGGGAGACACCGGGTGGCCAGAAACGGTAGTGATGACACAGCAATGACAGGGTCCGTACAGTTTCCATATATAGACGTCCCGGCAGTCGAACAGGCAGACTGGGCACCCAGCCTCATACAGGGTCCAACGCCCCAAGGGGCGTTCTTATACCCGACAACCAGTTCGAGGATGGAGAAAGTTCACAGAGAGCATCCTTTTCCCCTGCCACGCTGCTTCAAAACACAATCGCCGACACTTCCAACCCTGAAACAGACCTAACTGGGTGAAGGATGAATGAAATGATTAATGGAACTAAATGGAGGGACAGAAAGTTCAGGGGGCGAAAGAAACCACTCCAGCATTCGCCTAAATACCCGGGAAACATTGTCCAGAGTGGATGTTCGCCGGGGATCGAAACCGGGACCTCTCAAATGCGGGCATCGACGTTACCGCCTGAGCCATCCCGTTCGGTGAGATGCACGGAAGTCCCTAACATTTCCTGGCTCGAATACCCGTTCAACTACTGGAGCTGCTTAGGGAGGGCGATGAACGACCCGTCCAACCAGGCAACAATTAAGTGTCTATGGGGAATACTCTTACTTTGAAGCAAGACTCTGCGACATCTATCCGGCACCGTCATTCACCATGAAACCTAGAAGAACACCGGAAACAGGAAAAGGAAACGGAATGAAAGAGAAATGAGGGAAACGAAATCATGGTAGATGAATTGAGGCAGTATTTTTAACACTTAAATGATTTCAGTCAAATTATAAAATATGGAAATTCAATAACAGCCCGCCTTGAAGCAATATGTGTATGTAATAATTTGTAAAATGTATGCAACAGTCACTGTATATGTTTATATTATTGTATCCATGTGTAAGAATATTATATGAATATATTACGTAATTTAATAATGTAGGAGCTGTGAGAATAATAAGTTAAACGTTGCTAACAATGAGGTAACCTTGAGGAAATAATGACTAAGGAAGTTTAAATGCTACTAGTCATTATTAGAGCAGCAATAATGCAAATTTTGAGACAGCTTAAAAATAGCCAATCAACAGCCAGAAAAAGCTTTAGTTAAATGAAGGTATTTTATTGGAGTAGGATTAGCCAATCAGAGACTTGGAATACAGAAATTTACAAGTTTAGACGGTTGAAATCAAGTCAGTTGCCTCCAAACGGTGCTCATAACCAGACGTGTTGCTTCTAAACAGTGATCATAACCAGACGCGAGATGTGTCCTCGAGAAATTAATTATGTATTCGTGTGAGACGAAAATAGTATACATGTTAAAAAAAGTGCAAGTATTAAATAAAAGAATCTCACAGCTCTTGATATCAGTGAAGTGCTATTTAATTTATGTCAAGGATTAATAAAAAGGAGTGAATTAAAACTTAAAATCTGTGTAAGCCTACATTCTTGTCACATCACAACCCTGCCTAAGAGAAACGTGTCTCTAACAATAATACTAACGCAGCCGAGGCAAACATAGATATTAGATATTTAAAGAAACAGTTTAATTACAAAGTTAATGTTTTTTTTAAACTTGGGGCAAAGGCCACCTGAAAGTACATTTGGGGCGAAGGCTACCGGAAATTGTTTACTATACGTGCGGTTGCAACTACTACAAGTTGGGCTCCCCAACAGTTGAACTATAATACAACTCTTTCAATACAAACTACTTCAAAATGGACATTCACCTCCCTACCAGAGAAAACCACTAAAAACCCATACTCAGAGTGGGGGTAACTCGCTGGAAGAGACTACATAGCCGATAGCAAGGCCAAGCTCCTTCAAGTTTGAGCCTGAGGAACTATTGCTTCCAATAGGATACTTGGATGAACTGCGCTAGAGAGTGCAACCTAGTATTGGGCATGCTATGAAAAGCTGCTTAGGGAAGCTATTTTGTTCTGCGGCAGATAATGTATCATTGCCAGGGCTCGAACCTATGCGCATTCCATGACAGAGCATTACACTTAAAACCGCTGTGTCGCTGAGCAGGGCGTATGTTAGCGCTGTGTCAAAAGAGTATGAACTCCTTGGACGATAGGCAAATTGGGGCACAAACAGTGTTTCCCTCCAGCGGCAACCCTTAATTAGGTAATGCAAATGTTGCCAACCACGCGCATGCGTGATAACAGGAGGTTGTTTACGTAGCAAAGGCATTGCTATTCACTTACGTGCTATACAAATTACAGGAAACTTTAAACATAATATAATATGTAATATATAAATTCAATAACAGCCCGCCTTAAAGCAATATGTGTATGTAACAATATATAAAAATGTATATAACAGTCATTGTATATGTTTGTATTATTGTATCCATGTGTAATAATGTTATGTGAATATATTACGTAATTTAATAATGTAGGAGCTGTGAGAATAACAAGTTAAACGTTGTTAACAATGAGGTAACCTTGAGGCAATAATGAATTTGAAAGTGTAAATGCTACTAGTCATTATTGGAGCAACAATAATGTAAATTTTGAGACAGTTTAAAAATAGCCAATCAACAACCAGAAAAAGCTTTAGTTAAATGAAGGTATTGGAGTAGGATTAGCCAATCAGAAACTGAAAAGGACAAACATTTACAAATTCAGAAGTCAGTTGCTTGTAAACAGTGTTCCTAACCGGACGCGAGACACGTCCTCGAGAAGTATAATACGTATTCATGTGAGACGAAAAATAAGTTTACGTGTTAAACAGTGCAATTAATTTAATAATAAAAAATCTCACAGCTCTCTCTATCAGTGAAGTGTTATTTAAATCGTGTCAAGCATTAATAAAAGGAGTGAAGTAAAATTATAATCTGTGTAAGCCTACATTCTTGTCGCATCACAAACCTGCCAAGACATTCATGTCTCTAACAATAATACTGACGCAGCCGAGGCGAACATAAATATATAATATTTAAAAAAAAACAGTCAAATTACAGAGTTAATTTTTTTTTTTTTAAAAACTTGGGCGAAGTCTACCGGAAACTGTTTACCATACGTGCGGTTGCAACTACTTCAAGTTCGGCTCCCCAACAGTTGAACTATAATACAACTCTTTCAATACAAACTACTTCAAATTGACGTCCAAAGCCTACGGCAAATAACGTAACAAACCATATTCTCAAGCGAATAATAGCTCTGATTGGTTGATTCCTAATACATCATTTAATTCCACTGGTTAATATTGTATGACATAGCTACGTGTGCAGGTTTTGCAACAGTTTACAAGCTTGCGGGAAGGTGGGGTAGTTATGGCTGCTATCACTAGAGACCGGGACCGTGACAGGTGTGCAGGAAATTTCATATCTGCTTGAATAACACTAGTGCTTCCTTTATTTTTTCACTAGGATGGTACAGGTGGCTCTTATCTCTGGACCTGTTTAACAGACGTGTTTGCCAAGCCTCTAGTAACTACATTCCTTATAGGGATCACGATGCAGTAGCCGCAGTTTATGAACACGAAACGTGTTAGTACGCTGTTGATACATGAAAGCCGCTAGATAGTTGGCGTTAAAAGGGCCTAGGAATGTAGCGCTAAGTTGCTAGCTAACACTGTCAAAACTTGTCAAACAGCGATAAATCGTGCCTGCCTGCTACGTTTCTTAACAACCTACATAATAGCAGATAAATATCCGGTGAGGCGTTTAACATTCAATCTTGTGCATGTGAAGCAGTAATTTTCACTCAGTCGAGCATCACGCGATTGAAATCTACATCCAAATAACAGGAAGGGAGAACCACAATCTCTATTATGAGGCCTTTTTGGCATGAACCAATCTGTCTCACAGCTCAGACACAGTTAAGTATGTTCTCAACAATCCCATTAAGCGATTCTAGAGCCTGCTCTCTACATCTATATTAATTTCTCAGAAACTCTTGTGAGAAGATCTATACGCCTTATTCCAAAATTTAGCTGTAACTTATAACATTACTTTATAAAATATTTATGTATATTCAAACTATTTAAACGTTTCGTTTTATGCAAATTTAGACGTTACGTTTCTCTATACTGAGTGTTGATTTCAAACTGTCATGACGCCATTGTTTTCAGTTAGTTTTTTAGTTTCTCTACCACGTATAGTAAGTAGGGGAAGTACTGCATTTCAGCCAACAATTCGGTACCGATATTTCAGCGGAAATACATGTTTTGAGGTGTCCTGAATGCAAATAAAGCATTTTTGGAAACATGTCTGTGTGTGTCTTTCTGTGAACAGCATAACTCAAGAACGAAAAGTCGGATAAATACCAAACTTGGTATTTGGGTTTAGTATCTTACAAGGATACGTAACCAAGATTTTCAAGAAAATCCCCGACCCCATACGACTCTTTAGATGGAACATTTTTCGAAATTTTGTTTTCTCAAAAATGGCTCTTAACGATTTTGATTAAAATATCATACGTTTAAGATATTCTCATGGTAAATGAAGTGTATATCTTGAATTTTCTGGGATTGTCCCCAAAAGTCCTCTTCATTCTGAATGAGTTTCGCATAACCGGTAAGCCGTAAGAGATGGACAAACTTTTACCACACAAAAATATAGATATCTTTAAAACACACAATTTAGATCATATAAATCTTTTTTCCGAGTGAACCATTTCCGAAATATTCCTTGTTATTTGTTTGAATTTTCCAATAATTATACTTTTTCGTTCTTTTATGTCCTGGACATACGAGAGAATGGAATGCTCTACATAGGGATTGTGCTTAAAGGATTTGACTACCTCTTGAAGTCTACCACATTCCCCTTGCACCTTCAAGAAAATTAGCAATAAGTTAGTTTGTGAAAATGTTTATCTCAATTAATATGAAGTAGGTGGAGAATAAGCGTTTGTAAAAATCGTTTGGACAAGAGTAGAAAAAGTCATGTGAGTGCAACACAACAGATGTTTGATGCATGTGTCAGCTCTAAGGGGAAGGACGTACCGTAGTACACGCGTGGCAGAGAAGATGCCTACTTAGCACGGCGTTCGATCCGAAGAGTATAATGCAGTAATGGCATTAATACCTAAACCAAATAATGTGTCTTTAGTGTCATATAAAAAGCGTAAAACAAAATAATCAATCAAAGACGTTAATCTTAGTGGCATAACCCTACCAACGTCCATTCATTCTGCAAGATGTTTTTTTTTTTCATTCGCAGAAGGGAGCCGCAAAATACACTGTTGACAAATTCGTGTTCCTTACGCTGGCGATGATAAAGTACCCCGTTTGCAGGGTTTACGGATCATCGATATCGATAAAGCAGAACACTGCGAAAAAGAGGTTTAAGTAAGTCACACACCGTACAGATGACAATCAAAAAGGCTAATTACTTAGAAGAAATAATTCAAATCGTAATATTATATTTATAACTAAAGGATCAAAGGGTAGTTTAAATAAAATATTAGTTTTGGAAATTAATGACAAGGTTTTCTTTGCTTTGTAGTTTTAACAATTGAACTTATTTTGCCCACTTTTGCTACGACGTAGAAGGTTCTCGCGAACACCGTGCTTGATCGGCAACTTCTCCGACGCACGAGTCCTGCGCCTCTGCGAAGTACTGGGTGGACTGAATTCTAGGCTCAGCGGCTAGACAAGTGACGTCATAGGCATGTCATGGTATACTTCGAAATGAACACCCAGGATTTATACCTAAAGCATTTTTTGTTAATTTGATGGAAAGACACTGTGGAAAAGCATAAACCAAAATTGCATTCCACTTCACTTAATTGAAGTAGTAGGAAATATTAAAAAAGACGCAAAAAATGCAAATATATGGGTGAAAAGGTCAAAGGACAGAATAAGTAAATTTGGGTTTAAGATATGACTTAGTTTGTCGCCACTACTTTTTAACATTTTCGCAGAGAAAATAGATAATGCATGGATGCTATTCAGTTTTATTCTAGAAATTTTAATAACTATATTTTTTCTCACAGTTTTGTTTATTGATGATGAGGTTGTAATCTCTAAGCCTTATAGCAACTTTCAGAAATCAGTATATGAATTGAATAAAATATCAATAAAATACGACATGAGGATTTCAACAACTAAGAGTAAAGTTATACATTTTATAGGCAAAGAAAGTACAAGATCAAGAATTGTTGTAGGAAATAATATAATAGAACAAGTAGACAAATATATGTAATTTCTGAGGTGTCATATCTTTTCTAATATTATAAAGAGAGAAAATGTGTATGCATGTATGTATGTATGTATGTATGTATGTATGTGTGTATGTATGTGTGTATGTATGTGTGTATGTATGTATGTATGTATGTATGTATGTATGTATGTATGTATGTATGTATGTATGTATGTATGTATGTATGTATGTGCAGTGTAGTCTCAAAAACTACTCAACCGATATGGATAATTCTTTCACCATTGAAAAGCCTAATTCGTTCTGACGGACATGGAGATATAACTCACCTAATTTCATTTAATAAATTACTAAAAGTTTAAAATGGATTTACAAAGCTCTTGTAATTGAATACGAACACATAGGAGTTATAAAACAAAATGCTTGTAAAGAAGTAGTTGCACTCCACAGAGTATAACAACAAATGCAGGTTACAATTTATTGCAAGAAATATACATAGATGGCTTTGATATAATATTTCAAAAATCCAGGGGAATTTAAAAAACAACAATCGATTCCTTGTTATATTTGTTTCTTTGATTGACATTTGTCAAATACTGTAGATATTTGTGTAATGAAACAGTGCCAAACCTCTGAATAACCTCTGTTCCAATTCTATAGATGTATACATTGAAGTTTCTGTATGTAAAAACCTTCTAATAACCCTTCCCTTGTACTTATGTTGTCGCCGTAATCTGTTCGTGTTATCTTATTTGCTGGGCGCCTGTTATTGTTTTATTATATTTAAATTTGGATTCTATGTCCTCCGGCTAGCTATTATTACCCAATCGAGCAAATATCTCTGAGCAGGGCGTGTAAACGGAAAGAAGTTGTTACTAAAAGATAACACTGATAAAAGAATATGTTTTCACACTTTTATTTCCGTCACACTTAATTATTTTTTTATCTTTAATCTTGATACACGCCTGACTGAAACTGTTATATTTCCAAATGTAATTCCTGTCGTATTAGTTGCCGCGTACTTCACATTTTGTAACTAACTTTAGACGCGAGAGATTCTTCCAAACTGTATGACGTGTACCTCGTGAATTATTCTTTAGAACTGCGTAATGTGTACCTCGCGAGAGATTCTGTAGAACTGCGTGAAACATGCTTATAGCTCGAGAATGCTTAAAGATTATATTAGAGCTGCTATTCGTTACTAAATTGCGCCAACATTAGCGTCTGTTTTGTCAGCCAATCATAATTACTAACACATATGCTCTAGGGAAGATATTCCCTCCATTTCTAAAGAAAGGCACGCTACCCTGACGTCATTTGTTTGTCTCTTTTTAGTGATAAACAACTCACCCCCTCGTTTCATTGTTATCAACTCTATTGTCAGTTTCAGTGAGGCCGTGTACACTTATTTCCTAACAATGCTTATGGCTAACAAACATCTGAAATCATTGTCATACAATAATGTTAGTTTACACTACAATCACTCGGCATTCACAGTGTTGTGATATAAAATACTGCCTCAATGTTCGCAATGCAGTTCGTTAGCAGGGCATGATAAATAATTGTATAAAGATAGAGAACTGCTAACATTAGAAACCAGTGAACCGATATTTTATGACAAGAACCGCAAAGATTTGTTTTGCTCGATGGTAGCAGACTATGTATCTTTTCCAAAGCGGTTAACTTGGTTGCCTGGGAGTGCAGAATCGTATTTCTTTGTATACGTTAGAGATTTCTGCGTACTGTGAAAATCGTGTAGCTTTTATTATTAACTATGGGACCAAACAGAATGTAAGAAGCTTTGAAATTTAAAACACTATAATTACCTAATAAGTTATTCGACCATTCCGACCAAGGATTCCTTCACCACTAAAGGGTATATCTAGACTATGTAGCATTTCCAGAACTTAGAAGACTGTCGGGGTAGGGGAGAGGTTGAGGAAGTCAGACGTTCCGCCGATGTTTCATATGCTTTGCGTGAACATCGGGGGATTTTTCGTCCGTTATTAGTAACAACCGAGCATAGAATCTGAGGCAGTATTTTTAACACTCGAATAATTTAAATTGTATTATATAATATAAAACTTCAATAACAGCCCGCCTTGATGCAATAAGTATGTAATAATTTGTAAAAATGTATATAACAGTCATTGCAAATGCTTATATTATTGTAAACATGTTTAATAATGTAATGTGAATGCATTGTGTAATTTAATAATGGAAGAGCTGTGAGAATAATAAGTTTAAAGTTACAAACAATGCGGCAACAATGAGGTAACCTTGAGGCAATAATGAGCTTGAGAGTTTGAATACTATTAGTCATGATTAGGGCAGCAATAACGTATATCTTGTGACAGTTTTTTAAAATAGCCAATCAACAGCCAGAAAAAGAGTTAGTAAAATGCAGGTATTCTATTGGACTAGGATTGGCCAATCAAAGACTTGAAATACAAAAAGTTAAAAGTTTGGACGGTTGAAATATGTTCAGTTGCCTGCAGACCTTGGTAGTGACCGGATGGAGGATGTGTTCTCTAAAGAAATATTACGTATTCGTGTGTAACGAAAATTAAGTATACGTGATAATAAAGTACAAGTTTTAAATTAAAGAATCTCACAGCTCTTGATATCAGTGTAGTGCTATTTAATTTGTGCCAAGGATGAATAAAAAGAAGTGAATTTAAACTTAAAATCTGTGTAAAGCCTACATTTTGTCGTACCACGCCCTGACTAAGAGATACATGAATCTAAAACAATACTGAGGCAGCCGAGGCAAACACAAACATAAATAATATATATATATATATATATATATATAGAGAGAGAGAGAAGCAGTTTAATAACAAAGTTAATATAATATTTTAAAACTTGGAGCGTAACAACAAATATACATCTTCAAAAATCAGTTTCTCATACGTAGTAGCATATTACGTAACAAATAATCCACTTCAAAATTGACGTTCATATATGGAGCTAATTAAATAAATAAACTCCAAGACAATAACTACTTCAAGTTGGCTTCACAAGCATGAGTCTAATAATTTACGTAACAATAATTTACGTAAATAAATAAACTCATTCAAAAACTCCTATCAAAACAGTAAATATAATAACTACTTCAAATTAACGCCCAAAGCGTGGTGGTGCAAAAACTCAAACAACAAACTCCTTCAACTCAAAAAACTTCAGTAGAAAATTATCCTCTTCAAGTCTTCTTGACTTTGTTATATTCTTTGTGAATATCCTTGGCTGTGTTATACTCTCTGCATCTCCATAGTTGAAACTAGGACGAAAATAAATAACCAATACAGCTGGAGTCTACTTTCCAGTTTATTTTAATACATTTTATGGTGCCGGAAAAACCAAGGACCTGTGGAAGGTACTAGGTAAAGCACTGGTGAACGAGGAAGAACTAAACACTGCCCTTGTGGCAATATAAGCCCCATAAATTCCAGATCGATCACCCAGGACTCAGATTCTACAGAACCACTGACACCAGCCCACATCCTGACAGGTCGAAAGCTCACCAACATTCCGAGCGGACCTGAGCCGATGTCGGCTATGCATCTGGCAAAATGTCGCGGACGATTTCTGGAAGCCTGGACGAGGGTGTATCTAATGGAGTTGAGGAGCGTCCATCAATTCCGGTGACCCTAAGATATTGCACCACATTGTAACTCAACAAGTCCAGGAACGGGAAGATTTACTAATTACCGTTGAGTGGAATAATCAGAAGAAGAAAAAAGAAAGACGATAAGGCGATCCCGACACGTCAGAGAGTGATGTAAGCGGATATGTTCATTAAGGCATGGCAATTAGCGTTAGGCGGTAGTAGGCTGAGCAGCCAGCATACATGCACTGGACACAGAGTCGTGCAGTAGGTGTGCACGGGTGAGTTTCATGCAGTGAGCGTGAAGCAGGGAGCACAAACATTACTCGTGTGGTCTCGTAATGTAAGCCGGTGCCGATAAGGTGGTCGGGAATGACCGGTATATTCTGGAAACATTGAGTTTAGCAAAAATTAATTTCACGTGATCAAGCAGGCTTCCGCACAGGCTACATCACGGTAGACCACCTACAGACGGTCAAACAAACCACCATACATTCATAGATTACACAAAGGCCTTCGACGCGGTAGAACACAGATGTGTAATATAGGTAATAGAAAGGCAAGGAATCGAGCCAAAATACGCTCTGATATTAGTTAACCTCTACAGGAAATCACAAGCCAAAGTAGCCACGAAACGAGAGGGACAAAAATTTAAAATAGGAAGGGAAGTGCGGCAAGAAGACCCAATTTACCCGAAGTTATTCGCGAGCTTACTGGAAGAGAGATTCTGAGAACTGAACTAGGGAAAGAAATACGGTAGCACAGTAAATGGGTACAGGCTCACAAACTTAAGATTTGCCGATGACATTGGGCTATTCGGCAGTAATGCCAAAGACATGCAAAATATACCCAGGAGCTAAACAACTGCTGCAAAAAAGCCGGCCTATCAATGAACATGAACAAAATACAAGTTATGACAAATAGCCAAGATAAATCAATCATAATTGACACCAAAGTACTACAGTAGTACCAGAATACGTATACCTAGGACAACGGTAGGAATGCAGAAGAACTAAAAGGCAGAATAGCAATAGCATGGGAATCATTTTGGGTCCTGAAATTCATTCCACTGGACGAGAAACTCAACCGGAAAATAAAAATTAAAACACTAGACTCCTGCATAGTTCCATCATTGCTATACGGATGCCATACTTGAAATTTGACGGAAACTCAAAAGAAACGTATTCAAGTTTGCCAGAGAAACATAGAGAGGAAGGTGTTAGGACTATCCGTCATAGACAGAGGTGCCCAACAGCAGTTAAGGGAAAGAACAAAACGGGAAGATGTATCTCTACGAGCCACCAGTTTGAAATGGAAGTAGGGAGGCCACGTGGCGAGACTCCAGTACAACAAATGGCATAAATTTCAACCATTTGGACCCTCTACATCGGCAAGAGACGAAAGGCAGACCCGGAACAAGATGGGACGACGCCTTCAAGAAAGCAGTAGCAGAACACTGGACAAGGACTGCACACGATCGCAGCAGCTGGAGGGTCATGCGAAGAAGGCAGAAAATACGAAACACAACCCCTAGTGTCCGATGAGAATTAAGGGAAGAAGTGTGCGAAGTGAGGAACCCCAAAAAAGATCATGAAATGCTGATCGCAAAGAAGTGAGTGAACAGTAATGCCAACTGTGGAAGAAAGAACGCAACGAAAAATACCACCTATGTGGACTACCTCCCTGCACGAGTGATATCGGGATACCCCTCGCAAGAGGAG
The DNA here is from genome assembly GCA_030765065.1 of Deroplatys truncata. Taxonomy (NCBI): domain Eukaryota; kingdom Metazoa; phylum Arthropoda; class Insecta; order Mantodea; family Mantidae; genus Deroplatys; species Deroplatys truncata. The sequence goes on along the minus strand of CM060987.1, from coordinate 37,161,017 downwards.
GTCTTAGCCCTTCTGGGACAAATCGGCTGTTCATTCATTTAATGTAAGTGAAAGTTCATGGATAGCGGAGATAGTCATTATCAAGTATTGACTCACGTACCGGAAAAGTCCAGTAAAAGTCGAATGGGACAAAGACTGGGCATGTCTATTAGTTGAGGCAATATTTTATATCACAACACTGTGAATGCCAGAGTGATTGTAGTGTAAATTGATATTATCGTATGTACAGGATTTTAGATGTTTGTTAGCCATAAGTATTGTTAGGAAATAAGTTTACATAACCTCACTGAAACTGACAATAGAAGTGGGTAACAATAAACCGAGGGGGTGAGTTGTTTATCACTAAGAAGAGAAAAACAAATGACGTCAGGGTAGCGTGACTTTTTTTATAAATGGAGGGAATATCTTCCCTAGAGTACATATGTTAGTAGCAGTGAATGTCTGACAAAACAGACGCTACAGTGGGCGCGATTTGGTAACCAATAGCGGCTCTATTATAATGTTTAGGCAATTCGGGGAAAAGAAGTATATATTCTCGAGCCATAAGCAAGTGTCGCGCAGTTTTGAAGAATCATTCAGGAGGTGCACGTCACGTAGTTTTGAAGAATCATTCACGAGGTGCACGCCACGTAGTCCTGAAGAATCGCTCGCGAGGTACACGTCGCAAAGTTAGTTACAAAATGTGAAGTACGCGAAGTAATTTGTGCGCTGCAACTATAACGACTGTAGTTACATTCGGAAATATCTCAGTTTCAGTCAGGCGTTTATAAAGATTAAATATGTGAATTATTAATTAAGTGTGACGGCAATAAAAGTGTTTATAACAAATTATTTTATCAGTGTTATCTTTTAGCAACAACTCCTTTCCGTTTACACGCCCTGCATAGGGACACTTGCTCGACTGAGTTGTAATAGCTAGCCGGAGGACAAAGAACCCAAATTTAAAATAATAAAACAAGAGCCGCTCAACAAATAAGATAACACTAGGCATTGAGAACTGCGACCTAGTGGTGCTGGATTCTTGCATTTGCAACTGAAATGGCTAAGTCAGTCGGCCCATCGTCGTCTCTACTAGTTGGATTGGTCAGTTGCAATATAAAGTGGAAGTCATCATCGTCGTAGTTTCTGCTTATCGAGACGAAGTGCTGGTGGGGAAGGCATCAGCTCTCCTTATTTACTACGAGTATGTCTTTTTGTAGGCAGCAGTAGGTGCTGTTGTAACTTTCTCGCACTGGGAGAAAGTTCTGTATGCAACAAGCCACGCAGTGTAGGTTTGGTGTTTCGTCATCAGGTAGAATGGTTATTGTTACCAATTAAAGGCCAGTCTGCGCGAGAGTACAAGTCACTTAAGAAAACGTGGTAGTGTAGTGAAACGGAAAATATTACGTCAAGCATTTGTGAAAGAATAAATTCACGGATTGTGATCCTGTAAGCTTAGTAACTGCTTATATTTCTTTAATCGCTAAAGATATCGACGTTCAGTATATGTTATAATCCACGAATTGTTAGCATCATTTAAATTCAGTAAATGGTTATATTCCAGGAATTGTTAGTCGTTGAAATTCAGTAGCCAAGTATATTTCATTATTTTTGAACGATATAGGAAGGATTAAATTAGCGGGTGGCGAAAAGCGATGTGTATCGATTCTTTACGAGAGCTAGAAAATGTAAATAGTTCTGGCCAGCGCTATACTAGCTCCGTAGCATTTGAAATTGTTCTGTCGGTACGGAGGAAGAACGCATATTAACATTCTTTTTTATTAACTCGTAAGTAACGAGAGTTAATGAAAAGTATTCAACATTATATTCTATTGATTTGTAAAGTCACAAGAATTAACGAGAAGAAGATGGTACTTAGTTTTGTTATACGTAGTTACGTGACCGTGCCAAAAGTCCAGAGGACAGTTGTGTAGTTATCTCTTAGTATATAAGTACATAATCAATATATCTTTCAGCGCACACACTTGCATTTTGTTTTATGTTTAATTATTTTGTATATTTCCACATGTAATCTATAAGTAATAAACGGTATGGAAAGTTAAACTCTGTGTAACTGAGTATATCTATAGCACCCTAAATCCGGTTTCCTGCAGTAATACCAGCTTGTTTCACTTATTACGAACCCTAGATCATGCTAGATATCAGGAATACAATTATGGATTTGTGGCTCCGTAGAGCCCATGGGCCCTAAAAAAAGGCTGTCTTGACGGAATAACATGCAGTTCGCCTGCCTCTGTTGAAATGAGCATGGCCAAACACCCAACCTATACCCTTGGGGACGTAGCATAGCATTTCTGCAGGAGGAATGGCAGCCCAGGCACAGATGTAAGATGGGGAGCAAGGAAGAACTGAGAATAGGGAGAGGCGGCGTCGTGAGAACCATCATTGTGAGAGACTCCCGAGAGACGACAGACTGACACTTCCAATCCGGTTGGTCATTCCCCTAGAGGTCGGAATGAAGAACCGAGCATAGAATATAATTGACTTTGTTATATTATTTGTGAATATACTTGATTGTGTTATGGTCTTTGTATACCTGTGGTTGTAACTAGATCGAAAATAAATAAGCAAGATAGTGCAATCAATTACTGAAGAAAACGCGAATAATTCAGGGCTTAGGCAAGGGTGCAAACTTAGTCCAGTGTTATTTAACTATTTATAGAGGATATTACAGAAGAGATAAAAATTAATAAGCATTCACCAATTATTAATAATAAGGAAATACCAGGTTATTGTTTGCAGATGATTTAGTGGCAGGTTACATTTCAGTTGTGGAGTTAAGTAAAGCTATTGAAGCAATTGGTAAAAACTGTAAAGATTGGGGACTTGTTTTTTAATAAACAAAAAGAAATCTAAAATCATGATCTTTAAGAAAGGAAGCTAAGAAAGACCGAAGATTGGTGTTGGAAAGGAACGGAGTTGGAAGTAGTGAGGAAAATGACTATCTAGGAGCAAGGCTCAATAGTGCAGGGGTAAATCAGAAGAAGGAAGACTAGCAAAGGGGCAACAAGCAATACAGGTAGTCAGAGCATGTGTGAACAAAATACCAGAAATGCAATTTACCTGGCTAGAAAGGACGGAGCACGGTGGTGGAAGGAAGGATGTTATACGCAGCAGATATATGGAGCCTAGAAAATGGATGGGAAAATGTAGATGTTATACTTAGGAATCTTATCAGGATTGCCAAGAGATTCATCGAATGGAGTAGCACAAGCAGAACTAGGGAGGGTGGGAGCAAAAGGCAAAATTGTACAAAGGGCAATCAAACACTGATTCGTAATAAAGTTACTAGAGGAAAATGGTATATTAAATATATGCTTGGTTGTACAAGAAAATTTGAGGAGAAAAGAAACTTGGATGCTCAAGAATTGGAAAAAAATAGGAATGGAGGAAACACGGGCAGAAAGAAACAAGAAAAGCAAGATTTCTGGAAAGAAATTAGAACAAGAGCGATATTGAAAAGCAAGAAATTATAAGCAGTTTCAAGGAAAAAAGTCATTAATAGATTATAAATATTTTAAAAGGAATGGGGAAAAGAAAGATACATCGAGGTATGCAACAAAGAGATCAGAATAGGGTATGCATGGGCGAGGACAGGTGTAATGAATTTAAATAGTTTAACAGGGAGCAGAAGGGGGAGAAGAGATGTATTAAATGTAATGTATTGCATGACAATTGGCATTATATTCTGGAATGCAATGATACAAATAAGGGAAGAGAGAATTTAATACTAGAGAAATTAAAAGTTTTATCAATAGAGCTAAAAGGAATATTTTTAATACAAGATCAATGAATATATGGAGAAAGCAGGAAACTATTAAGAAAAAATAAGATTAAAGGGGTTAAAAGAGATGTGAAGCAAACTGGAGAATATACGGGGAAGGGGTAAATAGTGGAAAATTATATTTCCCAGTTATATATACAGCAGAATGTTAAATATAAAGAGAAGAGAAATAATTAGCAACTCCATTGTGTTGTAGACATTGTATAAACCGTATATAAAATTTAAAACAGACAATAAATCATTCATCATTCATATAGGTGCAGTCTTATTACGAGTGGTTTACTACAGGGTGTGTACGAGATTGCAATTACAAGGGTAAAGGATAGGATTCATTCTAAAAATCTTATAGACCATTCTGTAATAATTTCATAAATAAAGGGAAGAGGTACATGAAATTAGTTCGTCATTAGAGTTTTAAAACTACCCGTGCAATGTCAGTTTCTGCCATTCAAGCAATAGAACGATATAATAGTTCAGATGAATCTTATAATATTAAGAATGTGAGATCTTAAATATAGATTACTACAAACAACATTTCAACAGATAATATTATTGTGGATACCAGCATACGTGGGTGTGAATGATAAAGAGACAGCAGACTTTCTGGCTAAAAGGGTGCAGTGTTATATTCAAACCCTATAAAGTCTTGTGGAGTAGATATGAAATTAAAAAATATCAAAATTAATATAAAATAAAAATACCAATATAATATTCAAAAGGAAATTACTAACAAAAACTACTCCAATATAAAATAAATAGTACAAAAAATATGATGTGTTACGTTCACATGAGTTTCTCTACTCTTGTACGAACTATTCTTACAAACGCTTATTCTCCATATGCTTCATGTTAATCGAGATGTTAGTCTTATTGCTAATTTTCTTGTAGGTGCAAGGGGAATATGGTAGGCTTTAAGCGATAGTCAAATATTTTAAAAGCTGGTTGCTGTGTGGAGTATTCCATTCTCTTTGCATTACCAGGACAAAAAATGAATAACGAATTTGAGAAAAGTATAAGAATTGGAAAATTTAAGGGAATAACAAGCAATATCTCGAAAATAGTTCACTCAACACAAAAAAATGTATATGACATAAATTGTGTATTTTAACGCGATCTACATTTTCTGCGCAGTACAATTTTGTCTATCTCTTATGGTTTACCAGTTATGCAAAAGTCGTTCACAATGAAGAATACTTTTGGAGACATTCCCAAAAAATTCGAGATATACATTTCATTTGTCATGAAAATATCTTAAACATATGATACTTTAATCAAAATCGTTAGAGCCATTTTTGAGAAAATTAAAATTTTCGAAAACTGTTCCATGTAAAGGGTAATCTGGGGTAGGGGATTTTCTTGAAAACCTTCGTGTCCCATCTATGGAAGTTACTGAACCAAAATACCAAGTTTGGTGTTTATCCGACTGTTCGTTTCTGAGTTATGCTGTTCATAGACACACAGACCGACACACAGAAACACACACGGACATGTTTCTAAAAATGATTTTTTTTTGGATTCAGGAGGCCTCAATACATATGTCAGGTGAAATCTAGGTATCGAATTTTTGGGTGGAATACAATATTTCCCCTACTTACTATACGTGGTAGAGAAAGTAATAAAAATATCCCAAGGAAAGAATCCGTTGCTCACTTCAGATTAGCCACTAGACATGACTGTCATCTACTGTCTGTGACTCAGGAGTTTAGCTTTGTCCTTGAGGTTGACGTAAGCGAACCTGAGAGAGCGTTGTATTATTCTTTCCTATCGCTTTATTGTTTTACACCCTGTTCCAAAGGTACTTATCCTTTCTTTCAGCGACAACAAATATTAGGCGAAGTAACATCAATAGTACATTATTACCGCATCAAACAAAACAATTATGATCATACTTTCAATAAGTGAATTTGTAAAGCCTGTAATCATGTAAAACAGTATATTTATGACAATATAAATGTGGAATGTTATTTTACTAACCTGATTAATCCAAAGGGTGTGCAAAATCTGATGCAGACGATTCGGAGTCGAGTCATCGGATGATATCCCTTCTTGCTCATCAGAAGAACTGTCGTTTGCATTTGAAATAATAATCTGATCGATCACATCAGAAACCACACGATCCTTGGACCAGTAACCATCTTATAATTTTCTAACATGCCCGTGATATCCTACCCAGTGTTCTGCAGGTACCGCAGAGATTCCTTCGTAGGTTAAACTCAATAAACGAGATAACGAAAATTCGCCAGTAACATTGTGCTCCCTTATGTAGTGCTTTACTGTCGCCCATGCAAGTTCAATGGGATTAAGATCGCAATTGTAAGGCGGCAGATGCAGAGTGGAGTGTCCATGTGCATTGAGGATACGGTCAATCTTAAATACCTTTTCTCTTGGTCTGTTCATTTCTATCAAAGAAAAAAGTTGATGCTTTAGCATGCTTTCTTCACAATGAACTCCATTTTTCTGAAGCCATGACATCATGTTAACTTTAGTGTCATATTTATTTGGGGGCTTATTGATCTGAATGGTGTGATAAGGAGCATTATCTAGAATGATTACAAATTTTTCCGGAAGGTTTGGAATCAAGCGTTCATTCACCCATCGTTCGAAGTTGACACCGTTCATTTGCCCATGGTAATCACCTGTTACTGATCCTGCCTTGTAAATCAGCAATGCTCCAAAAATAAATCCATTCTCGGAGCATGCGTGAGCAACAATGGGTCTGCTTCCTGCACCACCATCAGTAAGCACCCCTGTGATCCCATCAGCTTGCCAACATTTCTTGAATGTTAAATTACTGTCCATTCACGTTTCATCCAAATAAACGATATCCCTGCCTTGTCTTCGGTATTCCCTCAGCTCAGCTAAGTATTTGCATCTCCATTCAACAATTCTTGGCTTTTCGATTAAGATTGTTCGCTTACCTCGGCACTTGCGCCATATAAATCCCAATTTCCGAATAACCCTCCTTAAAGACTGTACCCCCAAGGAAATTGTATCTTACTTCTAATTACAGGAAGTAACTTTCTGCATGTCGGAACTATCTTTTTATTGACGTAGAAGTCCATTATTGTCCGCTTAATGACGCACATGTCGAAATCGTCTATATTTATGTTTCTATCTGGATTTCGAGGTCTTGTCTTGCCTGGAGTGCGTAAAGGGCTTCTTCTGTTCTCTTTGCACTTTCTTGTCGTATATTCTTAATTGTTCCCACAGACACACCGCAGTAATTTGCTGTTCTCTCATCCGCTCGCGAAATCGGCAGAATTAGTTGTTTCTGCTCTGCTTCATTTTTGCATTGCTCGTTTACATGGTTTATTATTTCGCGAATCTCGCTATGAATGGTTTTCCCTTTTTCGGAAAGTTAGCCATTTCACTAATGAATTATACTAAGCTGACGCTCTCGATACAAGGCGTTTAACACTGTAGTATCCCCTGACACTGCCTGCAGTAAGACTGCACTTGTTGACAATATTTTTGAACTGTTGGTGTTACTCTATCTACACCGTACGCAAGATGCTCCCCAGTCTACTGCACGCTTGTAGTTTAAGGACAAAGTCAATCTCGTGGGTCAGTACATAAGTTTGGTTTTATGAACAAAAGCATATAACATTTGCAATGCTGACAAGGTTTTAAATAGAGAGCACCTACTAGAACGCTCAGAATTGAGGAAAGCTGTACCAGATGGGAAGATACACAATTTGTATTGGCTAGCAAGGGAAAAATTGATGGATCAAAATCCTACACATTAGATCTACTACAACATGTACAGGTGTCGTAAAATAGCATTGTCGTTTGCGTCAAGCAGACTCCGGTAATACAATCCTATATTTTCTAGGCATGGACTCTTGAGGAGTGGTTTGTCATTGCCTTTTCCTGCATAGAAAGAAGAAAAGAAAATAGAAAAAATCTGATGTGTTACACTCACATGACTTTCTCTACTCTTGTACAAAATATTTTTACAAACGTTTATTCTTCATATGCTTCATGTTAATCGAGATATCGAGATGTCAATCTTATTGCTAATTTTCTTGTAGGTGCAAGGGGAATTGGTAGGCTTTAAGCTATAGTAAAATATTTTAAGAGCTGGTTGCTATGTGGAGTATTCCATTCTCTTTGCATTACCAGTACAAAAAATGAATAACGAGTTTGAGAAAAAGTATAAGTATTGGAAAATTTAAGGGAGTAACAAGCAATATCTCGAAAATGGTTCCCTCAACAAAAGAATGTGTAGGATATAAATTGTGTATTTTAACGCGATATACATTTTTTGTGTAGTAGAATTTTGTCTATCTCTTATGGTTTACCAGTTATGCAAAAGTCGTTCACAATAATGAATACTTTTGGAAATATTCCCAGAAAATTCGAGATATACATTTCATTTTTCATAAAAATATCTTAAACATATGATATTTTAATCAAAATCGTTAGAGCCATTTTTGAGAAAATTAAAATGTTACAAAAGTGTTCCATGTAAGGGGTAATCTGGGGTGGGGGGATTTACTTGAAAACCTTCGTGTCGCATCTCTGGAAGATAGTGAACCTAAGTACCAAGTCTGGTGTTTATCCGACTGTTCGTTTCTGAGTTATGCTGTTCACAGACACAGACACACACACACACACACACACACACACACACAAACATGGTCATGTTTCCAAAAATGATTTTTTTGGATTCACGGGGTCTCAAAACATATATTTCCGGTGAAATATCGGTATCGAATTTTTGGGCGGAATACAGTACTTCCCCTACTTACTATACGTAGTAGAGAAAGTAAAAAGATAAAAACAGACTTCAAGTATGTGAAATGCAATTTCTAAGGCAATTGCGGGATATGAACAACAGAAATTAAGTTATAAGAGAAGAATTAGGAATATATAACCTGAATGATGAAGCAAAAGAAAACAAACATATTGCTAACTCGTGTACACAGAACGGTATCTGGAATATTACCACATTACTTTATGGATTATAATTCAAGAGGAAAGGGAGTTATAGAAATATCTACTGAAAACATCTGATGTTTTACAGTCACACATGTGGGTCTGGAGTTTCCAAGTTTATTTCGTTTTTGAGAATGCTGTTCACACAGTTTTTTTTTAAATATGTTTTTCTATTTTTTTTATTCAGGTGGCCTCAAAACGTAGTATACCCAGTGAAATCTCGATACAGAATTTTTGGGTGGAAGCCAATCCTTCCTCTTGCCTATGCATATGTCAGAGGCAGAAAAAGTAAAAGTTTAGTAGGAATTAAATATTTGTACACATTGATATATAAGGGTACATCATAAGATTGCACTTGTAAAAGCTTACTCATACCCACTTTGCTGCTAGCCTCTGGTTTTCGAGGTAGCTGGTTCAAACCCGGCGGAGGGCGATGTATTTTTTTTTCGGGCGTAAGCCATCGTTAGCATGGCTTCCTTCTGAAGGGAAGTAAAATCGGTGGTCCCGTGTCATAGATTTACGACACATAAAAGAACCTCAAGCCTAATAAAAAGGCCTCTGAGCTAAATTACCGTTCTTTCACGCCCAATGTATAGTGTGTTTCAGTGGAATGTCCCACTTTTTAATTAGCTATAACTCTGCATCCTTGCATGACTTTTAAACAGTACGTACATTACAATGATGCAAGAGGTCGGGAGTTTCAGGGGCTGCCAGCAGATGGTAGATTGTCGTTGATTTCAATACATATCGATGTTTACCATCTATTTCGTTACATATCGATGTTCCCTGTTGTTGCCACATAACCTTTAAAAGGAGTACACAATTCAACAGCGTTGAACAGCGTATTTATTGTTCACCAATTCTGTTACCACTACACAAAGAGTTTACCGGTGTTCGTGATGGTTCTGATCGAAAGACGATTCCAAGGTTAGACAATTCTAAGCTGAACGAACTGGTTCTTTAGTCAGTGAGAAAGGCAAGCACCATCCGCCGTCATTAGTGCTACAGCGCTTTGAGATGTTCATGAGCGATTGCTTCGCTCCCCACAAAAGTCTTTACGCCGTCTGTCACAGGAGATCGGCTACTCGGTAACAATGTGTCAAAGAGCAGCAAAGCATGCAAAACTCTGGCCATACAAAGTGACAGCAGTACACGAGCTGAAAGAACCCGACAAAATGAAGCGTGTGCGATACTGCAATTGGTTCCTTAACTTTGTGAAAAGAAACCAAGATATATTGAAAATGACATGGTTTACCCATGAAGCTTGGTTTCATCTCATAGGATACCTAAATTCTCATAACACAAGGATATGGGCATCAGAAAATCCTAATACATACCATGACATATTACTTTATCCAGAAAAAGTTGGAGTGTGGTTTCAATATCCGGTCACAGGGTCATTGGACCATTTTTCTTTGAAGAAATTGTAAATACCACATCGAACTTACGCAGGGATATTTTCAACAGGATGACGCCACATGATACAGCTATAATGAATCCATGGCACACATCAGCAGCTTCTTCGACAACAGTGTTATCTCTAAAGGTTTGTGGCCTCTAAGATCACCAGATTTGACGTCAGAATATATTTTTTTGTGTGATCATCTCAAGGATAGAGTCAACGGAAACAGACCACGTACATCCAGCAAATCCGGACAAACATCACAGCGGTAATAAATAATATCAACATATACATGTTCAGACATGAAAAAATGTTGAAACGGGCAAGTGTGTGTCTCTAGGAGGAGCCGGAACACTTCCAGCACATTGTTGTAACTGTCGTTATTTCTCCCAGAGATAACCTCTCATTTACACTATGTGCCAAATTTGTAGTGTTATTTAATAAAAGACTAGACCTAATTAAAGCGTGGGACATCTCACTGAAATGGGACGCTAAGAACCACAGCCGTTAAAGAGCGTCCATAAATAAAATTCATTTAATTTTACACCTACTCTGCACCTACAAACAGTAGACCATGGCGTTAAATGTTTGAAGGTAAGTAACCCTAGGCATTTTTTTTCGATATCCCGCTGAATATTTGTTGCATGGATTGAGAGACAGAGGGCGAGTCCGTGACCAACATTCCTAAGTCTGCGTGCTGTTACACTGAGCTCAAGTCACAACACTCGTTGAGGGCGTGCAATCAATATCTAAGTGTTACATACCTGTTGATCTGAGTAGCATGATAGTAGTGCCATCCCCCGGGATATGCCGTACCTAAAATATTCATTCGTATCTACCTTTTCGCATCCCTCTGCTTCACGTAGTAATGTCACACACATCTCCCTTGAGGTTTTTGATATTATCAATACAGCGCCCAAGAGAAATAAACGAGGAGCGTTCTAAAAGTTCGGTCTGACTTAGAGATGTCATGAAGATGTCCATGTTACTATGATAATTATTACACGCGAGTGAGGTGGTGCTGCGGTAACACGTGCAACTCGCATTCGGGAGGTCAATTTCCCTTCCATCATTTCCGCTTCGTTCTCATTACCGTAGGGGAGGGTTTCGGACCCCGCCAGCTGCCATGGTGCCGGCGCTGCAGACCCTTAGCACTGGTGATACTTCTGAAGTCACTAGAAGTACGTCAGGCCGAACATCTGACTCCCTCTCGGAAAGGGAGCTGTTCGGATTGGGTTGGACTCGACGGGGCAATGGTTCCCGATATCCATGAGAAATTAGATATATCTGACTGAAAATGCCCAGACGGGGTTGTGAGACGCTTCAATGGCGCCGGCACCTATTTGGAGAGCTGGTAGACTGCGTGCTAGATCGCTGTTGGCCCTACCCGAGGTTATTGGTAGCCTTCCCTTCGGAATTGGCGCACGTGGGTGGCGTATCCACTTCCATCCGTGCGTAAGAGGAGAAGGCCGTTTTAAACTCAAAGTATTGACCTCAAGGGAAACCCCACAGGAGGGAGAGTCACTCGGTTGACGCCTTCCTCTGATTTTAGAAGGGGAGATTCGGTTCCGAGTAGATCTTCAGCAAACCTGTGCTTCTAGATTTCGTGGTGTATGGCGGTGCCGGACAGATGTGCGAATACATGCTCAATAGAAGGTGTATTCCCCGTGACACCTGAGGGCTGCTTGATTGGTGGGTCGTTTGATGCCCTCTCTCAACTGCTCCAAAAATGGGAATGCTCTCCGAGCTTGGAAATGTTAAGGACTTCCGCGTCTCTGTGGCCTCCGGCCTGTAACCTCCTGTGGTTCCTTCACCTCATCCCTTCCTCCTGGGGAGTGTCAGCCGCAATAGATCTCTGGTGTCTCCCTCCATTAAATCACCTTTACCTCTACACGCGAGTGCCTTTCAACCAATGCACCTCCTCCTTGTTGCTTATTCACCAATCAGAATCGAACTCTACTACATACTTATAGTAAGTTGAGGAAGTACTGTATTCCATCCAAAAATTCTATTACGATATTTCACTTGAAATACATGTTTTGAGGCCACCTTAACACCTTAAAAGTACATTTTAGAAAAAAGGTTCGTGTGTTTGTTTCTCGGTATGTGCATCTGTGAGCAAAACGAAGAATACACTAAATGCCAAACTTGGAATTTAAGGTCTGCATCTTCCAAAGATGCGACACGAAGACTTTCAAGAAGATTCTCATCCCAAACTACCCTTTACAGAGAAAAATATTCGAAAATTTTCATTTTCTCAAAAATAGCTCTAACGATTTTGGTTAAAATATCACATGTTTAAGATATTTTCATGACAAATCAAATATATATCTCGAATTTTCTGGAAATGTCTCCAAAAGTATTCTTCATTGTGAACGACTTTTGCATAGCTGGTAAACCATAAGAGATAGACAATATTTTACTACACAAAAATGTAGATCGCGTTAAAATACACAATTTATGTCATATACATTGTTTTTGTTGAGTGAACCATTTTCGAGATATTGGTTGTTATTCCCTTAATTTTTTCAATACTTATTTTCTCAAATGGAAATTCGTTATTCATTTTTTTTTGTCCTGGTAATGCAAAGAGAATGGAATATTCCACATAGCAACCAGCTCTTAAAATATTTGACTACAGTTTAAAGCCTACATATTCCCCTTGCATCTACAAGAAAATTAGCAATAAGCGTAACATCTTGATTAACATGAAGCATATGGACAATAAGGGTTTGTGAGAATAGTTTGTACAGGAGTAGAGAAAGTCATGTGAGTGTAACACATCAGATGTTTTTGGATGGAGTGCAATTCCTTCTGTACCTACTATTTACGTGGTAGAAAATGTAAAAATCTTAAGCCTGCCATTTTGTTTTGAATCTACTGAAATGGAAAATAAGGAGGCATAGTTACCGGATATTTCTGAATGTGATAAATATCCTGCAATCAAGGCACGATTGGTTGTATTGAAGATATTCTTAAATACAATTCGTCACTGTATCATATTGTGAAATATTCTTTTAATACGCTTAATATTGTATTTCATAGGGAATATTGTAGTAAACTGCAGTTCTGTGTTCTGAATGTATAAAACATAGAAGCTTGATGAGAATTCTAATCAGGATTTAGATTCGAGATTTTTCACGTCGAGTTTTATGGCACTGACTGTATATGAAATAATGCAAGGATAACTCATAGTCAAAAGCGTGCAGAGTTGCAGGTTGGGTCAGGGCGTGCATCACGCTCTGTTGACCTCACCTGAAGCAAAGGCAAGTCATGTGACCTCGCAACAGGTAAACAAGGCAGCCGCTTTTCTGTTGTATTCAGCTAAAAGCTACAATACCCTCGGGCTTTGTGCATGCTTTGTGTTTTTTGTCCACTGTTTCAAAATAAAATATTGTATTACCAGTTAGTGCGGAGCAGTAGCATTCAAGATAACAGAGATGTTTGCTTTTGCTATTGTTTTAAACATCCCTTTGTTGTTATTTTGAATATTGTTTTCAAATATAAATATTAGTGCAGAAGTTAATTGTAAATGCGACTACTTAAAAGAGAAATGGAATGATTTAATTGCTCTGAATAAGCATCTCTGATTCGTGAAAAGTGGAGCTAGCTGTTAAAATCATTGACACGTTACACAGAACACTAGTGTGGAAGGATATCACGGAGATAATTTAAAATGAAATAACCGTGATTGCATTTTACATAGAGTTATTTTACAAGCGGCGGCGCCGTGGCCGAGTGGTTAGACCGCTCGCCTCCCACCGAGGCGGCCCGGGTTCAGTCCCTGGGACCTGCATGTGGGATTTGTGGTGGAGGAAGCGGCGTCTGGGCGGTTTCCCACGCCATTCATTCCACCAACTGCTCCATCATCACCTTTCCTTTCATCCATTTCACCTTCATCCCATACCAGGTATCGGGCTGATCACCCATCCTGGATGCTCTGTCTGATCCATGAGTGTCTGCTCCTCGACGGGCCTCTGACCCCAGGCACCAGCTTGTAAGTCCTGGGGGTGTAAGTCCTACATAAGAGGAGGGTAAACAGATAATGAATGAATATTTTACAAGCCATAAAGATAAGCCGTATAAAATTTGAACCTAAAATTAAGTGCATGCCAATCATAGGATAGAATAGAACTAGTTAATGAAGCACCTCGACCCTCAATGAATCTTTTGTACATACTCCTGGGAGGAACGGATGAGGTGAGAGAACTACAGGAGACGCATGGGTTGTATTGTAGGCCGGCGCAAATCGACATTCATTCCAATCTGGTAGCCTCCTGGGGAGCCTAGGAGTGCTGCTGTGTATTTGCCTTTGGTAGGGGTTAACCACAGAGATTGTAGGATAATTGTAGTATGGTGATTTTTTGTTTTTAAGCTGGTGATTTGAAGTTGGTTGTTGCTTCACTTATGGAAAACCACTTTAAAGGAGTTGTATTGTAGTTCAACTGTTGGGGAGCCGAACTTGAAGTAGTTGCAACCGCACGTATGGTAAAAAGTTTCCGGTAGCCTTCGCCCTAAATGTACTTTCCGGTGGCCTTTGCCCTAAATGTTTAAAAAAATACTAACTTTGTAATTTTGACTGTTTCTTTAAATATTATATATTTATGTTTGCCTCGGCTGCATCAGTATTATTGTTAGAGACATGGATTTCTTTGCAAGGCGTGGTGCGGCTGAAGAATGTAGGCTTACACAGATTATAATTTTTACTTCCCTACATTTATTAATCCTTGACACAATTTAAATAACACTTCACTGATATGGAGAGCTGTGAGATTCTTTTATTAATTACTTGCTCGTTTTAACATGTAAACTATTTTTGTCTCACACAAATACGTATTAAATTTCTCGAGGACGCATCTCGCGTCCGGTTAGGAACACTGTCTACAACCAACTGAACTATGAATTTGTAAATTTTGCTATATTTCAGTTTCTGATTGGCTAATCCTAGTCCAATAGAATACCTTCATTTAACTAAAGCTTTTTCTGGTTGTTGATTGGCTATTTTATAAACTGTCACTAAAATTACATTATTGCTTCCAAGAATCACGAGTAGTATTGTTAAACTTTCAAATTCATTATTGCCTCAAGGTAACCTCATTGTTACCTCATTGTTAGCAACTTTTAATCTATTTTTCTCATAGCTCCTACATTATTAAATTACATAACATTATTCACATGTATACAATAATATAAACATATACAATGACTGTTACATACATTTTACAAATTATTACATACACATATTGCTTTAAGGTGGGATGTTATTGAATTTATATATTATGTAATTAGACTGAAATCATTTAAATGTTAAAAATACTGCCTCAGATTTGAAGGAGGTAGCTTGTATATATTTATAGGCTCCTCACCGGCAGCATCCATCCACTGGCGTCTTTTGTTTTAAATGGATTAAATGCTTTAAATGTTGAATGACCACTCCAATGAGGAGGGGAAGTACTCACTGTCAGCGTTATGCTGTTGACTGGTTTAAGGCCTTCGTTACCAGGGCTGCCCACAAGTCATGCGGGTAACCCGGTAGTGTCTGTAGCAACGTTCTGTGAGCAAGTATTCCACCAGGGATTTGACATGGAGGTTCTCATGATGAGTCAATCTGACGTAGACATTTTGAGTCCGGCAACTAATCAAGTATGGGAGGGCGAGGTTTCGTGCAGTAGCTTCACTGGAAAACGACTGCAGACAGAATAGATGGACCAAGTCCCCTATTCTGCATCCGCTGTAACCAGAAAAGCCAGGAGTCTGCTGCATATCCTACAGGCATGCCCGTGCCCAGAAAAAAAATTCGGGGAGGGTTTTCCACAAGTAGGTCTAAACTTAACAGTACCCTACACAGTTACCATGTACCTACTCCATAGTATATAGATGTTACATGGATAAGAAAATTGCTTGGAGACATTATATAGACAAGAAAAACTCACCAGAATGAGGATATTCCACCTTACAGCACAAAAGAAAGAGACTGTATGGTCACCTTACCTATGTAAGGCGACGATATTAAGTTTCCCTTTTTCTTGTAAATGTGCTACTAGCAATAGACCTACTGTTATCTAACGACATTTTCCCATATTGGTTTGCTATGAATTTAAATAAATAAGACTGTCTGAAGTTTCGGGGGAGGGGTTTGAACCCTAAACCCCCTCTAAGTACCCCCCTCACAGGCATAGAAATTCAGAGTTAATATAAGAGCTTTATAAAGTTCGTAACTTTAGGTGTACCGGCATGGTGGAAGCCAGGTCTGGGTATAAGGCTGCTACCGCTCCCTTATCCCTATTCATTGTTCCCCGCACGTGTTCACGAAAAGTTAGGCCTTTATCTAGAGTGACGCCTAAGTAGCGGATGGATGTTCCTCACTCTATCCTCTGACCCTGATAGGTGAATCGACAGAGACGCACAGAGTTCCCTTAAGTTCGAGGCTTGACCACCCGGCCACAGGAAGATCATTCGGAGACGTCTCTGTAGTGGGACCGGAGAAACACAACTCAGCAGTGGAGGCTCGACAGACTTTTCTCTAGCAGGGCCGAGATGAAGTTCCAAATCGCAAGCCTTTGCGCCCGATCGAACCACAGCCCCGGTAGAATACATCACTCCAGCATACGCGTTTGTCACCCAGGGAATACCATGAAAGACCCACGGTCAGAGTGGGCGGCCGCCGGGAATCGAATCCGATGCAAATAATAAGAGAAAATTCTAATTAAAATTCTCTTAAAATGATTTTAAAATACGTAAAATTAATTGTAAATTTAACATTAACAAGCAAGGAACTGAACAACTTCAAATCACAACCATAAGAGATCTATCAAATTTCGCCGAGTGAGGCAGCGTAAGGTTAAAATTATGCCTACTAAGGGTATCATACGTTGAAAATAAACATTTATAAGTATATAACCTCTTTTAATAAATATCAACTCCTTAACTTAAAAATATACAATCCGTAGATACACAATAAAACTAATCAAATGTTCCTTACAGGATTTTCTGCTATCAATACCCGCAATACACCGTTTTTGGGCCATACATACCTTCTGAATCACGGATCCTGACCCCCAGAAACAAACACCATATGCCAACCGATATTTAATGTGTGCAAAGTAAAATAGAGTTTAGGGTTAACATTAAGTCACGATCTCAAAACCCGCATTTCGTGCTCTTCAAATTTACATGATGTATGTAAAGGAAGGACTGTTCGGATTTCAATACTAAACTCATTTTTAAAGTTTGGAGAATCATACCATGTGAGACAGTATTTTTAACACTTAAAGATTTTAATCAAATTATATAAATGTAAATTCAATAACAGCCCGCCTTAAAGCAATAAGTGTATGTAACAATATCTAAAAAGTGTATATTACAGTCATTGTATATGTCTATATTATTGTAAACATGTTTAATAATGTTATACGAATGTATTACGTAATTTAATAATGTAGGAGCTGTGAGAAATGGTTTTAAAGTTGCTAACAATGAGGTAACAATGAGGTAGCGTTGAGGCAATAATGAGTAAGGACGTTTAAATACTACTAGTCATTATTAGAGGAGCAACAGTGTAAATTTTGAGACAGTTTAAAAATAGCCAATCAACAACCAGGAAAAGCTTTAGTTAAATGAAGGTATTCTATTGGACTAGGATTAACCAATCAGAGACATGAAATACAGAAATTTACAAATTTAGGCGGTGGAATTCATTTCAGTTGCCTCCAAACGGTGCTCATAACCAGACGTGTTGCTTCTAGACAGTGCTCATAACCAGAAGCGCGTTGTGTCCACGAGAAATTAAATACGTATTCGTGTGAGACAAAAATAGTATACGTGTTAAAAAGTGTAAGCATTAAATAAAAGAATCTCACAGCTCTCTATATCAGTAAAGTGCTATTTAATTTGTGCAAGGATTAATAAAAAGGAGTGAATTAAAACATAAAATCTGTGTAAGCCTACATTCTTCAGTCGCACCACAACCCTGCCAAGACTTCCATGTCTCTAACAATAATACTGGCGCAGCCGAGGCGAACATAAATGTATAATATCTAAAGAAACATTCAAATTACAAAGCTAATATTTTTAAACTTGGGGCGAAGGCTACCGGAAACCGGGTACTATACGTGCGATTGCAACTACTTCAAGTTCGGCTCCCAAACAGTTGAAATATAATACATCTTCTTCAAACTGGCTTTCAATACGTAGCAGCAACTACCTACTTCAAATTGACGTCCATAATTGGTGCAAACAACGTAAAGAAAAACCCTACTTCAAATTGGCTTCCCAAACGTTGGGATAACATCAACAAAGCTACTTCACCTATTATCATGACTGTTTCACTCATATGACGCAGGTAAGACATAGGCGAGAAGAGGCGATAATCGTCCGATAATTATGCCTCCCCCACGTTTAAACGCACCCTCATCCATTGAATATCGTGCATCGTTTGTTTCCAATTTCAGCAGATTCAAAATGACAGGTTTAAGACTTCGTCAAGGTTCATATGGGTTAGAAACGGCGGACTTCATTATTGCGACCGACGCTAGGGCTATTATTCCTTCGGAATTTCACGGACAGATTCGGACAGCAGGTTACATGACAGGGCCTCTCCTCAAAGCACATCCACTCTATATGCAGCACACCACCGTCCACAGTGCCTAACACTGCTACCCTGCAAGATGAAATAAAATGGCGTACAGTAAGTTTCGTGGCAATAGAAAACCCATCACAGCATTCACCGACCAACCTGGAATAACCACGAAATCTGGGTGACCAGTGTAACGAGAATCGAATCCGAGGTTAGGGGTCATAATTACTTTGTTTAAAAAAACAAATTTTTTTATTCAAGAGTGTTTGCATTTTTGTTTTATTAACGTAACATTTAACCATTGCTTTTGAGGGTAGTATGATTTCAGTTGGTTTTAGATATTGTTCATATTTGACGATTTTGCCATGAAAGTATGCTCTGGGTTCTAGGTTGTTTTGTCAATGTAAGTTTTCAGTTAAGAACATTACATTAGGAACAAACCGCAGACCCAAGCTTACGCAGGGGTTTAGATTAGACAATATTCAAATTATAACACATATCTCGTGTTTAATAAAGCAATATATTCCTTGGGTGCTCATTGCTGGACGTATTTTCGTGTGAAAAATTCTAAAGTTTGGTCCTTCTATAAACATATTTTTTCTCGCATGGAGTTAGCTTTTCAATAAAAAATGTTTATTAGCAAAGCTTGTTTAAATCTGAAGAAGCATCGTATCTGGAATGTTAGAAATGTGATAAAATATGCCATTTAAAAGTGACTAGTATTTACTAAATAAATTTTACTTTTAACAAAACATAAAAAAGTGTTTGCTTCTTTATACCAGTATTTCCAAACTAAAATTTATCTTCTAAAATAAAAATAGCTTGGCCCACACAGAACTATAGAAACATACATTCCAAAACAATTTCTAATTTCCATTTCTGTTTTATAGCAATCACATACCTAACTTTTCTATTCCTTTGGTCTAGTATCAGGAAATACTATGTGCCCCTTTGGCAGGGCTAATAACAAACTAATATTTAAGCAATTCTATAGGTCCTACCCATGTTTCATGGATTATCATGTTAACCGTTTACATAGATATGACTAGGTATTGGAATAAATAATCGTATCCCAGATGTAAACTGTAGAAGTTTACGGGAAAGAAAGACACAGGAATGTATGATTAGTTATAGCATTGTAGTGGCCCTAGATGTTTTAAACCCGGATCCTACACATGAGGGAAAGCTCGGGGTGGAGACTATTTACGATGGACCGAAGCGAGAGGAGATATAAGTGCAGAATAACTAATGCTGAATGGTCTAATATTACGCCCAAGAGGTGAACTCTAGCTGCCATCGGGACCTAGTCTAGCCACTTCAACAAATTTATATACGTGTTTAGTTCTGGCTGGTCTTTATGGTCGCGAAATAAATTTTAATCGACTCCGGCGACGTGGGCGACAGCGATAAGACATCTGACAGACCGAGACATCGACAGATACGGATAAAAGTGACTTACTTGGGGATGTTTTGTATTGCCCTTGAGTGCTGGCTACAAACACATCAGCATTCTAGTGCAACCGATTCCCGATCTACCCTAATTTTAATACTTTCTGATATGTTGCACGACTTCCTCGTTGCTGGTTCGTGTCTTGGTGCAAGATAGTTACAGTATTACACATTTTGTTTGTTAAAGAGCAAACGAAATCGTAGAAAAACAAAGCATCTAAAGTTTCCTTGGTTGATTAGATTCGGATTCTGTTTCAAACAAGGTACCAGGTTGTATGTAATTAAATGAGACATGACTAAAAATAGAAAGTTTGGCTAAATAATTATTTATATTCGATGTACAGAATTATGTGCTTACTAAAATAGCAAAGAATGCTTTGTAGTTTATGAAGGTAATAAATATTATTTTAATTATGAACTAAATCATATACAACGTATAAACGAAGTTTCTTTATGCCCCAAAGAACTTCTTTTTCCACAAATATTAGACTTTGTAAGAACACTAGTGTCAATGATTCCTAGCTACAGTGTATTTATCATAAGTTTATCGCTTCAAAAAACCATAAAAATGTTCCAAGTTTCAGTATAATTTTTCTGTAAGTGTATTTTTAAGGCAAAAGTGTATTACTCCTTCTGAACCCCAAGTGTATCCTATGACCTAGGATATAATATATTCCCAGGCTCTTTAAAACAATCTGTAATGGAAATTCAAATAAAAAATAATGAGAGTTGGATTACATTGTAAGAGGAAGTTCAGCCTGTCAGTACTTAAGTTGCTGATGAAGTTATTTGAAAATTAAAACATCTCTCATTAAAATCTGGCGGAGGAACACTTGGGGTACTCTTCTTCTTATTTTCCTTTTCGGTATCGTCAGTTCAGGAGTAACGGCAGTATAGTACCTACTCAGTGAATAGTAGTTTATAAATAAATTTTAGAAATTACAGTGTTGAGTATATTATTATGGTATAAACAATTGTAATACATGCACACATATTAAGTAATACATAAATTATTTCCCAAAAACTTTACTTTGAATATCGTTCTCTCCGGCTGTGGCGGAGTGGTTACACGACAATAACATCCCTGTAATGGACTGGCCTGCACAGAGTCCTTCCTGACTTGAATCCTATAGAACACATGTTTTGGAACGCCGACTTCGTGCCAGGCCTCACCGACCTACATCGATACCTCTCCTCAGTTCCGCACTCCGTGAAGAATGG
The DNA here is from genome assembly GCA_030765065.1 of Deroplatys truncata. Classification (NCBI taxonomy): domain Eukaryota; kingdom Metazoa; phylum Arthropoda; class Insecta; order Mantodea; family Mantidae; genus Deroplatys; species Deroplatys truncata. The sequence continues at coordinate 37,139,648 of CM060987.1, read as the reverse complement.
GCTCCATTCCCCAAGAAACCTTCCAGCACCTGACTGAAAGTATGCCTGCGAGAGTGAACGCTGTTATCAAGGCTAAGGCTGGGCCAACACCATATGACTTACCAACATTACCGATGGAGGGCGCTACGAACTTGTACGCATTTTCAGCCACGTGTGCGGATACTTTTGATCATATCCTTTATTTCTTGTATAATCCATAGTGTAATCAAACCAAAGCCATAACACTGTCTTGCGAACCACGTGCTCTAAAATACGAGAGCTCGTAATACATGTTACATTGAATTTTATACTCAAATACTCCACTACCCGTTGGGTAATATATTCAAATTCTCACAATCCATTCTTTGCTGATATCATGCGATAGTAATAACTTATGTAACAAGTGAATAATTTTGACAATTACAGCACGAGTGTCGTAATAAGATAATTCAGAAGTTATGTACAACATTTTATGTAACTTTAGTATTATAAATTGTGGGAAATAAATCATGAAATAATTCGACATCCACAGCGACATAAGGAGAGATCCTCATATGTTCGTAAATTAGACATTTGCCTCTCTCCTTGCATTTCATTTGTTATTACCTGGCGTGTTGAACCGATAAATAAGACAGTCATTTGTGTGGATTTCCTTCTTGGGAGAGAAGTTAGCAGCTGTTGCGGACTGTGGTGTAGCCTATGATCAGCACAGCATGGTAGGCAATTATAAATTCATGACCTTAATTATTTTGCATTTAATAATGTACAGAGGTCTTTGCATCTTCTTGCTCAGAGAAAATAATATCACAAAATGATTTTATCTTCTCTACACAGGGTGTAACAAAAATGTACGGCAAAAATTGCAGGACATATTCCTCACACGTAGACAAAGAAACTATGTTATATGAACATGGGTCTGGAAACGCTTTGTTACCATGATACAACTCATTTTCTGCAACTCATTAATCACGTTCAATATGGCCTCCGTGAGCATTGATACATGCATCAACCCGACGTCGTAGTGAATCCCGGATGCGCTGATGTTTCCCTGGAGTATTGCGTGTGGTTTCGCAGCCTTCCATAACACGGGCAAGGAGACACTGAACATCTGGTACTGGGGTTCGATACACAAGAGCTTTCAAATGACCCCACAAATAAAAGTCCAGTGGGTTTAGGTCTGGGGAGCGTGGAGGCCAGGCAATCTGTTTACCTCTACCTATCCATCTGTTACCGAATCTGTTGTTTAGAAGCTGACGGACATTAACACTAAAATGAGGAGGTGCTCTATTGTGCTTGAAGTACATGTTTTGTCGCATAGCTAAAGGCACATCTGCTAACACATCAGGTAGAACATTCTCTACAAAATTATGGCAAATTTGTCCGTTGAGCCTGGGTGGAAGAACGTGAGGACGTACCAAACAGTCACCAACAAGGCCGTCCCAAACATTGATAGAAAATCTTTGTTGATGACTTGCTTCAACAGTTGCCTGAGGACTGTCAACGCATACATGCCGATTGTGATAATTAAGAATCATCTGTGAACAACGCCGTTGCACTAAAATTAGGGTTGACGCTTTGTTGCATAAACCATTCGCAGAAGCCTTTCCATGCAGGTAAATCAGCTGCTGATAGTGCCTGCACACGCTGTAAATGGTATGGATACAGCCGAACCTCGTGTAACACTCGCCAGACAGTCATGTGATCAACATTCACTGTTGCAGCTACTTGTCTAGTACTGACAGTCGTCGTCAACTGCCTGAAGAATTGCCGCCTCTCGTTGTGGTGTCCTCGTCTTTCTAGGCCTTTCCCGGTCGCGAGTATCAGGCTGAAATGGCCCATGTTCCCTAAGACGACGATCAATGGCTTCAGCCGTTTTCCTGTCGGGGCACCTTCGTCCTGGAAATCTCTCCCGGTACAAACGTTGAGCGCAAGCGCCATTGCCGTCTGCTAATCCATACATCAAATGGGCATCTGCCATCTCTGCATTTGTGTACACTGCCATTGGATGAACCAAATCTGTGATCAACTCTACTAGTATGTAGTAACCCGTGTGCTTGAAAGATCGTACTGCTCAATGGGACAGGTGATGTAAATCGCATGGCAGCAGGGACATGTAAAACAAAACACTGGCGTGTACCTACGATGACGACGTAACCAGGCGCAATCAAGAGTGCATCTTCCCCATGATTCTAACGTTCTGTTCGTGTGTGTTTCCTACGATTAATGAGTTGGCGAAAATGAGTTGTAACTTGGAAACATAGCGTTTCCAGACCCATGTTCACATAAAAATTTCTTCGTCTACGTGTGAGGAATGTGTCCTGCAATTTGTGCCCTACATTTTTGTTACACCTTGAATAAGCTACGGTAAAGGTAAAGGTGTGGACGAACGGAAGGGGTTCAGGAAACCGGGCCAGAGAACTACACACAATCAAGCTGGCCCCTTGTGGTTTTACCGTGACCCCCGGGAGGAAGGGTTTCGTCCTCTATGGTGTAGTGGTTACCATGCTAGCCTCTAGTTTCCGAGTTGCGGAATCACAACCAGCGGAGGGTGATTGATTTGTTCGGCGTAAAATTCCTTAGTATGTGTTCCTTCGGAAGGGAAGTAAAGCCGTTGGTCCCGTGTCGTAGATTTACGGCACGTAAAAGAATATCAAATTTGATAAAGAGGTCTCTGAGCAAACCTTCAGGTCTTTCATGCCCAATATACACTGGTACGCTAAGGACCACAGCAGTTATAGAGCATCCATAAATAAAACTCAATTTAATTTTGGGAGGAAGGGTTGAGCGAAGAGGCCCAAAGGGTGACCATATCCGGATGACAGGGTTCTAATGTTTCCAGATTGAACGCCTCCTACACCGCTCGAGCCGACTCTATTAGGCACTGAGCTTCCGGAGTCCCCGAAGGAACTCCCGCCCGAAAGCATCCAAAGGCGGGTTCCACCGAACAGTCCCTGGAAGACATCAGTATGAAACTTCCACAGAGCACACAGCCAGCCGCAATCCGCCGAACACCATTGTCTGGTCCTACAACCCTGAAACGGCTGGTCCTCGTAGCCGTGGCCGCTGTGGCGTATAGCTTCGGCGCTCGGTCAAGCTGAGAATCGCGGGCTCGAGTCCCGCCTTGGGCATCGGTGTTTTATGTCTTTGTGTTGTGTACGCGTGTATGTGTAACAGTAATTGTGCTAATAAGTGGTAAAAAGTAAAACAGAGAAAACACTTTAATAGTAAATAGGAAAAACTCTGATGTGTTACACTCAAATGACTTTCTCTACTCTTGTACAAACTATTTTTACAAACGCTTATTCTCCATCTACTTCATCTTAATCGAGATATGAGGCGCTAATCTTATTGTTAATTTTCTTGTAGATGCAAGGGGAATTGCTAGGCTTTAAGCGATAGTCAAATATTTTAAGAGTTGGTTGCTATGTGGGACATTCCATTCTCTTTGCATGTTCAAGACATAAAAAAAAAAACGAATAACGAATTCCCCATTTGAGAAAAAGTACAAGTATTGCAAAATGCAAACAAATAACAAGGAATATCTCGGAAATGGTTCACTCCACAAAATTATGTATTTTAATGATATCTTACGGTTTTACAGATATCAAAAGTCGTTCAGAATGAAGAGGGCTTTTGCGGACATTTCCAGAGAATTCAAGATATACGTTTCATTTGCCATAACAATGTATTAAATGTATGATATTGTAATCAAAATCGTTAGCGCCATTTTTGAGAAAATACAAATTTTCGAAATATGTTACATGTAAAGTGTAGTCTGGGATGGGAAATTTTCTTTAAAATCTTCGTGTCGCATCTTTGAAAAATACTGAATCTAAATAGCAAGTTTGATATTTACCCGACTTTGTCTAAAAATGCTTTTTTGGGTTTAGGGGCCTCAAAACGTGTATTTCCGGTGAAATCTAGGTATTCAATTTTTAAGTGGACTGCAATACTTGCCCTACTTACTACAAGCAGTAGAGAAACTAAAGAAAAGAAAACAAAAAACAGATGACAAGGAGTATGATGAGTACAGGAAATGGGGAGCAGGGGAGTCGTGGAGAAGATAAACCACCCCGGAATTCCCTCTTGATTCGGGGAAACCACGAAAAACCCATGGTGGGCGGTCGCCAAGAATCGCATCCGCGACCTCTCGAACGAGTCGCACACGTTATCGGGCGCTACCTCGCTCGGTTATAATCCACGGTAACTTGGGGTACCGGTATTACGTCATTGTTATTGGCACGCGTGTCATTATGAGTCAATTATGCACGATATTGGCCTAGTAACAACGTGTTTATAATGATAGGGTGATATAAAAGTAGTTAGGCTTCAAGACATTAGCTTAATCCCACTTGAGCTGGGAGTGTAATAAAATGCTGCATTTAACTCCACTTATTTCCGATTAGTTCCTCCTATTCAGAAACGAACGTCTTCTTTGTGGCGAGGAGTAATTTTCTCCTATACATATTCCTACTCCATCCATTACTCAGCCACGCCTGCCACCGAGAGAAGCAGCTGCAAGTATGATTCATTGTTTTCAAGTTCTGCGGATAATCTAGAGCGCACCTTGGTTTGTACGCAGCGCACAACTTCATCGAATTCAATACCTCCCTGAACACATTTCCCCCTCAGGCTCGTTCCTTTTTTTAGAAGCTGAAATGTGTGCCCGGAGCAGTCCATTTCTTCCCTGAAAGGAGGTCTACAGCACCTCGTTGAATACGAAGTCGTGGGACTCACTTCTGTCATCTGATATTTCTCAAGTCAATGAAATTTGCATCTGAACTTCTTACCCTTCGCAGATCCGTGACTTAGTTTTTACTTTCTCTACCACGTACCTAGTGGGTAGAGAAGGTATTGCATTTGTCACAAAAATTCGATACCCAGATTTCACCGGAAATATATTTTGAGATCCCCTGAATCCACAAAAAGCTATTTGGAAACATGCCGTGTGTGTGTCTGTGAACAGCATAACTCAGAAACGAACAGTCGGATAAACACCAAACTTGGTATTTAGGTTCAGTATCTTCCAGAGATGCTACACAAAGGTTTTCAAGAAAATCCCCCACCCCAGATTACCCTTTACATGGAGCATTTTTCGAAAATTTTAATTTTCTCAAAAATGGCTCTTGATTAAAATATCATATATTTAAGATACTTTCATAACAAATAAAATGTATATCTTGAATTTTATAGGAATGTCTCCAAAAGTATTCTTCATTGTGAACGACGCTTGCATAACTGGTAAACCATAAGAGATAGACAAAATTTTACTACACAAAAATGTAGATTGCGTTAAAATTTATGTCATATACATTTTTTGCTGTTGGGTGAACAATTTTCGAGATATTGGTTGTTATTCCCTTAAATTTTCCAATACTTATACTTTTTATCAAATTTGGTATTCATTTTTTGTTTTCCTGGTAATGCAAAGAGAATGAAATACTCCACATAGCAACGAGCTCTTAAAATATTTGAATATCGCTTAAAGCTTACCAATTCCCCTTGCGTCTACAAGAAAATTAGCAATAAGATTAACATCTCGATATCTCGATTAACAGAAGCATATGGAGAATAGACTATGTAAAAATAGTTTGTACAAGAGTAGAGAAAGTCAGGTGATTATAACAGATTTTTAGAAAAGGTCTGTACCTATGTCTATATGTCTGTGGACAGCATAACTCAAAGACGAAAATTTGGTTCAACATCCAACTTGTTCAAGAAAATCCCCCACCACAAACTACCCTTTACAATGAGTTTTTGAAAGGTTTTTATTTTCTAAAAGTGGCTCTAGCGATTTTGTTTATAATACCATATATTAAATATATTTACATGAAAAAATAAAACGTGTATCTTGAATTTTCTGGGAATAGCCTTTGAAGTCGTCTACATTCGAAAGGAACGTTGTATAATGTTGTATAGCCGGTAAACGTTAAGCAATAGACGAAAACATACTATACAAAAAAATGTAGATCTCTTAAAAGCACACAATTTATTTCAAATAAGATGTGTTGTGACATATGCCGTTTCTGAGTTATCCATTATTGAAGGTTCGAATTGTTCATTTCTTGGTCATTCTGTTTAATTCCTCTCAACGTTCAGTTATTTCTACGGTTGCATGAAAACGGTATGAATTTCAAGGCCAGCATATAGCGTCCAGTTGTTAAATATTTGGCTATCGATATTCTCTTTGTATGTGTAACGAAATGTGTAATGTAACTATTTGTGCAAAGGTTTATTTGGATTAAAATGTAGTAGATAGAAAAATAAACTTTAGTAAGAACAGTTTGTATACTCACTAATAAACTATAGAGGGTAGAGAAAGTAATGTGAATGTATCGTATCAAATTTTGAAGCAGTAATTTGTATCACAATAATGTAAATGTCAGAGTGATTGTAGTGTGAATATGCATTGTTGTGTGATATTGATTTGAGATGTTTGTTGATTGTAAGCATTGTTGAGAAGTGGGTTTATACGGCCTTACTGAAACTGACAATAATAGCGTGCAATAATGTAGCGAGGGGGTGAGCTGTTTATCATTATTAGAGACGAGCAAATGTCGTCAGAGTGGCGTGTTTTTCTTAGAATTTTCGGGAACATTTTCCCCAGAGCATATGTTTTCGTAATTTTCATTGGATATAAATATAGACGCTAATGTTGGCGCGTTTTATTAACCAATAGCAGCTCGGATATAATCTTTAGGCATATTGGGGCGAGGATGTATAAATCCAGTGTCAGGGTCAAGTTTCACGTAGTTCAACGGAGGCATTCATGGTGCATGCGTCGCACGAAGTTCATCAAGGTTACGCGTAGCAAATTTGTGAAAAATCTCTCGTGTCGTAAAGTTAATTACACAAAAAGTTGAAGTACACGAATTAATAATGGGCAGTAAAGAAGTTATTATAACAGTTTCAGTTTGGCGAGTGTCAAGATTAATAGATGAAAGTGAATAATTTGTTACGACAATAAAAGTGTAAAACAAATTCTTTTATCAGTGTTATCTTAGGATAAAAACTCCTTTCCGTTTACACATCCTGTATAAGATAAGTGCTTGACCGAGAAATCATAGCTAGCCGGAGGACAGTGAACCCAAAAATTAAATATAATAACAGGCGCTTAGTAAAAGATAACACGAAGTGACCGCAACAAATTGTATTCCATACGTGCGGCAGATAAACAGTAGAATCTTTTAAACTACCAACATTAATACCACTACATATTGTTTCCCCAATGTGGGGCGAACAACACTAATACCCCCGCATAACTGGCTTCCAAACGTGGGGCTAACAAACCATTCCACTACAATTTTTTAAATATATACTGCTTCATGATCTGTATACACTGCTTCTGTTGATATACATTTAGTTATTTACATTTTCCCTAAAATATCTTTGAAAATTGTACTGTATATTTTAAATAAATCTATTACAGGGCAAACAAGAGAAACAACAACAAAAAACTACAACTGTATTTTTAAAAGTAAAACTTTACGTGGTTCAGAAACACGGCAATTTTAAAATATCTACAAACAAAAACTTTTGGCGTCACAAATGGATTAATTGGCGGAGCTCAGATCAAATATCTAGAAGGAATGAAAAAATCAGAGGGGAAATGAACTATAAAAATATATATTATATGATATTTAAACAAAGGAATTAGTATAGAACTAACATGAGATACGTATATATCAAGATATGTTACCGAAGTTTGCTTTTGAATGGATGCCATCGGGGAGACGAAAACGAGAGCGACCTGAAAGAGCATAGAAGAATTAAGTTATGGAAACCATGAAACAAAGAGAATTAAAGAGAAGGACAATGGATAGACAGGGCAATAGTTTTTGTCAATACGAAAGGATATCTAATTTAATGTGTATTTGATTGTCAGAAAATGTAAACATTAAAAGAAACTGATTAATGATACATATTTTAAATTAAAATGATCCATTGCAGTGTATTACAGCTGATGCTCTTGTTCCCGACATGGAATGCGCCCGGGTTCGATCCAGCCGTAGGGATGCGAATTTTAAATCCCGGGTATAGGACCGGTGCCCACTCAGCATCGTGAGGAAAGTGAGGAGCTGCGATAGGCAGCGATGCCGGCTACGGAGGCCAATATTTTGGTTAGAGGATGCGTGATGCTGGCCATATCTCCTCCCCGTGTCCACCTCTGTCCTGTGTATGTGGACCTGAGACCGGCAGTCGGGTTGGCAGGCCAAGGTCCTGCATGAGCCGTAGCGCCATGAGGTTTAAAAATAAAAATATATACGGTGTTCACGAATCCCCGTCCACTTCTTGGTATCTCATGCTTGTGCAAGGCGTCCGGTACTGTTGGTTGTATGTTTCAGCAGTGACATAAATGTGAATCAGTTGTGACTCTGTACATACACGTGTACGTCAAGTGCAGTATGTATTACAAATAAAAACTCACCGCCCTTACCACTCGTAAACAAAGCATAGCTAGGGATATGAAGCTCATAGTAGCTAACAGGTAATCTTCATGACTGTCGGGACATATTATTATTATTATTATTATTATTATTATTATTATTATTATTATTATTATGTATTACGGGATATTACATTTTCTTCCTCTTTCTCTGTTTAACCTCCTCTTATGTAGGACTTACACCCCAAGGACTTACAGGCGGGTGCCTGGGGTCAGAGGCCCATCGAGGAGCAGACACTCATGGATCGAACAGAATATCCAGGATGGGTGATCAGCCCGATGCCTGGTATGGGAGGAAGGAAGTAGATGAAACGAAATGATGGTGAAATGGATGAAAGGAAAGGTGATGATGGAGCATTTGGTGGAATGAATGGCGGGGGAAACCGGAGAACCCGGAGAAAACCCGCCCAGACGCCGCTTTGTCCACCACAAATCCCACATGCGGGTCCCTGGGATTGAGAGGCGGGCGGTCTAACCACTCGGCCACGGCGCCGCCTATTACGCCGTTCTTACTGCTTACCACAGCATTGGCGGTCGGCACTGCTGATACGTGAAATGAAGTTATATTTGATAAGAAATTTTGGAACGGAAACTTCCTAAAGCTACGATTAGGACACATCCAGACATTTGTCAGTTACGAGATCTGAGGAAAATTGGAAAAAACCTCAACCAAGACAATCGTTCACGAGTCCGTGCCGTAGCTACCTCGGCTACCCGTGACGAGAATACTACATTAGTATTTATATTATAAACATTATAATACTATACGAAGTGTGCAATTACTAATACACAAACAGTATGTCAGTCAGATCGATGTAACCATTAAAACTAAATGTTAGCATGCCAAACACACTTGCCTCGTATGCGATGACTATGTCAGCAATGCCAGAACGCTTTTAAATAAAATAGCTGAAACAGAAGCAAGTAGTCCTACGTAATGTAATAATAAAACAATAGATGTGTTCTACCACTCCTGGTGTTGTGGACGAGGATTTGAGAACACCGCGTATAAAAATATTCGTGCCAGTGCAATGGGGATAAACCCTCCTATTTGAAGCCAAGGCAATAACATACAGATTCCTTTTATAGTCACTGTAGGATGGAAGGGGTGCAGATGCACGTGGCTTAAGTGCTGATCCTATCTGAGCATTGAACAAAATTATGTAGTAACATTCTCTATCCCTCTCTTTTAGTTTTCCAACTTTACAGTCTGCGAGCACAGTAAAACGTCGTCCCAGAGCAGAGTCGTGGTGGAATTGGGTATAGAAAGTCTGGAGATACAGAGATTTCTAGGCGAGGGACGAACAAGAAAATAGGGCAACTGAAAAAGGAAGTTCATTCCTCTAGCTTTTAAGTGTTACTACACAAATGAATAAATTAAAAGAAACTCAGCGCAGAACATTTACTGCAACAAAAAGTTTGAGATAAATGTCTCTTTCAAAGTGAAAATAAAATTAAATGTTTATATAAAATTCAAAAGGAATTTTGTGATGCTCATTTTCCCTTCACACAAACATGTTTGCTATGAATAGAAAACAAAATGCTTTGTAAAAGAGCTTCATTCGTTATCAATATTTGGCTTGCAAATTCTTGATGTTCATGTATAGGGTCTTTCAACAAGAGTGTCCTATCTTTAACATGTGATAGCTGCCGTTGTTACTGAGTTACAGTAGTCATTTTTTTCATGTGGTTACAGTTGTTATTGACAAATAGCCATGGAACGTTACAGCATTCAGCAACATGTAGAAATTGTGAAAGTTTATTATCAAAATGGATCATCTGTTCGCCAAACCTTTATTGCGTGAAGTTTACGGTGTGCATAATCGTCCCTGCGAGAGAACGTTTCGGCGTTTGATCGATAAATTTAAAAGAAGTGGTTCTGTCAGCGATCAAAGAATGTCTGTACGTAATCGACGTAAGCGCTCCAATGAAAACATAGGCACCTTTCGTGAGAGGTACGTGATGACGGAAACAAATCAATTGCTCGTCGAGCGCAAGAATTGGGCCTTTCGTCGACCACAACTTGGCGAATTCTGCATTTGGACTTGAAGTTCCACGCTTACAAAATAGTGTTAACTCAAGAACTAAAGCCCAACGACCATAGGTTGCGCCGTGTATTCGCTGACTGGACTATGGAGCAATTGAAGCTGACCCGGATTTTTACCAGTCAGCCTTCTGACTTTTTTGGTAAAACCCACTTAGTTCTGTCTCCCTCACAACTCTTGTTTCCCTATATGCTGACTTCTTATCCACCTCCCTTCATAGCCTTAACTTTTCCTGGAATTGTCCCCTCTATCTCTATCCTTATCTCTCCTTGTACCTCTCTTTCTGCTAGTTTCTATTTTGCCTAATCCTGTGTCCATTAGTATGCATAGTTGGTGGATATTTGCCCTCTGCTAGCTCGCTTCTTCCTAGCTAATTACAGTTGTTTCCTACACATTTATACATTTGTGATACAAGCTATTTTACAGTATTATTACATACTCCTATCTTGATTTTAGATTTATGATTTCCTGTTATTTACATTGTTTGCCCTGTCGAGTGTGTGTTCCGCTACAAGGGGGTAATATTGATAGAAGGGGTAGCCCTTCATGCCAATGACCCTAGTTCGGTAGCTTCTTCATTTCTTTTGGGTGCTATATTTTCGTATGCGTCCAAATATGCACCGCTTGGTAGCAGTGAGTCGCACTTTTCGTGTACAGTGTGTGAGTTCCGTCCAGCACCATGCCCATGATGTAGGGAATGCCAGATTGAATATGGGGTTATGAGATGGAAATCTACGCCTGGCATCATAGAACAGCTGCCTCTCGGTCTCAAGCACACTTCCATTATACCCTGGGCACCCATAAAGAGAAACTTTTATTATTTATGGGGATGTTGTTAAAGTATTGTATTGATGAATCCCTCATGTATATGGCAGCCTCGGAAGATGCCAAACAATATATTTGGAAGCCTTCTCGAACACGCCGAAGGGGCTTCAATCAAGATATGAAATTAAACTGCACACAAGGAGACTTTTCTCAGTATTATTTTCGCGCCCTTTACAACAATTCAGATGTTATATTTTGGCTTGTTGCTGAAGAGGTCGATGTGTTACGTAATATGTTTTTTTATCAACTTGATGAAGATGTGTTGTTGTTACGTTTTTTTAAACTTGAAGACGGTTATGTTGTGCTGCTTTTTGTTTTTACGTAAACTTGATCGTTATTTGCTTCACGTAATATATATGTTTAGACTTGAAGATATATTGGCATGCTTACGTAATTGTATTTTACGTAATATTTATTTAGTTACATTTAAGGAGTTCCTAAAACACGCTTTGGGCGTCGGTTTGAATTTGATGATTACGTAATAGTTACTGTTATTACGCAATATGCTGCTACGTACGAGTAGCTGATTTCAAGTTGTGTTTTTGTTATTACACTCCAAGTTTTACACTATAATATTTAACTTTGTTATTAAAACTGCTTCTATATATTATTTTATGTTTGAATTTGCCTCGGCTGCGTCAGTTTTAATTTAGAAATATGTTTCTCTTATTCAGGGTGCGGTGCAACAAGATTGTAGACATCACAGAATTTATTTTTTTTTAAATTCACTTCCTTTATTATTCTTGCACATTTTTATAAAGAACTATACTTTTTAAGAACTGTGAGAATCTTCAATGCTTTCACTTAGCACGTAAACATATTTTACGATTCACACGTAGAGAACACATCTTCCATCTGTTCACTACCAAGGCTTGCAGGCAACTGAGCAACTTTAAACGGTTAAACCTGTGAGCTTCAGTATTTCAAGTCTCTGCTTGGCTAATTCTAGTCCAATAGAATATCTGCATTTTACTTAAACTTTTTCCTTGCTATTGATTGGCTAAGTTTAAACTGTTACTGAATTTACCTTATCTTTGATATAATCATGATTGGTAACTTTTCAAACTCTTAAACTTCTTATTGCTACAAGGTTGCCTCATTGTTAGCAACTCAAAACTTATTATTCTCACAGCTCTTGCATTATTAAAGTATATAATGTATTCACATAACATTAATAAAACATGTTTACAATAAAAATAAGCATTTGCAATGACTATTATATACAATTCAAATAATTATTACATACTTATTGTTTCAAGGCGGGCTGTTATTGAATTTACTTATTATATAATACAATTGAAATTATTCAAATATTAAAATACTGTCTCATTCCTCGAATTCCGTTTAAGGCAGAAAATCATTATCTTTATTCACACAGAACAAACATGGAAAAATAAGTATTTATGCAAGAAATTTAATGTATATTTGTTAAAATAATAAAATTAGTGCATTGTCAGATGTATATAGCAGATTTTGCAATGAGTATTATATGGCATGCGGAAAAATAATCTGCAAAAAGTTGTAGAATAGAAAGATAGTAGCAAACTAAACATGCTGAGGTTAGGATCATGGAATGTAATAACAGAGGGCTAAATGAACATAGTTTAAATCTGACTATATTACACAATTAAGCAGGCTTTGAGTCAATTGTCAGTTCTTTCATGTTTGAGGCCTTGAGTCAAAGCTGGTTGTTTGAAAATATTAAAATTGACGATAGTAGAATTTAGTATTTGAAGTCGGAAACGTGAATAGTGAAGATGCAGTTACTGAAGAGGCATAGGCAATTGGGTTGTATTTTACTTCTTGCCCTAGGTCTATTCTGTGCTATTACTAGAGGGCGGTTTAGAGTGACCTGGTCCGTGATTTCAAGTTGCCAATGCAGAGAGCATAATGTCTTGGAACATGTTCCCTGGATACAGAAGGTGGGCAAAGAAATACACCGTAGTAAGCGTGATGTTCCGCTTCGCAAACAGAGTAAGAAATATATCAGGCAGTGATATAAGTGTGTTATTCGTATGCACCTATTACCTCTTGCGATGTCGAAAGGTGTTTCTCACGATATACTTTACTTTAAGTGAGAATTTGAAGTAGAAGGTTTGGTAGCTGCTACGTATGGAAAGGCCGTTTGAAGAAGATGTGTTATAGTTCTACTGTTGGAGAGCCGAACTTGAAGTAGTTGCAACCGCACGTATAGTAAAACGTTTCCGGTAGCCTCCGCCCCAAATGTACTTTCCGGTGGCCTTTGCCCCAAGTTTAAACGTAGTTTAACTTTGTAATTTTGATTGTTTCTTTAAATATTATATATTTATGTTTGCCTCGGCTGCGTCAGTATTTATATTGTTTTAGAGACATAAATGTCTTAGCAGGGAGTGGTGCGACTGAAGAATGTAAGCTTACACAGATTATAATTTTACTTCACTCCTTTTATTAATGCTTTACACGATTTAAATAACACTTCACTGATATAGAGAGAGCTGTGAGATTTTTTTTATTAATTACTTGCACTTTTTAACACGTAAAACTATTTTCGTCTCACACGAATACGTATTAAATTTCTCGAGGACGCATCTCGCGTCTGATTAGTAACACTGTCAACAACCAACGCGTCCAGTTATGAGCACTGTCTACAAACAACTCACTTCTAGATTTGTAAATTTTGCTATATTTCAGTTTCTGATTGGCTAATCCTGGTCTAATAGAATACCTTCATTTAACTAAGGCTTTTTAAGGTTGTTGATTGGCTATTTTATAAACTGTCTCAAAATTTACATTATTGCTTCCAAGAATCACAAGTAGTATTGTTAAATTTTTAAATTCATTATTGTCTCAAGGTTTACCTCATTGTTACCTCATTGTTAGCAACCTTTAACCTATTATTCTCACAGCTCCTACATTATTAAATTACGTAATACATTCACATAACATTATTACACATGTATACAATAATATAAACATATACAATGACTGTAATATACACTTTTTATATATTTTTATATACAAATATTGCTTTAAGGCGGACTGTTATTATACTTTTTATTATATAATTTGACTGAAATCATTTAAGTGTTAAAAATACTGCCTCAAGTCGGAGAACGTTCATATTCGACAATCTCCGTATGTTCATCATTGTCCACTGCAATGCACAGAACTATGCAGATTCATGTCACATATGTAAAATGTAGTGTTCTATAACGGAAGGAAACCGTTAACAGTCGTCATGTACATCATAGTATACGCATTCTTTTGATACAACGTGTACGAGCACTGTAGACACGCGCCCATTGTTTACATCTGGACTCATCCTCTCTCCTTCAACAGTACAAGGAAGTTAACCTCATAAAAACGGTCACTCTGATCCGCCCCTTAGTTATTGCCGCCACCCAATTTATGTCGGTAGACTTGGGTTTCCTTGGAAACGAATTCATGTATTGGAATTCTAAATTTTCTGGTCATGAGGACGACCCAGAAAACATACGACCATACAAAAATAAAAATGATTGAAGGTTCTTGAAGTGAAGTGAAATATCACAAAGATTTCCAAATGCAGCTCTTTTCTTAAATCATTTTAAACAGAAATACGAGTATATACGCAAAGCCGCTTATTTGTTCCTTTCAGTTTTGAAAACATTTGTCAACAATTTCATAGTCGGAGGTGTGTGCATTGCGTTCTGGATCGTTGCCATATCTAACTACACCTACGCTTAGTTATAATCATTTTAAAACATGGTTCTTCATTATGATTCGTACTTTATACACTAATGGAATTTGCATTACGTGTTCAATAACGAAATATTACGTGATCTGTCTGGTGCACTTGCAGTATGACAAGTTAATTGATTTTCCTTGTACCGTGAAAGCAATTACAGTTTGGATATTGCTAGTTTAACTTATATGATGGGAAATGTAATGCGCACTGGTTTCTCTGGGTATAAAAATGTTGAATTCGACACTGATGCAGATTTCGTAAAGAGTACAACGTACCGCCTCTTAAATCCTGAAAGAAAGGAAAAATAAACTATAGAAAAAGTGCGTGCGTGTGTTTGCTAGCGCGAGATTATCCACCTACTTTTCTTGTATAAACAAAAAATTCGGTATTTAAGTCAGCAATAATTCAAAGCAAACCGAGAACCTTTAGGAAATTACCAGTCTATCAGTTATTCTAAATATTCTGTAATGTTTAATCTCCTCAAACGCTTTTCTGATTCTTCCATCTAAAATATGGTATTAAGGCAATGTCATGAAAATCAGCCGTAAGTATCTTAAAACAAACTTCAGAAAATGTTTATTTTGCGTGATCTACTAAAACATAAATGACTTTTTTATGCTTCTAAATGATTTGGCTGTGGAAGGAACAAAAAATACAAAAATATATACAATTGAGAACAAAATAAAAAAGACCTGATGTATGACTTTCTCTCCCTCTATCACTTATTAGTGAATGTATAAATTATTCTTACGTAAGTTTATTTTCCTATCAACATCATTTTAATCCGATAAAGTTTCCCGTACACATTTTGATATACATACAAAGGAATAACGATAGTCAAATGTTTTAGAACTGGGCGCTGCTACATTCTGGCATTAAAATTCCATACTCTTTGCATGACATCAAGAAACAACTGAAAATCCACAGGACTTTAAAAGTATGACTAAGCATTGAATAATTTTAGCCATTAATAACAGTTATCCCGGAAATGGCTGATGTCACAAAATGTTATTTTAAATAAATTGTATTTTTAAAGAGATCTACTTGTTTTGTGTAGTACGTTTTGGTCTATCGTTTTCGTTTACCAATTGTGCAATATTGTATAAATTTCCATTAAAATGAAGAGGTCTTCACAAGACATCCCCAAGAAATTAAGTTATAGGAGGCGTATTCCAAAACTAAGTTTTAGTCACAGTAATAAGTGTCTACATATATACCTTACTTTTACATATAATCGCCGTTCACATCTATACATTTGCTGTAACGCTCCACCAGCTTCTTTAATCCCTCGGCATAGAAACCTGCCGCCTGGGGCTTGAACCAGTTGGTAGCGCTCGTCTTGAGTTCATCGTCGGTTTGAAATCGTTGTCCACCCAGCCACCGTTTCAAATGCAGGAAGAGGAAATAGTCACTTGATGCCAGGTCGGGACTCTACGGAGGGTGGTCAAAGAGTTTCCAACGAAACTCTTGAATCTTCTCTTTGGCTTTGGCAGCGGTGTGCTGGCATGCGTTGTCGTGCAGGAGGATGATGCCAGATGACAGTTTCCGGCGGCATCGATTTTGGATCGCACGTCTCAGTTTGGTAAGCGTTGCACAGAACACATCATCTGTAATTGTTGACCCACGGTTCATGAAATCAATCAAAAAGGAATTCATTTTAGGGGGGAATTCACCAGTCAGACCACTAATCGTGAAACGTCGATCACTTCGAAGTTTTTGGTTCAATGCTCAAAGACGTCGTCGATCCGAATACTGGACCTACCTTTCCGCTGTTCATCGTGCACATTTGTGCGGCCTTTTTGAAATTCTCGACACCAGTGTCGAACTTGTTTGTCACTTAGTATGTTCGGTCCATACACGAGGCATAACTCACGATGGATGTCCGCAGCTGACGATGCTTTTGCTAGCAAAACTCTAATCACATCGCGCACTTCACAACTGGTGGAATCTATGATTGTCGCGGATATTGCGATCTGCTCTCACCGACTGGCAAACACCTACTGTGTCACACCAACACTACGGTAGGTTCCTCAGGAGTGGTAGACAGAGCTGCAGGCGTGAAACGTCATTCAGGCCTACCATTAGTTAAATATTATTAACCTACCTATACGCCTTGTACATGTTATTGGTCATATAAATATCTTTAATATACGATATTTTAATCAAAATCAGTAGAACCATTTTTCATAAAATCAAACAATTCGAATACTGTTCCATGTAAAGGGCAGTTGTGGTGGGGGATTTTCTTGAACATTTTTGTGTCGTATCTTTGGAAGTTATTGAGCTTAAATATCAAGTATGGTATTTATTTGACTTTTCGTTTTTGAGTTATGTTGTTCACAGACACAAATATATACAGACATAAAACACACAGACAACGCACATACGGACCTTTTTCTAAAAATGTTTTTTATTCAAGGTACCTCAAAACATGTATTTCCGGTGAAACCTCGGTATCGAATATTTGAGTATAATGCAATACCTCCTCTACCTATTAGGTACATGGTAGAGAAAGCAAAAATATTTTCCTTATTCAGTGGGCCTCAAAACACGTATCTCCGGTGAAATATCAATATAGAATTTATGAGCGGAATACGGAGGGTTGTTCACGATATATGGTAACAATATCAGACGAGCATAATAGCTCCGCGCTGAAACATATGGAACGGAAAGTAAGTTCAGTAGTATGAGTATATTACTGTGTTTATTCAGTTGTGTGCTCTTGTTTTTGTTGCATCAAATTGCGTCAAAAATACAACCATTCTGATAAGGGTAAATTATTGCTCTTTCCGATGCAAAATACTTGTATCCTAAGATTATCAAGCAGTGCAAGAGGCGTGGTTTTACCATATACAAGAAAGTGATCTCATGTGCACGCGAAAAAAAGGTAAGGCCACATTAGGATTTGTTCCAAAGGGCAAGAAACAGGTAAATCCACGACCTGCCACCAGTCACACCCCGGAGATAATTTTGAAGGTGAAGGTCGATGCCTCCATATCAAATACAGCAAATCAGACGACCATTGCACTGTAATTAGGAATTTCTGTTACTACTTTGAACACTATAATCAAGATTTGAATACTGAAAAGTGCTATAAGTGTCGGGGATGTATGCTATTGCCTAAACACATTGCAGAACGTGCCACTAACAGCAGAAAGCTGTATGAACGACACCTAGCTGGTGAAAAGTGGATGTTTGTTATCTTTTTAGATGAAACATATGTTTATCTAAGTGACTGCAACAAACCCTGGTATAGATATTGCCGACAAAGGGGAGAAAAATAATTTGAAAGTTGATATAAGGAAAGTAACGAAATTTTTCCCATTGATTTTATGGTAATTGCAAGGCACAGTTGTAATGGCAAATTAAGCATTCGTCATGTACATAAAATGTGAAAATAAACTCGGCATATTATCAGACTAACGTCCTGATACCAATTTTCCATACAGAAATCCCTACTCTTTGTGGTGCAGATGTAAATAAAGCCTGGTTGCATCAGAATAAGGCATCAAGCCACAAGTTTGCTTCAACTTACAAATGTTTTGAGAACACACGGAAAGAGAAATGGAAATACATTCCGTGCCTTTCAGTGACATCCATGTTAAGTCATCTGATGCATTACTGATGGAGTTTCGTGCATTTGGGTAACTGAAAGGGCCCTTGGAAGCAGAAGGCCCGCGAACGTTGGATGGTCTCTGGAAAGCTGCTAGGAGGAATTGAATAAACTGGACAGCAGCTTGCTCCAGTGGAAGCTGTGCTGCAGATTGGTAGCTCAAGTTAAAGTCTGCCAGACAGAAGATCACTGTTGGTGGAGGCGCGGTTTTACATAAGGAAGGAATCTTAAGTTTGTTACCATAGATTTCGAACAACTCTCTGTACAATACCTCCACTACCTACTGGATATGTGGTAGAGAAAGTAAAAGATGTTTTTACTCAGGGGGCCTCAAAACTTGCATTTCCGGTGAAGTCTCGATATCGAATTTTTGGGTGGAATACAATACCTTTTCCAGCTACTAGGTAAGTGGTAGAGAAAGTAATACAGGCGTAAAACTGTATCTATTTTAACAATATGAAGAACCGCGAGAGTTCAACTACTGGAAACTGTTAACATTTACCATGATGGTATGGTAAATGTTGCCATACTGACTTCAATCAATATTTAGCCCCGGTTTCAGAACTGCCAAGCTAAATAGAATTGTGTTACTATACGAAATATGACCTAATCTAGCGTTTATACCCACTAAGTCCGAACATTTGTATTTGAAAAGGGTGTAATCATAAATGCCAGTAATCGTACATAGGTTTTATAAACTGTGTATGCTTTGGTTGCGTACACTGTCGTGCATAAAAAGTGGCCCATTCCCCTAGATCCCAATACTGCATTTCCCTCCGTAAGGTTTTCACCTTTCGGCTGATATCAGTTCTCTATGTGACTGGCCTGAAAAACTAATTAGGAACACAAAAACCAGCCAATGGGCGATGTTATAACCAATGCGAAAGCAATGGTTAGGATATCGCCTTTATGAAAAAGTTTCGTACGATTGGCACACAAGACATAATTTGGACGCCCAAAGAGTGAAGAATTATTTGTATGAGTCATTAAACTAAACATCTGCACCATTTATAATGGTAGGTTAATGCCGACGAAAACAACAAGTTTTCGTGTTTGTTTCTACGGTTTTATTAAGTTATATTTTATTTTGCGCCTAAATTAAACGAAACATTGTCTTCAAAGTACTCTGCTGGTGTGAACGTACAGCGTGTATTGTTACTGTTTGGTAGTTTGGTCATATTTTTTGGGGCGGGTAAACACCCTGCCAATCCAGTGACTGTGAATTATGCTCGAGAAACAGAGCAGCTCACGCTGGAAGAGGGAGGGGCTATGTTTGTCATTACCAACATAATCAGCGCGTTCCATTACGAGCCACTTTTTATACACGTCAGTGTATGCAGTAACACAAAAATTTAAATGAAATTGGGGGAAGTAATAAATAATTATCTTGCACGATATGATAACCCCTCCAGATATTATTACCTGAGGTCGGCGGGACACCTCGCATGCCTACCTCTTCCCACGGAGGTGTCTCCCTGAGAAACCGTCACTCACCGAAAGCAAGGGCAGACAGTTTCTCAAAGCAAATTCGCCGCCATATTTCGCGCCTGTCTCCACTCGTCTCATTCTTGATCCTAAAGCGCGATGAGGAAGTGGAATGACAGCAACTGTGGGACAGGAACATTTTCAGAACTATATAGTGCATTCGTTATATTGTAGCGCCGCGTATCGCTCCCCCAGGGGCATACTACGATAGGTACGAGATTGGCGCACCCGGCGTCCCGAGCCACACTTTTGATAGGGTTCCTCTAAGAGGTGAGAGGGCCTGTGCCAAAAGCCCAACAAACCTTGGACCACAAGTGTGTTTGGCCAAGTCTTGCAGAGGTCTTAGCGGATGACAAGCAAGTGGTTGATAGAAATTTTAATTTTATGTGAAGGGCAAATTTCCAAATGCGGATTTAGTCATGTTAATAGCAGGTGTTTCATATTTATTTCTGAATTGTGCTATGATCTTTATATTTATCTTTATCACTGGCTTTTGTTACGATTTTTATATTCATGCTTATCTCAGGCCTTTTCCATGATCAGTTTTACAAGTGCGCTAATGACCTAGCAGTTGAGCGCCCTTAATCACAAAGCATACATACATGGCGCGGATCGCGGTATGCGTGCTCCACCCACTGTCTATTACACTGGGGGTTTTCCGTTCTGAAACTCCCGCGTTACTTACGAGCAGTGGCGTAGCCTGATTATCAGACTCGGGTATGCAACTCAACGTATATTGTGAAATTCGTTAAAATATGACCCAAACTAAACAGAATTACCCATATCAACATATTTAATATCAGCTAGATAATATCTCAGCTAGAGAATCTCCTTTTCTCTCAGAACTTACATCTGCAAAGTAAATGAACCTCTCTTCAACATTTCCGTCAACAGTTATGTATTGCAAAACGGCAGAGAGCTGTTGTTTACTACTTATGTAGGACTTACATCTAACATCAGTGAAACAAAGAAGCCCTATAAATTCCTTCTTAATTTCACGCGTCATGACGGCACTCACACTTGAAATTAAGGCATTCTGAATATCAGGTGAAGTTGTACGAAAAACCGTCCACTTTTCCAAGTGCTCTTTCACAGAGGTGTCATATATTGCTAATCCACTTAAATACTCAATATAGTTATCCCAGTTTGAAGATTCTTCACTCTCATTATGACCACGAAGAGCAAGTGCTTGCTTTCCTAAAAACAATTATAGCCCTACAAAGTGAGAAAGTAAAGCTCTATTCCTTTTTACTTCATTGTTATGCTGTTCAACTGAGAGCTTATACTGACTATAAAAAAGAAAATTCTATTCTGGGAGTTTTCCTAATAAGCTTTAGTTGTTTTTTGGCTGCCTTATAAATGTTATTTAAATCTTTATGAACGTTGGAATTTCCAGACGCACTTTTCATTTGAAAGACGACATGACCAACAAAACACAACCATGACTCACTTTCATAAACTTTGATGTTGAAATGGCTTACACATTTTTTAATCTTAGTTGTAATACTGAGTATGGGCTTTGGAGGCCCTGGTTTAATTACAACTTCTTAGTTTGAGCTTGTCGATCACACAATAGTTTGTTTCCATTTTCGTTGCCACAACCGCACTGAAACAATGTATAGCTTGCTATTGTAGCATTTCGTGACCTCTCGGACGTACACTGCCTGTGCACATACCTTCCTCTCAGAACACGGAAATCTTAACCTATATTTGCTTTGATAGTGAGTAACCAAGTGTCCAAAACCCGCTCAAATTTTCACAATTGAAGAAACACACATACAAGAAACAAAATAATTCGCGAATTACTCCCTATTCACGTTTATAAAGCAACGAGATGTACTCCAACTCAGTACATACCATGGGTTACCAGGGTCAAGCACACAGCGCCAGTTTCCTCCAGCTGATGGCAGGTGCCGTTGACCAGAGCCGTGTCTCGATACAGACTGCGTTCAAGTTATCGTAGCGTGGCGGGAATTCAAATTATAATATTTACGAAAGCTCGATTTTTAATGATATTAGAACGCTGTGTACTACAAAATTACAATGAACCAATTTTGTCACCTTTTGAGGAAAATTTCAGGGTATGTAACACATCTCTCACATCCATTGACGCTACGCCCCTGCTTACGAGTGACAGTATCATGCACTATAATGACTACTAACCTTGTTATTAAGTTATGTTGAAAGTGCTGTTTATCTGCATTGAGACATTCCTGGCATTCCTCGTCGCCACAAGGTTGTAATTCATGTACTATAGTTACTCTGTAGGGCTTTCATTTTAAAAGTTTAGCAGCTGTGTAAACAGAGGATTTGAAAGACCCACTTGCTCTGCAGCACGCCTTAGAGCGTTCGAATGATGCATCGATTTCATCAATTTTTTCCTTATTTATAAACATGTCTTTTTCGCTTCTTAGGTTTAGCGTTTAACTATCCCGCTGTCCTTAACTTATTAACAAGTATCTTTATTGGAACTGGAATACCAGAAAGTGTCTCCTGATATTTCCTAAACGCCTGTCGATTTGATTCTCATTTTACATATGTATCGTACATAAAAATTCTTTGTTCAAGCGTGAATTTTTCCGCAGGCATTTCAGTGGACTCATAACAGGAAAACAACAGCAACAATAATAAGAATACTCTAAAGCAATTCACACACAACACAGATGTCTTAATAAACGTTCACTTTTTACTTTCTCTACTACGTATAGTAAGTAAGGGAAGTATTGTATTCCACCCAAAAATTCGATACCGAGATTTCACCGGAAATATATGTTTTGAGACCCCCTGAATCCAAAAAAAGCAGTTTTGGAAACATGTCCGTGTGTGTCTGTGTGTGTCTGTCTGTGAACAGCGTAACTCAAAAACGAACAGTCGGATAAACACCAAACCTCCTATTTAGGTTCAGTATCTTCCAGAGATGCGACACGAAGGTTTTCAAGAAAATACCCCCACCCCAGATTACCCTTTACGTGGAAAATTTTTCGAAAATTGTAAATTTCTCAAAAATGGCACTAACGATTTTGATTAAAATATCATATGTTTAAGATATTTTCATGATAAATAAAATATATATCTGGAATTTTCTGGGAACGTCTCCAAAAGTATTCTTAATTGTGAACGACTTTTGCATAACTGGTAAACCATAAGAGATAGACAAAATATTACTACACAAAAAATGTAGATCGCGTCAAAATACACAATTTATGTTATATACAATTTTTTTGTTGAGTGAAGCGTTTTCGAGATATTGCTTGTTATTCCCTTAACTTTTTCAATAATTTTCTCAAATGGGAATTCGTTATTCATTTTTTTGTCTTGGATATGCAAGGAGAATTAATCTGTGGCAAAGAGAATGGTGCTGCACCTAGCAACCAGCTATTAACAGATATGTCTATGCTTAAACGCTACTGTATTTCTATATTGCCCTTGCAAATACAAAACAAGGGGAACATAGTAGGCCTTAAGCGATAGTCAAATATTTTTAGAACTGGTTGCTATATGTAAAATGTAATTCTCCTTGCATGTCAAAAGATCGTTTCTGCAAATGTTTATCTCGAATAATATGAAATAGATGGAAAATAAGATTTTGTAAAAATAGTTTGTACAAGAGTAGAGAAAGTCATGTGAGTGTAACACATCAGATTTTTAGATACACAATGTACAAACTCTAGTCTTTACAGCTCGTTGCAAGGAACTGCCGCAGTATAACACAGCTGATAAACGTAGCCTTGAGCGGGTCTATCACCGCTAGAGCGCTGCGGTAAAACACCGAGGTCACTACAATGAAAACGAACTATGCATATACGCAATCTGTGGCCCGCTTTAAAGCGAACGCATAGGATAATCCACCACATTCGTGAACTCGTGAACTCGTGACCTCTACCCCATCTGCTGAACGGGTGCAGAGGTAGTATCTTCCACTACAAGTTCAGGGTGAGATGTTGGTATTTTTTAAAGAGTAGAAGTAAATTAATCCTATGAATCCTATTCGCGTCAAACATCTGCTGAGAGGAATTGAAGAAGGTTCTGCCAAGAATCTTAACCTGGGTTGCAAACGGGATGGCGGGGAATGTTCGTAAACGTGGCCAAGACATCTAAGTGGGGGCAGTTTGGGCTTTTCTATGCTCCTTCTTGCACTTTATACCGCTAACAAGATCGGAATGGCTGTCGAGACATATTACAGATATTTTGGTCTGCGTAGCAGTGTGATGACGTGGTCCGAGTAGATTCTGGCACACATTTTATATCCGTTTTGTGTTCTTTTTAGCTTCTGTACCCCTCATCTAAGCCAAAAGAAACACTGCATGACATCCAAAATTCGGTATTATAATTACTCCAAAATGTCATGCGCTAATATGTTACATTCCAATGACTTTCTCTACTACGTATAGTAAGTAGGGGAAGTATTTTATTCCACCTAAAAATTCGATACCGAGATTTCACCGAAAATAAATGTTTTGAGACCCCCTGAATCCAAAAAAAGCATTTTTGGAAACATGTCCGTGTGTGTCTGTGTCTGTGAACAGCATATTTCAGAAACGAACAGTCGGATAAACACCAAACTTCCTATTTAGGTTCCCAACCCCAGATTACCGATTACATGGAACATTTTTCGAAAATTTTAATTTTTTCAAAAATGGCTCTAACGATTTTGATTATATCATATGTTTAAGATATTTTCATGACAAATAAAATGTGTATCTTGAATTTTCTGGGAATGTCTCCAAAAGTATTCTTCATTGTGAAAGACTTTTGCATAACTGGTAAACCATAAGAGATGGACAAAGTTTTACTAACCAAACAATGTAGATCGCGTTAAAATACACAATTTATGTCATATACATTTTTTTGTTGAGTGAACCATTTTCGAGATATTGCTTGTTATTCCCTTAAATTTCTGAATACTTATTTTCTCAAATGGGAATTCGTTATTCATTTTTTGGATATGCAAAAAGTATTAATCTGTGTCAAAGAGAATGGTGCTGCACATAGCAACAAGCTATTAAGAGATATGTCTATGCTTAAAGGTTACTGTATTTCTATATTGCCCTTGCAAATACAAAACAAGGGGAACATAGTACGCCTTAAGCGATAGTCAAATATTTTTAGAACTGCTCGCTATGTGTAAAATGTAATTCTCTTTGCAAGTCAAAAGATCGTTTCTGCAAATGTTTATCTCGATTAATATGAAATAGATGGAGAATAAGATTTTGTAAAAATTGTTTGCACACGAGTAGAGAAAGTCATGTGAGTGTAACACATCAGATTTTTTTATATAGCTTCTAAAAATGTTCTTACGAAAGCTTACCTACTTCACTTAGGGCCGGTTATACAATAAGCTTGCCTATAGTTACTCCAAAAACTTTTCTGGCCGATAAGCATCGCTCCATTTCCATAATCACATGGCTTCCATTGGGGATAGCAGTCCTATAAGATAACCTGTAGTGTATTAAGTTTGCAATTATGAATACGATGGAAACGCCACCATTGAGGAATTCGTAAACTAGAAAACAACTGACAATTGCGTAGCGATGCGGACAACAAACAAAATGAAAGTTAGCGTTTATCGCGTGGTTTCTTTTGCCATCGTTTTAAAATAAAATGGAAGTGGCGGAGCGAAGCAGATCTCAAAACTTTACTCATAACGGCGGCGAATTGCTTTAAACCTCGTAAAATATATAAGACTGCAAAGATTAAACAGTTCTAATGCTGTATTTGGAGGTGGAGAAATGCTGGGAGACAATCGCGTTACAGCTCACATAACCATACCTCTGTGTTGGTGTATTCCTCATTTCTTTATGCTCCTCTACTAAGCCAAAATATCTACTATAACAATATTGTAAACGGAGAAAATGAGTATGTATGTGTGGGTTAATCTTAAAAACCACTCACACGATTTTTATAATTCTTTCACTGAAAATCACAAATCATGCGACGGACATGGATTATAAAACACCTTATAATTTCAATTCACAAATCACTAAAATACTAATCAGAGTTTGCGAAACCCATATATTAGAATACGGACAAGTTGGAGTTATAAAAGTACAAGGGCGGATAGAAAACTAATGCACAATAATTTTTTTATGCCTTGGTATTGCAGCTGAAATGTTGCAATTTCGCACATATATAGTTTGAAGTTTTCACTACAGAGGGTATTTTTTGTTTCATGTGCAGCTCTAACGAGAGAAGCGTGAACTACGCCACAAAGATGGCACGCATGTTACTGTCGTCCACGTGTGAAGAGCAGAGGGCATAAACCGAGTGATATTCACAGGGGGATGCGTGGCGTGTATGGGGATGATTGTATGGACTGTAGCAGGTGGTGTGCATTCTTCCTAGAGGGCCGGTGAACCATAGTGACTCGCCACGCTCCGGGAGGCCGGTAACAGCTGCAACCCCGCAGAAAGTTAGAGGCATTGAGGCGGCAATTTTGAACGATCGGCGTGTGCAACTACGAACCTTATTGCAACAGTTCAACATTTTCTATGGCGCAGTGTACGATATTGTTCATGGCACGTTAACATTTCGTAAAGTTAGTGCTCGCTGCGTGCCTAAGAATCTGACAGACAACCACAAGGGTCTGCGAATAATTACGACCTTGGATCACCCAACGCGATACACCGCAGAAGGGCATGACTTTCTGAAAAGAATTGTCACTGGTGACGAGTCGTGTGTATACCAGTACATGCCCGAAACCAAGCAGGCATGTATGGAGTGGAAAAATGCTAGTTCCCCAGTGAAGAAAGCTTCAAAGTGACTCAATCTGCTAAGAAAGTGCTTGTGACGGTGTTCTGGGATATGCATGGTGTTGTATTGGTGGACTTTGCTGAACACGGGGTCACTGTGAATGCTGCAGCTTACATGAAAACTTTGGCGAAGTTGCGACGTGCCCTTCGTGACAAACGCCACAACATGAATACTGTCGATGTTAAAATTCATGACAATGCTCGCCACCATGTTGCTACTGCTGTTCGTCAGAAAATCAGCAAATTTGGTTAGGAGGTGCTCTAGTATCCACCATACAGTCCGACCTTGCACCGACGGACTTTGATCTGTTTGGTCCCATGAAGAAATTCCTGACTGGCCAACGCTTTGCGACAGATGCGGAAGTGAAATCAGCAGTCTGCAGATGGCTATACTCCAAGGAAACGGACTTCTATGAACAGGGCATGTTGAAACTGGTATCACGATGGGAGAAATGTGTTGAGAAACTTGGTGACCATGTCGAAAAGTAGGTAAAAGGTGCAAATTCATTTGTGATTTCTTGTTGTTGTTTTAACTATTAAACTTTGTTTTTGTCAAAAAATTATTGTACGTTACTTTTCAATCCGTCCTTGTACATGCTTGCGAAGACTGCGGGGAAAGGTTAAGTAAGTCAGGCGTTTCTTTTGCATGAATGTCGGGATAGCAGGGGCTGTAAGAAATTACAATTATAAGGGGTAAAGGGGAGAATTAACCATAAAATCCTCAAGATGACTGTACAATTATTTTATAAAGAATGACGGGAGGTATATAATAGTATATTATGCAACGAGACTATAATGGTAGTAATTAAAACGCGAGATTAATAATTATCATACGAGCGTTTTAATCACCATTGTAGTCAAGTTTGATACGACTGTTTATGCTCTACCATGTATCTAAATTAAAGATTTCATAAGTATTCGTTTCTGGTTTGAGTGATGTGTTACAATCCTTATTCCTTTATCCATGGTTACAATACAATGATTGGCCTTGTAGCACCTGTGTCAAACAAAGTTGCTAGCGTTGTGAGACCTACTACGCAGACGCAGAAATATTAGTTGCTTTCATATAAACAGCTGTTAACATGTGACACACTTTAACCTAAGAAAAGTTAGACAATGTAAACTACAACAAATTGAATTTATTGAAATATCATTTACAATTAATGCTAATGGTAACATAAAAAGAACTGGCTTTATTATAAATATAGGTTATTTGTTGTACAATTATTGAAATGAATTTGCGGGAATGAGCTTTGTTGAATAGTTGAAGTTGAAGGTGAATTGATGTTAATTTGTGTGACCTCTTTTTCTACTGATTTTAGTATTGTGTTTGAAATTTCAATTTTATTTTGTACTGATTCTTCAATATATCCTTCTGCGACAGTTGTGGATTTCCAGCCTCCATGTCGTTCTAGTGTTGTTATGTCGCCACCAGAATCTGCTAGAATTGTTACAGAACTTTTGCGAAAGCAATGCCCTATGCCCTGTGTATAACTTGGGGTTGGGGTGATTAAGGTATGCAGCTATTTCTTTCCCCGCATCTCCTAGTTTATTTATGCCGACATTCTGCGCGATGCATTTTCCATTTTGGTAATTTATAAAGAAGGAGGGAGTGCTGCATACATTGGGACGTAGATTTACATATTTATGGCAAATATAATACTTGCCTGTTACTGTAAAGATTCTTGTTGATTTTGTCTTAGTGTTTGGGATAGTAACCAGAATAGTTGATCTAATATCCTTTACATTATCAACTTTTCATTGACGCAACTTACGTCTTCGGTAAGCACCCATTATTCTAAAAATTGTAGCTCCCTGTAACAATATTAATCACGTTACCTAGCACTTTTTCATCACAACTGTTAATAAATTTGTTAATTTTAAGAAACTACTTGGTAACATTAAAAAAAATCGGATGTGTTACACTCACATGACTTTCTCCACTCTTGTACAAACTATTTTAACAAATGCTTATTCTCCATATGCTTCATGTTAATCGAGATATCGAGATGTCAATCTTATTGGTAATTTTCTTGTAGGTGGAAGGGGAATATGGTAGTATTTAAGCGATAGTCAAATCTTTTAAGAGCTGGCTGCTAAGTGGCGCATTCCATTCCCTTTGTATGTCCAGGACATAAAAAATGAATAACGAATTCCCATTTGAGAAAGTATAGGAAAATTTAAGGGAATAACAAGCAATATATCGAAAATGGTTCACTCATAAAAAATGCATATAACATAAATTGTGTATTTTAACACGATCTACATTTTTGTGTAGTAAAATATTGTCTATCTCTTATGGTTTACCAGTTATGCAAACGTCGTTCACAATGAAGAATACTTTTGGAGACATTCCCAGTAAATTCGAGATATACATTTCATTTATCATGGAAATATCTTAAACATGTGATATTTTAATCAAAATCGTTATAGGCATTTTTGAGAAAATTAAAATTTTCGAAAAATGTTCTATGTAAAGGGTAATCTGGGGTGGGGGTATTTTCTTGAAAATCTTCGTGTCGCATCTCTGGAAGATTCTGAACCTAAATACCACGTTTGGTGTTTATCCGACTGTTCGTTTCTGAGTTATGCTGTTCACAGACACACACACGGCATGTTTCCAAATAGCTTTTTATGGATTCAGGGGGTCTCAAAACATATTTCCGGTGAAATCTCGGTATCGAATTTTTGGGTGGAATACAATATTTCTCCTACTTACTATACGTAGTAGAGAAAGTAAAATTACTTTTATCATGAGGTATTTAACACCAGGTGCTTCATTTATGAATACTTTCAACTCATCAGCTGTAAATTCTTTGGGGTTTTTCCCTTTATATCCTTCTGATTTTCGTTTTAGTAAACTGTTCAGTAATGAGTATTTAGATATGTCACTTTGGTGCCTAATGTCGAGTGCTGATTTCAAAATAGAATAGCGAGTCCACAAGGTCGATGATTTTATATTTAGAGACAATTCTTCGAAATACACTAGTAATACATTTTCTGAGAACGACTTTATACCTTTTGATATTCTGCAATCCATAAATTGTGAATAGAATTTCTCGTACATCTTTCTTCACTTTTGTGGCAACAAGTTATTGTTAAGACTGAGTGCTTTTAATTTATGGGGGTGTAAGTTGAATTTCACTGTTACTAGCGTCAGATATTTTGAGTTTTTTTATAAACTCGCGCTAGTACCGTTGTCGATCGAAACGAGAATAATCGATACTTGCAATTTCACAATGTTTTATGGCCACTTCTGATTGGTCGAATACCAATACTGTAATGAACAAATGTACTTTAATGAGGCCCATTTAAATACTACATTTTGGTATGGTAGAGCTTAAAATTAATTAAAACGCTATATAAGTTTAAAATCCTACCTTGAAACGTCCGGTAAACGAGCGAGTCTTTTATAAAAGCAAGTATATAAATTTGTAAAGTGGTAATGCTAATTGATCTAAGTGCCAAAATTATCCCACAATATTATCTATGTTCCAGTGTCAATACAGTGCTGTGATCCAAGTACCAACTCCATTTCAGATATTTATTATAAACATTGTAAGATGGAACACAACCTGTATGGGCACAAGCTTCTTTCTCACTAATATTGATCTAAGTGTCTCAAGTTGGCAGCAATGCGACCTCATATTATTTTGTCCTTTGTAATGTATCGTGTGGACTGTTATAATGGATGAAAGTGTTTTAAATATTAATTCTAGTTTGTTTAGTGACGCAAACAGATTCTACATCACAGCTGTACAACATCAGAGACTTTAATTGAAAAACATGCAATATGTTCAAAGATGCAAACAGTGAAGATGGTGATGGCAACTGCAAGACCTAGCAGACTATATCCACTATTGGATGGGTGCCAAGTTTTTCAGTTTTAATAAAGCATCGTTCAGGTTCACTGGCACATCAAAGCTAGGAATTACTCAAGCGTCATGTCCAACTGTCTAAAGATGATCCTGGTTTTGTCACGAACAAGCATGATAACCACAGTGACTTTGAGGAATTGAATAATGTTGCCTTGTCTTAAAGAGAGGAATCACACTGCGGACGTTGTGTCAGCGAAACTAGAGGCTTACTAAATGTAAACCACTATCTGAAAACAAGGAGAAACATCTTTGTGCTATACCGGAGATCATCGAGTAAAATAGGAATTTTTGAATAATATTTCAAGTGCTAATGGTCATCCTCCACTGGATTTAGCTCAGTTTACATAAAAACACTACAAACATTTAGATAATTTCCAATAATGTGATGTTTTGTTCTTTTTTTCCGTTGTATTTTTTCAGGTTTAAAAACAAATCCTTTAAATAATATTTGAGAGCGTATCTTGGAAGAAATAAGATAGATAAGGTATCTTTATTGGTTTCAAACTATTGAAGTTATTACACAAGTATTTAGTGCATGGATCGTTGACCGTAAATGCATACTTAAGATACAAGTATGGTGACAAAATAAACAAAAGAAAAAGAATACAAAACAAAACAGAACAAAATTAGGAAAATAGAGATAAATTACCTTTGACTAACTGAACAAATTTGATCTGCTTCTCGCACTATAGCCAAGAAATTGCCAGTTCCTCTGGTCAACCAGTAGATCCCAACATGCCAATCTCATTCTTGACGTACTTGAGAGTTTTTCTTTGAGTTTAATTCTTCGCTGGTTTTCCCACTGTGCACATTCCGCCAAAATATGTACCCAGTCATCATCCAAATCACAGAATGGGCAGATTCTCCTGACAGAATCGTCAGTCAGTTTTTGTGACCTCCAGCCCCCAGTCTAAACCATGCCATTCCTGATCTTTCCTTTCTTCCTAGGTTTAGTATATATGCCTCTTTACCCCAATTCAATTTTATTTCGTTTGCTAGACTTAAACCTTCTCTAATTTTACAATCTAATTGTATTTTCTGTTGGTTGATGTCTCTTAGTCTTCTTTTGACACCTTTCCATATGTTTTTTTTCAACAAACAATGTTCAGGTATACACTGTTTTTTCCCTTCTACAACAAAAGTATTTTTGGCATTTAAATCAATTAGCATTTCCACTCCAAATTTTGTCATCGTTCAATTTTTGTAAATGATTTTGTGTCTCTCTTATGACCTTAGACTTTCTCCTGTTATGCAGAAACATCATATTTTCTCGATGTCATCGTCCAATAAATATAGTTCTACCATGATTACTGTTGCTAGCGATGATAATTATTATTTGTCGAATAATTGACGTATCGGCTACTACAGCTAGCCGAAAACATATGCAAAAGCATCCTCCGAGTAGTGCTATCCAGAGATTGTAGAACGCCAATTGCTAAGAAATCCGGTAAACAGCTTTATCGTGAACTCATTGGCAGAGTGTAGAACCGGTTCTTAATCAAGGTGGTAAACCTTTGTAGAGATAGTTTCATAGTTTTAGCTTAGAAATTCCATGCTTGTTCTTTGACATCGCGAGAAACAATTGAATATCCACAGCACTTTAAAAATGACAAATTATTGAAAATGAAAACCAATTACAACGGACATCCTCCGAAAAAAAGGTATTTAAAATCAGCTCTCTGGTGTAATGAGATCTCTTAAGGTTTATGCAAAATTTCTCCCCAATGAAGAGGACTTCACGGGCTATTTCCAGGCTACTCAAAATGTCCTACGAGGTCTAGGGTACCATGCTAACCTCTAGTTTCCGAGGTTGGGGGTTCAAATCCGGCGGAGGGCGATGGATTTTTCGGGTGTAAAAATCCTTAGCATGGCTTCCTTCAGAATGGAAGTAAAGCCGGTGGTACCGCGTCGTAGATTTACGGTACGTAAAAGAACCTCAAACCTGACAAAGAGGCCTCTGGGAAAAATTTATGGTCTTTCACGCCAAATATAGAATGGGACGCTAAGAACCATAGCAGTTAAAGAGCGTCCATAAGTAAATAAAAAATCTGATGTGTTACACTCACATGACTTTCTCTACTCTTGTACAATCTATTTTTACAAACGCCTATTCTCCATATGCTTCATATTAATCGAGATATCGTGATGTCAATCTTATTTGTAATTTTCTTGTAGATGCAAGGGGAATATGGTAGCTTTTAAGCGATAGTCAAATATTTTATCGCTGGTTGCTATGTGGCGCATTCCATTCTCTTTGCATGTCCAGGACATAAAAAAATGAATAACGAATTTGAGAAAAAGTATAACTATTGGAAAATTTAAGGAAATAACAAGCAATATCTCGAAAACGGTTCACTCAACAAAAAAAAATGTATATGATATAAGTTGTGTATTTTAACGCGATCTACATTTTTTGTGTAGTAATATTTTGTCTATCTCTTATGGTTTACCAGTTATGCAAAAGTCGTTCATAATGAAGAATACTTTTGGAGACATTCCCAGAAATTTCGAGATATACATTTCATTTCTCATGACATTATCTTAAACATATGATAATTTCATCAAAATCGTTAGAGCCATTTTTGAGAAAATTAAATTTTCGAAAAATGTTCCATGTAAAGGGTAGTCTGGGGTGGGGGGATTTTCTTGAAAATCTTCGTGTCGCATCTCTGGAAGATACTGAACGTAAATACCAAGTTTGGTGTTTATCCGACTGTTAGTTTTTGAGTTATGCTGTTCACAGACACACACACAGACACACACACACAGACACACACACACAGACACACACACGGACATGTTTCCAAAAATGCTTTTTTTGGATTCAGGAGGTCTCAAAACATGTATTTCCGGTGAAATCTCGGTATCGAATTTTTGGGTGGAATGCAATACTTCCCCTACTTACTATACGTAGTAGAGAAAGTAAAACTGGACTATTCAAAATGTACATTTTATTTTTATTGTGAATATTTTAAATATATGATATTTAGTCGAAATTGATAGAGCCGTTTATGACAAAATCGAAAATTTTGAAAGATATTCCATTTAAAGTGTAGTTTGATGTGAGAACGTGTCTTTTAAATTCCAAGTTTGGTATTTATCAGAATTTTCGTTTTCGAGTTATGCTGTTTACAAACATATACAGAGAGCGATTTTTTTCAATAAATGTTTCTCATGATTCAGGGACCTCAAAACATGTATTTTCTCAAAATATCTATAAGGATGTTTGAATGAATACAGTGTTCTATACACACTAAGAAAGTAAAAAGTAAAATATCGTACTGTTGCTTAAAAAATCACGTCTAGAAACCCTAGCTACAGAGGCGGACAAAGGTACTCGTCTTCACCTTAAAAGAAATTTTAGCACCCAAATTAATGGAGATATAATTATGTTTTTTTTAATACACAGAAAGAACAATTGTATTACACTTTACGTGTTGTTGCGTGTTGTTCATTTTATTAGTTTTTTTTAATGTTTTGAAAATTGCACGAAATATCAACCTTTTCATCTGTGGGCTTATTGCATGTAAAATAATTTGTAAACACCACATACAAAAAAGTTGAAAAATCTGCATATCTTTCAAACAAATGTAAAAGTAATAATATACGAGATTTTGAAAGCTGCCAAAATAAGTAAACTTGATTATTTGTTCGTTCTATCTATTAAACATCTAATGTGTTACACTCGCATGACTTTCTCTACTCTTGTACAAACTATTTTTACAAACGCTTATTCTCCATATGCTTCATGTTAATCGAGAGAAGCATTTGTATAGAGTGTCGTATTGCTAATTTTCTTGTAGGTGCAATGGGGATATGGTAGGCTTTAAGCGATAGTCAAATATTTTAAGAGCTGGTTGTTATGTGGAGTATTTCATTCTCTTTGCATTACCATGACAAAAAAAGAATAAGGAATTTGAGAAGAGTATAGGTATTGGAAAATTTAAGGGAATAACAAGCAATATCTCGAAAATGGTTCACTCCAAAAAAAAATGTAGAGTAGTGTGGGGCAAGTGTACGCACTTAAACTTTTAAGATCTCTGGAACGGTATCTATTTAACCGGTATATGTGAAATTTTTATTATGCAATCTTTATTCTATCGTTTATCACAAACAGTGGTTAAAACCTGTTTTTACATGTCAAAAATAGTTTTATAAATGTTTAATTAAAATGTGATCCATGCGAACTTTTGCCCCATAGATGGGGGTAAGAGTACGCATAAGGTGGGGTAAAAGTACGCAGAAAACACAAATGTTTAATTTTAATGCTTGGTGCTGTAACTTTAATTACATTATAAGAATACATCAAGGACCTTAATCTGACTAATATTGAACATCATTTATCTAAGAATAAGATGATAACCTAAATATAAAAATATTTGAATAAAGAAAAGATTGAAACATTCTCATTGTCTGTCATTTTTAACAATAGTCGCAGATAAATTTGCTGCCTCCCTCATGGTTGGAACAAGCTACATGCCACCATTCTGCACACCTTTGGCACTGAATACAGTCCTCTTCCGGTGGTTCGACATACTCCCCGTCGCATCCTGGGCAGTGGATTTTCTCATTTGAAGTTGAAGTTGACGCTTTGTTTAGGAGTGAATGGCATTTGGTCCTTAGGGACCTCATATCGTTTTGTGCATATTTTGATACATCACGCTTGACGTGTTTTGAAGCACTGGATGATTTACTCAGAAAATAGCTCACTGTTGATGTATTCACTGTTTGAGCACATCATGATTGAACCTGGTGGAGTTCCGTGCATGAGTTCTTGTTTAGCTCTTTTTCTTGCAAATATTATGGCTGGGGGAACATAATTTCCACTGCGCTAACTGCCAAACAACAGTTGTTAAATTTCCTCTTTCTGTAGAAACAATTGTTCCAACTGCTTTCTTACCAGTACAACCTTAGGAATCTTACTAGGGACAGTTCTTATTCTGATTCATCCATATTATACATTCTTAATAGACGGAACTTGTATTGATCCATCATTTGTTCAAGATTATCAAAAAACAAAGAAACTCCACCAGCTAATTTGCTGTCCTTGTTAAATGGATGGATTACCTTGTTAATGCCAGCTAACTGAAATGCCAGTTCTACGCAAATCCTTCAATGTTAAACTATAAAAGTGAGAGTCAAGGAGTCTGTAAAGCCAATTCCTTCTCATGCTGTTCAGTAAACACTGCAGCAAAACGTCCCAACTTTGACACACCGAAACCCTGCAAGAATAGAAATACACATAGGTATAACATACATATTTTAATTGTATTTTTAACTTGGAAAATGAACTAGAATTGCTTTGATTTGCATTTTAATGTTTTATCTACTATATTAGACAATTTTAAAATATTTGTCTGTAGTATAAATTATATACAATAAAGTAAAAGAGACCATATACCAGTTTAAGTCGTTTTCTTAGTGTTCCTTCGGATATACCAAGATGCTGTACAACATTTCGTTTCGTAAAGCCTTGTCCTAGCTTCTGCTTTGTCATATGGTTTTCGGTCAGTTTTTCTTTTATATACACTGAAATACAAA
This sequence comes from Deroplatys truncata, assembly GCA_030765065.1. NCBI lineage: Eukaryota > Metazoa > Arthropoda > Insecta > Mantodea > Mantidae > Deroplatys > Deroplatys truncata. Next base: position 37,103,381 of record CM060987.1, on the reverse strand, counting down.
TTAAGTAAAGAATTATCAAAGAAATATTCATTAGCAACATTATAAATACATGTACAGCGTTTAAATTAAATTTATTGTACAAATGAAACAGTGGGGCAAAAGTACGCGTGCGTACTTTTGTCCCACTCCACAGTTCGTACTCTTGCCCCGTTGTCGTCTTTAACATTTCCCAGACGGTACTGCCATCTGTGGCCAGTTTCACATAATGGCCAAGCCACCACACGTTATTACAGAAATTTGTCTGAGAAATGACATAATGCTAAAATACCTGTCTCACATTTCTAATAGCTCAATTACGTTTCCAAAACCACGAAAAATAACATCAAGATGAATGATTTTCAATCTTACCTCATAGTTTGAAGACGAAACACACCAGCACAACGAAACTATGTAGAGAGTCTATTGGCCATGTAATTCTTCCAACAGCATACAGTGCTGCCAATTGCACGGCCGGCTTCATATAAATATCCCTTGTGCGTACTCTTACCCGCCGCGTACTTTTGCCCCGCACTACTATATATGATATAAATTGTGTATTTTAACACGATCTACATTTTTTGTTTAGTAAACGTTTATCTATCTCTTATGGTTTACCAGTTATGGAAATTCGTTCACAATGAAGAACACTTTTGAATAACATTCCCAGAAAATTCGAGATATACATTTCATTTGTCATGAAAGTATCTTAAACATATGATATTTTAATCAAAATCGTTTGAGCCGTTTTTGAGAAAATTAAAATTTTCGAAAAATGTTCCATGTAAAGGGTAATCTGGGGTGGGGGGATTTTCTTGGTAAACCTTTGTTTCGCTTCTCTGGAAGATACTGAACCTAAATACCAAGTTTGATTGATATTGTAATGAAAAGAAACTAGAAACAGTGATGTGTATTGAATTTATTACATCACTCATCTAATGAATTTTGATTTGCCGCCACCAAATCCTCTCTGGAAGTACATTTCTCCACCACAAGATGCCACCACAGGATCCAGTCCAAAAAACGGAGACACCAACAACACGGGCCAGTCGAATTAACTTCTGAGGATGGGAACAACCGTTTCCCGAAACATGTTAAGTGAGTAAACTTAAGTGATGTTAGTGTAACAATTCCGACTCACCTTTAAATAAACCAAGTTTGGTGTTTATCCGACTGTTCGCGTCTGAGTTATGCTGTTCACACACACACACACAAGACACACACACGGACATGTTTCCAAAAATGCTTTTTTTGGATTCAGGGGGCCTTAAACATGTATTTCCGGTGAATTCTCGGTATTGAATTTTTGGGTGGAATACAATACTTCCCCTACTTTCTGTACGTAGTAGAGAAAGAAAGAATGAGAATTTTTCTCCATTAATTTGGTTATGTAGTGAATTTTTAAAACTGTGTACAAATACTTTTGTCCACGTCTGTGTATATTCAGAGGATTTAGCTCACATCTGTCGAAAGATATCTAGAGCAGGATCAGCTTGTTTTGCTGACATTCGACTGTCACCTTCCTGCACATACGAGGTGCGATCAGCATATCCCGAGCTGCAACCGGTGTGAGCGAAGCGCAACGTGACGGTTATTCATGAGATATGACACCAAGCTTCGTAGCGTTATCTACGTCGAGACTTGCATGCCTTTGTAACCACGTTCTTCCAGACATTTACGATCTCACGATGGACTTGGAATTGGAGCAGACAGTCAACCTTATATACTGCCTGAAATTCGAGAAATCAGCAACCGAATGTCAAGAAACTTTAAAGCAATCAGTCGGGTTGGCTTTCGCGTTGAAAGAATAGCAAAGTGTTATTGGAAGACAATCAGGAGCTCCCGAGTTCGATTCCCGCCAGCCACCTACTCTGACCCTTGGTTTTTTTTCTGAGTTTTTTCCGGATCGTTAGGCGAATCTTTCAGCCCCACATTTCCTGCCCCTCCATTTTGTTCCATTCATTTCATCCATCTTTCACCGGTTAGGTCTGTTTCAAAGTTGTAAGTATTGGCGATAGTGTTTCGGTGCGGCGTGGCAGATAAAAAGGATGCTCTCTGTTGAACTTTCTCCGTTCCTCGGGTCGTTGCCGCGTATACGGACCGCCCCTTCAAAGCGGGGTGTTGGATCCCTTGTATAGGGCGACTCGGGGGACTCTCAATCTGGAAACTGTAGGGACCATGTCACTGCTGGTTCCCGCCTCCCGGTGCCTCCTATCACATCTTCCTCCTCCCTTTCGGAAGCGCCCCCTTGTGGGGCATAGGTACAATATCCTCACTGGAGCAGTGCGGAGTCCCTTTTGATGATAAAAGAAAAACACTCCCGAAAATGTTAGGGAAATCCCATAAATTCAATATTGTGCATAGTGAGTTTGTACTCATGGGTCAAACTTTTGACTGATTTTTACTTTCCTACCATCTACTTATAAGATAGAGAAGTTACTGCAACCCACCCAAAAATTCGAAATCAAGGAGAAATATATGTTTTGAGGCCCCTTGATTAAAAACAATTATCACAAATGGGTCCATGTGTGTGTGTGTCTGAACGGCATAACTCGGAACTGAAATTTCGGATAAGTTGCAAACTTGGTATTCAAGTACCTCATCTTCAAAAAATGCAACAGTATTTTCAAGAACTCTCCCCACCCCAAACTAACTTTTGTATGGAAACTTTTTCTTTTCTCAAAAATAGTTTTAACCATTTTGTTTAAAACTATATACGCTAAAGATATCTACAGGATAAGTAGAATTATATCTTAAATTTATCGCAATAGCCTATGAAGTCCTATTCATTCTGAAGTATTATTATATAACCCATAAAATATTAGAGGTAGACAAAAAGTATACAAAAAATCTCATGTGTTACACTCACATGACTTTCTCTACTCTTGTACAAACTATTTTTACAAACGCTTATTCTCCATATGCTTCATGTTAATCGAGATGTTAATCTTATTGCTAATATTCTTGTAGATGCAGGGGGAATATGGTAGTATTTAAGCGATAGTCAAATCTTTTTCTCTTTGCGTGTCCAGGACATAAAAATGAATAAGAAATTCCCATTTGAGAAGAAGTATTAGAACAAATCTGATGTGTTACACTCATATGACGTTCTCTACTCTTGTACAAACTATTTTTACAAACGCTTATTCTCCATCAACTTTATGTTAATCGAGATAAACATTTGCATCTTATTGCTAATTTTCTTGTAGATGTAAGGGGAATATATATTTACAAGGGCAATATAGAAATGCAGTAGCGTTTAAGCACATACATATCTCTTAATAGCTGGTTGCTAGGTGCAGCACCATTCCCTTTGCCACAGATTAATACTCTTTACATATCCAAGACAAAAAAATGAATAACGAATTCCCATTTGAGAAAGTAAGTATTGAAAAATTTAAGGGAATAACAAGCAATATCTCGAAAATGGTTCACTCAACAAAAAAATGTATATGACAGAAATTGTGTATTTTAACGCGATCTACATTTTTGTGTAGTAAAATTTTGTGTATCTCTTATGGTTTACCAGTTATGCAAAAGTCGTTCACAATGAAGAATACTTTTGGTGAAATTCCCAGAAAATTTGAGATATACATTTCATTTGTCATGAAAATATCTTGAACATATGATATTTTAGTCAAAATCGTTAGAGCTATTTTTGAGAAAATTAAAATTTTCGAAAAATGTTCCATGTAAAGGGTACTCTGGGGTGGGGGGATTTTCTTGAAAACCTTCGTGTCGCATCTCTGGAAGATACTGAACCTAAATACCAAGTTTGGTGTTCATCCGACTGTTCGTTTCTGAGTTATGCTGTTCACAGACGCACAGACACACACACAGACATACACACATACACACACAGACACACACACGGACATGTTTCCAAAAATGCTTTTTTTGGATTCAGGGGGTCTAAAACATATATTTCCGGTGAAATGTCGGTATCGAATTTTTGGGTGGAATACAATACTTCCCCTACTTACTATACGTATAAGAGAAAGTAAAAATGTAAGCAATATCTCGAAAATGGTTCACTGAAAAAAAATATATGACATAAATTGTATATTTTAACGCGATCTACATTTTTTGTGTAGTAATATTTTGTCTATCTCTTATGGTTTACCAGTTATGCAAAAGTCGTTCACAATGAAGAATGCTTTTGGAGACATTCCCAGAAAATTCGAGATATACATTTCATTTGTCATGAAAATATCTTAAACATATGATATTTTAATCAAAATTGTTAGAGCTATTTTTGAGAAAATTAAAATTTTCGAAAAATGTTTAATGTAAAGGGTAATCTGGGGTGGGGAGATTTTCTTGAAAACCTTCGTGTCGCATCTCTGGAAGATACTGAACCTAAATAGCAAGTTCGGTGTTTATCCAACTGTTCTTTTCTGAGTTATGCTGTTCACAGACACACAGACACACACACCTACATGTTTCCAAAAATGCTTTTTTTTTGGATTCAGGGGGTCTCAAAATATATATTTCCGGTGAAATCTCGGTATCGAATTTGTGGGTGGAATACAATACTTCCCCTACTTAATATACGTAGTAGAGAAAGTAAAACTGTAGACCTCTTTAATATACGTAGTTTATTTCAAAAAAGTTTTATTGTAGCACTAAGTGTTTCAAATATATTCGCTGTTATTGATTGGAATTTTTCAATGCCTTTGTCATTTTTGAAGTTCTCAGCCATTCAACTGTTTCTTGCGATATTACGTCTCGATTAGAAAGTACAAAATGGAAAAAAAATTATGATGTGATGCATTCACATGATTTTCTCTACCTTTTATATATATATATATATATATATATATATATTTGTGAATTTACAAGTTATTCTTACTAAAGGTTATTACTTATATCTTCTACGTTATAATCCAAATGAACCTTTGCAGAAATAGCTACATTACACATTTCGTTATAGATACAAAGAGAACATCGATAGTCAAATGTTTAAGAACTGGACGCTATATGCTGGCCTTAAAATTCATAATGTTTCCATGCAAGCGCGAGAAACAACTGAATGTTGACAGGACTTTAAGAGAATGACGAGGAAATTAACAATTGGAACCTTTAATGACGAATATCTCAGAAATGGCTTGTGCCACAAAAGGACTTATTGTAAATAAACTGTGTGTTTTAAACAGATCTACATTTTTTGTATGGTCCGTTTTCGCCTGTCGCTTAACGTTTACCAGTTATACAACATAATACAAAATTGCTTCTGAATGAAAAAGACTTCACAGAGTATTCTCATAAAATTCAAGATATACATGTTATTTGTGATGTGACTATCTTTAAGGTACGGTATTTTAATCAACATTGGTAAGAACCATTTTTTAAAAAATCAAAATTTTCGAAAAATGTTCCGTGTAAAGGGTAGTTGGCAGAGGGAGATTTTCTTGAAAATCTTCGTGTCGTATTCTTGGAGGATTTTGAACCTAAATACCAAGTTTGGTAATCTGAATTTTCATTTTTGAGAGATGCTGTTCACAGACACATACACGAGTATGTTTCCAAAAACGTTTCTTTTTGGATTCAGGGGCATCAAAACATGGATTTTCGGTGAAATCTCGGTATCAAATTTTTGGGTGGAATGCAATACCTTCTCTGTCTACTATGTACGTGGCACAGAAAGTAAAAGAATATTTTAACAATGGTTTGTAGAAGAGTAGAGAAAGTTTTTGAATGTAATGCACATGATTTTGCAGGTTGTGTGAATTCCTACAAAGAGAAAATTGTTCCTCCCGCTATAACAGTTTGTAGAAAAAGAAGATCACATATCGATTGGGCAAATGCATTCTTCACTTGCATATGTCTCAACAATAAAATCACAAAATTTTATCCCGAGGCTTGACAGACATCAAGTCATACTTCCATCCCAATGAAAATGTGAATGTGAGCTGACTGACTGTAATTAGAGTGCTCATAGACAGGGGCTCGCGAGACTTAAGATTGGTAGCATAGTGGATGATAAAAATTACTGATGAATATGGTAGGAGAATCTGCCCAATTTACGAGGAGGTAGTGTCATGACAAGATGTATGGGTACGGAGGAATGGAGGGAAAAATATATACCGTGATCCTTTATCACCTCGAATTGAGAGTTAAGGGCATGTTGGACGCTACTGGCAGGCAGGGAAGACATGGAGGAGATAGGTAAATTTCTGCTTAAGGCAAGACAGCTGCGATCTGAGAAGGCTGATAGTCGGAAGCGGGGATGCAAGCATAGGTAATCGTTGGTGTTGCTGCTTTATTTTTTGTCTTTTTTTCACGTATTGTTAGTGTACTGTGTATATTTAACTGTTCTGTGTTTACTATAACAGGGTATAATAACGCATCGGAATACTGTTTACCACTGTTTTAGGGGTTGTGGATATTTAAGATGCTATATTTAAATATGTTTTACTGCTTTCGCGCAATAGTGTTTTCTTGTAGTGGACCTTTTTTATGGTTTGCTTTATTTATAGTCGTTTTATTATTATTAATTATTATTATTAATCTTGCTTGTTATTTTGTGTGTTATAAGCACGTACGGTCTACGGTGATAGAAACCTATGTATGTATAAGTTATGCAAAGAAATATTCAATCAGCGTGCAGCGACTTTAACCTCTAAGCAGTTTGTTGCTGGTGAGAGCGAAGTAGGAAAGAGGTTGACGTACTTCTTTGATTGCCCATTCTTGATGATGTTATTGAAAATTGCAACTTGACATATTTATTTTTAACTTGTTCGACCAAGCCATGTTTTTTGTCTGAAGATTGGAGGGGCCTTGGCACTGCTCCATTGAGGGTATTGTACCTATGCACTCACAAGGGGGCGCTCCCGGGACGGAGGAAGAGGTGAGAGGAGTCCCGGGCGGCTGGAACCAGAGTGACGGTACAGCATGACATTCGGTCAGTCAGACAGTCAGACTGGGGACTCCCTCCCCATACAGAGGGTCCAACATTCTGTCCGAAGGGACGGTCCATTTACCCCCGGCAACCAGTTGAAGGCCGAGGGATGAAGAACGTTTCACAGAGAGCATGATTTTTGCCTGCCACGCCGCACCGAAATACCATCGTCGAAATTTCCAACTCTGAAACAGACCTAACGGGTGAAGGATGAATGAAATAATGAATGGAACGAACTAGAGGTATAGGAAATTCAAAGGCTGAAAGAAATTACCCCAGCATTCGCCTTACGATCCGGCGAAAAGACCCTTGGATCAGAGTGGGCGGTCGCCGGGAATGGAACTTGGGACCTCCTGAATGCGAGACGCACAGATTACTACGGCGCCACCTCGTTCAGTTTGACCAAACCTTAATACTTAGCTGTTTGACAATGTTATAATTATGAACAAAAAGCAAGATAGCATTTTTAACCACTCTGAGATTGCTTTAGACTTCACAAACCTACAAAACTGTAGGGGCTAAATGTCCCATTTCTATGATATTGTAGGAATTCACATATACCCATTCCTCACAGACTTCTACCTGTTGTGATTTTGTAGGAATTGACGGCGAACCAGATTTTTTCCTTTGTCTAATTAAACTACTGTTTACATTTTCCATGCTCACTATTATGCCCAGATGCTTCCAAAATGCATAACTACTCCCTACGTACTCTCAGGTTCATATTTGATGGCACGGGAGAAAACTTAAGACTATGAATCTTCTCCTCATAAATGCTGAGCAAACCGATTGTTTTGGTTTCATGAAGTTGAATTTCGTCTGTTCCTGTGATGTATGGTCTCAACCAGCAAACCATGCTGCGCTAAAAGAGTCTAGTTTTGATAAATCAATAGTTGGAGTGTCTGGCGTAGTTGAATTTGAGAACTGTGACCTTTCTTACGCATTATCAAAAATGTTTCTCCTTGATGGAAAATGAACGGTAGACGACGAGCTTTACTCAAGATGAGCATTTTTATAAGCAATATAAAGCGATAGTTGGACCGTATTTTCCTTAGATTAAGGAGACTGATCGCTGAAACCTGGGCCAAAATTATGAAAAATTACAGTTTAGCTTTTTACTTTCTCTACTACGAGAAATAGGGTGAAGTAGAATGTTTATTGCTGCTACGTATGGAAGTCAGTTTGAAGATGATGTATTATATTTCAACTGTTGGGGAGCCGAACTTAAAATTCGTTGCAACCACACGTATAGTAAACAATTTCCGGTAGCCTTCGCCCGAAATGTACTTTCAGGTGGCCTTTGCCCCAAGTTTAAAAAAATATTAACTTTGTAATTTGACTGTTTCTTTAAATATTATATTTATGTTTGCCTCGGCTGCGTCAGTATAATTGTTAGAGACACGTTTCTCTTAGCAGGGTTGTGGTACGACTAAGAATGTGGCTTACACAGATTATAATTTTACTTCACTCCTTTTATTAATACTTGATATAATTTAAATAACACTTCGCTGATACAGAGAGCTGTGACATTAATTACACTTTTTTAACACGTAAGCTTATTTTTCGTCTCACACGAATACATATTACATTTCTTGAGGACACTTTTTGCGTCTGGTTAGTAACTCTGTCTGTAGGCAACTGAATTGGTTTCAACCGTCTAAACTTGTAAATTTCTGTATTTAAAGTCTCTGATGAGCTAATCCTACTCCAATAGAATACCTTCATTTAACTGAAGCTTTTTCTGGTTGTTGAATGGCTATTTTTAAACTGTCTCAAAATTTACATTATTGTTACTCCAAGAATCACAAGTAGTACTGTTAAACTTTCATACTCACTATTGACTCAAGGTTACCTCATTGTTACCTCATTGTTAGCAACTTTTAACTTATTTCTCACAACTCCTACATTATTAAATTACGTAGTATATTCACATAACATTATTACACATGGATACAATAATATAAGCACATGCAATGACTGTTACATACATTTTACAAATTATTGCAAACACATATTACTTATTGAATTTATATATTATATAATTAGACTGAAATCATTTTAGTGTTAAAAATACTGCCTCAAAAATTACAGTTTAGCTTTTTACATTCTCTACTACGAGAAGTAGGGAAAGTATTGTATTACACACAAAAATTCGATATTGAGATATCACCAGTATACGGTCTGCTGGCCTGCTGAGCTATAAAAATAAGTTTTTTTTAGTAAAAGTTCGGTGTCTGTCTGTCAACAACATAACGTAAAACCGAAAAGTCGATAAATACTAAACTTGGTATTTATGTTCAATATCTTCCAAAGATGTGACAGAAAGATTTTGAAGAACATTCCTCTACTCCAAACTACCCTTTACAAGGAACATTTTTTGATGTTTGAATTTCTAACAAACACGCTCCAACGATTTTGATTAAAATACTGTATATTAAAGATATTTCGTGAAAAATGAAATGTATGTCTCGAATTTTCTCGAAATATCCTGCAAAGCTCTTTTCATTTAGAAGGAATTTTGTGTAATCTTCTATAACTGCAAAGTTAAGCGATAAACGAAAACGTACTAAACAAAAAATGTGGATCTCTTTAAAACACACAATTTATTTCAAATAAGCTTTTTTGTGGCGTAAGCCATTTCTGAGATATCTGTTACTAAAGGTTCGAATTGTTCATTTCTTCGTCATTCTTAAAGTCCTTTCAACACTCAGTTGTTTCTCACGACTCCATGGAAGCAGTATGGAATTTTAAGGCCAGCATATAGAGTCCGGTTGTTAAACATTTGACTATCGCTGTTCTCATTGTATCTTTAACGAAATTAGTAATGTAGCTGTTTCTGCAAAGGTTTATCTGGAATAAAATGACATAGATAGAAAAACAACTTTCGTAACAATAATCTGTATACCCATTAACAAACATAGAGGGTAGAGAAAGTTATGTGAAGGTAACACATCAGTTTTTTTCCATCACTATGGCACACGATTCGTTAAGAGATTGTGGCAACCTTAAAGGTCCCTCTTTTATCGACCAGCCGTTCCGACCTCCTCTACCAATAGTTGCGCTCGTCTATTTGTACGAGGTTTCAATGTAAGTGGAAGATAAACGGTACATGCCACTGCAGCTGAAGTTAACCATTAATAATCATCTTACTTCTGCTTATATAGCATCAAAAAGCATACGGCGTCATTCCAAGGTTTAACAAGATAATATTCGCATAAGGCATATGTTGAGACAGAAACTGTTTCTTGGAATTTCGGTCGAAGAAAAATATTTAAAAATGGTTTAGTGCCGACATATTGAAGCAGGTAAGTTATTTAAGAGCACTACAGATTTAAGCATAATATTCAGTTTTTCTCAATAATTGAATCTTTGAATAAGGTGAGTACCAAATTAGACACATGGAGGTCACTAAATTGTAATTGAAGTTTATAAGGCCATTAAGGTAAGCAATTTGGAACTAATTTAGTGATGAAAATTATAGAGAATGAACAGATATTCCATATCATCTAAATATATCGTTAATAGAAGACTTTTGGAACTATTTGATTTCGGAATCTTTTTCATTATTTTCATTCACTGTTATTTTGCCTTTTCGGATTCAGAGCACCTCAAAACGTGTATGTTTTAAAATGCCCAAATCTATTTCTAATGCAATATTTTCTCTCTTCAGGGGGAAAAAGGAAAATAGTTCGAGCTGCTTATGGCATTTTGAGCTAACCTTTTGAAAATGAGATTTTCAGTGTTGCACCCCTTTGTTTTTACTTTCTCTACTACGTATAGTAAGTAGGGGAAGTATTGTATTCCACCCAAAAATTCGATACCAGATTTCACCGGAAATACATGTTTTGAGACCCCCTGAATCCAAAGAAAGAATTTTTGGAAACATGTCCGTGTGTGTCTGTGAATAGCATAACTCAGAAACGAACAGTCGGATAAACATCAAACTTGGTATTTAGGTTTAGTATCTTCCAGAGATGCGACACAAAGGTCTTCAAGAAAATCCCCCTCACCCCAGATTACACTTTACATGGAACATTTCTCGAACATTTTAATGTCCACAAAAATGGCTCTAACGATTTTGATTAAAATATCATAAGTTTAAGATATTTTCATGACAAATGAAATGTATATCTCAAATTTTCTGGGAATGTCTCCAAAAGTGTTCTTCATTCTGAACGACTTTTGCATAACTGGTAAACCATAAGAGATAGACAAAATTTTACTACACAAAAATGTAGATGGCGTTAAAATACACAATTATGTCATTTACATTTTTGTTGTTGGGTGAACCATTTTCGAGATATTGCTTGTTATTCCTTAAATTTTCCAATACTTAAACATTTTCTCAAATTCGTTATTCATGTTGTTTGTCCTGGTAATGCAAAGAGAATGGAATTCTCCACATAGCAACCACCTCTTAAAATCTTTGACTATCACTTAAAGCCTACCAATTCCCCTTGCACCTACAAGGAAATTAGCAATAAGATTAACATGAAGCATATGGAGAATAAGCGTTTGTAAAAATAGTTTGTACAAGAGTAGAGAAAGTCATGTGAGTGTAACACATCAGATTTCTTTATACACCTTTCAGAACAATTAAATGGAGACGCAGGCTAACTCAGGTTGCTAAAAGGCAAAGGTGGCTGATGATATACATGTTAGGCCGGTCAATGTTCCATCTTGAGTCAGTAGATAACCAGAGAAATCGGCAGGCAAGCTGTTTCGATTTTCTGCTAGTATTATGAGTCATTGTCATATAATATACACTGCTCTATAATAATGTTTCTTTCTTCGGTGCAAAGGTTTGCTTATCATCTTTCTTCTCCGCCATAATTGCTGATTACTTGATGCACCTTAAGCGTTAAATTAAACACTGAATAGTTCTATGAACTTAATTTATATAACATGTGCATGTTATTAAACGTCGCAAATTACTGTACTGTATTAGTATGAATAACAACTTATAGGTATGTTTTAATATGATTCCGGCGTACTTGTTTAAACCAAACAATTAAAAAATCTTGGTTTTCTTGTGTGCAGATCTTGCTCTATAAATAAAAACCAACACAAACAGACAACGCTTACAACAAAAATTGCAAAATACTTCAAATATCCAGTTACATGCAAAGGAAAGACCTGATAATAATAACCTAATAATAATTATAATTAAATGGTCCTATAATTAGTATAACTATAACTATTCTAATATAAATAGCAATATAATTAATATTGTAATCAGTGCGTCAGTTTATGACAAAATTGGTCGTTGTGCAAAGTTTGAACACCTGCGAATAATGAAGGACAGCCAGAAAGTAAAGAACGACTTGGCACAACTAAATAATAAGAAATATATTGTCACGTGCTAAGTTGTGACACTGGGGGGAATAGCTAAATGAGGGATTGCAGAGGTAGAGACAATCATTAAAACGCTTGGCTAGAGCGATCCGACTATATTCTAAAGGGTTACATTTCTGCTGTACGATAGTTGGGTTTACAAGATCAGACATGATGATGGTACTAGCTAACATTATTATTAACAATTTATTTTATAGTGCTTACCTTGAGAAACGTCTCGTCGTGGATGAGGAGAGCCCATACTGAACACGACTTTGTCAAGCCTCTATTGGTGCCAAATGAAACCATCCGGAGCGGCCGTGCCGCGGCCTTCGACGGGTACCATAGCGGTCCCGACCACGTTACAACACAAAGTCCCCCGAGCAGAGTTTGAGGGCTTGGTTATATAGAGTTGAATACCCTAGAGGGGTTCATTCGAATACCGTGGTAGCTATTACCAAATATGGTCTGCCACCGCCCTGGGGTTGAAATATAGCGGCCAATCATAACTCGATACGTCAATGATCTAGAACATTCTGTGTGGCGTAACGGTTTAAGGTGCAGCTAAGAGCCTGCAGAAAGACACGTACTCCTCAGGAAATTATAACATAGCGACATCCCTTGGAAATGTCAAGGGAAGTAGCAGGCCGCTATTTCCTGTCGTATAAACATTTACTAAGGCTTTAAAAAGTTAAGAAATGTAAAATGTGATTCTCTGTGAAATTAGAAACTTTAGAAACTTGTGACAGGATAATAGAATAATACTAATAAATATAAAACAATGATAACAATACGGATCTCCTCAGTCACGTTCGTGACAATATCAACACAAAACCTTATTCACAAAGATACAGTACCTTACTCTATTTCTCAATGTAATCGCCGTTGCTGTCAAGGCATTTATTGTAACGTGGTACCAGCTTTCAATGCCGCAGCTATACTCCTCTACCGTCAAAGACAGTCACTGACTCTTTGAGGTCTTCATCGGTACAAGTCTTTTATTTTCGGAAACAAGTGAATATCCTGAATTCTTTCATCAACATTTGCTTTCAACTCATCCGTAATGAGTGATGACCTCCCACACCAGTCTTGGTCGTGCATGCTGGTTCTTCCTTGGTTAAACATTAGGCACCACATCCTGACTGATGGCCCGTTCATTGAATTATCACCATACACTTATATTATTTGCCTATAAATTTCTATTGGCCGAACATTTTGTACATTCCAAAAAGTATCACACTGCGCACTTCACATTTGACGGGATTTTCAATTGGCGCCGCCATTTGCTTATGTTGTACAACAGACAGGCGTGACCTCACAGCAACGAAATTCGACTCACACTAAGGTGGAGTAAGGAGATAACTAGCGTGCATGAAATTGTGGCGTTGGAGGACTGGCAGCGAGCATGATGTGCAGTTGTTCTCTACTTTCTGGATGTCTCTCGTATAAACAGGGCGCCAACGTAACAACAATATGGTAACCTTCCCAATACATGTAACAAATGTGTATTTGTGGAGGAGTTGTCCGATATGAATGTAACCTAACAACCCGAACATCACCAGATTCTAGTGACTTATCCCCATAATGGTGGAAAAATGTCAAAGTTGCACTTTAGTAATCTCTGGCATATTGTAACCTGTATATTTTATGTTCTCTGAGGAAAAACGTTGCTATCGGATTATTATGACTCCTTCCATTTTAGAACTTGTATATATATACGCAAATATAAAGAAATATAAATGTATTTTGACAAGTACATTGAGAATAATAGAAACAAGTAAACCACTGACAGAATAAGGTACTGACCACGGCCAGGATACTCCTTTTGTCTCTCAAAAGTTAGGCTTCGCATTGTCTGAGTTTCAGTGCCTTTCCCTGATATACACTTTCATTCCTTTGTTATCTTTTACTTTCTCTACTACGTATAGTAAGTAGAGGAAGTATTGTATTCCACCCAAAAATTCGATACCGAGATTTCACAGGAAATATATGTTTTGAGACCCCCTGAATTCAAAAAAAACATTTTTGGAAACATGTCCGGTGTGTGTCTGTGAACAGCATAACACAGAAACGAACAGTCGCATAAACACCAAACTTGGTATTTAGGTTCAGTAACTTCCGGAGATGCGACACGAAGGTTTTCGGGAAAATCCCCCACCCCAGATTACCATTTACATGGAACATTTTTAGAAAATTTTAATTTTCTCAAAAATGGCTCTAGATCTTGATTAAAATATCATATGTTTAAGATATTTTCATGACAAATGAAATGTATATCTCGAATTTTCTGGGAATGTCTCCAAAAGTATTCTTCATTGTGAACGACATTTTTCCATAACTGGTAAACCATAAGAGATAGACAAAATTTTGCACCACAAAAAATGTAGATCGCGTTAAAATACACAATTTATGTCATATACATTTTTGTTGTTGAGTGAACCATTTTCGAAATAAGGCTTGTTATTCACTTAAATTTTCCAATACTTATACTTTTTCTCAAATGGAAATTCGTAATTCATTTTTTTTGGTCCTGGTAATGCAAAGAAAATGCAATACTCCACATAGCAACCAGCTCTTAAAATATTTGACTATCGCTTAGAGCCTACCAATTCCCTTTGCATCTACAAGAAAATTAGCAATAAGATTAACATCTCGATATCTCGATTAACATGAAGCATATGGAGAATATGCGTATGTAAAAATAGTTTGTATAAGAGTAGAGAAAGTCATGCGAGTGTAACACATTTTTTAAATTGTGTTTATGCTGTTCTTGTTTAACATTACCAACTACGTGCATTGTAGAGTTAAATCAAATCGCTGCTCTATGTAATGAAAACCATGCAAACATGAGAGCACTTAGTGTTTCATTGCCATTTCGTTCACTTGCTATTATCATTATATTATTATTATTATTATTATTATTATTATTATTATTATTTTCATCATCATGTAACGATACTGTTATCCTGGCTTGGATCACTGTATAGGTGTTCAAAAGTTAGCCTCTGTTGATCGATACGATATTCTAGCCCCCTCTGTGTATTTATATGGACATTTCGTTAGTACCAACAGTAGGGCTTTAAGGCGGTAGTGCGCCAGTTCCCCTAACTTGTGTTTATTTGGATTTTCCCCGTTGAGTTGTGCAACTGTTTTAACGCACGAAGGGATATCTACACAGGCGAAATACGGCGCGGTTGGGTCACCTAGTTTCTTGGGTACTACCCTTTGAAGAACCTATTTTGATCTGGTCATTCGCAAGTAATAACGTGATAAAATTTGTATTATTTATTATAAACCAGTGTTGCTCAACCCTGCAGCACATGCTCGCTTCCCCCCTTCAGTGACCAAGGCAACGAGAGACAGACCTGATAGTGAGAGTCGGATGACAGGGAGTAGTAATAGTAGTAGTAGTAGTAGTAGTAGTAGTAGTAGTAGTAGTAGTAGTAGTAGTAGTAGTAGTAGTAGGGGACCCATGTTAAGATGCTTCTTTCAGCAACAGGTGATTGCAGAATTTTTGAAAAACAAAGTAAGCATCCCAATTTAAATGCTAACAGTTGTAATGTCCATACAATTTTGCACTTCCTTTGGACAGTCTTAAATAATAACTGTTTTATATTATTGTTTTAGGGAAATGAAGTTCTTGAATTGACACAAGACGAATCGTTGTGTGACCTGGTGTTTTCAACAGATCTATTTGATTATTTGGATAAATTCAACGCACGCTTATAAGGTACAAATCAAAACATAGTGTCTTTAGTTGACGCCGTGAACACACAATTGCGATTGTGGGAAGGAGAATTGTTAGTTGCAGATTTATACAATTTCCTTGCTTACTTCAGTGTTCACGATAAACGTTATTCTCCTGGAAAAATACAACTGTATGACACATTTCTTCACAATTTGAGGACCTAAAACATTTGAGACCAAAATCCAATTAATTTGCACTCCTTTGATGTTTCCTTGTAGTGAGGCTCCACACGAACTATGCAACTACTTTCATTGCAGAAATCCACGACCGTAAAATGTTCTGAGAAATAAGGTTGGAAATTGTTTAAATGTTTGCCCTGCGTTGAATGTCCGAGATTACGTTTGTTTGCATCTAACTGAATGGTAATTTTTGGCTCCTCTCATATCTGGAACAAACGTTTTCAAAAATGAACTGCATTAACAGTTTGTATCACAGCAAGATAAATGACAATCACCTTGGTTATCTTTTGCACCAAATATTGAAGACGTTGTAAAAGGTAAATCCTGCCAAATTAGTCATCCTCAGAAACATCATGTGGGTTAATCAGGAGTAAAATATGAATGTGTACGCTCTTCATTTACGTAAGAATGACACCGCAGTTCCGCCACTGAAAGTCAGTAACCACGATAAATGCGTCATAAGTCGCAGCGGGTGGAAGGAGGTGATTTAACCCTCCCCTTTGCTGCTTGTACTTGAGCACCGCCGTTATAAATTGTTATTTAACATTTTTAGCCAATCTACATTTTACCACAGACAAGGATCACAGTTTACGGGCGTGAAGTCCGTGTACCAGAGTCACTGAAAGCAGAGTCTCTCAATTGATTCGTGAACACAGCACTAGCCATCTCAACTAAGTTCCGAACCAAACAGAGATTAACACCTCCAACTAAGTAAACTGACTCTGCTCGATTGGAAGAGGGAGGAGAGAGGCTTGAAACTTGAACACTACAACACCTCACTAGCTCTGAAAAGGAGAAGTGAGAGATATCAGATGATTATAACTGCACGTTCGGTTCTTCACTTCCGCACGGAACATCGTCGAAGTCTTTTGCAGACTTTGCCAGGCTTCTCAACTTCCAATTGTGTCTCAGATACACAACTGCATTTGTCTTCACAGTGCTCCTAGACAGAGGCGTAGCTAGAGAGGTGTATTGGGGGTTAGAATCCCCCTTGCTAAACAAAATGTAAAAATTAATAGAAAAACATGATGTGTTGCACTCACATGACTTTCTCTACTCTTGTACAAACTATTTTTACAAACGCTTATTCTCCATCTACTTCATTTTAATCGAGATATCGAGATGTTAATCTTAATGCTAATTTTCTTGTAGATGCAAGCGGAATATGGTAGGCTTTAAGCGATAGTCAAATATTTTAAGAGCTGGTTGCTATGTGGAGCATTCCATTCTCTTTGTATGTCCAGGACATAAAAAACCAATAACGAATTCCCATTTGAGGAAAAATATAAGTATTGGAAACAAATAACGA
This sequence comes from Deroplatys truncata, assembly GCA_030765065.1. Lineage (NCBI taxonomy): Eukaryota > Metazoa > Arthropoda > Insecta > Mantodea > Mantidae > Deroplatys > Deroplatys truncata. The sequence goes on along the minus strand of CM060987.1, from coordinate 37,085,934 downwards.
GGAATATTTCGGAGATGGTTCACTTTATAAAAAATGTATATGACATAAATTGTGTGTTTTAATGATATCTACATTTCTTGTGTAGTAAAATTTTATCTATCTCTTTCGGTTTACCAGTTATGCAAAAGTAATTCAAAATGAAGAGGGCTTTTAGGGGCTTTAGGGGCATCAAGATATACATTTCATTTGCCATAAGAATATCTTAAACATATCATATTTTGAACAAAATCGTTAGAGTCATTTGAGAAAATAACAATTTTCGAAAAATGCTCCGTGTAAAGGGTATTCTGGAGTGGGGGGAGTTTCTTGAAAATCTTTGTGTCGCATCCTTGGAAAATAGTTAACTCAAGTAGGTACCAAGTTTGGTATTTATCGGATTTTTCGTTTTTGAGTTATGCTGTTCACAGAATGACACACTCATGGGCATGTTTCCAAAAATGTTTTATTTGGATTCAGGGCACCTCAAAACATGTGTTTCCGATGAAATTTCGATATGAAATTTTTGGGCGAAATACAAATACTTCCTCTACTTACTATACGTGGTAGAGTAAAGGAAGTAAAAATAGCTTCCTTCAAATAATAGCATGTTTCTAGGTTAACGGGAACGAGATTTGTCTAAACGTACCATTGGTAGCGCTATATTTAGCCTTAGACAGTAGTTATCACCAAAGGTGGCAGCAACAGAAGTTGTATTCAGATGGCGTGGGTACAATCATGTTAAGATATTGAGAGCATGTTTTCTTTCCGGTGCTAAATTTGAGTGCATCATTTCTCTCTAGAAGCCCTATTTTGTATTGAAATAAAATGGCCTACAACGGCAATATAAAATACTTCACAGTGGTCATTAGTTCTGTGTCACAACACATTTGCCTCTTGGAATATGCAAAACAACCTATTATAATATAATTCCGGTTGCTGCACCCTAAACTATCAATATAAAGTAGATTTGTTTAAATATTCAACTCAGGATTAATTCATATTTATTATTTAAATATAGGTATACAAATTATTAAAAACATCTGATGTGATACATTCACATGACCTTCTCTGCCCTCTATTCTTATTAGTGGGCACGCAAATTGTTACTCAAGCTTATTTTTTACCTAATACATTTTAATCCAAGTAAAACTTTGCAGAAATAGCTAGACCACACACTTCGATGTCGTACAAAGAGAACAGCGATAGTCAAATGTTTAAGAACTGGACGCTGCATGCTGGCCTTAAAATTCCATACTGTTTCCATGCAGAAAGGACTTCGAAGACTGTTCCAAGAAAATTCAAAATATGCATTTTATTTAACAGGTAAATATCTTTCATATGTGGTAGTTTAATCAAAATCGTTGGGGCCATTTTTTAGAAAATAGAAATTTTCAAAAAATGTTCTATGTAAAGGGTAGTTGGGGGGGAATTTTCTTCAAAGTTTTCGTAACGCATCCTTGGAAGATAGTGAACTTAAATACCAAGTTTGGTAGTTATCCACTTCTCGTTTTTAAGTTATGCTATTAACAGGCGCACAGAGAGAGAGAGAGAGAGGGAGAGGGAGGGAGAGGGAGAGAGTCAGACAGACAGACACACACAAGCATGTGTTTCCAAAAATGGTTTATTTGGATTCAGGGTGCCTCAAAATATTTATTTCCGGTGAAATCTTGGTATCGAATTTTTGAGTGAGATGCAATGCTTCCCCTACTTGCTATACGTAGTAGAGAAAGTAAAGAGTAACATGGAATGAACAGGGTTTCACAGAAAATTTAAGATATAGAACACTTTGTTTTTCATCTTATTTTAATATTTTAATCAAAGATGTTAGAGTAATTTTGAGAAGATCAAAATAAAGGATGTTTTTCTATGTAAAGGATAGTTTGGGTTGAAGGATTTTGTTTAAAATCTTCATGTTGTATCCTTTGAAGACTCTGAACTTATATGTCAAGTTTGATATTTTACCGCCCTTTCGTTGTTGAGTTGTGCTGTTGATAGATAAACACACAAATATGGACCATTTTCTAGATATGCTTTGGTTTGTGATTCAAGGAGTCTCAAACACGTATTTCTGGTGAAATACCTTTATCGAAGTTTTGAGTGGATTGCAATACTTCCCCTACTTACTATAAATAAGTGGCAGAGAAAGCAAAAAGCAAAATCTGATGTGATATATTCACATTACTTTCTCTGTCGTCTATCTGTATTAATGAGCATACAAACTATTCTTACTAAGCCTTATTACTTTTTTTCTATCTACTACATTTTAATTCAAATAAATCTTTGGAGAAATAGCTGCATTAACATTTCGTTATAGATACAAAGAGAGCAGCGACAGTCAAATGTTTAAGAACTGAAGGCTATACGCTGGCCTTAAAATTCCATACTGTTTCCATGCAATCGCTGGAAACAACTGGATGTTGACAGGGCCAAGAGAATGATCAAGAAATGAACAATTCGAACCTTTAATGGCGAATACTTCAGAAATGGCTTATGCCACAAAAACTTAATTAAAATAAATTGTGTTTTTTTAAAGAGATCTACATTTTTTGTATAGTACGTTTTCGTGTATCGTTAACGTTTATGAATTAAAAACAGTTATAAAAAGTTACTTCCGAATGAAAGGATACTTTACAGGAAATTCCCACAAAATGCAAGATATACATTTTATTAGTCACGTAAATATGTTCAATATATGGTATTTTAATAAAAAGCATTAGTGTGGTTAGAGTCAACGTAGATAAAATAATAAAGAATTCGAAAAATTTTCATGCAAAGGGTAGCTTGGGGTGGGGGAATTTACTTGAAATCTTCGTGTCGCGTCTTTGGAAGGCGCTGAACCTATATATCAAGTTTGGTGTTTATCGGAATGTTCGTTTTTGAGTTATGCTGTTCACAGACACACACGGAACTTTTTCTAAAAATAGTTTTTTGGATTCAGGGGCTTCAAAACATGTATTTCTACTGAAACCTCGGTATCGAATTTTTAGGTAGAATGCATACCTTCTCTACCCCCTATGTACGTGGTAGGTAAAGTAAAATTTGCTTAACTCATAAAAAGTCAATTGAGGTAATGAGAGAACGTTAAGTTAGGACATTAACTTAAGATAATTTAAAAGAAAACTGTCATTCACATTCAGTGCAACTAAGGCTAACAGCACAAATGTGTATTCCATTATTTAGAATGTAATCAGGGTTTAACGTTCAACCGTTTTCGTTTCCAACAAACAGAACTCGTTTAAACATTGAAACTGATTATCTCAACTTGTTTTTGTTTTCAATCTGCCGTAGACGCTTACTGTGAGTTTGCTTCATTTACAAGCCTGTAATAGTTGAAAAATATGTCATGTGCAACATAAACATGAATATATTTTTACTTTCTCTACTACGTATAGTAAGTAGGGGAAGTATTGTATCCATCCAAAAATTCGATACCGAAATTTCAACGGAAATATATGTTTTGAGACCCCCTGAATTCAAAAAAGCATTTTTGGAAACATGTCCATGTGTGTGTCTCTGTGTGTGTGTGTGTGTGTGTGTGTGTGTGTGTGTGTGTGTGTGGTGTGTGTGTGTGTGTGTGTGTGTGTCTGTCTGTGAACACATAACTCAGGAACGAACAGTCGGATAAACACCAAACTTGGTATTTAGGTTCAGTATCTTCCAGAGATGCGACACAAAGGTTTTTCAAGAAAATCCCCACCCCAAATTACCCTTTACATGGAACATTTTTCGAAAATTTTAATTTTCACAAAAATGGCTCAAACGATTTTGATTAAAATATCATATGTTTAATATATTTTCATGACAAATGAATTGTATATCCGAATTTTCTGGGAATGTCTCCAAAAGTATTCTTCATTGTGAACGACTTTTGCATAACTGGTAAACCATAAGAGATACACAAAATTTTACTACATAAAAATGTAGATCGCGTTAAAATACAGAATTTATGTCATATACATTTTTTGTTGTTGAGTGAAACATTGACGAGATATTGCTTGTTATTCCCTTAAATTTTCCAATACTTATACTTTTTCTCTAATGGGATTTCGTTATTCATTTGTTTTTTGTCCTGGTAATGCAAAGAGAATGGAATACCCCACATAGCAACCAGCTCTTAAAATATTTGACTTCAGCTTAAAGCCTACCAATTCCCCTTACATCTACAAGAAAATTAGCAATAAGATTAACATCTCGATTAACATGAAGCATATGGAGAATAAGCGTTTGTAAAAATATTTTGTACAATAGTAGAGAAAGTAATGTGAGTATAACACATCAGATTTTAATTTTTTTTAAAAAAGTTTTATTTAGGGTCGTTTTATCCTTCCTAGGTTTTATCACGACCTTTCATGCACAGTAGTTTACATTATTGGATTAGAGTATAATACGTACACATTATTTATACATACAGCTTACAGCTTGGTTAAATGTATTGATGGATATTAATTAATTTAAGAAATGTAATTACTTTCTGGATGAAAGTTGCATCACTGAGTGCTGCAGAAATATTCCTGGGCATACCAACCTGAATACGTTGATTTTCAAATTTTGGACATGTTAGTAGAATATGTACTACTGTTAATGCTGTTTTACATGTTTCATAAATTGGTGAAGAGCTTCTGTTTAACAAATAAGAGTGTGTCGGGATATTACAATTTGGTTTCGCCGCTGTATTTGTCTTATTGGTTATTCTTGAGTTGAAGTTCCACGTACATCATGAAGTTTACTTGTAGAATTGTTCATCCACCTGGTCAGCCATTCTTTGTGTATTTTCTTCTTAAAGTGTGTGACTGCATCTTGGAGAGGTATTTTGATACCAGTATCTTATGTTGGTAGTTCTGTAGCTTATTTTGCTGCAATATCGGCAATTTCATTACCGAGTAGGTTTTTATGAGATGGTATCCACATGAAATTGAGTGACTTGTTATAAAGGATGGTAACAAGATTATGTATCTCGTTTACAATATTATTGGTAGAGAACGTGCTTGTATTGCGTTTAAGGCTGATAGAGAGTCACTGATAATTATGTAAGAGTCACTATGTGCAGTTTCCAGAGCGTATTCTAGTGCGTTTTTAATAGTAATTTACAACTATATAACTATATTATTTATGTAAACTCAGTATTATGACGATGCGATATGTAGGTGATTCCTATGCCAAAATCTGTTGCTAACCCTCATGTGAGAAAGTTGTATTTTCTCTGCGTACTGTAATCGTTTTAATTGCTAGGGTATGCTAATTAATGGTGTGCTATAACCGAGGCGTGGGATCGATTCCCACGGTCGGCTTTCCTGACCCATGGGTTTTTTTCGGTGTTTTTCTCGAGTCCCTAGACGAATACTGGGAAGGTTAATTTAGGCAGTATTTTTAACACTTGAATAATTTCAATTAAATTATATAATATGTAAATTCAATAACAGCCCGCCTTGAAGCAATATGTCTGTAATAATTTGTAAAATGTATGTAACAGTCATTGCAAATGCTTATATTATTGTAAACATGTTCAATAATGTTATGTGAATGCATTACGTAATATAATAATGTAAGAGCTGTGATAATAATAATAAGTTTAAAGTTGCTAACAATGAGGTAACAATGAGGTAACCTTGAGGCAATAATGAGTTTGAGACTTTGAATACTACTACTCATGATTAGGTCAGCAATAATGTAAATTTTGTGACAGTTTAAAAATAGCCAATCAACAGCCAGAAAAAGCTTTAGTTAAATGCAGGTATTCTATTGGACTAGGATTAGCCAATCAGAGACTTGAAATAGTTAAAAGTTTATACGGTTGAAATACCTTCAGTTGCCTGCAGACCTTGAGAGTAACCGTATGGAAGATGTGTTCTCTAGAGAAATATTACGTATTCGTGTGAAACGAAAAATAAGTATACGCGATAATAAAGTGCAAGTATTAAATAAAAGAATCTCACAGCTCTTGATATCAGTGTAGTGCTATTTAATTTGTGTCAAGTATTAATAAAAAAAGAGTGAATTTAAAACTTAAAATCTGTGTAAGCCTACATTCTTGTTGCACCACGCCCTGATTAAGAGAAACGTGTCTCTAAAACAATACTGACGCAGCCGAGGCAAACATAAACATAAATACTATCTATAGAAGCAGTTTAATAACAAAGTTAATATATTTTTTTTAAACTTGGAACGTAACTACAAACATACATCTTAAAAAAAACGGCTTCTTATACGTAACAGCATATTACGTAACAACAAACAGTCTACTTCAAATTGTTTTCCCAAGTGTGGAGCTAAATGACTAAAACAACGTAAAGGACAATACAACACGTAAATAATCAATACTTTCTCAAATTACATCCCCCAAATTTCCTGCCCCTCCATTTCACCTCCTCTCTCATTTCACGTCATCTTTCGTCTGATAAGTTCTTTCAGGTTTGCAAGTGTCGGCAGGAGTCTCGGCGTTGCATGACAGGGAAAAAGGATGCTTTCTGTAATACTTCGTTCCCGGAATGGTGGCGAGCCATGGGGCCTCCAGTGGGATGTACAAGCCTGCAGGGGGGAGGCAAGCCGGTTGTATCAGCTGCCACAGGGGAGTTTAAACCTGGAAAATGTCATGATCCCTTATCCGGACGCCTTCTGTCTACTCTCACTTCACGTCTTCCTCTGGGAGCGCTCCATTAAGGTCTTGGGCATAAAAGATCTCCTTAGGTAGAGGTGTCTAGTCCCCATCTGCTCCTGGTCATATGTCATGCGTCGATGTTCTATAATTATAACCAATGTAACATCATAAATTATTCAACCGATATTTTTAATTAATAACACTGAAGTTTGTTAATTGTTCTTCCAAACATGCCATGTATAGGCTAAGTTGGAAAGGTAGAATCAGACTGAAACGCACACCTTCAGTTACCATAGCAATACAGCATTAAACTTCCCAACATACTCATATTTTAGCCGGTAAACCACTAGACGTTCAAGTGATTCTGAGTTAAAACACCCAATGTCGACCAGCAGAACGCTTTGTGGTTTACGAAAAAAAATTGAGTTAATTGCGAAATTTAGTGTCCTGCCGGCATGTTGCTGGTAGCTCAATTGGTTAGAGCAGCGACACGGAAAGGCGAAGGTCTGTGATTCAAATTCTGACTATGGGATTGCATTTTTCTGTCGGATTCTATCTTTTAAACAGAAAATATTATTTTTCAAGATGGCCTAGGACTGTATGCCTTTTCCAGAATGCCTTGGTGTTCTGTGGGTGGAGAATGTCGATATTCAGAGTTTTACTCCATTTTCGTAGTGTATTGATATTAGTGGTTTCTAATTAACTGAAAGCTGTGTGGTACTAAGCAACTACGGGATCAAAGAGAAGGCACAAAGGTTTAAAAGCTCACCTGCTGTAATTATTCAAACATTACCATTCAGATAAATGCTTCACCTCCAAATATTATTTACAGACTGTATTGCATTTACCCAACTTGGAAGACTATTAGTGGAGGCGAGCTTAAGAAAATCAGAAATATAACATCTCACGGTATTTCATAACCATTTCGGTGAATATCAGGGTATTTTTAACCATTTATTAGAAACTGTCTTACCGGGCATTGCACGATGCATTCTAATTACGGAGTACAAAATAAGGCTAAGGGTAAATTTTGAAAGTTGTAACTAGCCCGAAATTCGTACTTGTACCTAAAGTGTGTCCACAGTTTTGTCCAGATTGATAAAATAGTAGCAATTTGTACAAAAAGGGGTTAGAAAGTACGCGTATGGGGGTGCTTATAAGTTCTGAGGTATCCTATATTTTTTGCCAAGTCTATAGTCCAAGTGCTCAAATTTGTGCCCTTGTTGTCACAGTACAGTTTTATCTATAAGGGATTAAAATAAAGTAACTGCATTTTAAAAATTTCGAGTGCTGTATAATTTAAAAAAATTCCGATGTCTTACATTCACATTAGTTTATCTACCATCTATCGCTTATTAGTGGGTATACAAACTATTCTTATTAAAAGGTAGAATCAGGTGACTGAAAAATTCAATGCCATAGCCGGGATTTGAACCACGGATCTCCCGGTCTCCGTCCGGTTGCTCTAACCACTGAGCTACCATGGCAACATGCCGACACGACATTAAATTCACCAGCTGATTCGTGTTTTTCCCGGTAAACCACAAGGTGATCTCAAATTGTATTGAAATGTCATACCCCAATGGCGACTTACATTTATAGCAAGTACTTTAAGTCCCGGGCTTTATAGTTGCAACCACTATTAGGTCAATTAATTTCATATTCTTATTAAAGTTTATTTTTACTTTCTCTACTGCGTATAGTAAGTAGCGGAAGTAATGTATTCCACCCAAAAGTTAGATACCGAGATTTCACCGGAAATACAAGTTTTGAGACCCCCTGAATTAAAAAAAAGCATTTTTGAAACATTCCCGTGTGAATGTGTCTGTGTGTGAACAGCATAACTCAGAAACGAACAGTCGGATAAACACCAAACTTGGTACTTAGGTTCAGTATCTTCCAGAAATGCGACACGAAGGTTTCAAGAAAATCCCCCCACACCAGATTACCCTTTACATGGAACATTTTTCGAAAATTTTAATTTTATCAAAAATGGCTCTAACGATTTTGATTAAAATATCATATGTTTAAGATATTTTTATGACAAATGAAATGTGTATCTCGAATTTTCTGGGAATGCCCCCAAAAAGTATTCTTCATTGTGAACAACTTTTTCGTAACTGGTAAACCATAAGAGATAGACATAATTTTACTACAAACATGTAGATCGCGTTAAAATACACAATTTATGCCAATACATTTTTGTTGTTGATTGAACCATTTTCGACATATTGGTTGTTATTCCCTTAAATTTTCCAATACTTATACTTTTTCTCAAATGGAAATTCGTTATTCATTTTTTTGGTCCTGGTAATGCAAAGAGAATCGAATACTCCACATAGCAACCAGCTCTTAAAATATTTGACTACCACTTAAAGCCTAGCAATTCCCCTTGCATCTACAAGAAAATTAGCAATAAGATTAACATCTCGATATCTCGATTAACATGAAGCATATGGAGAATAAGCGTTTGTAAAAATAGTTTGTACAAGAGTAGAAAAAGTCATGCGAGTGTAACACATCAGATTTTGTTTGTCCTGGTGATCCAAAGAGAATGGAATACTCCACATAGCAACCAACTCTTAAAATATTTGACTATCGCTTAAAGCCCAGCAATTCCCCTTACATCTACAAGAAAATTAGCAATTAGATTAACATCTCGATATCTCGATTAACATGAAGCATATGGAGAATAAGCGTTTGTAAAAATAGTTTGTACAAAAGTAGAGAAAGTCACGTGAGTGTAACACATCAGATTTTTCTATCTAGTACACAGCTACATTACACATTTAGTTACAGATACAAAAGGAATAGCAATAGTCAAATTTTGAGAACTAGATGCTATACGCTGACCTTAAAATTCCATACCGTTTCAATGCAATCGCGAGAAACAATTAAATGTTAAAAGTACTTAAGAGAATGATCACGAAATGAACAATTCTAAGCTTTAATAACGGATATCTCAGAAATGGCTTATGCCACAAAACAACTTATTCGAAATAAATAGTGTTTTTAAATTGTTTCTGTAGTACGTTTACGCCTATCGCTTAAGGTTTACCAGTTATACGATATTATACAAAAATTCTTCCAAATGGAGAGGACTTCACAAGCTATTTCCAGAATATTCGAGATATGCATTATATTTTTCATGTAAATATCTTCAATATATAGTATTTCAATCAAAATCTTTAGACCCATTTTTTAGAAAATAAAAAATTTCGATAAATCTTACATGTAAAGTGTTAGTCTACGTTGGGGGATTTTCTTGAAAATGTTCGTTTCATATCTTTGGAAGGCACTGAACCTAATTACCAAGTTTGTATTTATCCGATTTTTCGTTTTTGAGTTATGCTGTTCTCACCCACCCACACCCACATTCCCACGCGCGCGCGCGCGCGCACACACACACACACATGGACTTTATTCTAAAAATGCTTTTTTAGATTCAGGGGCCCGAAATGTAATCTCAATATCGAATTTTTGGGTGAAATGCAAACCTTCTCCTACTTACTATACCAAATAGAGGAAATAATAAAAATTAGGTGGTTTTAGGAAGCTTTAATGTAATCTTATGATTTTTACCAGCTCCTATTATATAAGAGAAATATAGAGTAAATAGTACAGATTTCTACTTGAGGGTTGAATACATTGTAGGGGTAGGTTTTAGATTTGTAAGGCAGCTTATAATCTGTTCTGTTGTATAAGCTTACGAAGTTCATCTAGATATGCCAAATTTTGTTTATTTGTATGTTAGGGGTTGTAAAGAGGGATTGAATATAAGCCTATCTTTTTTGTCATTTATAGAATCCAAATGCACCCAGTTTTCAGAGTCATACCAAACATATTACTTTATAATGCTGCGGTGAAATATAGCGGGTATTTGGTAATACGAATATACAACCCCCCTAAAGTAACTAAATTTAAAGTATTTTAAGCCTTCTCATTGATCCCTATGGGCTCGAAGACATTAAAATATGCCATATTTGTAATAAAGTGCCAATAGAAACCTGTGGTATCCATATTTAACGAAAGGAAATGAAATTGTTCGACACTAATATGAAAAAGAAACTCCTAGACCTCTAGTTTCCAAAATTTTGGGAACATATTTATAATCTGGAAGAAACTATCTTATTGTACAATAATTTAAAAAAATACGGGCATGGGGTAATTAAATTAATTTAATCAGATTCGAAATATAAAAAAAAACCTCTGGTAAGTTTTATTCCGAGAGTCATTGTTATTTTGATTGCGTAACCGGCTTCTCCAAATTGAAGCCACGTCCCTCTAATTGCTCTTTGATATCGTATTAAACCTAGGAGGGTAATGTGAACAGAAAGGAATCTGAGGCATATTAATATCCCCGAGAAGAAAAGAAAGAAAGAAAAAAGCATAGAATAGGAAGCAAAGGCGTTGAATATTGTCTTTAAAAGACAGCACTTGTTTTGAAATATGCTTTTTAGACAGCATGGCCTAAAGGTAAGAACTAACAACACAGAGAACACGAGCTAAAAGCTTTAGATCATCGCAGTAATACGATTATCTTCAGTGTGAACAACTTTGGTTTAAGTCCAATCACATGGCAATTGCATTTGCACATGTTTAATAACTCGACTTGGTTAGATTAGGTTTTAGCTTTAATTATGTCCTTTTACATGATTAACTTCTCATGGCGTTCGCATTATCTGTTCACAATACAAATCGTAAATCGTCGTTTATCGCAGTTCGTTATATAGTTAACCTATATGTTATTTTGGCAGCTGAGGCAGTATTTTTAACATTTAAATGATTTCAGTCTAATTATATAATATATAAATTCAATAACAGCCCGCCTTAAAGCAATATGTGTATGTAACAATATATAAAAACTGTATATTACAGTCATTGTATACGTTTATATTATTGTATACATGTAATATGTTATCTGAATGTATTACGTAATTTAATAATGTAGGAGCTGTGAGAATAATAGGTTAAAAGTTGCTAATAATGAGGTAACAATGAGGTAACCTTGAGATAATAATGAATTTGAAAGTTTAACATTACTACTTGTAATTCTTGGAAGCAGTAATGTAATTTTTGTGACAGTTTATATAATAGCCAATCAACAACCAGAAAAAGCTTTAGTTAACCCTCCGTCAGTCGCTAGGGGCCTGAGAGACCCCTGGCATTATATAAACGTTATAATTTCCCAACGAACGCACCTATGCAATTGCCTGACTGGGACATCTAACATTACACCTTGCGCGATTATTTGCTGCAGCGATAACCTTATCTGTTTATGTTTTTGGCTGGAGGAATGAATAACCAGCAGTTACGTGTCGCACAGGTCAACCAGGCCCCGCGCGCCTGGTCTCGTTACATATTGTTGACAGATTTGTTTCTCATTAGCTTTTGTGCAATATTACTTTACTATTGCAAGGAGCTGTTACTGCTTCGTCATGAATACGAGTAAAAGGTACGATCTACAAAATCCAAATGATTTGGAAGAAGTACATCGCCTACTTTGCGATGATGCCTTGCCCGTGGATGACAACTTATATGAATAAGATGACTCTGATTCAGAAGATAATCTCGAAACGAGATCTTTAGATTCAGAAACTGATCATGAAGATGAAGAGGAAGACGATGAAAGCAGCTTGTGTGATAGCATGTATTTTATAGGTAACATCATATGCGTATCATAATAATTCTTTTTCTTTTTCTTCTTCTTTTATTATTGACAATACATTCTGTTGTTATTCACAGGAAGAGATGGAACAAAATGAAAAAAAACACCTTTGAAAATAACACAGACAAGGGCTCACAATATATTGACCAAACTTCCTGGCGTGGTAGGAGCTGCCAAAAATGCGAAAACGGAAATTGATTGTTGGAACCTTTTTGTTACCGAAGATATAGTTAGTTGATTGTTGAAAGCTCAAATACTTACATTAGCAGTGTGCAGCACAAATTTGATTGTGAAAGAGACAGCAGACATACAGATGTAATAGAAATAAAAGCTTTCCTAGGCTTATTGTACCTGGCAGGAATTTTTCGTGGTGGACGCCAGAATAAACACGAGTTTTGGAGAACCGATCTTGGAATTCCTCTATTTCGAATGGCTATGTCCGAAAAACGATTCAGTTTTCTAATACGCTGTATTCGCTTTGATGACAAAAGCTCAAGACTGGAGCGACGAAGATTGGATAAATTGGCTGTTGTTAGAGAAATGTTTACATTGTTTCTGAACAACTGTCAGAACCATTATTCTCTTGGACAAAATGTCACTGTCGACGAACAGTTGCCGGCGTTTCGTGGTCGATGTGCTTTTAGAGAATATATATCATCCAAGCCAAAAAATTATGGCATAAAGATATTCTGTTTGAGTGATGCAAAACTGTTTTATACAACTAACATGGAGATTTATTGTGGACAGCAGCCGGACGGACCATATTTGCAAACTAACTCGGCAGAGGCTGTAGTGCTGAGACTAAATGAACCTATCTCTGGCACTGGATGAAAAGTTACTGCAGATAATTGGTTTACCAGTGTATCGCTGGTGAATGAATTGCGCAAAAGACAACTTTCTTTCGTCGGTACAGTGCGAAAGAACAAAAAAGAGTTACCCACTAATTTCACTTCTCCAAAAGATCGCAGACAGTACGAAAGCATATTTGGCTTCACAAAAAATGAAACACTTGTTTCATATGTTCAAAAAAAGGGTAAAACAGTAGTTTTGCTCTCAAGTCTACATGTTTCATCCACACAGTTATCAGAAGGTGCTGAGAAAAAGCCTGAAATAATCCTGCATTACAACGACACTAAATGTGGAGTTGATGCAGTAGATAAATTGTGTGCTACATACAATGTAGCCAGAACAACGAGAAGGTGGCCCATGGTAACAGCATCAAATCTATCCCATGATTTGAAAGGACTTTTGACAAAATATAAACCTGAAGAATCTGGCGTAGATGAATTGTCAAATACACCACTATGCACATTGAAAAGGAAACGATGTGAACCCAGCAACAAAGACAAAATAAACTGCAAAACTAAATATGCATGTGGGAAATGCAACACCCACCTGCGTTTGAGCAAACATGCTAAAATTATTTGCGATAGTTGCTTAGTCGGGAAAACACGGGTGAAATAGTAGATGATTCTGAGTAACTGAACATTTGAAATTACAAGTTGTATGTATACCTGAAAATGGCAATGTATTTCTTTATACTTACTGTAATACAATTTATAACGTATATGTACTCATATTTTAGCTTGTATTTTTATGTTGTAAGATAATACCTATTAATGGAAGCCTTGTGCGCTTAATCTAAATAAAGGCAAAAACAGGGAAAAAAAGAAAATAAACGAAAGAAAACAAAAATACAAACAATAACAAAAATATAGCGCGGGTCTACTAGGCCCCGCGCGACTAACGGCGTTCTACCAAAGCGCGCGCCTGACGCTGAGAAGACACCTAACTGAGCGGTACCGCAGCGACGCCAGGCGTCAAGCGGTATCACCACAAAGCGCAAGCCCCCGCCCAGTCGCAACCCGCAGAACACCGTCGCCTGGTGCTACAACCCTTAAACAGATGACAAGGAAGGTGATGGGTACAGGAAATGGGAGGATGGAGAGTCATGGTAGAAGATGAACCACCCCAGCCTGGCGACCCGGGGAAACCACGAAAAACCCATGGGCCACAGTGGGCGTTCGCCGGGGATGGATCCCGGGATCTTCCGAATGCAGGCCACAGATGTAACCGCCTGAGTCATCCCGTTCGGTTATCTGTAGTTATACTTTGTGTGCAATGATTAGGGTGGTAGGCTTCTAACGAAGAGGTTCCGAGATCGTATCATGCCCCCTACTGAAGAGTTTTATATCTGTAATAGGTACATACTGTACTTTAAGTATGGAGAAAAGATGTTATTATTACGTTGTTGTAGGAGTTTGCACCACGCTTTGGGCGTAAATTTGAAGAAGTAGTTTGTTATAGTTGTTTTCTGGTAATTCTATGAAGTTCGTTGCTTTATTAGCTCCACGTATGGAAAGTCAGTTTGAAGTAGTTTGTATTGAAGGAGTTGTATTATAGTTCAACTGTTGGGGAGCCGAACTTGTAGTAGTTGCAACAGCACGTAAAGTAAACAGTTTCCGGTAGCTTTCGCTCCAAATGTACTTTCAGATGGCCTTTGCTCCAAGTTTAAAAAAATATTAACTTTGTAATTTGACTCCTTCTTTAAATATTATATTTATGTTTGCCTCGGCTGCGTCAGTATTTATTTTAGAGACACGTTTCTCTTAGCAAGGTTGTGCTGTGACTAAGAATGTAGGCTTACACAAATTATAATTATTATTTCACTCCCTTTACTAATACCTGATACGATTTAAATAACACTTCACTGATATAAAGAGAGAGCTGTGAGATGTTTTTATTAAATACTTGCACTTCTAACACGTAAACTATTTCTTTTTACTCAAAATACGTATAAAATCTCTCAAGGACGCATCACGCATCCGGTTACAATCACTGTCTGCAGGCAACTGAATTGATTTCAACCGTCCAAACTTGTAAATTTCTGCATTTCAAGTCTGTGATTGGCTATTCCTAATCCAATAGAATACATGCATTTAACTAAAGCTTTTTATGGTTGTTGATTGACTATTTTAAAACGGTCTTAAAATTACATTATTGCTGCTTAATAATGACTAGTAGCATTTAAACTTCCTTACTCATTATTGCCCCCAGGTTATCTCATTGTTACCCCATTGTTAGCAACGTATAACTTATTCTCACAGCTCCTACATTATTAAATTACGTAATGCATTCACATAACATTATTACACATGGATACAATAATATAATCATTTGCAATGACTGTTACATAATTTTACAAATTATTACATACACATATTGCTTCAAGGCGGGCTGTGATTGAATTTAAATTTATATAATTTGGCTGAAATCATTTAAGTGTTAAAAATACTGCCTCAGTATACATGCATGTACAGAGCCAGAACTCACAAGTGATTAAATTTTGTGTCACTCCTGAAACCCCTGCAACATACAACCAACGTTACTGGCTCGTCGTGCTCAGCTAGATACAGTGCGTTCGCTTACCCCTGCGGCCGGACGGCATGTAACCGCGGAGCATTAGATATCGACGTGTATTAACCCTAAAGCTTATCCTATTCATTTATTGTTTATTTATTGTTATGACTTGAAAATGTTGAAAGGGGTGTCCATCTGCATTGTGTCGTCCTCCGTGGACTAGTGGTACCGTGCTAGCCTCTACTTCCCAAGCTCGCGGGTTCAAACCCGACGGAGAGCGATGGTTTTTTCGGGCGTAAAAGTCCTTAGCATGGCTTCCTTCGGAAGGGAAGTAAAGCCGGTGGTCCTGTGTCGTAGATTTACGGCACGTAAAAGAACCTCATGCCTGATAAAGTGGCTTCTGAGCAAAATTACCCTTCTTTCACGCCCAATATAGAATGGGACGCTAAGGACCATAGTAGTTAAAGAGCGTCCATAAATAAAACTACATTTAATTTTTAATCTGCATTGTGGCATTGTTGACATCTTTTGATGAACTTTACATTCATCTGCTGAACTTCAGTAATTTTCAAAATTTCTGTTCCTATATTGTTTTTCAATTCGTCTATAGTGTGAGGATTATTCCTAATTTCTGGATTGCCATATTAATGGATTATAAACTTACGTGCCGTACCTTACACACTGTAGAGATAAACGAAAACTGACTGCGTCTTATACCCTGCACAGATAAACGTAAACTGACAGTTTTACGGAAGCCACCAGGGTGAGACAGCCCTTATGTAGGTTATATTACTGCTGCTCCGGGCTTGCATGCAATCGCCCGGCCGCAGGGAGAAGCGAACGTACTGTATAACTTCATAAGTGGATGGGGGTTCGAGAATACCGTGTTTAAACAAGAAAACCCAGTAACCTCTGATGAATGGTAATGTTAAAATGCCACGGAATATAAATTTCCACAATGTATGTTTTGTTGGTTAGGAGTGAATCGCTTGGATTTTTGGTATTACGAACATTCGTTTGGAGAGTCTGCATGACCGGGGCGCAGCGGAGACAATGTTGCTTACTGCAGCCATGACCTTGTAGGAAGAGTACTTACGTCAATAGAAACATAGTCAAGTGGTGCACATGTAGATGCTGATTAGTGACTTTCTTATCGTTTTGCTGCAGACACTCCTTTACAAGGCTTATGCCATTGGCAGTGACTATTTACTTGAATAGTTGAATACATGTAGCTAATTAATCTCAAGGATGTTGTATGAATGGGTGCGTTCAAACACACCCGTTGTCGATATTTACTAGTCGGCTACGATATGAGTGCGCTTGGAGCAGGGACATTCAAATATTTAGTTTGCAAACGACGCTGTCAATTGCCAGGATCATATCAGCACCGCCGGTGTGCCAAAATTTCGTCCCGTAGGAATTCTTTTACCAGTTAGTAAGTCTATTGACATGGGACTGTCGCTTTAAAAAAACACACTTAAAAACTATCGATCTTGGTCGGGTTTGAAACCGCGACCTTGAGATCAGAAGGCTAGCGCTTACCAATTAAGCCACCCAGACCGACTTTGGAAGAGGATGCTACTGTTTTTGACTATGTGGACGTCATCAAAACAGGGATCAGAGGGAAGTTATGGGCATGGCGATAGGGGAGTGTACAGTTGCACTACACGATGATTTATGAAGAACTGCCTCATTTCTTTAATTATTCTGTTCCGAATTCACTCAATGCCATAATTTTAGCACCATATTAAGCAGAATGTTCTGGAGTTTCGATTGCCTGTCACTAGATGCGCAGATGTTCATGTTTTATTCGTAATTGTTAGTCTTATTGTCGGCAACTGCTTTTGAGCTTTTGTTCTAGTCAACGTGAAAATGGAGTACACATTAAATGAACGACTCTTCCTTGTAAACCAATACTGGATTACGAATTGAATTGCAGCTACTCAAAGGACATACCAGAGAGAATTTGGTGTTTGGAATACTTCCCAAAGAAACACAATACAGGAATTGGTAAAAAGAATTCGAAACAACTGGATTTGTGGCGAGTGAAAAAGGCAAAACTCATTCATCTAGGCTTCCCACGGTTGTTGTTGACGTAAGAGCACGACTGGATCAGTCGCCCAAAAATTATTAAGACATTTGTCGCAGCAGACAGGGTACAGCTACTCAATATGTTGGAGAGCTGCGAAAAGTGCAGTCCTAAAGCCTTATAGGATTGCAATTGTCCATCAGTTACAGGAACCAGATAAGGTTAGAGGACTGAATTATTGTCGTTGGTTTCAGGCGTTCATTGTGCAAAATCCTGCCATATTGTCCATTACATGGTTCACAGATGAAGCATGGTTGCATTTATCCGGCTATGTAAACTCAAATATCTCACGCTGTTGAGTCAGCGAAAATCCAAATATTATTCAAGAAGCACCTATTCATCCGGTTAAAATCGGAGTTTGGTGCGTAATATCCGCATGGAGAATAGTGGGACCATTTTTTTTAAAACAATGTGAACACTGCTGAGTACTGACGGATTTTCATGGAGTTTGCTGGGCAACCAGACGATGTAGAGCTGAGTCAAGGGCATTTTCAGCAGGACGGCGCTACATGCCATACATCAAATGAATTCATGGCACTAATTGCAAGTTTCTTTGGCGATTGGATAATTTCCAAGAACCTGTGGCCACCGAGATCTCAGGATTTGACATCGCCGGACTTTCTTCTATGGGGTTACTTAAAAGACAGGGTTTATGCCACATGTCACCAGACATTGGACGATCTGAAGAAGATTGTACAGGAGATTCAAGCGATTGACAACAGGGTCCTCCAACGAGTGGCCAGTAACATGGAACGACGTGTTGAGATGTGCCTTATGCAGGATGGAGGACATTTTCAACATTTGCTATAGAGGTAAATAATCTCCCAAAATTCCTCTGCATTTCAGGTATAATGAGTTGTCACTAGCATTACTCGCTTTGAAACAATTAAAGAAAGAAATGTGTCAGATCTTTTTAAATCACTCTGTACATTTACAGGCCTCGGCCTTGCCAGTAAGTGCAATTGAATACTGCGGATGTTTACTTTATCTGATTGTCCTTTCGATTCCCTACCCACTTGCTCCGTAAGTGTTTAGTTCCTGTTCCCACCGCACGCACACATATCGTGGCCATCTAGTATGTCATTCGTTACTTTAGAGAGACAGACACTATTTTGTTTCCATTCAGTGCATAATTTGTTTTCCTGTATCATAAAAGTGGTTGCCATTCTTTATTTTATTAGAATACCTTATTTGTGCCATTTTCTCTTATTAATACACTGATCACACTAATCTTTGCTTACCGTATAAAATATAGTCTTCAGCAAAACAATAATCTTGGACTTACTCTACTCCTCTATCGTTTATTAGCGGGTAAACAAATGTTATTATCCTTACTCAATATTTTTCTATCTACTACATTTTATTCCAAATAAACTTTTGCAGAAATAGCTACATTACACATTTTCTTATAGATACATATGGAACAGCAATAGTCAAATGTTTAAGAACTGGACGCTCTATGCTGGCCTTAAAATTCCATACTGTTTCCATGCAATGGCGAGAAACAATAAATAAATAAATAAATAAATAAATCCTGGCACCTTGGTTACTACAGCGGGACATACATTCAAACTGTACATTTATTCTCACAAACACATATACATTTTAAATTATATCAAATTTTCTTTCAGATAAAATAACTACAAACTACACAATGTCTCCAAAGTAATAATATAACAATAAATAAAGAATAAAAGAAAGGAGGAAAAATAGAATTTGTTAGATTAGAATTATATTTAATTTCAATTCTAAATTCTATATTTATCTACCCTTGCTGGAAACTGCGGCGGTATTTATGTTGTATTTATTTATTTAGCCCCACGTTTAGGAAGCCAATTTGAAGTAACTTTAAATGTATATGTTTGTATTTGTTAGCCCCACATTTGGGAGCCAATTTGCGATGGTATCTTTTGTTATATTTATTTGTGTATGTGTGTTTAATTCATGTGGTGAAGCCATTTTTTGACGTGATTCTTTGTTAGGTTTGTAGCTCCATCTGGTGTTAGCAATTTGCGGCAGTATTAGTTTTTGTTTGAAAGAATGCTACTTTTATTTTATTTAATTTTGTTTCACTGTCCTCCGGCTAGCTATGATCTTTTGGTCAAGCACTTCTCTTTATACAGGTTGTGTAAACGGAAAGGAATCTTTTATCCAAAGATAACACTGATGAAGGAATTTGTTTTACACTTTTGTTGTCGAACACATTTACTATCACATTTACACATTGATCTTGACACTCGCCAAACTGAAACTGTTATAACAACTTCTTGCTGATCACTTTTAATCCACGTACTTCAACCTTTTGTATAATTAACTTTACCATACTTGAGATTTTTCATAACTCTTATACGCGTAACTTGCGAATCGATAGCCGACTTGTAATATTTCTGCTGGACTGAAGGCGACGTGTATCATACAAAATATTTTCGACGAACTGACGGACTGAAGGCGACGTGTAATGTATAAAGATTTTTGATGAACTGACGGGGTCTTTACCTCTAACCTACCTTTTATACTCCTTCACCCAGATATGCCTAAAGATTATAACTGAGCTGCAATTGGCTAATAAAACGCGCCAACATTAGCGTCTATTTTTATATCCAATGAAAATTATGAATACATATGCTCTAGGGAAATGTTCCAGAAGATTCTAAAGGAAAACGCGCCAACATTACGTAACTTCCTCGTTTCCAATAATGATAAACAGCTCACCCCCTCGCTGCATTATTGGACGCTATTATTGTCAGTTTCAGTAAGGCAGTATAAACTTACTTCCCAACAATAATTACAATCAACAAACATCTCAAATCAATGTCACATAATAATGCATATTCATACTATAATCACTCTTTACATTTAAATAATTTGTGATACAAATTACTGCATCAAAACCAGCAAACTTAGCAACTGGTAACCTATTATTATCTTCTCCTATTTAACTATATTCACTGGAAACCAGCGAAAATGTACTGGTAGCCATCACAAAACCTTCTACTAAACTACTAATCATTTTAATAAGTTTATTTATATTTATATTTTATTTAAAATTTTTATTAGTTAAATTTTTTATTAAGTTAAAATTATCCATCTATAGCATTCTATTATTCTCATAGTATTTATTTAATTTATAATAATTCAGTATTTTATTTAATTCATTTATATCTTTATTTATATATTTATGTTATTTATTTATCTTATAAAGTTTTACTTAACAGCTGAATGTTGAAAGGACTTTAAGAGAATGACCAAGAAGTGAACAATTCGAACCTTTAATAACGAATATTTATAAATGGCTTATGTCACAAAAACCTATTTGAAATAAATTCTGTATTTTAAAGAGATCCACATTTCTTTGTGTAGTACGTTTTCGTCTATCGCTCAACGTCCACCAGTTATGCAATATTATACAAAATTCCTTCGGATTGAAGAGGATTTAACAGGCATTCTCAGAAAATTCAAGATATACATCTTATTTGTAAAATATTTAATATATGGTATTTTAATCAAAATCGTTTGAACTATTTCTTAAAAAATAAAATACATATTCCGAAAAGTGTCCATATAAAGAGTAGTTTAGAGTGGGGGAATTTTCTTGAAAAATCTTCGTGTCATATCTTTGGAGGGTACTTAGCTTAAATACCAAATTTGTATTTATCAAACTTTTAGTTTCTGAGTTACTCTGTTCACAGACACAAATACTGACACTGACTTCTTTTAAAATGCTTTTTCTGTTTCGGGGGTCTCAAAACATGTATTTACGGTGAAATCTCGGTATAGAATTATAGTAGAGAAATTAGTAAGCTGTTGTAAGATTAGTTTATAGAAGAATGGGTAGTGAATGTTTTGTGAAACTTACATATCGGATGGTTTATTCCTCCATGATTTAAGATTAACTAAAGAAAGAGAATAAAAGATAGGTAACTATAAATACCATAGCATTCTTAAAACACTGTGATGTAACAGCGATGAAGAGAGAAAATTATTCGATTCTTGCTAGCTAATACCTTAATAGATTATTCCGCTTCAATAAAGAAGCAATCTCACCAAACAAAGTTCTAATTTATAAAAAGAACGAGTAAAGTACAGACAGACAATTAAAATACAGAACGTCTGAAAAAGTTGTTAATACCAGCACAGTTGAAATGCTTATTCCTTGCTTCAGTTTTTGCCGTTTTATTCCTGGAAATACTCCTTTGCTATCGGTGCAGAGAAAGTTGGCGTTAAACGTCAGATTTTCCTCTTTGCACAAAACTTGGTACCGTGGAAAAAGAGTTGAGAATAAGAAAAAAGAAGAGCGTCGCCAAGCGCTCCAAATTAGAGGATTCCTGCAAGCAGAAGAAGGAATGAGGTTCAACGTGCTCAGTGTAATTTTCCTCCGAGTGCGCGTCTGTGCAGCTACGCCAAACTTTAAACATATTTTGTCTGCATTTTAAATTTGTTTTGTTTCTTATTAGAGAGTTTATATGCAGACAAAACCTTTTGGTTGAGAATCTATTTTATAATTCAGTTAAATATAATTTTAAACATAACCTATTTGACAATGAATAAACTAAACGAATTACATTATTATCAGCAAATAGTGTCCGCAATTGTATTCATGAAAGATATTTATTAGCTTTATGAATTTAATATCCTCAATGAAAGTATATTATTATTTTTTTCTTTTTTTACCCTATTTTATTCTAGGTCACTTTAACTCCTTGGTCATATCGCGACGGATCTGTTGGTTGTTGGACAGTTAAACCTTCTAGGTCTCATCCCTGCAACCTCCTGCTCCGTCACGTGTCACAGAGACCCTAGCGCATAGCTACCGAATCTTCTACTTCGTGCTGTGCAGACGGCATTAAGGTACCGTCCAGTCCAACCGCCGCCCCCATACAAAGGCGGACAGTTAGCCTTCTAGGTCTGATCCCTGTAACCAGCTGATTCATGCCTTGCAGATGGCGTTAGGGTGCCGTCCAGTCTAACCGCCGCCCTCACACAGAAAGGCGGACATTTAGTCTTCTAGGTCTCATCCCTGGGAAATGCCGTCTTGCTTCGTCACATGCCAACAGAGACCCCAGCGCATGGCAGCCGGATATTCTGCTTCGTGCCATGCAGATGGTGTTAGGGTGCCGTCCAGTCTAAGTGCTTACATTGTCTGCGGATAGATGGCATAGCATTCGCTATTACCACTTATTTTTATTTTACTATTGTTTCAGACTTAAGGTGGAACGTTGGTGCGTAGTATTAAATATCCAATCCGGCATTTACCTTGCTGACTGAGGAAAACCACGAAAAAACCTCAGACAGATTGGTCGGCTCACGGGATTTGAATCTGGGACCTCGCGAATGCGGGTCACAGACTTTACCGCCTGAGCATTATTATTATTATTATTATTATTATTATTATTATTATTATTATTATTATTATCATCAAGTAGTATAATTGCGAATTATTTCCATTTTTCTTATGTTTTTCACTAGAAACAAACAACCATGCTGATAGTGCTTGTGATTTTATTTTCTTAAATTCTCTTTCTCTCTTTATTTTCTATTTTTACGTATAGTAAGTAGGGGACTGGAATTATTGCATACCACCCAAAATTCGATACCAAAATTTCACCGGAAATACATGTTTGAGGTGCCCTGAATCTAAATAAGCACATGTCCCTGTGTTGTCTGAACAGCATAACTCAAAAACGAAAAGTGGATAAATACCAAACAATATTTGAGTTTAGTAATGTAATGTAATGTAATGTAATATTTATTTCATCATTATTACAATAATACAAATAAAGCTTACATCTAAAACTTATGTCTAGTGCACCAGTTTTCTAGCTCCCCCATATTTAGCCCCTAGGCTGTATATATGGGATAAAGCTACTATACCATCTCTCCACTTTACAAACTATGCTCGTTCAGCTGTACCTTTTTTAAGCTCCTTATCCACTTATCCCTTGTGTTGCCTAAAAATGTCCCCATCATTTTAATTATTTCTACTTTTGTGCTTCCCAACATTCTTAATGCTACTGCTTCTTTGTTTAACTTGTCCCATTTTTTATTCCATATAACCTCTCTCCACCTTTTAACCTTATCACATTCTATTAGACAATGAAAAGTACTACCCGATTCATCACACATAATACATCTCCCCGAACCATTATATCCATTCCTTTTTAAAAATATTACTCCTGTGCGCATCCACGCAAGACCTATTCTACCAAATTGATTACATATATCTACATACTTCTCCCTTCCCCAATCTCATTTAACTGATTTATACAAGATCAATGACCTTTTATCCTCAAAACTAGCCCATATCTCTTGTTTCTCGATATCTTCCACCCTCAATCTCACTTCTTTCCAAAACCCACTGTTATTATATTTATCTAATAGGAAAATATTCCTCATGCCAATTTCTTTTAGGACATTTCCAATCTCCCCTAACCAACACTCTTCTCCTAGGACAGCTTTTTGAAACTGTATACATTCTTTTAATATATTATTATCTTCTAAATTTAAACATCTATACCAATACTTCAAAATTCTTTCCACTATTATACCTTTTCTCCCTACCCTCCCTAGCTCTGCCAGTGCCACGCCCCTTGGTGAATTCTTGGGTAAACCCAAAACTTTTTTACAAAACATTCTATGGACTATATCAATCTTAATCCATCCCTTTGCCACCCCCCATATTTCTATTCCATATAACATTTTTGACTCTACTACAGCTTCATATAGCCTTTCCAACCAGTTCATTGTTAGCGTGGGTGTTTTGCACAAGCAAACTCTAACAGCTTTCATCGCTAGCTTTCCTTTCAATTGTGCATATTTAGATTGTGCTTCCCACTTCCCGTTGCTTGAGAATCTAATCCCCAAGTAATCAAATTCTTTTACCACCTCTATTTGCTCTCCATTTATATACCATCTTTACTCTCTTTTTAATTTTGATCCTTTCTTGAACACTATTATCTTGGACTTTTTTGTATTCACCTTTAGCCCCCATTCCATACAAAATTTTGCAATTTCATTAATAGCATGTTGAAACCCTATCACTGTTACTGCCCCAGCTACTAGATCATCTGAAATAATAATAACCCTGGTATTTCCTTTTTCCCTATGACTGGACAGTGTTTATTACTTTTCATTATTCTATCTAAAATATCATCTATAAATAAGTTAAATAATATTGTACTGAGTTTACAACCTTGCCTCAGACCTAAATTTTGCTGTATATAATCAGTAGTACTATTTCTTCCACATTTTACACAAAATTTAATTCCTTCATACAATTTTTGTATCCCCTCGATGAATGCAATGCTGACTCCTTTGTTCCTCAATTTATATACCAAAGCCTCTCTGTTTATAGTATCAAAAGCCTTCTCGAAGTCTGCAAAAAATATGTATACCCTACCCCTTTTATTTCTTAAGTATTTGTTTACTATAGTTTGAATTATCATTATGTTATCTATTGTTCTTTTTCCTCTCCTAAAACCTGCTTGGTATTCTGATAGCTTATCTTCCCTCTCTACCCACTCGTATAATCTTCTAGCTAATATACCAGTGTATATTTTGCCTAATATAGATAATAAACTAATTCCTCTGTAGTTGCTTGGATTATTTGTATCTCCCTTTCCTTTATACAATGGTGCAATAATGCTCACTTTCCAGCTCTCCGGTATCACTTTCTTCTCTTTGATTTGGTTAAATAGCTGTGTCAACAACTTTGTACCCTCTCCTAACTCCCCAAAATTTTTCCAAAATTCCCCCGGAATTCCATCGGCCCCTGTAGCCTTCTTCTGTTTTAATTTTTTTATTTCATACTCTACCTCTATGGTTGTAATCTCTTTGTCTAAGTGATCCACTCTGTTCTCAAAATTTCCCCAATATACTTCACTTTTTTGAACTCTTCCTCCCCCCAATAAACTTTCGAAATGATATTTCCATTCCCTTGGTGTTATCTTATTAACTACCTGGTTCTTTCTGTACATTTCCTTAACAACTGACCATATATATTTATTTTCTTTCCCTCTGACCGCCTCCTTAATCTTTTCTCCCATTCTTTGCTGCCAATCCTGCTTTTTCTCATCTAGTAGACATTTATAACCCCTTTAATTTGCTAAAAACATTTGCCTATCTTCCTCCTCTTCTGACCTTCTCCATCTATCCATTTCTTTCATCACTTCTTTCTTAGCCTTTCCACACTCTTCATCATACCATCCACACTGATTTACATTCACTTTAGGCTTCACTTCCATCCTGCTACCTGCCCACTTAACGATTGATTCTAGCCTTTCCAGTGCTCCCTCTATCCTCCCACATTGTAATGCTTCTCTAATACCAAGTTTCCTTAATTCACCACACTTGGAAGTTAAATTACACCTAAATTGTTCTGTTTAATATCCTCCAAGGATGCGACACGAAGATTTTCAAGAAAATCTCACCACGCCATACTATCCTTTACATGGAACATTTTTCGAAAATTTTGATTTTCTAAAAAAAGCGGCGCTAAGAATTTTGATTAAAATATCATATGTTTAAAATAGTTTCATGGCAAATGAAATGTATATCTTGAATTTTCTGGGAATGCCCTCAAAAGTCCTCTTCATTCTAAATGATTTTGCATAACTGTAGACCGTAAGAAATACACAAAGTTTAACTACACACAAAAAATGTAGAACACACAATTTATGTCATACAGGTTGTTTTGTGGAGTGAACTATTTCCGAGATATTCCTTGTTATTTGTTTGGATTTTCCAGTACTTGTACTTTTTCTCAAATGGGAATTCGTTATTTGTTTTTTTATGTCCTGAACATGCAAAAGACATAAAAGATGGAGGGCGATTAATTAAAATATCCAAAACAAGCATTAAAAGAGGAAACGAACAGAAGTATCTCAACACTGGGACACGGTGTATAAGGTGCAATAACTCATGTAGTGACCATGACTTCCCTTATAGGGAGGTCCGAAACTACAGGGTAACTCCAGGGCTATGCCGATCAATCACTGCGTAGTGTTCACAGTACAAGATGGAGAATATTCTTGTATAAATATTTTGTACGAGAGTAGAAAAAGTCGTGTGAGTGCAACACATCAGATTTTTTATTCCTTATTTATTTCCTATACTTTACTGTAATTTCTCTTCTATTTACGTATAGTAAGTAGAGGAAGTATTGCATTCCATCCGAATTCTAGATACAGAGTTTCACCGGGAATTGACGTTTTGAGACTTCCTGAATCCCCCCAAATTAGAAAAACGTCCGTGTATGTTTGTGTGAATATGCATGTGTATGTGATCAGTATAATTCAAAAACGAAAAATTGGTATTTAAGCTGAGAACCTTCCAATGATGGGATACGAATGTGAAGAAAATACCCATTGCAAACTACGCCTTATATGGAAGAAGTTTAGTTATATTTTGTTTTCTCTAACGATTTTTATTAAAACACCATTTTGAAGGTATTTGCATGACAAATACCTAAAGTATATATCAGGAATTTTCTAAAACAGCTTGTGAAATTCTCTTTATTCTGAATCACTTTTGTACAAATGGTAAATCGTAAGAGATGGACAAAAACTTAATTCACAACAAATGTAAACCTTGTTAAAGCACACAATTTATATCAAATAACATTTTTTATGGAGTTAGCCATCGTGTCATTGGTTTGAATTTTCAAATATTGTAGTTTCTCGACTAGGTAGTCCTATTCGTTATTTTTCCAACACCGCAAGTGGTGGATGCAAGTAGTTCATGCAATGAAATAATATTTAGGAAAAAAAGTTTGGGAAGGAAAAGTTTCATGCCTAAGTTTAGCATACCTCCCAACTATAAAGACCGAAGAAATATAGAAAAAGCCTCAGTTAGCGTGGACGATGCTGGCGGCGGTTTGAACCGCGGACCTCCCATTCACGAGTACGTGCCTTAACGACCTCAGCTACGAGTGTCTTATGCATTATGCTACCGAGCGAGGTGGTGCCGCGGTAACATAGACTCTCGCATTCGGGAGGTTCCGGGTTCGAACCCCGGCGACAGTCCAATCTTGTCCATGGATTTTGGTGGATTCCTCGGATCGGCAGCCTAATGCTGGAGTGGTTCATCTTCTACCACCACTCTCCTGCCTTCGATTTCCTGTACCCATCATCTTCTTTGTCATCTGTTTCAGGACCGGGAGACGGTGTTCGGCGGATTGCGGCTGGACAGTGCTCGGGTCTAATAGTGGGGGCTCGGCGGGCATTGTAAACGTTTAATTTGGATACATTAGGGAACCGGTCTGTACTTACACCCGTCGTCATCCGGATCTGGTTGCCTTTCGGGTACCTCCCCTCCTTCTACCTCCCTCCAGAGGGTCACGGTAATAGCACAAGGGACGGCTAGTCTGTTGAAGGTCGTGAAAAAAATTCACCTTTTGAATGTGGGTTTGATCCAATTATGGTCATCGCAGCCTTCGGATCCCCAAGCGGCGACCTTTGTGCAGTAGCCAAACACTTGTTCCCTACCCTCCCTAACCGCAAGCACCATAAAATCTTAGTGACATCCATGTGCATATGCGCGTTGTTGCCAAAATTAAAAATAGTATTTAAAAGCAAAACTTTGCAGGTGATTTCCACATGTACAGAATACAATCATGCAGTTTGTCTGCTTGCTTTACACACAAAATAACTATGTAAATAACTATGAATCGCATAGTAATTACATTTAAGTTGCAAACGCTTTAAAATATAACTGAACTAATGAATGATCTGAACTAATATACTGCGCTACAAGAATAGAAATGCAGTTTAACATATCCGAGAGAAACTTAGAAACATGTTCCGAATAAACTATACATTGTTGGACTATCATTAAATAATTAAAATACATAAATATTAATTTATTTTGAAAGGAACTCTTACTCCCAAATCAAAGCATCATTTTTGATTATGCTGTGCGCGGAGCTATGGTAAAAAGTTTTTTATCACTTGTATCACAACAATGTTTTATTAATATAAAGCTAATACAAGAAGTTGTGTATTGTTTAAGGTGTAAGATTTATAAGCATGACATCTTCTGTTTACTTAAATGAATAGCTTTATTATAAAATGCAGGATAAGTAAAAATACGAAGGCAAAAGAAAGAAAATAAAAAAAAAATCTTATGTATTATATTCACAAGATTATCTCTACTCACTCTTCTACAAACTACTTTCACAAAAGCTTATTCTATCTACTTCTTAAATAATAAGATAAAATTTCATTGCACATATCGTTGTAAATATAAGGATACATAGGCTAAAGCGATAGTCAGATTTTTAAAATACAGATGACTATATGATGACTTTGAAATTCCATGCTCTTAGCATGACCACGAGGAAAATACAAACAGAGACTTCCAACTTGTATTTCAAAATTCAAACCAACAACAAAAAATTTCTCGGAAATGGTTAACACAATTTGACCTAAAATTTGTCCTTTACCGAGATTGCATTTTACGCAGAGTAAGATTTTGTCTCTCTCTTAGAATTTACCAGTAATACAAGTTGAGAACGAGGAAAATTTTACAAGTTATTCCCAGAATATAAAATTCATGATACAAATTTTATTATTCCTGCAAATATCTTAAACTTGCGGTATTTTACTAAAAATCGTTAAGCTGTTTTTGAGAAATTCAAAACAATAACAAACATTTTTCCACATAAAAGGTTCTTTTCTACATGTTCTTGAACATTACACATAAAAATCTGGCTTTGCTTATTCAGTTTTTGTAGCCCTTTTCTTCGTGGTCTTGGCATTATTGATATTCGGCAGAGGGTCACTTGCTGGTGCGACCGGAGGGGCATCAACTTGGTTCGTTTCCCAAGGTCTCCACATCTTAATTAAACTATTAAACGCTAATAACTATTAAACACTGCTAAACTTACAAAACTGCACTAAGTAAAACACTATATAACTTCTCTGAAGAAGTAATATAGAAGCTTAGCTGAACATGGAAGAAAAGCACGAGCGAACAGTCACAGCTGCTAAAACCGAAGAAAGAGCAGAAATGACATTGCAACAACGCTTTGCTTTGGTGGAGCTGGAGAAAGGACCACGTGTTGTGTTTAAGGGATGGGAAGACCCTACTAATCGTTTACTGATGGGTTTATGGTCAGGCTTCAAAGCTTTCCGTTCGCTTTGAAGCCGGTTGGGGAAAGGATGCCCGCGACTAGTTTAGATCTTATTGTATAATCCAAATAAAATATATAACTTCATCTTCCAAAATTTAATATTCATGCAATTACTATTAATAAAGCAACATCACTAACTCGATTAGATATATTTAATTTCATTTTTAGTTATTTTAGCAGGAATAACAAAACGTGTGTAATTTTTTTAAACTATTTATGATACAATAATTCAAATTTTTAATTAAATCTTTCAAATTCAAGAAAAAAATTATAATTAATTCCAATATACTCTGTACGGTGCTCTGCCCCGTATCGAGGGGGGCCCCCCTCCTTTGGTCCATTCCTTTACCACACCTTTATGTATAATGCTTATATTATTGCAGCTCTTACCAACACCTGGGTGTGTCTTTACAAATGATCATTTCCTTGCTTTGTCAATGCTCGGAGGTCCCAGAAACGTAGACTACTACAGAACACCATTTAAATAAAATGGATTAACAGTATTTTACGATACATGAGCGGTAATTGCATCTTTGCAGGAGGAGGAAGAAATCTAAAAACACGAGTAGTGATCGAGTTTTATCACTTTCGTTCGAGTTTCTATACAACACTAAAAACATGTGTCTTGCATACTGTTTTTTTGACGACAGTGAATAATAGTAATGCTTACACAAAAATAAAATTAATCACTGTCTGCTGTTCAAAAGCAGCATCAAGGTCGACCTAGCTTTCGAGCTAGTCTCTGCAAAACGTGATCGATTAGTTACGCCTGGTAGTATTGACCAAGTCAACAACTTAAGGCGTAATGGCTGCTTGCGCCGAAACAGTTAAGTTTAAATGCTGTATGAATTAAATCATAAATAATGTTTAACAAATAAATGGAACTAAAGACGGTAAGGTTACAACGGTAAAATTCAACTGCCAAATACTATATTGTACGTCTACAACAAACTGAGGAAATGGCTCCGCAGTAACGTGAGAGACTCGCATTCAGGTGGTTCCGGTTTCGAACCTCGGTAACCGCCCTCTCTAATCCGTGGGTTTTTTCGAGGTTTTCCCGGGTCGACAGGTGAATGCTGGAGTGGTTTCTTTTATCCCCCGAATTATCTATCCCTCCATTTCGTTCCATTAATCATTTTCGTTCTTCTTTCACCCCGTTTGGCCTATTTCAGGGTTGGAAGTGTCGGCGATGGTATTTTGGTGCAGCGTGACTGGGAAAAAAAATGTTCTATCTGAAGTTTCTTCGTCCCTCGGCCTTCGGCCCTTGGGGGGTGGTTGCTTAGTTTCACATCAATAGGCAATTATCCCATGCAGGATTAGTATTAAACCAATAAATTTAAACTATTTTTAAATGAATGTGTTGGATCCTGTGTGGGGCGGGCCTCCGAAATGCCTGTCCGACTGCAAGGGCTTCTATATCTGGAAACTGCAGGGACCCTGTCATTGCTATGCCCTTACTCCTGGTTCCGGCCTCCCGGTGTCTACCTTCACCTCACCCTTTTCCCGGAGCGAATGCCGTAGTGGTGCATTCTACCACGGATTTCCTCTCTCCTTCATTTCACCTCATTTCATTTCCCATTCAACGTTTGAGGTTGACTCCAAGGCCGTGGTTTGTCGGTGTCGGGCAGATGGCGCAGATGCTTGCTATTTGGAACTTCTGGGACCTGCTAGAGGGAAGCCTGTCGAGCTTCCACTGCTGGGTCGTGTTTCCTCGGTCCCACTAGAGGAACGTCTCCGAGGGATCCTCCCGCGGCCGGGTACTCAAGCCTGCAACTGTTAGGGAACTCTGCGCGTCTCTGGCGACTTGCGCCGGCCTCGCTCTGCAACTCATACGTCTCCTGCGGTTTCCTTACCTCATCCGTTTCTCCCGGGGTGTACTCACAAAAGATTTGTTGGGGTTGGAGTGGTAGGTGTCCCTTCCGTTAACTAGTCCTGTCCTATCACTATGTCTGCAATAATACATACATATCAGTAGTTGCAGGAGTAAAGACATTTTATTAACATCTGCGGTAAAACTGCAAAACGCACGGATTGCATGATAGATGAGCGGGAAGTGAATAGATAGGCACTATTGTCGAAAAAAATGTATTTACGAGAAAAATTCACTGTTATCCGGTATCTGCATTAGAAATAGATAAGATAAGGTTTGAGGCTAGTATGCATAATGAACTAATACACAGTATTTTGTTGCAGATGTTGGTGTAAATGTGTTCAAACCTGGCAACCTCGTCTCGCCGCTGAGCGAAGGTAAGGATCATATAGGATTTCAAGTTGATACTTCGTTTCCAGCTCTAACATGGAAAGGAAATTTACACCTAACCCCTAAATATTTCGCTTGCTTGGAGAGACACTGTGACCGCGACAGGGATTTCTAATATATACCAATATTACAAAGGAGAGAACATTTGTAGCTTTTCGTAATATAAATGTTGAATGGGGTTTTGTGGAATACAGCTATATTGATTTATACAAAGAAGAGGTTCTTGAGGAATGTGGTGGAAAGTATAATGACCTATGGTGCCGAGGCGTGGACTTTGGTAGAGGGGCAAAAATCTAAGATCTTGGCAGTGGAAGTGGACCGAATAAGACATAATGCTAGAGTATCAAGGATGGAAAGAAGGAGGAATGAAGAAGTGAGACAGATGATGGATTTGGAGGAAACAGTGGTAGAGAGAATTGAAAGGCGGGGTCTTCAATGGTATGGACATGTGAAAAGAAGGGAGGATGGTAGGTGGCCTAAGAACTTTTTAGAATGGTCCCCTAGTGGAAGAAGAAAGCGAGGTAGACCAAAAGCAACCTGGAGAGGACAGATGCACAGAATGATGAATGATCAGTGCCTGGAGGAAGATGACTTGCTCAATCGGGAAAAATGGCGAATGGGAATACAGGGCAACTGCTAAAGAGTGGAGAAGTCCTTAAAGGTAAAGTAAGAGGAAATTTGTGTGGGGGTTTTGTATAGGAAGTAATTTAACCAATTTTAATAATTCTTCCATTGTTCTTTCTGACGGACATAGATTACAAAGCACTTTATAATTCCTATTCATAAAAGACAAAAAGAGTGACGAAGCCTTCATATTAGAATACAAACAGTTTTTTATTAGAATTTATTGTGTAATATTTAATATTTGAAGACGATGTAGATATAAAAATAAAATTGTAAAACATTCCAAGACTATGGAAATAATCAACAAAGTAATGAAATCTTCCCCAGACAAGAAAAGTACACGGTACGTCTGTATAAAACACTAGCAAGACAGACTTTGAAGCATGGATATTAAGACGGATGGATGGAAGCAGAATAACAGCAAATGAAATGCGTTTTAATAGAACTACAGCAGGATATACGAAATGAAGTTATAATGGAAGACTTGGTCTGGAGCCTGTTTTCCATTTTATGCACACCTATCAGAACAAATGGGCGAGACATTTAAGATGAATGAGATCCCATAGTGTCCCTAAAGCTATGGTCCATTGCCAGTCCCAAGGGAAGAGACCTTTGGGACGTTCCAAGAAGAGGTCATCATCTTCAGTTCATGGCATAGGCAATAAAATGCCTGTTCCGCCTTCAAGGTCCTCCAGCCATCGTTTCCTGGATATGCCCACAGATCCAAGTAGAGGTGGAACAATATACTGTTTTATAAGATCGTAACGGACCACATGGCCCAACAGTTGTTTGGATGATGATGAAATTGTCATTCGAGGTTTAAGAAGCTATCCATGGAACGCTCAGTAAGGCAACTAGTTTGAATAAATTTGGACTGTCATCAAAATGTTGGACACACCACCAAGCTAAGGTTTTTCCTGTTCTCTCTTATTAGGTGAATGTTCGCTTGAGGCACGGCACACGATTCTTCTTTCCTTTTGTAGTACCGCTCTCTGTGAGTGCTTATGGAGTGTTTGTTGTCTACAAGATGAGGTGGCAAGAAGTGGCGCGATCAGTGATTCTTAACTACAAGGGCTGTTCCAGAAGTACCCGACCTAACAAAGAAAACAAAAATTTTGGGAAAAAGCATCTTTATTTCTCTACACAGTCTCCTTTCAGCTCCATACACTTTTCCCAGCGATGTTCAATAGCTTCAATACCCTTTTGATATTGAGAACCGTCGAGTTCTGCAAAATAGCCATCGACTGCAAACTCCACCTCTTCATTGTTGGCAAATCTTTTACCACCAAGCCATTTCTTCAACTTCGGAAACGGAAAACAAACAGAGGGAGCCAAGTCTGGCAAATAGGACGTATGAAGAAGCAATTCGAACTTTAACTTATTGATTTGGGCCATGGCGATAATGGATGTGTAAACTGGAGCATTGTCTTGATGAAACAGAACCTTATTTTTCGTTAAATGCGGCTGTTTTCGCTTGATTTCATCATTCAAACGCTACAATAATTTTGCGTAATACTTGCCATTGATTGCTTTTCCTTTTTGAAGATAATCAATGAAAATTATCCCACGCGCATCCCAAAAAATGACGCCATTACATTGCCTGCAGATGCAACTGTCTTCGTCTTCTTGGGAGCCGATTCTGTCCTTTCAATCCACTGTTTTGACTGATCCTTCGTCTCAGGTGTGAACTGATGGACGCATGTTTCATCCATAGTTATGAATCGACGCAAAAACTCGGCTTTATTGCAGCGAAACATCGCCAAACACTTGACTGAAGCATCTTCACGATGCTGCTTTTGTTCCATTGTGAGTAAACGCGGTATCCTTCTTGCGCATACTTTCTTATGTCTAAATTTTCAGTTAGTATGCGATGTACAGCACCTTTTGAAATGCCCACGATGTCTGCTAGCTTGCGCACTTTCAGTCGACGGTCATCCAATACAATTTTGTGGATTTTCTTCACAATTTTTGGCATGGTCACCACATTTGGTCGAGCACTACAGCTTGGCAGCTCGTCCGGCCTCGCTTAAGCTCTGCCACCCAATACTTTATTGTTGTAAACGAAGGAGCAGACTTCCACAGAAAAGAATCTAGCTCAGCTTTATTATTAGTTTGACTAAAATATTTTAAATGAAATTATTGTATCACACAACGATGGCCATTGTATCCAATTTTACAAATTCGCTGAGAGAGTTCACTTTTAATGGCTGCCAAACAACTACTAAACAATGTAGCATCGTCAAACTTAAGCTTTATAAGGTTGGTACTTTCTACCATAGTCATTTGTTTGAAACAAAAACCGCTATATATATACGTCAGGTCGGGTACATCTAGGACTGCACTCATAGTAACAAGAACCTTATTTATGAAACGTGTTGAGTGATGATACCTCACTCAGTCTTATCCTTAGAGAGGGATAAGCTAACAACTGCAAAATTTCTATGTACGAGCGTGGATCACCAAAACTGAGAATGTTTTTTTTCTCCCACAAATGTTTATTGCTCCATTTCAATGTACATGACGTTTTAAGTAATCTCCTCCTATTTCAATGCACTTCAGTCCTCGAACACACGGTGCAGGTGAAGTCCTTGAGAATCGCCTCACTTTTCTTGATCACTGCTTCAGAGTTCTCAAATCGAACGACCCGGAGCATTGCCTTTAATGATGGGAATAAAAAAATCTGATGTGTTACACTCACATGACTTTCTCTACTCTTGTACAAACTATTTTTACAAACTCTTATTCTCCATCTATTTCATATCAATCGAGATAAACATTTACAGAAACGATCTTTTCACATGCAAAGAGAATTACATTTTACACATAGCGACCAGTTCTAAAAATATTTGACTATCGCTTAAGGCGTACTATGTTCCCCTTGTTTTGTAATTGTAAGGGCAATATAGAAATACAGTAGCCTTTAAGCATAGACATATATCTTAATAGCTGGTTGCTAGGTGCAGCACCATTCTCTTTGCCACAGATTAATACTCTTTGCATATCCAAGACAAAAAAATGAATAACGAATTCCCATTTGAGAAAATAGGTATTGAAAAATTTAAGGGAATATCAAGCAATATCTCGAAAATGGTTCACTGAATTAAAAAAATGTATATGACATAAATTGTGTATTTTAAGGCGATGTGCATTTTTTGTGTACTAAAATTTTGTCTATCTCTTATGGTTTACCAGTTATACAAAAGTCGTTCACAATGAAGAATACTTTTGGAGACATTCCCAGAAAATTTAAGATATACAATTTATTTGTCATAAAAATATCTTTAACTTATGATATTTGAATCAAAATCGTTAGAGCCAGTTTTCAGAAAATTAAACATTTTGAAAAATATTCCATGTAAAGGGTAATGTGGGGTGTTGTTTTTTTAAAACCTTCGTGTCGCATCTCTGGAAGATACTGAACCTAAATACCAAGTTTGGTGTTTATCCGACCGTTCGTTTTCGAGTTATGCTGTTGACAGACACACACACAGACATGTTTCCAAAAATGTTCTTTTTTGGATTCAGGGGGTTTCAAAACGTATATTATCGGCGAAATCGCGGTATCGAATTTTAGGCTGGAATACAATACTTCCCTTACTATACGTAGTAGAGAAAGTAAAAGTCACAGGGTGCAATATGGTGTCTATAAGGCAGATGCGCTACACAGGTAATGTTCCATTTAGCCAAAAAATGAATGACTTGATTTGCGACGTGAGGCCGCGGGTTGTCATGATGAAGTCGCCACCCAGTCCGATGAAGTTCTGGTCGTTTCCTTGCAATATGCTTCTTCAGTTTAGCCAATACTGACGTATAGTATGCTGCTGTAACAGTAGTGTACGGGGGAACTACACGCTGCTAAACCGTTCCATTAAAGTCAGTGTAATATGCGAAATGCAAGCAGGGTCTACAATAGAGAGCATTATTACCAACCTACCGATACGAGAGTGCCGCCGCCCATGGACATTATACATAAAACTCCGCTCTTTTGAAATATTCAGGGTATAGGCTGTCAAGGAAGCTACAGGAAATAAATCAGTCTCAGTGTTTTATTGATATATCCTCGTAGAATATTGGGTAGTTGATCCACTTAAGTTATAGTCACGGTACCGAATATCCTTCACCACTTTCTTACCCTGTTTAATTGTTTCATAATACAATAGAACCTCTGTTATCCGGAACACTTTTAACCGAAACGACCGAAAAAATAAATACTTTTTGTTAAAATGAATTGAAGAAACATAGTTTGTCTAATTTGTTATAATGACAAAGAGGATGCATAACGGAACGCCTTGACTCTGGCCTGTTTCTATCCCTTCTCTATTGAAAACTGTTTTGGTTCTTTCGTTAATGACAGGCCCTTCCTTTTGTTAGCTGTTAATCATTTACGATCATAGTCACAGCGGCGGACTGTCATTACTGTAGCTTAAGTATTCTCGGTGGGAAACATAGTATTGTGGACAACGATTTACTGACCATTCCGCCACTTTTTTATGAAAGGAATTTCCCGGTTGCCCTCAAGTACCTAAACTAATGAGAAGGAAGTGAATCTACCTTTCTCTTTCTAAAAATCCTTGCCAAGTGTAATTTCACGATTCTTTCATTTATTCTAATGCGTTAGTAACTGTCTGTGCAGTGTGTATATTTTGTTACTTTTACCTAAAACTTAAAAAAACTCTGATGAGATACATTCACATGACTATTTCTACCGTCTGTCGTTTATTAATTGGTATACAAATTATTCTTACTGAAACTTATTTTTCTATCTGCAACATTTTAATCCAAATAAATATTTGCAGAAATAGCTACATTACACATTTCGTTATAGATACAAAGAAAATAGCTATTCTCAAAATTTTAAGAACTAGATGTTATATGCTGGCCTTAAAGTTCCATACTGTTTCCATGCAATCGCGAGAATGTTGACAGATCTTTAAGAGAATGACCAAGAAATGAACAATTCTAACCATTAATAACGGATATCTCAGTAATGGCTTATGCCATAAAAATCTTATTTAAAATAAATTGTGTGTTTTAAAGAGATCTACATCTTTTTTGTCTAGTACGTTTTCTTCCATCCCAAAACGTTTTTCAGTTAAACAAAATTATATAAAATTACTTCCGAATAAAGGGCACTTTACAGGCTATTCCAAGAAAATTCAAAGTATACATTTTATTTGCGATGTTAATATATTTCATACATGGAATTTTAATAAAAATCGTTAGAACCATTTTTTAGAAGATATAAAATTTTGAAAACATTTTGCATATAAAGGGTAGTTTTGGGTGGGATGATTTTGTTGAAAATCTACGTGTCTCATCTTTGGAAAACATTGAACCTAAATGCCAAGTTTGGTACTTCTTCGACTTTTCGTTTTTGAGTTATGCTATTCACAGACGCTTAGACAAACAGACACACGGACATGTTTACAAAAATGCTTTATTTGAATTCAGGGTGGCTCAAAACATGTATTTTCGGTGAAATCTCGGTATTGAACTTTTGGGTGGAATACAATACTTCTCCTACATACTAATGAACTATTTAATTTTATCAGAAACCACCTCCCCCCTTTGTTCCAGTTAACAGAGGTTCTACTGTGTCCCAGAAACATTAATTTCAACTTACACTCAGAAAAGAGAACTTAGCTTGATTTCATCCAGGAAAGAAATGTAATAGTGGTGAATGTATATCAGCACAATAAAAAAATCCTCTAATGATCTTCCTTTATATCCAGTATTACGAGTTGTACGACCCCTTTCCCAGAATTCCTACGTTCTATGTCTCTCTTCCTGCTACGCGACGAATCTAGTGTAAAATATTGCGCCAA
The DNA here is from genome assembly GCA_030765065.1 of Deroplatys truncata. Classification (NCBI taxonomy): domain Eukaryota; kingdom Metazoa; phylum Arthropoda; class Insecta; order Mantodea; family Mantidae; genus Deroplatys; species Deroplatys truncata. The sequence goes on along the minus strand of CM060987.1, from coordinate 37,047,407 downwards.
GTCGGATTGGTGTGTGCGCTAGTTGGAAAGAGGGAATGGTGGAAATTAGCAGTTTGTAATCGTGATTTCTGTCCTTTAACCCGGCGTGGCACGTAACTATATTGGTATCGGATAATTCCTGTAAATAAATATACCTCACTTGTGTGTTAAAACTTTATTTATATAATTGTTTGTTGATGACTATTTATTCAACCTTCTCGCCACCATTTCGTTCCCTGATTTTACAATTATGTTTTGACTCATCCTGAGTGTCTCAAGTACAGTCGAATGTACGGAAACTGAGGCAGTATGTTTAACATTTAAATAATTTCAGTCTAATTATATAATATACAATTTCAATAACAGCCCACCTCGAAGCAATATGTGTATGTAATAATTTGTAAAATGTATGTAACAGTCATTGCATATGCTTATATTATTGTATCCATGTGTAATAATGTTATGTGAATATATTACGTAATTTAATAATGAAGGAGCTGTGAGAATAATAAGTTAAAAGTTGCTAACAATGAGATAACCTTGAGTCAATAATGAGTAAGAAAGTTTAACAGTACTACTTGTAATTCTTGGAGTAACAATAATGTAATTTTAGTGACAGTTTATAAAATAGCCAATCAACAAACAGAAAAAGCTTTAGTTAAATGAAGGTATTTTATTGGAGTAGGATTAGCCAATCAGAAACTGAAAAGCAGAAAATTTTACAAATTTAGAGTTCAGTTGTCTGCAGACAGCGTTACTAACCAGACGCAAAAGTGTCCTCAAGAAATATAATATGTATTTTATGTGAGACAAAAGTTTACGTGTTAAACAGTGCAAGTATTTAATAAAAACATCTCATAGATCTCTCTCTATCAGTGAAGTATTATTTAAATCGTGTCAAGCAGTAATAAAAGGAATGAAGTAAAATAATAGTCTGTGTAAGTCTACATTCTTGTCGCATCACAACTCTGCTAAGGGAAACGTGTCTCTAACAATAATACTGACGCAGCCGAGGCAAATATAAATATTAAATATTTAAAGAAACAGTTTAATTACAAAGTTAATATTTTTTTAAAAAAACTTGGGGCAAAGGCCACCTAAAAGTACATTTGGGGCGAAGGCTACCGGAAACTGTTTATTATACGTGCGGTTGCAACTACTACAAGTTCGGCTCCCCAACAGTTGAAATATAATACATCATCTTCAAACTGACTTTCCATACGTAGGAGCATAACAAAGCAACTTCTTCAAATTGTGCCTATACTTTCGGATTCCTATAGTGTTTTTCTTAATTTAATGTTGGTAGAATCTCCTGGTCTGTATTCCATAGTCATGGTTGAGCCAATTTCTTACTGCTTTGAATTCAATCCCCCCCACACACACACACACACATTAAGCTACGAACAAAGATCGGGTCCAGGTGAGCGACCAGAGGAATGTGCAAACATTTCACCAGAGTGGTTGGATGGTGTGCTTTGCAACCGCAGTCCACACCAGCTACTAAATGAGTTCATCTCGTATTGGTATGATGTCAAAAGTCTGGCACTCAAACATTAACCATGGACACAGATCGGTTTCAAACTCAGGAGCGAAGGATAAGGGGAGGACAAGCCAAACATTAAGTGAAATGCTACATGGAACCAAGGAAAACAAGAACCAAGTAAGTGTGAGGGCTGTGCGTTGCAGAAACAGTTTAGTGTTTCCTTGCGAACATAAACCAGTGTGCATTATATCGGCACAATTCCATGCACTAGACTGTATACGTGAAGGCGTGTGAAGATATTTTATGGGATTGATTTCACTAAGAAATATATGTGTTCGCCATATTACATTTTACTCCCACTGAAACATCACATGATTAGTTTCTTCCATCAATGACGTTGTAACTCATGCCAGAATGAGGCAAAATTGCTATCTGCTGAGGTTTGTCCTTGAAAAATTCTACATATATTCTCTTTAACTGTCACTAGGACTCTATTTACACATTTCGTTACTATATTTCAAGAATGCATCGAGAAACGTTTGCTGCTAAAAGGTTTAGCGCAAATGTGCTTAGGGGTTGAAGAAACTCAAGTTGTCCCTTATTGTTGTATATCTTTTCTGTAAATCTTGCTTTGATGTATTAGAGGTTCATTCCCTGTATACTCCGTTCCCAACTAGAAAACCCTGACGAAAAAGGGGTCATAAATCTACATGAAAATCTACCTGAATTAGACAAGGGACCAGCAAAGGAAGATTAAGCCGATTCTTCAAGAATCATCGTTGTTATGTTTTGGCATTTATGAGAATTCACTCCAAAACGTAGAAATAGAGGCAGAAGGGATGAAGGTATTCGTGCTGCAACACTTTTGAAGCCGTAACCTTTGCTTCAAATTTAGAAGCTGCTATCTCGAAGTTGCATCCATTAGACAACGTTAAATGTTGAGTTCTACGATGTCATCTCCCAGCTCGTTTTGCGTTGCCTGGTCCGCCAACTCCTTCAGTGGTATAGCTATGAGTTCTTTGTCTCAGGGTATGCGTGAGTGTAGTGTGAAAGGATAACACCAGTTTAGTTAGCTAATGAATTTTAATATCGACTCAAATATTCTGTTTGAAAAGAATCGCCGAGTGTTGAATTGTAGAATTAAATCAATTCTATAATAATTATGCAAAGTGTCAGTTGTTATGTCGCAGAAATGTTACTTGAAAAGATCCCTAACAATAGCCCCTAAATCTGTTTCAAGCGCGTGCTATCCGCGACACAACTTAAAAATGAAACTAAATATCACACTCGGTTCCCACAGAACCAGTGTCCAATATGTGGGGAAAGAGAAGATTTAGAACATATCGTTTTTGATTGTAAAGGTACACAGCATTGGAGAAAGCAAGCTATAAATGGAAAATGGTTAAAACTGGACAGGAAAGTAGCCTAAAGTAAGATTTTTAATAAGGATAGTAAAAAGGCAGGAGAGTACCTGTCCAAAGTAAAAAAGAAATGGTTATGGACAATAAAAAGATGTGAATTAGTTTTATTATGTGATGTTAAGTTGTGTAATTATATTATCATTATTATAATATTGGTATTATTAGATTATAATTTTGGTATTACTACTACTATATTATTATTATTATTATTATTATTATTATAATTTTTATGTTATAATTAAAGAAAGTAATATGGGTAGAATATGGCAAGATAACAGCTTGTGCTGATGTATAGCCATATTCTAAGGAAGATTGCTAGCACACACAAATAAATAAAATAAATAAATAAAAATAAATATATCACACGAGTAATCACAAGTGTCGTCACACGAGTATATTACATGGTTTAGTAGTAAATCAGATTAAATAAGACCGATTTACAATGCATGCACTTTTCTTAAACTCTGCCTACATATTGCTACCCCTACCAACGTTCCTACTTATGCGGTCCAAATCTAAAACTCTACATATGCGTATTTGCCATTGTTTCTGTGCCAAACCTTACTCGAATCTAAGAATTTCATTCCATTTCTAATTTACAGAATTCCTGTTTACGTGACTGCAGACATACTGAACTCAACCTCTATCTGCATTCCAGGAACCTTTATGCTAATGCGTTCGCTACTCGGCTATTACTAATAACTTTGCCTAACGTAACCCGCTAATGACCTTTTTTTTCAGACAATCTTTTAACTTAGGTTTATTACATTATACATTGATTTAATATACAGAAATTATTTATTGGAATTATTTCTCTATTTTACTATAATTTCCTTACTTAATTATTTACATCTTCATGTCAATAATTACGGTATCAGGGAAAGCTTTAACATAAACAGCTGGAAATGTATAATCCAAATTACTTCATGGCTATGGAGTGAAATAATTATTTGGGTAGAAATCGATTAGGATTATTTTATTATGTTTTAGTTATTTAGCACCAAAATGCTATAGGTAGTTACAATTTATAATTAATTAAAGACTATTAACATTCTGTTTTTATTTTGTGAAAAATTTTAATTTATTTAACTTATATAGGGTTATTCAAAAAGAAGGAACAGACTTTAAATATTTATTTCTAATGAACGACAATAGATGGCGACACATGCGACACATCTGAATAGGGAAAAGTTCAAAATTTTATTTTATGTGTTCCAAATGAGCACCATTTGTTATGCGAGGGCGACCAGTGCTTTTCCGTTTGCATACGCAACCACCTTCTACGAATTTATTGTATCAATTGTAAATTTTTATGACGAGGCGGCCCGTTGTTGAACTTACAACGAAATGCACGCTGCAAAGAAACAATGTATTCACTCTTTGCATAATGCAGCACACAAAACGACTTTTCCTGTGGCGTTGCCATTTTCTCGTAAACAAACCCAGCGACGCTGTAGGGACTGAATGGAACTAATAGGTGGGGCTTAAAACTTTGAAGTTTCCTCTATTCAAGATGTGTCGTATGTGTTCGTATCTGTTGTCGTTCATTAGAAATGAATATTTAAAATCTGTTCCTTCTTTTTGAATAACCCTGCATATTAAAATATTTAATTGAATCTGGAATGATGGCATGTGATTTGTATCATCCTAAGTGTTCTGGTATGCATTACGGGCCACTTTTGCTAGTCCGTTCTAAAATAGAAATTCCTAAAGGCGTTATCCTAAAAGCTTTTTCCTGGAAGCATTTCTCCTAAAAGCTTTTTTTTTATTAAAAAAGCAATATTGAATTAAAACTACATTAGGAGAATTGAGCATAACATAACGTATTTGTCCTACTCCTCTCTAAATAGGAACTCACCCCAACATTTCCAAGGGCAGTAGATATTTTACAAACAATTCTCGGCTGCTCCATTACTAAAACAAAGAGTAGTTTAAGAAAAATGGTTTAGAAAAAATTGTTATAAATGGTTAGGTAATTCAGTCTAGGAAGAATGGATTAGGAGAAATACCAGCAATCCAGGTATGAAGTACACGCAGCATCAGAGGCCCTTGAGGATCAATTAAATAGATTCTAGATTTAGAAGTAGCGTCCACCAGGACATCCATAAACTGCCAGAGTGACAACATCATGACACACTTAGTACTGCCGATACCGAGCGAAGTGGCGCCGGGATAACGTGTGTAACCACCCACTCTGACCCAATGGTTTTTCATGGTTTTCCCGAGCTTGGCAGGCGAATGCTGGGGTGGATTCTTCTCTATTACGATTTCCTTTCTTTAATTTCCCTTTCATTCCGTTTCCTTCTCGTCTTTCAGGTGTGGGGAGGGGTTCCGACCCCTTCAGCAGCCTTGGTGCGGGCGCTGCGGACCCCTAGCACTCGTGGTACTTCTGACGTTACTCGAAGTACGCTGGGCCGAACATTCGAGCCCCTCGCGATAGGGAGTTGCTCGGATTGGGTTGGACTCGGCGGGATAGTGGTTCCCGATACCCATGGGTTATTGGGTACGTCTGGCTGGTTTTTCCGCCCAGGCGGGATTGTGAGACGCATTGATGTTCTCCGGCACCAATCACGAGTGAGAGTTGGTACGGGCATGCTAGATTGCTGTCGTCCCTACCGAGGTTTTCGGTAGTTACCCTATTTAGGGTGACGCGCGTAAGTGGCGTATCCACTTCCAATCCCGCGAAACCGGGGGGGGGCATTTTTAGGAAACAAAGTATTGGCCTCGTGGGAAACCTCCACCGTTGGAGAGCCGCTCAGATGGCGCTGACCCTGGGTTGTTAGGAGGGGGCTTGGGCTTTGGCTCTTGCCCGGGTAGACCTTTGCAGAAAATGTGCTTATAGGCGTATGGCGGTGCCTGATAGATGGCTTGGATGTATGCTTAATGGAAGGAGCACCAGAGAGCCTCGTGGGCACCAGAGAGGTGCTTGATTGGTGGGTCGTTCATCGCCCTCTCTCGGCGGCTCCAGCATTGGAACTGGTCTGCGTGCTTGGAAATATTAGGGACTTCCGTGCGTCGTTATGGCCTGTCTGCTACGGTCTGTAGACTCCTGTGGTTCCTTCACCTCATCCCTTTCTCCCGGGGTGGTAGCCGCAATAGATCTGTGCAGGTGGCGGCGCGCGAGGTGTCCCCTCATTTGAATCGTCTATACAAAGCTCTGTGTAAAGCGAGGTAGAGGATTCAGTAGTCGAGCAGCTGAATGATTCCAAGGAGCGAGGAGCAAATTGACTTAGTAATGTTGTTTTCAAACAAGCCCTATAAATCTGTTGCATAGTTCTGTAGGTAGAGAAGGTATTGCATTCCACTAAAAATGTGATACTGAGATTTCACCGAAAATACAAGTCCCGTCGATTTTCAGTTGTTTCTCGCGATGTTATGGAAAGAGCATGGAATTTTAAGACCAGTATACGGCGTCCATTTATCAAACTTATGACTATCGCTGTCCCCGTGTACCCTAACGAAATGTGTTATATAGATATTTCTGCAAATGTTTATCTCGTTTAAAATGAAGCATATAGAAAAACAAACCCACTAATGAACGATAGAGGGTAGAGAAGGTTATGTGAATGTAACACATCAGATTTTTACTTTCTCTACTACGTATAGTAAGTAGGGGAAGTACTGCATTCCACCCAAAAATTCGATACCGAGATTTTACCGAAAATATGTTTTGAGACACTCTGAATCCAAAAAAGCAATTTTAGAAAAGTCGAATAAATCCAGACTTGATATTTGGGTTCAGTATCTTTCAAGGATGCGACATGGAGATTTTAAAGAAAGCATCCCCACAGCAGACTCTTTACGTGGAACGTTTTTCACAAATTTTGATTTTCTCTAAAATGCCTTTAACGATTTCGCTTAAAATAGCTTATATTTTCATGGCAAATAAAATTTATATCTTGAGTTTTCTGCGAATGTCACCAAAAGGCCTATTCATTCTGAATTGCTTTTGCATAGCTGGTAAACCGTAAGAGATAGACAATTTTTTTTGCACAATAAATGTAGAGCTCGTTAAAGCACACAATTTATACAACATACATTTTTTGTGGAGTGAACCGTTTCCGAGACATTCCTTGTTATTTGTTTGAGTTTTCCAAAACTTAAGACTTTTCTCAAATGGGAATTCGTTTTTCGTTTATGTCTCGGACATGCAAAGAGAATGGAATGCTCCACATAGCAACCAGCTCTTAAAAGATTTGACTATCGCTTAAAACCTATCATATTCCTCTTGCACCTACAAGAAAATTAGCAATACGATAGTTTCTGCAAATGTTTATATCGATTAACAGTGTGTTAATATGTGTGTAGCACATCAGATTTTTCATCTAGAAGCAGTCTTGTGTAACCAATATGAGGCATTAGTATCCTTTCGTCATTTATGTTTGTTTATAATGTTTTACTTTTTGATTCTCTGTATTACGTTTGAAATGTAGGACTGGAATTAAAAGGAAGGACTCAGCGTTTTCTCAGGACGTTCATTTTATTTTGTATAGCAGAAATTAAGGTGGACTTTAACACACACTTTTTGCAGTCATTTGAGACGTGCGGGATGTAGTGTCGAGTGTAATATCACTCCCTATACTATTACTTCTGTAATCAAACTGCGCGTGATTAGAGGGGAATGAAGGTGATTGCGAGCAGTTCGATCATGGAATTGAAATGACAACCGTCAGATGTCATTACCGCATCTATTCTACATCCCACACCTCATGACGTCATAGCTGAACGTCGTGTGGCTGGCGGACAGATGTCAATCAAGTAAACATGCGTTTTAGGACGCAAAAAAGGCACTTAAGATATTTGAGGTATTGACAAGGTTTTAAAAAAGAGAATTTAATTATACTGCGGCGTGAAGAGATTATTGTAGTTACCACACACCAGGAGGAAGGAATGAAGTGAAGGAACCACAGGAAGTTACAGGCCACAGAGACGCGGGGAAGTCCCTATGAGTTCCAGCTCGAGACCAGTCCCACTGCTGGAGCTGTCTAGAGAGGAAAGTGAATGATCCGTCGACCAAGCAGCCCTCTAGTGTCTACGTGAAGTATTATTTCCTCAGAGCAAGCATCCGCGCCACCTATCCGGCACCGCCACATACCACAAAGCAAACCTGAAAGATAAGAAGGAAACGGAATAAGAGGGACATGATGGAAAGAAAATCGTGGTGAATGAGAAACACTCCAGAATTTATCAACCGGACAGGGAAAACCACGAAAAATTTAAGGGTAGAGTGAGCGGGAATCGTACCTGGGAACTCCCGCGTTACCGTGGAGCCATATCCTCGGTAACGTATCACCTTTAAACGTATATGTTAAGAAAGGAAGGAAATAAAACAAGATAAAAAAGTTAAAAATATTTACAACAAAAAGCACAAAACGTAGCAAAATAAAATCGTCTCAGATTGCTTTATTTTTATGATTCACTTAGCTCTATTTGTAAAGTTACCTAACATCATAAGTTGTGATATCTTTACAAATAAGTGGAAAGTTTAAAACAACGACTTGTTTACAACCAGACCAAATCAGCCCATTTTTCAGTACATTAAAGTATTATAGGCATAAAATCGTCTTGGTGCACTTATATAGATAGATAGATAAGGTATATTTATTAGTTTCACATTATTGAAGTTATTACACAAGTACTTAGTGCATGGGTCATTGCCGTACATGCATATTTAAGATACAAGGTATGGTGAAAAAATAAACAACAGAAAAATAAAAACAAAACAACAAGAGAAAGGAAAATAGAGATAAATTACCTTTGATTAACTGAACAAACTTGACCTAGCTGCGCGCACTTTAGCCAAGAAGTTGCCCATATTTTGTCTGTTCCTCTGGTCAGCCTATAGATCCTAACATGCCAATCTCTTTCTTGACGGACTTAGGAACTTTTCTTTGAGTTTATTGTTCGCTGGTTCTCGCACTTAGCGCATTCTGCCAAACTATGTACCCAGTGCTCATCCAAATCACAGAATGGGCAGATTCTCCTGCCAGATTCGTCAGTCATTTTCTGTGACCTCCAGCTCCCTGTCTAAACCATGCCATTCCTGATCTTTCCTTTCCTCCTAAGTTAAGTATATATGCCTCTTTACCCCAATTCAATTTTATTTCATTTGCATTAAATTCACTTTTTTAAAACCTTGTCAATACCTCTAACCTTCATTTGCTGAAGGTTTAATTTTACAATCTGATTCTATTTCCTGTTGGTCAATGTCCCTTAGTCTTCTTTTGACACGTTTCCATATGTTTTTGTCATTTGTTTCAGCTCTTTGCCATACTGACCTCATTCCTATTCTTAAACCGCTTTTCAAATCAGCTGCCCAAAATTTGGGAGAAAGGTTTTCTCGCTGGTATTTATAACATTTGGATCGTAGTGTGGAGTTATCCCGCTGCATCAGCCTCAGCCAGTACTTCACTTCTCTTATTTTACAGCGTATTGTGTCCTCATAACATCCCACCTCCCTCAATACCCCCGAATTTGATGTGCCTTGTGAACCTCCAAGAATTCTTTTCTAAAATACTAGCTGTGTTTTATTTACATGCTCTGCTCTTTCCCATCACCAGATTTCGCTTCCGTATAACAAAATCGGTCTTATCATAGAGTTATACATCTTTTCCAATCTATCTACCGGTACCACAGATCTTATATAAAAATAAACCAGATGAGCAGCGTACAACAGATATGTATAAGTTACGTTGGTTGTAATCGCGCATTTATTGCGTAAGTGCAAAATTAAAGGCACATGAACGCTGGCCAATGCTCGCGCAGATAGTAGTAGGCGTGTATGAACGTTAACTCGGTACATCAGAACACACTAAATGTCCTTAAAACATTAAAGCCTTGCCTTCATAGTGTCAATCCATAACACATGTTGTATTAGAGAGTTCTTTTTAAAAAGTTTAATACATTAAAATTATGTTTCTGCCCTACGTTTGTTAATCGAAAAAGTACCTGTCTCAGCTTCGATGGACATTTTCACACACTCGTATTACAAACAGAGGGGAAAAGAAAAGTATATCATCAACTACTTATATATATATATATATATATAAATATAATATAAGTATATTATAACCTACATTATGAAATAGCAATCTTAGTTATTAGAGGCTATTAGAGGATCATTTCTCATCCTCAGAAATCATTTATATTCAATATAATATCGATACACTGCTTTACAAATCATTGAAATTATTATATATTTATTTATTTTAACTGCATGGTAGGATTGTACAACTTTTATGTTTCGATTTAAATTGATTTATGTTCCTATTTTAAGTTGATTTTGATTATTTTGATATGTTAACTATAATTCGTCTTTTCTGTTGTTAATTTCAATTTTTAATTGTATAGACAGTCCTCAATTGAGGGAAGTGTTAATAAATAAAAAACCATTAATTATATATTAACTATATTTCAGCTCGAGTTCAAGACTAAAAATCCTTCAGAAGGGAAATAAAGCCGGTGGTCCCATGCCCTAGATTTACGGCACGTAAAAGAATCTCAAGCCGGATAGAGGGGCCTTTGAGCAAATTTCCTGTCTTTCACGAACAATATAGAATGGGACACTAAGGACCATAGTAGTTAAGGAATGTCCATAAATAAAACCGAATCATTTTAATTTCTGAGTTCGAGACAGAATGTTCGGTCTTTAATAATAAAATAACGCACCACTATTCTGAAAATGAAATTTAACTTTAAGTCGTTCCCTTTAAAACTGCGTGGTTTGTATTTTCATAGTATATTGTTTATATTGAGATAAGTATTGAGAGGAAGGAATGGTTCTGTTTTCAGGATTTTCAATGTTGAATGAATGTTGAGTGACAATAACTATATGAAGATAAAAGGTGAATAGCTCGCGTTCCAAGTATCATAGAGACAGAATATTTGTATGGCCATAGTCAGAAACTAATATTCTGCCTAACTATAACATCGGCATCCTTTTAAAATACTTATCCGAACGAAATTAATGAAGATAATATTCTTGGTTCAGACCATAAGATAGGTATACCATGTATTTTGGCAGCGCTGGTAGTAGGGGCAAGCATATGATTTCCTGAAGTCTTCAGTACGGCTCGCCTACATATGCCTTTAAGTTTTGCACTTACTCTAATGACACGTATCCTTAACCCGCACCACTTACGAAGTAAACTACAGTAGCATTCACTCCTATTCACGATGAAGACTTAACGCTACATAACGCAGCCATAGACGTAACGCAAGAACTTGGCACGGGTTTCTATATGCAACCGCAGTTTAAAGTCGAATAACTTAACCAATAATATTCAATAAGCAAATTCCTTCCAGTCTTTATTAGTAAATTGAACATGAAAATGTTTGAAGCAAGCAAACAACAGAGCAGCGTCTAGCTTCAGCATTTAAAACGGCGTAGTAAGGCCAAATGGAAGAGCACCATGCTTTTTTACTTTCTCTACTACGTATAGTAAGTAGGGGAAGTATTGTATTCCACCCAAAAATTCGATACCGAGATTTCACCGGAAATATATGTTTTGAGAACCCCTGAATCCAAAAGAAAGCATTTTTGGAAACATGTCCGTGTGCGTGACTGTGTGTGTCTGTGAACAGATTAAGTCAGAAACGAACAGTCGGATATACACCAAATTTGATATTTAGGTTCAGTATCTTCCAGAGATGCGACACGAAGGTTTTCAAGAAAATCCCCCCACACCAGATTACCCTTTACATGGAATATTTTTCGAAAATTTTAATTTTCTCAAAAATGGCTCTAACGATTTTGATGAAAATATCATATGTTTAAGATAATGTCATGAGAAATGAAATGTATATCTCGAATTTTCTGGGAATGTCTCCAAAAGTATTCTTCACTGTGAACGACTTTTGCATAACTGGTAAACCATAAGAGATAGACAAAATTTTACTACACAAAAAATGTAGATCGCATTAAAATACGCAACTTATGTCATATACATTTCTTTTGTTGAGTGAACCGTTTTTGAGATATTGCTTGTTATATCCTTAAATTTTCCAATACTTATACTTTTTCTCAAAGTCATTATTCATTTTTTATATGTCCTGGACATGCAAAGAGAATGGAATGCGCCACATAGCAACCAGCGTTAAAATATTTGACTATCGCTTAAAAGCTACCATATTCCCCTTGCATCTACAAGAAAATTACCAATAAGATTGACATCTCGATATCTCGATTAACATGAAGCATATGGAGAATAGGCGTTTGTAAAAATAGATTGTACAAGAGTAGAGAAAGTCATGTGAGTGTAACACATCAGATTTTTTTGTTGGGTGATTGCTTGTCATTCCCTTAAATTTTCCAATTCTTATACCTTTTCTCAAATGGAAATTTGTTATTCATTTTTTTACTTTCTCTATTACGTATAGTAAGTAGGGGAAGTATTGCATTCCACCCAAAAAATGTATACCGAGATTTCACCCGAAATCATGTTTTGAGGCCCCCTGAATAAAAAAAACATTTTTGGAAACACGTCCGTCCGCGTGTGTGTGTCTGTGAACAGCATAACTCAGAAACGAACAGTTGGGTAAACACCAAACTGGGTATTTAGGTTCAGTATCTTCCAGAGATGCGACACGAAGGTTTTCAAGAAAATTCCCCCACCCCAGATTACCCTTTACATGGAACATTTTTCGAAAATTTTAATTTCCTCAAAAACGGCTCTAACGATTTTGATTAAAATATCATATGTTTAATATATTTTCATGACAAATGGAATGTATATCTCGAATTTTCTGGGAATGTCTCCAAAAGTATTCTTCATTGTGAACGACTTTTGCATAACTGGTAAACCATAAGAGATAGGCAAAATTTTACTACACATAAAATGTAGATTGCGTTAAAATACACAATTTATGTCATATACCTTTTTGTTGTTGACTGAACCGTTTTCGAGATATGGCTTGGTATTTCCTTAAATTTTCCAATATTATACTTTTTCTGAAATGGAAATTCGTTATTCATTTTTTTGTCCTGGTAACGCAAAGAGAATGGAATACTCCACATAGCAACCAGCTCTTAAAATATTTGACTATTGCTTAAAGTCTACCAATTCCCCTTGCATCTACAAGAAAATTAACAATAAGATTAACATCTCGATTTACATGAAGCATATGGAGAATAAGCGTTTGTAAAAATAGTTTGTACAAGAGTATAGAGAGTCATGTGTGTGTAACACATCCGAAGTGTAAACAGCAGCAAGAGAACGTGAAGGAGCTGAGCCTGTCAAGCGACCATCAGCTGTACACACGACAAAGGAGGTTATGTACAGGTTAAAAATGAGCAAGAATAGCTACCCGGTTAAATAATGTTAAACTCACAAAATAGCACCATCTTTCACCATGATTTGTTTTACTGCGATTTTTACAGATACGCCAGTCATTCCTGGTCTGTGATCTAAAACAGAAACGCGAGTCAACACTTGGCGACGGAAGATCTGATGTAGATCGCAGAATAATCAGGTGGTGAGAATTTCTCTCCGATTGGTTGGTTTATGTTTTACGTATACAAAATTGAAAGCTTGGACCTTGCAAGCTTCTAACGTTACGTATAATTCAGTGTTTATCTTTATGTTTACGTGTTTCATTGTGAGCGGTTCCATTACAGTACATACCATCTAGCTTTTAAGTTTACGTTATGTTTAAGCTTAATTCTCATTGTGAATGGGGCGATAGTGTTTAACGGCATACACTACCACAAGCGGTGGTAAAGGTCAAGTACGGACGAATGGATGGGCCCCTACACCTAAACTGGGGGCAGAACACCGTAAATAAGCCACAACAACCATTTTTACTTCTATTGTGACTCCCGGGAGGAAGAGATGAGGAAGAGGGACCAGATCCGGATGACGATGGCCGCAAGCATGGACGGGATCCCTAATATTTGCAGTTCGAACACATGCACACCGCCCGGGCCCACCGACAAACCTCTAACTCCGGACGTTCCCCCGAAAGAGCACCCACCCGAGAGTACCCGGAGGCCCCACAACGACTCCAGGGAAGAAACCTCTACAGAGCTCATATCCACCGTCCAGCCGCAACCGGCCGAACACCGTCGCCTGGTCCTACAACTCTGAAACAGATGACAAGGAAGAGGATGGGTCGGAAATGAGGGACAGAAAAGTCGCGATAGAGGATGAACCACACCAGAATTGGCCTGCCGATCCGGGATAACCACGAAAACACCATGGGCGGTCGCCGGTGATCGATTCCGGGATCTCTCGAATGCGAGTTGAACACGCTACCCGGCAACACCTCGCTCGGTACCATAGGCGGTGGACAGTGATAACACTAGCCTGCATTATATTGGATGACTGAAAACGAATAAGTGATTCTAACTCAGTTGGTTATGTTGATTTCAGAACTGCTTTTAGTTTTTTTCTATCACGTACAGGGTTTTCACAATTTCACTTAAAAATATAGAGATATAGAGATATAAAGATATTGCTTCCACCACTACACATAAAATTGGGCTTGATGAAGGAATTTGTAAGGGCTCTACCGCAGAATGGACCCTGCTTCAAGTACCTTTCCAACAAATTTCCCTTCATTATACAAGACAAATTAAAGGCTGGAATTTTTTTGGCCCTCCAATAAAGAAACTGATGAAGGATGAAGATTTTGAGTTGACAATGAATGAGAGAGAAATAGAAGCATGGACCGCCTTCCGATCAGTTACTGAAAACTTCTTAGGCAATAACAAAGATCCTAATTACAAGGCCATTGTCGAAACAATGTTGGAAAGTTTCAAGAAGATGGGTTGTAACATGAGTGTGAAGGTGCATTTTCTGCATTCACATATCGACTACCTTCCAGGGACATTATAGTGAAGAGCAGGGTGAACGTTTTCAGCAAGATATTATGGAAATGGAGAGTAGGTACCAGGAGAGATGGAATGAAAGTATGATGGCCGACTACTGGTGGATGTTAAGAAGGGACAGTCATCTTCAAGGAATTCAAAGAAGAGAAAGTTTGAAAAAAATTAAATGAAACCCTTTGGCGTCTTGTTTTGTTAAAATGTAGTCATGAAATAAATTAGGGGAGTTCTTGAGAGTATTCTTAAAATGTTTCTTGAATAAAAACTTACCTTGTGTGAAATGGTATTTGAATACCTTTCTACGCTCATTAGTAAAATAGTCAAAACGTTACTTATTTTGTGTAAAAACTGGACGTGATAGAAAAAAACGGAAGTCATTTCCGGAATCAGCATAAAAGATTGATTCAAGAACACCTACTTTTAAGAAATTATCTGACAAAAAGTTTAAAAATGCAGACTAGTGTAATACATGAAATGAAACAATTGAGAAACAATTTGGGAAGAAAACGTAAGGGTACCTCGCCGGCATTTGTCAGTAATGAAGATTGAATAAAATCTGAAAAAAGCCTTCAATTAGGGTGGTCGGTCCTGGCCGTATTTGCACGAACTTCCCGTTCAGACTTACCTTAACGGCCTCGGCTATCCCTGTCGGTAACACCATTATTGCACAGTAGACGGCGTGAAATCTCGCATCGTGTGCTTTTCAGAAGCTGGCGATGCAAGCAGAACTGTTCCTCTATACAAGCAACCCAACCATAAGATATGGTGTGTGTTATCTCTTGCGTTACGTGGATTGTTATGTGGACCCATGCGAATGCCTCCATTAAATAACAAGGGTGAAAAGTTTTGCGTTTATGTTGCGTCTGCGCTGGCGTTTCATTTCATTCTCTGTCTAAACTCACTGTGATCATTTATGAACGCTAAAAGAGATCACCAAAGAGACTTTTATCTCATTCACTAGCGGGATGTTAGCGAGAAACAGCGACATACTTGTGCTCTGTGTAAGAGGGATCTAAATGAGTAACGAGAGCAGGATAAATTATGACAAAAGTTTTCAAAATTGTATGACAATACCTGAAATTTCCAAAAGTTTGTGCGTCACATAAAGATATCTCATAAACTTAAGAACAGTAACATTTTATAGTATTGAGATGCTTTTAAAGAGTTGAATTATTTCTATCAGAACAACAGTGCTTCCAACCATATGCTTAGACTGATTATTACTTTCTTTATCAGGTACATAATAGAAGTAACAATTGCATTCCACTCAAAATTTCGATACCGAGATTTCACTGGAAATACATGCTTTGAGGCCCCTAGAATAAAAGTGTTTTAGAAGAACATTCGTATGTGTATGTCTGTGAACAGCATAACTCAAAAACATAAAGGCGGATAAATACCAAACTTTGTATTTAGATTCAGTACCTTCAAAAGATACCTCATAAAGATTTCCAAGAAAAAAATAAACATTTTTATATACGGACGCCCTTTAACTACTATGCTTCTTAGGCTCACATTCGATATTGAGCGTTTGCTTGGAAGTCTCTTTATCAGGCTGAAGGTTATTTTATGTGCTGTAAATCTACTTTTACTTCCCTTCCGAAGGAAGCCATGCTAAGTATTTTTATGCCCGAAAAATTCCATCCGGCGGATTTGAAGCCGGTACCCGGGAAACAGAATCTAGCATGGTACTCCTAGACCACAGAGGACGACAATTTTCAAGAACATTCCCCACCCCAAACTACCCTTGAAGTTGTTTTTTTAGCTCCACATATGGACGTCAATTTGAAGTTGTTGATAATTACGTAATGTGCTGCTACGTATGAGAAGCCGATTTGAAGATGTATTTTTGTTGTTTACGTTCCAAGTTTAAAAAACAAATATTAGCTTTGTTATTAAACTGCTTCTATAGATATTATTTATGTTTAATGTTTTGTCGGCTGCGTCAGTATTTTTTAGAGACACGTTTCTCTTAATCAGGGCGTGGTGCAACAAGAATGTAAGATTTTAAGTTTAAATTCACTTCTTTTAATTAATCCTTGACACAAATTAAATAGCACTACACTGATATCAAGAGCTGTGAGATTATTTAATTTGATACTTGCACTTTGTTAACGCGTATACTTAATTTTCGTTTCACACGAATACGTAATATTTCTTTACAGAACACATCTTCCACCCGGTTAATAGTAAGGTCTGCAGGCAACTTAACATATTTAAACCGTCAAAATCCGTAAACTTCTGTATTTGGAGTCTCTGATTGGTTAATCCTAGTCCAATAGAATACCTGCATTTTACTACAGATTTTTCTGGCTGTTGATTGGCTAATTTTAAACTGTCACAAAAATTTACATTATTGCTGCCCTAATCATGACTAGTAGTATTCAAACTCTCAAACCCATTATTGCCTCAAGGTTACTTCATTGTTACCTCATTGTTAGCAACTTTTAACTTATTATTCTCACAGATCTTACATTATTAAATTCCGTAATGTATTCACATAACATTATTGAACTTGTTTACAATAATATAACCATATGCAATGACTGTTACATACATTTTGCAAATTATTACATACATATTGCATCAAGGCGGGCTGTTATTGAATTTACATATTATATAATTTAATTGAAATTATTTAAGTGTTAAAAATACTGCCTCACCCTTCACAAGAAATATTTTTTTGAAATGTTTGATTTTTATAAAAAGTGACCAACGATTTTGATTAAAATAACATATAAGAGATACTTCATGGAAAATAAAATGTATATTTTGAATTCTCTGGGAATACCCTGTGAAGTCCTGTTCATTCGGAAGAAATTTTTTACAACTTTTTATAACTGATAAATGTTAAGCAATAGACGAAAACGTACTACACAAAAAGTGTGGATCCCTTTAAAACATACAATTTACTTAAAATAACTTTTATTGTGGCATCACCCATTTCCTAGGTTATTGATTGTTCGATTTATTTGTCATTCTTTTAGGTACTGTTTATTTTCAGCTGTTCTTCGCGATGTCATGGAAACAGTATGGAATTTTAAGGCCAGCATATAGTGTTCAGTTCTTAAAACATTTCACTACTGCTATTCCCTTTGTATCCTAACGAAATTGTAACGTAACTATTTATACAAAGGTTTATCTCGATTAAAATTAAGTAGATAGAAAAATAAACTTTTGTAAGAATAATTTGTATTCGCTCTAAGAAACGATAGTGGGCAGAGAAAGTTATGTAAATGTAACACAATTTTTTTTCATTTGTATTCCCCCTTTAACTTCTACGGTCATATCTAGGGCTTTTGGCTTGAGAAAAAACTCGTTGACTAGGTTTTATTCATTTCATTAGAAAAGACACTCTCAATAAATCCCACATGTATACTTCCAGACTCTGCGGAAGGTAGAGAACGATTTTAATTTAAGAAAAAATTCCTCCGTCACAGTCCGTAATCGAACCCGGGACTGCTAGATCACAGAGGCAGTCTAGACTGAAATTTTTTACTTTATGCATAAATACGGCATTACCGTGCATGAATTGTTAATTTAAATTGCTAAGACAGTAATTCATTTTAAATGATGTTTTAACACTATGAAACTGCAGTTGATCTTCCGAGTCTTAAACTGCCATTGCATATTTATTTGATAACTTAAAATATTGAACTTCTGTGGTCTTGGGTTTCGTAATTTAAGTTACGTGTGAAAGATTCCTCTCAACATTGAAAACTTTTCGACTTCGTTTAGTAGCATCCTGAATATAATATTCGGATATGCAAAACGGAGTAACTAAATGTCTTATGCTACACGTGCCCGCAGTTTCAAATCAAATGTTTAAATTTGAGCTTCTGATATGTGAAAGAGTGATAGCAATTTAATTATCCCTCACGTCATTAATTATGTTTATAACATGCCAATATTCATTAGTTTGGTATAAATATCCCCTGTTAAATGGAGAGGAAATAATTTTATTATGTAATAACATTCAAATATTTTTTCCCCTGCATAACCTGAACAGCTTATTGTTACTTTAATCAGCATATATGTACCTAATAGGTAAATGAAGCATTGTATTCGATACCGAGAGTTCACCGGAAATGCTTGTTTTGAGGTCCCATGAATCTAAGAAAAAGCCTTTAGGAAAAAATCCGTGTATGTCAACAGCATAACTTAGAAACGAAAAATCCGATAAATACAAACTTTTAAGTTCGGTATCTTCCAAAGATGTGACGCGAAGATTTTAAAGAAAAGCTCCTACCCCAAACCATCCTTTACACGACACATTTTCCGAAATTCTTTATTTTGTCAAAAATGACTCGGACGATGATTAAAATACTATGAACATTACATATATACGTGAACCAATAACATGTATATTTGAATTTTCTGGGAATAGCCTGTGAGTCCTCTTCATTTTGTATAATCCTGCATAACTGGTAAAAGTTATGAGATAGACAAAATAACGTACTATAAAGAAGGTAGATGTCTTGCACAACATTTATATCACATAACGTTTTGGCATCAGCCATTTCTGAGATATGCATTATTATTGGTGGTAATTTTTTCAATATGTTTTCATTTTTAAAGTGCTGTCGCCATTCAGTTGATTCTCACGATGTCATGTAAAGAGTATGGCTGCATAAACATCTGACTATCGATATAGCTTACAAAAGCTACATAAAAATCAGATGTATTACAATCACATGACTTTCTCTACTCTTGTACAAACTATTCTTACAAACGCTTATTCTCCATATGCTTCATGTTAATCGAGATATCGGGATGTTAATCTTATAGCTAATTTTCTTGTAGATGCAAGGGGAATTGGTAGGCTTTAAGCTATAGTCAAATATTTTAAGAGGTGGTTGCTATGTGCAGTATTCCATTCTCTTTGATTACCAGGACGAAAAAAAAATGAATAACTAATTCTCATTTGAGAAACAATATTGGGAAATTTAAGGGAATAACAAGCAATATCTCGTAAAATGTTCACTCAACAAAAACTGTGTATGACATAAGTTGTGTATTTTAACGCGATCTACATTTTTTGTGTAGTAAAATTTTGTCTATTTCTTATGGTTTACCAGTTATGCATAAGTCGTTCTCAATGAGGAATACATTTGGAGACATTCCCAGAAAATTTGAGATATGCAATTCATTTGCCATAAAATGTTTTAAACGTATGGTATATTATTAAAAATCGTTAGAACCATTTTTGAGAAAATAAAATTTTCCAAAAATGTTCCATGTAAAGGGTAGTCTGGAGTGGGGGGATTTTCTTGAAAACCTTTGTGTCGCATCTCTGGAAGATACTGAACCTAAATACAAGTTTGATGTTTATCTGACTGTTCGTTTCTGAGTTATGCCGTTCACAGACACACGCTGACGTTTCCAAAAATGCTTTTTTTTGGATTCAGGGGGCCTCAAAACATATATTTCCGGTGAAACCTTGGTATCGAATATTTGGGTGGAATACAATACTTCTCCTACTTACTATACGTAGTAGAGAATGTAATAAAGGATAGTGGGTTGAGAAAGTTAGATGAATGCAACACATCATATTTTTCTTTCTTTAAATTACCTTGTCTAACTTGGTAATGAGCGCATCATTGATTCTCCTGCGCACCAGACACTACTGGAGATATTAAAGAAAATTCGAGTAGAGTTAAACCCCACTAAAGTGGAGGACACACAAATGCGTCATCGACCTAGCCTTGAATAAGACGATAGCAAACAGCAAGTGCAAAATTTTTGGCACAGCGGTGTGACGAAGCCTCATTTGTCATCGGTACAGTCTCCAAGAACTCTCTCAGAGAAACCCAAGATTTAAACACAGATTTGAAGTCATTTTATCTGGGGCTGAGAAACGGCGTGTTTTCGGAAGGCTCCTATTAAACAAATTCTGTATTCATTTTACTCTAGAAGCCTCACTTACACACCAATGTGAATTGATTATCTCAACCATGTGTGTGTAGAAAAAACTCCGAAATGTAGCATTCAAATATACCTTTCAACATAGACCAAACTGGGACCGGCGTCATGCAAGACAGACATTTTAACTCCATGTGGTGGTGGTGTCTATGTTTTTTTTCTCTAAAGCATGCTGGTGTTGGCTGTCGTTTGAAAACAGTTATTTTAAAAATTAGTCTCAAAGTGAATTGCCTGTTTAGCTCTTTCCCTCATTGTATTCATCAACCAAAACAACGCAAGCAACAGCTTTTGCGAAAAAATGCATGCACATTCGGTCGAACTAAAAATGACCGATCTCTTGAGCAGTTAAAATTGTTTTTATGTCTCTTCGAATGAGCGCGCGGTTCACAACCATCAATTTCTGTGTGCTCTTTAATACAAGTCACAAGGCACTCTACACCGCGCTTGGCGTGTAGCAGCGGTTAAACTGCTTAACTTCTACGCAAACAGCTCGAGTTCCATAGTGGATTGTTATACTTTAGTTTTCATAACTGGTTTTACTGCAATTTAGTTAAACAATATTCGTTTTGTTACTGCATTTTAGTTACATATAAATTGCACAATGATGGTACAATTTTTTATTATAAAATTGAGCTGATTGAATAAATTAGTGTCACAGTTGCTATTTACCGATAAGATTGACTATTAAATAAACGCCACATACATAAAAAAATCTGATGTGTTACACTCACATGACTTTCTCTACTCTTGTACAAACTACTTACACAAACGCTTATTCTCCATCTACTTCATGTTAATCGAGATAAACATTTGCAGACTCTATCTTATTGCTAATTTTCTTGTAGATGTAAGGGGAATATATATTTACAAGGGCAATTTGGAAATACAGTAGCTTTTAAGCATATACATATCTCTTAGGTGCAGTTGCTAGGTGCAGCACCATTCCGTTTCCCACAGATTAATACTCTTTGCATATCCAAGACAAAAAAAATCTGATGTGTTACACTCACATGACTTTCTCTACTCTTGTACAATCTATTTTTACAAACGCCTATTCTCCATATGCTTCATGTTAATCGAGATGTCGATATTATTGGTAATTTTCTTGTAGATGCAAGGGGAATATGGTAGTTTTTAAGCGATAGTCAAATATTTTAACGCTGGTTGCTATGTGGTGCATTCCATTCTCTTTGCATGTCCAGGACATAAAAAAAATGAATAACGAATTTGAGAAAAAGTATAAGTATTGGAAAATTTAAGGAAATAACAAGCAATATCTCGAAAACGGTTCACTCAACAAAAGAAATGTATATGACATAAGTTGTGTATTTTAACGCGATCTACATTTTTTGTGTAGTAACATTTTGTCTATCTCTTATGGTTTACCAGTTATTCAAAAGTCGTTCACAATGAACAATACTTTTGAAGACATTCCCAGAAAATTCGAGATATACATTTCATTTCTCATTACATTATCTTAAACATATCATATTTTCATCAAAATCGTTAGAGCCATTTTTGAGAAAATTAAAGTTTTCGAAAAATCTTCCATGTAAAGGGTAGTCTGGGGTGGGGGGATTTTCTTGAAAACCTTCGTGTCGCATCTCTGGAAGATACTGAACCTAAATACCAAGTTTGGTGCTTATCCGGCTGTTCGTTTTTGAGTTATGCTGTTCACAGACACACAGACACACACACAGACACACACACAGACACACACACACACACAGACACACAGACACACACACGGACATGTTTCCAAAAATGCTTTTTTTGGATTCAGGAGGTATCAAAACATGTATTTCCGGTGAAATCTCGGTATCGAATTTTTGGGTGGAATGCTATACTTCCCCTACTTACTATACGTAGTAGAGAAAGTAAAAATGAATAACGAATTCCCATTTGAGAAAATAAGTATTGAAAAATTTAAGGGAATGACAAGTAATATCTCGAAAATGGTTCACTCAACAAAAAAATGTATATGACATAAATTGTGTATTTTAACGCGATCTACATTTTTTGTGTAGTAAATTTTTGTCTATCTCTTATGGTTTACCAGTTATGCAAAAGTCGTTCACAATGAGGAATACTTTTAGAGAAATTCCCAAGAAATTCAATATATACATTTTATTTGTCATAAAAATATCTTAAACATATGATATTTTAATCAAAATCGTTAGAGCCATTTTTGAGAAAATTAAAATTTTCGAAAAATCTTTCATGTAAAGGGTAATCTGGAGTGGGGGGATTTTCTTGAAAACCTCCGTGTCGCATCCTTGGAAGATACTGAACCTAAATACCAAGTTTGGTGTTTATCCAACTGTTCGTTTCTGAGTTATGCTGCTCACAGACACACACACAGACACACAGACACACACATGGACATGTTTCCAAAAATGCTTTTTTTGGATTCAGGGGGTCTCAAAACATGTATTTCCGGTGAAATCTCGGTATCGAATTTTTGGGTGGAATACAATACTTCCCCAACTTACTATAGGTAGTAGAGATAGTAAAAATGAAGAAAACATGTGATATTTCTATTTATGTATTTAAAATGACAAGAAGTTTAGTAACTCCACGGAAATGTGAACTTGCAGACTCAGGAACACTAAGTTAACTCTCTACCACTGAGCTAAGAGTGCTACAGTAAGCATGTCATTCTAAAGAGCTTTAGTCACACTCCACTTGAAAACTATAAATAATAAAGAGTGTTTTGGTTACAAATATTCAGCGTTAAAACACACTGAAACACCTGTCTGTTTCAAATCTCGTGTATAAATTATTTCCTCGCGAGATTTTTGTGTTCCCCATTATAACTACTACAAAAATATACGCAGTCTTGTGAACAACGCCTGACAGTCCCGAGCGTTCACGGAAGTACCCGATTCAAGCTCTCAGACACCGTCCAGTTTTTAATTGATCAAGGGTACATTAATCTTCCATTTCAAAGTACTGCTAAGTAGTCATTACGAGGGCACAAGGTCTTAAAATAAAACCAGAGAGTCTATATTATAATTATTATTATTATTATTATTATTATTATTATTATTTTGATTACAAATGAGCCCATTATAGGACTACGCAACGTACTAAGAGACGTTTCTTTGTTTTCCTTTGAATACATAGTTCTCTCATGTTTTGTCTGTGGGCTTCCTTTCTCTCCTGTGCATGATGTTCCAGTTTTCTTCCTTGGGTTTCTACTCTTGGTCAACTTGCCACTTATGCACATTGATTCTAAAAATATTTCTGTTTAGAATATCTTCTTGCGTTATTCCTGCCAATTCTACGTAATTTTTTACTTCACCAATCCACTTCATAGTATCCACTTGTGCTTTACTTTTATTTTTGTACAATACCATTATTTGTTTTGTGAGCCTGTTCGAGTTCATTTGTTTTAACCTTCGTTTTCTAATGCCATTGTGAATGTCTCTGCATGTTTGTATTTAAATTTTACTTTGAGTCTGTATTGTTAACCATGACTTGTGGACTAAAATTTTTCTTATAACTTTTCATTCTTCTTACTTTCTCTACTACGTATAGTAAGTAGGGGAAGTATTGTATTCCACCCAAAAATTCGATACCGAGATTTCACCGAAAATACATGTTTTGAGATCCCCTGAATCCAAAAAAAGCATTTTTGGAAACATGTCCGTGTGTGTGTCTGTGCCTGTGTGTGTATCTGTCTGTGAACAGCATAACTCAGAAACGAACAGTCGGATAAGCACCAAGCTTGGTATTTAGGTTCAGTATCTTCCAAGGATGCGACACAAAGGTTTTCAAGAAAATCCCCCCACCTCAGATTACCCTTTACATGGAACATTTTTCGAAAATTTTAATTTTCTCAAAAATGGCTCTAACGATTTTAATTAAAATATCATATGTTTAAGATATTTTTATGACAAATAAAATATATATCTTGAATTTCCTGGGAATGTCTCCAAAAGTATTCTTCATTGTGAATGACTTTTGCATAACTGATAAACCATAAGAGATAGACAAAATGTTACTATACAAAAAATGTAGTTCGCGCTAAAATACACAATTTATGTCATATACATTTTTTTGTTGAGTGAACCATTGTCGAGATATTACTTGTTATTCCCTTAAATTTTTCAATACTTATTTTCTCAAATGGGAATTCGTTATTCATTTTTTTGTCTTGGATATTAATCTGTGGGAAACGGAATGGTGCTGCACCTAGCAACCAGCTATTAAGAGATATGTATGTGCTTAAAGGATACTGTATTTCCAAATTGCCCTTTTAAATATATATTCCCCTTACATCTACAAGAAAATTAGCAATAAGATAGACTCTGCAAATGTTTATCTCGATTAACATGAAGTAGATGGAGAATAAGCGTTTGTATAAATAGTTTGTACAAGAGTAGAGAAAGTCATGTGAGTGTAACACATCAGATTTTTTTTTCAATACTTATTTTCTTAAAAGGGAATTCGTTATTCATTTTTTGTCTTTGATATACAAAGAGTATTAATCTGTGGCAAAGGGAATGGTGCTGCACCTAGCAACCAGCTATTAAGAGATATGTATATGCTTAAAGGCTACTGTATTTCTTTATTACTCTTGTAAATATATATTACCCTTAGAGCTACAAGAAAATTAGCAATAAGATAGAGTCTGCAAATGTTTATCTCGATTAACATGAAGGAGATGGAGAATAAGCGTTTGTAAAAATGTTTGTACAAGAGTAGAGAAAGTCATGTGAGTGTAACACATCAAAATTTTTTTTACATTATTTCCGATAATTGCTTTTCTGTTCAAAATTAATGCTTTTGCTCCGTAGAGGCACTCTGTTTAGTGTTATAATGTCTTAATTTTGTGTGCTTAATCAAGCATTATAATTATTATTATTATTGAACAAGTCGCCCAAATGGGCCGCAGTCTGTGCGTCGTCCTCGTGGTCTAGGCTCATGCTAGGCTCTAGTTTCCAGGTCGCGGGTTCAAACCCGACGGAGGACGATCCTTTTTTTTCTGTAGTAAAAAGCCTTAACCTGCTTCCTTCGGAAGGGAAGTAAAGCCGATGGTCCCGTGTCGTAGAATTACGGCGCGTAAAAGAACGTCAAACCTGATAAAGAGTCAAAATTTGCTGTCTTTCACGCCCAAAATAGAATGGGACTCTGAGAACTGTGGCAGTTAAACAGCGTGCCTAAATAAAAACTCAATTTAATATAAAATTGCTTATGGCGGACTTTGTGACAGTGATGTGTCTATAATTTAGTAATTATTGAGAAAAAATCTTCATTGGGAAAACCAAAAGAAACAAAAACAAGAGCATAAGAGCACTTCATTTATATAAAGCAAAAACACGAAGAAAAATCAGCAGTAGCTTGGCACTTTTGGATAGACAAATACACCATAAACAGAAACCCTAAAGTACTAAAGAACATTTCAGGGAAATGTTTGGCAAAACAACCGCATTTATAATTTTGGAATCCCTCCAGGAGTTCTTCCAACCACTACCAGAGATCAAGCTAACATCTAGGTCGAATGATATAGGCAGTCGACAAGGAACTGAGGATGGGAGCAATTAGCTCCTGAAACATGTTTTCGCTGTTTTAAAAGTCATGTAGTGTTACAATCGACTCAATAATTACTAAATTAAGAAACTCAATTATTTCGGCCTGTGCTTCCTCCAGCAGAAACTATTAAGTGACACACAATATGGGTTGGCGCGGATGATACATAACGTCTTTCAAAAACCACATCAACCTTTAAAGAGCTATATATTTAGTAATATTTATGATAGGGAAACAATTGGACTTAGTTTCCACAAAACTCTGAGAATATTTATGAATTACTTTCATCCGCAGTTCACCATTCTTTCTGTGACGCAGTGCATAGCAGTTTTCAGCTATGTTCTTGGAAGCCTCCCAACTTTTTGTTGGAGGAAACATTCCGTTGCTGTAGGGTTGATGGGAAAGCTACCAAAACGAATTCCTTACTACTATCCAGTAACCAGCAGCTGGAATAGCTTAAGATATATAGAGTGTGAGGTCGGGTTGATGGAACGTGTTTGATAATGGCATAAATGCTTATTGGTTTGTAAGGCCGAGTTTGGAGTAGACACACCCTTATGAAACATTAAATGTCATAATTTTTTTCGAGCGTTGAGGAATGATTGCTTCTGCACGATTGTGTTTTTACGCCTTCCTGGTGATATTTACACAGAAGCAAATTCAGAATTCCAACACATGAATTCGTTTCCAAGGAGACCCATATCTACCAACATAAATTTGTTGACTGTAATAGCATAAAATATACACTAGGAGTAGAAGTAAAATGCAACCCATTTTCCATGCATCTTTCATAGCAATGTCTTCATAACAAATGTCTCAGACATTAAATTCTTCTTCGATCACTAAATCTCTATCGTCGTCCATATTATTGCTTTCAAATACCTAGATTTGCGCCACGGCACCAACATCAAACTGACTCACAGCCACCAAAATTATAGTACACATGTAGGATGTGTTTATTGGAGGGGACACCTCACCCTCTGTGATCAACTTGATCTATTGTGGCTACACCTCCCTCGCGAGGCATGGAAGAGGTAAAGGAGCCGCAGGAGGTGCAGGTCTGTAATCAGACAGGCACAGAAGTCCCTAATATTTTCAGTTTGAACACTCGCGCAGCAGTAGGGGCGAAGAACCTCAAGAGGGCGATGAAGTGACTCTTGACGACAGCACATCCTGGAGTGAGGAGAAATATTTCTAATGCGCAAGCATCCACGCTATCTGCCCGACACCGCCAGCACCATAAAGCTGAAAACGCCCTGAAACGTTCAAGGGAGAGATGAAAGGAGAAGAAATGTGGGAAAGGAGAAATTCACCCTAGGCATTCGCCTAGGCCTACAGAGAAAATCTCATGGTCAGAATGAGTGGTCACCGGGAATCGAATCCGGGACCTCCCGAATGCGGGTCACAGACGTTACTGCCGGAGAAATCCCGCTCGGTCTAAATTATAGTATCTTACTAAGCCAATGTGTTAGCACTAGCTGTTGAATTGACACCGGAAATATGAGGTTCATTAGAACTTATTGTTTTAAAAATAATTCATTGAAAATAATAAAAGACACGATCGTACAAAAAATACTGTACAATACATTACTGTGAAACGCATAGCAGATTCTCGGAAACAGAAGAGACGAGACCTCTTCTCGTCTTTTCAAACTATTCCTGGAATGTTGTAATATACTGTTTTATTAAAGCAAAATGCTATTATACATTTTATAATATAATTGGACAGCTTTATCCTTACATACCTTGTAGAAACTTCTACTAATGAAATTCACAGGGAAAATCGATAAGCTGTAAAATTTACGAAAATTAGATTAACTATCTCACCACTATTTTGGTAACCGAGTTACCGCCACTAGTTCTCGTTAACTCTGGTTATTTGAACTCGACTGTTTTGTTTGTCATACTGTGGAAGTAGATTATGAAGCAATTATGCATATGGTTTGTTATTTCTCTTCTGAGCGAATTACAAAGTATTAGTCAACCTAGCCAGATTTAAACACTATGAAGCAACTTAACGACTACACTTCAATATCTTTTAATGCTAGTAAAAACCTCATACTACCTAACGTAATTGTTTGTTCGACCACGCTATAATACGCTGATTACACGTGACAGTAGAACTAATAATTCATTCATTCATTCATTCATTATCTGTTTACCCTCCTCTTATGTAGGACTTACACCCCCCAGGACTTACAGGCGGGTGCCTGGGGTCAGAGGCCCGTCGAGGAGCAGACACTCATGGATCAGACAGAACATCCAGGATGGGTGATCAGCCCGATGCCTGGTATGGGATGAAGGAAGTAGATGAAGCGAAATGTTGGTGAAATGGATGAAAGGAAAGGTGATGATGGAGCAGTTGGTGGAATGAATGGCGGGGGAAACCGGAGATCCCGGAGAAAACCCGCCCAGACGCCGCTTCGTCCACCACAAATCCCACATGCAGGTCCCTGGGATTGAACCCGGTCCGCCTCGGTGGGAGGCGAGCGGTCTAACCACTCGGCCACGGCGCCGCCTAGAACTAATAATGCCGTCCATTATACTTCAGCGACTCATGATCTTACGTGGCGGCGGCGCGCGCAGCTCGTTCATACCTTTTAGCATCTTAAAAGCAGCAGTCTACTAGGATCCATTACCCAGATAAACAGTGAAATACGCGTATTTAAAATAAATTCTGTTCATTGTAATTTTAATATTCTAATAAACTGAGTTAGTTTCCTTTGATTTAAAATGTCATTAATTCGCTTTCCCTGCAAAAGAATAAATACGACCTTGAGTCAATAATACTGCCATTTGTTGCACTAGTCGCCAACACGCTCAAGGTCCTGCCATCCGATCATCATTTAATTACACACAATTAATAAGGTAAGATCTTTTTGTAAAAACTCAAAGTTTTGAAATTATAGTCTGGTCGACCAAAAACAGTAGTATGCATAGTGGTAGTAATTAAGACGCTCATCTGATAATTATGAAACTCGCTACCGCTCCTTTCATAAACGTGCTCCCATCTTAATTGCCTACTAGTCTTGTTGCATAAGCATCATGTTCGTTTGAGGTGCATAAAATGACTTCCTGTGATACAAATTAGGACAGTGTTTCCATAAAATCGGATGTGTTCTATTCAGATGGCTTTATTTACCTACTCTTTGAACCTTCTACTGAAGTTATTTTGTTGTATTGTTATTATATTTCAACTGTTTGGAGCCGAACTTGAAGTTCGTTGCAACCGCACGTATAGTACCCGCTTTCCGGTAGCCTTCGTCCCAAATGTACTTTCCGGTGGCCTTTGCCCCCAAAAATGTTTAAAAATATTAACTTTGTAATTTGACTATTTCTTTAAATATTATATATTAATGTTTGCCTCGGCTGCGTCAGTATTATTGTTAGAGACATGGATGTCTTGGCAGGGTTGTGGTGTGACTAAGAATGTAAGCTTACACAGATTATAATTTTACTTCACTCCTTTTATTAATGCTTGGCACGATTTAAATAACACTTCATTGATATAGAGAGAGAACTGTGACATTTTTTTTATTAATTACTTGCACTTTTTAACACGTAAAACTGTTTTCGTCTCACACGAATACGCATTAAATTTCTCGAGGACGTGTCTCGCGTCCCGTTATGAGCTAACTGAATTGATTTCTTCCGCCTAGATTTGTAAATTTCTGTATTTCAAGTCTCTGATTGGCTAATCCTAGTCCAATAGAATACCTTCATTTAACTAATGCTTTTTCTGGTTGTTGATTGGCTATTTTATAAGCTATCACAGAAATTACATTATTGTTGCTCCAAGAATGACTAGTAGCACAAATACAGTTTCTTGCTCATTATTGCCTCAAGGTTACCTCATTGTTAGCAACGTTTAACCTATTATTCTCACAGCTCCTACATTATTGAATTACGTAATACATTCACATAACGTTATTACATGTATACAACAATATAAACATATACAATGACTGTAATATACACTTTTTATGTATTGTTACATACACATATTTCTTTAAGGTGGGCTGTTATTATATTTTATATATTATATAATTTGACTAAAATCATTTAAGTGTTAAAAATACTGCTTCACTACAAACACTTACTACAAAGGCTTATTTATGTTAATCGAGACAGACAGTTGCAGAAATGATGTTATTACGTATTTCGCTGTAACTGCACGGGGAATAGCTTAAGTGCCATTCAAAGGTTTGAAAAGTGGTCCCTATATGATAGCTTTGAAATTCCATTCTCTTTGCATGATCACAAGAAAAGAACGAATAGCGTCTTAGAATTTTTAAAAATTACGAAGTATTTGACAATTAAAACCAATAATATACAATATGTTGGAAAAGATTAAGGACACGAAAAGTATTTGGTGTAAACTGAGCATTTTAACGAGAGTTAGATTTTTTGTGCAGTGTTTCTCTATCTCTAACGGTTTGCCAATTTTACAACAGTCATTCAAAATGATGGCTTCACAGGCTATTCCCAGAAAATTCAATACATACATTTTATTTGTTATTTGTTGAAATATCTAAAGAAATATCATACCTTAAATA
The DNA here is from genome assembly GCA_030765065.1 of Deroplatys truncata. Lineage (NCBI taxonomy): Eukaryota > Metazoa > Arthropoda > Insecta > Mantodea > Mantidae > Deroplatys > Deroplatys truncata. Next base: position 37,016,687 of record CM060987.1, on the reverse strand, counting down.
TACGATATTTTAATCAAAATTGTTTGAGCCATTATTGAGAAAAATTTGCATATAAAGGATAGTTAGGAGTGGATAAATTTTCTTGAAAACCGTCGTGTCACATCTTTGGAAGATATTGAACTTAAATACAAATACCAAGTTTGGTGTTTATGCAACTTTCCGTTTTAGAGTTATGCTGTTTACACACACAGGTATAAACGGACATTTATCTAAAAATCCTTTTTACTTTTCTCTAGAACGTATATAGTAGGTAGAGAAGGCATTGCATCCCACCCAAAAATTCGATATCGAGATTTCACCGGAAATACATGTTTTGAGGCCCCTTGAAAGTTTGCTTCACTCGGAGTCGAACACAAGTTCTCCATAATCGTCGCTGTGCAGTAGCACGCGCTGCTGCACGTCACAGCAGTCGTCACCAACTCGCTCGGAGAACTGTTCTTGATGTCGCACCAGAACCGCAGTCGCTAACTCGCTCGCATACTGCATGTCTCAACAAGTACCCTCGCAATGCCGCGAGAGCGCTCGCTTATATAGTCAGTGAAATATTTCCACAAGGTTCTCGAAAGCTCGAGAACTATTTCGACACACTTTCTGGAGGAGGGAGGAGATAAACTTAGAAAGTTTTAGTTATCTGCCCATAATGCCCAATGTTTACTATTGCGAGCGCCCGGCACCAACCTTGAGCCTAGCTGCAGTGTCACAATATCTTGAAATTTCTGGGAACAGCCTGTGAAGTCCTCTTCGTTGGGAAGGGATTTCGTAAAGTCCTGTATAACTGGTAAACATTAAGCGATAGACGAAACGTTCTGCGCAACACACAATTTATTTCAAATAAGTTCTTTGATTTTCTTGAAAATCTTCGGTCGCATCTGGAAGATACTGAACTTAAATACCAGGTTTGATATTTATCCGACTTTTCGTTTTTGAGTTATGCTCTTCACAGACACAAATACACGGACATTTGTATAAAAATACTTATTTGAATTCAGGGGACCTGAAAATATATATTTTCAATGAAATCTCGAAATCGAATTTTTGGGTGAAATGCAGTACCTTATCTACCTACTAGGTGTGTGGTAGCGAAAGTACATAAGCTTTCGTAAGGATAATTTGTATACTCGCTAATAAACTTAGACGGAATAGAAAGCCATGCGAATGTAACACATCACAGTTTTCCAAAACAACACGAAAACGAAAATGTATTTTGTGTCGGTTGGGTATTTCTATTAGCTAGCCACCAGGAGTGCCAGAGTCAAACTGATGCATTTTCTCTAAATATTAAGCATCATGAGTATACTAGGTGTTTAAAAAAAGGTATTCCATATTTTGAGAGGCGATAGTGTGGACCAAAAAATAAATTCTGATGTGTTACACTCACATGACTTTCTACTCTTATTCAAACTATTTTTACAAACGCTTATTCTCCATCTACTTCATGTTAATCGAGATAAACATTTGCAGGCTCTTACTGCTAATTTTCTTGTAGATGTAAGGGGAATATATATTTACAAGGGTACTATAGAAATACAGTAGCCTTTAAGCATAGACCTTACACTTAATAGCTGGTTGCTATGTGCAGCACCATTCTCTTTGCCACAGATTAATACTCTTTGCAATCCAAGACAAAAAAATAAATAACGAATTCCCATTTGATAAAATAAGTATTGAAAAAATTAAGGGAATAACAAGCTATATCTCGAAAATGGCTCACTTAACAAAACAAATGTATATGACATAAAGTATGTATTTTAACGCGATCTATATTTTTTGTTTAGTAAAAGTTTGTCTATCTCTTATGGTTTACAAGTTATGCAAAAGCCGTTCGTAATGAAGAATACTTTTGGAGACATTCCAAGAAAATTCAAGATATACGTTTTATTTGCCATGAAAATATTTTAAACATATGATATTTTAATCAAACTCTTAGAGCCCTTTTAGAGAAAATTAAAATTTTCCAAATATGTTCCATGTAAGGGGTAATATGGGGTGGAGGATTTTCTTGAAAACCTCCGTGTCGCATCTCTGGAAGATACTGAACCCAAATATCAAGTTTGGTGTTTATCCGACTCTTCGTTTCTGAGTTATGCTGTTCACAATCACACACACATGGACATGTTTCTAAAAATGCTTTTTTTGGATTCAGGGGGTCTCAAAACATATATATCCGGTGAAATCTCGGTATCGAATTTTTGGGTGAAATACAATACTTCCCCTACTTACTGTACGTAGTAGAGAAAGTGAAAATCTAGTAAAGATGGGTTCTAAAATACATACGTTAAGAGCTATAAACACTTGTTCATTTTTGCTACTGTGAAACACCTCTTCCAGTGTAAGCTGTTTGACTAATAGTAAAAACCATATGACCTACAGCAGGCAGCAAACAAACGAGGACACGTTACTCTGTTATTGTCCCTGGATACAGCATGCAGTAAACATCAGCTAGTGTTGTTACTGTAAACTATATTCACAGTTCTGGACAAGTGCAATGCATATAAATGGAATCAGTTTGTTTTGATAAGTTTGTGAAGTGCTTTAACATTGTAATTTTGTCTTGAAATCTTTGGTGTATGCAATCCCCCATTAATAACACTAGTCTGCATTTTCAAACTTTTTGTCGGATGATTTCTTAAAAATATGTGTTCTTGAATCAAGTTCTTATGCTGATTCCAGAAATAACTTCGGTTTTTTTCTATCACGTCAGGTTTTTACACAAAATAAGAAGTACTGTTTTGGCAATTTTACTAATGAGCGTAGAAAAGTATTCAAATACAATTTCACAGAAGGTAAGTTTTTAGTCAAGAAACATTTTAGGAATATTCTCAAGAACTCCCCTAATTTATTTCATGATTACAATTTAATAAAACAAGACACCAAAGGGTTTCATTTAATTTTTTTCAAACTTTCTCTTCTTTGACTTCCTTGCACATCCTTGAAGATGACTGTCCCTCCTCAACATCCAACAGTAGTCGGCCATCATAGTTTCATTTCATCTCCCCTGTACCTCCTCTCCATTTCCTTAATATCTTGGTGAAAACGTTCACCCTGCTCTTAACTATAAAGTTCCAGATTTTCTGGAAATTAGTCGAAATGTGAATGCAGAAAATGCACCTTCACACTCATCTTTTTGAAATTTTCCATCATTGTTTCGACAGTGGCCTTGTAATTAGGAACTTTGTTATTGCCTAAGAAGTTTTCAGTTTCTGATCGGAAGGTGGTCCATGTTTCTATTTCTCTCTCATTCATTATCTTCTCAAAATCTTCAGCCTTCATCAATTTCTTTATTTGAGGACCAACAAAAATTCCAGCCTTTAATTTGTCTTGTGTAATGAAGGGACATTTTTGAAAAGGTACTTGAAGCAGGGTCCATCCTGTGGTATAGCCCTTACAAATTGCTTCATCAAGCCCAATTTTATGTGCAGTGGCGGAAGCAATATCTTTTGTCTCTCTACAAGCGGTTAGTGCAGGATGTTTTTAGTTCCAGGTAACAAGTTTCTTCGCTGTGGCCATACTTTCACCTCCAATGTCTTTGCTTCGCCCGACTGTCCCATTTGCACAGAAAACAAGGAATTTTTTTGAACCCAGCTTGTTATTCTAATAGTATTCCAATAACTTTGAAATCACCGCAGATACGCCATTTGTGTTCCTCGTATTTGATACTTGTTAAAAGTATCTTCATGTTTTCAACTGTCTCTTTCATTTGAACTGAATGTGCGATAGGAATGTACCCATACACATTCCAATTGTGCAGTAACACGCCTTTCAGGCTCCTCTTTGATGAATCTATAAAAAGTCTCCACTGAATAGGATCATGTTTAATGTAATAAAAGTGCATTAATTCGTTTATGTTATTACACTAAACCAAGGACTCCATCTGTGAGAAAAAAGGAACTAGGTCTTGTTCTCTATGTCTGTACCATGAGTAATGTGTTCCTGGTTCCAAAGGATTCTTATTTTTAAGACGGGAGCTTAGTAACTATACAGATTCCTTAGACAAATTCAAATCACGTACTAGATCATTTATTTCAGTCTGAGAGAGCAGTTGTGGACTCAGTCGTATTCAGGGCGGTAGACATCATCAGAATCGTCTTCGGGGATTGCATGAGGTTCACTTTCAACACCATCTTCTTCCAAGATCTCTAAAACAGCTGGAGGAAGAGGAGCAGGCGGATCTTCTTCATGTGGACCTGGCCTGATGGCTGAAGGAATACTTGGATTCACAATGTGTTTCTTATTTTTCGAATTGCACCCCTGAACATTAACTAAATAGAAATAACAGTTTTAAGGTGATCTTTAGGCTCCCTCTACACCATAGAAATTGCAAATGGCATGCATGATTTCTTTCCTTTTATCCACAACCTTAACCTCTCAACAAAATAGCGGCAAACCGCCTTTGGAGCCTAGGCCTTGTCCTGGTCACCAAGTTTCATTTTAAAATAAGCATGGCACACCTTTTTTCACAAAGTCTGTTTAATCAGTTCTCTGTTGAAGCACTGCATAATTTCCACAAATGTAGCAGAAAACATTTGGATTGTTCACACACTTGCGTGTAGAAATAATGTATTTATAACTTCAATCACGATTTAGCACTGGTAATCCAAGCCTCTGATATTAAACAACAATGCCTAAATTACAAATAGCAACCAGCATCTACAGGTGTAACAACCTAAAGACTTACAAGTCTGTATTGAGAAATTTCCCTCCAAGAAGTGATAATTTTCCCTTCAACAATACTCATCATCTACTGGCTCAACTCTATATTTTTGAAGTGAAATTGCGAAAAAAAACTGTACGTGATAGAAAAAAACTAAAAGCAGATCTGAAATCAACATAAAAAAAGTTAGTCAGAATCACTTATTAGTTTTCATTCATCCTATATCGCGCAGACTAATGCAATGGAAGGCGCCGTTAATGTCTGCCAGAGCATCCGTGACAAACTTGGAGTGGTGAGAGTGCGCAATTCCCTAAGGCGTCAGACAGAAGCATACCATACTGTGAATGGGCGCTATATTGAGCACCTCCTTTAGCGATGGTTCACAAGTACAAGTCGTATGTAATCGCAATCAGATTATATTAGAAGGTATGCGTTTCACAGTAACAGAGTAATATGTCTTCGTTTGTTTAATGCATTCTGTAGGTAAAGGGATTGCAGTAGAAAAGATGTCTCCACTAATGAAGATGAACATATGCTTGTAGCTCTTAAGGTATGCATTTTAGAGCCCATGTTTTGCTAGACACATTTTTTCTTGATTTGGTCCACACTACCACCTCTCAAAATATGGAATACTTTTTTTCACACCCAGTATATAGTAGATTGTGGTATGTAGGGTTACTGGAAATCCTTGTCGCTTCTACATTTCGCTCCAAGAGAGGCTTTATATAAAACGTTGAACGGTTATTGCCGCTCTGTGTATGTGAGGTGAGCTACACCACCGGAACTTTATGGCGCTGCGATTGCTATAAAAATGATGCTGCGGTTCAACCTCGCCGTCGATTGACAGCACAACAGTTACTCCTGAGAGGAAGTTCAATATGAGGCGCGAGCGGCAGTTGATTACTTATTTAACCGCCACCACGCGGCGTGCGAATCGATGTAGTGACGTCAGAAGATTTTTGAGCTACAATGGCTACCGGCCCGCCCCGAGGTCTCTATACACAAATACCCCATCCCTCAAACTATACAATGCAAAGGACATCAAAGTCCATGCCAAGGCTCAGCTGCTTGAGATCGAAGCAAGCTAGAAGTTCTTGTCCAAAGTCGCCACCAATATCTGTGCTTCAGCGCGATGTTTCATAATACGAACGGGAGTTTTTTTATTTATTGGTAAAAGAACCGGCAGTTTATCTTGTGCTGTCTCTCTCCTCGCTTTGAGACGTTATCTGTTTATGTTTTTCTTCCAATATCACATTTTCTAGGACACAAGTAGAAACCACACTCAGAAATGTGTGGAGTAAATCAAGAAACAAGCAGGAAAATCCGGGGTTCTGAACGGGGGATGTAACTTTAGACGGTTCTCCAGTGTCTCAGCAATCAACAACAACACTCAACTTAAACACAAACAACTTTAATAACAAGTAACAAAACGTGTTGAGTCATACGTGTAGTTGGAATTATCAATGGCTCGGAATCCCTATACTCATGTAACACACGGATATTTCGTTCTATTTTATTCCATTTATTTTCTTTATTGCATTTCTAACGCATTCTAAAATGCTCTACAACAAACATTATGAAGATTTTTAACGTTTAATAAAATTTTAAGGGTTTTTAAGAGCGTTCATTGTAAACAAAGCAAACAGATCACACCCGAGGCATTATGGGACCATTTTCGCTGCCAGCATTCAGGCTAAAAACGGGCAGAAGTGGGATGCAGCCAAAATCTGAAATCTGAGGAGAAAAACATCATTTAAGCGTAGCTGAGGATTGAGGGCCCTAAGCTGCAAAGCGTAGCAGAAGGAAGCGTAGCCCCGTCGTCTCTTCGCAGTTGCTCCGCTCCTCATAAAAGCTTCCTTCCGCTACGCTATGCGGCTTATGGCCCTCAATCCTCAGCTACGCTTAATTGACCAGTTGCACGGGGAAATATTTCCAAAGCACAAGTTTTTGCACCATCTGCCCGACACAAACAAATCACAGCTCCGGTGTCAACCTGAAACATGAAAGGGAAATGAAATAAGAGGAAATGGGGGAGAGAGTAGAATACACCATTCCAGTATTTGAACAACCAGGGAAGGCTATGAAAAACCCATGGTCAAGCTCGGTTGGAGAACTGAGACTCCGGAATTGAGATTCTGAGATCATAAGAAAGAAATAAGGTTTAAAATAAACAGTGCTAGAGGATATACAATATTAAAAAAATCTGATGTGATACACTCACATGGCTTTCTCTACTCTTGTACAAACTATTTTTACAAACGCTTATTCTCCACATGCTTCATGTTAATCGAGATGCTAATCTTATTGCTAATTTTCTTGTAGATGCAGGGGAATATGGTAGGCTTTAAGCGATAGTCAAATGTTTTAAAAGTGGGTTACTATATGGCGCATTCCATTCTCTTTGCATGTAGAGGACATAAAAAATGAATAACGAATTCCCATTTGAGAAAAAGTGTAAGTATTAGAAAATTTAAGGGAATAACAAGCTATATCTCGAAAATGGTTCACCCAACAACAAAAAATGTATATGATATAAATTGTGTATTTTAACACGAGCTATATTTTTTGTGTAGTGAACGTTTGTCTATCTCTTATGGTTTCAGTTATACAAAAGCCGTTCACAATGAAGAATACTTTTGGAGTCATTCCCAGAAAATTCGAGATATACATTGTTCTTTCAAATTCAAGAAAAAAAATTAATTATTAATTTCATGAAAGTATATATATATGATACTTTAATCAAAATCGTTAGAGCCATTTCTGAGAAAATTAAAATTTTCGAAAAATGTTGCATGTAAAGGGGAGTGGGGGGATTTTCTTGAAAGCTGTCGTGTCGCATCTCTGGAAGAATACTGAACCTAAATACCAAGTTTGGTGTTTATACGCCTGTTCGTTTCTGAGTTATGCTGTTCACAGACAGACAGACACATAGACACACCACAGACATGTTTCCAAAAATGCTTTTTTTGGATTCAGGGGGCGTCAAACATATATTTCCGGTGAAATGTTTGGGTGGAATACAATACTTCCCCTACTTACTATACGTAGTAGAGAAAGTAAAAAACTGGTACAACCATGTTGTAAGGATGACCCTTGATAGACTAACAAAGCAAGCCTTTTTATATCAACATGTAGGCGGTATATAGGACGGCCAGGACGAGATGGAGAGACCAATTGCAATAACGTTTGATGCGGTGCGGGACAAATACCCGATCCTTAATATGGTAGAAGAAGAAGAAGATCACAATTGAGGCTTTTGGTAGCAAATACTATTGAACTAGTATTGACTCTTCTGGAAGAATCGTTACTTTTCGATTTTCTCGCCGAATGTGGACCGAGTGAAGGAAAATTTAACTAACGAGTCGACATTACGTGCTGGACGCAGAAAGATGTATGGAGAGAGATGCCACAAACAAAGTGCGCCACGTCCATTAGGATCAGTTACTGTATTTTATTGTTTGCGTTAGCTCCAGAAAGTGCTACAGAAATTACTACTCTCTGTGGGAGAAACAAATAAATTGTGAACGTTGTTTGCTGTGGCCTAAAAAGCTGGTGTTGGGATTCCCTAAGTTTGGCAACCGAGCGAGGCGGCTCCGTGACAACGCATGCGACTCGCATTCGGGAGGTCCCAGGTTTGATCCTCGGCGACCTTCCACTCTGACCCATGAGATTTTCGTGATTTCCCCGGGTCGGCAGGCGAATACTGTAGTGGCTCATCTTCTACCACCATTCTCCTGTTCTCATTTCCGTAACCATAATCTTTGTCACCTGTTTTAGAGTCATAGGATCAGGGGGTTGCAGCTGGACGGTGGATGTGCTCTCTCTGGAAATTTCATCCTGACGTCATCCAGGGACTGCTCGGCTCGAAACCGTCTGGGTGCTTTCGGGCGGTAGCTCCTTCGGGGGACCCCCTTAGGCTCGGGGCCCAATAGAGTGGGCATGGGTGACGTTGGAGGTGTTCAATCTGGAAGCATAATGGGTCCCGTCTGTGTCATCATCCGGATCTGGCCGACCTTTGGGTGCCTCCCCTCATCCCTCTCTCCCGGGGGTGACAGTAGAAACACAGGGGAAGCTGGCCTGCGTGCGGTGTTCTCCCCAGTTTCGGGGGCACCTCCGTTCCTCGGTACCTTTACCTTAGAACCTACTCTAGTTGAGAAACCTTCCTAAATCAATCCCGGATCCTAATATATTCTCTAAGATAAACAGTATACACTATGTGATCAAAAGTATCCGGACACCCCCACAAACATACACTTTTCATCTTAGGTGCATTGTGCTGTCACCTACTTCCTGGTACTCATAATCCTTGGCCTCAGTAGACATTAGACATCGCGAAACAGCAGAATGGGACGCTCCGTGGAACTCACGGATTTCAAACGTGGTCAGGTGATTGGGTGTCACTTGTGTCAAAATATGTACGCGAGATTTCCACACTCCTAAACATACCTAGGTCCACTCTTTCTGATGTGATAGTGAAGTGGAAACGTGAAGGGGCATGTACAGCACAAACGCGTACAGGCTGGCCTCGTCTGTTGAATGACAGAGACCGCCGTCATTTGAAGAGGGTCGCAAAAAGTAGTAGGCAGACATCTATCCAGACCATCACACAGGAATTCCAAACTGCATCAGGATCCGCTCCAAGTACTATGACAGTTAGGCGTGAGATGAGAAACTTTGGATTCCATGGTCGAGCGGCTGCTCGTAAGCCACACATCACGCAGGAAAATGCCAAACGACGCCTCGCTTGGTGTAAAGTGCGTCAACATTACACGATTGAACAGTGGCAAAACGTTGTGTGGAGTGACGAATCACGGTGCACAATGTGGCGATCCGATGGCAGGGTGTGGATATGGCGAATGCCCGGTGAACGTCATCTGCCAGCGTGTGTAGTGCCAACAGTGAAATTCGGAGGTGGTTGTGTTATGGTGTGGTCGTGCTTTTCATGAAGGGGGCTTGCACCTCATGTTGTTTTGCATGGCACGATCACAGCGCAGACCTATATTGACATTTTGAGCACCTAATTGCTTCCCACTGTTGAAGAGCAATTCGGGGATGGCGACTGCATCTTTCAACACGATCGAACACCTGTTCATACTGCACGGGCTGTGACGGAGTGGTTACGTGACAATAACATCCCTGTAGTGGACTGGCCTGCACAGAGTCCTGACCTGAATCCTATAGAACACCTTTGGGATGTTTTGGAACGCCGACTTCGTGCCAGGCCTCACCGACCTACATCGATACCTCTCCTCAGTTCCGCACTCTGTGAAGAATGGGCTGCCATTCCCAAAGAAACCTTCCAGTACCTGATTGAAAGCATGCCTGCGAGAGTGAAGGCTGTCATCAAGACTAAGGGTGGGCCATCACCATATTGACTTGCAGCAATACCGATGGAGGGCGCCACGTACTTGTACGTCATTTTCAGCCAGGTGTCCGGATACGTTTGATCACTTAGTGTAGCTTATGTTTGCATTATTTCTTTTGAGTGTAGCTTACTTGTTGTGAAATATACAATTTTGCGAGGAAGTGTTGAAATGAGAACTAGGAAATTCTTATGTTTTGCATTCATATGACCTTCTCTACTGATTCTTCTAATAAAATATTCTTAAGAAAAGTTTATTCTTCTATCTACTTTTGGTTACATTCACGACACATTTACACATTCGTGGTAGGTATAAGATACACAGCCTAAAGCGATAGTCGGATTTTTAAAAACGCGAGTCGCTAGGTGATGACTTTGAAATTCCATGTTCTTTGCATGACCACGACAAGAAAGGGGAAAAAATCTGATGTGTTGCACTCACATGATTTTCTCTACTCTTGTACAAACTATTTTTACAAAGGCTTATTCTCCATATGCTTCATGCTAATCGAGATGTTAAACGTATTACTAATTATCTTGTAGATGCATTGGTATTTAGCTTCAGTATCTTCCAGAGATGCGACACGATGGTTTTCAAGAAAATCCCCTCCCCAGATTACCCTTTACATGGGAACATTTTTCGAAAATTTTAATGTTCTGAAAAATGGCTCTAACGATTTTGATTAAAACATCATATGTTTAGAATGTTTTCATGACAAATGAAATGTCTATCTCGAATTTTCTGGGAATGTCTCTAAAAGTATTCTTCATTGTGAACGACTTTTGCATAACTGGTAAACCATAACAGATAGACAAAATTTTACTGCAAAAAATGTAGATCGCGTTAAAATACACAATTTATGTCATATACATTTTTTTTGAGTGAACCATTTTCGAGATATTGCTTGTTATTCCCTTAAATTTTCCAATATTTATACTTTTTCTCAAATGGGAATTCGTTATTCATTTTATTTGTCCTGGTAATGCAAAGAGAATGGAATGCGCCACATAGCAACCAGCTCTTAAAATATTTGACTATTGCTTAAAGCCTACCATATTCCCCTTGCATCTACAAGAAAATTAGCAATAAGATTAACATCTCGATTAAGATGAAGCATATGGAGAATAAGCGTATGTAAAAATAGTTTGTACATGAGAAAGTCATGTGCGTGTAACGCATCAGATTTTTTTAATTTAAAAGGCTGTTTGGGGTTTGAAGTTTTCTTGAAAGTCTTCATGCCGCAACGTTGGAAGACGCTGAACTTAAATACAAAGCGGGGTATATAACCGAATTTTGTTTTTGAGTTCTGCTGTTCACAGACACACACCTGAACTTTTTTCTAAAAACGCTTTTATTTGGATTCAGGAAGCTTTAAGACGTCTATTTCCAGTGAAATCGCGGTGAAGTTTTAGGTGGAATGCAATATAATTTCTACTTTCTATAGATAAGAAATAGAAAATATGATAAAAACTGACTGTTTCCGGCTATGGCCTGGCAAACAAGCAACGTTCATTATGCAGATTATTCGAAATGCAGGTCTTGCGTGCTGATATACGTACTGTCTCATCACTGGCCAGTACCTCTTTCCCTGCAAACATTACTGTTCGAAAATTAAATTGAGTTTTATTTATGGACGCTCTTTAACTGCTATTTTCTATACGGGCGTGAAAGCTCTGCTCAAAGACCTCTGTTAGGCTTGAGGTGCTTTTACGTGCCGTAAATCTACGACACGGGACCACCACCTTTACTTCTCTTTCGAAGGAAACCATGCAGGAACTAGAGGCTAGCATAGTCCCCCTATATCACGGAGGACGGATTCATACATCACAGTAGACGGACGTTTATTAGTCTTTTATGTTTTTGAGAATGTTCTGATGTAAACACAATGCATCTGCTTTGGCCTTTGAATTATCCTGCTCGAAATTAGGATATTGCACTGATCAGTGATTCTGATGTCACCTACTTGTGTGTATAACGTGTTAAATGGCACAATGGAATGTCATACCACAATTCTTTCTTGTGAAGCGTTTGGCATTAAGTAATTCTGAGGCGAGTAAGATGCCCTTCTTAATATATCTGCAAGCCGGAGAGAATTTCATCAACGACGGGTGCTGTAGGTATGTCCTTCTTCTTCAGTAAAGGATTAGGCTACTACCTGCACCGGTCTCACATCAAAACAGCGTTTCCTAGGTCTTCCCATTGGCCTCCGTCCTCTTGGTTTATATTCCATTATTTGTTTGGAGATTCTTTCAGGTGTCATTCTTTCCAAACTTCGAAGCCAGTTTTCTCTGTATCTCAGTAGCGTTTCTATAATGGATTCAATATTTAAGTCATTTCATTTGTCTTTAGTAAAACCTTTAACAGATCTTAGGAAACGCATTCGGCTGCTTTGTAATTTACTGATGTCTTTATTTCTTGGCGTCCATATCTCACTACCATATAGTAAGATAGGAAGTGTCATGACGGAATAACATTTTAATTGTGTATCTCTTCTTCTTTTCCTTTGCTTTGTAATTTACTGATGTCTTTATTTCTTGGCGTCCATATCTCACTACCATATAGTAAGATAGGAAGTGTCATGACGGAATAACATTTTAATTGTGTATCTCTTCTTCTTTTCCTTTGCTTTGTAATTTACTGATGTCTTTATTTCTTGGCGTCCATATCTCACTACCATATAGTAAGATAGGAAGTGTCATGACGGAATAACATTTTAATTGTGTATCTCTTCTTCTTTTCCTTTACCCTTTTATTTATTCACATAAAACCATTCTAGCCATATGCAAAAGTGTTAGCTATACCACTAAGATGTCCAAGTTATTTTATATTCGTATTTTAAAATGTTTGTTTAAGGGAATAATTGGTAAGAGCAAGACCTTGCTTATCTTGCCGTGGAAGGAATGTATGAAAAGGTGTAGAAGAGGCAATTAAAGTAAAGAAGTAAAAGAAAGTAAAAGAAAGTAAAAGAAAAGAAGTAAATGCACTTCTTTACTTAGAAGTACTGAAAGAATATTTAGGGAGAGGAACGGTGGAATTCCGCTTAAACACCTCCGTTAATCTGTTGAATGATGCATAGCTACCTGTTATCGACAGGGAGGAGATTGAGGAGGGTTACTAGCCATGACAGAAGGCTTGGCTACAGCCTAGGGGCTAATTGGTGCACATGTTTATTAGAGTATACGGAGCTGTCATCTTAATTTAAATGAAACATTACACAGTTAAGCCTTGTGCAATAAATGTTTCATGCTGTTTTTTACTTTCTCTACTACGTACAGTAAGTAGGGGAAGTATTGTATTCCACCCAAAAAATCGATACCGAGATTTCACCGGAAATATATGTTTTGAGACCTCCTGAATCCAAAAAAAGCATTTTTGGAAACATGTCCGTGTGTGTGTGTGTCTGTGAACAGCATAACTCAGAAACGAACAGTCGAATAAACACCAAACTTGGTATTTAGGTTCAGTATCTTCCAGAGATGCGACAGGAAGGTTTTCAAGAAAATCCCCCTATCCCAGACTACCCTTTACATGGAACATTTTTCGAAAATTTTAATTTTCTCAAAAATGGCTCTAACGATTTTGATTAAAATATCATATGTTTAAGGTAGTGGCGGCGCCGCTCGCCTCCCACCGAGGCGGCCCGGGTTCGATCCCAGGGACCTGCATGTGGGATTTGTGGTGGACGAAGCGGCGTCTGGGCGGGTTTTCTCCGGGTTCTCCGGTTTCCCCCGCCATTCATTCCACCAACTCCTCCATCATCACCTTTCCTTTCATCCGTTTCAACAACATTTCGTTTCATCTACTTCCTTCATCCCATACCAGGCATCGGGCTGATCACCCATCCTGGATGTTCTGTCTGATCCATGAGTGTCTGCTCATCGACGGGCCTCTGACCCCGGGCACCCGCTTTTAAGTCCTGGGGGGTGTAAGTCCTACATACGAGGAGGGTAAACAGATAATGAATGAATGAAAAATGTTTAAGATATTTTCATGACAAATAAAATGAATATCTTGAATTTTCTGGGAATGTCTCCAAAAGTATTCTTCATTGCGAACGACTTTTGTATAACTGGTAAACCATAAGAACAGACAAAATTTTACTACACAAAAACTGTAGATCGCGTTAAAATACACAATTTATGTCATACACATTTTTTGTTGTTGAGTGAACCATTTTCGAGATATTGCTTGTTATTCCCTAAACTTTTTCAATACTTAATTTCTCAAATGTGAATTCCTTATTCATTTTTTGTCTTGGATATGCAAAGAGTATTAATCTGTGGCAAAGAGAATGGTGCTGCACATAGCAACCAGCTATTAAGGGATATGGCTATGCTTCAAGGATACTGTATTTTATATTGCCCTTGCAAATATAAAACAAGGAGAACATAGTACGTCTTAAGCGATAATCAAATATTTTTAGAACTGGTCGCTATGTGTAAAATTTAATTCTCTTTGTATGTGAAAAGATCGTTTCTGCAAACGTTTATCTCGATTTATATGAAATAGATGGAGAATAAGAGTTTGTAAGAATAGTTTGTACAAGAGTAGAGAAATTCATGTGAGTGTAACACATCAGATTTTTTAGTAACAGACAGTAATTATCTGAAAACAAGAATACTTAATGATTTGTAATTTTAACATACAGATTCATTGCATACATCCAGAGAGATTACCTCTACGCCAGGAGAATCATTCTCGAAGGAAATCCAAAAGTTTACCAAGAGTAAGTAGGACGCGGTTTAAATTATAAAGTATGATGACACATTCACATGACCTTCTCTACCCTCTATCTTTTATTAGTGGGTATACAAATTATTCTTATTGAAGCTTATTTTTCTATCTACTTAATTTTAATACAAATAAACCGTTGCAGAATAGCTACATTACACATTCCGTTATAGATACAAAGGGAACAACTATAGTCAAATGTTAAAAACTGGACGTTATATGCTGGCCTTAAAATACCATATTGTTTCCATGCAATCGCGAGAAACAACTGATTGTTGCAACTACATTAAGAGAATAAGCAAGAATTGAATAATTCGAACCATTAATAACGGATGTATCACAAAAGAGAATCTCATTTTTTGTGTAGTACGTTGTCGTCTTCGCTTAACATTTATCAGTTATACAAGATTATACATTTCTTCCAAGTGAAATGGACTTCACATCTATTCGCAGAAAATTCCTGATATAAATTTTATTTACGATGTAAATATCTTTAATATGTGGTATTTTAATCAAAATTGTTACATCCAGTTTTTAGAAAATCAAAATTTTCGAAAAAAATTCCATGCAAAGGGTAGTATGGGGTGGGGGATTTTCTTTAAAATCTTCGTGTCGCATCTTTGGAAGGCACTGAGCGTAAATACTAAGCTTGGTGTTGATCTGACTTTTCGTTTTTGAGCTTGCTGTTAAAGACTCCCAGACACACAGACAGACAGACACACGAACCTTTTTCTAAAATGCTTTTTTTTGGATTTAGGGAGTCTCGAAACATGTATTTCCTGTGAAACCTCGATATCGAAGTTTCGGGTGGAATACAACAATTTCCCTACTTACTATACGTAGTAGATAAAGTAAAAATCGGTTATGAAAGTGCTATATCCGCAGGATCTGCTGAATCACCCGTATTGTGCACTTTAATTTCCGCCCTAGAGCCGAGCCATAAAAGTATAAAATTTACTAATATATTTATTTGAGCTGTGTGGTTTACCACTGCAAGCTTAAGATACAGATGAAAAAATCTGATGTGTTACTCTCACATAACTTCCTCTACTCTTGTACAAACTATTTTTACAAACGCTTATTCTCCATATGCTTCATGATAATCGAGATGTTAATCTTATTGCTAATTTTCTTGTAGATGCAAGGGGAATTGGTAGGCTTTAAGCGATAGTCAAATATTTTAAGAGCTGGTTGCTATGTGGAGTATTCCAATCTCTTTGCATTACCAGGACAAAAAAAATGAATAACGAATTTCCATATGAGAAACTATATAAGTATTGGAAAATTTAAGGGAATAACAAGCAATATCTCGAAAACGGTTCACTCGACAAAAAAATTTATATGACATAAATTGTGTATTTTAGCAGGATCTACATTTTTTGTGTAGTAAAGTTTTGTCTATATCTTATGGTTTACCAGTTACGCAAAAGTCGTTCACAATGAAGAATACATTTGGAGACATTCCCAGAAAATTCGAGATATGCAATTCATTTGCCATAAAATGTTTTAAACTTATGGTATATTATTAAAAATTAAAATTTTCGAAAAATGTTGCATGTAAAGGGTAATCTGGGGTGGGGGATTTTCTTGAAAACCTTCGTGTCGCATCTCTGGAAGATACTGAACCTAAATACCAAGTTTGGTGTTTATCCGATTGTTCGTTTCTGAGTTATGCTGTTCACACACACAGATAGAGAGGCACACAGACAAACACACGGACATGTTTCCAAAAATACTTTTTTTATTCAGGAGGTCTCAAAACATATATCCGGTGAAATCTCGGTATCGAATTTTTGGGTGGAATACAATACTTCCCCTACTTACTATACATAGTAGAGAAAGTAAAAATCGCTGAAATAGGCAGTGGGAAGCAGATATCGGTGTCGCTCAAAATGCCTAAGTCTCAAAAATGATGGCGACGATGACAGTTACGGTTTTAATGTAGTTGGATGGATATTTACTGCGGGGAACACACTTCTTCTAGAAATGTTGCTAAGCTGAGCGGAAGGAAACTGCAATAATACTCCTTTCAGCCAAATGAGCCTTTTCAGCAGAAAACAGAGGACTGCAATCAGTCATTCCAATTACTCCTGCAAATGGATAGCCCGGAAACTTAACAGGAAATGAAAAAGCAGTTGATCAAGGGATGATATACGAATGCAGGTATTACTTCCTTTGGTCTGTTTTAAAGCCTCACTTTTAATTTCTATTTGCAGCACTTTACAGCACAAGGCCTATTTATTTACTGGCAATTAACGGTTAGAGTTCTATGATACCAAAAATAAACTCATTGTTAATATACATGTTGAGGAGTATCAGCAATATATCGTTATTCTGCCCACAAGAAATGTTTGCCTTTGTAATAGAAGTATACAACTTTGCTGAATTATAACTTTAAATGTAAAAGCGAAGCAACAATATTATTACTTGGAAATCAGAAAAAAACGTTTTTGCTCTGTACCAGAGAGACCATGCTAAAGGTAACTATGTAGCTTGAAAAAAAACTTTGTTTAAATAAACCATTTTGCAATACACTTGTTTATTATTGCGGTTTGTGCATATTTATTTTAATGTGTGCTGTCACAATTTAGAGTTTTAAAGCCTTGAAATATATGACCTATTAGCGAAATCTTTCAGCAAAGCAAATAGAAAAGTACATTAAAAATCCTATGTATAAAAACCGTGTTCCTTTATCAGTTCATTATCGTTTATATTCTAAAAAGCCGGATGTGTTACATTCACATGACTTTCTCTACCGTCTATCGCTTACTAGTGGGTATACAATTAATTATTACGAAAGTTTAGTTTGCTATTTACTTAATTTTCATCAAAATAAACCTTTCTGGAAATAGCTGCATGATACACCTCGTTATAAATACAAAGAGAATAGTGATAGTCATAGTCAAGTGTTTAAGAACTGGACGATATATATAGTCCATACTCTTCCTATGGCATCGCGAGAAACACGAGACACCAGGGACTATGCCTCCACGTGACCCTGGGAGGAGGGCGTCGAGTGACACTCCCGCCCTCGAGAGCTCTTCCTGTGGGCCAGCACCTGAATGTTTTAATGCAACCCCCCATTACAGGGCAGAAGTGGATACGTTACTTACGCGTGTCAACCCCAAAAGAGAGGAAGACTACAGAACAACCTCGGTGGGGCCGACAGAAATCTAGCAACTATCTACCGGCTATGGTACCGGAGGATCTTGGGAAACCCTTTCCAATGGGTATCGGGAACCACCACCCCGCCGAGTCCAACGCAATCCAAACGCCAGCCTTATGGATTGGCTTAGACGTTTGGCCCGACGTACTTCTAGTAAAGTCAGAAGTACCAGTAGTACTCAGGGTCCGCATTGCACGCACCGCGGCAGATGAAGGATCAGAGTCCCCTTACGGAGATCACGAGAAACAATTGGATGTCGACAGGACTTCAAAAGAATGGCTAAGTATTGAGCAATATACGGATATCTTAGAAAAGGCTCAAGACACAAAAAAGTTATTTGAAATAAATTGTGTGTTTTAAAGAGATCTACATTTCTTGTGTAGTACGCTTTGGTCTATCACTTAACATTTACCAGTTATATAGCATTATACAAAATTTATTCCGGATGGAAAGGAATTCAGAGGCTATTCCCAGAAAATTCAAGATATAAATTTTATTTCTCATCTAAGCATCTTTAATATATTATATTTTAATCAAAATCGTTAGTGGCATGTTTTAGAAAATAAAATATTTTGAAATTGTTTCATGTAAAGCGTAGTTTAGGGTAGGTGATTTTCTCGAAAATCTGTGTGTCGCATCTTTGGAAGATGCTGAACTTAAATATCAAGTTTGGTGTTTATCCTACTTTTCGTTTTTGAGTTATGCTGTTCACAGTCACACACATATGCACCAGTGTGTTAAAATGCTGTTTTTGGATTCAGGGATCTCAAAACAGTATTTCCGACGAATTATTGGGAGAGAATTTTTGGGTGGAATGCGCTACCTTCTCTACTTACTAGGTACGTGGCAGAGAAAGTAATAATTCATAGAAAACCTTACTATTTCAGCTAATTGTTAGTAATTGTACGGTTTCAATTGATATGCATGACAGAATCACTCATTTTTAGGTAGTGACAGCAGCCAATTGTTGCATAAGTAAGTGGATATATACCTAGTCAATGAAATTACAAAGCATTTGTATGGATATATAGCAAGCAAAAGAACTACCAGTCCACATTTAATTATTCATTTAAATTGTATATAAGTAGTTCAGGTACATTATATGTTATTATATTAATTAGGTTACTTATACGGACACTTAACTAATTATTATTAGGTTAGGTTATTAGAGTATTATTAATTATTAGGTGTCACCTTTTCAGTTAACTAGAAATTTGAACTTTTTCGGGTAAGCGTTGTCTGTTTGTGTGGGGTTTCATGTTTAGAGAACATCTGCGCAGAAGGAAACCAAGATATTTAATTCTTTGTTTAAGTAACTACGCCGAAATCATATTAAAAGGTAACTATTATTAGTTTCAAATGGGAAGAGTTCTGCTCTGCAGCGAATTAGGTGCATTCGCGTGCTCAGCTTAGCCGCCTCGTTACCCCCACTCTTTCATATTTCCCTCTCACTCACACATCGGCCTGGCGCTACAATGGTCCACGTAAAGCAACCCAAACTGAATTTTCTAAACTTTTGTAATTCTCCTGGTGTTTAAATTCATAATTGGGTATATATTCGCATGTTACGTACATATTTTTTAAGTGTTATATAATTATAGTTTATGAATTACCTGTGCTTTTAATCTAATGGAACTGCCAGTGGCCTATCCGTATCGCTGTCATCAGTTACGTGAAGAGGAAATTCGTCTCTGTCACTGTCTTCATCGTCCGAGTCTTGCAAATTTATGATGATAGGTTCCAAAATATCTTCACGTCCTATTTCTTTCCAAAAGTCGTCTTCTGGTAGTTTTTCTGCATGTCTCACGCAGGCTTCCCAGTCTTGTTGAGTTACCTTGTCAATTTCTTCGTGAATAAGACGTTCAACGTCAGTCAGTTTAAAAGTGTTATTTCTGTTCGTTTTATTTGAGCCCATACTAACTCAATTGAATTATACTGGCAGTGATAAGGGGGGAGGCGGATTACCTCGTGTCCCATTTCCATTGCAAGTTGATCCAGCTGATACACTTTTTCCTGGTTTTTAAACGGAAGTACTCGTTGCAGTAACTCATTTTTAGTTTCTGTTGCCGAAAATTCAACCCCCTCTTTTTGCAACCATTCAACAATTTAGTTCTTTCTATTGGCAGTATTCGGTACTTTGTCTTTAATAACCGAATGATATGGTGCATTATCCATTATAATTATGCTTCCCTCTTCTAAATAATTTAGGAATCTGTTCAAAAAGCATTCTTTAAACGTATCAGCTGTCATCTCTTCATGATAATCTGAGGTGGTTTTGGACAGAAAAATCCATTTGCTTTCAGGTACAAATACTGTCTTAGCGGACCCTACATGACAAATGATAAGTCGACTGCCTTTTCCAACAGGTACCTTCAGGCCACCCTTTTTTGAGGAATTTTGAGTGTGGTTTTTATTTATCCATGTCTCGTCTAAGTAAAATATAGGTCTTGTATCGTCAGAATTTCGAATTTCGTGCATTTTGCGTAAGAATTTTATTCTTGCCGCAACAATGTCACTCCTCTCCATTAAAAATTGTCGCCCATCATTTGTCTTTCTGTACCTGAACCCTAATCCTCTCAAAATTCTATAAGTAGATGAATTTGAACCAGTGTACGATATTTTAGTTCTAAGGGCACAAGTTATTTTCTGTATTGTTGGGAATTCACCTTGGTCATAAAACTCGAACACAGTCCTGCGTATAACGTCCTTGTCAAAGTCAGTTAAATTTGTAATCCTCTTCGGAGGTCCAATGTGTTTTCTGGGCGATACAAACACTGGAGCACCACTGGGAACAGATTTTCTTGCCTCTCCGCAAATGCGAGACCCACTTGCTTTACCGACACCACACGCTTTAGCAGTAAGCTGTTCAGGATTTTTGAAATCAAGTTGATTTCTGCGTTCCTCATTGATGCATTTTTTAAAAAAACGAGTAGACCCTAAATATAGTACTTCGAGCCTGATTTCGCAATACCTGCCTGCCACTAAATTCACCACAATAAGCCATTGCACTATTTTACTCTTGCTGCTTGCTCTCTGAACAACAACTGCATACTGATATTAACTGTGTAGGGTAAATAAACTCCAACCCAGATTTAGAAACAACATACAATAATAAACATGTGACGGCTCACGTTCTGCAGATTCAGCATTCTACAGGTAACACATGTGAGCTGTGTGGGCTGTTTGCTCTCTCTCAGCTTTAACAAACGCCCTGGTTTTTCAACATGATTCTTTATCACCATCACGTCAGTAGTTCTGTATAATTACAAATATATATATATATATACACATACATAATGTATACAATAATGCATACATACAAATAATGTGACTATTACAGTGCTTAAGTGGTTATGATATAACACATGGATATGTTTATTCGTTTGTATTATGAAAACTATTTGAGCTAAAAATATGTGGTTTTTATGGTTGCTTACGAAAATTACTCCCTACCTTCTAGTGGGTTACTTTTTGCAAAATTTGAATTTTGTCTTAGCGCAAATTATTTTTATTAGAAACAGATTCGCTTAGCGCGTCACGCTTAGCTTATGGCGAATGCAATATGACAACACAGCGGAACTCCGATTGGTTGCCGCTCTGGCCGCGCTCAAGGACAAACATCATCCCATTTGAAAATCACAGTAGAAGTTGTTCTTCATACTACTCCAGTACATCAAATTGAAAATTTTAATAACATACATATATTATACAAAATTGAGCCCAGAACACGGGTTAGTGCTTAATTTAACACTTAAAGTGCATCCAGGTTATAGTGAAGAACGAAGATGATTTGTTGTTGTATTAGTTATTTGCCTCACGCTTGGGCGCCAATTTGAAGAATGTTGTTTGCTGCTGCTACGTATGGTAAACAGTTTCTGGTAGCCTTTTCCCCAAGTTTAAAAAATATTAACTTTGTAATTTGACTGTTTCTTTAAATATTATATATTTATGTTTGCCTCGGCTGCATCAGTATTTATTTTAGAGACATGGATGTCTTGGCAGGGTTGTGGTGCGACAAGAATGTAGGCTTAATTATAATTTTACTTCACTCCTTTTATTAATGTTTGACACGATTTAAATAACACTTTACTGATAAAGATAGAGAGAGCTGTGAAATGTTTTTATTAAATACTTGCACTTTTTAATACGTAAACCATTTTTGTCTCACACAAAATACGTATAAAATATCTCGAGGACGTATCTCACGTCTGGTTAGGAACACGGTCTAATAGTAACTGACTTCTGAATTTGTAAATTTTTCTCCTTTTCAATTTCTGATTGGCTAATCCTAGTCTATTAGAATACCTTCATTTAACTAAAGGTATTTTTATAAACTGTCACTAAAATTATATTATTGCTTCCAAGAATCACAAATAACATTTAATCTTTCTAATTCATTTTGCCTCAAGGTTACCTCATTGTTACCTCATTATTAGCAACTTTTAACTTATTATTTCACAGCTCCTACATTATTAAATTACGTAATACATTCACATAACATTATTGAACATGTACACAATAATATAAACATATAAAATGACTATAATATGCACTTTTTATATGTTGTTACATACACATATTGCTTTAATTAGGGCTGTTATTGAATTTATGTTTATTATATAATTTGTCTAAAATCATTTAAGTGTTAAAATACTGCCTCAATAGTTATAACAAGTAAGCGATTATGACGGAGAAGGAATGCGATGACCAAATCTTTGCACCAAAGAAAACAATATTACAGAGCAATATACAGGAGTGGACCATTTAAGTTAAGACTACAATATCTTCACAACTAAGCGTTTTAGAAAGAAACGTCTTTATTAAAGTTGCTTGATGTTTTGGGGAAAAGTAAATGCCATTAGGTCGTGTTTTGTTTGGTGGACATTATGACAGTCATTTTAGGGTCAATTTAAATGGGAACCTACAATTGAGGTAAAATTAAATTGACCCTAAAACGACTATCAGAACGTCCTCCAAATAAAACACGACTAATGACATTTACTTCCCCCCACAATATCAAGCAACTTCTACTCAAGTCATTTATTTCTACAACGCTTGTTTTGGAGATATTGTACAGAATTGGCATAAACGGTCCACCTGTATACTTATGATATGACAATTGCTCATAATACTAGCAGAAGACGAAATAGTGCGTCTTTTGTAAATAGGTTATCTGGTGATTTCTCTAGTTATATATCTAGTGAACTCAAGTTAGAACGACATTACCATCTTTGTTTTTCAGTAACCTGAGTTAGGCTGTGTTCATCACAACAGTAGTATGGAGCAAAACCTCCTCTAAAAGATAGGATAAAGTTTATCCCTTTATCCACTGTGATTTCTTTTTACTTTCCCTACTACGTATAGAAGCAGGGGAAGTATTGTATTCAACCCAAAAGTTCGACACCAGATTTCACCGGAAATACATGTTTTGAGACTCCCTGAATCCAAAAAAAGCATTTTTGGAAACATGTCCGTGTGTGTCTGTGTGTGTGTGCGTGTGTTTGTGTGTCTGTGAACAGCATAACTCAGAAACGAACAGTCGGATAAATACCAAACTTGGTATTTAGGTTCAGTATCTTCCAGAGATGCGACACGAAGGTTTTCAAGAAAATCCGCCCACCCCAGATTACCCTTTACATGGAATATTTTTCGAAAATTTTAATTTTCTCAAAAATGACTAACCATTTTGATTAAAATATCGTATATTTAAGATATTTTCATGACAAATGAAATGCATATCTCGAATTTTCTGGGAATATCTCTAAAAGTATTCTTCATTGTGAACGACTTTTGCTTAACTGGTAAGCCATTAGAGATAGACAAAGTTTTACTACACAAAAAATGTAGATCGCGATAAAATACACAATTTATCATATACATTGTTTTTGTTGAGTGAATATTTTTCGAGATATTGCATGTTATTCCTTTAAATTTGCCAATACTTATACTTTTTCTCAAATGGAAATTCGTTAAAGAGAATGAAATGCGCCACATAGCAGTCAGCTCTTAAAAGATTTGACTTTCGAATACCCAAGCATTTTGGGTATTCGAAACCTTCACTCATTCCAAAATGGCGTTCCGAGACAACATTTTTTTCCATGTCATGGAGCATCAAGCTCACGTCTAAATCCTCTCTGCACACCCACTATTGATCGGCACTCAAAAAATGTCCTCACTGCAAAAAAACGCGATGTTAAGCACCCCAGTTATCCATTTTGTCTGTAGCTATTCTGCTGATGAAAATGAAAACAAAAGAAGAAGCCTTGGCATCCCAATTTTTACTCCAAACATCAAATAGCAGAAAGCACTGGGATGACTGTCTTGTTGCTGTGCGTCGTCATGTGCAGATTAGAAGTGAACCAGTGAACCTTGGCTACAATCAAAACAGACAAACATTAAAGCAATGTTATGAACGTTAAATAGCCACTGAGGTTTCTGTTTAGTGAGAATTATCCTTCAAGTATGGAAAGGCTGAATCAGATTCGAAGAATTACAGACAACAACCATTTGAACCATCAATTTTAAGATTTCTGTGCGGATACTCCTGCTAACACGAGATACATTATTAAAAAGTCTGATGCTTAATACTCAGATGACTATTTATATCCATTGTTAACCCCTATATAAACTAATATTTTTCATAGAAAAAATTCTTTTTCGCTTCATTTGCGAATGGTGTTTGCCTAGAAATGATATCGAATTAAGCAACAGGGCCATGCAACATACAGTATGCAGAAACAACATTCAAATGTTGATATCGTGTGTCGCAGTAAAAGCCATGCAAAGTGTCGCAATAGCTCACGCGCTTCAAAACTGGTAAATATATTGTTGCGGTTCATTTGTGTTGACATTGTTATATTAGTAATATACTCGTACATTTTTGGAAGATTAATTATACTTGAAATAAGAGCTGAAGCTTTCCTGGCGGCGAACATGTTCTAGACGTTCTCGGGCTTCAAGCCAGGTGAGGTGATGTTGGTACATCGACGTTTCGGGAGCGTGCATCGCTCCCATCATCAGGATGCTGAATGACTAGATTTTTTTTTCGAGTGGAGGAGAAAATGGTTTAATCGCTGACCTCAGTCCCGATGGGAGTCGCGATTGAGAGTGTGGGACTCACCAGTAGTCGGCATTTCCGACTGGAAACTCCTCCACCGGATGGAAAAAGGAAGAAAGAAAAGTGGAATGGCGTGGCATTTTGCGGTTCCGCATAGCACCCGCGTTAGTATGTGAAGGATGTTGGCTGCCCCCCTGTGGGCGGGAGCGGGTAAAGGTAGTTACTAGGTTGCAGCCATGAAACCTGACTGCAACACTAGTGGAAATGGCGAGGGTTTAGAAGAGAATGGAAGTTTAGGAATGAGGAGAGTACTGATGCTGCTGCTGTTGTTGCTGGTTGAACTCCTTACATTGCTGCAAGAAGTTCGCGACACTCTTCGGGTTCTTCTTCAGCCTGGGACCAAGAGATGAGACCCGGATGGCTCCGGTGATGGCTGTGAGTCTGGATGAAGTGCCAGGAAAACCTGTTGAGCAGCTGATCAGCTGATGTGGTTTGAAGATCCCTGATGAGTTCCTCCAGGGATGTCAGCTTCGTCGTCATGTTCAGGAACTCCGCGTGGAGATCCTGAACGGCGTCACGTAGGCCTTGGATTTCCTCAATGATCGGCGTTAGTGATGGTGCTGGTGTCGGCGCTGGTGATGGTGCTGGTGTCAGCGGCTGTAAAGCTGTCACTGGCTGCGGCGTAGGTGCTGGCGGCATCGGTGATGCCTTCCTGCGGGGATGCAGGGGGCGGAGCGCCTGGCAGGTGAAGTGCGTTGACTCTCCACAGGTTGCGCAGTAGCGACGGCGCAGGTCGTGCTGGGTACACGATGAGGTGGTGCAGACGGAACTACAGTAGTGGCATCTGGGTTGTGCTGAGCAGGTTGTCTTCTCGTGCCCGTAGGCACAGCAGCGCCTGCAGGGGACCTGGCGTTCTACTCGGCTAACCTCGATGCGTAAGCACCGCCCTAACAAGGGCAGGCCCACCCTCAAGGCAGCTTCGTCAGGAATGGCCTAATATATATATATATATATATATATATATATATATATATATATATATACTTATTTGCCTGGTGGCTAGCACGGATCTCGATGAAAACACGAGGCGATCCTGCTGGGTTCGCGGGGATGGACCTCGTGAGAACCCACTGCTCTGGATATTGTTTTTTGTGTCTGGTTTTGTGTTTCTGAGCCTCTCTATTTCAATTTTGATGACCGGTTTCAATGCGGGACTGAACTGTAGCCCAGCGTCGTGGTTCAGCGTGCTCTTCTCGGAAGAAATATCCAGCGCCTCCTTGATTCTGCGCTCCCAGTAGCCGTCACATTTGGCCAAGATGGTTGTGTCGCGGAAGTTAGCTCTGTGGTCCATTTCAAAACAGTGTTCTGCCAAACCAGACTTCTCAGGCTGCATCAAACGGATGGTTCTATCATGCTCCTTGACCCTGCTGGTTATGGTTCTGCCGGTTTGTCCAATATATGGGACCCCGCACTCACAGGGAATGCGGTACACTCCCGGTACATTGAGCCCAAGCTGGTCTTTCACTGTTCAAGAATTTTTTAATTTTCCGAGGTGGTTTGTGAATTGTCCTGATGTGTTTCGTCAATATGCTGCTGATTCTGCCGGAAAGGTTGCCGGTGTATGGGATGCAGGTTGTGGCGGTATACTTTACAAGTCATGAAACATCGGGCTACCATAGGGTAAGGCGAGTATGAACACGGAAATAGCTGCGTCAGAAATCGTTCACCCCCGAGCCATTGCCCGGCATATAGTTGAGTTGCAGCAAGGACATTCAACTGAATAATGGCGTATTGGTGATTTCTATCAGATTTTGTTTACAAACCGCTGGTTTTGTACCCTCGTGGCTGATTCGGTTACAGTTGCTAAACGAATCCACGTCGGTCGTTCTCTTGTGACAACATGGTCTAACAGTGTCTTTTACAATGTGATAACAATCGAGCACGGCACGATCACTGTAGGTAAGCATACCTTCTATTTTATTTGTTTGTATTCTCCTTTCCGGCCCTGTGCCACACTTTATAATAAATTATTTATTTTTATAGACACGTGGGCTATGTTTAGGACCACCCTGGTCATACCTGCGTTTTTTCCATGTCATGTAGTATTCGGTGTAGGAACCCTTAGTCCCTCTGGATTCGTAGTTTCGAACACCTGAGTTAGAAGTGGGTGTAGGAGACGCACAGGTTTCCTGTCAGATGTGGGCACTAGTCACATCCCTTGCATCCTCTGATCTACCCCTCCAAATATGTCCGTGACATAATTGCTGGAGGGCCTGTTTTGAGCGCCTATCAACTCCTATGCTTTCATCCCCGAATTCTGACTGTAACTATTGGTAGATGCGCCTCTTTGAGAGCCCGCCGTCACCATCCAAATATCCCCTATCTGACCGTGTCAATATGAGCGATCCAAAGAAAATTTCAAAACCAATGCTTGATATAATTTTTTAATCAGTCCTACGTGTTTTTCTATCGCAAGAAACGTGTTCTTTCTCTCTCGTGTGATTTTCCTGTTGTGCAAAATTGAATCAGAATGAAGAGAACTTCTCTTGTTATTCGCACGAAGTTCCGAATTTATATTTTGTTTTTTCACGTCAGTCATTTAAACATATAACATTTTAATACAAAACAATTAGAGTCCTTCTTGAGCAAATAAAATATAACGAATGCTTTTCTGTTTAAAACTTTGGTTAGAGTAAAAGAAATTTCATAAAAATAATTGTTGGTATCCTAGAAATATACTGAATACATACCAAGTTTTCATGAAAATAATTGCTTGTATCCTAGAAATATACTGAATACACACCAAGTTTGGTATGCATCAGATTATTCATTTTTTAATTGTGCTGTTTTCTCTCTCTCACTCACACACACACACACACACACACACACACACGACGGTCCATCGAACGAGTTTTGGTTACTAATTTGTATTATTCGTGTCTTCGATCACAAATGTGCTCGTGTATACGGGCGAGTTGAGGTATGCTAGAGTTCGAACGGTGTCTCGCTCTCAGTCCATTCTGTATGGTACACGGAATGAGTTGGTGCATCATTTTCCTGTTTGAACGCCCAGGGACCAGACGCAAGAGGAGGCTACACTACACTAGCTGTTGGTTACACTAGCGTTGTTACCGCAGCCTAAGTTCGTATATGGAATTGAGTGATAAGTGGAAATGTGTTCTTAAAATTAAATGAATGAGTTTATCAGCGTTGTGTGGGAACGCTTCAATATTATTATTATTATTATTATTATTATTATTATTATTATTATTGAGAAAACGACGTTATAATACTAATCATATTTTAATAATAACAATAATAACAGTTGGTGTTTTAGGTTTACTTTTGAACAAATTCTCTCCGATTTTATTCTTGTATTATATGAGATTTCGTATTGTAAAGCATAAAGTTGCTCTCAAATATCTTTAGTTTTCCATTAGAGATTTTTACCATTGTTGAGTTTATTCTCAAGTTAGTTTACAAAACGCCATTTTCAATGCAATAATAGTAATTTACGATACTTATACCGTATCGTATTATATTACAAATTGAGATTGGAGGATTGACAAACGAGGCTGCAGGCCGAGTTTGATAACCAATTGAGTATTGTAATATCTAGTTACGAATATGTATCGAACGTTTTATCTACTTTAGTTACGTAATATCGATTTTTTTCATTTACTTTAGTAAATTACATTTTTATTTCAGATGTAGTATTAGGAATCACTGAAACAGTACACTACATTGATACATAGTTGATATGTGTGTGTAGTGGGCCATGCGTGGTTTGATAAACGATTTGTTTGTTAGGTTTTTGTTTAAAACAGAAGAACACGAGCACTAGGTGTATTAAATAAACTTTGAAAATGGGTTCTGACGAATATATTACAAATGCAGCTAATTCTGTTATAGATAGTTTAATTCCTAATAATCCCTCCTTTATAATTACCAGTAAATAATATTTTATTATTTATGTATGGTTTACAATACGCAATCAATTTCTTGATAAGAATTACATTACGAAAATCGTTGCGTAATAAAAGCTTCATTACGAAACATTAACAGATTTACTAACCTTCATTTGTTGTAAAGGTTAGTAGTAACATTATTCACTTAAGGATATATGTACAGTTTCTTGAATGTAAAGAACAATCATTTAATTTGTTTATTAATATAGTTCGTAATGTTCATTTAACCAAATCTATATACTCGTAACTGAGTTGCTTTTTCCTCTCACACAAATTCTGACTAAAATTGTATGTAACACTTGTATGATATTTTATGTAGTATGTTTTGCTTAGGGGTAATGGTACTAGAAAAGTTATAAAATGGAATTTGTGTATCCTAATGTAATCAAAAACAACACCGCCTGACAACAGCGCTATGACGTGATCTGTCGAACGAGCGAATACTCGAACAAGCAAATTCTCATTTCCCACGAGAGTGCATATAAAACATAAGCTCGACCACAGTTCGGTATATTCGTTGCTGCTTTTCGAATGAGTTGGATTCGAAGAAACGAGCGAGTCTCTATGTACCTTATCAAACCAACAAGCGTATGTCCTTGACAGCTTTAAAATGCACACACACGAACTTACGTACGCGCGCCTGCGCCTGTGAACTCCTCCATTATTTTGCTGTGTACTTTAAAAAACCTTTACAGCGAGAGAATTTACCTTATAAGACGACTAGAAACACTAAGTACATTTTTAAGTCGCTTTATGCCGCTGGAAGTGTGGAAATTAGGACTTCAAATCACAATTAATAATATGAATCTGTATGCGCTGTAATTCGTAGCTTATTTTACACGGTATTTTTCCTTCATATCTCGCAATATTATTGAACACACTAATCGGACTGAGGGATTTTAAAGACTGGGCTTGCAAGGTTTTAGATTTACACAAAAAATATAAATGTTTTCCAGAGGCTTTGCGAAAGCCAAAGCAGCTTACTGCAAGCGTTCGGGAGTTCTATAGGGTAAGTGAAATAATCATTTGAATTCAAGCCTTTGCGTTGTTGATAGATCTGCATGTACATAAAAAAGAGTTTAATAGTATTTTGTTCAATATTGGTATAAACATGCATCGCATTTTTTTTCTAAATAGATAAGATATTGCGGTATAGGGTATAAAACGTAGGGGGATATCTCGCGCACTGCGACTTGCAAAGCTCTATTGTGGCTAGCAATTTCCAGAAGGAAGGGATGAAGTGAAGGAACCACAGGAGACTACAGATGCACGGAAGTCTTTAATAGTTCCAGGCTCGAAGACCCGTCCCACTGCTGGAGCTGCCTAGATAGGACGATGAACAACCCATCGATCAAGCAGCCCTCCAGTGTCTACGAAGAGTACTCTTTCCTTTAAGAAGCATCTGTGCCAACTGTCTAGCACCGCCAAACGCCATGAAACCTATAAGCACACTGAGAAGAAAAGAGAAAGAAAGGGAAATGATGGAAAGGAAATCGGATGGATGAGGAATTCCCCCAGAATTCGCCTACCGACCAGATAAAACCACGAAAATCCCAAGATCGGAGTGGACGGTCGACGGCAATCGAACCTAGGACCTCACGAATGCGAGCCTTACATGTTGCCGCGAAGCCAGCTGCTCGATTGAAGTAAATAGATATCATCTCCTACAAGAAACTGTTGAAAGGTGTTAGTTCAATACTCCGTGGACACGAAATTTGTTTAATTCCACAGGGCCTGGAATTTGCAAACCTGGGGAAGATATAGCACCCACATCCTCAGGTCGCATGTAGAAACGTCTGAAGGAATATACTAATCATTTTCTTATATCTTATATTTCTCAGGTAACCAAATATGTCGAATGTTAAACCATAGGCTTATGAAATTCAAATCGACAACCTCCGAGTTTGATACATGGCCATACGAGTTTAATTCGTGCACCACATGGCTTTTCCCATACTCAAAAGTGTTAAATATCGTGGAAAGAACTATTTCGCAGGAGCTAGAAATTGGAAAGAAGCACCGCCACATAGGTTAACAATTTATTATAAAGTTTTGCATTTGTTAACAATTCCATCATCAACTTGCTTTAATATTTTAAAAGTTTTGTAATTTTGAAATAATATGCCCGGAGGCGACAATGTTATATACTCTTTAACCTTTTTACAATTTAAGTTGCCCTAAAAATCGAGAATATTTCTCAAACAAGGAATAATACAATGCAATGTTACACAATCTAAAAAATATATAAATGCTTCTCCCATAAATGTGAACTTAAAAACACCAAGAGTAAAAAGGTTAAATTTTGCAGCTCACCAAAAAGTTGAAAATAATTTAGAAACGCCAAAAGGTTACTCTTGATGGTTTAAGCCAAATCTCGCCGTCACGAAATCAGAATAAGAGTCTGGGTGTTATCAACTCGGTCCCTGAACGAAGAGTGTCTCTGCTGCCTGCTCAGGAGTTGCTAAAGTTGACCACGAGCGTGATGGCACCACTGCCGTCAGTGACGGGAAGCAAACTAGCCAATGGTAACTGCACGACGCTTTGAGTTGTGGAGTGATAAATTACGTCATGCATCGCGATATCTTCCTCGAAGCTTCGGATGTTCACTGTTTCTCTCGATGACCCACGTCATCATTTCCAAAGCATTGGGCCGTTCTTGAGCTGGTTGCATAAGTCATGACCAAGGGGAGGGGGAAAACGGCAGATTTGAAAACTGCTAAAATGATCTTTAGAAGAGAATTTCATTTTTAATTACCATTCAGCTCAACGATTTGAAATGCCTGTTTGCTAATATCCATGATCTTATGAAGTAAGGTATAAAGGACATCCTTTAGTAAAGATGAGGGGTGTGTGCGTCTTGTCATCAGTGGCGTGTGCACAGGTGTTATACAGCGGTATGCCCAGTATCTGCGTTGATTTCTGACGTACACAAACCACCAGAGGCGTACAGCCTGAAAATCATAATTGCAATATTCTGTTAAGGTCTAGCAGGTGATTATATACAAATATGAGGGATAAATTGAAACATTAGTAAAGTTAGAAGAAGAAACTTGCCTTTATGATTCACCCATAGTTTCAGAATCATCACAAGCTGAATTGTACTGTACTACTATAGACATTCTTAAACTATCGAATGACAAACGTCGATCACTTAAACAGTTTTTGAACTGCGAGAAGATTTTTTCAACGTCACAGGACGTTAACGGTGCAGATGTCAAGTGTACTATGCTATCGTCTGATGATTTTGTATCCATTTTGTTACAAATTGTAAAATAACCCTTGTTACTTTCTCTACCACGTATTTTGTAGGTAGAGAAGGTATTGCATTCCACCCAAAAATTCGATACCAAGATTTCACCGAAAATATATGAATTCACTTGAATCAAAAAACAAGAATTTTTAGGAATGAGTCTGTGTGTGTTTGTATGTTTGTGCGTGTGTGTGTGTGTGTGTGTGTGTGTGTGTGTGTGTGTGTGTGTGGTGCTGTGAACAGCCAAACTCAAAACTAAAATTAGGATAGATACCATCGTCGGTATTTAGGTTCAGTACCTTCGAAAGATGCGAAACCAAGATTTGTAAGAAAATCTCCCCCACCCTGAACTACCTTTTACATGGAACAGTTTCGAAACTTTTTATTTTCCCAAAAAATGCTAACTATTTTGATTAAATACCATACATTAAAGATATTTACGTCTGGAATTTTCTGGGAACAGCCTGTGAAGTCCACTTAATTCGGAAGAGATGCTCTATAATCTTGTATAACTGGTAAACGTTAAGCAATAGACGAAAGTATACTACATAAAAAGTGTAGAACTCTTTAAAATACACAATTTTTTTACAAATGACGTTTTTGTGGCATCTGCCATTTTCGAGATATCCGCTTTAAGTGTTTCGAATTTTTCAATAATTTTGGCATTCTATTCAAGTCTTTTCTTTATTCATTTATTGCTCGCGATTGCATCCAAAGTGCATGAAATTTTGAGGCCAGTACATAGTATCCAGTTCTTAATCATTTGACTAACGCTATTTAATTCCTTTATATATATACTTAAGGAAATGTGTAATGCAGCTATTTCCGGGAAGTTTTATCTCGATTAAAATGAACAAGATAAGGTTCTGGAGGTCCTTGTTTTATCTTTTGTGACACCTCTTCCATTATTGTTATGCCCTTGGTTATTTTCGACTTCTTGTTGCACTCTTTTGGGTGCACTGCGCGTCAACATGTATTTGTTCCCGCGCACAAACCCCTCATCTCCATTAGAAATGGCTATAAATTTTAAATAATTGGTTACAAAGTTGTTACAGTAATTAAATGTACCACCTGCAAATTCTTTTCTGACTGGCATAGACTGGCATCCTCCAAACAAATTTTAGACCATCACGGCATCTCAAAGGAACCTGATGTTACACTCACATGACTTTCTCTACTCTTGTACAAGCTATTTTTACAAACGCTTAATCTCCATCTGCTTCAAGTTAATCAAGATAAAGTTTTGCAGAAACTTTAAGCGACAGTCAAATCTTTTAAGAGCTGGTTGCTATGTGGATCATTTCATTCTCTTTGCATGTCCAGGACATAAAAAAACGAATAACGAATTCCCATTTGAGCAAAAGTATAAGTTTTGGAAAATTCAAACAAATAACAATGAATATCTCGGGAATGGTTCATTTGACCCCCCTCCAAAAAAAGCGCGACATAAACTGTGTGTTTTAACGAGATCTACAATTTTGATGTAATAGAATTTTGCCTATCTCTTACGCTTTACCAGTTATGCGAGTCATTCAGAATGAAGAGGACTTTTGGGGACATTCCCTGAAAATTCAAGAATTACATTTCATTTGCCATAAAATATCTTAAACATACGATATTTTAATAAAAATCGTTAGAGCCATTTTTGAGAAAATCAAAATTTTCGAAAAGTGTTCCATGCAATGGGTGGTCTGGGGTGGAGGGATTTTCTTCCAAATCTTCTTGTCTCATTCTTGGAAGATACTAAACTCAAATACCAAGTTTGGTATTTATCAGAATTTTTATTTTTGAGTTATGGTGTTCACAGACAGACACACACACACACATACACACACAGAGAATGCTTTATTTAGATTCAGGGTACATAAAAACACGTATTTCCGGTGAAAACATGTATTTCTCTGTATGAAATTTTTTGATGGAATGCAGTACTTCCCTTACTTACTGTACGTAGTAAAGAAAGTGGAAATCAAGAATTTTCTTTCTACATCTGCTAGGAACGTTCCAGAGAGCTCTTTCCATAGGATTCGCAATGGATCATAGCTTTGGGGATTCTATGGGATCTCATTTGTCTTAAATGTCTCATCCAGTTGTCTGATAGGTGCTTATAAAATGGAGAACAGACTTCAAAGTTCTTCCATTATAACTTCATTTCGTGTATGATCCCATCTTGTATATCCTGCTGTAGTTCTCGCTTACTGTTATTCTGCTTTCATCCACCATCTTAATGTCCATGCTTCACTACCATAACACAGCACTCGTCTTACTAATGTTTTATACAGACGTAAACTTGTGCTTTTCTTCACTAGGGAAGGTTTCATTTGTTTTGTTGATTATTCCTACAGTTTTGGAACGCCTTACAATTTTATACTTTATATCTGCACGATCTTTCAGTGTTAGATTATAGCCTAAATATGTGAAGATACGAGGGGCACTACTTATATTTTGAGCCTAATAATTAAAACAAATTAATTTCTGATTTAAAACTGCTTTACTGTTTTTCAAAATATTCTCCTTTATGATCAATACACTTTTGCATCCATTTGAAATATTTGTTAAAGCATTTATTCCAGTCTTCTTGAGACACCTCCAAAACATGGTTTTTGAAGGCATCAACGGCTTCTTCTGCCAACGAAAATCGTTGTCCACGCAATTTATTCTTGATGTTCGGGAACAAAAATAAGTCACTGGGTGCCACATCAGGGCTGTATGGCGGATGACCCATCAATTCGATTTTTTGAGCCTTCAAATACTCTGTTGTTAGACGAGATATGTGTGTGCTCGCATTGTCTTGATGAAGAACGATCCTACGGTTCTTGTTGGTTTTCCTTACTTCACCGAACACTTCCGACAAACAAATGGCTGTGTACCATTCGGCATTGACCGTTTTACATTCCTATAAAGGCACTGTTGTCACATGGCCAGTTTTGCTGAAAAAGCAGACGACCATTTGCTTCGAAGTGCTTGGAGTGTGAACAACTTTTATTGGATTTGCTTCATCTTGAAACACCCATACAGTTGACTGATCCATGATTCGTCACCTGTTACAATCTTATGTACGTGTTTTGAGGCACCGTCATTGTATTTCTTGAGCATTTTTGTACACCAATCGACACGAGCATCTTTTTGAGATTGCGTCAAATTATGTGAGATCCAACGAGAGCGAACCTTTTTCACGGCTAAATAAGCATGCAATATTTTAAATATGTTGGTGTAACTAATGCCTAGGGTTGCCTCAATCTCACAATATGTCGCATGATGATCTTTCAGTATTAGTTTTTGCACAGCATCAATGTTTTCTGGCACAACAACTGATTTTGGACGACCTTCACGAACTTCATCATTGAGCGAACGGCGACCACGATTAAATTCGTTATACCAGCGTTTCACAGTGGCAAAGGATAGAGCTTCGTCGCCAAATGTGGAAGTTAGTTGATCGATGCACTCTTGTCTTGATAATCCACGTCGAAAGTCGTAATAAATCATTGCACGAACATTTTCACGAGTTAATTCCATGTTTTTGTTGACACACAATTTTCAAGTTAGTGTAAACAAAACAAATGACGCTCTATTGACAAAATGTTTGAAGTAAATTATGGTCAAAAATGTCAAACATTCCATTGGAAACGTCAGATGGCACCTACAACATTCAGGGTTGCCAAGGCTCAAAATATAAATGGTACCCCTCGTATTTACTCTCTCTAAAAGTTTACTGTAGACAGGGTATTTCCCATAAAAGGCCATAATAAAACATTTGCTTTCTCTGTATTTATTTTAATGTTACATCTTTCCCACCGAGTTTAGGATATCAAAAGTCAAACTACTGTATTTACTGTATTATTAACTAACAGAAATATTTCTCCTTGATAGGTTAGTGTGGGCAGAGATGCTTAAATTTAGATATGAGCTTTTTGTGCTTTGACGAGTTATAATTAGCTTTCATCTTGCAGTGTACATATTTCACTTAATGGAAGAGAGATGTGAGCTGTCATTCCTTCTGCCAGTGTATTATCCAGTTCGTTTCATAATGCTTTCTTCGAACTAACGAACATGTTATCCATTGCTTTTCGGTTCAGTGTTGTCGATAATGTATCTCGTTTTAACTTTGTTGGGTCAGAAGTGGATGGGTACGCCCAATATTCTTTTGACATGCTATATTATCGTCTCAAGCTGTGTATACACTGGCTGGGGACTTGAAATCTGCTCTGTGTTTCCATTTATTTTCCTCACTGAAAATTTCACATGAAAACAACACTCAAATTATTTAATTTACCTAATAGCTCAACGATTCATTTAGAAAAAAATCGTATGTGATACATTCACTTAAATTTCTCTACCTCTATCTTTATTAGTGGGTATGCAAACTATTTCTACTAAAGATTATTTTTTTATCTATTACATTTTAATCCAAATAAACCCTTGTAGAAATAGCTACATTATACATTTCGTTACAGCTACAAATAAAACAGCGACAGTCAAATGTTAATAGAACTTGGCGCCATATGCTGCCTTAAATTCCTTACTGTTTCCATGACATCGATAGAAACAACTGATTGTTAACAGGGCTTTAGGAGAATGACCAAGTAATGAACAATTCGAATCATTAATGATTTAGCAACAAGGAACTTTTTCAATGAAGCCATATAGTTGATAAAAATGCAAACTTCTGAGTGAATTTAGCATTATGGCTTCGCTCGAGCTGGGAGCAACGATTCAGAAAGCAAGATATTTCAATGATAAGTGAATGAACCCTTATATACGTTCTTAGTTAATTTGGTATACGTATTTCAGAATTTCTATTTGAAATAAGTTGTGTGTTTTAAAAAGATCTACAGTTTTTGTGTAGTACGTTTTCGTCTATCGCTTAACGTTTACCAGTTATACCTACAAGATGAAGTAACATTTCTTCGGAATGAGGGGAACTTCACAGGCTATGTTGATATACATTTTGTCATGTAAATATCTTTTAATGCATGGTAGTTTCATAAAAATCGTTAGAGCTATGTTCTGAAAATCAAAGTTTTCGAAAAATGTTCCATCTAAAGGGTAGTTGGGGTAGGGAATTTTCTTGAAAATATTCGTGCTACAAGCTTGGAAGATACTGATCTTAAACACCAAGTTTGGTACATATCCCTTTTTATTTTTGAGTTATGCTGTTCGCGCAGACATGCAGACATTTTTTAAAAGTTGAAGTACGTATTTTGTTGTAGGAGTTTGCACCACGCTTTGGGCAATTTGAAGTAGGTGTTGTATTTTGCTTCACGTATGGAAAGCCGATTTGAAGTATGAGTTGTATTATAGTTCAACTGTTGGGGAGCCGAACTTGAAGTTTGTATGCAACCGCACGTACCCGGTTTCCGGTAGCCTTCGCCTCAAATGTACTTTCAGGTGGCCTTTGCCTCAAGTTTAAAAATATTAACTTTGTAATTTAAACTGTTTCTTTAAATATTATATTTATGTTTGCCTCGGCTGCGTCAGTATTATTGTTAGAGACATGTTTCTCTTTGCAGGGTTGTGGTGCGACAAGAATGTAGGCTTACGGAGATTATAATTTTACTTCACTCCTTTTATTAATGCTTGACACGATTTAAATAACAATTGACTGATATAGAGAGCGTGAGATTCTTTTTATTATTAAATAATTGCACTTTTTAACACGTAAACTTATTTTTCGTCTCACACGAAAATACGTATTAAATCTCTCGAGGATGTGTCTCGCGTCTGATTAGTAACACTGTTTGCAGGCAACTGACTTCTAGATTTGTTAATTTTGCTATATTTCAGTTTCTGATTGGCTAATCCTAGTCCAATAGAATACCTTCATTTAACTAAAGCTTTTTCTGGTTGTTGATTGGCTATTTTATAAACTGTCACAAAAATTACATTATTGCTTCCAAGAATCAGAAGTAGTATTGTTAATCTTTCAAACTTATTATTGATTCAAGGTTACCGCATTGTTACCTCATTGTTAGCAACTTTTAACTCATTATTCTCACAGCTCCTACATTATTAAATTACGGAATATATTCACATAACATTATTGCACATGGATACAATAATATAATCATTTTACAAATTATTACATACAGATATTGCTTCAAGGCGGGCTGTTATTGAATTTACATATTATATAATTAGAATGAATTATTTAAGTGTTAAAAACACTGCCTCAAAGTGCTTTTTTATTTAGGGGACCTCAAAACATGCATTCACGGTGAAATCCCGCTATAGAATTTTTGGGTGGAGTCAATACCTTCTCTACCTACTAGTTACATGGTAGTGAGTAAACATGTTTTAATAAAAGTTCATTAGTTTATTGAGGGAAGCCAGAATATTAAAAAGAGTGTGATAGTTCCATTTAAAATATTGGAGTTGGCCCCTCTGTGTCCCACAAGGGATCTTGGAAATATGGATCCTTGCATATCACACTTTGGAAGGTCCATAAGATTTGGAATTCCTGGCGTTTGGTTTTTTTGTATTAATTTAAGAGATATTCACTTTTTACACCTTATGTAACCGAGCGAGGTGGTAACGTGTGCGACTTACATTCCGGGGTCCCAGGATCGATTCTTGGCGACCGCCTACTCCGACCCATGGGTTTTTTCGCGGTTTTCTCGGTCGTCATGCGAATGCTGGAGTGGTTTTCCCCGAATTTCCTGTCCTCCATTTCGTTCCATTCATCATTTCATTCATTCTGCATCCCATTAAATGTGTTTCAGGATTGGAAATGACGGGGGTAAACAGACCGCCCCTTCGGAGCGGGGTACTGGACCCTCTGTGTAAGACGGGGGTCCCCAGTCTGCCTATTTGACTGTCGGGGCGTCTCAATCTGAAACTGTAGGGACCCTGTCATTGCGTGCCGTCACTTCTGGTTCCGGTGTCTTCTCTCACCTCTTCCTAGCTCCCGGGGGTGAACCTAGTGGGGGCATAGGCACAATATTGTCACTGGAGCAGTGCCGAGTCCCCTCCGATGATGAGGAAAAAGAACACTTTATGTGGACACCCTGTATACACAGGGGAGCAATGTTTGAAAAGGCCACTAGAGTATCTGCCTTATGAATTTTAGAATGTGTGTATGTAAATACTTATTAGGACTAATGTTATCATTCATACATAGAAATTCATAATCACAACTAACTGGCAGTTAATATTAGATTCAAAGTTCTTTGTCGTTTACTGCATGTCACATTGTTTTACAATTTTATCAGTTAGATGTAGGTGGCCATTATTAAAGAGACTGACAGGTGCTAAGTTCGAACAATGGCGGATTCAAATACCCTTTTGGACATGCTGATATTGATAACGTTACTGTTATCCATTCTTTAGGGGCAGTAGTTCGAATTTGTGATTGCTGTCAAGCACATGGCTTTATCCTCACGCTATTTTAGTCTGTGATGTCATAATCGATTTATTCCCGGTGATCAACAACAAATAAAATGCTGGTGTATTATGTCTTGCAATTTCACTTTATTTTCCAGACTTCAGTAATATTTTGTAGTCGAAAGTTCAAAATGCAAGGAAAAATATAGAAGTACACGAATTTCCGTGTATAACAACAGATTACTCAGCTTAAATTGAGCTTTAGAAAATGAATCTGACAATCACTCTACAGTATAGGGCATACGATGGAAGAGAGCACGTCACGCACTGCGAACTACGTGAGACCTATTGTGACTACTCCCCAAGGGGAAGAGATAAAGTGAAGAAAGTACACCAGGCTACAGGCCGCAGGCAGATGCGCGGAAGTCACTAGCAGTTCCTGGTGCGAGGACCCTTTCACTACTGAAGCTGCTTAGAGAGAGAGAGAGAGAGAGAGAGAGAGAGAGAGAGAGAGAGAGGAGAGCGATAAATGACCCTATTGACCAAACAGAGCTCTAGTGTCCACAGGGAATACTCTATCCTTGGATCAAAAATCCGCGCCTTTATCCGGCACTGCCCTACACCACGAAACCTAGAAGCATACTTGAAACATGAGGAGGAAATTGTATAAAAGGGAAATTATGGAAAGGAAATCGTGGTATATAAGAAACCACTCCAGAATTTGCCTACCGACAATGGAAAACAACGAAAAACCCAAGGTCATTTGGGTGAACCGCGGAAATCGAACCCAGGACCTCCCGAATATGAGCCTAACACGTTACCGCGGATAAATACTAACTATAGCTTAAATAATTCTCCCTACAGTGTCTCTTTTAAGCTACAAATACAGAGTTATTCAAAAATAAGGAACAGACTTTACATATTTATTTCTAATGAACGACAATACATGGCGACACATGTGATATCACTGAAAAGAGAGAAGTTCAAAGTTTTATTTCATGCGTTCAAAATGAGCACCATTTGTTATGCTAGGACGATCAGTGCTTTTCCGTTTGCATACGCAGCCATTTTCTACGAATTTATTGTATCAATTGTAAATTTTTTTATGACGAAGCGGCTCGTTGTTGAACTTGCAACGAAATCCACGCTGCAATGAAACAATGGATTTACTCTTTACGTACTGCAGCACACAAAACGATTTTTCCTGTGGCGTTGCCATTTTCTCGTAAACAAACACAGCGCCGTTGTAGGCACTGAATGGAGCTAATAGGTGGGGCTTAAAATTTTGAACTTTCCTCTATTCACTGATGTGTCGTATGTGTCGTTACCTATTGTCGTTCATTAAAAATGAATATTTAAAATTTGTTCCTTCTTTTTTATTAAACCTGTATTATACAGACTATTAAAATCTTGCGGGCTGGAAGGCAGTTGTCCAAGGGTAAAATTGTTTGTACTTGGCAGTCGTTGTTAAGCTGTCCAGGGTGTTACCCTCTTGAAAATGGCAACCAAACAGTTGACCGAAACTTCGGGTACAAATAATTTTAGATTTTAATATTTTATCGATTAACTCCGGCCGTGAAAGCCTTCGCACTTAATTATACAGACTACTCCATTCATATGCCGCGTATTTGTTATTGACCAATAACGTTTAACAGTGTGTCAGATACGGACCAATCACGGTTGTTTATTTGCGTGCAAGGATGTGACTTTATCGGGTGAAACGTAAGCTCGTTTCTGCAGCATAATAGTATCATCAGGCTAAGGATTCGGGACAACTTAAGAGTGAAGTGAAGTATACTGTGTCTCGAGTAGGATGGAGTGAGGTGGCGCATTGGGGTGTTGTTTACCTGTGAGGCCGTGTACAGTCTGCTTCGTTACTAGAGGTACAAAGAGCACCAAAGAAAATCTTCGGCGTATTTTGTATCTTTTATGGAGTCTTTTGAGGCGTGTCCTTCCCTTATTGCACCAGCAATAAGGGGTATAATAGGAGAGGTTGATGCTTTACTTTTCCTGGTGTTATTGAAACCAAAATATGTTTATTGTCTCAGAACCAGTTATGCCGTATACTAG
Organism: Deroplatys truncata; assembly: GCA_030765065.1. Lineage (NCBI taxonomy): Eukaryota > Metazoa > Arthropoda > Insecta > Mantodea > Mantidae > Deroplatys > Deroplatys truncata. The sequence goes on along the minus strand of CM060987.1, from coordinate 36,975,111 downwards.
CGAAATTACTCGTGGAAGTATCGTGGGTATGTGAAGGCTGGTCGCACTGTTACAGCAATTGCAACGGCAGTGCATAAAAGTGTTTTTATAGTAAATTACTGGATATGAATATTCCAGGAAAGTGGGGGAGACGGTCGACATACTTGTCAGAAAGTGGGCACTTCCTGTAAAACATCCGCAGATGATGCTATTCGTTTACTGATTGCAAATTACTATTTTGTTATAATCGACTGATCATGTTTGGAAACTAGAGATAAATATGCATATGACATACATATTATGGCAATAAAATTGGATTACATTTATGTCTATAACCCTGTTGTATTCCTATGATCAGCAAAATGTCAGTTAAGGTATGTTAATCATTATAGTTTGAATTAGAGGGAAAACATGCTGTTTTATTTATCTATTATTTAGTTATGTTTGCTTCTATGCAGCAAGAAGCATTGATACAACTGTGAGAATAAGGTTCTGTTTATTTTTGGTTATGAGGTATTGCTATGTATTTAATTAATACCATTCAAGCTTTAATTTACACCCCATGAAAATCTCTACATTCTACATTTCGCTAACCTAGGTGTTCATCAAGTTTTCCCCTTAGCTTTTAACCCATTCAAAGGCGAGTCCTGCACTGCAGATAAGGTATGGGCTACCAATCATGATAAGAGGTCTGTATGACGAACTGAATGCACCCACTCTACCTCTTTCTCTTTTAGCCAATACGATCAAGAGCGCAGTAGTTTGTTTCTACGCCATCTTGTTAGCTTTGTTGTGGTTATTGATGCAACTATTTAGCAGAAGGTCTGGCGCACCCTTGCATCGTGGCCTAAAGCAACCAATGAAATGGCCATGGCTTCGCAAGACCACGTACAACGATAAATAATGTGACATAGACGCGAGGTGCAGTGAGATTTTCTTTGTCATTCTTTGTACAATGCTCTGCTGTTTCTCATTGCGATGTAAGTGTCCTATTTCATTTTCCACCATCACTAGACTTTACTATTTACAGTAGCAAATAAGGTAGCTCATTGAAGTCTTTGTTTACATCAACATTCTGTGTTTAAAGAGCTCTGTAATAAGGTTGCACATACATTGCTTGCTAACTTGTCCCGGATCCTTAACTTGAGTATCACTATACAATGATTAATAGGCTATTTTATAGCTGTATAAACCATGTTTTAGATTGGAATACAGAAGTAAGAATTAATAAAGATAACAGGCCACCATAACATTTGTTCTCTGAGGCCATATCTGCAGATAAATAAACGCCTTTCATAAATTCTGGAGAAATTATGAAATCCTGAACAACCACTTCATGTTCCATTATCGAAAGTTAGCAGATTCCACCTTCAATTTTAAAACTTATGTTTTTAATCACTGTGAAGTTTTCAAATAGATTATGTTCTTGAAAAAAATTTTGATTGTGCTCTGATTTTAGCTTATATTAATTCTGAGGTTATCCATTTTCTCATTCTCACTGTTATAGTACTACCTAGTGTTGCATAATACATTATATTGTTCATTTATGTAGTATGCCGTGTCTGTAGGCTGACACAATGATGATCTGATTTTAAACAACGCAAGCAAGAAAATAATTATTACTTTTGTAATCCGTTATATTACATTTATAGAAGAGTCTTAATAAATCCCATTCTAGATGATTGTCACATGGCGTAATATTATCATGATCGTTATGTCCTACAAACGGATCATCCTTAGTCTTTTTATTAAAGAACCAGATCAAAGCACTAACGACTGAAAGAAATGTTTTATTTACAATACAGAACATTTGCAGTTTAAACGTCATAACTATGTACAGTCGAGAGCACGGAGACGTGCCGATGCGTTTGGTTTCCTATAGTGTTTTTCTTTATTTAATGCTGGAAGAATCGTATAATCATATGTGTTCCACACCGACCTGGATGAGCAATCTATTATTGGTTTGAATTGAAATCCGACACACACGCATTAGCATATGAATAAATATCAGGCCTAGGTGAGCGGCGAAAGGGAAGGAGTACGGAAATATTTCACTTGAGTGGCTGGAAGTTTGCTTCATAACTACAGTCCATACCAGCTCCTAAATTAGTCCTTCTCGTATTGATTTGACGTCAAAAGTCTGGCACTCAAACATTAATCTATGAACAAAGATTGGTTTCAGGCTCAGGAGCGAAGAAAAAGGGAGGAGTAAGACAAACATTAAGTGGAGTACTAGAAACACGTAAGAGTGGGGGTTTGGGTGTGACACAGCGGTTTAGCATGTGCTTACCATAAACCAAAGCGCATTATATCGGGCAATGCCAAGCACTCGGGTGTACTTTGTGTATAACATGAAGCTAAGTGATAATAGTGAGATGTATAGGATAATCATAAATGCAAAAATCACAAAGATTATGGTAAATGTAGAAAAAGCAAAGACGACACTCTTGCGGATTTCAAGTGAAGTAGTAGGGGAATTTGAATGTATCATAAGTATTACCATGAACTGTTGTCAAGAAGTGGAACAGAGAATATCAATGGTAGAAGCTTTTAATTGAAAAAGAAACACCTCTGGAGCCTTAAATAAGTAACTGTGGAATAAATTAGTAATATGTTTTGTGTGGAGTACCTTTACTTCATTTCGTTAAAATATCAAGTTAAGTGTCTGGAAACCTTAACTGAAATGTGCAGGTAGGGAAAAATGGAGCGAGTAAATTGCCAGACAAAATTTAGTAAGCAGCGTTATAAAAATAGTGGGCGAAGGAAAAACCGCCAAAACTTGCAGGAAGAAGAAAAGGAATAATGTGGAGGAAACGAAATTGTAGTTCAAGAGGTAATTGAAGAATATAGTTGTCGTAACCAATTAAAGTGATCAAGAATATATACGACAAAGCATTCTCTAGAAAAGCTATCTCATTTAAAGTATTTGGATTGTGAAATAGCCTTCCACGCAGAAAGGGACATAAACATAAAATTAGCAACGTTTAAAAAAATATCTAGGTCAATTCACAAAACGTTGACAAATAAAATAAGACGGGATACTAGAATATAATTTTATAAAGAGCTAGCTAAACCTATATTAATGCATGGATCTGAGATATGGATACAGACTAAAACGTTAAGAATAAAATACAAGGAATAGAGATGAAATATTTAAGAAAAAGAAAAGGTTGCACTTTGTTTGACCACATAAATAATGAAATAAATTAGAGAAGAGACCCACCTCCATGGTGTGGGGGTAACGTGTCTGCCTCATATTCAAAAGGTCCCGAGTTTGAAGTTCCGTTAAGGAGAGCTGCCTGGATAAGGGTGCCTATCTTCATCGTGTTTTATGACGAGGCTAAAGGAATTTAAATCTCAAGAATAACAGACAGAAAAAGTACAGAGGAATTAAAATTAAATTAAATAAATGAAGATATAACAGGATGGATATACCAGACTTCCAAAATAAATCTACAATAAAATTACAGACCACCTGGTCAAAGAGACGTAGGCAGACCACATAGAAGAAAGAAGGATTATATGAAACCGGAACAGATGAAGATGTCTAAACTAAGGAGTAAAGATGATTGGAAGAAATGGTAAATGGGACACAAGTAGAATAATTTATCAGATGTAGACAATGTTTCATATGCGGAGCCAAGAGTAAAGGGAAACAAGCTAAGAATAGAGGAGGCTGGGTTACAGTTAGGGATGAGATCCTTGGAAAGAAAAGCAGGATTAATTGATACCTCCTACTTAGCAAGGTTACTTTTTGCTTTTCATAAATAAGGAGACATTATATTTTTCCTCTTCTCTAGCGTCCAGTTTTGTACACAGTGTAAGAATGGTCCATTAAAACCGCACCAGAGTTATGCAGAAGCAAAGGAAAGTAATAAAATGCTCTTTAATAGACCGAGCACACATATGTGGGCATAGAGGTTAACCTAGCATTGTGTCAAGAAAAGCTTGTAATGTGGAAAGCGCGCGAGAGTAGTAGGGATGGTTGCCATAGTAACCGTGCCACATGTCGGGCCCTGACGTCATGTGTGCTGACGTCATTGCGACCTGTGCTCCATTAGCAAACCTCTCGATCACGCTGAGTTGGAAATAAATTGTGCGAAATGGATTGTAATAAATGCAGTCGGGGTGTGTCACAAAGTAATCGCTAACAAACGACATAGAGAACCGCAAAACAGTAAATTTCGTGTTCCTTGCTATCCTGATAATAATTATATTTGAATAAGAATTTCAAGACCAAAGTGTGTCTAATACAAATATAGGGGAACATTAGTTGTATATCCTGAACACTCAATACTAGAAAAAAATGTTCTAAAGAAAAACTTAACAAGGTGTTCCGAAACTGTAACATTTTCCCTGTATGTATCCATCAGAGTAATATTTTTGATCAACCACATTATAATATGCTGACTACGGTGACGTAACTGAACTAGAATTATATCCATTATACTTCAGCGACTCTCTGATCTTACGCGCATCTCTCCAACACCTTTTAAAACCTTCAAAGCCTTCTGGCATCCATTCCCCAGATAAACGATGAAATATGTGTATTTAAATTAAAGTAAATTTTGTTTATTGTAATTGTAATGTTCTAATAAATTGAATTCATTTCCTATATTTCAATATACGTTACCTGCAAAACATCAATAAAAACAGCGTGGAGTCAACACTACTGCCATCTGTTGCAGTACTCGCAACGCTCAAGGATATACCATCCGATTAACATTTAATTGCACATAATTAACAGATCTTTTTGTAAAAATTCAAAGTTTTGAAACTATAGTGTGGACGACCAAAAACAGCTGCGTGCAGCTTGACTATAATGATAATTAAGACGCTCTTATGAAAATTGTGAAATTCGTATCTTAAATACCAGCATTATAATCTTGTTGCATAACATACTATTCAAATATAACTTAGCAACCAAAAAATGAGTTTTAAAAAATTTGATGTGTTACTCTCCCATGACTTTCTCTACTCTTGTACAAACTACGAGGGCTGATCAATAAAGACTGAGATTGATTTTTTCCTGTAGCTTTCTTGAGAGTTTCCTGTCTCTACCATGAATATTTGAAAAGAGTGCGGTTTCATGTATAATGTCCATAGGCTGCAGCACTCTCGTATCGGTAGGTTGGTAGTAATGCTGTATATTGTTGACCCTAGTTGAATTTCGCATACCACAAAATGAAGGTGACACAAGAGGAGCAATAAAATTTTGTTTTCGTTTAAATCATACAGCCTCTGAAACTTTGGAAAAGCTGAAGCAAGCATACGGTGAAGATGTACTACCTCGTGCAACAGTGTTTAGGTGGTTCAAAAACTTCAAAGTAGAGCGAGTCCTCTGTGCTAAGCAAGGTGGGCCTGGTGCTTTGGCTTCTGCTATGACTGAAGTCAACATCAACACAGCTGCTGTGATTGTTGTTCCCACTCACACCACTGTTACAGCAGCGTACTACACGTCAGTATTGGCTACACCGAGGAAGCACATTGCAAGGAAACATCCAGAACTTATCAAAACAACGTGCGGCCTCACGTTGCAAATCAAGTTCAGGAATTTTCGGCTAAATTCAGCATTACCTTTGTGCCGCATCTGCCTTATAGCCCCAATCCTGTCCCCTGTGATTTCTTTTTATTCCCATCACTATTCCCATTCGATTTCAGAGCACTGAAGCAGTGCTGAAGAAAAGTGAGGCGATTCTCAAAGACCTGACAAAGAATGGCCTGTACCTTGTGTTCGAGGACTGGCAGAGGCGGTATAAAAAGTGCATTCAAGTAGGAGAGGACTACTTTGAAAAAGACCATGTCAACATTGAAATGGAGTAATAAATATCTGTGAAAAAAAAATTAGTCTCAGTCTTTATTGATCAGCCCTCGTATTTTTACAAACGCTTATTCTCCATCTACTTCATGTTTATCGAGATAAACATTTGCAGAAATTATCTTATTGCTAATTTTCTTGTAGGTGCAAGGTAAATATGGTAGGCTTTAAGCGATAGTTAAATCCTTTAAGAGCTGATTGCTATGTGGAGCATTCCATTCTCTTTGTATTTCCAGGAGATAAAAAACCAATAACGAATTCCCATTGGAAACAAATAACAAGGAATATCTCGGAAATGGTTCACCCCACAAAAAATATATATGGCATAAATTCAGTGTTTTAATGAGCTCTAAATTGTTTGTGTAGAAAAATTTTGTCTCTCGCTTACAGTTTACCATTCAGAATGAAGAGGACTTATGAGGACATTCCCAGAAAATTCAAGATATACGCTTTATTTGCCATGAAAACATCTTAAATATATGATATTTTAATCAAAATCAATAAAGAATTGATATTTAATCAAATATCAACTTTGTTATTTATCCGGCTCTTCGTTTTTGAGTTATGCTATTCACAGACACACACAAGGACCTTCTTCTGAAAGCGCTTTTTCTGGATTCAGGGGCCTCAAAACATGTATTTCCGGTGAAATCTGGTATAGAATTTTTGGGTGGAATTAAATTCTTTCTGTACTTACTATACGTAGTAGAAAAAGTAAAAATCTGACTATCACTTTAGCTTTCTTATACCTACGACGAAATGTATGAATGTATAATAAAACTTTATTAACGCAGAATGGTTCCTAGAAGAGAGAGTAGAAAAGTCATGTGAATGCAACATGTGTTTTTACTTTACGTGTTAAAATATTTTCAAATAAATGTATTATACAATTTTATTAATGTTACGACAAATGTAATAATTTTCATATTTTGCCAAAGCAGGTTCATACTCCCTCAAATAACTCTTCACCTTGTGCAGAAGCCCTACTAAAACAGTTGAAGTTGGTTTGCACTGTCGCACTCTGGAAGTTTGATCAGCTGTAGGATCTACCAGCGACAGGCATACTTTATATTCTCCTTTCTCCACTTTCTTTAAACCTGCCCCATCGAGGGAGACAATCGGATCTGACAGTTTATGCCATGTTTGCACTGTGGAGTACGGGAAAATCAAAGAGTGTGATAATACTGTCTGAAGTATATCCCAAACAGAAAATGTCTTTTCGACTTCAGTGCTATCCGCTAGGGACCACCTCAGAAGCTAATCAATATTATTTTGAAATGCTAAATATTGAAGAGGTGAAGGACGCGCCTTTAATGGACAGTACTGCACAATAAAGTTTTAAAGAATCTGATATGTTGCATTCGCATGAGTTTCTCTACTCAAACTTGTACAGAATAGACAGGAAGAAATCATCACGGCTTCCCTGGACAAACCGCATTTGTTACCGTTTCTAGTGTACTTCATGAGTCATGACTTCATTTTATTGGGTGGTGGTGTCACTTGTAGGTGCTATCACACCTTATGCTGTGTATCGCACCAATAAGCATATCTATGCTAGTTCGGTCAACTCATTGGCAAATTACGAATAGGTATAGGTGAAGAATGACGACCTGCCTTAACTAGAAAAGAAAAGGAGAGGTAATTTGTTTGTCGATCTCACTCTGGGTTAATTACGAATATACAGAAAATGCCCATTTGGAAATGCTCTTGAATATGAGTCAGTTCTCGAGATGTTAGCATTTTAGTCCTCAAATATCAGTTATAGTCCTCATATAAATTAACGTTTCTAGCTATTTACATATTCTTAAATTAGCAACCTTCTTCCTTCAACGCACTAAGGGTGAAGGAGGTGCCTCTTAAGGCCCTATTAACGCTCTTACAGACGATCAGAAATTGGATGTAGGTTACTTCTTGTGGGATGTGTAAAACCTATGTCTACAAGAGCTTATTATTCTAGCTACTTCTTGTTAATCCCGATATGTTTATAGCTTTCTATGTACGATACAGTAAGTAGACGATATTCAGTATTCTTAAAGACTGTATCGCTATGTAATGACTTATAAATTCCATGCTCTTTGCACTACCAGGAGAAAAAACGAATAATGACTTCCCATTTGAGAAAAGCATAAGTATTATAAAACTCATACCAATAACAAGGAATATCTCGAAAATCGTTAAGCCATAAAAATGTTTTGCCCTAAATTCTGTGCTTCAATGAGATCTACATTTGTCTGTCTTTACGTTTTATCAGTTATGCAAAAGTCATTGAGAATGAAGATGACTTCAAAGGCAATTCCCAGATAAAGTAAGACACATTTCATTTGTCACGAAAATTGTTTAAATATATGTTATTTTAATAAAAATAATTAGTCATTTTTGGGAAAATAAAAAATAAGACAATTTATGTTTGTAAAGGTTAGTTTTGGGTTCGGGGATTTTCTTGAAAATTCTTATTTTGTTTCCATGGAAGATTGTGAACTTGAATACAAAATTTGATATTTAACCGGGTTTTTGTTTTTGAGTTATTCTGTTTACACACGGAACCTTACAGCATATATGTCTGGCGAAATCTCGTATTGAATTTTTGGGTTGAACACAATACTTCCTCTACGTACTATAAGTAGAGAAAGCAAAAGGACCCAATCAGAAAACAGGAGTCTATTAAACATCCAAGTACTATGTTGCTGTAGGGAGTCCGTATGGTCGTAAATAAAATATAATCATTAATGAGTTTTAATTCATAATGTAAACAAACGTGCAGCATTTACATTACGGGTACTGCTGTGTCTGTTAATCTAGGCTAGGACAGGATAAGAATATACAACTGAGGGAGAGACCTCGCATACCGCGACCTACATACATAGATCTACTGTGGCTACCACCCCCATGAAGAATTCAAAGGGACCACAGGAGGTCACAAGTCGATGGCAGACAGACCAAGAGAGGCGCAGAGCTGCCCAATAATTCCAGCTAGAAGACCTGATTCACCGTCAGAGCGGCCCAGAGAGGGCGATGAACGCCCCATACAACCATTTTTATAAGGTTTAACATACGTTCTTAATCCATACGGCACCACAGGCGGGGATACTGAAGATACATGAAGTTAAATGATAATAGGGAAAGAAATGACCCAGGTCTAAGATTAGGGTACCTTTCCGACATTTGCCAGTTATAAGCAACTGAGGAAAACCTAAAAGAATTTCTGATATGTTACATTCACATGACTTTCTCTACCCTCTACTGCTTATTAGAGAGTATATAAATTATTCTTACGAACCTTTATTTTCCTATCTTTTCATTTTAATCGAGATGAACCTTTCTGGAAATAGCTGCGTTACATATTTCCCTATAGATACAAAGGTAGTACCGATAGTCAAATGTTTTAGAATTGGACGATATATAATGGCCTTAAAATCCCACCCTCTTTCCATGACATGGCGAGAAACCACTGAAAAAAGGAATGGTTAAGTATTGAATAATTCGAATCATTAATAACGAATCTCTCGGAAATGGCTGATGTCACAGAAAAGGTTATTTGAAATAAATAAACAAATAAATAAATAAACACGAAAACGTACTATATTTTGAGTAATACGTTTTCATCTATCGCTTACTAGTTATGTAAGATTCCACAAAATTCCTTCCGAGTGAAAAGGACTTCACAGGATATTCTCAGAAAATGCAAGATATATATTTTATTTAGCGTTTAAATATACTGAATATGTGGTATTTCGACCAAAATATTTGGAGCTAATTTTAAAAAATAAATTTCGAAAAATATTTCAGGTAAAAGGTAGTTTATGGTGGGGAGATTTTCTTGAAAATCTTTGTGCTGTATCTTTAGAAGGTATACCGAACTTAAATACTAAGTTTGGAGCTTATCCCACTTTTCGTTTGAGTTATGCTGTTCAAATAAACACACTCACACAGACCTTTTTCTAAAAATACTGTTTATTCAGGGGGTCTCAAAGCATGTATTTCCAGTCAAATCTCGGTATCGAATATTTGGGTGGAATGGAATACCTCCTCAGCCTATGTACATGGTAGAGGAAGCAAACAAATTGCCAGGAAGGACGGTCTAGCGGGATTTCAGCCTCGGACCTACCGTGCCTTAATGACCTCCGCTACTCCTATCGGTAGTGTCCACATAACCAGGTTAGGGTTCACGAGGGATACCCTATGCTTTGAGCAAGCATCTACGCCATCTGTCCGGCACTGCCACACGCCGCGAAACCTGGAAGTGCACCTGAAACATGAGAAGGAAACGGAAGGAAAGGGAATGAAGGAAAGGAAGTCGTGGCAGGAGAGAAATGGCTCCACCATCGCCTGCCGACCAGAAAAACCACGGAAAACTTACGTCAGGGTGGGCGGTCCGGTTTTCCTCAGTTCTCATAACTGGCAAATGGCGGGGAGGCACCTAAGTTTAAGCCTGGAATGTTTGCTTCCCAAATTTCCTTTCTTGATAATCACTTAATTTCATGTATTATCGGTGTCGTATGCAATAAGAACGGTGGTTAAACACTACGAAAGCAAACGGGAATTGAACTCGGGACCTCACACGTTACGGCAGAGTTAATTCGGTTGGATAATCTAAGATGGTTTCAACAAGCTAATCGTAATAATGCTTTTGTGCACTTATAACTTAAAAGTTAAAATGAGTAGAGAACTTTTCGAAGTGCTGTCTAGGAAGGCACTTGACATTATTGTGCATGTGACGAAATTTAATCCTGTATGGCGTAGACTTTTGCAGGTTGTAAGTGTCAAACTTTCAGACACTTGTATTCTACAACCTTACAACTAAATGTTATATATTAACTACAGACACATAATTTACTTTTTCACTTTAATCCTTAAAGAAGCCTATTTTATATCCTTCCACTCTGCACACAGGAAGTCTTAGATGTGTTTCCATCAATAAGCACAGAAACTACTGATGACAAGCAAACCATGTTTAACGCGTTTGTAATGTTGTAGATAACTTTGTAGGACTATTGCGCATCCCCAGTCTTATTATTATCGATTCAGAAGTCTGATTTTCACAATAAACTGAATCAGACTAAGGACAGCGATGTTAGAAAGCTCCTCCAGTTTTGGAAATTGACTCCAAAAATGATATCTGTTTGTTGAGCAAGTACTGGGCACTCGTACAATAGATGGACAGTTGTCTTATCTGCCTGTTGACACCGTCTACAGGCAGGATTCACTTGCTGTCCAATTCTGTGCAGGTGCCGTCTCAGGGAACAGTGTGTAAAGGCCCGTTGCCCAAGAGAACCTTTCCCTGCTTAATTTTAGCACTTCTTGAGACTGCTTCTGTCCAGTCTCGGTATGAGAACTTTGGATTGCCTAAAATCTACAGATGAGTTCCTGTATTTCTCGTGTTTACTGAGCAACCAGTTCCGAATAGCCAGCTTAACCAGTCCTGATGACAGTCCAGTGCTAGTTGAGGTGTAATAAAAGGCCCCTTCTTGGCAGTTTCTCTGTGGTGAGACATTTGCAGCATTCTAAGACCAACTTAAACATAACCAAGTGGTTATCGAGAGCCTTCAGGCTTGCCTGACTATCCGAAAATGTAAGAATCTGTCTATTTCTACAGAATCTTTTTACACACTCCCACGTACTAGCTAAAATAGCAAGCATATCTGCCTGAAGGATGTGGCATATTCACCCAAGCTACTGATAGCTTGGTACCATTGCCATAGAGATAAATCTCTGTACAGCTCTGGTTTCAGAGCTGTCAATATATCAGACCGGGTCTTACTTTTCTTAAGGCTCCCTGTTCTTCCCATTTACTGTGATTAGGATAAGAGAAAGTGAAAGTTTTGTGAAACAAAACCTTTGTTTCAAAATGTCATTCCTCATACTGAGAATCCTAAACAATTTTTTGCCTTAGTTAGTTTGAGGTGATCTTGTGCCTCAGGGGGGGGGGAACTTCAATTAGATGTTTTAGTTTATGGAATGACCTAAAGGCCTCGACCCAGATGGGTAAGGGGGATGAGTTCCAATAGCATTTCCATGGCTGCAGTGGGAGTAATTTTCAAGGCTCCTATAATGGCAATGCCAAAAATCCATTGTAACTTCTTCTTTCTCTGTTTAACCTCCTCTTATGTAGGACGTACATCCACCAGGACTTACAGGCGGGTGTCTGGGGTCAGAGGCCCGTCGAGGAGCAGACGCTCATGGATCAGACAGAATATCCAGGATGGGTGATCAGCCCGATGCCTGGTATGGGAGGAAGGAAGTAGATGAAACGAAATGATGGTGAAATGGATGAAAGGAAAGGTGATGATGGAGCAGTTGGTGAAATGAATGGCGGGGGAAACCGGAGAACCCGGAGAAAACCCGCCCAGACGCCGCTTTTTCCACCATAAATCCCACATGTGGGTCCCTGAAATTGAACCCGGGCCGCCTCGGTTAGAGGCGAGCGGTATCTTTTGTAACTTACTTAGTTCAATTTTGAACTGTATTAATTTAACTTAGGCTACCAATACAATACACCGTAAGAGAAAAGGGTATAACCATCGTGGTGTATATCCAATACATCACTTCGGCTTTTAGTCCCCATGTCTTGCCAAATAGATCAGCTGACAGGTCTAAGCTGACCCAAATGGTCTTTCCAAGTAAATTTCTCTCTAAGGCTCCTCAAAGATCCCGTTGTAGGTTACTAATAAATCTCACTAACTACTAAAGAAATTGATAAATGTTTTTAAAAACCGCATACTATTTACTTCATCATCGTGGTTTAGGGTCGTCCTCCGTGATGTAGTGGTTACCATGCTAGCCCTAGGCCCCGAGGTCACGTGTTCAAATCCGGCTGAGGACGATGGATGTTTACGGGCGTAAAAATTCTAAGCATGGCTTCCTGCGGAGGTGAAGTAATCCGGTGGTCCCGTGTAGTAGATTTACGGCACGTAAAAGAACCTCAAGCCTGATAAAGAGACCTCAGAGCAAAATTACCGATCTTTCACGCCCAATATAGAATGGGACGCTAAGGACCACAGTAGATAAAGAACGTCCATGAATAAAACTCATTTTTTTAAATCATGGTTTAGGCGTCTGTGTCTCAAATTTGATTTGATCTTTAATCTCATCGTTGGACGTTTTCGAGTTATTTTTTATGTGTGTCTATACTTTAGTAGCTGTTTTTGGATCCGGTGGTCTTCTTTCCTTTGTACATGCTGTAAGTAATTTATTTGATGTTTTTATTCTTTCATTCAAATTGTGTATATTTAGTTCTTTTCTGATGTTTTCATTTTTTTGTGTATTATTTTATAACTCGCCACCGTTGTTAGAAATTTCATCTCTGCTACTTCTGCGTATGTCTGGCTTCTTATCTTGTAAGCGTTCAGCATTCGCATCCATAAAAACTGCTAACATTCTGTTAAATTTTAGTACAGAGTCTTTTCTTATTTTGTTTAATAGAGTTCGTTTGATTGTGCCACATGCATAATTAAATGTTTGTAAGATCCTTTGAATGTCATTCTGTGTGAAATTACCTATTTACAAACCCAAATAGTGACAACTTTGTACAGTCGACTATGCTGTGTTTATTATCATCTTTTCTATCAAGGGGAGTTTTCCTTTAAAGGATAAAATTTTTGTTTATGAAGTTATGTCTTGTTTAGTTCGTATAGAAAGTATTGTGAAGAATTATCTGAGGCAGTCAATATGACTTGATTCTCTGCAAATAACAGTGTCGTCAAATGATTAGTTCCATAATAACTAATCTGCTCTTGCCATTTTATTATGACTTGGTCGACATATAAAATAAAAAGTACAACAGATAGAGGATATCCTTGTCTAAATCCGTTTTAGAAAACCTTTTTCTTCCAATATTTGTCATAGCCTATTCCTGTTTACAATGTTAAATTCTTTAGTATAATCTATAAAAGCTCTGTACGTAAGTAGATTATACTCCTTGGTTTCCCTATCATTTGGATCATCGTGAAAACACAATGCATAGTGTCGCGGTAATCCGTTCGTGTTATCTTATTTGCTGGGCGCCTGTTATTGTTTTATTTTAAGATTTGGGTGCTTTGTCCTTCGGCTAGCTATTATTACTCAGTCGAACAAATATCTCTGAGCAAGGCGTGTAAACGGAAAGAAGTTGTTACTAAAAGATAACACTGATAAAAGAATTTATTTTCACACTTTTATTGCCGTCACACTTAATTAATAGTTCACATCTTTAATCTTTATACACACCTGACTGAAACGGTTATATTTCCGAATGTAATTACTGTCGTATCAGTTTGCCGCGTACTTCACATTTTGTAACTAACTTTACGACGTGAGAGATTCTGCCAAACTGTATTATTTGCACTTCACGATAGATTCTTCAAGACTGCGCGACGTGTAACTCATGAATGATTCCATAGAACTGCGTGATGTGTACCTCGGAGTGATTCTTTAGAACTGCGTGACGTGTACCTCGCGAATGACTTTTCAAGACTGCGTGAAACTGCTTATAGCTCGAGAATATATACTCCTTCTCCTCGAAATGCCTAAACATTATAATAGAGCTACTATTGGTTACCAAATCGCGCCAACATTAGCGTCTGTTTTGTCAGCCAATCACAATTACTAACACATATGCTCAAGGAAAGATATTGCCTCCATTTCTAAAGAAAGGCACGCTACCCTGACGTCATTTGTTTTTCTCTTCTAAGTGATAAACAACTCACCCCATCGGTTCATTGTTACCCACTTCTATTGTCAGTTTCAGTGAGGCCGTGTAAACTTATTTCCTTACAATGCTTATAGCTAACAAACATCTAAAATTATTGTCATACAATAATGTCAATTTACACTACAATCACTCTGGCATTCACAGTGTTGTGATATAAAATACTGCATCAATAGGTGAATGTCCTTTTCTGAATCCATTTTGATGTTCACTCTTTACTTATTATTGAAATTACGCTCCATACAGAACACTTTTAATGAGATCTGAAATAGTTTAGATTAAGAATTATATTTTTAAAGCGAGGTACAATCTACAGAACTACTTGTTGGCTGAGTGTAAATGGGCTGTCGGGAATGTACTTTGAATTCGAACTGCGTTCCTCAAAACAAATGTGATGAGGGCATGTTATCACTCTCAGGGATGTGACCACAATATTTTGAGCACACTATCCACTCTTCTACCCCCCGCCACCAGGGCATGCATCTAATGATCGGCACACATTGAGAGCCGAATATTATCGTAAAGGCTATGCAGTATTCTCCTCGTGGAATTCTGTAGTGTAATCCGAGTCTTTCCTTGCTAGAGCTGGCCATCAAACGAGATTTGATCATTAATTTGTACCATTCACGCCTTCGAAAACAAATGAGCTAGTGTACAGCCCGATTAACTTGAGGTGGCAGTACAAGAAGAGCAACTAGGAATGGCGGGTGACCAACTGCAGCCACATGCGGCCAAGAGGGAGGGGAAATCACATGCATCTTACCTTGAGGCTGGTTTCAGACAACAGACGCAACACTGGCAGAAGATCCAGCTGATTCTACAGTTCCTTGCTCTTGACATTCTTCACCTACCTCTTCACTAGAAAACTCGGAGGAATCACTGCTTTCGTCGGTGTCGCTCCCTAGATGAATGATAATTTCCTGTCTGCCATCCAGCAAGCCTTCACTGCGCATGAATTCTAGCTCAACATTGATGACCTGCATATGGAGTAGTGTGTGATGAATGTGTATATATCTCATCCATATATATTATGGGACGGCCCTCACTTCTGTACTGTTTTATCATTCTAAGATAATGGAGCCGCTTAGTTCTGATGTCGTGCTGCTCTATTATGACTTTTCTATTCTTTTTTGTCCTTTTCCAGGTGAACCCCAACTTAAGTAGTATCTTTCTTAATGTAGATACACTCCCTTCAAAGTTGATCGAGTCCTTTAACTTTGCATCCACCTTCTTCAGTGTCGGTCTTTGCTTGTGAAGAATATAGAATTCACTCACAGTTCGACGCTCTACTGCCTCATTGAAGGTATCTAATCTCGCACAATAAGACATTTTAGGTCTCCTTTTATGCGGTGTGGAGAATGAAGGCGAAATGTCATTATCAATATCTATGGTTTCCTTAATAATCCTTCTTACACTTCTTTCGGAAGCGCCTGTTGCCTCAGCAACTCTCTTTCCAATGTTTTTCACATTGATGTTTACCACGCCAGCCACTACATGTCTTTTCATGTATTTATATACATTGCTAATAACTTCCCTGGTTTGGGAGTGCAGTACTTTTCCATTAAGTTTACTGCCATGTATAAACGCAAATCCAAAGAATACCCAACGCAGGCACTCACAGTTACACACACATACAGAGAATACCACTCGGAACAAAGCAAACTGTTTCGTGTATATGCTGTTATATACGAACATATAACGCGCACGGACACGAGCCTTAAAATTACAGAAGCTTAGATAACGCACGTGCAGCGTCAACATCTCCACATGCGTAACTGACTCCCACTCTCCTCTCGGGATAGATAACGGACTTATCGTTTAGTACGCACCTTTCCTCAGCTGCCACCTCAAGTTAATCGGGCAGTATATGGGCGAGTTGGGTATATCAGAGTTCAAACGGTGTCTCGCTCTCAGTCCATTTCACATGGTATAATGAACGAGTTGGTGTACTATTTCTTGTTCGAACGTCCAGTGTGATCAGACGCAAGAGTACGGCTCAGTCTGTTTGCTACACTCACGTTGTTGGCGCGGCCTAGGTTTTTGTGATAGTCACGTAATGGGGTCGAGTAATACAAGTGAAATTTGTGAGTTAGATGCAACCGAAGAACCGATATATGGAAGCGCTTCGCGATTACTGTTCAGAAAGCGAATAAATAATAATATATAAGAGTCATAATAATAAGCGTTGAAACATTCTTAGATTTACTTTTGAGCAACCTCTCTTTGCTTTCATTCTTATACTTTTTGAGATTTCGTTTTCTAACACATCAGGGTACTCTCACTTATCCTGAGTTTTCCAGTAGAGGCTTCTGCCATTGCCGACGTTATTCTCAAGTTTGTAATCTGAATGTCGTTAAAACAAAACGCAATTTTAAGTAAATACAACAAACTTTCTTTCACCTAATTCTATATAGCATCAACTTTTGAGTTAATTATCGTATTTTTGTTTTAAAAGGTTTGTACTAACGTAATTTACTTTAACGACAGTTGTACGATTTCCTGAGTTTAAAAAATAATAATTAATTCATTGTATTATACGGGTGTTAATAAAAAGTATTCCATATTGAGAGGTGATAGTGTGAACCAAAACAAGAGAAAAATGTCCAGTAAACATGGGTTGTAAAATGCATACGTAAACAGCTATGAACACTTGTTCATCGTCGCTACTGTGAAACGTCTCTTCTACTGCAAGCTCTTTGCTATTACGCATGACCTACAGCAGGTAGTAAACAAATAAGGACACATTACTGTGTTATTGTCTATGGATACAGCATGCAGCAAACATCAGTTAGTGTTTTTACTGTAAATGTATTCACAGTTCTGGGCAAGTGCAAGACATGTTCTTATTTATTCTAACAGAATCAGTTTGTGTTTTGATAAGTTTGTGGAATGCTTTAACGTTCTAGTTTTATCTTGAAATCTTTGATGTATGCAACCCCATTAATGATGTACAAACACTAGAGGGAGGCGTCGTCAATGCGTGCCAGAGCATCCGTGACCAACTGCAGTGGTGAGAGTGCGCGATTCTCTAAGACGTCGGACAGTAGCATGGCTTACTATGAATGGGCACCTCCTTTAGCGACGGTTCACAAGTGTAGGTCGTATGTAATTGCAAGCAGATTACATTCGACGCTATGCTATTTCACAGTAACAGAGTAATGGTTCCTCATTTGTTTACTGCATTCTGTAGGTCATACATAATAGCAAAGAGCTTGTAGTAGAAGAGATGTTTCGCAGTAGAGAAGATGAACAAGTGTTTACAGCTCGTAAGGTATACACTTCAAGAGCCCATGTTTACTGCACATTTTTCTTATTTTGGTCCATGCTACCACCTCAAAATATAGAATACTCTTTTAACACCCGGTATACAATTTGTAATATTGTGGCATCATAATTTAATTGTCATTAACGGACGCATTGTTGTGCTGTATTGTTGCTATCAGACGTAGCATTATTGAGTCTCCTTAGATATATTTCGGCTTAATGGTCTCTCCTTTCTGTGCGGATCACGCCAAAGGGAGAGATCTGTTTGATACTATCTGGTGTGTTGTTAGCTGTGACCAGACACGGTTGGTAGGGGGAAAAGATAGCGTCACTCGAATGGAAGTGGTCGCTGTAGCCAGACGTGTGTGGCCTGTCTATGGTCTGTGGCATCTACTTCCGTTCTGTTTCCTTTGTTAATTATGTAGAGAAGCCAAACTTTTTTGTGAATAAACCCCAGGTAATGTGTGTTATGTAATCTTTCAATGTAATATAAAACCCATGCCTTCCCCTTAATTCTTCACACCAAGGTCCCGGAGTTGTGCTGCCAGCGAGTTGCGCCCCCCTCCATGTGCGTGTTGGGCTGACCTAAGTTAACCATTTTGGCCTTTCACCTCCACATGTAACAATATTTAACTAAAGGCTTATAAACGTGCCTAGGTTTTTCTTCCTCTCACACAAATTTTTAATGAAGCTGTATATAACATTTGTAAACTATTTATATATTTTAATATTATATGTTTTCCTTGGGGGGAGGGAAACGTAACCTAATGGAAATTTCGTGTCATAATAAGGTAAAAGATGTTTTGATCTCAACAGCAGGTAGAAAACGCATAAAATGGCATACGCTTTTGTCATTTATTTTCCTTAACACAATGAAGCAATGCACGTGAGAACAACGTTATGATGTGAACTGTCGATCAAGCGAATACTCGAACGAGCAGATGCCTTTTACCCACGAACGCACATATCGAGCAGCTCAACCATGTTTCAGTATATTTGTTGCTGCTTTTCGATAGAGTTGGGCTCTAAGAAACGAGCGAGTCTCATTTTGTACCATATCAAACCAACGAGTAAAACGTATGCCATTGACAGCTCTACTGTAAACAATAGCAGTGTATGAAGAGACTTTGGTCCCGATCCACTGCCGGTCGCTTTTCCATCGTCACATCAAAGGAATCTTCACGCTGCATTTACCGCACGCCTAAACATGTATAGGGCATTCGGCTTTCTGTGCGCCACCTCCTGAACTACATAGCTGAAAACAGAAGTGTTCGCTCAATGGGTGAACGGCTCAGTCTAAAAATATTACAGCTTGAACAGTGTCGCAAACGTGTGTCCTTTTGGTTTTTTGTAACCAGGTGCTCGTGACAAGCTTCGTTTGCATGTTTGTACTCAGCTTAAGGACGCATAAAATGACCGTTTTATTGTTGTGGACATATAGGTATAGATAACTCAAAGGAGGGGGACACCTGGCGCACCACTGCATACATAGATCTATTAGATTACCACACACAGGATGAAGGAATGAGGTGAAGGAACCATAGGAGGCTGCAGGCCGAGGCAGACAGGCTAAAGAGACGCGCGGAAGTCCTTAACATTTCCAAGCTCGCAGATCCGTCCCGCTGCTGGGGCCGCCGAGAGCAGTCCATGAGCCAGCCGCCCACCAGTCAAGCAGCCCCTGGTGTATAGGGGAATACTCTTTACACTGAGCATGCACCCGTGTCATCTGCCAGAACAGCCATACATCACGAAATTTAGAAGCAACATATCACTATGCAGAGTATACCCTAATGCGACCCTGGGAGAAGGCAGTCATCCGTGAGACTCTCCCTCCCCCGAGAGCTTTTCCATTGGGCCGGCACTTGAACATTAACTCCGGCACCCCCATTAGAGGGTGGAAATGGATACGCCACTTACGCGCGTATCCACTTAACCCCCAAAAAGGGGAAGACTACCTCTGTGGGGCCGACAGCAACGTTGTAGACTGCCTACCGGCTCTCCTGGGAGGTACCGCAGGACCTAGTGTCATCTCACAACCCCACCTGGAGGGAAAACCGCCCAGACGTACCCAATCTTCCATGGGTATCGGGAACTACTGCCCCATCGAGTCCAACCCAATCCAAACGATACCCTTACGGGTGGGGCTTGGACGTTTGGTCCAGTGTAGTTCTAGTAACGTCAGAAGTACCACGAGTACTGAGGGTCCGCAGCTGAAGGGTTCGGAACCCCTTCCCCTTTACGTAGAAACCTAGAAGCACACCTGAAAGATGAGAAGGAAACGGAATGAAAGGGAAACGATGCAAAGGAAATTGTAGTAGAGAAGTAACCATCCCAGGCTTCTGCCCTCCTACCCCGAGAAACCAAGGGGCGGTCGCCGAGGATCGAACCCGGGACCTCGAATTAAAGTAGCACACGTTACTGCGGGGCCATCTCGCTGGGTGTGTTGTAAACATTAGACATACAATGGTTTTTTAATTTCTCTGTTCACATCCTTATTAATACGCCACAATTAGCCTTTGCTTTGAAGTTATAATTTCACTTTCACATTCATAATAATTCCACACTTTGGGGGCAATAGGGCATTAAAAATCTGATGCGTTGCATTCCTGTGACTTTCTCCAGCACTATTGCGAACTAGTCCTAAAAAGCTGTATTATTCTAGCTATTTCTTGCTAATCGAGATACACTCAGAATTCACATATTTTACTCATTTCGTTTTACGATACACTAAGTAAAGAAACACAGGGATACTCTATAACGTTTTATTACGGCTTAACAACTGTTAAAGCCACTAACCAATTGATCGCCATTCTGTAACTTCGTAACAAAACAAAGATGTTATTTAAAATAATGATGTAGTTGAAGGCAACAAACGCCGTGACCCTCATGCTAACGCATTTGTTACACAACAGATTCGCATATACGTTGTTTTAATGCTGCTGTAAGAGGAAAAGCACAATAGAAGTTTGTTATTTCAATTATCAAATGTTTATTTGTTCGTTTAGCGTAAAATATAAATGTTACGGATCACGCTCGAGTAAGCAATGTTCCGTGTGATAGCATTGGTAAATGATGCTCCCAATATTCGAAAGTAAATGTTGGTAATCTCGTAACGTAATAACAACTAACAGTTATTCGTTTAAGAATTTTAGGTTCAAATAGTCATAAATCTTGCATTTATTTGCATGGCTCACGAACTCATTTGACTCATTTTTACTTTCTCTACTACGTATAGTAAGTAGGGGAAGTATTGTTTTCCACCCAAAATTTCGATACCGAGATTTCACCGGAAATACATGTTTTGAGACCCCCTGAATCCAAAAAAATCTGATGTGTTACATTCACATGACTTTCTCTACTCTTGTACAAACTATTTTTACAAACTCTTATTCTCATCTATTTCATATTAATCGAGATAAACATTTGCAGAAACGATCTTTTGACATGCAAAGAGAATTACATTTTACACATAGCGACCAGTTCTAAACATATTTGACTATCGCGTACTATGTTTCCCTTGTTTTGTAATTGCAAGGGCAATATAGAAATACAGTAGCATTTAAGCAAATACATATCTCTTAATAGCTGGTTGCTATGTGCAGCATCGTTCTCATTGCCAGAGATTAATACTCCTTGCACATCCAAGATAAAAAATTGAATAACGAATTCTCATTTGAGAAAATAAGTATTGAAAAATTTAAGGGAATAACAAGCAAAATCTCGAAAATGGTTCACTCAAAAAAAATGTATATGACATGAATTGTGGATTTTAACGTGATCTAAATTTTTTGTGTAGTAAAATGTTGTCTATCTCTTTTTGGATTCAGGGGGTCTCAAAACATGTATTTCCGGTGAAATCTCGGTATTGAATTTTTGGGTGGAATACAATACTTCCCCTACTTACTGTACGTAGTAGAGAAAGTAAAAAGCATTTTTAGAAACATGTCCGTGTGTGTGTGTATGTGTGTGTCTGTCTGTCTGTGAACAGCATAACTCAGAAACAAACATTCGGATAAACACCAAACTTGGTATTTAGGTTCAGTATCTTCCAGAGATGCGACACGAAGGTTTTCAACAAAATCCCCCACCTCAGATTAACCTTTACATTGAACATTTTTCGAACATTTTAATTTTTCAAAAATGGCTCTAACGATTTTAATGAAAATATCATATGTTTAAGATATTTTCATGACAAGTGAAATGTATATCTCGAATTTTCTGGGAATGTCTCCAAAAGCATTCTTCATTGCGAACGACTTTTGCAAAACTGGTAAACCATAAGAGATGGACAAACTTTTACTAACCAAATAATATAGATCGCGTTAAAATACACAATTTATGTCATATACATTTTTTGTTGTTGAGTGAACCATTTTCGAGATATTGCTTGTTATTCCCTTAAATTTTCCAATACTTATACCTTTTCTCAAATGGAAATTCGTTATTCATTTTTTTGTCCTGGTAATGCAAAGAGAATGGAATACACCACATGGCAACCAGCTCTTAAAATATTTGACTATCGCTTAAAGCCTTGCAGCTACAAGAAAATTAGCAATAAGATTAACATCTCAATATCTCGTCTAACATAAAGCATATGGAGAATAAGCGTTTGTAAAAGTAGTTTGTACAAGAGTAGAGAAATTCATGTGAGTGTAACAAATCAGATTTTTAGATTAACGTTAGGAACTGAACATCTTTTAGAGCTGTAGGACAGCACAGCGGTAAGTTTTCGTTCCCAGAATTACTTTAAATAATTCCCAATCTGTTAAACTAACTGGATAGCACGAAGTTATTTACCAGTTTCTTGTAACCATAGAAATTTAATTTATACTGATGCTGCTGGAAGAGGAATAACATAACAGTCAGTTGGGTTTTAAAACATACAGGGTGGATCATTTAAGCTGGGACTCTACAATATCTCTAAAACTAAGCGTTGTAGAAAGAAATGTCTGGAATAAAAGTAGCTTGATATTTTTTATTTATTTATTTTTTTGTGCTAGCAATCTTCCTTAGAATATGGCTGTACATCATCCCAAGCTGTTATCTTGCCATATTATACCCATATAACCATCATAACGTCCTCCAAATAAAATACGACTAACGACATTTACTTTCCCCCATAATATCAAGCAACTTTCACTAAAAGCATTTCTTTCTACAACGCTTAGTTTTGGAAATATTGTATTCTCTCAACATAAATGGTCCCCCCTGTATATTCATAGCAAACTTGTGTATGAAAAATAGTCCGAAATAAAACATTTTAAGTGTAACATTCCCACAGATAACACAATTAGTAAAACTAAGCTTTATATTCACTACCACTTTCCACTTAATTGAACACCTAAAATAGTATAGATATTATCAGATACCAAAAATGATTTTCGTTCAAAGTTCAAGTTGCAAGAACATGTTTACAGAACTGAACTAAAACTGAATATTGCCAAATCATGAATAAAATAATAAATATGTAGTTAAATTTGATCGTATACATAAACATTTAAGAAAAAAACTGCAGGTACCTGGTATCTTTAAAACATATAATTAAAAGCCATAAGATCAAAAAAAATTAAGCAATAATTGCGGGGTGATAAGAACTAGGGAAACTTGCAACAAAACAATATGGAACTACGTAGTTAATTGATCAATTAATCAAAATCATTAGCTAATGAATCAAAATTGTAACATCTATTTTGCGAGAAAATCAGAAAATTTCCAACACTTTCAATGTAAAAGGTAGTTTGGATGGAAGGGAATTTGTTGAAAATCTTCGTATAGCATATTTGGAAGGTGCTGAACTAAAATACCAAATGTGGTATTTAACAGACTTTTCGTTTTGGAGTTATGCTGCTCACAGACAGACATAATTATGCATCCTTTTTTAAAAAAATTCTGATATGTTGCATTCACATGACTTTCTCTACTCACTGTTCTGCAAAATATTCTTACATAAGCTTATTTTTCTATCTAATATTGTTAATACAGACAAAACTTCATTATTCACTTACATGTTTTAATTGTAGATAGGACAAAATACAGTATACTAAAGCGATAGTCAAATATTCTAAAAGACGGTTCCTAGGCAATGACTTTGGAATTGTACTCTCTTAGCAAGAACACGAAAAAGAAAGAATAAAATAAAATAAAAAAATATTATGTGTTACAGTCACATGACTTCTCTACTCTTGTACAAACTATTTTTACAAAAGCTTATTCTCCATATGCTTCATGTTAATCGAGATATCAAGATGTTAATCTTATTGCTAATTTTCTTGTAGATGCAAGGGGAATATGGTAGGTTATAAGCGATAGTCAAATATTTTAAGAGCTGGTTGCTATGTGGAGTATTCCATTCTCTTTGCATTACCAGGGCAAAAACATGAATAACGAATTCCCGTTTGAGAAAAGTATTGGAAAATTTAAGGGAATAACAAGAAATATCTTGAAAATGGTTCACCCCCCAAAAAATGTATATGACATAAATTGTGTATTTTAACGCGATCTACATTTTTTGCGTAGTAAAACTTTGTCTATCTCTTATGGTTTACCAGTTATGCAAAAGTCGTTCACAATGAAGAATACTTTTGGAGACATTGCCAGAAAATTCGAGATATACATTTCATTTGTCATGAGAATACCTTAAACTTATGATATTTTAATCAAAATCGTTAGAGCCATTTTTGAGAAAATTAAAATGTTCGAAAAATTTTCCATGTAAAGGGCAATCTGGGGTGGGGGATTTTCTTGAAAAACCTTTGTGTCGCATTTCTGGAAGATACTGAACCTAAATACCAAGTTTGGTGTTTATCCGACTGTTCGATTCTGAGTTACGCTGTTCACAGACAGACAGACACACACACACACACACACACACACACACACACACACACAGGGACATGTTTCCAAAATGGGGTCTCAAAACATATATTTCCGGTGAAATATCAGTATCGAATTTTTGGGTGGAATACATTACTTCTCCTACTTACTATACGTAGTAGAGAATGTAAAAAAATCTGATGTGTTACACTCACTTTCTCTACTCTTGTACAAACTATTCCTACAAACCCTTATTCTCCATATGCTTCATGTTAATCGAGATATTAATCTTATTGCTAATTTTGTTGTAGATGCAAGGGGAATATGATAGGCTTTATGCGATAGTCAAATGTTTTAAGAGTTGGTTGCTATGTGGAGTATTCCATTCTGTTTGCATTACCAGGAAAAAAATAAGAGCTATAGATTTTAATTGTGCAGTAAAAACACTGTAGTGATAGCACTAGAGAAATGTTTTTAACACACTGCCTAAATCCCTCGGTATGATCCCTTGTAATGCAAACTTATTTGTCACTGCCTTGCAGATTACTTTTACATCATCAATTACAATATCCTGCAGCCAAACCTCATCAGTGCACAAGTAAGGCGGATATGGCATAACACCATCATAATTTGAAATTGATTTTAAGTGCAAAGCATTGCCTAAATGAAGAGTTTTACCAATTACTTCAAAACTCAAGTATCAATATGTACAGTTGAAAAACATAACGCCATTACCGAGTTGCTTGTGCACTTGTGTTTTTAACCTCACCAAATATGTCGTTATTTTGGCACAAGATGCCAGTAATCACTTTTGCTGCTTTCACGGAAAACAACTTCTTAACATTAAAATTAAAACTGGTTCGTTTCTTACTAGGCATTATGAAAAGTCTTAAAACATAAACCAGTAAACGAAGAACACAAACCAAAACAGAAACACCTGAAAATGGTACTATGTCAACTAAAATGTGAATGAATAAAATGAAACATCCCTTAAACCGTAGAAACAAAAAATATAAACTAAAATAGGAACATTTAAAATGCTACTATAACGAACAATAAGATATGAATTAATAAAATGAAACGATCTTACGAAATTGGTTCAAATCAGCATTCCTTTGAAGCAAAAGCCGATAGAAGATTCACAAAATCATAGCAGTTCATTTATTTCTCAGTATAAAAATATTTGACTATTGCTTAAGGCCTACCATGTTCCTCTTGTTTTGTATTTGCAAGGGCAATAGGCTTTAAGCATAGGCATATCTCTTAATAGCTGGTTGCTATGTGCAGCACCATTCTCTTTGCCACAGATTAATACTCTTTTCATATCCAAGACAAAAAAAATGAATAATGAATTTCCATTTGAGAAAAAGTATTCGAAAATTTAAGGGAATAACTAGCAATATCTCGAAAATGGTTCGCTCAACAAAAAAATGTATATGACATAAATTGTGTATTTTAAGGCGATGTGCATTTTTTGTGTAGTAAAATTTTGTCTATCTCTTATGGTTTACCAGTTATACAAAAGTCGTTCACAATGAAGAATACTTTTGGAGACATTCCCAGAAAATTCGAGATATACATTTCATTTTTCATGAAAATATCTTAAACATACGATATTTTAATCAAAATCGTTTGAGCCATTTTTGAGAAAATTAAAATTTTCGAAAAATGTTCCATGTAATGGGTAATCTGTGATGGGGGATTTTCTTAAAAAAACCTTCGTGTCGCATCTCTGGAAGATACTGATCCTAAATACCAAGTTTGGTGTTTATCCGACTTTTCGTTTCTGAGTTATGCTGTTCACAGACACACACACACATACGGACATGTTTCAAAAATGCTTTTTTTGGATTCAGGGGGCCTCAAAACATATATTTCCGATGAAATCTTGGTTGGAATACAATACTTCCCCTACTTACTATACGTAGTAGAGAAAGTAAACATTTCCGAAAGGTTAGCGCCGCAATGAGATTTGACATACGTTGTGTGCTTTAAAAATATCTACATTTTTATGTAGTAAGATTTTGTCTGTCTCTTACGGTTTACCACTTATGCATAAGTCATTCACAATAAACAGGACTTCACACGCTATTCCCAGAAAATTCAACTTACATTTCAATATGCCATGAAAATATCTTAAACATATATTTTAATCAAAATATTTTCTTGAGAAAATCAAACTTTTCGATAACGCTTCCTTTTAAGGGGTAGTATGGAGTGGGGGAATTCTTTTGAAAATTTTAGTGTCGCGCCCTTGGAAGATGTTGAAGTTAAATATAAAGATTGGCACTTATATAACGTTTCGATTTTGAGTTATGCTATTCATATACAACCTACAGTACGTGAGATTTAAGTTGAAGCATGACCATTTTGACGCTACCTGACCGGTCGAGGAAGGGTGCACTGATGACAGTCTGACTGCTGAGAAACCCTGCCATAGTCACCCTTCACTGCCTAGTCTCTCATTACAGTTGTACTTGTCAATTGTACTTAAGGCAGTGAAATATGGAAAATATCCTGATATCTTCGGCCGTCCATGCTTCGCTGGCTTTCGTATTGTTATAAGCGGGTGTGGTTCTTCTCTTCTATATTTTAACCTGACGCAGATTTTAAATAGTAAGTTTCAATAATAAAGATTTTGAGATTAGGCAGTTAAGGATTACCAACTGTCGTGTGGAGTATAGTGTTATCTCTTTCTACTTAGAGCAAATGCACTATAGAGAGACACACGCACACATACACACCCACAGGCGGAACTTTGTTTTAAAAATCATTTTCTTTATTCAAGGAACCTCAAAGGTATATTTCCGGTGAAATCTCGAAGTCAAAATTTTGGTGCAATTCATTTAAACTTCATTAAGTACCTATATATGGTAAGTAGGAGAGAAAGTAATAGGAAGTCTATCGTTTCAGGTGGGAATCGAACCAAGTATCCTGTATTAGGAAGCCAGTTCGCAAACCATTCAGTCCTAGGCAGTCGCATTTATATTTATTTTGATTCAGTACTGTAGCATTAAATGCCATTTAATTCGGTTCACTACACACTTGTGTTGTAAACTACCATTCACGTTTATTCAACCATGTCCGGAAGCACGCAACATAAACAAACATCAAACTAAAACGACACTCACATTATCCTCGTCGACAAGCAATATCTTACCGAGGCGAGCAGTAAATAATATGCGAAGTGATAGCTGACATGCTTTTATGCGATGGAAATTGGAAAGTATTAATAATACAAAGCTTATTTAAACACAATATTGTGACCACGAGCGAGAGTTACCTAAGGCCCGGCGATGCAAGCGCATTCCGTATTTCCTACCTGGCTGGCTGTATGCTACTAATGACCAGATTCTTTAGAAATAGTAGCGTAATGAACTCATTATGTGCCACTGGCACATTACTGTTCCAGAATATCCCTTCGGGCCGGTTCTAGTAACTGCCGTTTCTTGAACGTTCCGCTTTGTATGCGAATCCTATATAAGGGGCAGCTGTTTCCCGGACAGGACATTTTA
Source organism: Deroplatys truncata (assembly GCA_030765065.1). Taxonomy (NCBI): domain Eukaryota; kingdom Metazoa; phylum Arthropoda; class Insecta; order Mantodea; family Mantidae; genus Deroplatys; species Deroplatys truncata. The sequence continues at coordinate 36,947,039 of CM060987.1, read as the reverse complement.
GTAAGTTAAGAAGTTACGAAGTGAAAAGTGAACAGTGCCAATGCATTTCAGTTGTTAGTTGTGATTCGACGGATAAATTGTGTTGTGTTCCGAGTGTGTGTCAAAAGTGACGTGCTACGCTGAGTGCCTAAGTGATAAATAAACGACTGTTCTCATTTGTTACAATATCTTCCAAATTTGGTTTAGTAACCACAAAAAGGAAGGAAGTATGAATACAATGTTAAGTACCATAGCTATTTTCGTTATGTAAGAAAATCTTTGCCTACTTCCGTAGCAACATAATTTTAAAAATATATAATGTTTTATATGCATACGAATTTCTTTACCTATTATCGTTTATTTTTAAACAGGTTCCACAAGTTGTTCCCATAAAAACTTTTCTTTTCCTATCTACTGCATTTTAATCGGCATAAACCATTGCAGAATAGATTCATTACAAATTTGGTTGTAAGTACAAGGAGGATAGAAGAAACCGAATCGATAGACGTTTAAAAGCGGGTCACTATATGTTAACCTTGAAATTACAGTCGTCCTCCGTGGTGTAGTGGTTACCATGCTAGCCTGTAGTTCCAGAGGTTGCGAGTTCAAACCCGGCGGAGGGCGATGGATTTTTTCGGGCGTAAAACTCCTTAACATGGCTTTCTGTAGAAGGGAAGTAAAGCCGGAATATATTTATGATACGTAAAAAACCTCAAGCCTGATAAAGAAGCCTCTGAGCAAATTACCGGTCCTTCACGCCCAATATAGAATGGGACGCTAAGGATCACAGCAGTTAAAGAGCGTCCATAAACAAAACTCAATTTTTTCTTGAAATTACATAGAACTTCTATAACATTACGAGAAACAATTGAATAGCGAAAACACTTTAAAGATAATAAAGTATTGAAAAATTGAAACCGGTAATAACGGATAACTTGAAAATGGCTTATGGCACAAGAAAGCTATTTGAAATAAATTGTGTGTTTCTTTAAAGAGATCAAAATTTCCATTATATATACTTCCTTCAGAATGGAGAGGATTTCACAGGCAAATTCCAGAAAATTCAATAATCTTATTTGCCATGTAAGTCTTTTAAATATATGGTAGCGTGTGAGACTCCCATTCAGGAGCTCTGGATTCGATTCGTACCAACCGTCCACTCTGACTTTCTGTTATTCGTGGTTGCCCCTGGTCAGTAGGCGAATGCTGGAGTGGTTTCTCATCTACCCAATTTCCTTTCCATCATCCCGCTTTCGTTGCGTTTTTTTCGCATCTTTCAGGTATAGTTATAGGATTCGTGACGTATGGTGGTGTCGGCAAATGGCGCGGATGCTTGCTCTAAGAAAAGAGTACTCCCCATGGAGTAGTGGCTGCTTGGTTGATGGGTCGTTCATCGCCCTCTGTAGGCAGCTCCAGCAGTGGGACGGGTCTTTGAGTCTGGGACTCTGAGGGACTCTCGCGCGTGCCTATGGTCTATCTGCCTGCAGGCTATAGTCTCCGTGGATCCTTCACTTCATCACTTCCTCCCAGGAGTTGGTAGCCATAATAGATCTATGTACGAGTAGATCACAGTGTGCGAGCTGTGCCCTAAGCTACTATACGTATAGTAAGTAGAAAAAGTAAAAATCTGATGACTTTCTCTACTGTTGTACAAACTATTTTTACACACTCTTATTCTCCATCTATTTCTTATTAATCGAGGTAAACATTTGCAGATACTATCTTTTGACATGCAAAGAAAAATTACATTTTACACATAGCGACCAGTTCTAAAAATATTTGACTATCGCTTAAGGCCTACTATGTTCCCCTTGTTTTGTATTTGCAAGGGCAATATAGAAATACAGTACCCTTTAAGCATAAACATACATATCTCTTAATACCTAGTTGCTATGTGCAGCACGATTCCCTTTGCCGCAAATTAATACTCTTTGCATATCCAAGTCAAAAAGATGAATAACGAATTCCCATTTGAGAAAGTAGGCATAGAAAAATTTAAGGGAATAAAAAGCAATATCTCGAAAACGGTTCACTCAAAAAAAATGTATATGACATAAGTTGTGTATTTTAACGTGATCTATAATTGTTTGTGTAGTAAAATTTTGTCTATCCCTTATGGTTTACCAGTTATGCAAAAGTCGTTCACAATGAAGAATACTTTTGCAGACATTCCCAGAAAATTCAAGGTATACATTTTATTCGTCATGAAAATACCTTAAACATATGATATTTTAATTAAAATCGTTAGAGCCATTTTTGAGAAAATTAAAATTTTCGAAAAATGTTCCATGTAAAGGGTAATCTAGGGTGGGGGAATTGTCTTGAAAACCTTCGTGTCGTATCTCTGGAAGATACTGAAGCTAAATACCAAGTTTGGTGTTTATCCGACTGTTCGTTTCTGAGTTATGCTGTTCACACACACACACACACAGACACACACACACACACGTACATTTCCAAAAACTGCTTTTTTTTATTCAGCGGGGTCTCAAAACATACATTTCCGGTGAAATCTCGGTATCGAATTTTTGGGTGGTATACAATACTTCCCCTACTTAATATACGTAGTAGAGAAAGTAAAAATATAACATTTTAAGCTCTATGTAAGCTAAGGAAACTTTTCACAGTATTTCAATACTGCAGTATTCCCAAAATCAATCAGGGAATTGATGCCTGTGCTTTTCTATAGACTAACGTTTAATTTCTTTTCTCTATCAACGGAATGGATTCTTTCATAATTTTTACACCGAATGAGAGTAACATTCCCTCAACCAGATTTTAATCAGCGTAATGTCTCGGCGAATGTTGTTCTTTTTTCCTTTCTTTTAATACATCTGTTTGAATTACGAAAAGCTTTAAAATAATATTCGTGTTGGCGTTGTCGTTCCAGGTTTTTCATTTAGCTGGGAAAATTCCATTAAGGTCATACTGCGATTTCCTGCACATACGTATCATATTAATGAAATACTACAGTACCTATTGATAAGGCACATAATGACGTCATTTTGTTCTAGTCATCCTTCAGCACTAGTATATTTCAGTTATATACTGAAGCTTTTACGTAGTTCAATGAGTCTCATGTAGAGGCCCAGATTTCTGGTATTAACGATAACTATGAAATTTTCAAGTGTCGTTTTTAATGTTACCAAAATCACATATTTGTACGAGAGAAACTTATTTGTTAAATTGAAGTAACAAAATATATCGAAATGTTTTTATTTTAACAATCCGATTTTAAAACGTGAAAATTTAACGAAATGCTGCAGATTACGTCAAGCTAAGCTTTTATTGTTTATTTGAGGCAGTATTTTTAACACTTAAATGATTTCAGTCAAATTATATAATATGTAAATTCAATAACCTTGTATCTAAACATGTATGTAATAATTTATAAAATTGCATATGCTTATATTATTGTAAACATGTTGAATAATGTTATGTGAATGCATTACGTAATTTAATAATGTAGGAGCTGTGAGAAATAGGTCAAGAGTTGCTAACAAAGAGGTAACAATGAGGTAATCTTGAGGAAATAATGAGTTTGAGAGTTTAATAATGCTACTAGTCATTAATGGAGGAACAAGAATGTAATTTTTGTGACAGTTTATAAAATAGCCAATCAACAACCAGAAAAAGGTTTTGTTAAATGTAAGTATTCTATTGGAGTAGGATTAGCCAATCAGAAACTGAAAAGGAGAAACATTTAAAAATACAGAAATCAGTTGCCTGAAACAGTGTTCCTAACCAGACGCAAAAAGTGTGCTCTGGAGATTTAATATGTATTCGTGTGAGAAAAAAATAGTTTACGTGTTAAAAAAGTGTAATTAATTAATAAATCTCACAGCTCTCTATATCAGTGAAGTGTTATTTAAATCGTATCAAGCATAATTGGTGTCCATACGTGGGACATCAACACAGCATCTTCAAATTGGCGCCCAACGTGCGGCAAATAACGTAAAGATACAATCTTCTTCAAATTGGCTTTCCATACGTGGGGCATAAATAACAACTTCAATTTGATCATTCTATATTCAAGGCGGCCTTCAAGAATGTTAGAAAGAGGAAGCAGCGGTATATACTTTTTGAAACAAATATGATGGTGCCAAAGAAGCAAAGATGTTTCGAATTCGTGGGGTTCATGGATAAAATCTGTTCTGTGTATTGAGGAATACTTTAGCAATCTCCTTGAGTACTTCAAGCAACTGACTGACTAATCTGGCAGCAGCTACTTTTAAGAACTTTCAAATGATGGCAGAAACTGCATTTGTTTTGAGGTTGCTTTTATGAAAGAGCACTGATGCACTATTTTCAAAATTACTCAATTTTTGGAGGGGTGTCAATATCCTACTGCGTACAAGCTTGTGCCAAGAGCGACCGCTTTGCTTGGTGAAGTGCAGTTCATAAAAAACAAGATCTCTGGAGAGGAAACATCCTTAACCCTGCGTAAGCTGTAGGGTGAAAGCAAGCAGGGGATGAAATTAAGCAAATGCAGCATCAAAGCTGGAGAAGTTGTTGGTAGAAGACTCTGCAGTCTTTCGCTCAACTGCCCAGCCTTTTCATTCATCTAATTTACTGGTAACACTAGTACCCAATGAGTTCATGTGACACGTGAGTCAGATTCCACTTCTGAAGATGCATTTCTGAAAGGATACCCAGCATTGCAGTATTAGGCAATGACAGTTGTGAATTGCTAAAGATGCTGATGCAGGATTATCCTGATTTTTAAGCCGCTGCTTGAACACAGTATGGTTTCCAACTACAAATGTGGATCTCGAGAGAGTTTTTCAGTGTATGCAAACTTACTGTCAGACAGGCGAACAATTTACTCCCAAAAAATATAGAAGCAATGTTGCGTTTGTACTTTGGTGATACTTTCAGCTAAATTTTATTGTACTTCCTATTTATTTCTATGCGATTCTTTTTAACATACTTGTAATTATGATTATTTCACAGAAAAGCAATGCTTATTCCGTTTGAGTTGCCCTTCTCGATTTTTTATTTCACCGCTTTGGGTATTTTATTCTACCACCTTGAGCATTTTATACCAATACTTTTGTTCCTTTTATTTCACGACATATCCTGGTCTATACTCATAAGGGAAATCACTTTTTCAATTGAAAGGCAATGTAACATTTCCGCATTACAAATCCTGGCCTGTCTAGACTGAGCCAATTATGTCTCTTCCTTTAACGAGTAGCTGTTTCAGTAGACATGGCTACAGTTCTTTAACGTATCTGGAATGATGAACTACAATTTTCGGCCCCGGCTTGTCAATACGTCGGCAGCCCGCTTAACAGCCAGTAGCCGGCTGCACCAGGTATAAACAGCGCTTATGCAGTGTCCATGTCATCATCATCTGATTCTCCGGTGCCCATCGAGCGATACGCTCCGACAAAAAGAGTGTGTAACAGACTTAGTTCTCGACAACCAGCGAAGGACATTCTTGAGCTTTGTGGTTGGGAGCGGCCGTCTCCACACTTTTCGGCCTCGGCTAAATTATACACATTTTTCGGCGTAAGTATATTTCTAAATTCTTTTAGTGTGTGGAGCTGTACTTAAATCTTATCCAAGCGAGTTTATATTGGAATATCACCATGTGTTAAATTATATTTAAAATAGCAAACATTGTGTGAGAAGGACAAAGCAAAATGATATGTGTTTTAGTTGTAATTTATTACGGTTTCTGCATTTGGATGTGCATATATTTAGTGCTTTTGGGGATGTACGAATTATTAGTTTTATTTAGAGCTGCTTTAAAACCTTATTTAATTTCCTTTAACCTTTGATAGTACAAAGATTATTACTCTGGAGGAATGCCTCCCTCCATATTTTCATCATGTGTATATAACTCGGTAAAACTAAAAGTGACCGGTTTCTTGAGAGTTAAATTAAAAGCCCCTTCGAGTGAGCGTGCGGTGCACAACCCTCAACTTCTGTGCGCTGCTCTGTCTTTGGCAATGATTTGGGCTACCTTCACACCGTGCTTAGCGTGGAGCAGTGCTTAAGCTATTTAACTTCTAAGCAAGTTTGATTCCCCGTAGTACATTGCTCTCTTTTATTTTTTACAACCCATTTAACTGAAATATAGTTAAATGATATTGTTTGTGTCATTTCATTTTACTTTCACATATAATTAAACAATAATGGTGAAATTTGTGGTTATAAAATTAAATTGACTGAGTAGGAAACCTCCTCCTGATCGATAAATTAATGTCATAGTTGCCATTTACCGGTATGACGGACTACTAAATAAACCCACATACATAAAATGAAGAAAATCTGTTTTATTTTAACTCGTGTGTTTAAAATTAAAGGGAAAAAGGTTTAATGCCTTCATGGAGATTTAAAGTTGCAACCTAGGAACAGTAAGCTAAGTCACTACCAGTGAGCTAAGAGTGCTGTAGTAAGCGTTGCATTTTAACGAGCTTTACTTATATTCCACTTCAGAACCATAAATCAATAAAGTATGTTTTGGTTACAAAGATTCACTGTTTAAACATCTAACTGTTTGAAATTTCATTTATGAATGAGTTTCTCGGTAGACTTTGTGATTGTAATTGTGTGCGGCGGTACCATGGGAGGTGCTGTGCGCCAATTTGGCGGCACGGAATTTGCAAGAGTGGTCTCGGGTTCGATGCAAACTCAGGGACCTGCAAGGATCTTGGATGTTGGGTTGGTGGTTAATACGACTGATTCATTTTCCTGCCCGTTTATTTTCCGTTACCTATCCACCAGCACTCACATTTATTTTCAGAACAACCTCCCAGGAAATACCACGAACAATAGGTGTCTTCTAAACTCTTCTGTTTCTTTACTTCAAATTTCCTATCTCCCCATTTCTTTATCACATGATTTCTACCTTCTTTCTTTTGAATGCCTGGAGCTGTGAGAGCACTGACCTTTTTCTATACATCTGCTTTTCAGGCGACCTAACGGTACACTAACAAAGATAGAATAAGGGAAAAACCAACCACGTTTCCTGTCTGCTGTTGGCACTGTCTTTTCAACTCATATTCACCTTTACAGTAATACTCGCTTTCCCGTCTTATTTAATAATACCATTCGTACAGTTATTAATATTTAATTTCCCCATGGTTATAATTTTATATTCAGCTATGCAGAACGTGCTGTCTCATCTGTTCTCCAATACAACTAATACAAGAATATGCGCAAGTCTTATGAACAAAGCCTACCTGTCCTGAGCGCTCTCAGAATTACCCGATTCGAGCTCCGTCTCCGAGACCTACCATTTTTAAATTGATAGAGGGTTCATTTAAAACCTGCACCACAAATAAAAACGACCTTTATAGGCATGAAGATCGGGGAGGGGTTCATTAAAATAGATTATATAGGTACATAAAACCTAAACAAATAAGGTTTACAACATAAGCTTGTTTTTCTTTTAAATGGAAGCCTTGCAATATTTTGCCACAATTGATAACATGGAAAATAACACTAGGCATTTACATAACGCAGTATTTGCTGCATCGCAGTAGGTGGTCAATAACACATTCCAAGAAATTATAATTTGAAGTTGAACTCTTGGGATTCAATGAAAGACGTTTATTGTTTATTACATTCTCTACTACGTATAGTAAGCAGGGAAAGTATTGCATTCCACTCAAAAATTCGATACCGAGATTTAACAGTAAATACATGTTTTGAGGTGCAATGAATGCATATAAAGTATCTTTGTGGAAACATGTCCGTGTGTGTCTCTGTGTGTCTGTCGGTGTGTGCGTCTCTGTCTGTCACCAGCATAACTCAGAAACGTACAGTTGGATAGACACCAATCTTGGTATTTAGGTTCAGTATTTTCCAGAGATGCGACACGAAGGTTTCCAGGAAAATCCCCCACCCAAGATTACCCTTTACATGGATAATTTTAATTTTCTCAAAAATGGCTATAATGAATTTGATTAAAATATCATATATTTAAGATACTTTCATGACAAATAAAATGTATATCTTGAATTTTCTGGGAATATCTCCAAAAGTATTCTTCATTGTGAACGACTTTTGCATAACTGGTAAACCGTAAGAGATAGAGAAAATGTTACTACAAAAAAATGTAGATCGCGTTAAAATACGCAATTTATGTCATATACATTTTTTTGTTGTTGAGTGAACCATTTTCGAGATATTGCTTGCTATTCCCTTAAATTTTCCAATAATTATACTTTTCTCAAATGGGAATTCGTTATTGTTTCTTTTTTGTCCTGAACATGCAAAGCGAATGGAATACTTCACATAGCAACCAGCTCTTAAAATATTTGACTATCGCTTAAAACCTACCAATTCTCCTTGCATCTACAAGAAAATTAGCAATAAAATTAACATCTGCATATCTCGATTAACATGAATCATATGGAGAATAAGCGTTTGTAAATATAGTTTGTACAAGAGTAAAGAAAGTCATGCGACTGTAATACATCAGATTTTTTTTTCTTTTGTTGTGATGGTTATGCTTGTGTTATTTCCAGCCTAATTGATAACAGTGGAAATAATATTAAGGACAACTTTGTCGTATTGTAGTACGAGAATTACCTCGCGATTAACTGTAGCGTTAAGTTCGCGCTAGAGACCCAAGAATGCGGTTAAACCTCACAACGTGCAGTTGAAGTGCATTCCGTTGTATCTCAAGCGGCAACTTCGCGTTACAATTTCTTGGCATATAATTGACATATTGCTATACAACAAACGCCTTATTAAGGTTACTTTGCATATTATCAATTGTGATGAAGCAATTTCTACTTTAACAAGCCCCGTCGCCTTCCTCATGCGTGTGAAAATCGTTTTTCAATTTGTATTTTGTTTCGCTTTGCGTTGCAAGTTTTAAGCGGCTCGCCTGGTGTATCAGAGATTAAATAGATAGCTTGATAGATAGAGAGAGATATAGATAACTATATTTAGCGATAGATTTAGAGACAGACAATAGATAGATAGATACTGATAGGCCACGAGAAGAAGGCAAGCGAGAGGAATGTGTAACATCAACACTTTCCTGCGTCCGTATCATATTTACGCTCGCCGTGTGGATACGATAAGCATGTTAGGAGGTTATAAACTACACAGTGTTGCCAAGTATTCACTCATGGCTAGAAGTCCAGCACCTATTACGGCGGTTGCTGTTCTACTACTAGTATCAGATCTGGCAGCATGGGTGGTTCAAATGCACACATAAACACATTTCGTAGTAAACGTAGTAAACAATCGACAGTACGTGAGCAGATAAACAGTTACAGAACCCCGCTCGCCCCTCAGGCCCCGCTCGCCTTCTTCTCGTTTCCAAAAGTGGATATCTATATACATATAGATAAGGTAACTGTTTTGGTTTGAAATTATTGAAGTTATTACACAAGTATTTGGTGCATGGGTCATTGACCGTACATGCATATTTAAGATACAAGGTATGGCGACAAAATAAACAACAGAAAAAAGCAAGAAAAAGGAAAATAGATATAAATTACCTTTGACTAACTGAACAAATTTGAACTAGCTTCGCGCACTTTAGCCAAGAATTTGCCCATGTTTTGCCAGTTCCTCTGGTCAGCCAGTAGATCCCAACACGCCAATCTCTTTCTTGACGGACTTAAGAATTTTTCTTTGAGTTTAAATATTCACTGGTTCTCCCAGTGAGCGCATTCCGCTAAAGTATGTACCCAGTCCTCATCCAAATCGCAGAGTGGGCAGATTCTCCTGCCAGAATCGTCAGTCATTTTCTGTTGCCTCCAGCTCCCCAGTCTAAACCAAAAGATAAAGTTACGGACTAACTGGAGCAGAGCACCTCAAGTAGGCCACAATGTCCTTTTTCCTTCTGCCGTGCTCCCTGGGAGGGAGGGATGAGGTGAGAGACCCAAAAGGCGACCAGATCCGCATGATGACGGGCGCAAGCGTTGATGGGGTCCCCAATGTTTACAGATCCGACGCCGCCCGGGACACCCACAAGCCCCAAACCTCCGGTGGTCCTCCGAAGTGGAGCCCGCTCGAGAGCACCCGGAGCGTGTCCTAACTGAGCATTTCCGTAACAACTCCAGGGAAGAAACATCTTAAGAGTGTACAGCAACGTCCAGCCGCAACCCGTCGAACACCGTTTCCTGCAGCTACAACCTTGAGACAGATGTCAAGGAAGATGATGTGTACAGGAAATGCGGGGTAGGAAAGTCGTGGTAGAAGATGAACCAGTCCCGCATTCGCCTGCCGACACGGGTAAACCACGAAAAACCCATGGGTCAGAGTAGGCGGTCCCTTGGGATCGAATGCGAGTCCTGCATGTTACCACGATACCACATCGCTCAGTATATACAAGATGTACAAACACCTATAATCAAACACGCATAGCTTGGCAACACACTCCCAATATTAACTATTACCACCATCAAGGATTTGTTGGTTTGGACCATTTACTGACCCGTTCAGCCAACTAATCCTGTCAGCGAAGTATAGTCCTCTTCCTGAACATGACCTCTTCCAGGCTAATCAAACTGCTCTTCAGCCCATACGGGGTCGTCCAAAGTCTCTTCGTCCCAAAGGTTTATAAAACAGTGCTTGCCGTGGTGATCTGTAAGGTTCCATCCGTTGAGCAAGCTCTTTCTACTTGCGCTCATACCTTTTAATTTCTTCACGTACAGTGTTTTCTTCCTCTTTTGTGACTGCATTCCGGAGTCGATCTACTTACTCAATAAATTCCTTAAAAATATCACTAGAGATACCTCCAATCTTGATTTTTCCTTGCTTTTTTATTACCCAGGTCCCAAGTTCATATTTTAATGTGTGCTTAGATACTATTTTATACAGTCTTATTTTAAGATCTATCCTCATATTTTACCGAAATTTCTTTTAATACATCCATTTATTTTGTTGTATGCTGTAATATTTTGTTCATTTTTGCCTCTCTATCACTTACTCGTACTGGTATTGTCGATCCCAAATATTTTAAGTTCGACACGCCTGCCCGATTATTTATTCTACGATTTCAATCTTGACCCCAAACTGTTCTTCGCCCATTCTAGTCATTGCCTTTGTTTTTTCACTCGAAGTATTACTTATATTACTTTCTCTACCACGTATACAGTAGGTAGAGAAGCTATTGCATTCCACCCTCCCCCAAAAAATCTATCTGTTGCACCCATATGACTTTCTCTACTCTTGTACATACTATTTTTACAAACGCTTATTGTCCATCCACTTTATGTTAATTGAGATATCGAGATGTTAATCTTATTGCTAATTTTCTTGTAGATGCAAGGGGAATTGGTAGGCTTTAAGCGATAGTCGAATGTTTTAAGATGGTTGCTATGTGGCGCATTTCATTCTCTTTGCATGTCCAGGGCATAAAAAACTAATAACAAATTCCCATTTGAGAAAAAGTAAAGTATTGGAAAATTCAAACAAATAACAAGGAATATCTCGTAAATGGTTCACTCCATAAAAAAGTACATGAGAAAAGAGTGTTTTAACGAGATCCACATTTTCCGTAGAAATATTGTTCTATCTCTTACGGTTTACCACTTATAAAAAAACCATTCAGAACGAAGAGGACTTTTGGGGACCTTCCATAAAATTCAAGATATACAATTTATTTGTCATGAAAATATCTTAAATATTTGAATAAAAATAGGTAGAGGCATTTTTGAGAAAACCAAAATGTTTAAAAAATATACTATATAAACGGTAGTCTGAGGTTGGAGGATTTTTCTGAAAATCGTCCTGTCGTACCTTTGAAAGATACTGAAGCTACATACCAACTTTAGTATTTATCCGACTTTTCGTTTTTAAGTTTTGCTGTTCAAAGACATACATCTACACAGACATACACACGGACCTTTTTCTAAAAATGCTTTTTTTGTATTCAAGGTGCCTCAAAACATGTATTTCCGGTCAAATCTCAATATCGAGTTTTTGGGTGGAATTCAATGCTTCCCCTACTTACTATACATAGTAGAGAAAGTAAATTAGATACCGAGATTTCACCGGAAATACATGTTTTGTGGTCCCCTGAATCCTAGCATTTTTAGAAAGAGGTCCATGTGTGTGAGAGACTGTGTGTCAGTATGTCTGTGAACAACATAACTCAAGCTACCCTTTACGTGGAACAGTTTTCGAAATCTTTTATTTTCTCAAAAATGGTTCTAACGATTTTTATTAAAATATCCTATATTAAAGACATTTACATTACAAATAAAATGTATGTCTTGAATATTCTGGGAATACCTTTGAAGTCCACTTCATTCAGAATGAATTTTATATAAACGAAAAAGTACTACACAAAAATTGTAGATCTCTTTAAAACACACAATTTGTTTCAAATAACGTTTTTGTGGTATTATCCATGAGCATGGAATTTTAAGAACTGTACATAGCGTCCACTTCTTAAACATTTATAGTATCACTATTCCCTTTGTATGTATACTAAATATGTAATGCACCTATTTTCGAAAAGGTTTATCTCGATTAAAATTAAAATAAACTTTGGAAAGAATAGTTTGTATACCCACAAATAAACGATACGCTGTAGAGAAAGCCGTGTGAATGTATCACAGATGTTTTTATTAAGTTAAATTTTATTAAGCAAAATATATTTAGGTCACTAATAAGCTTAGTCCTAAAGCCTAAACGAGATGAAAGTCAGCAATCGAATGATCCGTGTACAAATGGTTGAAACAACCAAGGACTCTACTGCCGTTCGCAAGCATTATCTTTAAGCTCTGGTGTTGTAATTGGAACACGGTAGGTAGGGAGTGTGGGCTTAGCTCTTCCAGACTCAAATGAGATAATTACTTGGTGAAAGTTTTCTCTTTTTCTGTGAGGTGAATGTCAAGTAAACTTAGCGTTGAATCAATTTGCACCGTTAATAAGTCACTTTGCAGACAATGTCACAGAGTGTGTGTAATTGCCTGGTTTTCGGGTCATTCATTTCAAAGGACAATCATAAAACGTGGCGCAGTTGAAATTATAGGCCTTCCTAAATGCAGCTTAGGTTGTTTGGGTAGCTTACATTTACAAACAACGGGGATGACTAACAACAATCACCTGCCAAATAGGTGGAACTAGTCTGATTTATAAAGGAAATGTATCAATCTAGCGACAATATTGCCTATCCACTTGACAGGCAGCTGCCAACCTGTCTTAGGCAGTTTCCCGAGGCTCTTCTCAGTTGGGTTTAGTCAATACAATTGCTCTCCACGGGTTTACCAGCTAGTAGTTTCTCTACTAGGTACTTATAGCAGGTAGTGGAAGCATTGTATTCTACACAAAAATTCGATGCCCAGATTTCACCGGAAACATAGGGTCTTTCAACAAGAGTGTCCTATCTTTGAACTTAAATAACACACATTCTATAAATGATAGAGGTTTATTTCTTTTTCATTTTGGAACATAATTAATATCATTACGTGTGGAAGAGAACATCAGTTAAGTGATCGCCGCGACTTCGTTGGGTTGCGCGTATACGGTTGACCCAATTTTCAATGACAGAAGAACGTAAATTAGGTCCAACTTCACGAATAACACGCGTGATGTTATTCATAAGTTCATTTACTGTTTCTGGCTTGTTGACATAAACTCGAGATTTAACATAATCTCACAAGAAGTAATCCAACGGCGTTAAATCATATGATCTCGGGGACCAATTAACATCACCACCACAGGAAATTATGAAAACTCGGGAACTTCTCCTTCAAAATATCGAAAAATATCGATTTTTCGAGAGCGGTATGACATGTGACACCAACTTGCTGGAACCAGATGTTTCTGAAATCCATACCATCCAATTGAGGCCAAAAACAGTCCCCTATAAGAGCCCGGTATCTTTCTCCATTGACAGAGCTTCTCCATCTTCATCTTGGAAAAAACATGACCATACCAAAATCCACACCACACAGTAATCTTTTGGGGATGAAGTGGTCGTTCTTGAATCTGTATTGGATTGTGATTGCTCCAATAGCGGTAATTTTGTTTGTTAACACAACCATCCATCCAAAAGTGGGCTTCGTCGCTGAAGATGATTTTTCGACAAAAATCCGGATCAGCTTACAATTGCCCATAGCCCAGTCAGCGAATACACGGCGCAACCCATGATCGTTGGGCATTAGTTCTTGAGTTAACACCATTTTGTAAACGCGAAACGTAAAGTCCAGATTAAGAATTCGCCAAGTTGTGGTCGGCGAAAGCTCCAATTCTTGCGCTCGACGAGCAATTGATTTGTTTCTGTTCTCGCGTACACTTTCACGAACAGTGCCTATGTTTTCGTTGGAGCGCTTACGTCGATTAAGTACAGGCGTTCTTTGATCGCTGACAGAACCACTTCTTTCAAATTTATCGATCAAACACCGAATCGTTCTCTCGCAGGGACGATTGTGCACACCGTAAACTTCACGCAATACACGGAATGTTTGGGGAACAGATGATCCATTTTGATAATAAATTTTCACAATTTCTACGGGTTGCTGAATGCTGTGACGTTCCATGGCTATTTGTCAATAACAACTGTAACCACATGAAAAAAATGACTGCTGTAACTCAATAACAACAACAGCTATCACATGTTAAAAATAGGACACTCTTTTTGAAAGACCCTTTTCATGCTTAGAGGCCTGAACACCCAGAAAGCAATTTTAGGAAAAAGTCCGCGCATGTATCTGAACAACATGACTCAAAAACGAAAAGTCGTTTTAAATACCTGGCATTTAAGTTCACATCTTCAAAGGATGCAACACGAACATCTTCATTGCACCATGTGCTCGTATCCCTCTATCCTACTGTTCTGTTCAGACTTTTTATTTTCTCTACTAAGTACATAGTAGGTAGAGAAGGTATTGCATTCCACCCAAAAATTTTATACCGTGATTTCACCGGAAATACACGTTTTGAGGCTCCTGAAACCTAAATCGCATTTTTAGAAAAAATCCGTGCTTGCGTACGTGTGTGTGTGTGTGTGTGTGTAGGTTAACAGCATAACTCAAAAACTAAAAGTCGGATAAATACCACACTCAGTATATAGATTCAGTACCTACCAAACATGTGACACGAAGATTTTAAAAAAAATCCCCCTACCCCAAAAATCCTTTACACGGAACATTTTCAGAAAATTTTAATTTTAAAAATGGCTTTAATGAACACTATTTTAATCAAAATCGTTAAAGATATTTAGATAAACGAATGAAATGCATATCTTGAATTTTCTGGGAATAGGCTATGAAGTCCTCTTCATTCGGATGGAATTTTGTATAATATTGTATAACTGGTAAACATTAAGCGAAAGACGAAAACGTACTATAAAAATGTAGATCTCTTTAAAACATACAATTTACTTAAAATAAGTTTTACCATGGCATAACCGTTTCTGAGATATCGCTTACTAAATGTTCGAATTGTTCAATACTTGTCATTCTTTTCAAGTCTCGTCGATTATCAGTTGTTTCTCGCGATTGCATGGAAACAGTACGGAATTTAAGGCCGCCATATAGCGTCCAGTTCTTAAACATTTGACTTACACGGTTCTCTTTGTGTCTATAAAGAAATGTGTAATATAGCCGCTTTTGCAAAAGTTATTTGGATTAAAATGAAGTAGATAGAAAAATAAACTTTAGTAAGAATAGTTTACCCATTAATAAAGATAGAGGGTAGAGAAATTCATTTGAAAGTATCACATCAGACTTTTAGGAAACGGTCCGTGGTGTGTGTCTGAACCAACATAATTCAAAAACGAAAAGTAGGATAATGACCAAAGTTGGTATTTGGATTCAGTATCATCCAATGATAAGACGTAAATATTTTAAACAAAATTTTCCATCATAACTACACTTTATATGCAAGACCTTTCGAAAATTTTATTTTGTAAAAAAAGCTCCAACAATTTTGATTAAAATACCATATATTAAAGATATTTACATTAAAAGTAAAATACATATCTGGAATTCTCTATGAATAGTTATTTATAGAGAATTGTACCCAAAGAGCATGGAATTTTATGGCTAGTACATAGTGTCCAGTTCTTAAGCATTTGACGGTTGCTACTCCCTACATTCACTTTATATTTATAACGAAATGTGTCATACAGCATTTTCGGAAAGTTTTATCTGGATTAAAATAAAGTAGATAGGAAAATAAAATTTGGTAAGAATAATTTGAATACCACTAATAAGTGATGGAGGGTAGAGAAAGTCAGGTGAATGTAACACGCAAGATTTTTCATTCTTTCAAATTCCGCGATGGTGTCAGAGTAGTGTATTCTTCTTGAGTGGGGAACATCCGTGTATTCCTAGAGGTCTATTCTATAACGCGTATAGAAAGCATCACATCTCTTAGAATTGACAACTGACATAGGTATTATTTGGTGTTCAGCTTACCTCATTTCGATTGTGTGCCATGATTATTGAAATCTGAAATGAATCTCCCAGGACATTAGTCTAATTTAGGGACTGCACCTGAAATTTGGAGCCGAATCGTCAGGTTAAAGTAGCGTTTCTTCTTTTTCGGCACAAAGGCTTCTTTCTGCTGTCTGGAAGAAACTGCCCAAACTATGTTTTACATGCAACCATTTTCGTTAAAGCTTTATTTTCTGAAAGATGAACTATAATGGTTTCGATTAAAACAACACATGTTTAAGATATTTGTTTGCCAAACAATATGTATATCTTTATCTTTCTGTGAATTCCCTGTTAAGTCCTCGTCAATATGAATGACTTTTGCATAAGTAGTAAACCGTAAGAGATCTATCTATAATCTTACTACATAAAACGTAGATCTCGCAGAGACTTTATTGATTTGAATTTTCAAATACTTTTACTTTTCTCAGGAGGAAAATAGCTATTCGTTTGTTTTTGCATTCTCTACTACGTATAGTAAGTAGCGGAAGTATTGTATTCCACCCAAAAATTCGATACCGAGATTTCACCCGAAATATATGTTTTGAGGCCCCCTGAATCCCAAAAAAGCATTTTTGAAAACATGTCCGTGTGTGTTTGTCTGTGTATGTATGTGTCTGTGAACAGCATAACTCAGAAACGAACAGTCGGATAAACACCAAACTTGGCATTTAGTTTCAGTATCTTCCAGAGATGCGTCACAAAGGTTTTCAAGAAAATCCCCCCACCCCAGATTACCCTTTACATGGAACATTTTTCGAAAATTTTAATTTTATCAAAAATGGCTCTAACGATTTTGATTAAAATATCATATATTTAAGATATTATCATGATAAATGAAATGTATAGCTTGAATTTTCTGGGAATGCCTCTAAAAGTATTCATGTGAACGACTTTTGCATAACTGGTAAACCATAAGAGATAGAGAAAGGTTTACTACACAAAAAATGTAGATTGCGTTAGAATACACAATTTATGTCATATGCATTTTTTTTCGTAGAGTGAACCATTTCCGAGATATTGCTTGTTATTCCCTTAAATTTTCCAATACTTATACTTTTTCTCAAATGGGAATTCGTTATTCTTTTTTTTTTTTTTTTTTTGTCCTGGTAATGCAAAGGAGAATGGAATACTCGACATAGCAACCAGCTCTTAAAATATTTGACTATCGCTTAAAACCTACCATATTCCCCTTGCATCTACAAGAAAATTAGCAATAAGATTAACATCTCGATATCTCGATTAACATGAAGCATATGGAGAATAAGCGTTTGTAAAAATAGTTTGTACAAGAGTAGAGAAAGCCATGTGAGTGTAACACGCCAGATTGTTTTTCTTTCTTATCCTCTTGACCATTGAAAGACAACGGAATTTCAAAGTCATCACATACCGACCCGCTCTTAAAAGAGTGACTATTACTTGAGGCTACTCTATTCCCCTAATGTCCTTGAGCCTAGAAGGATATATGTAATAAAGCCATTTTATGAAACTGTTTACCTCGATTAACACGAATTAGATAGAAGAATAGGCTTTTGTAAGAATAGTTTGTGAGGATTGGGTAGAGATACGCCTCATCTTCTGATGGTTTTGTCTTTGAACTGACTGTCTCTGAGCTTAAACTTTGTGGTCCAGAGATTTTTACTGCATAGAAGGTTTTCCGTACACAACACCACTGCCTTTGTTATCGCATCAACAGGCTGTCATGCGGAGCACATGACTCGCATAATAGCTGATTGACGACGAACAGATTATATCTGCTGTTATATGGGCGAATGTCAGTTAAATAACTACAAATGTGTTGAAATGTGAATAATAAAAGTTAGATGGTGCAAATCTGATTGAATGAGTCTCTTACATTGCAGAGAAAGATAAAAAATATTTTACATGCTTTTGTTTGTTGCTAACATTTGTTATCTTCACCTAGCGGGGTGGCTCAGGCGGTAACGTCTGTGGTCCACATTTGGGAGGTCGTGAATCCAATTCCCGTGGCCGACCTTCCTGACGCATGGGTCTTTTGGGGGTTTACCTAGGTCGCCAGGCGAATGGTAGAAAGGATCATTACATCTCCCGAATTTCCTTCCCTCCATTTCATCTCCATTCTCATTTCACTTCACCTTTCATCCGCTTGGTTTCTTCCAGGGTTGCATGCGTCGGCGGGAGGTCTCGGTAGGGGAAACGATGCTCTATGTAAACCTTAGTACCCCGAAATGGGGCGGTCTCCAGGTCACGGCTCCTCAGTGATGTTTAAGCCCACAGAGATGAGGAGAGCCGGCTGCACCAGACACTACCCGGAGAGTTCAAATCTCTAAATGGTAGAAACGCTGCCCTCTGCCTGTCGTGCCTGCTAGTCAGGCCGCCCTGCGACTCCTCTCGCCTCATCCCTCCTCCCGGGGGTGCCCCTAGATACAATATATCCGCGGATTACGTGGTGCTGAGCCCCCTCCGCTTCTAGCCCTATCCTATCCCTAGCTTTTTGGTCATAACACGACAGTTACTGTACGTTGTTGATTCTCTTGATTTAGCGTATGCCAGATAGATGACCTTAGTTGCATAATTACCTTCTGCAATGATTTCCGCTGACCTCGCCAGACCATAAAAGCATGAAGAGGCCACCGGAACCAAGCAGCCACTTACGAAGTTTATCTGAGGCTGGGAACCCTGGCAAGACGAAAAGAGAATGCCCTAACGAATGCCGAAGGTAAGAAACAAACATAAGACGAAAAAATAAATTTAAAGGCTAACACAGCTTTACGAAAAACTAGAGCCAAGAGGTATCTCCTAATGTAAACAAAACTAAACGTCTGAATTATAACTTTAACTGGCTTTATTTTATCAATATCATGCCACATCAAAAACCACCTTCATAAACAATAACCAAAATATCAAAGCAAAAAGCAAGCTAAAAAAACACAAAATAAAAAACAATGCTCATTAAATTAATCACAAAGCGCAACTTTCAAAATTTTAATACAAAGAAAGCCTTAAATGCAAAAGGCAATATTTTCGTAAATATAAACTTAAAGCTTAATTTTCAAAAGGTACGGAAATAATAAAGCCCACAACCTAAACTGGCAAAGACTCTAAAACACAATCAATATTCAAATAACTTTGAAATAAAAATCTAGAAAATAAAATTCAACAAACTAGGCACTAGAAATACCTAATATTCACAAATAGTTGTTTCAGGGCGATTTTTAAATATCTCAAATACCATGCGACATTAATATAATAAACATAAATATGATTACATGGCATAAGCAGGCTTTATGTAAATTTGAAGCTTAATTAAAAGATATAACAATCCATAAACATCTAGGGGAAAATTGCCCAACCAATCTAAGTAATAAGTTAGTGCCTAGCCACAAACCTGAAACAACTATCTTAATAATTCAGCTAGAAAAGAAAATTTATTTAAACCTAAACCTAAGCAAAATGAACACTTTACAGAAAAAAATCTGATGTGTTACACTCACATGACTTTCTCTACTCTGGTACAAACTATTTTTACAAACGCTTATTCTCCATATACTTCATGTTAATCGAAATGTTAATGTTATTGCTAATTTTGTTGTAGGTGCAAGGGGAATTGGTAGGCTTTAAGCGATAGTCAAGTATTTTAAGAGTGGGTGCTATGTGGCGCATTCCATTCTCTTTGCATGTCCAGGACATAAAAAAATGAATAACGAATTCCCATTTAAGAAAAGGTATAAGTATTGGAAAATTTAAGGGAATAACAAGCAATATCTCGAAAATGGTTCACTCAATAAAACAAATGTATATGACCTAAATTGTGTATTTTAATGCGATCTACATTTTTTGTGTAGTAAAATTTTGTTCGTCTCTTATGGTTTACCAGTTATTCAAAAGTCTTCAAAATGAAGAATAATTTTGGAGACATTCCCGGAAAATTCAAGATATACATTTTATTTGTCATGAAAGTATCTTAAATATATGATATTTTAATAAAAATCGTTAGAGCCATTTTTGAGAAAATTAAAATTTTTGAAAAATCTTCCATGTAAAGGGTAATCTGGGGTGGGGGGATTTTCTTGAAAACCTTTGTGTCACATCTCTGGAAGATACTGAACCTAAATATCAAGTTTTGTGTTTATCCAACTTCGTTTTTGAGTTATGCTGTTCACGGAGAGACAGACACACACGGATATGTTTCCAAAAATGCTTTCTTTGGATTCAGGGGGCCTCAAAACGTATATTTCCGCTAAATATCGGTATCGAATTTTTGAGTGCAATACAATACTTCCCCTACTTACTATACGTAATAGAGAAAGTAATAAGCTTTCGTGAGAATATTTTGTAGTAGTTATATAAAAGTAAACAATAGTGGGTGGAAAAAATCGTGCGAATGCAAAAAAAACAACCTTTTTTTTCTGTGGTGCGCAAGGGCTATTACCTCGGCAGAAGTGGGCGATCATCCCACCAATACGTGGAAACGATGTCAACATCCCGGATTGTTTGTTTTCTAGGCTTATCGCAGCTCCTTTAATTTCAGACGGTGCTGAGTGGGCACTGAATGGACCGAAACATCCCCACCCCTTGTGTACTCTCGAACCCATGCGCACTCGTGGCAGGGAACCGGAGCACTACGCTTCAGCGCAGGACGCGTGTTAGCATTCGATACGGTTAATTTGCGGCTTCCCTCGCGCCGATGCTGTCTATGATCTCAGGTTAGAATTAAACCAAGCTCAGGTGATCTGAGATTACAGTTATGCAAAGCAAATACAAAAAAATACCACAGCTTATTTCCGCACTACGATAAAATATGGATCGCATCTATTTTATGCAAAGGGCATATGTGCATTAGGCTCCATTCACAATAAAAATATAACGTAAACTTTAAAAAATTCTGATGTGCTACATTCACATGACTTTTTCCACCTGTATCATTTACTAATGGGTACTACTCCATTTAAATTGAGATGAACCTTGGCAGAAATAATTACATTATATATTTCGATATAAATACAAAGGGAACAGGGATGGTCAGATGTTTATGAACTGATATGCTAACCTGTTTATACTCTTTCCATGCAGTCGCGAGAAACAACTCAATTCTGACAGGACTTTGTCATTATTTTAAAGTATAGAACAAATTTGAATCACGTATATCTCGGAGTTAGCTTTGCCACAGACAAAGCTATTTGAAATAAATATTTGTATGTTTTAAAGAGACCTAGGTTTTTTGTGCAGTGCATTTTCGTTTATCGCTTAAAGTTTATCAGTTATACACGATTATACAAAACGCTTTCCGAATGAAGAAAACTTTACAGGCTATTTCCAGAAAATTCAAGATATAAGTTTTATTTGTCATGTATTTGTCATTTTTAATATATTGTATTCTAATCAAAATCGTTAGACATTTTAGAGAAAATTGAAAACATCGAAAAATGGTCATATAATGGGTAATAGGGTTGGCGTGATTTTCTTGAAAATCTTCGTGTCGCGTCTTTGAACGGTACTCAACTTAAATACTAAGTTTGGGATTTTCCGAATTTTCGTTTTTGACTTATGCTCTTCATACACTCACGCACGGACGTACGTACGCACGCACATACATACATACACATACAGCTTTCTAAAAAGGCTGTTTATGATTCAGGATCCTTAAAACATGTATTTCCAGTAAACTATCAGCATAAATTTTTTTGTAGAATACAATACTTCCCCTATTTACTATATGCAGTAATGAAAGTAACTAGGTAATAAGTATTTAATAGAACCAATTAGTCACGTAAACATAAAAATAATCATTGAATTAAACGTAACCTTAAAATATTTCAAGTTTATCCCTACGTCAAACACAAGACACAGGATTATTCTGCCATCTCAAATCAGACTTTCTGTCGCCATGTGTTGACCCCCTATCTGATTTTCTGTGTAGGATTACGGACAGGTATCACAGAGATATCCATAAAAATATCAGTAAAACGAATTGTGTTGATAGGTAGAAATTTTCTTCTGTTTTCTTCCTTCTTTTTCTTTTCTTACACTTTTTGAAAGTTTAACGTCCCTAAACCTGGTAGCTATCTCTCGTTCATTTTGAAACATGTACACTGGCTCAAACTAAAAGTGGCCGATCTCTTGAGCAGTTAAATTTTTTCAAGTTCCTTCGAGGAAGCGTGCGGTTCACAACCGTCAACTTCTGTGCGCTGCTTTGGCTAACTCCTTAATACAAGCCGCAAGGCACTGATTTGGGCTACCTCACACTGTTCTTGGCGCGGAACACTGGTTAAGCTAATTAGCTAGATCTAGTTCAGTTCTCCGTTGTGGATATTTTTCCAACTCGATTTACTGTAATATAGTTAAGCAATATTGCTTGTGTTTCTGCATTTTACTTACAAATACAACTACAATAATGGTGAAATCTGTGGTTATAAAATTAAATTGACTGAGTATGAAACTCACTCCGGACCGATTAATTATTGTTATGGTTGCTATCTACCGGTACGACGGACTTGTAAATAAACTCCATAGATAAATTATAAATTAAAGCGAGTCGTTACATATTAATTCTCCATCACATCGGCGCTACTCAGATAACACCAAGCACCGATATGATGAAGAATTAATATGTAACGACTCACCTTGATTTATAAAATGATAACATCACAATTAACAACACTTCTGTCCATTATACTCCATAAATAAAAATCGGATTAGTTTCTTGTCTTGTACAAACTACTTTTACAAACTCTTATTCTCCATCTATTTCATATTACTCGAGATAAACTTTTGCAGAAACGGTCTTTTGACATGCATTTTACACATAGCGACCAGTTCTAAACATATTTGACTATCGCTTAAGGCCTACTATGTTCCCCTTGTTTTGTATTTGCAAGGCTTATATAGAAATACAGTAGCCTTTAAGCATAGACATCTCTTAATAGCTGGTTGCTAGGTGCAGCACCATTCTCTTTGTCACAGATTAATACTCTTTGCATATCCAAGACAAAAAACTGAATAACGAATTCCCATTTGAGAAAAGAAGTATTGAAAAATTTAAGGGAATAACAAGCAATATCTCGAAATTGGTTCACTCAACAACAAAAAATGTATATGACCTAAATTATGTATTTTAACTAGATCTACATTTTTTGTATAGTAAAATTTTGTCTATCTCTTATGGTTTACCAGTTATACAAAAGTCGCTCATAATGAAGAATACTTTTGGAGACATTCCCAGAAAATTCGAGATATGCATTTCATTTGTCATGAAAATATCTTAAACATATATGATATTTTAATCAAAATCGTTAGAGCCATTTTTGAGAATATTAAAATTTTCGAAAAATGTTCCATGTAAAGGGTAATCTGGGGTGGGGTATTTTCTTGAAAACCTTCGTGTCGCATCTCTGGAAGATACTGAACCTAAATACCAAGTTTGGTGTTTATCCGACTGTTGGTTTCTGAGTTTTGCTGTTCACAGACACACACACTCACAGACACAGACACACACACACACACACACACACGGACATGTTTCCAAAAATGCTTTTTTTAAGTTCACGGGGTCTCAAAACATGTATTTCCGGTGAAATCTCGGTATCGAATTTTTGGTTGGAATACAATACTTCCCCTACTTACTATACGTAGTAGAGAAAGTAAAGATGAAAGCCTATTATACGAGGGGCGATCAATAAGTAATACACCACACTATTTTCCTCGGCCAATTTCGGTTAAAGAAAATTAGGATTTTGTTTGGGACATCTTTAAATATTCCTTATCTCATATAGTTTCATTAAGTTCCGATAGGTGCAACGCTATAACTAGCCTTCAAAATGGCGTTTGTAATAGAGGTGCGTTCCAAACCGAGATTAGTTATTGAGTTTTGTCGGAAAACCAGAGCATTGCAGATATTACTTGCAGAATATCCACGGAGACCTGGCAGTGGACAAAAGCACGGCGAGTCATCATCACACGGTCGAACAAATCTGTCCGATTTCCCGCGTGCCGGCCGGCTGCACACAGCTGTGACTTCTTCAATGTTGGAACGTGCCGACTCTCTTATTCTAGGTGATCGACGGATCACAATCAAACACCTCGCTGCTCAATTTGACACCTCTGTTGGTAGTGCTGACGCACTTGTCCACTAGTTTGAGTACTCAAAAGTTTGTTTCCGCTGGGTTCCTCGACGGCTAACTGAAGACCATATAGACCAAAGAAGGACTATCTGTGTGTGTTCGTAACCACAAAAATGCAACGAACTTCTCCTTCTCCATGATAACGCAAGGCCTCACACAAATCTGCGCAACCGAGAGGAGTTCAAAAAACTTCAGTGGACTGTTCTTCTTCATTCACCCTACAGCCCGGATTTCGCCTTCTGGCATACGTTTAAAAAGAAAGGACGTGGGGAAATTGAGCACCTCCGCGTAGATTTGAACTTTCAGCCTCAAGAAAAGCTAGCTAACTCTATACCACTGAGCTAAGAGTGCTACAATAAGCGTGGCATTGTAACAGGCTTTAGTCATACTCCACGTGAGAACCATAGATCAATAAAGTAATTTTTCGGTTACAAATATTCAGAGTTTAAACACTCTGGAGCATATCTCTGTTTGAAATCTCGTATATCAATTATTTTTGGAAACTTTTATGATTATAGTTGTGCTCCCCATTATAACTACTATAGTCTTGTGAACAAAGCCTGGCTGTCCCGAGTGCTCACGAAGTACCTGATTCGAATTCCGTATCTCATACACCGGCCAGTTTTAAATCGACCGAGTGTACATAATCTCTTTTGTCGTATGTACTGTCGGTGGTCGTTACGCAGACGGCCATATTAGCTTAGCTGTTTCACTCTCTCATGCAATTGGCTGATATTTATGTTTCCGTTTGTCGTTCTGAATGACATATTAATTTTCTTTGTGAAAAGATTCCTTACTGTTTCTGCCTTTGTTTTCCTTTCTTTTACCAATCCTACTAAATAAGAGTTTTATAATCAATTTTGGAGAAATAAATCAGAGTGAGGGAGGATTTCATTTAATGATACAACTTGAGCTTGCTGTTTTTAATGTTGAAGGTAGTTCCTTCGTGATAAATTAACAGCACAATACATTTTTTTTGTCTCCCATTTCCAATCAGTATTTCGTTGTAATCAGTTCATGGTGAGCAGCAAATTAAATTTACAGATGAAGGGAAAAAGTAATTTGGCTAGTGCCTTCGGTATTAAGCCGATTATCCTGATCTACAGTAAAACTTGAAGCTCCAAAGTACCTGGAAGCGGCCAGTATATTCTCTGTAAACGGATAAAATACCTTAAATTCCACAATACCAAATTATTTCTATAAAATTACACGGTTTAACGCAAATATGGCCTAGACGGAGAGATTGTGTTCAACACTAGAAAGTATCGCACTTATTTGCATATCATTTAATTTATTAAGTTTTAACATGCTTGAATATAGTAATCCTTCACAAATAAACTGATAGCTCGATTCAATATGCTTTAATGGGACTGGCTACCCGAGATACGTCAAAACTCGATTTTTCACTTTGTATGTGATAAAAAGGTAGACTTTTTAGCTTTAAATTATAGGTTTATTGACCAATTTGATCCTTTAAATTTGCCAATTTAAAAATGGCGGCGAATAATCATGGCCATTGTATTGTTTCTTTCTTCTCAGTTTTGGTTAACTTGGTTTTTTCATACTTCCGGTGCACCCTTCTAAAAACAATCTGATGTGTTACACTCACATGACTTTCTCTATTCTTGTACAAACTATTTTTACAAACGCTTATTCTCCATCTACTTCATGTTAATCGAGATAAACATTTGCAGACTCTATCTTATTGCTAATTTTCTTGTAGATGTAAGGGGAAAATATATTTACAAGGACAATATAGAAAAACAGTAGCCTTTAAGCACATACATATCTCTTAATAGCTGGTTGCTAGGTGCAGCACCATTCCCTTTGCCACAAATTATAACTCTTTGCATATCCAAGACAAAAAAAAATGAATAACGAATTCCCATTTTAGAAAATAAGTATTGAAAAATTTAAGGGAACAGCAAGCAATATCTCGAAAACGGTTCACTCAACAAAAAAAAATGTATATGACATAAATCGTGTATTTTAACGCGATCTACATTTTTTGTGTGGTAAAATTTTGTCTATCTCTTATGGTTTACCAGTTATGCAAAAGTCGTTCACAATGGAGTATACTTTTGGAGACATTCCCAGAAAATTCAAGATATACATTTTATTTGTCATGAAAATATCTTAAACATATGATATTTTATTCAAAAACGTTAGAGCCATTCTTGAAAAAATTAAACTTTTCGAAAAATCTTCCATGTAAAGGGTAATCTGGGGTGGGGGTATTTTCTTGAAAACCTTCGTGTTGCATCTCTGGAAGATACTGGACCTAAATACCAAGTTTGGTGCTTATCCGACTGTTCTTTTTTGTTCACAGAAACACACACACACATACACACACACACACGGATATGTTTCCAAAAATTCTTTTTTTTAGATTCATGGGGTCTCAAAACATGTATTTCCGGTGAAATCTCGGTATCGAATTTTTGGGTGGAATGCAATACTTCCCCTACTTACTGTAAGTAGTAGAGAAAGTAAAAATCACTCACATGACTTTCTCTACTCCTGTACAAGGTATTTTTATAAATGCTTATTCTCCTCCTACTTCATTTTAATCCAAATAAACCTTTGCAGAAATTATCTGCTGGGCTTTAAGCGATAGTCAAATCTTTTAAGAGCTGGTTGCTATGTGGAGCATTCCGTTCTCTTTGCATGTCCAGAACATTAAAAGACAAAGAAACAAACCAACGAATAACGTTGAGGAAAAGTACAAGTATTGGAAAACTGACACAAATAACATGGAATATCTCGGAAATGGTTCACTTGGCAAAAAAAGTATACGCCACGTTGTGTGTTTAAGGAGATGTACATTTCTTGTGGAGTAAACTTTTGTCCATCTCTTACGATTTTCCAGTTATGCAAAGGTCATTTAGAATAAAGAGGACTTTTGCGGACATTCCCAGAAAATTCATGATGTACATTTCATTTGACACAAAAATATCTTAAAAATACGCTATTTTAATCAATATCGTTAGAGCCATTTTTGAGAAAATCAAAACTTTGGAAATATGTTTCATGTAAAGGGTAGTCTAGGTTGGAGAAATTTTCTTGAAAATCTTCGTGCCGCACTTTTGAAACATACTCAACCTAAACACCAAGTGTGATATTTATCCGACTTTTCGTTTTTGAGTTTTATTGTTCACAGACACACAGCCACACACACACGATGATTTTTACTTTCTCTACTACGTATAGTAAGTAGGGGAAGTATTGCATTCCACCCAAAAATTAGATACCGAGATTTCATCGGAAATACATGTTTTGAGACCTCCTGAATCCAAAAAAAGCATTTTTGGAAACATGTCCGTGTGTGTGTCTGTGTGTGTGTGTGTCTGTGTGTGTGTGTGTCTGTGTGTGTGTGTCTGTGTGTCTGTGAACAGCATAACTCAAAAACGAACAGTCGGATAAACACCAAACTTGGTATTTAGGTTCAGTATCTTCCAGAGATGCGACACGAAGGTTTTCAAGAAAATCCCCCCACCCCAGACTACCCTTTACATGAAACATTTTTTGAAAATTTTAATTTTCTCAAAAATGGCTCTAACGATTTTGATTAAAATATCATATGTTTAAGATAATGCATGAGAAATGAAATGTATATCTCGAATTTTCTGGGAATGTCTCCAAAAGTATTCTTCATTGTGAACGACTTTTGCATAACTGGTAAACCGTAAGAGATAGACAGAATTTTACTACACAAAAAATGTAGATCGCGTTAAAATACACAACTTATGTCATATACATTTCTTTTGTTGAGTGAACCGTTTTCGAGATATTGCTTGTTATTTCCTTTAATTTTCCAATACTTATACTTTTTCTCAAATTCGTTATTCATTTTTTTTTATGTCCTGGACATGCAAAGAGAATGGAATGCGCCACATAGCAACCAGCGTTAAAATATTTGACTATCGCTTAAAACCTACCATATTCCCCTTGCATCTACATGAAAATTACCAATAAGATTGACATCTCGATATCTCGATTAACATGAAGCATATGGAGAATAAGCGTTTGTAAAAATAGTTTGTACAAGAGTAGAGAAAGTCATGTGAGTGTAACACATCAGATTTTTTTTACTTTCTCTACTACGTATAGTAAGTAGGGGAAGTATTGTATTCCACCCAAAAATTCGATACCGAGATTTCACTGGAAATGCATGTTTTGAGACCCCCTGAATCCAAAAAAGCATTCTTGGAAACATGTCCGTGTGTGTGTCTGTGTGTGTGTGTGTGTCTGTGTGTGTGTCTGTGTGTCTGTGAACAGCATAACTCAGAAACGAACAGTCGTATAAACACCAAACTTGGTATTTAGGTTCAGTGTCTTCCAGAGATGCGACACGAAGGTTTTCAAGAAAATCTCCCCACCCCAGACTACCCTTTTCATAGAACATTTTTCGAAAATTTTAATTTTCACAAAAATGGCTCTAACGATTTTGATTAAAATATCATATGTTTAAGATATTGTCATGACAAATGAAATGTATATCTCGAATTTTCTGGGAATCTCTTCAAAAGTATTCTTCATTGTGAACGACTTTTGCATAACTGGTAAACCATAAGAGATAGACAAAATTTTACTACACAAAAAATGTAGATCGCGTTAAAATACACAATTTATGTCATATACTTTTTTTGAGTGAACCGTTTTCGAGATATTGCTTGCTGTTCCCTTAAATTTTTCAATACTTATACTTTTTCTGAAATGGGAATTCGTTATTCATTTTTCTTGTCCTGGTAATGCAAAGAGAATGGAATACTCCACATAGCAACCAGCGCTTAAAATGTTTGACTATCGCTTAAAACCTACCATATTCCCGTTGCATCTACAAGAAAATTAGCAATAAGATTGAAATCTCGATATCTCGATTAACATGAAGCATATGGAGAATAAGCGTTTGTAAAAATAGCTTGTACAAGAGTAGAGAAAGTCATGTGAGTGTAACACATAAGATTTTTTAATTCAGGGTACCTCAAAATATGAATTTCTGGTGAAATCTATGTATCGAATTTTTGGATCGAATGCAATACTTCCCCTACTTACTATAAGTAGTATAGAAAGTAAAAAAAGTATTTAAATGTGTATTCCAAACTTTACTGCATATTTCTGGGTACTCTCTTTATGTTAAACTAACTTTAAAATTTTTAAATGTATGTGCATAAAAGGTATTTATGAAAAAACAACGACATTTTTATGTAACACAAACTGTATTACTTTTTTATCGAGAGGTTAAAAATAATGGAAAAATATTTTGTTCGCAGTATAAAATTATTTTATGTGATTTAGGTGCAAAAATGATGATCATAGAAACAAACTCAAAGAACAGTGCACGTCAAGTATGAGTTGTAATATTATGATATATGAAACAGGGTGTCACTTATATTATTTTTGTACTACTTAAAGCGGGCGTTAACTTATTATTTTTATAGTAATTATTTTCAGAAATATTTGAAGTATAACCACCCCAAATTTTGTTACCACTGATTCAGTAGTTGTGTGACCAGAATTTATAGTATTATGTCTTCTCGCATTCGGGAGGTCCAGGGTTCGATTCCCGGCGACCGCCCACTCTGACCCATAAGTTTTTTCGGATTTATCTGGTCATCAGACGAATGCTGGAGTGGTTTTTCTCAGCTTTGGAACTTTATATCGTCCCTTCATATCGTCCAATTAATCATTTCATTCATATTCACACCGTTAGGCCTGTTTCGGGGTTGGAAGTGTCGGCGATGGTGTTCCGGTGCGGCGTGGCATTGGACTTTCTCCGTCCATCAGCCTTCGACTAGTTGCCGTGTACGGACCGCCCCTTGAGGGGAACGTTGGACTTATTGTGCAGGGCGGAGTCCCCTGTCTACTGCCGGGGCATCTCCATCTGGAAATTGTAGGGAAACTCCCAATGCTGTCACGTCACTCCTGGTTCCGGCCGCTCGATGTCTCCTCTCAACTCATCCCTCCTTCCTGGGGGCGTCCCCTCGAGGGAATAAGTATAATATTCGCATTCACCGGGTATGAATCCGAGTCCCCCGATACATACTCCAATCATTTCAGTGTCATGTGTTAGCTTCAGGAGACATCCCAGTGTCAATTGTGAAGGAATAAACTTACTGAAAAGGAGTTTTTACTTTGTCTACTACTTACCTAACGTAAGTAGAAGTATTGCATTTCTCCCAAAAAAATTCAATCCAAGATTTCACCGGAAATACAAGTTATAATCTCTGAATGAAAAGAAAAAAGAAAAATACTTTGTGTGTGTGTGTGTGTGTGTGTGTGTGTGTGTGTGAACAGTATAACTAAAAAAATCTAATGTGTTAAACTAACATGACTTTCTCTATTCTTGTACAAACTATTTTTACAAACTCTTATTCTCCATCTATTTCATATTAATCGAGATAAACATTTGCAGAAACGATCTTTTGACATGCAAAGAGAATTACATTTTACACATAGCGACCAGTTCTAAAAATATTTGACTATCGCCTAAGGCCTACTATGTTCCCCTTGTTTTGTATTTGCAAGGGCAATATAGAAATGCAGTAGCCTTTAAGCATAGACATATCTCTTAATAGCTGGTTGCTATATGCAGCACCATTCTCTTTGCCACAGATTAATACTCTTTGCAAATCCAAGACAAAAAAATGAATAACGAATTCGCATTTGAGAAAATAAGTATTTAAGGGAATAACAAGCAATATCTCGAAAATGGTTCACTCAACAAAAAAAAATGTATATGACATAAATTGTGTATTTTAACGTGATCTACATTTTTTGTGTAGTAAAAGTTTGTTTATCTCTTATGGTTTAACAGTTATGCAAAAGTCGTTCACAATGAAGAATACGTTTGGAGACATTCCCAGAAAATTCAAGATATACATTTTATTGGTCATGAAAGTATCTTAAACATATGATATTTTAATCAAAATCGCTAGAGCCATTTTTAAGAAAATTAAAATTTTCGAAAAATGTTCCATGTAAAGGGTAATCTGGGGTGGAGGATTTTCTTGAAAACCTTCGTGTCGCATCTCTGGAAGATACTGAACCTAAATACCAAGTTTGGTGTTTATCCGACTGTTCGTTTCTGAGTTATGCTGTTCACAGACACACAGATATACACACAGACACACACACGGACATGTTTCCAAAATGTCTTTTTTGGATTCAGGGGGTCTCAAAACATACATTTCCTTTGAAATCTCGGTATCGAATTTTTGGGTGGAATACAATAATTCCCCTACTTACTATACGTAGTAGAGAAAGTAAAATGCTAGTAGATGTTCTGCAGTGAAATCTGTGAAGTCAACCACTAGAATAATCAATAAGTATATTGAAAGTGCATACACCAATATTCATCAATACTTCAGCGTGCAGTTTAGCCACTTTAAAGAGGACTAATACATGAACAAGAAACACTGCTCCCAAGCAAATCGAAAATTAAGGGCGTATATGAAAGGACCGAGCGGGATGTTTATGACCGCCCACTGATCACGGGGTTTTTCGTGGTTTTCTCCTGATCGCCCAGGCGAATGCCGGAGTGGTGTATTGTAACATGATTTCTGCTTTCCCCCTTTCCTCTTATTTCATCTCTCCCTTTCACGTTTCAGGTGTGTTTTCAGGTCTGCGGTGCTGACGCTATCGGGCAGATGGCGTGGGTGGGTGCTTGCGCATTGGAAATATTTCTCGCCGTGAATACCAGGGTGCGTTGTCCTGCTTCGTCGACCTTTCTCGGGATTC
The DNA here is from genome assembly GCA_030765065.1 of Deroplatys truncata. Lineage (NCBI taxonomy): Eukaryota > Metazoa > Arthropoda > Insecta > Mantodea > Mantidae > Deroplatys > Deroplatys truncata. Next base: position 36,914,854 of record CM060987.1, on the reverse strand, counting down.
TTCGCCTCTATTGGTGCGCAGGTGTTTCAAGTGGAAATATTAGGGACTTCTACGGCTGTGTGGGTCTCTCTGCTTGCGGACTTGAGAACCTCCTACGGCTTCATCTCATCCCTGCCTCCCGGGGGGAGTGTAGCTATAATAGACCAAGCTGGTCGCAGCGCTCGAGGTGTCCCCCTCCGATAAACACATCCCACATCCTACCATATGAAAGATTGCAAACTTAAGTGATAAATATTACTTGTAATATTGTAACGTCTCTCTAAGGAGACAAGCTATGGAGTATAGCTCTTTCTATACAAATCTAAGTATTGCATCCTATATGAGTACAAGGCTTGGCTAATAGGCGGGGAATGGACAAAGCTGAAAGTGTTAAACAAATTACTAAATAATTTACATACCTTATATTTGTTGGTAACTGAAACTTTCCCTCGGTGATAGAATATGCTCTTTGCCTGCACTTAGCATCACATATCTGCTTAAAAGGACGCATAAATTTAATTTCAGTAAACATACAACACAATTTGACTCGCCCAAACATTCATTCCAGATTTAACTTAAAAGACCAATTATTATGCTACCTTTGTACAATAAAAAACAATCTGATGTTTCTACTCCTGTACAAACTATTTTTACAAACGCTTATTCTCCATATTCTTCATGTTAATAGAGATATCGAGATGTTAATCTTATTGCTAATTTTCTTGTAGATGAAAGGGGAGTTGGTAGGCTTTAAGCTATAGTCAAATATTTTAAGAGCTGGTTCTATGTGGAGTATTCCATTCTCTTTGCATTACCAGGACAAGAAAAATGAATAACGAATTCCCATTTGAGAAAAAGTATAAGTATTGAAAAATTTAAGGGAATAACAAACACTATCTTGAAAATGGTTCACTCAACAAAACAAATGTATATGACATAAATTGTGTATTTTAATGCGATTTGCATTTTTTGTGCAGTAAAAGTTTGTCTATCTCTTATGGTTTACCAGTTATGCAAAAGTCGCTCACAATGAAGAATACTTTTGGAGACATTCCCAGAAAATTCGAGTTTTACATTTTATTTGTAATGAAAGTAGCTTAAATATATGATATTTTAATCAAAATCGTTAGAGGCATTTTTTAGAAAATTAAAATTTTCGAAAAATGTTCCGTGTAAAGGGTAATCTGGGTGGGGGGATTTTATTTAAAGTCTTCGTGTCTCATCTCTGGAAGATACTGAACCTAAATACCAAGTTTGGTGTTTATCCGACTGTTCGTTTTTGAGTTATGCTGTTCACAGACACACAGACACACGCGGGCATGTTTCCAAAAATACTTTTTTTTTGATTCAGGAGACCTCAAAACATGTATTTTCGGTGAAATCTCGGTATCGAATTTTTGGGTGGAATACAATACTTTCCCTACTTACTATACGTAATAGAGAAAGTAATACAGCAGCCCTTCAAAATATCCCTCTTTAAGTGCTACTTTACAACTGCCGGCCAGCTCGTGAACCTCTCTTGCCACATCACGTGACAGGTCTTGGAGTTTTCCAGCGGTACCATGTGGCTTAATTGCCTAACAGACTTCTATTTCTATTCCCCACCGATAAAGGTAATAGTCAAACTAATATACCCATTCTTAATAAACCCTGTATGCTTTAATATCTTGGATGTTTTTAATCTTTACGTAATTTTCACCACTACAAAGAGCAAGGAAGATTACGGACAGGGTGAACTGTTAAGGCTTTCTTGTTTATTATTCAATGTAGTTTAATTTATATTTAATTTCGTACCTGGATTTTTTTGGTGTATTTTAGTTTGTTTAGTTTCTTTCTTTGTTTAACCTCCTCTTATGTAGGACTTACACCCCCAGGACTTACAGGCGGGTGCCTGAGGTCAGAGACCCGTCGAAGAGCAGACACGTATGGATCAGACAGAATATCCAGGATGGGTGATCAGCCCGATGCCTGGTATGGGAGGAAGGAAGTAGAGGAAACGAAATGATGGTGAAATGGATGAAAGGAAAGGTAATGTTGGAGCAGTTGGTGGAATGAATGGCGGGGGAAACTGGAGAACCCGGAAAAACCCCTCCGACGCCGCTTTGTCCACCACAAATCCCACATGCGGGTCCCTGGGATTGAACCCGGGCCGCCTTGGTGAGAGGCGAGCGGTCCAACCAATTGGCCAAGGCGCTGCCTAGTTCATTTAGTACCGGAGAGAAATGAGAGGGAAAACACAGCTATACAAGAGAAACAGTGTACACGTGAAAATGTCGAGTGGAATGATCTTATTTAGAATTTACAGCGACAAAAGTCGGTGGCTGTTTAAAGTTGAAACCCCCTTTGGTATGGATTGGTCAATAATCAATTCTTGCTGCATGAATAAAACAGTCTACCCATATATATCCGTAATACATTGAAAAGTTTACCCAATAACATTTGCATAAGACAGTATAGCTGCACATGGGGTGGTCAAAGCAAGCTCCGCCTGCTGCGCTGGTTGCCTCCTGCAACTCCAAGACAACGAATGAATCACACGTGCCCTTCGTAGCTTTGGCATGGAACAATGTGCTCTTGAAATCATTGGATTTGTGCCTGTGTTATGACTTAGTTAAAGCGTAATTTACTCTTTCACCAAGTTCACTCTATTGTGAACACTACACTTCAGAACGTTAGGCATGAAAAAGTAACGTTTAAGCACGCAAAACAAGCCACAAAATTATTAAGTTGGGCTCTAAATTAGGGGCTACTTTTAATCTTACCGTAAATTATTCTTACATTTGAATATGAATTTTAAAATAATGTTATTTGTAATAGCAGCACTATATGTTACCAAAATTTACTCGGCGTTTCTGTACATTTAGTTTGTCATTTGTCTGTTAATAGTAGATTATTATACAACGGGTTAAAGTAGGGTTTTATTTTGATAGTAGAAATGTTTGCAAAAAGAAGGCCTACAAGTAAAGTAAAACCACTTAACACGTGTGGCATATACTATTTTTATATTGATTCCTGAAATTAACAGAGCTCACCTTTAGAAACAAGAAAAATGACGTTAAAAGCGAGATTTCACATGTTTTGTTGATTCGCTAGCAGTCATTTTCAGTGAAATTATTTTCACTGTGTTTTGCCTTACACCAGCCAATGGAGCGATTAAACGCTATATTATATTGATTTCTGGAGTTTCTGGGTAATTACCTCTAGTGTTATTCTTACTGCTGCTTCTGTAATTCCCCTGGATCTTCCATTTCAGTTGCTTCTGAATTCATAATTTCTGCCATTTAGTTTATATGTATGTTATAGTAGATAAAATAACGTTTTAGACCAAAGAAAGCAGAAACTGCCAATATAACGTATGGGTTAACTTTACAACGAATTGCAATAAATTGAAGTATGACGATTTGTATTGTAAACAGATAATGCGAGCGCCAGGAGAAACTAATCATGTAAAAAGACATGAAGAAAAGTAAACCCTAATCAAAAAAAGTCGAGTTATTAAACATGTGGAAATAAAAAGGGTAATTGTCATGTGATTTGACTTAAGTGTTTTAAAGGCTTAAAAGCACTTTACACAAACACTAATGTTATAGGCGCAGACTTAAAACATGCTTAGTCAGTTTAATTGGTTGGTCAAAGAAGTTGTAACTGTCACAAAAAAACAAAAAAACAAAAAAAACTTAAGATAATTTTGAAAAGTTAAACTCCGAAATTTATTGCAAAATAAAAAAATCAGAAAGAGGGTATTTTGGAAATATTTTTACTTCCTTTTACCTTTTCTTCCTTAAGTTACCTAATCCCAGGACATTTTAATATCCTTAAATATAGTTACCGCTAAAACAACAAAGCAGATTGCATTGTTACTTTCTCTACCACATACCAAGTAGGTAGAGAAGGTATTGCATTGTACCATAAAATTTCATTTTGAATTTTCATCGGAAATACATGTTTTGAGGCCCCGAATCTGTGTGTTTGTGTGTAAATAGTATAACTCAAACACAAAAACTCTGAAAAATAGCAAGTTCATAAGCTTCCAAAAGAGGGCGACAGAATAGCGCAATGGTTTCGTTTCCCGCTATCGCTCCGAGGGTCCGGAGTTTAATTCCCGGGTTTGGGGTGGGGTATTAAGTCGGCCCTATCCACACCTTCACCTCTGACCAGTTCATGTGAAGTATCTATCTCCAAGGTCGAAAGTGGTTTGGAGTCCACGGTAAAAGCTCTAGGCCCTCTAATTTTACCGCTATCACCCTACCCTCGGAGGTAACAGACTCCACCTTTTGCATGCCTCCACCTCAGAAATAGTCCAGTCATCACTTAGTGGAAAGATATAACCCACAAAGGTGAGGCAGCATTTTTAACACTTGAATAATTTCAGTCTAATTATATAATATGTAAATTCAATAACAGCCCGCCTTGAAGCAATATGTGTATGTAATGATTTGTAAAATGTATGTAACAGTTATTGCATATGCTTATATTATTGTATCCATGTGTAATAATGTTATGTGAATATATTACGTGATTTAATAATGTTGGAGCTGTGAGAAATAAGTTAAACGTTGCTAACAATGAGGTAACAATGAGGTAACCTTGAGGCAATAATGAGTAAGAATGTTTAATAATACTACTAGCCATTATTAGAGTAGCAATAATGTAGATTTTGAGATAGTGTAAAAAACTAGTCAATCAACAACCAGAAAAGCTTTAGTTAAATGAAGGTATTCTACTGGAGTAGGATTAGCCAATCAGAGACTTGAAATACAGAAATTTACAAGTTTAGACGATTGAAATCAATTCAGTTGCCTCCAAACAGTGCTCATAAGCAGACGGGTTGGTTCCAGACAACGTTATTGAGCAGAGCAAAACGTGTCCTTAAGAAATTTTATACGTATTTGTGTGAGACGAGAATAGTTTACGTGTTAAAAAGTGCAAGTTAATCTCACAGCTCTCTATATCAGTGAAGTGCTATTTAATTTGTGTCAAGGATTAACAAAAAGGAGTGAATTAAAACTTAAAATCTATGTAAGCCTACATTCTTCAATCGCACCATGCCCTGCTAAGACATTCATGTCTCTAAAACTAAACATAAATATAATATCTAAAGAAACAGTCAAATTACAAAGCTAATATTTTTAAACTGGGGGCGAAGGCTACCGGAAACCGGGAACTATACGTGCGGTTGCAACTACTGCAAGTTCGGTTCCCCAACAGTTGAACTATAATACAACTCCTACAACAACAACAACAACAACAACAACAACAACAATTCTTCAAATGGGAGCGTTAGAGGCGCCGACAACGACGTATCCTAAAAAAATGCGACATGCAAATTTCAAAAAAATCTTCCTACCCCAAATTATCCTTTACATGGAAAATTTATCCAAGCAAAAATATTTCTAACGATTTTAATTAAAATACCATATGAATTTTCTGGGAATAGCTTGTGAAGTCCTGTTATTTCGGAAGGAATTTTGTACAAATTTGTATAACTAGTAAATGTTAAGGGATAGACAAAAATCTATGCACAAAAATTTATATCTCTTTAAAACATAGAATTTATTTCAAATATATATTTTGGCCTCAGTGGTTACTATTAGTCTGACTTTTTCATAACATTGCCATTTTTTCGAAGCACTGATGCTATTCAGTTGTTTCTTGCATGTTATGAAAGAATATGGAATTTTAAGCCCAGTATATAGAGATCCAGGTTTGAACATCTGACTATCGATTCGGTTTCCTCTATAGCTATACATTTTGTCATGTAAATATCTTTAATATACCGGGTGTTTCAGAAATACTTTTACAAACTTCGGGTATGGGTTCCTCACACCAAAAGAAGGAAAAAAGTTCATATAAACATATGTCCCATAATCCTTGGTTTTCGCGTTATTGCTGTCAGAATGAAAGTGTGATTTCAACGGCCTTCGGGGTCCAACCTCAAATCTTCATTTCTCTATGCGTTCATAGAAGGCGTTGACCCATTGTACTACATACGGTAGATGGCGAAGTGTTGCCATGGAGACTTGTTTACGTTTGTCATTATTCTGTCTTCAACGTTTCAATTGTGTACATGTAGTGAGTTAACTGCAGGTGTTTCGTTCCACCATGGCTGGATATTCATTTCGTGAACATGAATCTACCATGACCGATGGATAGACAGAGGAGGACCAGTTCCATGGCCTGCACGTTCTTCCGACCTCAATCCTGTGTATTTTTACCTCTGGGGCATCTTAAATCATTGGTTTATGGAGCAGCCATCCCGGATGCAGAAACGCTTCATCGGCGTGTCATGGAAGCCTGCGAAACCATTCGACACCATCCCGGAGGTTTTGACAGGGTGCGACATTCCATGATTCCACGAGTAGAGGCATGCATAGAAGCAAGAGGAGGACATTTCGAGCGTTTCGTGTGTTATAAGTGTACCACTGTGTTGAACACCTCCTAACGAGAAAACAAAGGATTATGGGACATATATTCATATGAACTTTTTTCCTTCTTGTGGTGCAAGGAACCCATACCCGAAGTTTTTTAAAAGTATTTCTGAAACACCCTGTATAGTACTTTAATCAAAATTGGTGGAGCCATTTCTTATAAACTTAAAAATTTGAGACATGTTCCATAACGTGTAGTTGAGGGTCGGGTTTTCTTGAAAATTTGTGTGGCATTGTTGGTAGATAGTTTGATGCTTATCCGAATTGTCGTTTTCGAGTTATACTGTTCAAAGACACACACACGCACGTTTTTATAAAGCTGGTTTTATTCAGGGGGCCTCAAAACATGTATTTCCAGTGAAAACTCGGTATCGAATTTTTGGATGAATGCAATACCTTCTCTACCTATTGTTTAGGTGGTGGAGAAAGTAAAAATACTTAAAATAGTCAATTCTAGGCATAAAAATCATTGAAACTGCGTTTTTGATCTCTTGGAACACGTAAGTGCAAGGCATTTGTTTAGTATGCGTGATGTTCATTATTAATAAATATTTACAGACTCCTTATTGTCAGCTCGCTTACACTGCCTACACTGTTCATTACAGCAGAATTTAGTGGCAGCATGATAATCGCTCTGATGCGCATTTTGCCGCACGGCAGGAATATTTATTCATATTACGTAAATTATGGAGAGGTAACCCTGCATTCAATAAGGGATTCCTGCTTTAAGATGCTATGTCTAAGAAGTATATGGTTCAGCGAACTTTAATCTTATGATTACTTCTGCGAAGCCCTGGAGTGAAGCCCTTCATTGCTGGAGGAAAAATATGTCCTTCCACTGGCTCCACCAGGGAATTGTAGTAATTCTGTTTTCTTTGCTACAGCATGACCCTACACACTGTCACCAGTTCAGGAATCACCAGTAAACGGCAAGCGGCGTCTTTTCATTTCAAGCTTACACGTTTTTTTTTTCTTTAGTTTCTTCCTTTCTCTTCCACTTCCTTTAACCGTGTAGATCATAACAGACCATAAATGATTGAAACGAGAAATGGTGCTCAAATGACCACATGTATTATTGAGCTTAGAGTTTCCCATTTTTACTTTCTCTACTACGTATAGTAAGTAGGGGAAGTATTGCATTCCCCCAAAAATTCGATACCGAAATTTCACAGGAAATACATGTTTTGAGGTGCATAGAATGCATATAAAGCATTTTTGGAAACATGTTCGTGCGTGTATCTGTGTGTGTGTGTGTCTGTGAACAGGATAACTCAGAAACGAACAGTCAGATAAACACCAAACGAAGGTTTTCAAGAAAATCCCCCCACCCCATGGATGTTCCTTTACATGAAACATTTTTCGAAAATTTTAATTTTATCTAAAATGGCTCTAACGATTTTGATAAAATACCATAATTTTAAGACATTTTGATGGCAAATGAATTGTATATCTGGAATTTTCTGGGAATGTCTCCAAAAGTATTCTTCATTGTGAACAACTTTTGCATAACTGGTAAACCATAAGAGATAGACAAAGTTTTACTACACAAAAAATGTAGAATCGCATTAAAATACACAACTTAGATCATATACATTTTTTTTTGTTGAGTGAACCATTTGCGAGATATTGCTTATTCTTCCCTTAAGTTTTCCAATATTTATACTTTTTATCAAATGGGAATTCGTTATTCATTTTTGTGTGTTCTGGACATGCAAAGAGAATGGAATGTTCCACATAGCAACCAGCTCTTAAAAGATTTGACTATCGCTTAAAGCCTACCATGTTCCCTTTACACTTACAAGAAAATTAACAATAAGATAGTTTTTGCAAATGTTTATCTCGATTAACGTGAAGTAGATGGAGAATAAGGTTTGTAAAATTAGTTTGTAAAAGAGTAGAGAAGGTCATGCGAGTGCATCACATCAGATTTTTTTATTATTTTCTTTAGTTCCTCTGAGTAGGAGGAGTATAGTATTCCGTCCAAAAATTCCATACCGAGATTTCACCTGAAATGCACCTTTTGAGACTACCTGAACCCCCCCAAAACATGTTTACAAAAAGATTCGCACGCGTGCGTGTTTCTGTGAACAGCCTAGTTCAAAAATGAGCATTCGTTTAAATAGCAAACTTAACATTTAAGTTTAGCATCTTCCAATGATACGACACAAAAATTTTCAAGAAAATCCTCCCATCCCTTTCTTTACAAGGACAACTTTTCAAAAATTTTTAATGTAAAAAAGAAATAATGATTTTGATTAAAACAACGTTTAATGAAGATATTTTCTTGGCGGATGAAAGGTATATCTTGAATTTCATGGGAATATCCTGTGAAGTTATGTTAGGTCTGAAGGACTTTTCTGGGGCACTCGAATCGAGTACAATACACCCGCAAACCTGTATTTGTTATTCGAGTAGAGCACAAAGAGTCTGAAACCGTTCATTCGCGTTGAGCATAAGCAATATGACACATTTCCCTTCCCATTTTATACAGACTTATGCTGTATGGTTAAAAATGTTTATCACAATTAAAAATCTAACTTTTTAATTAAAAATATTTGCAGTGACAGGCTGCTCGTTTTACATAGTCTAATCGAGGAATTACTCCTGCCTTATATTTTAATAATGCAGCTGTCAAAATATCTCTGTTTTTTACTTTCTGTACTACGTATACTAAGTAGGGGAAGTATTGTATTCCACCCAAGAATTCCATACCGGTATTTCACCGGAAATACACGTTTTGAGGTGTATATAGTTTGACAGTTTTCGCGTTGTTAATTCAAGAAGGTTGTTGATTGCCATCGGGATTCGTTGCTCATATCCTATATATAAAGGGCATTTTTTGGGCTTATTTATACATGGTGTAATTTAAAGTTCCTAAGTTCGTTACAATTGAATTTATTTCATCTAGACATCTCAAACGCATGAATATAATTGTGATTACTTGAACTGCGTTCCTTTCACCTTTTCTAATCGAGTTGGATGCAGGACGCTGGAGGGGGTTAAGTCTGGCTTACTCCCGGTTGAGGGCGGCTGCAGGTGCTGGCATCTAGGGGCTTAATACAAGGCTCTTTTACTCCCTGGGTAGGCATGCCACTATCTTTCAGTTGAGATCTTGGTCTGAGTTTTACATATAGTTAAATTTCCTGGCTGCAGGGAAAATGTATATACAGGGTGGATCATTTAAGTTGATGTCCAAAACTAAGCGTTGTAGAAAGAAATGTATTTAATAAAAGTTGCTTGATATTATGGGGGAAAGTAAATGTTTCATTTGTATGGCGTTGTAATGGTCACTTTAGGGTCAATTTAATTTTCTAAATGGGAACCTAACATTTTATGTTGTTTTCTCACTCCTCATAAAAAATAAACAACATTTGTGTAAAGCACTTTGCAATTGTTCTTACACCAACGTAAGTAGCAACGAAAATTCTGAATGGCTGTGGATGGATGGTCATTTGAGGGTCAAGTTACGTTTCGTAATTGGGAACCAACATTTTTTATTTTGTTTCCTTATTCCCCATCACAAAATAAACAACTTTTAAGACATCAAACTGTATAAAAAGATTTAAATATAACAAATCAAATAAAAGTGTATAATAGGTTATACTGTTCTAGCTGTGTTGAAGACTTAATAATCTAAAATATATTTACACCAACGCATTACACAATGCATTATTACTGTACTTGTATATATGGACATAAGTCGGGATTTAACCTAATAGTCAAAGGGACTATAAATAAAGAAAAATAACAACAAAACAACAAACAGCTTTTTATAAACCATTTTATAATGGAAAAAACAACATACAAAATGCAGGTTTCCAGTTTATAAAATTAGATTGACCTTAAAACGACTATCATAACGTCCTCGAAACAAAACACGACAAATGGCATTTACTTTCCCTCACAGTATCAAGCAACTTTTGTTCACGACATTCTTTTTACAACGCTTAATTTTGTAGATATTGTACAGTCTCAACTTAAATGATACTGTACTTGCTCCGATAGCCAGGAAGCATTAAGAACACTGTGTGTGTGCTTTAGAACATCTAATTGGTGTCGGAATGCCAAAAATGTTGGATAGGCTCTGTGAAAGCGAGACCCTATTACTCTTCTGTAGGTTTCAGAAATTTCGGGTATTGGAGGCAATGAACTCGTAGATAAGTTAGCAAAGAAGGGGCCAGGTGCAACGCATGTTGGTCCGGAACCCTTCTTTGGGTTATCCATCCAAAATGTGAGAACTGGCACGGCTCTTTGGACTAGCCAGTTGCACTTTGGGCTTTGAAGGAGCTCTACCGTAGTCAGAGTAACAGTTAATCATGGGGACTGTGTAAGGGTATAAGAAGGTCCTGATGACCCTCAGTAGAGAACGAATAAGGACTTAGGCTTGTATGTACAACGGGCACAATTCTTTTCGCAGGCATCTGCACATAATGGGTTTGATTAATAACCAGTTGTGTACTAAGCGTGGAGAGAAGAATGAAACCTCCATGCTCTCGTCTGTAAAGTGTTGGGCATATGCATGGCAAAGGGTGATTTATCTAGAACTTTCCTTCCTTTCTTTTCCTTCTCCTTCCTTCTCTTTTCTTTCTTTCTTTTCATCCTCCTTTCTTCCCTTCTCCTCCCTTGCTTCCCCTCTCTCTTTCTTTCTGTTTCCTTCCTTCCTTTCCCTCTCTTTCCTTCCCTCCTTCCCCTCATTTATTTCTTCCTTTTCCCTCCTTCCTTTCTTTTCCTTCTCCTTCTCTTCCTTTCTTTCTTTTGTTTTATGAACCAGAGGTTATTAAAGAGATTGAACCTAAAGTGACTTCACTAAGTTTAAAGGAGTTGTGAACAAAAACAACGTAATAAGAGATGACCTCATTGGCTGGTGGACAAACTACAATTTTTCTCGCTTAGCATGTCATCTCTTCCTCTATATAAAACAGTTCTGTTTAGAAGGAAACATTTTGTGGATATTCTTGTGCTGAGAAGTTTCAAAAAACTATTATTCTAACATTTTGTTTGTTTAGATTCACCTATAACTCAATGAAGCGTTATAGCAGAGGGATTTAAGAGGTTATGCGCAGGCGCTGCAGTTTATTTCCAGTTTCCGTATAAGCCGCCAGTGTACGTTTGCAACACATTGAGAAAATATTACTTTCGAGAGTGTCATGGCTGAGAATCCTCTGCTGCTGTGGAAGATATAAACGCGGGCCTTTAATCGACAATGAATGTGGTGGCCGTTGTTTAGCAATAATTGAACTTCTTTGCTAGTGATGCAGAATTTTTGCACGGATTGCTTGTTTCGCGTTTGTTTTCTATGGTTTTTCTAACCTATAGAATTAATCATTTTCTTAACCCGTTGACTCGTAAAGCAAAAGTGGTATACTGATATTAGTCATTAAGTGAATGATTTCTAAAAGTCGGTACCTTTAATCACAAATGCGAACTTTTCTTGTATAACTTTTATTTGTCTACTTTTAGTATTATGTGTTAGAAGGCAAAATATTGGAAAAAGGTATACAATGTGTAAAAACTAATGATCCCCAAACTCCCCAATGCGCTGTATTCGAATTCTGTCCGAAGCAACTTCCTCTTACGGGTACTGAGTTCCCGTCATCTTCCACGTGGTGCTGCCATGTGCTCAGCGGAGTGATACATTAAGTTTTGTTTACTTCGCCTTTCAACTTATAGTGAAATAGGTGTAGGAGCTTGGTTCACTTTATTTGTACCTTGGGGCTCGAGTAGATTCCTTAGTTTGAGGGGCCAACCATTTTCTTAATCAATCGTGTTTTTTATACATAAAGTGGCCTTTGAAAAGCAAAAGTATGGAATTTTCTACGAACTATAAAGCATATTACTTCTTAGTATTATTATTTAACGAACACTGAACTTCCATTACTTTGTATTCCAATGTCTGTACAGGTTTCCTTTTGTTTGTAGCCCATCGCTTCTCTGCGAATCATCAGATACACTGTCAGGAAGACAGAGCAGTCTCATATATCACTGTCACCGTCTTCATTGGCAGCATTCTTACCAACAGAAGTTTCAACTTGCGCAGTTGTTCTTCCCATCGGATGATTTTATATAAACTCTGTTATGGATCATGCTGTCACATTTTTCCTGTAATTACTTCCCCACAAGATTGAATAGCTTTGGTCTGATAATACTGTTTTGTGAACTCAAGTATAAATATATTTGTTTACAACGGACGTAACTAATACGAGGGGCACTACTTATATTTTGAGCCTAATAATTAAAACAAAGTAATTTCTGAATAAAAACTGCTTTATTGATTTTCAAAATATTCTCCTTTATGATCAATACACTTTTGCATCCGTTTGAACTATTTGTCAAAGTGTTTATTCCAGTCTTCTTGAGACACCTCCAAAACATGGTTTTTGAAGGCATCAACGGCATCTTCTACCAACGAAAATCGTTTTCCATGCAATTTATTCTTGATGTTCGGGAACAAAAAAAGTCATTGGATGCCAAATCAGGGCTATATGGCGGATGACCCATCAATTCGATTTTTTAAGCCTTCAAATACTCTGTTGTTAGACGAGATGTGTGTGCGCTCGCATTGTCTTGATGAAGAACGGTCCTACGGTTCTTGTTGGTTTTCCTTACTTCACCGAAGATTTCCGGCAAACAAATGGTTGTGTACCATTCGGCATTGACCGTTTTAAGTTCTTCTAAAGGCACTGTTGCCACATGGCCATTTTTGCTGAAAAACAGGCAATCATTTGCTTCGAAGTGCTTCGAGTGCGAACAACTTTTATTGGATTGCTTCATCTTGAAACACCCATACAGTTGACTGCTGTTTACGTTCCGGCTCATACGCATAGATCCATGACTCGTCATCTGTTACAATCGTATATACGTCTTTTGAGGTACCGCCATTGTATTTCTTGAGCATTTTTGTACACCAATCGACACGAGCATCTATTTGAGATTGCGTCAAATTATGTGAGATCTAACGAGAGCAAACCTTTTTCACGCCTAAATAATCATGCAATATTTTATATATGCTAGTGGAACTAATGCCTAGGGTTGTCTCAACCTCACAATATGTTGCATGACGATCTTTCATTATTAGGTTTTGCACAGCATCAATGTTTTCTGGCACAACAACTGATTTTGGACGGTCTTCACGAGATTCATCATTGAGCGAACGGCGGCCACGATTAAATTCGTTATACCAGCGTTTCACAGTGGCAAAGGATAGAGCTTCGTCGCCAAATGTGTAAGTTAGTTGATCGATGCACTCTTGTCTTGATAATCCACGTCGAAAGTCGTAATAAATCCTTGCACGAACATTTTCGCTAGTTGATTCCATGTTTTTGTTGACACACAATTTTAAAGTTAGGGTAAACAAAACAAATGACGCTCTATTGACAAAATATTTGAAGTAGATTATGGTCAAAAATATCAAACTTTCCATTGGAAACGTCAGATGGCACCTACAACATTCAGGGTTGCAAAGGCTCAAAATATAAATAGTGCCCCTCGTATAGTACAGTACAAAAAGGTGGACACACTTTGAATCTGCTATATTTCTTGCACTATACATTGTACTTGAATGCTGCCAAGTACAGCACCGCACTGTAACATCAGCTGTTCCGCATACGTACCGCGTCAGTCTACCTCAACAATGGATAGGCCGCATAGGGAAGGAAGACTTGACCATCGAGGTCTCCTGATCTCGCACCCTACGATTTCTTCTTGAAGTATGCAGTTTACATACCACCTCTTCCCACGAATTTGAATGACCTAAGAAGCCGTATCACAGTGATGCAAGACATTCTTCATCGAGTGTGGGATGAATTTAGCTTCCGTCTAGGTGTAGTAGCTCTTTCCATGGTGTAGTGGTTCCATGCTAGCCTCTAGTTCCCGAGGTCGCGGGTTCAAACCCGGCGGAAGGCGATGGATTTTTTTTCGGGCGTAAAAATCCTTAACATGCCTTCCTTCGGAAGGGAAGTAAAGCCGGTGGTCACGGCATATAAAAGAACCTCACTTCTGATAAAATGGCCTCTGATCAAAATTACCAATATAGAACCATAGCAGTTAAAAGAGTCTATAGATAAAAAAAAGCTCAAAACTCAAAATCCCGTCTAGATATTATCCATGCAGCCAGAGGGGGCATATAGAAAATCTGTAAACCTCCATGTATAAGCAAATGTCATTTACAGAATTACAGTTCAGGAAATATGCTAACTGAAAATGAGTCCATCTTTTTTAATCACCCTATATAAGCAGAAAGTGAAAGAATTTTTATTAAATTTTTTCTGCGAAAAATAACAGAAATAATCATGCGAAACCCGTGACAGAAAATGGGAACAAGCAAACAATCACAAACATAGTAAATTGGTTTAATATAAAATAAACTAAACCTTAGTAAAAATTCTCTCAAATCAAGAAAAAAGAAAAAAAGAGCCTTGCAGTTATCTAAACCATTGATTGTAACCAAAATATGCTTTTAAAGTAAGTACATAAAAATGATGATAATCTTATATTCTTTCATGGATTAACTAGGGTAACTAGGGAATGACAGAGCAATAAACTAGCAAAGGCAGCATCGAACATTCAGTTACTCAAAATGTCCAGCATCACGTGCGAATATGGAATATTGGAAGATACTGAATAAATACCACCAAAGAACGTACCACTAAGACTATTTTTCCGGACTTAAATATCCGCTTTAAATGCAAAAACTTCCATCCAAACTTTGTACGCACACAGTTCATGATGGGCCATGGAAAATTTCAAGATTACTTCAAAGGATTCTACATCAGTGTTGGAAGTACTTACCGATGTTTTAGTGGCAGTGAAAAGACATTGCAGCAACAGTCCGGTCTTTGACATTGAAAGGCAATTTCTTTATCAATCAATTGTCATATTGTAATAATAAATGTTGTACACTTCTGTATCATTTATTTAAAAAGCAAGTTGTTAACAGTTTTGTTTTATTCGAAACATCACTAAATTGTAATATTCTTATTGTTATTTAGTATTTAGTTTTTATTCTATTGTAATCTATAACTCTAATATACATCTATATTTAGTCGATGTGCGGCAGGCATGAAACCAACAAATTAATACAGTCCCGTCTTCTATTTCTATAGTGTGTTTGTTGAAGGCGACACAATGCATTCTCAATATCCACAAACTATCTTATATCTATTATTTCATAGATACAACGATGGTTACTGACTTCATTATGGCCACAACAATTGATACACAAGAAGCAAGCACAATTTTCACAACATTGGCTATAATGAAACTATCCACTTACTTTTCTTCCTCAAATTTATACTCTTATTTGATACAAACGCTTCTGAAAACAGGAATTTGATTTATATGCTCTCTATGAATTTGGACTTCGGTATTTACACAATAAAATATACGTAATTAATCCAATTATATACATATAATTTATTTCTATTTGTTACTGTTAAGCTATATCGAATGCTCACATAGATATTATATGGGTTTCTGTGAAAGCAGGTTGATACCAATCGGATGCGCAAGGCGTGGAGTCATTGCTACTTGCGCGAAATATGTAGCAGTGAAAATTTAAACTTCATCAGAATTATTTATTTTTGCGAAAATAGATTAAGTTCTGATCCCCGTGACGCTGCAGCCCGTTGAAGGCTTAAGCTATGTTGATCAAGAGGTCAAAGTAAGCATAAACAAAACCTCGTGCGCGCCTTCTTCACGGTTTGCTTGATGCTTCCGCCCTCTAAATAGTTCCTTGAAAAGTGTTACTAAATACAAATGTTTGAAGCTCACTTAATTTCATAAAGCACAAACTATTGAGTATTAAGCATAGTTCAACTCAATATGTTAAATGATAAATAAATTAATTTGTAACTAGCTTTAATCAATTTCTAATGGCGCTAATTGGTTGCTGGAACTGGTAGAAGGCGAAGGAAGAAGAAGCAAAACACTCAATACGTATCAACATGGCGGAAATAACCAGTGTTGTTAAACATAAGCGCGGAAAACCTTTACGAAGTGGTGAGAAGACAATAGTTTTGTACGTGTATAACAAGTTCTGCGAGAAATATCCAGAACTTGCTATCGATGATGTGGTGAAATTAACATCTGAGTTTACTGGTGTGTCAATTTCAAGTGTTTACAGCGCACGCAAAGAAAGATCCACAGTTGGTGAGGTTAGAACTCCTGCAAGAAGAAACCACGTGCGAGACGAGTGCTGGATGTTGTTTGTGAAGAATTTGTGAGGTCAGCAATCCGCACAAAAGTTCACCAGTTCTTTGTTAACAATGAACCCCCCCCCCCACCTTAATCAAAGTGCTGTTTGCAGTTAACTCTGATCAGGACCTCCCAAACTTAAAACGAACCTGTATGTTTTTTAGAGTGAATAAATATGTCCTAGTGGTGAAAAAATTCATATAATAGTTACCGTAAGGGTAAATGTGTTCAATAAACTGAACATAATTAATTAACTACGATACCTGATGTAGGATGGGCGTAACCTCATTTGGAACGCACTTGGCCGCGGAGTGATACAACCGGTGATTTGTCTGTGTCTACTTTATTCTCCTGGTGTACAGAGAATAGTTCTACCAATCCGGCTGCCGACTCACGCCCACGTACGCACGGTAGGTGGACGATCATCAAACCGGTGATGAGACCAGTGTCACATATCCCCCAGTCGGAATGTTGGTTTTCGGGCCGGGATCGCTACCGATCACAGCTCCTCAATTTCCTCACGATGCGAGTGAGCACCGGTCCTATAGCCGAGACTTAAAATCCGCACCCCCATGGACGGGAGGAAACTCGGGTGCATTTCTTGGCTCCACGCTCTAGATCATAGTGCCATGGCGCAGGACTTTTGTTCCGATATCAAACATAATTCGTATGATTTTACATACGTTAGCTACGTTTGACAATTTTATTTTGTTTATTTTTAGGCATTAAGGGTTTATTTTAAGTTCTTGAAAATTCTATGTATTTAAAATACAAAGTCGTTGTAGCCACTTACATTAAAATTTTTAGAGCGGTACGTATGGGAAAACATAGTAAAGTCGCAGTAACGAGAATAAGTTCCATTTTCTTTTTCTTCAGCCATTTCTAAATACATTCTAGAATGATGGAATTTTGTTCAGAAAGACTACAATGTGTGCAAGATTTCGCAGACGACATAATTCTTATCCGAGGCTAACCCCCTCCCCTACACCTGTGACCTGGCACCTTCAGTGTATCCCTTCCAAAGGCTTCGAAAATCCTTTCTCTGTAATCGTGTAATCATCCAGGATTATGTACATACATGACCTTCTGGACTAAATCCCAGGGAAAGACTTCTGAGTTACGAGAGACAGAAATTTTGAAGTGAACATAATGGTCATCCTCACAACATCCGTTTTGTTGTTTCCAAAACTTTCCGTGATTATTTGACACATTTTACCTAGTTAACGACGTGGTGTAGCGTTATGATATAGAGCAGGATATCCACATTACCTTCGTGTTGCAAATGCGACGCGAAAATGCATATCAAAATACACATCATTTATATTATTGTAGAGACGTAAATGATAGTTTTTTACTTTCTCTATTACGTATAGCAAGCAGGGGAAGTATTGCATTCCACCCAAAAATTCCGTATCAGATTTCACCGAAAATACATGTTTTGAGGCCCCCTGAATAAAAACAATTAGAAAAAGTTTCGTGTATATGTCGTGAACAGCATATCCCAACAACAAAAAGCGGGATAAATACCAAACTTGGTATTTACGTTCAGTATCTTTGATAGATATGACACGAACATTTTCAAGAAAATATCCCGCACCCCAGACTACCCTTTACATGGAACATGTTTCGTAAATTTTGAAATGTACCCGTATATCTTGATTTTTTTAGGAATGTCCCCAAAAGTCCTCTTCATTCTGAATGACTTTCATATAACTGGTAAACCGTAACAGATGGACAAAAGTTTAGTACACAAAAATGTAGAGCTCCTTAAAACACATAATTTATGTCATATAATTTTTTTGTCCAGTGAAGCACTTCCGAGATATTCTTTGTTATTCGTTTGAATTTTTAAATGCTTATACTTTTGATCAAATGGGACTTTGTTATTTGTTATTTTATGCCCTGAACATACAAAGAGAATGGAATGCTCCACGTAGCAACAAGCTCTTAAAAATTGCCTATCATTTACAGCCGAACGTATTCCCCTTGCACCTACAAGAAAATTAGCAATAAGATAGTTTCTGCAAATGTTTATCTCTATTAACATGAAGTACATGGAGCATAAGCGTTTGTAAAAACAGTTTGTACAGG
The DNA here is from genome assembly GCA_030765065.1 of Deroplatys truncata. Classification (NCBI taxonomy): domain Eukaryota; kingdom Metazoa; phylum Arthropoda; class Insecta; order Mantodea; family Mantidae; genus Deroplatys; species Deroplatys truncata. The sequence goes on along the minus strand of CM060987.1, from coordinate 36,896,165 downwards.
AATGGAGAAAGTTATGCGAGTGTAACACAATATATTTTTTATTTTTGCATGTTTCTAAACAACTTCTTTTGTTTGTTATGCTTTATCAGTGCCGATGCAGAACTCCTATCCTTCTAGAGTATATTTAGGATTTGCAGTAAATTAAAAATAGCAATTTCTGAAACTATTGTGTTTTTGTTTTCTCCACTTCTTATATATAGAATCTATTATCAAATTCGATACGATATGAATACATAATTGAAATTGTAAACAATACAAATATCTCTTGATAAAGCTGCAACTAATAAAACATCTGAAAATAATTTAATCCACAAATGTATATAGAAGTAGTCCTTATCTAAAATAAATCTGTATGTGAGAATAATCACTTTACGTACAATACAAACAATTTTTCAATATAGCTAGTGACTCTTAAGAACACCAAGCCCAGTGCTTCAATAAATGATGTATTTAATTTACGTTTTCTGCAAAACCTTACAAAAGTGTGTGGGATAGTACCGCTGACTCCAATTAGTAATCCAACAACTTCAACTGAAGCAAAATGGTGTTTGTTTCAGAAGTATGGTACTGTTGGCTCGTAAATGGTACATTATTTGTGAACTTCAGTCAGCTGGTCTTCGCCTGTTTCCTAACTGACGGTCTCTGTACATGAGCCAAGTTGAATGGCTATGGTGTACATAGATTCTTCTATTTGCAATACCATGAACTTCTCGTAAACCTGGCACCTTTGTACTTTGAGGGCTTCCAATCATGAGCGCACTTCATGTTGCCTTACATTTCTGAGTATGCTTCCATTGGACAGGACCAAAATACATGAGTAAGTGATTGTATCTCACTGGCACGACGGGGACAGTGGTTGCTGTCTTGCGACCTGCCTGGTATTGCCTAACTGGACAAACGTCTGCTGTCATTTTCAGCAGTTCCTTCCATTCACTCCAATAATTATAGTATGCATCCACCCAAAAATTCGAAATAGAATTTCACAGAAAATATACGTTTTGAGGCTCCCCGTATCAAAAACTAGCAATTTTAGAAAAATATCCGCGCTCGCATGTGTCTGTGTCTGCGAGTGTGTATATCTGAATAGCACAACTCAAAAACTCTGATTCACATCAAACTTGGTATTTAAGTCTTGACTGCAGAAACTATTCCAGAACAGTCGAAGTCCATTACTATCATCCTAATACACAAGAAGGGATCCAAAGCTGACCTAAACAACTGCAGACCAATAAGTCTTATGTCAAATTTGTACAAACTATTTTCAAAGATTTTAACAAGAAGAATGACGAAGACACTAGATGAGAATCAACCATGTGAACAAGCAGGCTTCCGCTCCGGATTCAGCACGTGGATCACATCCAAACGATCAACCAAATCATCGAGAAAACAGATGACTTAACCTTCCAATGACATTTGTGGATTACGTAAGGTATTCGACGCTGTGGAACATTTGAGCGTTCTCCAGGCATTGCACAACTAGGGGATTGAAATAAAATATATCCATATCCTGAAAGAACTATACATACAAAGTGTTGCCAAAGTTAAAACGGAACAAGCATTCCAGCTGAACCGAGGTGTAGTACAACAAGGAGATTCTATATTGCCCAAACTCTTCACTAGTGTTTTAGAAGACATATTCAGGAAGCTGATAACAAGTACGGTATAAAAAGAAATGGAAAGATGCTGTCACATCTAAGATTCGCTGACGATATTGCATTGGTTGCCAACTCCTCCAATCAGATCTTACAGATGCTTCTTGAGTTATAGGACTAGCAAAATAGCAGAACTCTTGATGAACTTAAGTAAAACTAAACTAATGAGCAACAGTTCAGCAGACCCAATAACATTGATGGAAACGACTTACAGCAAACGGAAGAATATATGTACCGTGGCCAACTCATCACCCTATCCAATAAAATGAAAACAAAAAGTCAATAGACGCATAGCTCAAGCATGGAAGGCATTCTGGGCACTTAAATTCATACTCCTGGACAAATCACTGAATCGAAACCCTATCCTCCTGCATTTCTCCTGTACTATTCTATGCATGACAAACTTTGTTCTTAACGAACAAACAAAAGAGGCTTACTAGATGTCTGTCAAAGAAACCTGGATAGAAAAATCTTGGGCATTTCTCTACGGGAGAGAGCTTCAAACTGAAGGCTCCAAGAAATCACGTCCTCCAAGAATGTAGCACACCAGAATCAAATGGAAGTGGGCGGAACACGTCGCAAGGGTCTACCACGACAGATGGGCGGTCAATGACTATATGGGACCCATACGCTGGAAGCAGAAACCAAGGAACACCAAGAACAAGATGGGCAGACGACTTCAGACAACCAATGGGACCGCAGTGGTCCAGTGCTGCAAGGTATAGAACTGTTTGGAAATATTATGAAGAGCAACTAATAAGAAATAATAAGACTATGAACACACGAACTACGTATTAGTTAGGTTAACTTTAAGAAGTACTAGTGCAATTCCAAGTGAAATCCAATGTATGCAAGAACTAACATGCGTAGTGCTAACTCTCTACTCACGTGGACTAGTTCATAATGTGAATTTTTATGAAAGAGTTTTCCCTCCCGCAGGAGGTCTTTGTCCTTTACGTGGCACTTTAGATTCTATTCATTAATTCATTCATCTTCTACGGATGCAACAGGAAGATTTTCAAGAAAATCCCCCTAACCCAGACAACGGCAACCTTTTAATTACTTTTGATTTTGTCAAAAATAGCTCTGACGCTTTCGATTAAAATGCCACACATTTAAGATATTTTCTTAACAAATAAAATACATACCTGGAATTTTCTGGGAATGGCCTATAAAAGCGTCTTCATTCTGAGAGACTTTTGTACAATTGATGAAACGTAAGAAATAGTTAAGACTTAATACACACAGAATAAAGATCTGGTTAAAGCACACAGTTTATGTCAAAGAAATATTTTCTGGTATTAACCACTTCTGAGACATTATTTGTTAGGAATTTCAATTTTCAAATACATGTACTTTCCTCAAATGGGAACTATTTATTAACTTTTTTCCTCTCGTAGTCATGCAAAGAGTATGTCATTTCAAAGTCATTCCAAGGATAAACGTTTTAAAAATCTGATGTGTCATATTCACAATACGTTCTCTACTTACTCTTCTGTCTACTTCTTGTTAATTTAGATAAACTTTTATTACACATTTTACATTTCGTTATAGGTGTAAGAAGGTTAAAGCAATAGTCATTATTTAAAATCGTGTCGCTATGTGATGGCTTTGAAATTCTATGTGCTCTTTGCATGAACTAAGAGAAAAAAAAAGAAAAAAAAAGAAAAGGGACTCTTACTTAAGGAAAGTATAAGTATTTGAAAATTAAAGCAAAAAACAAAGAACATATCGGAAATTATTTAACACCACAAAAATTTACTTAACATAAATTGTGATTTAACGAGATCTGCACTTTTTATGTTGTAAGATTCTGTCTATGTCTTAGGATTTGCCGTTATACAAAAGTCATTGAGAATTAACAGGACTTCGCAGGAAATTCACGATAGACATTTTATTTGCCATGCAAATATTTTAAACATATGGCGTTTTAATCGAGGGAGGTGGTGGGACGATAATGTACGCGACTTGTATTTGGGAGATCCCGGGTTCAAATCGCGGGACCTATCAACCCGACCGTAAGTTTTTTTCGCAGTTTTCTTGGTCGTTAGGCGAATATTGGATAGGATAATTTGATCCGCAAATATTCCTACAATCCCTTTCATCTCTACATTTAATTTTCTAGTCTTCACCGCCACATCACACATTGGGCTGATCACCCATCCTGGATGTGCTATGATCCAGAGTTTTCTTGCTCCTCGACAGGCTACTGACTTAAGGTATTGGCTTGTAAGTCCTATAAAAAGGAAGGTAATCCATTGAAGGAAAAGAAGTTATATTAATCAAAATCGTTAAAGCCATTTTTTAGAAAATAATAAAAAATTATTATATAGGTAACCGGTTGCGGGCTGGGGTATTTTCTTGAAAATCGTCGCGTTGCACCCTTGGAGGAAACTGAACTTAAATACTAAGTTTGGTGCTTAACAAACTTTTCGTTTTTGAGTTATTCTCTTCAAAGACACACACACAGATCGTTTTCTGAAAATGCATTTTTCTTGGATTCAGTGAATCTCAAAACAATTATTTGCGGTGAAATATTAACATCGAAATTTTAGGTGGAATACAATACTGCGACCACGAGTTACCTACGGGCCGGCAGTGCGAGCGTATCCGACTCGCCTACCTGGGCGGCTAATGATCGATCTATCCTTTCAGCATAATAGTCGCGTAACGAGCTCGTTATATGCCACTTACCCGCAGTTTATGTATTACTGTTCCAGAAGATTCCTTTGTGCCGGTTCTAGTAACTCCCTTTCTAGAACGTTCCGCTTTGTATGCGGTCCTATATAAGGGCCTGCTCTTATACGGACAGTTGAGTTCTGGTAGTTAAGAAGTTTCGAAGGGAAAAGTGAACAGTACAAGTTCAGTTCGGTTGTGATTCGACAGATCAGTTGTGTTGTGTTCCGATTGTGTGTCAACAGTCACTCAAGTGTAACATTTGCAACCTTGACTGTCTAAGTGATAAACAAGCTATTTGGCAGTAACTCGTGTTCCCATTTGCTACAACACTAAATCTACTTAAGCACCTAATAGAGAAAGTCATCCGAGTGCAACACATCAGATTTTTAATTTCACCGGAAATACAGGTTTTGAGGACCTTTGGATCAAAGAAAGATACTTATAGAAAAATGTCCATGTGTATGACTGTGAACAGCACAACTCAAAACGGAAAAGTCGGATAAATACCAAACTTCGTATTTAGGTTCAGTATCCTCCAGAGATACGAGATGAAGATTTTAAAGAAAATCATCTCAACCACTCTTTACATGGAACATTTTTCGAAGCTTTTTATTTGAAATACCAAATATTAACATATAAAATTACAAACAAAATGTGTATCTTGAATTTTCTACGAATAGCCTATGAAGTGCTCTTCATTCGGAAGGACTATTGTATAAACCTGTATAAGTGGTAAAGCTTAAGCGATAGACGAAAACGTACTACACAAGAAATGTAGATCTCTGTTAAGCACACAATTTGTTTCAAATAACTTTTTTGTGGCATCAGTCATTTCCGAGATATCCGTAATTAATGGTTCCAACTATTCAATACTTAGCCATTATTTTAAAGTTAACATCCAGTTGTTCTCGGGATTTCATTGAAACAGTGTGCAATTTTAAGGTCAACGTGTAGTGTTCAGTTGCTAAAGATTTGACTATCCCTGTTCTCTTTGCATCTATAATAAAATTTGCAAATTTCTGCAAAAAGTTTATTTAGATTAAAATGAAGTAGATTTAAAAATAAATATTATTAAGAGTAGTTTGTATACCCACTAATAAACGATATAGGGTAGAGTTCTAAACGTGTCGGACAGACTGTGAGTGAAATGAAACAATGGCACTAAACGTCCTCTGTTTTGGATGCAACTCCATGTATCTCTGTAGGGTTTGTTAGTAAATGTGGACTGCTTGGGTTTGCTTTACATTACTAAGAAGTTAAATAACGATGCGAAAATGTGTTTAGAGAAGAGCAGAAGTGTATGAAGTTTGAAAGTGAGAGAGAGTTGACAAGTGCCAGGAGATGATACATCACATCCGGTCGTGTAGGAGGACGCTAATGTGGTCGTTAGGAGGACAAGGCGCTATTTTTATGTTGAGAGCAACGGATGCAACATCGCTAATGGTAAACCTGATCCCACATCCACTCCGGTGCCATTTCGATGCTATTATGTGGCCTTGTTCCATCTTATTTCAATGACAAAACAATAACACAGTCATGTGCGTAACTCGACAGATCAGAGGGCACCAGACCAAGTCGTGCCTTGCACGTTTCGTGTACCAGTAGGCACGAAATAATTTTCACTTGATCTAACACTTATCTAACTAAATTCCACCCGAAATTCATAATTCAAATCAAGATTTCAACGGAAATACATGTTTTGAGGCAACCTGAATAAAAAAACGCATTTTTAGAAAGAGGTCCATATGTGTATCTACGTGACTGTGAACAGCATAACTCAAAAGCGAAAATTCGAATGAGTGGCAAACTTGGTATTTAAGTTCATTACCTCCAAAGGATGCGACAAGAAGACTTTCAATAAAATCCTCCACTCCAAACTATCTTTACATGAAAGATTTTTCAAAATATTTTATTTTCTAAAAAGTGGCTCAAACGATTTTTGTTAAAACAACGTTTATTAAAGATATTTACGTGACAAATAAAATGTATATTCTAAATTTTCTGAGAACAGCTTAGGAAGTCCTCTTTATTCGGAAGGAATTTTGTATAATCCTGTATAACTTGTAAACGTTAAGCGATAGACAAAAACACACCACACAAAAAGTGTATATCTCTTTAAAACAATAAATTTATTTAAAATAAGTTTTTGTGGCATAAGCCGTTTCTGAAATATCCGTGTTAAAGGTTCGAATTGTTCAATACTTGTCATTCTTTTTAAGTCTCATAAATTTTCAATTCTTTCTCGCGAGTTGAACGGAAAGAGTGTGGAGTTTTAAGGCCAGCATATAGCGACCAGTTCTAACACATTTAACTATTGGTATTCCCTTTGTATCTATAAAGAAATGTGTAATGTTTATGTGGATTAAATGTGGTAGATAGAAAACTAAGCTTTAGTAAGAATAGTTTGTATACCCACTAATGTAGATAGAGGATAGGGAAAGTCATGTGAATGCATTAAATCAGATTTTTTTTAGAAACACAGGACCGCGTGTGTAGGTGGGTGTCTGTCTGTTTATCTAAGTGTCAGTAACCAGCATAACTCAAAGAGGAAAAATCGGATAAGTACCAAACTTGGCATTTAAGTTCAGTATCTGGATGCGAGGATAAGGACGCGACACTAAGATTTTGAAGAAATCTTCCACTCCAAGCTACCCTTTACATGGAAGATTTTACAAATTTTTTATTTTCAAAAAATGCCTCTAAGGATTTTGTTTAAAATACCATACATGAAAAATGTTTGCATGGAAAGTATAACACACAATTTATTTAAAATAAGTTTTTTTCTAGCATCAACCATTTCCGAGATATCCACTATTAATGGTTGGAATTGTTCAATACTTGGTCATTCTTTTAAAGTCCTGTTAACATTCAGTTGTTTCTTGCGATGTTATGGAAGGAGTGTGGATTTTAAGGCCAGCGTTATAATGAAAAGTGTAATGTAGCTATTTGTGCAAATGTTTATCTGAATTTAAATGAAGTAGATAGAAAAAAAACTTTGTATATCCACTAGTAAGCTATAGAGAGTAGAGAAAGTCCTGTGAAAGTAACACATCGGATTTTTAGAAAAAGGCCCATGTGTATTTATGTTTGTGAATCTGCCTCTCTGTGAACAGAATAACTCAAAAACGAAGAGTCGGTAAATACGAAACTTGGTGAAAATTGACAAGAAAATCGCCACTCTCTAAACTACACTTAAATGGAATGATTTTCGTTATTTCTTTATATCATCTATAATGACTCTGATCACTTATTTAAGATATTTACACAAATGAAATAACCGGTCTTCAGACTTACTCGGCCTTTACTGCTAGTCGGTTTTTAAATGAATGTTAGTGTTATTACTTCAGCGAGACCCTTGTCTCAAAGGGGAAGTGCGGAATTGAACTTCGGACTGCATGAGTTTCCGACTTCGTAAACATGTTGATGCACTGCGATGGTGCAGAACTGCTTTTCGGTAGGATATTTTGTACGTTCTTTGCGCACGAGATGGAAGTGAGCACCAATCACAGTATTTGCATGGTTGATTGCCAAGCCGAGATACTCTTATGCCACAAAAACCGTACAATTATTTGAGTTACTTTCAGCATACATACTGAGATTGTGAGTTTACGAGATGCAAGTGAAAGAAGTCTATCTCTTATGGTTTACCAGTTATGCAAATATCGTTCACAATGAAGAACACTTTTGGAGACATTCCCAGAAAATTCATGATATGCATTTTATTTGTATGAAAGTATCTTATATATGTGATATTTTAATCAAAATCGTTAGAGCCGTTTTTGAGAAAATTAAAGTTTTCGAAAAATGTTCCATGTAAAGGGTAATCTTGGGTGGAGGGATTTTCTTGAAAACCTTCGTGTCGCATCTCTGGAAGATACTGAACCTAAATACCAAGTTTGGTGTTTATCCAACTGTTCGTTTCTGAGTTATTCTGTTCACAGGCAGACACACAAACGCACACACACGGAATGTTTCCAAAATACTTCTTTTGGATTCAGGAGGCCTCAAAACATGTATTTCCGGTGAAATCTCGGTATCGAATTTTTGAGTGGAATACAATGCTTCCCCTACTTACTATACGTAGTAGAGAAAGTAAAAATGGATCCAATAGCGAATGCTCTGCCATCTATCCACAGATAATGAAAGTAGATAAACTGGACGAAATCCTAATCCATCTGCCCGGTATGTGGAGAAGCAGAGGTACGGTTGCTGTACACATAGCTCTGTGGACATGTATCGAGGCTGCCATCTGCTCGTCGCAGGGGCAGCGGTATAGTTGCTATGCACATGCCTCTGTGGGCATGGCACGAAGTAAGATTGTATGCTACAGGGATGAGATCTAGAAGTCTGTTCGCCACACACTAATCCACAAGGTATATCTTAACTGACCGTCGAGAAATGACCATGTAAAAGCTACGTAAAATAAATAGAGGGGGGGAAAGTATATACAGGATTAAGTTTAGGTAAGAATTATTTGTAGAAGATTAGACAGAGAAAGTCATGCGAATATGAACCTGATGGCTAGGGTGAACTTTACTAGATGTAATTCAAATGAACACTTTACCCATTGTTATAATACTCCAGTTGCACTGTAATGGATTACTGTGCTTTACATTATTAAAGCGTAGACATTACTGTTTTACACAAGAATGTAATGAATAGTGATTAAATCTTATGTGGTACATACACTAATGAAAGCAATATGTTTGTCACTCAGGACATTTTACCTCAATAAAACAAGTGCAAGTAAATAAAGTACTTTAAAAGTAAGAGTATTCTAGCCTCTTTATTAAAAGTAAACCAGTATATGCTTAAACACATTGGTTACCTTTGGAGAACATACGAGGGACATCCAGAAAGTAAAGATCGATTTTATATAACTAAATAATAACGAAAGATAACAACACAAAACTTTACTTACAAAGATACAGAACCCTATTCTATTTCTCAATGTAACCGCCATTGCTGTCAAGGCACTTATTGTAACGTGGTACCAGTTTTTCAATGCCGATGTTATACTCCTCTAACGCCAAAAACAGTCACTGCCTCTTTGAGGTCTTCATCGGTTGGAAACACTTTTCCACCCAAAAAGTTCTTTAGTTTCGGAAAAAGTGAAAATTCTGATTTCTTTCATCAACATTTACTTTCAACTCGTCCGTAATGACTGATGGCCTCTCACACCGGTCTACGTCGTGCACACTGGTTCTTCCTTGGTTAAAGATTATGCAGCTTTCCTTACTGAAGACTCGTTCGCTGTATCATAACCATACACTTGCATTATTTGGCTATAAAGTTCAATTGGCCAAACATTTTGTACATTCAAAAAGGTGAATCACACTGCGCACTTCACATTTGGCGGGATTTTGAGTTGGCGTAACCACTTGGTTATGTTGTAAAACAGACAGGCGTGATCTCATAGCAACGAAACTCGACTCACACTGAGGTGGAGTAAGGAGCTAACTAGCGTGCATGCAATTGTGGTGGTGGGCGACCGGCACCGAGCGTGATGTGCAGTTGTTCTTTACTTTCTGGACGAGCCCCATAAACTTTGAGTGAAATTATTCAAACAATAATAAAAATAAATGCCTGGTCAGTACAGGAGGATATCTTTTTTAGCAGAAATATACCCTTATTCATTAGTTTTGGAAAATATACAACTTTTAATAAAGTAATTCAAATATTTAAAAGAAAGTGGAATTACAGCCACTTATATTAGGAGTATCCAAAAATTAGAGTTTCTGCTATTGCAAATTTCTATGTAAAAAATCTAAATAATATAATCAAATTCAATTTTAATGAATTAAAAAATCTAGTCTCATTTGTGAAAAATATGTAATGCATTTTTGTCAATAATTAGTATTGTGTAGCAAAAATGAAACAATGATCATCATTAATTATCTGTTTTAATAAAATATAATTGCAGAGTTTAGTTCACGCTCTCCGATATATTTCTAGAATCTGTGCCATATTTGCAGAACTAGCTAAAACATTCTATTAACCAGTAAAGGTTTGTTAGTCATGTGATATAAGCGTTTGGCATGTTGCCTACGGCCACGGCATTTGCTAGTGGAACATGATTTTAGCTCTTCTAGTCGGTTAACGCAGATTTCTACAAACATTTTCGAGTGTCAAGAATTTTTGCGTAATGAATTACTGGGCTGAAGTTTTGTCAAATTTTAAAACCTTATTTCCTTACTCATAGTCAAGGGTAGTGAAAGTACAATCTAGTACATGTAATCGTGCTGATATAAGCGCCGTGGTTTATGTTAGTTAGGAAATCCTAGTTTCAACATTGCACTTAATGTTTGATTTAATACCCCCTTTCCCTTCGCTCCTAAGCATGAAGCTGGCCTATGCTTATAGGCTATTGTTTGAGTTTCAGACCTTAGACATCAAACCAATACGAGACGGTCTCATCCAGGGCATGTGTGGACCGTCGTTGCGAAGCATGCCTTTTAGGCACTCATGTATAATCTTTCCCTATTTTGCTCTTTCACCGCTCACCCATGACTGACTTTTGTTCATAGGGTAATACGCGCGATTCGGACTTGAATTCAAACCAATAAGACATTGGCTCCCCAGGGTTGGTGTGAAACAGCGCTTCATATCATGGCCGACTAGTACTACAAAATTCGATATTTCAACAGAAGTTGAGGCAGTATTTTTAACACTTAAATGATTTTAGTCAAATTATATAATATGTAAATTCAATAACAGCCCGCCTTGAAGCAATATGTGTATGTAATAGTTTGTAAAATGTATGTAATAGTCATTGCGTATGCTTATATTATTGTAAACATGTTCAATAATGTTATGTGAATGCATTACGAAATTTAATAATGTAGGAGCTGTGAAAAAATAGGTTTAAAGTTGCTAACAATGAGGTAGCCTTGAGGCAATAAGGAGTAAGGAAGCTTAAATGCTACTAGTCATTATTAGAGCAGCAATAATGTAAATTTTTGAGACAGTTTAAAATAGCTAATCAACAACCTGAAAAAGCTTTAGTTAAATGAAGGTATTCAATTGGACTAGGATTAGCCAATCAAAGACATGAAATACAGAAATATACAAATTTAGGCGGTGGAAAACAGTTCAGTTGCTTCTAGACAGTGTTCATAACCAGAAGACGCGAGATGTGTCCTCGAGAAATTAATTACGTATTCGTGTGAGACGAAAATAGTATACGTGTTAAAAAGCGCAAGTATTAAATAAAGGAATCTCACAGCTCTCTATATCAGTGAAGTGCTATTTAAGTTGTGTCAAGGATTAATAAAAAGGAGTGAATTAAAACTTGAAATCTGCGTAAGCTTACATTCTTCAGTCGCACCACAACCCTACCAAGACTTCCATGTCTCTAACAATAATACTGACGCAGCCGAGGCGAACATAAATATATAATATCTAAAGAAACAGTCAAATTACAAAGCTATTATTTTTAAACTTGAGGCCACCTGAAAGTACATTTGGGGTGAAGGCTACCGGAAACCGGGTACCATACGTGCGGTTGCAACTACTACAAGCTCGGCTCCCCAACAGTTGAAATATAATACAACTCCTGCTTAAAATCGGCTTTTCATACGTAGCAGCAAACAACGTAAAGAACAATACTACTTCAATGTCAACGTTCGACTACCTGAATCCAAAAATAAATATCTTTAGCAAAACATTTTCGCATGTGAAGTTTATGTGAACAATATACACTAAATATGAAAAGGGTTGTGCAGAGGTGTTGTACTCCTAAAAATAATAACTAATAAGGATTTATTTATGTTGGAGACCAAGCTTTGTTTTGAATTATCTGGCATGGCAGAGACTACAAATACACAGTGCGTGCATTACGTGGTTTGGGTTGGACGTTATGTTTAATACAATTTAAAATCTCACAAGCTTTTACTATTTTCGATGCTTGAATGCATTAGCAGGTAATATAATAAATATAATATGCACTCGATGCATATTTTTTATACGGTTATAGCACTCGAAATAACTTGCTTAGGTACTTATCTACGATGCTTTTGCTTCATACTGTGGCCACCACACGGCGCGACTGCTGCAGTTCGAACTCCCACCGAAACAGTTATAATATCCCCGCAACCATCTCACGTTCTCATATTTACAATTACAATGACAATAAGTACATACATTGTCATAAGAGATGTAAATGTTCTCTATCCACACATTTCTGCCATCTTGTCAGAAAATTTTCATTCACACTCCAGCGTTCAATATCCGAAATTGAATGAATTTTTCGTCTGATGTTTTCTTTTAGTTCTTACAATATATGGAGGTTTTTTGCATACAGCTTATTACTTTCTCTACTACGTACAGTAAGTAGGGGAAGTATTGCATTCCACCCAAAAATTCGATACCGAGATTTCAGCGGAAATACATGTTTTGAGGGGCCATGAATCCAAATAAAGCATTTTTAGAAGCATATCCGTGTGTGTCTGTCTGAGGGCCTGTGAACAGCATAACTCAAAACCGAAAAGTTAGAAAAATACCAAAATTGGTGTTTGAGTTTAGTATCTTCCAGCGATGCAACACGAAGATTTTCAAGAAAATTCCCCATCCCAGACTACCCTTTACATGGAACATTTTTAGAAAATTTTTATTTTCTCAAAAATGGCTCTAATGATTTTGACTAAAATATCATATGTTTAAGTTATTTTCATGACAAATTAAATGTACATCTTGAATTTTCTGGGAATGTATCCAAAAGACCTCATTCTGAATGACTTTCGCATAACTGGTAAACCGTAACAGATAAACAAAATTTCCGTACACAAAAATGTAGATCTCGTTAAAACACAATTTATGTCATATACATTTTATTGTCGAATTAAGCATTTCCGATATATTCCTTGTTATTTGCTTGAATGCTCCAATACTTATAATACTTTCCCTCAAATGGGAATTCGTATTGCTTTTTATTTCCTGGACATGTAAAGAGAATGGAATGCTCCACAGAGCAACCAGCTCTTAAAAGATTTGACTATCGCTTAAAGCCTACCATATTCCCCTTGCACCTACAATAAAATTAGCAATAAGACAGTTTCTGCAAATCTTTATCTCGATTAACATGAAGTAGATGGAGAATAAGCGTTTGTAAAATGGTATGTATAAGAGTAGGGAAGGTCATGTGAGTGCAACATATCAGATTCTGATAAATTTCTGTAATTAAACTTTGAGAAATGTCAATGACTCACGTAACACTAGGTTTCGTCGCAAAATAACAGATATTGGAGCACAGAGAAACCCGATTTTACATACGAGATTCCCTTGCATGACGCGAAAATTGATGTGCAGTAAATGCTTACAGAATAACAGGAGCTACATTTTTGAACAAACAATAAATACAGGGATATGCAGGAATGTTATACTCACACCAATTTTGAACAACTGACCGACGTTCAATGTCAGTCTGGATTTTTCCAACAAGACTCTGCTACCATGCATATTGCTGATGAATCGTTAAATTTAATTCAGGAAAACTTTGAAGATAGAGTAGTTAGTGATCCCCTGATTTAACTATGCAATTTTTATCTACGGAGGAACTTGAAATTGAGAAATTCACTCAATTTCAGACATTGAACTCTCCAGTATGAATACAAATTTCTTGAGTTACCAGAAATGTGTCTCTTATGATAAGGTACGTGCTTATTATCATTGTAATTGTAACTATCTATGAGAACGCGAAGCGGTAGCTGCGTATATCCCTTTTGGAGTTAGCCGTGGCTGCCGGTGCGCGAGCAGCCGAGCGGTAGCTGCAGTGAGTGGTAGCTGCACTGTACTTTAACCACCTTTTCCACGTATTATGTTACTATCTACCTGATCCTTGTTTTACTATACTTCTCCTTAGCAGCTTGTTTCTATAAAAACTCTTAATTCTTATTATCTTTAAGAATACTATTCCGCTACATATGCAACACTAGTGTGGAAAAAACCCTCAAAATTAAAAATCTACATAGTTTGGTATCCATACGTTGCGGCACAAATTGTTTAGGAAAAAGAATAAAATAATTATGCAAGTGAAGAAAAAAAGAGAAGGTAGCATCACCTTATGAAATCAAGAATAACCGAGATAAAAGGTATCACTACAACATGTCAAAAGTGAGTAAAACACTTTAAAAGCATCTGATTGTTGCATTCACATGATTTTCTCCCCTCACTCTTCCCAAATACTTATTGTTGTATCCTTCGTGTTAATCGAAATTTTATTTTAGGGTCATTTTTGAGAAAATCAAATATATAAACATTTTTCATGTAAAGGGCAGTTTGGGATAGGGGGATTTTCGTGAAAATCTTCGTAACCCATTCTTGGAATATGCTGAACTTAAATGCCAAGATTAATATTAGTCAGACTCTTCGTTTTTCAGTTAAGCTTTTCACAGACACACACACACACACATATGTACATGGAGCCTTTTATAAGTATGCATTAGGGGCTGTCAAAACATGTATTTCTGGTTGAACCTCGACATTGAATTTTTGAGAGGAATATAATGTTTTCTCTGCCTACTCGGTACGTGGTTGAAAAAGTACAAATTGAGTTAGAAAAGTTCACAATTCACAATTAGCCCATATGCATCCCTTTTGGGCTTGGGCCTGTTTTAAGTGAGGCTGGATTTTCAAGAAAATCCCCCAAAACTAGCCTTTACATGGAACATTTTTCGAAAATTTTGAATTTCTAAAAAGGGCTGTAATGATTTTGATTAAAATACTATATGTTAAAGATATTTACATTAGAAATAAAATGTGTATATTGAAGTTTGTTGGAATAGCCTGTGAAGTCCACTTATTCGGAAGAAATTTCGTATAATCCTGTATAACTGGTAAATGTTAAGCGATAGACGAAACCGCACTATACAAGAAATGTAGATCTCCTTAAAACATAAAATTTGTTTCAAATAAGTTTTTTGTGGCCTAATCTATTTCCAAGATATCCGTTACTAAAGGTTTGAATTGTTCATTCTCTTAAAGTCCTGTCAACAGCCAGTTGTTTCTCGCGATTGCATTGAAACAGTATGCAATTTTAAAGCCGGTATATAGCGAACAGTTCTTAAAAATTTGACTATCGCTGTTCTATTTGTATCTATAACGAAATATGTAATGTAGTTGTTTCTGCTAAAGTTTATTTAGATTAAAATGTAGTAGATAGAAAAATAAGTTTTAGTAAGAATACTTTGTATACCAACTAATAAACCATAGAGAGTAGAGAAAGTGAATATGTTCTTATTTGACCTTCCAAATTTATAGAAGTATATTACAGAAATGTAGACAGAAATGTGTATGTATGTGAGAAGCTGAAAGTAAAAACCATTCATAAAACTTGAGTCGATAGGAGATTTAGAAAAGCAATCTCCTGCTGAACTGAGTTAGGATGGTGATGATGACAACTACCAGCATTAGGGTAGTATCATTTTAGAATTTCTAAGAGAAAAAATGAAAGAGACGACAGAAATGGAATAGAAAGTTAAAAAAAAGGTATCCAGAGAAATTGAGAATAATGTAGTTAGGTTTAAAAATAAAGCAGAAAGACACAAGGGAAAGACAGGGAAGTAACCGAAAAAGTAGAATAAAGGAAAGAAAAGTTTGCCAGAGAAATCGAAGCTAAAGTAGGTAGATTGAAAAATAAAACAGAAAAGGACCATGGGAAAATAATCTAAGAGACTACAGAAAAAGAACAGGAAAAGTTAGCCAAAGAAATCAGAGATAATATAGGGTTTAAAACATAAAGTGGAAGAACAGATTAAACTTCTAACGGACACAATAGTTGAAATTAGGGCAGAAATAGGGTAAATAAAGTACAGATTGTCCCAAATTTAGATGTAAAGTTAATTATACGTGCTTTATTTCCTTCTTCACACACATACATACACCAGGTGTTAAAACAAGTATTCTGTTTTGAGACGTGGTAGTATGAACGAAAACCAAAAAAAAAAACCGTCCAGTAAATATGGGTTATAAAATTTATACGAGGGACACTATTTACATTTTGAGCCTTGGAAACCTGAATGTGGTAGGTGCTATCTGGCGTTTCTAATGGAAAGTTTGACATTTTTGACCATAATCTACTTCAAACATTTTGTGATTAGAGCGGCATTTGTTTTGTTTACACTAACTTGAAAATTTTGTCAACAAAAACATGGAATTAACTCGTGGAAATGTTCATGCAATGATTTATTACGACTTTCGACGTGGATTATCAAGACAAGAGTGCATCGATCAACTAACTTCCACATTTGGCGACGAAGCTCCATCCTTTGCCACTGTAAAACCCTGGTATAACGAATTTAATCGTGGCCGTCGTTCACTCAGTGATGAAGTTCGTGAACGTCGTCCAAATCAGTAGTGCCAGAAAACATTGATGCTCTGCAAAAACTAATAATGAAAGATCATCATACGACATATTGAGATTGAGGCAACCCTAGACATTAGTTCTACCAGCATATATAAAATATTGCATAATTATTTAGCCGTGAAAAAGGTTTGCTCTCGTTGGATCCCACATCTCAAAAAGTCGCTCGTGTCGATTAGTGTGCAAAACTGCTCAAGAATTACAATGGCGGTGCCTCAAAAGACGTATATAAGATTGTAACAGGTGACGAATCATGAATCTATGCGTATGACCTGGGACGTAAACAGCAGTTGACTGTATGGGTGTTTGAAGATGCAGTGAATCCAACAAAAGTTGTTCGCACTCGAAGCAAATGGTCGCCTGCTTTTTCAGCAAAACTGGCCATGTGGCCTTTAGAGGAACGTAAAACGGTCAATGCCGAATGGGACGCAACCATTTATTTGCCGGAAGTCTTCGGTGAAGTAAGGAAAACCAACAAGAACCGTAGGATCGTTCTTCATCAAGACAATGCGAGCGCACACACATCTCGTCTAACAACAGAGTATTTGCAGGCTTAAAAATTGAATTGATGGGTCATTCGCCATACAGTCCTGATTTGGTACACAATGACTTATTTTTGTTCCCGAGCATCAAGAATAAATTGCGTTGGCAACGATTTTCGTTGGCAGAAAAATCCATTGATGCCTTCAAAAACCATGTTTTGGAGGTGTCTCAAGAAGACTGGAATAAATGCTTTGACAAATGGTTCAAACGGATACAAAAGAGTATTGATCATAAAGGAGAATACTTTGAAAAACAATAAAGTAGTTTTCAATCAGAAATTACTTTGTTTTAATTTTTATATTATAAATAGTGCCCCTCATACCTTAAGAGCTATAAGCACTTGTTCATCTTCGCTGCTGTGAAACATCACTTCTACTGCCAGCTCTTTGCTACTACCTATTACAACCTACAGCAGGCAGTAAAAAAACGAGGACACATTACTCTACAACATGCAGTAAAAATCCATTAGTGTTGTTAGTGTAAACCGTATTCAAAGTCTGGGTAAGTGCAACACATATTCTTATTAGTTCTAATGGAATCAGTTTGTGTTTTGATAAGCTTGTGAAATGCTTTTATATTACACTTTTATCTTTAAATCTTTGGTGTATGTAACCCCATTAATGATGTACAAACGCTACAGGAAGCGGTCATCAATGCCTGCCAGAGCATCTGTGACCAGCCTGAAGTGGTGAGAGTACGTGATTGCCTAAGACGTCGGCCAGAAGCATGCCTTACTATGAAGAGACACCATATTGAGTACCTCCATTAGCGATGGTTCACAAGTGCACATCGTATGTAATCGCAAACAGATTACATTAGAAGCTGTGCTGTTTCACAGTAACAGAGTAGTGTGTCTTCGTTTGTTTACTGCACTCTGTAGGTCATAACGTAGGTAATAGCAAGCTTGCAGTAGAATGGATATTTCACAGCAGCGAAGATGAAAAAGTGCTCATAGATCTTAAGGTATTCGTTTTAGATCCCATGTTTACTGGACTATTTTTCTTGTTTTGATCCGTACTATTACGTCTCAAAATATGCAATACTTTCGCTTTAACATCCTATATATACACTATGTGATCAAAAGTATCTGGACACCCCCACAAACATACGTTTTTCATCTTAGGTGTATTGTGCTGCCATCTACTGCCTACACGATTGAACAGTGGCAAAACGATGTGTGGAGTGACGAATCACGGTACACAATGTGGCGATCCGATGGCAGGGTGTGTATGTCGAATGTTGGCGTGTGTAGTGCCAACAGTGAAATTCGGAGGTGGTGATGTTATGGTGTGGTCGTGTTTTTCCTGGAGGGGGCTTGGACCTCTTGCTGTTTTGCGTGGCACGATCACAGCGCAGATCTACATTGATATTTTAAGCACCTTCTTCCTTCCCAGTGTTGAAGAGCAATTCGGGGATGGTGACTGCATCTTTAAACACGATCGAGCACCTGTTCATACTGCACGGGCTGTGGCGGAGTGGTTACCCGACAATAACATCCCTGTAATGAACTGGCCTGCACAGAGTCCTGACTTGAATCTTATAGAACACCTTTGGGATGTTTTGGAACGCCGACTTCGTGCCAGGCCTCACCGACCTGCATCGATACCTCTCCTCAGTTCTGCACTCCGTGAAGAATGGGCTGCCATTCCCCAAGGAACCTTCCAGCACCTGATTGAAGGTATGCCTGCGAGAGTGAACGCTGTCATCAAGGCTAAGGGTGGGCCAACACCATATTGACTTCCAGCATTACCGATGGAGGGCGCCACGAACCTGTTGGTCATTTTCAGCCAGGTGTCCAGATACTTTTGATCACGTAGTGTATCATACATTGACACAGTGATAGCGAATGCTTTTATGAACCCACTGTGCCATACTTAAAAAAGTATGACATTATAAATGCAATTTCTGAGACATATTCTGTCTGGATCATGTGGTACAATAACCAAGAACTTTGCAAATTGGAGGAATACGTATAAACCCAATAAAAGTAGTGAGGATATCAGTGTACAATGTATTATAAAAGAATCAATAGCGTTTTTTAGAAATTGTACATATGGTAGGTATTAACAGCACATAATTTTCTAGCCTTCATTTTAATAGTCTCAATACATAAAATACTTCTATTGTTTTTCTTCTTATATATTAATTTTAATGTTATTACTTAACTATAGTGTTATATTCTTCTGTGTTCAACGTAGCTATTTCGTACTGGTATTATTATATTTTCATATTTCGTTATATTATGTCTATCATTCTATGTTATTTAGCAAACTCAAATGGGGTAAGATTACTTAAAAAAACCTGATGTGTTGCACTCATATGACTTACCCTACTCTTGCACAAACTGTTTTTACAAACGCTTATTCTACATCTACGTCATGTTCATGGAGGTAAACATTTGCAGAAACTATCTTACTGCTAATTTTCTTGTAGATGCAAGGGGAATTGGTAGGCTTTAAGCGATAGTCAAATATTTTAAGAGCTGGTTGCTATGTGGAGTATTCCATTCTCTTTACATGTTCAGGACATTTTAAAAAATTAAAATAACAAATTCCCTTTTGAGAAAAAGTATAGGTATTGAAAAATTCAAAGAAATAACAAGGAATATATCGGAAATATTCACTCCACCAAAAAAAAATTATGTGACAAATAACGAGATCTGCATTTTTTTGTGTATTAAATTTTGTCTCATCTCTTACGGTTTACCGGTTATGCAAAAGTCATTCAGAATGAAGAGGACTTTTTGGACATTCCCAGAAAATTCAGCATATGATGTTTTAATCAAAACCGTCAAGATTCATTTTTGAAAAAATCAAAATTGTGAAAAATCTTCCATGTAAAGCGTAGTCTGGGGTGGGGGATTTTCTTGAAAATCATCCTTTCGCATATTTGGAAGATACTAAACCGAAATACCAAGTTTGGTATTTATCCGACTTTTCGTTTTTGTGTTATGATATTCACAGACAAACAGAGAGATAAACACATACGCGGACATGTTTCCAAAAAGCTTTATTTGGATTCAGGGGGCTGAAAATATGTATTTCTGGGGAAATCTCGGTATCCAATTTTTGCGTGGAATGCAATACTTCCCCTACTTACTATACATAGCAGAGGAAGTGAAACTGCGTAAATGTTCATGTCCATTTGCGTTATAGCACAGTTCGAACCTGCGAAGAACACTTCGTCATAGAGTAATAATAAAATTACGGTTATCTTCAGTATCATGAACTGCACCTCTGATGAACTCTTAATTCGTTTATTGTGTGAAGTCTCTTTCAAATATATTATTTTTCAATAACCCCCCTAAAAACAAAGGCAGCCCATAGGTGTCAGATGAGTGAACGCGGTGGCCAGTCAATGCTACCGCGTCGTGCGATCCATTGCTATGGGAAAGTGTTATCTAGGTATTTCCTTACCAAAACAGCAAAATGACAAGATGGCCCAGTATAGTTCAGAGAAGTCATCTCTGTTTGCGAGTTGTAACAACACTACGTTTCACATGTTTATATACAGAGAGAGCCAAAAACTACGAACCGACTGCGCGGTGTTTTTCCTGTCCGCGTCCTCGGCGCTAGTTGCAGTCTGCAACTATCATAGAAAGGCGCGGATGAAACCATGCACTATTTTTAAAACTACTTTTAAACGCTTTACTTTATGAAAGGAGATGCTGAAACTGGCCACCGTCGTTGTCCATACTTTGTGGCACCTCTTTAGGAAAGTGTCCATCACTCGCCGTAGTTCAGGTAGATAACTGCTGGCAATTTACTGACGGATTTGAATTTTGACAGTTTGAATTCTTCCAGGATGTGTGTGGGTTTGTCTTGTACACTTTATGTTTTAAGTTACTCCAGAGATAGAAATCACAGGGGGTTAGGTCGGGGGATCGAGGTGACCACAAATCTCTACTAATAATTCCATCCTCAAACACACTTTCAATTGTTCTCATCAAAATGAACTGTTGCAGAGTATTGTTGAAAAAGGCAGAATCACGCTCATTGTCTGTTAATTCTCTAAAAAAGCGGGACAAGATTGTATTCACGTATGTACTGGCTCAACTTTTGACTCGAAAAAAATTGGCCCTATAACTGTTTCTCCGCTCATGGCGCACCATACAGCAATTTGTTCATGAAGGGTTACTTCATGAATAATATTAGGTTTACCAAAGATCCAATAGCGATTATTTTGTGTACACACTTATCCATGAAGTTGGAATAAAGCCTCGTTCGTGAAAAATATTAAATATGGGTCTATTTCGCCATTGGGTACACTATTGAGACTCCATTCACAAAATGTGCGCCTAATTAAAGGATCACGTGGCTGAAGAGCAAGTGTCACAGTTATTTTATATGGTTTTAACTTCAGCAGTTTGGTAGCTCTTCGCGCAGAGCCATAAGAAATGCCTGCCTGTTGCGAAGGACACCTAAGTGATTTTTTGGGGAATTCTCCAAACGATGACCGATGTTGTATCTAATGTTTCTTCAGTAAGAACCGTACGCCCACTTTTATATTACTTAGCCTGAACACTTCCTGTGGCCTGAAAGTTATTGTAAAGTTCATGGATTGTTGTATGGCCTGGAACTTTTCCACCTGGAAATCTTTTTGCAAGTCGTACTTTCACTTGGCGAGCTGTCTGATTTAACGCATATTAAACATAAATAAATGCATTCTGTGCAGTAGTAAACGTATTCTGAACCATAATATACTTTGTGATTAGGTATAGGACAAAATAATAAATAACGTAATAATTGAACTAATCACATCGCCGTCAACTCAATACTGCACTTCACACTGCAGAGCAAAACCACGTCAACAGCGTGACCTTGTTTATAGCAGCAGTGCGTTATCATGTTTCTACACGCCCATTGGAAAAAACTCCGCGCAGCCGGTTCGTAGTTTCTTGGCGCTCCAGAGATGTATCGAAGAAAACGAGCCTGTAACACGTTTGTTGGATATTAAACCCACTCATTATTCAAATTTCCTGGGATGTTTTCTGTTAACTTCCCATATACACAGCATTTATATTACGCTAATTCAATTTCCATAGTAACCATTACAACAATTCCCAAATCCATAAAGCAACATTTGAAGTTGGTCGCGTTCTGGTGTCAGAACTCCACAGTTTGTAACTGAATTGCTCTCCCGGTGTATTACTTTCTCTACTACGTATAGTAAGTATGGGAAGTATTGCATTCCACCCAAAAATTCGATTCCGAGATTTCCCCGGAAATATAAGTTTTGAGACCCCCTGAATCCAAAAAAACATTTTTGGAAAACATGTCCGTGTATGTGTCTGTGAACAGTATAACTCAGAAACGAATGGTAGGATAAACACCAAACTTGGTATTTAGGTTCAGTATCTTCCAGAGATGCCACACGAAGTTTTTCAAGAAATTCTCTCCACCCCAGATTACACTTTACATGGCACATTTTTAAAAAAATTAATTTTGTCAAAAATGACTAATGATTTTGATTAAAATATCATATGTTTAAGATATCTTTATGACAAATAAAATGTATATATGTCGAATTTTTTGGGAATGCCTCCAAAAGTATTCTTCATTGTGAACGACTTTTGCATAAGTGGTAAACCATAAGAGATAGACAAACTTTTACTACACAACAAATGTAGATCGCGTTAAAATACATAATTTATGTCATATATTTTTTGTTTAGTGAAACATTTTCGTGATGTTGCTTGTTATTCCCTTTAATTTTACAATACTTATACTTTTTCTCAAATGGGAATTGGTTATTCATTTTTTTATGTCCTGGACATGCAAAGAGAATGGAATGCTCCACATAGCAACCAGCGCTTAGAATATTTGACTATCGCTTAAAACCTACCATATTCCCCTTGCACCTACAATAAAATTAGCAATAAGATTAACATCTCGATTAACATGAAGCATATGGAGAATAAGCGTTTGTAAAAATAGTTTGTACAACAGTATAGAAAGTCATGTGAGTGTAACACATCAGATTTGTTTTCTTCTCTGGCTGGCTAGCGTTGAGCAGTATTGACTCTGTAATGTCTACCGGGGGGTAAGTTACCTTAGGCTATAATGAAACATTGACCGTAATAAATGTTAACTTTATTATGCAGTTATTGCTAGACGTTCGGGAATTATAACGAGGCAAACAACTCGATCATCACAGTTCGTAATACTATGAAATAACTTACGGCTAACATACCGATGATTTGTGAAACGGCGAGATTTTTAAGTGCTCTAACATTTTCTAGAGCAATCGTAGCGTACATAGTGGACAGTTCCTTATGCAGAGTTCAGAGAAGTGAAGTTATTGCGATTTGTAAATCTCGTCATACGTCACGTGACTACTTTACTCGCTTTTTGATCATGTGACTGTTTCCTGTTTTTGTATTCGCCGGTTCATATTCCTTACTTTGAACTTGATTTGGGCTTTCATGGAGTTCCTAGCTTTCTCTTTCCCACAGCACTAATTAAAATTAGTTGAAACTAAGCTATATCACGTATGTAGTTTCATGGCTATAATCCCCTTGTAGATGGCACGCACTTCCAACTTTGAAAGGAATCCCAAAATTCCAAATGACCTTGTCCGTAAACCTTGGGTATCGGCTCCTCCATTGTGTTTCAGTGCCTGTCCCGAGGAGGGGAACAGGTGTATGGCACAGTTGCCTTCTCCAACACAAGTTACAATATTAAATACAACATTTTATATATTCATTAGTGCCATCGCGTGGATACAATCACTTCGTTATATTACATCATACTACATTTAATAGTTTTACTTTATATATGGTTAAGTCATTTTAAATAATTACCGGACCGTCGTATTGGACCATATTGTAGAGTGTATGTGTGTGCATTGTCGCGTCGGACGCATTATGGCTTTGTAGCATGGCATTATTGAACTAATTATTTCGTACCTCCTAGTCAGGGGGGAGGTTAAGGCAAGTAGAGGGACTAGCTAGCTTCTTTGTTCGACTGGCGTCAGTCGAGTAGTAGCCAGAGAGTTGTGTGTGTGTGTCTTCAGGGTGAGTGGTTGTATGTAGAGTGCGTGGATCGTGTGTGTGTGTGTGTGTGTGTGTGTGTGTGTGTGTGGCGCATCTCCATCCAATGTTTGCATGTAATCTGTTGTGAACAACGTAATGGCACCGTGTCAATTTTAATAAACCACAGGTAATGTGTTAAATGTGAATTTAAGCATATTTTGTTATGAATATCCCACGCCTGCTTTAGATTTGTGTAGCTAAGTTCCTGGACCTCTCGTTGCCACTGCAGCTACGCTCCCCAATGTATCACATTCCCAATAGATATCTATGAAGGAATAACATACGACCTGTACTGTATATCTACATTTGGGCCACTCTGTATAATATTTGTGGAACAGTAAATTTGGCAACTGAAATAGAAATTATAAAGGAAGGATTTATTGAAATCAAAACAATGGTAACAAGTAAACCAGCAATTAACAGAATTAACCTCACTCCAAAACGAACTGCATTCACAACAAGCAATTAGCACTATAGATATATTTATTAAGTGTCTCATGTTCTTCCAACCCCAAACTGAAAGTAATAAAGGGGTTTTGTCCAAGGTAGAGTATTATTATCATTTCATAATTATGTTTCAGGAGTATATACCAAATTCAGCATTTAAATCAGAAGTCTTTCATAAATTCAAAGCCAGGATTTTCAGCGAATTTCTCCCATAACAAACACTTCTTATAAGGAAGAATTAACATTATTTCTTTTTCCAAAATGGCCATGTCGGCCTGGTTGATACAATTGATCGAATAGTGGCTTTTAATAAAAAATATAGCTGATACATTACCTGCCCATGGCAATGGTATTTAGGTGTACTCAAATGAGACAGTAACTCACGAATAGTGCCACCTACGTGTAAAACCACTGCAATACTAAACCAAAGTAAACAGTTTTGTCCCAAGTGCTTGCTAACTTCATGAAATAAAATTACACTTATTTTATAGTATTATAATCATTTAATTACTAATAGTATCATCTAAATTACTAAAAGAGTTGTTTAAAATAGTATAAAGTTAAGAAAAGAGCACGAGAAACAAAATATCTTTCTTTAATTTGTTTTTTATCAATCTTTGCATAACTGGAAATCTATTATTGACAGATATATGTCTACAATAAAAAACTCTTATGTGTTACACTCATATGACTTTCTCTACTATTGTACAAACTATTTTTTCAAACTCTTATTCTCCACCTCTTTCATATTAATCGAGATAAACATCTGCAGAAACGATCTTTTGACATGCAAAGAGAATTACATTTTACACATAGCGACCAGTCCTAAAAATATTTGACTATCGCTTAAGGCGTACTATGTTCCCCTTGTTTTGTATTTGCAAGGGCAATATAGAAATAAACTAGCCTTTAAGCATGGGCATCTCTCTTAATAGCTGGTTGCTAAGTACAGCACCAATCTCTTTGCCACAGATGAATACTCTTTGTACATCCAGAACAAAAAAATGATTAACGAATTCCCATTTGAGAAAATAAGTATTGAAAAAATTAAGGGAATAACAAGCAATATCTCGAAAATGGTTCACTCAACAAAAAAGTATATGATATAATTGTGTATTTTAACGCGATCTACATTTTTTGTGTAGTAAAGTTTTGTCTATCTCTTATGGTTTACCAGTTATGCAAAAGTCGTTCACAATGAAGAATACTTTTGGAGACTTCCCAGAAAATTGAAGATATACATTTTATTTGTCATGAAAATATCTTAAACATACGATGTTTTGATCAAAATCGTTAGCCATTTTTGAGATATTTAAAATTTACGGAAAAGTGTTGCATGTAACGGGTAATCTGGGGTGAAGGGGGTTTTTCTTGAAAACCTTCGTGTCGCATCTCTGGAAGATACTGAACGTAAATACAAAGTTTGGTATTTATCCGGCTGTTCGTTTCTGAGTTATGCTGTTCACAGACACACACACGGACATGTTTCCAAAAATGCTTTTTTTTTGGATTCCGGGGGTCCCAAAACATATATTTCCGGTGAAATCTCGGTATCGAATTTGTGTGTGGAATACAATACTTCCCCTACTTACTATACGTAGTAGAAAATGTAACTAGTTTCCACGAACTATCTCTTCGTTATTAACACTTTCTGAAGTAGCCCTATCGTAAGGTTAAATTTTTCCAGATTTAATATATTATATTAGAACATTAAGCTATTATTTCACTACTTCTAGCTATTGTAGGTATAGGAAGTTTTGTATTCCAGTATTTTAAATAATACTTTTAAAATACTTTTCATGCATTTCTTTTTATATTAAGCCCAAGAAAGTAGCTTGCAATATTAAGGCCAGCAAACTGCGATCTACTTTTTAAATAGACGAATGTCATGCTTGTTTTCTGTATGCTACTGTTTTATAAACAAGAAATGTTTATTTATACCATCTGGGCCAATAGTAATTTATGGAACCAGCCATTACCGAGACATCCGTGACTGTTGGTTTCAATTTTTCGTAATTTTGTAATTTTTTAAAATTCTGTCGTTATTCGGTTGTTTTGGCAATGTTATGGAAGGACCTTGAAAGTTCAAGACCAGTATACAGCGTACACCCTCGGGAGGAATGGATGAGGAGAGGGAGTCGCACAAGACACACGGACCGGCGCAAGTCGACAGGGACGTGCTGCTTCTCTAACAGTTCCAGGCTTGACCACCCGGCCACGAGATGGTCGCTCAGTGACGTCCCTCTATTGGAACCGGGGAAACATGACCCAATAGTGGAGACTCTACAGGCTTCCCTCTAGCAGGCCAAGAAGAAGGTCCAAATCGCTAGCCACTACACCATCTGCCCCACACCGACCGAACCACAGACCCGAAGTCAAGCTGAAATATGAAGGAAATGAAAATGAGAGAAAATAGAGAAGGAACAGGAAATCCGCGGGTAGAATACATCACTACCCAGCGGGATGGCTCAGGTGGTAATATCTGTGGCCCGCATTCGGGAGGTGCCGGGTTCAAACCCCGTGGGCCGACCAATCTGACTGTGATTTTTCCGTGGTTTCCCTCAGCCTTCAAGGTAAATACTGGATTGGATATATAACACCATGACCCAAAGATCCACCTTGAGTCTACAACAATAGTAAACATGAAAAATAGGTGGTAATAGTAAATGCTGTACCATACATCCACAGACAATGACAGCAGGTGGATTGGACAGCACCCTAATGCCATCTGCACGGCACGAAGCAGAGGATCCAGTTGCTATGCACTGAGATCTCTGTGGACAGAAAGTAGATAATAGTTGCTTTAGTTTAACTGCGCAACGTATAGGCGCCAACTTGAAGAAGTATTGTTCTTCAACTGTTGCAGTTTATTGTTGTTGAAGTTTTACTGTTGTTGTTAACCACACGCTTGGGAAGCCAACTTGAAGTAGTTATTGTCTTTAAGTTGTTTATTTATTTAGCTCTACCTATGGACGTTAATTTGAAGAAGATTGTTTGTTATGTAATATGCTGCTGCTACGTATGAGAAGCTGATTTGAAGATGATGTATTTGTTTTGTTGTTACTCTCCAAGTTTAAAAATATATTAACTTTGTTATTAAACAGCTTTTATAGATAGTATTTATGTTTATGTTTGCCTCGGCTGCTTCAGTATTGTTTTAGATTCACGTGTCTCTTAATCAGGGTGTGGTGCGACAAGAATGTAGGCTTACACAGATTTTAAGTTTAAATTCACTTCATTTTATTTATCCTTGACACAAATTAAATAGCACTACACTGATTTCAAGAGCTGTGAGATTCTTTTATATAATACTTGCACTTTGTCAACGCGTATACATAATTTTCGTTTCACACGAATACGTAATATTTCTCTAGAGAACACATCTTCCATCCGGTCACTACCAAGGTCTGCAGGCAACTGAACATATTTCAATCGTCAAAATCCGTAAGCTTCTGTATTTCAAGTCTCTGATTGGTTAATCCTAGTCCAATAGAATACCTGCATTTAATTAAAGCTTTTTTTAGCTGTTGATTGGCTATTTTAAAAACTATCACAAAATTTACATTATCGTTGCTCTAATATGACTAGTAGTATTCAAACTCTCAAACTCATTATTGCCTCAAGGTTACCTCATTGTTAGCGACTTTAAACTTATCATTCTCACAGCTCTTACATTATTAAAGTACGTAATGTATTCACATAACATTATTAAACATGTTTACAATAAAAATAAGCATAAGCAATGACTGTTCCATACATTTTTTCAAATTATTACATACATATTGTTTCAAAGCGGGCTGTTATTGAAATTACATATTATATAATTTAATTGAAATTATTCAAGTGTTAAAAATACTGTCTCAACACGTGATGAAGCAAGATGATATGGCTACAGGGATGAGACCTAGAGGGCTGTCTGCCACACATCGATCCATGAGTTATCTACTAACAGATAACTGGTCGCCATATGACCATATAGTTAAAACAAAGTAAAATAAATAGATTAAACAACAACAATACACCACTTTCGCTTATGTCAACCATGGAAAACCGCGTTAAACCTATGGTAAGAGTGAGAGGCCACCGGGAATCGAAACCGGGATCCCCGAATGCGAATCTCACACGTTACCGCGGAGTTTTCTCGCCCGTATCCTACCCGGAAACTGTACTGTTTTGTGAAGGAAGTATTTTCAAACTTATTTTAAACGGAGCGAGGCCGTGGCCGAGCAAGGGGCCCGGGTTCAATCTCAAGGAACCGTATGTGAAATTTGTGGTAGACAAAGCAGTGTCTCGGCATTTTTTCTCCGGGTTCTCCGGTTTCCATCGTCAGTCTCATTCCATCAACTGCTCCATGATCACCTTTCCTTTCATTCATCCCACCGTCATTTCATATCATCTCCTTCCTGCTCTCATAACGGGCTTCGGGCAGATCACCCGTTCTCTCTGATCCATAGGAAGGGTGTAAGTCCGGGGAGGGGGTGTAAACGCTAACAGCGGGGAGGGTAAACTGAGAAAGAAGGAGGAAGGTGTTACAAATCACAAGCTCATATAAATGTGTGGCGATATAGATATGAAATAAAAGCAAATTTAGTGTTGCCCTTTGCTTAGGAACTGCTCTACAGATTTCATTCATTAATGAAAGTATAATTTTCTCTGTTTAACCTGGGAGATTTAAACGAGGAAAAAGTTTTATTATGGGAGGATAAAATGTCTACAAATTACTAAACCAGAAATAATTGAGCTGCCTAATATTTCACTGTTGGAAAACTAATACCTTCACCGTCCTTAAATGCTGCATTTAAGAAAAAAAATCCTTTGTAATTGGGTGAGAAAATCTAATTAGGAGGAAAATCTCATATTTAAATGTTCATGGTCTAGGGGTACCATGCTAGCCTCTAGTTCCCAAGGTCGCGAGTTCAAATCCGACGGAGGGCGACGGATGTTTTTCGGGCATAAATAACCTTAGCATGGCTTTCTTCGGAAAGGAACTAAAGCCGGTATAGATTTACGGCGGGTAAAAGAACCTCAAGCCTGATAAAGAGGCCTTTATCGTTCTTTCATGCCCAAAAACAGAATGGGACACTAAGAGCTACAATAGTTAAAGAGCTCCAATAAATAACGCTTGATTTAATTTAATTATTTAAATGGTTATCGTTACTGATTACTTTTTGTTACTTTTATCACGGATATGAATGTTTCCTATCTTCGTGTCAAGTTTGTATTCTAAAGAGTAAAAATCCTAAACTACACACTAGTTTATTTATAAACAAAACCGATGTGTTACATTCAAAAGAATTTCTCTATCTACTATCACTTATTTTGTGTAGCGTGTACAAACTATGTTGCGACAGCTTGTTCTTTTTCTATCTTCAAGTTAATTGAAACAAAAGTTTGCATAAATAGTTTCGTTACAGATTTCGCTCTAGGTACAAAGAGCATGTGATATTCTCGCTCGGGTTCAATATCGATATATTAAATATTGAAAACAGGTTCGAGTGTTTCAGCGCTAAAATGTGTATTGTCATTCCCCCGTATTACAATTTACTAGCAAACAAATTGCAGCCTGGACATTCGAAAGATAACTATTTTGTAAGCAAATGTCCACAGTTTGACTTAATCTCCATCGGGTGGGAAAGATCTGTAACCGTCGTGGTTACGGTGTGCGGTTGCGAAGCGGAAGGTTACGAATTCCATTCCCAGTGGTCAAAAGTTTTTAGGTCTCTCAACTTCTCCGCTCTGTGGTTCGAACAACATCCGTGCCACTAAAATTCAAAGTACGAAGAAGATATTTCGTTAACTGCGTTTTCGGTAACTCACACACTCACACACACACACCTACACACACACTCACACACACACTCACACACACACACACTCACACACACACTCACGCACACACACAGCGATCTAAAATTGTCTATTTTACTGCTAGTTGAGCCGTTAAGGAGCATAATACATTTCCCAATTGGTTGTGCAATCAAAGCAAACTGTTCTATAATAAATAGCTTGTCAATAGCTCCTTATGTCACCTAATACCGAGTGGGATGGCTCAGCCAGTAACATCCATGGCTCCCATTCGGGAGGTCCCAGGTTCGATCCCCGACATCGCCCACTCTGGGTTTTTCGTGGATTCTCCGATCGACGGCGAATGCTAGTGTGGTTCATGTTTTCCACGACTGTCCATCCTTTCATTTCCTGTACCCATCCATCATCTTGCCTGTCACCTGTATCAGGGTTTAAGGACCAGATGTTCGGCGGGTTGCGGCTGGACGGTGGCTTGCTCACTGCAAAGGTGTCTCCCCTGGCGCCGTTGCGGGACTGCTCAGTTAGGTCTCTCTTCCAAGTGGGCTCCGCTCCGGAGAAGCTGGAGGTTGATGATTGTGGGCAGGACCGGAGGCTGTCGGATGCGTTATATCTGGATGCGTCCATTCTTGCTTGCCATCAGTATCTGGTCGTACTTCGAATCTCTCCCTTCATCCTTCCTTCCCATGGGCACATTGGAAGCAATACGGCCTACTTGTAGTGCTCTACCCCGGTTTCAGGGACCCCTCCGTGGTATGTACCTGTACATTTATCTTTATATTGCCTAAGACCATCTCTACTTGCCTTAAGGTTTTTTTAACCATACAATATAGCGACGCGCGCGCGGGTTACCTAGGGCTTTGCACTAATCGTTGGATGCATTCGCTGCAGGAGCGGAAGCGAATAAAAATTGGAAGAGTTTATAAACGGTATGTAAAATGTACTTTGTTTCTGTCAACAGACAGCTTACTTTACGGGGCATGGTTGGAAAAGCGATGGATAAGAGGCATGACCTGTACAATGTTTTGATTGGACTTTTATTTATCACTATAAACTCTATAAGGGAACATTGTGACCTATAGCTGTGTCTTTCCTGAATAGCACAGGCAGACGACCGCCTTTCGAAGTGCGTTCGAGTCTAAGAAGCCAGTTCTTGTTTGTATCCACTTAGGATTCGAACCACAAAGAGATTAGGTGCTGCCATAGAAAAGCATTCAGAGAAATGACATCAGAGAGGCGACGGCCATGAAAAGGAAATTCCCTTTTTCGAAGATAGTGTTGTGTTCTATCCACTTGCTGTCATAGTGGTAAGTTGAATTTCCTGCATTCAGTGCTGGTAATATAATCTACCTGCGTGTTTTGTCTTTTTACTCCACGTGTGTGTATGAACTGCATTAAATCCTCTAACTTTTTATGTTTATTGTTAGAAACATGGAATATAATCAAGTTGAATTTTACTGTTTAAATATTACCACCCGAAATGCTGTAGCAGGCAGTAACCTGATTGAAGACGAAGTAGAAGATAATTAACTGGACCGAGCGAGATGGTGCCGGGATATCGTGTGCGACTCTCATTCGTCTCAGGTACAAGCCCCAGGACCCCCAACCTGACCGAAGGTTTTTCGCAGTTTTCCTCGGTCGCTAGGTGAATACTAGATAGGATGATTTGATCCGCGAATTTTCTTTTCATCTCTTTTAATCACAACATTGCATTCTCTTCTTTTTTCATCGCCATACCAGGCATTGGGCTGATCACTCATCCTGGTACGCTATGATCTAGAGTTTTGTTGCTTCTCGACGGGCTATTGATCCAAGGCATTGTAGATTGTAAGTCATTGAGGGGTAAGTCCTACAAAGAGGAGGGTAATCCGTTAAAGAAGAAGAACATATATTACCTGGGTGTTTGCTTCCTTTTTATTTGTTGAGCGAGATGGCTCTAGTAACGGTTTGCATTCGGAATGTCTCAGGTTCGATTCTCGTTGACTAGCCATTCGACCATTGATAAAATAAATGAGTCGAAAGAACATCAAAGAAATATTCAATTAAAACAAACTGACAAATCAGCTGTGTCCCAACATTTTTGGAATACACAACATGGAATTGGTCCAGACATTGTACTATTAAAACCCATACATAATGCTTCTATGTTGGATGCTTGGGAAAAAATATTTATCGTTAAAAATAATTAACATGTTATAAATTTTGAAATTCCGCCGTTGGATGACATCACGTCTGGTTCACCTTAAGAAGAAAACAGATCAAGATGGAGTTCACCCTACTTCTAGTTCCACTATGCTACAAGAAATGACGTACATCAGCCATCTGGTTCACCTTCAGTAGTTATAAAAACTACCACCTGAGGTCCTTCCAATCGTCCACATGGGCTAAACACATTTGGTATCGAGGAACGAGAGTCAGTCGTTTCCAATTCCTGCAGAAGATGAGACCTTGAAGTCTCGAAACGATCGTCAAGATTTTACCATCATGATGTAAGTGAAGGCTTTAAATATCACTCACCTCATTATTTTATCAATTGACCTTTCACTGTCAAGATCGTTCTATTTCAATTCTGACATTCTGACTATATTTTATTCGTGGTTTCCCGAGTCGTGTAGGCGAATGCAGTGGTGGTTCCTCTTGTACAATGAATTTCCTATCCCTAACATTTCCTATCATCTCTTTCAGGGTTGTAGGAGGCAATGGCGTTCAGAGAGTTGCGTCTGAGCGGTGGATATGCACTTTGGAAAGGTTTCTCCCTGGCGTTGGTTGAACTGTTGACGGACCCGCTTTCTGGGAGCATCTGTGAGCATTAAGAGCTATCCGAGGGACTCGGGGCTTGTGGTCAGGGCTGACAAGCGTCCGGATGCGTTCTATTTGGAACCTCTAGGCACCATCCATTCTTGCGCTCATCGTCGCTCAGATATGGTCGCCTTTAAGGTCTCTCCCTCATTCTTCCCTCCCGAGGATCACGCTAGAAGCAACTATCGTCGAAAGAATAGTGCGCAATACACGTGTGTTAAGTCATAGAAGAACCTCGGAAGTAGAAAATATGAGACGACCTCGTTCTCCAGTGATGCCCTTACCACACCTGTATCGGAATATATCTACTACTCAAACCCGATCATTTAAGTATATGTTGTCCAGTGGCATCAAGTACATCAAATTATCCAAATTTAAGTTTAAATATTGTGACTCTGTCTAATGTTTAACTGCCACTTCACTAGTTTTCACTGTCATTGTTTAAAAATAGTTCAGCTTTACCTGAGAATCCACTTAGTTCACAATGTCACTTCACTGAAGTGAACTAGTTCAATTTCCTCGTCACTTCACTCTTATTCCGGACGGTTCACAGGCTGGGCAATTGAATACTAGACTTCTACAATCTCTCGCTCCGCACTAACATTCGCTGCACGTCACAAAAATCGTCACAAACTCACTCGGAGAACCGCACTTGATGTCGCAGCAGAAACGCGCACACAAACTCACTCGCTGACTGACTCGCGTTCGTATAACGCTCGCTTATATAGCCAATGGAATATTTCGCAGGAAACTCTAGAACTCTCTGAAGACACATTCTGGAAGCACGGGGTAGGAGACTTCCAGAAAACTCCCGTTAACTGTCGACAGCGCTTCTAGCGTTTACGCCGGGTGAGAGCGCCACTTATCTTTGTTTATCTCCGACTGCCTGGCGCCTATCTCTCGATAACTTTGGCCCATAGCAGATGCGGTATTTCTATGGGTTGGTGCGAGTTTGAACCTTTATCCCATAATACTCTTTTATAAAAAATAGTTTTTCTCCTATTCAGAAACTAACTTACTGATTGCTAGAATGCAAACATATCTAATCATTGAAGTATCTGTAATCCAGTTATTCTTTCTATTCTTTCTAGTACATTTCAAATACCGTTTCAGAAAATGAAATCTTGAATTCCTTCCTCAATTTTTACTTTCTCTACTACGTATAGTAAGTAGGGGAAGTATTGTATTCCACCCAAAAATTCGATACCGAGATTTCACCCGAAATACATGTTTTGAGAACCCCTGAATCCAAAAAAAGCATTTTTGGAAACATGTCCGTGTGTGTGTGTCTGTGAACAGCATAACTCAGAAACGAACAGTCGGATAAACACCAAACTTGGTATTTAGGTTCAGTATCTTCCAGAGATGCGACACGAAGGTTTTCAAGAAAATCCCCCCACCCCAGATTACCTTTTACACGGAAAATGTTTCGAAAATTTTCTCCAAAATGGCTCTAACGATTTTGATTAAAGTATCGTGTTTAAGATATATTCATGACAAATAAAATGCATATCTCGAATTTTCTGGTAATGTCTCCAAAAGTATTCTTCATTGTGAACGACTTTTGCATAACTGGTAAACCATAAGAGATAGACAAAATTTTACTACACAAAAAATATAGATCGCGTTACAATACACAATTTATGTCATATACATTTTTTTTTGTTGAGTGAACCATTTTCGAGATATTGCTTGTTATTCCCTTAAATTTTCCAATACTTATACTTTTTCTCAAATTCGTTATTCATTTTGTTTTGTCCCGGTAATGCAAAGAGAATGGAATACTCCACATCGCAACCAACTCTTAAAATATTTTACTATCACTTAAAGCCTAGCAATTCCCCTTGCATCTACAAGAAAATTAGCAATAAGATTGACATCTCGATATCTCCATTAACATGAAACATATGGAGAATAAGCGTTTGTAAAAATAGTTTGTACAAGAGTAGAGAAAGTCATGTGAGTGTAACAATCAGATTTTTTCATTTTATTCCCTTAAGGTTATTGTTGTCATATGTGCTGATGTGTGGAGGTACAGCAGGGTATAGGCTCCTCTGCAGCTGCTTCCTCTGCTTAATTGATTACTAAGATAAACGCTGTGATACACAAGTATAACCGAGATCATCAGCCACATAGCAGTTGTTTCCAGTAAAGTTCACAGAGAAAGGAAATTGTGACCATTATATCATCCTGCAACTTTTCTTTCTAGTCTTAACTGAGAAGCCATTAATACGGAGTATGTGCGGAGTTTGAAAATAAACTCAAGGTTTTACTTTAGCAATTCAAACATAAGATATAGTTTACGATTTGGTGAACGTAATAAAATTAAAAGTCAATTTAAAGTACATATAAACTCGGTGACTCACTTCTAGCATTTATAAAGTTATTTAATGCTTCCCCATTGCCCTTCAGATAGTCAGTTCCGCTCTAAGAAGCAGCAAACTAATGTATTTTATCTAATATTGTTTCCGTACCAAATAAATATTCTGCTTTATCTTGAACAAAGTTCAGCTGCCTTGAAACTGCAATATAGAGTAGTGCGGGGCAAAAGTACGCGGCGGGTAAGAGTACGCACAAGGGATATTTATATGAAGATGGCCGTGCAATTGGCAGCACTGTATGCTGTTGGAAGAATTACTTGGCCGATAGCCTCTCTACATAGTTTCGTTGTGCTGGTGTGTTTCGTCTTTAAACTATGAGGTAAGATTGAAAATCATTCATCTTGATGTTATTTTTCGTGGTTTTGGAAACCTGATTGAGCTATTAGAAACGTGAGATAGGTATTTTAGCATTATGTCATTTCTCAGACAAATTTCTGTAATAACTTGTGGTGGCTTGGCCATTGTGTGAAACTGGCCACAGATGGCAGTACGGTCTGGGAAATGTTAAAGACGACAACGGGGCAAGAGTACGAACTGTGGAGTGGGGCAAAAGTACGCAAATCAAAGCAATTCTAGTTCATTTTCCAAGTTAAAAATACAACTAAAATATGTATCTTATACCTATGTGTATTTCTATTCTTGCAGGGTTTCGGTGTGTCAAAGTTGGGACGTTTTGCTGCAGTGTTTACTGAACAGCATGAGAAGGAATTGGCAGAGCTTTGCAGACTCCTTGACTCTCACTTTTATAGTTTAGCATTGAAGGATTTGCGTAGAACTGGCATTTCAGTTTGCTGACATTAACAAGGTAATCCATCCATTTAACAAGGACAGCAAATTAGCTGGTAGAGTTTCCTTGTTTTTTGATAATCTGGAACAAATGATGGATCAATACAAGTTCTGTCTATCAAGAATGTATAATATGGATGAATCAGAATAAGCACTGTCCCTAGTAAGACTCCTAAGGTTGTATCACCTACTGGTAAGAAAACAGTTGGAGCAATTGTTTCTACAGAAAGAGGAAATTTAACTGTTGTTTGGCAGTCAGCGCAGTGGAAATTATGTTCCCCCAGCCATAATATTTGCAAGAAAAAGAGCTAAACAAGAACTCGTGCACGCAACTCCACCAAGTTCAATCATGATGTGCTCAGACAGTGAATACATCAACAGTGAGCTATTTTCTGAGTGGCTGAAGCATTTTCAGAAGCATGTAAGAGGAAGCATGGAGAATCCAATACTTCTGGTGCTAGATAACCACATATCCCATATAAACTTGGAAGCAATTGTCTACTGCAGACACAATGGTATTCATCTATTATTGATTCCTCCCGATACTTCACATAGGTTGCAGCCCCTTGACAGATCATTTTTCAAGCCATTAAAAGATCTATATTCTGCAATGTGTGACAAATGGTTACTAAATAACCCAGGACGTGTAGTAACACAATTTCAATTGCAGAGGAAAGACGAACAACAAAGAAGTAAGAGAAGTCAAAAATCGGAAGTACTGACTAGCTCGCCCTTTAAAAGAAGATTGGAAATGAATCAAGCCTTAAATCATCCAGTGCTTCAAAACACGTCAAGCATGATGTACCAAAATATGCACAAAACGATATGAGGACCAAATGCCATTCAGTCCTACCCAAAGCGTCAACTTCAACTTCAAATGAGAAAATCCACTGTCCAGGATGCGACGGGGAGTATGTTGAACCACCAGAAGAGGACTGGATTCAGTGCCAAAAGTGTGCAGAATGGTGGCATGTAGCTTGTTCCAACCATGAGGGAGGCAGAAAATTTATCTGCGACTATTGTTAAAAATGGCAGACAATAAGAATATTTCAATCTTTTCTTTATTCAAATATTTTTATATTTAGGTTATCATCTTATCTTTAGATAAATGATGTTCAATATTAGTCAGATTAAGGTCCTTGATGTATTCTTATAATGTAATTAAAGTTACAGCACCAAGCATTAAAATGAAACATTTGTGTTTTCTGCGTACTTTTACCCCACCTTATGCGTACTCTTACCCCCATCTATGGGGCAAAAGTTCGCATGGGTCACATTTTAATTAAACATTTATAAAACTATTTTTGACATGTAAAACAGGTTTTAATCACTGTTTGTGATAAACGATAGAATAAAGATTGCATAATAAAAATTTCACATATACCGGTTAAATAGATACCGTTGCAGAGGTCTTGAAAGTTTAAGTGCGTACACTTGCCCCACACTACTCTATCATAAATAAAAGGACTATTTCATCGCTGATTTTTCCTCTCCTTATATTAAAGTTTTAGTCTTAAGTGTTTCTTAGGTTGAAGTGTCTAAATATTGCAGTTTTTATCCAAATGTTTTCAAAGTTTTTTCGCACTGGTGTACCTCATTTATAAGTGTATGGTAAATTTCATGTAGATATCTTTAACATTTTTTGAGAAAAAGTGATATTTTACTTCAATTACGCTAATTAATGAGGTGTTCCAAATGAAACCAGAATTTTGAGAACATAAAAATGCTACCGTATTGTTTAAATACTACTATACAAAAATCTCATATAGAATTCTATTCCCTATGCTGATGTCTCATTATAAAGTTTAAACCATATTATATAATTCTTTTAACAGTTTATCCTAAGTGGTCAAATTAATTATGTCAATCTTGAGCAATTTAAAAGTGTAGTAAAAGCATATGCCAGTTTAATTCTTCATTCGCTGTTTAACCTCATCGTATGTAGGAGTTACACCCCCCAGGACTTACAGGCGGGTGCCTGGGGTCAGAGGCCCGTCGAGGAGCAGACACACTCATGGAGCAGACAGAATGTTCAGGATGGGTGATCAGCCCGATGCCTGGTATGGGATGAAGGAAGTAGATGAAACGAAATGACGGCGAAATGGATGATAGGAAAGGTGACGATGGAGCAGTTGGTGGAATGAATGGCGGGGAAAACCGGAGAACTCGGAGGAAACCCGCCCTGACGCCGCTTTGTCCACCACAAATCCCACATGCGGGTCCCTGGGATTGAACCCGGGCCACCTCGGTGAGAGGCGAGCGGTCTAACCACTCGGCCACGGCGCCTCCATATGCCAGTTTTTTAAGTTTATTCTCTCTGAGTTTGCAATGAAAATTTGAACAAGATTGGTTACAAACTACATCGTCCTCTGTGGTCTAGTGGAACCATGCTAGCCTCTAGGTCCCGAGGTCGTTGGTCCCAAGTAGTAGATTTACGGCACGTAAGAGAACCTCAAGCTCTGAGCAACAATTTAGGTCTTTCACACCCAATATAGAATGGGACGCTAAGAATCACAGCAGTTAAATTGAGTTATATTTATGGACGCTCTTGAACATTTTAATGCGTAACAGTGTAAAAAAATCAAAGTTGAGTAAAAGCCGTTGGAAATAAAGTCAGGCCATTAGGCGTTATGCTTTTGGGGAATTAAATGGTCACGTGTTGAAACATTATAGTGCTCTGAGAGAAAAAGCTATGTTATGTAAATGAAACTACATGTTCAAAGTATTTTTGGACATATAAAATAATTTTTGAATTTGTTGAAATTTTAACAAAAGTAGCCTTAAAACCAAGGCATACAGAGACGGTGATTAAAATGGATAAAATAAGTATTTGAACTCAGATTAGCCTACATCTTTTCGTGAGAATAAGAGAAAACCTCAAATGGAGATTGGAAATCCAGTCTTTTGGGTTAGTATAGGTACCTAATACCCCATACCACGGAGGTGGGTAACGAGACTACAGTAATGAAGGTTAAATATAATAAAATATAATATGCCCATCTCTTAAGACTGAAATTGCAGTTTGATGCAAAATCTATACAGATTCATATTTGTACACCTTCATTGGAAAATAATCTTGCATACAATTTTAGAACATGTTAAAAATTCATTTTACTGTTGTACCGGTTGTATACTCCACCTTTGTATCTGCTACAAGACACGCATTCCAGATTGATAATCGCTGCCGTAGTGATGGGAGCATGTTTGACTACGTCTTTGCGGATGACGGCGATAGCAGCGCTAACGGTCAGCGGCTTGCCTCCCGGAAAATAAGGTAGGATCAGCACACATCTACACATCGACGAAACGACTACTTTTCCAGGTAATCCGCTCTTCGCCGCCAGACGGCGTAAGCATTCACGAAACTTTTCGAGCATTTTTAAAATTATCATGTATCACGTTTTCGTCAAGTAGATTTCTAAATCCGAACTTTACACCGTGGATTAGACTGCAGTATCGTCCGGAAAAAGAAAAAATTTAGGCTTTGATTCATAATATATTTCATGTTATTTAATGGAAAATTTAGTGATACAGAAAACTGATATACGTTTTACTTATTTTTCACTTTATTATTCAAAAGGAACTTACAGCGGAAGATTTAACATTGTATTACTGAAATTACATAGGTACTATATTAAAGTTCAGTAAACGAAATCTAATTATGTACTTCACGAAAACAAGTGTTATTCATAAATTTAAGTGATTACTTGGCACTTTTCGTTGTTGCTATTAATAATAAAAGGTTGTAGAGAACTGTTTTTTTTGTTGAGTTATCCAGAAATTCTTGCTGCATTATACCGTTATTCATCCCCTATCTTACGTCCTCTGGGTGGGGAAAGAAATTAATACCACGAGCATACACTGTGGCACCGATAAACTACTTAAAATGGAGTCAGGATAACAATCAAGAGCTGTGGTATAACTTTGAACAGCAAGATTTTCTTTGTGGCGATAATTTCGCATCACAGCGAGAAAATCAAGCCACAAACCGAATGAATCTTAAGATAGTCGGTGGCAAATCATCTACGCAGGAGTAAGCAACCAAAGGACAAGCGAGCAATCGCATTGCAGTCGTGCCAACCAAGAAACACAATCATTTGTTACAAACCAGAGAGATTATAATACACACGCACAGACACACAGATATGACCAGTGTCGCATACTGACACAGCAATCAGGTTTGGATCCAGCGATGCTGATTGTGATTACATTTGCATCTGCTATACTAAGAGGTTCAAAGCGTGCACTTGTGCAGTGCATTTTGGCCTGCATGAACGGTACGCTGGATTACCCGGTTATTTTATAGCACGTAGACGCACAGATCGACATTACCGTCCAATCTCTCAAATCCAGTCTTGAAGCTCCGACTGAAAAAATTCTCAATGTGTTTCCTATGTATGAGGTTATGTTTAGCACTCTGGAAGAGGGGTAACAGATATGCAATTCTTATATCGTGCTTTGCCGAGCATGTTCCGAATTTAATATCAGCTTCAAATTTGAAAAACAAGTTCTATGTAACCGTGCTTAAAGTGATGTTTGAACAAAGAAGACGGAAAGCTCTTCCCATTACAAAACATATTGTAAATGCAATTATAAAACAGCAAAAATAAAGACAAAGAAATATAACGGTGTAATTTAGATAACACTGTCAGGCTTTATAAATTATTTTTATTTTCTCTACTATGTATAGTAAGTAGAGGAAATATTGCATTCCAAATTTGGTATTTAGATTCAGTATCTTTCAAAGATGCAACAGGAATATTTTCAAGAACATCCCCACCCTAGTCTACCCTACATGGAAAATTTTTCGAAAAGTTTGAGTTTCTCAAAAATGGCAGGTTTATTAAAATTTCATATATTTAAGATATTTTCATGACAAATGAATTTATACCTTGAATCTTCCTGCTCAATGGCTTTTGCATAACTGGTAAACCGTAAGAGAGAAACAACATTTTTCTATACAAAAAATGTAGAACTCTCTAAAACACGTAGTTTATGTCATATACATTGTTTTTTCCTCGAGTGAACCATTTCAGAGATATTCCTTGTTATTTGTTTGAGTTTTCCAATTCTTATACTTTTTCTCAAATGGAAATTCGTTATTATTTTATTATGTCCTGTGAAGTAGTTTGTATTGTTACGTTATTTTTTTAAGTTGTTTTATCTTTACGTTGTAGGAGTATGCCCCACGTATGGGCGCCAATTTGAAGTTGGAGTTATCTTTACGTTGTTTGCTGCTACGTATGAAAATCCAATTTGAAGTAGGTGGTTTGTTACGTTATTTGCACCACGCTTTGGGCGTCAATTTGAAGTAGGTCGTATAGAAGCAGTTGTATTATAGTTCATCTGTTGTTGAGCCAAACTTGTAGTAGTTGCAACCGCACGTATAGTAAACAGTTTCCGGTAGCATTCGCCCCAAATGTACTTTCAGGTGGCCTTTGCCCCAAGTTTAAAAATATTAACTTTGTAATTTAAACTGTTTCTTTAAATATTATATATTTATGTTTGCCTCGGCTGCGTCAGTATTTGTTAGAGACACGTTTCTCTTAGCAGGGCGTGATGCGACAAGAATGTAGGCTTACACAGACTATTATTTTACTTCACTCCTTTTATTAATGCTGGATACGATTTATATAACACTTCACTGATAGAGAGCTGTGAGATTCTTTTAATTAATTAATTACTATTTTTAACACGTAAACTATTTTTCGTTTCACACGAATACGTATTAAATCTATGAGCACTGTTTGGAGGCAACTGAATTGATTTCAACATCCTAAACTTCTAAATTTCTGCATTTTAAGCCTCTGATTGGCTAATCCTACTGCAATCGAATACCTGCATTTAACTAAAGCTTTTTCTGGTTGCTGATCGGCTATTTTTAAACTGTCACTAAAATTAATTTATTGTTGCTCCAAGAATCACAAGCAGTACTGTTAAACTTTCTTACTCATTATTGCCTCAAGGTTACCTCATTGTTACCCCTTTGTTAGCAACTTTTGACCTATTTCTCACAGTTCCTACATTATTAAATTACGTAATATATTCACATAACATTATTGAACATGTATACAATAATATAAGCATATGCAATGACTGTTACATACATTTTACAAATTATTACATATACATATTGCTTCAAGGCGGGATTGTTATTGAATTTATATTTTATATAATTTGACTGAAATCATTTAAGTGTTAAAAATACTGCCTCACCTGGTCATGAAAAGAGAATGAAATGCTCCACATAGCAACCGGCTCTTAAAAGATTTAACTGTCGCTTAATGTCTATCACATTCCCCTTGCACCTACAAGAAAATTAGCAATAAGATAGTTTCTGCAAATGTTTATCTCGATTAACTAGAAGTAGATGGAGGATAAGTGTTTATACAAGAGTTGAGAAAGTCATGTGAGTGCAACAAATTAAGAGTTTTAATAATATAACGCTAACTTTTTATTTAAGCAAAAAATGTTCCTAATAAATATTGCTTCAGGTTCTGTGATCTGGCTGTCAGCGACATTGCACCTAACTTAGAGGTGCCATGATCGATTGCTATTAGGAGCGGGGTGTAGTTTCTCTTTATTGAGAATTATTCCTTACCCTCCACAGAGTCTAGATAGTAAAAGCATGGTCTGTTTTAAATTTAAAAATATTAAAATCTAACGAATGTCAATAAGCATCATACATCGGTTAGAAAGGTAGTATCAGACGACTGAAAAATGCAGTGCCATCGCCGCGATTTGAACCACGGATCTCGCAGTTTCCATCGGTTGCTCTAACCACTGAGCTACAATGGCAACATGCCGATACGACATTAAATTCCCCAACTGATTCACATTTTTCCAGTAAACCCCAAGGAGATTTCAAACTTTATTGAGATAATACACCCCAATGCCGACTTACAATGTTGTAAGTACTTCAAGTCCCGAGCTTCATAGTTTCGACCACTCTTAGGTCATTTAATGGAATTAATTGTCCTTCCACACAAGCCGTGTGTTGGACAGGTAGAATC
Source organism: Deroplatys truncata (assembly GCA_030765065.1). NCBI lineage: Eukaryota > Metazoa > Arthropoda > Insecta > Mantodea > Mantidae > Deroplatys > Deroplatys truncata. The sequence goes on along the minus strand of CM060987.1, from coordinate 36,852,672 downwards.
AGACGACTGAAAAATTCAATAGCATAGCCGGGATTATTCTTCCACACGGTATCTTTGGAAGAACAATTAATTTCATACATCGGTTAGTCAAAAAGTCAAAGCAGCTGATATGATCAGTAGTATTAAACGTGGATATCACTGCCATTTTTACTTTCTCTACTACGTATAGTAAGTAGGGGAAGTATTGTATTCCACCCAAAAAATCGATACCGAGATTTCACCGGAAATATATGTTTTGAGACACCCTGAATCCAAAGAAAGCATTTTTGGATACATGTCCGTGTGTGTGTCTGTGTGTGTGTGTGTGTGTCTGTGAACAGCATAACTCATAAACGAACAGTCGGATAAACACCAAACTTGGTATTTAGGTTCAGTATCTTCCAGAGATGCGACACGAAGGTTTTCAAGAAAATCCGCCCACTCCAGATTACCCTTGAGATGGAACATTTTTCGAAAATTTTAATTTTCTCAAAAATGGCTCAAACGATTTTGATTAAAATATCACATATTTTAAGATATTTTCATGACAAATGAAATGTATATCTTGAATTTTCTGGGACTGTCCCCAAAAGTATTCTTCATTGTGAACGACTTTTGCATAACTGGTAAACCATAAGAGATAGACAAAATTTTACTGCACACAAAATGTAGATCGCATTAAAATACACAATTTATGTCATATACATTTTTTTTGTTGAGTGAACAATTTTCGAGATATTATTTGTTATTCCCTTAAATTTTCCAATACTTTTTTTCAAGTGGGAATTCGTTATTCATTTTGTTTTATGTCCTGGATATACAAAGAGAATGTAATACTCCACATAGCAACCAGCTCTTAAAAATATTTGACTATCGCTTAAAGCCTACCAATTCCCCTTGCACCTACAAGAAAATTAGCAATAAGATTAACATCTCGATTAACATGAAGCATATGGAGAATAAGCGTTTGTAAAAATAATTTGTACAAGAGTAGAGAAAGTCATGTGAGTGTAACACATCAGATTTTTATTTCACCAATGTCTACTTGTACTCTACTTCTATTTTCATAGGATTCCATTATTTGTTTTGCGTGCGTTTCATTCGTTTAATATGCCCATAGATTTTTTAACCTTGTTTTCTTACGTCACTGTGAGTGTTAATATATATTTGTATTTCATTTTTAATTCAGTGTTTGTATTGTTCACATGATTTGTGGGCTAATTTCTTTTCTAATAATTTTGCATTCTTTTTCCCATCATTTTCGATATCTGATTTTCAGTTCAAAACGAATGTTTGTGCTCCGTAGAGGTTTAATCACGCAATTATAATGCCGCTATAATAATAACAACAATAATAACAATATCTAGAAGAATTCAAATCTGTCGCCTGTAAACGGATATTTTGTTAAACTGTGTAATGTTGTCTCGAGATTGCTTTATTATAGAAAGAAGATTTCATCATTTCCAAAAGCGCAAACGATGGTGCACCTCATAAGCCAAGTTAAAATTCGAGGACTGATTGGTCTATCCTGAGTGTACAGTGCAGTAGGAGACAGACATTCCGCGCTAATGAACTAGCAGTCTGTTAAACTGGCATTGGGAACAGATGAATGCCAGGATATATTATTATCTACTGTGGAAATCCTATGCTGAGGTTTTTCCATTACTTTCATCTTTGTTAACAAAAAAATTTGTGTTTATTTCAAAAAAGCCTTCCATATGGAAACAGTTTTTATTTTTTCAGCAGGGTTTCACAAACTGGATCGCAAATTTGTATGTACAGAGAAACTCTTGAAATAACTCAATCCTAGGTGTATATGAGTTACGTACATTTATTTTTTCTGATAGCTTTATTTATTTTTGGCATTTGTTTTATTATACTTTTAAGAAAAAGAGGAAGAAAAATAATATAATGCTTTGTTCTATATTCCTTTCTAAAGGAAGCACTTGTATCTAAACCTTCTTTGGATTACAGTATAACCTCGTTAACACGAAAAAATCTGATGTGTTACACTCTCATGACTTTCTCTACTCTTGTACAAACAATTTTTACAAACGCTTATTCTCCATATGCTTCATGTTAATCGAGATGTTAATCTTATTGTTAATTTTCTTGTTGGTGCAAAGGGAATTGGTAGGTTTTAAGCCATAGTCAAATATTTTAAGAGCTGGTTGCTATGTGGAGTATTCCATTCTCTTTACATTACCAGGCCAAAAAAAATCAATAACGAATTCCCATTTGAGAAAAAGTATAAGTATTGGAAAATTTAAGGGAATAACAAGCAATATCTCGAAAACGGTTCACTCAACAAAAAAAATGTATATGACATAAATGGTGGGTGTATTTTAACGCGATCTACATTTTTTGTGTAGTAAAATTTTGTCTATCTCTGTCTTCTTTATGGAGACATTTTCAGAAAATTCAAGATACACATTTATTTGTCATGAAAATATCTTAAACTTATCATATTTCAATTAAAATCGTTACAGCCTTTTTTGAGAAAATTAAAATTTTCGAAAAATGTTCCATGTAAAGGGTAATCTGGGGTGGGGGGATTTTCTTGAAAACCTTTGTGTTACATCTCTGGAAGATACTGAACCTAAATACCAAGTTTGGTGTTTATCCGACTGTTCGTTTCTGAGTTATGCTATTCACAGACACACACACAGACAGACACACACACGGAGATGTTTCCAAAAATGATTTTTTTTTATTCAGGGTGCCTCAAACATGTATTTCCGTGAAATCTCGGTATCGATTTTTGGATGGAATATAATAATTCCCCTACTTACTATACGTAGTAGAAAAAGTAAAAAATGCAGTCTCAGACGAAATACTGTTCTTCTTGTGCAATTCTTAATGCTTAACATGAATTTAATTTAGTTCGAACCATGAGCACTATTTTTAGATCGTTTCTTCAGGATCGTGCCTTTTCCATTATCACAAATATGTTTAATTTCCGCTGAGTATTTTCTTAATTGTTTACTTTCTCTACTACGTAGTAGGGGGAGTATTGCATTACACCCAAAAATTCCATACCGAGATTTCACTGGAAATAATAGTCTCAGGTGCCCTTATTTCAAACAGAGCATTTTTGGAAACATATCCGTGTGTGTGTTTGTCTGTGACCGGCATAACTCAAAAACAAGTCAGATAAATACCAAAATTGGTATTTGAGTTTAGTATCTTCCAAGGATGGGACTAGAAGATTTTAAAGAAATCCCCCTACTCCAAACTACTTTATACATGGAATATTTTCGAAAATTTTTTATTTTCGCAAAAATGACTCACAAGTTTGATAAAAATATCGTATGTTTAAAATATTTTCATGGCAAATGAAATATATATCTTGAATTTTCTGGGGATGGCCCAAAAGTCCTCTTCAGTTACTGCAAATGCTTATCTCGATAAACATGAAGTAGATGGAGTAGAAGCGTTTCTGAAAAATAGTTTGTACAAGGGTACAGTTAGTCATATGGGTGCAAACATCAGGTTTTTTAAGTTTAATGTCCTTTAACCTGTTAGGTAATATTTTCCAATGGATGAAATGAGTGAAATTATGCTCAAACGATCCGAGAGCCTTAGAGCTGAGAGTTTATCACACGTATAGATTATACAACGGAGGGACACCTCTGCATTGCGACCTACGTAGGTATATTGTGACTACTATTCCCAGGAGGAATGGATGACGTGAAGTAAGCACAGGAAGCTACAGGCCACAGTGACGCGCGGAAGTTCATGGCAGTTACTCGCTAGAAGGCGCTCCTACTGTTGGTGCTCCTAGAGAGGAAGATGAACGACCCGTCGACTAGGGAGCCCTCTAGTGTCTAGGGGTATTACTTTTTCCTTTTAAGCAGGCATCCGCGCCATTTGTTCGGCACTAACACACGCCACGAAACCTAGAAGCATACCTGAAAGTTAAAGAAACAGAATGAAAGGAAAACGATGGAAAGAAAATCGTGTTACATTAGATACCACTCCAGCATTCACCTACCGATCAGGAAAATCCACGAAAAACCCAAAGTCAAAGTAGGTAATCGAACCGGGACCTCCCGAATGAGACCTTCACACGTTACGTGGAGGCACTTCGCTCAGAATTACCCGACATTCGTCTTCTCAGGATAAGGGGAGAAAAATACCTTATTCGAATAATTCATCCTAACTGAGATTCGAACGCGGGACCCTTGAGTGTAAGGCATGAGGCTAACCCCACACCACATAGACGGGCTACCTGGAGTATTAAGTTCTTCTGTGTGTATTTTTTCCTCCCTCAGGCACTATTCCAAGGGGAGTGGTTTGGGGTTCGGCTGTGTCTTATTTTGAGCACTACCACTACTGTTATCCTGAGGAACTGTCGCAACTGGTGGAGGTAGCTGCTCATCGGATGATGTTTCGCGTACTTTGGAAGTCTTCCCAATACGCCTTATAGTAGTTCTGGTTGAAATTTGCTTGACATTTTACAACTCTTATTCCGATGCTTGTTGAGCGTTTAATTACTTTGTCTACCACGTAACCAGTCGGAAGAGAAGGCATTCTATTCCACCCAAAAATCTGATGTGTTACACTCACATGACTTTCTCTACTCTTGTACAAACTCTTTTTACAAACGCCTATTCTCCATATGCTTCATGTTAACCTTATTGCTAATTTTCTTGTAGATGCAAGGGGAATATGGTAGGTATTAAGCGATAGTCAAATGTTTTAAGAGCTGGTGGCTATGTGGCGCATTCCATTCTCTTTGCATGTCCAGGACATAAAAAAAATGAATAACGTATTCCCAATTTGAGAAAAATTATTGGAAAATTTAAGGGAGTAACAAGCAATATCTCGAAAACGGTTCACCCAACAAAAAAAAGTGTATGACATAAATTGTGTATTTTAACGCGATCTACATTTTTGTGTAGTAAAATTTTGTCTATCTCTTATGGCTTACCAGTTATGCAAAAGTCGTTCACAATGAAGAATACTTTTGGAGACATTCTCAGAAAATTCGAGATATACATGCTATTTGTCATGAAAATATCTAAAACATATGATATTGTAATCAAAATCGTTAGAGCCATTATTGAGAAAATTAAAATTTTCGTAAAATGTTCCATGTAAAGGGTAATCTGGGGTGGGGGGATTTTTTTTGAAAACCTTCGTGTCGCATCTCTGGAAGATATTGAACCTAAATACCAAGTTTGGTGTTTATCCGACTGTTCGTTTCTGAGTTATGCTGTTCACAGACACACACAGACACACACTCGGACATGTTTACAAAAAATGCTTTTCTGATTCATGGGGTCTCAAAACATGTATTTCCGGTGAAATCTTGGTATCGAAGTTTTGGGTGGAATACAATACTTCCCTACTTACTATACGTTATAGAGAAAGTAAAAATTTCATACCGAGATTTCATCAGAAATAAAGGCTTTTGGGACCCCCTGAATAGAAAGAAGCACTTTTAGAAAAAAGGTTCACGTGTGTGTGTGTGTCTGACTGTGAGCAGCATAACTCAAAAACGAAAAGTCGGATAAATTCCAAACTTGCACCTTGCAAAGATTCGGCACAAAGTTTTTCAAGAAAATACCCGAGCCTCAAATTACACTTTATATGAAACATTTTTCGAAATCTTGGATTTTATAAACAATGTCTAACGACTTTGATTACATCACGATATATTAAACATATTTAGATACTAAATGTATAAGGTAGCTATTTCTATAAACGTTTATCTGTTAAAATGAAGTAGATCGAAAAATAAACTTTCGTAAGAATAATTTGTATACCCACTAATAAGGGTAAAGAAAGTTAAGTGAATGTTTTGGCATGTTTTCTTAATGTGTTTAAATTTCTTTTGCAGACTTACAAGTGGCGTTTAACTGCGTGATTTTTTTTTTAAATTTAGAATTAATTCCAGGCGGGTTGGATTGGATTGACTACGGAGGGGGGGGGCTCGACAGTGATCCACATAGGGGACGTTGTACCTAAGCTCTCCAAGGGGCATTCCCATTCGGACGAATGAGGCTAGAGGAGAACCGGGTGGCCGGAACCAGGAATGCTGGCACAGGAATGGCAGGGTCCATATGTTTTCCAGATAGAGACACCTTGGCAGTCGGACAGGCGGACCGTGGACCACAACCCCTGCAGAGGGTATTCAACACCCCTCAAGGAGGTTCGAATACCCCCGGCAGCCAGCCAAAGGTCGAGGGACGGGGAGAATCACAAAAGCATCCTTTTCCCCCTGCTACACTGCACGGAAACACCGTCACCTCCGACAATTCCAACCCTGAAAGAAACCAACGGATGAAACATGGAGGGAAATGAGAATGGAGATGAAACAAAGAGACAAAAAATTCGGGGGTTGTGAGAATCCTTCCTCGTGGGTCAGGAAGGTCGGCCACGAGAATCGAACCCACGGCCGCCCGAATGCGAGCCACAGACAAACCCGCTCGGTATGCAAGACGGGTTGCTATTATTCATCTTTCGGATTTACCAAATGAACGTTAAATAGGGCGTGTCCTGGTGTTTGATAAATTTAAAGAATCATAATAAAGAATTTGGAATATCCGTTCTATGGACATATACTTAGTCCACCACCGTGTGTTCTCGTGATTTGGGTAAAACAATAAAATTATAATTAATAACTGTGAACATGCATTACATTAGTATCTGCATTGGGTATTTGCGAGGTCGACTGTAATTTAAATTAGCATTTCCGTTTCAGTTACAGTAAATTTGCTACTACCTCAGTGTATGCCTTGTTTTACCTTATTCTTAGTTGGGTTTTTATTTTCATAAATTACTACAGGCTGATTTATGAAGAAATGACACAATTATTTCTTTAATTGTTTCAAAACGAGTCATTCTAGCGACAACGTATTAATCCTGAAATGCAGAGGATTTTGGGAGATTATTTACCTCTGTAGCAAATGTTAAAAATGTCCTCCATCCTGCATAAACCACAATTCAACACGTCGTTCCGTATTACTGGCCACTCGTTGGAGGACTCTGTTGTCAATAGCTTGAATCTACTGTGTAATGTTGTGTTTCAGATCGTCCAATGTCTGGGGACGTGTAGCGCAAACCCTGTCTTTTAAGTAACCCCATAGAAAGAAGTCCGGCGATGTAAATCCGGAGATCTGGTGGCCACAGGTTCTTGCAATTAGTGCTATGGATTCATTTGATGCATGACTTTACTCAGTTCTGCATCGTATAGTTGCTCAGCAAACTCCATAAAAACCCCTTCGGTGCTCTGCAGCGTTCACATCGTTTTAAAAACAAATTGGTGCCACTATTCTCTTTGCGGATATTGCGCACCAAACTCCGATTTTAACTGGGTGCATAGGTGTTACATGAATAATATGTGCATTTTCGCTGGCCCAATAGCATGAGTTATTTGAGTTCACATAGTCGGATAAATACAACCATGCTTCATCTGTGAACCATGTGATGGACAATATGGCAGGATTTTGCACAATGAACGCCTGAAACTAACGACAATAATTCAATCGTCTATCCTTATCTGGTTCCTGTAACTGATGGACAACCGTAATCCTATATGGCTTTAGGTCTGCACTTTTCACAACTCTCTGACACATTGAGTAGTTGTACCCTGTCTCCTGCGACAAACGTCTTAATGATTTTTTGGGTGACTGATCCAGTGTGCTCTTTCGTCAACAACCGTGGGAGCCTGGATGAACGAGTTTTGCCTTTTTTCACTCGCCAGAGATCCAGTTGCTTCCAATTTGTTTACCAGTCCCAGTATTGTGTTTCTTTGGGGAGGATTCCGAACACCAAATTCTCTCTGGTATACCCTTTGAGTAGCTGTAATTGAATCTATAATCCAGTATTGCTTTACAAGGAAGAGTCGTTCATTTAATGTTACTCCATTTTCACGCTGACTAGAGCAAAATCTCAAAAACAGTTGCCGACAATAAAACTAACAATTACGAATAAAACATGAACATCTGCACATCTAGTGATGGGCAATCGAAACTCCAGATCATTCAGCTTAATTTGGTGCTAAAATTAGGGCTATAAGTGAATTTTCGTACAGAATAATTAATGAAATAAATGTGTCAGTTCTTCATAAATCACTTTGTATTTTATGCACCATCTAATTGTTTTGCAGTCTGTTAATTTGTAATGATAGGACATAAAAATATAAGTAAATAGAGTTTATTTGTGAAATGGGACACTTATGAGTCAGTTCACCGAGTTGTATCCGCACCCTGGCTTCTTTTCCTTATGAGCAGACAAGTGTGGGCAGTGGAGTGGGGCAGTTTTATACGACACCTCATTGAATTCAAACTTTTATTTGCGTGGTGGTGTTATTTGCTGTGACGTAGCGAAATAGGTTCTTCCTTCAGAGCGAAAAAAGACAGGAGTTGAATATTGACTTGATAGTATAGTACCTGGGAGACATGCCTAAGGGAAAACAGTCAGCTATTGATCTGCACGCGAAATTGAAAATTACTTGCTAAGAAACTGTGGCGGTTCGTCCGGTGCAAGCGAACCGAGAAGCTTCGGACCTTAATGCAAGACCCTTCTAGAGACTCACTCCAACATGTTATAGAGTTTGAGCGGGTTAAGACAGAAATGTATAACTTTGATGCTTGCGTTTTGAAGCGTTAATTTCCGTTATTATATCGTTTAGCAGCATAGACGGTGGGCATTGATAATACGTGAAATAAAAAGCAAATTTGGGAGAAAACGTTTCAGACCTACCCTATGTGATCAAAAGTATCCGGACACCCCCACAAACATACGTTTTTCATCTTAGGTGCATTGTGCTATCACCTACTGCCTGGTACTCATTATTCGCCACCTCAGTAGTCATTAGACATCGTGAAACGCAGAATGGGACGCTCCGTGGAACTCACGGACTTCGAACGTGGTCAGGCGGTTGGGTGTCACTTGTGTCAGAAGTCTGTACGCAAGATTTCCACACTCCTAAAAATCCCTAGGTCCACTGCTTCTGATGTGATATTGAAGCGGAAACTTGAAGGGACGTGTACAGCACAAAAGCGTACAGTCCGACCTCCTCTGTTGGCTGACAGAGACCGCCGACATTTGAAGAGGGTCGTAAAGAGTAATAGGCAGACATCTAACCAGACCATCACATAGGAATTCCAAACTGTATCAGCATCCACTGCAAGTATTATGACAATTAGGCGTGAGGTGAGAAACCTTGAATTCCATGGTGGAGCGGCTGCTCATAAGCCACACATCACGCAGGAAAGTGCCAAAAGACGCCTCGCTTGGTGTAAGGAGCGTCAACATTACACGATTGAACAGTGGCAAAATGTTGAGTGGAGTGACGAATCACGGTACACAATGTGGCGATCCAATGGCAGGGTGTGAGTATGGTGAATGCCCGGGAACGTCATCTGCCAGCGTGTGTAGTGCCAACAGTGAAATTTGGAGGTGGTGGTGTTATGGTATGGTCCTGTTTTTGCTGGAGGGGGCGTGCACCCCTTGTTTTTTGCGTGGTACGATCACAGCGCAGACCTACATTGACATTTTAAGCACCTTCTCGCTTCCCACTGTTGAAGAGCAATTCGGGGATGACGATTGCAACTTTCAACACGATCGAGCACCTGTTCATACTGCACGGGCTGTGGCGGAGTGGTTATACGACAATAACATCCCTGTAATGGACTGGCCTACACAGAGTCCTGACTTGAATCCTATAGAACACCTTTGGGATGTTTTGGAACGCCGACTTCGTGCCAGACCTCACCGACCTACATCGATACCTCTCCTCAGTTCCGCACTCTGTGAAGAATGGGCTGCTATTCCCCAAAAATCCTTCCAGGACCTGATCGAAAGTATGCCTGTGAGAGTGAACGCTGTCATCAAGGCTAAGGGTGGGCCAACACGATATTGACTTCCAGCATTACCGATGGAGGGCGCCACGAACTTGTACGTCATTTTCAGCCAGTTGTCCGTATACTTTTGTTCACGTAGTGTAAGTTTAGAGTACTGTGTGTGTGTGTGTGTGTGTGTGTGTGTGTGTGCATCTATGTATGTGAGAGAGTGGGGTAGGGTACCTTAACTCTCAGATAAAGCTTTAGCTGGTGGGAGGGGTATACAGAACGCTGAACTCCTGCCGCGGCAGACGCATACAGTAGAAGAAGCCATAGACCAAGTAGACACTACTTCTTCCAGTAGCTAAACCCTATCTTCCTGGAAGAGCACCACACCCACTATCTAAAATGTCAGTGAACAGCAGTAGCTTCTCCATTTTTCAGGGCTATTTGCCCGATACACTGCATTTTTGAGAAGCCTTCGGTTGTGTGCAACCAAGTATTGCGTATCCACAGAAACGATATAATCAGCATCTTTAATCAGCGAAAAACAAGCCTTAGTTTTTAACTAACTGTATCGACAATATGACCCAAAAGAGTAGGTAAATAAAAAGAAGCAGAAGGGGTGGAAAAGACATCACAAGCATGCGTTTTTTCGCATATTATTTAATATTAATCCGATTACACTTTCCTCTAATGGTATATTATAATAGTATATTAGGCAACAAGACTATAATGGTAGTAATTAAGACGCGAGCATTATTATGAAATGAGCAGAAGCGTCTCAATTACAATTATAGTCAAGTTACATACCCTTTAACGTCCCCATGTATCATATATGATACATTCTGAACTTTACAATCATTTTTTTTCCTATGTTTATCTGATGTGTATCGAGGTAGGATTAAAACCTAAAAACTTATATAAACCCCATGTATTCATATGATAAAAATAAAAAAAAAAACTGATGTGTTGCACTCACATGACTTTCTCTACTATTGTACAAACTATTTTTACAAACGCTTATTCTCCATCTACTTCATGTTAATCGAGATAAAAATTTTCATAACCTTATTGCTAATTTTCTTGTAGGTGCAAGGAGAATATGGTAGACTTTAAGCGATAGTCAAATCTTTTAAGAGCTGGTGGCTATATTGAGCATTCCATTCCCTTTACATGGCCAGGACACTAAACAGAATAACGAATTCCCATTTGAAAAAAGTACAAGTATTGGAAAATTCAAACAAATAAGAAGGAATATCTCGGAAATGGTTCACTCAACCAAACAATGTATATGACATAAATTATGTGTTTTAACGAGCTCTACATTTTTGTGTGTAGAAAAATGTGGTCTCTCTCTTACAGTTTACCAGTTATGTAAAACCCATTCAGAAGGAAGAGAATTTTAGGGGACATTCTCAGAAAATTCAAGATATACATTTTATTGGTCATGAAAATATCTTAAATGTATGATATTTTGATCAAAATCGTTAGAAACCTTTTTGAGAAAATAAAAATTTTCTAAAACTGTTCCATGTAAGGGGTAGTCTGGGGTGGAGGGATATTCTTGAACATCTTTGTGTCATATCTTTGAAAGATACTGAACCTAAATACCAAGTTTGGCATTTATCCCACTTTTCGTTTTTGGGTTACGTTGTTGAGAGGCACAAACACGTACGTTTTTCTAAAAGTGTTTTTTGGGGGGATCCAGGGTGCCTCAAAACATGTATTTCCGGTGAAATGTCGGTACCAATATTTGGGTGGAATTCAATACTTCGCATATTTACTATATGTGGCAGAGAACGTAAAAATTAATTTTATTTATGGAGGCTCTTTAATTATTGTGTATTGGGCGTAAGGATTGGAAATTTTACACAGAGGCATCTTTATCAGGCCTGAAGTTCTTTTGTGTGCCATACATCTACGACAAAAGTTTACCGGCTTTACTTCCCTTCCAAAAGAAGCCATGCTAATGATTTTATGCCCAAAATCATCCGTTGCCAGTTCCAGGTTCTTCGAAGGGTTGTAGCGCCAGGGGTTATTTTTTTTATGATAGTACTTGTGATTTAGAAGCCATTACAACCTCCAAGGTACCACATATACTACAGATTTAGAATATTTTAATTACGTTATGTTAAAAAGAAGAACATTATTATTAAAGTTAACACAAATTTAGGCATAATATTACAACACCAAATAAGGAAAAACAGAAGGAAGAGAAAATAAAGGGGGGAAGCAGAGAAAGCTGATTTCCACAGATATTACTATAATGCAAGAACAGTTCTAGTTTTTGTACGTAAATAGAAGTATTTCAATGCACGCTACGCACTTTCCTCATCATTCAAGCTGCATGCATATTTAACAACAGCGTAGTATGTAGGTATTAGATGTTAGGAGTCAGAAATAGCCAAACAGAGGGGCTTCCAGTAACAAACAGCACGGCACCGCACGTAGGCTATAGTAGGCCCTTTGTGCTTCCAAGGCGACCCCTGAAGAAAGGGATAAAGGGGAGACCCAAAGCGCGAAATCTTTCCATAGTGCAAATTCCACCGTCCGGCCAAAAAAAATTTCTGATGTGTTACACTCACATGAATTTCTCTACTCTTGTACAAACTATTTTTACAAACGCTATTTCTCCATCTACTTCATGTTAATCGATATAAACATTTGCAGACTCTATCTTATTGCTAATTTTCTTGTAGGTACAAGGGGAGCATGGTAAGCTTTAAGCGATAGTCAAATATTTTAAGAGCTGGATGCTATGTGGAACATTGCATTCTCTTTGCATGTCCCGGACAAAGAAAAAAACTCTGATGTGTTACACTCACATGACTTCCTCTACTCTTGTACAAAATATTTTTACAAACGATTATTCTCCACATGTTAAACAAGATGTTAATCTTATTGCTAATTTTATTGTAGATGCAAGGGGAATTGGTAGGCTTTAAGCGATAGTCAAATATTTTAAGAGCTGGTTGCTATGTGGAGTACTCCATTTTCTTTGCATGTCCAGTACATAAAAAAATGAATAACGAATTCCCTTTGAGAAGAAGTATAAGTATTGGAAAATTTAAGGGAATAACAAGCAATATCTCGAAAATGGTTCACTCAACAAAAAAAATTTATATGACATAAATTGTGTATTTTAACGCAATCTGTAGTAAAATTTTGTCTATCTCTTATGGTTTACCACTTATGCAAAAGTCGTTCACTATGAAGAATACTTTTGGAGACATTCCCAGAGAATTCAAGATACACATTTTATTTGTCATGAAAATATCTTAAACATATGATATTTTAATCAAAATCGTTAGAACCATTTTTGAGAAAACTAAAATTTTCGAAAAGTGTTCCATGTAAAGCGTAATCTGGGGTGGGGGAGTTTCTTTAAAACCTTCGTGTCGCATCTCTGGAAGATACTGAACCTTAAATACCAAGTTTGATGTTTAACCGACTCTTCGTTTCTGAGTTATGCTGTTCACAGACACACACACACACACACGGACATGTTTCCAAAAATGTTTTTTTTGGATTGAGGGGGTCTCAAAACATATATTTCCGGTGAAATCTCGGTAGCGAATTTTTGGGTGGAATACAATACTTCCCCTACTTACTATACGTAGTAGAAATAGTAAAAATCTGATGTAATACATTCTAATGCCTTTCTCTATCCTTTATCGTTTATTAGTAAGTGTACAAACTATTCGTATTAAAGCTTATTCTTATATCTACGTTGTAATCCACATAAAACTTTGCAGACATAACTACATTACACATTATAGATACAAAAAGACGGCGATAGTCGAATGTTTAAGAACTGGACGTTTTACGCTAGCCTTAAAATTCCATTCTGTTTCCATGCAAACGCGAGAAACAACTGAATGTTGAAAGGACTTTAAAGAATGACCAAGAAACGAACAATTCTAACCATTAACAACCAATATCTCAGAATGCGTTATGCCACAAAAACTTATTTGAAATAAATTGCGTGTTTTAAAGAGATCTAAATTTTTGTGTAGTACGTTTTCGTCTATCTCTTAACGTTTAGCAGTTATACAAGATTGTAGAAAATTCCTTCCGAATGAAGAGTGCTTCGCAGGCTATTTCTAGAAAATTCAAGACAGACATTTTATTTGTGAATAAGTATATTATATATTTAATAAAAATCGTCACCCATTTGTAACAAATCAAAATTTTCTAAGAATGTTCTATGGAAAGGTTAGTTAAGGAGGATTGATTTTCTTGAAAATATGTCGCATACTTAGAAAATACTAAACTTAAATACCAACTCTGGTATTTATCCGACCTTTTATTTTCAGTTATGCTGTTCATAAATTTTTATAAAAATTCTTTATCTAGGGGACCTCAAAACGTGTATTCCGGTGAAATATGGGTATACAATTTTTGGATGGAATGCAATAACTTCTCTTCCTTCTAGGTACGTGGTAGAGAAAGTAAAATTACAGCTAAGGTCATTTGGCTTGGCTTTCGTCCTATAGCCAAAACACTCGAGAAATGTATTTCACTCGGCTGAAGACAGGTTGCAGGGTCTTGCATGTAGCTGAGAGAGCCAGTGGCTTAAAGCCAAACCGCAATGCGAGAGCGAATCTTAATGCAGAAACTTGCTGTAGCAGAAGTGGTTCTAGATCTGAGTCTGCTAAGGTGCTTCAAAGTTAAGACCCCTCTGGTTTAAGTCCTTATACACTAGCATTAGTGTTTTTTATGTTTATATTACAATTTTTATGGAAACCCAGCCATATTCTGCATAGTTAGCAATGAATGGCGTTAGAGGCAGTCTCTGTGTTCCGGTGTTTATCAAAATAGCCTCCAAATCCTGTCCCACTTTCCATTTTTTTAATTTTTTTAAGTTCCTTGTTTACCCAGTTTATTATTACAGTGTTTTACTGTAAGTTTTACCGCTTATTGCCGCACTTACCAACACTCAGACACACACAATCATGCTCATAGCGGGACTCGTACCTGCGACCCTCAGCTTGGCGGAGCGCCGAAGTTATACACTCCAGCGGCCTCGGCTATAAGGGTCGGCCATTCACTCGGCTCTAGAGTGGAAATGTATCTATAAGCAGCATCATTCCTTATCCTTCCTAGAGTCTAGAGTTATGAATGGCAGTATCAAGTTAATGTTTATAAAATAAAACGAAAAATAACGCCAGCCAAAACATTAAACGATACAACATCATTGTGATGAGCAATTGTTCCAGAGGTAAAAAAATCCGATGTGTTACATGAGACAGTATTTTTAACACCTAAATGATTTCAGTCTAATTATATAATATATATAAATTAAATAACAGCCGGCCTTGAAGCAATATGTGTATGTAATAATTTGTAAAATATGTGTAACAGTTATTGAATATGTTTATACTATTGTATCCATGTATAATAAATGTTATGTGAATATATTACGTAATTTAATAATGTAGAGCTGTGAGAATAATAAGTTAAAATTTGCTAACAATGAGGTAACCTTGAGGCATTAATGAATTAGTAAATTTAAATGTTACTTGTGATTCTTGGAAACAATAGTGTAATTTTAGTGATAGTTTATAAAATAGTCAATCAACAACCACAAAAAGCTTTAGTTAAATGAAGGTATTCTATTGGATTAGGAATAGCCAATCAGAGACTTGAAATACAGAAATTTACAAATTTTAGGCGGTAGAAATCTATTCAGTTGGTTGCAGACAGCGTTACTAACCAGACGCAAAACGTGTCCTCGAGAAATTTAATACGTATTCTGTGAGACTAAAATAGTTTACGTGCTAAAAAGTGCAAGTATTAATTAAAGAATCTCACAGCTCTCTATATCAGTGAAGTGTTACTTAAATCGTGTCAAGGATTAATAAAGTAGTGAAGTAAAAATTATAATCTGTGTAAGCCTATATTCTAAGTTGCACCACAGCCCTGCTAAGAGAAACGTGTCGCTAACAATAATACTGACGCAACCGAGGCAAACATAAATATAATATTTAAAGAAACAGTCAAGTTACAAAGTTAATATTTTTAAATTTTTTGACGAAGGCTACCGGGTACCATACGTGCGGTTTGCAACTACTTCAAGTTCGGCTCCCCAACAGTTGAAATATAACTCCTTCAATACACCTTCTTCATACATTCATATGACCTTCTCTATCTTCTATCGTTTTTTAGTGTGTATACAAATTATTAATACGAAAGCTTATTTTTGTATCTACTTCATTTTAATCAAGATAAACCTTTCCGAGATAAACCTGCATTCCACATTTCGTTATAGATACAAAGGAATAGCGATAGTCAAATGTTTAAGAACTGGACGCTGTATGCTGACCTTAAAATTCCGTACTCTTTCCATGACATCGCGAGTAACAACTGAAAATCGACTGCACTTTAAAAGAATGGCTAAGTATTAAACAATTCGAACCATTAATAACGCATCTCAAAAATGGCTGATGTCACTAGAAAAGTTATTTGAATTAAATTGTGTGTATTAAAGATATGTACCTTTTTGTGAAATACAGTTTCATCTATCGTTCAGCGTTATAGCAGATTACACAAAATTCCTTCTGAAAGAAGAGGTCTTCATAGAGCATTCCCAGAAAATTAAGATGTACATTTTATTTTCATGTAAATATCTTTAATATATGAGGTTTTAATCCAAATCGTTAGAGCCAATTCTTAGAAAATTTAAAAGTTTTTAAAATGCTGAAAAGGGTAGATTAGGTTATGGGGATTTCTTGAAAATCTTCGTGTCGCATTTTGAAGGTACTGAAGCTAATACCAAGCTTGGTGTTTATGCGACTTTTAATTTTTGGATTATGTTTTTCACAGTCACACACACCTTTTTCTAAAAAATGTTCTTTTTATGATTAGTGGGCTTCAAAATATGTATTTCCGATGAAATCTCGGTGTCGAATTTTTGGGGGGAATGCAATACCTTATATACCTAGTATGTACGTAGTAGGGGAAGTAAAACCGTGGATATGACTTGAGGTGTTAAAGACAGCATATATGGAGCACAAAGCAAACATACCTTTAGATGACACTTCCATCTCTAAATTACGTACCCCTTAATATTATTTTTCCTTTTCTTTTCCGTTTTTATTTAACACGGTTTTATCTGCGGGAGCATATCAGAACTATTTTTATATGTTATTTGGTCAACATGAAGTTACTTTACGCGCGAAGCTGACCTTAGTCGCGTAGTTGCCTCCGTGTACCATCTGATTTAGTAACATTTAAAAGATAAACTAAAAGAATATAGAAACATTTCGTTGTAGACACGAGGTGAATAGAGGAAACAAAGCTATTGTCAGACGTTTAAAAGCGAGTCGCTATATGTGGCTTTCAAATTCCGTTCTCCTTTCATAGCACCGCAGAAACAACTGAATAGCGACAGTGCTTTAAAATTGACCAAATTGTTGAAAATTTCAAAAAAATGATAACGGACATCTGGAAACGGCTGACTTCGCAAAAAAAGTTATTTGAAATAAAGTGTGTTTCAATTAGCTCCACATTCTTTGGAAGTAACCCTTTGTGAGTCCGTTAAGGTTTACCTCTTATACGAAATTATACAAAATTTATCCCGAATGAAGAGGACTTCGCAGGCTATCCCCAGATATACATTATATTTGTCATGTAAATGTCGTAAATATATGGCATTGTAATAAAAAAATCGTTAGAGCCATTTTTGAGAAAATAAAAAGTTTCAAAAATATCCATGTAAACTATAGATGGGTGTGGGCATTTTCTTTAAAGTATTTTTGTTTTATCTTAGGAAGACACTGACTTTAAATACAAAGTTTGGTTTTATCCGGTTTTTCGTTTTTAAGTAACGCTACTTATACACATACACACATACACGAAGCTTTTTCTAAAAATCTAATGTGTTGCGCCGACACGGCTTTCTCTACTCACTCTTCTACAAACTATACTTACAAAAACTTCTAATTACTTCTTGCAAATTAGATCAACCTACAATTCACATTTACACATTTCGTTGCACGGTAGGTAAATCGACAGTGAGATTTTTAAAGAGTGTGTCACTATGTTATGGCTTTGAAATTCCATGCTCTTTGTATGACACAAGAAAAAAATCTGATGTGATACACTCACATGACTTTCTCTACTCTTGTACAAAATATATTTACAAACTCTTATTCTCCATATACTTCATGTTAATCAAGATGTTAATCTTATTGCTAATTTTCTTGTAGATGCAAGGGGAATTGCTAGCCTTTAAGCGATAGTCAAATATTTTAAGAGGTGGTTGCTATGTGGAGTATTCCATTCTCTTTGCATTACCAGGACAAAAAAAATGAATAACGAATTTGAGAAAAAGTATAAGTATTGGAAAAGTTAAGGAAAAAACAAGCAATATCTCGAAAATGGTTCACTTAATAAAGAAAATGTATATGACATAAATTGTGTATTTTAACGGGATCTGTAGTAAAATTTTGTCTATCTCTTATGGTTTACCAGTTATGCAAAAGTCTTTCACTATGAAGAATACTTTTGGAAACATTCCCATAAAATTCGAGATATACATTTTATTTGTCATGAAAATAACTTAAACATATGATATTTAATCAAAATCGTTAGATCCATTTTTGAGAAAATTAAGATTTTCGAAAAATGCTCCACGTAAAGGGTAATCTGGGGTGGGGGATTTTCTTGAAAACCTTCGTGTCGCATCTCTGGAAGATACTGAACCTAAATACCAAGTTTTGTGTTTGTCCGACTGTTCCTTTCAGAGTTATACTGTTCACAGACACACACACACACACACAGACACACACACACACACACACACACACACACATGACACCAACACACACATACACAGACACACACGGACATGTTTCCAAAAATGCTTTTTTTGGATTCAGGGGGGTCTCAAAACACATATTTCTAGTGAAATCTCGGTATCGAATTTTTGGGTGGAATACAATACTTCCCCTACTTGCTATACGTAATAGAGAAAGTAAAAATGAATACCGACTTCCCAGTTGAAAAGAGTATAAGTATTTGGAAATTCAAACCAATAACAAGGAATACTCGGAAGTGGTTAATCCACTGTTTTTTTAAAATAACTTTCTTTTAACTAGATCTACATTTTTAATTTCTCTTCTACTTATAGTAAGTAGGGGAAGTATTACATTCCACCCAAAAAATTCGATACTGATATTTCACCAGCAATATTTGTTCTGAGGTGCTCTGAATACAAATAAAGCATTTTTAGAAACATGTTCTTGTGTGTGAGTGTCTATTGGTCAGTCTGTGAATAGCACAACCCAAAAAAGAAAATTCGGATAAATGCCAAGCTTCATATTTGAGTTTCGTACCTACCAAGGTTGCGACACGTGGATTTTCAAGAATATTCCGCCATGCCATACTACCGTTCACACGGAACATTTTTCAAAAATTTTTATTTTCTCAAAAATGGCTCTAACGATTTTGATTAAAGTATCATATGTACAAGATATTTTCATGGGAAATGAAATGTATTTCTCGAATTTTCCGGGAATGTCCCCCGAAGTCCTCTTTATTCCGAACGACTTTCGCATAACTGGTAAAGCGTAAGAGATAGACAAAATTCTACTACACAAAAAATGCACATCTCTTTAAGACAATTTATGGCATACATTTTTTTTCGTCGAGTGAACCATTTTCGAGATATTCCTTGTTATTTGTTTGAATTTTCCAATACTTATACTTTTTCTCAAATGAGAATTCGTTTATCGTTTTTTTTTGTCCTAGACAAGCAAAGCGAATGGAATGCTCCACATAGCAACCAGCTCTTAAAATATTTGACTATCGCTTAAAGTCTGCCATATTACCCTTGTACCTACAAGAAAATTATCATTAAGGTAGTTTATGCAAATGATCATTTCGATTAACATTAAGTAGCTGAAGAATAAGCGTTTGTAAAAAAGGTTTGTACAATAGTAAACAAAGTGAGGCAGTATTTTTAACATTTAAATGATTTCAGTCTAATTATATAATATAAAAATTGTATATTACAGTCATTATATATGTTTATATTATTGTATACATGTGTAATAATGTTATGTGAATGTATTACGTAATTTAATAATGTAGGAGCTGTGAGAATAATAGGTTAAGAGTTGTTAACAATGAGGTATCAATGAGGTCAGCTTGAGGCAATAATGAATTAGAAAGTTTAAATGCTACTGGTAATTCTTGGAAACAATAATGTAATTTTTGTGGCAGTTTATAAAATAGCCAATCCACAATCATAAAAAGCTTTAGTTAAATGAAGGTATTCCATTGGACTAGGATTAGCCAATCAGAAACTAAAATGGAGCAAAATTTACAAATTCAGAAGTCAGTTGCTTCTAGACAGTGTTCCTAACTGGACGCGAGATGCGCCCTCGAGAAATTTAATACGTATTTTGTGTGAGACAAAAATAGTTTACGTGTTAAAAGGTGCAAGTAATTAATAAAAAAAATTGCACAGCTCTCTCTCTATATCAGTGAAGTGTTATTTAATCCTGTCAAGCATTAATAAAAGGAATGTAGTAAAATTATAATCTGTGTAAGCCTACATTCTTTAGTCGCACCACTCCCTGCTAAAACATTCATGCTCTAAAAAATAAAAATACTGACGCAGCGGACGCAAGCATAAATATATAATATTTAAAGAAACAGTAAAAACTACAAAGTTAATATTTTTTTAAACATTTGGGGCAAAGGCCACCGGAAGGAACATTTTTTTTGGGGCGAAGGCTACCGGAAATTTTTTACCATATATAGCAGCAACTTGGTAATTGGCTTCAAATTGGCTCCCAAAGCGTGGGGAAAATAACAAAATAACGAAACAATACATCTTCAATAGTCATGTGAGTACAACGCATCAGATTTTTTTGATACAGGGGACCTAAAACCGTGTATTTACGATGGCATCTGAAACGGCAACTCTAGGCCGAGCCCAAGAACTGTAATTACAGATAATTTATTAATTAACTTTTATTGATGTTAAATCGTACTATGTAAATATCTTTTTCTCATACTGCTTGTATATTTTAGGAAGGGTGATTTAACGTTATGTATCTATCTAGGTTACTAATATTAGTAGAGTTATAAATGGTTTAATGTAAATAATTTAAGCGCTATGTTAAAATACTGTCCACGATGGAATGTTTTAGCTACAGGAATAGTGCTTTCGAAGGCAGAAAACCTAGTTTTATTACCTCTCTTCGGTCGCCGTGCCATTATTCCTACAGCGAGGGTGTAGAGCCTTTGTCCCATTATTTGATAATTCGCCGTGGCCAAGTGAGTGAGACAGACAACCTAACGGTAAATGTAGGAAAAGCCGCGATTTATATTAAACTTGGACCAATGAGATCCCTGAAAGTTTATTCGAAATAGTTAGACGCGTCGAGTCGCGCTAAAAATGGACCAACAGGAAAGGAAGCAGCCTCAGAAGCCTGAGACTATAAATGGATCTGTTTGGGGAAAATTCGAGACAGTTTATGTCAGGTGTGGTCAGGGAGAGATGCTGCAGGATGTGTGAGATATCGCGCCAAAACAGGGAATCAAGATAGTTTTAGAAACACACCTAAGATACGCTACTCGGAAAGAGATAATAAGCATATTTAAACTTCGTGTCTTATCCGCGCCATAGTTTAACAGCGGTGGACAGTATTTTACAGCGGCAATACCAGTTTTGTATACTACGAGTGTTAATTAAATAAAAAGAAACGGCAGTGTCATCTTTTCATAAACAAAGCAAGTCTATGTCTTCCTATATCACCACCCGAGATCTACGTTTTCCTTTACCGAGGATAAGTCCATGCTCCCATATAGTTTAAGGAAAATTATTGCAGCTAGCCGAGGATAAATTGAAGAGAACCAACCCACTGAGAACTTTTGAAACTAACGGGAGAAGCATCAAGGTAAGCCTAACAGCAACGGATGAGGAGGTGATCGCCGCACATCTCAACATCAAATTTTTCGTTGGAATGCAGTACCTTCATTGACTACTGGTCAATAAGGTAATAAAACAGAATGCAAGCATAAAGTAATTTGTTTTGTTACAAAATATCACAGCAGACATTTAAACCATGAATAAAAGCAGCTTGTAAGAGGAATATGATGAAAGGAATTCGGATGATTACTCAGAAAATAAATCATAATATCGTTGGCTCAAATTTTCTATTATTAATGTATACAAGTATGTGCATCGTGTTGCCATGCAGCGGAGAGTAAACAGCACTTCGTCCTCCTTGGTGGAGGGAGTGAATGAGGGAGTGAGTGTATGTGGCTGCAACGAGCCACTTGACGGGGTACGAGAGAGATATTGTAAACACTTCTTTCCAGACTACAATGGGATCAAAGCATCCTAGCTCGCAATTATCAATAATTTTACTGCGCCAGTGTTACAGTAAACAACCACTCAGGCTTATTACTCTGTGAATGATAATTAAGATCGTTTAGATGGCATCCCTAAAACATTTCCGTTAAAGACAACTTGAAGCGAAATTGTAGCTTATACATGTTGTCAGACTATGCCATCTCTTTAACAACTTCATCACTTTTAGGTACATTTGGTTTTATGAGTAATTCAGTGCTGATAACCGTTTCTCTCCAGTTCTACACTGCATCATTGATACCCATCTTTGAAATTCTTAAATGTAGCTATTGCTTTTTATTGGTTGTACTAAAAGTTTACAAAATTTGCTTGTGTTTCTAGATGTTTTAAGGCTTTATTTAGCAAGAGTATTTTTTTCTTGATGGATAGTACACAAGATGATGAAAGAGTGGCCCTAATCAAAGCCTACGCGTAGGCTTTTTATGCCCCTTGTCCTGGGCATTAATAAAGTCTGATGGTCCGGATAAAAGAGACCACGTGCTTAATATCTGCCCTTCTTATATCCTCAGGTTCCAAGAAAAACTACCTGGGGATACATACAAAAAGGGTCTTTCAACAAGAGTGTCCTATCTTTAACATGTGATAGCTGCCGTTGCTATTGAGTTACAGCAGTCATTTTTTTCATGTGGTTGCAGTTGTTATTGACAAATACCATGGAACGTTACAGCATTCAGCAACGCGTAGAAATTGTGAACATTTATTATCAAAATGGATCATCTGTTCGCCAAACCTTCCGTGTATTGCGTGAAGTTTACGGTGTGCATAATCGTCCCTGCGAGAGAACGATTCGGCGTTTGATCGATAAATTTGAAAGTGGTGGTTCTGTCAGTGATCCAAAAACGCCTGTACGTAATCGACGTAAGCGCTCCAACGAAAACATAGGCGCCGTTCGTGAGTGTGTACGCGAGAAGGGAAATAAATCAATTGCTCGTCGAGCGCAAGAATTGGGGCTTTCGCCGACCACAACTTGGCGAATTCTGCATCTGGACTTGAAGTTTCACGCTTACAAAATGGTGTTAACTTAAGAACTAAGGCCCAACGACCATAGGTTGTGCCGTGTATTCGCTGACTGGGCTATGGAGCAATTGGAAGCTGACCCGGATTTTTGTCTAAAAACATCTTCAGCGACGAAGCCCACTTTTAGATGGATGGTTGTGTTAACAAACAAAATTGCCGCTATTGGAGCAATCACAATCCAATGCAAATTCAAGAACGACCATTTCATCCCCAAAAGGTTACTCTGTGGTGTGAATTTTGGTATGGTGGAATCATTGGACCATATTTTTTCCAAGATGACGTTGGAGAAGCTTTAACTGTCAATGAAGAAAGATATTGGGCTCTTATAAGGGACTATTTTTGGCCCCAATTGGATGGTATAATGTCAGAAACATTTGGTTCCAGCAATATGATGCCATATGCCATACTGCTCTCGAAACAATCGATCTTTTGAAGGAGAAGTTCAGAGGTTGCATCATTTCCTGTGATGGTGATATTAACTGGCCCCCGAGGTCATGTGATTTAACGCCGTTGGATTACTTCTTGTGGGGTTATGTTAAATCTCGAGTTTATGTCAACAAGCTAGAAACAATATATGCTCTCACGAATAACAACACGCGTGTTATTCGTGAAGTTGGACCTAATTTACGTTCTTCTGTCATTGAAAATTGGGTCAACCGTATACGTGCAACCCAACGAAGTCGCGGCGGTCACTTAACTGATGTTCTCTTCCACACGTAATGACATTAATTATGTTCCAAAATAAAAATAATAAAGCTCTATCGTTTATAGAACGTGTTTTATTTAAGTTCAAAGATAGGGCACTCTTGTTGAAAGAGCCTATATATGCATAGTGAATCCTTCGCATTGTATATGCTGGGAGGTTTCGAGTTCCCTCTCACATTTCCTGCAATTCTTGAGTAAGCCTCATTATGTATAAATGTCTACGCAAAGTGCTGTGACCTGTAAGATAGCCAACAACTCCTCCAAGCTTAGATCTAGTTTACCGCCAGATCTAGAAATAAAATCATGTGTTAGTTTCCTCCAGATACGAAGACCAGCCCTTCCAGTTAGCTGGGTTGTCTCATACTTGACATTTCTGGGGGACACATCACAGAAGGCATTGGGACTATTTAAATTAAACTCCGCGCCCTCTTAGCAAGAATGTCCACCATCTCATTTCACCTAATACTAGCCTGCCCGAAAACCTAAAGAAGGGTAACCGGACAAAGAACCACGGGACAGGAACTGACTACCCAGTCCGCACCCTCGGGCCGCGGGAGTCATGCTCGGGGGGTTTTGCATTAGGACAGCACCTATTTTATATTCTGTCTCTCCTGCGTGGCCGAGATTGGGTCAGGACACCATCCTTTCCTCGTCTCCTACCACACAGGGAAGGAAGTGGATACGCCACGTACGTGCGTCAGCCCAATAGGGGAAACCCTATCAGAGAAGACTACCGAAGAAACTCGGTGGGGCCAACAGTCCACCTAGTTACTGTTTACAGCTTGCGTAAAATGTCGTGACAGTCCCCCACTCCTGAAGCATAGATGCGCAATAGCACCGACCAGCTCACTTGCATAATAAGGTGGTGGGGGTCACTGTTCCTTCTGCTGTGAGTGTGGTATTGTAAACTTACACAGTTATTTGCAATGCCTTGTGTATGTGACTGCTTTCGAGTTCGGATATCACTTTTAGTCCCTTGCTCTCCCACCACTCCCCCTCATTTCTCCTCTCTTGCGCACATGGAGTTTCACGACGTTTAACACAAACTGTACCAGCTCTCATTCATGGTTGGTGCCAGAGATCATCTAGGCGTCTCACAACCCCGCCTGGGCGAAAAACCAGCCAGGCGTACCCAATCTCCCATGGGTATCGCCAACCACTGCCCCGCCGAGTCCAACACAATACAAACGACACCCCTACTAGTGGGGCTCGGACGTTTGATCCAGCGTACTTCCAGAAGTATGTAACGTCAGAAGTATCACAATTCTCAGGATCCGCAGCGCCCGCACCACGGCAGCTGAAAGGGTCGGTACCCCCCTCTACGGAGAGGTAACCGGAAAGCTCGCACAGATTCTATCGAACATCCTTCGACATTATCACACTGATTTTGATGCAGTTTTAAGCGTTCTATGGGTTTTCCAGGCTGACATGCTATCTGAGTAATATTCACCTCTGCCAGTCCATTTGGCAAAGTAAAAATATTCATGTCAGGCTAAAATTACATATATCTCAGCCTGAAAGACAGTGGTAAAAATTTCAAGGGGAATGGCAATCTTGGTCCTACGGGCCCAGGCCCCAGCCCCCGTCCTGTCCCCGAAGCAGCAGCCATCCGTGAACCACGAGAACCCGTCTCTGTGTCCCACTCCTCCCTGGAAGGTATCGCCACACACCTAAGTGAAAAATCTGATGTGTTACACTCACATGACTTTCTCTACTCTTGTACAAACTATTTTTACAAAAGCTTATTCTCCATATGCTTCGTGTTAATCGAGATGTTAATCTTATTGCTAATTTTCTTGTAGATGCAAGGGGAAGGTGGTTGTATTTAATCGATAGTCAAATCTTTTAAGAGCTGGTTGCTATGTGGGAAATTCCATTTTCTTTGTATGTCCAAGACAATGACAAAAATGAATAACGAATTCTCATTTGAGAAAAAGTATTAGAAAATTTAAGGGAATAACAAGCAATATCTCGAAAATGGTTCACTCAACAAAACACATGTATATGACATAAGTTGTGTATTTTAACGCGATCTATAGTTTTTGTGTAGTAAAATTTTGTCCATCTCTTCTGGTTTACCAGTTATGCAAAAGTCGTTCACAATGAAGAATACTTTTTGAGACATTCCCAGAAAATTCGAGATATACATTTCATTTGTTATGAAAATATCTTAAACATATGATATTTTAGTCAAAATCGTTAGAGCCATTTTTGAGAAAATTAAAATTTTCGAAAAATGTTCCATGTAAAGGGTAGTCTGGGTTGGGGGTATTTTCTTAAAAACTTTGTGTCGCATCTCTGGAAGATACTGAACCTAAATGCCAAGTTTGGTGTTTATCCGACTGTTTGTTTATGAGTTATGCTGTTCACAGTCACACAGACACACAAACGGACATGTTTCCAAAAATGCTTTTTTTGGACTCAGGGGGCCTCAAAACATGTATTTCCAGTGAAATATCGGTATCGAATTTTTGGGTGGAATACAATACTTCCCCTACTTACTATACTCGTATAGAAAATAAAAAAACAAGATTTGTAGGCATCAGTGGTGAGGATTGACGTTTCAACAGTACGTAAGCGGCTTCCAAAAGTAAGAAGGAAAGCTCAAGAACCGGTCAGAAAACAGCTAAAATTAAAAAGCATAATTGTGAATTAAACTAGTAATTCTGAATTACATGAAATTACTAGACAAAAAATTAAAAGGCCAGGAACAGTGCTGTCACGCGAATCAAGCAGGAACATACGGAGGCCAAAGCAGGTTACATTACGCAAAAAAAAGGATGGGGAAACTTACCAGATCGCGCACCCCGCCGGACGACGTACGAGACGTCACTCAATGCCTGATTCTTTTGTGACAAACCGGCTTGAACACCAGGTTGCCCCCACCCACGAACAAATGATAGACAGTGACAGTACGACCGACCCCCGGCGGCGAACCGGCCAACTAACAGTCAGAATGTACTGAACCGTACGCAGGAAAAACAAAACATATGGCGGACTAAGAAAATCCGGCACAAAGCATACTTAAGCATAGAAGCCTGTTTCATATTATCTTAATACACGTGTTCACACTCGTCGATGTTGACATAAACGTAACCATATACTTATAACGTAAACATATAAGCTTTGCTATCTTAAATCTTCCATGTTTGTGTCTACGTCAAACATAAGAAATTAGCCAATCAAAGTGCGATTCTGCATACACCTCATTACGTGAGCATTCTGTCCTCTCACATAAAACATATCGTCTCCTTTTGTTGACTTGCTAAATGCCTTTCTGTATTAGGTCAGGGATCAGAAATCACTGGATATCAATAAAAGTCGCAGCGAAACAGATTGTGATGTTAGGTGGTACTGTTTTGTGAGTTTAACACAATTTAACCGGGTAAACTAGCCTTTGATGTTCAATTTATGCATATACATAACCACTTTTGTCGTGCATACCGTTGGTGGTCGCTTCACATGCTTAGTTGTTCCATACGCACTTGAAGTTAGCTGCTGTTTATTCTTCTGCTTGTCGTGAATATTATCATATTTAATTAGGTTTAAGTTTAAGCTTTATATCATTATGTTAGTGCTTAATTTTCGTTGTGAATGATTCATTAATCCTGTTACGGCTGTAGTAGCAGGTGTTCAGTTGAAAGAGTTGCTGTTATTGGTGCATAACTTTTAGAATTTTCTGTTGGAATTCAGGAAGCGAGATACTAATGTTTAGTCGAGAATGTTCGTCCTTTATTTAACGCACTAGGAGAGTGCATATCTACACAACAGCTCAAGTTCTCTTAGGCGTTCAAATTTTATAAACGCAGTTGCAATCAATTGTTTAGCATTATGCTTGCTATTTGATTTTAGTCAGATGTGCTGTATTTATTTGTTCTCGTAACTACATTTTGAGAAGAAATATAAAATTTGTGTTTGTTTATAATGGTGACTTATTTTTTATAATTTGCCAAACTTTGAGCTTTAAGCCTCTGCCTATCATTCAGGAGTATGGGCATCTGTATGGGTTTTCTTTTGAATAAACAATTATCGTTCAAAATAGAAAAGTATCTTGGAGTAATGCTGGACACTAACTCATTTGGCATGCCATATCGATTGCCTTATTTCATTAGCATCCCAGAGACTTTCTGAAATATATCTACTGTTTCATAAAACACATTTTGGTCTTTAATGCTCTTATTTTTACTTTCTCTACTACGTATAGTAAGTACGGGAAGTATTGTATTCAACCCAAAAATTCGATACCGAGATTTCACCGGAAATACATGTTTAGAGACCCCCTGAATCCAAAAAAGCATTTTTGGAAACATGTCCGTGTGTGTTTGTGTGTCTGTCTGTGTGTGTGTCAGTCACGAAGGTTTTCAAGAAAATCCCCCCACTCCAGATTACCCTTTACATGGAAGATTTTTCGAAAATTTTAATTTTCTCAAAAACGGTTCTAACGATTTTGATTAAAATATCATATGTTTAAGATATTTTCATGACAAATGAAATGTATATCTCGAATTTTCTGGGAATGTCTCCAAAAGTATTCTTCATTGTGAACGACTTTTACATAACTGGTAAACCATAAGAGATAGACAAAATTTTACTACACAAAAAATGTAAATCGCGTTATAATACACAATTTAGGTCATATACATTTTTTTTTGTTGAGTGAACGACTTTCGAGATATTATTTGTTATTCCCTGAAATTTTCCAATACTTTTTCTCAAATGGGAATTCGTTATTAAATTTTTTTATCCTGGTAATGCAAAGAGAATGGAACACTCCACATAGCAACCACCTCTTAAAATATTTGACTATAGCTTAAAGCCTAGCAATTCCCCTTGCATCTACAAGAAAATTAGCAACAAGATTAACATCTCGATATCTCGATTAACATGAAGCATGTGGAGAATAAGCGTTTGTAAAAATAGTTTTTACAAGAGTAGAGAAAGTCATGTGAGTGTAACACAAGATTTGTTTACAAATCTCTTGTTCGAGCATCCTCACATATGCTCCCCAGGCCTGGGACATTGCTAGAAGCACTGACCTCCGCCGTTTACAAGCGCTCCAAAACAGATTCCTGAGAATCGCACAAATGTTCCAGCAGCTTCATTAAGAACTTCTCACACTTGACAGACGTCCCAGGAACTGTGATTTGTAACATCGGTGTATGTACCCTCCAGCCCATAAGCCTGAAGAGATGACTAACACAGTTTCTCCTACCCAGTAACTCTTGACGATTCCTATCACTAATTTTCTCTCTGAGGAAGTATATTTAACACTGAAATGATTTCAGTCAAATTATATAATATGTAAATTCAATAACAGCCCGCCTTGAAGCAATATGTGTATATAGTAATTTGTAAAATGTATATTACAGTCATTGTATATGCTTATATTATTGTAACATGTGTAATAATGTTATGTGAATGCATTGCATAATTTAATAATGTAGGAGCTATGAGAAATAGGTCAAAAGTTGCTAACCAAGAGGTAACAATGAGGCAAACTTGAGTCAATAATGAGTAAGAAAGTTAACAGTATTACTTGTGATTCTTGGAATAACAATAATGTAATTTTAGTGACAGTTTATAAATGGCCAATCTACAACCAGAAAAAAACTTTAGTTAAACTCAGGTATTCTATTGGATTAAAAATAGCCAATCAGAGACTTGAAATACAGAAATTTACAAGTTTAGACGGTTGAAATCTAGTCAGTTGCCTGCTGACAGTGATTGCGCCCTCGAGAGGTTTTATACTTATTCGTGTGAGATGAAAAATAAGTATATGTGTTAAAAGGTGTAATTAATTAATAAAAAGAATCTCACAGCTCTCGATATCAGTGAAGTGCTATTTAGTTTGTGTCCAGGATTAATAAAAAGGAGTGAATTAAAACTTAAAATCTTTGTAAGCCTACATTCTTGTCGCATCACGCGCTGCCAAGATATCCATGTCTCTAAAATAATACTGACGCAGCCGAGGCAAACATAAATATATAATATTTAAAGAAACAGTTAAATTACAAAGCTGTTATTTTTAAACTTGGGGCAAAGGCCATCTAAAAATACATTTGGGGCGAAGGCCTACGGAAACTGTTTACTATACGTGCGGTTGCAACGAATTTTAAATTCGGCTCCCCAACAGTTGAACTATAATACAACTCCTACTTCAAATCGGCATTTCATACGTAGCAGCAACTTCCTACTTCAAATTGACGCTCAAAGCGAGGTGCAAACAACGTAACGAACCATCTACTTCATCTCAAAATATCACTTTCAATATTTTATCTATATTCCATAATTAAAAGGAGCCACTTTGGTCTTCCTTAAGCGTTAATAATCATTTATTTGTATTCTATTACTCGCAGAGATCTGTAAAGCATGTGATGATGATCGACCATTAGCATAAAAGATCTGATGAGATACATTCACATGACATTCTCTAACCTCTATCATTTATCAGTGGGTATAGAAACTATTCTTACTAAAGCTTATTTTTCTAACCACTACATTTTAATACAAATAAACCTTTGCAGAAGGTTTAATGAACTACATTACACATTTCTGTACACTGACCTTAAAATTCCATACTGTTTTCATGCAACCGCGAGAAACAACAGAATGTTGAAAGAGCTTTAAAGACTGACCAAGCAATGAACAATTCGAGCCATTAATAACGTATATCTCAGAAATGGCTTATGCAACGAAAAATCTTATTTGAAATAAATTCTGTGTTTTAAAGAGAACTACATTTTTTGTGTAGTAGGTTTTTGTTTATCGCTTGAAGTTTATCAGTTATACAAGATTATACATAACCCTTTTCTAATGAAGACTTCACAGGCTATTCTTGGAAAATTCAAGATATACATTTTATTTGTCATGTAAATTTTCTTTAATATATGGTATTTTAAACAAAATCGTTAGAAGTTTCGAAAAATGTTCCACGTAAAGTGTAATTTGGTGTGGGGAATTTTCTTTAAAATCTTCATGTCGCATGCTTGAAAGATATATCAACTTATATACTAAGTTATCTGATTTGTCATTTTTGAGTTATGCTGTTCCCAGACTCACACACATGCACATGTTACCAAAAATGCTTTGTTTGGATTCAGAAGCCCTCATAAACATATATTTCCTGTGAAATCTCGATATCGAATCTTTTGGTGGAATGCAATACCTTCTCCTCCTACTGTGTATGTGGTAGAGAAAGCAAACATGCTTTAATACCATGAAAATTTAACAACGCTCAGGCTATTTAAACATACATCCAAAGAGTTCTTGGAGTTTCACAAGGCACATCAAATTCGTGGGTATTGAGGGAGGTGGGATGTTATGAAGCCACAATACACTGCAAAATAAGAGGAGTGAAGCACTGGCTGAGGCTGATGTAGGGGGATAACTCCACACAACGATCTAAATGTTATAAATACCAGCGAGAAAATCTGTCTCCTAAGTTTTGGGCAGCTGATTTGGAAAGGGGTTTGAGGAGAATAGGAATGGAGTCAGTATGGCTAAGAGCTGAAACAAATGACAAACATATGGAAAGGTGTTAAAAGAAGACTAAGAGACATCAACCAACAGGAAATAGAATCAGATTGTAAAATTAAACATTCTCTAAGTCTAGCAAATGAAATAAAATTGAACTGGCGTAAAGAGGCATATATACTTAATTTAGGAAGAAAGGAAAGATCAGGAATGGCATGGTTTAGACTGGGGGGTTGGAGAGCACAGAAACTGATTGACGGTTCTGGCAGGAGAATCTGCCCATTCTGTGATTTGAATGAGGACTGGGTACATATTTTGTCGGAATGTGCATAGTGGGAGAACCAACGAACGATTAAACTAAAAGAAAAATGTTTAAGTCCCTCAAGAAAGAGATTTGCATTTTGGGATCTACTGGCTGGCCAGAGGAACTGGCAAAATATGAGCAATTTTTTGGTTAAAGTGCGCGAAGCTAGGACAAATTTGTGCAGTTAGACAAAGGTAATTTATATCTATTTCCCTTTTTATTGTTCCTTTTTGTTGTGTTTTCTTTCTCTGTTGTTTATTTTGTCACCCTATTGTATCTTAAATATGCATGTACGATCAATGACCCATGCACAAAATACTTGTGAAATAACTTCAATAATTTGAAAGCAATAAAGATACCTTATCTATCTACATACAATCATCGGGGTACCATCTAGATTTATCCGCACTTACAAATTGTAACGAAAATAAGCTTCTAGTGTCGGTGCTCAAAAAGATACTTTAGTGGTTTACTCGAAGAATAAATTAACTATGTATATTCACCTGAAAACAAGCCCTTTGAGTATGACTGCGTTCAGACGCAAGAACAATTCTGAAAGCAAGAGACACATACCACAATAGGAAGATAGAGTTCAAGCTGAAGCTCTCATTTCCAAACCTACTGACAGACCACAAGCAACTCTATGAGCTACAAAGTAAACAGCTTATACTCTGCTATCAAAACCTTGGGGCAGATTTTTACATACGATACAAATAAGCGAAGTAGGTTTCAAATTAGCTACCACCTTTGTCTAATAGGTTTCCAGCTCCAGCTCTCTGCTTTCAGACACCACATCTCTCGTTCTAGTTTGATAGCAACTAAACCTGATAATGTTATGCAACGAAATACTTGTTCAACAGTTCATATCTTTCTCTCAAAGAGGATATCGTTCGTGGCAAACCCAGCCATTTTCCTTCTTGACCTTTTTTACCTTCTCTACTACGTATAGTGTAGTAACTAGGGGAAGATTACATTCCACCCAAGAATTCGATACCGAGATTTCACTGGAAATACATATATTGAGGCCCCTGAATCCAAAAAATCATTTTTTAGAAAAAGGTCCGTGTGTGTATCTGTGTGTCTGTGAACAGCATAACTCAAAAAACGAAAAGTCGGATAAATACCAAACTTGATATTTAGGTTTTCAGCATCTTTCAATAATGCGACGCAAAAGATTTTTAAGAAAATCCCCACCTTAGACTACCCTTTACATGGAACATCTTTCGAAAATGTTTATTTTCTCAAAAATGGTTATAACGATTTTGATTAAAATATCATACTGTGGCGTATTATTAATTTTATTGTCATTACCAGACGCACTGTTGTGCTATATTTTTGCTACCAGACGTAGCATTATTATGTCTCTTTAGTTATATTTCGGCTTATCGGTCTTTACTTTCGGTGCATCACGTCAAAAGGAAAGATCTGTTTGAAACTGTCTGGTATGATGTCAACCGTGTCTGGTTTTGGCTAGACACAGTTGCTGGGGGGAAAAGTAACGTCACTCCAGTGGAAGTGGTCGTTGGAGTCAGACGTGTGTGTGGACGGTCTACGGTTTAGTGGCATATCCCTCCACCCTATTTCCTTTGTTCATTATGTAGAGTCGTGAAACGTTTTGTGAATAAATCCCAGGTATGTGAAGGTAATGTGTGTTATGTAATTTTTCAGTGTAATACAAAACCAACGCCTTCCCCTTTAATCCACACACCAAGGTCCCGGACATTTTGCTGCCAGCGAGTTGCGATCCCCCATGTGCGTGTTGGGGTGACCTGAATTAATAATTTTCTGATAACCCCAATCCCCCAACATGTAACATTTTGTTTAAGATATTTTCATGGCAAATGAAATGGATATCTTGAATTTTCTGGGAATGTCCGCAAAAGTCGTCTTGATTCTGAACGAATTTTGTATAACTGGTAAACTCTAAGAGAGAGACAAAATGTTACTAAGCGAAATTTATGTAGAAATGTAGAAATTAAAACACATAATTTATGTCATATGCATCTTTTTATCCAGTGAACCATTTCTAAGATATTCCTTGTTATTTGTTTGAATTTTCCAATACTTATACTTTTCCTCACATGGGAATTCGTTATTGGTGAGTGTAACCTTTTCTGGATCAGTTTCGCATTACTCCTTCATTTATCCCTCTAAAATCACTTTATTTAGTCTGACCATTTCATACGCACACAAGCCGTTACTTATTCAAGGGTATAACCAACTTTGTTTTACTTAAAAACATCCTTTGCCATTGCATTAGTCGAATTTGGGTGCCATTTTATATTCAGTTACTGCATTAAAATTAGATTAGTAAAGGTTTAAATTCGTATCGTGCTTTGGACTTGGGTATTGTTTTTGGGCATGTTTATTAAAGGTAACAGATGATATTGCAATATAGAGTCGAAACCGGTTATAACGACGTCGAAGGGACCGATGGTTTACGGTCGTTATAGCCGATAGTCCCACCAAGGTGTTTGCTTTGTTTGTTTGTTTTTTTTGTTTATGCAAAACATTTTGTATCTGTAAATTTTACGCTGCCATAGAGTTAAAACTCCAAAAAGTAGTAGAAATACTCTACACTTACATTATTTACAATACAGCATGTGTGGAGACGGACTAAGAGAAATTTTTATTATGTTTATGAAGTATACACAGCAATAACATGCCAGCCAAGTGTAAAAACCTATAATAAGTGAGGAAAGAAGTAGCAACAATGCAAATTGTTGAATAATGTCGAACACGGTCTTGGATAATGAGTAGATAAAATGATGAGATGTTTGAAACTCACTGTAAATACTGAATGGTGTGATAGCATGAATAACACAACTTCGTTCCAGTTATATCATAGCGAGCTCGGAACGTTGTACCAAGATGAAGAACAATTGAAGTTGGGATTTCCCAACAGACGCGCATTCATTGGCTTTTGCTTGAAGAATAGGTCCACTGATCGGCAGATTATTTGATCTTTGCTGCTTAAACCATGTAAGTAAAGCTTTTTCAATATCTCTGTGCTCAGATGATCTCGCCCGCTGGATTTTTAAAGAACTGTATTCGAAAAGAGACTGTATTTTCTCTCTGCCCTTCCAAATTGCAGAAATCGTTGAGTGAGAGACATTCAATTCTTTCGCAATGCTGACGGTGTTTCCCAATCTTATAATCGGCATCTTATGTGCGACTTTTCTTCAATATTAAGTACTTTCCATTTTTTCGACACCTTTAAATCGATGGTTGCAATGACTGTTTAACACACATACCGATTTGAAATCTTCAATCTACAGAAAACAAGGTTTTGGAAATAACCCCAAATACGAACAAGCAAAAGTGAATGTTGGACATTATAGCCGATATACGAGGGCGTATTATTGAGTTAGTAACTTTTTAAACAAAATAACAAATTTTTCCAAAAATTCAATTTTATTTCTCAACATAGTTTCATTTCAATACTCGTTGTTCAAGGTTTCTCAATTATTTAACCCTTCCAAGAAATATGAATTTTTGAAGTCCGCAAAATATAAGGTTGCTTTTTCACATGATGTGGACCTGAATTTCTCTCCAGCGAGCCCAATTTATGAGGTTTGCGAAGAGGAAGAAGTCGCTCGGAGCTAAATCTAGAGAATACAGCAGGTGAGGTAGCAGTTCTTAGCCCAATTTCACAAATTTTGCGATGGCAATGACCGATTTGTGCGCGGGTGCATTATCCTGGTGAAAGAGAATCTTTTTCTTCACCAAATGGGGTCGTTTCTTTAACAACTCCTTGTGAAACTGATCCACCATTGCGACATAATATCAACCTGTGATCGTTTTACCCTTTTCCAGATGAATGTCTATCACCCCTTGTGAACCCCAAAAGACAGCTACCACGATTTTTCCTGCTGACGGAATAGTCTTCGCTTTCTTTGGAGCAGTTCGCCGAAGGAAATTCACTGCTTTGATTATTGTTTGGTTTCAGGTTGACAGTAATGGATGTAAGTTTCATCCACCGCGATATAACGCCGCAAAACTCATTTGGGTTGCACTGGAACATGTTCAAACATCCCTGTGAAATAGTCACACGGTTCTGCTTGTTCTCAACTGTGAGCAGTCGTGGCACCCATCTTGCTGACAGCTTTCTTTTAACCAAAAATTCGTGCAGAACGTTATACACCCGTTCACTCGAGATGTTTACGGCCTTGGCTATCTCGCGGAGTTTTACTCAACGGTCTTCCAACACACTATCATGAACTTTGTCCCTACCATTCCTTCTGTTGTGACCTCAACCGACCGTCCTGTGCGCACGGCATCTCTTGTGCCCGAACGGCCACATCGAAATTCTGTGAACCACTTGTGAACCACACCATGTGATGGAGCAGAGTCCCCATAATACTTGTTCAGCTTTCCTTCCGTTTCCTTCACTTACCACGCAAAAAGTAGTGCTTTATCAGAGCACGAAATTCACTTTTCTGCATTTTGTACGAAGCAACCAACAATGTTCTAAGAAACAAATGACAACGAATTTCTGGGATTATACCCAGAATAGAACTTATCAATTCGCCCTCGTATTTCTCCGAAACTATAATACAAATACGTCGTTTTATACGATTAGTCGCAGTAAGTGATGTCGTACTAAACGATTTTTAAATATAACATTTACATAGGATTTAGACAGGACCGTTATATATCGCTGTTATAGCTAATACGCCGTTAAAAGTGATGTCGCTATAAACGGTATCACCTATGCATATATCTCTATATCTGTGATTGCGTTCTTGTGCAGGTATATGTTTCGTGTATGTGTGTTTATGAAATCCCAATATGATGTGGTGCAATAGGATACAGAGATAAATGTGTAAAAGAGAAATGACTATTAAATATAAATCTTAAAATATTCACTTTCCCCTTAAAGCTTTTAATAGTATTTACTTATTTACTGAGAATTGTAGATCTTTACTTCAAAATTTAACTACGATCTAGAAAAAATTGATGTCCATATATTCTAAACAATGTGTTTCCTGTTTTGCTTTACGCATCCGAAACCTGGATTCCAACAAATGACGACTAACTGTATTCAGGCAGCAGAAATAGCATCTCTTAGATCTGTGGCAGGCTGTCAGATAAACGACAAGAGTAATAATGAAGATATCAGTACAGCGTTGCGTGGTTTTTCGATAAATGAAAGTATATCTGAATACAGAAAACAATAGAGAGAACGCTTAGACAGACGACCTGAAAGCAACATAGACAAGTCCTACATTATTTAGCCAGAGGCAAAAGAAGTCTAGGGTATCCAAAATCGAAATGTTTTGAGGCCGGAACGGGCGTGAATGCCTAAACCTGAAAGAAGACTTCAAAATTCTATTCGGTGTCACCGAATTTTAATTTGTTATTGCATAATAAGCAGCTTGCTTTTTGTTCCCTTAAGAACTGTACCTTTACCCTCTGATGTTTTAATGCTGTCTTCGGAACCTCCCATCAATGTTTTGGGAGAGAAGTTGATCTATTAGGAATTAATTCCTTTTTCCTTCATGACCATCGGAGCGGACTCGGATTATTCCATTGAGGATATTGATCGATATCCTCACAAAAGGGCGCCCCCGGGAGGGAAAGGGAGTTGAGAGGAAACACCGGGCGGCCGGAACCAGGAGTGGCGGCACAGCAATGACAGAGTTCCTACCGTTTCCAGATTAACACGCCCCTATAGTCAGACAGGCAGACCGGGGACCCCCGCTTCATACAGAAGGTCCAACACCCCGCAATGAAGGGGCGTTCCGTTTACCCCAGCAACCAAAGGAAAGTCGAGGGACGGAGAAAGTTCTACAGAGCATCTTTTTTCCCTGTAACGCCGCACGGATACACCATCGCCCACACTTCGAACCCTGAAACAGACCTGACGGGGTGAAGAAAAAACAATTCTGATGTGTTACACACATCACTTTCTCTACTCTTGTACAAAATATACGCTTATTCTCCATAAGCTTCATGTTAATCGAGATGTTAATCTTATTGCTAATTTTCTAGAGATGCAATGGGAATTGGTAAGCTTTAAGCTATAGTCAAATATTTTAAGAGCTGATTACTATGTGGAGTGTCACATTCTCCTTTGCATTACCAGGACAAAAAAATGAATAACGAATTCCCATTTGAAAAAAAGTATAAGTATTGGAAAATTTAAGGGAATAGTAAGCAATATCTCGAAAATGGTTCACTCAACAAAGACTGTATATGACATAAATTGTGTATTTTAACGCGATCTACGTTTTTTGTGTAGTAAAATTTTGTCTATCTCTTATGGTTTACCAGTTATGCAAACGTCTTTCACAATGAAGAATTCTTTTGTCGACATTCCCAGAAAATTCGAGATATACTTTTATTTGTCTTGAAAGTATCTTAAATATATGATATTTTAATCAAAATCGTTAGAGCCATTTTTGAAAAAATTAAAATTTTCGAAAAATGTTCCATGTAAAGGGTAATCTGTGGCGGGGGGATTTTCTTGAAAACCTTCGTGTCCCATCTCTGGAAGATACTGAACCTAAATACCAAGTTTGGTGTATATCCGACTGTTCGTTTCTGAGTTATGCTGTTCACAGACAGACACATAGACACACACGGACAGGTTTCCAAAAATACTTTTTTTGGATTCAGGAGGCCTCAAAACATATATTTCCTGTGAAATCTCGGTATCGAATTTTTGGGTGGAATGCAATATTTCCTACTTACTATACGTAGTAGAGAAAGTAAAAATGGGCCAGAGTAGGCGGTCACCGGGAATCGAACCCGGGATCTCCCTAATGTGAGTTGTACCGTTACCAAGGCGCCACCTCGCTAGGTGAATTAGTACTTAATAGAGTTTCAAACTATTGCTGCTTGTCTGAATGTAGATGGATTCAAAAGAGATTCGTGTAGTGGCTGATGACAAACTATATTTTCCTGGTACTCCTGACACCTTGAATGTCTGTTATGGAGTGCACCTATAATGGATGGATGTCAGGGTGTAAGAATGGAAGAGAAAATTGAGAGACAGATTTTTTATTTTGTCTCCTGCTTACCTATAGGACTAGGACTACGGAGGGGGACTGAAGCCCCTATAGAGGTGCCCCCGGGAGGGAGGGGTGAGACGAGAGGATCCAGAGGGAGGCCAGACCAGGAGGTGCGACAGGGCGGAGGGCAAGGTCCCTACATTTTGCAGATTGAAGCTATCCGGATGGTACTGTTCCAACCGGCTCCTCTCCCACTGCGGGCTTGCACATCCCCTGGGGGGCCCGGGACGTGGACACCGTCCTCATTCCGGGAAACATTTTTTTGGCTCTAATTTAAATTCATTTATATTTTATTTGAAATTAATTGTTATTGCTTTTATATATATTTGAATTCGAGGAACTATACCGCATTATCGGTATGATAAGTTAATATATTTAAAGTTTACATAGACGTCCTTTTCCCCTGACCTGCCGAGACTCCCGCCGACACTTACAACCCTGAAACAGCGAAGCAGATGAAAGATGAAGTAAAATGAGAATTTAGGTGAAATTGAGGGACAGGGAATACCGGCCAGCATTCGGCTAGCGGCCCGGAGAAACTCAAGTAAAAACCCATAGGTCTGGAAGGCCGGCCTTGGGAATCGAACTTTCGACCTCCCCAATCGGGCCACAGACGTTACCGCCTGAGCCATCCCGCTCGGTTACTTGTAGTAAGTAGAGGAAGTATTGCATTCCACCCAAATATTTGATATACGTGTTTTGAGGTACCCTGAATCCAAAAAATTAGCCTATTTCTAAAGGTGCCTGTTTATGTGAACAGCATGACTTAAAAACCAAATGCCGAAAAAAACACCGAACTTTGTATTTAAGTTAAGGATCTCTCAGGGATGTGACAACGATTTTCAAGAAAATTTCCTTACTTTTAAACTACCATTTATGTGGAAAAATGTCTTTATTTTTGATTTTCTCAAAAGTGCGTGCAACTATTTTTCTTATAGTACTATTTCCTTAACATATTTATGCGAAAAATCGAATACATATCTTGAATTTTCTGAGAATAGCCTATGAAGTCCTCTCCATCCTGGAAGACTTTTCTTTAGTTGATAAACCGTAAGAGATAGACAAAATCGTACTACAGAAAAAAATGCACAACTCGTTAAATCAAAAATTTATCTCGAATATTGTTTTTGTGCTTTAAGCATTTCCAAGATATTCGTTGTTATTGGTTTGACTTTTCAAATAGTTTTCTCAAGTGTAAAAATCAATTCTTTTTCTTCCTGTGTTCATGTTAAGAGAACGAATTGCAAAGCCATTACTTAGCAACGTGCCTTGTAAAGATGTTAGTCTGCTTTAGCTTACTGCATTCTTCTTATACCTACAAGAAATGTGTGATGAAGGTTTATTACAAAGAAATAAATAGAAAAGTAAAACTTTGTAAGAATGGTTTGTAGAAGAATAAGTAGAGATAGTCGTGTGAATGCAATATATTAGATTTTTACTTTCTCTATCACATGCATAGTAGTTAGACAAAGTATTGCATCTTCTTCCTGCGTTTATTCTCTCCAGTATTAGGGCTTACACCCTCAGGACTTACAAGCGTGTGCCTGGGGTCAGATGACTGTCGAGGAGCACAGACCACTATGGATCAGTGAGAACAGCCCAAACCCTGGTATGACAGTGAGGAATGAGATGACAGTGAGATGAATAAAAGGAAAGGTGATGATGGAGCCATTGGTGCATGAATGGTGAGGGAAACCAGAGAATCCGGAGAAAGCACGCCCAGACGCCACTTTGTCCACCACAAGTTACACAAATGGTTCCCTGGTATTGAACCCGGGTCACCTTGATTGGAGGCGAGCGGTCTCACCACTCGGCCACAGGAAAATATTGCATTCAAACCAAAAAGGCGATACCAAGATTTCACTGTAAAGACATCTTTTGAGCCCTCCTGGATGCAAAAAGCAGTTTAAGAAATCAGTACGTCTGTCCGTGTGTCTGTGAACAGCATAACTCTAAAACGAAAATTCGGATAAATACCAAACCTGGTATTTAAATTCAGAATTTTCCAAGGATTCGACACGAAGATTTTCAAGAAAATCTCCACAGCTCCAACTTCCCTTTACACGGAAAATTTTTCGAAGCATTTTATTTTCTCAAAACGGATATAACGATTTTTATTAAACTACCACATATTTCAGATACTTACATGACAAATAAAAATGATATCTTCAATTTTCTGGGAATATACTTTGAAATTCACTTCATTCGGAAGGAATTTTGTATAATCTTGTACAGGATGATTTATGTAGAACTGACACATTTATTTCTTTAATGGTTTCAAATCGATTTATGCTAGCGACAACTTATTATACCTGAAATGTAGAGGAATTTTGGGAGATTATTTACTTCTATAGCAAATGTTGAAAATGTTCTCCAACCTTCATAAGGCACAACTCAACACGTCATTCCACGTTACTGGCCACTTGTTGGATGACTTTGTTGTCAATAGCTTGAATCTCCTGTGTAATGTTGCGCTTCAGATCGTCCAGTGTCTGGGGATGTGTGACATAAACTCTGTCTTTTAAGTAAACCCATAGAAAGAAGTCCGGCGATGTCAAATCCGGAGAGCTCGGTGGCCACAGGTTCTTAAAATTATCCGGTCGTCAAAGAAACTTGCAATTAGTGCCATGGGTTCATTTAATGTATGGCGTGTAGCGCCGTCCTGCTGAAAATATCCTTGACTCAGCTCTACATCGTCTAGTTGCTCAGCAAACTCCATGAAAATCCGTCGGTACTCTGCAGAGTTCACATTGTTAAAAAAAACAAACATTGGTCCCACTATTCTCTGTGCGGATATCGCGCATCAAACTCTGATTTTAACCGGTTGCATAGGTACATAGCTGAATAAATGGAACCATGCTTCATCTGTGAACCATGTGATGGACAATATAGCAGGATTTTGTACAATAAACGCCTGAAACTAACGACAATAATTCAGTCGTCTAACCTTATCTGGTTCCCGTAACTGATGGACAACCGTAATCCTATACGGCTTTAGGCCTGCACGTTTCACAGCTCTATGATACATTGAGTAGCTGTACCCTGTCTCTGCAACAAACGTCTTAATGATTTTTTGGGTGACTGATCCAGTCGTGCTCTTACGTCAACAACCACCGTGGGAAGCCTAGATGAGCGAGTTTTGCCTTTTTCACTCATCACATATCCAGTTGTTTCCTATTTGTTTACCAGTCCCAGTACTGTGTTTCCTTGGGGAGAATTCAGAACACCAAATTCTCTCTGGTATGCCCTTTGAGTAGCTGTATTTGAATTCGTAATCCAGTATTGATTACAAGGAAGAGTTCTTCATTTAATGTGTACTCCATTTTCACGTTGATTAGAACAAAATCTCAAAAACAGTTGCCGGCAATAAAACTAACAATTATGAATTAAACATGAACATCTGCGCATCTAGTGACAGGCAATCGAAGCTCCAGCTCCAGAAGCTCCTTTTGCTTAATTTGGTGC
Source organism: Deroplatys truncata (assembly GCA_030765065.1). NCBI lineage: Eukaryota > Metazoa > Arthropoda > Insecta > Mantodea > Mantidae > Deroplatys > Deroplatys truncata. Next base: position 36,810,528 of record CM060987.1, on the reverse strand, counting down.
TAAAATTGGGGCATTGAGTGAATTTCGAACAGAGTAATTAAAGAAATAAATGTGTCAGTACTTCATAAATCATCCTGTATGATTCATAAACGTTAAGCGATAGACGAAAACGGTCGCGGGCTCAAACTGGCGGAGAGCGATACAGAGATGTTTTCGGGCGTAAAACTCCTTAACATGGCTTCCTTCGGAAGGGAAATAAAGCTGGTGGTCCCGTATCGTAGATTTACTACACGTAAAAAAACCTCAAGCTAGATAAAGAGGTCTCTGAGCGGAATTACCGATCTTTCACGCCCAATATAGAATGGGACTCTAAGAACTATTTTAAAGAGTGTCCTGAATAAAATTCAATTTTTTTATAGAAAACGAACTGTGCAAGGAATGTAGATCTCTTTAAAACACAGAATTTACTGAAAATAAATCTTTCGTTTCACAAGCCATAGCCGAGATATCCATTATTAATTATTCAATACTTTATCATTCTTTTCAAACGCTGTGTTTTTTCAGTTGTTTCTCGCGATTGCGAGAGGCCAGCATTTAGCATCCAGTTCTTAAACATTTGACTATCCAATGTGTGATGTAGCTATTTCTGCAAAGGTTTATCTCGATTATAATGAAGTAGATAGAAAAATATAGTTTGGAAATAATAGTTTGCATACCCACTAATAAAAGATATAGGGGCTAGAGAAAGTTATATGAATGTAACATAGAATTTTTATCATGAGTCTCACTCTAACCTTCTCGATTCGATTCCATTGAGTGCCTGGCTTTGCTCTGAGAGAGACAGACTTGCCCTTGTTCTTATTTGTCTCAGAAGAACTCGACTTTGAACATAGTTCTAATCCTACGCCAGAGAGAAGAGATGCCTTCTTTTTCTTAGATACCAGACCATTAGAGTAGAAGTGTAGTGTGCCACGCTCGAGGCTAGGAGAGACACGACACAATAATTGGTGGTGTGAGGTAAAGTCGTTAGACCATGATAGATCCTTGTTATTCCTGCTTTTGTATTGTATCTTGTCATCTCCTGTGATTCTGCTGTCTGTAATAGATCTCAAACAACATTTCTGGTACAGTTCGAACTGGATTAGACTTTGAGTGTCAGAATAGCGAAATTATACACACAATAATTACAAACGCGTTTTGGAATAACGTATCTAGAGGGTCAGAGTTCGAGTGTTTTTGAGTTGGCCAGGGGGACTTTTTCAAAGTCTTTTCTTGTTCTGGGAAGACGGATATTATATTGCTCTGAGCTCTGTGGACATTGTGCTATTTTAATGTTAATTTCATACATTTATGGCCTATGTACTGGCCTCGGCAATACATGTGGCACATAACTTTTAATTTTTGTGACGTACAGCAGCAATGCACATGCCCCGTACGAAAATGCAATAAAATACCTAAAATGTAGACGCTATTTACAGGATGGACCATTTAAGTTGAGATTGTACTATCTTTAAAACTAAGCATCGTAGAAATAAGTATTTTCATAAAAGTTGTTTGATAATATGGAGAGAAAGCAAATGTCATTAGTCGTGTTTTGTTTTGAGGACGTTAAATTTAATTTTTTTAAATGGGAACCTACATTATGTATCTTGTTTTTTGATTCCTCATGAAAACCTAAACAAATTTTGTATAAAGCACCTTGCCATTGTTCTTACCAATATAAATAACAATACAAATTCTGAATGCTCTCAAATGACCATCCATGGATGGTCCAACCATTCATTGCACTCGTCGTACATAGCCATCCAGAGTTTTCGTTTTTATTTACATTGGTGTAAGAACAACTGTTTTATACAAATGTGGTTTAGTTTTTTATGAGTGATAAAACATAAAGATTGTACGTTCCCATTAAAAAAATTAAATTGACCATCACAACGTCCTCCAAATAGAACATTACTAATGGTATATACTTACCCCCATAATATTTAGCAACGTTTATGCAAGAAATTTCTTTCTACAACGCTTCGTTTTGGGTATATGTAGAGTTTCATCTTAAATGGTCCACCCCGTATAGTAGATGCCTAAAAATTCTTTTGTCATTTTAACCATCAAATTCTCTTTGCCGGGAACCATAAGACGTAACCTTTTCAGTATATTTAGATCTTGATATGAACAATCAACGTAAAATAAAATTTCGTTGAACTCAGTGTTACCGTCATGTGACATTTTGTTACATAAATGGATAAAGAAATGTACCTAGTAGGCATGATGTTCCGCTTCGCAAACAGATTAAGAAGTATATCAGACAGTGATATAAGTGTATTATTTGTATCCACCTCTTGCGACGTCGAAAGGAGCTTCTCGCGATATACCTCTTAAGTGAGAGACGGAGAACGTTCTCTTTCGACAATCTCCGCAGCTACATTATTGTCCACTGCGATGCACAGACTATTAGCACTCACTTTACATATATGTAAAATGTAGTGTTCTATAAGGGAATAAAACATTAACAGTCGTCATGTGCAGCCTAATAAATGCATTCCTTTGATACAGTCTTATGAGCACTGGGCATGCGCCCATTGTTTACATCTGGACTCACCGTGTCTCCTTTTTCATAACCAGACTACAGTACCAGGTAAACTAACCTCATAAAATGGTCTCACTGATCCGACCCTTAATTGTAACCATCCAGGAAGATACATGAAGTTAGTGCTGAAATCCAACGATACAAAAAAACTAAGCCCAGAATAAATCTAGTTTACACTCTTATTCCTTCAGTCAGTTATATATTTACTCAAGTTGTTACTTATCTGTATTATCTATGTCTTTTCATGACGGCAGTCTGGCCAAGTGCTTCCAGGAAGTGAACTAGATTCAAATTAAACAATTGTAAGTGGTTGTTTTACTAATTCGTTTTTTCATTGCAGCAATTGTTTCATTATTTTCATCGTCGCCAATACCACATCTGTTATTCATCGCAGCTTAAGAGGGTTTTAGTTCTGACTGTACATCAAATAAAGGATTTACCCTTTGAGCACGTCATCTTTAGATTGTAACGTTTCCAGCAGCCTGTTAATTTCGAACTGCGATTGCTGAATCTTCCAGATTTATCGTGGTGAATCAATCACCTTCGTGCAGATGAGACCATATTTTTAAGCAGTTTAAAGTAGTTTGGAGATCGGTTTTGGGATAGGTCATTTTCCTGGGCATTGTTTTGGTCTATCTTACTGAATTACAGAAGGTTGAGCTCCCCTTAAAGGTGAATGAAGCTCTATTTACAGTGCTATTAATTGAGAGAGATGAGATCTCCGAGTGGTGCACAGTTTACTGAAGTCCTGGAAGGATCTCAGTGCACGCTTCTATTACTTACTGGTGGCTCGGATTGATATTGCGCAGTGGGTTAGATTAGCCTCCTCTCCGGTTGCAGCAGGGGCTTCTATTGCGATGTACTGGAAACTCGATTATGTTCAAAATAAGATCTGTTGAACTATACACACAAATCGATCCTCTTCAGTCCTTCTCGCACCCTACACAATAATTGTAGGTGCTGTAATTTCACTTGCTGCGCGAATTCTGTTTACGAGGTGATTTCTATCAGGTACTAATTCTTGGTACACAAATATATCATATAGCTCCAGAGAAAGTTATCCATGAGGGTAAGATCCTGGAATCTTGGGGGCACTGTTGCAACGAGCTATGCAGTTCAATCCATCACTGAAAAATGTCTTATATCCCTGATCCGTACTACCATGTATGCGATATGGCCATTTGTTGAAGTATCTAAAGGTTGTTCAACAAAGATAGAATAACTCGCAGCAATCACTTTCTCTTCGAATAATATGGTGGCATTTACTGTATACTTATATGGTATACCTGGAATAGTTAAATACTCTTAGATTGGCAGCTTGCGCCAGTAGGAAAGTAAGGGATCACGGGAGTTGCTGACTGGAAAAACCGTCTTATATACTGGGTCGTGCTAGCAACTCGTCCTCTTTAGTAATGTTAGTCATTGGAGCACACGTCCTCTCCGGAACAATAGGTAATCTCATGCATCACCTTTGAGCTTTATTTTATATAATAAATTTAGTATTTGGCTTGAAATGTGTTGATCCGTTAGTAACACAGATTCTTCCCGTTTAGTTCTGCTAGTAGAAATCCTCTAAATTTGTGGATGTGTTTTATGTAGTTAGATACATTCTGAAATGTTATAGGCTTCGCTCCCCATGTCATACAATGTATGTTCAAATTGATAAAGTTTTCTCGGTTCTCTAGGCTCTACCCTCTGGTTTTCTTAGGTGTGCGAGAATTTGGTGGAGGTGTCGGGTAAATATTGCTTGGAAAAATGTATACGTGTGCGACAATATGGGGACCAATGGTTTGACGCATGGAGTCAAATTTGTGTGCCGTCTATCTGGAAATCTTTGGCTATATATTACTCGTGCTTACGTTGACACTCTCTAAGCACAAACACAAATATCAACAAATTGTTTCGTTATCTCCTTGATAACACGAGTGAAGCACTGCTGATTTTCTCCGTACACCTTGCAGGTATACCAAGAACTATACGAGATGTAAACTTTATTAAAACTATAATTAAAGCGAATACATGAAGCAAACCAATTTATATGAAGCAAACTAAGTACCCTTATTTGTTTGATCAGTAGAAATTACTGATCTTCCTTTATTATCACAACAACGGAGCGTGACACACGTACTATCCATATGAGTGCACTAGGAGGGCGCCATTGTTTTTTGTTGACATGCCTGTACGGGCTCGGGCTTAGACCTAGTTCGGATTCGGAATTAATTTGAAAAATGTTTGTCTGGTTCGGTCTTGAAAGTAAAGGCGAAAAAATTAAGTTATCACATTTAACATATTACGCATTTTATTTGTCATGTAAATATTTTAAGCACATAGTAAGTTAATCAAAATCATAAGTGTAATTTTAGAGAAAATATGAAATAACAAATTTTGTTCCAAGTAAACAGAAAATAAAGAAAGAAGAATAATTGCTTGCATTTTTGTTTAGATGACTGGAATAGCACGATATCGCAACATGCATATATACATTGCAGTAATAATATTAGTAATAAATGAATGCTGGTTTCGCCACTTTAGGATAACTACAAACGCACGGCAGCTACAAACTCCGCCTCCCTCCGACCATCTACATCCAGGACATCCTTGGCAGAATGCCGCATTAGGGGTGGCACGAAGATTTTCAAGAAAATCTCCTACACCAAACTGCGCTTTAGATGCAAGTTTTCGTTACTTTTTGATTTTCTTAAAAATGGCTCTAATGATTGATATTAAAGCAGCGTATATTTAACACATTTTCATGAGAAATAAAATTTATAACTTGAATGTTTTGCAAATATGCTGTTGAAGTCCACTTTATTCTGAATGACTTTTGTATGATTGGTAAATCATAATTGATAGAAAAAGTCTTACTACACAGAAATTTAGACCTCTTTAAGGCACACAACTTATTTCTAATTACATTATAGACGTTAAATATTTCCGAGTTATTCTCTGTTATTTTTAGAATTTATAAATATACCTATATACGTTTTACTTTCTTTACTACGTCCTAGAGGGAGTATTGCATTCCCCCATAAATGCAATGTCCAGATTTCATCGTAAATATATATTCCCGGGGCTCTGAATTAAATATCTGATGTATTACACTCACATGGCTTTCTCTACTCTTGTACAAACTAGTTTTACAAACGCTTATTCTCCATATGCTTCATGTTAATCGAGATGTTAATCTTATTGCTAATTTTCTTGTAGGTGCAAGGGGAATTGCTAGGCTTTAAGCGATAGTCAAGTATTTTAAGAGCTGGTTGCTATGTGGCGCATTCCATTCTCTTTGTATGTCCAGTACATAAAAGAAATGAATAACGAATTCCCATTCTAAGAAAAAGTATAAGTATTGGAAAATTTCAGGGAATAACAACCAATATCTCGAAAATGGTTCACTCAACAACAACAACAAAATGTATATGACATAAAATGTATATTTTAACGCGATCTACATTTTTGTGTGGTAAAGTTTTGTCTATCTCTTATGGTTTACCAGTTATGCAAAAGTCGTTCACAATGAAGAATACTTTTGGAGCCATTCCGAGAAAATTCGAGATATACATTTTATTTGTCATGAAAATATCTTAATCATATGATATTTTAATCCAAATCGTTATAGCCACTTTTGAGAAAATTAAAACTTTCGAAAAATGTTCCATGTAAAGGGTAATCTGGGGTTGGGGCATTTTCTTGAAAACCTTCGTGTCGCATCTCTGGAAGATACTGAACCTAAATACCTAGTTTGGTGTTTATCCGACTGTTCGTTTCTGAGTTATGCTGTCTACACGCAGACAGACACACACACACACAGACATGTTTCCAAAAATAGTTTTTTTTTGGATTCAGGAGGCCTCAAAATATGTATTTCCGGTGAAATCTCGGTATCGAATTTTTGGGTGGAATGCAATACTTCCACTACTTACTATACGTAGTAGAGAAAGTAAAAATGAAATATTTTTACAAAAAGTGTGTGTTTGTGAACCGGAAAGCGAAATCTCAAAAAAAATACCAAATTTGATGTTTATATTTAGCATCTTTAGTATCGAACTTTTGGGTGAAATGCAGTACCTTCTCTACCTACTAGGTGTACTGACGTAGGTAATACGTGGCCCTTAATGGAACGCAACTGTTTATGTTGGCACTAACCCCATTTTCTGACAGCGTGACCTCCTCTGTATTCCCAAGCATAATTGTAGCCACTGGACTGACAGGGTACTTTACCTTCCCCAAAATATGGCGAAGAGTAAGATAACAACTTGAACCTTGTATTTTCATGCTGCACTACTGATTTCGTTCAATAGAGGCAATAACTTTAATCTTTGTCTCCATGTTGCTGATGAGAGTTTCGTATAAATGTTGTAGCTGTTGTCCAGTTTAACAGATAATACTTATTTACCCCTTCCTCTAGAAGACCGAATTATACTTTATTGTTTTAGCTTTTCCTTGTTTACCAATCGTAATGAAACACTTTAATAGAGGCGGTATCTGAACCACCCCTTCATTTCACATCGATGACATCGTTCATTGGTTCGTTTTTATGCCCCTGAATTGTTTTTCAGGCAGTCACATAAGGAATTGATAGCGGCTGGGGAATCAAAGGTTGGTTACCTGAAGGTGGAAAACTTAAAAGAGGGAAAAACACTATGAAATAGAGTATTATTTATGGTCGCTCTTAAACTACTATTGTTCTTAGCGTCACATTCTATATTGGGGGTCAAACACCGGAAATTTTATTCAGAGATCCCTTTATCAGGTTTGAAGTTCTTTTACGTGCTGTAAATCTACGACAGGGACCACCGGCTTCACCTCCCTTCCGAAGGAAGCCATGCCACGCATCGCTGGGTTTGTAGCCGTGACCTTGTGAACTAGTGGCTACCATAACTACTACACCACGGAGGACGACAAAAGGAGGGGAAAACCTTATTAAATAAATAAAGTTTTATTTATAAACGCTGTTTATTTACTGTGGTTCTTAGTGTCCCATTCTATATTCGGCATGAAAGACCGGAAATTTTGCTCAGAGGCCTTTTTATCAGGCTTGAGGTTCTTTTACATGTCGTAAATCACGACACGAGACCACCGGCTTTACTTACCTTCCGAAGGAAGCCATGTTAAGTATTTTTACAAAATCCATTGCCCTTCACTGGGTTTGAACCCACGACCTCGGGAACCAGAATCTAACATGGTACCCCTAGACTACGGAGGACGACAGGAAAGAAAATAAAGAAAACACTATGCTATCTAGGTGAATGGGCATTTTTATGGACGTTAGTGTCCGTAGTAGAGAAAGTAAAAATATGATGTGTTACATACACATGAATTTCTCTACCCTCCTAGCGCTTATTATTGAGTATACAAGTTAATCTTAAAAACTTTTATTGCCCTATCTAGTTCATTCTAATCCAGATAAACCTTTCCAAAAATAACTGCATTACACATTTCGTTAGAAAGGGAACAGGATGGTAAAATATTTTAGAACTGGACGCTGTACGCAGCCTTAAAAATACCATCCTCTGTCCATGCAGCCGCCAGAAACAGCTGAAAATCAACTGGACTTGAGTGACAAAGTATGAATAATTCGAACCATTAATAATGGATATCTCGGAAATGGCTGATACCACAAAAAAGCTATTGGAAATAAATTGTGTGTTTTAGAAAGATCTACATTTTTTGTTCAGTACGCTTTCATCTATGGTTTAACGTTTACCAGATATACAAAACTCCTTCGGAATGAAGAGGACTTCACAGGCTATTCCCAAAAACTTCAAGATGTGCATTTTATTTTTTATGTAAATGTTTTTAATATGTGATATTTTAATCAAAATCATTAGGCATTCTTTAGAAAATTAAAAATCTGATGTGTTACACTCACATGACTTCCTCTACTCTTGTACAAACTATTTTTACAAACCCTTATTCTCCGTCTACTTCATGTTAATCGAGATGTTAATCTTATTGCTAATTTTGTTGTAGGTGCAAGGGGAATAAGGTAGACTTTAAGCGACAGTCAAATATTTTAAGAGCTGGTTGCTATGTGGAGTATTCCATTCTCTTTGTATGTTCAGGACATAAAAATGAATAACGAATTCCCATTTGAGAAAAAGTATAAGTATTGGAAAATTTAAGGGAATAACAAGCAATATCTCGAAAGTTGTTCACTCAACAAAAAAATGTATATGACATAAATTGTGTATTTTGACGTGATCTACATTTTTTGTGTAGTAAACGTTTGTCTATATCTTATGGTTTACCAGTTATGCAAAAGTCATTCACAATGAAGAATACTTTTGAAGACATTCCCAGAAAATTCGAGACATACATTTCATTTGTCATGAAAATATCTTAAACATATGATATTTTAATCAAAATCGTTAGAGCCATTTTTGAGAAAATTTAAATTTTCGAAATATGTTCCTTGTAAAGGGTATTCTGGCGTGAGGGATTTTCTTGAAAACCTTCGTGTCGTATCTCTGGAAGATACTGAACCTAAATACCAAGTTTGGTGTTTATCCGACTGTTCGTTTGAGTTATGCTGTTCACAGACACACACACGTACATGTTTACAAAAATGCCTTTTTTGGATTCAGGGGGTCTCAAAACATATATTTCCGGTGAAATCTCGGTATCGAATTTTTGGGTTGAATGCAATACTTCCCCTACTTACTATACGTAGTAGAGAAAGTAAAAAGAATCGAAAAATGTTCCATGTAAAGAGTAGTTGGAGGTGGGGGATTTTCTTGAAAATCTTCGTGTCATATCTTTGGAAGATACAAAACTGAAATATCAAGCTTGGTATTTCCTTACTTTTCGTTTTTGAGGTATACTGTTCACAGAGAGACATAAACGGAGCTTTCTCTAAAAACTATTTTCTTTTCTTTTTTGTATTCAGGGAGCCTCAAAATACATTTCCTGTGAAATCTCGACATAAAATGTTTGGGTAGAATATAATATTTCCCCTACTTTCTGTACATAGTAGGCGAATTTCTACATTCTTGGGACTATAAGCGTTAAAGCACGTCCTTTTTACTTGAGAGCGTATACGCATAAGCAGAGGCAATACGATTCCCAGAGAGATCTGTCCACATTCGACGTTCAGCTCCATCGCCCGGAGAAAGCAACTTGATTGATTACGAGGCAAAGAAAAGCGACTAGGGACGAGATTAATCTCTTGGAAATCTTGAGGCTCAGTTTGCTGACGAGAAGCAGTTGGCGAGAACTTTTACCTGTTTGTCTAACCCGCGTTCTGGCCCATCATTGTCACGGATACGTACAATTGCGAACTGGTGTGTTAAAGAAAGAGGATTCTTTCCTTCTCTACCCTCTACCTTATTCTTTCCTTCTCTCTCTCACGCTCTCGGGTGCACTTTTTTTGTTTCCCTCTCTCTTTCTTTTCCCTCTATGGCCGCTTCTGTCTCGCTTGCCCTCTCTCTCTCCCTCGCGGTATTATCGATTACTCGCAGCCTCCTGCAGCCAGCTCCTGGGCTGTCCTCTGCAACTTACACGATATGCCCGCGGCTCTATGCATTTTCTTTCCTTCCTCCGTTCTTCGCTTCTTCATTCCAGTGTTTCTCCCCTTATTTTCCTCGTTTTATGATCTGCACCTACATACCTTTGGACCTCATCGCTTTTTCCCTGCGTTGAAAAAGCATTTCTTTCACAACTATCTAGGGTTACCTTGTTTAGCTTTAAAGCACAATTCTCTGCAAATGATGGTACCAATCTTCCCTTTTTGCTTTGTCTACCACATACATAGTAGGTAGAGAAGGTATTGTATTCCACTCAAAAATTCAATATCGAGGTTTCACTGGGAATACTCCCTGAATCCAAACAAAGCATTTTTAGAAAAATGTAAAATGAAAAGTTGGACGAATACCAAACTTGACATTAAGTTCAGCATCTTCCAAAGATGCGACACGAAGATTTTCAAGAAAATCCCCCACACCAAACTATGCTTTTGATGGAACATTTTTCGAAATTTTTGAGTTTCCAAAAACTAGCTCTTAACGATTTTGATTATAATACCACATATGAAATATATTTACATGAAAAATATGTCTGTATTGAATTTTATTGGAATAGCCTCGAAAGTCCTCTTCATTCGGAAGGAATTCTGAATAATATTTTAAGCTGATAAACATTAAGCGATAGACGGAAACATACTACACAAAAAATCTAATGTGTTACACTCACATGACTTTCTCTACTCTTGTAAAAAGTATTTTTACAAATGCTTATTCTCCATATGCTTCATGTTAATCGAGATATCGAGATGTTAATCTTATTGCTAATTTTCTTGTAGATGCAAGGGGAATTGCTAGCCTTTAAGCGATAGTCAAATATTTTAAGAGCTGGTTGCTATGTGGAGTATTCCATTCTCTTTGCATTACCAGGACAAAAAAGAATAAATAACGAATTTGAGAAAAAGTATAAGTATTGGAAAATTTAGCAATATTTAAGCAATATCTCGAAAATGGCTCACTCAACAACAAAAATGTATATGACATAAATTGTGTATTTTAATGCGATCTACATTTTTTGTGCAGTAAAATTTTGTATATCTCTTATGGTTTACCAGTTATGCAAAAGTCGTTCACAATGAAGAATACTTTTGTAGACATTCCCAAAAAATTCGAGATATACATTTCATTTGTCATGAAAATATCTTAAACATGTTATATTTTAATAAAAATCGTTGGAGCCATTTTTGAGGAAATTAAAATTTTCGAAAAATGTTCCATGTAAAAGGTAATTTGGGATGGGGGTATTTTCTTGAAAACCTTCGTGTCGCATCTCTGGAAGATACTGAAGCTAAATACCAAGTTTAGTATTTATCCGACTGTTCATTTCTGAGTTATGCTGTTCACAGATACACAGACACACACAAACGGACATGCTTCCAAAAATGCTTTTTTTTGGATTCAGGGGGTCTCAAAACATGTATTTCCGGTGAAATGTCGGTATCGCATTTTTGGGTGGAATACAATACTTCCCCTACTTAGTATACGTAGTAGAGAGGTAAAAATGTAGATCTCTTTAATATACACAATTTATTTAAAATAAATTTCTTGTGACATAAGAATTTCCGAGGTAACCCTTATTAATGGCTCGAATTGTTCAACACTCTGTCATTCTTTAAAGTCCTGTCAACTTCCAGTTGTTTCTCGCGATTGCGTGGAAATAATATGGAATTTTAAGGCCAGCATATATATATATATATATATATATATATATATATATATATATGTGTGTGTGTGTGTGTGTGTGTGTGTTAAACTGAAGTAGATAGACAAATAAGCTTTCTTAGGAATAATTTGTTTACCAACTAATAAACAATAGAATGGAGAAAGTCGTGTGAATGTCGTACATCAGATTCGTTTTAAAGTGGCGTTTAGGTAAATCGTATTTAAAGTCCTATTTTATTAGTTTAATAGCCGTAATAAATATAACTCGAAGGCCACATGACCCTGAGTTCACACACTCATGAATCTGAATATACTGGAATAGATATTATGAACTCAAGTATCATTTTATTCCATGTAGTGAAATTTTAGGTTAATTCGCATTTTTGGTAAAGGATTTATAATCACACATTTATTTATTCAAACCAAGAATCCAAGAGAGTTTCTAATATTGAGTTTAAATCAATCCACTATAACGATTACTTCCATCTTCTAGGGCAGGTTTGTCTCTGGAGGGGATGCGAGGTTTAATACATTCCCCTGTTTGGTTCTTCGGTTTGCTTAAAGTCCAAGGAGCTTCTATTCCAGGTATCAGCACTGTGTCGCCGTAAAGTCCAACCACTCCCAACACCGAAGTTGGAGAAGAGAGGCGGAGTCTGACCTAAGTGTCACAAATGGCTTGGCTGCTCTAAGGTGCCATCTCAAGCATATCATTGTGTTAATCCTGGACGGGAATATTGAATGTTTTAAGAAGTTGTATTATAGTTCAAATGTTGGGGAGCCGAACTTGAAGTAGTTGCAACCGCACGTATGGTACCCGGTAGCCTTTGCTTGTATTTTTAAAAATATTAACTTTGTTATTTGACTGTTTCTTTAAGTATTAAATATTTATGTTTGCCTCGGCTGCGTCAGTATTTTCGTTAGAGACACGTTTCTCTTAGCAGGGTTGTGGTGTGACTAAGAATGTAGGCTTACACAGATTATAATTTTACTTCACTCCTTTTATTAATGCTTGATAACACTTCACTGATAGAGAGCTGTGAGATTCTTTTATTAATTATTTGCACTTTTTAACACGTAAACTATATTTCGTCTCGCAAGAATACGTATTGAATCTCTGGAGGACACTTTTTGCGTCTGGTTAGTAACGCTGTCTGAAGGCAACTGAACTCTAAATTTCTAAAATTTTCTCGTTTTCAGTTTCTGATTGGCTAATTCTACTCCAATAGAATACCTCTATTTAACTAAAGCTTTTTCTGGTTGTTGATTGGCTATTTTATAAACTGTCACTAAAATTTACATTATTGCTGCTCCAATAATGACTAGTAGCATTATTAAACATTCTTAAATTATTATTGCCTCAAGGTTACCTCATTGTTACCTCATTGTTAGCAACGTTTAACTTATTATTCTCACAGCTCGTACATTATTAAATTACGTAATACATGCACATAATATTATTACATTATACAATAATATAAACATATACAATGACTGTAATATACACTCCTTATATATTGTTACATACACATCAAGTTACATCAAGTGAGCACTTAAAACCCAAGTATCCATTGTGAGAGTAGGTACACTGAACTTAAGCTGGCGAGGTTGCTAAAATGTGCAGGAAAAACACTTTCCAAAAGAGCAGTATCAAACAAGAAGTTTATCCTCTGAGCATAATACTAGGGACATCGAGCCCTTAATATTATGCTTAGTATTACGGTTTGTCACTGGGCGGTAGCGAAGCGAGGCTCGCATTCGGGAGGTGCCGGAATCAATTACTTTAAAGCCACCCTGACCCTGAGCTTTTGTCGTGTTTCCAGGCTGGTAGGTAAGATAGCAGAACGCTACGGTATTATATACCCTTGAATGTTTTCCTCTCTCTCATTTCCTCACTGCTTCTTCATTGGCATTGGTACTCCGATCTGTACCTCTACCAGAATAGAGGTATATAGAAGGAATAATCTAATAGGGATGCTCTATCTAGAAGCGTTAGGTACCCCGCTGTGCATACTACCATCAGATTTGACCGCCTTTCGTATTCCCTCGCCTCATCGGAGGTTAAGTAGGCCTAAACCCTGTTTCTTATAACTTGGCCCTGTATCCTTTAACTGTCACCTGCACTATTTGAGAAAGTTGGCTTTTTACATTATTTATTAGCACCACGCTTTGGGCGTCAATTTGAGATAGTTTGTATTGAAGGAGTTGTATTATATTTCAACTGTTGGGGAGCCGAACTTGTAATAGTTGCAACCGCACGTATAGTAAACAGTTTCCGGCAGCCTTCGCCCCAAATGTATTTTCAGGTGTCCTTTGCCCCAAGTTTTTTACTGTTTCTTTAAATATTATATTTATGTTTGCCTTGGCTGCGTCAGTATTTGTTTAAGGGACATGAATATCTTGGCAGGGTTGTGATGCAACAAGAATGTAGGCTTACATAGGCTATAATTTTACTTCACTCCTTTTATTAATACTTGATACGATTTGAATAACACTTCACTGATATATAGAGAGAGCTGTGAGATGTTTTTATTAAATACTTGCACTTTTTAACATGTAAACTTATTCTTCGTCTCACACCAATACATATTAAATCTCTCGAGGACGCACAAGCAACACACCTAGCTATGAGCATTGTCTGCAGGCAAATGAATTGATTTCAACCGTCTAAACTTGTAAATTTCTGTATTTCAAGTCTCTGATTGGCTATTCCTAATCCAATAGAATACCTTCTTTTAAATAAAGCCTTTTCTGGTTGTTGATTGGCTATTTTTATAAACTGTCACTAAAATTACATTATTGATGCTCTAATAATCAGAAGTAGTATTTAAACTTTCTTACTCATTATTGCCTCAAGGTTACCTCATTGTTAGCAACTTTAAACCTATTTCTCACAGCTTCTACATTAATAACTGACGTAATACATTCACATAACATTATTGAACATTATTGCATATAAGCATATGCAATGACTGTTGCATACATTTTACAAATTATTACATACACATATTGCTTCAAGGCGGACTGTCATTGAATTTACTTATTATATAATTTGACTGATATCATTTAAGTGTTTAAAGTAATGCCTCATAGTTACTTCTCATTGACTCCTGTAGTGGAATTTGTTGTTGTGCGATGCAAACTATTTACTTCTTTAACATGAATTATTTATCTCAATATATTCAAAGAGAATTCTGAAATTTACTTTTTCATAACCATATGAATAAAGTATATTATCTAACAGAACTAATATATCTAGAATGCACGATCATTCTTTCAACAAATAGGTAAGAGGATCCTTCAGTTTAAGCCCACCTCTAAGAAAGACGAAAACACATGTATCTATCATGAAGAGTGTTTATACCGCTTTCTTCGCCTAACTTTGTATTGCACAGGACTTGTTTGTCATCATCGGCATCGTCATTCAAAAGTGTACATTAGCCAATCAGGGGTAAGGGGTAGGAAAGGGAATGCAGAAGGATACTTTTCAGAGGGTGAAGTTTATAAGAAACACGGTATAGTCTTGGCAACTACTGAAATTCCCCTCCGTTCTTATGGAGTAAGATACCGTCTTAGCCATTTCGTTTGTTTAGTTATTCTCCACAGCTTATGGCTTGTGGAAAGACTTACTTCACTAATAAAGCTTCTTGTTTTAAATTTTAATTCAGTGGCTCTCTTTCTGTGTGATTCCTTTTTCTACTCTCCTTATTACTTGCTTATAATAAGTAAAGGAAGTGTTGTATCCCACTATAACATTTGATACGGAGAATGTTTGGAGGTCCCTATAACCGAAACGAAAAGTAATACCAAACTAAGGATTTAAGGTCAGCATCCTCCAGGATGCGACACAGAGATTTAAAGAAAATGTCCCACCCCAACTACCCTTTACGTGAAAAAGTTTTGGTTGTTTTACAAAAACACCGTACAAAAAATTTTGGTGATTAACAAAATGCATATCTTAAATTTTCTGAAAATAGCCTCTGAAGACTTCATCCAGAATTATAGATTAGAAACCGTAAAAGAGACAAAATAGCACAAAATTGATCTCCAATAACATTTTTTGTGGCAGTAACCATTTTCGAAATATTCTTTGTTGTAATTTGAATTTGCAAAAGTTTATACATTTTTCAAGCGCTAAGTTGTTATTAGTTTTTTCTTGTGGTCACGCAAAGGGGCATGGAATCTCGGTCATCACACAGCGATCCACTTTTTTAAAATATGACTGTCACTTTAGCCTACTGTATTCTTCTTATACGTAACAGGAAAATGTATACAAATGTGTAACGAAGCTTTCTTTCGATTATAGATAGAAGAATAACATTTTGTAATAATAGAAAAGTGAGTAGAGGAAGTAATTTTAAAAAACATCAGCATTTTTTATAGTTTCTGTTTTTATACACAAATATGTTTACGTGTAAACAAACACTCATGCCCACCGAGCGACGTGGCGCCGCGGTAACGTGTGCGAATTGCATTCGGGAGGTCCCGGATTCGACCCCCGACGGCTGTCCACTCAAGACCCATGGGTTATTCGTGGTTATCCCAGGTCGGTAAGGGAATGGTGGGGTGCTCCTGCACCTCAATTCCTGTACCCATCGGCTTCCTTGTCATCTGTTTCAGGTTTGTAAGACCAGGCGACGGTGTTCGGCGGGTTGCAGCTGGGAAATGGGCCCCGCCCTAGAGGAGCTCCGGGGACTCGGTGGCTTCTGATTGGGTTCTGGCGGAGTAGATGCGTTAAACTGGAAACGTTAGAGACCCCGTCCATGCTTGCGCCCGCAGTCACCCGGATCCGATCGGGTCTCTCTCCTCGCCCCTTCCTCTCAGGGGTAACCCTAGAAGCAAACAGGGCCGTTACGGCCTACTTGCTGTGCTCTGCCCCTACGTTAGCTTGTACCTTTACCTCTTAGCCATTACCAAGGTGGACTTGAATCCCTAGTCCGCTGTACTAGGAAGTATTAAACCTTCAGAGTCGAGTCTGAGTCTTACTGTTCAGTGTGAATGAACAGCATGTAAATATTAATGTGCTAAAGAACTTTAAATCACGGCGCGTGTACTTGGTCTTCGTGAAAAGGGGTTTCATCCCCCCCAAGCATATTTTTACAGATGATATTTAAGCCATCACCAATGGTTCCCAAATTTCTTTGGTGTAAGAAAAACATCCCACTTTGAGGCAATGTTTTTAACACAAATGATTTCAGTCAAATTATATAATATGTAAATTCAATAACAGCCCGCCTTGAAGCAATATGCTTATATTATTGTATCCATGTGTAATAATGTTATGTGAATATATTACGTAATTTAATAATGTAGGAGCTGTGAGAATAATAAATTAAAAGTTGCTAACAATGAGGTAACAATTAGGTAACCTTGAGTCAATATTGAGTAAAAATGTTTAACAGTACTACTTGTGATTCTTGTAGTAACAATAATGCAATTTTAGTGACAGTTTATAAAAATAGTCAATCAACAACCGGAAGGAGTTTTAGTTAAATGAAGGTATTCTATTGGAGTAGGATTAGCCAATCAAAGACTTGAAATACAGAAATTTACAAGTTTAGACGGTTGAAATCTAGTCAGTTGCCTGCGGACAGTGTTTGTAACTGGATGCGTGATGCGTCCTCGAGAAATATAATACGTATTCGTGTGAGACTAAAATAGTGTAAGTGTTAAAAAGTGCAAGTATTAAATAAAATAATCTCACAGCTCTCGATATCAGTGAAGTACTATTTAATTTGTGTCAAGGATTAATAAAAAGGAGTGAATTAAAACTTAAAATGTGTAAGCCTACATTCTTGTCGCATCACGCTCTGCCTACACTTCCATATCTCTAACAATAATACTGACGCAGCCGAGGCAAACATAAATAGTTAATACTTAAAGTAACGGTCAAATTACAAAGTTAATATTTTTTTAAACTTGGGGCAAAGGCCACCTAAAGTACATTTTTTGGGGCGAAGGCTACCGAAAACTGTTTACAATACGTGTGGTTTCAACTACTGCAAGTTCAGCTCCCCAACAGTTGAAATACAATACATCATCTTCAAACTGACCTTTCATACGTAGCAGCAAACAACGTTAAGAACAATTCTACTTCAAATTGACGCCTAAAGTGTGGTGCAAACAAATGACGTAAACAAATCATCTACTTCAACTTGTGTGCTCCGTGGAAGAAGAGAAATCCTCTAAAAAGAATCTGTGATGCATTCACATGAATTTCTCTACTCCTCTGTCTTCATTAGTGGGTATACAAACCATTCTTATTAAAGCTTATTTTTCCCTCTTCTATATTCTAATCCAAATAAACCGCAGAAATAGCTATATTACACATTTTGTTATAATATAAAGAGAACAGCGGTAGTCAAATGTTTAAGATCTGGACGCTACATGCTGCCCTTAAAATTCCATACTGTTTCCATGTAATCGTGAGAAACAACTGAATGTTAACAGGACTTTAAGAGAAAATAACGAATATATCAGAAATGGCTGATTTGAAATAAATTGAAATGAAAGATACCGAACTTTGATATTTATCCGATTTTTCGTTTTTGAGTTGCGAGCGCGCGCACACGCACGGACCTTTTTTGTAATTACGGCTTTTTGGATTCAGGTGCCTCAAAACATGCACTTCCGGTGAAACCTCAGTATCGAATTTTTGGGTGAAATGTAATACCTTCTCTACCTGCCATATATGTGGTAGAAAAAGTAATAATAATATAATTGTATTTGCATTTTTGTATTATGAATACTTAATCATGTGATGCCATGTCGATTAATTTGAGAGTGAAATACAAGACAAATACATGTCGTCGTGGTAAAGAAATTTGTGATTTCGCTGCGACGTTTGTCAAAATCACATAAGTTGAATGGTCCAACAGATATATGCAAGATTTACACCTTCAAAAGAGCGAATTTAATACCCTGTATTTCAGTCTGTCCCTGAGTCATTCCAACCTCACTAAAACAAAAGTAGCAGAGGTAGCATTAGCGTCATTAAAAAGGGGAAAAACATGTCGCATGTTTCAGTGAGTAAAAAAATAAAACCTGGAGTATTGTTTATACTGCCGTGGAGAAAAATCCCACTTCGGTGATGTGAGATACGTGGACATGGGGAAGAGAGAGGAATTAACATGGACAAAAAGAACAGAGGGAGTGACAATATTCATGAAAAATAAAAAAAATACTACAGCGCCACTGGCAGCACAACATAGCAGTTCGATACCAAATGTACATTGTTACTCACAAAATAAGCAACAATTTTATTGAATAAATCAGGAAAACGTCTATCCGAAATCCCTACAGGAATACTAGCCACTCGTTACCAGAGTAAAATTAAAACATTTGTACTAAGACATGACAATGGATATTGTTTTATTTTGAAAGTTTTCTTATGCAAGGACTAACAGTCAGGTATGCAAATATTTCGGGTATACACAACACTTTCTTGCGCTTTTAAGCTCTACTTTTTGCTTTCCTCTTCATCCTGAGAGATTACTGATTAATATATTTTGTCATTTTGTTTTACTATTTTTTCCTTAAAGGTTGAATTAATTACGTTATATCTTAAGCAATATAAAAGTGTAGCAAAAACAATATGCCAGTTTGTGATAGTAATGAAATGAGTAAGATAAATTTGACAATTTTTTTGGTTGGTTGAGCTAAAGGTTTGAGAAATAAAAGATAAATTGATTTTGGGTACATTCACTGGAGTTTCTGCTGAAAATTTCAACAAGGTTGGTTACTAACTAGATTGTATGGAATAATATTAAGGTGAGAAAAATCAAATTCGAGTAAAAGGCATGGAAATGAATAGAGTTTTTGAAATTTTGAACAAATTTCAGATGTATGTACCTTGAGGCAGTATTTTTAACACTTAAATGATTTTAGTCAAATTATATAATATGTAAATTCAATAACAGCCCGCCTTGAAGCAATATGTGTATATAATAATTTGTAAAATGTATGTAACAGTCGTTGCATATGCTTATATTATTGTGAACATGTTCAATAATGTTATGTGAATGCATTACGTAATTTAATAATGTAGGAGCTGTGAGAATAATAAGTTAAAAGTTGCTAACAATGAGGTAACCTTGAGGCAATAATGAGTTTGAGAGTTTAAATGTTACTTGTGATTCTTGGAGCAACAATAATGTAATTTTGGGTCAGTTTAAAAATAGTCATTCAACAACCAGAAAAAGCTTTAGTTAAGTGAAGGTATTCAATTGGAGTAGGATTAGCCAATCAGAGACTTAAAATACAGAAATTTACAAGTTTAGACGGTTGAAATCAATTCAGGTCAGTGCTCATAACCAAACGTGTTGCCTGCAGACAGTGCTCATAACTGGGTGCGTTGCTTGTGCGTCATCGAGAGATTTAATACGTATTCGTGTGAGACGAAAATTAAGTATACGTGTTAAAAAGTGTAGTTAATTAATAAAAAGAATCTCACAGCTCTCTATATCAGTGAAGTGCTATTTAATTTGTGTCAAGAATTAATAAAAAGGAGTGAATTAAATCTTAAAATCTGCGTAAGCCTACATTCTTGTCGCATCACGCCCTGCTCAGATATTCATGTCTCTAAACTAATACTCACACAGCCGAGGCAAACATAAATATAATATTTAAAGAAACCGTTTAATTACAAAGTTAATATTTTTTAAACTTGGGGCAATAGATATCTAAAAGTACATTTGGGGCAAAGGCTACCGGAAACAGTTTACTATACGTGCGGTTGCAACTACTACAAGTTCGGCTCCCCAACAGTTGAAATATAATACAACTCCTACTTCAAATCGGCTTTTCATACGTAGCAGTAAACAACGTGAAGAACAATTCTACTTGAAATTGGCGTCCATACGTGGAGCCAAATACATAAACAACTTAAACAAAACAGCTTCTTCAACCTTTAGTGCTACTATAGAACCAATGTAACTTAGTTGCACAGAAAATGGTTTCAACGCATGCAATATGGAAAATATTTGATGTGCAAAGACTATGAATAGTGCTATTTCCGTTTTATTAAAATAATCACAGAAGTTTCAGAATTGTTTTTCAACATAGTTTCCGGTCTTGTCTGTCTTGGCGTTCTTGAGGTTCCGGCGTTGTAGAATACTGCAACCATCCCATGACGTTCGACCGCAACTCTTCGGCAACATCAAAGCGCTGCGATGCAAGCCACTTGTTCATGTGCATGAAGAGACAGTAATCCCTAAGAGCCAAGTTAGGGCTGTATGGAGGGTGATCAACACTTTCCAGTTGAAATTTTCCAGTACTCTGCATCAAAATGTTATACACCGGGGCGAGTCCAAAAGGTTTTGCAGCTAAAATGTTAAATTTAGTTACCCCGACATAAACATAGGGGTTCGTAGCTACAGAGGCAAACAAGAGATACCAGGAACTTGCTGCACAGATCTAAAGCGGGTGTGGGATATTTATAAATAATATATATAAATTCACATGTAACTCTGGATTACTATAAAGTTACGCTGGTGCAGCTGCATAATTTCCAAAAGGTTAAACATTGGGGGAGATGCCTCACACTCCCACGGACCACGCATTCCTACACACAACCACACACACTGAAGATATCCACTCGACTAGACGCTACTGGTCTGACCCACGCTATCAGGCAAAGAGGCTCGTCCCTTAACTTGACTTCAGCACCCCTGACTAGGAAGGTGGAGGGAAATGCCGCGCCGGAGATGAATTCAACTCACAAACGAAATAATTGTTTCAACAATGTCATTCTACACAGAAATAATGTGTCCGACGCGACAATGCACACACATACGCTACATCATACAGACGGACGTGTAGAAAACTCGCTCCAAGGCAGATGCGACGAGTTTTCTAACAGAACATTTATCCTCCCACTTCATCAGGTTTGGTTATTCGATATGATCGCAAACCAGAAAGTGGGATTTTTAACATACCCAGACTGAAATCCGATCCGATCCGTCCTCCTGTCACAGTCTGATTAAAATGTGATCAGTATTTCCAAAAAATTAAAAAATTAGTTTTTAATGCCCAAAAAATACTTTGAAACCTTAGCTTCAATTACATATCATGGCGTTTGCTCTTAGAGCCTTCAAAGCTTCAACATGTGAGCATTTAAATGCCCAAGAGCATACAGCCTAATGACCTGTATTTACTTCCAATGACTTTTACTCGACTGTAATTTTTTTAACACTTCTTCACCTTAATAATGTTCCACACAATGTATTTTGTAACTAATCTTTTTCAAATTTACAGCAAAAACTCGGAGTGAAAGCAATTAAGAAAATCTTATGTGATACATTCACATTACTTTCTCTACCCTCTATCGTTCATTAGTGAGTATACAAATTATTCCTACCGAAGCTTATTTTTCTGTCTACTACATTTTAATCTAAATATACCTTTGCAGAATTAGCTACATTACGCATTCCGTTATAGATACAAAGAAAACAACGACAGTCAAATGTTTAAGAACGGAATATGCTGGCCATAAAATTCTATATTGTTTCCAGCAAACCGCGAGAAACAACAATGTTGAAAGGACTTTTAAGAGAATGACCAAAGAAATGAACAATTCGAACCTTTAATAACGGATATCTCAGAAACGGCTTATGCCACAAAAATACTTATTTGAAATACATTGCGTGTTTTAAAGAGAAATACTTTTTTGTGTAGTACCTTTTCGTCTGTCGCCTAACGTTTACCAGTTATACAAGTTTATACAAAACTTCCGAAATAAGAGAACTTCATAGGCTATTCCCCGAAAATCCAAGATATACATCTTATTTGCCATGTAAATATGTTTTCATATATATTATTTTAATCAAAATCGCTGGAGCACCTTTCTAGAAAATCAAGTAACTCGAAAAATGTTATATGTATAGGGTAGTTTGGAGTAGGGATATTTTCTTGAAAATCTTATGTGTCGCATCTTTGGAAAATATTGAACCTAAACACCAAGTTAGGTATTTATCCGAGTTTTCATTTTTGAGTTATGCTGTTCACAGAGACACACACACGAATATGTTCCCAAAAATGTTTTATTCGGATTCAGGGGACGTCAAAACACGTATTTCTAGTGAAACCTACATGAAATTTTTTTGTGGAAAGCAGTACTTCCGATCTTGCTTCGTAGTGGAGAAAGTGAAAACTGGTATGTGCTTTTTACTACACTTTTAAACTGGTCAAAATATGACATAATTAATTCGACCACTGAGCATAGATTGTTAAAACTATATATTTTAAGGGCTATACATTTCTTTTTAGACAAGAGAAGAAAATAAAATTCTGTATGCCAGTTCTGTACATTAGTATTTAAATAACATGGTAGTATTTTTATTTTTTTTAAAAATAAGGATTTCTGCATCTGATGAAACATCTGATTTACTGGCATAATTGAAGTAAAATATGATTTTTCGAAAAAAGTAGGAAACATATCTGCATAAAATTTAAAACACGCTTATAATTGAGTAAAGTAGTATGTGAAAAAATTTTGAAAACATTAAGGTTAAAACTGCAAGATTTAGAAATTTCAACTTGGGTATCCTTAAGAAAAGATAATGTACATCCAATACGATGGGTCTTGTGTAGCGGGTATATAACGGATTGGCACACCTCGCACACTACGACGTACTTGAGATCTATTCCGGCTACCACCTCACAAAAGGAAGAGAGAAGTAAAGGAACCACAGGAGGTTATATATAAGTCGTCCTGCGTGGTGTAGTTACCATGCTATCCTCTAGTTTCCGAAGTCACGGGTTCAAACCCGGCGGAGGACGATGGATTTTTTCGGGCGTAAAAGCCCTTAGCATGGCTTCCTTCAGAAGGGAAGTAAAGCCGGCGGTCCCATGTCGTAGATTTGCGGCACGTAAAAGAACCTCAAGCCTGATAAAGAGGCCTTTGAACAAAGTTACCGGCCTTTCACAGAACCACAGCAGTTAAAGAGCGTCCATAAATAAAAAACAGGAGGCTATAGGCCACAGAGCCGCGCAGAAGTCCCTATCGAACTTCCTAGCCCTCTAGTGTCCATGGGGATTTCTTTTTCCTTGGATCAAACATCCGCTACATCTGTCCGGCAGAACCACACTCCACGAAACTTAGAAGCAAACCTGAAATATGAGAAGGAAATCGAATAAAAGGGAAATAAGGGAAAGGAAATCGTGGTAAATGAGAAACCAACCCAGGATTCGTCAACCGATCAGGGAAAACCAAGAAAAACCAAAGGTCAGAGCGGGCGATCCACGGTAATCGAACCCGGGAACTTCCATATGGTAGTCCTATAGCCTTGTGTTGTTGAGAAAGAAGATTGAGTACCCATCCGGTATATTAAATCTTCAGTAATGGCTTTATAAAGCAGAGTGTAACAGAACGGAGGTATGGTGAATCGGCGGTTTTTCCTATTCTCATCACTATCTCTGAATCCATCCTTCATTCATGGAACTGGCCAGTTCTCTTCCACCATGGACATTGGTTCGCTCAGCTTTAAACATGACACTATTGTCTTACATCGCCATCACTCACGACGATTGATCCGTTAGCTTCACAAGCCAGAGGGGCAGATTGGAAGTACATAATCCCAACTTTGACACACGTGCACCTTCCAGAACATTCGTGATTATTTCAGTTAAATTCTATTTTGCATCTTGGAACCCGTACAGTTGGCAACGGAGAACTGGATGTTGGAAGAAACTCGTGATTACTAATTACGTAAGGTGTAGGTGGCGAGAAACGCCTACATTAATTTTTAATGCAACTTTTTTCTTCTTTTTACTTCTCTACCACGTATATAACAGGTACTGCATTCCACCCAAAAAATTCAATACCGAGATTTCACTGAAAATACAGCTTTTAGGCGCCTCTCTCTCTTTCTCTGTCCCTCTCTCCAGCATTTTTAGAAAAAAGGTCCGTGTGTGTACAGCAAAACTCAAAAACGAAAAGTTCGGCTGCAAACACCAAGCTTAGTATATATGTTCAATACCTTCCAAAAATGCGACACGAATATTTTCAAGAAAATCCCCCACCCCAAATTAACCTTTACATGGAGTTTTTGAAATTGTTTATTTAAAATAATGGCTGTAACGATTTTGATTGAAACACCATATATAAAATATATTTGCATGCTAAATAAAATGTACATTTTCAACTTCGGGGAATAACCTGTGAAGTCCTCTTTATTAGGAAGGAAATCCGTAAATCTACGACACGTGATGCAGTATTTTTAACACTTAAATAATTTCAGTCTAATTACATAATATGTAAATTCAATAACAGCTCGCCTTAAAGCAATGTGTATGTAATAATTTGTAAAATGTATGTAACAGTCATTGTATATGTTTATATTATTGTATACATGTTCAATAATGTTATGTGAATGTATTACGTAATATAATAACGTAGGAGCTGTGAGAATAATAGGTTAAAAGCTGCTAACAATGAGGTAGCCTTGAGGCAATAATGAATTGGAAAGTAATACTACTAATGGTGATTCTTGGAAGCAATAATGTAATTTTTGTGACAGTTTATAAAATAGCCAATCAACAACCAGAAAAAGCTTTAGTTAAATGAAGGTATTCTATTGGACTAGAATTAGCCAATCAGAAACTGAAATAGGGCAAATTGTATAAATTTAGGCTGTATAAATCAGTTCAGTTGCTTGTAGACAGCACTCATAACTGGACTCGTTGCTTAAAGACAGTGTTCCTAACAGTGTCCACAGTGTCCTCGAGAAGTTTAATACGTATTTTGTGAGACAAAAATAGTTTACGTGTTAAAAATTGCAAGTAATTAATAAAAGAATCTCACAGCTCTCTATATCAGTGAAGTATTATTTAAATCGTATCAAGCATTAATAAAAGGAATGAAGTAAAATTATAACCTGTGTAAGTCTATATTCTTAGCCGCACTACTTCCGTGCAAAGAAATCCATGTTTCTAACACTAATACTGACGCAGCCGAGGCAAACATAAATATATAATATTTAAAGAAACAGTTAAATTACAAAGTTAATATTTTTAAATTTTGGACGAAGGCTACCGGGTACCATACGTGCGGTTGCAACTACTTCAAGTTCGGCTCCCCAGCAGTTAAACTATAATACAACTACTTAAAATAGGCTTTCCATACGTGAAGCAACAAACATTCCTCACACGGGGCCACCAGCTTTACTTCCCTTCCAAAAGAAGCCATGCTAAGGATTTTTACGCCCGATAAATCCATCGCCCTACGCCGGGTTTGAACCCGCGACCCCGGGAACTATTGGCTAGCAGTGTAACCACTACACCACGGAGGACGACATATTAATGGTTCGATTTGTTCAATACTTTTTCATTCTTTTTAAGTCTCTCGGTTTTCAGCTGTTCAGCTGTTTCTCGCGATTGTATGGAAACAATATAGAATTTAAAGCCAGTACATTGCGTCCAGTTCTGAAACATTTCACTATCGCTGTTTCCTTTGTATCCTTAACGAAATGTGTAATGAAGCTATTTCTCCAAAGGTTTATCTGGGTTAAAGTGAAGTAGACAATAAAATAAATTTTCGTAGGAATAACTTGCATTAAGAAATGACAGGAAGAGAAAGTTATGCAAATGTAACATATAAGGTTTTTTCCTATCCAGCATAACTTATCTTCCCACACCCTACCATCGACATGACATCCTACTATTCTCTTCGTAAATTGCTTCAACTACAAACTTAAGGGGTCAAGGTGCTCTGAAATGGTCAAAAAACACATTTTTTGTTTTAATCATTAATAAAATCTCTATTATTTCCAGTTTCAGAAAATATATACTTTTGGGGGGTTAAGAGGTTTTTGAGACATTTAAATGTCATTTAAATGCTTGTCTGTATTGCTTTAAAGCTGTCATGCAACGCCCCTTTTTAGAACGTTTTTGTATCTTTCAACAACGAACGTCTATATCATGCTCAGCGAGCTGTTCAGCAATTAACAAGAGAGGCCAGGACCAAGATCAGAAAGCTGAAGCAATCCATGAATGAAGGTGCAGATGATTATGACTCTGGAATGTACTGAAGTGCCATAATCTTAATGTTCGAACTTTAAATTAATTTTTGGATATTTATGTACCTTTTTCTCAGAAATTATGACGGGTAGAGAGCTTAAATTTTCAGTACATATACAAAATACATAGTTAAACTTTCTGAACTACAATTCATAA
This sequence comes from Deroplatys truncata, assembly GCA_030765065.1. NCBI lineage: Eukaryota > Metazoa > Arthropoda > Insecta > Mantodea > Mantidae > Deroplatys > Deroplatys truncata. Next base: position 36,783,651 of record CM060987.1, on the reverse strand, counting down.
TATTATAGTGCATATTAGTGATATTAAGAAAGCAGCTTTCAAATTTTCCACATTTTTGCACTTTTGACTTCGTAAATCATTGTTTTTCAATTTATAGTGAACTCGTACACATAACTAAATAATTGAGGTTCAGAAGAAAGCTAATTATACTAAGAACAAGCATGCAAAAGTGTAATTCTGTATTGTAAGTAGTATCAGAGGAAAAGATACACGAATTCACATGTTTTAAGAGTAAATTTTATTGTTTTTCTGCTTAATGAAATCATTTTTATGGACTCAACTAACATAAAATGCAAACCACTTGAAATAATTTTAATGATTTATAGAATAATTCATAAAAAGTCAGGAAATGCGATTTAGAGCTTTGAGAGCAGTGCTAATTTAACACACCTAAGGTGTAATTTCCAGTATTCAGACTACCTTGTCCCCTTAATACTTAAAAGTTTAGGGAGTAAATTACAGCAGATTTGTTTGCTGAGATGCTCAATAGGTTATCACTCTAAGCGCTAATTCTCCACTGTACTTAAGGTATGCTTCTATATGCATTGTCTGCACTATCTACTGATAAAGGTGTTTCGAGACGTTTTAAACGAAAACTGGCAACATTGTTGTCGGCATAATAAATCAGCCTTCATGCAATTGTTACTCAGTTATAAAAGAAAAATTATCGGAACAGTATCACTTAAAATGGAACATTTAAGGAGGCAGTTGCAGAAGAATGGTGACAAATATGACAGGGTAGAGGCTTAAGTGTGTAGTGATAGTGAATTATGATAGAAATAAAGGTAAATGAAAACGTGTAAGAAATTAATTAAAAGTGAAGAGAGTGCTTAAATTGAGGGTGGAAGTGTAAGAGGGTGGAATAGCGGAAGCTAAAAATATGGAAGTGTGGTAAAAGATTAAAATAGTATAAAGCTTGATATTTTAGTGAATTGACAAATATTTTAGCGTGTATGCGTGTATATTTTCACACCAGGCACACTATTGTGTCGTTGGCAACAGTATTGTTGGAGTAATTCTTTCGGCTGGGGTTTTGGTAGTTTCGTCTGGTGTAGCGACTCGTCACCTTCTAGCTGGTGATCCTAGCTAGCGGTGGAGAGTGAGGGAAGTGAGCGCTACTTCTTTGTGTGTTGTGTGGTGAGCGTCACTTTTGGTTGAGTGTTGGGTCTAAAAGGTTGTATGTGAAATCGTGTGAATGTAGCTTGGTGGGTGTAGCATCTCCCTTCAGTTTCTTCCTTTTTATCTTTTGTGTGTGATGCAGGGGTACTGAAAAAAACCACAGGTAATGTGATGTGATAATTTAAATTCTGTGTATTTTGTTACAACTATCCCACGGCTGTTCTAGAATATGTTGCTTAACATTCTGGTTCTCTTGCTGCCTCTGCAGCTATGCCTCCCACTGTATATGCTGGGGTACCTAAAATTTAATATCTAGCAGCAAACCTTTTGGTCTCACCCCGGTATATAGCAATATATTTTAATATATATATATATATATATATATATATATATATAAATGGTACATAGATTAAATTGGTAGCTTTGTGAAGTGAAATATATTTAAGATGTATAAACGATTTATTAAGGTGCTGAATATAATAATACTAATAAATAATAATAATAATAATAATAATAATAATAATAATTGAGAACAAATATATTTTATACATAGGTTAATGAAAATCAATAGTACAGATTTTATAAAAGGACATAAAACAAAGATTAGCATATTTTTGTGTTTTGGTTACCAACAATTTGGCTACTGGATACCAGTAGAAATATTTAGTAAATTAGCATTTTAGTAATTCAGTAAATGGGTAATAGGATTCCAATTATTGTGGATACTGGATTCCAGTATAAGTAGTAATTTACTAACATTCTTAAACTAGTGATTAACTGTAACTTGTTTTATTTAATTTTGTTTTAATTTATTTCACTTATTTGTTAGTACGCAGTTCAATATGTACAAGAATATAGAATGAATTAATAAAAATAAGGTAAATATATAGAAAATTTGGAATGCATGTCCTGGTATAGGTACTGGTCGCCAGGACAGAGTATTTTATAAGTTAAATCAGCTTTTTTACCTTCTCTGCCACCTACATAGGTAGAGAAGGTATTGCATTGTATCCAAAAACTCGATACCGAGATTTCACTGGAAATATGTGTTTAGGCCACCTAAATACAAAAAAGCACTTTTAGAAAAAGGTCTGTGTATCTATCCGTCTGAGTGTCTGTGAACAGCATAACTCAAAAACGAAAAGTCGGATAAATACCAAACTTGGTATTTAGGTTCAGATCTTTCAGAGATGCAACACGAAGATTTTCAAGAAAATCCCTCCAACCCAGACTAATCTTTACATGAAACATTTTTCGAAATTTTTATTTTCTCAAAAATGGGAAATGATTTTGATTAAAATGTCATACATTTTATTTGTCATGAAAATATTATAAATATATGTCTTGAATTTCCCGAAAATGTACCCAAAAGTTCTATTCTTTCTGAATGGCTTTTGCATAAGTGTTAAACCGTGAGGGATAGACAAAATTTTGCTACCCAGAAAATGTAGAGCTCGTTAAATCATACGATTTATACCATATATGTATCTTTTCCATGGAGTGAACATTTCCGAGTTATTCGTTGTTATTTGTTTGGATTTACCAATTCCTAATAAATTTTCTCAAATGGGAATTCGTTATCTTTTTTTTTTGCATGTCCTGAACATGCAAAGAGAATTGAATACTCCGCATAGCAACCAGCTCTTAAAAATTTGACTATTGCTTAAAGTCTAGCACATTCCCCTTGCACCTACAAGAAAATTAGCAATAAGATGTAGCACTACAAAATAAATAAAATAATATTCTCCGTCTTGGCATCTAGTATCTACACCAGGACATGTATTACAAATTTTCTATTTCCTTCCCATATTTTTATTAATTTATACAGTATTTTGTAAATATTTAATTACGTACTAATAAACATCTAATGTGTTACACTCACATGACTTTCTCTACTCTTGTACAAACTATTTTTACAAACGCTTATTCTACATCTATCATGTTAATCCAGATAAACATTTGCCGAAATATCTTATTGCTAATTTTTTTTGTAGGTGTAAGGGGAATATGGTAGGCTTTAAGCGATAGTTAATCTTTTAAGAGCTGGTTGCTATGCGGCGCATTCCATTCTCTTTGTAGGTATGTCCAGGGCAGAAAAAACGAATAAGGAATTCCCATTTGATAAAAAGTATTGGAAAATTCAAGTATTGGAAAATTCAAACAAATAACAAGGAATATCTCGGAAATGGGTCACTCAAAATAAATGTAAATTACATAAATTATGTGCTTTAACGAGCTTTACATTTTTTGTGTAGAACAATTTTGTATATATCTCACGGTTTACCAGTTACGCAAAAGTCATTCAGAATGCAAAGAACGTTTGGGGACATTCCCAGAAAATTAATCGTATACAATTCATTTGCCATAACATATCTTAAACATGTTGTGTTTTAATTAAAATCGTTAAACATTTTTGAGAATTTTTTTTTCAAAAAATGTTCCATGTAAAAAGTAGTCTGGAGTGATGGGAATTTTCTTAAAAATCTTCGTGTCCCATCTTTGAAAGATACTGAATCTAAATACCAAGTTTGGTATTCATTGGACTTTTTGTTTTTGAGTTATGCTGTTCACAGATACACACAAAGACGCACACACGGACCTTTTTCTAAAAGTGTATTTCCGGTGAAATCTCGGTATCGAATTTTTGGGTGGAATGCAATATTTCCGCTACTTACTATACGTAGTAGAGAAAGTAAAACTGAAAAGATGTAAGAATGCCTATCAATAAATAATAATAATAATATAATAATAATAATAATATACGCAATTTTGTATTCAGCCAGGTAGCTAGCGGTCACACTCATTGTCACATGTTTTCTATGAGAACAGACCTCCTTGCTAATTGGTTCGCGATAGTTTAGAAACAGTTGCCACTGGAGGGGACAGGAAGTACAACCCATGTACTTCTTTTTTCTTCGCTTGCCCACCGCCCAAGCAGCTTGCGTTCTATTAGGTCTGTGTCGCCGTAAAGTCCGATCAATCCCAACACACGAGGTTGGAGGGAGAAAGGAGGAGTGCCACTAAATGGCACGACTGGTCTAGAAAGTTAAACTTATGAGATCATACACTGTGCTCACAATCGTTGCAGCGCTGCAACTCTTTACAATAAGTGCAGCAACATTTGGTTTACAATACACGTTTACTTCGTTAGATGACACTAATACTAATATGGAAGACAACCTTTACAATGCAACACCATCCTATCATTCAAGTTAAAGATATTACTCTTCTCTTACCTTTCATTTGTTACATCGAATTGACCTTTTTCATAGGTTGTTTGTATTCTTGAATTTACTTCATACCAATAAGAGAATGGTCAATTAGTGACATGGTTTTGACACCAGATGATACGGAGAGTGAACTTCCGAAATATATGAAGCTGTCCATTTTCTCCACTGTGTCAGCTCGCATTTGAAGTCTATCGTTTTTGCTTTCTTCGGGAACCTAGTGTCTATCATTTTGAGACATTACTTTACTGTTACTTGTCTATTGTATGAAGAGACAGTATTGTATTTCACTCAAGAATTCGATACAGATTTCGTGGAAATACACGTTTTAAAACTCATTGCATCCAATAGAAGCAATTTTAGCAAAAGGTATTTTAAGTGTGTGTGTATGTGTGTGCGTGCGAACAGAAGAACTCGAAAACAAAAAGTCGTTTCAATACAAAACTTTGTATTTAAGTTCACGAGGATTTCAAGAAACTTTATCCATTACAAACTGCTCTTTACATGAAAGTTTTCTAAAATTTTGATTTTTTTTCAAAAATAACTTAGCGATGGATTAGAATACTATTCGTTTAAGATATTTTCATGACAAATGAAATGCGTATCTTGAATTTTCTGGGATAACCTCTGAAGGCCTCTTCATTTTGAATGACTTTTGTATACTTGGTAAAGCGTGAGTGACAGCAGAATCTTGTTATAGAAAATATGTAGATCTCGTTTAAGTACACAGTTTAGTATACTTTTTTGTGGAGTTAACACTTCCAAGATATTCCTTGTTATTGTTTTGAATTTTAAATACTTACGCTTTTCTCAACTGGAAATTCATTATTCGTTTTCTATGTGACTATCACTTTACCCACTGTATCGTAAGACAGAATGTGTAAATATGAATCGCAATCTTATCTGGATCAATCATAAGTAGGTAAAATAATAAGCTTTACCGAGCGAGATAGCTCCGTTGTAACTTGTAGGCTCTCATTCTGGAGGCTCCGGGTTCGATTCACATTGACCGCCCACTCTGACCTTAGGTTTTTCTTGATTTTTCCTCGTCGGTAAGCGAATGCTGGGGTAGTTTCTCATCTACTACGATTTCCTTTCATTCCGTTTCCTTCTTATCTTTTATGTGTGCTTCTAGGTTTCGTGGCGTATGGATGGTTACTCAAAGGAAAGAACACTCTCCGTAGACAACAAGACGGCTGCTTGGCCGACGGGTCGTTCATCGCCCTCTCTAAGCAGCTCCAGCAGTGGGTCGGGTCTTCGAGCCTGAGACCGTGCGTCTCTGTGGCCTGTCTGTTTGCGGCCTGTAGCCTCATGTACTTGCTTCTCTTCATCCCTTTCTCCTGACGGGGTGGTAGCCGTAATGGATCTATTTAGGCCGTGGTGCGCGACGTGTCCCCCTCCGTTGTGTAATCTATAAGTTTTTGCAAGAATAGTTTGCAGATGACTGAGTGGAGAAAGTCAAGTGAATACAACACATCACATTTTTTATTACATTTATCTTCAATCCACATGCCACTCTCAACGGATAATATTCTTTAGGATCTACTGGACTAAGAGAATCTTACCTAAAACCGGAGATGGAACTTGGCTATATAGAAACAGTCGCTATATTGACGCATGGAATCGAGTTTATCTGAGAGCAACTGAAAGTAAGTGACCCGGAAAAATGAGAGAAACTGAAAGCCGTGTAACTCAAAGGATGCTTAAGGTATTCAAGTCCACTCTAGAACAGCATACGTTATTCCCAGGCTGGAGTATTAGACTAAATGAGCATATACTTTTATACTTAATACACCTGGTTTTCAAAGATGAAGTATTCTGTTCTGCTATGAGTAGGATATTAAGTTATATTACGCTAGTAACTTTTTGCTGCTTCTTGTTGGAGTTTGTGTTATTAAAATAATTCCTTTGAGAGATGCTTTATAAGAAATTACTGCAGTCATGCCGTTAACTCCAAACTGCTCAGCTGAAATTACTTAAAAGTTCAGTAGCACCATACATATTATGATGAACATAATCATATGTTTTCATTCCCCCTCCCCCATTCGCTTCCTACTGCCGTTGCTTTATGCTAACGGGGCCTCTACATTATTTATCTGTATTTATCTTCACAGTAGGCGAGGACTGTACTATATCATTGTGTTCCAGTGTTATCACAGAGGCTTATGGATAATACCAGACCGTCATAATAAGAAATTTCTAGAAATTCTGAAGTGTTACACTCATACGACATTTTATACTCTTATACAAACTATTTTTACAAACGATTATTCTCCATATGCTTCATGTTAATCGAGACATCGAGATGTTAATCTTACTGCTAATTTTCTTGTAGATGCAAGGGGAATTGGTAGGCTTTAAGTAATAGTCAAATATTTTAAGAGCTGGTTGCTATGAAATGAATAACGAATTCCCATTTGAGCAAATGTATAAGTATTGGAAAATTTAAGGAAATAACAAGCAATATCTCGAAAATGGTTCACTAAACAAAAATGTATATGACATAAATTGTGTATTTTAACGCGATCTACATTTTTGTGTAGTAAAATGTTGTCTCTCTATCTTATGGTTTACCAGTTTTGCAAAAGTCGTTCGCAATGAAGAATACCTTAGGGACATTCCCAGAAAATTCAAGATATACATTTTATTTGCAATAAAAATGTCTTAAGCATAGGATATTTTAATCAAAATCGTTAGAGCCATTTTTAAGAAAATTAGAGTTTTAGAAAAATGTTCCGTATAAAGGGTAATCTGGGGTGGGGGGATTTTCTTGAAACCTTCGTGTCGCACCTGGTACATACTGAACCTAAATACAACGTTTGGTGTTTATCCGACTGTTCGTTTCTGAGTTATGCTGTTCACAGATACACAAACACACACACACACACGGATATGTTTCCAAAAATACTTTTTTGGATTCAGGGGGCCTCAAACCATATATTTCTGGTTAAATCTCGGTATCGAATTTTTGGGTGGAATACAATACTTCCCCTAATTTCTCTACGTATATAGTAGGTAGAGAAGGTATTACATTCCACCCAAAAATTCGACAATGGGAATTCCCCCACCTCAAACTACACCTTACATGGAATTTGTTTTATAAAAATAGCTCTAAATATTTTGATTAAGCTTCAAAATGCTATGCTTTTGTATCCGTTTAAACCACTGAGAGGGGTCCAGGCAGAAAACTTGAATTAACACAATATAATTATGATGTGCTCTACTTAGAACAAACAAAATCATTTTAAAGGAACAATTCTAATCTCTCAACATTTTTTATCAACAATGTACCTCAAAATTAGCATTATCAAACAAGGAACCGAATTAAAATTTGTAATAATATTTCTATTTTCCAGCACTATTGCATTAGATGAAATAATTTGCTTTATTATTTATTTTTCACTGTGATTGAAAACTGCATTTTAACGTTTTTATAATGCACTATCAGTACAGTTTAAGTTTTTTATATGGAGATTTACAATTCATGTTCATTAAGTGTAACATCCAAGACACTCTTACTCTCTGCGTTTTCTTACAGTGGTATCGCAAATGTACTCCTAACAACTCTCTCACTACCTTCTAGTATTTCTATCATTTCTTCTTGGATATAACTGACATCAGCCTTTTAATAGTTTTGCTTTTCCGTTTCGACATGACCACACTTTACAATGTACACTAGGAGCGTACTGAGTTGTTTCCACACAATTTCAAACCAGTAATGAATAATTGTAAAACGCAAGGCAACCAACATAAAACTCTCAAGTTGCAGAAAATGTTATGGGACATGAACTGTTATGAGATGTAATTTATTTTTTTACAGTTGTATATATTGAACATTTTACGGAACTATTTAATGGTAATAAACCTGATTAAACTTGTAACACATTAAAATATTTCAAAGTCCTAAACTAGATATTTACTCATAAAAATAAAAATGTTAAACATTGGGTCCAGCGACCCCGCATAGCAGTCTGAAGGTTAAAATACCATATATAAAAGATATTTATATGAAATATCTGATGTGTTACACTCACATGACTTCTCTACTCTTGTACAGACTATTTTTACAAACTCTTATTCTCCATCTATTTTATATTAATCGAGATAAACATTTACAGAAACGATCTTTTGACATGCTAAGAGAATTACATTTTACACATAGCGACCAGTTCTAAAAATATTTGACTATCGCTTAAGGCGTACTATGTTCCCCTTGTTTTGTATTTGCAAGGGCAAAATAGAAATACAGTAGCCTTTAAGCATAGACATATATCTTAATAGCTGGTTGCTAGGTGCAGTACCATTCTCTATGCCTCGGATTAATACGGATGAATAGGGAATTCCCATTTGAGAAAATAAGCAATGAAAAATGTAAGGAAATAACAAGCAATATCTCGAAAATGGTTCACTCAACAACAAAAATGTATATGACATAAATTGTGTATTTTAAAGTCTTCTACATTTTTTGTGCACAAAACGTTTGTCTATCTCTTATGGTTTACCAGTTATGCAAAAGTCGTTTAAAATGAAGAATACTTTTGAAGACATTCCCAGGAAATTCAAGATATACATTTTATTTGTCATAAAAATATCTTAAATATATGATATTTTAATCGAAATAGTTTATAGCCATTTTTGAGCAAATTAAAATTTTCGAAAAATGTTCCATGTAAAGGATAATCTGGGGTAGGGGGATTTTCTTGAAAACCTTCGTGTCGCATCTCTGGAAGATACTGAACCTAAATACCAAGATTTGGTGTTTATCCGACTGTTCGTTTCTGAGTTATGCTGTTCACACACAGACACACACATGGACATCTTTCCAAAAATGCTTTTTTTGGATTCAGGGAGTCTCAAAACTTATATTTCCGGTGAAATCTCGGTATCGATTTTTTGGGTGGAATACAATACTTCCCCTACTTACTATACATAGTAGAGAAAGTAAAAATAAAATGTATATCTTGAATATTCTGTGAATAGCTGCGAAGCCTCTACATTCGAAAGGAATTTTGTATAAGCTTATACAACTGGTAAACATTAAGTAGCAAACGGAAACGTACTACACAAAAAATGTAGATCTCTCTAAAACATACAATTTATTTCAGTTTTTTTTGTGGCATAAGCCATTTCTGAGATATATGTTATTAGTTGTTCGAATTGTTCATTAGCTATTTCTGCAAAGGTTTATTTGAATTAATATGTATTAGAAAGAAAAATAAGCTTTAGTAAGAATACTTTGTATACTCAGTAATAGAGATATAGGGTAGAGAAAGTCTTGAGAACATATAACATTAGAATTTTTTAAAAAGTACGTATTAGCACATAAACGCTTTTATCGTCACAGCTTGGAAAGCTGTAATAAGTATTTAAATGTCAGCATTGCTTTTATGTTGTACAAAAAGAAAGAAGAAAAGCTATAAAGTAAATTGGAATGTTTTTTGGGTAAATGGCATATATAACCAAGCATTTTGTGAACTACATGTTGACGCTTAAAATAATCAAACGCATCTAGCTTATATCAAAGGAATAGAAACATACTATATGTAGATCTGTTGTGGCTAACATCCCCCAGGAGGAAAAGATGAAGTGAAGCAATCTCAGGAGGCTACAGGTTGCAGGTAGATATACCGCAGAGACATGTGGGAGTTCCCAGCAGTTCCAGATTCGAAGACCCGTCCCACTGAAGCCTGAGCTGCATAGAAAGGGCGATGAACGACCCTGCGACCTAGCAGCAGTCTCTACTCCCTCTTTCATTTGACCATGTATCCACGTCATCTGTCCGGCACCGCCATACGCCACGAAACCTAGAAGCATTCCTGAAAGATAAGAATCGGCATGAAAGGTTTATAATGGAAAGGAAATCATCCCAGCATTCGCCTAACGAACAATGAAAAACCACGACCGCGGAGCCATATCGTTCGGTTAGAAACGTACTGACGTACGGAAGGACCATACATTTTTTCAGAAATGGGTGTTTTAATTACAGAAACAAGAAACCTTTCACAATTTTTCCTTCATGTAGATGAATTTAACTCGGTCGTTTATACATCTCCGAGTTTGAAAGGTTGTAGACGTCCGTAACTTGCTTTGTTTCATTTTTATTTAAAAGCAGTAATATACGCTCTTATTATGCAAAATACTTTCTGGACCACAGGAAGGGAGAGAGGGAAAATCTCATTTAGAAAGGAATTCACAACCCCAGCTGGGAATCGAATTTGGGATGCCTGGATGTTTTCAGGCCAGCACGCTGAACATCAGACTTCAGAGAAGCTAAGGCAAATCTTGGTTATTCTTCCGTAAACACTTTTACAAATATCTGAAACTACATCGAATAAACATTTATTACATAAATAATAATACCGTGCGAGCAAACAAATGAACCTCGTTTACAATATGAATTTAATTTTCCATTCGCAAAACATTTTACAGGAATTACCATCCTTTTAGAGCCATTACGTTTGTTAAATGCTGTGCATCACAACATCGCTCGAGTTTTATTATTATTACTCTATTTATTTTACGTCGCCTTAACCCTTGGTCATATCGCGACGGATCTGTTAGTGGATAACCCTTAGAAAGATATGTAATGAACATTTAACCTTCTAGGTCTCATCCCTGTAACCATCCGCTCCCTGTCACGTATCACAGGCATAGCTACTGCTTCGTGCCGTGCAGATGGCATTAGGGTGCTGTCCAGTTCAACTGTCGCTTTCATATAGAAAGGCGGACAGTTAGCCTTCTAGGTCTCATCCCCGTAACCGTCTGCTTCGTGCCGTCCAGTCTAATCCCGACTTCACACAGAAAGGCGAAAAGTTAGCATTCTAGGTCTCATCCCTGTAACCACCCACTTCATGCCGTGCAGACGGCATTGGGGTGCCGTCCAGTCTAACCGCCGACTTCACACAGAAAGGTGGACAGTTAACCTTGTAGGTCTCATCCCTGTAAGCATCTGCATCGTTCCGTGCAGACGACATTAGGGTGCCGTCCAGTCTAATCGCCGACTTCACACAGAAAGGCCGACAGTTAGCCTTCTAGGTCTCATCCCTGTAACCATCTGCTTCGTTCCGTACAGACGACATTAGGATGCCGTCCAGTCTAACCGCCGCCTTCACATAGAAAGGTGGACAGTTGGCCTTCTAGGTCTCACCCCTGCAACCACCCACTTCGTGCCGCGCAGACGGCATTAGGGTGCGTCCAGTCTAATCGCCGACTTCACATAGAAAGGTGGACAGTTGGCCTTCTAGGTCTCACCCCTGCAACCACCCACTTCGTGCCGCGCAGACGACATTAGGATGCCGTCCAGTCTAACCGCCGCCTTCACATAGAAAGGTGGACAGTTGGCCTTCTAGGTCTCACCCCTGCAACCACCCACTTCGTGCCGCGCAGACGGCATTAGAGTGCCGTCAAGTCTAACCGCCGCCTTCACACAGAAAGGAGTACAGTTGGCCTTCTAGGTCTCACCCCTGCAACCACCCACTTCGTGCCGCGCAGACGGCATTAGAGTGCCGTCCAGTCTAACCGCCGCCTTCACATAGAAAGGTGGACAGTTGGCCTTCTAGGTCTCACCCCTGCAACCACCCACTTCGTGCCGCGCAGACGGCATTAGGGTGCGTCCAGTCTAATCGCCGACTTCAAACAGAAAGGCGAACAGTTAGGCTTCTAGGTCTCATCCCTGTAGCCACGCTCTTCGTGCCGTGCAGACGGCATTAGGTGCCGTCCATTCTAACCGCCGAATTCACACAGAAAGGCGGACAGTTAAGCTTCTAGGTCTCATCCCTCTAACCATCTGCTTCGTTCCGTGCAGACGACATTAGAGTGCCGTCCAGTCTAATCGCCGACTTCACACAGAAAGGCGAACAGTTAGCCTTCTAGGTCTCATCCATGTAAACCACGCGCTTCGTGCCGTGCAGACGGCATTAGGGTGCCGTCCATTCTAATCGCCGACTTCACACAAAATGCGGACAGTTAGCCTTCTAGGTCTCATCCCTGTAACCATCTGCTTCATGCCGTGCAGACGACATTAGGGTGCCGTCCAGTCTAACCGCCGCCTTCACACAGAAAGGTGTACGGTTAACCTTCTAGGTCTCATCCCTGTAACCACCCACTTCGTGCCGTGCAGACGACATTAGGATGCCCTCCAGTCTAACCGCCGCCTTCACAAAAAAAGGTGGACTGTTGGCCTTCTAGGTCTCATCCCTGTAACCACACGCTTCGTGCCGTGCAGACAGCATTAGGTTGCCGTCAAGTCTAACCACCGCCTTCAGACAGAAAGCTGGACAGTTAGCCTTCTAGGTCTCATCTCTGTAACCACCCGCTTCGTGCAGTGCACACGGCATTAGGGTGCCGTCAAGTCTAACCACCGCTTTCACACAGAAAGGTGGACAGTTAGCCTTCTAGGTCTCATCCCTGTAACCACCCGCTTCGTGCCGTGCAGACGGCATTAGAGTGCCGTCCAGTCTAACCGCCGACTTCACACAGAAAGGTGGACAGTTAGCCTTCTAGGTCTCATCCCTGGAAATGCCATCCCGCTTCGTCACGTGCCCATAGAGACCACATGACAGCTGGATCTTCTGCTTCGTGCCATGCAGATGGCGTTAGGGTGCCGTCAAGTCTAATTGCTGTATATAGATGGCATAGCATTCTCTATTACCACTTACTTTTCATTTTACTATTGTCTTAGTCTTAAGGTGGAACTTTGAGTCGTGGTATTAAATATCCAATCCGATATTTACTTTGGAGACTGAAGGAAATCACGACAAAACCTCAGACAGATTAGTCGATCCACGGAGATTGAACTTGGCACCTCCCGAATGCGAGCCACAGAGTTACCGCCTGAGCCATCCCGCTCAGTATCGATCATAGTGTTAGGCCAGTGTGGTCCAAATTCAAGATAGTCCGATGCGCAACAATTTCATGACACCCTGTACCTATTATCGTTTACTTTCTTGGCTAGTCTGTAATAATCTCACTCTGGACCACTACACAGTTGTTGAAGTGATTGTAACAATGCTAGCTTTACTTGTCTGTCGGACTCAAAGCATTCACCCTCTCCACAACCACCGTCGTAGTTCTCCTTCCAGGACGTTTTGGCGCCCCCAATTGTTCCTACTTCTGGAAACTTCTGTTTCTAGAAAGTTTCTGCTTTTGCACCTCAGCACCTTCCCTTCTAGTCGCAGACCACCGGTTGACTGGAACAATGAACTCCACAGTACCGGGTGAGTCACATAAAATTACCACCAGAAATATCTCTGAAACAAAAGGGTGAATTTCACGGGCATGAAAACGTCGGCAGTGCTCATTAAAGATGATATAGGCCATTCAAACCTGTAAGCAACTATGATGTTCAACATAAGTTTGTGTTTTTTTTACTTTCTCTACCATGTAAATAGTCATGCATTCCAATCAAAAATTCGCTACAGAGATTTCATCGGAAATACATGTTTTGAGGACGCCTGAATCCAAAAAAGGAGCATTTTTAGAAAAAGGTACGTGTGTGTGTGTCTTTGAACAGTATAACTCAAAAACGAATGGTCGGATAAACACCAAGCTTGGTATTTAGGTTCAGTACCTTCCAAAGATACGACACAAAGACTTTCAACAAAATCCCCTATCCAAAACTACCCTTTACATGAAACACTTTGAAATTCTTGAGTTTCTAAAAAACATGGTTATCGATTTTGATTAAAATACCATATATTAAAGATATTTACATGGCAAATAAAACGCATATCTTGAATTTTCTGGGAATGCCTTTGAAGTCCTGTTCATTCCGGAGAAATTTTGTACAATCTTTATAACTGGTTAACGTTAAGCTATAGACGAAACCGTACCACACAAGAAATGTGGATGTCTTTAAAACAAACAATATATTTCTAATAAGTTTTTTGTGGCATCAACCATTTCCGAGATATCCATTATTAATGGTTTGAATTGTTCAATACTTGGTCATTCTTTTAGTCATGTCAACATTGAGTTGTTTCTCCCGATGTCATGGATGAGAGTGGAATTTTAAGACCAAATATAGCATCCAGTTCTTAAACATTTTATATGTAACTAAACTGTAATGTGGCTATCATGCGAGATCTTTTTTAAGTTTCACTTTAACTACAATGTTTTATCGGCAGCCTTTCCTTTGGAACATGGTGTTAACTCGTGTTTTCATTGGGTAACCATTGTAAACATTGGATTTTAGTCATTAGATCACAGACGCATTCATACTTCTAGACTCTGAGGTACATATAGATTAATCTAGGCTAGAGAAAAATTCCCACTCCCCACCGGAAATCTAACCCGGGACCCCTCGTACAGAGGGAAATGTTCTACCGACTGAAGCAAACTTGCGTAAGAATAATTTGTGTACTAGTAAACTATAGAGATTAGAGAAAGTAATGTGAATGTAACAGATTTTTTTTGTAAATGGAAACCTGTATTATTTTTCACACAATTGATAACATGGAGAATAACATTAAGAAAGAGGTTTGTTGCATCGCAATAGACGAATTACATCGAGAGCAGTACCACTTGCTGTATAAGAGCACAAAAGCACGTGAACACCCTAACTTTTGACACCTTGCAAATTTATTGGTTATTGTTTTCTTTGAATACTATTGAACGTAACGTAAATGCGGTAATTTATAATTTAGGGGGCGTAAATCTACCGCACCACTCCTCTAAATTCGATGAAATGCGACGTCAGGGTCGGTAGTGCACCTTAACTCGTGCCTGTTCTAATGAGCTTTTGCGCATGCGTAACTGGATTATGTAATTGCCTTGTGGGTGAAATAGGTACGAGTCGTGCACACTTGAAAGCGTGTACGAAGCTTTCCTCAGGCTGTGTTTCCATACTATCACTACAGTTTTATGTAAATGCCAGTATATGGTAGCACTACGGCAGAAAAAGGTAATGTGCACGAGAGCGGAAACCTCTCCCGTTATTGCATGCCATCCATACTCTTAAATACAGTTTAATTTACACACTACTTTGTTCTTGCCTTAAAATGCTGCACTTAATTATGTACACAACCTCAAACATCCACAAAACCGTTTCTTGTGTCAATTTATGCTTTATTAGTTATTTATTAATATTTTTGTCACCATTATTGTTTTTGACTGCAGTTATATAAATTTGTTCATAACCAAAACTACTATGCAGCAGGTTCTGTTACACATTTTCAGGGCTATCTGACTTAAAAAGTTTGTGAATACCCAAAATGTATACTCACGGACCACTACTAATCCTTAGATATAAATAACATGAAGTTGACGCTTGAGATCAACAAAACACACATCAATTGCACATTCTGAAGTTCACCTAAGATGAAAAACGTATGTTTGTGGGGTGTCCGGATACTTTTGATCACATAGTGTATCTCTATGGAGCACGGGATTTTAAGTACCTATGGCAGTGTGAGTCGCCAGTGGGGTGTCATCTCAAACTGGATTTGAGATATCCTTGTGGTCTTACTGGGAAAAATGTGTCATTTAGAGAATTTAATGTCATGCCGGCACGTTACCATGATAGCTCAGTCGGTTCGAGGATCCGGACGAAACCCAGAAGATCTATGGTTCAAATCCTGGTTATGGCATTGAATTTTTCAGCCTAATGGTATAATTCTAGCCTTGTTCTGTATACGGCTTGTGCGAAAGAAAAATTAATTATCATTAACAGGCTTAGTTTGAAAATAAAAAATATTTGGTTACACTTTCGATGGCCTATATCATCTACTATAATGAGCCTCTCCACTACCTTCATACCTGCGAAGCAGTTTTTCAATTTGTATTTTTTTTCATAGATATTTGGGGTGGAAGCTTCAAGTGACACATCCCGTATACCTAGCGTCATATATAGGGTTATTATAATTCTGGAAGAAAAAATAAGTACATTTTCTAAGGGGACACTTAATCTGACCGAGCGGGATGGCTCAGTTGGTAACGTCTGTGGCCCGCATTCGGGAGGTAAAAACTCGGAGCCAACCAATCTGACTGAAGGATTTTTTGCGGTCTTCCATGATCGCTACACGAAAGCTAGGTTGGGTAATTTGATTCGCCAATTTTCTTATCGTCCCTTTCATCACTACATCCCACTTCCTCCTTCATCGCCATACCAGACATCGGGATGATCATCCATCCTGGATGTACTATGATCCAGAGTTTGCTTGCTCCTCAAGTGTAAGTCCTGGAGGGTAACTATCAAGCAGAGCGATTTTAGTAATTAAACCATCAAGTTAGGAACACCCCGCGGGTTGGTGGCGAGGGAAGGTGGAAGCGATTGCGACCTTGCAGTGTTCTCTATAAACAACTATGGACAGTTGAAGGCACTACAACCTGCTTCGTAAGCAGGTTGATCAGGATTATGCAGATCGGAAGAAAATGTAGATATTTATGTTCTAGCTATTCTTAGTGACAATATAGTTACTTCATTATTTAATTAAGTTATTCATGTACATACATCTGTGTTAGATTGGCTTTTCTGTTACATCGTGAATTTTAAAATGTATAATAATGCATTTTTGAAATACATTGAACACAAACCGCATGCGATTAGCACATAAACAGTTGTTATATTTTGAAAAACTACGCTCCGTATCACCCGATATAGAAACAAAAAATTTTTACACATTAGGTTCCAGCACTTGTTGACGATTTTATTATTCCAGGATTAGGAAATGCTTATGTGGAATTTTATTGGAGAAAATCTCTTTTAATTAAATAAAAAATTTCGTTTATTCATCAATTTCCATTAATTCATACTCTAAGAAAGAAATGATGGGTTTATGATAGCTGAAGTATTGTTTCTCACTCTCTTTCTTCTTAACTGCGGTTGGAGTCTCAGAAGGGGAAACGTGTCAATTTTCTTCTGATCTAGGCCAATTTGTGACAGTACACGCGGCGCAAGCGCTTAGACTGTCTATGATGCACGCGACAATTGTCGATTAGAGACGGAAGGGAAAGCGTTTCACTTTTCGTCTGATCCAGGCCAAGTTGCCGTACTGTGCCTAAACAAGTTTCACTTCAATAAAAAAAAACGAAACATCAGACTTGCTCAAGATTCCCTGTCTCAGTAACCCATCCCTCGTTTTACACATTTATGGTATCCTGAATTATTCTCTAGAATACTTTTAAATTTCTTTGTGACCCTTTCTTATAGTTCCAGCTTTATAGCTTATTCGGTGTTTCTGAAACCTGTTCTATTGTCTCAAAGAGTTTCTTGTATTTTTAGTGTCTATGCTTGCAAATGTATATGTTACTGTAGTTTTAATATTACTGAAATGGTTCTGAATATTTGAAAAATCTTAAAACAAAGATGGTGAAATTAATTCCTTCACTGAATTTGTAGCAGCATTTGCTCTCATCAAAGACATTAACCCTCCGTCAGGCGCGCGCTTTGGTAGAACGCCGTTAGTCGCGCGGGGCCTAGTAGACCCGCGCTATATTTTTTTGTTATTGTTTGTATTTTTGTTTTCTTTCGTTTATTTTCTTTTTTCCTGTGTTTACCTTTATTTAGATTAAGCGTACAAGGCTTTCATTAGTAGGTATTATGTTACAACATAAAAATACAAGCTAAAATATGAGTACATATACGTTATAAATTGTATTGCAGTAAGTATAAAGAAATACATTACCATTTCCAGGTATATATACAACTTGTATCTCACCCGTGTTTTCCCCGACTAAGCAACTTTCGCAAATAATTTTAGCATGGTTGCTCAAACACAGGGGGGTGTTGCATTTCCCACATGCATATTTAGTTTTGCAGTTCATTTTGTCTTTGTTACAGGGTGCACATCGTTTCCTTTTCAATGTGCATAGTGGTGTATTTGACAATCCATCTACCCCGGATTCTTCAGGTTTATATTTTGTCAAAAGGCCTTTCAAATCACCGGGTAGATTGGATGCTGTTGCTCTCCTTTGTAGCTGTTGTAACAGTAAAGCTAAAGATAGTGATTTCAAATACTCCTGCCTTGTGGAATATTTATTTTGGTTTCCAAGGAAGATAACCCTAGAATTAATACCTGCAATGTTCAAGATATGATAAAAAATTACCATGGGCCACCTTCTCGTTGTTCTTGCTACATTGTATGTAGCACACAATTTATCTACATCAACTCCAGATTTACTGTCATAAAGCAGGATTATTTCAGGCTTTCTCTCAGCACCTTCTGATAACTGTGTGGATAAAACATGTAGACTTGAGATCAAAACTACTGTTTTACCCTTTTTTGGAACATATGAAACAAGCGTTTCATTTTTTGTGAAGCCAAATATGCTTTCTTACTGACTGCGATCTTTTGGAGAAGTGAAATTAGGGGCAATTCTTTTTTGTTCAGAAAGTTATCTTTTGCGCAATTCATTCACCAGCGATACAGTGGTAAACCAATTATCTGCAGTAACGTTTCTCCAGTGCCAGAGATTGGTTCAGTTAGTCTCAGCACTACAGCCTCTGCCGAGTTAGTTTGCAAATATGGTCCGTCCGGCTGCTGTTCACGATAAATCTCCATGTTAGTTGTATAAAACAGTTTTGCATAACTCAAACAGAATCTATTTATGCCATACTTATTTGGCTTGGATGGTATATATTGTCTAAAACCACATCGACCACGAAATGCCGGCAACTGTTCGTCGACAGTGACATTTTGTCCAAGAGAATAATGGTTCTGACAGTTGTTCAGAAACAATGTAAACATTTCTCTAACAGCAGCCAATTTATCCAATCTTCGTCGCTCCAGTCTTGAGCTTTTGTCATCAAAGCGAATACAGCGTATTAGAAAACTGAATCTTTTTCGAACACAGCCATTCGGAATAGAGGAATTCCAAGATCATCGGTTCTCCAAAAATCGTGAATATTCTGGCATCCACCACGAAAAATTCCTGCCAGGTACAATAAGCCTAGGAAAGCATTTATTTCTATTACATCTGTAGGTCTGCTGCCTCTTTCACGATAAAATTTGTGCTGCACACTGCTAATGTAAGTATTTGAGCTTTCAACAATCAAATCAACTATATTTTCGGTAACAAAAAGGTTCCAACAATCAGTTTCCGTTTTCGCATTTTTGGCAGCTCCTACCACACCAGGAATTTTGGTCAATATATTGTGAGCTCGTGTCTGTGTTATTTTCCAAGGTGTTTTTTTCCATTTTGTTCCATCTCTTCCTGTAAATAACAACAGAATGTTTGTCAATAATAATAATAATAATAATAATAAGAAGAAGAAGAAGAAGAAGAAGAATTACTATGATAAGCATACGATGTTACCTATGAAATACATGTTATCACACAAGCTGCTTTCATCGTCTTCCTCTTCGTCTTCATGCTCAGTTTCTGAATCTAAAGATCTCGTTTCGAGTTTATCCTCTGAATCAGAATCATCTGATTCATATACGTTGTCATCCACGGGCAAGGCATCATCATCGGAAGGTAGCGATGTACTTCTTCCAAATCATTCGGATTTTGTAGATCGTACCTTTTACTCGTGTTCATGGCGAAGCAGGAGCAGCTACTTTCAATAGCAAAGAAATGTTGCACAAAAGCTAATGAGCAACTAATCTGCCAACAGTATGTAACGAGAGCAGGCGCGCGGGGCCTGGTTGACCTGTGCGATACGTAACTGCTGATTAGTCATTCCTCTAGCCAAAAAAATAAACAGATAAGGTTATCTCTGCAGCAAATAATCGCGCAAGCTGTAATGTTAGATGTCCTAGTCAGGCAATTGCATAGGTGCGTTCGTTCGAGAATTATAACATTTATATAATGACAGGGGTCTCTCAGGCCCCTAGCGACTGACGGAGGGTTAATTACATTAATGACTTTATCGTAACTTTAGGTTAGTATACTAAGCCTATAGCCATGTCCCCCACTGAGTTACAATTGGTTGTGGAGCCAAGGGTATTCCAGGTTCTGTCCCCTTAAATATTTTGATTTTTGAGGGTGCCTTGCGAAATATCTCTAATTTCTCCCGCAACTTGGTAACGACCATGTGCTGGACATGTCTAATGTATTAATGTGGCATAATGTTTAACATGATATTTAAACGCCCTTTGAGCTCTATGTGACATCCGATGGTTTCGTCATTTGTACTGAAGTTTTCCCTTCCAAATTCCACCACAAACGCTGTTAATTGTGACGCTATTTTTGTTGTGTGATTCTTCTTTATTTAGGTATACTGCTACAGTTCTCCATTGATTTGTATGCAGCGAATAAGCGGAACAGCAACGAAACAGGTTGTTTTTCTCCTCCCGGGAAGGGGAGGAGTGTGTCCGTCACAGTACCTGACGTCACCTATACTCCGTACGGTAACACGATTGCTGTGTTTACTTACTAAACCCCTCCGCCTGATAATCGTTAAAGAAGAATCTGAATCTCAAGACAGAACAAAACACAGTAATATGAGGCAGATATATAGCTTAATATTCATTAATAAATTAGATACGGTTTAGCTACATTACACCTTCACATATTCATTATATTTGATACTTCAGCTATTATTGTGAGATACTAGCGGTTGACTCGCTATAGCAATCATATTTGGTGGAAGACAGTACTTCTTAAGAAAGTATAGTTTTTCTTTATGGAAACGAAGAATTCAGTGCATGTTAACATTGAGTTTATCTTAATTTGCAGCAAGTGTTTCGCTTTACCTACGCCAAGTTTATTTCTCTGAAGGTTCCAAAAGTTTCTCATAAGAGAGAATATTCTCTCTACTGAGGTTCATGTACCAGGCATGCAACAAATAAATTCTATTACTTCTCAAAGTTTTTGCACATAGAATGGGTTTCTCTAGAGTCTTTAAATATTTCTATCTAAAGATGTATACGCTCAAATTTGCAAGATGACCCTAATTTACTTAGTACTTCGTTGACAAGTACCACTTAATCAAATAGTTTATGCATTTTAACTGAAACTTGAGGCAGTGTTTTTAACAGTTAATAATTTCAGTCCAATTATACAATATATATAATTCAATAACAGCCCGCCTTAAAGCAATGTGTGTATGTAACAATATATAAAAAGTGTATATTACAGTCACTGTATATGTTTATATTATTGTATACATGTGTAATAATGCTATGTGAATGTATTACGTAATTTAATAATATAGGAGCTGTGAGAATAATAGGTTAAAAGTTGCTAACAATGAAGTAGCCTTGAAGCAATAATGAATTAGAAAGTTTAACAATACTACTTGTAATTCTTGGAAGCAATAATGCAATTTTTGTGACAGTTTATAAAATAGCCAATCAACAACCAGAAAAAGGTTTAGTTAAATGAAGGTATTCTATTGGACTAGGATTGGCCAATCAGAGACTTGAAATACAGAAATTTACAAATTTAGGCGGTAGAAATCAAGTCAGTTACTTGCAGACAGTGTTCCGAACCGGACGCGAGATGTGTCCTCGAGATATTTAATACGTATTTTGTGTGAGAAAACAGTTTACGTGTTTAAAAAGTGCAAGTATTTAATAAAAGAATCTTACAGCTCTCTATATCAGTGAAGTGTTATTTAAATCGTGTCAAGAATTAATAAAAAGTAGTGAATAAAAAATTAAAATCTGTGTAAGCCTACATTCTTCAGTCATACCACCTCCCTGCTAAGACATTCATGTCTCTAAAAAAATTATAAATACTGACGCAGCCGAGGCAAACATAAATATATAATATTTAAAGAAACAGTCAAACTACAACATTAATATTTTTAAATTTTGGGATGAAGGCTACCGGGTACCATACGTGCGGTTGCAACTACTTCAAGTTCGGCTCCCCAACAGTTGAACAACAAAATAACTTCTTCAAACTGGAATAACGGAGTTCATAAAAACTGCTGATTTCTCTTCTGGCCAAGAAAGATTTCGAATTTGGTTTGATTTAAACCATTATTCATCTCCTTCAAGGCTATTTTTCCATAATACGAGATAAATACAACGCACATAAAGTAATGCTACATGTTTTTCAACGTTTAACTGACATATTTCGCCTTCGTGTACTAATTTTATTTGTTTTTCCATTTGAGGAATGAAATTACGGGCAATTCCATCAGTATAGGTACCCGGATACATAAGCCAAAATACGACTTGTGCGTATAAAACACGGACATCGTGCAATTCTAGTCATGTTTGCACTGTGTTGTGTCACGCTTGCGCAGATCTTTCCCTGCTATGCGAAGTTCGACAGATTTAGTATTAATTTATCTTCAATTGCAAACCCCTGCTAGATAACAGTGAATAACACGGTTTGATGGGGCGTAAATGTGAAATACGACATTCTTGGAGATATCACTGGGGACTACCCGTTCCAGCACACCCTGACGGGCAAGCAATTTCAACGCTTCCTCCGGAACAAGATGATGCCAGTAACTCTTTGGAAGACTGGCTGGCAAGTTGCCATCGGTTCTGGCAGAATACCACTGAGTTCAGTTAAATGATGCGTTTCCACGCCGCCATAGATGTATGCCATGTCACCTTGATAACACCTACTTGGTGAGAGGATTCGGAAACAGCGGGTATCTGGCATTGATTACTGCGACCGCAACATCTTCACTCGGTATTTCTAGTCACACTTATTTCCAATTTAGTTTTAATTTCAAATTATTTCAGCTTCCAATTCAAATAAATCGTTCTTTTTAGGGTGGCTTTATAAGGTAGAATCTGTTGTAGTTTGTAGTCGATCAATCAAACTTCATGCAGTCCAGCAAACCCTCGATTTTTTCAGTTTTAATTATATTCTGTAATGGAATGACAAAAAACAAAAAAGAAGTATTTGAAAAAGATGATGGAGAATGTCCTTATGTACGAGGTGTAATAAAAAATAACGGGAATTTTTTAATTTCGCGAGCTTTATACATCCGATTTTCAAAACTTTGTCTTATCTTGTTGGTACACATGTACCTGATGTATGTCTGTATTTTCAGCCGTTTTGAATATTTAGTTTATTGTTGACAGTCGAAAAAGTTATACGTGTTTTCGAGTGCTCGGCGAATTTTTACTTTCAAAAAAGATAGATTAAAGAATTTGCATTAATGTTTGGTTGAAAAACGGAATAAATTGCAGAACCAATGTTGACTATCGCTTTTAGGGAATCTACTATGAGTAACACAAGAGTTTACGAGTGGTAGTATAAACGTTTCAAAGAGGGTCGAGAAGACGTTAAAGACGACGATCGCCCTGGACGCTTTAGCGCCTCAATTACTGACGACAATGTGGACGGAAGTAAGGAAAATGGTTCTGGAAAATCACGGATCGCCATCAGAGAGGTTGTTGATGATGTCGGCACATCCTTATCTCATGCCTAGCAATTTTGTAGTATGTTTTGGGCATGAAACGGGTGGCAGCAAAGTTTGTTCCGACCAAAACGACGTCGCTCAGGAATTGATGAATGAAGTTGAAAACGATCCAGAACTTCTAAAGAAGGTTATAACAGGTGACGAAACATGAGCATATGGATATGATGTCGAAACTAAGGCCCAATCGTCCCAATGGAAACTGCCCGAATTCGACAAGTTCGATCACAAGTGAAGGTTCTTCTCACTGTTTTCTTCGATTACAATGGGATAGTGCATCAGGAGTTTCTGCCTTATGGTTGTACGGTCAATACGGAATACTACCTGGAAGTTATGCGCCGTTTGCGTGAAGCAATCCGAACAAAACGACCAGAATTGTGGCAAAACCACTGGTGGAAATTGCATCACCATAATGCACCCGCTCACACCACAATGTTTGTTCATGACTTTTTGCAAAAAAAAAAAACAAAAAAAAACCATTATGCTTCCATTATGCCGGACATGTGCCCCTGTGAATTATTTTTATTCCCGAGGCTGAACAGAACCAAAGGGACGACGTTTGGCCACCATTGATGAGATAAAACAGAATAGCTGAAGGAGCTGAAAATCATAACGAAAAGTGAATTTCAGAAGTGCTTCTAAGATTGGAGAAGTGTATTATATCTGAGGGGTATTACTTTAAAGGGAACAAAGTTGATGATTAAATAAAATTCTTTAAGAGAAACAAAAATTCCCGTTACTTTTTGATCACACCTCGTGATCAAAGTTGGACTCTGAATGATAGATGGAAGAAAACGTTGGAGAGTACCGAAATGGATGGCTTACATAGAAGTGTGAGAGTATCTCGACTACAGCACATAAGGAATGATGTTATTAGAAAAGGGATGAAAGGAGAATATAGGGTGATAAATAGAATTGAAGAACGTATATTGCAGTGGTACGGACATGCACAAAGAAAAGGAAAGATGGTCTTAAACGAATAATTGATTGGTCTCCCACAGGAAGAAGGAAAAGAGGAAGGGCTCGTTTAAGTTGTGATAGTGTAAAACATCTGATGTGTTACATTCAAATGACTTTCTCTACTCTTGTACAAACTATTTTTACAAACGCTTATTCTCCATATGCTTCATGTTAATCGAGATGTTAATTTTCTTGTAGATGCAAGGGGAATTGGTAGGCCTTAAGCGATGTCAAATATTTTAAGAGGTGGTTGCTATATGGAGTATTCCATTCTCTTTGCATTACAAGGACAAAAAGAATAATAACGAATTCCCATTTGAGAAAAAGTACAAGTATTGGAAAATTTAAGGAAATAACAAGCAATATCTCGAAAATGGTTCACTCAACAAAAAATGTATATGGCAAACTGTGTATTTTAATGCGATTTGTATTTTTGTGTAGTAAAATTTTGTCTATCTCTTATGGTTTACCATCAATGCAAAAGTCGTTCACAATGAAGAATACGTTTGGAGACACTCCCAGAAAATTCGAGATATAAATTTCATTTGTCATGAAAATATCTTAAACGTATGATATTTTAATCAAAATCGTTGGAGCCAATTTTGAGAAAATTAAAATTTTCGAAAAATGTTCCATGTAAAGGGTAATCTGGGGTGGGGGAATTTTCTTGAAAACCTTCGTGTCACATCTCTGGAAGATACTGAACCTAAATACCAAGTTTGGTGTTTATCCGATTGTTCGTTTCTGAGTTATGCTGTTCACACACACACACACACACACGGACATGTTTCCAAAAATGCTATTTTTATTCAGGGGGTCTCACAACATATGTTTCCAGTGAAATCTCGATATCGAATTTTTGGGTGGAATACAATACTTCCCCTACTTACTATACTTAGCAGAGAAAGTAAAAAGCTATGGTTAAATTTGGCTTAAAAGACGGACAGTTGAACAATAGATTACTTTGACAAACAGGAATTGGAAGCAATCGGTGAAAAGTGGACAGTTGAATTAAAAAGAAGAAAAATTACATCTTAACTACAAAATTCTATTGAGATATTAGCTGAATAAGTATTTGAAATACAAGGAATTCTTAGCCCAAAGCGCTTTTACAATTTACCACGAACAGTTGTTGAGCTCTGTAGAGAAGTTCCAAAGGATGTTTCAATGAAAGAAAGAAAAAAGTTTAACATGCTAAAGTACGAAAAACTGTTCTAAAACGTTACAAGCCGAGCGAGGCTTGCATTAATGAGGTCTCAGGTTCGCTTCACCGTCCAGCCGACCACTCTTAGCGTGGTTGTTTCAGTGTTTCCACTGGCCCGTAGGCAAATGCTGGGTTGGTTCCTCTTCTACCACGAGTTTGCTGTCCGTCATTTCTGGTCCCCATCATCTCCTTTTATTTGTTTCAAGGTTGTAGGACGAGGTGACAGTGGCTACTATGTTGCGAGAAGACAGTGGCATTTGCATTATGTTGCTTGGCGAGTTTGCTGGAGCGCCCTTCCTTCCTCGGAGTTTCCCTTCGATTCCTGGGACACCCAAGTTGCGGTTGGCTAAGGCAGAGCTAGCTGATGTCTGGATTGGGGGTCATCTTTGAATCGTTAGGAATCCCGTCCGTGCTTATTTCTCGTCGTCCGGATCTGGTCAACCTTCGGCCTCTCCTTCATCCCTTCCTCTCAGGGGTGATGTTGGAAGCACAACAGGCCCCCTACGTACGATGCTGTGCTCCAGGTACTGGAGATCCCTCCATTTGACCACTCCTACCTCCTCCCGCCGCAACTCTCAGAGCATAACGTCGCACGCCACCAAAAGATACGTCCCCAATTGGTAAGTTACCGGTTCGCTCAGTCAAAATTAGCTTTGCTGTGGAGGGCGATGTGTAAGAAGTGTTGATTTTAAAGCTCTTCCAAACAACAAGATAAATGTGTATTGTGAAAGCTTACAAAGTGAAGGAGTAACAATAATCATAAAGGCCCCTGTGGCTGCAAAGGAACGAATGCGGAAGGGGAGACAGCGTTGATATGTTGAGCTAGCACCAGCCATGCCTGACCCAAATTTACATATTTGGGTGTCAACAGCAAGATAGAACCGATGGAGTTATGGCGATTGAGGCTGAATAAAAGATTTGAAAGTTCTTGTGTCGATTTCTGTCTTGCCAACCTTTACTACACTCCGCCCCCACAAACCGCGTCAAAATCAGCAGCTCTGGTTACTGGAGCATTACACACTCACGATCCTTTTTACATTCTTTACCACGTACATAGTAAATAGAGAAGGTATTGTATTCCACCCAAAAATTCGTTACCGAGATTCCACCGAAAATACAAGTTTTGAGACACCCTGAATCCAGAAAAGCCCGTGCGTGTCCACGTGCTGTGTGTGTGTGTGTCTGTTAACAGCATAACTCAAAAACTAAATTTCGGATAAACCTCAAACTTGGTATTTAGGTTCAGTACCTTCCAAAGATGCGACATGAAGATCTTTCAAGACAATTCCCCATACCAAACTATCCTTTATAGAATATGTTTCGAAATTTTTCATTTTATAAACAATGATAACGATTTTGATAACATTACCATATATTAAGGGTACTTATACATATTTACATTTACAAATAAAGCGCATATCTTGAATTTTCTGGGAATAGCTTTTGAAGCTCTCTTCATTCGGCAGGACTTTTGTATATTCTTGTATAACTGGTATTTTATCTGTCTTGTAAATATATTTTGCATATAGTATTTTAATTAAAATCGTTAGGGCCATTTAGAAAATAAAAAAATTCGAAATGTTCCATGTAAAGGATAGTTTGGGGTAGGGGAATTTTATTGAATATCTTTGTGTCGCATCTTTGGAAGGTACTGAACTGAAATATCAAGTTTAGTCTTGATCCGACTTTTCGTTTTTGAGTTACGCTGTTCACAGACACACACACGGACTTTTTCTAAAAATGCCCTTTATATACAGGGTCCTCAAAACATGTATTCCAGTGAAATCTCGGTATCGAATTTTTGGGTGGAATCCAATGCCTTCCCAATTTACTAGGCACGTGGTATATAAAGTAAAAATAATTTTTTTAGATAACATGACCTAAAAGTAGAACTTCTAACACAGTGTACACAAGCTAAAAGCTTTAGATTATCGCACTAGCACGATAATCTTAATTGTGACCAACTTTGGTTTCAAGTCCAATCAAATTGAAATTACCCTTTGTATTTGCACAAGTTTAATTAATCGACTTGGTTTGATTAGGTTTTGGTTTTCATTATCTTTTTACACGATTAATTTCTCATGGCGCTCGCATTATCTTTTCACAATACAAATCGTCATACTTTATCCCAGTTCGTTGTAGAGTTAACCTATACGTTATATTGGCAGCTTTATGATTTCTTTGACACAAAGCATCATGCTTTTATCTCCGATAACCTACCCAAAGGTTTAATGGCGAAGATTATTCGTTTAGAAGAAACTAAAATGAAAGTGAAATTACAAAGCAGCAGAAAGAATAATACTAGAAGTACCTACCCAAAAAATCCAGAAAGCAATATGATATAGCATTTAATCTTCATTGCCTGATGTAAGGCAAAACATGTTGAAAATAATTTCATTGAAAATGACTGCTAGCAAACTCAGAAAACAGGAAAACATCCGACATCTGGCTTATTTAAACTCATTTCTCTTGGGTCAAGAACCACGTTCTAAACTGATTTCTCCGAGTTTCGGGAATCAATATAATATTATTGATATTTTACAAATTCCAGGGCTGTCTAAAAATACTGTATGCTAATAATAATAAATAATATTATATATACGTGTTGAAAGTGGCTTTATGTTGCTCCTACTCGCAAAATAAAACCTACTTTACTCCTTGTATCATAAGCTACTATTAAGGATAGAAAGGTAATTTTAGACTTTCACTCCGGACACGAATTATTTTAGTGTCTTCACTATCATCCCATCCCTCTTAAAAGCATTAAAGTACATTACTGCAGAAAATCTGCAAGGAAACCTTCATAGGTTGGCCTCAATCGCAATTCTCTTGAATATTTGTTTTATACTAGAAATATACCTTTCACGTTCATGAAACAGACTTTTACTAACTTCAACCAATAAAGTGAAACTTCACTAGACGCTGCTGCTTGAAACTATATAGGCAATATAAGCCGAAAGGTTTATATTCTGATGTATTGGCTGGTTCATCTAAACTCTAGTGTTTAATATCCTAAAACCAAAGGCTGACGCAAAATCCCAAAATATCGAGGCGCGAAAGGCAACGTGCAATAACTTTGCAAAACGTTGGCTGAGATAAAATAACGCTCTGGAAGCAAGCGTGCGTGTAAAGTGGCCTGCCGATATCGAAAGGGCAAGTGCGCCCTTGGGGCTCATTTTGGCGAGATTTTTTACGAGCGGCAACGAGTAACGCAACAGTCGCTGTCAATGCCTAACCTGAAAGTCGAAACAAAGGTTGTGCCAGTAACGTGCTCTCAACTTTAGGGTTGAGGAAAGAGGCATTATCATGTAGATAATGTAAGCTCTCAAAGGACTGGGCTCCTTCCACCTAATGAGGCTTGATTAAAATGTTCTAACCCAGGATTCACCATCCGTTACAGATACTTGGCTTTTTGTTTGTTCTGGCAGCATACATGTATATTGTACAGGGTGCTTTATGAAGAACTGACACGTTTGTTTCCTTAGTTGTTTCAAAACTAGTTATGCTAGCGACATCTTATTATTCCTGAAATGCAGAACAACTTTAGGAGATTATTTACTCTATAGCAAATGTTGAGAATGTCCTCCATCCTGCATAAGGCACAACTCAACACGTCGTTCCATGCTACTGGCCACTCGTTGGAGGACTCTGTTGTCAATAGCTTGAATCTCCAGTGTAATGTGCTTCAGATCGTCCAGTGTCTGGGGACGTGTGACATAAACCCTGTCTTTTAAGTAACCCCATAGAAAGAAGTCCGACGATGTCAAATCCGGAGATCTCGGTGGCCACAGTATCTTGGAAATTATCCGGTCGTCAAAGAAACTTGCAATTAGTGCCATGGATTCATTTGATGTGTGACATGTATCGCTGTTGAAAATATCCTTGACTCAGCTCTCCATCGTCTAGTTGCTCAGAAAACTCCATGAAAATCCGTCGGTACTCTACAGTGTTCACATTGCTTAAACAAATGGTCCCATGCGGTTATTGCGCACCAAACTCCGATTTTAACCGGGTGCATAGGTGCTTCATGAATAACATGTGCATTTTCGCTGGCTCAACAACGTGAGATATTTGAGTTTACATAGCCGGATAAATGGAAACACGCTTCATCTGTAAACCATGTGATGGACAATATGGCAGGATTTTGCACAATGAACGTCAGAAACCAACGACAATAATTCAGTCATCTATTCTTATCTGGTTCCTGTAAATAATGGACAACCGTAATCCCATACGGCTTTAGGCCTGCACTTTTCATAGCTCTCTGAGACATTGAGTAGCTGTACCCTGTCTCCTGCGACAAACGTCTTAATGATTTTTTGGTTGACTGATCCAGTCGTGCACTTACGTCAACAGTCATGGTGGGAAGCCTAGATGAACGAGCTTTGGCCTTTTTCACTTACCAGAGATCCACTGGTTTCCAATTTGTTTACCAGTCCCAGTATTATTTTTCTTTGGAGAGAATGTCGAACACCAAATTCTCCCTGGTGTGCCCTTTGAGTAACTGTAATCCAGTATTGCTTTACAAGGAAGAGTCGTTCATTTAATATGAACTCCATTTTCACGTAGACTAGAATAAAATCTCAAAAACAGTTGCCGACAATGCAACTAACAATTACGAATGAAAGATAAAACATCTGCGCATTTAGTGACAGGAAATTGAAACTCCAGAAAATTCTGCATAATTTGGAGCTAAAACTTTGGCATTGAGTGAATTTCGAACAGAATAATTCAAGAAAGAATATAGTCGAGTTCGTCTCGCATTTCCAAACTCTCTCTCCTACTCCTCCACTTACTACACTTGTGTCGTAATATACTATTTACTATTAAGTATTACCAGCTTCATAATGCAAATCTGGTCACTGATTCTTACTTCCTCTACCATCTAAAGGAAGTATTGCACTCCATCCAAATATTCGATGAAAATAATTGTTTTCTTTTTGTATTTTTAAAAGCCGATTTGAAGTAGCTGGTTTGTTGCGTTATTTGCACCATGCTTTGGGCGTCAATTTGAAGTAGTTCGGTTAGTTGCTGCTACGTATTAAAAGTCAGTTTGTACATGCTGTATTATATTTCAACTTTTGGGGATCCGAACTTGTAGTAGTTGTATAGTAAACAGTTTCCGGTAGCCTTCGCCCCAAATATACCTTCAGGTGGCCTTTGCCCCAAGTTTAAAAATATTAACTTTGTAATTAAACGGTTTCTTTAAATATTTAATCTTTATGTTTGCCTCGGCTGCGTCAGTATTATTTTAGAGACATGGATATCTTGGCAGGGCGTAATGCGACAAGAATGTAGGCTTACACAGATTATAATTTGACTTCACTCCCTTTATTAATACTTGATACGATTTAAATAACACTTCACTGATATAGAGAGCTGTGAGATTCTTTTTATTAATTAATTACACTTTTTTAACACGTAAACTTACTTTTTGCATCACACGAATACATACTATATTTCTTGAGGACACTTTCTGCGTCTGCTTAGTAACGCTTTCTGCAGTCAACTGACTTCTAGATTTGTAAATTTTGCTATATTTCAGTTTCTGATTGGCTAATTCTACTCCAATAGAATACCTTCATTTAACTAAGGCTTTTTCTGGTTGTTGATTGGCTATTTTATAAACTGTCACTAAAATTACATTATTGTTACTCCAAGAATCACAAGTAGTACTGTTGAATAATCTTACTCATTATTGACTCAAGGTTACCTCATTGTTACCTCATTGTTAGCAACTTTTAACTTATTATTCTCACAGCTCCTACATTATTAAATTACGTAATATATTCACATAACATTATTACACATGGATACAATAACATAAGCATATGCAATGACTGTTATACACATTTTACAAATTATTCCATACACATATTGTTTCAAGGTGGGCTGTTATTCAAATATATATTTATATAATTTGATTAAAATCTTTAAGTGTTAAAAATACTGCCTAAAATTTGACCTAAAACAATATGTATTGATGTTCCCTGAATATAAAGGTAGAACATTTAGTAAAATATTAGAGGTACATATTACATATTGTACAGATAGTGAGTGGTTATGACATAAGATAATTTATATGTGTAAATGTTTTAGTTATAAGAAATTCAATGAAAGTGTAAGTAAAACTAAAATTTAGTGGCGTCGTAAGTCTGACTTCCTAGACACGCCTCCTGTAGCAGGACACAGGGGTGGAAGGAGTAAAGGGGGTGAGTGAAGGACACTGGCCAGATGACTCGGGAATTCATTTGATTTGGGGGTTGCGAGATTCCACTAGGTTTCCGAATAAGTTTGTTTGTGTGGGCCAAAAAAGGTAGCTGAAACAAATTTAAAATATATGCATGAGCGAATGAGATTTAATGTATCTAAACGTTCGAAAAAAGATAGCCCTTGTAAGCGTTACAGCTAGTGTCCTATAAAAA
This sequence comes from Deroplatys truncata, assembly GCA_030765065.1. NCBI lineage: Eukaryota > Metazoa > Arthropoda > Insecta > Mantodea > Mantidae > Deroplatys > Deroplatys truncata. The sequence continues at coordinate 36,751,446 of CM060987.1, read as the reverse complement.
GACTGAGAGAATTGAACTCAGGGCATTTTCAAGCTCAACATACTCCTTGCTTCGTGCTCACATCTACGTATAAGATGTGTTAAAATGGTAGAAAATAATGCGGTCTGTTAAGGGGTTGACGAGTGGCAATAACGTCGTGTCAATAGCTAATAAATTAAATTGACAATAATTAATAAAGCCAAGTATCAATAACCAAGAAGGCCAAGTCAACAATCAGTGTCCATTTATCCACCTGCACGACCACACCTGAGAGAGTGACTAGTCGAGGGCAACGGAGACTAAATCTTGGGAGCTAATAATCCACCCACACATACGTATCTCCCAAGCAACTAACCCACCAACCTATCCACCACAATGTCTTGCAAGGACGAGCAAATAGATTTTCGGAAAAACTTCCCTGCTAACCTTTCGTTATTTTCAATTTCCTCAAAACTTTGCCAAACGGTTTTGATTAAAGTACCAAATGTTTAAGATATTTGATATGAGAAACAAACAGATATCTTGAATTTTCTGCGAATAACATGTGAAGACTCAGTCGTAATGAATTTTCTATAATTTTGTGTAACTGGTCAACCCCAAGAGATAAGACAAAAACCTCGCTGAACAAAAAACGTACACCTTGTTAAACTAAAAATTATATGTGAAGTACATTTTTATAGCATTAATATTTCCAAGATATATTTTGTTATTGATTTTCATTTTCAAATACTTTATACTTTTTCCAAGTACTTCGCTTGTGTTCGTTTCTTTTCTCGAGATCTTGAAAAGAACGTGGACATTTAAAAGGCATCACATGGCGACTCATTTTTACTTTCTCTACTACTTATAGTAAGTAGGGGAAGTACTGTATTCCACCCAAAAATTCAATACCGAGATTTCACCGGAAATACATGTTTTGAGACCCCCTGAATAAAAAAAAGCATTTTGGAAACATGTGCGTGTGTGTGTCTGTGTGTCTCTGTGAACAGCATAACTCAGAAACGAACAGTCGGATAAACACCAAACTTGGTATTTAGGTTCAGTATCTTCCAGAGATGCGACACGAAGGTTTTCAAGAAAATCCCCCCACCGCAGACCCCCTTTACATGGTACATATTTAAAAAAATTAATTTTCGCAAAAATGGCTCTAACGATTTTGATTAAAATATCATATGTTTAAAATATTTTCATGACAAATGAAATGTATATCTCGAATTTTCGGGGAATGTCTCCAGAAGTATTCTTCATTGTGAACGACTTTTGCATAACTGGTAAACCATAAGACATAGATAAAATTTTACTACACAAAAATGTAGATCGCGTTAAAATACACAATTTATGTCATATACTTTTTTTTTGTTGAGTAAACAATTTTCGAGTTATTGCTTGTTATTCCCTTAAGTTTTCCAATACTTATACTTTTTTCAAATTCGTTATTAATTTTTTTGTCTTGGAAATGCAAAGAGAATGGAATACTCCACATAGCAACCAGCTCTTAAAATATTTGACTATCGCTTAAAGCCTACCACAATCCCCTTGCATCTACAAGAAAATTAGCAATAAGATTAACATCTCGATATCTCGATTAATGTGAAGCATATGGTGAATAAGCGTTTGTAAAAATAGATTGTACAAGGGTAGAGAAAGTCATGTGAGTGTAACACATCGGATTTTTAAAAAAGCGGCGTAGTATTGTATTAAGTTGATCGCTTTAAAACAATAAAAGGATGCAGATATGCTTATAGGAGGGGGACACACTGCGACCAGCTTTATCTATTGTGGCTACATTCTCCTCGGAGGTAGCGATGAGGTGAAGGAGCCGCAGGAGCTCTCAGGTCCTCAGGCAGACAGGCCCACAGAGACGCAGCTATTTCCAGCTTGAACTTCCGCGCACCAGTAGAGGAGAAGAATCTTGAGAGAGGGCGACGAAGCGACCCTAATGGGCGGGAGAACGCACCCTGGCGTTCACTGGGAGAAAGCTTTCCGATGCGCAAGTATCTACGCCATCTGCCTAACACCACGAGCACCGCACGACCTAAAAACACACCCGAAACGTTATAAGAAGGGATGAAATGAGAGGAAATGGGGAAAGGAGAAATCTTGGTAGAATATACCACGCCTCGGCACTTGCCTAGGCAACCAGGGGAAAACTGTGAAAACACCTGGTCAGAGTGGCGGTCACCGGAAATCGAACCCGGGTCCTCCAAATGCGCGCCACAGACGTTGCCGCCTGAGCCACCCCGCTCCATAATCTGATGCCACATGTTCACATGACTTTCTCTACCAATGACAAATTCTCACAATTATATTCATTACATATTGTGCTAGTCATAAAAGTCATACTTTATGCATGTTACGTTAGTTAATACATTTTTCCTGGGAAGATTTTAAATTAAGCAAGGAGTGCTTAGTTGCAACATGCAGAAAGAAAATAAAGGTGAAAAAAACAAGAACCTCAATATTTCAACCATGTCCTTTAGGTGAAGTTAGGGAAAGGTCTAAACTTGCAACATGGAATATTTCGAAAAGGCTAACCTACGAAAACATTTAACAAAAGTTGTGTAATTTAATGAAATCGGTCTTTTTCCTGTATAATGTGTCATTTGTTCTGCTGGAATTTTGCAACCTGTGGCGAGTTTGTAATGTTTTATTTCGTAATACTATCATTTGTAAAAATAATAATCACATTGCTGTAATATAGTTATAACAGCTACTGATTCAATTTTAAAGTTGATTAAGCACTGGGCCTATTTAACTTTGGGTATTTCAATCAGTGAAAATACACCCAGAGGTGGTGAAATCGTTGTGACGTACTCATAATAAAGGAAAGGGATTATACATAAAAGGTTTAGAAACGTCGTTCTTAAAGAATTAGGCATTACATATGTTGCAGCTATATAAATATATACTCTCTTTAACTTTAACAATATCAAAACAGACAGACAGCATTTAAAATCTTTGTTCCCCTTGCTCAACCTGGACACGTAAATTTAATTTACATTTTTCTGTGCTGTTACTGAAATTCGCTCTGTTCCTGTAAATCGTAAGCTACATATAGCCCGAGCTAAAAAATCTTTCCTCGTCGCTCGCCGAAACTGGAATGCTTCCTCTTCTCACGCTCAGTCGCCATCCAGAGTCGACTTGCGGAGACCATCATGTTAGGTAACGTCACTCGTCAGCCCACAGCACCAGCAATTTATCTCCATAGCTCGCCATCTGTAGATTGCAAGTGAAGAGCTCCTCTGGCTGGTAATGCAAGTAGTATGCGGCAGGCTGTATTGTCCATCGGCCAGGCGAAAGTTAAACAGTTGCCTTGGCCGGTAATGCAAGTGATGTACAGCTAGGCGTTTCATACATTGGCCAGGCAAGAAGACTGTTACAGGCTCACTTACTGTAGGATATGGTATATTTTTTAAAGCTTTGTAATTATACAAAATTGTAGAATAAAATAAATGGGCTTCATAAGTCGCAAAAAATTATATATACTCGTTTTATTGCTTACGCTAGTATATTAAATGCCATTATTTTAATCATAATCGTAGATATACATACACGGACGTATAAGGCACACACCGAAGTCGTTAAAAGTACGAAATCATGAACTGAAGAGCTTCTGTTAAAATCAGGCTAGGATAGGTCATCGTCTTACAGATTTTCCCAGTTTTTCCCAGTCCTCATAACTGGAAAATGCAGGGAAGGTACCCTAAACATAACCCTGGAAAATTCTTCCCAATTATCATTTCATTTCACTACCTGTGTGTATAGAGCATCAAAAACAAAACACACACACGCACACATTAGTATTAGTAAGATCTCAATATTAAAATTTGTGGAATATAAGATTTCCTCTATCTACTACAGGTACATCAATATGATCAACAACTTGCATGCATGACGCGCTAACACCTGTATAAGTGAGGGATTGTTGTCGATCCTAGATTCACCGTGGAAAAGGGCGAGGGCCAGAATATTAATGCTCGCAAAGCGCTCAAAAGTTAGTATATATGATTTATTATCCCAGATCCTGCTACCGAATAAATAAACGAACCCAGTGAGCAATAAAATCACAGTGTTAAAATGGAGTTTTAATTTGGCGGTCACAATATAATTCCTCGATAAAGATGAGTTTGACGTTTTCTAACTGCGACCAAAGCTCAACATAGGACCTATGAATGATCCAACTAGGGGTGGTGCATATTGTCATATACGTCAACCCAAGGCAGAGGCGGGTCTCTGCTCGTAAACAAAGGGGGAGGGAACACGCTTCCCTCTCAGAAGGGCTGTAGGCATCTCAACTTTCAACCGCTGAACAAGACGAAAACGATCTCCGGCTGGGAACGTGGTATCTGGCCAACAAATAAGGCTACCAAAAATCGAGGCTTATGAATTATGCCATAGCATAGTGGACAACTTGCAAAAAATTGGTACAAAGAAAAACGTCCCGCCTCTAGAATAGCGGAAGTTCTGAATACAGACTGGTTACAGACGTAATCTGGAAAACACCAGTGGATGGATAAGGGACCTCGACGGTTCCGCAGAGGAGTGAATAACACACACAAAGATTGGATCGTTCGTCAATAAGTGAATATAAGTTCGAACCAATTAGCTTCCCAGGATTTGCAAAGGTCACATCATGCTACAAGCATGAAGCATATGAAGATTAAGTAACTTTCTAAGCAGCATTTAATTTCAGCTATGAAAGGAAGAACATTTACCCCGAGCCCGAGAAGAAATGAGAACAGTGCTATAAGCTTACGAAGAACATCTTTTTCAGCAGAAAACTGAGTTTACTGCTGGATCGTAATCCAGATAAAACTGATTGCAATGGCACCTGTTTGACACTGAAAACATATATCTATGGAATTAATTGTTCTTCCACATAAACTGCGTGTTCGAGAAGGTTAGAAATGTAGAAACAAATGACTAAAAAATTCAGCGCCATAGCTAGGACTTGAACAACGGATTTCACGGTCTCCGTTCTGTTGCTCTAACCACTGAGCTATCATGGCAACATGCCGGCGCATCATTAAATTCTGCAACTGATTCGCATTTCCAACCTTGTCCAACACACAGCTAGTGTGGAAGTACAATTAATTCCATTAATTGACCTAACAGTGGTTGAAACTATGAAGCCCGGGACTTAAAAGTACTGACAACATTGTAAGTCGCCACAGGGGTATGTCATCTCAATACAATTTGGGATCTCCCTGTGGCTTACCGGGAAAAATCAGTTGGAAAATTTAATGTCGTGCCGGCATGTTGCCATGATAGCTCAGTGGTTAGAGCAACCGGACGGAGGGATATCCGTGGTTCAAATCCCTGCTATGGCATTGAACTTTTCAGTCTTCTGATTCTACCTTTCCAATATACATCTAAGTTACTCCGTTCTCTTGAGTACAAGCGACTGAACAGAGACGACGCATACTAGAAAGACCTACTCCTTCATAAGCAACCAAATATAAAAGAGTATACGTCAGCGAAAACTCATCTATAGGTGAGGTATGTAATAATGAGTTTTATTTAAGGACGCTCTTTAATTACATGTTTCTTAGCATCCCATTCTATATTGAGCATAAAAGATCGGAAATTTTACTCAAAGATCTTTTATTAGCCTTCATTAGGTTGTTGTACGTACCATAAATCCACAAAACGGGACCACCGGCTTTACTTCCCTTCCGAAGGAAACCATCTAAGAATGTTTACGCCCGAAAAATTCCATCGCACTCCCCTGGGTTTGAACCCGCCACCTCGGGATCTAGAGGCTAGCATTAACATCGATTGTTCACACAATATAGAGGGAGAGAGAGAGAACTTGCCAACATCTGGCATCTTGTTTGTAACTATTACATTTCATGGGTATATAATCACAGGAGATTCTGGTCTTACAAGTCACCATACCAGCACTCATCGAGCATTCATTCCATCGCACTGCGCGCACCGCTGGCGAGGGAAATTGTACAATATCTGAAAGAAAAATGTCCATCCTTCACAGACTTATATTGGCATCTACGACGGTGTCAAGTGACTAGAAAAAAACTATCATACACGATTATACAGCCTCAAGTAAGACAGCTTTGTGATACAGCTGTCAGTAATGGTGTCAATTACAGGAATGAAATGGCCAGCGCACGAAAACATATGTTCTTGAGTGTTATGCATTTCCAATTCTCAGACCCTCCAAAGAAAACCTGCTCATGGAAATTCATTACTGGAATGGGTCTGCAAAACGACAGGTTATTTTAAGAGCAAAAGTCTCTGCGCTTAAAACGAGATGGGATTTAGGTAGAGTAGGAAGGAAATGTGGGTACACCGGATTTAAATATCGATATTCTAAGCATGTAGGCAGTTTCGAAATAACCCTCTCAAGTCTTACAGACCTAGGATGAACTCCACAGAGGATGGTTAACGTTAAAGACTCGACAACAGATGCTGAGAGTTGATAGATAAGCTGACCTCAGTGCTCTCGAGAATGGACGAAGGAGGATGGTAAAAACCGCATATATAAGAGGTAAACCCGGCCTTAGAGCTGAGGGAGATAGTAAGCGGTTTTGGGGGTAATGATGCAGCCTGGATGTAGATGCATGACAGATGAGGCACGTTACTGGCACAGCGACGAATAAAATTAAGAACCAGATTTTAATAATGATAGTGGAACAAGATGTCGCTTTCGAGCTTCAGTAAAGGCGAGTTTCTACATAAACTGGATGTTTTGAATGACAGAAAATTACGGAATGAGGCGATCTACAACCAACACTGTCTACAACTAACGCGTTCGGTTATAATATTTGTCTATATCCAACTGAATTGATTTCTATCTCCACATTTGTAAATTTCTGTATTTCAAGTCTCTGATTGGCTATTCCTAATCCAATAGAATACTTTTATTTACCTTAAACTTTTTTCTGGTTGTTTGGCTATTTTATAAACTGTCACAAAAATTACAACATTGCTTCCAAGAATCACAAATAGTATTGTTAAACTTTCAAATTCATTATTGCCTCAAGGTTACCTCATTGTTAGCAAATTTTAATCCATTAGTCTCACAGCTCTTACATTATTAAATTACGTAACACATTCAGATAACATTATTACATTTATACAATAATATAAATATATACATTGACTGTAATATACACGTTTTATATATTGTTACATATATATATTGCTTTAAGGCGGGCCGTTATTATATTTTTTATTATATAATTAGACTGAAAGCATTAAGTGTTAAATTACTGACTCAGCCTCCAGCAGGTTCAGTAGGCCTTCTATGTGCTTTCGTGTCGAAATTCTCCTATCACCTAGTATAATATAATATAATCAAGGTGGTTGTTCTATCTCTGTTCATAGAAGAGAATGCGTGCTGAAGACACGCATGTTCTATACTTGTGTGGGTATCTAGAACTCTAGCCACTTAACTCTGGTTTTTTTCATAAATGTACCATACAGTAACCATTCAGCGACGGGAATGACCATTAGTTAATGGTTATAAGATAAGGAATTCTCTTAACATCTGCATTTAATATTTGTTTTACATACCTTTACATACCTTTCACCGAGTGAAATAGCGCAGGCGGTAGCACGTGTGACTCGCATTCGAGAGATCTGGTTTTCGATTCCCGCGGCCGACCTTCCTGATCCATGGGTTTTTCGGGGGTTTAACCGGGTTGCTAGGGAACGTTAATTACATCCCCCGAATTTCGTGTCCCTCCATTGCACCTTCTTTCTCATTTAATTTCACCTTTCATCTGCTCGGTTGTTTCAGGGTTGCAAGTGTGGTAGTAATCTCGGCGTTGTATGGCACGGAGAAAGGAGGCTCTCTAACAATTCGTTCCGCGGAATGGAGCGGACGGTCTAGTAGTCCCGGCTCCCAGTGGGAAGTGCAAGCCTGCAGAGGGGGAGAAGAGCCGGTTGTTCCAGTTGTCACCGGAGAGGTTCAACCTGGAAAATATAGGGATCATCCGCTTTGTCGTGCCTCCTGAACCGGCCACCCTCTTCTCCTCTCATGTCACCGCTACCTCTCGGGGGCGCCCCCTTAAGGGCTAGGCACAAAAATATCTCCAGGTGTTAAGTCCCTCTCTGCTCCTTTTCATACCTCATACGTTTTACAACGTTTATATCGTTCATTTCACAACACAGATCACGTTGTATAGCCTTTTATCCGCATTACAATCACGTGAGTTACAAAATTAACGTTAGGACATATCTAAAGTACTCGTGCAAAACATTATCTATGCAATCTCCGAAAACGTTGCTGTTACTTTCTGTCGGGTGTCAAACTGGAGACACTGGAACTATAAAAACCCCTGTTTTTCAAGTACATTCTTCAACTTCTAATGTTCTGTTTACTTTCGCTCTAGTTAACAATGCAAAGGAAAAAGCGGAAGATACAGCTTCAGCATTGTTAGACGAGTCACGTTTCGCTGTCAGTCAGAACTGTAAACCCGGAATGTTATCTGTAAGTAACCAGCGAAAAAGTTTGTGCGTAGTTATGATGAATTCACTGAGGGAGATGGTACTGCGGTGATGTATGAGGTTCGTGTTCGGATTCGATTCCCGTTGGATCGACTACTCCGATCCTGGGGTTTTTTCCCGGTTATCGAAACACATTCATAAGCTTTCAGTTTAGTTAACAATTCTTTCCTTTCGATTTACTGCTTGTCTTTAATAACGAAGCCATATCTATATACCTCTACTTTCCTTCCACCCAAAAATTCAATAGAGATATTGTCACGGTTAACTGGGGGTTGGGATTAAGGATCTCGAAGGGATTAAGTGTCACTAAATGTCACAGGTAACTGGAGGGATAGCTCAGAGTATATGAGGCTTGTAACAGCCCCGACATATGGCAGGAGACCTGTGTGTCTCCTACACATGCTACTTCGAACTTAGGGGTTCGTACTCGAACACGAGCACTCGCTGACCAAGGACATCTTGAATGCTGAAGGTCTTTAAGGTCTCCTATACTCTAAAGTACATGCCCAAGGGATGGGTTGCTAGTATGACCAGTGATCCCAAATACTTACATAATAACCCCTACGTCTATAAAATATATAATTTATTATAAACATGGCTCGAGGCCGGAAAGGAGATTACAAAGTGAACTATGCCTTACCTGTCGTGGTGGGTGATGATACATGGCGCTCGTTGATTACTAAATCTTAAAGTAATACTTAGTAAAACCTGGTCGTTCAGGGACCAGAGGCGTGGACTCCCGCTACGAGGCGTTCAAAAATCGACCATGAGGGCTAGAACCCGGAAGTTATACACAAAACCTGGCTAGAGGCACCAATACGTCATTATTTAGTTGAATGTCTTCGCTGCAACTCAGCTATTTGCCGGGCAATGGCTCCAGGTTGAATCCCATCTGACGCATCGTCTTCCGAACCTCGTCACATGGCTAACGTATGGTAGCTTTATGTTTCAGGTTTAACAATTTGGAATTATACGGCTGATAACTATACATTGATATAAAAATAAGGTTTACGCCAGCTGCACCGTGACAATATTCACTGGAATTAAGTTTTTTGATATCTCTAAACAATCTCATGTGTTACACTCACGCAACTTTCTCTACTCTGTACAAACTATTTTTACAAACTCTTATTCTCCATCTATTTCATATTAATCGAGATAAACATTTGCAGAAACCATCTTTTGACATGCAAAGAGAATTACATTTTACACATAGCAACCAGTTCTAAAAATATTTTACTATCGTTTAAGGCGTACTATGTTCCCCTTGTTTTGTAATTGCAAGGGCAATATAGAAATATATTCTTTTAAGCATCGACAGATATCTTAATAGTTGGTTGCTAGGTGCAGCACCATTCTCTTTGCCACAGATTAATACTCCTTGCATATCCAAACAAGACAAAAAATGAATATCGAATTCCCATTTGAGAAAATAAGTATTGAAACATTTAAGGGAATAACAAGCAATATCTCGAAAATGGTTCACTCAACAAAACAAATGTATATGACATAAATTGTTTATTTTAACGCGATCTACATTTTTTGTGCAGTAACATTTTGTCTATCTCTTATGGTTTACCAGTTATGCAAAAGTCGTTCACAATGAAGAATACTTTTGGAGACATTCCCAGAAAATTGAAGATATACATTTCATTTGTCATGAAAATATTTTAAGCATATGATATTTTAATCAAAATCGTTAGAGCCATTTTTGAGAAAATTGATATTTTCGAAAAATGTTCCATGTAAAGGATAATCTGGGGTGGAGGGATTTTATTGAAAACCTTCCTGTCTCATCTCTGGAAAATACTGAACCTAAATACCAAGTTTGGTGTTTATCCGACTGTTCGTTTCTGAGTTATGATGTTCACAAACACATACACACACAGACACCACACTGACATGTTTCCAAAAATGCTTTTTTTGTATTCAGGTGTCTCAAAACACATATTTCTGAAATCTCGGTATCGAATTTTTGGGTGGAATACAATACTTCCCCTACATACTATACGTAGTAGAGGAAGTAAAAAAAAATCCTAAAAGTGGGCCGTGAGTATGCCAACATTATATCTCAGAAACTAGAACTAGGATAAATACTAATTTTGAGGCAGTATTTTATATCACAACACTGTGAATGCCAGAGTGATTGTAGTGTAAATTAACATTATTGTATGACAATGATTTTAGATGTTTGTTAGCTATAAGCATTGTTAGGAAATAAGTTTACACGGTCTCACTGAAACTGACAATAGGAGTGGGTAACAATGAAGCGAGGGGGTGAGTTGTTTATCACTTAGAAGAGACAAACAAATGACGTCAGAGTAGCGTGCCTTTCTTTAGAAATGGAGGGAATATCTTCCCTAGAGCATGTGTGTTTGTAATTTTGATTGACTAAAAAAATAGACGCTAATGTTGCCGCGTATTTAGTAACCAATAGCAGCTCGATTATAATGTTTAGGCATATCGGGTTGATGGAGTATAAATTCTTGAGCCAGAGACAAGTATCGCGCAGTTCTACAGAATCATTCACAAGGTAAACGTCGCGCAGTTCTAAGAAATCTCTCTCGCGAGTTACACTTCAGGCATTTCTAAGGAAGCATTCACGAAGTACACATTACGCAATTCTACAGAATCTATCGCGTCGTAAAGTTAGTTACAAAATGTGAAATACGTGAATTAATAGTGTGCGGCAAATACGTGATTGTAATTACATTCGAAAATATAACAGTTTCAGTAAGGCGTGTATCAAGATTAAATATGTGAAATTAATTAAGGGTGACGGCAATAAAAGTGTAAAAACAAATTCTTTTATCAGTGTTATATTTTAGTAACAACTCCTTTCCGTTTACACGCCCTGTTCAAGAAATATTTGCTCGACTGAGTAATAATAGCTAGCCGGGGGACAAAGAACCCAAAATTCAAAATAGTAAAACAATAACAGGCGCCAGCAAATAAGATAACACGAACAGATTACTGCGACAATTTTCATGCTTGAGTCTACAAGGAGCCTCAAGAAGCCAGGCGAGGACTTTTACCTCAACCCAAACATCCTTTGTTTATATGAAAAAGTATTCATGGTTTTTAGCTCCATGGGCTCCTGTAATTTTGTCTGAATTATCGTTATGGCCGAGATAGTAAAATGAATGAAATGCATATATTAAATTTCCTTGAATAGTGCATAAAGTCCCTTATTGGATTTTCTATAATTTGGAATTCACAAGGGATAGACAAAACTAACTAAAGATTAAACTAATTAAAATATGGCATCATCGACTTCTGGTTTAGGCCTATTGACATGTTCCGGTCATAAATTGGAACTGATATTTCCATCTCATCGTTGCACGTTCTCGAGTTCTTTTTGCAGTTGTCCTATGCTTTAGTAGCTATTTTGGGATCCCGTGGTCTGGAAGTAGTTCATTTGATGTTGTTTTATTCCTTTATTCAAACTGTGTGTATTTAGTTCTTTTTGTGATGTCTTCAGTTTTATTTTTGTCTATTCTTTTATACCCCACCAGCGTTGTCAGAAATCTCATCCCTGCAGTTTCTGTCTCGCTTCTTTTCTTGTTAGCCTCCAACATTCAAATCCATACAAAATAGATGCCACTGCTAACACTTTAAAAAGTGTGTTTTCTTGTTTTGTTTAATAATGTTCTTTTTATTGTGCCACATATACTATTAAATGTTTCTACGAGGGAAAGTCAATAATTATCCTACATAATTTTTACTTTCTCTACTACGTATAGTAAATAGGGGAAGTATTGTATTCCATCCAAAAATTCGATACCGAGATTTCACCGGAAATACATGTTTTGAGAACCCCTGAATCCAAAAAAGGCATTTTTGGAAACATGTCCGTGTGTGTGTGTGTGTGTCTGTGAACAGCATAACGTAGAAACGAACAGTCGGATAAACACCAAACTTGGTATTTAGGTTCAGTATCTTCAAGAGATGCGACACGAAGGTTTTCAAGAAAATCCCTCACGCCAGATTAACCTTTACATGGAACATTTTTCTAAAATTTTAATTCTCTAAAAAATGGCTCTAGCGATTTTGATTAAAATATATATTTAGGATACCTTCATGACAAACAAAACGATATCTTGAATTTTCTGGGAATGTCTCCAAAAGTATTCTTCATTGTGAACGACTTTTGCATAACTGGTAAACCATAAGAGATAGACAAAGTTTTACTACATAAAAAATGTAAATCGCGTTAAAATACACAATTTATGTAATATATATATTTGTTTTGTTGAGTGAACCATTTTCGAGATATTGCTTGTTATTTCCTTAAATTTTCCAATACTTACACTCTTTCTGAAATTCGTTATTCATTTGTTTTGTCCTGGTAATGCAAAGAGAATGGAATACTCCACATAGCAACCAGCTCTTAAAATATTTCGCTTAAAGCCTACTAATTCCCCTTACATCTAGAAGAAAATTAGCAATAAGATTAACATCTCGATTAACATGAAGCATATGGAGAATAAGCATTTGTAAAAATAGTTTGTACAAGAGTAGAGAAAGTCATGTGAGTGTAACACATAAGACTTTTTTAAATTTATTACAATAATAGAAACTTACAATTATCTGATTTTTTAACGTAATCCCCTGCTTCTCAAAGCACAAGCCATCGTTCACAAGCCTTCTGGTGCCCTAAGAAAAAAGGTTTTTTCGTCAGAGTAGCAAGCCATTTATCTACCGCTTCCTTCACTTCTTGGTCTGTGGTAAAGCGACGGCTCCTTGAGTCATTTTTAAGTGGACAAAAAAAGATATGGTTTACCACTTCATCGACAGCCAATCTTCGGTTCCCTGAATCATGATATGGACTTACTCAATGTTGGTATTACTAGTGTATATGAATGGGCGTCCTGCTCTTTCCTCGTCCTTCACAGTTGTCCGGCCATTTTTGTACTTTTCAACCCATTCGTACACATTTTGTGGAGTTAAAACGTTGCCCCCATATTGTGCAAAATGACTTCGCTGGATTGCGGCTCCTGGTACACTTTCACATGACGAAAATGGTAACCGCACGCTGTTCTTCTTTGGTGCAAACGGTGATGGGTGCAGCCATGCTTATTATGCAACACTCACTGGAGTGATAACGATTAAGAATTCCACAAGAGAAGACAAAATGAACAACATGTCGACGTGCGCGGGTACAAATCGATACAGATAATCTACAAAGAAATAAACAATAGTGTGCGGTTACTTATTGACCCTCGTATCTTCCTTTGAATTTCATTTTGTTTGAAATTACCTATTTATCAACCTAAGCGGTTACAATTTTGTACTTGGTCAATTATGTTGTCGTTTATCATCATCTTTGCTCTCAAGAGTTTCCTTTAAAAGCTAGCATTTTTGGTTTATGAAGTACATATATCTAAGTTATGTGCAGGGATCATCCTGTTTAGTTCGTATAGATAGTATTGTAGAGAATTCTCTGAGGCAGTAAATATGACTTGATCATCTGCAAATAGAAGCATCGTTAAATTACAATTTCCATAGGAGCTAAACTGCTCCGCCATTTTATTATGAGATAATCGAGATATAAATTAAAAACTACAGCAGATAGAGGACATCCTTGTCTAACTCTTTGGTTTATTAACATTTTATTTGTGCTAATTTTATCTCTACAATCGATCCTAAAGCATGTGTCCACATATAGGCTTTGTACACATCTAATTAGGTGTTTTAGAAAATCCTTTTCTTCCAATATTTGCCATTAAAATATGTATACGATTTATTTCAGGAGCGTTCCTTGTTAGCATTAGTCATTCGTAATATTCTCTATTGTTTCTTTCAGTTCTGTAACACACGTTGAAACACCGATTTGTTACTTCTCACGAGATCATGCAGTATGTACAATATCATGACAAACAATTAGCGACCTGCTTTTTAAACATTGACAGCTTTGCAACCTCTTCTGCGCTCCTCTGCTGTATCTACAACATATCTGTTCAAACATTTTTCCAATAAATGTCATCATTAACTGGGAGTACTTATAGAACGAAAAACAAGCTTTGGTAGGAATACTTGGAATAACATTAAAATTTTATGATAGTGGTTGTAGAAAGTCATGTTACTGAGAAACACAAGATTTTATTCGTGCCTGCTTTTCTTGGTTTGTTCCACTTGTTTTTACTTCTTTTTTGTTTTGTTTTTCTGGTAGGCATAGTTTATTATTCTTGTACAAATTTTACACAGATACACTTACATATACCATAAATCATACAAGACCAGAGCGAAACGCGTTAGTAGGCGTAACTAGGTTGAATAACAGTATCCAAAAGGTTTACTCATCAGCAAGAGAGTCAAACTGATTAAATTTTGTTTTATATTGTCGTAGCCTCTTATCAAATGCTCATTGGGAGGTGGGCGACTCGCTTAGAGGTACCAGAAAATTAACAAGTTGTAAAATGGCGAGGCTACGACTAGGGACGCAGCTAAAGCGAAAGGGCAGAAATATTATTAAATACTGGCAAAAGGACACTTACATGGCTCAAAATAGGAAGAAGGAACTTTACACTATCATAAATAAGACAATAAGGATATAGATGACAGAGAGTTTATTAGATAAAACTGAATACTTTACCCCACATTCTTAGTTCCATGCCTGTCGGGCGAGGCCGCCATGCATTCCTGCACGGAGAGGGCGACTACACGTCTGTACTGGTTGACTGCGACTCACTGACTCTCTGCCCCAAGCAACGCTTCCTAAAGCGTGGGGGACGCTAATCAAACTACCCTCACCTAAAACTGCTAATCCCCCACCCAAGCTTTAACCGCCATCTCGAATCTAGGTGACCAGAGAGACGTATGCGCGACAATCTCTGCATACGTCACAATGTTTGATATTTAATTTTTTACATTTCGTTTTAAACTTTGAACTGCGAGCGCACTTGCACACAAATATAAGTTAAATAAAATTCCCCAGTGTAAGTGGGAGTCGAACACGAGATGTCTAGGTTTAGAAAGTAGCACGTTAGCATTAAACTGACGATAGTTGCATTCCTTATTTTATTTTAATTTAATGTCCATACAGCTTAAAGCTAACCGATATTCATATTTGCAGCACAAGGGAAAATGCCAGAAAAACTTAGTCGAGGTAACTCACCCTAACCGAGATTTGAACTCGAGCCTCTTGAATATGAGGAAGAAGCTCTGACCTCACACCACGGAGGTGCGCTCCTTAAGATTTTTTTAATAAGTTTTAGGTGATATTAGATCTTAATCTATCTAAACTTCCCAAGTAAGTGCATTTTCAAACGAGCTCAGAGATGTAAAGGGTGATCCACTATTAGCGAACGCACCTAAAATCCAGCACTAGCGATTTCAACATCTGCATTACAGTATTTCAGAAACACAATCTTATTCCTTCTCTCTCTTTGGTTCCTCTTTTTTCCCCGTTGTAAAGTTGGCTAAGATAGGACATTGTGTTGTTTGGCGCCACATCAATCGATTCATCTTTGTTTGGCTGGCGTTTCTGCCCTATTCATGCTTCTTGTGTGCAAACTTGCAAGCAGCAAGCTAGGGTGCCGTTTAATGGTTCGGTAAAAGCAGTAGATGATGCTGATAAACCTGCAGCTTCCCTATACATAGAGGAATGAAGACCAATACTTCCTCTCGCTTCCTAAGAGAAATAATGGTATGAGAGTATTTGTGCTTGAAACTTCTACGTTTAACAATTGTTCCGAAGGTAAAAAGCCACCGATATTACCTTAGATGTTAAAGGTGGCATATAAATAGAAAATTAAAAATTAAAAAAACAAAAGAAAGGCCAGATTAACATTTAAAGGATAAGAAGAAGGCGAGAAACTACAAATTACAATAAGTGAATATCCGAACATCGCAGTATGACTGCAGAATGAACGGATATGAACTTAGACTTATTTATTACTCTTCTATTAACAACGTGTGAGCATGGTCGAACGACAAAGGCAGACGACACAGAATCACACCTCCCAGCTATATACATATATATATATATGCCCTATGAATGGGAAGTGCATTTAAAAACACTATCGTCGAAAAAAATTATTCACGGCGCTTGTATACCTCGTAAAAGTCCATACTTATGACCAAAGAACCTCCTGAAATAATATTACGCGAAACTCATAGACATACGCTAACACATTAAATAGACACAGAAATGAGGAAATTACGCATTTCATCAACAATATCCAGTAATTTATGCAACTTGTGAATGAGGTGACATTTTTTTTTGCGAGTGGAAGGCTTCGAGTACGAGAAGAAGAAAGTAAGAAAGACTTTTTTCGTATAAGAAAAATCCACTTTTACAGTTTGCGTACACGATTTTATTTATAAATCATGATGGAGGTATAGGTTATGTTACAGACTATGACCTTTAGCTGTTATTTTGAGGTGGTATTTAGTATTATTTTAACACTATGATATATTTACACAAAGTTACTCGTTGATATTCAAGATATGTAAAGTGATAACTTAAGGTGGTGATGTTTGTGAATTTGTTAATATGTTTTTGCAAAGAAAAACTTCATATAATTATTTCTGACTATTGAGGGTTATTGATTTATTCTTGGCAACCATTTTCCGGCTTTTGTGTCGTTTGAACATATACATATAATTTATCAGCTTAATAAATCGACTTTTAACATGCTCCCCGATAAATACCAATCCGTTTTAGTGCTTTTAGTTAACCTCAGAATACTATTTATATTCGGTAAAGATAATATAGAGGTAACACTAGCATGGATAATCAAATGAGTGAACAATATGATACACATGATGCAGATATTCAACTAAACTAAAGATACTAGTATCCAATTATTGAAAGTAATGCAAACTTTATCTGTTCACTTTGTGAACTATCTTTTGACATTCACGATATGTCACTGATATGTGAATTATGCTAAAACTGGTCTCATGAACCTTGTGTAGGTCTGAGTAATGAAGTTGAGATTATTTCTGCTTCAGATTCCCCGTGGATGTGTCATTCGTGTGAGACTAAGGGAAATCTACCTAACATTCCTGCTGGTGGAACTGATTTAGTTATATGTTCTTTGTGTGCCGACAGTTATAAAGTTTTTAAAGGTACCAAAGGTCTCCGTATCCACTGGGCAAGAGCCCATCCTGATATGGCGTTTTATGGACTCGAGTTAGCTTCTCAACGTATTTCACTGGATACACAGAACGCAAAAATAACAGCATCTAAGAACAACATATCACTGAACGATGTATTACAGTGAATACAGAGGACTGTTGACAAGACCTTTTCCTTTTTGCATACATTGCACTTGGAGTTCCAGAAAAGGGAAAGTGAAATCTTTGGTTACCAAAATTAAAGATAATTTAAACGACTTTAGGCTGTCTTGTTCCGTTAAGAAGCAAAAATATTTCTTCAAAGTCTAGACCCATCCAAGCAAAAGTTTTCTATGGTGACATACGGGGGCAGTTCCTATTCTGTCATATAGCTTAAGAGTAGCATGTCCAACAACCTCAACTTTCAAATATTTATTGGACAAACATCCCCCTCCATCTAGGTCACTTTCCTTCTCGGAGCCGTCTGCACCTGACGCCCAAAGTCTCACTGTGTGAGCCGATCCTGTTTACCAAACAATTAATAGTTTCTCTAATAGCTCTTCCTCCGACATGGTCGGACTACGGCCTCTACACATCAAGGACCTGTTTTCCAAATCTGCTGGAGATGTTCGAAGACCACTTCTGCAAAGACCTAATCAAATTGTGCAATCACATGTTGTGGTCAAGTGAATAATGTCATTTGTCCAATTCTGTACGCAGCTTCCCGGACTGCACTTGAGAAGAAAGGAGGTGGTATATGCCCCATTTAAATAGGCAATGTTCATAGAAGATTAGCTGCTAAACTGGCCTACAGGTGTCTACGAGAGAAAACTACTGTATAATTCCGTCCTCACCAGTTTGGATATGGTACTCCGAAAGGCTGTGAGATTATCATTCTGTTCAGCTGCATTGAAAGAGATACCATGCTAGAAAGTGTAGGGCAGCCCTTTGGGGCAAATGCTTTTGAGTATTGCGATTGAGCCTCTAATTGAGAAAATGAAGAGTTGCCCTAACTTGTTTTATCTGTATGATGGAACTATGGGAGATGAACCAATTACGGAGTTCCAGCAATTTGTGGAAAGGTGCAAATCTATTGGCTTAGAGATTAATTATAACAAGTGCGAGGTGTTTTTTTTTCAAAGACGGATAATGCTGAGGTAGCTGAATTTGAGAAAACCTCCCCTGGAATTGAAATTGTCAATACATAACTGACTTTACTAGATTCACCCATTTTGAAGCAGTAGAAACAACCACCCTCGAAGAACTAAAGGTTATGAAAACCTTGACAGATGGTTTGTTAGATCTTCCTTCCCATACAGCATACTTTTTCTTAAAAATTTGTTTTCTCATTCCTAAAGTTACATATTTCATCCACACTACACCTCTGTGGCTTTTGCCCAATCTGCTCACTGAAATGAATGAATTAATTAATTAATTAGAAGCTGCTTGGAAACTATATTGAATACACCGTTGGAGGATATAAACCAACCTTACGTATTAGTTTTGTGGTCTAATAAATCGTACACTAAATTATGTTTGTTTACCAGATTTCCTAGCTTCATCCCACGGTGCTGCCGACTTCATCACGTCTGTTTTTATTGGACACGGTGATGAAATCGAGGCACGTCATATAACAGAAGCTCTAAGGGACTAATCTAACTTAAACATTTCAATTCAATTTGCTCATCTTAAGGAACAGAATAGTTGGGACCTGATCAATTTCAAACATATCCATGACTGTCTGCTTGTATCAATACACACACCAGCAGAGTACGTTACAAGAGAAAGAGGCAAACAGTTGGCTGTTTTACCATCTACTAACATTGCTACCTTGGTGGACAACTTGTATTTAGGATTGCTGCAGCCGTAAGAATTGGATCTAAAGTATGTCAGCAATATAAATGTGTGTGTGTGTGTGTGTGTGTGTGTGTGTGTGTGTGTGTGTGTGGTACTACTGTCGACGAGTATGGATATCGAGGTTTGAGCTGCCTTAAAAACTCCGGAAGATTTTCCAGAGGGTCCTTACATCTTCTGGCATTCTAGCTGTTTTGGAACCATCTGGAATTTGCAGATCTGATGGCAAACACCCCGGTGGTTTAATCATGATTACATTGAAGAATGACAAGTCCTGATTTGGGATGCCACTTGTGCAGATCGGCGGCCTCTTCACACCTACAAGCTATGTCCCAACCAGCTGGAGCAGCTGCAAGGTCAGCCATGGCTCTGAAACGGACAAATACGCAATATTGCCAAAGATTACATTTTTGTTGCATTTGCCGTTGAAACCCTCGGGCCATGGTGTGCAGAAGGCAAAGAACTTTTTCGTTAAATTGGCCAACTTCTAGCAGATGTTTCTGGCAACTTTTGCTCAACTGAACATTCACGGTAACGAATAGCTGTCGACATTCTAGGAAATTCCACTAGCGTCATGGGGACGTTCTCAGATTCACCACCATTGGAAGAAATGTTTTATTTAAATAAGGTCCCCACCGGCCCATTTATCACAACCGGCACCTGTTTCACGAGAAACAGACGGCTCTGCGGTGAGGCCAAAACAGAACAACAAATAGGTGGCAGCAAAAGTGGTGGGACCTGGATGGAATCCGGACCTTCTGTTCAAGTCCGCCAAGAGATGCTCCTGTTACCACTGTGATCCTGTTCTATCAACTCCTGTTGTCTTCTGCATTTTATAGATGGAATTTTTTGGCAACCTATGTGCACAGTTATTCTAACTTGCTGTGTCTATTTAGGACACGGCTAATACTAATTGTGTTACTGAATAAAATGACATGTACATAAGAAAAGAAATTATAAATCATAGTAACAATTCACAATAAAGGTTTTGCAAAATAAAAATGAAAATATATAGTGAGATTTAAGTTTAGGGTCCGTATTGAGAATAAACAATTGAATAGCGTACTTAGCGCGTCTTAAAGAGGAAATACTTGTTTAAGACGCTGAACTTGAAAATGTTATACTTGTCGCATTTCAGACTGTTCAGTTATACTGTGTTTCTGTTATGGTTATAAATTAATTATAATTAACGATATATGCAAACGTAATATTCGTGAAATCTAAATTGCGCATAACATCGCAGCATGGATGATAAATGAGGTTATGAGGTTAATGAGTATTTATACTGTCCTGGAGTCCAGAGATATGAGAGTTGTACATTTGCAGTTACAGATTAAAGCAAAACTTCAGAAAAACATTGCCCATTTAACTCGCACCATATGAAGTTGGAACTCAGGCCTTGCCCGTTACGTCACGGGCTTGGACTACTATCACCACTACTACTAAATATAATGCTTAGATAGATTGTCGTAGCATCAATAGCTTCTTTTTGGTTAATATATGACAGACTTTCAATAATTTTTGATCGACCTCGCTACGAGGCGCGTTTTTAAAAGCGAATATCCCTAAATTTTTTTTTTAAAAGAACACTACATTATTTTACAAATACTTTTATCATGCTTTACACCTTACACTACTGCTCCACATAGTCACCGCCGTTATTCAGGCACTTGTCGTAATGAGAAACCAGTTTTTGTTTGCCTTTGTCAAAGAATGATGCCGTCTGTGACGAAAGCCAGGCCTGCACTTCTTGTTTCGCAACATCATCGCGTTGAAATATTATCCCCTAAGGAATTTCTTCAGATGAAGGAACAGATGAAAATAGCTTGGTGCCAAATCCGGACTGTTGAGAAACAAGTATGCTGAGAAAACACCCTCATTAATGTGTATTTCCTCCATTGAAGCCATTCCTTTCATTTCACACTGTTCTAGTGTAGGTTAATAGCTTGCCAGTTTTACTTGTTATTTCGTCAAAACTTTATATCACCCTTTCGTCGTGTTTGTTTGGATTAATGAACGTGTGGAAAACAAAATTGCTAGTCAGCCTTCAGGTGAATGAGGAGTGGGGTACGCTATGTTTTGTTTACGTCCAAAAGCCGATTCAGGTCGCGTGACCTACCTCGACCTGTTTGCAATGTTACCGATTGCTTACAGTCAGATTAGGTTTGAAAAAAGTGTTCGGAATAAGCTTTTAAGTGATAAACTATTTCAAAACCCTGTACTATGTATATAGTTATCGAAACTATGTCAGAAATTGGTGACTCTACTCATCTTACAAATAAACTATTATCTTCACAATTCTCGTTTAATGAAACATACAATTTTGACAAAAACTATTTGTTTTTTTTTGAAAACTGCTGACCAAAGAACGGAATGTTATTATACTTTTGTTTTTAATACTTCTATGAAGTACCTATTGCAAGCAATGTAATAACTTCCCTTCCATCCTGTATATTAAAATACTTTCAAGGCTTATGTGGAACGTTAAAGGGACATTATATGGAATTAAGTAACTTTATTTCCACCACAAAAATTTATACATATATACAGTATAATTTAATTAAAGCATCAAATTTATAGAATTGTCTACCTAATCAATGAATTTCTAATCACTTAAGTTGATGTTGTGCACCCTTGGGCCCAAAAGACTCGAACACAGTGGTTGTAGAGGCATTGGACCCTACTTATAGCTTAAAACTGGTACCTACTAATATTTAACTCTCTTATTTGTCTTGTTTACTAGTTTTCTTCAACCATGTAGCTCTTACTTTGCCTAAAAGTTTGTTGTTTTCAATACATTTTCCCTTGATTTTATATTCATCTTTATCCCTACAATTTCTTTTGGTAAACTGGATCACACCTTTTTACCTCATTTATCCCCAAGAATCTTGGTTTCCTCACACTCCAAAACTATGTGCCCATTATTATCTTTCTGGTTACACGATAGACATTTCTCTACATATCCCTTTATTCTTAAGACGTTTCAGATTTACATTCCCTTCTTTGCCACATATTTCATCGTAATTTTCCCACTTTCTTTCCTCTACATATATCCAATGACCGAGCGGGATGGCTCAGGCCCGCATTCGGAGGTCATGTATTCGATTCGTGGCCGACCATCCTGATTCATGGGTTTTTTCGGGAATTTCCTGGGGTCGCCAGGCGAAAGCTGGGAAGGATCACTACATCCCCCGAATTTCCTGTTCCTCCAATTTCATCCAATTAATCATTTTCTTCATCATTCATTCATCGTTTAGTATGTTTCAGGAATCCAAGTGTTGGTGATGGTGTTTCGGTGCAGCGTGGGGTCTCAAGATACTTCAAGAGTTGAACCTAAATACTAAGCCTGGTATTTTACGACTTTTCGTTTTTAAGTAATGTTATTTACAGACACACAAACGGACATTTTTCCAAAAGTGCTTTATTTGGATTCAGGGCACGACAAAACACGTATTTTCTGTGAAATCTTGGTATGTAATTTTGGGTGGAATGCAATACTTCCCTTACCTACTATACGCAGTAGAGAAAGTAAAAATGGAAGTTACATCAACAGAATTGTAGCAGCCATGTGTACCTAACTAATAACACATTTTTACTTTCTCTACTAAGTATAGTATGTAGGGGAAGTATTGTATTCCACCCAAAAATTCGATCCCGAGGTTTCACCGAAATATGTATTTTGAAACCCCGTGAATCCAAAAAAGCATTTTTGGAAACATGTCCGTGTGTGTGTGTCTCTCTCTCTGTGTGTGTGTGTGTGTGTGTGTGTGTGTGTGTGTGTGTCTGTGTGTCTGTGAACAGCATAACTCAGAAACGAACAGTCGGATAAATACTAAACTTGGTATTTCGGTTCAGTATCTTCCAGAGATGCGATACGAAGGTTTTCAAGAAAGTCCCCCCACCCCAGATTACCCTTTACATGGAACATTTTTCGAAAATTTAATCTCGATTAATATGAAATAGATGGAGAATAAGAGTTTCTAAAAATAGTTGAGAAAGTCATGTGAGTGTAACACATCAGATTTTTTAGAATGTCATTGACCTGAATTTAGGAGCAAGCGGACTAAAAGTATGAACTGATGTTACATATTGTGCATTATCAGCACGTTAAGGACCAATTGTTTGGTCCTATTTTTATTACTCTATGAGTGATTTTGGGCTGAAAACAAGCTGCTTTACACACGTAGCAGTATATTTGTACATCCTCGCTACTCACTCTTCTACGAATTATTCTTATAAAAGGTACCGCCCTATTAATCCATGTCAACCTTTAATTAAGATTTGCACACTTCGTTGTACTATATAACCAGTCAGATTGTTAGTGAGGGTTTCACTATGTGATATGAAATTTCATGCTGTTCTTGAGAAACTGAGCATTTGAAAACTGAAACCAATAATAAAGAATGCCTCGGAAATCGCTAATTCCACAACAAAAGATTGTATTCTAAATACTTTGTGCTTTAATGAGATCTACATATTTTTATGAGTAGTAACATTTTCCTTATCTCTTACGGTTTACCAATTACCAAAATTCATTCAGAATGAAGCGGTCTTCACAGGCTATTCTGATGAAAATTCAAGATATTTATTCTATTTGTCATGTAAATATCTTAAACAGATATAATATATTAATCATAGTCGTTAGAAAATGGTATTTGAACTACCTATGTTTTTAATTTATAGTCTTCACAAACACAGCATATAGGTATATAATTTTTACTTCTCTACCAAGTACTTAAGTAGGTAGAGAAGGTATTACATTCCATCCAAAACTTCTATACGGAGACTTCGTAATACATGTTTTGTGGCCCCGTGAATAAAAAACAGCATTTTTAGAAAACAAATTCGTGTGTATTTGTGTGTGTGTCTATGAACAGCATAACTCTAAAACGAAAAGCTGGATTAAGTAACAAATTGGCATTTAAGTTCAGTATTTTCCAGGAGAATATCCTCAATTCCAACTACCCTTTACAAGGAACATTTTTCGTAAATTTTGATATTCTAAAACATGGCTCTAACGATTTTGATTACAATACCATATATTAAAAGATATTTACATGACAAACAAAATCTATATCTTGAATTTTCTGGGAACATACTGTGAAGTCTTCTTTATTCGCCAGAAATTTGACATAATCTTGTATAACTGGTAAAGTTAAGCGATAGACGAAAATGTAGATCTTTTTAAAACACACAGTTTATTTCAAATAATTTTTTTGTGACATAAGACATTTCTGAGATATGCATTATTAACGGTTCGAAGTGTTCATTACTTGGTCATTCTCTTAATGTCCTTTAAACATTCAGTTGTTTCTCGCGATTACATAGAAACAGCATGGAACTTTAAGGCCAGCATATAGCGTATGTAGGTTTTCTACAAAGTTTTATTTGGATTAAAATAAAGTAGATATGAAAAAAAGCTTCAGTAAGACTATTTTGTATACACACTAATAAAGCTAGAGGATAGAGAAAGTCTTGTGAATGTATCACATCATACCTCTTCTTTCCAAAACTGTTTTTTTATTCCGAATACCTCAAAACGTGTATTTATGGGAAATATCCGTATCAAATTTTTGGGAGGAATATAATACTTCCTTCACTTTCTGTGAATACTTTGTAGAGAAAGTAAGAATTAATATCTCTGAAACACTTTCGTATAATTCATTGAAATGCTGTGTGTTCTTATATTATATTACTACACTGTGGGAAAAGTTTCAAGTCGCTCAAATTAAAATTCCGTATTTTTAGGTTGTTCACAGATGTATTGCGCTGCTGACTATACTGAATGTTCCGATGGTATCAACGTCGATATTCATCGTTATTAATCTTCTTCTTCTGCACCCCGGGGATTAGGCAGTGCTGTCTGTTCGGGTTTCAGAACGTGTCTGACCATCGTCTTCTGATTTCCTTGGATGTCTTCTTCCCTTAGACCCGTAGTATACTTTTCTTGTGATCCTCTCTTTCGATATTCTATCAATATGCTCTCTCCATTCATTTCTATAGCTTATAATTTTTTCTTCCAAAGAATTTATTTCTAACTCTTCCTTTATGCTTTCATTTGAGATTTTCTCTTAAAGAGTAAATCCCTTTACCGTTCTCAGGAATCTCCTCTCGACAGCCTGTATCTTATTTTTATCAGCTTTCGTCAACGTCCATGTTCAGATCCATAAAGAAAAGCAGGCACGGCGATTACTTTGTAAAATTTCGTGTTTTTTCTGGGTTTAGATCCTAGACTTCTATTTATTGTACAGCATATATGTTGAAACATGGATTATTTATTTTTAAAATCATTTTTAGTTTCTCTACTAGGTATGATAAATAGGGGAAGCATTGTATTCCAAAAATTCGATCCCGAGATTTCACCAGAAATACACGTTTTGAGGTACCTTGAATCCAGATAAAAACACTTAGGAAAAGATCCGTGTGTGTGTCTGTGAACAGCATAACTCAAAAACGAAAAGTTGGATAAATACCAAACTTGGTATTTAGGTTCAGTATCTTTTAGAAATACGACACGAAGATTTTAAAGATAATTCCCCACCCCAGACTACACTTTTCATGGAACATTTTTCGAAAATTTTGATTTACTCAAAATGGTTCTAATGATTTCGATTAAAATATCATATATTTAAGATATTTTCATGACAAATCAAATGTTCCCAAAAGTATTATTTTTGAATGGCTTTTGCATAACTGGCAAACCTTAACTGATAGACAAGTGTTTTCTACACAAAAATGTAGATCTCGTTAAAACACACTTCACTTTCTGTGTAGTGAACCATTTTAGAGATATGCCTTGTTATTTCTTTGAATTTTCTAAAACTTATAGTTTTTCCCAAATGGGAATTCATTATTTGTTTTTTTATGTCCTGGACATGCAAAGAGAATGGAATGCTCCACATAGCAACCAGCTCTTAAAAGGTTTGACAATCGCTTAAAGCCTATCATATTCCCCTTTGTATCTACAAGAAAATTAGCAATATGCTTCTGAAAACGTTTATTTCGATTAATATGAAGTAGATGGAGAATAAGTGTTTGTAAAAATAGTTTATACATGAGTTTGTACTATCTTTCAAGAAAATAAATGTAAACTTTACGCGGGCCAGTATCATTCAGGCGTTCCGTGAGTAGCGGGTATGAAAGCTAAATCGGTCGTGGTCGTAGATCTATACTGTTGTGGTCGTCATTTTAACCTGTTACTCACTTCGAAGATTTCTATGGCTATATTAACCCAATATGGCGAAATATGGACTAAAATCACAAACCAAGTTACAATTCTCTCACTGCTGAGCTATTAACTACATGGTATTGGCATTGCTGTCGTAGCTCATTGGTAAAACGCTCGCTGTTTCAAGTATGCCGAAGGTACACGGTTTGAATCCGAACACATGTTTTTTGTTCCAGCTTTTTCACCTTATAAGACGCAGTAATAAACAAATTTACAGTTCTTTTGCAGCTAAGTTATTACTACATGAAGAAAATACGAGGAGGTTGAATGATCATTTTAGTGGTCCCAACTTCTAAATGCTGTATACCAAGGATGGCGAAAATGCCTTTCTCACTCGAGTCTCAAATATGCAAAACGTACTACACCACTCAGCAGCATATGCAAAACATATGAATGGACAGCTAAAAAATCTGATGTGTTACACTCACATGACTTTCTCTACTCTTGTACAATCTAATTTTACAAACGCCTATTCTCCATATGCTTCATGTTAATCGAGATATCGAGATGTCAATCTTATTGGTAATTTTCTTGTAGATGCAAGGGAAATATCGTAGCTTTTAAGCGATAGTCAAATATTTTAACGCTGGTTGCTATGTGGCGCATTCCAATCTCTTTGCATGTCCAGGACATAAAAAAAATGAATAACGAATTTGAGAAAAAGTATTGGAAAATTTAAGGAAATAACAAGCAATATCTCGAAAACGGTTCACTCAACAAAAGAAATGTATATGACATAAGTTGTGTATTTTAACGCGATGTACATTTTTTGTGTAGTAAAATTTTGTCTATCTCTTATGGTTTACCAGTTATGCAAAAGTCGTTCACAATGAAGAATACTTTTGGAGACATTCCCAGAAAATTCGAGATATACATTTCATTTCTCATGACATTATCTTAAACATATGATATTTTCATCAAAATCGTTAGAGCCATTTTTGAGAAAATTAAAATTTTCGAAAAATCTTCCATGTAAAGGGTAGTCTGGGGTGGGGGGATTTTCTTGGAAACCTTCGTGTCGCATCTCTGGAAGATACGGAACCTAAATACCTAGTTTGGTGCTTATCCGACTGTTCGTTTTTGAGTTATGCTGTTCACAGACACACAGACACACACACAGACACACACACACACACACAGACACACACACAGACACACACACGGACATGTTTCCAAAAATGCTTTTTTTGGATTCAGGAGGTCTCAAAACATGTATTTCCGGTGAAATCTCGGTATCGAATTTTTGGGTGGAATGCAATACTTCCCCTACTTACTATACGTAGTAGAGAAAGTAAAAAGGAGTGGCGCCTGCGAGTCACACTGCCTCGCGAGTCCCGTTTTCGCCAACGCTGCTGTATACAATGCGTCTGATCACAACAATAAGCTAATATATGAAATAACAAGAAACTGATAAATTCTCATCTTGAGAAAAGCAAACCTACAGCTCCAAATATAATTGTGTATAATTCGATGCAGTATGATGCATAAAACTGAAAAGGTATATTCTGTGTAACCGCTAGTTACAATATAGTCACTCCACTTATTATAAATAACAAAAATAAGGCGATAGCTAAGGATAATGGTGCTTAAAAAGCAAACTAAACATGTGATTTTTCATGACTGAGGCCACGTCATATATGAAGAAATAAGTTAATTTCTGAAACATTTCAGATTTATGGATAATGTATTTCTCTTGGAGCAAGCAACTTGTCAAAACAACTATTGAAAACAGAAATGAAATCTTTATTTTATCATATCGTGTAGTAATAACTTAGCCGCAAGAGAACTGTAAATATGTTTTATCACTACGTCTTAGCAAGGTGAAAGCGTTGGAATAAGAAGTACGACCACATGCTGGGGTTCGAACCGCAAACCCTCGGGACACTTAAAACAGCGTGCGTTTTACCAATGAGCTACGGCAGCAGATGCTAGGATGTGGGTTATATATAATACAGATGTTGGTTCTATTAAAATCATCATTCCACGTGTTTTTCGTTTTCTTGCCAATGCCATGTAGTTAACAGCTCAGCAGCAAGAGAATTGCATCTTGTTTTGGGATATTTAGTCCATCTTTCGTCATATTGGGTTAATATAACCATAGAAATCCTCGAAGTGAGTGACAAGTTAAAATGGCGAGAACGACTATACTACATCTACCACCGCGGTCGATTTAGTTTTCATACCCTCTACTCACGGAACGCCTATATGATACTGACCCGCGAAAAGTGCACATTAACTTTCTTGAAAGATAGTAAAAGTCATTTGAGTGCAACACACCAAATTTTTTTGTTTATTTGTGGATGTTTTACTCTAAAAGTAAGCATTTATTAATAACTTCATTCACACTACACAAGCTGTTAACAGCGAAACCTATATAATTTAATATTTAGAAATGTTTTAATCTATACAAAAGCACTACATTATTCGCTTTGTAATTATGCCGAGGTGAATGCTTAAACATTATTTATATACCTAATAGGAACAAGATCTCGGAAAAATAAATTCGAGGAGAAGGATGAAGAAGTTAGGAAATAATTCAGATTAACGAAAATTGCTTTATGGTTTTACTTATGCTCTGTAATAATTTGTCGCAGCATCACAACCTCTTCCTGAGTTCATGGTTTTTTTTTTAACTCAACACAATTGTTGAAATTGCTTCTTAAATGTAACCGACACAAATTTGAATGTAGTGGAATAAGCCGAACAGCTAATATCTACTTCCGTGCCATCAAGCACCTGGCAGAAATAAATAAGTACAATACTAGTGTACATCAGGTAAACCCTTTTCATTCCTGCCCTAAACAGTTTCAAAAGCTTTAACAGTAACACTACGGCAGTACGTGTTAGATATGTTACAATCAAGAGAGACTCCGGCATTCTGCGTTACCAATGCAAAATCTATTTTTCCATTATCTTAAATCATATTGAGAGGGAAGTCCACATAACCTAATACTCCGAAAAGCTTTAAGGCATATTGAAACTACGCTACACGTATAGCTATCCTATTTTACATTACCTCTAAAACTGTATTAACGGCAAATCATTCTGTTTTAAACATACCGAAACACATTAAACTTATTCCAATGAGAACCAACCTAAACGCATAAGCTATACAAATCGTAATATTAACAAGTAGGGGAAGGTCGGACAAAAGGGGATACTTAATAAATAACTTCACATATCTTATAAACCCTGCACGATACTTTGTTAACTATTTAAGGTTAATTAACGGTTATATCTACTTCAAATTGGTGGTGACAAGGTAGTTTTATAATAAGCACAACCATAGAAAATAAATTATTACTCTATTTATTTTAGGTCGTTTTAACTCCTTGGTCATATCGCGACGAATCTGTTAGTGGATAACTTAGAACGATGTGTGATGGACAGTTAGCCTTCTATGTCTCATCCCTGTAACTATGCCATCTTGTTTCGTCATGTGCCCACAGAGACCCTAGCGCATAGTTACCGAATCCACTGCTTCGTGCCGTGCGGATGGCATTAGGGTGCCCAGTCTAACCGCCGCCCTCACACAGAAAGGCGGACAGTTAGCCTTCTAGGTCTCATCCCTGTAACCATGCCATCTTGCTTCGTCACGTGACCACAGAGACCCCAGCGCATGGCAGCCGGATCTTCTGCTTTTGCCGTGCAGATGGCATTAGGGTGCCGTTCAGTCCAACTGCCGCTCTCATATGGAAAGGCGGGCAGTTAGCCATCTATACCTTTTTCACTATAAGCTGAAAGGATAAGTAAACAAAACACGTGACAAGACAACACCTCATTGGCTGGTGGGAAAACTACAACCTTTTCTGCTTAGCATGTCGTCTCTTCCTCTACAAAAAACAGCTCGGTTCATATCGTAATATTTTGTGGTTATTCTCGTGCAGAGTAATTTAAAAAATCCATTATTGTAACAGTTCAATTTGTGAAACTAACTGTGCTTGTTCAGATTCACTTACAACTAAATGAACCGTTAAAACAGAGAGTTTAAGACGCTATGCGCAGACGCTGCAGTTCGCTTCCGGTTTCAGGATGGCCGCCAGTGTAGTTTTGAACCTGTTGGGAAAATCACTACGTTTCCATGGGGAACTGAAATCGATTCGAGTCCAATTCCATACTGAATACGATCCGCGTTTCCATGTTAAATTCAATACGTATTGAGATCGATATGGATACACAAAGTTGGAGAGTAAAATAATTCAAGCTATTATTTTGGTCAACTTTGATTTAAGTTGCCGAACCCGTTAAACATATGTTAATTTGCTTTTCTGTAAATTTTAAATGGGTTTTGAGGTTAGTGAAGTTTTTGAGAAGAATAAATTGCGAATTATGGAAGCGATAAAAGTGGCTTTACTGTGTGTTTTATTACACACATGATTAGCGATTTCCGCTAATAAAAACAAAATGACGAGCGTGCAGCGTGTTATAACGAGTATAGTAGAGTATAGTATCTTTGGCGTATTCAAAACGGTTTGAATACGGTAGATGTTTCCATACAACGAATTTCAATCCGATCTACTTTCTAAGAGTTGGCCACTGTTTAGCAATAAACTTCTTTGTTAGTGATGCAGAAATGTTGCTCAGATAGCTTGGGTCGCGTTTGTTTAACCTATAGTGCTAATATATATATATATATATATATATATATATATATATTAGCGTGTTGACTCATAAAAGGTTAAAGCAAAAGTGGTATAATGATATTAGTCATTAAATGAATGATTTCTAAAGCCTGAAGTTAAGAACAGTTTAATCCAGTAGCTTTAATCGCAGACGCCGAACTGTTCAGGTACAACTTTTAGTTGTCTACTCTTAGTATTATGTGTTAGAGGTTTAGGATGTAAGGTAAAATATAGGACTAAGATATACAATGTTTAAAAGCTAATGATCCCCAAGCTGCGCAATGTATCTACTGTATTCACATTCCTCAGAAGCAATTTCCTCCACGTGGTGCTGCCATGTGCTCGGCGGAATGATACATTTAAGTTTTGTTTACTTCTCCTTTCAGCTTATAGTGATAAAGGTATAGGTCTCATCTCTGTAACCACGTGTTCGTGCAGATGGCATTAGGGTGCCGTCCAGTCTAATCGCCGCCCTCACACAGGTCTCATCCCTGGAAATGCCATCTTGCTTCGTCACGTGCCCACAGAAACCGCAGCGCATGGCAGCCGGATCTTCTGCTTCGTGCAGATGTCGTGTGGATGTCGTCAATTCTAATTGTTTTATCATTGTTTGTGAATAGATGGTATAAAATTCAATATTACCACTTACTTTTCATTTTACTGTTGTTTTTAAACTTAAGGTTTAACTTTGGGTCGTGGTATTAAATATCCAATCCGATATTTACCTTAGCGACTGAGGAAAACCACGAAGAAACCTCTGTCAGACTGGTCAGCCCATGAGATCTGAACCCGGCAACTCCCGAATGCGGACCACAGACGTTACCGCCTGAGCCATCCCGTCTTCATGGAAGGAATTGTCTTTGTAAGGAGAATTTGTTAGGGTTTCTATCTTTCCCGTTCTTCTTTGGTGATTTTCTCTTTCCCTTCAGCCAGTCTTCCTTGCACAGGGCGTCATAACAATAGGAGAGTTGTCAGGTCCCTGAATTACAGCGATTATGATGACAATAATAATAATAATAATAATAATAATAATAATAATAATAATAATGTTCTATAGCTAAATAAGTATTTCTAAGTTTGCAAAATGTAAATTTAAGCCTGTGGAGTAAAACGGGGTACCGTCCTGTTTTGTCTAATAACGCCATGTTGTGAAATTGTTCATAACAACGGAAAATTAGCGGATATACATTTTGAAACACACGTGGTTATGTAGTGCAGACACTTACTTCACAGTCTTCAAATAGTGTCTTCTAGAATATAAACACACCCACAGTGGGAAATTACAACACAACAATGTATAAAAGTATTTTTGCGGCACAGAACATACGGTTAAGCACAACAGATTTTTGCTACCCTCAAAATGATAGTCAACAACTGATAAAGAAGTTACTATATTCAACGAAAGATGTCCGTACATCAAAAACGAGAAAACCCCGGTGATCTGTTTTACCCAGCTCTTCCCCACACAGAAATCAGATGCTGAACTCAAGAAAATTACAGCAAAAGGCTCATTTTAAAGATATAGTGTAAGAAGTTTCCACCTAGGGACGTGAAATCGCGCATGAAAATGTTGCCAATCACACCAAAGGTTAACTAACTCCAGGTTAACTACCCTACGGGACACTCCGGTTAACAAACAGGTAGCAAGAACTACAGGTTAGATAACCTTAGATTTTATTCGGATATCGCAATACAAGCCCTTAGTCACATTATATACAAACTTTCTCGCTTTATAATATTAGCATAGATTTCAAATTCATTGGACACAAAGCACTGAAGCGCCGCCTGGTGTGTATATATGAGGAAATGCTCGTCTTTGCTAAGAGCACTTGCTATAAGGAAATGCTTGAGGAATCGTTTTTCCAGCCAACAGAATAGAAAAGAGCGCTCAGAGTGAAATTGTATACCGCTCCGTTCTGGTATTGTTTCTCCAACTTTACTTCCTAATACTGTTGCCACTGCTAGGGCATACGTGACAAGCATCGGCAAGGATAGCGATTGAAACGCCACCACCAGGAGTACTCCACTTTATAGCGTTCTTTAGCATGTTATTGCTCTTTCTCACACAAGCTTCGCGCTTTTCACAACTGCGTGCAACTTTTATGTTCCTGCGATACAATAATAAAAGCTTTAGGGTTCAGTGTTTAAATGGACGCATTTTCCAAGCAGTCCGGAGAAGTTATCGATCCTAAACGGGGTTCTATTGTAAAAGCATTCCGTGAAAAAAAAATGCGATTTAATCTTAAAATTCCATACTATTTCCAATACAATCGCAAGAAAACACTGAATGTTGGCAGAACTTTAAGATAATGACCAATAAACGAGCAATTCGAGCCATTAATAACGGATATCTCAGATATGACAGGCTACAATAAGCTTATTTGAAATAAATTGTGTGCTTTAAAGGGATCCACATTTTTTGTGTAGTATTTTTTCGTCTATCGTTTAACGTTTACCAGTTATTTAAGATTATGCAAAATTCCTTCCGAATGAAGAGGATAATTCCCAGATAATTTAAGGTATAAATTCTATTTCTCATGTAAATATATGTAATATATGATACTTTAATAAAAATCGCTAGAGCATCTTATAGGAAATCAAAATTTTAAAAAATGTTCTATGTGAAGTGTAGTTGGGGCGGGAATTTTTGTTTAAAATCTTAGCGTGGCATCTTCAGAAGATATTGAATTCTGCGGTGGTGTTTGTATGTAATAAATTTTGTTTTTTAAATTAATTATGATTTTTTATTTAATATTAAGCCTCGGCTGCGACAGTTATATCTGGTAGAGCAAGTATCTCTTAACAACTTAACAAGGGTGGTACGGCTGTAAAATAGTTGCACACACTTTACACAAGTTATAGTTTTTAATTCTCACGTATTTATTAGTTCTTGAAGGCAGTTGAATAATGTATCAAATAATACAAATTACTGAAGTATTTACGTATGGAGCTATAAGATTGGTGCTAACGAACTGCAGTTTATAGAGAATTTCTTAAGTTCTTTATTCGCATTAAAGAAATTATAAACCGTACAAATCTCTCTGCGAATATTAAATGAAATGTTCCTAACTACACTTTTTTAATGGTCAAAATAGTATCCTCTCCGGACTGCACTAATATTTCACATTTGCACAATCTGAGCTTCATCTACTGAACTGACTTGGCTTGGGTACGCTACCTCTTAGCGTTCACAGCTTAATATTTTAAATTTAGTGTTTCTATTTACTGATTGGCTAAGCCTACTCTAGCAGAACACTTTTAGTTTGACTTTCATTGACTTTTTGGACCCACGTGACTATTTACAAACGTTTTGATGTTACATCGGTATTTTTCCATCGACTGTTGGTAGCCTTCCTTAGCCTTCTAACTTATTGTTCTGCCAAAATTACAACTCATTGTCAGCCACCCTCTGCCTTCTCTTTATGACACTGTTGGCTACAAAAAATAGCTTGCTTCTACCCTCACAGCTCCTACGTTTCTAAACTAAGAAATACATTCACATAATATTTTACACATATATACAACAAATAAACATAATACAATGGCTGTAATATACACTTTATAGCAAATACTGAATGCTTATAGGCGATCCATTATTGTTATATTATATAATTAAATTGGTAGCAGTTAAAGGATAAAAAATACTGCCTCAACTCAAATACCAAGTTTGGTACTTATCCGAACTTTCGTTTTTGAGTCATGCCGCTCACAGGCACAGGCACAGACACAGAAACACACACACATACACACACAGGGGCATGTTTCCAAAAATCAACAAGGAATATCTCAGAAATGTCTAACAAAAATATTTGACATAAACATAGCTCAATTCCCGCCAGGAACTTCAGTTTTTTTCAGATTTTCCTTAGTTCTCATAACCGGTAAATGCTGAGGAGTTACCCTAAGCTTAGTCCTGAAAAGGAGATACATTATACATATATAGGAGTTGTACATATGAAGGGGTAACCATATATATAAGAATTGTACAGTAATAATTTAAATCACTAACATGTTAAAATATTCTACATCTAACATTTGTACAGAGCTGATTGTAAGATACGGGCGAGCTAGCAAAAATTCCAGGAAAACATAAAGAGCGTACCTTTTACCAAGCCAACAGGCAGGGAACCGGTAACGGTACCGAGAAATAGAAAGAGACAGATAGAGAAAAGAAAGAGACGGAGATATGGAACTAGCATCACAGGGCTCCAAGATGGCGCTTAAGCGCACAGATCTGAAGCCACACATTCTCATACATGTTAAGGTAACGCGGTCTGAGGGCCAATAGGAAACGTCGTTACATTTTAAACGCATAGGTAGGCAGGCAAAACCTCAGAGCCCACTCTCTCTCCAACTGATCTTCAAGAATTCACGTTGATACGATGTGCTACACATGCACGTGGGTGCACAAGGGTGGGAGTGCGTGTGCAGATAGCTAGGTTCCTGACTTATTTAAAGTGGTGGGATTATAATAATGGGAAAAGCTAGCCACCCACAATTATTTCAATTGTGAATAAACTTAATTTATACAAATACAAAAGCTTTTCAAGCAAAAGAGAAGCATAACTTAAAGAAATATGAGTGACTGCCAACACCATAGTGTCCTTGCTGCAATATTGTTGTAACATTTGAGGGACTGGCACGTGAAACTGTATTTCTTGAACTTGTCTCACCCACTATAACCTGAGAATTAATAATTAGATATAGTTAGGACTGGAATACGCAACAACCGACGAGCACCAATAGCCGAGGAAGAACACAGCAGAAGACCACAACAGCCCAGGAACGACGATTTCCCGCTACAAATGTCGCCCAACGACGATTTCCCTCTACATCCTGGAAAGTTTACTTCCCAAATTTCCATATCAGGATCCATCGCTGTATGAAATAATAAAAGGTGCTAAACAATACTAAAAAGTATATCAGATGATAAAGCTCAGCTGAAAACATTACTGATCAGAAAATTAACTTCAGTCGTACTTGCATCTTCAAAATGCTCTGCGGCACGAAAGATCTTCTTAAGAAGATTAATTATTCTACCCAAAAGTACCAAGACTAACTTCAGTTTGCTCTCGTCACCGCAAGTGTTGATTTAGATGTAGTTAAATTTTCGATTGCATTTATTCTAGCTGGTCATTTATTAGTTTTTACAAGCATCTGGTTCCATTTGACAGTAGTGTATTTAGTGTTTGTTGTATTAAATTATATAACGGCTATCTCGTATTATGTTTGGTTATTTTTAGTAAAACAAACAAAAAACAGCAAGTGTTTCTGCTCTCAGAATAAGAGAAGGTTAATTTCTAATCTTACTCGTGCTCCAAAGAAGGTGTTTTTTTAGGTTTTTTTTGTCAAAGTAGGTCAACTACTGATTATTAAGAGAATATGCCCTTCTTTAAAACTGTGGTCCTTTTTTTTTAAATCTGCAACACCATACCCTGGCACCTAATTTCTAAAACCAAATTCTTATACAATTTATTAATTCTCTAAATTTCAATTCATAATAACTTTACAGATATACACAACTATACTCACAAAACTACAAAATACAAACAAAACAAAAGAAACAAACAAAAACACAACACAATTCCATAAACATTTCAAAAGTTTCACAATTTCAATATAAAGTTCCTATTAAAGTATTTTAATACTTATTTGATATAACTGTATTAATTTTATTATTTAATTGTTTGCATTAATTCCTCCCTTTTTAAAATTAATTACTTTATTTGATCACATTAATTTATTATTTCATTATTTACATTACTCGCTCCTATTTTTATATAATTTTTAAAATTTTACAATATATTTTTACTAAATGTTCCTCCCTCATCTATAAACAAAACAAAATAAGTATTTCCAATACTGATAACAACTGTTAAAATTAACCTAAAACTGGACAATAAAATAACTGTGGTACCCTAAGTACCTCATTTAACCGTATCTGTTTTGTTTTCTGCCATTTCTCCGTAATAAAACAGAGCCCGATTTCGAAAACTGAAGATATTGCCACTTTGTGCCAGTGCATGCGAGTATAAGATGTTGCTTGGTCTTAGCAATAAAAAAGCTCTCCATCTTTCGCGTGCCAGTCCCTCAGATGTTACAACAATATTGCAGCAAGGATACTATGGTGTTGTTGGCAGTCACTCACATTCCTTTAAGTTCTGCTTCTCTTTTGCTTGAAAAGCTTTTGTATTTGCCACAAAGTAGCTGTTGTAGAATTGTTGCCGCGGGATATTATAGTGTTTGTCGTTCTGCTGAGAAAAAGGGTGGGCCAAATAAACGCTATGACCTTCAGAAAGTACCCGAATTTCTCATACAAGATTGGTTAAACTGCACACTTCTATTTATAGGTTGCGTATTTTACATATTGAGACACAAATTCGCACCTATCAAATAGACCATACGTGCTTATAACAGGCCTTAAGATTTATTCGGCCTTTACAGCCAGTCCGGTTTAAACTAATGACGTCATTATTACTTCAGCAAGCCCCTGTCTCAGAGGGAGGTGCAGAATTATCCTCGGAACTGTATGTGTTTTCGACTTCGTAAACAGGTTGATGTGAAGCGGCGGTGCAGAACTGTTTTTCACTAGGGCATGTTTTGCGTTGTTTGCACGCTAGATGTAAGTGACCATCGGTCACAGAATTTGCATTGGTTGAATGCTACTTCAGAACTGTAAGGATACAAGAGGGAGTCTATCGTTACGATATATAGGTGCTGTGTGAATTTCATCAAGGACTAAAACACAGTTGATTTTCGTTAAAAAAAAGAGAACCAACTAAAATATTAAAAATCAGGAATCTATACCCTCTACTGTTTATTAACAGACACACAAATTCTTGTTACGAACGTTTATTTTTCTATCTCCTTCATTTTAATCCAAATAAATCTCTGCACAAGTAGCTACATTACACATTTCGTTAGGATACAAAGAGAACAGTGATAGTCAAATGTTTAAAAACTGGACGCTATATGCTGGCCTTAAAACTCCATACTGTTTCCCGTGCAATCGCCAGAAACAACTGAAGATCATGGGACTTAAACAGAACGATAAAGCATTGAATATCATGGAAATACTGATGCCACAACAAATTATTTTAAATAAATTGGCTGTTTTAAAGACATCTATATTTTTTGTGTAGAACGTTTCGTCTTTCGCTTAAGTTATAGAGTTTTACAAGATTTTACAAAAGTCCAACCGAATAAAGAGTACTTCACAGGCTATTCCCAGAAAATACCAGATATACATTTTATTTGCCATGAAAGTATCTTTAATATATGGTAGTTTAATCAAAATCGTAATATATATAATATAAAAATTTTCAAAAAACGTTCCATGTAAAGGGTAGTTTGGAGCAAACAGATTTTCCTGAAAAATCTTCGTGTCGCATTTTTGGAAGTTTTATTCAACATTTCACATAACACACGCGCGTGCGCGGACCTTCTTCTAGAAATGCTTTTTATGGATTCACGGGTCCTCAAAACATGATTTCCGGTGAAATCTCGTATTCTAGTTTTTGAGTGGAGTGCAATATCTTCTCTGTCTACTATGTACATGGTAGAGAAAGTAATATTTAAAATATTTAAAATATTTATAAACGTTATGTATTTCAGTTGTTTTTATTAAAAAAAGTTAAAGTTGTGCATTAAATCCAAGACACTTTACGCTAGTCAAATTGTTTGAGGTAAGTATCAAAATACACTCTGAGATTGGGAGCGTACGAGACGTAAGCGAAAGACGTTCCAGATGTAAATACTAGAAAGGTACGATTCAAGTTCAATTTCACTAACTCGAAACTGTTGACATCACCCTTTCCACTCATCTTTCGCCAGTGCTCTGCCAGAGGCACTGTTTCGCTCTATATTCGTCACATATCGTGATATTTGACAAGAACTGAATTATAAACAAATATGCCAACCAACAAAGCACACAAACAAAACACAGCAGTAAACAACACGTGCACATACTATCTGTCTGGCGAAAGAGTGCAGTTCTCAGACGAGGTTACCAGTGTGCCATTACTAGGTTTGGATATGGGAGATAACAACCAAAGTAGGCTGTACAGTCTGACCATCAAAACATCAACACAATGTACGTAACCTTTATGTTTCTCTTATTTACAAAATTGTAACACATTGAATATTATTTTTCTTCTTATGAGTGTATGATTTCGCGTGGTGGTGTTTGCAATTGGATGCGATGATACGGATAAAGGAAGAGAGAATTTGATATTAGAGAAATGGAAAAGTTTACCAAACGAGCTAAAAGTTAGGAACATTTCTAATACAAGATAAAATGAATATGTGGAGAAAGCAGGAAAATATTTTAGGAAAAATAACGCTAAAGTGATTAAAAGAAATGTAAAGCAAATTGGAGAAAATACGGGGAAGGGGTAACAAGGCAAAACAGTAGATAGTGTATACATTATACCTTCCATTTATATGCACTATGTGATCAAAAGTATCCGGACACCCCAAAAAACATACTTTTTCATCTTATGTACATTGTGCTGCCACCTACTGCCTGGTACTCATTATCCGCGACCTCAGTAGTCATTAGACATCGTGAAACAGCAGAATAGGAACGCTCCGTGGAACTCACGCACTTCGAACGTGGTCAGGTGATTGGGTGTCACTTGTGTCAGAAGTCTGTACACGAGCTTTCCACAATTCTAAACATCCCTAGGTCCACTGTTTCTGATGTGATAGTGAAGTGGAAACAGTGAAGGGACATGTACAGCACAAAATCGTAGGGGCCGACCTTGTCTGTTGACTGGCAGAGACCGTCGACATTTGAAGAGGGTCGTAAAGAGTAATAGGTAGACATCTATCCAGACCATCACACAGGAATTCCAAACTGCATCAGGATCCACTCCAAGTACTATGACAGTTAGGCGTGAGGTGAGAAACCTTGGATTCCATGGTCGAGCGGCTGCTCATAAGCCACACATCACGCAGGAAAATGCCAAACGACGCCTCGCTTGGTGTAAGGAGCGTCAACATTACACGATTGAACAGTGGCAAAACATTGTGTGGAGTGGCGAATCACGGTACACAATGTGGCGATCCGATGGCAGGGTGTGGGTATGGCGAATGCTCGGTGAACGTCATCTGCCAGCGTGTGTAGTGCCAACAGTGAAATTCGGAGGTGGTGGCGTTATGGTGTGGTCGTGTTTTTCCTGGAGGGGGCTTGCACCCCGTGTTGTTTTGCGTGGCACGATCACAGCGCCGACCTACATTGATATTTTAAGCACCTTCTTTCTTCCCACTGTTGAAGAGCAATTCGGGGATGGCGATTGCTTCTTTCAACACGATCGAGCACCTGTTCATACTGCACGAGCTGTGGCGGAAGGTTACATGACAATAACATCCCTGCAATTGACTGGCCTGCACAGAGTCCTGACTTGAATCCTATAGAACACCTTTGGGATGTTTTGGAACGCCGACTTCGTGCCAGGCCTCACCGACCTACATTGATACCTCTCCTCAGTTCCGCACTTCGTGAAGAATGGGCTGCCATTTCCCAAGAAACCTTCCAGCACGTGATTTAAAGTATGGCTGCGAGAGTGAACGCTGTCATCAAAGCTAAGGGTGGGCCAACACCATATTGACTTCCAGATTACCGATGAAGGGCGCCACGAACTTGTACGTCATTTTCAGCCAGGTTTCCGTATACTTTTGATCACGTAGTGTATACAACAGAATGTTAAATGAATAGAAATAATAGAATAGAAATAATCAGCAACTCCATTGTATAAATTATATGTAAAGTTTAAAGCAGACAATAAATAAATCATTCATTCATTCATTCACGAACCCGTCCACTGACGTAATTTATGTTTCTGCACGAGCTTCCTATGCCTTCCGTCTGCACTTATTCCTCAGACAGATCGTACACAAGCTACTATTTATAAACCAAACCCCATATTCGCCCCTAAGGCTCTAACCGTCCCCCTCCAACCCTTTCCAATCCCTCCGGACTCTCACATCTGAGCTATATCACCTTTTGTAAAAATGTACCAATAGCTTCCCTCTCCCAACTAGCATGTAACCCTCTTCTGCAGTTAACAAAGAAATCTGACAGATACTTTCACCTCAGGTGTTCTGTCATTAATACAATGAGCCAGAACATGAATCCAATTTCCTTCTTCTTTTCGCCAAGGACAGATTCTCATGCCTTCTTCGTTAACAAGTTTCATCGCTCGCCACGATACCAGCTTACGCCAACAAGCCCTTGTTTAGTAACTCTTATTTCCCGCCAAAATTTATTGTTCCATAACCCATTCTGATTTTACTTTCTCTACCACGTATAGTAAGTAGGGGAAGTATTGCGTTTCACTTAAAAATTCGATACCGAGATTTCACCGGAAATACATGTTTTGAGACATGTCCGTGTGTGTGACTGGGAACAGCATAACTCAGAAACGAAC
The DNA here is from genome assembly GCA_030765065.1 of Deroplatys truncata. NCBI lineage: Eukaryota > Metazoa > Arthropoda > Insecta > Mantodea > Mantidae > Deroplatys > Deroplatys truncata. The sequence goes on along the minus strand of CM060987.1, from coordinate 36,709,798 downwards.
AGTCAGATAAACACCAAACTTGGTATTTAGGTTCAGTATCTTCCAGAGATGCGTCACGAAGGTTTTCGAAAAAATTCCCCACCCCAGATTACCCTTTACATGGAACATTTTTCGAAAATGTTAATCTTCTCAGAAATGGTTCTAGCGATTCTGATTAAAATATCATATGTTTAAGATATTTTCATGACAAATGAAATGTATATCTGAATTTTCTGGGAATGTCTCCAAAAGTATTCTTCATTGTGAACGACTTTTGCATAACTGATAAACCATAAGAGATAGACAAAATTTTACTACACAAAAAATGTTGATCGCGTTAAAATACACAATTTATGTCTTATACATTTGTTTTGTCGAGTGAACCATTTTCGAGATATTGCTTGTTATTTCCTTAAATTTTCCAATACTTATACCTTTTCTCAAATGGGAATTCGTTATTCATTTTTTGTCCTGGACATGCAAAGAAAATGGAATACTCCACATAGCAATCAGCTCTTAAAATATTTGACTATAGGCTCAGAAAAATATAATTTATACAATTCTAGTAATAATTGAGCACTTTCTCGAACTTTGCATAAACAGTCAAATAATATATGTTATGCATTTCCAAACGGGCCACATAAATATTGGTGATCATGCAGTTTGCAGTATGAGATACGACAGTATTACCAACTCTGCACAACTCGTGGAAACGTAACGGTGATATTAGGAGCATGCGTTGTGCAAATTAATGCACTATATGTATCTATTGGAACAAACTACGGTATCTATATACCAGGTGGCCCACAGAAGCCATCCTTAGTTTATACCGGATAGCGCGGATGCCAAAAGGTTTGCCTAGGTAGAACTGCAAAGGGGACGCCATACCGACAGAGAGAAGAACGCTAAATGAAAGACCAATGCTTGAAAACGAACACTTTAACTGATATTACTGCTCCCACATCTCATTTTGTGGAGAAACTGTCTGCTATATGAGGTGTTCCGATTTCGATCCCCGGCTGAGGTCCAAAAAGTTGTCTTTAATGAAAAACATTTCACAGAATGCTCAGGGTTTGGCGTTTTAATGTGTATGTGTGTGTGTGTGTGGCGGGGGGATTATCGTTTATTTAATAACCAATTCGCCCATTAACAAGAATTCGCACACGTCTTAAGTTATTTAGTTATATGACAGTTAATCTACAATGAGTACAACTATATGGTACCACTTGGAGCCGCAAAGTTAAGAAGATTAGGTAAAATTTTATATTGTATTTGTGTACCTTTAAGGGTGGTTAGAATTAAATTATTTTGCATTGGTACATTATTCACAATAAGTATGTGTATAAAACATGCCCACCTTGGTGAAAGAATTTATGTAAGAGACTCTCCGATCCACGTTCTACCTGGAATGATCCAGCATTTCTTTATATAATCTCTGTACAAAAAATGGTGTGTTCGTTATTCGTGAGTTACCTTTTCGTCTGAATGACCTGACTCAAACTGCATTCAGCGACCATACGAAGCTTATCGGTACGAAACTTACATATAAACATACAGACAGCCAGTGGCCTTTCCTTTGCAACTTGCACTGCCCTTTTGAACATCAGTGATGCGGCAACTTCTTTGGCTCTTATGTATGCAGGAACCATAAAGCTGCAAAGGACGGCTTGTTTGGGTCACCTGGTATAAGGTAATACTTCCGGAGTTTCCCTGCAGGTGCCGCTTGCTCCATCTCGCTTTCAAAACTGCAGAGCTGCTAACATAAGACGAACAAACACCGCAAAGCGTAGCCCAGTGCTAAAGATCATAAGATGCAAATCGTAGCCAAGGGATTATTTTTGTAAGTAGAGGAATGAAGCAGAGAAGGCCGCAATAATGAACGACGCCAGGGGTTAACCGTAGGATTCGTGGGGCTAAACCCCAAGCCAAGATCACTGTATTTACAGTGTGCCTACAAATCATTGGACGATTTCATAGGGCTATAGTTTTACCAATGCCATAATTATACCACCATTTGAAAGAGGGAAATTTGAAATATATGATTTTCGTTTGTCATCTAGTGAGAAACGTTTACATTGTTTTGGAGAAAATGACTGCTTTACTAACCGATCGTTGTTGCTATGTGCTTGAATTGACGCGACTAGACAGTGTTGTAGCGGTTCGCGGGCATTTACACGGCAATTTAGACGTCCTTTACCTCCCGCGTCTTCAATCCGAAGATAGTAGGAACAATTTCACACAGAGGATGCATGTTTCATCAAGGGAAAGGATAAGCGGGAAGGCCAAGTGTAAACGAAGAAACGATTGACACAATTCGTGAAAGCTTTATACGGAGCTCTAAAAAATCAGTACGGAGAGCCAGTCAACACTTGCAGTTGCCAACATCAACAGTGTGGAAGACTGTACGGAAGCGATTGAGGTTATTCCCGTACAAACTGCAGCTGGTACAAAAACTCCGGCCTGATGACCCAGCAGAGGCTAGCGTTTAGTTGAGAATTTTATGGCCATGATCGAAGAGGCTGAGGGTTTACTGCAACGAATCATAATGAGCGATGAAGCGACATTTCATTTATCTGGAAAAGTAAATAGGCACAATGTCCGGACATCGGGAATCTGAGAACCTCCAGGCTGTGATCGAGATATAACGTGAGAGTCCAAAAGTAAACGTGTTTTGTGCTAGTTCTAAAAGACGTGTGTTTGACCCATTTTTTTCGCTGAGAACGCTTTCAACGGAAACTTATACCTGGAATCTACAAAATTGGTTAATGCCACAACCTACGGACGTTTCATTTCCCAACAAGACGAGACCCTTCCACATTGGCATACGAATGTCCGTGGGTACCTCAATCGGCACCTGCTAGGTAGCACCGATGAATTGGTCGTGCAACAGCCGCAAACACCTTCTCCACATGGCCGCCCCGTTCACCTGATCTTACAGTGTGTGATTTCTTCCTGTGAGGTTACATCAAGAATAGTATTTACATCCCTCCACTTCCAATATCGTTGACGAAATTGAGAAGGCGCATCGAGAATATCACACAAGACATACCTGAGGGGGTTTGGCACGAGTGGAATCATCGGCTGGACGTCTGCTGTATTACACGTGATGCTCACATGGAATACATTCTATGGTGAACACAAAACTTCAAACTTCCCTCTTTCAAATAGTTTGGATAATTTATTTATATTAAGTTTTGGTGAAAATATACCGTTATGAAGTCCAATGATTTGTAGACACGCTGTATATTAGTTTAAAAAACCTCCCAATCTAGAGGATTTGCCTTATTCCGATGGTTGTTAATCTCATGTGCATGCACAATATCACAATTTATTTTATATATACAGGATGTTTCAGAAATAATTTTACAAACTTCAGGTATAGGTTCCTTACACCACAAGAAGGAAAAAAGTTCATATGAACATACGCCCCATAATCCTTTGTTTTCTCGTTAGGAGTTGTTCAACCAGTGGTACTCTTATAACACACAAAACTCATAATAAATGCTCGAAATGTGCTTCTCATGCCTGTACTCGTCGAATCATGGAATGTCGCACCCTGTCAAAACCTCTGAGATGGTGTCGAATGGTTTCGCAGGCTTCCATGACACGTCGATGAAGCGTTTCTGCATCCGGGATGGCTGCTCCATAAACCAATGATTTAAGATGCCCCCAGAGGTAAAATTCCACAGGATTGAGGTCGGGAGAACGTGAAGGCCATGGAGCTGGTCCTCCTCTGCCTATCCATCGGTTATGGTAGATACCAGTCAGTGCATCTCGAACAATGGGACTAAAATATTCCCGAGCCAGGCATTTATCACATTTATCAGCAAGGCGACGATAAACAGCGACAAAGGTTGGATGACTCGGTTGTCTTCGGTCTGGAAACTCCATCTGATACAGCCGTGCAGCCTCGCGTCCATTACCATTCGCGCGACCATACATAAAAATCATGTCTGCCTGTTCACGAAATGAATATCCAGCAACTGTGGAACGAAACACGTGCAGTTAACTCACTACATGTACACAATTGAAACGTTGAAGACAGACTAATTACAAATGAAAAACGTAAACAAGTCTCCATGGCAACTTCGCTATCTACAATTGGTCAACGCCTTCTATGAATGCATAGAAAAATGAAGTTTTGAGGTTGGACCCCGAAGGCCATTGAACTCACACTTTCATTGTGACAGGAATAACGCGAAAACCAAGGATTATGGGACATAGGTTCATATGAACTTTTTTCCTTCTTTTGGTGTGAGGAACCCATACCCGAAGTTAGTAAAAGTATTTCTGAAACACCCGGTATATATGTATGTATAATGCAAACTTTTACTGCAAAAATCGAAACCAATAAATGACTGATGACAGTATACTTACGTGAACCAGGAAATCTTGGTTTTGAAATTTGACATTCGTGTTGTTAATGTGTAGGAAAATTTCCGAGAAAACCCAAAGAGAGAAAAACCCTACAATTCTTCTTTTTACCACTAAGATGTGTATCTGCAATGCACATAAAAGGGAATATTTCAGAAAAAAGCGAAGAACAGGATTGATGATACACTTTGTATATAATGGTTCTTATCATCTTTAAATATAGAGTAGCCAACACTTAACCAAACTCAAAACACTAAACATCTAAGGAAAATCAAGACGGCTTTAGAATATTAGCATCCAGGCTTGGTAACCCAATTGCAGTGCCTGTAAAATATTACTATAGCGCTGAATTTAGTTCATAACTACCCAATATTACTTAATATTGCAAAGCTACTTTCCGCAAGTATGGAATCGAAAATAAGGATAGCGGAGGTTAATGAAAGTGGTCTGCAATTTTCACTCGTACCTAAAGGGTAAGCTGCTTTAAATCTCCTGCAATCGGAAACAATGATGCAGGAGGGATAATTATCGAGTAGCAATTATCATATCCTATAAATCTGAATCAAATCGCAATTACTGACATCCGAGTTCTTAAACGCTGTTCGTGTTTACTTCATATGAGTGGAACAGTCACAGGTAAATGGTTGAGCATTTCTGCTGTTAGGTATTATATGCGATTCATCTGGCTGTTTATCTTTCTTAATTTTTATTGAGGCAGTATTTTTAACACAAATGATTTCAGTCTAATTATATAATATATAAATTCAATAACAGCCCGCCTTAAAGCAATATGTGTATGTAACAATATATAAAAAGTGTATATTACAGTCATTGTATATTTTTATATTATTGTATACATGTTCAATAATGTTAAGTGAATGTATTACGTAATTTAATAATGTAGGAGCTGTGAGAATAATAGGTTAAAAGTTGCTAATAATGAGGTAACAATGAGGTAACCTTGAGGCAATAATGAATAAGAAAGTTTAACAATACTACTTATAATTCTTGGAAGCAATAATGTAATTTTTGTGAAAGTTTATAAGATAGCCAATCAACAACCAGAAAAAGGTTTAGTTAAATGAAGGTATTCTATTGGACTAGGATTAGCCATTCAGAGACTTGAAATACAGAAATTTACAAATTTAGGCGAAAGAAATCAAGTCAGTTGCTTGTAGACAGTGCTCATAACTGGACACGTTACTAGCAGACAGTGTTACTAATCAGACGCGAGATGCGTCCTCGAGAAATTTAATACGTATTCGTGTGAGACGAAAAGAGTTTGTGTTAAAAAGTGCAAGTAATTAATAAAAGAATCTCACAGCTCTCTATATCAGTGAAGTGTTATTTAAATTGTGTCAAGAATTAATAAAAAGGAGCGAAGTAAAATTATAATCTGTGTAAGCCTACATTCTTCAGTCGCACCACAAACCTTGTTAAAAAATTCATGTCTCTAAAAATAAAAACTGACGCAGCCGAGGCAAACTTAAATATAAATATTTTAAGAAACAGTCAAAATTACAAAGTTAATATTTTTTAAACATTTGGGGCAGGCAGAAAGTACATTTGGGGCGAAGGCTACCGAAAAGAGTGTTCGGCTCTCCAACAGTTGAACTATAATACATCATCTTCAAACTGACTTTCCATACGTAGCAGCAAGAAACCTTCTTCGAATTGACGCAAATAACGTAAAGATACTATCTTCTTATCTTGGTGTAATAATAAATTTAACTCGTGCTCACTTGTATAATATTTAAAACCTTCTGTGCTTCACCTTTATATTTGTTTTTTTTAAGTTATCTGTGGCATATAGTAGCATATAGGTGGCAAAATTAGATTGAGATTTCCAGTTGACATGCACAAATATCCCGAGAAACTTCCCTTGTACCCGAAAAATTTATTTTTCAAGATTTGTTTTACATCTGTGTCTTGTTTTGCCACTTAACTTAAAGTCATATAAGAAACTATCAATATCAATAGAAAATTTTCAATGGCAATCTAACGAAATTTATATTAATAACTATTTTGAATCTGAACTAAAGTGTTTAGTAAAGTATTTAGGCAAGTGTAGCTGTCGGAGGATATATAAATCACGCTTTAAAAGTCATAAACTTTATTTTACTATTCATCTTTTTGTTTTGAAATAACATTATATAATTTTATACATATTTTAAATTTGTCATAAAAGAAAGCACATCGAGTTACAATAGAAGTGCTCCTTGTTCCACGATTTAATAAGAACATTGCAATGAATTTGGAGGACCTGTAATGTGGATGCGACTTTCGAATTTTCTTTTCATGTACTAATTTCTCAATATTATGTGTAATTTTTATGTACATATAACAAGCTTATCAGCAACATATGGATATGTAACCGTTGAACGTCATTTATTCTTAATAACATCCATGGCAGAATAATTTGCTCAGAAATGTATGTGAAGCCAAAACTGTACACGAGATCGTGAATTTCAGGAAACCGGTCTAAAGGGAGATATTTTAAAAATTCAACCAAGTTAGGAGAAGGATGTAATACATAATGCTTTTTAAATTTACACAAAGTAGTGAAGGGTTTTAGATTTCTATTATTTCCACTTGCAAGGAAGGGGACTATTTATGAATCTTACAAGCAAACATTCGGGTGAGGCAGATAAAAATGTTGGATTTTCTGGTACTGTTGTAGGCAGCATTGCTAAATGTATAATTGTGCGGAATTATACAACTTGCGGGTATTTACAGTACATGTCACGGCCTTTTACAAATCCTTATTCTGCAACATCATAAGTTGTCATGCATTATACGTGATTGGCGTTTACGTCATCTACAGATGGCAGGCAAGCTGCTGACGGGCTATCCAGTCAATCATAGTTCACACGTGTTTTATTGTTGTGAGTATGGTTGTCACTAAAAATGAATTTGCTCCAGGTGATAAAATACCTGTTACGATATTTGTATCGGAAGTAGAGTATGTTTGATAAATACTTTTACAAACTTCGGGTATGGGTTCTTTACACCACAAGGAGGAAAAAATTTCATATGAACATATGTCCCATAACCCTTTGTTTTCTTGTTAGCAGGTGTTCAACACAGTGGTACACTTATAACACACAAAGCTCATAATAAATTCTCGAAATGTCCTCCTCTTGCTTCTATGCAGGCCTGTACTCGTCGAATCATGGAATGTCGCACCCTGTCAAAACCTCCGGGATGGTGTCGAATGGTTTAACAGGCTTCCAGACACGTCGATGAAGCTTTTCTGCATCCGGGATGGCTGCTCCATAAATCAATGATTTAAGATGCCCCCAGAAGTAAAAATTCACAGGATTGAAGTCGGGAGAACGTGCAAGCCATGGAATTGGTCCTCCTCTGCCTATCCATCGGTCTCTTGGTCTTCCTCTATCAATAGTCCGTGGTGCAACGGTTCCTGTCTCAGCAAGGTGATGATAAACAGCGACAAAGGTTGGATGACTCGGTTGTCTTCGGTCTGGAAACTCCATCTGATAGAGCCGTGCAGCCTCGCGTCCATTACCATTCGCGCGACCATACATAAAAATCATGTCTGCCTGTTCACGAGATGAATATCCAGCCATGGTGGAACGAAACACGTGCAGTTAATTCACTACATGTACACAATTGAAACGTTGAAGACAGACTAATGACAAATGGCAAACATAAACAAGTCTCCATGGCAACTCTTCGCCATCTACCGTATGTAGTACAATGAGTCAATGCCTTCTATGAATGCATAGAGAAATGAAGTTTTGAGGTTGGACCCCGAAAGCCGTTGAACCCACACTTTCATTGTGACAGGAATAACGCGAAAACCAAGGATTATGGGACATATGTTTATATGAACTTTTTTCCCTCTTGTGGTGCGAGGAACCCATACCCGAAGTTTGTAAAAGTATTTCTGAAACACCCGGTATATGTATATGCTTCTATTTTGAAAGAACAAATTGAGCTAGCAGGACAAGTGTGAAAATGATGAAAAGCATGCTTCGTGAATGTTGACACGTTCACGTTTACAGCTGTCTCAATGTTCACACTAACGATGATGTGTATGAAAAGCAATGTGTTGTCTTCGTGGTTGTAAATCTGGGACCGCTGTTGGTATCAATATATGAGCCATTTCAGGAAAAGAAACCCAGAATAATTCTATTTGCAGAAAAGGTCAAATTAGTTAATTATTGGTAACTTTCTGTTGTTCCTTATCGTTACAAAACGTTTAATCATACAAGGTGTAAAATTTAATGTATAAACGTAATCTCAATAGCCTTATTCATTCAAAGAAATTCATACTCTCTCGTCTTTCTTGTTGTATCCTCAGGACAGTATCCAAATAATCGGTCAAAATCCCACTAACTGGCGGCCCTCGAGTGAAAAGCAAGAAATATAAATGTTTATTTTGGCGTTCAGAGCCTATTTCAAAATAGATAGGCGAGATAGGTGCGGGCGCTGCGGACGCTTAACACTCGTGGTACTTCTAACGTTATTAGAAGTACGTCAGGCCAAACATTCGAGCCCCTCCTGTTGGGAGCTGTTCGGATTGGGTTAGTCTCGACGGGGCAGTGGTTTCCGATACCCATGGAAGATTGGGTACGTCTGTATGGGTTTCCATACCGGAGTGTTGTGAGACGCCTCAATGTCCTCCGGTACCGCCCTGGATAGCCGGTAGACGGCTTTCTAAAAAGCTGTCGTCCCTACCGAGGTTATCGGTAGTCGCCCTTTCGGGATGATGTGCGTATCCACTTCCATCTCCGCGTAAGCGGGGGGGGGCTTTTTAGGAAACAAGGTATTGGCCTCATTGTAAACCCCGGTTAGAGGGCCACTCGGATAGCGCTAACCCTGGGCAGAGAAAGGGGGCTTCGCCCCGGGTAGACCTTCGCACTCAACTGTCACTCCTGAATGTTTGCTTTTTACACTGAAATGGATTTAGAATAAATCCATGTTATTCCTTTCAAATTCTAAGTGGAAGAGTTTTTAATGATAAATAGGTTCAGTTCAAATTTTGAGCTACCGGCGGGACATTCAAAATGTCTTGACGGGCCATTACTTGGCCCGCGGGCTTATGGTCGGACATCCCTGAGGTAGTATACCAGAAATGTAGTAGGACCTGGCATCGGTATTTGTAAAAGCGTCTTAAGTCCTTAATAACGTCAGTTTGATAAAGATGGCTCTCGAAGTTGCTAAGAGGCTCTTGGGAGTGCATCTGTTTACAAACTGGAATCAGGTGGAATCAAGTTGGCAGGGCTCCAACTAATCTTTACACTTCTGCTGTTGTTGCTAAAAACTTGGAAGTGGCATGCTATGAACACCTGCTTACAGCAATTTCCAGCAAGCGCGACTGAAGACCTACACTTTCTCTTACCATAAAACACACTTGTGACATTTATTCCAATCTTTAATGTACCTATCCAATGTAAACTTAGGTAATTCTGGCATACAACTTGGAGTCAAGAGTTACGAAGGCGCTGGCAACAAAATTTGGCAAGCTTTCTGACTGATAATACTTATATGCTATTCTGTGCTTAGAACACTGTTCAACAAGCACATAATACTCCTAGATAAACCGGAATTTGAACTGTTTTTCTTCCCCTATCTATTTGAACAGATCTTCGGGGCAATGCTCGAAGATTTTCCCTCCTTCTGATATTGGGATCTTATCAACTTACGGGGGAAGGGATTCATTTCATTTAAGTCACTTCAGTAATCAGATCATATTCTGACGTTATCTGTAGCGTGTTTGATACATAGAAATAGTCTGGTTGCGTAGTCGCCTTCCTGTTTAGTTTTAGTTTAGTTTTATTTCTTCTAATACGCGAGTCAAAATTTGTGCCATTATACTAAATATCCAATGCGGTGTTTACCAAGCCGCTGAAAAAAAACCAAAAAGGAAAAAAAATCTGATGTACATTCACAGAACTTTCTCTACTTAAACGTTCACACACCTATATCTGATACATACTATAGTATTAATAAAGGGTGAGGGAGTTAACACCGAAAAATTTTAATGCTTGATTCAGTATTTCCTTTTAGGGAATGTAGAGGGCATTACTTAGCTAGAGGGCATTAACGGTTTTTGAAACACCATGTGGGGTTAAATGAAATTCGGAAGGCATTAGGAAAGTTTTGAAATAGCAGTAGCCGCGCTTTTTAATTTTATGCACTACAAAACTCTCTTAAATCTGTTTAGTAACTTGTGAACCTTTAATTATATGGCATTAAATCCATGTGCTTTGAAGTAGGTCAAAACTTTTTCAACCAATCGGCAGCTGCGAATACAGGTTGCTGTCAATAGCATACGCAAATAATTTTATTGTTGGTAAAATTTTCTCCATCATTATACAAATTAACCGAGAAAGTTAAAACAATCTTAAATTAAGCAAAGATTGTGTTTTTAAAGGCTTCAAACAAACTAAGAACAATTCAAAAAGTGCACAAGCGTCTATTAAAGATGTTAAAAATGTTGACCATTCACTTCGGAGCGTAATTGATAGTGTCCATGTAATGAATGCCAAGTTCTTTAAAAAAAACACCTGGAATATCACGAATAGCATAAAATGCTACATGATCCTGGCATTAGCTCCTCTTCGCTATCACACAAGAGTCTGAAAATGTCCCCAAGGCAAAAAATGTGAATGCGCTGGCCATTATTTTGGTGCTCCTCTATCCATCCAACATTATGGATACGTTACACTTAGGAAATCTCTTACGTCTCGGAATAATGCGCAGGTGTACCATCGCTTTAGAACCACATTAATGGTGCATTCCTAAAGGAACATCTTCCATAAGTTCTGGCAAAGTAAGTCGTAAAAAATGTAACCCGTCAAAGGTGAAAGCCGTAAGTAAAGCCCGATGTAACTAATAACTCTAGGGTTTTTTTCTTATGCCTAAATTTGGGTCTTATGTGTGCTAAACATTCTCTCAGTGTAAAAACCTTCTCTTCCGTTCACAGTATGTTTTTTTAGGAAATCTTGGTTGATAAATGCATTTATGAAGAAACCACTGGAGAAACTCTAGTTGGGGTGGAAAGTCATCTGGCCCCAGTGCTTTCAACTCGGGTGAGATGATCGGAATTAATTGTTGTTTACGCAGAATTATAGTAACCGAAAACTGGCTTGTAAGTATGACATGCACTATTGCTCTTGTGCTTGTCAACGGAGAATTAGGTATCCGGTCAAGAACCATCTCTTCGAGTGTATCTCACCTGGATGCTATCTCGGATCTCCGAAGTTCCCATAAACTTCTCTGCCAGGCTGCTTGTCGTAGAGCTGAGGAGAAATTCCTATTCTAGCTAGCTAACTTGATTTTACTCAGGATTATGTGGGTGAAGGCAAATAACCTGACTTTCCTTTAAACAGCTTAATTTATTACTCAAATATAATGCCCATTGAAGCGGCTAGCAGCTTTCCCCTATTTCACACTAAAATTTACATAAAAGCTGTACATTTAATTTTTCCGCTGCTGTGAATTATTACGTGGACCTCTCAAACTGCTTCACAGGGAATTTCCCACCCACATTCACACACAAAATCTTCCACCTGACTTCAGATGTATTACATCGTTGACAATCACCAACACTGCTATAGAGAGAGTGCTCTACTTGGGGTCTTCTTCCCATTTTATATTCCCTTACTATGACGCCAGAATTCGCGTCTTTATATGCAAGAACTATTCCAATTAGTTATCTACCTAACGCGGTATGAAAATAAAATGTTCCAATTTTAGGAGTCAAGCTTTCCTTTGACTTCTCTGGTAACATCCACTACCTCCGTCTCACTCTACAACTCTGTTTTCTCTTTCTGTTTTTCCAAATCCCTTGACTTGCAGGAATTGGACCTCTCTCTCTCCATTCTCCGTGACTTTTCCTAAAATCTGTGCACATTAACGTGTGTGTGCCGGCGGACTTTCACCCTTGTTACCGGGTCGCCTGGTTGCTAATTAGAATGTTGTTTACATGCTTGCTTTCTCGTTAATTACATTCTGTGGTACAAATTATTTTACAGTAAAGCTATCTCTGGACTGGACGTATGTTGTGTGATACGCAGTTCCCGCATTGAATGTTTATGAATTTCTGTAACCTAAATAAAACTTTGAAGACTGTGCTGTATTTTGTTATCCCTTAAATTCTATCTCCTGTGTATATACATAAAGAATAAAGCTAAGCGTTCGCCACTTCTTGACATACTTAGAAAATCGTAGTTTCTAGAGCGTGAGGGCTTTACGTGATAAAGAAATACTAAACAACCTAGTGAATGATTTTTTTCATGCTTTGAGTCTTTGCATGCTATGGAATTAATGTTTAGAAAGTTTCTAGAGTTCGTCCAAAGTTCTTGCCATGAAGGCAAGATTGCGGCTCATAAGATACACGCCTCGACATTGTTCTGAACATGCGTTGGAACGCAGCTTAGTATGGGAGTGGAGGGAGAAGTAGAGGTCCAGTCCGGTCGATTGGCAGCACTGCTAGAGTTCCCTCGTGTCTCAGAGCGGTGAGTACATACATTACGGTGTGCCTGCGCATTCTCAAAGAGCATTCACTTGTTTTACATGTGAGGTGCTGGCAATTATTATTTTCTCGACGATAGTGTTCTTTAATCCACTTCCCGTTCATGCTACCATGGCGGAGATTGGATGTCCTGTATTCAGTGCTGCTAACCTAACCTGCCCGCAGGTATGCGTTTTAATTATATTAATTTCTCTACATTCTTTACTCCTATAATTATAATTGCAGACATTGAATATAACCATATCTGAAAACTGAAGTTTACCATTTAAATGTTCCTGGATCTTTACTTGTCGCAGCAGCTCAATGGTTAGAGCAACCACACGGAGAGCGGGAGGATCGTGTTCAAATCCCGGCTGTGGCGTTGAAGTTTTCAGTTGACTCTACATTAAAAACTTGCCTAGGTCAGGCTAAGGTCTATTAAAAGTATAATTAATTTATACAACAAAAATAAAAATATTAAAAACCCTGAATAAATTATGTACCCAACACTGAAGTACTTGCAATAAGCAGGTCGCCGCTAAGTTTGTCATCTCGAGGGAGATACCTTGGTAGGTATGTCTGGGAAAACAACTTGAGTCAATTGGGGAATTCAATGCCCCACCGGCATGTTGTCACAGTAGCTCAATGGTTAGAGCAACCGCACGGAGAGTAGGAGAACCGTGTTCAAATCCCGGCTGTGGCGTTGAATTTTTCAGTTGACTCTACATTAAAAATAATACTTACGATTTAATTCATGCAGCGACTAAATATGAAGTGTGAATTATTATTCTAAGATTGCCAGTTCTCACCAAGCTTATGTTGGTTACCTTACTACCGGAACCATTGTTCAACCGCTGGTAGTAATTAGTTTTATTTTCGTGCAAGTACTGTTTCTGTTATGTTCAAAAAATAGTGTGCAGTACACATGCGTTAAGTCCATTGGAAGGTTTCGCGAAGTAGAAAATGCTCAATTTATTTGAAACTGCCTAAACATGCTCATAAGCCTGGCCCAACAAAATGAAGTTTAACTCATTTGGGTCCCGGATCATAGCGGCATAGAGCGAAATGAAAAAACTGTGAACTTGCAAGACAAGGAGCAACTTTACAATTTATTGAGCCAGAGCCTGTTCGATGTTTAGTAAGAGAGGATATTAAGGACTAGTCCAAAGTAGAACATCATAAAGCCTGGCTTAAAACTTCAAGTAAACTATTTATTAGAAAATCATGCAAGAGAAGAGCTAAAAGCTTACTTAAATGTAACAGATTCAGCTGAGAACAATTATTGCATTTCTCACAGCACATGCTCCTGTGAAAAAGCATCTCAACACGATGGGAGTGTTTCAGTGACTTAGATTACAGGTTGTGCAAGAAAGAAACTGAAACAGCCCAGCACATTATATGTTTCTGTGAAGCCTTGGCTTATGGGAGATATATTGCTTTTGGGAACATGTTTTTAGAACCAGAAAAACTTTAAACCATCTTTCTTGATAAAGGATGCATGGATAATTGCTTTTAAAACCATTCAGATAACACAATAAGCTCAAGGCTGAACTGCGTCCGGAGCAATTATGGAAATACTCAATTCCATCTTCTATTCCCAAGCTCTTCCTTGATCTCCATGGATGCACTTACAGTATTTTGTGATACAAGTGCGGTGACGCAGTAGCTATGGTTCAAGGTTATCGGGAGGTCGGCGCCGGGCAGTCGGAGGTAAACAAAGATAAGTAGCGCTCGCCAGATAAACAACGGAAGCATTATCGTCAGATAACCAGAATCTTCTGGATGTTTGTGGAAATTTCCAACGGCTATATAAGTGAGCGTTCGCAAGTGAGTCAGTTATTGAAAGAATTACCGAGTCAATTCTGGTGCTGTTCTCCTAGCGAGTTTGTGACGACTGCAGTGATGAGTACTACTGCTGCAGTAGAGATTGAAGACGTCTTGTGTTGGACTCCCCAGAGCGTGAAGTGAATCATCCAGAGAAGAGACTGCGTCCTGCGTATTTCATTACGCCGCTACGTCTCGAAGAAAGTGAAGTGAGAGAAAACTGAACTAGTTCACATCGATAATGAAGTGACTGTATGAATTAAGTGAAGTCTCAGTAAAACTTTAGCTAGATTAAAACAATGATAGTGAGAACTAATGAAGTTAGAGTTAAAGACTGGACAAATTCAGAATACCATTGTTTCTCCAAGATAAACCGCTGTACCACAGTATGAGCTATGTTATGGAAAACGTGTAAATAGTGATGTGTTTGTTGTTTATTATAACATGTCAACAGTGGTGAATCAAACGCGGTATGCTAGCCTTCAGTTCCCGAGGTGCAGGCTCAAATCCGGCGTAGGGCGATGGGTTTTTTCGGGCGTAAGAATCCTTAGCATGGCTTCCCTTTGAATGGAAGTATAGCTGATGGTCCCCTGTCGTAGATTTACGGCACGCAAAATAACCTCAAGCCTGATCAAGGGACCTCTAAGCAAAATTTCCGGTCGTTCACGCCCAATGCTAAGGACAATAATAGTTAAAGAGCGTCCATAAATAAAACTCACATTTTTTAAACGCCAAATAGGTTGGTAGGTATAGGTTCATTTTTTCGCCCTGAATCCGCTTATCTGTAGGCGCGGTAGCTGGACAAGTCCATTAACTTCTGGGAGGGGTATTGCGTCAGTAGTAACAGAGTAGCAGGCGCGTATACAACGTGAGAACGCGACATTACCACGCGTTACGAATGACTGTAGTACTGTAGTACTGGGTGGAAGCGAAGATCTACATTCTTAGACACGGGAACTAATAATGTATAACGTATATAATTAACTCAAGAAGAATCTAGTTCAAGGTCAGTCACTTTACAAAACAGTTGACAACCGATATATCTGTGAGCAATATAATGTTTGACAGTATTATTACATGTTTACATTTGTGCTTCGGTTGCCAAACTTACGCATTCCTGTTGTTTCACGCAAGGAATATACCAACCGTTCTCCCCCACACCTAGACTACATTCTCCTCCTCTGCGTTTCTGCAGGGCTAGGTCGAAAAAAAATCAGCCTGCACTGGAGCACCAGTTTACTCTTCTGCTTCCGTGTATTTGGGGTCATATCGCGACCGTTACCTTTAGGTTTTTTGATTCGCATGATTAAATGCATGCCACACAAATGAACTTAGTTGCATAGTCGTTTTCTTGTGCCTTCTGCTTGGATAACTTCCTGCTAGATGGATTTGTCCCTCTAGATAGTCTCTATTGCTTTAATCAGAAGGTGGAGCTTTTTTAATCATACCATTGTTGTTTTGTGGGTAGATCCCGAAGAGATGGCTCCAGTTACTTTATGTTTTCTACCTCTTAGAGGAAGTACTGTATTATGTCACGATTTCACTGGAAATACATGTTTTGAGGACTTCAAAATAAAAAAAACAACTTTAGAAAATGGTCCGTAGGTAGAGAAATGAAATGCCCTCCCCCCAAAATAATGTATGCAAAAAAACACGAAGGTCAAGACTATGAATACTGGACTTCCTAATAAATTAATTAAGCAAAAGAAGAGCTAATATAGATTCAAAATGCTATGCCATTAAAAACACAGTTTCAGAAAGGTGTATATATAAATATTTACATTCTTTGAAAAAACCTTTTAACAAACACTCAGGGAAAGGAACAAAGGTTTTGGGGGAAATCTGACGTACACAAATTTAGTGTGACGCTTGCCTCGATAGCAACCCGTTATACCTCACATGACATAATTGGCATTACGCAAATAGTCCGAATATAAAAATTTGGAGCAATAGATGTGCACTGAAATATGTTCTAACTACAGTTGTTTAATAACTACAAATTTAAATAAATTCTACACATTGAACTATTTAAAGAGACTAAATATTCAACAATTTACACAAACTCGAATACAGATAAAGAAGAATAAAATGACTAACACTAAATGGTAGCGAGAATAGAGAATATAAACATTTAAACTACGCCAATACAAATGTAAATACAACTCGTTACCGGTAGGGCTTCGCGTACCCATTCTCTTATATTCAATATCATAAAATGCAAAGCAAACCTAAGTGAAGGTCACAATGAGACAGCCCTAGGATAAAGAAAACTTTCACGACTACGCTATTGCATGGAACTCACCCGAGATCCGGACACTATAGCGTTAGAGAAAGAAGACCACACATTGTTGTGAACCTAACCCAGCTGCATCTGAAGACGTGATAGTGGCGCAAAAAGTGGTAAAAATAAGAATACAGTGAAAATACGCCTCACCGCTCAAGGAGAAAATTTATACTACTTGTGCCCGATCGGGCAAATGAAATGTATATAATGAATTTCCTGTGAATAGTAAACGAAGTCTTCATTTTTGTTGAGTTTTAAAGAACTTTATATAGATATTCAGATTTATTCGGCCGTTGCCGCCAGGCGGTTGTCTGCACATGGCGTCGATACTTAGAAGCGAGTTTATTACCACTGCCTCTGGCAGAGGACTAACGAAAGATGAATGGAAGGGGTGGATGTTGAGGCAGTATTTTTAACACTTAAATAATTTCAGTCTAATTATATAATATGTTAATTCAATAACAGCCCGCCTTGAGGCAATATGTGTATGTAATAATTTGTAAAATGTATGTAACAGTCATTTTATATGCTTATATTATTGTATCCATGTGTAATAATGTTATGTGAATATATTATATAATTTAATAATGTAGGAGCTGTGAGAATAATAGGTCAAAAGTTGCTAACAATGAGGTAACAAAGAGGTAACCTTGAGGCAATAATGAATTTGAAAGTTTAACAATACTACTTGTGATTCTTGGAAGCAATCATGTAATTTTAGTGATAGTTTATAAAAATAGCCAATCAACAACCAGAAAAAGCTTTAGTTAAACTAAGGTATTCTATTGGACTAGGATTAGCCAATCAGAAATTGAAAAGGAGAAAAATTTACAAATTTAGAGTTCACTTACTAGTAGACCGTGTTCCTAACCGGACGCGTGATGCGTCCTCGAGAAATTTTATATGTATTTTGTGTGAGACAAAAATAGTTTACGTGTTAAAAAGTGCAAGTATTTAATAAAAACATCTCACAGCTTTCTCTCTATATCAGTGAAGTGTTAATTAAATCGTGTCAAGCATTAATAAAAGAAGAAGTAAAATTATAATCTGTGTAAACCTACGTTCTTCAGTCGCACCACAACCCTGCTAAGACCTCCATGTCTCTAACAATAAAACTGACGTAGCCGAGGCAAACATAAATATATAATATTTAAAGAAACAGTAAAAAATTACAAAGTTAATATTTTTAAATTTTTTTGGACGAAGGCTATCGGATATCATACATGCGGTTGCAACTACTTCAAGTTCGGCTCCCCAACGGTCATAATAATAATAATAATAATAATAATAATAATAATAACAACAACAATGCTTCAAATTGACGCCAAAGGCGTGTTGCAAACAACGTAAAAGAAAATTATCTTTCTTCAATGTCAACAGCTGAGAGGTTACCTTGTTGAAATGGGACTTGAATCGCACCTTTCCAGTATTTACATTTGGAGCTTCTTTCGCTTACATCTCGTAAACTCGCAGTCTTAGCAAGTATGCTGATAGGTAACTGAAATACTTGGACGGTTTTTATAGCATAGTGGTCTCGGCTTAGCACTCAAGCATGCAAATTCTGTGATCGGTGGTCACTTACATATCGTGTGCAAAGAACGCACAAAATGTGCTAGTGAAAAAGAGTTTTGCAGCGCCGTAGTACATCAATCTATTTGCGATGTCGGAAGCGCATGCAGTCCAAGGTTCAATTCTGCACCTCCCCTTCGACACAAGGGGCTCGCTGAGCTACTATTGACGTCATTCATTTAAACCGAGTGGCGGTAACGGCCCAATAAATCTGATGACCCGTTATAACTGGGGAATAACGAGAGGTAGGCAAAATTGTACTTCAGGAAGATGTGTACAAAAATATTTCTGTGAAATTTACCATTCTTGAAATTATTATTGCTCTTAGTCTGAATTTTTCAGTAATTTAAACAATACACTTTCAAGTGTCATTCTTTTGTTTCTCCTGAGTTCTGCGAAGATTATGAGAGCACGAATGTACAAAAAAGTTGACCTCGATCTCACTCTGCTGAATGTTTCTGTGCATAGCTATAAATTGAGTATTGAAACTTTTCTGCAGAAATGCAGTAACATGTGTGGATAGAATTACCAGTCCCGAGAACATGGGTTCATTCTCGCCGGAGGGCGATGGAATTTTCCGGGCGTAAAAATCCCTAGGGTGACTTCCTTTGGAAGGGAAGTAAAGCCAGTAGTCCTGTGTCGTAGATTTACGGCACGTTAAAGCACCTCAAGCCTGATAAAGGTTCTGAGCAAAAATTATGGTGTTTCACGCCAAGTATAAAATGGGACACTATGAACCAAAGCAGTTAAGGGACGTATATAAACAAAAAAATCTGATGTGTTACACTCACATGACTTTCTCTACTCTTGTACAAACTATTTTTACAAACTCTTATTCTTCATCTATTTCATATTAATCGAGATAAACATTTGCAGAAACGAACTTTTGACATGCAAAGAGAATTACATTATACACATAGCGACCAGTTCTAAAAATATCTGACTATCGCTTAAGGCGTGCTATGTTCCCCTTGTTTTGTATTTGCAAGGGCAATATAGAAATACAGTAGCCTTTAATAATATAGCTAATAATAATAATAGCTAATATCTCTTAATAGCTGGTTGCTAGGTACAGCACCATTCTCTTTGCCACAGTTTAATACTCTTTGCATATCCAAGACATAAAAATGAATAACAAATTTCCATTGGAGAAAATAAGTATTGAAAAATTTAAGGGAATAACAAGCAATATCTCGAAAATGGTTCACTCAACAAAAGAAATGTATATAACATAAATTGTGTATTTTAACGCAATCTACATTTTTTTTGCAGTAAAATTTTGTCTATTTATTATGGTTTATGCAAAAGTCGTTCACAATGAACAATAATTTTGGAGCCATCCCAGACCATTCAAGATATACATTTTATTTGTCATTTAAATATATTAAACATATGATATTTTAATCAACGTTTTTTATTATACAGACACAGACATGTTTTCAAAAATGCTTTTTTGGATTCAGGGGTCTCAAAACATATATTTCCGGTGAAATCTCGGTATCGAATTTTTGGGTGGAATACAATATTTCCCCTACTTACCATACGTAGTAGAGAAAGTAATAAATGCATTAATTCAGGAATACGGTTTTGTATGATTTATTTGTAGAAAAACTTATAGTGGTTACAATTTGTTTTAATTTCTACTTGTTTTATTCTGCGGAGAGAACTTTGGTTCGTGATATTTAATATACAGACTGAGTCAGCTCTTTTGTGCCAGATTCAGAGGAGCGATAAAATCGTAAAGAGAATCGTTTTGTTAAACAACCCATGTTATCTAACACGTCATTTAAGAGTACCCCGACATCAAAGGCAGCAAAGGTTTTAGTGATAAGAGATGAATTAATATCTTTTTTATTTAGGTACCCTTATGGACTGATTACAGATGTTCACGGTGTCTACCCTGAACCTCAATAATGTGTCTTTGTCCAGCTTTACAACTGTCAGTTCTCACTGTCACTGTTTTAATCTGGTTCAACTTTCACTGGGAAGATATTTAAAGTTGAGTCGTTATATTTCAATTGACATCACAGAGCACTTTGATGGTAACTGAAAAGCGCTTTCCAGAGACATGTTTCTCTCATCTTCAGTTTAGGCCGACTAAGAAGTATTTCCTTAGACGATTCTTCTGCCCTCTGTTGTGAAGGATTTGAAACTTGTAGTGTTGGATTTTTTGCCATCTGTAGTGAAGGTTGGGAACTCATCTGTCTTTTTTCTTCTCTCTTGTAATCTGATTGGACCAGCTGCATTAGGCAGCCTGTAGGCGGTGTTTCAAAATTCAAAGCATTCTATATGTTGAGAAGGATGAAAATCTTTTCCCAAATTGCCAAGATTATATTAAATAGAAGTGTTTTTAATTTTGGTGTTATCACTGGGAATTCACTAGTTCACACTGTCACACTAATGTGAATTAGTTCAATTTCCCTGGCACGTTACTTCCTACATGACGTAGGCTCTTCTTTTTCACTCGCTGGGGAGTCGAACACGAGACTTCTACAATCTCATGTTCTACAGTAGCACTCGCTGCACTTCACAGCAGTCGTCACCAACTCGCTCGGAGAACATCACTTGATGTCGCAGCAGAAACGCGATTCTGACTCCACCGACTCTTCTCGCGAGAATGCTTGTTTATATAGCGAATGGAATCTCCCACAGAATATTCCAGAACTATCTGAAAACACTTTGTGGAGGCGGGGGGAAGGAAACTTCCTGAAGATTCTGGTTATCTGCCGATATCGCTTTTGGTATTTACTCCGGATGAAAGAACGTCTTTCTTTATCTCCGGCTGCCTGGCGCCGACCTCAAGATAACCTTGGGTCATAGCAGCTGCGTCATATTACTTTTTATTATACCGTGATTGCATCACTTGTGTGAAATTCAGGTCCTTTGTCGCAGTTCGTCAAAACCAACGAATATTCGCAATTCGTTTCTGGTATCAATTGGGGTGGTATAAACGATCGGTACACGTACGGTGATGGAAAGGGCGCTGACCATGGAAAGGGTGACCCTCTATCTATCCATTGCTCCCCTTAAAGACTGGTTCACAACCAACGAGAACGGTAACCAGAACAAGAACGAGAAAATTGAAATACATGTATTCAAATGGGAATGTTCACAACCAACGGGAAGCCTTCCCGGGCCCCGGGAACGGGAAAGAAGAGTTGCCCAACGTTTAACTTTCTCGTTTTCGTTCCCGGGCACGGCATATTAGATCACTTTTGTGCATATTAGACTCTTCACTCTAGAGGTTGTTTCGGGCGGCCGTGACATGAAACAGCCAGTAGTGCTCTCTATAGTCGCAAGCTGGAAACATGAAAGTGGAAGAAATTAGTAGTAAATGTGCTTCCTAACCTCATCCCAATACCCGCAAATCTAATCAGCGTTGCTTCCTCTGGTGAAGGGGTCATTTGTAGTTTCTTTATATGCAACTCAAAACTGGCTATTACCTAAAAACAATGGCAAAACTACAAAGAACAGCTAAAACGGGTGGAAATGAAAAAAGAACAATAAACAATTTTAATGTATGTCATCAAATAAAGGAATGAAAGCTTGGCATAACCAGAGGGATCGGAAATGTAATGAATATACATTTAGATAATCTTTACTCTATCTAATTCAACCGGAACGACAAAATGACGCCCCCAGCAGATGGTCAGCAGCATTCCAGATATTCTGGAGTTGCTCTTGTAGCTGAAGCATCCGTCTCGCGTGAAGCAGTCCTCCTCAGTGAACAAGATGTAAACAATAAAGTTAAGATTAATGATAGAATCGGTGCAGAAACCATTGGGCAAACTGAACACGAGATGAGAAATGGCCTGCGTCAGTCCTTGGCATTCGTGTAGATGTTGTTCCCACAAAACTCAGTTTACTGACAACTGACTTGTCACTCGCCTGCTCGTTGTAGCTCGTCGGCAAATCTCTCTGGCAAGTCTCTCTCAAACGCAGATTACCTCACATTTTTCCGACCTGCACCTAGTTCTTGTGGACGAAGAGATTACTTTTCCTAAAAGCACTAATAATGTCGGGTAAACATTGTGTGAACTTGATGATTTCTGATAGGAAACGCTGTTGGTAGATACGCGAAGCTTCTCTCCCGTTTCCTCCAGCTTCCCCATAACAGATTAACATGTCACCGAGTTCAAGCAGATGAAAGACGCCCATTATTGATGAATGGTTGCACACAAATACTCCTGTTAGCAGTGTTTCCAGCAAGTGAACAGGATTTATCCCTATCTTGATGTTAGAAAGTCATCAGAAGGTCGCTAAAGAATATTAAAGAGAGCTAAAAACGGGAGGGAAAAAAAGCATTAGGTTTACAATATTATTTCATGTATATATGTATTTTCTGTCGGAAAGGGTAACCATTATCATTATCCTTCTGTTCAGCTGCTTCTTTCCCTAGCTTTCTCTTCGCTTTCAATCCTCTCCTTCATGAATCCGTCCTTAACGAACTCGGGGACCCGTTTGGGTTAAATTAGAGCTGTGTTAAATTATTCAGGAGAGCTAACATTTTACAATTCTCAAGAAATAGAAAACAATAGATCATAGAAGAGAGAGAAGTTTTTCATGGATAATTCAGATCACCTAAATGCGAAACATCACAGTGTCGAAAACTTTAAAATACAGGGTTATTCAAAAAGAATGAACAGACTTTAAATACTTATTTGTAATGAACAACAATAGATGGCGACACATGTGATACATCACTGAATAGAGGAAAGTTAAACATTTTATTTTATGTGTTCAAAATGAGTATTTGTTATGCGAGGACGACCAGGTCTTTTCCGTTTGCATACGAAACCATCTTCTACGAATTTATTGCATCAATTGTAGATTTTTTATGACAAGGTGGCTCTTTGTTGAATTTACAACGAAATGCACGCTGCAATGAAACAATGGATTCGCTCTTTGGATACTGCAGCACACAAAACGACTTTTATTGTGGCGTTGTCATTTTCGCGTAAACAAACCCAGCGCTGCTGTAGGCACTGAATGGAACTAATAGGTGGGGGCTTAAAACCTTGAACTTTCCTTTATTCAATGTCGTATGTATTGCTGTCTATTGTCGTTCATTAAAAATGAACATTTAAAATCTGTTCCTTCTTTTTGAATAAACCTGTATAGCTATTTTATAGCTCTGGAGGTTTTTCTACGTATCATTTTATACTTTTATACTTAGAATTATACACTGAACGTTTTAGTTTTATAAAACATTAAAGTTTTCCTCTCCGATAAAATGTCAATCATTTTTACATTTAATTCCGCTGAAAAGAATTCGATGCGCCGTGTAAATTGTATATACGCTTATAAGCGTATGTTTCTTGATGAGAGCGAGTTAGACGGTCATATAACGCATGCACATAAGATTTCAACTTCGTGCTCACGCATATAAAAGAGTCTACGAGCACAAAATCCTGTTTGCTTTAACCTCGCCCTGCATATAGGTGCACACTCTAAGCTGTGTTCTTCCGTGTTTCACTTCTCCTAATTCATTAAACATGCCCGCACCATATTTCCTTATCTAGCACTTGGAGCTCACAGTTGACCTAGCAACCATGAACATGTAACCGTCTGACACGTACCAACAAGCTGTTTAAAAATGATACACTTACATTTTTGGAACATCCGTTTAAGTAAAATTAAATTTCATATCCACGTCAGATTTAGCTGTGTGAACTTAAACACGTAACATAAATTTTATTAATTTTTTACTTTCTCCACTACATATGGTAAATAGGGGGAAGTATTGTATTCCACCTAAACATTCGATACCGAGATTTTACCGGAAATACATGTTTTGAGGTGTCCTGAATACAAATAAAGCATTTTTGGAAACATGTCCGTGTGTGTGTCTGTCTGTGTATGAACAGCATAACTCAAAAACGAAAAGTCAGATAAATGCCAAACTTGGTATTTGAGTTTAGTATCCTCCAAGAATGCGACACGAAGATTTAAGAACATCCCCCACCGAAAGCACCCTTTACATGGAGCATTTTTCGAAAATTTTGACTTTCTCAAAAATGGCTCTATTTTGATTAAAATATTGCTAAGAATACAATCCTTACGTAATAAATTGCATTACTTAACTGATATATTTCATATGATTCATAACAATTTCGCTTTATCCTGTGATCATTTACTACAAATTATACATTGATTAATTTATTATTTACCAAATTACCAACTTTCTAATTTTTGTCTTATTTTGTGTAATTTGAGTTATTGGTTTTGTTTTCTATTGTTATTCTTTGTCACGTTCGATTGATTGTATTGTGTTTATTTTTTCGTTCAGTTGTAATTGTAAGGATATTGTATTTAATTAAGTTAAAATTGTAATTGGGGAAACCTGTAATGTTCACAAAATAAAACAAATAAGAAATAATATCGTATGGCTAAGATATTTTCATGGCAAATGAAACGTATATTTTGAATTTTCTAGGAATGTCTCCAAAAGTCCACCTCCTCCTCTGAATGACTTTTACAATAACTGGTAAACCGTAAGGGGTAGACAAAATTTTACTACACAAAATATGTAGAACTCGTCAAAACATACAATTCCCGTTGTTTGTGGAGCGAACCATTTCCGAGATATTCATTTATTATTTGTTTGCAACGATTATACTTTTTCTCAAATGTAAATTAGTTACTTTTGTTTTTATGTCCTGGGCATACAAACACAATGGAATGTTCCACATAGCAACCGGCTCTTAAAATATTTGACTATCGCTTAAAGCCTACCATATTCCCCTTGCATCTACAAGAAAACTAGCAATAAGACAGTATCTCCAAATGTTTATCTCGATTAACGTGAAGTAGATGGAGATTAAGCGTTTGTAAAAATACGAGTAGCTTGTACAAGGGTAGAGAAAGTCATATGAGTGCAGCACATCAGTAATCTTTTTTATTAAGGATACCCGTCTGCGAAATTTTAAAAATCCGGTGATATAATAATTATTGACGAAAATATATTAATAATCAAGTAAGGAAACTATAGCAAGATAGAGAAATGATTGCAATAAATAATGTCTATATTAAATCACTGTATAATGTAATAAGCCTGAGTCAATAGGTTTTGTCCGGAGAGAAAGTTCATGTTAAGGAAAGTTAAAATTACTTTCCTAGTCATGTTAAGAAAAGTCATTAGTAACATCCGAGTAGCGAACTATTAGCATAAAGAATCCTGGAATGCAGCTAAGTTGAGTTCAGTACATTTGAAGAGTCACCTAGGCAGGAATTCTGTAAATTAGAAAGGGAATGAATAGTAACTGTTTCAGATACGCATACATAGAGTTTTAGGATTGGACCGCGTGAGTAGGAATGTTGGTAGGTGTAGAGATAGTTAGGCGGAACTTAAGTTAAAAATAGAGCATGCATTCTAAATGAGACTTACCTACTCAATTTTGCGACTTATTCGTGAGATTACTTTTGTTTCATTTTTAAGTTGTATCGCGCTCAGAGACGCGCTTGCGTTAGAAAGATTTAGCGGCTATTGTGACGGATATTTCGGAGTAACATTTCTGCAACTTAGGGCAAATGACGTTTTGAATTATTATTATTATTATTATTATTATTATTATTATTATTATTATTATTATTATTATTATTATTATTATTATTATAGAAATAATATAATTTTTTAATTTAATAGTCGGCGACTCTCTTCAAACAGAATATTCAAGTCAACATGAAAATTTATGAGCTAACTAAACTGGTATTATACTTCCATGGTACATTCGTCCATACCCTGAGACAACTCTTAACTATACCACTGTAGCAGCTGGCAGACTAGACAACGCAGAACAGCTAGGAGACGACGGAATCCTAAAACTCAATAACAAACCAGGTAACATTAAACGTTATCTAAACTGATGCAACTTCGAGAAAGTAGCATCAAAATTTGAAGTACATGGTTACGGCTTCAAAATCTTCTCACCACGAATGGATTCACCAGAATCAAGGTCATCTTTTCTAAAGCTCCCCATATTGCTAATGAATGACCTTCAGGGGATATCTCATTGCACCAAGCGATGACTGGATCCATTTCTGAGGTGAAAGCACCCAACAGGAAGAATCCGTTGTCTCCGATGGGAGGGTGATGATGAGGATGGTGATGGAATAATGGGCCATGGGGATACTTCACATGAGCAAGTCAGAGGTGAAAGCGTGGATACGGCTGACAGCACGAGAGCCGAAAACGAAACCACTGCGCTACCCGGGCGCCTTCAGAACCAAGGTTTAATATACAATATGCACCCCAAAATTCATGCATACTTTTGAATTAGTTCCAAAGATATTTTTATGAGATTTTTTTCAATGATTTGAAAAATTGCTAAATATGATGCAATTAATTTTATAATTGAACATTATCATAATCTTGTTTCATGGACATGGATCATTAAGCATGTTCTCAAACAAAATATTGATGCATAACACTCAAAACGTGACCAGAAGACATTTTTATTACAGGCTATTTAACTCTTAAATCGTATAAGAATAAACTGTAGAGATAAAGTTTTAATTATCTTTCTAGTTTGGGAGAAAATGTTAAATATGGGAATTCAATTTTTTCCTTAACATTTTAAGAGTATGAACATTATTATTTAATAACGTCACAAATAAGAATGTTAAAACTTATCTGAACTTTTTAAATCTGTTATTAACAAGGAAGTTGTCGCAGTTCTCTGGCTCGTGTTATCTTATTTACTGGGCGCCTCTTGTTTTATTATTTTAAATTTGGGTTCTTTGTCCTCCGGCTAGCTATTACAACTCAGTCGAGCAAGTGTCTCTATGCAGGGCGTGTAAACGAAAAGGAGTTGTTGCTAAAAGATAACACTGATAAAATAATTTGTTTCTACACTTTTATTGCCGTCACACTTAATTAATAATTCACATGTTTAATCTTCAAAATCTTCGCACCACGAATGAATTCACCAGAATCAATCTTTTCTAAAGCTCCCCATATTGCTAATGAATGACCTTCAGGGGATATTTCATTGCACCAAGCGATGACTGGATCCATTTCTGAGGTGAAAGCACCCAACAGGAAGAATCCGTTGTCTCCGATGGGAGGGTGATGATGAGGATGGTGATGGAATGACTGAAACTGTGATAATTCCAAATGCAACTACAGTCGTATTAGTTTCCGCGTACCAATTACTTCGCGTACTTCACATTTTTGTAACTAACCCTGCAACGGGTACCTCGTGAGAGATTCTTCAGAACTGTGCGAAACTTGCTTATGGCTCGAGAATATATACTCCTTCACCTCAAATTGCCTAACATTATAATAGAGCTGCTATTGATTACCAAATCGCGCCTACGTTAGCGTCTGTTTTTTCAGCCAATCACTGCTACTAACATAGACACTCTAGGGATGATATTCCCTTCATTTCTAAAAAAGACACGCTAACCTGACGTCATTTGTTTGTCTCTTCTTAGTGACAAACAACTCACCCCCTCGGTTTATTGTTACCCACTTCTATTGTCAGTTGCAGTGAGGCCGTGTAAACTTATTTCCTAACAATACTTATGGCTAACAAACATCTAAAATCTTGTATATACAATAATATTAATTTACACTACAATCACTTTGGCATTCACAGCATGTTACAATATAAAATACTGCCTCAAAGTATAAAAATGTCATTGATTTATACGGAAAAGTGCAACGTGTGGAGCAATTCGAGAATGTGCCGAAAAATGAAAATCAGATAAAGGAGAGTTTGAAGGTTAGTAGAGATATAATGGCGACTTGAGCCCACATAGAGATGCCGACAAGCGATAAAGTTCTTTGTTCTACGCTGACAAGCCCCGCCCCCTCCCTTTGAGGGCTCACATGCCGCCAGGTCTCGTGTCGTTAGGCCCCGCCCCCTCTCGCTTTGTGTGCTCACCTAATGCCGGCAGTATCTGTGCTAACAGGTCCTACCCCCTCCCCCATGCGTTCTACTGTGGCGTCATGACTTGATGGAATTGTTTTCTCGAGTCCTGCCGCCCCTCGGCAAATTAATTAGGTAATGTTCGTCAAACATTTTTTTTATGATTACTAAGGTCTGCAGATTGCATCCTCGAGCAATTAAGTTTTTTGATTAATGAATTGTTGACTGGAACGTGAGTATAAGTAGTCTGCTCACGGTAACAGTCTGTCATGTAATGAAACACTGCAGCCTTCTTGTATCTGGGGAAATCGCTTGTCCATTAGCTGAACATGTTAGACGCTTTCAACACATTAATAGGCTTTTAAGTTTACATTCCGGATCTGTTTACATACATTAGCGAACGACATACTTCCGCCAGGCGGTAACGGTGACCTCCATTAGCTGACCCGTTAGACGCTTTCACCCCATTAGCGAACAATGTCAGTAATTGTTTTCCTAAGTGCTCTGCCCAACACTCAACACTTTAGATTTTAGCGATGGAAATGATATAAAAAGCAGCAGCTTCTCCAACGAGTTCCAAGTTGACCAGGATGCCCGGGTTCGAATTACAAATTCAGCTTCTAATAACTCAGAGACTAATTACGATAAAGACATCAAATAAAGTTTATTACATTAATGTCATTAGATAGTTTCTTGTGAATGTATATTTGGGTACATGGTGTCCAGGGTTCGAATACCGATAAAATGTAATTTAATTATAAATTTAATAACTCCTAAACTAATTAAGATAAAGACGCCAAATAAACTTTATTGCCTTTATTTTATTAGGTAGTATCTTGTGGATGTGTAATTAGATACCTGACGTTCTGGGTTCGAGCCTAATGTTTAAATCGTCATTATCTCAGAAACTAAGAGAGGTAGAGGAATTGACCAAAGCATGATTGATAGCTCCTATGAGGGGTAATTAATACTGTATATAATTTTCAATCAGTTGTCCTTACTTCGAATCCCGATCTTTCAATCACTTACTTATTTTTTCTCTATACTCTAGAATATGTCACTTAGATTGATGCTGTAACTGCATACACAACCTTTAAACATATCAAACTAATATTGTAAATAATTTTGTTTCTGGTGTCCAGGGTTCGAATACCGATAAAATGTAGTTTAATTATAAATTTAATAACTTCTAAACTAATTAAGATAAAGACGCCAAATAAACTTTATTGCCTTTATGTTATTAGGTATTATCTTGTGGATGTGTAATTAGATACCTGACGTTCTGGGTTCGAGCCTAATTTTAAATTGTCATTATCTCAGAAACTAAGAGAGGTAGACGAGTGAACCAAAGCATGATTGATAGCTCCTATGAGGGGTAATTAATACTGTATATAATTTTCAATCAGTTGTCCTTACTTCGAATCCCGATCTTTCAATCACTTACTTATTTTTCTCTATACTCTAGAATATATCACTTAGATTGATGCTGTAACTGCATACAGCACCTTTAAACATATCAAACTAATATTGTAAATAATTTTGTTTCTGGTGTCCAGGGTTCGAATACCGATAAAATATAGTTTAATTATAAATTTAATAACTTCTAAACTAATTAAGATAAAGACGCCAAATAAACTTTATTGCCTTTATGTTATTAGGTATTATCTTGTGGATGTGTAATTAGATACCTGACGTTCTGGGTTTGAGCCTAATTTTAAATCGTCATTATCTCAGAAACTAAGAGAGGTAGACGAGTGAACCAAAGCATGATTGATAGCTCCTATGAGGGGTAATTAATACTGTATATAATTTTCAATCAGTTGTCCTTACTTCGAATCCCGATCTTTCAATCACTTACTTATTTTTCTCTATACCCTAGAATATATCACTTAGATTGATGCTGTAACTGCATACAGCACCTTTAAACATATCAAACTAATATTGTAAATAATTTTGTTTCTGGTGTCCAGGGTTCGAATACCGATAAAATATAGTTTAATTATAAATTTAATAACTTCTAAACTAATTAAGATAAAGACGCCAAATAAACTTTATTGCGTTTATGTTACTATGTAGTATCTTGCGGATGTGTAATTAGATACCTGACGTTCTGGGTTCGAGCCTAATGTTTAAATCGTCATTATCTCAGAAACTAAGAGAGGTAGAGGAATTGACCAAAGCATGATTGATAGCTCCTATGAGGGGCAATTAATGCTGTATATAATTTTCAATCAGCTGTCCTTACTTCGAATCCCGATCTTTCAATCACTTACTTATTTTTCTCTATACTCTAGAATATATCACTTAGATTGATGCTGTAAATGCATACAGCACCCTTAAACATATCAAACTAATATTGTAAATAATATTGGTTCTGGTGTCCAGGGTTCGAATACCGATAAAATGTAATTTAATTATAAATTTAATAACTCCTAAACTAATTAAGATAAAGACACCAAATAAACTTTTATAGGGGAAAGGATGCTCTCCTGAAACATTAGGTCTCTAGATAGAAGTATTTATAGGGGAGAGATAGGGAATACCAGGGCTGATGCTAGGCTAGTCAGATGCTAAAGGAGGGAGGGATATGCTTTATACGAGAGAGATAGGGAACACAAGGAAAGATGCTATACTAAACAGGACTTGAAGGGTAGAATATGAGCGATATAGCAAACCGAGGAGAGGTATTAGGATAGGAGTTTTGAATGATGGAGTAGGCGTTTATATGCGAGAGATAGGGAATACGAGGGTCGATGCTAGGCTAGACGGTGTTGAATGAGGGAATGCATCTTATATGAGAGAGGTAGGGGAATATGAGGAGAAGTGCTAGGCTAGTCGGGAAGGTCTGAATGAGAGAGTATACGTCTATATGGGAAAATATAGGGAAAACGAAGGTAGGTGCTAGGTTGAGAGAGTCTTCAAGGAGGAAAATGCATTTATATGAGAGCCGTAGGGTATACGAGGAGAGGTGCTAGTCTAGACATGGTTTGAGGATTAGAGTATACGTTTATATGGGAGAAATATGGAAAACAGGAGAGATACAAGGATAGACAGAGATTGAAGGAGGAGGAATGTAGGTTTATACTGTAATATAGAGAGTAATTCGATTATAAAGCTTTTCTCATCCAGCCTTACAACACTTTTTATATACTTAATTTCTAAACCTTACAAACTTTATATTTGTTAAACAGTAGTGCGCGAGACGGAGAGGGACAAACAGTATATCGGTTTACAGTGAAGTATACGTCCTAACCTATTCCCACCTTGTTTGTTCTGGATCTTCTCATTGTCTGTCATCTAACGTAACCACGTAACAAGACGTAACACAGGAAATCATACATATGGCACATTTAAAAAAAAAATAAAGGTATATATAATGAAACATAAACAAGTAGACAGAGGGTCGTCGATACATAGAAAACCAGGAGTTGTATGTACTGAGACCATAGATTAGTATAGGCAAACAACAAAGAAGTGAATTTATAGTGTAAATAGCCTAATATTTTCAAATATTATTATAGTCTAAAAGTATATAACTTAATTATGTATCGAGTATTGAGAAATAATCGTTATTCATTATTCACTAATCTCAGATCACTGCAATTGTATTGAATCAATTCACAATTGCTAATGCCATTCAACTTTCATTTGTCTCTGATACATAAACAAATTGCAAAATGGAGAAGGACGAAAGTAATAAAAAAACTCAGGCAGCAAATTTTAAGAAAGAAGAGAAAGATATATGACCGACATTGTTTTAGAACACAAATTAGTGTTGCAAATAAAAGGACTGATAGCTCTGCTAAGCGTAAGGAAGAGACATGGAAATAAATTGCAAATGAATACAATTCTAGGTTAGAAAAAGAAGATAAACAACATTCATGTAAACCAATTTTTAAAAATCAGTTTAACTGAATACATGTAAAAAAACATATCACTTTACAAAAAGTAATGCAGACAACATTTATTTTTTATAAACATTATCCTATTACATTCCTTTACAAAAAACCATACATATTTCCTAAAGGCAAAGGTGATAGTCTAGACATTCTAAACACTCAGTTATATAATCATATACATCACACAGAAAGAGACCATCATTATCAGTAAAAAAACTAAACATCTCAACAATGTCTGAATGATGTATTTTATAAGTACAAGTTTTTTGATATTTCAAAGTTCCTGTTAACCATGGCAGTAATTGATTAACACAATTTCTCGATCCTGTCATGCTATAACTTTAGATGCTTTCAGCTTACTTATAATTTCCTCAATCTCTTGTGTGTGTCTATTATTACCAGCATCCCTCGACGCAATTAGTAACCTCAATATATTTACTAGTCTATTCGGATTTTCAAGCGTTGATATCACTGAATCATCATCATATGAAGATTTCATATTCTCGCAACTTCCGATGTATCCAGATTTTTCACCAACAGTAGTCTCCAGTGAAGGACAGAGGCTTGATACGGTATAACATTCCCCTCTATACATCTTCGGATCTTCAAGTGCAGGTGAGAGAGTCGATTCAGTATAACATGTTGCTCTATGAAACTTAAATCTTGACAAAGAACGATTCTTAAAAATCCGCCCGCATACACAGCATCTAATAACGCGTTTTCCTCCATGTGTAATGTATGAAAAATCGAGTTTCTCATTCGTCAGTTGCACAGATTTTCTCGGGCAGTAGCTCATGCTAAAACTAAAAGAAATTAAATGAATACGTGAATGCTAACGCTCGAAGGAATTAAAAGCGAATGAATGAATTCATAACACGCACCTATGTATATATCCAGGATGAGGACGACGGAGGGAATTGCGATCAATGCATAGCAGGGAGAAAGGATACTGTCTTGAAACATTAGTCATCTAGACAACTATTGTTCACGGAGCCTGTAGACGTCAGGTTGAATGGGACAGACCTCAGGTTCAAATCTTTAAGGGCACGGACCCAGCCTTTTGCCTGTCATGTATACTAAACCATCCTAACAGCGTAACATTACGTTACAACGACACGTAACCAGAACATGGCGAGTGCGAGCATGGAAAAAAGGATGCTCTCTGGGAACATTACTGGAAAAGGATGCTCTCTGGAAACACTAGTCATCCACACAACGGGTTGTCCCTAACATTTCCAGATTTCGGGTCGTTCAACATCGTGACGCGCCCCTGTCATCTACATTTCGACGAAATTTTACCTCCTGAATTAAAGTTTGGTGATCTGTATAGACCTGTACAACATGCATTACGCTATGTAACAGACTCATCACGTTATGTAACAACACGATCACGCTAGGTAACAACATGTTCACGCTATGTAACAACATGATCACGCTATGTAACAACATGATCACGCTATGTAACAACATGATCACGCCATGTAACAACATGATCACGCTATGTAACAACATGATCACGCTATGTAACAACATGATCACGCTATGTAACAACATGACCATGCTATGTAACAAAACGATCAAGCTATGTAACAACTGATCACGCTATGTAACAACATGATCATGCTATGTAACAACCTGAGCACGCTATGTAACAACATGATCACGCTATGTAACAAACTGAGTACGCTATGTAACAACATGATCACGCCATGTAACAACTGATCACGCTATGTAACAACATGCTCAAGCTATGTAACAACTGATCACGCTATGTAACAACATGATCACGCTATGTAACAACCTGAGCACGCTATGTAACAATCTGATCACGTTATGTAACAACTGATCACGCTATGTAACAACATGATCACGCTATGTAACAACATGATCACGCTATGTAACAACATGATCACGCTATGTAACAACATGATCACGCTATGTAACAACATGTTCACGCTATGTAACAACATGACCACGCTATGTAACAAAACGATCACGCTATGTAACAACACGATCACGCTATGTAACAACACGATCACGCAATGTAACAACTGATCACGCTATGTAACAACCTGATCAAGCTATGTAACAACTGATCACGCTATGTAACAACATGATCACGCTATGTAACAACCTGAGCACGCTATGTAACAACATGATCACGCTATGTAACAACCTGAGTACGCTATGTAACAACATGATCACGCCATGTAACAACTGATCACGCTATGTAACAACATGCTCAAGCTATGTAACAACTGATCACGCTATGTAACAACACGATCACGCTATGTAACAACCTGATCAAGCTATGTAACAACATGATCACGCTATGTAACAACCTGAGTACGCTATGTAACAACATGATCACGCCATGTAACAACTGATCACGCTATGTAACAACATGCTCAAGCTATGTAACAACATGTTCACGCTATGTAACAACATGATCACGCTATGTAACAACATTTTTACGCTATGTAACAACATGATCACGCTATGTAACAACATGACCACACTATGTAACAACATGATCACGCTATGTAACAAAACGATCAAGCTATGTAACAACACGATCACGCTATGTAACAACCTGATCAAGCTATGTAACAACTGATCACGCTATGTAACAACCTGAGCACGCTATGTAACAACCTGATCACGCTATGTAACAACTGATCACGCTATGTAACAACATGATCACGCTATGTAACAACATGTTCACGCTATGTAACAACATGTTCACGCTATGTAACAACATGATCACGCTATGTAACAACATGACCACACTATGTAACAACATGATCATGCTATGTAACAAAACGATCAAGCTATGTAACAACATGATCACGCTATGTAACAAAACGATCAAGCTATGTAACAACCTGAGCACGCTATGTAACAACATGTTCACGCTATGTAACAACATGATCACGTTATGTAACAACATGATCACGCTATGTAACAACATGATCACGCTATGTAACAAAACGATCAAGCTATGTAACAACCTGATCACGCTATGTAACAACATGTTCACGCTATGTAACAACATGTTCACGCTATGTAACAACATGAACACGCCATGTAACAATACGATCACGCTATGTAACAATCTGATTACGCTATGTAACAACTGATCACGCTATGTAACAACATGATCACGCTATGTAACAACCTGAGCACGTTATGTAACAACATGACTACGCTATGTAACAAAACGATCACGCTATGTAACAACTGATCACGCTATGTAACAACCTGAGCACGCTATGTAACAACATGACCACGCTATGTAACAAAACGATCACGCTATGTAACAATCTGATCACGCTATGTAACAACCTGAGCACGCTATGTAACAACCTGAGCACGCTATGTAACAATACGATCATGCTATGTAACAACCTGATCACGCTATGTAACAACCTGATTACGCTATGTAACAACTGATCACGCTATGTAACAACATGATCACGCCATGTAACAACCTGAGCACGCTATGTAACAACATGATCACGCTATGTAACAACATGAACACGCTATGTAACAATACGATCACGCCATGTAACAATCTGATTACTATGTAACAACGGATCACGCTATGTAACAACATGATCACGCTATGTAACAACCTGAGCACGCTATGTAACATCATGATCACGCTATGTAACAACCTGATCACGCTATGTAACAACATGCTCACGCTATGTAACAACTGATCACGCTATGTAACAACATGATCACGCTATGTAACAACCTGAGCACGCTATGTAACAACATGATCACGCTATGTAACAACATGTTCACGCTATGTAACAACACGATCACGCTATGTAACAACACGATCACGCTATGTAACAACATGGACACGCTATGTAACAACATGAACACGCTATGTAACAATACGATCAAGCTATGTAACAACCTGAGCACGCTATGTAACAACATGATCACGCTATGTAACAACATGAACACTCTATGTAACAACCTGAGCATGCTATGTAACAACATGATCACGCTATGTAACAACCTAATCACGCTATGTAACATGATCACGCTATGTAACAACATGATCACGCTATGTAAATAGGGTGGACCATTTAAGTTGAGGCTATACAATATATCCAAAACTAAGCGTTGTAGAAAGAAATGCCTTTAATAAACTTGATTGATATTATGGCGAAAGTAAATGCTGCTAGTCGTATTTCGTTTGGAGGACGTAGTGAGTGTCATTTCAGTGTCTTTTTAAATGGGACCCTAATTGTAGGTTC
Organism: Deroplatys truncata; assembly: GCA_030765065.1. NCBI lineage: Eukaryota > Metazoa > Arthropoda > Insecta > Mantodea > Mantidae > Deroplatys > Deroplatys truncata. Next base: position 36,673,241 of record CM060987.1, on the reverse strand, counting down.
CCATTTAAAAAAATAAATTGACCCAAAATGACCCTCATAACGGCCTCCAAACGAAACACGACTAGCAGCATTTACTTTCGCCATAATATCAATCAAGTTTTATTAAAGACATTTCTTTCTACAACGCTTAGTTTTGGATATATTGTATAGCCTCAACTTAAATGGTCCACCCTATTTACATAGCGTGATCATGTTGTTACATAGCGTGATCATGTTACATAGCGTGATTAGGTTGTTACATAGCGTGATCATGTTGTTACATAGCAGGCTCAGGTTGTTACATAGAGTGTTCATGTTGTTACATAGCGTGATCATGTTGTTACATAGCGTGCTCAGGTTGTTACATAGCTTGATCGTATTGTTACATAGCGTGTTCATGTTGTTACATAGCGTGTCCATGTTGTTACATAGCGTGATCGTGTTCTTACATAGCGTGATCGTGTTGTTACATAGCGTGAACATGTAGTTACATAGCGTGATCATGTTGTTACATAGCGTGCTCAGGTTGTTACATAGCGTGATCATGTTGTTACATAGCGTGATCAGTTGTTACATAGCGTGAGCATGTTGTTACATAGCGTGATCAGGTTGTTACATAGCGTGATCATGATGTTACATAGCGTGCTCAGGTTGTTACATAGCGTGATCATGTTGTTACATAGCGTGATCCGTTGTTACATAGTAATCAGATTGTTACATGGCGTGATCGTATTGTTACATAGCGTGTTCATGTTGTTACATAGCGTGATCATGTTGTTACATAGCGTGCTCAGGTTGTTACATGGCGTGATCATGTTGTTACATAGCGTGATCAGTTGTTACATAGCGTAATCAGGTTGTTACATAGCGTGATCAGGTTGTTACATAGCATGATCGTATTGTTACATAGCGTGCTCAGGTTGTTACATAGCGTGCTCAGGTTGTTACATAGCGTGATCAGATTGTTACATAGCGTGATCGTTTTGTTACATAGCGTGGTCATGTTGTTACATAGCGTGCTCAGGTTGTTACATAGCGTGATCAGTTGTTACATAGCGTGATCGTTTTGTTACATAGCGTAGTCATGTTGTTACATAACGTGCTCAGGTTGTTACATAGCGTGATCATGTTGTTACATAGCGTGATCAGTTGTTACATAGCGTAATCAGATTGTTACATAGCGTGATCGTATTGTTACATGGCGTGTTCATGTTGTTACATAGCGTGAACATGTTGTTACATAGCGTGCTCAGGTTGTTACATAGCTTGATCGTTTTGTTACATAGCGTGATCATGTTGTTACATAGCGTGATCATGTTGTTACATAACGTGATCATGTTGTTACATAGCGTGAACATGTTGTTACATAGCGTGCTCAGGTTGTTACATAGCTTGATCGTTTTGTTACATAGCGTGATCATGTTGTTACATAGCTTGATCGTTTTGTTACATAGCATGATCATGTTGTTACATAGTGTGGTCATGTTGTTACATAGCGTGATCATGTTGTTACATAGCGTGAACATGTTGTTACATAGCGTGAACATGTTGTTACATAGCGTGATCATGTTGTTACATAGCTTGAGCATGTTGTTACATAGCGTGATCAGTTGTTACATAGCGTGATCAGGTTGTAACATAGCGTGCTCAGGTTGTTACATAGCGTGATCAGTTGTTACATAGCTTGATCAGGTTGTTACATAGCGTGATCGTGTTGTTACATAGCTTGATCGTTTTGTTACATAGCGTGATCATGTTGTTACATAGTGTGGTCATGTTGTTACATAGCGTGATCATGTTGTTACATAGCGTGAACATGTTGTTACATAGCGTGATCATGTTGTTACATAGCGTGAACATGTTGTTACATAGCTTGAGCATGTTGTTACATAGCGTGATCAGTTGTTACATGGCGTGATCATGTTGTTACATAGCGTACTCAGGTTGTTACATAGCGTGATCATGTTGTTACATAGCTTGATCAGGTTGTTACATAGCGTGATCGTGTTGTTACATAGCGTGATCAGTTGTTACATAGCTTGAGCATGTTGTTACATAGCGTGATCAGTTGTTACATGGCGTGATCATGTTGTTACATAGCGTACTCAGGTTGTTACATAGCGTGATCATGTTGTTACATAGCGTGCTCAGGTTGTTACATAGCGTGATCATGTTGTTACATAGCGTGATCAGTTGTTACATAGCTTGATCAGGTTGTTACATAGCGTGATCAGTTGTTACATTGCGTGATCGTGTTGTTACATAGCGTGATCGTGTTGTTACATAGCGTGATCGTTTTGTTACATAGCGTGGTCATGTTGTTACATAGCGTGAACATGTTGTTACATAGCGTGATCATGTTGTTACATAGCGTGTTCATGTTGTTACATAACGTGATCAGATTGTTACATAGCGTGCTCAGGTTGTTACATAGCGTGATCATGTTGTTACATAGCGTGATCATTTGTTACATAGCTTGAGCATGTTGTTACATAGTGTGATCAGTTGTTACATGGCGTGATCATGTTGTTACATAGCGTACTCAGTTTGTTACATAGCGTGATCATGTTGTTACATAGCGTGCTCAGGTTGTTACATAGCATGATCATGTTGTTACATAGCGTGATCAGTTGTTACATAGCTTGATCGTTTTGTTACATAGCATGGTCATGTTGTTACATAGCGTGATCATGTTGTTACATACCGTGATCATGTTGTTACATAGCGTGATCATGTTGTTACATGGCGTGATCATGTTGTTACATAGCGTGATCATGTTGTTACATAGCGTGATCATGTTGTTACATAGCGTGAACATGTTGTTACCTAGCGTGATCGTGTTGTTACATAACGTGATGAGTCTGTTACATAGCGTAATGCATGTTGTACAGGTCTATACAGATCACCAAACTTTAATTCAGGAGGTAAAATTTCGTCGAAATGTAGATGACAGGGGCGCGTCACGATGTTGAACGACCCGAAATCTGGAAATGTTAGGGACAACCCGTTGTGTGGATGACTAGTGTTTCCAGAGAGCATCCTTTTCCAGTAATGTTCCCAGAGAGCATCCTTTTTTCCATGCTCGCACTCGCCATGTTCTGGTTACGTGTCGTTGTAACGTAATGTTACGCTGTTAGGATGGTTTAGTATACATGACAGGCAAAAGGCTGGGTCCGTGCCCTTAAAGATTTGAACCTGAGGTCTGTCCCATTCAACCTGACGTCTACAGGCTCCGTGAACAATAGTTGTCTAGATGACTAATGTTTCAAGAGAGTGTCCTTTCTCCCTGCTATGCATTGATCGCAATTCCCTCCGTCGTCCTCATCCTGGATATATACATAGGTGCGTGTTATGAATTCATTCATTCGCTTTTAATTCCTTCGAGCGTTAGCATTCACGTATTCATTTAATTTCTTTTAGTTTTAGCATGAGCTACTGCCCGAGAAAATCTGTGCAACTGACGAATGAGAAACTCGATTTTTCATACATTACACATGGAGGAAAACGCGTTATTAGATGCTGTGTATGCGGGCGGATTTTTAAGAATCGTTCTTTGTCAAGATTTAAGTTTCATAGAGCAACATGTTATACTGAATCGACTCTCTCACCTGCACTTGAAGATCCGAAGATGTATAGAGGGGAATGTTATACCGTATCAAGCCTCTGTCCTTCACTGGAGACTACTGTTGGTGAAAAATCTGGATACATCGGAAGTTGCGAGAATATGAAATCTTCATATGATGATGATTCAGTGATATCAACGCTTGAAAATCCGAATAGACTAGTAAATATATTGAGGTTACTAATTGCGTCGAGGGATGCTGGTAATAATAGACACACACAAGAGATTGAGGAAATTATAAGTAAGCTGAAAGCATCTAAAGTTATAGCATGACAGGATCGAGAAATTGTGTTAATCAATTACTGCCATGGTTAACAGGAACTTTGAAATATCAAAAAACTTGTACTTATAAAATACATCATTCAGACATTGTTGAGATGTTTAGTTTTTTTACTGATAATGATGGTCTCTTTCTGTGTGATGTATATGATTATATAACTGAGTGTTTAGAATGTCTAGACTATCACCTTTGCCTTTAGGAAATATGTATGGTTTTTTGTAAAGGAATGTAATAGGATAATGTTTATAAAAAATAAATGTTGTCTGCATTACTTTTTGTAAAGTGATATGTTTTTTTACATGTATTCAGTTAAACTGATTTTTAAAAATTGGTTTACATGAATGTTGTTTATCTTCTTTTTCTAACCTAGAATTGTATTCATTTGCAATTTATTTCCATGTCTCTTCCTTACGCTTAGCAGAGCTATCAGTCCTTTTATTTGCAACACTAATTTGTGTTCTAAAACAATGTCGATCATATATCTTTCTCTTCTTTCTTAAAATTTGCTGCCTGAGTTTTTTTATTACTTTCGTCCTTCTCCATTTTGCAATTTGTTTATGTATCAGAGACAAATGAAAGTTGAATGGCATTAGCAATTGTGAATTGATTCAATACAATTGCAGTGATCTGAGATTAGTGAATAATGAATAACGTTTATTTCTCAATACTCGATACATAATTAAGTTATATACTTTTAGACTATAATAATATTTGAAAATATTAGGCTATTTACACTATAAATTCACTTCTTTGTTGTTTGCCTATACTAATCTATGGTCTCAGTACATACAACTCCTGGTTTTCTATGTATCGACGACCCTCTGTCTACTTGTTTATGTTTCATTATATATACCTTTATTTTTTTTTAAATGTGCCATATGTATGATTTCCTGTGTTACGTCTTGTTACGTGGTTACGTTAGATGACAGACAATGAGAAGATCCAGAACAAACAAGGTGGGAATAGGTTAGGACGTATACTTCACTGTAAACCGATATACTGTTTGTCCCTCTCCGTCTCGCGCACTACTGTTTAACAAATATAAAGTTTGTAAGGTTTAGAAATTAAGTATATAAAAAGTGTTGTAAGGCTGGATGAGAAAAGTTTTATAATCGAATTACTCTCTATATTACAGTATAAACCTACATTCCTCCTCCTTCAATCTCTGTCTATCCTTGTATCTCTCCTGTTTTCCATATTTCTCCCATATAAACGTATACTCTAATCCTCAAACCATGTCTAGACTAGCACCTCTCCTCGTATACCCTACGGCTCTCATATAAATGCATTTTCCTCCTTGAAGACTCTCTCAACCTAGCACCTACCTTCGTTTTCCCTATATTTTCCCATATAGACGTATACTCTCTCATTCAGACCTTCCCGACTAGCCTAGCACTTCTCCTCATATTCCCCTACCTCTCTCATATAAGATGCATTCCCTCATTCAACACCGTCTAGCCTAGCATCGACCCTCGTATTCCCTATCTCTCGCATATAAACGCCTACTCCATCATTCAAAACTCCTATCCTAATACCTCTCCTCGGTTTGCTATATCGCTCATATTCTACCCTTCAAGTCCTGTTTAGTATAGCATCTTTCCTTGTGTTCCCTATCTCTCTCGTATAAAGCATATCCCTCCCTCCTTTAGCATCTGACTAGCCTAGCATCAGCCCTGGTATTCCCTATCTCTCCCCTATAAATACTTCTATCTAGAGACCTAATGTTTCAGGAGAGCATCCTTTCCCCTATAAAAGTTTATTTGGTGTCTTTATCTTAATTAGTTTACATTTTATCGGTATTCGAACCCTGGACACCAGAACCAATATTATTTACAATATTAGTTTGATATGTTTAAGGGTGCTGTATGCATTTACAGCATCAATCTAAGTGATATATTCTAGAGTATAGAGAAAAATAAGTAAGTGATTGAAAGATCGGGATTCGAAGTAAGGACAGCTGATTGAAAATTATATACAGTATTAATTGCCCCTCATAGGAGCTATCAATCATGCTTTGGTCAATTCCTCTACCTCTCTTAGTTTCTGAGATAATGACGATTTAAACATTAGGCTCGAACTCAGAACGTCAGGTATCTAATTACACATCCACAAGATACTACCTAGTAACATAAACGCAATAAAGTTTATTTGGCGTCTTTATCTTAATTAGTTTAGAAGTTATTAAATTTATAATTAAACTATATTTTATCGGTATTCGAACCCTGGACACCAGAAACAAAATTATTTACAATATTAGTTTGATATGTTTAAAGGTGCTGTATGCAGTTACAGCATCAATCTAAGTGATATATTCTAGAGTATAGAGAAAAATAAGTAAGTGATTGAAAGATCGGGATTCGAAGTAAGGACAACTGATTGAAAATTATATACAGTATTAATTACCCCTCATAGGAGCTATCAATCATGCTTTGGTTCACTCGTCTACCTCTCTTAGTTTCTGAGATAATGACGATTTAAAATTAGGCTCAAACCCAGAACGTCAGGTATCTAATTACACATCCACAAGATAATACCTAATAACATAAAGGCAATAAAGTTTATTTGGCGTCTTTATCTTAATTAGTTTAGAAGTTATTAAATTTATAATTAAACTACATTTTATCGGTATTCGAACCCTGGACACCAGAAACAAAATTATTTACAATATTAGTTTGATATGTTTAAAGGTGCTGTATGCAGTTACAGCATCAATCTAAGTGATATATTCTAGAGTATAGAGAAAAATAAGTAAGTGATTGAAAGATCGGGATTCGAAGTAAGGACAACTGATTGAAAATTATATACAGTATTAATTACCCCTCATAGGAGCTATCAATCATGCTTTGGTCAATTCCTCTACCTCTCTTAGTTTCTGAGATAATGACGATTTAAACATTAGGCTCGAACCCAGAACGTCAGGTATCTAATTACACATCCACAAGATACTACCTAATAAAATAAAGGCAATAAAGTTTATTTGGCGTCTTTATCTTAATTAGTTTAGGAGTTATTAAATTTATAATTAAATTACATTTTATCGGTATTCGAACCCTGGACACCATGTACCCAAATATACATTCACAAGAAACTATCTAATGACATTAATGTAATAAACTTTATTTGATGTCTTTATCGTAATTAGTCTCTGAGTTATTAGAAGCTGAATTTGTAATTCGAACCCGGGCATCCTGGTCAACTTGGAACTCGTTGGAGAAGCTGCTGCTTTTTATATCATTTCCATCGCTAAAATCTAAAGTGTTGAGTGTTGGGCAGAGCACTTAGGAAAACAATTACTGACATTGTTCGCTAATGGGGTGAAAGCGTCTAACGGGTCAGCTAATGGAGGTCACCGTTACCGCCTGGCGGAAGTATGTCGTTCGCTAATGTATGTAAACAGATCCGGAATGTAAACTTAAAAGCCTATTAATGTGTTGAAAGCGTCTAACATGTTCAGCTAATGGACAAGCGATTTCCCCAGATACAAGAAGGCTGCAGTGTTTCATTACATGACAGACTGTTACCGTGAGCAGACTACTTATACTCACGTTCCAGTCAACAATTCATTAATCAAAAAACTTAATTGCTCGAGGATGCAATCTGCAGACCTTAGTAATCATAAAAAAAATGTTTGACGAACATTACCTAATTAATTTGCCGAGGGGCGGCAGGACTCGAGAAAACAATTCCATCAAGTCATGACGCCACAGTAGAACGCATGGGGGAGGGGGTAGGACCTGTTAGCACAGATACTGCCGGCATTAGGTGAGCACACAAAGCGAGAGGGGGCGGGGCCTAACGACACGAGACCTGGCGGCATGTGAGCCCTCAAAGGGAGGGGGCGGGGCTTGTCAGCGTAGAACAAAGAACTTTATCGCTTGTCGGCATCTCTATGTGGGCTCAAGTCGCCATTATATCTCTACTAAGGTTATAACGCTAAAATAACACTGTTTATGACTTATGCTATTTGGAAGCCATTCTACACAGAATAGCCTATAACTTCTAACACAGTGCCCACGAGCTAACAGCTTTAGATTATTGCACATGACGAACTTCGGTTTCTCGTCCACATGGCAATTATCTTTTTATTTGCACAAGTTTAATAATTTGACTTCGACTTATTATGTTTTACTTTTCGTTATGTCTTTCACATTATTAATTTCTCATGGCGCTCGCATTATCTGTTCACAATACAAATCGTCATACTTCAATTTATCACAATTCGTTGTAGAGTTAACCTATACGTTATATTGACAGATTTCTGCTTTCTTTAATCTAAAATATATTTTTTTTATCTAACCTACTTAAAGATTAAATGACGGAAATTCAGAAGAAACTGAAATGGAAGAGCCAGGTGAAATTACAGAAGCAGCAGAAAGAATAACACCGGAAGTACTTACCCAAAAAATCCAGAAAACAATATGATACAGCATTTAATCGCTTCATTGGCTGGTGTAAGGCAAAACATGTTGAAAATAATTTCACTAAAAATGACTGCTAGCGAATCAACAAAACATCTGACTCCTCGCTTTTTTAACGTCATTTCTCTTGTTTCAAAAACGCGTTCTAAATTTGATCTCTGTTAGTTTCAGGAATCAATATAATATTTTTGATATTTTCAAATTCGAAAATATAGTATATGCCACACTTGTTATAAGTGGTTTTACTTTGCTGGTAGGATTGCGAACGAAGGCCGTAGGCCTAGTCAGATAACTACCAAACTTGGTTTTTGAAGTTCAGTGTCTTCCAAGAATGGGAAACAAAGATTTTCAATCACATCTCTCTAACCCCAACTACCGTTTACATGGAACATTTTTCATGGAACATTTCCTTGAATTTTCTGGGAATAGCCTGTGAAGTCCTCTTCATACGAAAGGAATTTTGTATAAACTTGTATAACTGGTAAACGTTAAGTGATAGGCGAAAACGTACCACACAACAATTTAGATCTCTTCACAACACGTAATCTGTTTCAAATAACTTTTTTTGTGGAATCAGCCATTTTTGAGATATCCGTTATTAATGGTTCGAAATGTTCATTTCTTGATCATAAGTAATTTCAACAGTATAGCCTCCAATTCTTAAACATTTGACTATCGCTGCTCTCTTTGTATCTATAACGAAATGTGCAACGTAGCTATTTCTGCAAAGGTTTATTGAGATTAAAAAGTATTAGATAGAAAAACAGATTTTAGTAAGATTAATTTGTAAACCCACTAATAAAGATAGAGGGTAGATAAAGTCATGTGAATGTATCACATCATACTTCTCACAGGTGGATTATCCTTAAGGAAAATTTGCTGTACAAAGAATCGTTTGTTGCATACTAAGGGAACAACTACTGCAATAAACTAAATATTTCTATGACTCCGAATATACATCTCCTGAAGACTGCCACATAAATGTAAGGAATTCCAAGTTGGTGTTCTCTACCTCAGAAAGGCAAAGGCGTCATTTTATTCAAAGAGTATATGCCGACTAACTCTTGGGTCAGTAAACCTGAAGGCCTAACAAGCGGAGAATGGAAGGAGGTGGTTAAAATGGCTGCCAATGTTTGCGCTGTAAGAAACATCCCTGGTAGGTCCCAAAACGACAACCACTGCGTGCATTGCCTGAGCGAGCGAAACTCTTGGACACGCTTTGGGATCTTGTCCATATGGCGAACTGATGTGTAATTCTAGACATATAAAATAAGATCTTTAATAGCTTAAGAACTACGAAAGAGGAATCTCTCAGTATACGAGGAAATTCACGACGTCTCTGAAACTGGCAGTAGCAGAAGAATTCATATGATCGTCATTCATCACACCACCAGAATCGGCACCATAATAGGTCCAAAAGTCAAGATCCAATCTTAGTGGCCAACCCTGAGACGTCAACCTGTTGAAAACTAATATTTATGCATCCCCATCCATCACTACAAAGAAAAATACGATCTCCAAGACATCACAGTGATTGGTTTAATGATCGGCGCAAGAGGAACAATAGCTTTGTTTTTTGTTAAGTTTTGCGTGAGTTTAAGTTGAAAAAATGTTTATTAAATAAATAGAATTACAACACAAAAAGACTCAATTACAATTTTGAGAAATTATCTGTGCAATCATGGGTATACACTAGATAGAAAGTAAAATGTTTTTGTGTTTTCTTTGTTATTTTATTTTTATTCCTTTATTTATAATATTAATTATGTTGGTAAGGTTTTTGTTTTTTAGAAATCCCTAAATTGGAAAAGTTGTTGTTAAATTCTATTGAGTATAATAATAGATTATGATACAAGGTTTTTTTTGCGAGTAGGAATGTTTAACACATGTGGCATATAGTATTTTTAGAATGCGCTCGAATTTGTAAAGTTCCAAAAATGTAATACATATTCCTGAAATTAAGCGTTCATGAAGCACGTTTAGAACACGGTTCTTGAAGCAAAAGACATAACGTTAAAAAAGCGAGATGTCAGATGTTTTGACGTTTTGTTGACTGGTTGGCAGTCATTCTCATTGAAATTATTTTCAAGATATTTTGCCTTACATCTGGAAATGAAGCGATTAAATGCTATCAAATTGCTTTTCGGACTGTTTGGGTAAGCAATTCTAGTGCTTCTGTAATTCCATCTGGCTCTTCCATTTCAGTTTCTTCTGAATTCATCGTTTCCGCCCTTTAATCTTTATGTAGATTCACTAGATAAAAGAATAACGTTTTAGATAAGAGAAAATACAAACCTGCCAATATAACGTACAGATTAACTACAAGGAATTGCAATAAATTAAAGTATGGCGATTTGCACTATGAACAGAAAATGCAAGCGGCATGAGAAATTAATCGTGTAAAAAGACATAATGAAAGACAAAACGTAATCAAGGCAGTTGGAGTTATTAAACATGTGCAAATACAAAGGGTAATTGCCATGTGGTTGTACTTGAAACCAAGTTGGTCACACTGAAGATTATCGCACTAGTGGGATAATCTAAAGCTTTTAGTTTGTGTGCATTCTGTTAGAAGTTCTATTTTAGACCATGTTGTCTAAAAAAATATTTTTCCAAGTTTTTAAACCGTAATTTGATTTATTATTTGTTTAACATTTCTTATCTCAACCGATAAAACAATCTGCAGCGTTGATATGTTAGAAAGGATGCAAACATTTCAATTATCTAGCTAAAACAATATTAAAAATCAAATACATCTCGTATAAATGAAGAGAAGTAGCAGCAAGAATCTCCAGATGCCCATAAGGAACATCAATTATTGCATTTCAACTGTTCAGTTATGCCAGTTCTTAATCTGAGTCCTTGAAAGCCTGATGTCGGTAACTTTACTCTGTCGACTTTGTTGCGTGCGCAGTTTAATAAACTAGGTTCCGAGATTTAGCGTTCTCCTAAAGTGGATCGTTTGAGGCTCGGCCCTTACACTGTGGAGTCTGCTGCCAGATTCCATAGCTCTCCTGATATTACTGCCTGAGAATCGTTCTGCGTGCTCCTGAATAAGGTCACCGGCTTAAAAATGAACGACAAGAAGTAAATGACGATTAAGCATGCTTCAGCGAAACTCTAGAACATACAGCGAGCTTTAAGGTGGTGTATTCATAAAGCCACTGTCGTGCAAGTTTTACATCCGAGATTTAGATCCCTTAATCTAATTTTATCACAACAGTTCAAACTTTGTTTCAACGCTGTACGGATATCACCATTTCCTAACTCTTATAAAAACAAGGGCTCAACGTTACTTTTAAACATTTCCAAACAACATCCGCCTTCTATCCCCTTTATTTTTTCTTCAGAATACTTGCGTAAAAGAATTAAAAAGATATACATCTCGAAGTTGATCTAAAGAGATGATGAGCCTTGCTGTTGTACGCATTTTTAGTAGGCAAGCGTAAATTGAAGGAGTTATGGCTAAAACTAGAGTGATGACTAGAAACTTCACGCGCCTTCTGTGTAAACAAACCAAACAAGCATTAGATATATAAAGCATACACGGTTGTGGTTCTCACAACCTCAACTTTCGACTCTAAAACTTAGAAAGATAAGCTATCCTAAGATAAATTTTTATACACATTAATAAATTATGCAGGATAGAGAAACTATGTGAATGTACACACCATATTTTTATTATCTCTATCTACTTCAATTTAATCGAGATAAACCTTTGCAGAAATAACCACACTACACAGGTTCGTATTTATAAATGCAAAGAGAGTAGCGATAGTCAAATGTTTAAGAACTAGATGCTGTGTGTTGGCCTTAAATTCCATACTTTTTCTCTTCAATCACGAGAAACCACTGAATGTCGACAAGACTTTAAAAGAAAACTCTGATTAATAATAACGGACATCTCAGGAATGGCTTATGCCATAGAAAATTGTTTAAAATGAATTGTGACTCTTAAAGAGATCTACTTTTTTCTTGTGTAGTACGTTTTCATCTATCGTTTAATGTTTACCAGTTATACAAGGTTACATAAAATTCCGTCCGAATGAAGAGGACTTCAAAGGCTATTCCCAGAAAATTCAAGGTATACATTTTATGTGTCATGTAAATATCTTTAATATGTGATATTTTAATCAAAATCCTTAGAGCTATTTTTAAGAAAATAAAAAAAAGATCTAAAAGTGTTGCATGCAAACGGTAGTTTGAGGTGGGGAGCTACTTATCAAGCATTTCGTTTTTGAGGTATGCTCTTCACCGACACACAGACGGACAACAGGCAGACAGACACACACACACACACACACACACACCGAAACGTTTTCTAAAAGTGATTTTTTGGACGCAGGGAGCCTAAAAATATGTATTTCCGGTGTAATTCAGCCATGGAATTTTTGGGTCGAATGCAGCACCTTCTCTGCCTACTGAGTATGGGTAGAGAACGTAAAACTTAAATAAGTGTCACAGAACTACTTAACTCTCATTTAACAAACGTTCTGATGTGTTTCATTCAACTGACCATCTCTATCCACTCTCTACAAACTATTCCTAAAAGTATTTTTCTTCTATCTACTTCTTGTTAATGGAGATAAACATTTGTAGGAATTATTTCATTACACACCTCGTTATAGGCACATAGAGAGGGATAAAGTAGATTTAAGCGATAGCGGAGTCTTTGAAAACAGGGTTTGTCTATGCCATTGTTTGATAACTAGAAGAAAATACCTTGACTGAGCACTTGAAAATTCAAACCAATAACAATGAGTATCTCGGAAAGGGTTAGTCCCACAAGGAAAGCATTTTAATATATATTGTATACTTTAACGAGATCTACATTTTGTGTAGTAAGCTTTTGTTCAGCATTTACGGTTTACAAATTATGAAACATTTATTCCGAATGAAGAGGGCTTCACAGAAAATTCAAAATATACCACATGTATCATGCAAATATCTTAAATATATGGTGTTTTAATAAAAATCATTAGAATCATTTTGAAAAAATAAACAGTAACGAAACACTTTCCATGTAAAGGGACATTTTTGTTTGGGAGAGGCATTTTGTTGAAAATATTTGTGTGGTATCCTTTATCATACTGAAATTATATACTAAAGTTAGTATTAGTACCATATTTCCTTTTTGAGTTATGCTCTTCACAGAATACAGAGAGACAAACATATACTATGAGATCAAAAGTATCCGGACACCCCACAAACATACATTTTTTATCTTAGGTGCATTATGCTGGCACCTACTGCCTCTTACTCATCCGCGACCTCAGTAGTCATTAGACATCGTGAAACAGCAGAATGGGACGCTCCGTGGAACTCACGCACTTCGAACGTGGTCAGGTGATTGGGTATCACTTGTGTCAGAAGTCTGTAAGCGAGATTTCCACACTCCTAACCATTCCTAGGTCCACTGTTTCTGATGTGACAGTGAAGTGGATACGTGAAGGGACATGTACAGCACAAAAGCGTACAGGCCGACCTCGTCTGCTGACTGACAGAGACCGCCGGCATTTGAAGAGGGTCGTAAAGAGTAATAGGCAGACAACTATCCAGACCTTTACACGGGAATTACAAACTGCATCAGGATCCGCTCCAAGTACTATGACAGTTAGACGTGAGGTGAGAAACTTTGGATTCCATGGTCGAGCGGCTGCTCATAAGCCACACATCACGCAGGAAAATGCCCAACGACGCCTCGCTTGGTATAAGGAGCGTCAACATTACACGATTGAACAGTGGCAAAACGTTGTGTGGAGTGACAAATCACGGTACGCAATGTGGCGATCCGATGGCAGGGTGTGGATATGGCGAATGCCCGTTGAACGTCAACTGCCAGCGTGTGTAGTGCCAACAGTGAAATTCGGAGGTGGTGGTGTAATGGTGTGGTCGTGTTTTTCCTTGGAGGGGGTTTGCACCTCTTGTTGTTTTGCGTGGCACGATCACAGCGCAGACCTACATTGATATTTTAAGCACCTTCTTGCTTCCCACTGTTAAAGAGCAATTCGGGGATGGCGATTGCATCTTTCAACACGATCGAGCACCTGTTCATACTGCACAAGCTGTGGCGGAGTGGTTACACGACAATAACATCCCTCTAATGGACTGGCCTGTACAGAGTCCTGACTTGAATCCTATAGAACACCTTTGGGATGTTTTGGAACGCCAACTTCGTGCCAGGCCTCACCGACCTACATCGATACCTCTCCTCAGTTCCGTACTCCGTGAAGAATGGGCTGCCATTCCCCCAAGAAACCTTCCAGTATCTGATTGAAAGTATGCCTGCGAGAGTGAACGCTATCATCAAGGCTAAGGGTGGATCAACACGATATTGACTTCCAGCATTACCGATGGACGATGCCACGAACTTGTACATCATTTTCAGTCAGGTGTCCGGATACTTTTGATCACGTAGTGTACATAGACACGGGCTAGCTCTTACTTTTTGGTTTTAGGAAACTTCATAATGTGTATTTTCGATATAGAATTTTTGGATGGAATACAATACTTCCTGTACAGTTTGAAGCTATAGCACCGTATTTTGAGGCAGGATTTTTTTATCACTTAAACGATATCAGTCTGATTATATAATATAAAATTAAATAACAGCCCTGCTTAAAGCAATACGTATATAATATATAAAGTGCATGTTACAGTTATTGTATTAATGTATATTTTATTATGAACATATATAATAATGTTATGTGAATGTATTACGTAGTTTTAACAATGTAGGAGCTGTGAGAATAGAAGCAAGCTGCTTTTCATAGCAAACAGAATTATAAAGTAGAAGCCGAAGGTTGCTAACAATGAGCTAACCTTGAGGCAAAAATAAATTAGAAAGTTTAATAAAGCCTACTAATAATTCATGGAACAATAATGTAATATTTGAAACAGTTTAAAAATACCCAATCAAAAACTGGAAAAATCTCAAGTTAATTAAAGCTATACTATTGGAGTAGGCTTAGTCAATCAGAGACTTGAAATAGGGGAAATGTGCAAATTCAGGCGTCAGACCCTAAGATTGCGAACCCGAGCAGTTAGATTTGATTCGGTATGGTACGTGTTTAGTGTGAGATATGAAGATTTACTGCGGTGAGAATAATATAAAGTTTACGTGTAATTAACAATAATCTCAGAGCTCTATAGTAGGATACATCAGTGAAATGTTATTTAATCGTGTGAAGAATTAATAAACAAAGTACAATACAATTATAATTCGTGTAAGCCTTGTTCTTTAGCTATACCAGTCCTGCTAAGGGATACGTGTTCTGAAAATTACTGCTGCCGCAGCGAGGCATACATATATAATATTTAAGTAAACATTAAAATACAAAGATGATATTTTAAACGTGGGGCGAAGACCAACAGAAACTTTGTACTCTACGTGTGTGGTGTAACAGCAACAACAAACAACTTCAAGTTAGGGTGTTCACGTGCTTTTGTGCTCTTATAGAGCAGCCACCAGAATATACCATAAAGAATTAAGTTTATAAGCTACCCGTTCAACGCCAGCTGGTATATCATATTCGTACATGTTCATTCGATATGCTTATAGCATGGAGTGTGGTGTTTGTGTTTTCATCTCGTAAACTCCAAGCAGACAGCTGTAATTCTCGCTTTGTGATCTACTCACTAACGTTTGTTGTTGCTAAACGAAACAAAAGCAAAGTGAACAAGTGCCAAGATTGCTGTTGCCAGGCTTCATTGAAACGCGCTCACCACTTTAAATAATCTTGCGCTTCTTTTGTCAGTATCGGAACACAGCAATGTAACTCGCCTACACTTATGTCTTCTTCAACAACTTTGCGCTTGTAAACAGAGATGGAACGTGGGAGCTAAAGCCTTTGTGATGTTGATAATGTGTTGAGAATGAAGACAGTTGCTTTCAACTTAACTCGGGTTATGTAAAAGTTTGTAGTTGTATTTTTATACAGAATAAAGGACTAAAAGGTTCAGTATTTCACTTTTTATTTTCTCTACCACGTACCACGTACCAATCAATGCTGTGAAAAGTGCACTTTAATAGCAGTTTCCACAGCATTGATTGGTAGTCAGGGGCTCATACATTTAGCCTATAAACAGGTTTTAATAATACTGAAAAAGTGTATTTTTTTAACAAACATACAATTTTAAATAGAAAAATGCCCAATTACATCAACAGAATAAATGTAGGGTAAATTAGAATGTAGTGGCGTTTGTTGCAAGATTCTAGTGCAAGTGGTTTACGAGAAATCTTATTCTGAAACTTTTACGCAGCGACTTGTATAACCTGTGGTAGCACATACTAAAGCAAAACAAAAGGGATAATTCCCTTCTGTGGATTCTTATAAGTAAAGAAAACATACCCTTCAAAGGTTGTGTTCAAAATGACCACTGCAGCTTTAATACACACTAATAGTCTTCTATGGAAAGACTGCTGCACACGTTCTAGCATTTCAGCGGAAATTTCAGAGCAGGCAGCAGTAATACGCCGTTTCATATCGTCTAGTGTAGTTGGTACATCCTTGTAGACAGTGTCTTTCAGCCTTCCCCACAGAAAAAAGTCTAAAGGGGTCAGATACGGTGAACGGGCCGGCCAAGGTACAGGTCCTCTTCGTCAAATCCAACGATTTGGAAACAATCCGTTAAGACAAGCTGTGGTACTTCGTGCACTATGGGCTGAACAGCCATCATGTTGATACCACAGGTTCCTCCTAGTCTGCAAAGGAACGTCTTCTAGCATCTGTGGCAGATGGTCTGTCAGGAGGCTGCGATACTTGTGCGAGTTCATTGTTCCTTCTATGAACAAAGGGCCTATGAGCTGATGGTTCACTATCCTACACCCACATTTAAACTCCATGGACACTAACGTTCCACCCGACGAAGCCAACGGGGATTGTCAACAGACCGGTAGTGCATGTTTTTGCGGTTTACCTGGCCATGATTAGTAAATGTTGCCTCATCACTAAGCAAGATACATGATGAATCTGGAGTATCATGTCTTAATGCCCATGTACAAAAGTTAACATGATTCTCAAAATCGTTTCCATGCAGCTCTTAATGGAGAGAGATGTGATAGGAATGGAACCTATGTATACTTTCCCGACTTATGCCACTGCCACGTGCGATTGTGTGGGAACTAATTTGCGAACCTACTGCAACGACAGCCGAAACATCAATTTCTGCCTCTTCGCCAGTCACTTGTTTGTTTCTGTTACGTTTTTTAGGTGTTATAGTACCACTTTCACGTAATTGTTTGAAGAGGTTGATAAATAATTGCCGAGATGGTGGACGTCTATTGGGATATGTTACCGCAACACCGTACAGGAACGAACTGCATTATTCCTAGACTCTCCATACAGCATGAGGATGTCGGCTTTTTCTGCATTAGTAAACCCCATCTTCCACTCACGACTTGAGCTTGAACTGTCACAAACTAACTGACCAGAATGTCGCAATGCAATCAATGAACAGAAAACACAATGCAAACAAACATAACATCGTACCTAGCAACTAAGCAGGTTAATGGGACAAACAGTTGTTGGAGTGGAAACTTTTTAAAACAGGATTTCTCGTTAACCACTTCCACAAGAATCCTGCAACAAAGAACATTGACATTCTAATTTACCCTACCTTTATTCTGTTGATGTAACTAGACATTGTTCCATTTAAAAAATTGTGTGTTTGCTCAAAAAATACACTTTCTCAGTATTATTAAAATATGTTTATAGGCTAAGTGTACAAGCCCCTGACTATCAATCAATGCTGTGAAAACTGCACATCAATAGCACTTTCCATTTCCGAAATATTTGCGGTGCAAGTTTTAGGTGATTCACCCTGTATAAGTAGGCTTAATTCTGACAGCCTCATGGTAATAAATACAAAGAACTCCTGCGGAACGAAACCGAGCATTTTGGCGACCCGTGTATGAACTTGGCAGAGACTGGATTCATTAATGGCCTGAATATGTTACCGTTTATCTCTATAGTAAATAGTCAACATTTATCTTTGTTGGTTCTCCGTAGCATATAGCAAAACAGAAGAGGCATAGGTAACGTTGTGTTTATCTAATTCATAAATCTTAATAAGCTATGTGCTTTCTTATTATATCTTTGGGGATGCCAACATTAGGAACAATAGCCATTGGATGTTTCCCTTTTTACTTTCTCTACTACGTATAGTAAGTAGGGGAAGTATTGTATTCCACCCAAAAATTCGATACCGAGATTTCACCGGAAATACATGCTTTGAGACTCCCTGAATCCGAAAAAAGCATTTTTGGAAACATGTCCGTGTGTGTGTCTGTGTGTGTGTGTCTGTCTGTGAACAGCATAACTCAGAAACGAACAGTCGGATAAACACCAAACTTGGTATTTAGGTTCAGCATCTTCCAAGGATGCGACACGAACGTTTTCAAGAAAATTCCCTCACCCCTTTATATGGAAGATTTTTCGAAAATTTTAATTTTCTCAAAAATGGCTCTAACGATTTTGATTAAAATATCAGATGTTTAAGATATTTTATGATAAATAAAATGTATATCTTGAATTTTCTGGGAATTTCTCCAAAAGTATTCTTCATTGTGAACGACTTTTGCATAACTGGTAAACCATAAGAGATAGACAAAATTTTATTACACAAAAATTTAGATCGCGTTAAAATACACAATTTATGTTATATACATTTTTTTTGTTGAGTGAACCATTTTCGAGATATTACTTGTTATTCCCTTAAATTTTTCAATACTTATTTTCTCAAATGGGAATTCGTTATTCATTTTTTTGTCTTCGATATGCAAAGAGTATTAATCTGTGGGAAAGGGAATGGTGCTGCACCTAGCAACCAGCTATTAACAGATATGTATGTGCTTAAAGGCTACTGTATTTCCAGATTGCCCTTGTAAATATATATTCCCCTTACATCTACAAGAAAATTAGCAATAAGATAGACTCTGCAAATATTTATCTCGATTAACATGAAGTAGATGGAGAATAAGCGTTTGTATAAATAGTTTGTACAAGAGTAGAGAAAGTCATGTGAGTGTAACACATCAGAATTTTTATGAATGTTATAAGGTATATAAGAACCTGATGTGCTACATCAGAGTTTTACACCTACCCTTTATATATTATTAGTGGAAATATAAATTATTCTTACTAAAGCTTATCTTCCTATCTACCTCATTTTAATAGAGATAAAAATTTTCGGAAATAGCTGCATTGCACATTTCGTTATAGATATAACGGGAACAGCGATAGTCAAATGTTTTGGAACCGGACGCTTTACGCTGGCCTTAAAACTCTTTCCATAACATCGCAAGAAGCAACTGAAAATCGACAGGAGTTGAAAAGAATGACTAAGTATTGAACAATTCGTACCACTAATAGCGACTGTCTCGGAAATGGCTGTCACAAAAAAAGTTATTCAAATAAATTGTGTGTCTTAAGGAGATCTGCATTTCTTGTGTATGTTTTAGTCTATCGCTTAACTTTTACCAGTTATACAAAATTCATTCCGAATGAAGAGGACTTCAAAGGCTGTTTCTAGAAAACTCAAGATATACGTTTTATTTTTCATGAAAATATCTTAAATATATGATATTTTAATCAAAATCGGTACAGCCATTTTTGTGAAAATAAAAAGTTTTGAAAAATGTTCCATGTAAAGGATAGTTTGGTATAGGCGGATTTTCTTGAAACTCTGTGTGTCGCATTTATGGAAGATACTGAATCTAAATACCAAGTATTTGTATTTGTCAAAGTTTTCGTTTTTGAGACACACAGACACACGCAGGATCTTTTTCTAAAATTGCTTTTTTGGATTCAGGGTGCTCAAACCATGTATTTCCGGTGAAGTCTCGGTATCGAATCTTTGGATGGAGTACAATACTTCCCCCACTTACTATACGTAGTAGATAAAGCCAAATATAATGAGTTGCATTCATATTAACTTCTCCAATCACTCTTATTCTTCCATATACTTCTTGTTAATACAGATAAACCTTCATTACGCATTTACACGTTTCTGTGTAGGTATAAGACAAATACAGTAAACTATAGCAATAGTAAAACATGTTCACAGCCGGTTAGTATGTAATGGCTTTGAAATCCCGTTCTCTTAAACATGGCCAATAACAATGAAATAATAAAAGCAGAACCAATAGTGATTTGCAGTTAAGGAAAGTATAGTATTTGAAAATTCAAGCCAATAACAAAGAATATATCAGAAGTGGCTAACACCACAAAACAATTGTATTTGACATAAAGTGTGTGCTGTAACAAACTCTGAATTTTTGTGTAGTAAGATTTTGTCTCTCTCTTACGGTTTATCAATTAAACAAAAGTCATTCAGAATGAAAACTCCTAACCAGGCATTCTCAGACAATCTAAGATATTCGTTTAACTTGTCATGAAAACATATTTTTTAGATAGCAAGGCCTAAAAATAGAAATTTTAACACAGTGCACACGAGGTGAAAGCTTTAGATTATCGCGACAATCTTCATTGGGATACAACTTCGGCTTCAAGTCCAATCACGTGGCGCTCGCATTATGTTTTAGTACAAATTTTTATACTTAAATTAATGTAATTCGTTGTAGAGTTAATATATACAGTATGTGATCAAAAGTATCACACAAACATACGTTTTTCATCTTAGGTGCATTATGCTACCACCTACTGCCTGGTACTCATTATCTGCGACCTCACTAGTCATTAGACATCGCGGAACAGCAGAATGGGACGCTCCGTGGGACTCACGGACTTTGAACGTGGTCAGGTGATTGGGTGTCACTTGTTTCAAAAGTCTGTAAGCGAGATTTCCCTAAACCTAAACATCCCTAGGTCCACTGTTTCTGATGTGATAGTGATGTGGAAACGTGAAGGCACATGTACAGCACAAAAGCGTACAGGCCGACCTCGTCTGTTGACTGACCACCGACATTTGAAGAGGGTCGTAAAGAGTAATAGGCAGACATCTATCCAGACCATCACACAGGAATTCCAAACTGCATCAGGATCCACTTCAAGTACTATGACAGTTAGACTTGAGGTGAGAAACCTTGGATTCCATAATCGAGCGGCTGCTCATAAGCCACACATCACACAGGAAAATGTCAAATGACCCTCGCTTGGTGTAAAGAGCGTCAACATTACACGATTGAACAGTGGCAAAACGTTGTGTGGAGTGACGAATCCCGGTGCACAATGTGGCGATCCGATGGCAGGGTGTGGGTATGGCGAATGCCCGGTGAACTTCATCTGCCAGCGTGTGCAGTGCCAACAGTGAAATTCGGAGGTGGTGGTGTTATGGCGTAGTCGTGTTTTTCCTGGAGGGGGCGTGCACCCCTTTTTGTTTTGCGTGGCACGATCACAGCGCAGACCTACATTGATATTTTAAGCACCTTCTTGCTTCCCATTGTTGAAGAGCAATTCGGGAATGGCGATTGCATCTTTCAACACGACCGAGCACCTGTTCATACTGCACGGGCTGTGGCGGAAGGTTACATTACAATAACATCCCTGTAATGGACTGGTCTGCACAGAGTCCTGACTTGAATCCTATAGAACACCTTTGGGATGTTTTGGAACGCCAACTTCGTGCCAGGCCTCACCGACCTACACGATACCTCTCCTCAGTTCCGCACTCCGTGAAGAATGGGCTGCCATTCCCCAAGAAACCTTCCAGCACCTGATTGAAAGTATGCCTGCGAGAGCGAACGCTGTTATCAAGGCTAAGGTTGGGCCAACACGATATTGACTTCCAGCATTACCGATGGAGGGCGCCACGAACTTGTACGTCATTTTCAGCCAGGTGTCCGGATACTTTTGATCACGTAGTGTACCTTATATTGGCAGCTTTCTTTGATATAAAACGCTATTCTTTTATCTACGATAACCTACATGAAGATTCAATCACGGAAATTATCATTCTTCGTGTTTCTTGAACCGCGTTCTGAACAGATTTCTCTTAGTTTCGGGAATCAATATAACATTACTGATATTTTCAAATAAGCTGTCTAAAAAATAGTGTAGGCCATAGGCCTTCGTTTTGCAAACATTCCTACTCGAATAATAAAACCCTACTTTTACCCCTTGTATCATAATCTACTATTTATCAAAATCGTTTGATGTTTTTGAGAAATTAAAAAATGAAGGCATTTTTTTCACGTAAAGGGTAGTTTAGATTTGGGCAATCTTCTTGAAAATTTTTATTGCAATCCTTAGTAGGTGTTTATCTTCTGGTGTTTATTCGACTTTTCGATTGGAGTCACAGACAGACAGACAGACACACAAACACACACACACACACACACACACACAGGAACAATGTTTTTTACTTTCTCTACTACGTATAGTAAGTAGGGGAAGTATTGTATTCCACCCAAAAATTCGATACCGAGATTTCACCGGAAGTGTATGTTTTAAGACACCCTGAATCCAAAGAAAAGCATTTTTGGAAAAATGTCCGTGTCGGTGTCTGTGTGTGTGAATAGCATAACTCAGAAATGAACAGTCGGATAAACACCAGACTTGGTATTTAGGTTCAGTATCTTCCAGAGATGCAACATGAAGGTTTTCAAGAAACCCCCTACCCCAGATTACTGTTTACATGGAACATTTTTCGAAAATTTTAATTTTCTCAAAAATGGCTCTAACGATTTTGATT
This sequence comes from Deroplatys truncata, assembly GCA_030765065.1. Lineage (NCBI taxonomy): Eukaryota > Metazoa > Arthropoda > Insecta > Mantodea > Mantidae > Deroplatys > Deroplatys truncata. The sequence goes on along the minus strand of CM060987.1, from coordinate 36,650,290 downwards.
AAAATATCATGTTTAAGACATTTTCATGACAAATGTAATGTATATCTCGGATTTTCTGGGAATGTCCCAAAAGTATTCTTCATTGTGAACGACTTTTGCATAAGAGAAACACAGAATTTTACTACACAAAAAATGTAGATCGGTTAAAATACACAATTTATGTCATATACATTTTTTTTTTGTTGAGTGAACTATTTTCGATATATTGCTTGTTATTCGCATAAACTTTTCAATACTTAGTTTCTCAAATGGGAATGCGTTATTCATTTTTTTGTCTTGGATATGCAAAGAGTATTAATCTGTGGCAAAGAGAATTGTGCTGCACCTAACAACCAGCTATTAAGAGATATGCTTTTGCTTAAAGGCTACTGTATTTCTATATTGCCCTTGCAAATACGAAACAAGGGGAACATAGTACGCCTTAAGCGATACTCAAATATTTTTAGAACTGGTCGCTATGTGTAAAATGTAATTCTCTTTGCATGTCAAAAGATCGTTTCTGTAAATGTTTATCTCGATTAATATGAAATAGATGGAGAATAAGAGTTTGTAAAAATAGTTTGTACAAGGGTAGAGAAAGTCATGTGAGTGTAAGACATCAGATTTTTTTTTATTCAGTAAATCCCAAAAGTGTTATATTCAATGAAATCTGGTTTTGAATTTTTGGATGCAATGCAATATTTCCTCTACTTACTATAGGTAAGCAGTAGAAAAAGTAAGAATGAGTTTCAGAAAGCCTTGTGGCGTATCAAGAAAAGCGCTTATCAGAGCTTACTGTCTTGCTGGCATGCTGCTATGGTAGCTCAGTTGGATAGAGCATCGGCACGGAAAGCACAAGATCCGTGATTCAAACCATAGCTATGGCATTGAACTTATCAGTTCGATTCTACCTTTATAAATGTTTATTTCTAAACCTTTATTTCTGGATTTGGTGAATATCCAATTTCATAAACTCCTGTAGCATGCTGCTATTGCGTACCAAACCACTCGGTGTGATGGGGACAAAATGTTCAATTCAGTTTTAAGAGACATTTTTATTATAGAGTCAACTGAAAAATTCAACTTTGTACACGGTTCTCCCGCTCTCCGTGCGGTTGCTCTAACCATCGAGCTACTGTGACAATATACTGGTGGGACATTGAATTGTGATAGCAGGTCGCCGTTATGGTTGTCATCTCTAGTGAGATGCCTTAGTGGTCTGTCTGAGATACGACTTGAGTCAGTTAGGGAATTGAATGTTTCAGTTAATCTACATTAAAAACTTGCCAAGACCAGACTAAGGTCTATTAAAAGTATAATTAACTTATTTAATAGAAATAAAAAAGAAAAACTTTAGGACACATCTTTATTGGAACCTAACCTATTATGTTTTTATGAGTATTATCATCTTTCAAAATATTTGCCACCTTCATTTTATACTCCGTTTGACTGCACCTATCCGAATAATATTTACCTACGATGTCCAATAATATGGCACTGAGCATGGAAATAAACTTATGTGAAAGTTCATTTTATGAATGTTGAAGAGTCAGCCTCCGCGATCTGGCGGTTACTGGGGGTTCGAACCCAGTGGACGGCGCTATATTTTTCGTGCATAAGAGTCCTTGGCATGGCTTCCTTAGGAAAGGGAGTAAAGCTGTTGATCCCGTGTAATCTTTATTGACACGTCAAACAACCTCATGCCTTGAAAGAGAAGATCCCTCAACAAAACCATGAGCTATTTCTGCCCACAGGTCCTGCTTCTCTCCCGTGATGTTTTTTATCGGTGGTGGGCTAATCATCTGCCACCATGTGTGCCTAGTGGAGAATCGGCGACTGTAGTAATTCACCTTAGTGCAGAAAGTACCGCTAGGGTGTCCCTGCTCCTCAACGGTGTGAGAGGAAATCAACGAACAAATGAACTGACTAAATTGTAATCAAATAGGAGTTTCTAATTCTAATTTAGACTTCATGCGAGTTTTAGGCGAAACGAAATTTAGATAAAGAAATGCATCTCGTATTTTTACTTTCTCTACTATATATAGTAAGTAGGGGAAGTATTGCATTCCACCCAAAAATTCGATTCCGAGATTCCACCGGAAATACATGTTTTGAGACCCCTGAATCCAAAAAAAGCATTTTTGGAAACATGTCCGTGTGTGTACTTGGTATTTAGGTTCAGTTTTTAGTTAGGTTTTTAGTTCAGAGATGCGACACGAAGGTTTTCAAGAAAATCCTCCCACTCCAGATTACCCTTTACATGGAACATTTTTCGAAAATCTTAATTTTCTCAAAAATGGCTCTAACGATTTTGATTAAAATATCATATGTTTAAGATATTTTCAGGACAAATGAAAGTTTATCTCGAATTTTCTGGAAATGTCTCCAAACGTATTCTTCATTGTGAACGACTTTTGCATAACTGGTAAACCATAAGAGATAGACAAAATGTTACTACACAAAAAATGTAGATCGCGTTAAAATACACAATTTATGGCATATACATTTTTGTTGTTGAGTGAAGCATTTTCGAGATATTGCTTGTTATTCCCTTAAATTTTCCAATACTTATACTTTTTCTCTAATTCGTTATTCAATTTTCTTTGTCCTGGTAATGCAAAGAAAATGAAATGCTCCACATAGCAACCAGCTCTTAAAATATTTGACTGTAGCTTAAAGCCTAGCAATTTCCCTTTCATCTACAAGAAAATTAGTAATAAGATTAACATCTGGATATCTCGATTAACATGAAGCATATGGAAAATAAGCGTTTGTAAAAATAGTTTTTACAAGAGTAGAAAAAGTTATGTGAGTGTAACACATCAGATTTTTTTAATCTACTCTTCCATATTTAAAGCTTATTGTTTTTAAATATTACAAACTGAGCCTGATATTTAAAATTAAGTGTCAAATTTTGAGAGGTTTGTAAATTCAGATAGGTAATTGTCATATTATTCTACCTCAAGAAATCATGCTGTAAGAATCACAAACATATAAAGTATTTTGGTCCCATGTATAAATCGTATGACATAATTCTATATTAATCTAGTTTCAATTATATCCTATTGGTTAACTCTCAAGCATATCTTAGTTATGAACGTACAATACACCACTAAGTTAAGTCATAATGCAATTAAATTTTATTCGATTTTTTACCCCAATAATTCTGGTTTCTGTGAAAATACCCTTACAACAGCGAAGAAGCCTGTATAATATGCAATAACGAAAACTTGCAATACACAATACACAGTAATGTAACATCACGCAGACGATACATGTACACTTTTATCACGATATGATTAATCGGATCGGTCAGTGTACATCAAAGTAAGTAACAAATGTGAAAGTGTTCCCTTACAGGATTGTACAAAATGTCGACCACCATGATCACGGCAGAGTGTACAGCGACGCACCAACGACCGTCTTACACTCTCAAGCATTCCAGGAGTTTGGCTACAACTTCCACGGCTGCGATGATCCTAGCAACCAGGTCCATGCGAGTATCGATCGGAGTCTCGTAAACTAGGCTCATCGCATGCCCTCAGAAGAAGTAGTCTATTGGTGTCATTTTGGTGACCAAGCTGGCTATGAAGCAGGACCACCGCGACAATCCATTGTCCTCCAAACTGTACATCAATGTGGTTCCTAACATCGAGTGCAAAGTGTGTTGACGCCCCGCCATGTTGAAAACGCACAAGCTACGAATTATTAACGGCATATCTTCTAGGAACTGTAGGAGGACATGTTGAAGGAACGTTGTATACACCACTCCACAAAATCTTTGACAATACCAGTTCATAGATTTACAGCAAACTGCTGTTGATAGGATCGACACACCAGTGTATGTGGATTTTCGTAATCCCATACATAGCTATTCTTACCGTTGAATATACCCTCCCTTGTAAACTTGGTCTCGTCTGTAAACACTACCAAAGCAGGAAAACTGTGGTTTTCTGCACATTGCTGTAGAAACATATTTACAAACACCACTCGAAATGGGAAGCCCACCGCCAGCAATGACTGCATCTACTGTGCTTGATGCAATTGTTGTTCGTGTATGACTCTCAAAACAGTCGATTGGCTTCTGTTCAGAGCTCGTGCAACGCGCCGTATGTAGCGGCAGGAATGTCACCAACCACGTCTAACACATTCTCTTCCCGATCGGGTGTTCTGGCATACCTGGCATGGCCTGTATCTTCTATTCTAACACGGAATGATCCAGTTTCTCGTAGGCACCTAAGTACTGTGATGTGATTGCCATCGGTGCGGAAACAGCTCAACATAGCGTTGTTGTGCGTTCTTCCATTGCATTTCGTGAACCCATTCACGAGCTGCATGTCGCCCAACTCTTCATCAGTAAACCTATCCACACTGCCGTGTATCACTGCTAACGCAAACTAACACGAAAAATCTGATGTGTTACACTCATGACTTTCTCTACTCTTGTACAAACTATTTTTACAAACGCTTATTATCCATATGCTTCACCTTAATCGAGATGTTAATCTTAGTGCTAATTTTCTTGTAGATGCAAGGGGAATTGGTAGACTTTAAGTGATAGTCAAATATTTTAAGAGCTGGTTGCTATGTGGAGTATTCCATTCTCTTTGCATTACCAGGACAAAAAAATCTGATGTGTTACACTCACATGACTTTCTCTACTCTTGTACAAACCATTTTTACAAACACTTATTCTCCATATGCTTCATGTTAATCGATATATCGAGATGTTAATCTTATTGTTAATTTTCTTGTAGATGAAAGGGGAATTGCTAGCCTTTAAGTAATAGTCAAATATTTTAAGAGGTAGTTGCTATGTAGAGTATTTCATTCTCTTTGCATTACCAGGACAAAAAAATGAATAACGAATTTGAGAAAAAGTATTGGAAAATTTAAGGGAATAACAAGCAATATCTCGAAAATGGTTCACCCAAAAAAGTATATGACATAAATTGTGTATTTTAACCCGATCTACATTTTTGGTGTAGTAAAATTTTGTCTATCTCTAATGGTTTACCAGTTATGCAAAAGTCGTTCAGAATGAAGAACAATTTTGGAGACATTCCCAGAAAATTTAAGATATACATTTTATTTGTCATGAAGGTATGTTAAACATATGATATTATAATCAAAATCGTTAGAATTATTTTTGAGAAAATTAAAATTTTCGAAAAATGTTCCATGTAAACGATAATCTGTGGTGGAGGGATTTTCTTGAAAACCTTCGTGTCACATCTCTGAAAGATACTGAACCTAAATACCAAGTTTGGTGTTTATGCGACTGTTCGTTTCTGAGTTATGCTGTTCACAGACACACACAGACACTCACACGGACATGTTTGCAAAAATGCTGTTTTTGGATTCAGGGGTCTCAAAACATGTATTTCCGGTGAAATCTCGGTATCGAATTTTTGGGTGGAACACAATACTTCCCCTACTTACTGTACATAGTAGAGAAAGTAAAAGACACATACACATACCGTCGACATTTGCACTGTTGTGCAGTATTTTCAGCGCAATAGAGATACAAAGCTAGTTGGGACAAGAAATACATCGAAATGCAAATTATTCTGTAAGGAGATGCTGCAGACCGTGGATCCCTTATACCAAAATACTGAAAAGGTATCCCTGAACAACGTGTGAAAGTTTTTGGTGGATTCTGGTTGACCCTGTATGTTAGCGCAGTTAGTAAATGTAAAGATTGTTACTTTTAGCGTCATTCATCGCAACGGTATCTTTCAACACAGCGACACGATTCTATCGAGAAGAATTTATAAGCAGAGTACAGAAGTATTTTCGGAAGTTTATTTATTAAAAGGTTCTGGATGCTTACACAAGTAACACGCTTCGTAGATGTTGGCTAATAAACAGTCGTAAAACGTGTGCAGAAAAAGCCACAAAAATTACTTAAGAATATATGTAAAATCATTAATTTATATCTAGGCAACACTGCATTTCACAGCATTGGCTTTGCATAAGCTTCGTTCCGTTTTTGTTGTGTATGCTGTGATCTTTTATCTCATTTGGTTAAAACTAATATCTTTCTTACACATGTTCTCCAAATTGGACTGATACATACTTTTTGTCTCTATTTCCTCTCTGTTTTATTTAACTTAAGTACTTATATTAGAATCAAGCGACTAAAATATTGGTGAATATTTTAATTTTACCTTTTTTTTTGTTCTTTAGTCCTTAGATCTGAATGTTATGTGTTATAGCCTAGTGAATGCACTGTCCCTTGCGCTGGTGGTGCCGTGTCATAGATTTACGACACGTAAAAGAACCTCAAGCATGATAAAGAGACTTCTGAACAAAATTACCGGTCTTTAACGCCCAATATAAAATGGGAAGCTAAGGATCACAGCAGTTAGAGAGCGTCCATATTAAAAAAAACTCAATTCACTGTCCCTTGATGTGATTTCGCAAAATAATAGAAAATGCTGATGCCTTCTCATCCATTTCTTTTTGAAAATTTTGAAGTATAAATGTTTCTCTATTGAATTTTACAATATATATCACGATTTAACTTTAAATTCGTGATTTTTTATTTCCGCAATAAAAATCACTACTAACGAAACTGTTTCTAAAAGTGTTAAGAGTGTATAAAGAAATTCATTTTACTTTGTTACACCCCGTAACAAACTAACGATGGCCACGAACTTGTTGTGCTACCAGTAAGCTCTACCGACTGCGTGTCAGATGAGAATGTGAAGAGAGTAGGAAGGCTTTCGCACGGTCCTAAGAACTTTGTACGGCGGGCGAGTCGAGAACAAGAAATTCTAACAATGGCAGTGTGGAAGAAGTTAAGAAAACCTGTAAAAATTTCCTGTAATTTATTGCCTGTATACCTACCTGCTACAGCTGTAGGATCAATTACATCAGACATACCAACGACAGTGCAACAAGAAATGGACTGCCGGCTAGATGTAAAACGTGTCCCTAATGGGAATTAAAGACATCATGTTAAAATTATTAAGAATGTGTGTATTTATTTTATATATTTGGATTTTAGTAGGGTAATTCCGGGAGAGATGGACCCCGTTTTCTGAATTTCCCATATTTCTTTTATTTTTAGTAAAAGTGGTTAAAATGGTAGTACCTTATGATTTTGGTGGCATCAATAAGCCATATATAGCTGTATACATGCAAAAGATGTATTTACAGACTTGTGAATTATGAACAAAAAAATTACACAAATGGTCCATCTAACCCGTAGTGCTCGGGTTAGATGGACCATGGTATATGGGAGAGATGGACCTGCATAAAATAGGAGGAGAATTAAATGATACATTCATAATTAGTACTTATTGGTATATTGTAAATGATTTATCATGTAGAACAAACATTTGTTGTTTTACTGAGTTCATTTTGGAGTATGATTTTTAGATTTACTCTCTCCTCCCACATAAGTCGCACTTCATGCCGTATTTGGTGCAATTCTCATGAAGCCAACGGGAACACATTGGGAATTGAATGCAGTCTTCATTGCTTTTGGTTGCGTTGTAGTCCTCTCCGCACCCAGCACATTCATTTTCATTCCACTCTTCAAGATCATCGTCACTGTCATTGCATACAACACCATCATCGTTTACGGACTCTTCGGAATCGGAATTGTCTGTTCTGGTTCTTGGTCTCTTAGATTTAGACACATTAGATTTTCCATTAGCTCTACTCTTCTTAGCTTTCCAAAGCTTAACATTCTCCTTTGAATTCGGTATCTTGGAAACACTTGCTGCCTTACCACTTAGTGTAGTTTTCTTCTTCAAATTGCTATTGGGGAAATGTCATTAAGTAGTTTACTTGGTGTTGGTATTTGGGTCTCCTTGTCTACCTGAGTTTCATTAGGAGAATTATTTTCCACGTAGCAGATCCCAGGAACTGCCAAAAAATCATCAGTTTGAGGACGTGTGGAACTTGAAGCATTAGTCAAAGGTAAATCATTTGAAATATCAAGCAGCTTCATTGATTCCCATAACTTGCTATTTTACTGCTTCCACAGCCTTCTGTAAGTGGTCTACACTCCAACATCCTCTTGTAAAGCCCTCTTTACTTTTGTAGGTAGTTGGCATTCCCCTAAAATAATAATAATAATAATAATAATAATAATAATAATAATAATAATAATAATAATAATAATAATAATAATAAATAAGGCATCTATCTCTATTTTTACTTTTATAAACGATTTATCGATACTCACACTATATATACATAAATATGTATATATCTATGTCATTAGCCAATAAGTAAACAAATGTTTATTTATATATTACACTATAACCACTAACGTTTTACCAAAAAAGGATTGTATAAACATTAAAGTTATAAAAAATATGGTCCATCTCTCCCGTGAGGACCTGGTCCAACTCTCCCGAATGTCAGGGAGAGATGGACCAGCCTGCCATTTTGCTTCGCTTGGGGGCAGTGTCACCAGAACATGCCATGGGGCTACATTTACTTGTTTTACGCTTCCTAAGAAGCTTTGGTAAAAGTGTGATATCAAATAGTGTGTATAATTCCGAATCATATAAATAGTGAAAAAAAATTGACATACCTGATTTTAATTAAGCGGTATATAAATGAAATGCTTCAACAAATCAAGACGAAAACAACACTGTCACACATTCTCATCTGTCACTAACAGGCGACACTACCGCTAACTCGCTCTACTGGCCGGTTCGAGAAATAATTAACTGGTCCATCTCTACCAGTGGTCCATCTCTCCCGGAATTACCCTAAATACTTTTGTTCTCTAATTTTTTCTTGCAACAGCTGGTGCAACAGCTTTATGAAGTACAGTTTATTTGCATGATTTCACTATAAATTAATTCCCTGTAAACTATTTTCCAATCCCTGGAAAATTACCTTAATTTAAAGTAGAATCGTCTAACATTAAATACTTAGGATTATTGTTTATCTGCGGCTGCGGAAAATGAATCAAACCATCATGCTACCATAAATTGAAATATTCATTCAAGATTTTATTCTTAAAATCCCTTGCTTCACTATGGTTGCAGACGTACATTGAATTCTGCAATAGTCATGTAGTTTAATGCGGAGGTGTAAGGGGCTTGCATCTCTTTCATGAATATTTTATACCATTATTCGTATCGTGAATCTTGCTGTTGAAGAATCCCTTAGAACCATGCCACGCCGCCATGGACGTCCTCTTAAACAATGACTAATTATTAAACACAGAACAGATAGACAAAATAAACATGTAAACCAAATATAACGCACAGAACAGAACAAAGTAATATAACACGTAAAAGCTTGTAGCACAGTCTTCTATTTAGGGATAAATATTTGTTGACATGTGAGGCAGTATTTTTAATACTTAAATGCTTTGAATCTAATTATATAATATAAATTAAACAACAATAAATAATAAATAAATTAAATGTGTATTTAACAATATATAAAAATTGTATTTTACAGTCATTGTATATGTTTATATTATTGTATCCATGTGTAATAATGTTATGTGAATATATTACGTAATTTAATAATGTAGGAGCTGTGAGCATAATAAGTTAAAAGTTGCTAACAATGAGGTAACAATGAGGTAACCTTGAGGCAATAATGAGTTTGAAAGTTTAAATGTTACTAGTCATTATTGGAGCAACAATAATGTAAATTTAGTGACAGTTTATAAAATAGCCAATCAACAACCAGAAAAAGCTTTAGTAAAATGAAGGTAGTCTATTGGAGTAGGATTAGCCAATCAGAAACGAACAGGAGAAACATTTACAAATTTAGAAGACAGTTGCCTGCAGACAGCGTTACTAACCAGACGCAAAGTGTCCTCGAAAGAAGTATAATACGTATTCGTGCGAGACGAAAAATAGTTTACGTGTTAAAAAGTGCAAGTATTTAATTAAAACATCTTACAGCTCTCTCTCTCTATATCAGTGAAGTGTTATTTAAATCATATCAAGCATTATTAAAAGGAGTGAAGTAAAATTATAATCTGTGTAAGCCTACATTCTTGTCGCATCACAACTCTGCTAAGTCAGACGTGTCTCTAACAATAATACTGACACAGTCGAGGCAAATATAAATATGTAATATTTAAAGAAACAGTCAAATTACAAAATTAATATTTTTTTAAACTTGGGGCAAAGGCCACCTAAAAGTACATTTGGGGCGACGGATACCGGAAATTGTTTATCATACGCGCGGTTGCAACTACTACAAGTTCGGCCCCCAACAGTTAAAATATAATACAACTCCTTCAATACAAACTACTTCAAATTGACGCCCAAAGTTTGATGCAAATTACGTAACAAACCATCTTCTCACATGATTACCAATGCTGTAATGAACGTACCAATGGTAAATGGACGATTTCTTCTGCTTGACAGCAGCAAACATAGGTGGGTATGAACCTAAAGGAACCAATTGTTGTAAAATAGAGGGATGTTTTGCGAATATTTTGGCAATCAGAGGATTAATTTGAATTTAATAATTCTGAATATTATATAGACTAATCAGTTTCGATTGGTAGTCCGGGCTTTCAAGATTAATTCATTTACAACCTTATATAAAATATGCTAATAAAACAGGTATATAAAAAGAAAACCCCTATAATCATTTGTGAAAATCCATATCTACACTTTATGAAATCCAGCAAGTTTTTGTATCTTAATACCTTATCTTTCAGCATGAAAATGTGTGAAGAAATAATCAAACTTCATCCTATGTAGCTTGTGCGTCATCTAAGGCCGGCTGAATCCAGCTAATCGAAGTCCGGAGCGTGTTATTCATCGGTCCAATATTCAAATATGATATGTCACTTCTCTCAGTTGCCAATCAATCAGTCCAGCGTTCTCATTTTTATGCCACCCATGTCAATACCACAGCTTTTCCAGAAGATTCGATTACGCGATGTGGGACGAATAACAGCTGAACGCTGTAGCGACCGTAGGAGCGCTCTACAAACCAGGGCCCTGTTTCACAATACTTACAATTTACATATAACAAGAAAAAGAATTTAAAAGTTTGTTAACTTGTAAAGTTTAATGGACTTTACAAACCTAGACAAACAATTGAAAAGAATCTGATGTGTTACACTCACATGACTTTCTCTACTCTTGTACAAACTATTTTTACAAAATTCTTATTCTCCATCTATTTCATATTAATCGAGATAAACATTTTCAGAAATGAACTTTTGACATGCAAAGAGAATTACATTTTACACATAGCGACCAGTTCTAAAAAAAATCTGATGTGTTACCCTCACATGACTTTCCCTACTCTTGTACAATCTAATTTTACAAACGCCTATTCTCCATATGCTTCATGTTAATCGAGATGTCAATCTTATTGGTAATTTTCTTGTACGGAAATATGGTAGCTTTTAAGCGATAGTCAAATGTTTTAACGCTGGTTGCTATGTGGCGCATTCCATTCTCTTTGCATGTCCAGGACATAATAAAATGAATAACGATTTTGAGAAAAAGTATAAGTATTGGAAAATTTAAGGTAATAACAAGCAACATCTCGCAAACGGTTCACTCAACAAAAGAAATGTATATGGCATAAATTGTGTATTTTAACGCGATCTACATTTTTCGTGTAGTAAACTTTTGTCTATCTCTTATGGTTTACCACTTATGAAAAAGTCGTTCATAATGAAGAACACTTTTGGAGACATTCCCAGAAAATTCGAGATATACATTTCATTTCTCATGACAATATCTTAAACATATGATAGTTTAATCAAAATCGTTAGAGCCTTTTTGAGAAAATTAAAATTTTCGAAAAATGTTCCATGTAAAGGGTAGTCTGGGGTGGGGGGATTTTCTTGAAAACTTTCGTGTCGCATCTCTGGAAGATACTGAACCTAAATACCAAGTTTGGTGTTTATCCCACTGTTCGTTTCTGAGTTATGCTGTTCACAGACACACAGACACACAGACACACACAGACACACAGAGACACACAGACAGACACACACACGGACATGTTTCCAAAAATGCTCTTTTTGGATTCAGGGTGTCTCAAAACATATATTTCCGGTGAAATCTCGGTATCGAATTTTTGGGTGGAATACAATACTTCCCCTACTTACTATACGTAGTAGAGAAAGTAGTACATACTATGTTCCCCTTGTTTTGTATTTGCAGCGGCAATATATAAATATAGTGGCCTTTAAGCATAGACGTATCTCTTAATAGCTGGTTGCTAGGTGCAGCTCCATTCTCTTTGCCACAGATTAATACTCTTTGCATATCCAAAACAAAAAAATGAATAACGAATTCCATTTGAGAAAATAAGTATTGAAAAATTTAAAGGAATAACAAGCAATATCTCGAAAATGGTTCACTCAACAAAACAAATATATGACATAAATTGTGTATTTTAACGCGATCTACATTGTTTATGTAGTAAAAGTTTGTCTATCTCTTATGCTTTACCAGTTATGCAAAAGTCATTCACAATAATGAATACTTTTGGAGACATTCCCAGAAAGTTCAAGATATACATTTTATTTGTCATAAAAATATATTAAACATATGATATTTTAATAAAAATCGTTAGAGCCATTTTTGAGAAAATAAAACTTTTCGAAAAACTTCCATGTGAAGGGTAATCGGGTGGGGGATTTTCTTGAAAATATTCGTGTCGCATCTCTGGAAGATACTGAACCTAAATATCAAGTTTGGTGTTTATCCGACTGTTCGTTTCTGAGTTATGCTGTTCACAGGCAAATACACACGGACATGTTTCCAAAAATGCTTTTTTTTGGATTCAGGGGGTCTCAAAACACATATTTTCGGTGAAATCTCGGTATCGAATTTTTGGGTGGAATACAATACTTACCCTACTTACTATACGTAGTAGAGAAAGTAATATAAACATCACGTGCATTCTGTCATGTTCCCGTTTCGAAACGTTACCAACCACTCATTACCAAAACTACTAAAGATCTTTAAGTCTCCATACTTCTAGCACATTCGATAAGTAATATGTGTTTCTTTGATCTGAAAGACATTATACAAATCTGTTTGACTGTATTTGAAGGTAAAAGAGGTCAGAAATCTGAGAACCGCAATTAGAAATTCACGTATGGTAGTATATTGGCTATACGGATGACCTGGGATTTGATGGGTCGTTAGCAGAATGTGCTTTATTGCGTTGTTCATTGCTTGATCTATCCGAGATCTGAGCCAAACGCGGTATTTTAACTTCCAATATGACGTCATTTAAGGCCAAAAATGGAAATAAGATCATTATTTTAGAGAAAATTAGGAACGTGTAAACTAACAACTACATTGTCTTATATCTGATAGCGTCAGTTCCCATCCATTACAAAGCAACACAGTTTTCCCTATTGCATGCTGAATGGGATATCCAATATCTTGCAATTCTATTGTTAAAGAACTCATTCAAGGCTTCTCATTGTGTTCATAAATATAGGGTTATTCAAAATGAAGGAACAGACTTTAAATGTTTATTTCTAATGAACTACAATAGATGGCGACACATCACTGAACAGAAAAAAAATTAATCTTATTTTGTGTGTTCAAAATGAGCACCATTTCTTATGCGAGGACGACCAGTGCTTTTCCGTTTGCATACGCAACCATCTTCTATGAATTTATTGTATCAATTGCACATGTTGTATAACGAGGCGACTCGTTGTTGAACTTACAACGAAATGCACGCTGCAATGAAACAATGGATTCATCCTTTGCATAATGCGACACACAAAACGACCTTTCCTGTGTCGTCGCTATTTTCTTGTAAACAAACACAGCGCCACTGTAGGCACTGAATGGAAATAATACGTGGGGCTTAAAACTTTTAACTTTCCTCTATTCAATGTTGTTTCGTAGGTGTCGCTATCTATTCTCGTTCATTAAAAATGGATATTTAAAATCTGTTCCTTCTTTTTGAATAACCCTGTATATGTAATTATTGTATTATCATTATTATTATTAATTATTATAATAATTATTCTAATATTAATTCTGATCATAAAATGTTTGTCTAATATCTTAAAATTACATTAAATGGAGTTTTATCTATCGACGCTCTTTAACTACTACGATCCTTAGTAGTGGGCGTGAAAGACCGGAAATTTTGCTCAGAGGCCTCTCTATCAGGCTTGAGGTTATTTTATGTGCCGTAAATCTATAGCATGGGACCATCGGCTTTACTTCCCATCCGAAGGAAGCCATTCTAAGGATTTTTACGCCCGAAAAAATCCATCGCCCTCCGCCGGGTTTGAACCCAAGACATCATCCACTATCTTCCCTTGCACGAACACCATTATTTGAATCATTGGAACTACTGTTAAACCGACTAGGTATTTTACTTTAAATTTACTCAATAATACTATAATACTATACATTTTATCTGTTTTGCTTCGGGTTAAAATATTATTAAATATAGCTTCCTTTACAAAGCTTGAGCCATTTGTAGGTAAACTTTAAAAATGCACTTACAGATGTGTGAAAATACTATTTGATTATGATACAACTTCAACTTTACGAACTTGCACTGGGAAACAAATTTTTACAGATTATAAACTTTACAGGTTAAAAAGATTGTAAACATTGTGAAACAGGTCCCTGGAGATACAATGAGACAAGTATAATAATTTTGAGTAATCTATTAACAATCTTGTAGGTTTATCTTTATGTCTGTACTTAACAACCCCACGAGATAATCTGATTCCAAGCTTTAACATTGTGTTTTGCTTTCTTGCGAATAATCCTTTAAACTTTCGTGTAAGTGTTGATAATCAGCTCTGTTGGTGCGACAGTTAGAGAGGCTAAGAAGTTAAGGTGGTAAAGGTAGTTATATTCCTGCGAAGCAAGATTATGCAAAACGTGTTTAAATCCCCTTCTATGTTATATGGTTATAATGAATAAACACCTTTGGTTCTGATTTAACGCTAAATTATGAAAATGTTACTTTAATACACGCTACCAGTGTTATCGCCGGCAACAGTGTAAAAAAAATCTGATGTGTTACACTCACATACTTTCTCTAATCTTTTGCAAACTATTTTTACAAACGCTTATTCTCCATATGCTTCATGTTAATCAAGATATTAATCTTATTGCTAATTTTCTTGTAGGTGCAAGGGGAATTGGTAGGTTTTAAGCGATAGTCAAATATTTTAAGAGCTGGTTGCTATGTGCAGTATTTCATATTCTTTGTATGTCCAGGACATAAAAAAATGAATAACGAATTCCCATTTGAGAAAAAGAGTAAGTATTGGAAAATTTAAGGCAATAACAAGCAATATCTCGAAAATGGTTCACCCAATAACAAATGTATGACATATATTGTGTATTTTAACGCGATCTACATTTATTGTGCAGTAACATTTTGCCAATCTCTTAGGTTTACCAGTTATGCAAAAGTCGTTCACAATGAAGAATACTTTTGGAGACATTCCCAGAACATTCGAGATATACATTTCATTTGTCATGAAAATACCTCATACATATGATATTTTAATCAAAATCGTTAGAGCTATTTTTGAGGAAATTAAAATTTTTGAAAAATGTTCCATGTAAAGGGTAATCTGGGGTGGGGGGCATTTCTTGAAAACCTTCGTGTCGAACCTAAATAGCAAGTTTGGTGTTTATCCGACTGTTCATTTCTGAGCTATGCTGTTCACACACACACACACATACACACAAACACACACACACACACACGGACATGTTTCCAAAAATGCTTTTTTTTTATTCAGGGATCTCAAAACATATATTTCCCGTGAAATCTCGGTATCGAATTTTTGGGTGGAATACAATACTTCCCCTACTTACTATACGTAGAAGAGAAAGTAATATGACTACCTGTGCTTATCTGAAAGAAATGCAAGATTTTAAAACTGGATACATTTTTGACGAAATCTTGCCTTCCGTACTACAGGGTCATTTATGAAGAACTGACACGTTTCTTTCTTTAATTATTCTGTTCGAAATTCACTCAGTGCCCCAATTGTAGCACCAAATTAAGCAGAATGTTCCGGAGTTTCGATTACCTGTCACTAAATGCGCAGATGTTGATATTTTATTCGTAAATGTTAGTTTTATTGTCGACAAATGTTTTTGAGATTTTGCTCTAGTCAAAGTGAAAATGGAGTACACATTAAATGAACGACTCTTGCTTTTAAAGCAATACTGATTACGAATTCAATTACAGCTACTCAAAGGGTATATCCGAGAGAATTTGGTGTTCGGAATCCTCCCCAAAGAAACACAATACTGGCATTGGAAACAACTGGATCTCTGGTGAGTGAAAAAGGCAAAACTCGTTCATCTAGGCTTCCCACGGTTGTTTTGACGTAAGAGCACGACTGGATCAGTCACACAAAAAATAATTAAGACGTTTATTGCAGGAGACAGGGTACAGCTACTCAATGTGTCAGAGAGCTGTGAAACGTACAGGCCTAAAGCCGTATAGGATTACGGTTGTCCATCAGTTACAGGAACCAGATAAGTATAGACGACTGAATTATTGTCGTTGGTTTCAGCGTTCATTGTGCAAAATCCAGCCATATTGTCCATCACATGGTTCACAGATGAAGCATGGTTCCATTTATTGGGCTATGTTAACTCAAATAACTCCCGCTATTTGGCCAGCGAAAATCCACGTTATTCATGAAGCACCTATGCACCCGGTTAAAATCGGAGTTTGGTGCGCAATATCCGCACAGAGAATAGTGGGACCAACTTTTTGTAAACAATATGAACACTGCAGATTACCGACGGATATTCATGGAGTTTACCGAGCAACTACACGATGTAGAGCTGAGTCAAGCATATTTTCAGCAGGATGGAGATACATGCCATACATCAAATGAATCCATGGCAATATTTGCAAGCTTCATTGACGACCGGATAATTTCCTAAGAACCTGTGGCCACCAAGATCTCCAGATTTTACATCGCCGGGCTTCTTTCTATGGGTTTACTTCAAAGACAGGATTTATGCCACATGTTCCCAGACATTGGACGATCTGAAGGATAACATTACACAGAAGATTCAAGGTATTGGCAACAGAGTCCTCCAACGAGTGTTCAGTAACATGGAACGACGTATTGAGTTGTGCCTTATGCAGAATGGAAAACATCTTTTACATTTGCTATAGAGGTAAATAATCTCCAAAAATTCCTCTGCATTTCAGGTTGTCGCTAGCATAACTCGTTTTGAAACAATTAAAGAAATTAATATGTCAGTTTTTTATAAATCACGCTGTGTTTGTATGGTTATAATCTCAGTTTGACCTTATTACTCTCCTTACCGATCGCTGTTTTTAAAGATATAACAAAATTTTAAATCGATTTTCTTATTTCTGATAATCTTTTATGAGCTCCGTGGTATGTATAACTTTCTCTACCATTTACCTAGAAGGTAGAGAAGATATTGCGTTCCACGCAAAAATTCGATTCCGAGATTTGACCTGAAATACATGATTTGAGGCCACCAGAAAGCTTGTTTGTGCCTCTTTGAACAGTATAACTCGAAAATCAGAAGTCTGATATATATATTTAGGTTCAGTAGGTTCCAAAGATGCGACACAAATCATTCTACCGCAAACTACTCTTTACATGGGATATTTTTCAGGTTTTTGATTTTGTAAAACATGACCTTAACGACTTTGATTAAAATACCAGATATTAAAGATATTTACATGACAAATGAAATGTATATTTCGAATTTTCTGAAAATATCCTGTGAAGTCATCTTCATTCTGCACGACTTTTACTTAGTTAGCAAACTGTATGAGATAAGGCAAAACCTTACTGTACAAAAAATGTAAATGTGATAAAGGTACACATTTTGTGTCCAATAATTCCGTTTTGTCGACTGAACCATATTGGAGATATTTCTTGGTTTTAGTTTTTATATATTTGTACTTTTCTCAAATGGTAAGTCGACATTAGTTTTTTATTCTCGTGCTCATGCAAAACACATGAAATTTCAAAACTCTAACGTAGGGATACGCTCTTTAAAATCTGACACAGTTTTGTCTACTGTACTGTTCAACGAAATGTGTGCATGTGTATTGAATCCGGGCAGGATCGCTCAGGCGTTTAGGTCTGTGGCCCGCATTCGGGAAGCCCCAGGTTTGATCCCCGGCGACTGCCTAGTCTGGCCCATGGGTTTTCATGGTTTCCCCGGGTCGCCATGCGAATGCTGGGATGGTTCATCTTCCACCACGGCTCTCCTTCCTCTAATTTTCTGCACCCATCATCTTCCTTGTCATGTGTTTTAGGGTTGTAGGACCAGGCGACGTTGTTCGGCGTGTTGCGGCTGGGCGGTGGCTTGCGCTCTGTAAAGGTCTCTTCTCTAGCGTCGCTGCGGTACCGTTCAGTTAGATCTCTCCTCAACTGGAGCTCCACCCCGTGTGAACCCTGGAGGTTGGTGGCTTGTGATCAGGGACCGTGCGGAGGCAAATGCATTCTATCTGCAAACCTTAGGGATCCCGTCCATGCTTGCGCCTTCGGGTCTCTCCCCTCATCCTTCCCTCCCAGGGATCACGTTGGAAGCAAAAATGCCCGACTGGCCCTTGAGGTCCTGGCGGTGCTCTTTCCCCTCCGTGATATGTACCTTTTTCTTTTACATGTACATTGAAAGTTTATCTGGATTAACAAGGAGGAGATAAAATGATAAGCTTTTGTAAGAATATTTTGCAGAATGGGCAAAGAAACTCTTGTGAATATAACACACCAGATTTTATAAATATATATATCACATTTAATTTAGTTTCTAGATATTTTCAATAAATCTAAGTTTATTAATCTTCTAATATTGTGCAATTTCTGTTTTGTGTTCATTTGCGACATGAGTAAACAAATAAATAAGCCTGATGTTTTTTCAGACGCTCGGTCCGAGATAACCAGAGCCAAGCTGGCTCACCAGTTCTGGTTCAGCTACCCGCCGCCGGGGGCGGGCAGTAGCCGCTCTCAGACCGACGAGGAGAAAAAGGAGAAGAAAGAAGCGGCAGAGGCCCTTGCTAGAGCCGAGCACGCTCAGCACGTAAGTGTTGAATAACAGAAACTTGTGACACTCAAGGTTGAAGTAAGGTAGTAACTGAAGATGATCGTTCCCATGTTAGGCGGCCCAGCAGCAACGGGCGCAAGCCCGCGCGGAGCGAGCCCTGGAGCGAGAACAGCGTGAACTGGAGCGAGAGGTTCGAGAACAGCAAGAATTCCAGCAGCAGCAACAACAACAGCAGCAACAGCAGCAGCAACAACAACAGCAGCAACAGCAGCAACAACAACAGCAGCAGCAACAGCAACAACAGCAGCCGCAGCAGCAAGTGATTCAGCAAAGGGAATGCCGTTCTGCCTCGCTACAGTCAATGTAAGTGCAACAATCAGCTCTGTCCACTCCAATAATGCATGTAGCACACTCATAACCGTCATTACATTTTAGTGAAGCTGAAAACAATGTGGTAATTCTGAGAGAAGCACGAAGCAACAAGATACACAAGGTAACATCAGCGATATGAGTAAATGTGGGGTTTAATAAAGGACACAGGCATTTTCAATTCACATAGAACCAGAAACCATCTTCTCTAATTATATATACTTATTTTAGAGACCGAGTTAAAACAAGGAAGGAGAAAATTACTATCTGGTAATCCAACAGAGGAACCGCGGTCTGAGCCATCGCCCGTGCCACTGCCTCCAGTAAGCAACGTTTATTTTAAAACCGAGAGAACTCATCGAACTCTCTTCTGTCTATGGAGGTCAGGCGGGGTTTTGCTGTCCTCCTTTGCTCTTTAGAGTTACCTTTGTTCTAACACGAATGTGTATTTAAAGATTCCATTTCACTCGTTTGAAATAAGTCCTCTAAAACGTTGTTACTTTTAAAAGGTTCTACTTTGAGTAGTACTGCCATATTCTTGTTAAAATAGTAAAATATAGTGATTTAAGGAATGAAAATGCATATAAGAGTGCCTTTAGGAGTGATTGAGATCACTTTGAGCTGCTGTAACCCCCCCTGCCTTCGCTTTTTAAGACTTTCTTTTATAGAAAAATAATTACGATGTGTTAACAAAGTGCTGCATTGTGTTAATACTAAGCATGCGCAGAAAAAACTGCCAACCCAGCCTTATTACTATAATTCGCGAGGATAGCGATTTTTTACTTCTTCTACATAAGATTTAGACGAGTGTCTAAGTTTCGCTCCCGGCTTCTTTACTACAAATTTTCCAAAACAATATACGTTATTAGAATCCAGTTCACACACAAACACACACACACTTTGACGCGGTAATCTCCGTTTTATCTTATTGCTGAGCGCCTGTTATTGTTTTATTATTTTTTAATTTTGGGTTCTTTGTCCTCCGGCTAGCTATTGTTACTCAGTCGAGCAAATATCTCTTGAACAGGGTGTACAAACGGAAAGGAGTTGTTACTAAAAGATAACACTGATAAAAAAATTTGTTTTTACACTTTTATTGCCGTCACACTTAATAAATTTCACATATTTAATCGTGATACACGCCTGACTGAAACTGTTATATTTTCGAATGTAACTACAATCACGTATTTGCCGCGCACTATTAATTCGCGAATTTCACATTTTGTAACTAACTTTACGACACGAGAAATTCTGTAGAATTGCGTAACGTGTACTTCGTGAATGCTTTCTTAGAACTGTCTGACGTGTAACTCGCGAGAGAGATTTCTTAAAACTGCGCGACGTTTGTCTTGTGAATGATTCTGTAGAACTGCGCGATACTTGTCTCTGGCTCCAGAATTTATACTACCTCACTCCGATATGCCTAAACATTATAATCGAGCTGCTATTGGTTAATAAAGCGCGCCAACATTAGCGTCTATTTCGTCAGCCAATAAAAATTACAAACACATATCCTCTAGGGAAGATATTCCCTCCATTTCTAAAGAAAGGCACGCTACTCTGACGTCATTTGTTTGTCTCTTCTAATTGATAAAAAACTCACCCCCTCGCTTCATTGTTACCCGCTCCTAATGTCAGTTTCAGTGAGGCCGTGTAAACTTATTTCCTAACAATGCTTATAGTTAACAAACATCTCAAATCATTGTCATACAATAATGTTAATTTACACTACAATCACTCTGGCATTTACAGTGTTGTGATGTAAAATACTGCCTCAACATGTATGTATTCTTTTATTAATGAATACATCATGCCCCATCACCGTGGCAATACATGCTAGCCTCTAGCTTCCGAGGTCGCGGGTTCAAATCCGGCGGAGGGGATGAATTTTTTCGGGCATAAATTCCTTAGTATGGCTTCCTTTGGAAGGAAATAAAGCGGTTGGTTCCGTGTCGTAGATTTACCGCACGTAAAAGAACCTAAGCCTGATGAAGGGACCTCTGAGCAAAATTGCCTGTCTTTCAAGCCCAATATAGAATCGGATGCTAAGAAGTACAGCAATTAAAGAGCGTTCATTAATAAAATTGAGTTCAATTCACACACACACCAACCTTAGCGTAACCTTGGGTTAAATTTTCATATCACAGGACGTTTTGGTTTCACTGTGGCTCACTACGGTCCAACGGCCTCTACTCGCCTCATATTTACTTGTTTCATTCTGTTGTTCTTTCTTTCGTTTAATAACAAACTTGTGCATTGATTATATTCACTTATTATCCTCCTTCTGTACGAGTTAATATACAAAAAATGTGAACTTTAGACGCTCTAAACATATAAGTGGTTTAAATGAATTTGTACTGGTACACCAATGCAACCAGTGGTGCTTTGGTGTTACCAGTTGTCATCGCTAGCTCATTTCAATCTCGCGGTATTTTTCACTCGAATGTTGGCGCCTCTTCAGGATCAAATCCATGAATTACAACTGTCTCAGGGCGCCCACTAGTGGCTGAACCGTAAACTAATCAGAGAAAATAAGTATGACAGTTTGTCGCTATTTTTATTTATATATTTTTATTTTTTTTCTATTGATTGAAAATTTTGAAACGAAGATATATTGCCAAATAATAATTACGATTCTCTTCTGCAGCTGCGTTCATGACCTAACGTTCTTTCCTCACTCCACCACTTTCCGAGTGCCAAATGGCCGCGTGGACAGTGCTGTCACGTCTTTTGCTTCGGTGGCTATGAGGTTAATGTAACTCAGCTAGTAGAAAGTTAATTTTATACTTCTCTTCTTCTTGAGGCACGATTATAGTTACTGAATTATTATGCAATACTTAAATGTATAAACATTAATTTTCTCCTTCGTTATGACAGCACCTGCGAGTTGTACTTTAATTTTCTATTGCCCAACTAAGAATACGTATTATTTATTCCTGCAAAAACATATCTTGTTAAGTAAAAACAATAATACAATAATCTTATGTCTTCCGGCACGTTCGAACTAAAGAGATAGAAATAGAAATATATAACCATTTTATGCATTGATGATTTTACACGTCACTTGCTGCGTAGAACAGTCTGATAGCTCTTTGGGTTTTTGATATCTGTAAAAATTAAACGCACTTTTAAAGTACCCCCCCCCATTCTCTACTATTTTTACAGTTTGTTTCCCAAGCACCGAGCGAGGTGTCGCCGCTGTAGCCTGTGCGACTGGCATTCGGAGGTCCTGGGTTCAAACCCCCCGGGGGCTGGCCAATCTGACCGAAGGCTTTTTCGCGGTTTTCCTCGATTACTAGGCGAATGCTGGGTTGGATAATTTCTTCCGCGAATTTTCTTATCATCTCTTTCATCAGTACATTTCATTTCCTTCTTCTTCACTTCCATCCTGTATATGCTATGATCCAGAGTTTACTTGCTCCTCGACTGATTGACTTGTAAGTCCTTGGGGTTGTAAGTCCTACAAACAGGAGGGTAATCTTTTGAAGAAGTAGTTTCCTAAGCTCAACAAATCTCGCTATCACAGGTTCCCTTTTCTTGGTAGGAGTTGCGGAAATAGCACCTCCTGTCCGAAGTTGTTCTGGTTCGTAATGCCCGTAGCTCGCGGCTTACCTTTTTGCATCCTCTGCGTAGACTCTGAATGTTCGAAGTGGGCTGATTGGTCATATTCTTGGCCATAAGGAGAGAACGCTAACATTTCATAATTATGGCTGTTATGTTTATTTGAAAGTGAACTCTCGATATTAACTAAGAAACAGTAAGGTGAAATATAAACTTCAGAAATGGCTTTTAAGAATGAAAACAAATCTGATATCAAGTGTATATCGCTTGAGTTTCTCTACCGAAACATCTTGCACCACAATCCAATGATTTGTAACTCGAAAAGTAATGACATTGAAAACATTAACCTAGGTTTTGTGAAAGGAATAAGTTCTTAAAATAATGTGTTTACCTCAGATAATGAATGTACTTTCATGCGAAGGCTGATTAAATAACATCCCGCTTACAGTACACATATTGAGTAAATGCTCTGTACATGCAGAATGAAGGGGAAAATGTCCCACCTGTACATAAATATCTATGCTGTAAAAGCACTCGTATCATTTGGACATATTGATCCGCTATCACTGACGTCCGTCGTTAGTAATTTCCGTGATGTCTACGTGCATTTCCATTTCCATTATATCTGCTACCTGCCGATGCTTGACAGTGTGCTTGAGGAGAAAATTATTTTACTCTCTCTACAACTACATAGCAGGTAGAGAAGGTATTGCATTCGATACCGAGATTTCATCGCAAGCGCATGTTTTTATGCCCATGAATCTAAATAAAGCATTATTGGAAATATGTCCACGTGTTTGTGAACAGTATAACTCAAAAACGAAAAGTTGGATAATTACCATGTTTGGTATTTGAGTTCAACATCTTCCAAATATGCCCCGTGAAGGTTTTCAACAAAATCCCCCTAACCCAAACTACCCTTTGCATGAACATTTTTCGAAAATTTTGATTTTTCAAACAAATGGCTCCAACGATCTTGATTAAAACACCATATATGAAATACATTTACATAATACATAAAATGTATAACTTGAATTTTATAGGAATAGCCTGTGTAGTCCTCTTCATTCGGAAAGAATTTTGTGTAATTTTGTATAACTAGTAAACGTGAACGAAAACGTACCACACAAAAAATGTAGAACTCTAAAAGGCACAATTTATTTCAAGTAAGTTTTTTGTGACTCTAACGTTTTTTAGATATCCGTTATTAAATGTTTGAGTTTCTCAACACTTGTTATTCTTTTAAAGTCCCATCATTTTCAGTTGTTTGTACGATTGCATGGAAACAGTATGGAATTTTAAGTTATTCAAAAAGAAAGAAGAGACTTTAAATATTTATTTCTAATGAACGACAATAGATAGCGACACATACGACACATCATTGAGTACAGGCAAGTTCAAAGTTTTAAGCCCCACCTATTAGTTCCATTCAGAGCCTACAGCGCGCTGTATTTGTTTACGAGAAAATGGCGACACCACAGTAAAAGTCTTTTGTGTGCTGCATTATGCAAAGAGTGAATCCATTATTTCAGTGCAGCGTGCATTTCGTTTTAAGTTCAGCAACGAGACGCCTCGTCATAAAGAAAATTTGCGATTGATACAATAAATTCGTAGAAGATAGTTACGTATGCAAACGGAAAAGCACTGGTCGTCCTCGCATAACAAATGATGATCATTTTGAACACATAAAATAAAATTTTGAACTTTTCTCTATTCAGTGATGTATCCATGTGCCATCTATTGTCGTTCATTACAAATAAATATTTAGAAGTTCTTCCTTCTGTTGAATAACTTTGTATATAGCGTCCAGTTTTTAATAATTTGACTATTACTGTACCTATAACGAAATGTGTGATGCAGCAAAGTTTTATTTGGATTAAAATGTAGTAGGTAGAAAAATAAGCTTTAGTAAGTATAGTTTGTATACCCACTAATAAAGATAGAGGGTAGTAAAAGCCATGTGAATGTATCACATCAGATTTGTTGTTTTTATTTGTTTTTTACATGTTAGTTTCTCTGGTGGTTATTTATGGTAAATATTCCATTCCACTCTAAAGCTACAATACCAAGATTTTACTGGAAATGCACATTTTAAAGTCCCCTGAATAAAATTTTCCAAGTAAAGTCCCTATGGGTGTATGTGTGAGTCTGTGAACAGTATAACTCAAAAATGAAATGTTGCTTTAGTACCAAACTTAGTATTTAAGTACACTATTTTCGCAGAATGCGACACGAAGATTGTTTAACAAATTATCCTAATCTAGTCTACCCATTACTTGGAACACTTTTGGTTATCTTTTATTTTCTCCAAATGGCTGTACGATTTTGATAAAAGTACCACATATTCAAAATATTTGACGTCTTCATTGGGAAGAAATTTTGTATAAACGGCAAACATTAAGAAATAGACAAAAAACGCACAACACCAAAAAACTTTGAAACACACTATACGTTTTTCTCCAGCATCAACCATTTATGGGATATCCGTTATTATTGGTTGAATTTCACTAGTCTGTCATTTTAGGTGCTGTCGCTATTCAACTGGTATGGAATTTCAAGTCCAGCATATAACATCTCGCTTCTAAACATCTGACTATCGATTGGTTTCCCCCTTTAACCTACAACGAAATGTATAATGAAATATTTCTGAACATATTATCTGGATTAACGAGAAGTAGACAAAAAATAAGTCCTGTGCCGTATCGCCGTGGTCTAGAGCGTGGTGCTCTACTTCACGGAATGCGCCCGGATTCGATCCCACGGTGGTGCCCACTCAGCAGCGTGAGGAAAGTGAGGAGCTGCGATAGGCAGCGGTCTCGACCTCGTGAGCCAACTTTCCGGCTGGGTGATACGTGATGCTGGCCCATCACCTCCTTGTATCGGTTAAGTGATCGCCCACCTCTGTCGTGCATATGTGGGCGTGAGGCCGGCAGTCGGGTAGGCAGGTGAAGGCCCTTCATGGGCTGTAGTGCCACGAATTACTATTAATTATTATTAGATACAAAAATAAGCCTTAGTAGGAACAGCTCCTAGAAACTGTATAAAAAGGCTGATGATAAATTCATATGGCTCTCTCTAACCTCTATCGCTTATTAGTTATTCTTCGAAAGTTGATTTTCCTATCTACATCATTTTAATCGAGATAAACATTTCCAGAAATAGCTACATTACTCATTTCGTTAGAATAGATAGAAAGGCCAAATATTTTAGAACTGGATACTATATGCTGGCCTTAAAGTTCCTTACTATTTCCACGACATCGAGAGAGAGAAAAAAATCTCATGTGTTACACTCACATGACTTTCTCTACTCTTGTACAAACTCTTATTCTCCATCTATTTCATTATTAATCCAGATAAACATTTGCAGAAACGATCTTTTGACATGCAAAGAGAATTACATTTTACACATAGCGACCAGTTCTAAAAATATTTGACTATCGCTTAAGGCGTACTATGTTCCCCTTGTTTTGTATTTGCAAGGGCAATATAGAAATGCAGTAGCCTTTGAGCATAGACATACCCCTTAATAGCTGGTTGCTATATGCAGCACCATTCTCTTTGCCACATTAATACTCTTTGCATATCCAAGACAAAAAATAATTAACAAATTCCCATTTGAGAAAAAGTGTAAGTATTTGAAATTTAAGTGAATAACAAGCAATATCTCGAAAATGGTTCACTCAACAAAAACAATGTATATGACAGAAATTGTGTTTTAACGCGATGTACATTTTTATGTAGTAAAATTTTGTCTATCTCTTATGGTTTACCAGTTATGCAAAAGTCGCTCACAATGAAGAATACTTTTGGAGGCATTCCCAGAAAATTCAAGATATACATTTTATTTTTCATGAATGTATCTTAAATATATCATATTTTAATCAAAATCGTTAGAGCCATTTCTGCGCAAATTAAAATTTTCGTAAAATGTTCCATGTAAAGGCTAATCTGGGGTGGGGAGATTTTCTTAAAAACCTTCGTGTCGCATCTCTGGAAGATACTGAACCTAAATACCAAGTTTGATGTTTATCCGACTGTTCTTTTCTGAGTTATGCTGTTCATAGACAGACACACAGACACATACGGACATGTTTCCAAAAATGCTTTTTTTTTATTCAGGGTGTCTCAAAACATGTATTTCCTGTGAAATCTCGGTATCGAATTTTTGGATCGAATACGATACTTCCCCTACTTTCTATACTTAGTATAGAAAGTAAAAAGTGTATGTTATAGTCATTATATTATGTTTATTTTATTATGTACATGTATAAAAATGTTATGGAAATGTATTACGTAGTTTAACAATGTAGGAGCTGTGAGAATAGAAGCAACCTGCTTTCCGTAGCAAACAGAATTACAAAGCAGAAGCCGGTAGTTGCTAACAATGCGGTAACCTTGAGGCAACAATAAACTAGAAAGTTTAAAAAGGCTACTAATAGTTCTTGGAACATAATAATGTCATATTTAAAACAGTTTATAAATAGCCAATCAAAAACTAGAGAAGCTTAAAGTTAAATAAAGACATTCAATTGAGTAATCTTAGCCAATCAGATACTAGAAATAGGGAAAATATACAAATTCAAGCGGTAGAAGCTACAAGGAACCGTAACCATGCGGTTCGATACGGGTTCAGTGCGAGACACAAAAATTCTTTACGGTGAGAATAATATAAAGTTTACGTGTTAAAAAGTGTACTTAACAATAACTTCACATCTCTGTCTAGGATACATCAGTGAAGTGTTATTTAATCGCGTGAAGGATTAATAAAAAAAGTACAATTATAATTCGTGTAAGCCTTATTCTTTAGCCATACCAGCCCTGCTAAGAGATACATGTTCTGCATATTACTACTGACGTAGCGGAGGCATACATATATAATATTTAAGATAAATAAAATTATAATAGTTATTACACACAAAGTAAAGGTGTGGCGAAGGCCACCGGAAACTTTGTACCGTACTTGGGGAGAACACTCCTAGAAACACTCTCCCGCAAAATTGGCATCCATTACGTGCGTGGTCTAAAACAGCTTCAAATTGGTGCCTTAACGTGATGCAACCGCAACAATTAAACCCCTTCAGTTCCTTCCAGATAAATAGGACTTCACAAGCTATTCCCAGAAAAATCAAGTTATGCATTTTATTTACAATGTAGGTAAATATCTTTAATATATTCTATTTTAATCAAAATCGTTTGAGGCATTTTTAGAAAATAAGAAATTTCGAAAGACTTTCCATTTAATGGGTAGTCTGGGGTGGGGAATTCTCTTGAAAATCTTCGTGTTGTATCTACGTTTTTGAGCTACGCTGTTCAGGTACACACACGGATTTTTGGATTCAGGGGTCCAAACATGTACTTCCGACGAAATATCGGTATCAATTTTTTGTGGAATGCTATAGGTGCGTTATCTACCAACTATGTAGTGGTAGACGAAGTAATAAACTATAGGTGGTAGAGAAAGTCATGTGAATGTAAAGTATCAGAATGTTTGTTCAAATGTTAAGTCGCTATTCTTTCTTCTTCTTTCTCTCGTGGTCATGCGAGGAGCATGGAATTACAAAGCTATCACATAGCGATTGGCTTTTTAAAAATCTGACTATCGCTTTTATATCCACAACGAAATGAGTAAATCTATAATGAAAGTTGACCTCTATTAATAAGAAGTAGTAGAGAAAGTCATGTGAATGCAACACAACAAGAGCTTCACACTGTATTGCTGACATATTTTAAGATTCTTCTAAGCAGCAGAATGCAACAACTTTGCTTCATTGCATTCATCGCACGCGACCGTCTTTTCTTTCCTCCGAGTAGAACAATCGATCTCTGAGGAAAAATGAAACATTAATGACCTCTTCAGAGATTGGACGTCATGCGCAGGAATAAAATTGAGGATGACGGGACCAAGCACATCCTCTGGTATGAATACATTTATTTAAGATGGGGTACTACCTTTCGTCACAATGAATCTGACACAGCAGTAAAAGGCAGCGGAAAGTAATTCACATCAATCGTGAGGATGCTTGCAAGTACAAGAGGAAGAGGGAAAGAGAGGCAGCGAGCGGTTTGGAGATTCTTGTTTCTTTATTTTTTACATCTTATCGTTAAGAGTGCTAGTGGCCTCTTAGATGTGTATACGAGAGATATACCTGCTTACTTTTTATCGTGCCCAGCTCGCTTACGGCATCTGGAGAGAAGACAAAGGTTGAGGAACTTGTAGCTGTAAGACGGCTGGTTACTGTGTTAAGTACTTCGTGTTGTGTACAGTTTTGACCTTCATTTATCTGTTTGTACTTGGTGCTCGAGTCATGGTTAATAGATATACTGCAGAATAACGAATTTTCATTTTTTACTTTCTCTACTACGTATAGTAAGTAGGGGAAGTATTGTATTCCACCCAAAAATTCGGTACCGAGATTTCATCGGAAATATATGTTTTGAGACCGTCGGAATCCAAAAAAAAAGCATCTTTGGAAACATGTCCGTGTGTGACTGTGAACAGTATAACTTAGAAACGAACAGTTGCATAAACACCAAACCTTGGAATTTAGGTTCAGTATCTTCCAGAGATGCGACAGGAAGGTTTCAAGAAAATCCCCCCACCCCAGATTACCCTTTACATGAAATATTTTTCGAAAAAATTTATTTTCACAAAAATGGCTACAGTGATTTTGTTTAAAATATCGTACGTTTAACATATTTTCATGACAAATAAAATGCACATCTTGAATTTTCTGGGAATGTCTCCAAAAGTATTCTTCATTGTGAACGACTTTTGCATAACTGGTAAACCATAAGAAATAGCCAAAATCTTACTACACAAAAAATTTAGATCGGTTAAAATACACAATTTATGTTATACACATTTTTTTGTTGAGTGAACCATTTTCGAGATATTGCTTGTTATTCCCTTAATTTTTACTTTCTCTACTACGTATAGTAAGTAGGGGAAGTATTGTATTCCACCCAAAATTTCGATACCGAGATTTCACCGGAAATACATATTTTGAGACCCCCTGAATCCAGAAAAAGCATTTTTGGAAACATGTCCGTGTGTGTGTCTGTGTGTCAGTCTGTGTGTGTGTCTGTGAACAGCATAACTCAGAAACGAACAGTCGGATAAACACTAAACTTGGTATTTGGGTTCAGTATCCTCCAAGGATGCGACACGAAGGTTTTCAAGAAAATCCCATCACCCCAGAGTACCCTTTACATGGAAGATTTTTCGAAAATTTTAATTTTCTCAGAAATGGCTCTAGCGATTTTGATTAAAATATGATATATTTAAGATACATTCATGAAAAATAAAATGTATATCTTGAATTTTCTGGGAATCTCTCCAAAAGTATTCTTTATTGTGAACGACTTTTGCATAACTGGTAAACCATAAGAGATAGACAAACTTTTACTACACAAAAAATGTAGATCGCGTTAAAATACACAATTTATGTCATATACATTTTTTTAGTTGAGTGAACCATTTTCGAGATATTGCTTGTTATTTCCTTAAATTTTCCAATACTTATATTTTTTCTCAAATTCTTTATTCAATTTTTTATGTCCTGGATATCAAACAGAATAGAATGCGCCACATAGCAACCAGCTCTTAAAAGATTTGACTATCGCTTATAACCTACCATGTTCCCCTTGCATCTACAAGAAAATTATAATAAGATTGACATCTCGATATCTCGAGTACCATGAAGCATATGGAGAATAAACGTTTGCAAAAATAGTTTGTACAAGAGTAGAGAAAGTCATGTGAGTGTAACGCATCAGATTTTTTCAATACTTATTTTCTCAAATGAGAATTCGTTATTCATTTTTTTGTCTTGGATAGAGAAATGGTGCTGCACCTAGCAACCAGCTATTAAGATATATTTCCATGCTTAAAGGCTACTGTATTTCTATATTGCCCTTGCAAATACAACACAAGGAGAACTTAGTAGTCCTTAAGCCATAGCCAAATATTTTTAGATCTGGTCAGTATGTTTAAAATGTATTTCTCTTTGCATGTCAAAAGATCATTTCTGCAAATGTTTATCTTGATTAATATGAAATAGATGGAGATTAAGAGTTTGTAAAAATAGTTTGTACAAGAGTAGAGAAAGTCATGTGAGTGTAACACATCAGATTTTTTTATGTCCTGGTAATGCAAAGAGAATGGAATACTCCATATAGCAACCAGCTCTTAAAATATTTGACTATCGCTTAAAGCCTAGCAATTCTCCTTGTCTCTACAAGAAAATTAGTAATAAGATTAACATCTTGGTTAACATGAAGCATATGGTGAATAAGCGTTTGTAAAAATAGTTTGTTCAAGAGTGGAGAAAGTCACGTTAGTGTAACACATCAGATTTTTACTTTCTCTACTACGTATAGTAAGTAGAAGTATTGTATTCCACCAAAAATTCGATACCGAGATTTCCCCGGAAATATATGTATTAAGAAGCCGTGAAACATAAAAAAGCATTTTTGGAAACATGTCCGTGTGTGTGTCTGTCTGTCTGTCTCTCTGTGTGTCTGTCTGTGTGTGTGTGTGTGTGTGTGTGAACAGCATAACTCAGAAATGAACAGTCGGATAAACACCAAACTTGGTATTTAGGTTCAGTATCTTCCAGAGATACGACACGAAGGTTTTCAAGAAAATCCCCCCATCCCAGATTACCCTTTACATGGAAAATTTTTCGACAGTTTTAATTTTATCAACAATGTCTCTAAGGATTTTGATTAAAATATCATATGTTTAAGACATTTCCGTGGCAAATAAAATGTATATCTTGAATTTTCTGGGAATGTCTCCAAAAGTATTCTTCATTGTGAACAACTTTTGCATAACTGGTAAACCATAAGAGATAGACAAAATTTTACTAACAAAAAATGTAGATCGCGTTAAAATACACAATTTATGTCATATACATTTTATTTGTTGAGTGAACTATTTTCGAGATATTGTTTGTTATTGCCTTAAATTTTTCAATACTTATTTTCTTAAATGGAAATCCGTTATTCATTATTTTGTCTTGGATATGCAAAGAGTATTAATCTGTGGCAAAAAGAATAGTGCTACACCTAGCAACCAGCTATTAAGAGTATTGTATTTGCTTAAAGGCCACTGTATTTCTATATTGCCCTTGTAAATATATCTTCCCCTTACGTCTACAAGAAAATTAGCAATAAGATAGAGTCTGCAAATGTTTATCTCGATTAACATGAAGTAGATGGGGAATAAGAGTTTGGAAAAATAGTTTGTACAAGAGTAGAGAAGGTCATGTTAGTGTAACACATCAGATCTTTTGTGTCATTCTCTTTCTGTACTGCTTACCTATAGGTTATAGCTTGTTCAACGGAGGGGAACACTTCGGCACTGAGACCTACAGAGATCTGTTGTGCCTACTACCGCCAGGAGGAACGTCGTCCTCCATGATGCAGTGGTTACCATGCTTGCGATGGCGATGGATTTTTTCGGGCGTAAAAATCCTTACCATGGCTTCCTACGGAAGTGAAGTAAAACTGGTGGTCCTGCGTCGTAGACTTACGGCACGTAAAAGAACTTCAAACCTGATAAAGAGGCCTCTGAGCAAATTACCGGTCTTTCACGCCCAATATAGAGAATGGGACGCTAAGGACCACAGCAGTTAAAGAGCGTCCAAAAATAAAACTCAATTTAATTTCATCCAGGAGGAAGCACACAGGAGGTTGCAGGCCATAAGCAGACAGATCACAGAGACGCGCGGAAATCCCTATTGTTTCCAAGCTCGCAACTTCGTGTTTTACCGCCGGGGAGAGCGATGAACGACCCATCAGTCGAGCAGCCTTCTGTTGTCTACGGGAGTAATCTTTCCAATGAACAAACACCCGTGCGAACTTCCGCACCGCCATACATCATGAGGCCTAGACGCACACCTGAAAGATGAGAAGGAAAAGGAAATCATGGTAGAGAACAAACCATCCCAGCATTTGACTGCCGAATCCGGGGAAACCACAAAAACTCATGGATCAGATTGGGCGATCGCCGGGAATCGAACTTAAGACTCCGATTTTGGGCCACAGACGTTTCCGCCTGAGCCGTCGATTCCCTTTGACCGCCCACTCTGAACCATGGGTTTTTCGTGGTTTTCCCTGGTCGATAGGCGAAAGCTGGGGTGGTTTCTCATTCACCACGATTTATTTTCCACCATTTCCCTTTCATTTCGTTTCCTTCTTATCTTTCAGGTGTGCTTCTAGGTTTTGTGGCGCATGGTGGTGTCGGACAGTTGCACGGATGCTTGCTAAAGAAAAGGATACTCACTAGTGGGCTGCTTGTTTGGTGGGTCCTTTCTAGGCAGCTCCAGCAGCTGGACGAGTCTTCGAGCCTAGAACTGTTAGGGATTTCCGCGCGTCTCTGTAGCCGCCTGTGGTTACTTCTTCATCCGTTCCTCCTGGGGCGGTGATGGCCAAACAGATCTATGTAGGTCACAGGGTGTGAGGTGTCTCCAGTTGTATAACCTATACACAAGTAGAGAGTCTACTTATTGCATTCCAACCAAAAATTCGAAACCGGGATTTCACCAAAATACACGCTTTAAGGCTTCTTTAATCCACAAAAAAATACATTTTTTAGAAAAACGTCTCTGTGTGTATCTAAGTGTTCGTTTATCTGTGAATACCATAACTCAAAAACCTAAAGTCCGTTAAGTACTAAACTTGGTATTTACGTTCGGCATCTGCCAAGAATGCGACACACGACTTTCAATAAAATCTCTCTTCCAAGTTACACCTTTTATTTTCTAACAATTTGGCTCTAATGAGTTTGATTTTAAAAAAATACTCGTTTAAGATATTTGCATTTAAATAAACTGTATATTTGAATTTTCTGGGAATAGCCAGTGAAGTGCTCTTCATTTTTAACAGCATTTGTATAATTGGTAAACCGTAAGAGAAAGACCAAAACAAAAATGTAGACATCTGTAAAGCACGCAATATATGTAAAATACAATTTTATGCGCCGTTAACCATTCGAGATTTTTTTGTTATTGGTTTGAATTTTAAGAATTTTTATCCTTTTCTCAATCACAAATCGCTATTATTATTATTCTTTTTTTTCGTGGTCATGCAAAGAGAAGAGAGATGGCACCGCGGTAAAATGCGAGGCTCTAATTCGGGAGATCCCGTGTTCGATTACTGTCGACCGCCCACTCTGACCTTAAGATTTTTCGTGGTTTTCAGTGGCCGGTAGGCGAAAGCTGGGGGTGGTCTCTCTCCTAGCATGGTTTCGTTTCCATCATTTCCCTATCAGATGTCTTATAGATTACGTGGCGTATGGCGGTGCCGGAGAAATAGCGCGGATGTTTGCTCAAAGGAAAAACTACTACCTGCGGACACTAGAGGGGTCGTTCATCACCTGGGCTGGGTCATCGAACCAGCAACTGTTCAGGACTTAGGTGCATTGTGCTGCCACCTACTACCTGGTACCTACTCTTTATCCGCGACCTCAGTAGTCATTAGACAACGTGAAACAGCAGAATTGGACGCTGGAACTCATGGATTTCGAACGTAGTCAGGTGATTAGGTATCACTTGTGTCAGAAGTGTGTACGTGAGATCTCCACATTCCTAAACATCCCTAGGTCCACTGTTTCTGATGTGATAGTGAAGTGGAAATGTGAAGGGACATGTACAGCACAAAAACGTACAGGCCGACCTCGTCTGTTGACTGACAGAGACCACCGACATTTGAAGAGGGTCGTAAAGTGTAATAGGCAGACATCTATCCAGACCATCACACAGAATCCCAAACTGCATCAGGATCCACTCCAAGTACAATGACAGTTAGGCGTGAGGTGAGAAACCTTGGATTCCATGGTCGAACGGCTGCTCATAAGCCTCACATCACGCAGGAAAATGCCAAACGACGCCTCGCTTGGTTTAAGGAGCGTCAACATTACACGATTGAACAGTGGCAAAATGTTGTTTGGAGTGACGAATCACGGTACACAATGTAGCGATCCAATGGTAGGGTGTGGGTATGGTGAATGCCCGGTGAACGTCATCTGCCAGCATGTGTAGCGCCAACAGTGAAATTCGGAGGTGGTGGTGTTATGGTGTGGTCGTGTATTTCCTGGAAGGGGCTAGCACTCCTTGTTGTTTTGCGTGGCACGATCACAGTGCAGACCTACATTGATATTTTAAGCACCTTCTTGCTTCTCACTGTTGAAGGGCATTTCAGTGATGGCGATTGCATCTTTCAACACGATCAAGCACCTGTTCATACTGCACGGGCTGTGGCGGAGTGGTAATGGGCTGGCCTGCACAGAGTCCTGACTTGAATCCTTTGGGATGTTTAGGAACGGCGACTTCGTGCCAGGCCTCACTGACCTACATCGATACCTCTCCTCAGTTCCGCACTCCGTGAAGAATGGGCTACCATTCCCCAAAAAACCTTCCAGCAGCTGATTGAAAGTATGCCTGCGAGAGTGAACGCTGTCATCAAGGCTAAGAGTGGGGTAACACCATATTGACTTCCAGCATTACCGATGGAGGGTGCCACGAACTTGTACGCCATTTTCAGCCATGTGTCCGGATACTTCTGATCACGTAGTGTGTGTAGGTCACAGTGCGTGAGGTGTCCCCCTCCGTTGTATAACCCATACCCGTATGGCCAAGTTCATCATCAGACAATGTCAACGTATGCATTAACATAATATGAAACAACTTCTGTATTTAGGTTTTTCTTATTTATAGTTTAATTTTGCATGCTCCTTATTCGTAGCGCGCGAGGAAGTTTTCTAAAAATGCTGTATTTTAGATTCAGAAGGCCTCAAAACATGCATTTCCGATGAAACCTCAATATCGAAATTCTGAGCGAGATATAATTCCTTCTCTATCTATTGTATACCCCGGAGGGAAAGTAAACTGGGGCAGTCTATTCAGTCGGTAAAGGTAGATTGAATTTGAATTTGAAACATGTATTATTTTTAAAGTTTACATCGAAAATACAACTGTTTTATTGACCTTTAAGAGACAGTATTTCCTTATTCTTTCATAGCCGTGTATACATACAGACTTGTCTCCTCTTTCATGGTATAAGTCATCTATGTATTCTATATCCACCCGTATAACATGAAGACGAGTGGCCTTTGAGAGCTTGTAACACAAGATTAACTGAAGCCGTAAAGTCAGATGCCCATGGCTAAGAGAATAGAATTAAACTGACGTAATGAGGGTTGCCAACCCAACAAAAATGCTGGGTAGACATTTGGGTTCCAAAAATCAATTTTGTTTCTTTGTTGAATCTATTATAAACGGTATAAGGAACCTATGTGATTTTTTTATTATTTTTTATTATTTAAAGGGCTCTTATTGATGTTATGGTATATTAGTATGTAAGAATTTGCTCACATTGTAGTTTTTTACCATTTCCCGCAAGTTTTATTTTTTAAACTTCAGGTACAAATTTCTCAAAATCTATTTAACTTAGAAGTCCTAAATTTGTTTGTAGTTGTACAGAATGTTTAGCTGCATTTCATAGGTAAAAGATTTTCTTCCTAAATTACATGGTTTTGATGAGAAAAATTAAATATAAAAATTACACCAAAAACTATTTTCTTGTAACTTATTCTTAAATCAAATAAATTAGTTTCTCAAAACGACAAAATATTACCCGGCTATCTTAAGCTACTTATAAGAAGTCATAATAAAAATTGGCGGAGTTTTGATGTTTGTTTTCAGAGAAAAGTGCACCTTTAAATGAAAGTAACTTTTTTAGAAATTATTTTACGATATTTAAATATTTTTATAATTAAAAGATTTAAAGCGTTAAAAAAATCTTGATACTGGTAGACACAGAAAATCTTCTTTAACAAGCAGTAAAAGGTTCAAAGTCCTGTATAGTACAATTTCAGAGAAAACTGGCTTTCTTTCAATAGGGAAAAGGCTTAAAAATATCCTGCAATCTCTACCAAGTGTACTTAAGTTTATTTTAAAGATAACAACAATCCTTAAATTGACAAATTTCAATTACATTGTTCATTACTTCTTTTTAATTTCTCTACTACGTATAGTAGCTAAGAGAAGTGTTATATTCCACCCAAAAATTCCATTTCGAGATTTCATCGGAACTATATGTTATGAGGCTCCCTGAACCTAAAACAAGCAGATTTAGAAAAAGATGCATGTGTGTGTGTTGAGGAAGGTTAATTTTTCGGTGGTGTTGTATTGTATTTCGACTGTTGGGGAGCCGAACTTGAAGTAGTTGCAACCACACGTATGGCAAAAAGCTTCCGGTAGCCTTCGCCCCAAGTTTAAAAAATATTAATTTTGTAATTTTACTGTTTCTTTAAATATTATATATTTATGTTTGCCTCGGCTGCATCAGTATTATTGTTAGAGACATGGATTTCTTTGCAGGGCGTAGTGCGGCTAAGAATGTAGACTTACAAAGATTATAATTTTTACTTCACTGCTTTTTATTAATTCTTGACACGATTTAAATAATGCTTCACTGATATAGAGAGCTGTAAGATTCTTTTATTAAATACTTGAACTTTTTAAACACGTTAACTATTTTTGTCTCGCACTGAATACGTATTATACTTCTCGAGGACGTGTCTCGCGTCCGGTTAGTAACGCTATCTACATGCAACTAACTTCTGAATTTGTACAATTTGCCCTATTTCAGTTTCTGATTGGCTAATCCTACTCCAATAGAATACTTTCATTTAACTTGAGCTTTCCTTCTGGTTGTTGATTGGCTATTTATAAACTGTGTGAAAATTTACATTATTGTTGCTCCAATAATGACTAGTAGCATTATTAAACTTTCTTACTCATTATTGCCTCAAGGTTACCTAATTGTTAGCAACTTTTAACCTATTATTCTCACAGCTCCTACATTATTAAATTACGTAATACATTCAAATAACATCATTGAACATGTACATAATAATATAAACATTAATACAACGACTGTTACTTGCATTTTATATATTATATTATACACATATTGCTTTAAGGCGGGCTGTTATTATATTTTATATATTATATAATTAGACTGATATCATTTAAGTGTTAAAAATACTGTCTCAGTGTGTGTGTGAGTGTGAGCAGCACACCACCTCGAAAACCCAGTTAAATACCAAATTTGGTATTTAAGTTCAGTATCTTGCAAAAGTGCGACATGAATATTCTCAAGAACCCCCCCACCTCGTCTATCCCTTAAATGGAACATTTTTGGAAATAATTTTATATTCTAAAAAAA
Source organism: Deroplatys truncata (assembly GCA_030765065.1). Classification (NCBI taxonomy): domain Eukaryota; kingdom Metazoa; phylum Arthropoda; class Insecta; order Mantodea; family Mantidae; genus Deroplatys; species Deroplatys truncata. The sequence continues at coordinate 36,612,168 of CM060987.1, read as the reverse complement.
TGCTCTAACGCGTATAATTAAAATATCATATATTAAAGATATTTACTGACAAATAAAATGTATATTTTGAATTTTCTTGGAATAGCCTCTGAAGTCCTCTTCATTCGGAAGGAATTTTGTATAATCATGTATAATGGTAAACGTTAAGCGATAGACGAAAACGTACTACACAAAAGTGTAGATCTCTTTAAAACACACAATTTATTTCAAGTGATACTTTTTGCGGCATGGGCCATTTCTGAAGAATCCGTCCGTTCTTAAACATTTGACTATCGCTGTTCTTATTGTATCTTTAGCGAAATGTGTAATGTGGCTATTTCTGTAAAGGTTCATTTGGATTAAAATGTAGTAGGCAGAAAAAAATCTGATGTGTTACACTCACATGACTTTCTCTACTCTTATACAAACTATTTTCACAAACGCTTATTCTCCATATGCTTCATGTTAATCGAGATGTTAATCTTATTGCTAATTTTCTTGTAGATGCAAGGGGAATTGGTAGGCTTTAAGCGATAGTCAAATCTTTTAAGAGCTGGTTGCTATGTGGAGTATTCCAGTCTCTTTGCATTACCTAGATAAAAAAAATAACGAATTCCCATTTAAGAAAAAGTGTAAGTATTGGAAAATTTAAGGGAATAACAAGCAATATCTCCAAAATGGTTCAATCAACAAAAAAATGTATATGACATTTATTGTGTATTTTAATGCGATCTACATTTTTGTGTAGTAAAATTTTGTCTCTCTCTTATGGTTTAGCAGCTATGCAAAAATCGTTCACAATGAAGAATACTTTTGGAGAAATTCCCGGAAAATTCGAGATATGCATTTCATTTGTCATGAAAATATTTTAAACATATGGCATTTTAATCAAAATCGTTGGAGCCATTTTTGATAAAATTAAAATTTTCGAAAAAAATGTTCCATTTAAAGGGTTAGATGGGGTAGGGGGATTTTCGTGAAAACCTTCGTGTCGCATCTCTGGAAGATACTGAACCTAAATACCAAGTTTGGTGCTTATCCGACTGTTCGTTTCTGAGTTATGCTGTTCACAGACACACACACAGACACTCACACAGTCACACACACACGGACATGTTTCCAAAAATGCTTTTTTTGGATTCAGGGGGTCTCAAAACATATATTTCTGGTGAAATCTCGGTATCGAATTTTTGGGTGGAACACAATACTTCCCCTACTTACTATACGTAGTAGATAAAGTAATAAGCTTGAGTAAGAATAGTTTGAATACTCACTAATAAACTATAAGGGGTAGAGAAGGTAATGTGAATGTATCATAACAGAATTTGTTTTAGTCTGTTTTCTTAGAACCGGCGCACTAAAATGTGTATGTATATCGTTACAGACAAGAAAGATGGTTGCATTCGCATGACTTTCTCTACTCTTCTACTATTATTCTTACCAAAGCGTGTTCTTCTGTCTACTCCTTGCAAACCAAGATCGCTTTTCATTACACATGCATCCATTCTGTTGTAGGCTATGTTTTGAAAATCCATGCTCTTGGCATCACCATACGAATGCGACTTGCTACTGGTAAACAGTATAAGTATTTGAAAATTCAAACTAATAACAAATAAAATATTGGAAATTGTACGCTATAAATAAATGTATTGGATATAAATTGTGTGTCTTAATGATAACTAACCTTTTTTGTGTAGTAAGACTATCTATCCCTTACGGTTTACCAATTGTACAAAAGTCGTTCAAAATGAAGAGAATTTCATAGGCTATTCAGAGAAAGTTTAAAATATACGTTTTATTTGCGATGCAAATATCTTAAACACATATTTTAATTAAAATCGTTATAACCATTTTTTATTTGAAAAGGAGAAATCGTTTTACGTAAAGGGTAATTGTGCTGGGGATTTTCTTGAAAATCTTTGTTTCCTAGCACAGAAGAAGATAAACTTAAATTTTAGAGTTATGACAGAAACAGAGACACACACACACCTTTTTCTAAACAATGTTTTGTTTTATTCGTCGAGTATAAAAACCTGTATTTCCAGTGAAATATCCATATCGAATTTTTGGATGAAATGATACAGGTATGTAGTAGTTAAAGTTAAAACAAAAGAAATAATAGCATTGTCCTTCAGGATGAAAACGAGCTAGTAGATCCACCTCCGTGGTGTGGAGGTAGCATTTCTGCCTCACATTCAAGAGTCACGAGTTCGAAGTTCTATTAGGGCGAGTTATCTGATGTTTTTTTTCCGGAATTGTCTCTTATCTTGAGAAGGCGAATGCCAGGTAACTAATTCCTAATGATTCCGGAGCCATTTAAGTATCATTTATACCATTCTTTTAGTCAGATATAAGTTACACAGACGTTTAACGCCAATAAAAAAAACTGATGCGTTACATTCACATGACCCCCCCCCACCCTCTATCTTCTATCGCTTATTGGTGGTCATTTTGAATCGAGATAAACCCTTCAGGAAATAGCTGCATTACACATTTTGTTATAGATACAAAGATAATAGCGATAGTGAAATGTTTTAGAACTGGACGCTATATGCTGACCTTAAAATTCCATGCTCCATCCATCATATCGCAAGAAACAACTGAAAATCAAAGATTTCAAAGAATGGCCAAAATTGAAGAATTCGGACCATTTGTAACGGATATCTCAAAATGGCCGATTTCACAAAAGGTTATTTCAAATAAGTTGCGTGTCATAAAGAGTTGTACATTTTTTATAGTACATTTTCGTCTATCGCTTAACGTTTATCAGTTATACAACATTATACAAAATTACTTCTGAATTAAGTGGACTTAACAGGCTATTCCCAGAAAATTCAAAATTTATTTGTCATGCAAATATATTTAATATGTGGTATTTTAAACAAAATGTTAGCTATTTGGAGAAAATTGAAAATTTTCGAACATTGTTCCATGTGAAGTGTAGTTTGTGGTGGGGGGAGTTTCTTTATAATCTTTGTGTCACATCTTTGAAAGTTACTGAACCTAAATAATAAGTTTGGTATTTATCCGACTTTTCGTTTTTGAGTTATGCTGTTCACACACACACACACACACACACAAACATTGATCTTTTTTTAAAACTGCTTTATTTTTTATTCAGGGTCCTAACACGTATTTCCAGTGAAATCCCGGCATTTGGGTGGAATGTAATACCTTCTCTACCTATTAATTACTGCGTGGTAGAGAAAGTAATAAATACATAAATAAAGGAAAGAAGTTGGTCAACACTGCTTCCACGTATTTGTTAGTTCGCTGTCGTTTTTCATCACCATTTGAGAATGATCGCAGCGATCGTTCCAGATTATTCTTAACGGTCTGTGATATTTCTGCTAGATCGCAATTTATGTTCAATTAGGCACCTGTTCCGTGCTAATTCTAATTCTAAGCCTGTTTCTATGTAATGGCAGACAACCCCGTTATTTCTGTTCGCAGCCAATAGCAGATGAGATTACGTGGGAATCCAATTTAGCTTGCATTGAGCGGGAAATGCTATCACCCTCTTTACTGCTTTTCAAAGTAGGTTGAGATCCACTACTACTGGGTTTTGGAATTGCAGGAGACTTCGTTCCTAAGTACTTTCAGGGGAGACAATTGCCAGTACCATAAACTGTGGCCATTAACTCCAGATATATGATGGAGTTTGAACCGATTAATGATTTTTGGAATTTAATTCAAGGAAGTTATAACCTCAACAATTTGCGAGTCCCAAAGCAGCTCATAAAAGCATAACGCCTTTGTGAAATTTTCTGCAAAATCATGAAAATTGTTTTATTTATGGACGCTCTTTAACTACTGTGGGCCTTAGCGGCCCATTCTATTTTGGACGTGAAAGACCGGTAAGTTTGCTCAGAGACCTCTTTACCAGGCTCAAGGTTCTTTTACGTGTCATAAATCTACGACACGGCACCACCGACTTTACTTCCATTCCGAGGGAAGCCATGTTAAGGATTTTTATGCCCGAAAAAAATCCATCACCCTCAGCCGGGTTTAAACTCGCGTCCTCGGGAACTAGATGGTAGCATGGCAACCAGTATACCACGGAGGACCACGCATAATCATAAGAAAAGTACTAGGAGAATGCTTATTTGTGTATTCTTATGCATTCATATGGTGCTTTTGATGTTTAATTTCCGATTCTCTAGCAATTTAATGAATTCTCTGCAAGTACAGAGTATACGGCCTATAATTTTAACATTACAAACGTTTATAACCTTAATTGTATTAGATCCAGATAAAAAACATTTAACAAATGATTAGCAGGTCTCTTGCCATTTATGATTGCGACAAATAGCAAAACTGATCACATTATTAGGTTAGATTATGAATGTGCAAAGATGGCAAAGTGGAACAACACAACAGTGGTTTTCTGTATTTTTGGACTGGCCGAACCAAAATCTGTGAATCATGTACAACGAAATTTTCGCCGTGAATTTAACCTTGGCCGTCACGACGATCCCCTCCTATGTAAGCATTATGAAATAGTCAAATACTTAAAAGCACGTATCTGTATGCTTGTGTTCAACCTCCATTGTCTCCCCGCGACATCGCAAAAACAACTGAATGGCTACTGCATTTTAAAAACATGACAAGTGTTAAAAATACGAAACCAATAATAATGGATATCTCAGAAATCGCTGATGCACCAAGAAGTTATTGGACATTGTGTATTTTAAGGAGAAACCCCTTAAAAGTAATTTTTAACCCTAAATAAAACAAATGAAAAAATTATTTATTATGTGAGACATTTCTGTTTATCTCTTACATTCGCCCGTTAAACAAAATTATATAAAATTCCTTCGGAATGAAGAGGACATTTCTAGAAAATTATTTACGAGGGAGTCACAGAAATACCCGACCTGATATATAGATAGTGGTGGTTGTTTCAAACAAATGACTGTGGTAGAAAGTACCAACCTTATAAAGCTTAAGTCTGGAGTTTTATGATGTTACGTCGTTTAGTAATTGTTTGGCAGCCATCAATAGTGAATGCTCTCAGCGAATTTGTAAACATGGATAAGGCTGGTCATTGTTTTGCGATACAATAGTTTCATTGGAAAGGTCTTAGTCCAATTAATATTAAAGTTGAGCTATATTCTACTCTGGAGAAGTCTGATCCTTCGTTTACAACAGTAAAATATTGGGTGGCAGAGTTTAAGCGAGACCGTAGGAGCTGCCAAAACAAACATCGCAGTGGTCGAACGACTGAGGTGACCACGCCAAAACGTGTGAGGAAAATCCACAAAATGGTATTGGATGACCATCGACTGAAAGTGCGCGAGCTAGCAGACATTGTAGGTATTTCAAAACGTGCTGAACATCGCATACTGACTGAAAATTTAGACATGAGAAAGCTATGCGCAAGATGGGTGCGGCGTTTACTCACAATGGAACAAAAGCAGCATCGTGAAGATGTTTCAGTCGATTGTTTAGCGATGTTTTGCTAAAATAAAGCCGAGTTCTTGCGTCGATTCATAACCATGGATGAAACATGGGTCCATCACTTCAAACCTGAGACGAAGGAACAGTCAAAATAGTGTATTGAAAGGGGAGAATCGGCTCCAAAGAAGGCAGTTCCATTTGCAGGCAAGGTCATGACGTCACTTTTTTGGAATGTGTGTGGAATAATTTTCATTGATTATCTTAAAAAAGGAAAACCAATCTATGGCGAGTATTATGCAAACATATTGCAGCATTTCAATAATGAAATCAAGAAAAACGGCCGCATTTTGTGGAAAAGATACCTTTGTTTCATCAAGACAATGTACCAGTTCACATATCCATTATCGCCATGGCCAAAATCAATGAGTTAAAGTTCGAATTGCTTCCTCATGCACCCTATTCGCCAGATTTAGCCCCCCTGGTTTTCTTTTATTTCCAAAATTGAAATATCTTGGTGCTAAAAGATTTGCCAACAGTGAAGAGCTGAGTCTGCGGTTGATGGCTATTTTGTAGAACTCCATGGTTCTCACTATAAACAGGGTATCGAAGCTGTTGAACATCGCTGGGAAAAGTGTATCGAGCTGAAAGGAGACTATGTAGAGAAATAGAGATGCTTTTCCGAAAATTTTTGTGTTTTCTTTGTTAGGTCGGGTACTTCTGAGACAGCCCTCGTATAAGGGTTATGCTGTTCTCTCTCTCTCATTATACAGAAACACACCCAAAACTGTATTTCCTGTGAAATTTAGGTATCTAATTTTTTGTTAGAATACAATATTTCCTCTACTTACTATAAATAAGTAGTAAATAAACGCAAATAAAGTATACATTACTAATTTTCCACATGAATGATCTGTGAAGTCCCTTTTAGTCCTATTGAATTTTTTGTAGCCAGAAAACCACAAGAGATTAACATACAAAGGAGAAAAATATATAGACCTCATTCATATGTACACTTTATACCAAATAAATTCTTTGCCTTTAGTCAGTTCCGAAATATTCGTTTTTAATTATTATGTTTTACCAAATTAAAATTTAGGTTGATTCAGTTATTTCTATTGGATAATGTGCGTATTCTTGTATTTTATTTTCGTAGTAAGAAATTTGTCTCTATTATTTTACGTTTCCTTAACTACGTGGTCATATCGCGACGGATCTGTTAGGATCGGTGTGTGGCGGACAGTTATTAACCTTCTAGGTCTCATCCCTGTACCGTACCATCTTAGTTCGCCATATATCCACAGAGGCATGTGCACAGTAACTGTACCTCTGCTTGGTGACGAGTAGATGGCAGCCTCGAAAGTGTCTGCAGAGGTATGTGCACAGCAATTGCACTGCTGCTTCCACACGTGCCTGACAGATAGCATTAGGGTGCCTTCTAGTCCACCTGCTTTCCATTATCTGTGAATATATGGGGGATCATTCGTTTTAGAATTCATTTTATATTGTTTCAAAATTAAGGTGGAACTTTGGGTCGTGGTATTAAATATCCAATCCGGTATTTACTTTGGCAACTGAGGAAAACCGAGAAAAAAGAATTCCAGTCAGATTGGTCGGCCCACAGAATTTGAATCCGGGACCTCCCGAATGCTGGCCGCAGACGTTACTGCCTGAGCCATCCCGCTGTGTAGGAACATTTTTCTTGCGATAGAAAGAATTTTGCTTTTACCCATCTGCATGTAATCGAAATCATAATGCCTAATCTGAAACCGTTTCTAACAAACATGTATTGTGATAAACATAAAATTGGCAAAATAATATTAATATGTAATATTTATATAATTAATATAGTAATATTTTATTACATTACTATGTAATATACAGGATGGACCATTTATGTTGAGGCTGTACAATATCTCCAAAACTAAGCGTTATAGAAAGAAACGTATTAAATAAAGGTTGCGTGGTATTATGGGGGAACGTAAATACCATTAGCCGTGTCTTGTTTGGAGGACGTTATGAATGGTCACTTTAGGATCAATGTAATTTTTTTTAAATACGAATCTATTTTTTAATGTTGTTGTTCTTTTTATAGCGCTTAGTTTTGAAGATATTGTACAGTCTCAAATGGCCCACCCTGTATACCTAAGGGACTTATATGAATTAATTACAATAGAGAAAGTCATACGACTTAATAGTTGATGAAGCAGATTATTTCTAGCCACGATATTTATATTAAACTTATTATTTCTTATTTTGAAGCCCTATTTTATTCCTAAGTTTCATTTTTATAAAGTATAAGATCGAATTGCTAATGTGCATTTACAAGCAGCACTCGTGAGCAGAGATGGGGCAATTGCTTGTGTTTAAATGATTGAAAGATCGGCGATTCCGCAAAGTCCAGACTACATAATATTCAGGCAAAGGAAAGTCTTTTGGAGAACAATAAGCCATCACGTTAGCGTTTTCAGAAGGCACCATTCCATTATAAGTGCCATCAGGTTAAGTAGTTGCGCAGCCTCACAGAGCACCAAAGTGCCTACCTGACCTGCAGTAAGTAAGCGGGGTAACCCTATACAGAAGGGGGTGTTCCGTTATAGCATGTGTGCTTGACGCCGCGGCGCTGTGCTGTGCTGTACTCTTGCGATGGCGTCTGAAACTACGGCTTCCTATTCCAGGAAATCTCACCAGATGGCAGGTCCTTTACGATGTAAACTGAATTGGTATTGACTACTGTGGTTACGACCATATGGTCATGGGAAGAGGTCCGCAATACAAATGTTTTCCCACTCCTGCGAGTACTGCGTTGGCTTTAACCTTCAAACGCGGAATAAATGTAAAACAGAACCCTCGTCTAAAAGTTTCTAGAATCGGTTTCTCCAGATTCAAATACATTAAGTATAAGACGCCACCAGAACCAGAAAATGAGTAAACCCTCTCTGCGTATTCAATGAGTTTCGCATTGAAACTTTTAAACTAATTAAAAAAAACTTTTAATACATTCACATGACTTTTCCACTCTCTATCGTCTATTAATGTGTATACAAACTAGTCTTACTAAAGCTTACTACTTTCACTACTACGTATAGTAAGTAGGGGAAGTATTGTATTCCACCCAAAAATTCTATACCGAGATTTTACCGGAACTATATGTTCTGAGAACCCCTGGATCCAAAAAAAAGCATTTTTGAAACATGTATGTGTGTGTGTGTCTGTGAACAGCTCAGCAACGAACAGTCGGATAAACATCAAACTTGGTATTTAGGTTCAGTATCTTCCAGAGATGCGAAACGAAGGTTTTCAAGAAAATCCCCCCACCTCAGATTACCCTTTACATGGAACATTTTCAGAAAATTTTAATTTTCTCAAAAACCTCTACCGATTTTTATTAAAATATTATATGTTTAAGATATTTTAATGACAAATGAAATGTATATCTCGAATTTTCTGGGAATATCTCCAAAAGTATACTTCATTGTGAGCGACTTTTGCATAACTGGTAAACTATAAGAGATAGACAAAATTTTACTAAACAAAAAATGTAGATCGCGTTAAAATACACAATTTATGTCATATACATTTTTTGTTGAGTGAACCATTTTCGAGATAGTGCTTGTTATTCCCTTAATTTTCCAATACTTTTTCTCAAATGGGAATTCGTTATTCAGTTTTTTTATGTACTGGACATACAAAGAGAATGGAATGCGCCACATAGCAACCAGCTCTTAAAAGATTTGACCATCGCTATTCTCCTTGCACCTACAAGAAAATTAGCAATAAGATTAACAATTCAATTAACATGAAGCATATGGAGAATAAGCGTTTGCAAAAATAGTTTGTAGAAGAGTTGAGAAAGTCATGTGTGTGTAACTCATCAGATTTTTTTATATATATACTCATTTTGCAGAAATAGCTATATTACACATTTCGTTATATCAACAAAGAGAACAGCGACTGTCAAGTGTTTAAGAACTGGACGCTATATGATGTCCTTAAAATTCCATACTATTCCAATGGAATCGGGAGAAACTGAATGTTTACACGAGTTTAAAATAATGGCGAAATATTGAACCTTTTGAGCCATTAATGATGGATATGTCGGAAATGGCTTATGGCACAAAAATTATTTAAAATGCGTTGTGTCTTTTAAAGGTATTTATATTTCTTGTGTAGTACGTTTTCGTGTATCGCTTAACGTTTACCAGTTATACAAACAGGATTATCGAACATTCCTTACGAATGAAGAGGACCTTAAAAGGCTATTCCCTGAAAATTCAAGACATACATTTTATTTAACTTTATACATTAATTATGTCTGTAATATATGGCATTTAATCAAAATCGTCAGAGGCATTTGTGAGAGAGTAAAAAATTTCGAAAAGTGTTGCATGTAAAAGGCAGCTGGGTGAGGTTAGTTTCCTGAAAATCTTCGCGTCGCATCATTGGAAGATACTGAACTTAAACACGGAGTTTGGCGTTCATCCGACTTTTAGTTTGAGTTGTGGTGCGCGCGACACACACACGGAACGTTTTCTAAAAATTATCTTTTCGTATTCATGGAGCCTCAAAACGTGTATTTCTTGTGAAATTACGATATCTAATTTTTGGATGGAATGCAATAGTTTCTCTTCCTATTGGTTACATGGTAGAGAAATTAAAAACTTAGTTTATATGTTTAATTAAATAAGACATGCATATGAATAACGTTAGATAAGTATTCGTAACACTAACGAATATAGTTCAAGCTTAGCACACACCATAAAATAAAATTAACCGTGCACTTAACACTTTGTATTTGATGTTTAGATAGAGCAATAGCCTTAAATAATAATGAATTTGAGAAATCTTAGGTGTTTCATGAAAGGGACAGAAGAGGGCCAAAGAAGCAGAAAGACTTCTATATTTTTATTTTCTCTAGCACCTAGTAATAGTGTGTAGAGGAAGTGTTCTATTCCACCAAAAAGTTTCATTTCTTCAAAAATATATGCTTGAGGTCCGCTATATAAAAGCACAAAGTATTTTTAGGAGGTGGTCCATGTGTGTATGACTTTCAACAGCAGAACTCAAATATGAAGATTCGTATTCAAGTTCAACGTCTTCCAGCGATGCAACTTAACGATTTTAAACAAATACTACATCCAAAAATACTCTTTACGTGGAACAATTTCTTTACATTTTATTTTCTCAAAACTGGCTCTAACGATTAAAATACCATATTTTAAGATAGGTGCATGAAAATTAAATGTATAACTTCAATTTTCAGGGAATATGAAGTCCTCTTCATTCTGAATATCTTTGTATACGTGGTAAACTGTAAGAGATAGACAAAACCTTACTACACAGAAATGTAGATCGCGTTAAAGCACACAATTTCTGTCAAATAACATTTTTGTGGCGTTCATTATTTTCCAGGTATTCCTTGTTATTGGTTTTAATTTTCAAATACTTAATGCTTTTTCAAGTATTAAGTCTGTATTTTTTTTTTCTAGTAGGTCGTGCAAGAAACTTGAAATTTCAAAGCCATCACATAGTGATCGCTGTTTAAAAATCTGGCTATCGTTTTATCCTACTGTATTTTTATACCTACAACGAATGTGTAACTGGTTTCCCTACAGTGTTTCTTTTTATTTAAAGTTGGCATATAGTTTACATTAAGATCAGCTCGCTCCTATGTCTCAGAGTTTTACGGACTTATCCAGGAACTGGATAAGTCCGTCTCGCATTGGTTTGATGTCAAAAGTCTGGCACTCAAAACATTAGCCTATTAACACAAGTCGGCTTCAGGCTCATGAGTGAACCAAACGGGAGAGTAAGGCAGGCGGAGTGCTAGAAACAGGTAAAAAGGTGGGGAGTGAGTATGGGAGAGGCGATTTAGTATTTCCTTAGCAATATAAACCACTGCGCGTTATACCGGCACGGTTTCATGCACTCGATTGTGCATATTAAGATCCTTTAATCTCTCGCAACTGTTTTCTCCTTTGAATGTGATGTATAAACATCTCCATCCCTTCAAGCTTATGGTACAATTAGGCCACTCGTCTTTCTTTCTTAAACTAGTCATAGACCAGTCAAGGTTTTTAGAGGGTTCGGTTTTTCAACACAAGTCTGTGTTGGCAAAATCTGTCGACTTACAAATGTCATAAAATTATTGAAAGTACGAAGCATATTCTTCTTCTTTGTCCTTTATGCAGGTTATCAACCTGTCTTTATTTACACTTTATCCCGGAGTTTCATTAGATGAAGCATATAAAATTGCTAATTAAAGTTTTAGCTAAGTAAGAAGCAGCTTCAGCTGATAGGTTTTAGCTCAATTTGTAGTCGTTTTATTCCACCATTTCGGTAAGAAAGAATTTAGTGAAAACTGCTGGTTGGCTTTCAACTTCATCCCATCTCGCAACACCACAACGGTAAATCAAACAAAAGTTGATTTACCGTTTGCTATTTCTGAATCACCATTAAGTTTTCTGTTGAAACAAACTAATTTGTAAATTAATAACTGCATCCAAATAGCCACGTATGAAGTTACACACAGCACTTTCACATGCAAACAGATGTTGCACACACCAGGGCTCTTGGAAGCCAACTGAGGACCATGGAGAATAAACAGGCAAAAATATGGGCCGGGTTCTATAGCACCTACAACCTGCGTCATATCGTGACTAAATTGTCTGCCGACGGCTACCATCATCTAATATGTAAAAATAAGAACTATCATGACCCAAATATAGTATGTGTTTCTAAATTGTGTAGTAAAGACTGGACGATACCACATGGAAGTATGCACGAAAAGACTGAAATCAGTAAGTGAAACAAACTATTTTTCTTCCAGTTAAACTTTTATCTTCAAAAGGCCATCAAATTCTCGCACAAAGTGGAAAGAAAGATATTGCAGAATATTTTATTGAATTTTCGGCTTATTTACAAATACATAGTATTATATTTGTTGGTTTAATCTTGCTAACCTTGTGGCAGCCACTAGTGTCATATATATGCGCTGGTTGTATACAAATTAAATCATTTCGCACATGTGCTCAGGGTTTTTCCCTGAGAAGGTCCTGACACACTAGACTCTAGACGTACCATTAAACCTTGTTTAAAGCAGTGTCTGGAACTCAGCCGGGAATCGAACCCTGAATCCCTTGCACGTCAGGCAGGCGCATGACTGAGATAGCGCAATAAAACACATTTGACTATGGTTTGGACAATCTTGGATCATGGATCATCATCAACGAGGCTTATTCCGGTCTCGTAGGTTTTCAATCAAAACGTTAAATCCACTTCTTTTTCAGTCAACCTGCATTCCTTTTACCTTTCGGCTAATAATTCAATATAATTTTTTATATGCGACGTTCTTTCCAGTCGTTTTTAAATTGATTATAACCATCAGCTTAAAAATGTTTAACCTATTTATAATATCTTCATCTTTTCTTGTACCCAAGAGAGTAAAAATAGTTTCAAAAATCTCATTTCGGCTTCCGCTATAATCTCTTTATTTAAAACTCAAAATATGCATTTGTTAGTTGTCATATTCTGACATATCAGTGGCGACTACGCCATCAACGCCTTCATCTTCCTCGTGCCTAAGGCCTACGACTATGTTGAAAAGTAACACAAAATAAATTCAAGAAACTGACCAGCACAGGATCCTGCTAGATAAGTGATAGGTCGAGAGACGCCGTAAAAAAACCTAAGTTTAAATACCCGACAGAATGCTGACTAGTGCCTAGCTAGTAACTGATGTACGCATATGTCAGCAGAAATTACATAACTCACCCTCGTGTCGAACATGAGGTGATCTTACCGATAAAAATCGTGCTAGCAAATCCATGCTTACCTCAGCATCCGGGAAATGACTCGCAAGAGTCTAAATTCCATCTTATGGATTTATTTAAATTCTGGCCTGAATATCTAGAATTTCATAAAATTACATTATACTATTGCATTATTTTAAAATAAAATATACCGGCCACAATATTGTTGTATTTTCCAAGTTTATTTAAAATATGATTTTTTAAATAGGAGATATCTCAACCCAGGTAATTAAAATTAAAACTATTCATCTATTCAATGGGTTTTCCATCCAAACTATTTTGGCTCTTAAGGGACCTAAACCTTTAAATGCTAAAGTTTTGGTTTTCTTGATTGATATATTAAAGTGTAATATTTATAATATTGTTTAATTGATATAGAGCCTTCTGTAAACAATCCTCTGAGTTCGATATGTGAACCTGCAGAATCTTTGATTATTATTTATATTATTAATTATAATTACTATACTCATCGTCATCAGTGACCGTCATCCACATTACATTCTCGTCATCTGGGCTCGTCATCGTAGTCCAGATCCATAATCCAATTAAACATAGAAACTAGTGTACATAAACGCCCCTAAAGCTTTGTGACAATGCAATCGAAAATAATAATCATAAAAGCACAATAAAACCTACAACCACTACAACGTGATTTTCCTGGGAATATTTTTCATTTCAGTTAATATAGAACTCGTCCCTATTTCTCTCTTTAATAACTTCAGGAATACAAGAGTGCTTATAACGGAGGATTCGTGGAGAAATTACATCCTTGTAGACCCTATATTTTTCCGCCAGCTTTAATACAACGTGCAATAAAATATCCTTCGTGTAATAAAATCTTTATTGCTACTCTTCTGAAGGAGAGATAACCTAAAAAATTAAAGAACAGAGACAAGTCTTCTGAATCAGAGATACATTCCTCGCAGATTGCGATTTATCTCCAGCCATTCGTCATCAGCCGAAACGACATATCGCATCTCAGTCTCTGGAGCAGATAATGGTATACACTATCAAATAAGTGTATAATGTTATACTTTATTACAACGTTTATGAGTAACGTAGTAAGTTTTTTGTTTATTAAAAGTGTAGGAAAAAATATAGAAGGCGTATATCATCTGCAAGATGAACGTCCAGGCCCATTCCGTCTAAGAGGTCATCTTGCCATCTAAGTCGGGGTCGTCCAATATCCCAAGTTTCTTTCGGAATGCATTGTTGTGTCTGGTGGATATTCTTATCGGGTTCATCTTCAAAATCTGTCCATTCTATCTTATTTATAATTAATCTTTGACTTAAGTTACAAACTTGTAACCAGGTGTCGTTTCTGATGTGATCTTTACGGGCACATTCAGCAACTGTTCTCCGAAATTTCATTTCTGCTGTTTCTATTCTTCTTATTCTAACTGACCTGTACATTGCCGAGTTTTCTCAACCATATATCAGCGTGGGCACCGTCATAACTTTGCAAAACTTCACCATAGTGTCTTTCCCAGTTTTATTTCTTAGTGTTAGCGAATTTCATAAATATATAAATACTCTACTGTTTGCGTTGCATAATAAAGATGTAAATAGAAGTCAAAATCCCTTTAAGCACTTAAAGTTTTAATTTTTCATACAGTGATAAGAGGAAACAAAAGCATTGATGTGCTGTACTCACATGACCGTCTCTGCTCTTGTACGAACTATTTTTACAAACGTTATTCTATATCTACTTCATGTTAATTGAGATAAATATTTGCAGATAAATTATTATTGCTAATCTTCTTGTTGGCGCAGGGTAATGTGGTAGACTTTAAGTGATAATCTAATATTTTAAGAGCTGATTGCTATTTTGAGCATTCCATTCTATTTGCATGTCCAGGACATAAAAAATGGAATTTCCATTTGAGAAAAAGTATAATTATTGAAAAATTCAAACACATAGTTAGGAATATCTCAGAAATGTTTCGCTCGAAAAAAAAATGTGTATGTCATAAATTGTGTTTTTAACGAGATATACATTTTTGTTTAGTAAACTTTTATGCATCTCTTACGGTTTACCAGTTATGCAAAGGTCATTCCGAATGAAGAGGACTTTTGGGGACATTCCCAGAAAATTCAAGATATACATTTCATTTACCATGAAAATATCTTAAACATATATTTTAGTCAAAATGGTTAAAGCCATTTCTAGAGAAAATCAAAAAATTACAGTTTTAATATATCAATCAAAAAAACAAAAAATTTAACATTTCAAGGTTTAGGTCCCGTAAGAGGCAAAATAATTCTGGATGCAAAACCCTTGAATAGATGAATAGTTTTAATTTTAATTACCTGGGTTGCGATATCTCCTATTTAAAAATCATATTTTAAATAAACTTGGAAAATACAACAATATTGTGGCCGGTATATTTTATTTTAAAATAATGCAATAGTATAATGTAATTTTATGAAATTCGAGATATTCAGGCCAGAATTTAAGTAAATCCATAAGATGGAATTTAGACTCTTGCGAGTCATTTCACGGATGATGAAGTAAACATGGATTTGCTAGAATGATTTTTATCGGTTAGATCACCTCATGTTCGACACGAGGGTGAGTTATGTAATTTCTGCTGACATATGCGTACGTCAGTTACTAGCTAGGCACTAGTCAGCGTTCTGTCCGGTATTTAAACTTAGTTTTTTACGGCGTCTTATATTTTATAATATTGTTTAATTGATATAGAGCCTTCTGTACAGAATCCTCTGTTTTCCGACTTTTCGTTTGAGTTATGCTCTTCAATGACAGACAGACAGGTACACTAACACCCAGAAAACGAAACAGAAACAAACAAGTGACTGGAGAAGAGGCAGAAATGAATGTTTTGGCTGCCGATGCAGTAGATTCGCAAATTAGATGGTGCACAATCGCAGGCAAGTGTACTGCGTATTCTCCATCGACATAGATTCCATCCCTATCACATCTCTCTCCATCAAGAGCTGCATAGAAACGATTTTGAGAATCGTGTTAACTTTTGTACATGGGCATTAAGACATGATACTCCAGATTCATCATGTATCTTGTTTAGTGATGAGGCTACATATACTAATCATGTACAGGTAAACCGCAGAAACATGCATTATTGGTCTGTTGGCAATCCCCGTTTTCTTCGTTGGGTGGAACGTCAGCGTCCATAGAGTTTAAACGTGTTGTGTGGGATAGTGAACCATCAGCCCATAGGCCCTTTGTTCGTAGAAGGAACAATGAACTGACACAAGTATCGCAGCCTCCTGACAGACCATCTGCCACAGATGCTAGAAGACGTTCCTTTGCAGACTAGGAGGAACCTGTGGCACCAACATGATGGCTGCCCAGCCCATAGTGCATGAAGTACTGCAGTTTGCCTTAACGGATTATTTCGAAATCGTTGGATTGGACGAAGAGGACCTGTACCTTGGCCGGTCCGTTCACCGGATCTGACCCATTTAGGCTTTTTTCTGTGGGGAAGGCTGAAAAACATTGTCTACAAGGATGTACCAACTACATCATACGATATGAAACGACGCATTACTGCTCTGCAATTTCCACTAAAATGCTAGAACGTGTGCAGCAGTCTTTCCATAGCAGATTGGAAGCGTGTATTGAAGCTGCCGGTGGTCATTTTGAACACAACTTTTGAAGGACCATGTTCTCTTTACTTGTAAGAAACCACAGAAGTATTATAATTCCCTTTTTTTTCTTTAGTTTGTGCTACCACAGGTTGTACAAGTGTCAGTGCGTAAAAGTTTCAAAATAAGATTTCTCGTAAACCACTTGCACCAGAATCTTGGAACCAACGCTACTGACATTCTAATTTACCCTACCTTTATTCTGTTGATGTAACTAGGCATTGTTCCATTTAAAAATTGTATTTTTGTTCAAAAAGTACACTTTCTCAGTATTATTCTAATCTGTTTATAGGCTAAATGTACGACTACCTGACTACCAATCAATGCTGTGAAAACTGCACATCAATAGCACTTTTAATTTCCGAAATATTTGCGGTGCAAGTTTTAGGTGATTCACCCTGTACAACTTTGTTAGAATAGCAATTCTTTACATATCCAAACACTTTTTTTCACAGAATTCAGTAACAACGTAGATATTTTGAATTTTTAAACACCTGCGTAATTTTAATCTCTCCTTGGGGAAATTAATTACGATGTTACACAATTCGGCACAATGTTGCCAACTATAAGAACAGCGTCCCTAAACGTTTGTACTTATTTTGACAACTTTAAACTTCGGATTTTATAAAGTGGTAGAAAAGGTAGCGTCTTTTTAAGAAGTTAAAGGACGATAATTAATTGAAAAGTCAGCACTAATACTATGAGCTATGAATTATATGTATTCTGTTACAATAAGGCAATCCAAAAATAGCCAATGTAAATTATTTGGATAATTTCTTCTCTTATTTAAAATTATGCCAAGCCCAAAAACAGTCGCCAGCTGTGGTGGGAAATAAAGTGCAATAACAACGATATTTCAGCAGTCTTCTGAATTCAGTTTATTAAATTTATTTATATTTTGTGCTTTTAAGCACTGTGTAAGAATTACGTATGAACAGAAAAGAGATATAGGCTTTATATCAAAGAGAAAAAAAATCTGATGTGATTTTCTCCTGCCTTTGTCGTTTATTAGAGGGTATATAAAACTATTCTTACTGAAGATTACTTTTCTATCTACTACGTTTTAATCTAACCAAATATTTGCAGAAATAACAACATTACATGTTTCCCTAGGACATAAAAAGAACAGCGATAGTCAAATGTTTAAGAACCGCAAGCTATATGCCAGCATATAGATAGCGGTGTATTTCTAAATCGTAAGAAATAGACAAAATGTTATTACACAAAAATGTACATCTCGTTGAAACACACAATTTGTTACATACATTTTTTGTGCAATGAACCATTACCAGGATATTCGTTGTTATTTGTTTGAATTTTCCAATACTAATACTGTTTCTCAGTTATTAAAATATTTGACTATCACTTAAAGCCTACCATATCCCCCTTGCACCTACAAGAAGATTAGTAATAAGATAATTTCTGCAAATGTTTATCTGGACTAACATGAAGTAGATGGAGAATAAGCGTTTGTAGAAATAATTTGTAGAAGTGTAAAGAAGGTCACGTGAGTGCACTAAATCAGATTTTTTAGTTATGCTGTTCACAGACAGAAACACACACCTACGCCTACACCCACCCACATTTTTCCAAAAATGCTTTTATCAAGAGATCTCAAAACATGTATTTCCATTGAAACCAGGTATCGAATTTTTGGATGAAATGCAATACGTTCTCTACTCACTATGTACGTGGTAGAGGAATTAAAAATGCAAATTCTATAAGAAATTCAGAATCGAAGTTGTTTAAGAAGAAAAACATCCAGAGATCCCTAGATAGAAGATAAATTGATTAAAGTTTCGTTAGTATTTGTCCAAAGGATCCCTTCAGATAAATATAACAAGTTTTAGAAATTACAAAATTAGCTTTACAATGTATGAACAGCCAGTTCTTTAACTGATATTCTTCGTAGGGATTATTGATAAGAGGATAGGGACATATAAGCTTGCTCTTAGGGACTCAAGTAGCAGTACTACTTCAGCATCTAAGCCGTTCTTAAAGAATGTTATACGTCAAGTTCTATGCATAATCATTGTTGAGTCACAACATGTATACTTATTATATTAATAATGGCCACAGAATCTTTCAAAATTTTCAAGACTTATTTTTTTATTCATTTAACTTTTGTGTAAATATTGTGTCAATTTTTTAAGATTGATAGGTTTCTCAATTACATACATAGAGTTCAAGATCATTTATTATTTTATAAAATGTTGAATTTATTTTTAATACCAACAGTAATTTAGTCTGTATATGATTTAAGGTAATGCATTTGTAAAATTTGGAGAATCTAGAATGAAAGACATTTTTTAAATATATGTCAGTTATTGCGTATAATATCAATATCATCTTGGCCATGTTTCAAAATTCTAACTTGCTTGTTTATTTAAATATTCATTTTTATTTTGTAAATTCAATGTTCTAATAAAAATGTCCCACAGCGTACATGCAGCATACAGCATACATATTAGCTCCCAATTAATATACAAAAATTATTTCTTTTTGAAATATCAAAAATTCTTGAATTTTCAATTGTTAATAATTTCTCAAAATTGGATCTTTATGTGAAAAAGTGTATGTTCATTTTCTTTAATGTACTTTTGAGAGGCAGTAAACATTTACAAACAAATTAGTAAACATTTCATGGCGTGGAACTTTGGGTATGGAAAAATGCTGAAAAAGGTTTGGGAGAAAACAAGTTTTTAAATTAATAGAATGGTCTCTTCATTTATAACTTCAGTTAAATGGTAGTTTAAATTCGCCGATTTGAGGAACCTGTATGTATTCTTAAATATGGTGATTCATATTATACTATTATAAAAGCTTTAGGTTTTGTAATTTTCCATAATTTTTGGTAAAATTTCACAAATGCATTGCCTTAACATGCCTCTTCCACCTAATTCTATAATTACGTGTATATAATATTCAGTTATACTGTTAGTCCCGTGTAGATTTTACACTGTGATTATTTTGCTAATGTACAAATCAGTTAATTTAGAGTGTCAAAAGCTATTTCACAGTGAGCACGAATACAAATTGTCCAACGCGATGTAAAAGGTAAAAATAATGGACTGCATACATTAGAGAAAGAAAAGCACATAGGATAATGGAACTGAAAAGTTCCGAGGCTGGGTGACCAATGGAGACAGGTAAATGACCTTATCCGCTGTGCGTTTCGACATCTGTGGGAAATCAATGGAGGCTGGGTTGCTCTTAGCTAATTGCGGACGAAACCAATTTTTAACCAAACCTGTGCAGGTTTATAGGGATTGCTGCGGGATTCATATCCTAAAGTTTCTGAAAGGGAGATTTGAGATTGGCATGTACAGAAAGTATTTGAAGGAGCCGTCTAAGTATTGTCCATTCTTCTGTGGCCATTCTGCTGGACTTTAATTGCTGTATGACTGTTACTAAATCGCCATGGTTATTGCAGAAGTTTGAGAATCTTAAGCTATGCTTTGTTTGTTTTATGTCGTATATATGGTGCTATTAAGAGACATTCCACTGAAACGGAAGATAGGCCACATAAGAGATTTGCCAAATGTATGTCTCTCGACAGCTGGACGAAAGTGGTCTCGTGGACATAGCTGTGGATAAATGAGTTTGTTTGAGATTACATCTACGGCACAATGTATTATTCATGAAGCGTCTGGATGTAACCGTAGTAATGTTTGAGATACTAAGGTACAATATTTCTTCGTAATATACCAGTGTACAATGAAGTTGCCATTGCAGTTTTACAAACTCTCTAATCCTTCGGGTGTGTATAGGCATGACTCTTCCCATTATTGTAGCTCTTTATAATAACATGGTTACATGCCTTTTATAGATAAGACTCGTGCACATGCCACAAAATTTTAAAATAGTTTAAGATTATGGAGCGTTGTATGAATATCAGGGCTCCAGTAACAACTAACCAATTCACGGCGATGATTTTCTGCCAATGTTTGAACAATATAAGCTCAGGAAATTTAGTTTTCTATATTGGGATAATTTTTGCAACCGTTTGGTTTTCAGATTATTCTCCTAAAGGTATTGCACAGCCTCCATATACTACTCTACTCTTTATGTCGTAACTAAAGAGGTATTTTACATACTCGGAAGTTGCCACAAGCATAACAGAGAATATCCTAGCATATATTTCCGCATCATGCCCAATGCATGATAAATGCAGATAATCTGGCTTGCAGATTCCTTTCATGAAGCTTCTTGCTTATCATATCGTATCTTCAGTTTATAGTATTTGTCTTACTGCAGGTATGGTTTCAATTCTGCCCCAACAGTACACTAAAAGAAGGATAGCAATTATTCTAACGGTTCCATAAATCGGCTCATAAACCCATTACAACACATTTACAATTTAAAACGATATTACTAAATACATTCCAACTTCCTGCTAAGCAATTATAAACCCATGACCGACAGCTGACGCACAAACGATCGATCAGGAACATACAAAAACACGGTCAGAAATGTTAAGACCAAGCGATTTACATTACACGTATAAACATCAAAGGTGCAGACGGACTTACCAAACAAACCCTTCGCACGTCCCAGTGTCCAAAACAAACTGACTTCCCCATTTTAGAAGCAGACCAGAGCCTAAATTAAATTGTATTTTTATTTATGGACGCTCTTTAACTGCTGTGGTCCTTAGCGTCCCATTCTATATTGGGCATGAAAGACCGGTAATTTTGATCAGAGGCCTCTTTATCAGGCTTGAGGTTCTTTTACGTGCCGTGAATACCACACGAGCCATGCTAAGGAAACCATCGCCCTCCACCGCTTTGAACCCGCGATCTCGGGAACTAGAGGTTTACATGGTAACCACTGCACTATGGAGGACGACGACCAGAACTCAGGTGGCGACGGTGGCGCTACCCCGAACCTTCAAACAATCGCATTACTGGGTGAGCACGACCTATCCGAGTGGCGATCCGGCAAACTATTATACACCGGACTTGTACGCGTGAAAACAAAACCGTATTTATGAGGATTATAACTCGAAATTTACCAGAAGAAACTGTGATTGTAATGCCAAGCAATCTGCATTCAGTGATACTGTAAAGGAAAGGTTTAATTTTAATTTAACCCAATTTTCATAAATAATTTCAGAGAAATGTGATATCCACTCGATTCATTTAAAGTAGCTACTGTAGAAGAAAAAAAGAACACTAATGCTACAAGTTACCGTAACAGTAGGCCTATACACCAAATCGTTTTATGTCCTTAACTAGAATAAAATGTCTAAGTGGCATATCAACTTTTCAACAAACGAAATCCGCACCCAGGCGCCTAAAGACATACTATTACATATTATACAGTCAGGCGATATGCAAGTCCCTACATCATGTCTTACAAATACAAATAACTCACAACTCCTTGGTAACTGCTGCTCTTAAGCTAATGGAATAATGAAACCTTCCAATTTAGCTTCCAAAAATAACATGTTATAATAATTATAGCATTATAACCTACATACTGTGCCTGTGTAATGAATGTATCAACCTTGATTTGGTTTAACAAGGTTTACTCCACCCCTGGTAGTTCGGCAACTTCTCTGTCGCGTCTGTTCTTTGGCAGTGCATATATATCAGGAGATTCTACTGTAGCAGAGGTACTGCTAGGACAAATATGACCTTAATTTATTACACTTTGTCACGGATTGTTATTCCTTCTACTGATGAAGTACCATACTCCATACAAAAATACAGGGTAGACAGCAAATGTACGTTTTGAGAACCCCGAATCCAAATGATATTTTTAGAGAAAGGTCCGTGTGTGCGTGTGTGTGTGTGTGTGTGTGTGTGTGTGTGTGTGTGTGTGTGTGTGTGTGTGTTTGAACAGCATAACAAAAAACAGAAAGCCGGTTAAATACTAATCTTGGTATTTAAATTTAGTCTTCCAGGGATATGATACAAAGATTCTCAAGATAGCTTCCCAACCCAAACTACCCTTTACATGAACAAATTTTCCTTATTTTTTTACTCTCTCAAAAGTGGTTCTAATTATTTTGATTAAAACATCACATGCTTAAGATATTGCACGAAAAATGAAATGTATATCTTGAATTTTCTACGAATAGCCTGTGAAGTGGTCTATCGTGTTTGGCTTAAATATACACAAAACATGTATATCTCGTCATATCACAAGATTTATGCCAAGTAATTTTAACCATTAACCATTTTCGAGGTATTCTTTATTATTGGTTTGAATTATCAAATGCCCTTCTCAACTTTAAAATCCCTATTCATGTTTTTCTCATGGTCGTGCAAAGAGAACGGAATGTCAACGCCATCGCATAGCGAGCCGTTCTTAAAATATCTGACTCACTTAAGCCTATTGTATACCCTAAACCCTTGCTACAAGGAAATGTGTAATTCGTTATCTCGAATAGCATGAAATAGACAGATGAATAAAGTTTTGTAGGAATAGTTTGTAGAAGAACAGGTGGATAGTCATGTGAATGCAACACATGACATTGATATAGCCATTAGCTGTGTTCTGTAAATAATATGCAAAAAGAACAAAAAACAGGTAATAGTCTATTGAGATATGACTGTGGAAAGCGCATTATTGCAAAAATCAAAGAATAGTTTGAAAATATGAAACGAAATCCAGCGTATTCTATTGACATTACGCATTTCACATACGTATATTGCACACTATTTTTTTCATGATTGTGGGTTATTGTTTTAAATGAATTATTAATAAAATTAAGCAGTGTTTAACACACTTAACCATTGTAACGTGGATTTCCGGTAAATCAATGCCAACAATTCAACAGCTACAACTAATATCGTATTAGTGAGATACTATAATTTAGGAGGCTTTGGGTGACATTTTTGATGGTTGATGCCTCGTCACTCAAAGTGGATTGTTTGAAAATAATAATTTGGATAATAATAAAAATTCAGTATTTCAAGAACAATTTGAAGTCAAAAACGTGGATTATGAAGATATAGATATTGAAGATGCAATTTCTTGCGCGGCACTGATTCCTGAAAAATCTGGAATGAGCTATGAAATATTGATTGACGTTTAATTACAGTTAATTAGTTTTCAATAACAATTATTGAAATAATACACTTATTATTTTCGAAGTGTGTCATTCACTGTTTATTTAAAATATGCAAATTAAGGTTTGTACAGGTATAAAATGTTTGTTGGTGGACAAGTTTTTTTTAGGACGAACTCGTGTGTTGGCGTTATAAATTTCTATGTGTGTAAATATCATCGGGAAGATCGTAGAAAGTACGATCATGTACCTAATCACTCAGCCTGTCTGGCGTCATACAGCTTGGCTGCTAATAACCAATAAGGCTCAAGTTTAGTATTAACTGCCTGAACAAGATACCTTTCTGGTTTTCCCTTATCTTAAATAAAAATGTTGTAAATCTCTAAGCTCTTTGAATGCTTGTTATACCTGCAGACTTAGTAATCATTGCTTAATTAATCGTTTCTAGAGACTAATATAAAATTACGAAGATTAACAAAGAATTTATCATCCACTACTTACAATTAAAATACACACTCAGAACCGCGAGAATATTTAATTTACAAACCATCTACAATTGGGGCGATACAGGCCCGCAGCACAGCCAACCATAAAGTCGATATCTGTAGCTTCCATTCCACGCCCTTGTTGCATTGCGGCCTTGCATCGCCAGGAATGCAGGCGTTTGTGATGTCTGAACATAATGTGAAGTCTGGTTCAAATCCCGGCTATCGCATTGAATTTTTCATCCATCTGATTCTATCTTTCCAACCCTGTCCAACACACGGCTTGTGTGAAAGAACAATTAATTCCATAATATTCTAAAATTACCAGTTACGTAAATAAACAGTAGTATACAGTTTTTAAGGTAACCCAGGAGTTTACTTAAGAACTTCAAATTTTCAATCTTTCTTTCAGTTTTCGGCATTTTCTTATAATTTAGAACCTACAGAAACACATTGCGTGCTATTTTGGCAATTTTTGACCATTATGCAATAGAATTTGACCGCATATCAAGGTCAGAAAAACAAAATAATTGCATGGGTTTCTCTAAATTAAATTTCTAAGAAGCAATATTTTCCATATTATTTAGTGCATAAAACTTTTTCACGCGAAGCAATGTTTCTTACTTAAACCTGCAAGCTAGTCACATATCACATAAGCGCTTAGAATAGCCGTTTTAAAACATTTGAATAATTAAATAATAATATTGTACTGTGCAGTAGAAAGTAAGATTTTTTTAAGTGAAGCGAATGTGGGAAAACAAGCTAGTTTGAACAGCTTATCAATAAATTTTGCTAACGTTAGGTAACATTCTTTGTAAAAATCTAAATAATATGACGCGTGGGACATTTTATAACTTCTTATGTAGACTATGTTTACATAGGAAATGTTTAATAACTTGTAAATTATTTGCCTAGCTACACGAAACTTTGTAGATACTTCTAAAATTATGTTCCTAGCATGTTATAATACAAAGAAAATTGGTTAAAAATTAAGGGATTTTGACATTAATCTCAGATATTATGTTTTAGCTACATGGAATTTCATAATCCACTTCTAAATACCAACATACGCACAATTTTCTGCTATTTTGTATTAGTTATGAATAAATCTTACAAGTTTGTACGATTTAAATGTATACATTCATGAAAATAAGAACGTTCTATTTGCCGATCAAGATGGTTCAGGCAGTAAGGTCCATGACCCGCATTTGGGAGGGTCCCGGGTTCAAATCACGTGAGCTGATCAAGCTGATGGGTATTTTCGCAGTTTCCCTCAGTTGTCAAAAAAAATGCCCGATTTGATATTTAATACCACGAATCTAAGTTTCGCCTTAAGATTAAAATAATATGAAAGATGAAAATAAATGGTAATAACGAATGCTCTCCATCATTAATTCACAGATAATGAAAGCAGAACGGCACTCTAATGCATCTACCCGATGATTCAGATAAGCTTGAAATTCAGTGAAGGAAATCTTTAGTTGAAGTATTTTCAATTACAAGAGATATAAATCTGGATGTTTCTGTTGGCTGTGGTTAGCACATGTAGAAGCAGACAGTTAACTATCACCAAGGTCTCTAAACACGTGTCGAAGCTATCATCTGCCGTCACAGAAGCAGAGGTACAGTTGTTATATGCATGCCTCTGTGCACATGCGACGAAGTAAGATAGTATGGTACAGGGATGAGATCTAGAAGGTTAACTGTCCACCACACACCGAGCCACGAGGTATCTCTTAACAAATCCGTCGTCATATGATCTCATATTTATGGCAACGTGAAATAAAAAGAGGAAAAAAAATTCTAGGTGTAGCCATAACGAAATATTTTGTATTTATACTCAACGTGAAAATGAATTAATGAAACTATTTACTCGATTTTTACGAGTTACAAATTAATCCATAATGTTTTAGAATTAAAATATTCATATATAAAGAAAAACTCCCACAGTTATTATGAAATACTAATTTAATTTCGATAAAAAATCATTCTTTTTTAACTTTTTATTACATTAGGAGATTAAAAGTAAATCAATAATTTTTTCCATTTATATATTTTAACTACTTTAATAATACTTTAATTCCTTGATTTTTAGTGACTTCGGCCGGGTTATTCACCAAGTAACTATTTCATATACACTTCATTCATTTATAGTCTAGCTGGAGACTAACGAATAATAACCAGCTGGATGGCTCAGGCGGTAACGTCTGTGGCCTGCATTTGAAACGTCCCGGTTCGACCGCCCACTCTGACCATGTGTTTAGTCGGGGTTTTTCCGGACGAATACTGGAATTGTTACTTTCAGTTCCCGAATGGCCTGTCCCTCCAAACGTTCCATTTATCATTTCGTTCATCCTTTACCCCGTTTGGTATATTTCGCGGTTGGAAATGTCAACGATGGTGTTTTGGTGCAGCGTGGCAGGGAAAAAGGATCCTCTCTGTGAAATTTCTCCGTCTTTGTCTGGTTGCCGGGCTATAAGGCCCACCCCTAGGGGAGGCGTTGGACCCTGTGTGGGGGCTGGGTCTCTGGTCTGCCTGTCCGACTGCTGGGGTGTCTATTATCTGGATACTGTAGGGAACCTGTATTGCTGTGCCGTCGCTCCTGGTTCTGGCCACCCGCTGTCTCCCTCCATCTCATTCCTCATATCCGGGGGCGCCCATTTGTGGGGCGTTGATACGTATCCTCATTTCTGAATTGGTGCCGAATCCCCTCCGCTTCATAATGCAATTCAATAACGAATAATCCTTATTAAAATAAACTCCCTACAGCAGCCCGGAATCAAACTATAATTCTGGAGTTCATGAGCAAATTGCCCATTTGCAGAGGCGCCGCAACATAGTTTTAAAATGAGCATATCAAGCTTACACTACACAATACCTCATAACTTGAGAAACGCGAGGTTTAAATTTCACTCTTCTACAAAATAATATTATTCTATCCACTATTTGTTAATCGAGCTAAGTTTTCATCACATATTTACACATTTCGTTGCAGTTGCAAGAAGAATAAAGTAGGCCAAAGTGATAGTAAGATTTTTAAAAATCAGATCACTATGTGATGGCTTTGAAATTTCTTGTTCTTCGAATAACCACCAGAGAAAACTTGCGACTTACACTTGAAAAAGTTAGCTATTTCAAAATTCAAACCATTAACAAAGAATATCTCAAAAATGGTTAAGATTACAAAAAAAATATTTTATATGAAATATATGCTTTAACGAGGCCTACATTTTTTGTATACTAAGATTTTGTCTACCTCTTTCAATACCAATTATACAAGTCATTCGGAATGAAGGGAACTTCACAGGCTATTCCCAGAAAATTCAAGATATACATTTTTTTGTGAAACAAATATCTGAAACATGTATTTTAATCAAAATCGTTGGCGTTTTTGAGAGACGAAAAACTATAAAATATTCTCTTATAAAGGAGGGCATATTTTCTTGAAAATCTTTCTGTCATAGCCTTTAAAAATGCTGAAATTGAATATAAAGCTTGACATTCATCCAACGTTTTGTTCTTGAATTATGCTACCTCCCAAACACAAGCCCTTTTTATAAAAAAGTTTTTTTTTTATATTTAGGAAGCCTCAAAACGTGTATTTATGTTAAAATTCGATATTAAACTTTTGGGTAGACAGTAATATCCTCTCTACTTTGTCGTCCTTTGTGGTTTATTGGTATCATACTAGCCTCCAGTTCCCGAGGTTGCGGGTGCAAACCCGGTGGAGGGTAATGGATTTTTTCAGGCGTAAAAATTCTTAAGTATGGCTTCTTTGGAAGGGAAGTAAAGTCGGTGGACCCATTTGGTAGATTTACGGCACATAAAAGAACCTCAAGGCCTATAAAGAGCTCTCTGAGCAAAATGTTCGGTTTTTCATGCCCAATATAGAATAAAGCGCCAAGAACAATAGCAGTTAAAGAACGTCCATAAATAAAAGCCCAATGTTTTAGGCTTAGTATTTCATAGATAAAGAAACCCACATTCTGATTTTTTTTTAATTTTTATCGTGTAAGAAATTACTTAATTAAAAGCCGAACATCTTCACTGTATGGTAATTAGCAAATCATTGGACGTGGGGAAAGAAGAATAATTATTGCTTTTTCTAGTATAGTAAATAGGAGAATTATTGTACTCCACTGGAAATTTCTATGTCAAGATTTCACCGAAAATACATGTTTTAAGGCTCCCTGAACCCAAAAATAAGCATTTTAGTAAAATGTGCGTGTGTCTGTGACCAGCATAATTAAAAAACGAAAAGTGGTTAAATAATAAAATTAGCATTTAATTTCAGTATCTTCCAAAGATGCGACACGAATATTTTTAAAAAATACCCCACACCGGACTACGCTTTACTTGCAACAGCTTTTGAAATTTCATTTTTTCCAAAAATGTCTCTAACGATTTTGATTAAAATGGCATATTTAAACATACAGTGCCTTCGTTTTATGCCAAGGCCACAACCGCCTTATATGCGAATTGGCTGAAACAGTAGTAACCTCGATATTACACCACAGTGCAGAAGCGGCGCAGGACATGTCAAAAGTGTACATTTATCAGCTGTGAGCTTATCAGTCGTTGCTTTGTCTTCGTGTTGTGAAGTGTTTCGATAATACGCTTGTTGTGTGTGATTTCCTTAGGAATGTTATTCTTTTATAAGTCCACGGAAATGTCTGCCAAAAAACTCACGCTTTAACAAGGTATTTTGGTGTACGATACATAAGTGAAAACTGAATCATGTAGACAGGTGTGCAGATAATTTCAGCAGCAATTTCCTGGTAATCCAGTTCCGGGTAGAGACATTTGAGGTGCTTGGACAATAAATGTATAACAACGGGATCGTTAAATGCTAAAGAATAAGGTTAATAGGAACAATTCCCACACTATAGACGAACTTAAGGATAATATAAAAGCGGAAATTATGAACAATCCGGCGATGTCAAGAATGTCTTCGCGCAGATGGACACCACTTTTAATAACTTGTAACAAGGTTAGTACTCATTACATATATGTTATCAACACTCGTAAGTAAGTAACGCGGGAGTTACGGAACGGAAAACCCGCAGTGTAGTAGACTGTGCGGAGCACGCATTCCCACGATCTGCGACCTTGGCATAAAACGAAGGCACTGTATTTACATGATCAATAAAACGTATACCATGAATTTTCTGGAAATAGTGTGTAAAGTCCTCTTCATTCCAAAGGAATTTTGTATAATCATGTATAAGTGGTAAACGTAAAGCGATCGATGAAAACATACTCCAAAAAAAATGCAGATCACTTTATGACACACAATTTGTTTAAAATAACTTTCTGTGGCACAATTCAATTTCTGAGGTGTATTAATAGTTTCAACTGTTCAACAATATCATCCTTTATAACTCCTGTGGATTTTCAGTTATTTTTCGCGATTGCATTGAATCAGTATGGAATTTTAAAACCAGCATATAGCCCCCAGTTCTTAAACATTTGACTATTGCTATTCCGTTTAAATCTTTAACGAAATGTGTAATGCAGCTATTTCTGCAAAGGTTTATCTCGATTAAAATGAAGTAGACAGAAAATTAAATTTTCGTAATAATAATAATAATAATAATAATAATTTATATAACTACTAATAAACGACAGAAGGTAGAGAAAGACATGGGAATGTAACGCAATAGATAATTCTTACTAATCACATCCACGTTTATCTACGAAAGGGCTGGTACTATTTTCACTGTAATAATTGAAAATTGTAATTTAAGAATGTTCCAGCCTGAGATTCAAGCATGTACATGTACTAAAGGAGCTAATTTCTGTGCTTTACAGAGCTAATTAACTTCCATCACATAAGAGCATGTTCTTGAAGGTTGTCGCCAGTGCTATTCCGAACCTAAACTGCTCCCCGATAATGAACAATGACCTCTTCTCACAAGTGGCTTTCCAACTCGCCAGCCCTCCGCATTAAGTGGGAGCGAGCGGCTCTGGGTCTCTGGAAGAAGAGATTATTACTCTAGAGGCCCCTATCTGATTCCCGCTAGGTTCCTATAGTCGGCTCATTATGCTTATACAGTCAATACGTACTTGATAAGGCTCACACTTTGGTAGGTGAGAAAATGCTAGAGGTTACATTAGTTATTAGAATACGGCGACAAATATAAACACCGGTTAACTCGTAATAAACTTTATTTATTAGTTACAAACGTCACTTTGCAGCTCTGACTTGCGCGACACCCGCTCGGAAATATCTCGTAACTGACTCAAATTTATTTTCTGCCGTCTTTTTAATGCATTGTTCCAGAATTTACCAGAATGCAGAGGCAAAACTTTCTGGAAGAGTAGCCAATCAAAGCCTCCTCCAATGCTTGGCCAACGGCAACTTACGGGCTTGCTCTTTCGTGCTCAAAACCTTCCTCGAAGCTTGACCGACTGTATCACGCGGGTTTGACCATAATATGCTAGTTTAATCATTATAATTTGAAATACGTTAATAATCTCTCCCCATTACTAATTCAAAAATTCTATTCATCGTAAGTTTTCGAAGAAAAGTCCGTAAAACTGAACTAAAAGAGCAAAGAGATTTAAAACATAATACTGAACACGGCTGAGAAAAAATTCAACTTTCCGCGCTTAGTTATTAGAAAAAGCATGAGTTATCCAAATGTCACCTATCCCTGTGTTTTAAAACTAGAATATTATCATGGCATAAGCTTTGTGACTTATTTTGTCTTCAAGAAAACTGATCTGGCCACTTCATTCGCGATCTGCTAACATTCCTTCTACTATTGGTTTATACATTAGAAAAGATATATAACTCTATGCTAAGGCCGATTTTGTTATACGGATGTGAAATCTGGGGATGAGAAAGAGCAGAGCTTGTAAATAAAACGGAGGTAGCATTTTGGAAAAGAGTTCTTGGAGTTTCACAAGGTACATCAAATTCGGAGGTATTGAGGGAAGTGGGAGGTTATGAAGACACAAAACACTTAAAATAAGAGCAGTGAAGTACTGGCTGAGGCTGATGCGGGATAACTCCACACTACGATCTAAATGTTATAAATACCAGCAAGAAAACCTGTCTTCTAAGTTTTGGGCAGCTGATTTGGAAAGGGGTTTGACGAGTATGACAAAACCATATGGAAAGGTGTCAAAAGAAGACTAAGAGACATCAACTAACCAGAGGAAAATAGAATCGGATTGTAAAACTAAACCTTCTCTAAGTCTAGCAAATGAAATAAAATTGAATTAGGGTAAAGAGGCATATATACTTAACTTAGGAAGAAAGGAAAGATCAGGAATGAAAGAAAGGTTTATACTGGGGGGCTAAAGGGCACAAAAAATGACTGACGATTCTGGCAGGAGAATCTGCCCATTCTGTGATTTGCATGAGGACTGGGTATTTTGACGGAATGCGCTCAGTGGGAGAACCAGGGAACAACTAAACTCAAAGAAAAATTCCTAAGTCCCTCAAGAAAGAGATTTGCATTTTGGGAGCTACTGGCTGACCAGAGGAACTGGCAAAATACGGCCAATTTCTTGGCTAGAGTGCGCAAAGCTAGGTCAAATTTGTTCAATTAGTCAAAAATAATTTATCTCCGTTTTCCTTTTTCTTGCTCATTGTTTGTTTTGTTTTCTACTTCTGTTGTTTATTTTGTCACCATACCTTGTACCTTAAATATGCACTTACGGTCAATGACCCATGCACTAAATACTATGTAATAACTTCAATAATTTAAACCAATAAAGATACCTTATCTATCTACTTTTGTATTATTTGTGGTGTTCGAACTTCATCCATTCTGCTTACATTAACCTGCCATTATCGTCACTATTCAATTATTATTTCATTTAGATTCTGAATTTCCAACTCTCTTCTAATATCTTCGTTCCATTTTTATCCAAGAGCCTCTAACTTGCCACATATCTCAGAAATCGCATCTTTACAACCTCTATATTTCCCTGTTGTGAGGCGGTCAGCACACACATAGAGATCAATGTTGGAATAACCATCACTTTATAAAGTTTCAATATAGTTCCTTTATTAAAATTTTTAAAATATCTTTTTATGGCCTCACATATTACTTGGAACTGGAGTAGTGCCGAGCTCCCTGGATGATTACAAAAAAATTGGATCGACGTACTTACGTAAACATCTCTTCTCAGCGATGAAAATACCCAAGTCCGGTAATAAAATACTAAACTGCATTCACTCTAAGGTTGATCCGCACCAAAACAAACGCACGTGACCAGTGCACCGTGGTACAACACTGTAGCAATGCGTACAGGAAAGTAGTCCCATGCTAATAATCTAAATTTTAGAATGAATTTATCCTTAAATGGTATAATATTCTATATAAATTCCTTAAAGTCTAATTAACGCTAATTTGTACCGTTAAACAGAGCTACAAGTCCCAACATGCAATTCATATAAGTACCTGACATCCGGGTTTGCGCAGAATATTATTTGTAGCCAGAAACCAGCAGTTTCTGTTTAGTATCATGGCGGACGCTGATTTGCTCTTGCGTTTTGTCGACTTACGTAAAACATAAGCGGGCAGACCATTGACTAGTGGTGAAAAAACAGTAGTGTTGGAAGTTTCTTGTAAGTTATGTGAGAAATATCTAACACTTCCCGTGAAAGAAGTGGTGAAATTAACTTCCGAGTTCACCAGTGTTTCGAGTACAAGTATAAACAGTGCTCGTTAAGAAAAATCTAAAACGGGAAAGTGGTTACACGGGGAAAAAAAAAGAAAACGTATGAAATACGCGATGCAAGAATGTGACAAGAATACAATTCACGTAACAATTTGGAATTTTGTTTTTATAAATGAGCCGCCAACAGTTGATAAAGTGCCGCTTCCAGAGAGCGAATAAATGTAAGATATCGCATACCTGTTACTTTCTTTTTCCCTCGTTTCTTATAGAATTAACCATTATTATATGTGAAAAAATTTATTTTGTTGCAGCTATCAATCTTATCACTTTCAACCCTAACAGAGTATCCTAGTCACCGTTTAAGGTGTCGACCATGTTTTCTTTGCATTCTCTTTGCCTGTACTCGTCACATAGTGGTGAAAATATGACAGTATTACTGGTGCGAATGGCGGACGGATACATTATAACGGTGCACAGGTCACCTGGGTTTTGTTTTGGTGCGGATCAACCTAAGAGTGAATACAGTTTAGTAGAACGTCGTCCTCCGTGGTCTAGGGGTACCATGCTAGCCTCTGGTTCCTGAGGTTGCGGCTTCAAACCCGGCAGAGGGCGATGGATTTTTTCCGAGCATAAAGGACGTTAGCATGGTTTTACTTCTCGGAAGAGAAGTAAAGCCGGTGGCCCCGTGTCGTAGAGTTGCGCACGTAAAAAAACCTCAAGCCCGATAAAGAGGTCCCTCAGCAAACTTTCCAGTCTCTCATGTCGAATATAGAATGGAACGTTAAGAATTATAGCAGTTAAAGAGCGTCCATAAATAAAAACTCAAATTCAATTCAGACCTGGACAAACATCTATCTACTACCGAGTATATTCAGCTCAAAACATAGGTAATACCAATCAATAAAAAACGTAATCGAAAAAAATGCAGTCGATAACTAAGTGGTTTGTCTATTGATTGGAAGTTATATATTTTCTTTTATATTATTAACTATGATGTGATAATCATTCCTTGAGTCCTAAAAGGAGCTTTTATTGTAAAACACCACCTATAAAGATGTAACTCAGTATGTGATATATAATTTTTCTTTTGCAAGTTTATACTTGCTTTTGATTCTATTATCTTGTTTAAAATACTTACGCTTTGTGCATACGCTGTTTCTTATTAGGGAAAACCATCAAATTGAAAAGTAAGTTATACATATTCCTTTAATTAGATTAAACTAATAGTATTGTTTCAGATAAATATTTATTACATAAGTATTTAGTGCATGGTTCATTGACCGTACATGCATATTTAAGATGCAAGTATGGTGACAAAATAAACAACAGAAAAACAAAACAAAAACAACAAGAAAAAGGAAAATAGAGATAGATTAACTTTGTCTAACTGAACAAATTTGACCTAGCTTCGCGCACTTTACCCATGAAATTGCCCATGTTTTGCCAGTTCCTCTGGTCAGCCAATAGCTCCCAGCATACCACTCTTTCTTGAGGGACTTAAGAATTTTTCTTCGAGTTTAATTGTTCGCTGGTTCTCCCACTGTGCAAATTCCGCCAAAATATGTACCCAGTCCTCATCCAAATCACAGAATGGACAGATCCACCTGCCAGAATCGTCAGTGATTTTCTGTGCCCTCCAGCCCCCAGTCCAAATTATGCCATTCCTGATGTTTTCTTTCTTCCTAAGTATATACGCCTCTTTACCCCAATTCAATTTTATTTTATGTGCTAGACTCAGAGAAGGTTTAATTTTACAATCCGATTCCATTTCCTGTTGGTTGATGTCTCTTAATCTTCTTTTGACACCTTTCCATAAGTTTTTGTCATTTGTTTCAGCTCTTTGCCATACTGACCCCATTCCTATTCTTCTCAAACCCCTTTCCAAATCAGCTGCCCAAAACTTAGTAGATAGGTTTTCTCGCTGGTATTTATAACATTTGGATCGTAATGCGCAGTTATCCCCCTCGATAAATATTTATGGTAGTGGTAGAACTGTAGGAAGTGAAACAATGCTTGAAAGAGTAACCTTCCATCAGTGTACGGGTTGTTGTTGCGTTCTGGCAGTGCCTGCTTGTGAGCTGCTCTAGTGGGCCAAGTCTACACATGCCTGATTAAAGTTAAAACTAGGCTTGCGTAATGAAATTACGTGGGGTGAAATTAATAATAATTAACTAATAATTAATAACCCTCACCCTTAAAAATAAGAATTAATCTTTTTAGCAAACATTATTATTACAGAAACACACAAAAAAATAAATCGGTATTTCCTCGACATTTTATCTGACTATTTTCTAAGGGTTTACCATGATTTAAGTGCAAATAGATATAATCTTATAAACAGTGTCTGAGCAGAAAATGGAACTAAAAACATCGAATATTGAGAATGAGCTAATGGGTTACAACCTAGGGCAGAGCTTGCTTTCAAGATCTCATGCGTGTTTGCAGGATACCTTAATTGAAGCCCCTGCAGTAAACACACCCAGTCCTCTACTCAGTAGAAAACGTAATTCTGCTATCCAAGTTATGTTATCCATGCTAATGTTCCCCTAAAGCTAATTCAAATTTAGCAATAATACAAACTTCGTGCATGCAATATGCGTAAACTATACACACTGTGTTTTTGTCAGTAATTTTTGATGTGGATAAGTTTATGCCTATCTCTTTTTTGTAAGCGCTTGTGAGAACCTATTTCTAAAAATGCCTTTTTTTAACTTTCTCTACCACGTACATAGTAGACAGAGAAGGTATTGCATTCCACCCAAAAATTTGATACTGATATTTCACCGGAAATACATGTTTTAGGGTACTTGAATCCCAAAAAAATTTTCGAAAAAGGTCCGTGTGTATGTATGTGTGCGTGCGTGTCTGTGAACAGATAACTCAAAAACGTAAAGTAGGATAAATACCAAAGTTAGTATTTAGGTTCAGTGCCTTCCACAGATGCGTCACGAAGATTTTCAAGAAAATCCCCAAACTACCCTTTACATGGAACATCAAGTATTTTATTAGCTCCACGTATGGAAAACCGATTTCAATTAGAAGTATTGAAGGAGTTGTATTACATTTCAACTGTTGGGGAGCCGAACTTGAAGTGGTAGCAACCACACGTATGGTACCCGGTAGCCTTCGTCAACAAATTTAAAAATATTAACTTTGTAATTTGACTGTTTCCTTAAATTTTTAATATTTATGTTTGCCTGGGCTGCGACAGTATTTATTTTAGAGACATGGATGTCTTGGCAGGGTTGTGGTGCGACTAAGAATGTAGGCTTACACAGATTATAATTTTACTTCACTCCTTTTATTAATGCTTGACAGGATTTTAAATAACACTTCACTGATATAGAGAGAGACCTGAGAGATTATTTTATTAATTATTTACACTTTTTAACACGTAAACTATTTTTCGTCACACACAAATACGTATTAAATCTCTTGAGGACACTTTTTGCGTCTGGTTAGTAACGCTATCTGCAACCAACTGAATTGATTTCAACCGCCTAAACTTGTAAATTTCTGTGTTTCAAGTCTCTGATTGGCTATTCCTACTCCAATAAATACCTTCATTTAACTAAAGCTTTTTCTGGTTGTTCATTTGCTATTCTAAAACTGTCTCAAAATTTACATTATTGTTGCTCAAATAATGACTAGCATTTAAAATTTCAAATTCATTATTGCCTCAAGGTTACTTCATTGTTAGCAAATTTTAACCTATTATTCTCACAGCTCTTACATTATTAAATTACATAATATATTCACATAACATTATTACACATGAATACAATAATATAAACATATACAATGACTGTAATATACAATTTTTATATATTGTTACATACACATATTGCTATAAGGCGAGCTGTTATTGAATTTATATTATATAATTAGACTAAAATAATTTAAGTGTTAAAAGCACTGCCTCAAACATTTATCGAACATTTTAATTTTGTAAAACATGCCTCTAACGTTGTGATTAGAATATCATATTAATAACTTTAAATGAAAAATAAAATTTATATTTGAATTTTCTTGGAATAGACTGAAGTCCTTTTCATTCGGAAGGAATTTGTATAATCTTATAGAACCGGTAAACGCTAAGCTATAGACGAAAATGTACTTCAAAAAATGTAGGTCTGTTTAAAACTCTCCAGTTATCTCAAATAACGTTTTTGTGGCATCAGCCATTTCGGAGGTATTCGTTATTAAAGTTTCCATTTGTTCAATACTTTGTCATTCTTTTTGAATCGCATCGATTTTCAGATGTTTCTCGCGATTGCGTGGAAACAGTATGGAAGGGTAGCATATACCGTCCAGTTCTTAAACATTTAACTATCGCTATTCTCCCTGTATCCCAATGAAACGTGCAATGTGGCTATTTCTTCAAGCATTTATCTGGATTTAAATGAAGTAGATAGGAAATTAAACTTTAATAAGAATAATTTGTATACCCACTAATAAAGATAGAGCAGAGAAAGTTGTGTGAATGTAACACATAAGATGTTTTGTTTACGGGGCCTCGAAATGTATTTTCAATGTAATATTGAAATGGAAGTTTTAACTTGAATACAATATTTGCTTCATCTATCATGGATAGGCAGCAGAGAAGGTAAAAATATTTATAAAATACAAAGAGAATAAGTAACCCATTTTTTTATTTTTTAATTTCCTATTTAAGAGGCAGACAAATGAAGTGCATATGTGCTAATGAAATATTAGAATATGTTTGCGTTTCGTTTAATTACATCTACCGGAATTTCAACGATAAACTGATAGAAATCTCAGTCCATTGTAGAGGTAAAATTCCCGATTTCTTTTTACTTTGTCAGCCATTTAAACCTATGAGGATTTTCTCTGCGTTTCTTATTTTATTTGCGTTGCTCTTTTCCTTCTTTTACTTTTATTTTCCTTTCGGGATAGCGTAATTCATGTTCAACTATGTTTGATTAACACACAAAATCGCACACAATTACATACAGATAGAGGGGTAGAGGGACAGAGAGGGACACAGATATAACTAAGACTACCATACCTGAGGCAATATTTTAGAGCAATTTTCTGCCTTTTGCGAAGAAAATATTTCTACCGTTGTGCTTCAGAATGAGAACTGCATGTTTATTCCTAAGCTTTATACATTTTCAGTAGGATAATATCTTTGTTAAATCGTTTCATATCGTTTTAAAGATGAGCAAACGATTACTTATCTGGACCACTTCATTCTAGAGCTCGATATCATATACTGAAGCCGCAGAACTACCGACTCTTCCATCATGCCTCTGCCACTGCTTCAGTCGGCAGAGATTTATAAATAGATTTCAGCAAGATAGAGCCTGAAGTCAAAAAATGGCTGTCTGCAGTGACAGTGTGTAAAATGAGCGTGCATCTTAAGAAAACATCTAAATGCTACTCTTTCCAGAGGTTAAGACGAGCACAGATTTGAACCTGTTGCTTCAAAAAAAGTATTGGAGTAATGTACCCGTTATACACCACTGATAGCATAATGCCTGGGAAAATGAGGGATGAGTGCGTTTATAATTCCGAGCCAGAAATTGCTACGTAGTAACATTTCTGATGAACATCTTGTACACTTAAATCCTTCCTGGTTTGCAGTTGAACACAGACACTAATACCCACACAAAAGTAAATAAAAAAAGGAAAGAATATTATGAAACATTTATAGCAATGTGAAGCCTCTAAAAATATCTCAATTGATGAAAGCGTGCCTTTGTGAAAACTAAAACGCACTGCTTATTAAAAATTATCGTTTTTGGGAACATGTGTATCGAAAGCAATTAAATACCTACCATTGGCTACTCATGAAAGGAATTACCTTTGTATAACAATACATAGCTTAATAATTAATATTTTATATTACTTGAAATTTTGTTTGAATTGTACTTATACAAGCAAAACAAAAGCTACCGATAAAATAAAATTGTTATTTAAAGAGTTCTTTATCTAAAATATAACCAAATCCAAACTATCTTCTGTATGCACTCACATACAAGAGAACAAGAAGGGTTACTGGTGGACCTTTAGGACCAGCATCGTAAGCCTGCTTTATTTGAAGCCGGATTATTGGGAAGCTCGAGGAATGCCGGTCTAGCCGAAGAACTTGGGTTGCTAAAATGAAACGTATGCAGAATGTTCAGGTACGGGTTTTAGCTGTGCCAACACAGGTGTTCCAAAAGAGTATCCTGCGCAAAATGCAGACATTCGCGGTTTACACCACCCTACGACCGCAATTAATGAACCATGCCTCGTGAGCAGTACAGTATTGTCACGTTAGCCATTCCTATTATAAAACATCGTAGACAACGTAATTGGTGGTCTAAATCAACTCAGAGTCTTCAAAAACTGAATTTATTGTCTAATTTTACGAAAAAGCCTCACGAAAAAGAAAGAACAAAAGATTCTTCCAAATCAAAGCAGAAATTCGACCCACATATGGCAAACCCATCAGAATCCAGCAAACAGTATACAGTAAAACAGGAATTCTAGACAAAACGGATGAAAACCATCTTCGTCCCATTTTCTACTTTCAAATGCCAAATCGGTCCCGTCTTCCAAAATATAATCAACCTAACTCAGTCCTCCTGTAGGAAATTGATCTCAATACACAATTTGTTCATAATGCACAATTTCTATTCCCATTTTAAAAAAACTCATAATTTTCTGAAGATCTATAGTAACCGCAAAATGATATCGCAGTTTTGTGTCCTACCAAAACTAACTTACCCGTAAAATCAGATGTTATATAAAAAAATTTGTACTAAAATGCACATACCAATTGTATAAATCCCACACAAAAAATGGTTAAAAATCTGTGTATAATAAAAAAATTATAATTATGATCAAATGAAAGATTTTGAGAATTACGAAAATATGTAATCTGTAATACCGTATGTTCTTTGTGAAGAGCTGCCAGCAATATTGTGGTCACAACCAACTACTTGTGCTCAGTGTCAGTGTCGATTTTCGCAACATGGATACCACACCACTTCACTATGCTCTGGGTAATATTATTGTTTTGTACTATATGCTACGCGACTGAGTCGGGTTGTTACCCGTTTATGCTACGCGACCAAGTTGAGTTTTAGCCATTATATGCTAAGGGAGCGAGTTGGGTTGTTGGTAGTGTATGCTACAAGACCAAGCTGGGTTGTTGACAGTATATGCTAAGGGAGCGAGCTGGGTTGTTGACAGTGTATGCTACGAGACCAACTTGTGTTGCTAACAGTATATGCCAGAGGACTGAATTGGTTGGGGACAATATATGCTACGGAACCAAGT
This sequence comes from Deroplatys truncata, assembly GCA_030765065.1. Taxonomy (NCBI): domain Eukaryota; kingdom Metazoa; phylum Arthropoda; class Insecta; order Mantodea; family Mantidae; genus Deroplatys; species Deroplatys truncata. The sequence goes on along the minus strand of CM060987.1, from coordinate 36,571,924 downwards.
TGGGTTGTTGACAGTATATGCTACGGAACCAAGTTGGGTTGTTGACAGTATATGCTACGGAAACAACTTGGGTTGTTGACAGTATATGCTACGGAACCAAGTTGGGTTGTTGACAGTATATGCTACGGAAACAACTTGGGTTGTTAACAGTATATGCTACGGAACCAACTTGGGTTCTTGACAGTATATGCTACGGAACCAACTTCGTTTGTTGACAGTATATGCTACGAGAGCGAGTTGGTGACAATATTTGATACGGGACCAAGTTGTGTTGCTAACAGTATATGCTACGGAACCTAGTTGGGTTGTCGACAATACATGACACGGGATGTAGATGGGTTGTCAACAGTATACGCTACGGGACTTAGTTGGGTCGTCAACAGTATAGGCTACGGGACCTAGTTGGGTTGTCAACAGTATAGGCGAAGAGACCTAGTTGGGTTGTCGACAGTATAGGCTACGGGACTTAGTTGGGTTGTCGACAGTATAGGCTACGGGATCTAGTTGGCTTGTCGACAGTATATGCTACGGGATCTAGGTGGGTTGTCGGCAGTATATGCTACGGGACCTAGTTGGGTTGTTGACAGTATATGCCACGGAACCAAGTTGGGTTGTCTCCAGCATAGGCTACGGGACCTAGTTGGGTTGACGACAGTATAGGCTACGGGGCCTAGTTGGGTTGTCGACAGTATAGGCTACGGGACTTAGTTGGGTTGTCGACAGTATAGGCTACGGGACCTGGTTGGCTTGTCGACAGTATAGGCTATGGGACCTATTTGGGTTGTCGACAGTATAGGCTACGGGACCAAGTTGGGTTGTCGACAATATATGCTACGAAACCTATTTGCTTGGCGACAGTATAGGCTACGGGACCTAGTTGGGTTGTCGACAGTATATGCAACTGAACCTATTTGGTTAGCGACAGTATATGCTACGGGACCTAGGTGGGTTGTCGACAGTATATGCTACGGGATCTAGTTGGGTTGTCGACAGTATATGCTACGGGACCGAGTTGGGTTGTCGACAGTATATGCTGACGGGATCTAGTTGGGTTGTCGACAGTATATGCTACGAGAGCGAGGTGGTTTACAATATGTGCTACGGGACCATGTTGTGTTGCTAACAGTATATGCCAAGGGACTGAGTTGGTTGGGGACAGCATATGCTATTGGACTAAGTTGGGTTGTTGACAGTATATGCTACGAGAGCGAGTTGGTTGACAATAAATGCTACGGGACCAAATTGTGTTGCTAACAGTATATGCCAAGGGACTGAGTTGGTTGGGGACAGCATATGCTTTGGGACTAAGTTGGATTATTGACAGTACCTGCTACATGACTGAGTTGGCATTTAATAGTATATGCCACGGGATCGAGCTGGGTTATCAACGGTATATTCTACGGGACTAAGTTGATAGACAGTATATCCTACGGGACCGATTTGGGTTCTTGACAGTATATGCTACGGGACCAAGTTGGTTGTTGACAGTATATGCTACGAGAGGGAGTTGGCATTTAACACTATACGCTACGGGATTAACTTGGGTGATCAACAGTATATTATATGGGACTGAGTTGGATGTCGACAGTATATGCCACGGCACCGTATTAGGTTGTCGACAATATATGCTACGGGACCTGGTTGGGTTGTCGACAGTATAGGCCACGGGATCTAGATGGGTTGTCGACAGTATATGCTATGGCACCTAGTTGGTTTGTCACAATATATGCAACGGGACCTATTTGGGTTGTCGGAAGTATATGCTACGGGACCGAGTTGGGTTGTCGACGGTATATGCTACGGAACCTAGTTGGGTTGTCTACAGTATATGCAGCGGGACCTAGTTGAACTGTCGACAGTATATGCTACGGGGCCTAGTTGGGTTGTCGACAGTATATGCCACGGGATATAGATGGGTTGTCGACAGTATAAGCTACGGGACCTAGTTGGGTTGTCGAAGGTATAGGCTACGAGACCTAGTCGGGTTGTCGACAGTATAGGCTACGGGACCGAGTAGGGTTTTCGACAGTGTATGCCACGGGATCTAGTTGGGTTGTCGACAGTATAGGCTACGGGACCTATTTGGTTTGTCGACAGTATAGGCTACGAGACCTAGTTGGGTTGTCACAGTATATGCTACGGGGCCTAGTTGGGTTGGCGACAGTATAGGCTTCGGGACCTAATTGTGTTGTCGTCAGTATAGGCTACTGGACCTAGTTGGGTTGTGGACAGTATATACTGCGGGATCTATTGGGGTTGTCCACGGTATATGCTACGGAACCTAGTTGGTTTGTCGACAGTATAGGCTACGGGAACGAGTTGGGTTGTCTACAGTATATGCCACGGGTTCTAGATGTGTTGTCGACGGTATATGCCACGTGATCTAGATGGGTTGTCGACAATATAAGCTACGGGACCTAGTTGGGTTGTCTAAGGTATAGATAGGCTACGAGACCTGGTTGGATTGTCGACAGTATAGGCTACGGGACCGAGTTGTGTTGTTGACAGTATATGCCACGGGATCTAGTTGGGTTGTCGAGAGTATAGACTACGGGACCTAGCTGTTTTGTCGACAGTAGAGGCTACGAGACCTAGTTGGGTTGTCACAGTATATGCTACGGGGCCTAGTTGGGTTGTTGGCAGTATAGGCTACGGGGCCTAGTTGGGTTGTCGACAGTATATGCCACGGGATATAGATGGGTTGTCGACAGTATAAGCTACGGGACCTAGTTGGGTTGTCGAAGGTATAGGCTACGAGACCTAGTCGGGTTGTCGACAGTATAGGCTACGGGACCGAGTAGGGTTTTCGACAGTGTATGCCACGGGATCTAGTTGGGTTGTCGACAGTATAGGCTACGGGACCTATTTGGTTTGTCGACAGTATAGGCTACGAGACCTAGTTGGGTTGTCACAGTATATGCTACGGGGCCTAGTTGGGTTGGCGACAGTATAGGCTTCGGGACCTAATTGTGTTGTCGTCAGTATAGGCTACTGGACCTAGTTGGGTTGTGGACAGTATATACTGCGGGATCTATTGGGGTTGTCCACGGTATATGCTACGGAACCTAGTTGGTTTGTCGACAGTATAGGCTACGGGAACGAGTTGGGTTGTCTACAGTATATGCCACGGGTTCTAGATGTGTTGTCGACGGTATATGCCACGTGATCTAGATGGGTTGTCGACAATATAAGCTACGGGACCTAGTTGGGTTGTCTAAGGTATAGATAGGCTACGAGACCTGGTTGGATTGTCGACAGTATAGGCTACGGGACCGAGTTGTGTTGTTGACAGTATATGCCACGGGATCTAGTTGTGTTGTCGAGAGTATAGACTACGGGACCTAGCTGTTTTGTCGACAGTAGAGGCTACGAGACCTAGTTGGGTTGTCACAGTATATGCTACGGGGCCTAGTTGGGTTGTTGGCAGTATAGGCTACGGGACCTTGTTGGGTTGTCGACAGTATATGCTGCGGGATCTATTGGGGTTGTCGACAGTATATGCTGCGGAACCTAGGTGGGTTGTCGACAGTATAGGCTACGAGACCTATTTGGGTTGTCACAGTATATGCTACGGGGCCTAGTTGGGTTGGCGACAGTATAGGCTTCGGACCTAATTGTGTTGTCGACAATATAGGCTACTGGACCTAGTTGGGTTGTCGACAGTATATGCTGCGGGATCTATTGGGGTTGTCGACGGTATATGCTACGGAACCTAGTTGGGTTGTCGACAGTATAGGCTACGGGACCGAGTTGGGTTGTCGACAGTATATGCCACGGGTTCTAAATGTGTTGTCGACGGTATATGCCACGGGATCTAGATGGGTTGTCGAGAGTATAAGCTACGGGACCTAGTTGGGTTGTCTAAGGTATAGGCTACGGGACCTAGTTGAGTTGTGACAGTATATGCTACGGGGCCTAGTTGGGTTGTCGACAGTATATGCCACGGGATCTAGATGGGTTGTCGACAGTATAGGCTGCGAGACCTAGTTGGGTTGTCACAGTATATGCTACGGGGCCTAGTTGGGTTGTTGACAGTATAGGCTACGGGACCTAGTTGGGTAGTCGACAGTATAGGCTACGAGGCCTGGTTGGGTTGTCGACAGTATATGCTGAGGGATCTATTGGGGTTGTCGACAGTATATGCTGCGGAAAATAGTTGGGTTGTCGACAGTATAGGCTACGGGACCGAGTTGGGTTGTCGACAGTATATGCTACAGGACCTAGTTGGTTTGTCACAGTGCATGTTAAGGGGACCAAGCTGGTTTACTCCCATTTTACTCACGAAGATAATCGAGCCGGGTTAGGATGCGATCGACTGTACAGGGAGAGATAGTGTTTTACCTAGGAAAACGGGTTTTAGATATCATCTAGATCAATGAGCAGTGGCAAAGCGAATTTTATCGAAATGGTGATTCAGGTATTTTGGGATCTGTAGGCCTGATAGGTTTTAGTTAGTGAGAAATTATTCAGAGATGGAATAATTTATGAAAATAATTATTGTATATCAGTTTTGTTTTACAGGTGAGGTGAGTTTCTCAGCGCATAAAAAGCGAGTCGATATCAGGAATTTATTTTTTGCTAGCTGCTACAGAAGTGTTCGTTCTATAAAGCTCGCAATTTTACTTTTTACTCCATAGAAATAGCAAAGTTTCTCTTTCGAAAAATCCAAGAGTGCCTTTGTTAAAGAGAAGACATAATGCTATAAAGCGCCACATCATGGCATAGGTATGGGTTTTTACCAATAAAGGATGAAAGCGTAATTTTAAGAAAGGAGCACAAACATGACGTGTAATTACTAAAATATAATTTGATTCTGCACTCAGTGCAGCCACTTTGCCAATGGATGACACAAGATTAAGGAGAACCCTATTTCCAGGAAGTAAACCTGCGCACAGATCCGACCATTATCGCTGCTTCCTTCTGCCTTGTCGCATAGCAGGTAATGATCCAGATCGCTTCTACCTCCTCTAGGAATCACATATGAAATACCGACACGGATAGCCGAGCTCGTGATAGGGAGTTCTGGGACTGCCTTCCTGACTAGATTCTTTCCAGGTTTTTCTCAGTCTTCATAACTAACAAATGCCTAAACTTAGGCCTGGATGATTTCCTTCTCAAATTTCCTTACCCAGCCATCATTTCATTTTACGTATCACCAGTATCTACGTCTGTGTTGGAAATGTTGTAAGAACGGGCATTAAAAAAACTAAAAAACTCCAATGTGTTGCATTGAGATGCCTTTATCTACGCTCTATTTCTTATTATTGGGTACAGCCACCATTCCTTCCAAAGCATATTTTTCTATCTACTGCCTTTTAATCCAGATAAACATTTGCAGTAACAATCACATTACATATTTTGTTAGAGACACAAAGAGAAAAAGTGATAGTTGAACGATAAAGAACTGCACTCTATATACTGACCTTAAAACTCCATAGTCTTTCCACGCAAGCACGAACAGTCATCCGAGTAACTCTCTCCCCTTTTGCAGTGAGCTGAAACCTGATAATTAAATCCGGTCAGCTCATTACACGGATATGCCACTTACGCGTGTCAACCCCCAAAAAGGGGGAAGACTACTGAGAACTCGGTGGGGACCACAGCAAACTAGCATACTGTCTACCGGCTCTCCAGGGCGGTACCGAAGACCTTGAGGCGTTTCAAAACCCCGCCTAGACATACCCAATCTCCCATGTGTAACGGGAACCACTGCCCCGTCGAGTCCAACCCAATCCAAACTACACCCTCATGGTAGGGGCTCAGGTGTTTGGCCCAGCGTAATTCTAGTAACGTCAGAAGTACTACAGTGTTCAGGGTCTGCAGTACTCGCACCACAGAAGCTGAAAGGGTCAGAATCCCCACTCTTACGGGGACAAGCACGAACAATTGCAAATCGGCAAGTCTTGAAAAATGTGAAAGTATTCAACAATTCGAACCATTAATAACAAATATCCCGGAAATGGCTAATGCCACAAAGTTATTTTAAATAAATTATGTTTTAAAGAGACCTAGATTTGTGTAGTACGATTTCGTCTATCCCTTAGTGCCATCCTTTAAGTCCTGTCGATTTGCAACTTTTTCTCGATTCATTGTAAGAGTATGGAATTTAAAGGCCAGTGTATAGTGTGCAGCTCTTAAACATTTATTATCGCTGTTCCCTTTGTATCTATAATGAAATGTGTAGCTATTTCGGAAAAATTTATCTCCATTAAAATGGAGTAGATACGAAACTAAACCTTCGTAAGAATATTCTGTATACCCATTAATAAATAGAGGGTAGAGGATGTCATGTAAATGTATCAAATCAGAATATTTATTCAGGGGGCCTCAAAATATTTATTTCTGGTGAAATCTTGGTATAGAATTTTTGGGTGGAGTGCGATACCTTCTGTACCTACTATGTACGTAGTAGGGAAAGTAAACAAACCGAAAGAAAGAAAAACAGAATATAAAATACCACAAATACACACACCCATAACCACCACATCTCGCCACATTATGTCCTACGAGAGCTTTAGATACTGGAAAGCATTACTTAAGTTGCGAACCCTAATGTAATAAGAGATCACGATTCCAGGTTCCATTGGCTCCAAGTTTAGTTCATGGAAGACAATTCCAGGCCACACAGCGCCGCATCTGTTGACGATTTGTTGGAAAGCGAGAACATTCCACGGATGGATTGGCCTGCCAGTTTCGTCGATTTAAATCCATGGAGCATGTGCTGTGCGTCAGGAATAGATGCCTAACCACACGTAAACATGGATTGTAGAACAGGGGTGGGCAAACGCGGTCATATTAAAGGATCCGCAACCTCGTGAATGCCCGGAAGGGACAGCGGGAAAGGGGAAGCTACGACGCGCTCTACGGGGAGTCATGAATATCTGAAATCACAAAACTCTCTCTCTGCCTTTCGCTAAAGAAAATGCACACTAGCGGAAGTACAGCGTCCAAAGGGGATGAGCTATTTTATCTCCTCAGCAACCTCAATGAAGGTAAGGGGAGAGGGCGTGTGTATGCATAGCCGTTAGGGATGACCGTGTTCTGTGCTGCCGCCGCTTTCCTTCGTTACAACCTTGGGAAGTTTTAACAGTTTTAAAATAACGTTTTTAGACAGGATGGTCCTAAAGTAGAGATAACACAGTGCACTCGAGCTGAAAGCTGATTGTAAAAAACTTTGATTTCATGTCCAATCACATGGAAGTTACCCGGTATATTTAAAAAATCTGATGCGTTACACTCACATGACTTTCTCTACTCTTATACAAACGCTTATTCTCCATATGCTTCATTTTAATCGAGGTATCGAGATGTTAATCGTATTGCTAATTTTCTTGTAGATGCAAGGGGAATTGGTAGGATTTAAGCGATAGTCAAATATTTTAAGAGCTGGTTGCTATGTGGAGTCTTCCATTCTCTTTGCATTACCACAACAAAAAAAATGAATAACGAATTCCCATTTGAGAAAAACTATAAGTATTGGAAAATTTAAGGGAATAACAAGCAATATTTCGAAAATGGTTCACTCAACAAAAGAATGTATATGACATAAATTGTGTATTTTAACGCGATCTACATTTTTTTGTGTAGGAAAGTTTTGTCTATCTCTTATGGTTTATCAGTTATGCAAAAGTTGTTCACAATGAAGAATACTTTTGAAGACATTCCCAGAAAATTCGAGATATACATTTCATTTGTCATGAAAATATCCAAAACATATGATATTTTAATTTAAATCGTTAGAGCCATTTTGGGAAAAAAACTCGAAAAATGTTCCATGTAAAGGGTAATCTGGGGTGGTGGGATTTTCTTGAATACCTTCGTGTCGCATCTCTGCAAGATACTGAACCTACCAAGTTTGGTATTTATCTGACTGTTCGTTTCTGACTTATGCTGTTCACAGGTTTTCAAGAAAATCCCTCCACCCCAGATTACGCTTTACATGAAACATTTTCGAAAAATCTAATTTTCTCAAAAATGGCTCTAACGATGTTGATTAAAATATTATATATTTAAGATACTTTCATGACAAATAAAATGTATATCTTGAATTTTCTGGGAATGCCTCCAAAAGTATTCTTCATGGTCAACGACTTTTGCATAACTGGTAAACCATAAGAGATAGACAAAATTTTACTATACAGAAATGTAGATCGCGTTAAAATACTCAATTTATGTCATATATTTTTTTGAGTGAACCATTTTCGAGATATTGCTTGTTATACCCTTAAATGTTCCAATACTTATACTTTTTCGCAATTTCGTTATTCATTTTTTTGTCCTGATAATGCAAAGAGAATGGAATACTCGACATAACAACAAGCTCTTAAAATATTTGACTATCGCTTAAAGCCTACCAATTCCCCTTGCACCTACAAGAAAATTAGCAATAAGATTAACATCTCGATATCTCGATTAACATAAATCATATGGAGAATAAGCGTTTGTAAAAATAGTTTGTACAATAGTAGAGAAAGTCATGTGAGTGTAACACATCAGATTTTTTAACCTCGATTCTTTTGTTTCAAGAACCGCATTCTAAACATGACCTGTGTTGGTTTCAGGAATCAATATAATAATATTAATATTTTACAGATTCGAGCGCTGTCTAAAGAGAGTATTTGCTACACGTGTAGTCGTGCTCCGTGGACCAGTGGTACCGTGCTAGCCTCTAGTTCCCAAGGTCGCGGGTTCAAATCCGGCGTAGGGCGATGGATTTTTTCGGGCGTAAAATCGTTAGCACGGCTTCCTTCGGAAGGGAAGTAAAGCCGGTGGTCCCGTGTCGTAGATTTACGGCACGTAAAAGAACCTCAAGCCTGATAAAGAGGCCTCTGAGCAAAATTACCGGTGTTTCACGCCCAATATAGAATGGGACGCTAAGAACCATAGTAGTTAAAGAGCGTCCATAAATAAAACTCAGTTTAAGTTTTAAGCTACACGTGTTAAAGAGGTTTTGTTTCGCTCGAATATTCCTACTGCAAAACAAAGTCCAACTTTTACTCCTTATATCATAATCTACACTTTTAGCTTTCATCTTCTACAACTGACTAAATACATTTGATATTAATCTATACAGATGTCTATATGAAACCATTCTAGGAAACTGGTTTCATCCTTATTTTTACGTATGATGTATACCCCCAAAACACAGAGGGAGATAGTTGGTAACGTGTGAGACTAACATACGCGGATTCATTCTTATCTACTGCCCACTCTTATGTTGGGTTTTTCGAAGTTTTACCTGTTCGGTAGGCGAATTCTGGGGTGGTTTCTCATTCACCGGAACGGCTTTCGGACCAGATTCATAGACCTTACTTGAACTATCATACTCAAGTCACCACTGAGGTGCGAGTGTCGGTTCACTCCCTCTTTGGTATTTAAGAGATATTTACTCGTGTCAATATAATGATAGTATAAGTAGGGTGGTCATCCACTCCAAGGCGATTAAATAACCACGCACACTCCTGAATAGGTCAATTGTTTCGTCTTTTCGGAACAAGAGGCCGTGCGTTATTTCCCTTTCATTCCGTTTTCTTCTCATGTTTCATTTGTGCTGCTAGATTTATGGCGTAGGGCCGTATCGGATAGATGGTGTGGATTCCTGGTCAAAGGAAAGAAATCCCCCGTGGATACCAGAGGGTTGCTTGGTTGACGAGTTTCTGGTGAGCTCCATTAGTAGAAGGGTCTTGGATCCAGGAACTATTAGGGACCTCCATGCCTCTCTGGAACGGTGCCTGAAGCCCCCTTGGTTCCTTTATTTCATATATTCCTCCTGGGGGTATAAGCGCAATAGATGTCCCATAGGTCGCAGTGCGCGAGGTGTTCCCCTCCGTTGTATACCCCAGGAGAATTGGGACTAGGGCTGGAGGGGAGGTAGGGGTGAGGTGAGAGGGGATAGAGGACGGCATGATCAGGAGACGTGACAGGGCAGAGGGCAGGGTCCCTACATTTTCCAGATTAAAACTCCCTAGATGGCAGTTGGTACAATCGGTTCCCCTCCCCCTGCAGGCTTACACATCCCACTGGTAGTCTCGAAACTCTGAGACCGCCCCCTTTCCGAGGGATGTTCTGTAGTGTTCCATAGAGCATCCTTTTCCTCTGAAATGAAACGCCGAGACTCCCGCCGACACTTTCAACCTTAAAATGACCAAGCAGATGAGAGCTGAAGTGAAATGAGAACGTAGGTGAAATGGAGGGACAGGAAATTCGGGTAATGAAATTAAGTTTCCGAGCATTTAACCCTAATCGAAGTTTTTCATTAAAAAAAAACAAATTTACCCTTACCAAATTTACCATCACAACTCCTCCAAACCAAACACGACTAATGACATTTACTTCCCCAATAATATCAAGCAACAAGACATTACTTTCTACAACGCTTAGTTTTGAAGATATTGTATAATCTTGACTTAAATGGTCACGCTTAATTCTAAAAATGTTTTGGAAATTGTTACTGCATCTGCAATTTTGTATTGTGAATTCTGTATCACTTCAAACAAAAGAAAACCGCAACTCCTACACACTTTGAAGTACAGAGATACACTTTAGCCCATCTTTCAAAGAAATTTTTCTCTACAAATTGGTACTACTGTTAAGCATGGTAGCTGCTGCGTACTTAAGCCACGTGGTTTTCATCTTTGCAAGTTATATACTTTGTTTTCTCCACTTCTGCCTTGAACAGCCTTTACTCTGAATGATATTTTCTGGTATAAACGGCCCCCCTTTTTAGAAACTAATTAAGACAGGTAAATTAAATTTTGGGATGATAAAGACAACTTTAAGAGCTGTCAGGGATGTACATCGGTGTTAATGTGCTAGTTGGTTATTTGAAAAACAAATCTGATGTGTTACACTCACATGACTTTTTCTACTTTTGTACAAACTATTTTTACAAACGCTTATTCTCCATATGCTTCATGTTAATCGAGATGCTAAACCTATTTCTAATTTTCTTATAGGAGCAAGGGGAATATGGTAGGCTTTAAGCGATAGTCAAATATTTTAAGAGCGGTTGCTATGTGGAGTATTCCATTCTCTTTGCATTACCAGGACAAAAAATGAATAACGAATTTGAGAAAAACTATAAGTATTGGAAAATTTAAGGGAATAACAAGCAATACCTCGAAAATGGTTCACTCAACAAAAAAAAAATGTATGTGACATAAATTGTGTATATTAACGCGATCTACATTTTTTGTGCAGTAAAATTTTGTCTATCTCTTATGGTTTACTAGTTATGCAAAAGTCGTTTACAATGAAGAATACTTTTGGAGACATTCCCAGAAAATTCGAGATATACATTTCATTTGTCACGAAAATATCTTAAACATGATATTTTAATCAAAATCGTTAGAGCCATTTTGAGAAAATTAAAATTTTCGAAAAACGTTCCATGTAAAGGGTAATCTGGGTTGGGGGGGATTTTTCTTAAAAACCTTCGTGTCGCATCTCTGGAAGATACTCAACCTAAATACCAAGTTTGGTGTTTATCCGACTCTTCGTTTCTGAGTTATGCTGTTCACAGTCACACACACAGATACATACACGGGTATGTTTCCAAAAATGCTTTTTTTGATTCAGGGGGTCTCAAAGCATGTATTTCCGGTAAAATCTCGGTATCGAATTTTTGGGTGGAATACAATACTTACTACACCTAGTAGAGAAAGTAAAAATATATAATGTAATATATATTTACATGACCTTCTGTACCATGTATAATGCAAACCATTCTTACCGAACTTATTTTTGTATCTACTACGTTTTAATCCAAATAAAATTTTTCAAAAATAGCTACATTACACATTTCGTTATAGAAACAAACAGAACAGCGATAGTCAAACGTTTTAGAACTTGACATTACATGCTGGCTTAAAATTCCATGTTTCCATGAAATTGCGAGAAAGAGCACAATGTTGACAAGACTTTAAGAGAATGGCCAAGAATGAACAATTCGAACCATTAATAATAGATGTCACGGAAACGGCTTATGTCACAAAAATTATTTGAAATAAATAGAAATTTGAAATAACAGAACAGCGATAGTCAAACGTTTTAGAACTTGACATTACATGCTAGCTTAAAATTCCATGTTTCCATGAAATCGCGAGAAAGAGCACAATGTTGACAAGACTTTAAGAGAATGGCCAAGAATGAACAATTCGAACCATTAATAATAGATGTCACGGAAACGGCTTATGTCACAAAAATTATTTGAAATAAATTGTGTTTTAAAAATATCTACAAGCTTTGTATAGTACGTTTTCATCTATCGCTTAACGTTTACCGGCTATATAAGATTACACAAAATTCCTCCGGAATGAAGAGGAATTCAAAAGCTATTCCCAAAAAATTCAAGATATATATATATATATATATATATATGTTATTTCCCATGTAAATGTCATTAATACAGAGTATTTGAATAAAAATCGTTAGAGCCATTTTTAGGAAATCAAAGTTTGTGAATCATGTTCCATGTAAAGGGCGGTTTGGCGTGGGTAATTTTTTTTGGAAATCTTCGTGTCGGGTCTTTGGAAGCTACTAAACCTAAATACAAAGTTTGGTATTTATCCAACTTCATGATTTTTGAGTTACGCTATTTACAGGCACACACAGGCACAAAATTGAATTGAGTTTTATTTATGGACGCTCTTTAACTACTGTAGTCCTTAGCGTCCCATTCTATATTGGGCGTGAAAGACCGGTAATTTTGCTCAGAGGTCCCTTTATCAGGCTTGAGGTTCTTTTGCATGCTGTAAATCTACAACACGGGGGTTTTACCAAGCCAAGCACGCCTAGGATCTTCACACCCGAAAAATCCATCACACTCCTCCGGGTTTTAATCCGCGACCTCGGGAACTAGAGGCTAGCGTGGTACCCTTAAGACTACGGAGGACGACACGCACACCTTTTATAATTTTTTGTTTCAAGGGACGTCAAATCATGTACTTTTGGTGAAATCTTGGTATCGGCTTTTTGGATGGAATGCAATTCCTTCTCTACCTACTATGTACACTGCCGTGTATAAAATGTGACTCATTCCGCTAGGTCGCCATAGTGTTTTTCTCCCCGTAAGGTTTCCTCCTTCAGAAAACTTAACTTTTGAATCCGCCCTTCCGATATCAGTGTTCTATGTGACTGGATTGAAAAACAATTCAGGGGTTAACAACTAGCCAGTGAATGATGTTATAATCTATGTGAAATGGAGGGGTGGTTCGGATATCTCTCTATGAAGGAGTTTCGTTGCGATTGGCACACAAGTAAAACCTAAATTAATTACAGTATAATTCGGCGCTCTAAAGGAAGGGGGTGAAGAATTATTTGCATGTGTGGTTAAACTGAACTATAGCTACGATATTTACATATACGAGAGCTTTCATCAGCGACATGGCGACGAGGGTTAAGTTGTTGCTGCTACTAAACGGCAGTAAGAAAACCAGCTTTAAGAAAACGGCAATGTAGGTGGAAAATATAAGGCTTAAGTTGTAATATTATACTTCGGCAGTATGGTCAAGCCTACTTTTGAGGAGGTAAAGTACCCTGCCAATGCAGTGGCTAGAATTATCCTCGAAAAACAGAGCCGGTTCCGCTGATATGGGGTGTCGCTAGATTTTTCAGTACCAACATAAACAGCTCCGTTAACTTTTAATCAAAAGATGGTATAATAAAGAATTTCTATCGTCATAAATAAACATATTTATTGAATAAAAGTAAACCAGTGAACTTAAAAGGCATTCATTCAAATTCTGCAAAAGTTTCATTCGTATGTCATAAATAATTTCTGAAATAATGGGTCCTAAATTTAGCAGATTTAACATGCGGAATAGGGCGTTTAAACTCCTTCAAGTAGGCTCGGCCATAACATATCGATAACATTTCCAGCATTCAGTTTACTAAGGCAGAAAATTCCAATCGCGTCTTGAGTAATATTAGCTTAGATGGATTTTTTCGGGTTTTCCTGGGTCGTCAGGCGAATGCTGGAGTGGTTTATTTCGGCCCCCGAATTTCTTGTTCCTCCACTTCGTTCCGTTCATCATTCCATTCACCCTTCATCCCATTAGGTCTGTTTTAGGGTTGGAAGTATCGGCGATAGTGTTTTGATGCAGTGCTACAGGGGAAAAGGATGTTCTCTGTGGACCTTCCTCCGTCCCTCGACTGGTTGAAGTGTAAAGTCCGACCGTCAGGGTGTCTCGATCTAGATACTGTAGGGACCCTGTCATTGCTGTGCCCTCACTCCTAGTTCCGGTGGCCCGGCGTCTTCTCCGACCACCTCCTCCCTCCTGAGGGCACCCCCTTGTGGAGCATAGATACATTATCCTCCCTGAATCGGTGCCGAGTGCCCTCCGATAAGAGTAAGGAATACTTTGTACATATTTAAAAGCATGAGTCATACTTTGGTTCGTCATCTGGCTGATGAACCTTCGAGTCCTCAGTTCCAACTGTAAACATGTAGGGGGAACAATGATTATTTGGGGATATTTGAAGGGAATCACACTGGTGTCTCGGTTATTCTTCACGGTATAGTGAACAAATATTATTTTGGCATTCTGCAATGTCAAAAATAATTCTTCTGCTTTGCACGTTATTGATAAGAATTTCGTCTTGCAATTTGTGAGAGACACAAAAGATAAATCTTGCTGTGTGAAGTCTCTATAAAGGAATGAACTTCTGATAGGAGATTTTAATTTAGTTGCAATATTTAAATTCAGTGAAGAAGCCCGAATAATAACAGATGATTTGATGAAAACTAAATTAATAGTTTGTTGTTTTGTGGAAATAAGTTGAATCATTTTAACTCATTTTTTTACCATTTTTTACGAAGATTATGCTATGACTTACCCAGACTTCAGGCTGTAGCCCAATAGAAAAATTACGGGATGAGCCAAACAGAAGGATCCATAAGTTATAAATGAAGCTTTTCTAAAGAGAGCATAGAAGCCTATTCCAATTGAGTATCTGTAAGAATACAGAATTTCCGGAAAATTATACAAATAATTTCTTCTAAAGTATGTAGATTTGTTTTGTACATTTTCTCTTTTAATGCCCCCCCAGAGCGGAAAAAATGTATCTGGAAACTACTATAATAATAATAATAATAATAATAATAATAATAATAATAATAATAATAATAATAATAATAAATCGGGTTATTTCCACTTTAATAGGAATGCATTTTAGGTCATTAGTTACACTATAAATCATAATATTTACATTTGACATTTTACAATAGTACCCCTATTAACCTAATTTATAAAACACTACAGAAAGTTCCTGGATTCCCTGGGACCCATAGCCTCGAACCCGGTAGTTGCCAAGCTATTGGGACCTATTTTCTCTAGGTAGATTTGGCCACTTCTTCTTTCCCAATTTTTCCTCACATTTTAGAATTATGTACCCTGGAGCATTTAAGTTGAGACTGTACAATATCTCCAAATCTAAGGGTTGTAGAAAGAAATGTCTTGATTAAAAGCTGCTTGGTATTATGGAGGAAAGTAAATGCCATTAGTCAAGGTTTGTTTGGGGGACATTATGTGGTCATTTTAGGGTCAATTTAATATTTTTAAATGAGAACCTACAATTAGCGTCCATTTAAATCACCTTAAAATGACCATCACGACGTCCTTCAAATAAAACAACTGATAGCATTTACTTTCCCCATAACATAAAGCAAATTTTATTCAAGACATTGCTTTCTACAACGCTTAGGTTTGGAGCTATTATACCGTCTCAACTTAATTGGTCCACCCTGTATACCAGCTATCAATTGGTTACAAAATGGGCATTTTCCTGTATCCCCTTGCTCTTAACCCTTTTAGTTCCCACACCTTTGTTATATTCCTTGTAGTTTTATCACATAATTTTTTCTACCCCAATCATTTTTTAGTTCTCTATATATACTTAAATACGGTTTTGAATTAAAACTTCTGTATAAAACTTGCCGTTCGGTTTATCTTCATTTCTTGATTTAATTTCTTTCAGAAACCTTTTCCTAGTGTTTCCTATCTCTCCAAATACCCACACGTTTAATTTTATATAAAGTTTCTCTTATGCTATTAGCCCAAGTATCCACTTTTATAAGCTTTTTCTGAAACTCCAAACAGCTATGTACTAAGATTTTCAAATTCAAAGATATGTAAAAGAGTTTTATAACCACTACAATAAACAGCCACGCCCTTTTATTTCCAGGAGAATTTATAATGACTAGATAGGAATATATGCATTTACGTGAATAATTTGTTGAATCTACATAAAAATAAATGATAACAAATAAATAAAACAATGTGGCTACTACACATACCTTTTTTAATTTCTCTACTACATATAGTAAGTAGTGGAAGTACTGCATTCCACCCAAAAATTCTATACCGAATTTCACCGGAAATACATGTTTTGAGGCCCCTGAATCCAAATAAAGGATTGTGTGTGGATCCACACATCTGTGGATGTGTGTGTGTCTGTGGCTCTGAACAGCATAACTCAAAAAACGAACAATCGGATAAATACCAAACTTGGTATTTAGGTTCAGTATCTTTCAAAGATACGACATGAAGATTTTCAAGTAAATCCCCCCACCCTAGACTACCCTTTACATGGAACATTTTTACGAAATTTTGATTTTCTCAAAAATCTTTAACGAATTTGATTAAAATATAATATATTTAAGATATTTTTATGACAAATGAAATGTATATCCTGAATTTTATGGAAATGTCCCCAGAAGTCATCTTCATTCTGAATGGTAAACTATAAGAGATAGAAAAAATGTTTTACACAAGAAATGTGGATCTCGCTAAAACACACAAATTATGTAATACAAATTTTTTTGTAGAGTGAACCATTTCCGAGATATTCCTTGTTAGTTTTTTAATTTTCCAATACTTTTTATTTTTTCTCAAATGGAAATCCATTATTCATTACTCTTTTTATGTCTCAGAGAAGCAATGAGAATGGAATGCTCCACATAGCAACCAGCTCTTACAAGATTTGACTATCGCTTTTAGCCTACCAGATATCCCTTTCACCTATAAGAAAATTAGCAATAAGATATTTCTGCAAATGTTATAAAAGTTAGTTTTTATAAGAGTAGAGAAGTCATGTGAGTCTAACACATCAGATTTTTTTCGCATGAGCTCACAATTAACAAATTGACGTAATTTAAGTAACTGAGTGCTTTTGTGTGTAACCAAATTCGTATAACCTAATTTGAAATATTTTTAGACAAAGATTTAGAATGATTAAGGTAACATTACTAGTTTTTATATTAATATAGACAACCATGCTTTTGAAATAGTAACAAGTAGAAAAGTCAGTTGCACAAGAGCTTTTGTGTCGATTCGTTAGCACAGCAGAGAGCTTTACTTTTCCAACCTTGTATGCATTTGCACCTGTTCTTCAGATACCGCGTTTATTCCACTAGAACTGGTATGCACATTAACCTATGTTAACTTGCCGAAGGCAAAATCAATACGGAGAACCAAAGAACGAAGGTGTGAGATTCCTGGCGGAAATGTTTGCCCCAGAGTGTGTGTAACGTGGGGGAAATTTATTCATTTCCGGGCATTTCGGTTTCTGATGGCAGATACAACATGATGCACGTATCCAATATCCGCGTTAACACAATCACATGTTTGATAAATATTTCCCTCAATTATTTGAAGAAATGCAGACACTTTTGGTTCGACGTGGTCTTTGCTTTTACTGCACCCAATTCTTCTGCCTTAATCATTGTTTTTTACGATAAAAGATATAAACTTGTGAATATTTAAAATATTTTATAAAATAAACAGTTATATAACATTATATAAATGTTATTTCGAAACTAAATGAACTATTTAACCTGACCATCCAATTATCTTTCTGATTTGACTACAATGTTTACTTTCTCTGACGTTCATCTTTAAAACATCTTTCATTTCACACAAAAGTTTGCTTGGGAGACTTAACTGGAAATTTAGATTTTGAGGCTTTCTGAATTAAAAAAGTTAGAAAAGAGTTCATATTTGTATGTGTTTGTGTGTGGACAACATTACTTAAAAACTGAAATACATACTAACTTTGGCACTTTAAGTTCAATGTCTTCAAGGATATGACGCGAAGATTTTAAGAAAATTCCTCCCCCCCCAAGTTACCCTTTACAGGGAAAAGTTTCGTAATTTTTCATTTTCTCAATAATCTTGAATTTTCTGAGAAAAACATGTGTAGGAGTCATTATGCATCACTTGCATAACTGGTAAACCGCAAGAGATACACAAGGTCTTATTACAAAAAATTCTGACATGTTACACTCACATGACTTTCTTTACTCTTTCTTTACTCTTCTTACAAACGCTTATTCTCCACATGCTTCATGTTAATAGAGATGTTAATCTTGTTGCTAATTTTCTTGTAGGTGCAAGGGGAATTGGTAGGCTTTAAGCTATAGCCAAATGTTTTAAGAGCTGGTTGCTATGTGGAGTATTCCATTCTCTTTGCATTACAAAGACAAAAAAAGTAATAACAAATTTGAGAAAAAGTATAAGTATTGGAAAATTTAAGGGAGTAACAAGCAATATCTCGAAAATGGTTCACTCAACAAAAAAATGTATATGACATAAATTGTGTATTTTAATGCCATCTACATTTTTTGTGCAGTAAAATTTTGTCTATCTCTTATGGTTTACCAGTTATGCAAAAGTCGTTCACAATGAAGAATACTTTTGGAGGCTTTCCCAGAAAGTAGTAGAGAAAGTAAAAATGTAGATCTCGTTAAGCACACAGTGCCAAATAGAACATTTTTATAACATTAAGCATTTCCGATATATTTGTACTTTCTCTACAACGCATATTAAGGAAGAAAAGTGTTGTATTCCTCCCAAAAATTCGATGTCGAGATATCACTGGAAATATATGTTTTGATGCCCCTGAACATAAAAAGCTATTACTTTCTCTACTACGTAGAGTATTGTATTGTATTCCACCGAAAAATTCGATACCGAAATTTCTACGGAAATATATGTGTTGAGACCCCCTGAATCCAAAAAAAGCATTTTTGGAAACATATCCGGTGTGTGTGCCTTTGAACAGCATAACTCAGAAACGAACAGCCGGATAAACACCAAACTTGGTATTTAGGTTCAGTACCTTCCAGAGATGCGATACGAAGGTTTTCAAGAAAATCCTCCCACCCCAGATTACCCTTTACATGGAAAATTTCTCGAAAATTTTAATTTTCTCAAAAATGGCTCCAACGAGTTTGATTAAAATACCATATGTTTAAGATATTTGCATGACAAATGAAATGTATATCTCGAATTTTATGGGAATGTCTCCAAAAGTATTCTTCATTGTGAACGACTTTTGCATAATTGGTAAACCATAAGAGATAGGCAAAATTTTACTACACAAAATGTGCATCGCGTTAAAATACATAATTTATGTCATACACATTTTTTGTTAAGTGAACCATTTTCAAGATATTGCTTGTTATTCCCTTAAATTTTCCAATAGTTTTTCTCAAATGGGAATTCCTTATTCATTTTTTTATGTCCTGGACATACAAAGAGAATGCAATGCGCCACATAGCAACCAGCTCTTAAAAGATTTGACTATAGCTTAAAGCCTACCAATTCCCCTTGCATCTACAAGAAAATTAGCAATAAGATTAACATCTCGATTAACATGAAGCATATGGAGAATAAGCCTTTGTAAAAATAGTTTGTACAAGAGTAGTGAGTGCTACACATCAGATTTTTAGAAAAATCTGTGTGTGTGTGTGTGTGTGTGTCTATGAACAGTATAACTCAAAAACGAAAAGTTTGATACATGCCAACTTGCTAATTAAGTTTAGTATCTCCAAAATATGCGACAGAAATATTTTCAAGAAAATTCCTACCCCAAAACTACCTTTTACATGGAATATTTTTCGAAAATTTTTATTTTCTAATAAATCATTCTAATGATTTTGATTATAATATCATATATTGAATATATTTACATGTCAAATAAAACGCGTATCTTTAATTTTCTACCGAATTATAACGAAACTAAACCTAAACCCTATTAAGCTAAGTATTAATAAAAATGCTCTAAAAATCTATGATAAAAATACAAAATGCTCTAAAAATCTCCAAAACTGTTCACAATCTATTCTCTGTTCGCTGGCCTTGTTACTAATGTCGCTATAATGTGGCAAGTTACCACGAGGTAGCGTTGTATAAACAGTGAAATCACTTCAGAAAACTATTGCCAACGATAAATACATATCTCTTTGGTGTTGCCAACTTCTCGCCCTGCATTATAAACCTTAGGGTTACTAACCATCGGTTGATATGCGTTTGTAATACGCAGCAATGCACCTAACCTTCAGGTAGCGGTAACTGATAGGTTACAAACCATGACTAATAACCGGAGATCGTAATACAGGCCGTATGAGATTTAAAAAACCTGACATAATACATTTACATGCTTTTATCTACGCTGTATGGTTTATTTGTGGGGCTATAAATTATTCTTATTGAAGCTTATTTTATATCTACTACATTTTAATTCCAATAAATCTTCGCAGAAATAGCTACATTACACATTTGGTTACAGATACAAAGAGAACGACAGTCAGAGTTTTAAGAACTGGACGCCATATGCGCCATATGATCTTAATATTCCATGCTATTTCCATGCAATCGCGAGAAACAACTGAGTGGTGAAAGGACTTTACTGAATGAGCAAGTAACGGACAATTCCAACGTTTAATAACGGATATCTCAGAAATGGCTTATGACATATTTGAAGTAAATTGTGTGTCTTAAAGAAATCTACATTTTTGTGTAGTACGTTTACGTCTATCGCTTAACGTTTAGCAGTTGTACAAGATTATACAAAATTGCTTCCAACTGAAGTGGACTTAACAGGCTATTCCCAGAAACTTAAAGATAACAGTTTATCTGCGATGCAAATACGTTTAATATATTGTATTTTAATAAAAATCGTTAACTATTTTTATAAAACAAAAAACTTCCAAAAATGTTCTATGTAAAGCGTAGTTTGGCGTGAGGGATTTTTTTAAAATCTCCGTATTGCATTCTTGATAGGTACTGAACCTAAATACAAAGTTTGGTATTTATACGCGCGCGCGGACCTTTCTCTAAAAATGCTTTTTTATTCAAAGGGGCTCAAAACATGTATTTTTTGTCATCTCCGTATCGAATTTTTGGGTAGAATACATCATCTTATTATACGTAGTATAGAAAGTAAAAAACACTGACGACGCATGCCTTATCAATGACGAAATGCACATAAATCAAAGAGTTGACCAATTAGATCGATAAGGTACCTTTATTGGTTTAAAATTATTGAAGTTATTACATAAGTATTTAGTGCATGGGTTCAATGATCGTACATGCATATTTAAGATAGAAGGTATGGTGACAAAATAAACAGAAAAACAAAAGAAAACAAAAAAGAACAAGAAAAAGGAAAATAAAGATAAATTGCCCTCGACTAACTGAACACATTTGACCTAACTTTGCGCACTTTAGCCAAGAAATTTCCCATGTTTTGCCAGTTCCTTAGTCAGCCAGTAGCTCCCAACATGCCAATCTCTTTCTTGACGGACTTAAGAATGTTTCTTTCAGTTTAATTGTTCGCTGGTTCTCCCACTGAGCACATTCCGCCAAAATACGTACCCACTCATCATCCAAATCACAGAATGGGCATATTATCCTGCCAGAATCGTCAGTCATTTTCTATGCCCTCCAGCCCCCCCCAGTCTAAACCATGCCATTGCTGATCTTTCTTTTCTTTCTAAGTTAAGTATATATGCCTTTTTACCCCCAATTCAATTTTATTTCATTTGCTAGACTTGGAGATGGTTTAATTTTACAATCCAATTTTCCTGTTGGTTGATGTCCCTTAAGTCTTCTTTTGACACCTTTCCATATGTTTTCGTCATTTGTTCCAGCTCTTTTCCATACGTTGCCATTCCTATTCTCCTCAAACCCCTTTCCAAATCAGCTGGCGAAAACTTGATCAATTAAATACGTACATTACGCAACTATATGACAACATGCTCCTATAAAAACTAAATGTGCGACTAAACAACCAGGTTGAATGCGATATTCGTACTTTGGAGGCTCAAAGAGACCACGCTAATAGAACATACAAAAGACAAAAAAGGACAACTTTGAGAATTACGGACTCCTTCGTAATAAGACAAGTCAAGCAGTCAGAAATGTCAAAACAATATATGCTTACAGCCTCATTAAGGCGAAAGTTAACGCTGTGATATGTGACGAGGGATTCGAACAATGGAACGGGGAAATACTTCACAGCATGTAAGGGCACAAATAATCTTAATGACCTTTTCACTAAAGTTCCCTTTGAACTGAGCAAAACTGACAAAGACCGTACCATTCAAAGTGAGCTGCAGGAGGCACCTGAAACTGACAAATTTTACTTCACATACGTCGTAGAAATAGAAGTTATGCAAACACAGACATGCAAAGACAAGATCTCAAGGACCTGAGCACAGTAATGTTATCCTAATAAACAATAATTTGAATGTTATATTGCCAACTATGGCGCATATCTTCAATACCTCCCTTATGACGAACTAACCTGTATAATTTAAATGGGCATATGTAACACCTCTACCTAAAACTAAAGCACTCGAGGCCCCTAATGACCTCAGACCAATTAATATTCTACCTAAACTTTCCAAACACCTGAACGTATCGTACATAAGCAGCCAACAGATTACATTAATAAACATGACCTACTTGAACCCTATCAATCTCGTTTCAGACTAGGCCATAGCACTATAATTATTATTGTTGAAGGTATGCGCGAACCTTGCGGTGAACGAAAACCGACCCGGCTGGTACTATTAGACATGACTGAAGCTTTTAATTCCGTAAATAGAGACGTAATTCTCAATAAGCATAAGGCACTAAATTTTTCTGATACGTCTGTCACGTGGCTCGACTCCTATCGGTGCGAATGAAAGCAGCATGGTATTTCGTAAAGGCATGAGTTCCATAGGGTAGTATTTTGGGTTCCTTATTATTTGCACTTTATATAAATGATATTTCTCACTCTATCCTCTACAGCAAATATCACCTTTATGCCGATGACCAACTTCTTCTTCTTTCTTTTCTTGTGCTTCTATATCCCTATATATACACCAGGTGAGTCAGCTGCCCCTATTTATTTTTTAACTTATACAACGTGCTAAGCAACATATGTGACTTACGCCTTTCTTGAATTCCTTCTAAAGACTGATTTACATAACACTTTATAGAGGAGGGATAGATAACTCAGTGCATAAGTGTTTTACGGGACAGAATGCTATCGTTATGTGTGTTGATACCAGAAACATCCCACCCTGACACTGGGAACTTCAGTGGCACGTTAAGCTGATTTTACAAACTTTTATTCTTTAGCATACATTGATACACACCTTTGAAAACGCCTCTGAAGGAACAACTTATCACATGCATCGGTTGACAAAACTATTTGAAAACAAAATGGAAGATCTAGCAGGATCGTAATAGTGCCGTTAAAGGACGAAACGAACAGAGGGACCCCGAAAACTGGGCAGAACACAGCAAGTAAGCCATAACGGTCCGTTTTGCTTCTACCGTGAATCCTGAGAGGGACGGATGAAGGAAGAGACCTGAAGGGCGGCCACATCCGGATGACGCAAACATGGACCAGGACTTAACGTTTCCATATCGAACATATTCGATGTTGTCCGGGTCTACCCACGTCTCCTAACCACCGGCGCTCCTCCTGGTGGGGCCCCTCGGAGACTGTCCTAACCGAGCAGTCCCTCTACACAGCACATAGCTACCGTCCAGCGGCAAACCGCCGAACCCGCCGCCTGGTCCTACAACCCTAAACAGATGACAAGATGATACAGGAACCGGGGGATCAAAATTATGGAACATGACGAACCACCCCAGCATTCCCTGCCGACCGGAGAAACCACGAAAAACCCTTGGGTTAGAGTGGACGGTCACCGGGGATCGAATCGGGACTTTTCGAATGCGAGTCGCACACGAAGAGCTGGCATTGAACAAATTTAATAAATAAAAATAAACAAACAATTTGGTCTTGTGTAAGACAGGAGAACGAGACCGGCGCTGCTGTCTGCAGGAGATACAAATTTGATCCAGGTACCAGAAAGGGATTTTTCCACATGCTGAACAGTCTGAAGAGGATGTATACAGGCTCTTGAGATGCTAGGAGGAAAATGAGCACCTACTTGATAGAGAAGCAGCGGCTTCTCTTCATACGACCAGCAAACAAGCAGCAGAGAGGGGACGGTCTTGGCATGCTGACCGCAGTCTACCCTCAACACAGCCCTCTACCCATGACGTCCCTTCTGACGGTGTCACAGGAAGCAGCGACTCGTTTCGAGTTGCTGGACCACATCCTTTCACCCTTGATGAAATTTACTACATGTTTATTGGTTGGTATTGAGGCAGTATTTTATATCACAACACTGTGAATGCCAGAGTGATTGTCGTGTAAATTAACATTATTATATGACAATGATTTGAGATGTTTGTTAATTATAAGCATTGTTAGGAAATAAGTTTACACGGCCTCACTGAAACTGACAATAGGAGCGGGTAACAATGAAGCGAGGGGGCGAGTTGTTTATCAATTAGAAGAGACAAACAAATGACGTCAGAGTAGCGCGTCTTTCTTTAGAAATGGAGGGAGTATCTTCCCTAGAGCATATGTGTTTGTAATTTTTATTGGCTGACGAAATAGACGCTAATGTTGGCGCGCTTTATCAACCAATAGCAGCTCTTTTATAATGTTTAGGCATATCGGGGTGAGAGAGTATAAATTCTGGAGCCAGAGACAAGTATCGCGCAGTTCTACAGAATCATTCACAAGGCAAACGTCGCGCAGTTTTAAGAAATCTCTCTCGCGAATTACACGTCAGGCAGTTCTAAGAAAGCATTTATGAAGTACACATTACGCAATTCTACAGAATCTCACGCGTCGTAAAGTTAGTTACAAAATATGAAATACGCGAATTAAAGTGCACGGAAAATAAGTGATTGTAATTACATTCGAATATAACAGTTTCAGTCAGGCGTGTATCAAGAGTAAATATGCGAAATTAATAAAGTGTGGCGACAATAAAAGTGTAAAAACAAATTCCTTTATCAGTGTTATCTTTTAGTAACAACTCCTTTCCGTTTACACACCCTGTTCAAGAGATATTTGCTCGACTGAGTAATAATAGCTAGCCGGAGGACAAAGAACCCAAAATTCCAAATAGTAAAACAATAACAGGCGCTCAGCAAATAAGATAACACAAACGGATACCGCGACAGTATATTTTAGAAAGTAAATGCTTCTAGCGTCTTCGATTACCGCGTTATTTTCGCGTGGTTAAGTTTGACTGATTTTTACGGTTTAGTTTTTCCCGGCTTTGTTCACATTTGCTTCGCTAGTTTACCCTTCCTTGCATTCAATCCTTTGTCTGCTTCAACTGTAATTATTCCCTCGCTGGACATCTGCGTTCCATAGCTACATGTTGCTTCACTTAATAACTTTCACTTTCCTTCCTTGCAATACATGCTGTTTATACAAGGTGTGGCAGTGGGATATGACGGCTTTTAGAACGCGCTGTTTCCAGCGGTTTTGAGCGACGTAACCAGCAGTGCTGCTAATGAAATCCTTAAACCATACAATTGTTTTTCTCATTGTCAGAACATGGTGTTTTCTGTAAGAACTTCCTTTGAGTTGAAATCTATCACTCATGCGCAGAAGATTCATAAAGAAATTTAATATCGCACGATGAAATAATTCGTCTCAAAACACTATCTTAAAATGGGTGAGTAAGTTTAAGAATTCTGGCAACTTTATGATACTTTTTGGTATTGCAAAAACGGACCCTACGCCTGAGAACATTGCTGCACAGCTTCTAACTCTCGCAAAGTCCAACTCGCTTGCTCAAATTTCATCCGTACACATTTCAATTTGTGCATCGAGTTAAACCAACTGATAAACTTTCTTGAATGCAGTGTTTTAGACAGTTTACTGGCATTTTGAATTCTAAACCGCATTAGAACTGACTGATTATGTCTAATGAGGCATATTTCCATCTTTGTGGTTGTATAAATAATTTTTGCTACTGGAGTGATGAACAACCGTTACAAGCTCGGTAAAAAATACTGCATAGTCCAAAAGTAACATTCTGGCGTAGCGTCTCTGCCTTTGGAATTATCGGCCCGTACTTTTTCGAGGAAGGTGGTAGTACTGTGACGGTCAACTCAGAATCGTACCAACAAATACTCTAAACTTTGTCAATTGTTGACTAAATTCATTTCGACGATGCATTATAGTTTCAGCAAGATGGCCACAGCGCACTCTGCTCGTGGTTCAACGAACTGTCCGCAAAACATGTTTCCAGGACGCATAATTTCACAATTAGGATGCATAGCCTGGCCGCCAAGATCTCCTGGTCTGACTGCAGCTGATTAATTCCCATGGGGTTATTTCAAAAGTAGGTTGGATTGCCAAATCCTTGCACCATCACCAGCTGAAAGAAAATCTTAGGAGCGAAATTAGTGTCATCGATCCTGTTTTGTTGGGAGCGAGTCATGCACGATTTCCGCAGCAAATTGCAGGAATGTATTGCCGTGGAGGCTATTACAAAATGTAGTTTTTAAAAAATAATTGACATTAAACTGCATTGCACTAACTTACTTCTAGTATATGTGTTTTATTTTAATTCGTTCTGAGTGTCCCACAACAGGTCTAAATACCGCCATATCCCACTGCCGTACCCTATAGTTTAATATTTCTTCTGTTTAATTTATATACATTGCCCTTCCATTACAACTTTCTTATTTAGGGATTTTCATCTTATTTTATTTAGTGTTTCGCTTACCTTTCTATTCTTTATATTTTCATTATTGCTTTATTTTTAATTAATATTGCTCGTGTGAATATTTCAACCTCAAGTGTAACCTAAACTACGAAAACTATGATGTTATTAGTTTATTTTCCATAGCGGAATCATATTAATATATAAATGAGCATTTGTATTATTTTTAAAATAGTATAAACTAGCTTAATTTTTCGTATAATACGAAATTGGGTATATAATGTATGGTATTATTGATATAATTAGTTGGATTGGTCACATGAATGCACGTGTGGAATATGAACGTATTTTGTTTTAAAAATGCTGGTAATTGCTTCATGACAATAATATTATAGCTTATGGTAGATACACTCCAAAAATAGAAATAAAATAATAATTATTAAAAGTAACAAAATTAATAAAGTAAAGACTATTTCATGTGTTGCATGACATTGACTTTGTTATACTTTAATGAAAAATAAATGCACTCACTGTTGTAGGGAAATCAAAATTAGAATTTAATTCTCTATCACAATAGATTTCACGAAAATACAGAAAGCAAAGCTAGAGTATTTTATGCCAGAATTGGGACCTTTTTATTAAAAGCTGCAACAACTCCCAAGATTAGTCAACCTCTTCATCAGACGACAGATGTAGCTGCCTCTACATAGTCATATGTGTATTGGAGATTCCATTGTAATGAAACCAGCTTTTAGATTGTTGCCGGAGAAAGTCTGTTCCCTTCTATTATGTTTTTTTTTTGAGTTCACCCAGGGCGGACCAGTTGGGATTACTTGCGGTTGATGATAGTGGTATATTCATAACCTTAGATTCCAGCGAATTTATCGGTGGTTTGTCCACAATCCTCTCCACCAGGTAGAAGGTGAAACATGTTTAGCAGCAAAACAAAGTGTTCAACAGACACTGTCTAAAGGACACTGTGTAAGAAGATACGTAGGAGCAGGACCTACGGAGGGGGATTTAGCACTTCGAGATACAAGATCTTTTGTGTTTGGGACCTTAACGGGTGTCTCAGGATTGAGGGGGATATGAGAGGAGACAGAGAGCGGCCTGACCAGGAGGCATGACGGAACAGAGGACAGGATCCCTTACAGATTGAAACTCCCCGGATGGCAGCTGGTGCAACCGGCTCTCCTCCCTTTACAAGCTTGCACATCCCACTGGGGGGCCCGGAACTCCTCAACCGCCCCCATTTTGGAGGACGGAGGGTTACATAGAGCAATTTCTTCCCCCTCCATGCAACGCCGTTGCTCCCACCGACACTTTCAACCCTGAAACAAATCAAACGGATGAGAGGTGAAGTGAAATGATAATGGAGGTGAAATGGACGGACAGGAAATACGGAGGACGTAATGAACCTTCCCAGCACTCGCCTAGCGCTCCGGGGAAACCCCGAAAAGACTCATGGGTCAGGAAGGTCGAACCCACGACGTCCCGAATGGGGTCACAGGACTTAACCGCCTGAGCCATCCGCTCGGTAAAATCTTTTAAAACTTTATAAAGTTCTAGAATTACAGCCCTGCTATATGGAGAAGAAATGTGGGCTCTCACAAGTAAATATAACCAAGATTGAGGAATCGGAGATGAAGTTTCTACGTCCAGTGGCTGGGTACACTATATTGGATCATCAAAGAAATGAAGATATAAGGAAACAGTTTGGAACTTCAAATGTAGTAGAAAGGATGGAAAATAAGAGATGAACGGTGTGTGCACCTTCGTAGAATAGACTCGCACCGTAAGTCCTCTTCCAGTATTAAATTACCGTCCAACTGGTAGAAGTAGTGTAGGAAGACCTAAAAATTGATGGAAAGATCAGCTGTGACTGTGTGGCTGGAAGGGATCAATGCCAAGACCGTCTAGTTTACTATGATATGGAATATAAAGTACCTGGAGAAAAATTACTGCCACTATCTTTAAATGTGGCTATTTAGCCATGGTTGTTCCACTGGCATATTCTAACACGCTGCTTAAAACTACAGACAAGTCGCCTTGTGGTTATGCACTATGGCGATCGTTGCGGCAGTGAAGGTTGCGTATATTATGCTATGATGGATG
This sequence comes from Deroplatys truncata, assembly GCA_030765065.1. NCBI lineage: Eukaryota > Metazoa > Arthropoda > Insecta > Mantodea > Mantidae > Deroplatys > Deroplatys truncata. The sequence goes on along the minus strand of CM060987.1, from coordinate 36,542,985 downwards.
TCGTCCTTTCTCAGTTCCTCATATGGCCTATGACCTTCGGGATACCTCATTTCATCAAGCGATGACTGGACCCATTTCTGAGGTGGCGGCACCCAGCGAGCGGAATCCGTTGCCTCCGATGTAGGGTGATGAGGATGGTGGTGGAATGAGACGACCTACAGTTTTTGCCGTGGGTCCCGAACCACTTTGCCGGAAATTGAACCCCGGATACCCAGCACGAGAGCCGGAAACGCAACCACTGCGCCAGCCCGGCGCACTATGATAGATGCAGTATTATACAATACGTTTTGATAATGTACCATATTTTTAAAACGCTAACTGCAACTAAATGGTAGGAATCAAGAACAGCCAGCCTTCTTCCTTCTAGCCCTTTCTTTAGTGATTTTCTTTGGAGAAATGCATTATCAACAATACTCTGTCTTAGCTTTACATTTATGTTAGCGAAAAGGAAATTAAATTGAGTTTTCTTTATGGACGCTTTTTAACTGCTAGGGTTCATAGAGTATCATTTCACATTGGGCGTAAAGGCCGAAAATTTTGCTCAGAGGTTTGAGGTCCTTTTACGCGCCGTAAATCTAAGCCATGCTAAGAATTTTTACGCCCGAAAAAATCTGCGGAGGGCGATGAATTGCAACTACCATAGGTTGGCAATTCCCTACGCGCATGAACACTATCGACAAAATGGTGAAGTATGTTACGGTTAACCAAGAATTTTAGTTAAAACAAACGATCCTTAAAAGGGTAGGGGTGGGTGGATGCATGAGTCACAGGCTTTGGAAGCGTCAACATCTATTATAAAACACAATTCTAAGGTAATCGTACTAATTATTTTACCTTCTTTAACACTATTTAACGGGGTCATAGGCTCGATAGTTTCACCAAAAGTTAACTGTGTAACGTGGTTAAGCCAGGTAGTCATTATACAAATGACAGTGTAGCCCGATAACAAATAATGATTCGGTTATCAGTGAAAGTTCCTCGGGGGTCAGGCAGAAGAAGAGTATTACGAAATTGTATTTTCCCTAGCAGAAAATATTTTGAAACATTTACAAAACGTCTACATGATATCTTGATAGCAACGGAAGTGCTTAGCTATTCAACTGTAGCTTTAACTTCGGAGATATAGTTAATCTCTATTTATCTAACTTTTCTCCATCCGCGCTTCCCTCTTAGGAACCGATGGTCCATTATAACAGTGTTTGATCTTAGTACGTTACGTAATATATTGGAGGTTTGTAGAAGACTGGTTGTAAGGTCCTCGCGCGAGAAGTATGCAATAAATATTTCGCATTCCTGACATAATGAGAATGCATTGTTAGACAAAGGAATGCAGAATGAGAAGACTGGGACATTCTTGTAACGTAAAAGATACGCGGTTAGCTCAGAAAGGACATGGTTCAGTGTTGACTGATGGAATCTGATGTTTTTACGGGCGCTTGTGTCGTTCTATGTGGTGTAGTGATTACCATGCTAGCCTCTAGTTCCCGAGGTCGCGGGTTCAAACCCGGCGGAGGGCGATGGATTTTTTCCGGTGCAAAAATCCTTAGCATGGCTTCCTTCAGAAGGGAAGTAAAGTCGGTAGTCCCGTGACGCAAATTTACGGTACGTAATAGTACCTCACGCCTGATAAAGAGGCCTCCGAGCAAAATTACCGGTCTTTCACGCCCAATATAGAGCAGGACGCTAAGGACAACAGCAGTTAAAAAGCGTCCATAAATAAAACTCAATTTAATTTTACGGGCTCTTGTGAAATTCTATTCGTAGACACAATTTCTTTTTCTATGAATGAATGTGTTTATTTACATATAGGTATACATACATAGATTCCTATCAATCGCACGGGTCTGTACGTGCTGTTATAAAACACAGAATAACAAGATTAATAATAACGCAAAGAAACGACTACAAGAATACACTTGTGCAAAAAAAAATAAAACATATTTAAATATAGAATCTTTAATATCCACAACCCCAAAACAGGCTAAACCGTATTCCGATGCATTATTATACCCTATTATAGTAACAAAGAACAGTTAATAGAATACAACACATTAACAATAAGTGAAAAAGACATAGAAAATAAAGCACTAACACCAACGATTACATAGTCCTAGTCATCTCTTTACAAACCATCTGTTTTTCTTATTTCAAAACTTTGACAACAAAATAGTTTAGACTATCGGAAAACAATGCTACGTGTAGTATAGATTGTAGCATCAATACTTCTCGAATCTATTCACAAACTTCTGGCTTTCTATTTACATAAAGTTCAAATGCATGGAGCTAAATCTACAAAGGCTTGTTTAGGACGACGTGCACTAGTAGCGTAATGGATAGCAATCACGCATCTCCACGAGGATGTGGGCACATACAGTCTGGGGTATGTCTGTCATTATCCTAAACTCCTGCAGGTTAGACCACAATGTAAGCTTCATTGCGTTGCAGAAATAGGAGGATATGTCTGGCATGCCAGATAGTTTTATTGATTTAGTATCATTTATAACACTAAAAGTACAGTTATTTCGTTACTAAAGAGTAAAAGGTATATTTACAAAGAGGGCCAAACAAAATCTCACTGCACCTCGCGTCTATATCACATTATTTATCGTTGTACATGGCCTTGCGAAGCCATGGCCATTTCATTGGTTGCTTTAGGCCACGGTGCAAGAATGCGCCAGTCCTGCTAAATAGTTACCCAATAACCACAACAAAGCTTACAAAATGGCGTAGAAACGAAATATATGTTTACGCTCTTGATCGTATTGGCTAAAAGAGAAAGAGGCAGAGTGAGTGCATTCAATTTGCCATACAGACCTCTTATCGCGATTGGTACCCCTACCTTATCGGTTAGTGCAGCACACGCCTTTGAAAGGGCTAAAAGCTAACGGGAAAAACTGATGAGCGCCCACGTAAGCGAAATGCAGAATATGCAGTGTGAGAAGATTTTCAAATTAACGCTTGAATGGTATTCATTAAATACATAGCAAATCTGCACTTTATAACAAAAAAATCTGATGTGTTACACTCACATGACTTTCTCTACTCTTGTACAATCTATTTTTACAAACGCCTATTCTCCATATGCTTCATGTTAATCGAGATATCGAGATGTCAATCTTATTGGTAATTTTCTTGTAGATGCAAGGGGAATATGGTAGCTTTTAAGCGATAGTCAAATATTTTAACGCTGGTTGCTATGTGGCGCATTCCATTCTCTTTGCATGTCCAGGACATATAAAAAATGAATAATGACTTTGAGAAAATTCTGATGTGTTACACTCACATGACTTTCTCTACTCTTGTACAATCTAATTTTACAAACGCCTATTCTCCATATGCTTCATGTTAATCGAGATATCGAAATGTCAATCTTATTGGTAATTTTCTTGTAGATGCAAGGGGAATATGGTAGCTTTTAAGCGATAGTCAAATATTTTAACGCTGGTTGCTATGTGGCGCATTCCATTCTCTTTGCATGTCCAGGACATAAAAAAATGAATAACGAATTTGAGAAAAAGTATAAGTATTGCAAAATTTAAGGAAATAACAAGCAATATCTCGAAAACGGTTCACTCAACAAAAGAAATGTATATGACATAAGTTGTGTATTTTAACGCGATCTATATTTTTTGTGTAGTAAAATTTTGTCTATCTCTTATAGTTTACCAGTTATGCAAAAGTCGTTCAGAATGAAGAATACTTTTGGAGACATTCCCAGAAAATTCGAGATATACATTTCATTTCTCATGATATTATCTTAAACATATGATATTTTCATCAAAATCGTTAGAGCCATTTTTGAGAAAATTAAAATTTTCGAAAAATGTTCCATGTAAAGGGTAGTCTGGGGTGGGGGGATTTTCTTGAAAACCTTCGTGTCGCATCTCTGGAAGATACTGAACCTAAATACCAAGTTTGGTGTTTATCCGACTGTTCGTTTTTGAGTTATGCTGTTCACACACACACAGACACACAGACACACACACACACAGACACACACACACACAGACACACACACGGACATGTTTCCAAAAATGCTTTTTTTGGATTCAGGAGGTCTCAAAACATGTATTTCCGGTGAAATCTCGGTATCGAATTTTTGGGTGGAATGCAATACTTCCCCTACTTACTGTACGTAGTAGAGAAAGTAAAAAGTATAAGTACTGGAAAATTTAAGGATATAACAAGCAATATCTCAAAAACGGTTCACTCAACAAAAGAAATGTATATGACATAAGTTGTGTATTGTAATGCGATCTACATTTTTTGTGTAGTAAAATTTTGTCTATCTCTTATGGTTTACCAGTTATGCAAAAGTCGTTCACAGTGAAGAATACTTTTGGAGACATTCCCAGAAAATTCGAGATATACATTTCATTTCTCATGACATTATCTTAAACATATGATATTTTCATCAAAATCGTTAGAGCCATTTTTGAGAAAATTAAAACTTTCGAAAAATCTTCCATGTAAAGGGTAGTCTGGGGTGGGGGGATTTTCTTGAAAACCTTCGTGTCGCATCTCTGGAAGATACTGAACCTAAATACCAAGTTTAGTGTTTATCCGACTGTTCGTTTTTGAGTTATGCTGTTCACAGACACACAGACACACAGTCACACACACGGACATGTTTCCAAAAATGCTTTTTTTGGATTCAGGAGGTCTTAAAACATGTATTTCCGGTGAAATCTCGGTATCGAATTTTTGGGTGGAATGCAATACTTCCCCTACTTACTATACGTAGTAGAGAAAGTAAAAATAAACACAACTGTATTCTCATAGTGGTATCAATGCTTGTTGCTGCATAGAAGCAAACATAACTAAATAAAGTAGCGTGTTTTCCCTCTAATTCAAAAAACAATTTGTTAATATACCTTTACTAACATATTGCTGATCATAGGAATAGAACAGGATTATAGACAAAAATATAACCCAATTTTATTGTCATAATATGTTATATTCAGTAAACCATATACATATTCATATTTATCTCTAGTTTCTAAACATAATCAGTCAATTATAACACAAATAAATTTGCATTTAATATTCGAATATCATTATCTGCGGATGTTTTACGGGGAAGCCCACTTTCTGACGAGTGTGTCCACTTACCCACTTTCCTGGAATATTTTTATCCACTAATTTACTATAAAACACTTTTAAGCACTGCCGTTGTAATTGCTGTAACAGTGCGACCAGCCTCCCACATACCCACGATTCGTTCCACGAGTAATTTCGCTAGTATACGGCATGACTGGTTCCGAGACAATAAACATGTTTTGGTTTCAATAACACCAGTAAAAGTAAAGGCATTAAATTCACCTCTTTTCCCCCTTATTGTTGTGTTATCAAGCCACCACGCTCTGCGATAGATAAGGCGAAGGAAACGCCTCAAAAGACCCCAGAAAACGATACAAGGTTTTCTTTGGTGCTGTTTTTACGGACAATCAGTGCGAGAGAACAGCAAATAGGTTACAACGGCTCTTTTTGTTTCAACCGTGACCTCTGGGAGGGATGGATTAGGGAACAGACCCGAAGAGAGAACCAGATTCCGATGACGACGGGCGCAAGCATGGACGAGGCCCTTATGTTTCCTATCGGACGAACCCGTCGCCGCCCGGGATCAACCACAAGCCTCCGAACACCCGGCTGTCCCCATCTGGTGGCGGATCCTAACTAAACACTCCCGCAACAACGCCAGGGAAGAAACTCTACAGCTCGCATATTCCACCGTCCAGTCACAACCCCCCGAATACCTTGCCTGGTCCTAACCCTAAAAAAATGGCAAGGAAGATGAAGAGTACCGAAAATGAGGGGTACGAGAGTCGTGGTAGAAGATGAACCAGAATTTGCCTGCCGGCTCCGGGGAACCACGAAAACCTTATGCGTCAGAGTGGGCGGTCACCGAGGATCGAACGCGAGAGCTCCCGGATGAGAGCCGCATACGTTACCGCGGTTCTACCTCACTCGGTTGTTAAAGGAGTAATGAATACTTTGCATATCGTAAAGGCTATGAAGGCGAGATCGTGTTATCTCTGCAGTCATCGGCCTCACGTGAAACAGCAATTGCTGGCGGACAGTATCCCACTTCACAACTTCATCAGCAGCGCAATCTGTGCACTACATTAATAAGATTCACAATTTACAGTACGATGAAGAAAAAAATCCTTTCTGAGGAGATAAAGAACTGGCCACAGTTTCGGCGCCGCAAATAACTTTTATTCTACAACCCAACATCTCTTTCCTTACATCTGTTTATATTTTCCTCTACTTTGGAAGCCTGAAAAGCAGAAGGAGATCGGATATGAAAATTGATATCCTTTTCTGTTCCGAAAGCGTATATCTTTGCTGAAGGTAACTTTTTATACTCGTCTGTCTTTTTATTAAAGGATAAAAGAAAGAGAGACTGCGATGCCTATATAATCATTAAAGAAGACGGTAGGTAAAGGAAGTGGAAAGCCTTACGGAGCCACATCGCGCGGCATTTACATGTCTCCTATTGTATTTCAACAGTATCGTTTTCAAGAAACATCATCCCTTTCCGAGAAATACTATTCTCATTAAAAAGAGCTTGAAATCTGCTTACCTTAGGCATATTTAACCTTCAAGCGGGCGCGCGCACAAAACTCAGGAGAAGGGACATAAGCACATTTAAAACCATATGCAAATGTTTGTTGATATTATGATATTGAAAGGGAAACGTGGAATTATATTCTGGCTCAGTGCAGGGAAATTGAATTACTAAGAAAACAATATTTACCACCAAAGTTTATGGAATCCAATAGGGGAATAAAGGTCTGCTTGGATGTAATGTTGGACACGGGGTGTCACAAAATGGGTTCCTTTTATTTTCTCTACTACGTATAGTAAGTAGGAGAAGTATTGTATTCCACCCAAAAATTCGATACCAAGATTTCACTGGAAATATATGTTTTGAGACCCCCTGAATCAAATAAAGCATTTTTGGAAACATGTCCGTGTGTGTGTCTGTCTGTCTGCGCACAGTATAACTCAGAAACTAACAGTCGGATAAACACCAAACTTGGTATTTAGGTTCAGTATCTTCCAGAGATGCGGCACGAAGGTTTTCAAGAAAGTCCCCTCACCCCAGATTAACCTTTACATGGAATATTTTTCGAAAATTTTACTTTTCTCAAAAATGGCTCTGACGATTTTAATTAAACTATCATATATTTAAAATACTTTCACGACAAATGAAATGTTTATCTTGAATTTTCTGGGAATGTCTCCAAAAGTATTCTTTATTGTGAACGACTTTTTCATAACTGGTAAACCATAAGAGATAGACAAAATTTTACTACAAAAAATGTAGATCGCGTTAAAATACACAATTTATGTCATATACATTTTTTTTGTTGAGTGAACCATTTTCGAGATATTGCTTGCTATTCCCTTAACTTTTCCAATAGTTTTTCTCAAATGGGAATTCCTTATTCATTTTTATGTCCTGGACATACAAAGAGAATGTAATGCGCCACATAGCAACCAGCTCTTAAAAGATTTGACTATAGCTTAAAGCCTACCAATTCCCCTTGCACCTACAAGAAAATTAGCAATAAGATTAACATCTCGATTAACATGGAGCATATGAGAATAAGCTTTTGTAAAAATAGTTTGCACAAGAGTAGAGAAAGTCATTTGAGTGTAGCACATCAGATTTTTTGTCAAAGATTCGGCAAAGGAGGATAATTGCCCTGGAGAACGAAGAGCGGGGAGCTACATAAGAGCAAGGTTTTAAGAGTCGGAGCACTGTATATATTTGTAATATATGTACTTTTAATTCATGTTTTTTTTCCTTTCCTTCTTTATGCTAGTACTATTATAGTACATACTTCATATATACATGCTGTCCCAATTAAAACACCAATAAAATAAATTGTTATAACTGGGAATGTATTAGCTAAAGAGAAATAAATCTAGTCAGATTTGGTAGTTCAGATCTTGAAATTTGTGAAACACTGTAAAAATGGTTGCCACGGAGTTGTGACATTGAGAAATAAACTGCTGATTCTGTGAAACTGGTCATATGCACTGTTCAGCAGTAAGTCTTAATTAGCAGAAACAAAGTCTTTGAATCATGTTCAACGCCGATTTCGTTGAGAATACAACCTTCAAAGGCATGGTCCCATTCCTGACTATAAGAATAATGGCCTGGGATGCAAAGTTGAAGCAAACAGGAAGCTTGTATTCTTAGCGTGCTTACCACTGCTTGACAAGAGTTTCTGAAGAGAACATTGAACTCATACGAACCTGCTTTAAATAATCCCAAGGTATATCAAGTTTACAACTCCAGATTCCTCGCAGTAGTATTCAGAATGTTGTGCACAAAAGGCTCCGTCTTCGAGCGTATAAAATTCAAATCGTACAGAAAATCAAGCACGATGATAAATATAAGAGGCTAAATTTTATTACAAGTGGTTCGGACAAAATTGATGAAAAGAACTCGTACTTAACGAGGGCTGATCAACAAAGACTGAGACTGATTTTTTTTCATAGATGTTTATTACTCCAATTCAATGTTTACATGATCTTTTTCAAAATAGTCCCCTCCTACTTCAATGCACTTTTTAGAGCGTCTCTGCCTGTCCTTGAACACGTGCTGCAGACCATTCTTTGCCAGGTCCTTGAGAATCGCCTCACTTGTCTTGAGCACTGCTTCAGAGTTCTCAAATCGAATACCCTAAGCTTTGCCTTTAGTGATGGGAATAAAAAAAAGTCACAGGGTGCAAGATCGGGGCTATCAGGTGGATGTGGTACACAGGTAATGTTGAATCGAGCCAGAAACTGCATGACTTGATTTGCGACGTGAGGCCGTGCATTGTCATGATGAAGTCGCCACCCAGTCCGAGAAAGCTCTGGTCGTTTCTTTGCAATGTGCTTCCTCAGAGTAGCCAATACTGATTGTAGTATGCTGCTGTAACAGTAGTGTGAGGGGGAACTGCATGCTGGTAAATCATTCCATTACAGTCAAAAAATGTGATCACCATCACTTTCCCTGCAGATGGAACAACTTTTGCCTTTTTTGGTGTTGGAGAACCTGGCGATTTCCACACTATGCTGGCTTGTTTTCCTTCAGGATCATAATGATGCAGTCATGACTCATCACAGGTGATAATCGATTTAAAAAATGCATCCCCTCCATCAGCACAGAGATGCAGCACCTCACCTCCGTTGTCTGGTATGCGAAATGCACGTAGGGTCTACAAAATAGAGCATTACTACCAACCTACCAATACAAGAGTGCTGCCGCCTACCAACATTATACATAAAAACCCGCTCTTTTCAAATATTTATGTTACAGATACGAAACTATCACGGAATCTACAGGAAAAAATCAGTCTCCGTCTTTGTTGATCAGCCCTCGTATATCATATCTGTTTCCCTGGCGAGTTAACTTTCCACATATCAGGAAAAGTTAAAAGAGACAATTGCAGAATCTGGATGAGTAGAATCCTTCTGTTGCGTTTCAACATGAACGTGATTCACCCAAAGTTCACATCTGGTGCGGTTTAATGAAAGATCGTGTTATACATCCCTTCTTTTATGCTGAACATGCAGTGACTGGCTGAACCTATCTAGATATGTTGGAGTTGTAAGTCGTCCAACTTCAATTTATCAGCAAGATGGCGCTCCTTCTCACTTCGTATTGGAGGTACGCAAGTTCCTGAATGACAGTTTTCCCAGACAATGGATTGGCAAAGGATCCGAAACAATCGCTTGGCCGGCAAGGTCACCACATCTATCATGCTTGGTCCTTTTTCTATGGGGATTCGACAAGGATCAAGTTTACAGTACACCAGTGGTTGACCTCGAATGATTTGAAACTCAGAATTCGTCTTGCGACTCAAAATGTCACAATTGCTATGTTGAGGAATACTTGGAGAAAGGTGGACAACAGGCTCGACAACTGCTGTGCTACAAATGGTTGTCAGGTTTGAATCTATTGAAATTGCAGCTCTTTAGCTAATACAAAATGTTAACAGTTTCAATTACATAACTTTTTCTATTGAGTTATAACCATTTATTTCATTTCTGTTATTAATTTATTTATTTCTCGATGTCACAACTCCGTGGCAACCATTGTTACATTGTTACACAAATTGAAAGATCTATACTACCAAATCTTACTGGATTTATTTCTCTTTGGCTTATACGTTCCCAGTTATAACCATTTATTTTATTTGTGTTTAGGTGGAACATCATGTATAGTTAAGTGTATACTTAGTTAGACTTTTAGGTACAGGAAAAGCATGTACGGCAATGGCCCGTGCGATTGTATTTTACAAAAGTTAACAAACCGTTCACAATAAAAGAACAAGTACAAGTAACACCACCACTACTTTATAAACATCTTAAACATTTCATTTGTTATGTTTACAAATTATGTATATTTTATATATTTATTGCATTAATTATTATAACGTAGGTTTTGATAAATTCCTTCTATCATTGCTTTTATTTCATTCAACATGTATTGAACGAGCAGAATGGCTTCAAGATGAAACTATTATTATATAAATGTAATACACATAAAAGAGTTGTATTAATTGTAATAATGAGGGTTAAATTATATTTCCTTTAACAATGGCTTTGATTTACTTAGAAACTACAACAAAAGCAAAGCATTGCCAATACTTTCCATATAGCCAGCATAATACTCTTAGTATAAAGATACGCACACAACAGAAAAAGCAAAATATTTTCAATTCCCTACAGGTTTTACTCATTCACTTGCACATTCTTGAGTATTGAATCTTTCACATAAATATTTCTCAAGAGGAACATCGCATGGTTTTGTTCAGATTCTCTCTCTCTCTCTCTCTCTCTCTCTCTCTCGCTCTCAAAGGAGGTTCAACTTTGTGTAAATTAGAAAGTGTTCTTGCGCCCAATGGAGGAGGTAAACATAATTGTTCTTTCCATCAGGTGTTCTTTGACGAGTTTTAGGGAGATGTTTAAGGAACGCGCTTCTCAAAAAATCTGTCTCTTTGTTGAGCAAGAACAGAACCTGTGTTCAACAGAGCTATGTTCAACACAGAGCACCATTGTACCAATCTCCATCTTTGTGTAGCACAAACTAGATGCAGAATATTTGCTGGACATTTGACCCACCAGTCCACATCACTTTGACGAGGCAGTGTTTTTAACACTTAAATGATTTCAGTCTAATTATATAATATAAAATATAATAACAGCCCGCCTTAAAGCAATATGTATGTAACAATATATAAAAAGTGTATATTACAGTCATTGTATATTATTGTGTACATGTATAATGTTATGTGAATATATTAAGTAATTTAATAATGTTGGATCTGTGAGAATAGAGGCCGAAAGTTGCTAACAATGAGGTAACAATGAGGTAACCTTAAGGCAATAATGAATTAGAAAGTTTAATAATGCTACTAGTAATTCTTAGAAACAATAAAGTAATATTTGAAACAGTTTATAAATAGCCAATCAAGAACCAGAAAAGCTGAAAGTTAAATAAAAGTATTCTATTGGAGTAGGATTAGCCAATCAGAGACTTGAAATAGAAAAATTTACAAATTTAAGCGGTAAACGCCAGTTACGAAAGGGCAACGTACCTGAGCAGTTCATTACGAAAATTCATTACGGCGAGAATATTATAAAGTTTACGTTTTAAAAAAGTGCAAGCAATTAATAATAATCCCACAGCTCTCTATATCAGTGAAGTGTTATTTAATCGTGTGAAGGATTAATAAAAGGAGTGAAGTAAAAATTATAATTTGTGTAAGCCTACATTCTTTAGCCGCATCACCCCCTGATATGTGATACATGTTTCTACAAATTAATACTGACGCAACCTAGGCAAACATAAATGTATATAATATTTAAAGAAACATAAAAACACAAAGTTGATTCCTAAACGTTGGGGCGAAGGCCACCGGAAACTTTTTACCATACGTGGGGCAGTTACTTCATCAAGTTTGGCTCCCCAACAGTGGAACTACAATACAACTCCTCCTAAAATGAACTTCCTTCTTTGGTCATACTGCAATCCAAAATGATGTACGGACTCTTGGTTTCTTCATCAAAAGTGGTCCCTTCATGCATTGTAGACAACTTCATGACCGGTTTATTTATTTTGGATACACGAGAAACAACAGTGATATTTTTCCGAAACACAAACTTTATTGCTCCCAATTTTCGTTTCTTATCGGAAACTCTTTTTGTTATATTCACGTAATCTACGTACGAACGTACATAACTTTGTCCTCCAATAATGACAGTCCCAAGAGGTAGCTCATGTTACCAGTTATCAATAGGTTGCGATTTGTTCTCTTTATCAGAGCTACCAATCTCTGTACAATATCAAATGACTTGTTTGAACTGCAGTTATGGTCCATTTGATTGCTCTCCTCAGTACAGTTCTAGGCATCTTGTGTAGAGGCTTTTCGTGTTACCTTTAGGCCTTATTTTGCAGGTTTATTGCATATACACACACACACATATATATATATATATTGAATGAAAAACCACTTATCTGAAGGGTTCGATTTCTTCATCCACAATCATGAATTCTCCCAGGTTGTAGCATGCTTGACGGTTTTCTACAGAATGGCCAAGAGGCTTGTGATTCCTGCCAGTTTATCAATTTTACGCCTTTCTTTTCTCCTTTTTCACCAAAACTGTGCATCTGAGAAGTAAAAATTCTTTTATAACTGTGCTGCCCCCTAAAAATTTGCCATATTTAGTCCGTAGTTCACTAAATATGTATCATTTCCTTTTAGTCCTATCAAACATAAAAGTCTTGCTAAAACAAAATTTTCACCTGTAGGTTGGTTTTTCACCTCTTTCTGCCAGTAATTTATCACGACTCATTTTGTTTCTATGTACACGTTAAGTATTGAATAATTTTGTCTAACATTTTAACAGAATTTTGCTGAAAACTGTGAATTCATCCTTGATACCTTGTGCGCTTCGGTTAGGGTAGAGCTTTTATTATATGTTTTTCCGCTGCACGAATTAATTTTGTAATGCTTCCTGCTTCAAGGAGAAAAAAGATCACTTGATTATATTTTCATTATCCAAATTCACTTTCTTTCACAAATTTTGTCCTATGGGAAGTGAAAGGAAGTTATGGAAATAATATAAGGATTTATTTTATTATTAACAATGTACTAATTTATTTTTAAATGCAAAAGTCTCTCCAACATTATTGTAACCATGATGTTGAAAATATTTACATGGCCTATAACTAGTCGTCCACTTCAATAAGGATTAGGCCATTGGACCTGTTCTGACTGCAGGAATTATTCTTGCCAATATAGAAACGGGTTACCTATTTCTGTAACCTTGGTGCTCATAATTGAAAATGATTTTCGGGAATCTGCTATCTGGCATTCTCCTTATATGTTGATAGTAGTCTGTTCTTAATTTATCTATATGCTCGTTAGGATATATATTTGTTTTTCCTCCCTTATTTCTACATTTCTCTTCTGATCTATTAATCTATATCCGGCCAGTGTTCTGAGGAATTTAATTTCTGACCTTTCAATTATTCTTCTGTCCTGCCTGCTTACGGACCAGTTTTCACTTCCGTAACAAGGCACTGGTACTGCCATTGTTTTGTGGATCTTTAATTGTGTAGCTCTTCTTGTTTTATTCTTTAGTGTTCTTCATAGTTCTGGTGGTTGTTTAATCTTTTATCTATGTCTTTCCTATGTCTATACGAAATACTGAAGTCCAGATACTTTAAACTGGTGACTTTATCTATGATTTTATTATTGAGTACTATTTTATATCTTATATGATTAATCCCCTAGAATACCATTATGTTGGTTTTTGTATGTGAAATATTTAAATTATACTTTTCCTCTTTGCACTAATTATTTAATAACTTTCTATTGAGCGAAATAAGTTAATCTTTTCTGTCGAAATTAATTTCAAATTCGATTATTATACGAACGACCAAACGTTATATTTTTAGTTTTGTTGTGAAATTACTGCGAAAAAATTTTGTATTATTAACATGAATATGCGAATTATTTAAAACCTTATCACTAATAAAATCCAGCCTTGATCATAATATATAATTAAATAACAAAATTTTCCCTGTCGTACCGGAGTATTCAAAATATTCAAAAAGTAAGGGTTTCGGTTTTATGCACCATAGCAAACGAGCAAGTAGTTTTCTTCTTTCTCAAATGTTCCTTCTGCCTCTAATTCAACTCAGATGAAACATGTTACAGCGATCCAAGCAAATCTTATGAATTTCAGTTTTCTAATGTGGGGATATTTAAAGCCATAGCACAAATTTGGTATGTTAGTCAATGTAAAATTACTCGCTAAATTATGGGATTACCAACGGCCTCAGACTTTAAAATCGGGAATCTTTGTGAAGCAAAACGTGTCCGTTTCAAGAAATATTTGTATTGTATATCACTGATGCAACACAAAGGATATAAATAAGATTTACTTTGCTCCCAGTTTATAGTTACGGAGTGCCAAACGGAGAGCGAATGAATGAGGCGGACATCGTAAGGCAATGACGTCACGCCAGTTATCGACCTTCCACCCGATCTCCTTACACACAACTTTTTACTTTATTTACATCTACAACAGCAGTACCGGAACCTGCGCAATGCGGACCTCTGCAGCACCCAGACAGGCTGGCCAACGCGTATAGACTTTTGACTCCATCTCACCTGTTGTATCTTGTATAAGGTGGTGTAGTGGCTAGATCAATTACTAATCAGCTAGTGCAGATGTCTGTTTCCACCTCGCTGCTCTTGGTTGGACGTTTTGCACGGCGGCGAAGTAACCAAATGCTCCTCGAGAGCTTCAGATGGGTCTCGTGTTATATTTTTCTTGGCCAGGTATTTGGTACATGTGGAAGATGTTCATGGATAATTACTGTCTTACTGCAGTTGGTTCGGTACTTGGTATGACGTGGAATCTTGACAGGGTTGCTGCAGATGTCTGTCTCTATATGGTTTGTGTTAGTTGAATATTCAGCGAAACTATTCCTCGAAAACATAGTAGGCAATTGATGTCTCAGTGTTATTCTTTGGCACATGGGTGAAGCTTTAGATAAGCCACTCCTGCAGAATTCTCCTGCCTGACGGTTTACTCTCTACACGGTTTGCATTAAATCAAAAATTTGATGCCGATATTTCACCAGAAATATTCGTTTTGAGGCCCCTGAATTAAAAAAAAACATTTTAGAAAAGATTCGTGTGTCGGATACATACAAAACTTGGTGTTTAGGTTCGGTATCTTCCAATGATGCGATACGAAGATCTCCAAGAAAATCCCCTAACGCAAACTAAAGAAAAAAAAGCTCACGATTTTTATTAACATACCATATAATAAGGATATTCACACAAGTAAAATGTATATATTTACATTTTTTGAAAATAGCCTCTGAATACCACTTCATTCGCTAATAATTTTTCATAATCTTGTATAAATGGTAAAAGTTAAGTGATAGACGAAAAAGTACTGCAGAAATAATGTAGATCGCTTTAAAACGCACAATTTAATTTTTTGTGGCATATACCATTTCTGATATATCCATTATCAATGGTTCTAATTGCTCACTGCTTAGTCATTTAAAGTCCTGCCAACATTCAATTGTTTCTCGCGTTGTAATGGAAACGGTATGAAATTTTAAGGCCAGACTATCACTGTTCCCTTTGTATTTATAACGAAGTGTATAATGTAGCTGTTTGTGCAAAGGTTTATTTGGGTTAAATTGTGATAGATAGAAAAACAAGCTTTAGGAAAAATAGTGTGTATGCCCACTAATAAAGGATAGAGAGGAGAGAAAGTAATGTTAATGTATCACATCAAATATTTTTATTGTTTTATTTATTGTCGCCTTGTCAGTAAGGTCGTGTCGCGATAACTTGTGGTTACATTGATTACATTGTTACAACAAGGTATTCATAAATTGAGTCATATAAACAACCAGAAAATAACAATAGTACATTTTAAGAGATTATATTGCATTAAAACATAATATTGACGAATTAAAGAAAATATAAAGCTTGAAGAGTCTAGTGAATGTCAAGAAGAGTATAAAGTGATGTAGTAGGTGGGGGATGCTCGTTTCTGAAGGGATGTTGCATAGTCTTCTTGCATGGGCGTATTTTGTACAAGCAGTGAAAATACGATTGATACTTGATGAAATATTACAGAGTAACAATTAGGAGGCGTTTATTTTGTGTAGCCTTTTCTCAACCTGCTTATGACTCGGTTAGTGGAGCCCTTTCGCACCATCAGGATTTTCATGATGCCAAGTGGTTCCAGTTTCGTTTCCATATTTCTTTTATCGTTTTAGAAAAAATGTGTGTTTCTACATTGTGGGACACCATAAAAGTGCTCTATGCAGGCTGTTACGTACCGTACTTGGCGTTTTTATCGGCTCTCATTACGTGGCATAGCCAGTGTGAAATTATCCTTTCCAGCGATTACGTATTCACTCTGGTTGAGGAGTTGCAGATCTTTCGAGCTGCATTTAGGTTTTAAATAACATAGGAAATCTGAGTATATTACAAATTGACCAAATTCTCGACAGGCAACATGGTTGAGGGCTTGCTTAATTTCAAGAGTTCACAACTGTAAGTGGAATAAAGACAAGAGCGTGCCATTCATTAGTATGAACTGCACAACCTGCGTTGCCATTAATCTTGGAAACTTCGTGGATATTAGGATGTAGTTAAGGGCTTCGGAAATTTCGTGGAGGAGTTTCGTGTAAGTCGAGGCAGAGGCTTGTGTTCGCTGGTTAATAATGAAGGTCAATAAACACTTGTTTGTATGTTTTACGCGACAATGAAACCTTACAATACTGCCCCAAGTAGCTGAGAACATCAAGGCAGGGACTCATGGACGGAGGGGATCTGCGATTCCAATCCTACCAGAGTCATTTTCCCAGAAGGTTTTTTTTCAGATTTTCCTCAGTACTCATAGTTGGAAAATGCCGGAAAGTTGCTCTAACCTTGACTTGGCTTGACTTTTCTAAAAATTCCGTCGGGTTAAATAGCTCTGTCCATTTAATAAGGCACAGTGGGTTATTAACTAAGTTTTGCTTAGGAAGATAATCATCTGGATTTATCAACCCCAGTACTTCATATATTTTCCTACACATCAGTTCGAAGATTATTACAGTTGGGCAGTTTTGTCTTCTTCATTAAATAACCTACATACCGGTTCTTCTTTGAAGATTCTCGTTATATGTAGGCGTTTCCATAACCTACAGTGTTACGTCAAGAGCCAATTATCTGGTTTATTTGGGACATATTGAGTTTAAATACATCTTCATGAGTGAGAATATTTTACTCATTCACTTGCTGTATCTGCATACCTTTGTTTGAACCCATCGCAATCGATGATAATTAATCCATTCATCAATGGTTCTTCGAGCAGAACTTAAAGAATGGCAACTACTGGTTTAGGCCCAGTAAAAGTTTGAGCAGACCCTTTCCCTGCCACGATGTCTGATTTTTCATTACGTAAAATTCTTTTATGTCCAGGCACCTAAGAGTAACCCTGTTGTGCGTTGCCAGTTGTATAAAGTTACCCTAGCCTTAGGCAGAGAATGTTTCCTTCCCATATTTCCTTTCCCAATTATCATTTCATTCCACGAGTATATCACAAGTGTCATTGCCTGTAGTGCGGTACGTAATACGGGCGGACATTAAATACTGTTAAAAATATAGTAACGTTAGTAGGCAAACTGATAATTTGGTACATCAATGAAGCTTTAGATGGGCAACTGCTGCGGAATCTCTCTTCCTGAATGTTTTTGTTTGTATGTTTTACGTGGCCTCGAAACGTGACATTTCAGGTGGCGTTTTTCTCTATACAAGGATGTCAGGTTGAATATAGGGCACGACGACAAACTTTAGATCGGTAACAGCTGCATTTTGCTTGCATGTTTTGTCGTATTATGTTGACGGATATTCAATATATTGAAGAAACTTTATTTGGGGGAATGCCGCAGATTCTTTCGTCTTTTTTATTGCTTATGTGCGTGCATTTAGCACGACACTGAACTTCAAACAGCCACTGCCGCTGCCTCTGCTGCTGCTTTCCCATGTCCAGTTGTTTTTGGCACGAGCTAATACCTGTCTGAGGAATAAGTGCAGACAGGAGACAGAGGAAGGTCGCGCGGAAACATAACAGACAGGTCGTATTATGTCACCATTCCCGGTGCGTAGCATGTGATGTGACTGTACATCTCTCCTGTCTGAACCTAGCCATGGCACATTAACGATCTAGCCTGAAAACGGCTCTCTTTCGTCAAACAGGTAGTAAAGATTTAGTATGATACGTTTCTCTCTGAGCATATTTAGTTTGTTATTTGTTCACAGTCTATATTTAGATGGGTGATATTGTATCCATTTTTTTCCTACCGAGTTGGGCAACTACTGCAGCTGTTTGCTCTATGCAATTGCTGCTGATGTAGCCAATACAACAGGGAGTCTATAGATGGGCGATTCCTTTACATATTTATCTTTATGGTAATATTCCTGCCACAGCATCCAATAGCGCAATCTCCTAAATCATGTCAACTATAGAACTAGCGGATCGTTACCGGCGATTTAGGGCCCTAAGCCGCAAAGCGTAGGGTTGAGGAACCTAAACCGCAAGGTTGTTTTTTTATAATTAGGGGAGTGGAACAGTGCGGAAGGACGACAGGAAGTAGCCGTAGGATCTGTGAAGCCAAACTCCATCATTAACCCGTACAGAAGCAATACATTCATAATACGAACAAAATCTTATGACATTCACTTCATGCTGCAATGACGCTATAATCATTTTACATCGATTGCCTGCCTGATATCACGCAACCTTCGACGCTTCAGCAGCAATATAATCATGCGTATTTTACGAGCGCTTCTTGCATATTTGATATGTCTTATATACGCGATTAACACGAGGGCGATGCTGAAACTTTTCAGAATTCCATTTTTCTAAAAACAAATTAAATGTCTTTATCTTAAACAGCTACTTTCTAATGTTTTGCGAGTTGATAGTCGTGTAGTTTGCTCGATTTTCTCTAAGAGTGTGTTAATTATCTTAATTTAAAGATTTTGTGTTCCCCAAAAATGATTTTGACTATAGAACATTTCCGGGATGACTTTTAGATTTTAAACCCCCATTTACGCCTGAAAAATGTGAAGATCGGCTTAGAAATTTGGCGAAGAATCCCCGTTTAAAGCAACAATTTATAATTGGTACAGCGAATTCAAGAGAGATCGATTTTTTCTTAGTGATGAATTTCGTGAAGGACGTCCAGAAAACCTGTTCCTGATGAAAATATTGCCGCTGTTCGAAAAATGCTTGAAGAAGATCGACGAACATCTTATTACTTTATTCGGGCGACATTGGGCATTAGTATGAGTCAAACCGAAACATTTTACATCAACAGTTAGACGAGCGGAAACTTTGTTGTCGATGGATTCCACAAACACTGACTCCCGATCAAAAACAACAGCGCATACATTGGTGCAGAAACGTTCTGGAAAAATTTCAAGATATATCATTCTGGAATATCGTTACTGGTGATGAATCTTGAATTTATTGTTATGGTCCTGAAAAGAAATGTCAATCGGCTCAATGGATCTTTCGAACGGAACCTAGGCCTACAAAAGTCCAACAATTTCGCAGTGCTGGTAAGAGGATGATTGCTAGTTTTGTTTTCCTAAAACGGATCATAGCACTAGAAGATAGACCTACCGTTACTGCCGATTGGTACGTAATATTGTTTATCTCTAATTTTTGAAAAAGTTCTTGAAAAACGTCGAAAAGGAAAAATAATGTCAATGCATCGTCGCATATAGAAAAACTAACAACCGAGTATGTGGATGCTCTAAATGTCGTTACCATGGACCCTCCACCAGACAGCCCTGACCTAGCACCTTTTGATTTGTTTTTGTTTCCAAAAATTAAAGATAAAATGCGAGAAATCACTTTTTTCATATCAAATGAAGCAGTGGAATATTATAAAGACTTGGTTTCTGAAGTACCTTGGAAAGAGTGGCAGCATTGATTTAAGAACTGTTTCCATTGAATGCAAAAGTGTGTTGATGTTAAAGAGAAATTTTTGAAACAATAAAACATTTAAATGTTTTAAAACTAATACTTGTTTGATTTTCTGAACGTGACATCTGTTCTTACTTGATTGTTGTCGGACTATTGGATACGGGTCAAAACTCTAGATGAGTGTCTGATACGTGTGGTTCTGTGCTGAGCGGTGTTGGTTCGACATTTGGCACAAGGCTGAAACTTCACTGTTCGATTTCTGCACCATCTCATTGCGGTAAGTGTCAGGGTTTTGAAGCTATATAAAAGGAATTGCTTTAAGTGTTAGTCTGAATCTTATTCTTGCTGGCTAGATGTTCGGTATATGTTAGATGAACTATTGCAGATGCATACCGCTGTATATCACTTATACAGGACGACGAAATTATGGTTTCGTGGTTTTATTACACTTAATTTCTATCTTTTTCTTCTTATTATTATTGGTTTGATATTTGACTCAAAAAGAACGTATCACAAGTCCACAAGGTTGTCCCATCCTTTATTTTTATTCTGCTTTTCCTTCCTTCCGTGCAGCATAAAATATGACAGTCTAGACTATGCGGCTGCAGATGTATTTCTCGTGCGACATTGCAACCAGGCCTGTTGACCAATGTCACGGGTTGGAAAAAAAGCATGAGTGTCAGCGTAATGTACATTGAGTCACCAAATAATATATTGATTGTTAAGGCGGCAGTATAGTCAATTCGCTCAGACGTCCGCTTCTCACAGAAGATCATGTGTTATAAGCGACAGGAAAGGGCAGTGAAGTTGCCATTGCGTGCCTTAGGGTACCTACTAAATGAATTGAGTAGATTGATTAGTTTGTTATGCACGACTCAGGAAATCCCATCTTTTGATCTGCTGCCCACTTTGGGAAGCACTCTGTCTCTAGGTAATCTTCTTTGAGAACATAACTATTATAACGTTTTGTTTGCCAACGTAAGACTAGAATACGAGCAGAGTTCCGCAGGACTATGGCTTATAAATGGGAAACTACATGGACCTTAGCAAAAGACAAGCCACAAACAAAGCGTAGATCTAAGACGTATTACTGTTTTGGTGCATACCACGATAATCCTAAGCGATAAAGCAGTATTTTAACGGAGACTTCCGAAAAAAACAGATGATTTAATCTCGTCTTCTATTTCACAATCCACGAAAGTATGATCAAGTTTGACATCACGCTGACGGTCACCGTGGTGTGAGGAGGGAAAAGTATGAAAGCTTCCCCTGTCGTCGCTGCTTGCTTGGGATGTGATGTTAAAGTTATACCTTTTAACTCCTTTTACTTTAACGGATTACCTCATCTTTTGAGGACTTACACTCCCAAGACATACATGTCAATGCCTTATGCCAGTAGCCTGTCGAGGAGCAAGCAAACTCTAGATCATAGCATATCCAGTATGGGTGATCAGCACAATGCCTGGTGTGGCAATAAATGTTGTGATGAATGGGATGATATAAAAAATCGCGAATGTTTACTGAACTACAAGCAAGTTATTAATACATAGAGCCTATATGCGTTAATGTCGCGTTATGGGTTGCATCAAGTATATGAAGCAACCGTTCCGGATTCAAACAATACAGAACACGTTATGTTCTCAAACTTTAAGGCGACCAACCTGTGAAAATTGTCTAAGATTCTGAAAAATATATATCTGTACAAGAACAAATTTTAATCCTTTGAGGGGATTGGGTACACAATGGTGCAGGCACTCAAATCATTAAAGCGCCCGTCAACACACGACAGTTTTGAAGTATGAAGTCACTTGACTACCTTCAAGGTAATTTGGTTCTCGATTATTTTTGTCATTGCTCACTATTACTCAGATTCCTCCTTTCTGTTCAAATGTTTACTAGCAACTTTGAAAGTTTACCAAGGGCTCTGATTAATAAATAAAAATTAACTGTAACTGTGCACAATAATGAGATACTTCTGTAAATGTTTATTTAGGAACTGCAAAAGGAACTAATATACGAGGGCTATTTTTTTCAATCTCCGATCGTGCAGGAGCGCAACCACACGAGCGGTGGAAACTGTTTGTGCGTGGAGGGCGACTGCTCATGTCCCTCACTCTACCCTTAGCCACAGCCACCTTCACCATGCCATTGTGAGCCTATTTTTTGGCACGGAAACATGGCTGCTACGATTGACTCTCCCGCCAAATGTGAGTTGCGTAGTGTTTATTGCGAGACATTGCGACGACTGCGGAGAGCCATACAGAACAAACGAAGAGGCAAGCTGACGTATAGCGTTGTCTTCATTCATGACAATGCCCGCTCTCACAGTGCTCCTGTCAAAAAATTCTTCAGGAATTTCGATGGGAAGTTTTCGACCACCCGCCGTAGAGCCCTAATTTGGCCCCGAGTGATTTTCACCTCTTCCCTGGACTGAAAAAGTGGCTGGAAGAGCGGAAGTTCGAGAATGATGAAGTCCTTCAAACCAATGTCCGTACCTATCCTAACTCACTGGCGGGAACATACTGTGCAGAGGGAATCGAAAAGCTTGTCCACAGGTATGACAAATGCCTCAACTTAATTGCGATTATGTTGAAAAGTAAACACATTTGTACCCAACATTTGATAATAAATTTATTTGGCTATGTACCCTTGTGTTTTAATTATGAACCATCGGAGGTTGAAAAAAAATATCCTCGTACATTTTGGGGACTTTATTATACAGTACATCACAAATGCTCAATAAAAATCAAACTAATTGTTTAATAAATGCAGAATTTCCAAATTTCACAGTTTGCTCCCCTTAAATGGTCTATATATTCTTACCCAAAACGGAATAAACCAAGAGAAAGTGCAGATCCTTTCGGAGTTCGGTTGAATGCAGTAAGAATAGTTGGCGTGACTTCAGTCTAATTTTAAAATGTACCAGAGTGTTGCAATAAATACTACCTACTGACCCAAATATTAATTTTTCCTATAAAATTCAGAGGTGCACTGTCTCCGTTCTATCTTCTTTCAAAATTACTGAACCAAAAGACCAATCCTAGGCAAAGCAGTAGGGTTCGATATAGCCAGCTGTTGGGCATACTTGGCAAGAATACATCCTCACTAGGTATTTCTGATTTGTTATTTAGACTCAATGTAAGATATTTCATCCGTTGAAAATCGTGAATAAATTCCTGTTGAAGCAGGCTGTTCGCAGACTTTAACCTCCCACAGGTTTCATCTAGAGTGGTTGCACGCGATCGTTATTTCTCTTTAGAGATTCTCCTTCAAATTATGCCTCTGAATTTGTTCCTAAAGGTGGTAAAAGTGTTAACTACTGACAAAATTGGCATGCACCAAATGAATAAGGATAGAGGACTACTATAGGTCTTGTTAGAGCTGAGGAAGGGATTTATTATTCTTTCCGAAGCTAAAGAGACGTTGGGGAAGCGAATATGCTAATAACCTCACAGTGAAAAATAAATGTTTCTGCTAGTAGGCCATGATGTGAGTGCGTTTGGTGAGGAGAGGAACTAAACAGTTACGGAACAAGTGAGCGGGGTATCGGAACGACAGTCAGGTAAAGAAAACATCCTTCTTTACGAGTTGCATTTACCTGCAAATGTACTGTGGTTGACTCAGGAGAATGGCTTTGTCCTTGAATTAGGAGCTTCTTGCCTACCATGCAAACAGTGTAACACCAGCAGTTCAAAAATATTGTCAACAAGTGCAGTTTTATATGTGTAAGGTCATAATTATATTGTTTTACATGTATGAAGGTTTTACAGGTTTACTTATTGAAAGTATGATCATAATTGTTTTGTTTGATGCGGTAATATAATCTATTACTGATGCTACTTCGCGTAATATTCATTGTCTCATGAAAAAAAGAAAGTACCTTTGGAACAGGATGTAAAACAATAGAGCGAGAGGAAAGAATACAGCGTTGGCTCAAGTTCGCTTACATCAATCAAAAGGTCATAGCTAAACTCCTGAGTCAAACACAGTGTTGTTTTCATTGTGCGACTGTGCATTCCATTATCGCCTTGCCCCTCTCTCCCCTCTGAACCCTAGCCTTGATGAAGGTTAGGAATGTCAAAAATAGTGGCACCATCCTCCAAGTCCACTCATATAGTGGCGGTCTAGTACTGGTTTATACCTTCTGCCCTATCCTTGATCCTAAGTTTAATATTAATTCTAGAAGATACAAGATTTCTTAAGAATAAATAAAATTTTGGTACGTTGAAATAATAGGAAAGAAATATTCCTCGTAAAAATCTGTCCAGTTCCAAGGATTTGGGCAACCAGAAGTTCATCCTGCTTTTGTGAATACTCATACTCAATATTTAATTGTTGAAATTTACACTTATGCACAAAAAAGTTAATTTCGAATAACCATAGGAATTAGTAACTTAAAGGCTAGGACAAAAGGAAATAAAAACTAACTGTTACTGGTAAAACCTCATAATAACAAAGGCCCAATCTGGTATACTGATGGTTCTAGAACCAAATCAGGAACGGGGGCTGGGCTTTCGGTAATGGAACCAAGATTTCTTATAGGCTGGGTACCTTAGCTACAGTTTTCCAGGCTGAGATTTATGCAATCCTAGTCAGTGTTATGGAAAGCATTAAAAGGAGGTATAAGAATAGAAGTGTTCTTATCCTCTCAAGACAGTCAAGCTGCTCTTAAAGCACTTGAATCACCATCAATAAAATCAAAGTTCGTCTCAGAATGCCGGGAATTCTTAATGACACTGGCTGAACACAAAAGGGTTCAACTTATATGGGTGCCAGGACATACAGGTATACCAGGCAATGAGAAAGCAGATGAAGCAGCCAAGAGATTGGCAGCGAAATCCCATTTTTGGGTCCGGAGCCTGTACTGGGGGTGTTCTACAGACCAGTGAAACAAGCTATTAAGTGCTGGGCTCAACAGAACACAAGAACTACTGGAACTCCATTGAGGGTTGCAGGCATTCCAAGTTGTTTATTACAGACCTGGATAACAGCCGGGCAAAGTACTTGCACTGTCTTAGTAGAAGAAGACTTGCATGGGCAACAGGATTCATTACAGGACACTGTGCCAAGTTTAATCCATACAGAATGGGATTGTTTAACAACCCTATCAGTAGTAGATGCCTAGAAGGAGATGAGACTGTTATTCATCTGCTATGTGATTGCCCTGCTCTTGCTAATCAAAGAGCAAGTATTTTTTACAATCACTTTCCAAAGATAGACGAACTATCGAAAACCTCAGTTAGCAGTCTGGTTAAGTTCATAACGAGCAACAGACTACTTAACTGATGAAAGGGGGATGCGCAATAGATCTTTAAGGTCGCAGTGCCTGGGCATAAAACCCACCCCTTTTTCAAACTACAACTACAACTGCTACTGGACTGCACCAGGACTATGTTTACCTGCCATCAGCCACCCTTGGCCGCTGCTGTTTACGTTATTTGTGTTGATATATGGTTTGAGTGTAAATAGTATGAAGGCAACTGCTTAAGGATCCCTATGCCTGGTAATGACGATATTCAGGGTTTCTCTGCCGGTATTGCAGAGCTGTTTCTTTATTTGGGCCACCTGTAAGATGCAGCTACGCCTCAGCGCGATAGGCATGAGAGTGAAGATGAATATGCAAATGAAAGCTTTAAGAAACAGGGACTGAATTTTATAAATTTTTCTTTAATTTTAAATTATTTACTTAAACATTGCTTCACTTAATATGAGTAAATAAAGAAATGACTGTGCAAAACCTCAAAACTCTAGGTAAAATAGTTTATGTAAGAAAATTAAGTGTTTTATATGCGAAAAAATGTTGTATGCCTTCTAAAACTGCCTTGCGCATTCACATTTGCCAGAGAAACATGATAATGGCATTATTTAATACTTTAGTACAGTGAAAATCAATGTAAGGATGCGGTTCACTTTGATGTTATTAGTTGTAGAGAAATACACTTACCTGCTCTCAGTACAAATTCATTTTTTAACAGCAGGGCTTAAAAATAGAACTTCTAACACAGTGCAGACGAACTAAAAGATTTATATTATCGCTAGGTAATTATAGTTTGAATTTGCACATGTTTAATAACTCGACTTGGTTTGATTAGATTATACTTTTCATTAAGTTCTCTAGGCGCTAGCATTATCTGCTACAAATTCTCATACTTCGATGCATCGCAATTCGTTGTAGAGTTAACCTATATATTAGCAGCTTTCTTTGATCTAAAAGTTTACTATTTTATCTAAGCTACATAGTGATTAAATGGCACAAAATTTTGATTTCAGAAGAAACTGAAATGGAAGTGAAATTAAAGAAGCAGCAGGAAGAATTACACTGGAATTACTTACCCAAAAATACATAAATCAGTATAATAGAGCATTTAATCGCTTCATTGCTTGGTTTAAGGCAAGACAGTGAAAATAATCTACTAGCGAATCAACAAAACATAAAAACATCTCGCTTTTATAACGTTCATTTCTATTTTAAGAACCGCCCTAAACGTGATCTCCGTTAGTTTCAAGGATTAATGTTTTAGTATAGAAATTTTACAAATTCCAGCGCTGACTAAAATATAGTATATGCCACACGTAGGATTGCGAAACTCGGACTATGCCTTCGTTTCGTAAACATTTCTACTCGCAAAATAAAATCCTACTTTTACCACTTGTATCACAATGTACTATTTTATGAGCCAATGAATAAAGCAATGATAAAATGCATGCTTGAATTTTAGATAGCACATTTTAGAGTGGGTATGCAAATTTTTGTTCAAACCAGAGCAAAACTAAAATGTAAGGAATAAATTCCATGCACAAAAATGTAAAACTAAGAAAAAACACACAAGGTAAGGGTCCAGTGAGGTTAAAAGAGAGCGCACGGTGCTTTAATTATATATTGGGCATAACTCAAAAAAGAATAGGCGAATAAATACCAAACTTGTTATTTAGATTCACACCTTCTAATGATGCGACATGAAGATTGAAAAGAAATTCCCTCACCCCAAAACACACTTTACGTGGAACATTTTTTTAAATTTTTTATTTTCTAAAAAGTGGCTAACGACTTTGATTAAAATACCATACATTAATAATATTTACATGGCAAATAAAATTATATCTTGAATTTTCTGGAAATAGCCTGTGAAGTCTGTCCATTCGGAAGGAAGTTTGTATATCTTGTATAGCTGGTAAATGTTAAACCATAGACGAAAACGTACCTCACAAAAAAATGTAGATTCGTTTAAAACAGAATTTATTTCACTTAACTTTTTCGTGGTATCAGCCATTTCCGAGTTATCCGTTATTAATAGTTGGAATCGTTCAATAGACCATTTCATGGAAAGAGAGTGGAATTTTAAGGCTAGCATATTGAGCCCAGTTCTTGAACATTTGACTATAATGTTCCCCTTGTATCTATAACGAAATGTGTAATGCAACTATTTCTGAAAAGATTTGTCTCGATTAAAATGAAGTAGATAGGAAAATACACTTTCGTAAGAGTAATTTGTATACCCACTAATAAGCAATAGAGGGTAGAGAAGGTATTTTACACAGTCGAAATAAACTCGCACAAATATGAAGATTTTTATGAAATTGCTTTCAGTGTATTGCAGGAGTATCAAAAGAAATGGAAAGGTGAGACAGTATTTTTAACATTTAAATGTTTTCAGTCTAATTGTATAATATAAATTCAATAACAGCGCCATAAAGCAATATGTGTATAGTATAATATACCTATAAAATGTATGTAACAGTCATTGTATTAATTTTTATATTATTATGTACATGTTATGTTAATGTATTAAGTAATTTAACAATGTGGGAGCTGTGATAATAGAGGCCGAAAGTTGCTAACAATGAGGTAACAATGAGGTAACTTGAGGCAATAATGAGTTGGAAAGTTTAATAATGTTACTGGTAATTCTTGGAAACAATAATGTAATATATTTTTAAACAGTTTATAAATAGCCAATCAACAACTAGAAAGACCAAAAGTTAAATAAAAGTATTCTATTGGAGTAGGATTAGCCAATCAGGGACTTTAAATAAATTAAATTTGCAAATTCAGGCGGTAGAAGTCAGTTGCTAGTAGACAGCGTTCCTAACTGGACGCGAGACGCGTCCTCGAGAAGTTTAATACGTACCCAGTGTGAGACGAAAATTCATTACGGCGAGAATATTATAAAGTTTACGTGTTAAAAGGTGCAAGTAATTAATAAATAATCTCACAGTTCTCTATATAGGTGAAGTGTTATTTAATCGTGTGAAGGATTGATAAAAGGAGTGAAGTAAAAATTATAATTTGTATAAGCCTACATTCTTTAGCCGCATCACACCCTGTTAAGAAATACATTTTTCTACAAAGTAATACTGACGCAGCCGAGGCAATAATATAATATTTAAAGAAACATGAAACACAAAGTTGATTCCTGAAAGTTGGGGCTAAGGCCACCGAAAGTAAACTTGGGGCGAAGGCCACCGGAAACTTTGTACCTAAACGTGGGCGGTTACTGTATCACGTTTGGCTCCCCAACAGTTGAACTACAATACAACCTTCAAATTGGCACTTATAAACGTAGTGCTGATAACGTAAAGATAATCTATCTCAAAGGTAAAATCAGACGACTGAAAAATTCAATGCCATAGCCGGGTTTTGAATCACGGATCTCTCGACCTCCGTCCAGTTGCTCTAACCACTGAGCTACCGTGGCAGCATGCGGGACAACATTAAATTCTCCAACTGATTTGCATTTTTCCCGGTAAACTATAAGGAGATCTGAAATTGTATTCAGATGACATACCCCAATGGCGACCTACAATTTTGTAAGTACTTAAATCCCGGCTTCATAGTTTCAACCACCATTAGGTCAATTAATTCTAACAAAATAAATGTTTCTGACGAAAGTTCAATGTAAAATAATTGGGTCAATGTAATATTGCACCTTAGAAAGTGGCACAGAAAGAAATAATGCATCTCAAAAGTGTTGAAGCACTGAAAGCAAACAGTAATTTGCTTTCAAAAGAATGTCGATGTAAGAGCGAGATGAAGGTCTCTTCTATAGATTTCCAACTTCATTCCGTTTCGTTCCGGTTCTGCAGCACTGGAATGAATAGTTAAGCAGCATTAAAGGGAAAGAAAAAATTGCAAGCTGGATGATAAAGAGAATTTTTATAGGAACTACGGTGGTCAACCGACCGTTTTCACGATGGTTGGGCAGCTGAATGAGAATAAAAAAAAAGTCATCGTTAAAGGGAAGTCGATAAATTTAAACTTCTGCTTTATATCACAGCGAAGTTGAAAGTAGTTGGGAAACAAAGCAGTAAGTGGTAAAGGATTCTGCGGGGATGGAAACCGATATCATCAAAAGACGTGGTGCTTGTAAAGCGATGTTACGCGCGAGACAGAGATATCTCGGAAGCAGCGAAGCGAAAAATGATATCGCAGAATTGGAGCCCCATACGAGAGCAAGAAGCTAAGTCCGTACAGCAGAAGACAAGCTTTCACACCCCGCATTGATCGAGTCGAGGCCGCCATGTTGTGACGCAGTAGATGATGAATGGTTGCGTACAAAAGAATTACAATAATTGGTTTAGCCGCAGCAGCCGGGCCGTTAATCACATTCTGCTTCCCACAGTTTCGACAGTCCTCTGTTACTCGTCCCCAAGCCGTAGTGCAGTTGCAACGCTCGGGTAATCACATTACGGTTCACCGAATTCTGTCGATTCTCAAAGCAGCATTTGGTTTTTCCTCTTCTTCCTGATCTCTCTCCACGTCCATACAGATTCAATTCTGTTCTTGCTTATTGATATAAACTATTCTCAGCAACAGATGTACGAATATTAAGAATTCCCATCTATACAATTTTAAGAAATCTAGTTTCAGGTCGATTCCTTCAAAATTTTAATACAGCAATTAGTGTTTAACATTGTAATTATACCAAACCTTTAACTAATTTGAAAAATGCCCTGATATATTAATTTTTACCTTCTCTACTACGTATGGTGAGTAGGGAAGGTATTGCATTCCACCCAAAAATTCGATACAGAGATTTCACCGGAAATACACGTTTTGTGGCCTCCCGAATTCAAAATAATTCCCCTCTGTCTTAACAATATAACTTAAAACCGAAGTCTCATAATACCAAACTTGGTATTTAGATTCAATATCTTTCAAAATTGCGACACGAAGATTTTCAATAAAATACCTCAGACTACCCTTTACATGGAACATTTTTCGAAAATTTTGGTTCTCTCAAAAATGGCCCTAAAATTTAGATTAAAATATCATGTATTTAAGATATTTTCATGACAAATTGAATGTATACCTTGAGTTTTCTGGGAATGTCCCCAAAATTCCTCTTCTTTCTGAATAGTTTTCGCATAACTATTTAACTGTAAAGGTAGACAAAATGTTTCTACGAAACATGTAGAGCTCGTTAAAACACACAATTTATGTCTTATATGCTTTTTTGTGGAGTGAACCATTCAGAAATATTCTTCGTTATTTGCTTGAATCTTTAATGCCTACACTTTTTCTCAAATAGGAATTCGTTATTCTTTTTTTTATGTCCTGGACATACAAAGAGAATAGAATGCTTTACATAACAACCAGCTCTTAAAAGATTTGACTGTCGCTTAAAGCCTACCATATTCCCATTGTACATACAAGAAAATTAGCAGTAAAACAGTTTCTACAAATGTTTATCCGGATTAACATGAAGTAGATGGAGAATAGGCGTTTGTAAAAATAGTTTGTACAAGAGTAGAGAAAATCATGTGAGCGTAGCACATAAGATGTTTTAAAAAATTCCCTCTGTCTATTCAGGAGATCTGCGTATTTCATACTGAAACTTCGATCAAAAATTTGTTGTTGACTGCATTACTTCCTCCACCTTAACTAAGCGTTACAGACATTAACATTTTCTATATTAAAGTTCCATGTAATTTATTTTTGGAATCAATATTTTTTCTTTCGCAGGGTTTAAAGATGTTTAAATACCAATATCAGTATTTTTAATTCGAAAGGAATACTTCAACATATTGTCAGTATTCTAACATAACTTGAAGCGAAGTTATAAATGGACTACACAGTAAAATATTTAGGACGTTAATACAGCTGTATATAAGCTAGTAAACTAAACGGATAAAATATTTAGCATAAAACCTATATTCGTTCTGTAAATGACCCTCAGAATGGTCCAAATCCAACGACAATGTCACTTAAAAACCCAACGAAACTCCCACAATATCAAGCAGATGATAAAGGCTGATACGTTGTCTCCCAAATTTCGCAAACCTTTGGAACAACAATCAATTGCTATTTCTTTTGCGAGTTCTACCATGCTGCTCATATTCATCAGTGACTAGGTTGCAATAGCCTTGAACTTTCAGGATGGGAACACTCTAGCATCTGCACCAATGTGGAACCCTTCTGTAATAAGCACAGCAATGGCTCGTAGAGACTGCGGATATAATCCGTACACTATCGCGAACATTAGAAGGAGAATTTTAATTCCTCGCCGCATGGCCCTCCATTGTTGACTTGAGAACTTCAGAGCAGATGTTCGCCGTTCTTCTGCGTCCTATATAGGCGAATCATTGAGAAAGAATAAAATGGTCTTTTGTACGTCAGCAACGGATCCGCAGCAGATACGATTATTCAAATGTAGAAGAATCTCGCACATAATCTACTTCGAAGTGGAATGTCAGGATAGTTCAAGTTCATATCATCCAAGTGGTCCTGTTCATAGCAAAGCATAAGAGAAGCTATTATTGAAATTTCAATTAACTATGTTTGCTGAACCGTGAAACACGAAAATAATTCCTTACCAGTGACTTGGAAAACATAAAACATCTCGCGAAAGCATTTATGGATAAAGGTAGAAGAAGCAACATCAATTATATAAGTATAAACAAGTACACATTTTTCAAGTTAGAGAGACACGCAACGTAGGTCTGAATCTTCATTAGTGGTATTTGCTGAAACGGGTAAAAGAAGTCGCATTGCGGATTTAATTGTACGTCTTCAAGCCATGCGGTACATTCACAAACCAATTCAAACTCAGTCGCAAGATTAACGTCCAGAAGAATTGCGAGTTTTCTTTCAAACCAGACTTATTTATTTATTTTTGTAGTGTTTAATGCCTGGTTTTACTGCGCAGGCAACATAGACGATGGGTGATGATACATGAAATAAAATGAATATTGGAAAGAAAAGTTCCAGGTTGAAGATGGTATCACCATCATTAACAGAGTGCAAGTTTTCGTACAGGAGGTTCAACATCGCCGGGAATAACATCAAAATGGTTCCGCAGTAACGTGTGAGGTTTGCATTGGGGAGGTCTCTGTGGCCACCCACTCTGACAATGGGTTATTCGTGGTTTTCCCTGGTTGATGTAGGCGAATGCTGGAGTGATGTATTCTATCACGGATTTCCTCTCATTTTATTTCCCTCTTTCATGTTTCAGATTGCTTAAACTTATACTTATGATCTTAATACCTACACTTATGAGAGTTATTTATAGCACATTTTTTCAAATTGACTTCCCTCTGCATCTCTGAAGACAATCTGAAACACTTAAGCATGTTTCTTCACACAGTTGTGGATTCGAATCAATAATCTGAAAAGCATTATCAATGGCGTTTTTGAGTCCTGGATTGTGGTTGCTTTTTAAGCATAGACCATATCTTTACTCAATCTCCAAAATTAAAAATCCATTGGAATGAAGTCTGGTGATCTGGGAGGCATTTCTACTGTAGCTCTTTTCCCAATAACTCTTCCACCAAACTCCTTATGAACTTAGTTTCACACAGCTAGAGCGTAATGTATTGGAGCACCATCATGCTGAAAGAAAATTGAGTTGAAATTGTTTTAGTTCATTTGTAACGACATAGGCAGTCAACATTTCTAGGCACTTTTCCACCTGTTACATGATAGAGCATCCCACACAATGACACCAGGTTGGTTAAGTTGCTTTTCAAAAGTGATGTGATGATTTTCTGCATACCAGTATGTGCAATTATGTCAGTTGATGACCAGGTGATTTAAATGTTGCTTCGTTACTCCAAATGATTTTACGACAGAAAGCACTATTAGTGTGGCGAAGCTCATTCAGAATTGATTCATAAAATTGAAGCCTACGATCAGGATCATCTTCTAGTAGACGTGGTATGTAGTGCTGAAATTTAGCTTGATGTAAAACTCTCCAGACAGGCGTTCGGGAAAATTCTGTTCCACAGCAAGCCCGCGAGTAGACTTTTAGGACTCTGTATAACAACTCTTTCAGGTTTGTCTCCTCACTGATGGCCTACCTGACCTACGACAGTCCATTGCTGATCCATTGGCTTCAAAACGTTTCCGTAAATTATAGACAGTCTTCTGTGTTAGTGAAACGGTATTGAAGTGTCCATTGTATTCATCAATGAATAACGCATAACCAACTTTGTACCATCCTAGAATACAAAAACGTCTTTCTTCTTTCGACAACATATCAACAAAATGGACACAGAACGTATCTAAGCAAACCAAATCTCTAAACAAACATCTTACAGTGGACTGATGATTTAGCATTGTCCTCTAGTGTGTATCTGAGTAACTAATTATCATATGAATGTCACAGGCGGGAAATCTGAAATTCATGGGGGATTGAAACCATAATAGAGTAGTAGTAGTAGTAGTAGTAGTAGTAGTAGTAGTAGTAGTAGTAGTAGTAGTAGTAGTAGTAGTAGTAGTAGTAGTAGTAGTAGTAGTAGTAGTAGTAGTAGTAGTAGTAGTAGTAGTAGTAGTAGTAATGGGTAGCCACTTTTGGCTCACACGTATATTTGAATAATCTACAATTGTGCACGTAAAATAGTACGCCACTGCATGCGTAAAAAATGTAAACAGATACATGCACCTCCTCCTTGCTGTACATACTCCACCTGTGAAGGCCAATAGAGAATGCCGCCTGAAGCTACGGTGACGGCATAAATGGAAGCGAGTGTACCTAAACAAACATATATCAAGATAAACAAATTGTCTGTCTACATTGAATAGTCATGAAGCACAGTAATTATAGCTATCAAAGAAAACCTGGGTGTGCAAGATTTCTTGAACACTGGTTTTGCGGGAAAGGGTGGACGTAAGGTGAAATGGGTTACTAGGCCAAATTGCTGACTGATTGACCGAACGAACGAGTCTAAGAAGAAGCCATGAGCGCATAAAGTGTATTCTGCTTCAACAGTCCATGCCAAGATGGCCTTACCGACTGCGGAAAGAAGGGTAGTCAAACCGGAAGTGTTACCAAAGTCACGTCGTTTCACTATCGATTTGTATCGTTACCCATTGGATAACGTCTTGGCAAACCAGAATGTAAACAATTCTCCATATTTTAATCCACTTGTTTATGTTTCTGCTGGTTAAGCTATACTTTGAATAGTTCTGTAGATGGTTATGTTTGTTTAAGCCAAATTTCCTAAAGCCCCTTGTACACGATCAAACTCTTTTTTTTTTCAATTCAAGAGTTTACAAGAAGAATTGTCAAACGTTTTTCAATATGTGACAAGATTGGTCTAGACTTGCAAATATACATTTGAAATTGTCAAGTTGTCTTTTTTCAAACTGAAACCCTTCAGAACACATCAATAAATCACGCACAAAACAATTTACTATTTGGGTCACGGTATAACAATTTGCAATGAAATACTGTTCTACACCAATATTATGTAGCTCTTTCAGGTATTATATCCAATGAAATTACATTACGATTATGGAATACAATGGAAATAACACCAACTGATAGGTTCAACACACTATATAACATTGCATTAATATCTACTTAGTCGGAAATCTGGCAATTATTTCTTCATCTGTTTCATCTTGTGGTAATCCATGGAGTCCTACACATACGCACATGACCAGTTTATGTATAACCTAATCATTTCGCATACGACATGCCTTGGCCGAGTAGCCATTTTTATTTACTTTTTGCTTTCCGCAGATTTCGTGACACACTGTAAATACTCGCATTTCATTGGCTAAAACCATCAAATCATTGTCAAATCTGAAGAAGTAGTTGTATTGTAGTTCCACTGTTGGGGAGCCAAACTTGATGAAGTAACTGCCCCATGTATGGTACAAAGTTTCCGGTGGCCTTCGCCCCAAGTTTGCTTTCCGGTGGCCTTCACCCCAACGTTTAAAAATCAACTTTGTAATTTTAATGTTTATTTAAGTATTATATTTGTATTTATGTTTACCTCGGCTACGTCAGTATTAATTTGTAGAAACATGTATCTCTTAGCAGGGAGTGATGCGGCTAAAGAAATTATAATTTTTACTTCACTCCTTTTTATTAATCCTTCACACGATTAAATAAACCTTCACTTATATAGAGAGCTGTGAGATTATTTATTACTTACTTGCACTTTTTAAAACGTAAATTTTATAATATTCTCGCCGTAGTGAATTTTATATGTCTCACACTGAATACGTATGAGCCTTCTAGCGACTGGCTTTTACCGCTTAAATTTGTAAATTTCTCTATTTCAAGCCTCTGATTGGTTAATTTTACTCCAATAGAATACTTTTATTTAACTTTCAGCTTTTATAGTTTTTGATTGGGCATTTATAAACTGTTTTAATATTACATTATTGTTCCAAGAATTACTAGTAGCATTATTAAACTTTCTAATTCATTATTGCCTCAAGGTTACCTCATTGTTATCTCATTGTTGGCAATTTCGGCCTCTATTTTCACAGCTCCTACATTATTAAATTGCCTAATATATTCACATAATATTACACATTTACACAATAATATAAACATAATACAATGACTGTTGTATACATTTTATATATTATACACATGTTGCTTTAAGGCGGACTGTTATTAAATTTATATATTATATAATTAGAATGAAATCATTTAATTGTTAAAAATACTGCCTCAAATCTTTGATCATGTAGAACATGTCCTTATTTGTTTTCAAGACTTTCAAAGACTTTAAAAGTATTGGAATAAATTTGACAAGAAAAGTTGTGAAACTGTTACAACTCTTAAAAAGTCATGTAATGTATTGAATTTGACAAAAATTTGATCGTGTACAAGTAGCTTTAGGCTGCCGGTGAAAGTAATGCAGAGATACTGTAAGGAAAACAGCTGTTGTCGTGCAATTGTTATACGAAGTGAAATGTTTACAAATTACGTTTAAGGAAAGCTATCTGACCACATTTCCGAAAACCTAACATATAATTTATATGAACTCTAGAGTGTTACGGTTCATGTTTAGAATTTGGAACCTTTAGATATGGTAACCAAGGAGTCTATTTTAAGCACACTTTAGAGTTGTGTGTTGCATCATCGTCTTTGAACGTCTTCATTGCACCTACGTCAATTGCACATGCAAAATTGCTGTTTTTGCACGACTGTGTTTTCTACGTCTTCTGGACGATATTAGCAGACGGACATTAAAAATTCCAACACGGAATTCCTTTCCAAGCAACCCCTATTTACCAACGCAAATTTGGTGGCCGTAATATACAATATACGCTAGGGCAGGAAGAAAAATACAACCCACTTGTACCTTCTTCAGTGTCAGCGTCTCCATAATCTATCACTTCAATTTTAAATTCCTCTTGAAATACTGAATCTCCATTTATCATCCATATTATTATTTTCAAACAACTCACTTGGAGTCACGACATCAACCATCAAACAGTTGTCTCAAACCCTCATAAATTTATCTTCCTAACCCATCGCATCAGTTATATGTGTTGAATTTGCAGCATTGCGTTACTGGAAATTGGAGGTGACGATGAGCAGCTGCATTAGAATTAATTTTGAATAATTCTTTCAAAATAATAAACATAAATAGTGTGCAATACATTCGTGTGAGGTGCATAACAGAGCCTCGGAAATAGGAAGGACTCCACTTAGTTTCGTCTTTTTAAACCACACCTCGTTTCTGCAATACTGCACTTCCTAATCTCATGTCACAATATACAGGATATTCCTGAATCGCTGTCCACTACTTGAAGGTTTACGTCGAAAACGCGCATGCCGCACGTGTAAGGTTAGTTGCATGTTGCAGGGGTTTAAGGGATATACAAAGTATACTGCACTCAAGTTACGAGTGGTGGTTGTTAAGGTAGAGTGGTGTGTTTTCGTCAAAATGCGTTGTGATGGTTCTTAAAAGGACCAATGAAAATACTTTCATCGAATTCAATTAATGTGGTACTGAAGACAGTGCATATGGTTTGTTACGCGATAAAAATTCAAGGTGGACTTTACGTAAGCTGAAACAGTATGACTGTTTTAAAAAAACAAAATTTTTATTTTATTTCTTTTCTACAGCTGATAAATATTTTTAGTCAATTAATAAGTATGTATTTGTCTTTGGACCTTTCCTCTTTCACTCTGTTTGTATTTGAATTTCAAGAGTACGGGAAAATTAGCGCTTTTTTACCGAAAAGAAATATTCTGGAAATGTATTCGTCTAGACTAATAAGACAATCTTTCTAGAAAGACCTAGAAATAGGGACATAATTAGTGTAGTGGTGTTACGCATGTAAAAAGCTGCAGATTGGAGCCTGATTTCAACTCGGAACCTCTTCGTTAGAAACCCGCCGCACTACCCACCCGGACACAAAGCACAATTGCGGATATGTAGATTCATGCAGCTGCCTAACAGATAGCTTTTGATTTTAATTCATAACGGACTAGACGTAATAATATTATTATTATATTTTTATCGA
This sequence comes from Deroplatys truncata, assembly GCA_030765065.1. Classification (NCBI taxonomy): domain Eukaryota; kingdom Metazoa; phylum Arthropoda; class Insecta; order Mantodea; family Mantidae; genus Deroplatys; species Deroplatys truncata. Next base: position 36,505,235 of record CM060987.1, on the reverse strand, counting down.
ATATTAAATTAGTATTCAGGATTATCAAAGATAAACGTTAGTTCACCAAATACACTTGTCTCGTACAGGGTGACAGTGTTAGCAATGCGGGAAAGCTTGTACAAAGAGCGCCAAAGGAAATCTCACTGCACCTCGCGTCTACGTCACATTATTTGACGTTGTACGTTGCCATGCGAAGCCATGGCTATTTCATTCGTTGCTTTAGGCCACGGTGCAAGGATGCGCCAGTTCTTCCGCTAAATAGTTGCATCATTACCCACAACAAAGGCTACAAAATGGCGTAGAAACGAAATATATGTTTACGCTCTTGATAGTATTGGCTAAAAGAGAAAGAGGCAGAGTGGGTGCATTCAGTTTGTCATAGAGACCTCTTATCGTGATAGGTAGCCCATTCCTTATTGGCTAGTGCAGGACACGCCTTTGAAAGGGTTAAAAGCTGAGGGGGAAACTTGATGAGCGCCAGGTTAGCGAAATGTAGAATGTGCAGTGTGAGAAGATTTCCAGGGAGTCTAAACTAAATCTTGAATGGTATTTATTAAATCCATAGCAATACCTTATAACAAAAAACAAAGAGAACAGTATTCTCACAGTGTATCAATGCTTGTTGCTGCTTAGAAGCAAGCACAACTAAATAATAAATAAATAAAGTAGCATGCTTTCTCTCCAATTCAAACTACAAATAGTTAATATACCTTTACTAATATATTGCTGATCATAGGAATAAAACAAGATTGTAAACAAAAATATACCCAATGTTTGCCATAATATGTATATCATATTCGGTAAATCATATGCATATACATATTTACCTCTTGTTTCTAAACATGATCGGTCAATTATAACAAAACAGTAATTTGCATTTAGTAAACGAATATCATCCACTTTTTGACGAGTATGTAGACCGTCTTCCCCACTTCCTTTAATATCTTTATCCAGTAATTTACTATAAAAGCACTTATGCACTACGTTGCAATTGTTGTAACAGTGCGACCAGCCTCCCACACACCTACGATACGTCCACGAGTAATTTTGCTAATATACGGCATCACTGGTTCTGAGACAATAAACTCGTTTTGGTTACAATAACGCCAGAAAAAGCAAAGTCATCAACCTCCCCTCTTTTCCCCCTTATTGCTGTGTTATCAAGGCACTACGCTCTGCGATAGGTGGGGTGAAGCACACGCCTCAAAATAGCCCAGAAAACGATACAAAATCCGCCAAAGATTTTCTTTGGCGCTCTGTGTACCAAAGGAATGTATCCCTTTGTTCTTTGTTTAGACAAAGTCATTGTTGTGTTAATATATTGCAGAAAATGGAAGCAGAAGCCAAAAAGATGGGTTGAAAGAAGGCAGAATGCGTAGTTTCTCCTTCCACAGTCCAAACGGCAAGTATAAGGATGTTACATGAACAAGCAAATGGCGAATGACAGCCATTGGCGAACGACAAAGTTTGAGACTTAGATGAATTATGGCTGGCTTCTAGCGGAGTGCACAACATTGCAGAATTCTGTATACCATACAATTCTTGCAATAATTTCGGCAGCAGAAGCATATGGCGCTTTCTGTGGTGGTGAAGATTTCTTTGAAGCGTTTTTCTAGCTGTCTTCACAGCCACTGTAGCCATTGTGTCGAAAGGGCACAGTTGCTGTCAAGACCACTAGGGGAATGTAATAACAGTATGTTGCTACACAACTGCATCATTGGAGAACATGGAAGAGTGTGAAAGCATGAAACGTGGTCTAACTTGATTGATTACTCAAGAGGAACAATTTCTGAAACGTTGGAGTATAACACGAAACAAAACTTTTTAGGTACTCCAGGCAATACGCTTCCCAAGTTCACTTTATATAACATTAATAAACTTAACTGGAAGTATATTTACGTCCAGTATGAGTATGAGAAATACCTTATGTACGAGGGCAGTTCCAGAAGTACTGGAACTGATGTATAGATAATGGTGGTTATTTTAAACAAATGACCGTGGTTTAAAGTACCAACCTTATAAAGCTTAAGTTTGAAGTTTGGTGATGCTACGTCATTTAGTAATTGTTTAGCAACCATCAATATTGAACGCTATCTGCAAATTTGTAAACATGGATAAAACTGGTCATCGCTCTATGTGATACAATATTTTCATTTGAAAGGATTTAGTCCAACTAACATTAAAGCTGAGCTCGATTCTGCTCTGGTGGAGTCTGCTCCTTCGTTTACAGCAGAGTTTAAGCGAGGTTGTACGAGCTGCCAAGACTAACATCGCAGTGGTCGACCAAATGGAGTGACCACCCCGAAATTGTGAGTAAAATCCACAAAATGGTATTGGATGACCGTCGACTGAAAGTGCGCGAGCTAGCAGACGTCCTAGGAATTTCACAAAGTGCTGTACATCGCATACTGACTGAAAATTTAGACATAAGAAAGCTATGCGCAAGATGGGTGCCGTGTTCACTCACAGTGGAACAAAAGCAGCATCGTGAAGATGTTTCACTAGAGTATTTGGCGATATTTAACAACAATAAAGCCGCGTTTTGTGTCAATTCATAGCCATGGATGAAATATGGGTCTATTACTTACACCTGAGACGATATAGCAGTCAAAACATTGGATTAAAAGGGAAGAATCGGCTCCAAAGAAGATGAGACAGTTCCATTTGCAGAGAAGGTCATGGCGTCAGCTTTTTTGGAATGTGTGTGGAATAATTTTCATTGATTATCTTCAAAAAGGAAAAGCAGTCAATGACGAATATTATGCAAACTTATTGCAGCATTTTAATGATGAAATCAAGCAAAAATGGCCGCATTTAGTGGAAAAGAAACTTGTTTCATCAAGACCATGCACCAGTTCACACATCCATTATCGCCATGTCCAAAATCAATGCGTTGAAGTTCGAATTGCTTCTTCATGTACCCTATTCAACAGATTTAGACCCCTCTGATTAGTTTTTATTTCCAAAGTAGAAGAAATAGCTTGGTGCTAAAAGATTTGCCAACATTGAAGAGCGGAGTCTGCAGTTGATGACTATTTTGCAGAACTCGATGATTCTCACTATAAACAGGGTATCCAAGCTATTGAACACCGCTAGGAAAAGTATATCGAGCTGAAAGGAGACTATGTAGAGAAATAAAGATGTTTTTTCCAAAAACTTTTGTGTTTCCTTTGTTAGGTCGGGTATCTCTCGTATCACACATGCGTGCGCGACACACACTCTATCGAAGAACCATGAGCTGGAGAGCTTTTCTACACGTAGCTCAATTGGCTCCACGTGGTTTGCATAGGGTTGCCAAAAGTTTTGAGAATGCACGCAATAAAATATTAAAAATTTAAGTATGATCATCATTTCAGCATATTCTCCATTGCATTCTACACACGATCTCATCCTTTCAAACCATTTTTCAAATACTGAACGCCATTCTTCTTTGGAGGGAGCAGAAATACATTCTTCGTAAGCAGCTACTGGGACTTCAAGTGACTCAAATCGCTGACTTCGAATTTTTTCTTTCCTTTTGGGAAATACAAAAAAGTCGCATGGGGCCAGTTCTGCACTATAGGGAGGATGGAACAAATATTTGACTCCTGCAGAAATTGGATTGTTTCTTGTGCAGTGTAGGCAAAGGAATTGTCACGGTGCAACAAAATTCCACGCAAACCAATTTAGGACACATTTTTATCAGTTCATTGAACCTTGTGGAAGGTTCTGGCAGTAACAATCTTTTGTCCCTCAAGCAAAACCGTCACAATGTGGCCACTTGCTGAGAAGAAGGATCAGAGCAATCCTCTTACCAACACTTTTCGTTCACTTCACTTCTGTTGGGGGAGCTTTTCCTGGGAAGACCCAGACCGATGATTGCCATTTAATTTCTGGGTCATACTGGTAAATCCAGCTTTCGTCTCCTGTTACAATGTTTCTGGATCTTCCTCCACTGAATTTTTTAAATAATTTCCTGGCACCATTGCATACGTGCCTGTTTCTGCTCATTTGTGAGGTGGTGGGGGATCCAGCGACTGCAGAGATTCCTGACATCAAGTTTTTCTTTCAGAATTGTCTTCACTACTGTTGATCCAATATTTAGGGCTTCTTGAATCTGACCATATGTACAACGATGATCTTCCCGCAACTTGCGCTCTGCTTTCACCACATTTTCATCCATTGTTATTGTAACCGACCGCCCTGCTCGGTCTTCAGCTTCGAGAGGGTCCCTCCATCTTCTAAAACCTTCATACCATCAACATTAATGGCGGATTTTGAAGGGCAAAGATCCGCGAATGCGCGAAGCAGTCTTCCAAGGTATTCTCTCTCCTCTAAACCGACTTTAAAGTCAGAAAATCAGAGCACGGAAATGCTCTCGCTTGAGGTCCATATAGCAATACCTGTTATACCTACATACACGCACGATGCTAACGATGCACATTGTTGGAGCTCGCCAAGACTTGCACTTGTTGCTATCTGAACTTCAATCTGAAGTTAGGAAAAGCTGCTTGAAATTACCACTACTCATTGTTGCCCATTCTCAAAGCTTTCAGAGTGAACCTCGTACCAGTTACATAAAATTATAAAAAATTCGTTCAGAATGAAAAGGACTTCACAGGCTATTCAGAGAAAATGCGATATGCGCTTTAGTAGTTAAGGAAATGACTTGCTGTTTTTGAGAAATGTAAAGTAACGAATATTTATCCGTATAAAAGTAGCTTGGAATAGGACAATGTTCTTCAAAATCTTCACCTGTTAGGCTTGAACGATGTCTAACTAAAGTATAAAATCGGTTATTTATCAGACTGTTGTTTTTACTTTCTCTACAGCGTAGATAATAGGTAGAAAATAATAATACCCAAAAATTGTATACCGAGATTTCATCGAAAATGTTTTGAGGCCCCTGAATAAATAAAAAAAAAGCATTTATAGAAAAAAGTCTCTGTACGTGCCCGTCTAGGTGTGTGTATGTGTCTGAACAGCATAACTCAAAAACGAAAAATCGGATAAACAGCAAACTTGGTATTTTCCAAATGCGACAAGAAAATTTTCAAGAAAACCCCCACCCTAAACTATCCCTAACATGCAAAATTTTTCGAAATTTTTTACTTTCTAAAACATACCTCTTAACAATTTTGATTAAAATAACACATTTAAGATATTCACATGAAAAATAAAATGTATACTTTGAATTTTCTGGGAAAGCTGTGAAGTCCTCTTTATTTTGAAGAGATTTTGTATAATCTTTTATAAGTGGTAGTAAACGTTAAGCGATAGACGAAAACCTACCACACAAAAATGCAATTTATTTCAAACAACTTATGTAGCATCAGCCATTTCCGAATTATTCGTTATTAATGGTTCGATTTGTTTAATATTTTGTCATTATTTTTAATTCCCATCGATTTTCAGTTGTTTCTCACGATTGCATGGAAACAGTATGGAATTTTAAGGCCAGCATATAGCGTCCAGTTCTTAAACATTTGATTATCTCTGTTCTCTTTGTATCCTAACGAAGTTTGTAATGTAGCTATTTCTGCAAAGGTTTGTCTGGATTAAAATGAAGTAGATAGAAAAATAAACTTTCATAGTAATAATTCGTTACCCACTAATAAATGATAGACGGTACAGTAACTGATATGAAGGCGACACATCAGATTTTTTAATTTTGTCGTTCACACTCACACACACAAGCCATCTTGCAAAATTACTTTTTTGTAGATTTGTGGAGCTCAAAATGTAATTCCGGTGAAATCTATAAATTAATTTAGGTGCAATACAGTACTTCTTCTAATGACTATAGCTAGGTGGTAACGAAAGTAAACATGTCACACCATATCACTTACTTTACTTTATTGCTAATCTTAGGCATATTCAGAGGTTGCCTTTGCATTCTTCAAGCTTAAGGCAACCCTATGGCGAGATTTTGGTTGTAAATTCAGAATTTCACTCCTTTTTGTTTTTACATTTTCTAATAATTTTGGCACATACAGCAACATATTATGCCATAGTATTTTCCATTTACTGCCTTAATGGAGATCTCGTGAGCCCATATGAAGCCTAGAAAGACAAAATAGTGGTATGTGAATCTCTTAAACTTTTATAAGTCCTTCTTGATCCAATTTTTCACCAATTTTTCTGAAATTTGCATGTTAGGCACACAAAATATACACTTATTTAAAATATAGGAACCGTTCCCACATATTTTATAAACTGTAAAATAAGTGAAATTTTGGAAAATTTTCTGTATTTTTCTTTATTATTAAACAAATTTAGAAAAAAGGCCGATTTGAGTGTCTTAGCAATATGTTTAACTAATGACAAGAAAAATGTTGTGGTATCAACTTAAATAGTTTTACGTGTAGGACATTTTATATGACTAACAATATTTATAGAAGAAATAATAACTGCTAAAGTGTTTACATTAGCTGTATGAAACTTTGTTCTTAGTTATAACATAAGTTTCGAAGCATGTGTTTAAAGTTTCAGAGACACAGGTTAAGATTTGCGAATTTTGGAAATTTTACGATAGGGTTGCCATAAGGAAAAAATGTTTAGACCACAGATTATTTTTCTGCCTTCTAAAATTGCCAATATTTCATGGTCGAGATTATGTGATGGTTTTAATTGTTCTTAATACAAGATAATTTCAATCTGCTACAATCCTCAGCGCCTTATACGTAACTTATTTTTTTAATTGGATACACGAGGGTCATCGCTGTTGCCGCTGCGCAGATCGCTGTTGGGCTTCTAGCCAAGGTCGAACAGTTTCCTAGGTGTTGTGCGTGTTTCAGACGAAACAAGTTTTTGTGCATTCTGTGATTGATGAAAATGAACCTCGCGATACAAAATCTTGCCGAATGAAAGCTGACAGGTGTTGGATTCTTGAATGCTCGGATGTTGCAATCTGCAGAAATTCACAGTCAACTGAAGGAAGTATATACTGACACAATAATGAACGAAAGAAATGTGCGAAAGCGGTGTTCAAATGTTCAACAATGGCCGTACAAATGTGCATAACAAAACTCGACCTGGACATCCGCCACTCATTACAGATGATTTGAAGAATCAAGTGAATAATCGTACAAAACAGACGTGTAACACTAGGCGAGTTATTTCTCTCCCAAATATTTCTCGTTCTTTGCTGAAATTCTTTCCGAACATCTTAGCTTAATGGACTGGAGACAGCTGACTACAGCGCGGGAATTCTGAAGTTCGTGAGTAGATATGACATATGCTTTATACAATCGAGGAGATTATGTGGAGAAATCAAGTAAGCTTCAATTTTAAGCGACTTTTTTACTTTCCCTACTACGTATAGTAAGTAGGGGAAGTATTGTATTCCACCCAAAAATTTGATACCGGGATTTCACCGGAAACACATGTTTTGAGACCCCCTGAATCCAAGCATTTTTGGAAACATGTCCGTGTGTGTGTCTGTGAACAGCACAACTCAGAAACGAACATTTGGATAAACACCAAACTTGGTATTTAGGTTCAGTATCTTCCAGAGATGCGACACCAAGGTTTTCAAGAAAATCCCCCCACCCCAGATTACCCTTTACATGGAACATTTTTCGAAAATTTTAATTTTCTCAAAAATGGCTCTAACAATTTTGATTAAAATATCACATGTTTAAGACATTTTCATGACAAATGAAATGTATATCTCGAATATTCTGGGAATGTCTCCAAAAGTATTCTTCATTGTGAATGACTTTTGCATAACTGGTAAACCATAAGAGATGGACAAAATTTTACTACACAAAAAATGTAGACCGCGTTAAAGTACACAATTTATGTCATATAGACTTTTTTTGTTGAGTGAACCATTTTCGAGATATTGCTTGTTATTCCCTTAAATTTTTCAATACTTATTTTCTCAAATGGGAATTCGTTATTCATTTTTTTGTGTTGGATATGCAACGAGTATTAATCTGTGGCAAAGAGAATGGTGCTGCACATAGCAACCAGCTATTAAGAAGTATGTCTATGCTTGAAGGCTACTGTATTTCTATATTGCCCTTGCAAATACAGAACATGGGGAACATAATAGGCCTTAAGCGATAGTCAAATATTTTTAGAACTTGTCGCTATGTGTAAAATGTAATTCTGTTTGCAAGTCAAAAGATCGTTTCTGCAAATGTTTATCTCGATTAATATGAAATAGATGGAGAATAACAGTTTATAAAAATAGTTTGTACAAGAGTAGAAAAAATCATGTGAGTGTAGCACATCAGAGGTTTTAATAAAATATTTTTCTGGCTATATTAAAGCCAAATGATAGTTACTTCTTGGATTACTCCCTATGTATTATACGGGTCTTTAGATTTATTCTGCCGTTACTGCCAGTCGGTTGTCTGCGCATGACGTAATATTTTGAAGCGAGTTTATCACCAGTACCTGGCAGAGGACTAACGAAAGATGTATGGAAGGGGTGGATGTCAACAGTTTCGAGGTCACGTAGTGAAATGGGACATGCATCCTACCTTTCTATTATTTACATTTGCAACTTCTTTCACAGACTCGCTATCTCAGCATGTATGCTGATAGGATACTCAAATATTTGGACGTTTTTTGGGCAGTCGGCTTTAATGGCACAATTTTATGTTCTTAATAAAAAAAACTGAGGTAACATTTATTAATATTCTTAAATATCTTAGTTTCTCCTTTTTAAAAACGACTGGTTTGTCCTTTATCATATTTTGTCTTGGAACTCAATGGAATTCTAGGAAAGAACGGAGAAAAGCATTCGCACATCGGCCAATATCGTAACGATAGACTCCCCCTCGTATTCATCCAGTTCTGAAGTAACACTCAACCATGCAAATTCTATGGTCACTTCCATCTCGCATGCAAATAACACACAATAGGTCCTAGTGAAGAACTGTTCTGTACCGCCGCAGTACATCAACCTGTTTACGAAGTCGGAAACACACACAGTCAATTCCACACCTCCCCTTTGAGACAAGGTGTTCGCTGAATTAATGACGACATGACCAACTGGCGGTAAAGGAAGAATAAATTTAAACATACTTTATAACATAGCTTGATGTGTAGAGCGATAAAAACCCAAAGCTAGAAAACAACAAATGTAGATGTAGAACGTCACAAGAAGTAGCTGACATACATAATGTACATGCAGACACATCACAAACACTATAGATATTTATTTTTATCGTTCTGCATCTGTATTTGCCATAAATTTGTCGTACTTATCATGTATATTGATAAAAATCCAAGACTTGAAATAAAAAACAAATATAGTTAGAAGGATCTCAATACTAGCTTAAAATTTACGCGAACGAGACACAACCGATAATATATCACTTGAAATTGTTCAAGGCATGGTTTTTTCTTCTTTTTTTCCCCTCTCTCTGGTCGCTAGGTGAATCTTGGGATGAATTATCATATTCAGTAATGGGACGATACCATTATTTCTCGATACCGATACTCGATATTTACTTATAAAAAGCTGTAAAGGCAATAGCTTGTTCACTGAATTAAGTTCTTAATAACAGTTTACGTAAAAATGCATGTAGTCAATTTTGTATTGAAGGCTAATTCCGAAATTATTCCTTCAACTGGAAGCAGTTTATCTTGATAATGCCACAGATTATATATCCCCTATTGTTAGTAAAGCCTAATAAATAATAATAATAATAATGATAATAAATTTTCGGTTTTAGAATGTACAAACACTTTTCCGACACCCAATAATAATAATAATAATAATAATAATAATAATAATAATAATAATAGTTTCATTGCTTCCATTTTCATTTATTATATTTTGTGCTGAACAAAATTTTTAAAGAATTTTCTATCCATAGAAAAACAAACATTAGCTATTCTTCTTCATCCTGACCTTGAAAATATAAACTATATATTTTACATGAAACTCAAGCAATTAAAAATAACAAATATTTCCATGCGCTGTATTATCTTGAGCTGTGGTTTGTTTCTGCTGGATTCACAAGCTTGTCACTGGAGTAAAAAGATATAATGGCTGAGAGTGAATCAGTAAGTCAACTTATTTAGTGTGATGAATTAGCTTCATTCACAACTCAATTAACGCTGCATGTTACACGAGTACTTGTACTCCTTCCCCCAGTGTTTTGCATGTTTTCATTTAGACACAAGGATCTAAATGTTGCATTCACCTACAGCAAACGCAGTCAAGGTCTATCAAGAACTACAGGGGACACGTGCGAAGCAATAACGCGGAGTCTCTCATTCCTTATCTAGCATAAAGTTGGAGGCAACAACATTCAACAATGTAAAACTTAAAAATTTAAAAGAATCGAAAGTGTATCGAAGTTTTAGCTCGAAGTATTAGATATATTTCGATACCACCGAGTATCCAGAGTATCGAGATCCCATCCCTAATCATACTATACCAGGAATTTTCCCGTTCATCCATTCGTTCTTCCTGCAAAGTTCAACTCCTTATCATCTTCCAGGTCTGTACAGCCGGGCTATGTATGGAGTGTGGCAGAAGATGCTCTAAGGAAAAAGATTCTAGCATAAAATTCATTATGGTGGATGGGGGTTGGGGGGGGTGCCGAGGGGAAACCTCTGCCGATAGCTGTACGTGAAGATGATGAATATTAGCGAAGTCCTCCATCCAAACCTCTCCGTGCGGATAGGAGAGCTTAAGACATGGGGCTATATTTAAAAACGTTAAGGATCCCACCTGCGTGGTGCCTGCCCCACTCAATCCGGCTGTCCTAAATACTAGAAATTGCAATAGGCCTACTACTGGCTCTGAAATGCTCTTACGTTCCCACTCTAACTTATATTTAGATAATGCTGCATCGAGGCATTAGAGAAATATAACTTACGTTTCTTTTATTTAGTGTAGAAATATTTAAGGATGTGTAAAAGTTACGTTTTTGCTTTCATAGCTCTTTAACGTCTTTAAATAACAGAAAGTAAGCCATCTCACCAACACATTTTAAAAAGAGGTTTTCGCAGGAAATATATGTTTTGGTAGATGTGTTGAGCATAATTCAAAACCAAAAATTCCGATAATAACGAATTTCATATTTAATATTCTTCAAGAATGGCAGGCAAAGTCTCAAGAACATCTCCTAAATAACTCTTGGCATGAAAAAATATTACTTGTTCTTAAAAGTGGCCCCAATGATTAAAATGACTAGTAACGCCTACTTCTGGAATTTTACGTAACTTGGAAGTCACTAGAGCTGAACAAAAGTTTACTTCAGAGTAACCTGTAAAGCTCTTTTAAATAGCTTTAGGTTGAGAAAGTTCCCGGAATTGGTTAATAACACATAAACCATTTATCATAATTCAAATTACACAACCTTTCCTTCAAAATAATTCAATTGTATCATTGCGTATAAAGTGACTGGAAGCGTTGCAAGAAGCCATTTTGTAAAACAAGTAACATTTACAGTAAGTGTTATATTTCCCCTTCAGATGAAGCCGTGGAAAAACAAAGCAAGGTGGTACAAAGCATGCTTACTGAGCGGGATGGCTCAGGTGGCAATATCTATAGCCCGCATTCCGGAGGTCCCAGGTTTGATCCCGGGAACCGCCCACTCTGACCCATAAGATTTTTCGGGGGTTTCCCGGGTCAGGCAAATTCTGGAGTGGTTTCTTTCAGCCGCCGAACCTCCTTTACCTCTACTTCGTCCCATTCCTCACTTCATTCTTCGCCTCGTTGATCTCTTTCAGGGTCGGAAGTGTCGTCGATGGTGTTTCGGTGCAGCGTAGCAGTGAAAATAATGTTCTTTGTGAACACACTCGGTTCCTCGGCTTTAGGTAGGTCGGGGTATCCGAACCCCCTCTTCGTGGGACGGGTCCCCGGTTGTCCGTCTGACGTGGTGTTTACTTCTAGAAACTTAGCGTCCCTATCATTGCTGTACCGTTGCTCCTGAATCCGGCCGCCCGGCGACTCCTCTGCCTCATCCTTCCTCCCGGGGACATCCCCTCGTGGGGCATAGGTAAAATATCCCCTCTGGATCGGTGCCGAGGCCCCTCTGTTCAGAAAGATAATTCGAAGGCCCGGTTTCAGAGTTTATGATAAGGAGACCCGTGTTATCTAAAGATGTTAGTGACAAGGAAACGCAAATTATTTTAATCCGTGTACACAAAAGAAGACTATCTAAAATGTTTAGAATGCGTCCAAACCATTTTCACGCATGGAATGCCCGAGAATTCTACGCGAGATTGGGATTAAGTAAACAGTCGGCATTGACGGTATAATTAAACATAAAACCGACTAAAATGTAGATCTTAATTTGACATGAACTTAACTTTACATTTATACCCACCTGATACTTTTATCACATACATTATCGCACTTATCCATCAAGGTATTGCCTTATATACAAATAAAAGTCTGCTAAACTGAAACTGGAGACTTCCCTCATCTCAAAATCTTCAGCATGCAGAGCTAACAAAATTGTTTCACACCCTTTTAATCAACCTTTCGTAACGCAATTTTTCTCCACGTTTTGTTTTTCTTACTCCATAGTAATTTTTCTGTTTCTTCTGTAAAGTTCCACGCTTTGACTGCTTTTTCGGTCATTTTAACTTTATGTTGCTGACGACGACGAGCTGCTGGCAGGCTAAGTTTTAGCCCGAGTGAGTTTTTGCTGTGTGCCCATCCTCTCAGGGTTTAACCACAGGATGAGTATTTCAGTTTGAAATGATGTTTCAGGAAGACTGTTTGTTTTTAGGTTGTAAGAAAGAAGAGAGCAAGCATATAGCTCCTAGAACTGCCTGTTAGGATGCAGCGGCCCTTCTGCACCCTGGTGTGTGTTTGTTTATAAATTTCTTTAGTTAGGATTTAATTTTTAGGGCAATCAACTCTTGAGTGGGATTACTATGGAGTTCAGCTTTATCTGTTGTTGGTTTAACTCCTTGGTTATCTGGTGTGCCCGCATGCCATGCGAGGAACCCGATGACTCCGAAGACGGCGATTTCTAGGGTTGTAATCCGCAAGTGATCTGACCAGCGTACTCTGATGGTTTAGTAAACTGGCGTAATTTCATCTTCCACATATGGAAGAGATGATATTTCGTGTAGTAGTCTCACGCGGAAGGCGCGGCCAACAGAATAGATGACCGGAGTCCCCTATTCTGCGCCCGTTGTAGCCATAGCAGCCAGCTGTCTGCGGCCATGCCCCAGGCCTCGTAGGCGTAAAGCATGAGGGGGACTATCAGGGCTCGGAAAAGGTGTAACTTTAGGCGAACAGGCGGATCTCAGCATCGGGTACAAGGTTATGGATAATCCACACAAACTTATATTAGGAACATCATCGTATACACAAACAATGGGAATTCACTGGGTGTGCATGCACAAGTGTTACTAACTTTACTATTCTATGGGATTGTTCAGCTCAGTAAAGCGAACCTGGTTGCCCTACTGTGAAACTTGCAAAGGTTAAACCAAATCTTAAGTATATCTTTACTAAAGCTTCGGCTTAAGCTTAAACCGTGAAACCGGCGTTTGATGTTTCTAAAGGAGATACATGTAAAAAGAAATTGTTTGAGTGTTGCTCTGAAGCAGACATCAAATGCGATAACAAACATGCACAAAAAACCCCAACTGCTATGCAAAGACAACAACGTTGTGATCCTGCAAATTCGAGAAGTGACATCATGAACGTTACCAGCAACTAATAAAATTATATTCTATACTATCGTGTGCATTAAAAAGGAAAAATATTATTCCGAGAACCTTTTGAAGGTAGTATATAAGGTTTCTTGCAGATTTAGGAGTTACCAAAATATTCATTGTTTGGCTTTCACAATGTTCTTGCAAACAGTCCATTTTGCTTAATTTGTGATAATTTCTGGTAAACATTTATCATGCATAACGTAACGTGGATAGAATCGTGTTGGTATCGTAGTGTAATATGCAATGTGTGAATGTGAATTTGAAATGTCGGAGAAAGTTGTGCGAGTGTAACATTCAATTGTTACTTTTTCTACCACGTATAATAAGTAGAAGTATTGTGTTCCACCCAAGAATTCTATGTCGAGGTTTCACCGGAAATTTATGTTTTGAGACCTCCTGAACCCAAAAAAGGACAACGGTTCGTATGTGTGTCTGAACAGCGTAACTCACCGGGCGGGATGGCTTAGGCGGTTACGTCTGTGACCTGCATTTGGGAGTCGTGGGCTCGATTCCTGTGACCGACCTTCCTGACCCGTTGTTTTTTGGGGGTTTTCCAGGGTCGCCAGGCGAATGCTGGGAAGGATTCTTATATCTCCCGAATCTCCTGTCCCTCCATTTCATCTCCATTCTCATTTCACTTCATCTTTCATCCGTTGGTCTCTTTCAGGGTTAGAAGTGTCGGCGGTGGTGTTTTGGTATAGTGTGGCAGGAGAAAACGATGCCCTTTTTGACTCTCTCCGTTCCTCGACTTTCCTGGCTGCCGGGGGTATCCTAACTCCCTTGGATCTCCTCTGTGGGGAGTGGGGCCCCCGGTCTGCTGGCGATTCTCTATCCGGAAACGTAGGGACCCTGCCATACCTGTACCTTCACTTCTGGTTCCGGCCGCACGGTGTCTCTTCTCGCCTCATCCTTCCTCCCGGGGACGCCCCCTTGTAAGGCGTAGGTATCCCCTATGTGGATCAGTGCCAAGTCCCCTGGTAGCCAATCCAATCCATCCATCCATGGAATATTTTTCGAAATTTTGAATCTTCTAAAAAGCGGCTCTAACAATTTTTATTAAAATAACATGTAATAAAAATAATTACATTTCAAATAAAATGTATATCTTGAATTTTCTGGTAAGATCCTGCGAGGTTACATTCATTTAGAAGGAAATTTATAAAATCTTGTATATCTGTTAAACGATAGACGAAAACGTACTACACAGAAATGTAAATCTCCTTAAAACACACAATTCAATTTGTTTCAAATAACCTTTTTGTGGCATCAGTCATTTCCGAGATATCCGTTATTAATTGTTTGAATTGTTCAATACTTTCCACTCTTTTAAGTCCTGTCGATTATCAGTTATTTCTCGCGGTGTCGTTGACCATGCTATTCCCTTTGTATCTATAATGAAATGTGTAATGTAGCTTTTGTGCAGTGGTTAATTTGGATTAAAATGAAGTAAATAGAAATGTTAACTTTAGTAAGATTAGTTTGTATATCCACTAATAAGCGACAGAGGGTAGAGAAAGTCATGTGAATGTAACATCATACTTTTTTAAAATTGTTTCGTTTGTAGAGAACCCTTTCACTTCTGCAGCCGTGGGCTTTGAGTTGTGAAACGGACTATTGGATGTTGTAATTCGTAGGTTTTCACGTTGGTTTAATTGATTTTTGCTATACAACACGTTCACATTTACTCCCGCATTCAGCCTCGCAGGCAGTGCGGAGGGTAGGGAATGATTCTAATTAAAGAAAACTGGCTCCCCCTAGCCGGGAATCGACCCAGGAACCGGGGCTCAGACACTAGCACGTTGTGCATCGACCACGGCAGTCTCAGATTTCTTAGTAATCTAATATAGTTTATGCGATGTTCTACACTGAATTTCAAATTCCCAAGAGATTCTAGTATTTCTCCGCCGCGACCTTGACAGTTTTCCCAGCAAAGAGAAATCGAAATGCCCAAGATTCCTGTGTGTCGCGGCGGTTATTTTCCCTCATCTCCATTTCAGTGCAATGTGCGTGTTGTTTTTGTGAGAATCTGGAGTTGGAATTCAGACACAAAGTGAGAAAACTAGTAAAGAATTACGAGTGTTTCAGATCTTACTTTCTCTACCATATACCTAGTAGATAGAGAAGGTATTGCATTTAACCCAAAAATTCTATATCGAGATTTCAGCGGAAATACATGTTTTGAGGCCCCTGAATAAAACAAACATTTTTAGAAAAAAGTCCATATATGTGTATGTGAACACATAACTCAAAAACGAAAAGTTGGATAAATACCAAACTTGGTATTTAGATTCCATACCTTTCAAAGATGTGACACGAAGATTTTCAAAAAAAATTCACTCTTCCCATGTAATATTTTTGGAAAAGTTTGATTTTGTAAAACCTGGCTAACGATTTTGATTGCAATATCAGACATTAAAGATATATACATGACAAATAAAATGTATACCTTGAATTTTCTGGGAATAGAATTCCACTTCATTCGAAAGGGATTTCCTATACTCTTGTATAACTGGTAAACCTTAAACGATAGATGAAAACATACTACACAAAAAATGTAGATATCTTCAAAACACACAATTTATTTCAAACAAATTTTTGTAAGGTATAAGCCATTTCTGAGATATTCCTTATTAATGTTCAGTACTTTGGCCATTGTCTTGAAGTCCTGTCAACATTCAATTGTTTCTAGCGATTGTATGGAAACAGTATGCAATTTTAAGGCCAGATATAGCTTCCAGTTCTTAAACATTTCACTATCGCTGTTTTTATATATTTATTTATTTATTTATTTTCAATCATACAATACACAAAGCAAAACAGTATTATTGTAGATCACGCCAAAGTGTTTATTACAATAATACAGTAATAATAAATAATAATATATACAAGCTAATAGTAACAATCATAACTAGTACAACGCCAATGGCAAAAATAAATTATATACACAGAAGACTTATTATTTATACAATTTATAATTATTGACTCATAAGAATAACAAAGCTATAGGATACATATGCACCAAGTTAGCATATTAAAGAATATCTGTGCTGTGATTTAAAAACTCTTTCGAGTTATAAAAGCAGTGCGTTAATAAATGCTGAGTGCCTTTTTAAAATGATTTACATAATATATTCTCTTTAAATCCGTTGGTAGTGAGTTAAAGAATTTAGAACCTGCATTTTTATTTCCAAAAGTACCCCTGTAGAATTCATAAAGAAGTCATTTTGACTTGGAGTAAAATGTTTGTGCACATCTTTGTTTAATTGAGAGGTTTCACTAGAGTTTTTAGCATACATAATAACATATTTACAAAATTGTGGTAGAATTTTAAACTGTTTAAAGCACGGTCTACAAGATTCATAACTATTTATTCTGTTGCCTTTGTATCTGTAACGAAATGTGTAATGCAGCTATTTCTGCAAAGGTTTATTTGGTTTAAAACGTAGTAGACAGTAAAATAAGCTTTAGTAGGAATATTTGTATACCCACTAATAAACGATAGAGGGTAGAGAAAGTCATGTGAATGTATCACAGAATTTTTTTCGTAACATATAAAGTATGCAATGCTTTAGTAAAGAAATTGATTTTGAATTTTCAGAAACGGGGAAGGTATTCCAGATTGTTGCTGGACTCGTGGTATATTTTCTTTGTGTCTTAAAGTCTTCCTCCGTGGACTAGTGGTACCGTGCTAGCCTCGAGTTCCCAAGGTCGCGGGTTCAAACCCGGCGGAGGGCGAGGGATTTTTTTCGAGCGTAAAAATCCTTGGCATGGGAAGTAAAGCCGGTGGTCCCGTGTTGTAGATTTACGGCACGTAAAAGAACCTCAAGTCTGATAAAGAGACCTCTGAGCAAAATTACTGGTCTTTCACGCCCAATATAGAATGAGACGCTAAGGACCATAATAGTTAAAGAGTGTCCATAAATAAAACTCAATTTACGTATTTTGTATCTTAAACTGACGTGTCCTATAACATATGTATTATGTTTTTATGGACGAAATAAATACAATAATACAATTGCACCTCTACAGTGCAAGGTGTAACATTTATATACTGCTTTATTTATTTCACCTTTATCTTAAGGCAAACATGATTGGGACAAATGTGGACCCCTGCTCGGGAATTTTCGGGTCTCCTCGCAGGGTGGGCGCAGTGGGGCGGGGGGAGCTAGCGTCGCCGGGCTGACGGCGGCTAGGAGCACGCAGACACATGCAACACTGCAGGTGAAGGACTCCGGGCGGACATAACAGTTGTTTGTTCAAATGTTGCTGTGTCAGTTTCGTTTCATATAACCTATTTTTTGGATGTGCTAGTTAACGCCGTAGTGATATATCGAGACTTGAAGTTACGTTACGTTTCATATCTTATTGCTTATGAGTACAATAAAACAATATAAGCAAGGGTTTTTACTGCAAGTTTGCGGAGTACTTTGCTTGTTAATCGAAGGTGCTATTAGTTTTAACATTGTTATTCGAATATTAAAAGTGACATTCGCACAATACTTGAATTGCAGACATTTAGGGACGACAATAATTTGAATATTTAACTTTCTTATTTAAACCTTTTTAACGGCACATTGTAGACACTTGTTATAGAAGTACACTTGAATGCTTAGATAACAGTGGTAGCGTTCGCGAGTTGTAAAAGTGAGAAGTGGTGAATTTGGGATCAAATCAACACTCGGAAATAAAACTTTGCTTTTATCTTTTGTGATACTGTTTACTTCTTGTTACCACGAATGGCAAAACAGGACAAGAATTAGCGTTTTCGGTAGTTTCCGAAGCCTAACGAGTTTTACCGAAGAGAAAGCTAGACTGCTGCGGATAAGATAGTGCACCTGGTTGCCAGGCAACGCTTGGCTGCATGCGGAAGAATCGACGGCCTTCAAAACAACAATGTCGTCCATCGTACTTTGCAGTCTGGGCAACAGCAATGCCAATAATAACGACACGAACAACAACAATGAGGAAGAAGAAAATTTCCCCATTCCAACAATATATCGGTATGTAAATTAATGACTCGCATGCCGTTCCGTTGTAAAATGTCTGATATGCTTATATTAGCACAATGCACTTATCTTAATATGGCTTCTCCGTGCAGGAATTTATATTCCCAAGTTCACCCCTAAAATATGTGCACATCTTCACAACCCTTAGCTGACCTTTGATCTTGCGGGGCAAAACAACACAAGCGGAACGTACTAATATATTGTTTGTATAAAGGATTTTTACCCTACATAAATCCACGATTTTCTTCCGTTCTTCTCTTGCAAGCATGCTCATATTTTGAAGCTCGTATTTTTTCTTAAGTACAAAAGGAATGTCCAGATGTTTAGATTCGCTTTATTTAGGGCATTTTAACCCGCATGGGGGACTTATTAAGGAAATATTCTGATATAACAGGACTGCTACACGTAGAGAAATTGAAATGTTTCCCAAATTTCAGTAATAGAGCAACTTCCCATGTTGTTGAATAAAGCTCTTCATTTATTTTATTTTGCACATTTTACGACCATCAAAATAAATACAACACAGTTCCAATAAAATGTCATCCTGATTCAAAGGTAAAATTGTATATACATATTGCTTATTTCCTCTATTTGAAGCAATTTCATACACTAACTGCTGGTGTTTTCAAGTTGCAGTAACATGATGTGTCTTGAAACTCTAAATTAAAAATATAAATACGCTAAATACAAAAATATTTATAAAGCACAATATTATTTAAAAAATACAATATAATGTCTGGTAAGATAAGGATATTAACAATATCTCCTGAAAAATGGCCAAATTGGCCACAAAACTGTCACACTTTTCATACCTTTTAGTTCTTCTGTCTGCCTGAATTATTACAATATAGCTTCTGGTGAGACAAGGTTATAAATTTTCACATACAAAATGGGTATGTTAGGCATAAATATAAATACACAATTTTCGCACCGATTTTTAGGTTTTATGACCGCCTGTCTTGGACAGACTTCACAGCCGAGTTATTTTTATGGATCTTCATTGAGGTCCCGTTAAAGGATAGTTATCCTTAATAATTTGTGTTCGATGGCTTGAGGTATCGAGGAAAATGTTTCAAAGCTCTGCATTCCATATATGTGGAGACGAATAAGGAAAAAGACATTCTTACATGCTGGTGGGGTCCAGAGGGTTAAAATTCTTTATATTTTTCTTTTGAGCAGCAACTATGCAAAGCTTTTTCTCCAACTGTCAAATGGCAATGCACAATAAATAAGAGATTACAAAAAGTCCTAACGATATCTGTATTTAACTCTGAAATATTAAAAACTAAATTAGGCTTGGGGTTTCACAGATCCCGCCAGCACAGTTATGGGGTAATTATTGAATACTTCCTTATCAACAGAATTGCACAAAGTATTTTGTAGCAAACATAATGAAAGAAACCAACCTAAACCTCTCACTACTTTTGAAATCAAAATTTGTAGAACAAATTCTAAATTATTTCAATGCCCCACCCAGCAGAACTGCATGCATCTGGGGAAGAATTTTGTAAAATCGAAACATGGTTTATATTTGTATGTAACAAAGCCGTGGGCACTATCCTCTTCGACACGCTATTTGTGATTTCAAAATTTATTTTCGAAGTTATGGTAATATTTGGGCATGAATTATGCTTCACTACCTCTGACAAGACAGTGTTAACTCAAAAGTAAAATTCACAACCCAATTGTGTTTTGTATACTACTTCATAAATGAAAGATTAACAATAATTTGAATAACTGATTTCACCAAAACATCTGCTCTATAAAATCGCGGTTCATTTCAATAACTATTCTCAGCGCTATGCAAACACAGCACCCACTAAGGAGCTAAATTTATTCTGTCTTCCTTTTAAAGTAGCTCTCTGTACTAATATTTTAGTCCAAAAATAGAACATAGCGTGCAGCGTAGGCAGTATTGCCAATCCAGCACTTTGTGCGCTAGATCTGGGGTTTTTACATAATCTTTGTTGGAGGTAAAATCCAAACGGCTATACTAAAACTTGTATTACATATTTCTGTAATATTCCAGAGGCCTTTTCCTGGTTTTCAAGTGCAGTGGGAATTCATCTAAAATGTAGAAAAAATACAGTATTTGGAATTAATTGTTCTTCCACACAAGCCGTGTGTTGGACAGGGTTGGAAAGGTAGAATCAAGCAACTGAAAAAATCAATGCCATAGTCGGGATTTGAACCACGGATCTCCCGGTCTCCGTCCGGTTGCTCTAACCACTGAGCTACCATGGAGATCTCCTTGTGGTTTAGCGGGAAAAATGCGAATCAGCTGTTGCCATGGTAGCTCAGTGGTTAGAGCAACCGGACGGAGACGGGAGGTCCGTGGTTCAAATCCCGGCCATGGCATTGAATTTTTCAGTCGCCTGATTCTACCTTTCCAAATACAGTATTTATTTGGCACACAGAACAAACGAAAATTCGTATCCATAAGTAGGTATCGATTGTAACTTCAACATCGTCATTGATGCGGTATTAATGTTACAATGTGTTTAACATTATTATAGCACCACGTTTGGAAGCCAATTTGCGAGAGCAAATATGTGTTTTTACTTCACGCGTTGCCATCTTGTGACGTCACTCCTTGTTTGGTTCGTAGCTCCCTCTGGCGTAGCAATTTGTATCAATTAGTTTCTGAAAGAATTTAAGGTTATGTATATTGTCCTCCGGCTAGCTATCATCTTATCTTGGTAGAACTTGTATCTCTTGCAGGGTGTGAATCAGAAAGGAATCTTTTATCCAGAAATGATAATGATGAAGAAATTGGTTTTATAACTTTTATTGTCGAACACGTTCATAAACACTTTTACATATGGATCTGGATACTCGCCAAACTGAAACTGTTTGTAATAACTTCTTATTTATCACTTTTAACTCGCATACTTCAACTTTATGTAATTTTTTAAATGTATGATACTTTATAATAATTCTCGTAATTCTGCTGCGCGTAACTTGACGAAATGAAGGACTGGCTGACGATGTGTAGTGTACACGAAATTTTGATGAACTGAACGGCAAGCTACCTCGGGCCTGGCTTATTTATACGCTTGCCTCAAGATACGCCTAAAGATTATAAATGAACTGCTATTGGCTAATAAAACGCGCCAACATTAGCGTCTATTTTAATATCCAATGAAAACCACTAATACATATTGCTTTAGGAAACATTCTAGAAGCTTCTCAACGGAAAAAACGCGCGAACATTACGTAACTTCCTTGTTCCCAGTAATGATAAACAGCTCACCCCATCGCTGCATTATTGCATTATTATTGACAGTTTCAGTAGAGCCGTGTATTATTATTTACCAATAATAATTACAATTAATAAACCTCTGAAATCAATGTCACCTATAAATACATATTTATATTACAATCATTATTTACATTTAAGTAATTTGTGATACAAATTACCGTATCATCATGTATCTCGCAACTGCAAAGGTTATGACTGCCAAAAATTGCAGTATAGCGATACATAAAAGCGGACAGTTATCTTAACGATGATCGATTTTGGAAGTTAAATTATGGATTCATAATTAGGGCTTTAAATCACCAGTTATCCTTCTGCTTAGCAGCTATATGGGAACAAAGTTATGATTCACCTTAAAATTTCAAGCATATAATTTCAGTGACAGCTACATCTCGATTATGCAATATATTTTAAGGTTCTATATGCCCAATGCGATACTATGCATATTTGTGAAGACCAAAGAAGGCTTTTCCTATGCCAAATGAATCGACTGAGTTTGCGCTCTTTTTAAGCACTATGTAATAAAAACTTCACCTTTAACTTTACACTTGACCATACACTTATCTGACCATTTGCAACTGACACGTATGCCTCATGTATCTATATAATTGTTTCATATAGATTATTTCTACCATCCACCCAACAAAAACAGAGATCAGGGTTTGCTTAAAAATCTGATACGTTACACGTTGTATGAGTTTTTTTTATCCTAGACAACTTCACATAATCACATACATTATAGTACTCATATAAAAGGTAACTACTTCTTTCCATTATACATTAGTTGTGATATAGTTTTGATGACAAGCAATCCAAAATTAAACATATGGATTTGGTTGCATCTACAATGCTGAACACTTAACACAACTGAGAGGGGTTTTCACAAAACTTGACATCAACAAAAAACAGAATTTTGTGGGAGAGAGATTGTATTAATTCATTCACAAATGAAACATTATGTTCACAATTACTATGGGTTTAGAGAAAACGGTATAAATCAAATAGACAATGAAAATTACACACATTTTATAACTACATCCTTGAAAATAAATTCATAAAAATGAACATATACAGACTTTTCTCAACTCCTATGTGAAAAGAGGCAAGCAAATCATTTTTGCAAAGTTAAAACAACAAATTTAAATTCTTATCTGTGTAAATGGATAAATTTAAATAAATGTCAAGTTTCATTAACTTATATGTAGATGTCGCTTTTGTAAAAACCGTTGCCAATAGATAAGTTTTGTGAAAACTCTGTCACTTCATCCAACTTTTACGTCAGCAGATGTTAGGTTTAGCTAAATCTCTACCACTCCAATGAATTCAGCTAGCCCCAAAACGTACAGATACACCAAAAACTCAAAACTGAAAATTTTGTAGATGCCAAGTTTTATGACCCCCACCCCAACAACTTGTATATCTTTAGTCATTTTTTGTAAGCAATTAACCTATGCGGGGGGAAAATAAAAATTGCCCTAAGATGCTTTATAGATGCCACTTGACAGTTCAACGAGAAAACAAAAGATGAAAGGGCGAATATTTGGAAAACGGCTAATGCTACGAAAACTTATATAATACATAAATTGTATATTTAAATTATTCCTTGTGCAGTGAGTTTTTTCCGTTTCCTCTCTTATGGTTTATCAGTTATACAGAATTATACAGAATTCATTCAGAATGAAGGGGACCTTAAAGGGCATTCTTAGAACATTTTATAGTTTATTAGTCATGCAAATATATTGTAATTATGGTACTTTAATAAAAAAGTTGAAGCAGTTTTTGACACAATTAAAATAATGAAAATGCTTCCATGTAAAGGGTAGCTAAGGGGTAGTTTATGGGAAAGTGTTTTCTTAATAATAATAATAATAATAATAATAATACTATAATAATACAATTTGCCATTAATCAGATTTTTAATTTGAGTTATCTGTTTACAGATATGCAAGAACATGCAAACACACATATACACACACACACCTATGTTTCTTTTCCTAAAACTGCACATTTTGGTTTCAGAAGATCTTAAGATACATTTCTGACGATATATGGATACCAAACTATTGGTTCGATTGTAAAACTTACCCCACCAAAGCGGCAGAAAAAGTAAACATTTTCGCTCTAGTCGAAATCATTCGCATTTTAAACGCTAGTGATCGATATCTTAAAATTAAGCTTCGTTTATTCCTTGAATAAATCGTTATATCTTGCATCTTTCCTAAATGTTGTGGTAAAGCTTTCAAAGGGCATTTTCACAGTTGTGAGTGTTTTTCTCGTTGGTACCCGCGAGATGACTTCTTGTCAGCGAAATAAGGAAGCTCTTAATGCTCTCCGCTATTAGGGAAATGATGTCGCTCAGTGTAATGCCGTTAGCTACATCTACCAACTCTGAACACATTTACCCGACTTTCTCTATTCACTCCTTCTACGAACTATTCATGTGAAAGCATATTTTTTCTATTTACTTCTTGGTAATCGAGATAAACCCTCATTACTCGTGTACATATTTCGTTGTAGGATAAGAAGAATACCACAATGAAATTTTTGAAAACCTAGTTGTCATGATGACTTTGAAATTACATGTAATTAGCGTGACTACCAGAAAAATCTGATGTGTTGCACTCGCATGAATTTCTCTACCATTGTACAAACGCTTATTCTCCACCTACTTCACATTTATCGAGATAAACATTTGTAGAAACTATCTTATTGCTAATTTTCTTGTAGGTAAAAGGGGAACATGGTTGGTTTTAAGCGATAGTCAAATATTTTAGGAGCTCGTTGCTATGCGGAGCATTCCATTCTCTTGCATGTCCAGAACAAAACAAAATGAGTAACGAATTCTCATTTGAGAAAAAGTATAAGTATTGGAAAATTCAATGTAATTCAGAATGAAGGACTTTTGGGGGACATTCCCAGAAAATTAAAAATATAAATTTCATTCGCCAAGAAAATATTTTAAACATATAAGGTTTTAATAAAAATGTTTAAAGCCATTTTTGAGAAAATCAAAATTCTTAAAATTTGTTCCATATAAACGATAGTCTGGGGTGGGGGGATTTTCTTGAAAATCTTCGTGTTACATCCTTGAAAGATGCTGAATCTAAATACGAAGCTTGATATTTATCCAACGTTTCGTTTTTGAGTTATCGTATTCACAGTCATAGACACATACAAATTTTATTATAAAATGCTTTATTTGGTTTTAAGAGGCCTCAAAGCATGTAAAATCTCAATATCGAATTTTTGGGTGGAATACAATACTTCTACTTACTATACATAGTAGAGAAAACTCGAAACAATAACAACGAATATCTCGGAAGTGTTTAACTCCACAAAAATAAATTATTTGATATAAATTATGTGGTTTATCGAGATCTATATTTTCCTGTAGTAAGATTTTGTTATCTCTCATGTTTACGAATTATGCAAAAGTCATTCAGAATAAAGAGGAATTCACAGGCATTTCTCAGAAAATTAAAGATATACGCTTTAATTGTCATACAAATGTCTTATATATATATATTTTAAATCAAAATAGTTACAGCCATTTTGGGGGAAATTACAGATAACGAATAGTCTATGTAAAAGGTAGTTTGGGGTTGGGGTGGAGGGACTTTCATGTCGTTGAAATTAAGTCAATTTAGCGTAATCAACTTTTCATCTTTGAATAATGTTGCTCTCTCTCTCTCTCTCTCTCTCTCTCTCTCTCTCTCACACACACACTTTATTGTAAAAATGATTTTTTTGTATTCAGGGATCTCCAAACGTGTATTACCAGTGAAATCTCAATATGGAATTTTTGGATGGCGTGCAATGCTTGCTCTACTTATTGTAGATAAACAGTAAAGAAAGTAGAGATTCCTTGAAATCATTATAAAGGTTGGCAACGTAATGTTAACGAATGCTAAGTAGTGCAAATGTTACTTTGTGAATGATCATTGATAAAATGTTTGCATTGCGCGACACATAATTACAGCTACAGAATATTTTCTTCTACTTCATTTATTTCTTAAAAAATGCAATGCTTTCCTCTGGAAAAGTATTCTTAAGATGCCTGGACTTTAGCTGATATAAGCTCTATAGCTGATAATAGTAAATCATTTAGGCTGTTTCTAAGCTACATGCAGGTTATTAGCATAACCTCTCTAAAATATTTCGCTATTTCTCTGATCGAAAAAGTGGATAAACAAGTTACGAAGTAACTTCAATGAAAATTCACATGTGTCTAAACTTTCTAACAGTACTGTACAGTCCAGATCCTGGCTTCATGCTATGGGCTACCTACGCGAACCTCTTCCTCGTAAATGTTGTTTACCCACGTGTGGAATAATTTATTTTTAGAGAGGCTCTTTTCAGGATGAAGGTCTTGGAAATTGAGAAAATAGATGTCAATCATCATTCAGTATTATGTAAAGTTGCAGTGGCGTAGTTAAGAGGGGTGTTCAGACCCCCTGGACACCCCCAAAAATAAAAAACGAAAACTAAGAATGTAGACAATTTCAAGTAGTAGTAAAGCAATAGTTTGAAGCCTGCTGTATTAAAATTATATATAATAAAACACAGACAATATAAACGCTATACGGATTATATACGAAGTATATCGGATCATATGTGAAGTCCTTCGGATAAGAGAAAAATAAGTACACTAACTGGCGTAAGTAATGCCAACCTGCCAATGTAACAATTTATTTACTAAAGACAGTATAACCAGGATGTAAAGTACAAACACTAGCAAACTGAATTGCTTCTAGTGCGCGTGCAGACAGAAGTCTTGCACTGTAATCATCCAATAATTTTAATGAATAATACCTAAAATAAATAACCAATAAACTAATAAGACAACTGGAAGTAACACCATTGATTATTTCATGATTTAATATATATGCCGCGCGCGCGCGCGCACACACACACACACACACACACACACACACACACACACACGTACAGGGTGGAGCATTTAAGTTGAACTGCACAATATCTCCAAAACTAAGTGTTCTAGAAAGAAATGTCTTTAATAAAAGTTGCTTGATGTTATGGGGAAGTAAATGCCATTAGTCGCGTTTTATTGGAGGGCGCTGAGATGGCCATTTTAGGGTCAATTTAATTTTAAATGGGAA
Source organism: Deroplatys truncata (assembly GCA_030765065.1). NCBI lineage: Eukaryota > Metazoa > Arthropoda > Insecta > Mantodea > Mantidae > Deroplatys > Deroplatys truncata. The sequence continues at coordinate 36,478,236 of CM060987.1, read as the reverse complement.
CCTACCTTTTTATGTCCTTTTCTCACTGCTCATAAAAAAATGAAACAACATTTGTATAAAGCTTCTTACACCAACATAAATAACAACGAAAATTCTAAATGGCAATGAATGGTTGGACCATCCATTTGAGGATCAAGTTACGTTTCGTAATTGGGAACCATCATTTTTCCCCCTTATTCCTCGTCATAAAATAAACAGCTTTTTATAAACCATTTTCTGATGAGAAGACAATATACAAAATGTAGGCTCCCATTTAAAAAAAATAAATTGGCCCTAAAATGACCATCGTCCTCCAAAGAAAACACGGCTAATGGCATTTATTTTCCCCCATAGTATCAAGTAACTTTTATTCCAGACATTTCTTTATATATATATATATATATATATATATATATATATAAATAATGGAACCTCCCTTGAAAAAATTGAGCACTTTGGGGAAGTAGTTATGGTCAAGAAATCAGACCAGACACCCCCCAGAAAAATAAATTGTATCCATGCCACTGAAAAAGTTCTATTTATTTTTCTTATGAAAATTTATAATAAAACTAGAGCAATATAGTAAATTTTGAATGCATTATAAAAGTCTATTATAATTATTACAGTTTTAAGTACATGTTAGTTGATTCTAAACAACCAGGAGCATGAGCAGCACCTCCTTATTTCACTTTTAGGTTCACTAATGAGACGTATCTTTTAAAATCATATCCTTCAAACATATTTTAGGGGCAGTATCCCACGTTGCAAAGGTTACCTTTTGAAACAAAATGTATTCCTTACATTTGGGACTAACCTTTTAAACTCCTTACATATGAGGTCATTCATTTTCACTATTATCAATAGTTCACTCATGTGGTCTCTACAATTCTAAAGAAGTTCTCATCCTGCTTTTATATTTTTCCAAAATATCGATATTTAGAAGAAAAATGTGTTTTTAAAATATATAATGAATTATATATGATTAGAAGTGAAAGTAGTTCAAAATAGGTTTTATTTCACGAACTTCTATATAGATAAAAAAGAAAGAAGTAGTTTTTTGGATCCAGCAGAGAAGTATATTTGACTTTAGGTTTATTTTTATTTCCTCATCCGCGTATTTATTGTACATAGATTAAGCATTGCATTGCATTCCCAAAAATCAGTACTCACTGAATTTTGAAATCCCTGAAATCCCCCAAAAAGCATTTGTAAAAAATTACACCCAAAATTCAAACCCACAGGAATTTTGACATTTATTGAACCCAAAAAAAGCATGTGAGTGTTTTACAGCATCAGAGTTTTTCAAAATGAAGCCTTTCAAGCAACCAATATGCCTTTAGGTACATGCAAATGTTTTCATATACTTGAATTTTATGTAACTAACGTATGAAGTACGCTTAGTTCTGCTTGAATTTTGTGCACTGATATGTAAATAGTAGACTATAAAGTGTACAGAAAGCTTACTTCAGTAATAATGTAGCGCCCATACACATGATGGTTTATCAGTTATACAAACTTAAACAAAATCCATTCAGAATGAAGAGGGCTTCACTGTTACTTGCAGAAAATTCCAGACATTATATTATTTGTCATGTAAATATCTGAAATCAATGGTATTTTAATCAAACTCGCCAAGCCATTTTTGTGAAAATGAAAAAGAACCAAAACGTTTCCATGAAAGTCTTAGTTTCTGATGGAGGGATTGTTTTGAAAATCTCGTAATCTTGGAATTTATGAAGCTAAATATATCTATATTTCATTTCCTTTTAGAGTTATCTGTTCACGACATACTCACACTCACAGTATTCTAAAACAGCGCTTTTTATTCACAGGACCTAAAACATTTTGAGCATTTTAAAACAAGGTCCGTGCGTCTTCTGAATAGCAGCATACTCAAAAACTAAATGTCGGACAAATATCAAAAAGGCACTTAAGATTTGACCGAATATGTTCAAGAAAATCCCATTATCTAGTCATCCCAGAGGTACTGAATTCGATCACCTGCCGGGGCGGGGAATTTTTCTTTAACCATAATCACTCCCCCCGTAGATTCTTTAAGTGTAAATGTGGAAGCGAATGTGAATGTGTTTAATAGTAAACGGAATTAAATACCAAAGTTAAAAACCCTCTAATTCAGGAACACCATGAGTTGTTTTCTAGGTAGAAGCTCCTGACATTACGTATAAGTTAAAAGGGATTATATAAATAAAACAATTAAAACAAATTCTGAAGTGTTGCACTCACACGACTTTCTCTACTCTTGTACAAACTATTCTTACAAACGCTTATTCTCTACCTACTTCATCTCAGTGAGCTAAACATTTGCAGAAACTCATTGCTAATTTTCTTGTTGGTGCAAAGGGAATATGGTAGGTTTTAAGCGATACTCAAATCTTTTAAGAGCTGGTTACTATGAGAAGCATGCCTTCTCTTTGCATGTCCAGGACATAGAAAACGAATAACGAATTCTTATTTCAGGAAAATTCAAACAAATAACAAGGAATTTCTCGGAAATGGTTCACTCGACCCTCCAAAAAAAATGTATATGACAAATTGTGTTTTAACAGGATCTACATTTTTTTGGAAGTTCCCAGAAAATTGAAGATATGCCTTTTATTTGTCATGAAAATATCTTAAATACATGATATTTTAATCAAAATCGTTAGAGCCATTTTTGAGAAAATCAAAATTTTCCATCAAAACGTTCCATGTAAGTGGCAGTCTGGAGTATGGGGATTTTCTTGAAACCTAAACCTAAATACAAGTTTGGTGTTTATCGGATTTTTCGTTTCTGAGGTATGCTGTTCACAGACACACACACAACTTTTTCTAAGGATGCTTTTTTGGATTCAGAAGGCCTCAAAGCATGTATTTTAGGTGGAATCTCCGTATCGAATTTTTGGGTGGCATGTAATACCTACCCTACTTACTATACGTAGTAAAGAAAGTAAAGAGAAAGAAAATGCCCATCCCAAGCTACCGTTTACATGAAACACCTTGCGAAATTTTTTACTTTCTCAAAAACGCCTCTATGAGTTTTTATTAAAATACCACATATTTCAGAAACTTACGTGATAAAATGTTTATGTTCAATAAGCTATAAAGTACTCTTCATTCCAAGAGATTTTTTATATCTTTAACTGGTAAAAAACCATAATATAGAACCCTTTAAAGCACACAACTTATTTCAAACAACTTTTTGGGGGTATTAGTTTTTATTGATGTAAATTGCCCTGTTCTTAAGTGCTGTGTCGTCTATGGTGTAGTGGTTACCATCTTAGCCTCTACTTCCTGAGGTCGCAGGTTCACTCCCGGCTGAGGGCGATGGGTTCTTTCGGGAGTAAAATCCTTAGTATGGCTTCCTTCGGAACGGAAGTTAAGCCGGTGGTTCCGTGTCTTTCATCCCCAGTATAGAATGGGACGCTAAGGACCACAGCAGTTAAAGAGCGTCCATAAATAAAACTCAAAGTTTTACTTTCTCTACTACGTATAGTAAGTAGGGGAAATATTGTATTCCACCCAAAAATTCGATACCGAGATTTCGCCGGAAATACATGTTTTGAGACCCCATGAATCCAAAATTTTTTTTTACTTTCTCTACTACGTATAGTAGGGGAAGTATTGCATTCCACCCAAAAATTCGATACCGAGATTTCACCGGAAATACATGTTTTGAGACCTCCTGAATCCAAAAAAAGCATTTTTGGAAACATGTCCGTGTGTGTGTCTGTGTGTGTGTCTGTGTGTCTGTGTGTGTGTCTGTGTGTGTGTCTGTGAACAGCATAACTCAAAAACTAACAGTCGGATAAACACCAAACTTGGTATTTACGTTCAGTATCTTCCAGAGATGCGACACGAAGATTTTCAAGAAAATCCCCCCACCCCAGACTACCCTTTACATGGAACATTTTTCGAAAATTTTAATTTTCTCAAAAATGGCTCTAACGATTTTGATGAAAATATCATATGTTTAAGATAATGTCATGAGAAATGAAATGTATATCTCGAAATTTCTGGGAATGTCTCCAAAAGTATTCTTCATTATGAACGACTTTTGCATAACTGGTAAACCATAAGAGATAGACAAAATTTTACTACACAAAAAATGTAGATCGCGTTAAAATACACAACTTATATCATATACATTTTTTTTTGTTGAGTGAACCGTTTTCGAGATATTGCTTGTTATTTCCTTAAATTTTCCAATACTTATACTTTTTCTCAAATTCGTTATTCATTTTTTTATGTACTGGACATGCAAAGAGAATGGAATGCGCCACATAGCAACCAGCGATAAAATATTTGACTATCGCTTAAAAGCTACCATATTCCCCTTGCATCTACAAGAAAATTACAAATAAGATTGACATCTCGATTAATATGAAGCATATGGAGAATAGGCGTTTGTAAAAATAGATTGTACAAGAGTAGAGAAAGTCATGTGAGTGTAACACATCAGATTTTTTGATAACATGCCGGTGTGTGTGTGTGTGTGTGTGTGTGTGTGTGTGTGTGTCTGTGTGTATTTGAACAGCATAACTCAAAAACGAAAAGTCGGGTAAACACCAAACTTGGTATTTAGGTTCAATATCTTCCAGAGATGCGACACGAAGGTTTTCAAGAAAATCCCTCCACCCCAGATCACATTTTACATAGAACATTTTTCAAAAATTTTAATTTTCTCAAAAATGGCTCTAACGATTTTGATTAAAATATCATATGTTTAAGATATGTTTATGTCAAATGAAACGTATATCTCGAATTTTCTGGGAATGTCTCCAAAAGTGTTCTTCATTCTGAACGACTTTTGCATAACTGGTAAACCACGATAGACAAAATTTTACTACACAAAAAATGTAGATCGCGTTAAAATACACAATTTATGTCATATACGGTTTTTTGTTGGGTGAACCATTTTCGAGATATTGCTTCTTATTCCCTTAAATTTTCCAATACTTATACGTTTTCTCAAATCGTTATTCATATTTTTATGTCCTGGACATGCAAAGAAATTGGAATGTGCCACATAGCAGCCAACGTTTAAAAGATTTGACTATCGCTTATAACCTACCATATTCCCCTTGCATCTACAAGAAAATTAGCAATAAGATTAACATCTCCATATCTCGATTAACATGAAGCATATGGAGAATGAGCGTTTGTACAAATAGTTTGTACAAGAGTAGAGAAAGTCATGTGAGTGTAACACATCAGATTTGTTTCTTGAGTGCTGTCGCTGTTCAATTCTTTCTCTGCGATGTAGTGGAAAACGTCTGCGATTTCAAGGTCAGCATACAGTGGTCCGGTTTTAAACACCTGACTATTGATTCGGTTTCCTGTATCTCCCTTGTGCCTACTAAAAAGGGTGTAATGTAACTATGTATTTCTGCAAAGGTTTATCTCAATTAAAATGAAATAGATACAAGAATAAGCCCATGTAGGAATAGTATGTACACGTTATATAAAAATAAACAATAGTGGATAGAGAAAGTCCTGTGAAAGTAACAGAAAGTTTTTAGTTTAGTATTGAAGGTTGAATATTGTAAAATATGTACTAGGGTAACTGTATAAATTAAACATCTAACAAGGTTTTAAAATTAGTCACCATCAATTCACAAAGGTATAGGTCACCAGGTGTGTTAGTTCTGGAAAAGCTTGGCTGAACTCATTTCGTTTTAAAACCTACAAATTACTGATCGGCTGATCTGGGGAACGGATGTTAATGGATAAGTTCATCATTCCCCCTTCAATGTGCTCAAAAAGGAACTGTCTGCTTAAGTTATATGAAAACAATGCGAGCTCTTAAAATGTAAATCATTCCCTCAAACAAACTTTGCAAGAAGCCCTTGTTTGTACTTAATTAGATGTCACTAGGCGTGTTTGCTGAACTTTGTTCTGCCTCTCTGCGCGCGCGACCGACGTTTTAAAGTTTTCACTGGAATATTTTATGCATTTTACATACTACAGTAAGAACTGCAGTAATTATGGAACCTATATCTAGTTTCTGGTTGAGTTTTAGTGGTAATTAGCCGTAGCTTCTCGCTATAAAACTACCAGAAGCAAGGAACCACCTCTACGAAGCATAACCGCGAGATAAAACCACGAAAATCTTGCCTAAAAACGTCATGTTATTACAGACTAATTGGAGGTTACGTAACTTATTCTAACGATAATTCCCGGTTAAATTAATCCTTACTAGCTCAGCATGACCCTGAATATCACATTTTATGTCTGAATTATGTAATTGTGTTTTTACCTTCTGGCTATATACAAGGGGCGTCCAATAAGTAAGTTTCCCTATTTTATAAAAAAACATTGCACACAATTGATAATGTTAAATTAGTTTTATTTATATTGTACAATACTTCTGTTACTTTTCTACATAGTCAACATGTTTTTCCAAGCATTTTTGGGGACGTGACAAGATTTTTCAAGCCAGTGTTGTACCATGTCGGTTCCTGTGCTCGCAAACAGCTGTTCACTGATTTGACCTCATCATTGGTATTAAAAGTGCTTACCTTTGAGTTGGAGGAACATGTGAAAATCACTTGGGACAAGCTCCGGTGAATACGAAGGATACGAGAAAACTTCCAAGTTGAATCTTGACCCAGACGGAGCTCAGAAGATTCAACTGGGAACAACTACAAATTCACCAGATCTTTTCACAAGTTACCCCGACTCAAAGGTCATCTTGGAGGTAAGCACTTTAACACAGTAACAAGATCAATCAGAAGTGAACAGCTGGTTTTGAGCACAGCACCCGACGTGGTACAACACTGGCTTGGAAAAACATATTGACTATGTAGAAAAGTAACAGAAGGATTGTACAATATAAATAAAATTAATTCTACATGATCAATGGTGTGTAATGTGTTTTATAAAATAGGGTAACTTACTTATTGGACGACCCTCGTACATATAATCAGAGAAAGAACGCTACCTATACCACTGCAAACACTGCTACATATTACCACACCACCATCACTTAAATACTAGTATTACACCACCTATTTCACCAATACCACCGCTCCACTTCACTAATACTATTATACCACCACCCCTGTTTACTACTACTGTTACATCACTACTACCATCTAGCAAATGAAATAAAATTGAACTGGAAGCTTAGGAAGAAAGGAAAGATCAGGAATGGCATGGTTTAGACTGCGGGGGGCTGGCGGGCACAGAAAATGACTGACGATTCTGGCAGGAGAATCTGCCCATTCTGTGATTTGGATGAGGACTGGGTACATATTTTGGCGAAATGTGCACAGTGGGAGAACCAGCGAACGATTAAACTGAAAGAAAAATTCTTAAGTCTCTCAAGAAAGAGATTGGCATGTTGGGATCTACTGGCTGACCAGATGAGCTGGCAAAACATGGGCAATTTTTTGGCTAAAGTGCGAAGCTAGGTCATATTTGTTGTTAGACAAAGGTAATTTATCTGTATTTCCCTTTTTCTTGTTCCTTTTTGTTGTGTTTTCTTTTTCTGTTGTTTATTTTGTCACCCTATTGTATCTTAAATATGCGTGTAGGGTCAATGACCCATGCACAAAATAGTTGTGAAATAACTTCAATAATTTGAAACCTACCTACCTATCTAGACCACTTCTATGTTACACTCCATACATTCTATCTTCTTTCTCTTTTATCTCTAAAATTGATTCTGATAAATCTTTAACTAAATTCCATGACATCGATTCTTAATCATAATTGGAACTAAATTAGCCATAGTGAATACCATCCCTAATTTCTCATGTGCTTGTAATCTAACATCCTCCCATTTTGGACATTGAAAGAAGGTGTGTTCTACAGAGTCCTCCTCTACACAGTAAGGACACTGAGCCGAGACTACTTTACCCATTTTCTGTACATAATTACTAAATCATACCATGTCCGGATAATATTTGTGTAAGAAATAATCAACTTGTCTATGTGTGCATTGAAGCCATAAATTTATGTCTGATGTAATCTTCCTGGTCCATTGTCCCACTACTGTGGTTTCATCCCATCTTTGTTGCCATTTGGTAATTATTTCTTTCCTAACTTCAGGCTTCTGAGGAGTAGATGGTAGGGGTATTTTAGTTGGTGGAAATCCAACTAGACACAAAGAGTGGTATCGTTAGAAAGATTTTTCCCCTACCGACAAAGAAAGAAAGAAAGAAAAGGATAGAAAAACCCATTTCTAGTACTTCCACTACTACTAATACACCCACCTCATTTCACCACCCTCACTACCACTACCCCATCATTCCCCTACCACCACCACCACCACGACCTCCACCACTACCACCAAACGACCACTGCACATCTACTATTACACCTAGTACCAACACTAGAACCACCACTTCACTCATACTATTACACCTAATGTTTACCTACATATTTAGACTGCCTTCTCTATTTGGCCCTGGCCACTAAGATGAGCAGTCATTGTGAATTACAGTTACATGTTGATACATTTAGTAGTTCTATATTTATTTTTATTTGCATTATTTTTCCTCTTTTAACCGTCCATATCCATTTATTTTTTTACTGTCATCACGTATTTACCCATATTTTTACAGTTTTTATCTAGAACTGTATGTATATCTTTATTCCTATTCATTCCATACTATAAACTTTGTTTTCTCCAAATCTCTGTTTCTTTGCATTCAAATATATGATGTTGTGTATCTTCGCTTGCACGCATAATGGACATTCACCTTGTGCATAACCGTTCTGCTTCCCTTTTAGCCTCCATATTCCTGCCCTTAACCATGCTATACCTCCTCTTTCTTCTTTATTTGTATTACACCTAGTACCAACACCACCACCACTACTATTACACAACCACCATTCCACTCCTACTATTACACCTCTAGTACCAACACCATCACTGTACTCGTCATCCTCCGTACTCTAGGGGGTACCATGCTGGCTTCTGGTTCCAAGATCGCGGGTTCAAACCCTGAGGAGGGCGATGGATTTTTTCGGGTGTAAAAATCCATAGCATGGCTTCCTTCGGGAGGGAAGTAAAACCGGGTTTCACGTGTCGTAGGCACTTAAAAGAACCTCAAGCCTGATAAAGAGGCCTCTGGTCAAAATGTCCGGTATGAATGGGACGCTAAGGAACTGGGAATGGGACCTTCAACTACTGCGTTAAGAGCGTCCATAAATAAACAGAAAGCTCTGTACTCTTACTATTACACTACTAAAGCAACCACCCCACTGGTACTATTACACCACTACTACCAACACTCCACAGCTATTATTACACCTCTACTACCAACACCACCATACCACACACATATACAACTGGTGCAGTAACACTGTAGTGTGAATTTGTAATATATTACGATTTGGCGTCTTCTTGATGAATAAAACAGTAACAAACTGCCTGCATTGTATATGTGCTTGTATTTCTCTTACTCTGATGGCGCACACTTGCTCATATCTCGGAGTACATTCAGTTTAGTTTTGTGACGCCCAACAAAATATAACTCTTTTCTGGTTTTTTAAGCAATTATCTTGTTTGTAAAAATCGATAAAGTGGATGTATGCATATTTATTATACACATAAATTAACTGAGAAACCACAACGTTAAACGCCATTAAAACATTTCGAAGCATGCACTTCCTGACATTTACGGCCCCTGTCTCAGCAAACAGCACATAATGCCACACGGTTTCTAAAGATAACACGGAAAACGCGTATTTCCTGGTAGGTGGCAAAATCACAACAGCCCGCAGTGGTGGCGATAAACGTAATATTAAATTTGCCTACCTCTAAATCTCTGTTTTATCCGCGCGATCTATAAAATATACTCATTGAAGAAATAACAGAGATAAAATCTATCTACAGTTTCCGAAAGAGGTTAAATATTGTGGTTTAAGTTCCACTTCTCAAATATTATTTTAATCCTTGCATAAAAGTATCTGATTTGTTACACTCACATGACTTTCTCTACTCTTGTACAAACTATTTTTACAAACGCTTATTCTCCATATGCTTCATGTTAATCGATATGTTAATCTTATTGCTATTTTCTTGTAGGTACAAGCGGAATATGGCAGGCTTTAAGCGATAGACAAATATTTTAAGAGCTGGTTGCTATGTGGCGCATTCCATTCTCTTTGTATGACCAGGACATAAAAAAATTAATAACGAATTCCCATTTGAGAAAAAGTATTGGAAAATTTAAGGGAATAACAAGCAATATCTCGAAAATGATTCACTCAACAACAAAAGTATGTATGACAAAAATTGTGTATTTTAACGCGATCTACATTTTTGTGTAGTAAAATTTTGTCTAACTCTTATGGTTTACCAGTTATGCAAAAGTCGTTCACAATGAAGAATACTTTTGGAGACATTCCCAGAAAATTCGAGATATACATTTCATTTGTCATGAAAATATCTTAAACATATGATATTTTAATCAAAATCGTTAGAGCCATTTTTGAGAAAATTAAAATTTTCGAAAAATGTTCCATGTAAAGGGTAATCTGGGGTGGGGGGATTTTCTTGAAAACTTTCGTGTCGCATCTCTGGAAGATACTGAACCGAAATACCAAGTTTGGTGTTTAGCCAACTGTTCGTTTCTGAGTTATGCTATTCACAGACACACACACACACACGGACATGTTTCCAAAAATGCTTTTTTTGGATTCAGGGTGTCTCATAACATGTATTTCCAGTGAAATCTCAGTTTCGAATTTTTGGGTGGAATACAATACTTCCCCTACTTACTATACGTAGTAGAGAAAGTAAAAATGAGTATTCGGAAAATACCATTTTTATTGTGGTACATATGACTTAATAACTTTCTTCTTTCCAAAGCGAGAGATTAGAAAATTAATAAACAGTAAGACCTTTTGTCAGATTTTACTTAATTATAAACCTGTGTTTATCTGCAGTTTTGTTTTCCTTAACACATTTTGCAGTTGACCCATATTTCATTGAAAACACACATTTTGTAGCACCCTGTCACAAAAACAAAAGCTTTAGGAAACCGTCAATTTAGGCAAGTTTTTATATCGACCTGTCTGTATGGTTGCCTCGCCGCCTATCTAAATTTCAGGATTAAGTTAGACACCTTACACAAATGCAAGACGAAGATTCTCAGGAAAATTCTCCCATTGCAAAAAAACATTTATGTGGAAAATATTTAATGACCTTTTATTTTCCTTAGAAATTGCCCGTTTGAAAATGTCCACATTTTTAGCAGTACACTTTGAAAGTTCACTGGACGTTCTTTGCCACGAGCTAATGCAAATAGTATTTAATATCAACCTAGTATAGACAAAACAATTAACTGTCTTTTCAGCCTCCCAGTTTTATCAATGCTTGCCGTTATCAGGAAACGGATAAACAAACAAGCATTTATGATAATACCTTTTATTACAGTTTTTAAAATAAATAATTGATAGAAAAACACGTGTGAATGTTACACATAATTTGTTTTAAATTACCTCAAACAGTAATTACATGTCTGTAAGTACTAATATAACATTAGAAAACATTAAGTTAAAAATGCATTAAGCAAAGCAGTTTACTACCAAGTAACAGTCAGTAACATACCGCCACGAACTTGGGTATGACCTGGCAAAGAGATGGTAGAGGTTATACCAACCTTCCATTATAGACCAACCATTATACTGCAAGGTTAGTCATATATGGAAGAGATTGGAATTTGGATACTTCTAACAAAACTTACTCGATACATGTAACTCTCTAATGCATGTACTATTTTGCTACATACGTCACTCTTCTAATAACTAAACCGGTTTAGAAATCCCTGTCACTTTAATGGAAGCGATTCGAATAGCCATGATCGTTAAGGCGAGACGAAATGGACTACCATTCATTCAAAGCAGAACTTCACGAGTTTGAATCATAGCGACTGCAGTCAAATGTACCATTGGCGAAGGATGGGGAGAGCCCACGTAAAATAACCGTGTGATGGCACGCGTGAATGACGGGTTACAGTTGACTACAGTTGTATGGATTTTTGTTTTGTTTTAAAAACGATATTACAATAGTTCGGAAATAAATTAATATATTTATGGTATAAAATAGATATAAATGCTTTTATTTTGTTAAATGCCAATATAATATGAAAATAACAAAAAAGCTGTCAAAATATTCTAAAACTTAAAACGTTTTTGTTGCCAAATGGCAGCACAAATGCTGGCAATACTACACCAAAACAGACTACTTGCGCAGGACATTCCTAACCGTAATTTTTACTTTCTCTACTGCGTATAGTAAGTAGGGGAAGTATTGCATTCCACCCAAAACTTTGATACCGATATTTCACCGGAAATACATGTTTTGAAACCCCCTGAACCCAAAAAAAGCATTTTTGGAAACATGTCCGTGTGTGTGTGTCTGTCTTGTGCCTGTGAACAGCATAACTCAGAAACGAACAGTCGGATAAACACCAAACTTGGTATTTAGGTTCAGTATCTTCCAGAGATGCGACATGAAGGTTTTCAAGAAAATTCCCCCATCCCAGATTGCCCTTTACATGGAACATTTTTCGAAAATTTTAATTTTCTCAAAAATGGCTCTAAGGATTTTTATTAAAATATCATATGTTCAAGATATTTTCATGACAAATGAAATGTATATCTCGAATTTTCTGGGAATGACTCCAAAGGTATTCTTCATTTTGAACGGCTTTTGCATAACTGGTAAACCATAAGAGATAGGCAAACTTTTACTACCCAAAAAATGTAGATCGCGTTAAAATACACAATTTATGTCATATACCTTTCTTTTTGTTGAGTGAACCATTTTCAAGATATTGCTTGTTATTCCTTTATATTTCCAAATACTTATACTTTTTCTCAAATTCGTTGTTCAATTTTTTTGTCCAAGTAATGCAAAAAAAAAAATGGAATACTCCACATAGCAACCAGCTCTTAGAATATTTGACTATTGCTTAAATCCTACCAATTCCCCTTGCATCTACAAGAAAATTATCAAAAAGATTAACATCTCGATTAACATGAAGCATATGGAGGATAAGCGTTTGTAAAAATAGTTTGTACAAGAGTAGAGAAAGTCATGTGAGTGTAAAACATCAGATTTTTCTTCATTTAATGTGACTTTGCTTCAATCCTAATTTAGAAATTCATATTCTTTGGTTTTATGTTAATATTGCGCTAATATATCACCTTCATTCCTATCTAATTGCTACAAATTGCGTATATGCACGCAAACACTTTTTATGCGTGCAATAGACAAGAACCCGGACGCCTGATGTGTGTACTTAGGCTTACTTTGGTCACTTCAACATTTGAGATAAAACAATTATACCTATGCCATTTTATAGAAGAATTCGCGCAACCTCTGTTCTATCTTGCGTCGCTAGGGACGTTTATATGCCTAAAATTCACTATTAATCACATTCGTAGAAACAAGTAAAATTCCACACCTCTATCCATGTAATCGCGAGAAACAACTGCAAATTGACAGGACTTTTGAACACTATTGCACACTTCGAACAATTAATAACGGATATCTTGGAAGTAGCTTATACCACAAAAAATTTATTTGAAATAAATTGCGTGTTTTAAAAAGATGTAAAAGTTTTGTGTAGCTTAACGTTTACCAGTTATAGAAAATTACAGAAAATTCCTTCCGAATGAAGAAGTCTTCTCAGCTATAACCAGGAAATTTAAGATATACATTTTATTTGTCATGTAAATATCTTTAAATGTAGGGTATTTTAATAAAAAATTATATTTATTTTTCAGAAAATATAGATTTTGAAATTTTTCTTTGCAAAAGGTAGTTTAGGATGGGGTATTTTCTTAATCTTCGCATCACATTCTCGGACCTTTTTTTTTAGTTATACTGTTCACACACACACACACACACACACACACACACGGGCCTTTCTAGATTTCTTCTAAATTGCCTTTTTAAGTTCAGAAGCATCTCAAAACATGTATTTTCGGTGAAATCTAGACATAGAATGTTTTAGTGAAATACCATACTTCCTCTATTTACTGTATGTAGTAGAGAGAGTGGTGTGTACACAGCTTATTCCAATTATATAGGGTGGGCCAAGAGACGGGAAATTTTAATTTTGATGTTGATACATGTATTATTTAAGAAGCTTTGGATTCATGCCACTGTCTAGTCTGATTGTTGCAATTTATTAAACATAGAAAATTGGACTGGTGAGCAACGAAAAGTTGCTGTAAAGTCTTATTATCTAAATGGGAAACCCGTCCAAGCTGTTCGTAGGGAGTTTCGCTGCCACTTTTAACTCCAAAAATAATCAGAATTTTCGGTATTATGCACAGTAAAATCGAAGGAAACTTCACAAGCGGCCCCTATATTCAGAAAAGGTAAAGGTTTGGAGTGTTCTCCCTTCTAAAGGATTTACTGGACCATATTTCTTTGAGGATGCCAATGGTTGTGCGCAAACTGTGAATGCAGCTCGTTATGTCATAATGATTCGAAATGTCTTACGTGACAAATTGAGAAGAAGAAATTTTCGTAACAGAACGAGTCACTTTCAACAAGACGGTGCAACAGCACATACTACACGCATCTGTATAACATAATTGCGAAGTTTGTTTGGAAACCATGTCATATTGAGAAATGGCGAGATTCCTTGACTTGCCCCCGACTTAACAGCAAGCATGTTATTTATTTTTATGAGATATCTAAATAGTAAGGTATACGCAAACAAACAGCAAAACATTCCAGAGCTGAAGACACCAATTCGTGAAGAACTTTAAAATATCGCAGTCTAAATGTTTCAAGGAGTGATGAGAAACTTCAAAGAGCGATTTCAAGAATGTGTGCACAGTGATGGAGGGCATTTGAAGGACGTAATTTTCAAGAAGTAATGTTCACATGGAAATGGCATACCATGTTCTATGTTTTCATATAATAAAGGTTAATGTAATACAATATCTGAAGTTTCATTACAATATTTAAAATTTTCCCGTTTCTTTGCCTACTCTATATTACTGTACGCCACGGTAAGAACAGTTTTCTATGCAGTAATTTCGGTAGCTTGTAGTAGCTATTGATTTTGTCAGCATTTTCAGAAGTTCATTTTAAACCGTGATGTTTATAGCCTCTCCCTGATGAAGTTTAAGAGCGTGTGATCAACTTAAGGATCATTGCTAAACTACATTAATCAATACCCAAAAGCCTTTGTGCAGATAAAGGCGTAGTTGGTCATGAACAATGTGATACTGCCTCTGAAAACAAGAAATGCCTCAGGGGTTTTTCAATCCCATAGTGATAGAGAATTGTGCATCTTAACCATCAGAGCATATAATTGTGATGCAAAACTATATACGTTGAGCGATATTTAATAGCTCCATAATGCACTTTCGGGAGAATTTCTTACTTTGCTGTAATGTACTATCTTCTATAATACAATATTTGTGATATAAATCATTAAACATCCTAAAATTATACCAATCTAACCATCATTATAGTCTGATCTGTTCGAGTTTCATCTATCATACAGCACCTTCGTCAAATAACACACAATAATGTTCCAGTAATACAATCACATAAATCTGTCGCATTCCCTTCCCTGGAGATTCTCTCTTTGCTAAAGCATATTTTGGATAATATGCTTCAACATAAAGCGGTAAAACACACCGCTTTGTTTAGCGTTCTGAGAAGAATGCAATCAAGTGCTTGTAGTGAGAACACTCCTTGGGAATTTTTATGTCAGCATTAGAGGCTTGCAGTGGGCGAGCGCAACAGATCCTTGCTTCTCTGGTCGGCAGCACTCAAGATTGTCCGTGTGAGTTTGCGAGTGTTTCCAATGAATGACGAAGCGAGCTGACAACGAGCGCTCGGCGATTTACATCACTCGTGCTCTTAGCGGTGCTCTAATGCTGGCGGTGTATACCTGATGTAACTGAAAGAAGGTTATGTTTTCTTATGTAAATATGAATGTTCAAGGTTCAGCTGCCTCCATCTCAAAACAAACACATACACCGAATCTGCATATTTAAGAGGTTACAATACGCATTATTAAAGTAGATGTAGAAAATAGAATTAAAACTTGAGGGTTGAGAAAGTTACTTTTAGGTGTTGTATTATTGCTTCACGTATGTAAAGCCAATTTGAAGTAGTTTGTATTGAAGGAGTTGTATTATATTTCAACTGTTGGGGAGTCGAACTTGTAGTAGTTGCAACCGCACGTATAGTAAACAGTTTCCGGTAGCCTTCGCCCCAAATGTACTTTTAGGTGGCCTTTGCCTCAAGTTTAAAAAAATATTAACTTCGTAATTTGACTGTTTCTTTAAATATTATATTTTTTATTTTTGCCTAGGCTGCGTCAGTATTATTGTTTTAGAGACATGGATGTCTTGGAAGGGTTGTGATGCGACAAGAATGCAGGCTTACACAGACTATTTATTATTTTACTTCACTCCTTTTATTAATACTTGATACGATTTAAATAACACTTCACTGATATAGAGAGAGAGAGAGCTGTGAGATGTTTTTATTAAATACTTGAACTTTTTCATACTTAAACTGTTTTCGTCTCACACGAATACGTATTATACTTCTCGAGGACGTGTCTCGCGTCCGGTTAGGAACACTGTTTGCAGGCAACTGAACTCTAAATTTGTAAATGTTTCTCCTTTTCAGTTTATGATTGACTAATCCTAATCCAATAGAATACCTTCATTTAACTAAAGCTTTTTCTGGTTGTTGATTGGCTATTTCTAAAAACTGTCACAAAATTACATTATTGTTGCTCCAATAATGACTACTCATTATTGCAAGGTTACCTCATTGTTACCTAATTCTTAGCAACTTTTAACCTATTATTCTCACAGATCCTACATTATTAAATTACGTAATATATTCACATAACCTTATTGAACATGTATACAATAATACAAACATATGCAATGACTGTTATCTACATTTTACAAATTATTACATACACATATTGCTTCAAGGCGGACTGTTGTTGAATTTACATATTATAAATTGACTGAAATCATTTAAGTGTTAAAAAACACTGCCTCAGGGTTTACTGCTGCGGACAAGTAAAGAAAGTCGGTTGTTAATTCTACCTGGACTAAATTTGTTGAAGTAAGAGACCGGAATGTCTTTAAATACACCAGATTTATTCAGTGCTTCTCATATAGAACTGAATATCTAACAAAATACCGCTGGCTGCTCTGTTCTTGCAACACATGGAAGTTCCCAGGCTAGTTCTTGCACCGGTAAATCGCATGTAAGTTGCGAAATAAAGCAGACCTTTCGAGATGAGTGCTTTGAAACATAGTTCTACGGACATATGACCATTTAATAGTTGCTTCCTTAATTAAAATAACTGTTGTTTTAGAGTGAATATGGGCATTTTAAGTGACTACGTGCATAGGGATCAGAGTTGCTGTAGTATTTCTGCTACTAATTATATGTGGACAGAAAATAATTTTGGGTAAAACATTTGGAAAGAAACTTAAGGGTTCTCCTCCTCATAGGCAAGGGACACTTACATCGCATTCTCATTGCTGGAAATATGTATGCACATTTTAATCACGTAAGCTAATTTAGATTTGACGTAACGCTTCAGAAACGTTTGCTGTTTCATGCGAGCAGAATTTTACTAGAACAAAGTGCCTCAGTATTTGTAACCGCATAGCGCACGCTGGTAAACTTTCCTCCATCATTACACACGAGGACATACATATGGATCTTACAATATACATGCTGAATTAGACTTGCCATGTCAGTTTTATTAATCGCGATATCTGACAATGTTATTGCATATGAACAGAGCTAGGACAGATATCCTTTGACTTAGAATGTGCCCACGAGTTTGTATCGACATGGAGTGAGGTAAGGGGATGTCACAGGTAACCTGGAACTGTAAGCAGTAGCGTCAGGGGTAGAGCAGAACATAAACACAGAGCTCATATAGAGCAAGTCTACCAGTAACGCAAGCTAACTACTGACTATCAATTGTGCAGCCCTGGGTCTGTGTATTCAGTGCGACGTCAAGTGTACTAGGTAGGGTGGTAGTTATATTGATTCCTCGCTCAATAGATACTTTTCGTAGTTCTACTTATGAATAGGGGATAAAAGATCACTAGTATCATATGTACAAATAAAACATACATGGGAAAGAGAAGGATACGTGGACAAACTGAATAAAGTACAAAGAGGGAGTATTGCTTGGGTTCGAGGGGTGTGTGGAGGTTAAAAGGGAGAAAAGGTTTCCAACAGAACTTGTGTCCAATATGCGGAGGGAAGGAAGTTTTGGAACATTTAGTGTTTGAATATAAAGGGATAGAGCTTTGGAGGAAAGAGTGTTTAAGTGAGAAATTGTTTAAATTAGACAGAAAAGTAGCTTTAATTAAGCTTTTTAGCACAGACATAAATGGTTGTGGTCCTTAAGAACAGAAGAAAATGAGACTTAAGATTGCGATGTACGTGAAAATAAAAGTTTAGTAGCACTAATTCGAACATTGCACTCGCTTAAACCCTCATCATTATTGTTACTATTAACCATGAGTAATGTTACGAAGATTGGTATATAAATAACATTAGCAACATTGTATCATTGTTAATATTATCATCTTTATAGTGGTAGTAGTAGTTGTAGTACTAGATACAAGGAAAATTAGATTCAAAGTATGGCTATGATAACAGCCGGGGCTGATGTTAGCCATATTCTGTGTGTGGTGGCTTAGTACAAATAAATACAAAATACTTATGAATCCTACTGCTACAAAAATGTACTACGTGCAATGCGTTCTCAAATGAAATAGAGTCGAGGAAGATAATGATAATGATAGTAATAATAATATTAATAATACAATACCAATAATAATCCGAAAGAGTACATTTATATAAAAATATCTGAAAAAATATGTGTTACACTCACATGACTTTCCCTACTCTTGTACAAACTATTTTTACAAATGCTTATGCTCCATATGCTTCATGTTAATCGAGATATCGAGATGTTAATCTTATCGCTAATTTTCTTGTAGATGCAAGGGGAATTGCCGGGTTTTAAGCGATAGTCAAATATTTTAAGAGCTGGTTGCTATGTGCAGTATTTCATTCTCTTTGCATTACCAGGACAAAAAAAATTAATAAAAAATTCCCATTTGAGAAAACGTGTAAGTATTGGAAAATTTAAGGGAACAAAAAGCAATATCATGAGAAAGGTTCACTCAACAAAAAAATATGTGCATGACATAAATTGTGTATTTTAACGCGATCTACATTTTTTGTGTAGTAAAATTTCGTCTATCTCTTATTGGTTTACTAGTTATGCAAACGTCGTTCATAATGAAGAACACTTTTGGAGACATTCCCAGAAAATTCAAGATATACATTTTATTTGAAATAAAAGTATCTTAAATATATGATATTTTAATCAAAATCGTTAAAGCTATTTTTTAGAAAATAAAATTTTCGAAAAATGTTCCATGTAAAGGGTAATCTGGGGTGGGGGATTTTCTTGAAAACCTTCGTGTCGCATCTCTGGAAGATACTGAACCTAAATACCAAGTTTGGTGTTTATCCGACTGTTCGTTTCTGAGTTATGCTGTTCACAGACACACACACACGGATGTTTCCAAAAATGCTTTTTTTGGATTCAGGGGGTCTCAAAACATGCATTTCTGGTGAAATCTCGGTATCGAATTTTTGGGTGGAATACAATACTTCCCCTTCTTACTATACGTAGTAGAGAAAGTAAAAATTGGCGGCTGCGAAAACCTGAGGCGTTAGATACCCAACAGCCTTGTAACCTAAGTCCCTGTTAAAACCCCATCTGAATCAGTAGACACTGATCAAGTGCTTGCGTTGGCTCATCAAGCCTCTACAGCTTCTCCCGTTTATGCTTTCGAATGATATAAATAAACACAAATTTTTGGAAAGCCACTTGTAGAGATCTAACTTAAAGCCAGCAGTTTATAAGTTATGTTAAATTGTATCCATTTGTTACATGTGAGTGCACAGCGGTATGTTTCTTTATAAATAAATTATGTGTGTGTCTGTGTTAACGTTATATGGCATTAAATTACTAAAGGAAACACTTTTGGAGAAACTCGGAGGTCGAACTTCGGTTTTCAGTATGGCTAACAAAGATATTAATCACTGTAGCACAGTACAGTACTACGAAGTAGTATATATTGTGCTCATATATAGGGTACTTGCGTCACGAAGGCCAAACTGTATACCTCAGCATTCACTCTATGTTGCTCTTGTAGTTAAAATAGAACATGAGCACTCGCGTGACTGGCGAGTGGTCCCCCGAGCAATGCAGAGCGAGCGGAAATAAAACATAGTAGGAAACCGGTAAACCCGAGCGCCGAAACCTGTCGAGGTCGCTTGTTTGCAGTGCTCTAATCAATACCATAAAGGTGTTTAACATCTTGACGCCTAAAGCTCCGAAAAGTGCAGGTTTTCTATCAAATATACAAATCTGGCGGGAAGAAAGGGTATAGAATCGCCTCTTGGGAATTAAAATTTATAATATCAAATTTAGCCTGTAATAGTTTATTTCAGCAGAGAGAGAGAAAAAGCTTTTACCGCACTTTTCGCTGCAATTTTATTGAAGTATAAAATAGCACAGGAACTAATATAATTTTTGTTATCCTCCGCTTCCCGTCTTAACCGCCTTGTTTCGTCACAATTTAGCATTTAGATTTGCAAAAATTATAATAAAATGTATACTGCAATTAAGATGTCGCAACAGTGGCCCGAATAACTGACCACAGGCAGTAATTGTAGCTCTTGCCCTCCCACCACCATGGTTCATACAGGGTCTTCGGTATAAAACTTGACCGCTCGCACGGGGTTTTGTGTCTGCATTGCACGGTATGCCACACCCGGATGTGCCAGCACACTGTCTTCGCTTCTTAAATCTTCATGTCTATAAACCTGTACATAAAATAGAACAAAATTAACTCTTGCCTCATAGCAAATGCTGAAGTTACTGAAACCCCAACCTGTTGTTCACTTCAATAGTGGTTTTCGTGGCGAACGTTCAAGATTTTCGCCAATTCCCTCTGATGTTTCTTCTGTTATCACTGTTCGTCTTTACATGAGTACATCTTCATAAGTTTTGGAAGGAGGCAATTGTGCAGGAAACATACACATATACGTTGTTCTAAAAATAACGATTCCCCATCCTCGTAAATGAAACTGAACTACAGACTCTAATGCCTACGTGGTAACTGAAGGACAGAAAACCTGTCGTGAACGCGGAGAGTGGTAAGCCAGCCGGCATTGGCTCTGACGCACACCGTACAAGCGGTCAGGTTTTATACCGAACACCCATTTTCTGCATGAAAGCCATTATCATGGCATAGAAATTCCTATACAATTGGCTTCAAATCATGTACACTCAACCCATAATACAAAAAAAACCGAGCAGGGAGATAAAAATCGGTTTGAGTGCTGTGTACAAACGCCAAAAGACTGTAGGAGGAATGGAGTAGTTTGTTATCTGCAACCTATCTGCCAGAGTCTTACAATAATTTAAATTTATTTCCTTCCAACCTGGGTTTAATGCTTAGGACTTCCTATTCTTGGTCATTACCAACACTGAATTCGTTTCTATTTCCTTTAAATGGATGTTTAAATAAAAATATTGTCTAGTTGCATTTTCATTTATTAAACGGTTAAATAAAATCATTTGCTGTGCTTCACTGCATATCGCTGCTGTTAAATATAAATGCCGATTTATTTTTATTTGTTATCAATTAGTACTTAGATAAGTAAACGATTGAGGTAAAACATTTATCTTATTTTATTGCTTCATTCGAAATTAAACAAAGGTTTTATCTTCTTTTATTAAACATTAAGTATTTATTCTGAAAATATACTAAACTCCACTAGAAAAGTAAATAGCTAAGTTTCTGTAATGCAGTAAACAATCCGCAGCGGCATTGGAGACACAGCGCGCCTTCCGCTTATCCGTCATGTACCTACCTGTAAGGAAAATCATGCTGTTGCCAAACGTCTCTGCATTTCAGACCATTTTTAAAGTGGATACCTTTGTGCACTGTTTATGCTGCATCCAGCACTAGTTGATTATAACTATGAAAAGCCATAAGAATTTACTATAATTAAACGTGGATAAATGTTCGAATATCAACTAGAGATTTATACCTCTTTAGGAAATAATATTTGCAATATATTTCGTATTATTGCGTCAGCTAATGATGCTAATGGCTACACTCGCATCAGACGAATTAACTGCTGTTCGGTATCCTTTATGCAACCTCCGTGGGATTCATAACTCTGAATTTGCCCTTCCGACAGTGTAATTAATTTGTAGCCGTACATTTAAATAAAAGCTTTCTATGAAAGATAGGATTATATACGTAGTGGTATGATGGCTCTAGTATGATAAACAGCTTGCTACAAAGGTCAAAATGCCCTTTAGCGCACGCTGCTAAAAAGTCTTTCTATAAAAATAATTATGTAATAAACCAACTGAAGCGAGTGCATTCTAATTTCCTTTTAGGGGAAGACAGGACAAGAGGAGCCACTTTATGTTGGAGAGCCTTTGTGTTAAACCTATAATAATATTTGACACAAAGCTTTTTTAAGTCATGTTTAGACTTCTAGTAGTAACTTCATTTTTAAAGTGCGTATTATTCGTGTATATGGGTAATACACAACTTTTTAAACATCAGCAGTGTTTGGGAATTAGAATCAGAGTGAAAAATTCAATGCCATATCTTGAATTTTAACCACAGATCTTCTGGTTTCCCCCCGGATGCTCTAACAACTGAGCTACCAAGGCAACATACCGATACGATATTAAATTCCCCAAAATGACTCGCATTTTCCGCGGTAATCCACAAGGAGATGTCAAACTTATTTTGAGATGACATACAATATCAAAAGAGCTTTAAGTTTCGAACTTCAGATGAGGGGTATTTTAAAAGTAAGGCCCGTTTGGTAATAAAGTAGGTCTACTAAATATTTTTCTTTTTTTCGAGTGGAGGAGAAAATATTTAATCACTGACCCCAGCCCCGATGGGAGTCGGGACTGAGAGTGTGGGACTCGCCAATAGTCGGCATACCCACTAAAAACTCCTCCACCGGATGGAAAAAGGAAGAAGGAAAAGTGGAGTGACATGGCTTTTTGCGGTCCCGCATAGCACCCGCGTTAGTATGTGAAGGATGGAAGCTGCCGCCCTATGGGCAGGAGCGGGTAAAGCCATGAAACCTGACTGCAAAACTAGTGGGAATGGCGAGGGTTTGGAAGAGAATGGAGGTTAGATTTGAGGATCGTACCGATGATACTGCTGGTTGTACTCCTTGCATTTCTGTAGGAATTTGGCGACTCTCTCCGGTTTCGTCTTAAACCTGGGTCCAAGAGATGAGACGTGGATGGCTTCTGTGATGGCGTAAGTCTCGATGAGGTGCTGTTGAACTGCCCAGCCAGCAAAACCTGTTGGGCAACTGATGAGGTTTGAAGGTCCCTGATGAGTTCTTCCAGAGCTGTCAGCTTCGTCGTCATGTTCAGGAACTCCGCGTGGAGATCCTGAACGGCGTCACGTAGGCCCTGGACTTCCTCGATGATCAGCGAGAGTGATGGCGCTGGTGTCGGCGCTGGAGTTGGCAGCTGTGGAGCGGTCACTGGCTGCGGCGTGGGTGCTGGTGGCTTCAGCGGTGCGTTCCTGCGAGGATGCCGGGGGCAGAGCGCTTGGTCGGCGAAGTGTGAGGACCCTCCACAGATCACACAGTAGCGGCGTCGGCGGCGCAGGTCAAATATTTTTCGATAGTTTTTTTTTTACCCAGGCCTTCAATTAGGAATAGGATTCAACGCGAAAGGGGACTTAGCACCTCCTGGAGGGAGGGATGAGGTGAGGGGAGACAAGTGCGGCCGGGCTAGGGGTCACGACAGGCAGAGGGCAGGGTCCCTACCATTTACAGATTTTAACTCCCCGGATAGGCACTGGTGCAACAGACTTTCCACTCCTTTGTGGCTTTCGTATCCCCTGAGGGCGGGCCGGAACCCGGAGATCGCCCCCATTTCGGGGGACAAAGGTTTCCACAGAGCATCCTTTTACTCTGGCATACACACGCCGAGACCTCCCGCCGACACTTACAACCCTGAAAGAGACCATTCGGATGATAGGTGAAGTGAAATGAGAATGGGGATGAAATGGAGGTACAGGAAATTTAGGGGACTTAAATATCCTTCCCAGCATTCGCCTAGAGACCCGGGATACCCCCAAAAAACCTGTGGGGGCCACAGACGTTACCGCATGAGAAATCCCCCTCTGTAAGGCTTCAAATCTTACACTACTTTTCTACCAGTTTCAAATTTGTCAAACATTTGTCTCATCGTAGCATAAGCCTTTCTGAACCTTGTCACAGACTTGTCGCCAGTTCATCTAAAAACCACGTAGCTGTTTCTGGAGTTATATTGTTCTGTATGGAAAATGAACTGTGATAATCTCCTAGGGGAGACATGCGGACATGTACGAAAACTTCTGGAAGGACTAAATAATGAGTCGTCTGTTTTAGCTAACATCACATTAACTTGCAGATTCACAATTTTTTCCTTTCAACTACTGTGTGATAAAGATCTGACTTTCGGACCACGAGTTTCAATCACCATCCCCTGAAACCAACGATACCAATAATGTAATTTCCTCTGCCATAGAATCTTAGACACAGGAAAATGTATCTCAGAAGCTGTAGAATTGTTTCATGGAGTGAAGACGAACTCCTATTAGAAGGAGCTACTGAAATTTATTCTGTACCAAAATGAGAATTTAATCGATTATAAAAACTGTGTGGAAATAAAGCCTAAGCTATGGAGACACTACTTCTTCACATAGTCGTTATTCAGGCACTTGTAACGGGAAACAAGTTTTTGTATGCCTTCTCAAAGAATGATGCCGCCTGTGATGAAAGCCAAGTCTGCACTTCTTGTTTCACATAATCGTCGTCGTTGCTGAAATGTAGGGAGGGTGGTCGAGTTGTTCCCAACTAAATCACGTGATCTGATCTTGAGTGTGTTTGGCTGTGTGTGGCCGGGCATTGTCACTCATCGTTTCCTCACAAACTGGCGACGAATGTTTGTTGGCGTAACATTTCTCGCATTCAAAGAACGAATCACTGATCTGATTTCACGGCCAGCGGAACGTTCCATTGTTTTGAATATTTGGAAACGCTCTAACAACAAGAAACACAAAGTGACAATCGCTCACGCTGTTATAGCTTCCTAATGAATGGAGGAAGTGATTGCGCATACTCAGCAGCAAAACATTAAAAGAGTACTTACTTTAAAATTCTGATGTGTTACACTCACATGACTTTCTCTACTCTTGCACAAACAATTTTTACAAACGCTTATTCTCCATATGCTTCATGTTAATCGAGATGTTAATCTTATTTCTAATTTTCTTGTAGATGCAAGGGGAATTCGTAGGCTTTAAGCTGTAGTCAAGTATTTTAAGAGCTTGTTGCTATGTGGAGTATTCCATTCTCTTTGCATTACCAGGTCAAAACAAAATTAATAACGAATTTCAGAAAAAGTATAAGTATCGGAAAATTAAAGGGAATAACAAGCAATATCTTGAAAATGGTTCACTCAACAAAAACATGTATATGACATGAATTGTGTATTTTAACGCGATCTACATTTTTTGTGTAGTAAAATTTTGTCTATCTCTTATGGTTTACCAGTTATGCAAAAGTCGTTCATAATGAAGAATACTTTTGGAGACATTCCCAGATAATTCGAGATATACATTTCATTTGTCATAAAAATATCTTAAACATATGAGATTTTAATCAAAATCGTTAGAGCCATTTTTGAGAAAACGAAAATTTTCGAAAAATGTTCCATGTAAAGGGTAATCTGGGGTGGAGGGATTTTCTTGAAAACCTTCGTGTCGCATCTCTGGAAGATACTGAACCTAAATACCCAGTTTGGTGTTTATCCGACCGTTCGTTTCTGAGTTATGCTGTTCAAAGTCAGACAGACACACACACGGACATATTTTCAAAAACATATTTCCGGTGAAATCTCGGTATCGAATTTTTGGGTGGAATACAATACTTCCCCGATATACTATACGTAGTAGGGAAAGTAAAAACACATCCCATATTTAGGATGGACCATTTAAGTCGAGGCTGTACAACGTTCCTAAACTAAGCGTTGTAGAAATAAATGTCTGGAATAAAATTTGCTTGATATTATGGGGGAAAGTAAATGCCATTGGTCGTGTTTTATTTGGGGACGTTATAATGGTCATTTTGCGGTCAATTTAATATTTTTAAATGGGAACCTACAATTAAGGTTAATTTAATTTGACCCTAAAATCACCATAATAAAGTTGTCGAAATAAAACACGACCACAGCGCTTAGTTTTGGAGATAGAGTACACTCTCAACTTAAATGGTCCACCCTGTATTTGCTAGTTACACTGTGTTTACCTTAATAACCTGGTTCAACAAGTTTTCTGGGGAATTTCACGCTCCTGCTTAAATTCGATTTGTGCTGGAAGACTGAGCTTGGTAGCAATTCATATTTTTATTTCTAATACTTCCAGGTCGCCCCCCCCATTTGTAGTCGATTTAAGGAGTACATTTCCGTGATAGTTTTCTTATGTAGACTAAATTAATGTTATGAAGGAAATCTAAATATTAATGCAATATTTGGGTAAAAGGTTGCGATCCTCTCCCCAAAGCTTCAACCCAGAGCGATATTGGTAGCAATGACAAATTACTACCAAAAATGCACATACCCTTAATGGAAAGGTAGCAGGGGAATGCTTTATTACAGTTTGACAAGTAATTCCAAGTTTACATTATTCAACTAACGAAAATGAAAGTATCTATAATACAAATTATTCATTGTGCTCACTTCGACTTACAGACACCTGTAACATTTTCAGCTAACTCCATCCACTGCTGCCATACTTGCAGATAACTAATATTCAATTTGTTTAGATCATTCCTTTTGCCCTCAGATACCCTTTGGTCTACCCATTTCTAACCTTCAACATTTTAAAGTCTTCTGTAACAACGACATTTTTAATATTTCTGATTTGGGCTGGTAAGGGAAAACTGTTACGTCATGTTCCAGAGGCTAAAAGCCAAATAAATGTTCTTTCATCCGAACATACCAACAGAAACACGCTGATTTCATATTTGATTAAAACTTATCAACATTTCAACACTGATTCATTAGTCTTGAAGCTGGTGTAGATGAAACGTTTTCGAGGTGGAGTTCGCTCATCTTCAGCTGAATTTCGACTGCAAGGCTCATCTATCACGTTTCTTGTACTAGGAATGGAAAGTGTTTCTTCAGCCATCTGGTTTAATCGGGCACCTTCTGTTTTTCTATGAAGTGAAGTGCACAAGCTCCGAGGTGTAGATGGAGAATCCTCTCCCACCTTAACTTGCCACCCATACGTTAATTGGATAAATTGTACGACGACGTCAGATGGTGGGATTTCAAATTCAAAAATGTTTAATGTTACTGTGAATAAACATTTCCCCAAAATACCCAGTTGTAGTGGTGTCTTAATTGACGACGCTTATGGGAGATAGGGGGGTTTTGTTTTATTTGTCTCACAAAATATTCTATTCTACAACAGGTGTTTATTACAGATTCATATGTCGGTGCAGAATCCGCTCGTGATTATTTGAAGAGAATTTCTCAGATGTTTGAGTCCGAAGTCTTGGGACGATTCATGGATTAATTAATAAATTTCGTGAAACGAGAAGTTTTCTTGATAAGAAGCGAAGACGACATATAATGCTCATGGTACAAACTCTTTATGGCAGTAGTTCAACGCTTGGAAAATCCCCGAAGAAATATTTTAGCTGTCTTTCTTAACACACGGGAATTCCTTATACTTCCCTACAAAGGCTACAAAGTTACTAGTGTTAAAACCGTTTAAATGCACAGCGATGCAGGAACTTAAACCGAGTGTTCCTGTATGTACGATTGATTTTGTGAATGGATTTTGATTAACGTGCTTGACAAAGAAAATTTTTCGTGTTAATGCATATTCTCAAAACTGCCGACATTGGAGTGTGAAGAAGATTTGTATTGTATTTCAACTGTTGGGGAGCCGAACTTGTAGTAGTTGCAACCGCCGTATGGTAAACAGTTTCTGGTCGCCTTTGACCCAAGTTTAAAAGAATATTAACTTTGTAATTAAAGTGTTTCTTTAAATATTTAATATTTATGTTTGCCTCGGCTGCGTCAGTATTTGTTAGAGACACGTTTCTCTTAGCAGGGTTTCGGTGTAACAAGAATGTAGTCTTACACAGATTATAATTTTACTTCACTCCTTTTATAAATACTTGATGCGATTTAAATAACACTTCACTGATATAGAGAGCTTTGAGATTCTTTTATGAATTACTTGCACTTTTTAACACGTAAACTATTTTTCGTCTCACACGAATACGTATTAAATCTTTCAAGGATGTGTCTCGCGTCCGGTTACAAACACTGTCTGCAGGCAACTGAATTGATTTCAACCGACTAAACATGTAAATTTCTGTATTTCAAGTCTTTGATTGGCTAATCCTACTCCAACAGAATACCTCCATTTAACTAAAGCTTTTTCTGGTTGTTGATTGGCTATTTTTAAACTGTCTCAAAATTTACATTATTGTTGGTCCAATTGTTTCAAATTCATTATTGCCTCAAGGTTACGTCATTGTTAGCAACGTTTAACGTATTATTCTCACAGCTCCTACATTATTAAATTACGTAATTCATTCACATAACGTTATTGGACATGTTTACAATAATATAAGCATATGCAATGACTGTTACATACATTTTACAAATTATTACATACACATATTGCTTCAAGATGTGCTGTTATTGAATTTACATATTATATAATTTAAGTGTTAAAAATACTGTCTCAAGTGCCGAAAAACCTAATCTGTTTAATGAGGAACCTCTACAACACGAGAAAGTAAGGGCAAGGTATGCAGTTTCGATGAGGGAATAACATACGGCCAAACATCGGGATGTCGTATTGTCAGGACGGCAGGAAGCGTTAGCTTACCGGCCGAGCGGGACTACATCTCAACTACGGTGCCATGATATATGGATGACCCAGTATTTAAAGATAGATCAAAAGTAGCTACATTAAATGTGAAGAAGGTGCTTTGTGTCAGATATATTTAAGTACGTGGGCCGGATTTAGTTTCTGTTATGGTTTTAATCAAGATTGTATTCGATCAATGACATTCTTACAAAAATGTTTTAATTTGTGAACGCTGTCTTCTCTAACACGTTCATCACCTCTTTTGTAAAACACAGCAATTTATCGACAAGAAATTGTAAATACAAAGCGTATATGAAAACCAATTATAAATAAAACCGTAAAGATAAGCAGGCAGATATCTGCAGTACATTTCTAGTATAATGCATTTTCTTGGCGCAATAATCAAGGTATGCCAAGACCTACCGCACGGTCAACACATCCGCCTCCTCCGTCAGTACAGCACATCACTAACCGGGGTGACATGAGATAACAATTCCGACTTCCGTGCATTAAGGCATGGTTGCAACACTCTCTATTTCTCTCTCAATTTGTTTTCAGTTATAATTTTCACTTAATTACAGCCTGCACATGAAATTATTTAGTTTCTTTTTTACTGTTTGCGTCGACTTGTTACATATAAAGTACTCAGCTAAGCTGACCTCCATGCTCTAATTTATTTCGCCGGCCCCGCCGGTTGCTGGAAATTCGCTAGGCTGTAGTGACATTCTACGGCCCTTCTATGTGATTTAGTAGGTCCAACTGACTGGGACCATCCTTCAGACACGCCCTCCCTTAATCTTCCCATTTTAGTTTCGTTCTATGCGTTTTCTCAGTCGCCCAAGTTGAATCCAAGTACATTTTTCACTGATAAAGACAATTGTATAGTTCACCTGGATTCTACAGCGACTGCTATTGTTTTCATGTCACAAGCTGCAGGGGAATAAAGGAAAAATCTGAAGTGTTACACTCACATGACTTTCTCACTCTTGTAAAAACTATTTTTACAAACGCTTATTATTCATCTACTTCATGTTAATCGAGATAAACCTTTGCAGACTCTATCTTATTGCTAATTTTCTTGTAGATGTAAGGGAAATATATATTTACAAGGGCAATATAGAAATACAGCAGCCTTTAAGCACATACATATCTCTTAATAGCTGGTTGCTATGTGCAGCACCATTCCCTTTGCCACAGATTAATACTTTTTGCATATCCAAGGCAAAAAAATGAATACGAATTCCCATTTGAGAAAATAAGTATTGAAAAATTTAAGGGAATAACTAGCGATATCTTGAAAATGGTTCCTCAACAAAAAGATGTATATGACATGAATTGTGTATTTTAACGCGATCTACATTTCTTGTGTAGTAAAATTTTGTCTATCTCTTTTGGTTTACCAGTTATGCAAAAGTCGTTTACAATGAAGAATAATTTTGGAGACATTCCCAGAAAATTCAAGATATACATTTTATTTATCATGAAAATATCTTAAATATATTATATTTTTATCAAAATCGTTAGAGCCATTTTTGAGAAAATTAAAATTTTCGAAAAATGTTCCATGTAAAGTGTAAGCTGGTGTGGGGGGATTTTTTTGAAAACCTTCGTGTCGCATCTCTGAAAGTTACTGAACCTAAATACCAAGTGTGGTGTTTATCCGACTGTTCGTGTCCGAGTTATGCTGTTCACAGACACACACACGGACATGTTTCCAAAAATGCTTTTTTTGGATTCAGGGGTTCTCAAAACATATATTTCCGGTGAAATCTCGGTATCAAATTTTTGGGTGGAATACAATACTTCCCCTACTTACTATACGTAGTAGAGAAAGTAAAAATTTGAAAATTGTTGCTTTGAGTACGAAAATCCTTTACGTTAATTTATTCAAGTCTGAAATTCTTATGTGCTGTGGTAGTTGTAATGAACTAGCAGGAATGGGTTCCTCAAATAAATTTAATGTCGGAATTGCTGGGCCTAGTGTCTTCAATTGGACTTAATTTACTTACCCTTGCTAAACAAATGCGTTTGTAATTTTGCTTTTCTTTTACACTTTTTAGAAACAAACGACCACTTCGGTAATTAATTGTTCTTCCATACATGCCATGTACAGGCAGAAGTTGGAAAGGTACAGAGCGTTGGCTGTATCACGGTGCCGTGAATCGCACGTTTGCGTGCACCGTATTACACTGGGGGATTTTCCGTTCTAATTCTCCCGCGTTATTACTCAAGTGATAGTAACATGCACAAACACGCGAGTGCGTGAATTAGCCGTGATTGAAATTGTAAATAAGCAGTTCTATCAGATGCAGCGATCGACTGCCGAGCTTCAGTTTTATACATACACTGCTCAGACACATGGATTGCCATTTATGTTTCACATTCATATTTCGCGGCAAATGTTCCATTTTTCATAATCCACATTCCAATATATTACATAGAAATACTATACTACATGTTTTCAACGTTTTAAATTTTAATTAAACCTTCATAGTCATAAACATACACATTTTATCAGTAAATCCTTTTGAGATAGTGTTAAAGCAGTGCTACTTTTAATGACGAAGTCTTAGAAATTAATATGATCTTCAGAAATACTGAAAACGTTCAACAAATGCAAAAAATGTGTTTTGATGTTACAATCACATGGTTTTCTCTACCTACTCCTCTACAGACTAGCCTTATAAAAGACACTTCCTCTATCTGCCCATCTTAATTGAGATATACATTTGCAGAAACGCTTTTATTACACACTTATATAGTTGTAAGCACAAGAGGTTGAAGCGATTATCATATCTTCAAAAAGTGGGTCAGTATGTGATGATTTTGAAATTTCACTCTTGACATGACCACGAGAGAAAAAATGACGAATACATTCACGTGACTTTTATCTACCATCCATTTTTATAAGTATACAAACTATTCTTACTAAGGTTTATTTTTCTAATTACTACATTTTAATCCAAATAAGCCTTTGCGGAAATAGCTACATTACACATTTCGTTGTAAATACAAAGAGAATGGCGATAGCCAAATCTTTATAAATTGGACTATATGCTGGCCTTAAAGTTCCATACTGTTTCCATGCAATCGCGAGAAACAAGTGATTGTTGAAAGGACTTTAAGAATGACCAAGTAATAATTCGAAACTTTAGTAACGGATATTTCAGAAATGGCTTATGCCACTAGAATGGTCATTTGAAATAAACAGTGTGTTTTAAAAACGTCTGCATTTTTTGTGAAGTACGTTTTCGTCTCTCTCTCCCTCTGAACGTTTACCATTTATTCAAGATTATACAAAATTCCTCCCGAATTAAGGGGACTACTTTAATAAATGATATTTTAATTCAAATCGTTAGGAGACATTTTTAGAAATTAAAAAATTTGGAAAAAAGTACCATGTAAAGGGTAGTTCGGGATGGGGCATTTATTGAAAATCTTCGTTACGCCACTTTGGAAGGTACTGATCCAAAATTCCAAGTTTGGTATTTTTCTGACTTTTGGTTTTTGAGTTATTGTTTACACACACACACACACCAACACACATATTTTCTAAAAATGCTTGTTTTGAATTCAAGGTACCTCAAAACATGTATTTCCGGTGACATTTCGGTATATTAACTATGACTGGAATGCAATGCCTTCCGTACCTACTACGTACGTCGTAGAAAAACTACAAAAGAGTAGAGAGTTTGCACTTGAAAAAAAATGTGTGTTGCTTTCACATGACCTTCCGTACCTATTCTTCCAAAACCTATTCTTACAAAAAGGTATTCTTCTATTTCTTGTTAATGGAGAAGTGTTTTCAGTGTGTGCAAAATACTGAGTATATTACACATTTCGTTGTAGGTATAAGAGGGATAGATGAGGCTGAAGCGATTTTTAAAAAGCGGGCAACGCCTTTGAAATTCCACCGTTTGCATAACCTCGACAGAAAAAAATGTATAGGGGCTTCGGGGAATTTTTGCCTCCGATGATAGGGTGATAACGGTGGAATGAGAGGACCTACAGCTTTTACCGTGAACTCCGAGCCTGTTGGGACTTAGGATACTTAACATGAGCAACTCAGAGATGAAGGCGTGGATAAGGCAGACTTAAAATCCCTACCTCAGTGCCGGGAAACGAATCCCGTACCCTCAGTGTGAGAGCTGTAACAGAACCACTGTGCTATCCCGACGCTGCGCCTGTAAACTGAAGTGAATGCTACACTTATGTCCTTGTTCGTTGTTTACAATCATCACTCTGGAGACCGTAAATCAAGTTGCAGCCTATGTTTTATGAGCTACAAAATTCACTACTATTTATGCAGTAAATATTTGTTACCGAGATTTCAACGACAATACACATTTTGAGGCTCTTTGAATAAATAATAAAAAAAGCATTTAAAAAGCTATCCGCGTATGTGTGAACGAAAAAAACGAGAAGGCGGTTAAACACCAAACTTGGTATTTAAGTTCAGTGTGTTCCTAGAATGCGGCGTGAAGGTTTTCAACAAAATTCCACGTCTCTAAACTAGCCTTTACATAAATAAAAATAAATTTATTGTACTTAAGATATATTTTCAGTTCCTTACCAAGTCATGTCCAACACCGACCGAACAAGATGGCTGTGCGGTAATGTGTAAGGCTCGCATTCGAAGGTCGGGGTTCACCGCCCACTCTGAGCATGGGCTTTTCGTGGGTTTCCCTGGTTGACAAAGGCGAATGCAAAAGTGGTGTAATGTAATGTAATATTTAGTTTCATCCTTATTACAATAATACAAATAAAACTTACATCTAAAGCTTAAATCTAGTGCTTCGGTTCTCTAGCTCTCCAATATTTAGCCCCTAGGCTGTATATATGGGATAAAGCTACTATACCATCTTTCCACTTTCCAAACTGTGCCCATTCTGCTGTACCTTTCTTAAGCTCCTTATCCGCTTATCCCTTGTGTTGCCTAAAAATGTCCCCATCATTTTAATTGTTTCTGCTTTTGTGCTTCCCAACATTCTTAATGCTACTGCTTCTTTATTTAGCTTGTCCCATTTGTTATTCCATATAACCTCTCTCCACCTTTTAACCTTATCACATTCTATTAGCCAATGAAAAGTACTACCCAATTATGTAATCACACATAATACATCTTCCAGAACAATTATATCCATTCCTTTTTAAAAATATTACTCCTGTGCGCATCCACGCAAGACCTATTCTACCAAATTGTTTGCATATATCTACATACTTCTCCCTTCCCCAAATTCTTTTAACTAATTTATACAACATCAATGACCTTTTATCCTCAGAACTATCCCATATCTCTTGTTTCTCGATGTTTTCTACCCTCAATCTCAGTTCCTTCCAAAGCCCACTGTTATTATATTTATCTAATAGGAAAATATCCCTCATGCCATTTTCTTTTAGCATATTTCCCATCTCCCCAAACCAACTCTCTTCTCCTAAGACGGCTTTTTGAAACTGTATATATTCTTTTAATATATTACTATGTTCTAAATTTAAAAATCTACACCAATACTTCAAAATTCTTTCCACTATTATACCTTTTCTCCCTACCCTTCCTAGCTCTGCCAGTGCCACGCCCCTTGGTGAATTCTTAGGTAAACCCAGAACTTCTCTACAAAACATTCTATGGACTATATCAATCTTATACCATCCGGTGTATTCTACCACGGGTCTCCTCCCCCCTCCCATTCCCTCTCATTTCATTTCCTTTCATGTTTAAGGTTGACTCAGGAGCTGTGGTTCAGTCGGTGTCGGGCAGATGGTGCAGTGGCTAGCGTTTTGGAAATGTTTCCTCGGTACTACTGGAGGGACGTCTCCGACCGGCCCTTCCGCGGCCTGGAACTGCTAGGGAACTATGCGCTTCTCTGCCCACTTGTGCCGGCTTCATTCCGCAATCCGTATCTCCTCCATCTCATCCGTTCCTCTCGGGGGTGTACGTACAGTAGGTCACTTGAGGGTCGCAATGCTAGATGCCCCTTCCGTTCACTAATGCAGTCCATGCCCAATACTTAAACCTATGTGCATTAGGATAAGTAAAATAGTTCTACGCACAGATTCGCTTAGCCCCCTGGCTGTTAAGGAGTGTAGCCCTTTTATTTGTCATGTAAACATCTTAAACATATGGTATATTAATCAAAATCTTAGTCATTTTTTAAAAAACTCTAAAAATTTGAAAAATCTTTCAAGTAAAGGGGCAGGAGGATCTGATTATAAATTCTCGTGTCGCGGGTTGGAAGATATTTATTTTGGGTTGTGCTGTTCACACACGCACTCAGACACATACGGACTTTTTTTATTTCTAAAAAATCTTTTCTTGGATACAGGATGCCTCAAAACATGTACGAATATTGCGACTTTGTCCATATTTTTTTAACTATCACTTCTCCCATGTAAACTAGTTCAATTTCTCCGTTTCTTCATTTTTCCTGGCGTAGTGGCGTAATTAAGTACGCACGACGTAGTCACTTGTTCCGGAT
Source organism: Deroplatys truncata (assembly GCA_030765065.1). Classification (NCBI taxonomy): domain Eukaryota; kingdom Metazoa; phylum Arthropoda; class Insecta; order Mantodea; family Mantidae; genus Deroplatys; species Deroplatys truncata. Next base: position 36,442,771 of record CM060987.1, on the reverse strand, counting down.
CGTTCACTCGTCAGGGCGTCCAACATAGGATTTTTACAATCTCTCGATTCACAGTAGCTGCACTCACTGCACGTCACAGCAGTCACCAACTCGCTCGGAGTACCGCACTTAATGCCGCAGCAGAATCACACTCGCTAACTCGCTGCCTCTCGCAAGAATGCTCGCTTGTATAGGCAATGGAAGCTTCCACAGAACACTCTAGAATTATCTCGACACACATTCTGGAGGTGGGGGAAAAGAAACTTCCAGAACATTGTGGTTATCCGTCGATAGTGTTTCTGAGGTTTATGCCGGGCGAGAACGCCACTTATCTTTGTTTATCTCCAAGCGCCTGGCGAGGACTTCTCGACACCTTGCGTCATAGCTGCTGCGTCACAATATAGAATTTTTGGGTGGAATGCAATACTCTCTCTACATACTAGGTACGTAGTAGAGAAGGTAGAAAATTAACCGCTTCAAATATATTGTGCGATTATAGACAGCCAGTTCCTTCAACCAACGAGTTAAGATACTTGAAAGTATGCGAGTAAACAATATTGGATTGGATATCTAATTTATGTGCATGCAGCTACACACTTCTTAGAATAATGTACGAATTTTGTAAACCAAACAATGAAGTACGCAATAAATGAGTAACGACTAAACAAAGTGAAAAATTGGATGTGTTAAATTCACATGATGTTCTCCACCCTCTATTGTTTATTAGTGCATATACAAACTATTCTTACGAAAGTTTATTATTTTTTTTATTACGTACCTAGTATTGCATCCACAAAAAATTCTATATAGAGATTTCACCAGAAATACGGATTCAGGTCCCTTGAATCCGAAAAAAGCATTATTAGAATAAAATGTTCGTATATGTGTCTCAAAAGCATAACTCAAAAACTAAAAGCCAGATAAAACCAAACTTGGTATTTAGGTTTATTAGCTTCCAAAGATGAGACACAAACATTTTCAAGAAAATCCTCCACCCTTTACATTAACATTTTTCGAAATATTTGATTCTCCAAAAATAGCTCTAACGATCGCGAATAAAGTACCACACACTAAAGATATTTACATGACAAACAAAATGTATAGCTTGAATTTTTTGGGAATAGTGAAGTTCTATATATTCGGAAGAAATTTTTTATTATCTTGAATAACTCCTGAACGTTAAGGGATAAATGAAATCATTCTTCACGAAAAAAATGGAGCTCTCTTTAAAACATGCAATATATTTCAAATAAGTTTTTTGTGGCATAATCCATTTCTGAGATATTCATTATGAATGGTTCGAATTGCTCATTACTTCCTCATTCGCTTAAAGTCCTGTCAACATTTAGTTGTTTCTCGCAATTACATAGAAACAGTATGGAACTTTAAAGCGTCCATTTCTTAAACAATGGACGTCGCTGTTCTCTTTGTAACTATAACGAAATGTGTAATGTAGCTATTTCTGCAAAGGTTTATTTGGATTAAAATATAGTGGAAGGAAAAATAAGCTTTAGTAAGAAGAGTTTGCATACCCAGAAGTAATGAAAGAGGGTAGAGAAAGTCATTGAATTAACATGAGATTTTCTTCTGTTTACTTCATTATAATCAATATAAATCTTTACAGTAGCACCTACATTACACATTTTATACAAAAGGGACAACGATATCAAATGTTTAAGAATTGGACGCTATACGCTGGACTTTTCCTTGGAATTGTAAGAAACAACTAAATGTGGACATGACTTTAAAACAATGACTAAGTATTGAAAAACGAACCACTAATAACGAATATCTCGGAAATTGTGGTGTCACAAAAAAGTTACTCGAAATAAATTATGTGTTTTAAAGAGATCTGTATTTATTGTGTATTAAGTTTTCGTTTATCACTTACCGTTTACCAGTTACACAAGAGTATACAAAATTCCTTCCGAATGAAAGAACTTCAAGATACGAGGGGCACTATTTATATTTTGAGCCTGGCAACCCTGAATGTTGTAGGTGCCATCTGACGTTTTCAATGGAAAGTTTGACATTTTTTACCATAATCTACTTCAAACATTTTGTCAATAGAGCGTCATTTGTTTTGTTTACACTAACTTGAAAATTGTGTGTCTACAAAAACATGGAATTAACTCGCGAAAATGTTCGTGTAAAGGTTTATTGCAACTTTCGACGTGAATTATCAAGACAAGAGTGCATCGATCAACTAACTTCCACATTTGGCAACGAAGTCCATTCTTTGCCACTGTGAAACGCTGGTATAACGAATTTAATCGTAGCCGCCGTTCGCTCAAAGATGAAGTTCGTGAAAGTCGTCCAAAATCAGTTGTTCTGCCAAAAAACAATTGATGCTGTGCAAATCCTAATAATGAAAGATCGTCATGCGACATATTATGAGATTGAGGCAACCCTAGGCATTATTCCACCAGCATATATAAAACATTGCATGATAATTTAGCCGTGAAAAAGGTTTGCTCTAGTTGGATCCCACATAATTTGACGCAATCTCAAAAAGATGCTCGTGTCGATTGGTGTACAAAAATGCTCAAGAAATACATTGGCGGTGCCTCAAAAGACGTATATAAGATTGTAACAGGTGACGAATCATGGATCTATGCGTATGAGCCGGAATGTAAACAGCAGTCGACTGTATGGGTGTTTCAAGATGAAACAAATCCAACAAAAGTTGTTCGCACTCGAAGCACTTCGAAGCAAATGGTCACCTGCTTTTTCAGCAAAATTGGCCATGTGGCAATAGTCACTTTAGAGGAACGCAAAACGGTCAATGCCGAATGGTACACAACCATTTGTTTGCCGGAGGTCTTCGGTGAAGTAAGGAAAACCAACAAGAACCGTAGGATCGTTCTTCGTCAAGACAATGCGAGCGCACACACATCTCGTCTAACAACAGAGTATTTGAAGGCTCAACAAATCGAATTGATGAGTCGTCCACCATACAGTCCAGATTTGGCATCCAATGACCTCTTTTTGTTCCCGAACATCAAGAATAAATTGCGTGGACAACGATTTTCTTTGGCAGAAGAAGCCGTTGATGCCGTCAAAACCCATGTTTGGAGGTGTTTCAAGAAGACTGGAATAAATGCTTTGACAAATGGTTCAAACGTATGCAAAACTGTATTGATCATAAAGGAGAATATTTTGAAAAACAATAAAGCAGTTTTCAATCAGAAATTACTTTGTTTTAATTATCAGGCTCAAAATATAAATAGTGGCCCTCGTATAAGTTTTATTTATCATGTAAATATCCTTAATATTAGAGCCCCTTTTTAGAAAACAAAACAGTTCGAAAAATTTTCCATACAAAGGGTAGTTTGGGATAGGGGGATTTTCTTTAAAATATTCATTTCGTATTTTTGAAAGGTATTGAACCTAAATACTATGTCTGTCATTTATTCGACTTTTAGTTTTTGAGTTATGCTGTTCATAGACACGACACATGCGGGCCTTTTACTAAAATGTTTTCTTTTTGGGGTTTCAGGGGTCATTATGACATGTGTTTTTGAATTTTTGGTGCAATGCAGTACCTTATCTGCCTACTATGTGCGTGGTAGAGAAAGTAAAGCATTAGAAACTACCGCAACATCGCCTACAAAGTAAAAGTAACGGTAGATATAAACCTAGCGACTTATTTATACATATTACATATGCTGCCTGTTTTAAGTTCTCTTTTCTCCCAAAGATTAATAACACTCTGCAAAGCGGATAAAAGAGAAAGCATTAGCCTGAGCTCATTATAAATTTTGAAGCCCAGAAACCATGGCCTAAAACCGTACACATGCATACGCGGGGCAAAGTACCGCTGCTTTAGAGCACAATACCAGCAGCTTTATATAAGGTATTTGAGAATCAATAAAGGCTTCGAGCTTTGCCCTTGATATTCAGACACTCCAGAACATCGGTAAAACAATTTTTTGTCCTCAATATTAGGCACAGAAAAACTGCTACTAGAAACTGGAGCAAATGTGATAAAGCTCTGAAGAAACGCATTGCGGTATTTATCCTACATGATTTACTCAACTGCATGCGTCGTCACTTGTCTGTGGAGGCAGGTAGGGGGACACTGATAAACGTAAAATAAAAATGTAACAAAATTAAGTTTCTTTGCAATTTTGAAACGTCAAATGTCTTCCAAATCATTCAATTCCCCTCTGTTAAGTCTGTGATGATGATAGAATTGTCAGCCAAGTCCCGTTCCACGTACGAGTTACTTTTAACTCAGTTTAAAATTTATACTGTTTATCCTTGCAAGGATACGCATCCATGAGAAGAACATATATATTGGATTATACATCATAGAGCAGTTCCAGTTCCATCATTATAAATCTATTTTCAGATTTTGTTCACATACTATAAGGTGTGTTGAATTAAGTATTTATCCTTTAAATTTATATATTGTAGCGTCTATTCTCAAAGCTGATAAACGGGAAATAAAATATTTGCGAGTACTCGCATGAATGTGTGTCCTTTGTGATAATGCAGTTACCACATTTAAGATAACATGTCTAATTTTTACTTTCTCCACTACGTATAGTAAGTAGGGGAAGTATTGTATTCCACCCAAAAATTCGATAACGATATTTCACCGGAATATATGTTTTGAAGCTCCCTGAATCCAAAAAAAGCATTTTTGGAAACATGTCCATGTGTGTGTCTGTGTACCTTTGAGCAGCATAACTCAGAAACGAACAGTCGAATAAACACGCAACTTGGTATTTAGGTTCAATATCTTCCAGAGATGCGACACGAAGGTTTTTAAGAAAATCCCCCCACTACAGATTACTCTTTACATTTTTCGAAAATTTTAATTTTCTCAAAAATGGCTATAACGATTTTGATTAAAATATCATATGTTTAAGATATTTTCATGACAAATAAAATGTATATCTTGAATTTTATGGGTATGTCTCCAAAAGTATTCTTCATTGTAAACGACTTTTGCATAACTGGTAAACCATAAAAGATAGACAAAATTTTACCACACAAAAAATGTAGATCGCGTTAAAATATACAATTTATGTCATACATTTTTTTCTTGAGTGAACCATTTTCGAGATATTGCTTGTTATTCCCTTAAATGTTTCAATACTTATTTTCTCAAATGGGAAACCGTTATTCATTTTTTTTGTCTTGGATATGCAAAGAGTATTAATCTGTGGCAAATAAAATGGTGCTGCACATAGCAACCAGCTATTAAGAGATATGTCGATGCTTAAAGGCTACTGTATTTCTATATTGCCCTTGCAAATACAAAACAAGGGGAACATAGTACGCCTTAAGCGATAGTCAAATATTTTTAGAACTGGTCACTATGTGTAAAATGTAATTCTCTTTTCATGTCAAAAGATCGTTTCTGCAAATGTTTATCTCGATTAATATGAAATAGATGGAAAATAAGATTTTGTAAAAATAGTTTGTACAAGAGTAGAGAAAGTCATGTGAGTGTAACACATCAGGTTTTTAATGCATAAGGTCATGCAATTTTTTCACATTTTTACTTTCCCTACTATATTTAGTAATTCGATTCCATTTGAGTTTGCAAAATAACGCAGAATAATAGATATAATACAATAAAATATCGAAATATAAGAATATCAATAAAATACATTATACGGGGTGATCCGTTTGAGATATCACAAAAGTAAAATGTGATATATAAGAAGTTAATGCACACATCTCTGAGAAGTTTGCTGTAATATAAACGGAAAGGATGGAAATAAACAATGAGTGATGTTTCAGACTTCACCCGCGTGGTATGGCAGCGCTATCATATATAGGAGACAAAAATGGCGTCTTGCCACAACAGCGCACTCAGTGTGTCATATGGTATGCGAACTTTGCAAGAGTAACAGGGCACGGCGAGCTTTCAGACTTCAGTAAAACTGTCAGTGTGCCCCATCACAATCATACATTTTTAATAGTACATTTCCTTGGCGAATGGTCTCCAACTGCCTGGCACAGAATAAAAACACGGAGGAAGATATTCGTCAGATCATAAATTAGAGCCTACGGAAGGGACTCCACAGCTTATTAGTACAGTAGAATACACCATACGAAAACTATCGGAGGACTGATGGGTAGTACCTTAAGATGTTTCCATATCTATTCAGCAAAATCAGGCTTTTTTGCAACGTAATTATGAAGCTCGTCTCAAGTATACTGTAATGATATGTGAGAGGCAGAGAGTGGACGACCAATGGATTTTCATGGACAAAGTCACATTTCATGTGAGTGGCCGAGTTTACGAGCATAACTGCATCATTTAGAGAACTTAGAACGTCTCATATGACACATTTCACACTCCACAAGACACACTAAAGTGCCCTGTTGTGGCGTGACCACCATATTGTCTTCTATGCACGATAGTGCTGACATGCCACGCGAATGAATTCTGAAACATCCCTCATTGTTAACTTCTTCCTTTCCGCTTATATTACAGCAAATTTCTCAGAGATGTGCACATTAACCTGTTATACATAATGTTTCACCTTTCTGACATCTCAACTTGACCGTCTTCTGGTGAAGGCCGCGTCACCTTTGATAAAATAGCCGATGTTTAGCCCTTCTTATTGAGAGATTCTTCTGGGCACTACCGCGCTTGCGTTCATATTTGTGCTGTCAAAATACAAACCCTCCTACTCGTGATCCTAATTGGCTGGTAGCCTGCCAAATCCTTCGTATTTTGTGAGCAATGTTTCTTATGCTGCATTAAGGGGTTTTCCGCCATCTCTTTTCAATAAACTTTTATGTTTAAACTTTTTTATCTCAAACGGACCACCCTGTATATTACTATATTTACAGCAAATACAGAAATAATTGCACTTCACCTAAAATTTCGATGTCGAGATACTACCGCAAATACATGTTTTTAAGGTCTTTGAACCCTCAAAAAGAATTATTGTGTGTGTGGAGCATAAATAAACAGTTAAAAAGGTACAAAAACTTATTTTTAAGTTCATGGCGGCACCATGGCCGAGTGGTTAGACCGCTCGCCTCCCACCGAGGCGGCCCGGGTTCAATCCCAGGGACCTGCATGTGGGATTTGTGGTGGACGAAGCGGCGTCTGGGCGGGTTTCTCCGGGTTCTCCGGTTTCCCCCGCCATTCATTCCACCAACTGCTCCATCATCACCTTTCCTTTCATCCATTTCACCAACATTTCGTTTCATCTACTTCCTTCATCCCATACCAGGCATCGGGCTGATCACCCATCCTGGATGCTCTGTCTGATCCATGAGTGTCTGCTCCTCGACAGGCCTCTGACCCCAGGCACCCGCTTGTAAGTCCTGGGGGGTGTAAGTCCTACATAAGAGGAGGGTAAACAGATAATGAATGAATGAATTTTTTAAGTTCATCTTCCATAGACGCGACAAGATTTTCAAAAAATTTCCCCCATCGTAAATGACCCTTTGCAAGGAAATGATGTTCAATATTTTCTTTATTATTTGATTGGTTGTTATGCCTGCTAACGTTAATATATCTGCTTTTATCTTAGTAGGTAGAAATGGCATTGCATTCCACCCAAAAATTCCTTGCCGATATTTCACCGGAAATAGATGTTTTGAGGACCTCTGAATTCAGAAAAAGGTGCGTGTGTGCGCGACTGTGAACAGCATAACTCAAAAAAAATATCGGACCAACACCAAACTTGGTATTTAAGTTTAATACCTTCCAAACATGCAACATGAAGGTTTTCAAAAAAAATCACCAACCCAACTGCTCTTTAGATGGAACATTTTTCAATTTTTTTGCTAAAAGATTTCTCAATGGATTTTGGTTAAAATGCCGTATATTAAAGATATTTACATGACAAATTAAATGCATATCTTAAATTCTCTGGAAACATCCTTTGAAGTCTTCTTCATTCGGAAGGAATTTTGCATAATCTTGAATAATTGGTAAACGTTGAGCGATAGACGAAAACGTACGACATAAGAAATATAGTTCACTTTAAAACGCACAACTTATTCCAAGTAATGTTTTGTGCTGCAAGTCATTTCCGAGATATCCATTATTAAATGGTTTTCGAATCTTTAATACCTTTTAAGGCCAGCATATAGCATCCAGTTCTTAAATATTTGGCTATAGCTATTCCCTTTATATTTATAATGAAATGTATGATGTAGCTATTTCTGCAAAGTTTTATCTCAATTTTAAAATGATGAGATGAAAAACTAAGCTGTCGTAAGAATAATTGTATAGCCACTAATATAAAGCGTGTTTTTAAAGTAAGTACCATTTTGGCGCTGCAGTCGCGATTTTCAGCATGCTTGATCACTTCCTCCATTCATTAGGAAGCCAGACGCAGCTGTAAACGGTCATCACTGTGCGTTTTCCTGTTAGAGCGTTTCTAAATCTTCAAAACAATCGAACGAGCCACTGACGGTGAAGTCAGATCTGTGATTCGTTTTTTTGAATTCACCAATTGTCTGAGGTTAATGGGGAAACAATAATGAGCAATGGGACGGCGAGGAAGTGGGTTAGACAGAACGATGGTCGTGAATACGTGCATGATGAGCCGCAGAGCTTCCAACCAAGTGTGATCACGGGTGATTTTGTGGAAGCTGTGGAAAACAACATTTACGAATACAGACGTTCCATCACATCGGTGTTGTCTTCGTATTTTTCACAAATTTCAAGGTCAGTCCTCCACAATATTGTGACAGAATGCTGAGGATTTCGGTGCTCAAGATGGGTACAAAAAATCTTACTGATGTGGACCAGAACAAGCGATCTGCCACTGCACTGGCTTGTCTCACGCGATATGCTGAGGAAGCCGCTGATTTGCCAAGGCTCGCCGTTACAGGTGATGAGGTATAGGTGTCTCGCATCAACCCTGAATCAAAGGAACAATCCATGGATTGGAGGCACACAACATTCCCCGTAAAGAAGAACTTCAAACAGACGATATCCACTTGTAAAATCATGTGCACGGTTTCCGTGCTGGTTGAATTCTTGCCAGGAATGCGACAATCAACAGACGTCTATTGTGAGACTCTACAAAACCTCCGTCGTGAAATACAGAACAAAATCCGTGGAATGTTTTGGTTCATCATAGTGCTCGGCCACACACAGCCAAACAAACTCCAGATATGATTGCATCATTTGGTTGGAAACAATTGAGGTGCTTAGAATAACGGCAGATCCCAACGGAAGTTCATTTTGAGATAAACGTCATTTTCTGTTTTTTCCCAAAGCGTGGAAAGTAGTTAATATTATGACTTGATATTTTTTGGGTATTCAAATTAAGGGATTCCAAGTCTATGTGCACATTCTTGAACCATTGTGATTAATAGTTTTCGTGAGTTTGTGTTTTTTATTAGAACAAAAAGATATACAAAACAAAAAAAGGGTTGTAAAATTGATTTTTCTTTTATTTAACATATTGAAATAGCTAATCCAGCTCTATTTCCAAATCTTCATATTTTTCGTCATCATTAACATCAGCATGACAAAACTTGTAAAAATCATGATAGATGGGTGGTATATATTTCAATAATTTCATCAGGTCATCGTATTTAGCTTTCTTTATTTTTCTCTGTTCACTGTACTTCTGCTGTAACTTAAATAATGAAACATGTGAATGTTTACCTCTTTCCTAAAATTAACTTTTTGATACACTTCGGAGTTAGAATAACATAAACCAAATTTAACAATCTCAGGATTATCATGATCTACAATAATGGATGTAAAAGCAAAGGAGCACTATCAACATCTATGGACTTGTTTGTTACATACGATTTACCACTATTGTTGCACAATTTTCTTCTGTTTATTACCCACTCAGTTGCGTTTCTCACTCGTTTCTTTCCTTTTTTTTTTGGAGATTCAGGAATGACATCTGCAGACGGCGCCATATTCACTATCGTTCACTACAACGCCATGAACGTGCAGCGGCCATAAAGTAAACTCTTTGTTGGGATGTCATTTTACGCTCGTTTTCACTACGGACAAATTTTAAAGATGGAAAATGAGAGCTTTGGCATATTCCAATTCGTTTGATACTTAATCACATGAAAGGTAGATGGCAGCTGTGCATGGTCATGCTTCTATCTCAAAATTCGATGTCGGTTGGAATATGCCGTTATTATTCTAAGCGCCTCAATTCAATCAGTCTCCATATAGTCCGGATTTGGCACCAGCGATTTTCATTTGCTTCTTCATCTGAAGAAATTCTTTGGTGGAAAAAATTTCAACGACGATGATGCCAAACAAGAAGTGCAGACTTGGCTTTCATCACAAGTGGCATCATTCTTTGACGAAGGCTTACAAAAACTGGTTTCCTGTTACTAAAAGTGTCTGAATAACCGCGGTTACATGTGGAGAAGTAGTGTTACGTAATAAAGTATTTGGAAAATAATACTCTGTTAATTTTAGAAATTATCTATACTTACTTTAAAACCGCGTAAACGTTAGGAAGAGAAGTCGGAGGTTAGATAAAATAATGTGAATGTAATACATCAGATTTTTATTAGTAAGGTGTTGCTGAAAATTGCAGCAGTAAAAGGGCAAGGAGTGTAAATGTCGTTCTCGAAGAAATAATTCCATTACCTTTGGTATTCTGGACTGTAAAAGTCATTGTTCAAACGGCGTAAGAAAAACACAACTTATTAGTGATAGTGAGGCAGTATTTTTAACACTTGAATAATTTCAGTCTAATTATATAATATCTATGTAAATTCAATAACAGCCCGCCTTGAAGCAATATGTATGTAATAATTTGTAAAATGTATGTAACAGTCATTGCATATGCTTATATTATTATAAACGTGTTCAATAATGTTATGTGAATGCATTATGTAATTTAATAATGTAGGAGCTGTGAGAGACAGGTTTAAAGTTGCTAACAATGAGGTAACCTTGAGGCAATAATGAGTTTGAGAGTTTAAATGCTACTAGTCATTATTAGAGCAGCAATAATGTAAATTTTGAGACAGTTTAAAAATAGCCAATCAATAGTCAGAAAAAGCTTTAGTTAAATGAAGGTATCCTATTGGACTAGGATTAGCCAATCAGAGACTTAAAATACAGAAATTTATAAGTTTAGACGGTTGAAATCTAGCCAGTTGCCTGCAGACCGTGATAGTAACGTGTTAAAAAGTACAAGTAATTAATTAAAGAATCTCACAGCTCTAGATATCAGTGAAGTGCCATTTAATTTGTGTCAAGGATAAAGGAGTGAATTAAAACTTAAAATCTGTGTAAGCCTACATTCTTAGTCACACCACATTCTTGCTGAGAGAATCATGCTTCTAAAATAAATACTGACGCAGCCGAAGCAAACAAATATTTAAAGAAACAGTCAAATTACAAAATATTTTTTTAAAACTTGGGGCAAAGGCCACCTAAAAGTACATTTGGGGTGAAGGCTACCGGAAACTGTTTACTATACGTGCGGTTGCAAGTACTACAAATTTGGTTCCCCAACAGTTGAAACATAATACATCATCTTCAAACTGACTTTCCATACGTAGAAGCAACAAACATTTTCTCAAATTGGCGTCCATACGTGAAGCTAAATAAACAACGTAAAGACAATATCTTCTTCAATAGTTATTATCATGATATAGTACTCTTACAACTTAATATGACGCTATTAATAACTGAATTTCAACATGAAGGATTTTGTAAACGTTTCATTCATAACTGAGAAAATAAATCGCACGTATATAGAAACATTTATTACATAATAGCTGGAGATTTTTACTCATCATCTTCAAAACAAACCTGTTGGGTAGTAGCAAATCTCTATCGCGTCTTTTCTCTACTTTTCAAAACAGTCTCGCAATATTTTTATCAGTTTCCGCAGATAGCGCGTCGTATACATCCATATATTTGTGGAATCATGCTTTTGCCCCTTGCAAGTTTGGTATATGCTATCCAGACAAGACAGAGAAGTTGCCTAAGAAGAAGGCAGAGCCATTGTGTCTTTCTCTATCATCTACCTATTGGAACTATTGTTTCCACTCAAAATTTAGATGTGTTTGTATGTGAACGAAATGTTCAATAAATATCAAATTTGGTATTTAAGTTTATTATCTTCTAAAGATGAGACAATATGATTTTTAAGAAAATCCCTCTACCCAAACTAACCTTTACATGCGAAAATGTATTATATTTTTGGTTTTCTCAAAAACGGCTAACAATTTTCATTAAAATATAATTATGTAGGACATTTATATGACAAATTGTGTATCTTGAATTTTCTGGAAATAACCTATGAAGTTCTCTTCATTCGCAAGGAATTTTCTATGGTGTTGTAAAACTGATAAACGTTAAGAGATAGACAAAAACATAGTTCATAGAAAATGTAGAATTCTCTAAGACACAGTTTATTTAAAATACGTTTTTTTAGCATTAGCCATTTCCGAGATATCCATTATTATTAGTTGGAATTTGTCAATATTCTGTCAGTTGTTTGAAGTGCTATGGTTATTCACATTTTATTCGTTGGACAGAGTATGGAATTTTAAGATCAACATATAGCGACCGGTTTTTAAACATCTGCTTATTGAATTCGGCTTCATCTTCCCCTGTACCTATAACAGAATGGGTAATGAAATTAATTCTGAAAAGGTTCATCTCTATCATGAAGTAGATAGAAAAATAAGCTTTCATAGGAATTGGAAATGTAGAATCAGGCTACTGAAAAATTCAATGTCATAGCCGGGATTTGAATCACGGATCTCCCGGTCTCCGTCCGGTTGCTCTAACCATTGAGCTACCATGGCAACATGCCGGCACAACACTAAATTCTCCAGCTGATTCGCGTTTTTTCCGGTAAACCACAAGACCATGGTTTACTTATCCCCATGTCAAGCAACTTTTATTCAAGTCATTTCCTTATACAACGCTTAATTTTGGAGATATTGTACAGTCTCGACTTAAATGGTCCCCCCCTGTATAGCTATCAGTTTTAAATGTTGAATGTAAGATTAGCCTAAATGATAAGTTTGAAATATTTTTAGTCATATTTAGCTAAAGTCAGAGATATTAATGTTACTTTCTCCAATACGTATAGTAAGTAGGGGAAGTATTGTATTACACCCAAAAATTGATACCGATATTTCAACCGAAATACTATGTTTTGATGCCTCCTGAATCAAAAGAAAAAACATTTTTATAAATATATCCGTGTGTATGTGTGTGTGTGTGTGTGTGTGTGTGTGTGTGTGTTTGTGTGCGAGAGAACAGCGTAACTTATAAACGAAAAGTCGGTTAAGAACCAAACTTTGTATTCAAGTTCAACATCTACCCTTTATATAGAATATTTTTGAAAATTTTTATTTTCGCAAAAATTCCTAATTTTTTTATTTTGATTAAAATCTCCTGTATTTCAGATGTCTTCATTCTGAATGACTTTGCGTAACTGGTAAAACGTAAGAGGTAGACAAAGTGTTACAACAGAAAATATGTAGATGTTAAAGCACCAATTTATGTCAATTTTTTGGAGACTTAACCATTTCCGAGATACTCCTTCTTATTGGCTGGCATTTTAGAATACTCGTACTTTTCTCAAGCTGGAAGTTGTTATTCTCTCTCTCGGCCATGCAAAAAGAACGAGATTTCCGCTCTTAAAAGACTCGATATCGTTTAAAGCCTACTATATTCCTCTAATACCGTTGTACCTATAAAGAAATATGCAATAAGACAATTTATATACATTTTTATCTCCATTAACATGAAGTAGATACAAAACTAAGCATTTGAAAGAATAGTTTGTACAAGAGTGAGTAAAGAAAGTCATGCGGGTGCAACACATTAGTTCTTTTGGAGTAGTTGTAAAGTTTTATTGCTGTATAACACAGCTGGCAAAGATCCAAAATTCAATTAAGCCCCTGTCAGACAGAATGTAGCCTAGCACCGTCACACGCTGCAGCAGTTCCCTTGTTACGTATCTGCAGATTAAGCATGGTCCGTACTAACGATGTGGTGTAAATTCTGCCTCTTTTTAAAACAACTTCGTACATCTTTACATTAAAACAGCTGCAATGGAATAAATGCAGAAGCTTCATAGATACACTTGTATACTGTTACTTAATAAATTACAACTTTAGACAAAACACAAAATTGAGGTCACATATAAAATGGCCTTTTGGTAAGAGATTCTCGACGATTTTGTAAAATTCCTTGGATCGGGTCGCAGGACTCGATCCAGTGCTCCCTTTTGGCAGAAAGTTATGCACTTATTTCGTCATAGTGAAGAAAAACTTGAAAGAAAACCAGAGATACGAGGCCACAAACGTGTGTATCAACCGGCTATGACCAGTAAATGAAAATGCAGTCTAGTTAGTTTTTCTAACCTATGAATTGGAGTCAATGTAGTTATTTACGTGTTGAATTGTTACCTCGGTCATAAATGAAAAAGGTGTAGTATAGGTCGTGGGTTATACAATGAAGGGGGACACCTAGCACTGCGACCTACATTGGACTAACACTTCCCAGAAGGAAGGGATGAAGTAAACAAACCGCATGAGGCTACAGGTCGCGGGCAGACAGGCCACAGAGACGCGCGTAAGTCTTAACAGTTAAAGGCTCCAAGACCGTGCCACGCTAGAGTAGCCTGGAGAACGCGATTAACGACCCGTCCACCAAGCAGCCCTCTAGTATCCACTGCATCCGCGCCAGTTGTCTGGCATCACCATACGCCACGAAACGTAGCACACCTGAAAGATAAGAAAACGAAATTAAAGGAAAGTGATAGAAACGAAATCGTGCCAGATGAGAAATTATCCCAACATTCGCACTCCGACCACGAAAAAACATGAAAAACCCAAGGTCAAAGTGGGTAGTCGACGGGAATCGAAGCCGAGACACCCGAATGCGAGTCTACACGTTACCGCGGAGCCAAGTCGCTCGGTACTATGTAGTAAAATAGAATACGGTATGAGATTACGCTAACATAATTTACGTGTACCATATACTATGGAAGGGATAATTTGAACCGCCCCTAGTAACACAACAATCTGAAGTATCAAAAAGAAGTTACCATAATAGTAACTATAATGGGAAATAGTTAACTTTTAGAATCATTAGAGTTCAGTACCAATACCCATTTTGAGCATGTGTCACACGCGACTGTCAGCATTGTTCCGGTAAGGTAGAAATTTCTTCCTCCGTCTCCCCCCTCTCTCTCTTTCCCCCTTTCTCCTGACTCCTTTTCGTATCCCATCTGATTACTTTCTGCTTCCTTACATCTCCTCCTCTCTTCTGTAATGTACAGTACTTTTCCTTCTCACTGTGGCCACCGTGGCTCATGTTCTCACAGTTAAACATAAATTACACGGATAAGCACATACCTTATCATAAGAGATGTAGGAAATGCCCTCTTTCCACACATTTCTGAAGAAATTTTTATTAACTCTCGAGTGTTTCATATCTGAAATTGGTGAATTTCTCGCCAGATGTTTTCTTTTAGTTCTTTCACTTGCATCCAATATTTTTCACATGATCACCAGAGACGGGTAAATTCTTGTAATTGGATTTTGCGAAATGACAGAATAATTGACCTACAATTAATATTCTTCACTGACGAAATATTTATGTGGTAATGCTCTGTCGCAAAATAACAGATATTGGAGCACAGAGATACCCCATTTTATACAGGAGTTTCCCTTGTATGACGCGGAAATTGTCGCGTATGGTGTGCAGTAAATGCAGGAGCTGTATTTTTTTTAACAAACAATAAATATAGAGAGATAAAGTGATATCTTGCATCATTTTAAACAGCTGACGACGTTGAATGTTCAGTCTGGGTTTTTCCAACAAGACTGCGCTACTGCGCAGGCACAGTTGGTGAGACAAATGTAATTCAGGAAATGTTTGCTGAATAGGGTAATCTGTAAAAGGATTACGACTGGCAATTCCCTGGTATGTGATTCTTATCTGTGAGAGAACTTGAAAAACAAAATGCATGCAACAAGCCCCCATACGTTGGAAGAACTAAAACATCAAGCGAGATATTTACTCAATTTCGGATGTATAACTCTAATGTGAATGTTGATATTCTGAGAGGATGCCAGGTATGGAAATATTACCGGGAAAAATGCGAGTTATGGAATGCGTGGCATGTTGCCACGGTAGCTTAGTTGGTTAGAGCAACCGGACAGAAACCAGAAAATCCGTAGTTAAAATCCCGATTATAGCATTGCATTTTTCGGTCTGATTCTGCGTTTCCAATATGGTAAGAATAATTTGTAGAAGCTATATAAAAATAACGATAGTAGATAGCGAAAGTCTTTATATTATCACAGAAGGTGAGATTTTATAAAGCTTTCTACCTTCTCTTTGGTTATATTTTATTATAGTTATATTTTAATAATACAACAGCTACATAGTTTTCACACAATACAAAAAACCTTAACATGTACAAAGGAATATTGGAAAAATTGGTGAACATAAGGATTCCGCACTCCCAGGATACCAAATTAACCAACGCTTTGAAACTACACAGTCTGCGACCAAAGAGAAACATTATCTTCTCAGTTGTTAATTATAAAGTATCGGTTGACAATTTCTAATGTTAGCTGAACACAATTTCTTTATTTTTACAATTATTTAACCTACTCTACTGACAAACATAATTACAACATACGAATGAAATAAAGCTAAGCTTTCTCACTGACGCAGCCATGCTTACGTCCTCCAACTACAGAAGCAATACCTTTGCCTCATGGTTGCGGCTTTTCTCCTCCTAGTTGTTTTTTTTTATACTTTGCCACGTCTGCTCGAGCATGAGATCTTAATCACTGGTTATGAGTGAGTGTATGTACAGAGAAACACGAACGCTTTCTTGGAACACTTATTTTCACCAATTAAAATAAAACTTAAGGTTTACCGATTACTTTTAAATGCATACGATGTGTCTTTACCAAGACCGAAAATTATTAACTACAGCTGAACGTTCTACCCTCTTGCATGTTCGCCGCCAATGTTCACAACTCGACGAGAATGTCGTCCTGCTCTCACCAATCGCTCAGGACAGAATGCCTTTACCCTCGCTGCACAAGAAAAAGCAAGCTAATCACTTCCCCTACTCTCCCCTCAAACGCTCGTCACAACTGGGCGTCATGAAGCCTGGAGTAGCCTTCACCAGGCTAAGTGCAGCTGTCCTCGGCTGTTACCAGGAAAAACTTGCTTCAATGGTATTTACCCTTTCTACCTGAGGCTGGTCCCCAATTAACAAAACTGGCCTGTCTGGTCTTTCTGTCGCTTTTACAGTCAACAATTTTCACAATGCTTCTCCTTTTTATACATACACTGATTTTAAATATATTATTACTTATTTTATATAGCTATCCTTTTCAGAATATTATGATAATTATTGCCTTTATAATTTCGGCTTCATCACATAAGGGGTATTAAAATATTTTGGCATTGGTAACCCATGCGTATCTTAACTACTGTTATAAAAAAGCAAAGAGTGTATTTTGTTTTGCTGCGACTTAGTCGCTAAATCGTACCATCTGCATTTATTGTGTGGAATGAAATATCCGTGGCATTTGTCTTCCTTCACGCGCATTTTCTGTGAAGTAACAACTATCTTCCGTTCCATGGCATTCTTAACTAAAGTTCAAAGCCTACTATGCAGGTATATAACTTTTATAGCACTCTAGTACACAGCTTTTGTAATTCCTTTTTACTTTCCCTACTACGTATAGTAAGTAGGGGAAGTATTGTAGTCCACCCAAAAATTCGATACCGAGACTTCACCGGAAATATGTTTTGAGACCCGCTAAATACAAAAAAAAGCTTTTTTGGAAACATGTCCATGTGTGTGTGTGTGTGTGTGTGTGTGTGTGTGTGTGTGTGTGTGAACAGCATAACTCAGAAACGAACAGTCGGATAAACACCAAAGTTGGTATTTAGGTTCAGTATCTTTCAAAGATGCGACACGAAGGTTTTCAAGAAAATCCCCCCACCCCAGACTATCCTTTACATGGAAAAGTTTTCGAAAATTTTAATTTTCTCAAAAACGGATCTAACGATTTTTATTAAAATATCATATGTTTAAGATATTTTCATGACAAATGAAATGTATATCTCGAATTTTCTGGGAATGTCTCCAAAAGTATTCTTCATTGTGAAGGACCTTTGCATAACTGGTAAACCATTTTCCTGTAGTAAAACAAAATTTTACTACACAAAAAATGTAGATCGCGTTAAAATACACAATTTATGTCATACATTATTTTTGTTGGGTGAACTATTTTCGAGATATTGCTTGTTATTCCCTTACATTTTCCAATACTTATACTTTTTTCACAAATTCGTTATTCATTTTTAGTCCTGGTAATGCAAAGAGAATGGAATACTGCACATAGCAACCAGCTCTTAAAATATTTGATTATCGCTTAAAGCCTAGCAATTCCCCTTGTATCTACAAGAAAATTAGTAATAATATTAACATATCGATATCTCGATTAACGTGAAGCATATGGAGAATAAGCGTTTGTAAAAACTTTTGATTTTCTTAAAACATTGTAACGATTTTGATTAACCTACCATACATTAAAGATATTTACATGAGAAAATTAACTTGAATTTTCTGGGAATAGCCTGTGAAGTCCATTTTATTGGGAAGAATTTATGTATAATCTTGTATAACTGGCAAATGTTAAGCGAAAGATGTTCTAAGTGGCATTTTTGTACTTTTTCAGTTTTTGCTGTAAAATCGTTCTAAGTATCGAGGTCCATCCCTCTGAAACGTTCCAAGTGCCAAAGCATCACAATAGTGGTTTTCATGACCATCAACAGATGGCCCATGGTCTATGTGCAGTTACAGTAACCTTAAAAGCATTCTAAGTGGAAACATATTTGCAAAACATTATTCACAATTCTGTAACTTTGATAGCAACTGCGATGGTAAATTTATAATGTTTGTGTATTTGTGTTTACTTCACGCGTTGAAGCCATCTTGTGACGTGATTCATTTGTTAGGTTTGTTAGCTCCATCTGGTGTTAGCAATTTGCGGCAGTATTAGTTTTTTTTGAAAGCAAAATGCTACTGTTATTTTATTTAATTTTGGTTCTTTGTCCTCCGGCTAGCTATTATCCTTTTGGTCAAGCACTTCTCTTTATACAGGTTGTGTAAACGGAAAGGAATCTTTTATCCAAAGATAACACTGATGAAGAAATTTGTTTTACACTTTTATTGTCGAACACGTTAACTATCACATTTACACATTGATCTTGACACTCGCCAAACTGAAACTGTTATAGTAACTTCATTACTGATAATTCTTAATTCGCGTACTTCAAATTTTTGTATAATTAACTTTATAACACTTGAGATTTTTCATAACTCTGTTACGCGTAACCTGCAAATTGATATCCGAAGTGTGCCGTACAAATACTTTCGACGAACTGACGGGAATGCGACGTGTAGTGTACAAAGAATTTTGATGAACTGACGGGGTCTACCTCTAACCTACTCTTTTTATACTCCTTCACCCAGATATGCCTAAAGATTATAACTGAACTGCAATTGGCTAATAAAACGCGCCAACATTAGCGTCTATTTTTATATCCAATGAAAATTATAAATACATATGCTCTAGGGAAATGTTCCAGAAGATACTAAAAGAAAAACGCGCCAATATTACGTAACTTCCTCGTTTCCAATAATGATAAACAGCTCACCCCCTCGCTGCATTATTGCACGCTATTATTGTCAGTTTCAGTAAGGCAGTATAAACTTACTTCCCAACAATAATTACAATCAACAAACATCTCAAATCAATGTCACATAATAATGCATATTCATATTACAATCATTATTTACATTTAAGTAATTTGTGATACAGATTACTGCATCACAACATTGTGTGATCAAATGAATTACCGAATTTTAATTTCAAACTCAGATTCTAGAAAGGTATTAGCTAAACAACAGTTAAACCATATGCTGTATAAAAACAATGGTTGAAATAAAAAAACATAAACTTGAAGCCAGACTCCCATGATCATGTGATTGATCTCCAGAAGGTCATTCCCGTACCAACTCTTACTTACGTGAATTACAGCAGATAATACAAATACTACAGTTTTGGGATTCATTTGGCTGATAACGAGCGTGTATTTGTGTACGGCATAAAGCAACAGCATCTCAGGGGAGCAGTGAAATTGCATCTTGTCTACTTAAGCTTGTTAATGATAACTACTTGCATTTCCACTCTTTAGATAATTGATCCGGTAAAAACAAAAATCGTACAATGATATTACTAATGGTATGGCTTTTAACATATGCTACTTTCTCTACAACGTATAGTAAGTAGAGGAAGTATTGTATTCCACCCAAAAATTTGATCCCGAGATTTCACAGGAAATATGTGTGTTGAGACCCCCTGAATCCAAAAAAGCATTTTTGGAAACATGTCCTTGTGTGTGTCTGTGAACAGCATAACTCAGAAACGAACAGTCTGATAAACATCAAACTTGGTATTTAGGTTCAGTATCTTCCAGAGATGCGACACGAAGGTTTTCAAGAAAATCCCCCCACCGCAGATTACCCTTTACATGGAATATTTTTCGAAAATTTTAATTTTCTCAAAAATGGCTTTAACGATTTTGATTAAAATGTCATATGTTTAAGATATTTTCATGACAAATGAAATGAATATCTTGATTATTCTGGGAATGTCTCCAAAAGTATTCTTCATTGTGAACGACTTTTACATAACTGGTAAACCATAAGAGATAGACGAAATTTTACTACACAAAAAATGTTGATCGCGTTAAAACACACAATTTATGTCATATAACTTTTTTTATTGAGTGAACCATTTTCGAGATATTGCTTGTTATTCCCTTAAGTTTTCCAACACTTATACTCTATCTCAAATTCGTTATTCAATTTTTTTGTCCTGGTAATGCAAAGAGAATGGAATACTCCACATAGCAACCACCTCTTAAAATATTTGACTATACTTAAAGTCTACCATATTCCCCTAGCATCTATAAGAAAATTAGCAATAAGATTAACATCTCGGTTAACATGAGGCATATGGAGAATAAGTGTTTGTAAAAATAGTTTGTACAAGAGTACAAAAAGTCATTTGAGTGTAACACATCAGATTTTTTTACTGAAGTGTCCACAAATTTTCTCTAAAACATCATCTATTCTAACTTGTGACCTTTATTTTGCAATGATTGAGAAGCGAAAGAAGGTTTGCAAGGTTCTTCTCCCAAAAAAGCTACGCAAAGTGATTAGTGAGGCAAAAACCCTCCGATATCCTTGAAATGGTGGAAGACAAGTTTTTTGAGTTCATGAAAGCCAGTGACGCTCCGTTACAACCAAAACCATTCCTTTGTCTAGAGCGTTTGTTTTTAAGATGAATCAACAGACCCATGGAAACTTTCCTACAAAATTATATTCAGTTAAATTAAAATTAATTTGAGTTTTATTTATGGACACTCTTTAATTACTATGGTCCTTAGTGTCTCATTCTATATTGGGTGTGAAAGACCGGTAATTTTGCTCAGAGGCCTCTTTATCAGGCTTGACACGGGACCACCGACTTTACTTCCCATCCGAAGGAAGCCATTCTAAGGTTTTTCGCCCCAAAAGAATCCATCGCTCTTAGCCGGGTTTGAACCTGCGACCTTGGAAACTAGAGGTAGAGCACGGTACCACTAGTCCACGGAGGACGACATTATATTCAGTGAACTATAAAATTGGACATACTGCAGTGTTTACAAAAAGAACGTGGTAGTACACGACAAAGAAAATGGAGCTTAATTTGAAACAAACGTGTTTTGTGTGCTGAAAAGAAGAAAAAGTCTGATGTGTTATACTCACATGACTTTCTCTACTCTTGTACAAACTATTTTTACAAACACTTATTCTCCATCTCCTTCATGTTAATCGAAATAAAATTTGCGCAGACTCTATCTTATTGCTAAGTTTCTTGTAGTTGTAAGGGTAATATATATTTACAAGGGCAATATAGAAATACAGTATTCTTTAAGCATATATATATATATATATATATATATATATATATATATATATATCTTAATAGCTGGTTGCTAGGTGCAGCACTATTCTCTTTGCCACAGATTAATACTCTTTGCATATACAAGACAAAAAAATGAATAATGAATTCCCATATGAGAAAATAAGTATTAAAACATTTAAGGGAATAACAAGCAATATCTCGAAAATGGTTCACTCAACAACAAAAATGTATATGACATAAATTATGTATCTTAACGCGATCTACATTTTTTGTGTAATAAAATTTTTTCTAGCTCTTATGGTTTAGCAGTTATGCAAAAGTCGTTCACAATGAATACTTTTGGAGACATTCCCAGAAAATTCAAAATATACATTTTATTTGTCATGAAAATATCTTAAAATATATGATATTTTAATTAAAATCGTTACAGCCATTTTTGAAAAAATTAAAATTTTCGAAAAAATGTTCCATGTAAATGGTAATCTGGGGCGGGGGGATTTTCTTGAAAACTTTCGTGTCGCATCTCTGGAAGATACTGAAGCTAAATGCCAAGTTTGGTGCTTATCGGACTGTTCGTTTCTTAGTTATGCTGTTCACAGACACACACGGACATGTTTCCAAAAATGCTTTTTTTATTCAGGGGGTCTCAAAACATATATTTCCGGTGATATCTCGGTATCGAATTTTTGGGTGGAATACAATACTTCCCCTACTTACTATACGTAGTAGAGAAAGTAAAAAGATTTGCTGGCAATATTAGACTACCTTCCAGAATATATTCTAACAGTTTATACTGTCATTAAATAAATGAGTCGAAATGATATTAAAAGCCTTCACTTGCATCATGATGGTAAAAGATGGACGATCGTTTCGAAGCTATCAAGGCCTCATCATCAGTCGTCTCCGCTGATGTAAGTGAAGGCTTTTAATAGCATTTCGATTCATTTATTTTATCAATTGACTCTTCATTGTTAATATTGAGCCATTCAACTTGATGGTTTATACTGTACTGTGCAGTGACGATACTTAACAATTTTTGTATTTAATGCTCAGTTGTAATTTAACAGTAACATTACATAATTATTCTGCTAATAAAAGTTCTCTTCTTAGACAGTTTCAAGCTTATGTTGTCACTTATAACGTTCCTACATTAGAATAGTGTTTAAAAAGTATCAGGACTCTGTAGAAACTTTGGAAACAATGTTGTTTGACTACTCCAAAGACAGATATGGTAAATTAAAGGTTGCATTTATATTGGTGAAACATTTCCTTAGCTATACAGCTTTAGTCTCTCCTGAACAAAATGCTTTTTGTCACTTGGAACGTTTGGAATTTCCACTCTTTATTTGTAAGTACCAGAAATTAGTTAAATAGTGTAAAATTAACTTTATGGTACGGTACCACAGATAGTGTTTTAATTAGGATTTAAAGAGTAATTACTTTTCTATAGAAATCCTTAAGCAGAAAAGGATATTGGGATGTCGCGTGAATGTTAGTCCAAGCAGTTGTAATTATGTGAGTGCGGCAGTTCCCCATCGGCTCCAACATTATCGGGCGGTGTCTGTACTTGCAGTGCCGGTCTATGACAGCAGTCAGTAGTGTATAAAGTGTTGCCGAAGCATTGTGAGTGCGTGTTAGTGTGTGCGGAGTGGGAGGAAAGGTACTCACAATTGGCGGTGTGCAAACAATGGCTCGGTGATGGTGCAGTAGTGGTGCAAGCCGTTGCCGACACTCCCGTCGTATTGATCCAGCGAGCTACTGGGCCAGGTCATGCTAGGTCAGGGCCACCGGCCACGACGGCTCCATGGGCCACTATGTTGTTGTTGCCAAGATACCATAAACAACTGACACAGTTAACTTGGGATGAGCCTATTTTTATCCCCACAACAAAAAGCCAAGTCCTGCTGCACGCCGTATTAAATTCTCTAGAGTAACAACCATCAAATCAGAAAGTATATTGCAAGGGGCTTTTCCTTTGTTGGCAAAGTTTCACGTCAGCTAATGAACTTGTTGCGTATTAGCGACGGACTCACAATACAAGCGAGAATACTTATGCTGTATTTTTCATTTTTACTTTCTCTACCACGCACATCGTAGGTAGAGGAGTTAGTACATTCCACCTAAAAATTCGATACCGAGATTTCACCGGAAATACATGTTTTGAGGCCCCACTGAATAAAAAATTTTTTTTAGAAAAATGTTCGTATGTGTGTATGCCTGTAAGCATAACTCAAAAATGAAAAGTCGAATAAATAATGTTCAGTACCTTCCAAAGATGCAACACGAAGATATAAGAAAATCCCCCACCCCAAACTAGCCTTTACATGGAACATTCTTAGAAATTTTAGATTTTATAAAAATGACTAACGATTTTCATTAAAATATCGTATATTAGATATTTACATTAAAAATAAAATGCATATCTGCAACTATTTTCTGGGAATAGTGATAAACGAAAAGATACTACACAAAAAGTGTATAACTCTTTAAAGCACACAATTTATTTCAAATAACTTTTTATGGCATCAGCCACTTCCTAGATAACTGTTATTAATGGTTCAATTTCTTCAATACTTCTGTCATTCTTTTCAAGTTCAATCGGTTTTCAGTTGTTTCTCGAGATGAAATGGAAAGAGTACGGGATTTTAGACCAGTGTATAGCGTTCAGTTCTTAAACATTTGACTGTCGCTGTTCCCTTTGTATCTATAACGAAATGTGTAATGTAGGTATTTCTAAATAAGTTTATCTGGATTAAATTTATATATCCAGTAATAAGTGTTAGACGTTAAGAGTGTCATGTGAATATAACACATTAATTTTTTTAGTTATACTATTTACATACACAAACCTTTTTCTAAAATAACTTCTTTTGGATTCAGAGGTACTCAAAACCTGTATCTCCGGTGAAATCTCAAGAACAAATTTTATCTACTAAAGGTAGGAGACAGGGAAACTAAAAATGTGTGCGGGTGTGTGTATAGCGTAATCTGTGAAACTAGTTTAATTTGGGTAACTATTTCATGATTGGAAACACTGACTCCCCGATGGACATAGGCTATAAGATAACTTCAAATTCCAATTGTTCCTAAATGATCAAAAAACAAAAAATCTGATGTGTGACTTTCTCTACTCTTGTACAAACTATTTTTTACAAACATTTATTCTCCATATGCTTCATGTTAATCGAGATATCGAGATGTTAATCTTAATACTAATTTTCTTATAGGTGCAAGGAGAATATGGTATGTTTTAAGCGATAGTCAAATCTTTTAAGAGCTGGTTGCCATGTAGAGCATTTCATTCTCTTTGCATTACCAGGACAAAAAATAAACGAATAACGAATTCCCATTTGAGAAAAAGTATAAGTATTAGAAAATTTAAGGGAATAACAAGCAATATATCGAAAATGGTTCACCCAACAAAAAAAATGTTTATGACATAAATTGTGTATTTTAACGCGATCTACATTTTTTGTATAGTAAAATTTTGTCCATCTCGTATGGTTTACCAGTTGTGCAAAAATTCGTTCACAATGAAGAATGCTTTTGGAGGCATTCCCAGAAAATTCGAGATATACATTTCATTTGTCATGAAAATATCTTAAACATATGATATTTTAATCAAAATCGTTAGAACCATTTTTGAGAAAATTAAAATTTTCGAAAAATGTTGCATGTAAAGGGTAATCCGGGGTGGGGGGATTTTCTTGAAAACCTTCGTATCGCATCTCTGGAAGATACTGAACCTAAATACCATACTATACGTAGTAGAGAAAGTAAAAGGAACTTAAAACACATGGACATTAAAATACATACATGCTGGAGTCATAATAGAAGATGCTGGCGGAGAAGAACTTTTCGTTGAGAACGTTATGGAATAGACAACAGTTGTTGTTGCTACCCTCATTGTCACTTTTTGCAATAAAAATAAGAAAAGAGCCCAGATATTTCGTTAGAAGCAATATGCATAGATGATCACGACTTAACAATTAAGAAAACAGAAGACTATGAAGATAAAGGACAATCGATCTGCTTACAATGGTGCAATCTGTACGAGATTATTATACCACAATTTTAATAACCCATATGTAAGTTTTTTTGTTTTTTTTTTTGCTTTTCCTCTCTCTCCCTCTCTCCGCCTTTAACTGCATTACTGTTATTGGCGGCCTTTCCTTTGGAACTTATTGCCTATTGGCAATGGTGTTAACTCGCGTAACTCTTGTCGTTGGGTTTCTTGCACTTTGATTTTTAATTATTAGATCATACTTCCAGAGTCTGGGTTCTCTTGGCTAGAGAAAATTTCCCACCACCGAGTCGGGAATCAAACCCGCACCCCCAGCACAGCAGGCAGGCGCTCTACAAACTGAGCTACGGTGCCAGCCGTCTGTATATTGTATTCGATTTCATTACTAGCGTATGCTCCATAATTGTACGAAGTGAGAAATTGCTCAATCGATATTTGTAATCAATAATCGAGAAGATTATGTTTTTCGATGGTTAAAGACTATGTGCCATTTCCATAATTTTTTAACTTGGTGGCCTTGGAGGTGCTTCCTATTTCGTTATCAATTGACATTAGGTGTTTAACATGTGGGAGTTGTGTAGCCTTTATGTTATTACGAAGAAAGGTTTAAAGCTTCATCTATTCGGATTATACAAAATTTTTTGATCATTCCGATGATCGTTTCATCAATGAAATATAGGTTATAGAAGATTTCCATCGGTTGGCCTCATAGCTCATTCGGTAGAGCACCTGCCTGCTATGCAGGGATTCCGGGTTCGATTCCCGGCTGGGATGGGGATTTTTCTCTAGCGAAGAGATAGACAAAGTTTTACTACACAAAAAATGTAGATCGCGTTAAAATAAACAATTTATGTCATACACATTTTTTTGTTGAGTGAACCATTTTCGAGATATTGCTTGTTATTCCCTTAAATTTTCCAATGCTTATACTTTTTCTCAAATGGGAACTCCTTATTCATGTTTTATGTCCTGGACATGCAAAGAGAATGGAATGCGCCACATAGCAACCAGCTCTTAAAAGATTGGACTATCGCTTAAAGCCTACCATATTCCCCTTGTACCTACAAGAAAATTAGCAATAAGATTAACATCTCGATTAATATGAAGCATATGGAGAACAAGCATTTGTAAAAATGTATGTGACATAAATTGGGTATTTTAACGCGATCTACATTTTATAGCGTAGTAAAATTTCGTCTATCTCTTATGGTTAAGCAGTTATGCAAAAGTCGTTCACAATGAAGAATACTTTTGGAGACATTTCCAGAAAATTCGAGATATACATTTCATTTGTCATAAAAATATCTTAAACATATGATGTTGTAATCAAAATCGTTAGAGCCATTTTGAGAAAACTACGATTTTCGAAAAATGTTCCATGTAAAGGGTAATCTGGGGTGGGGGAATTTTCTTGAAAACCTTCGTGTCGCATCTCTGGAAGATACTGAAGCTAAATACCAAGTTTGGTGTTTATCCGACTGTTCGTTTTTGAATTATGCTGTTCAAAGACAGACACACACGAAAATATTTCCAAAAATGCTTTTTTTTGGATTCAGGGGGTCTTCAAACATATATTTCCGGTGAAATCTCGGTATCGAATTTTTTGGTGGAATACAATACTTCCCCTACTTACTATACGTAGTAGAGAAAGTAAAAATAAACTTTAGTAAGAATGGTTTGTATACCCACTATTAAAATAAGGGTAGAGAAAAACATGTGTAGGTATCACATAAGATTTTTTAAAGTTATTTAGTAGTCTGTTTTAAAACATCTTGAATGCGGAAGTTGTTACTCCTAGCAACATTGCAATGAGAACGTCATGTTGGAGAAGACAACTTTAATTGAGGCTTTAGTGAAGCGATAGTGGCATGCTGCAAGACAATCGGTCTGTATGTGGGCCACGCTACTATACTGGGTGCGTCAAACAATTGTATGCACTCTTTAAACTGGCATACGAAATATCTTGGAAAAAGTAATGTTATATTTCCTCAACAGATGGCAGAATCATATCACAGGGACGTACACAGAACGCCAAAGAAAATCTTCGGTGGATTTTGTATCCTTTTCTGGGGTTCTTCTCCTTACCATCACAGAGCGTGGTGGCCTGCTAACACAGATATAAGGGGGAAAAGAGGGGAGGTTGATGCCTTTGCTTTTCCTGGTTTATTGAAATCAAAGTTGTTTATTGGCTCAGAACCAGTCATACCGTATACTAGCGAAATTACTTGTGGACGTATCGTGGGTATGTTGGAGCCTGTTACAGCAATTGCAACGGTAGTGCATAAGTGTTTTATAGTAAATTACTGGAGAAAAATATTCCAGGAAAGTACATACTCCTCGGAAAGTGGGCACTCGCCGTAAAACATCCGCTGATGATATTCGTTTACCAAAAGCAAGTTACACTTTTGTTATAATTGAGTGATCATGTTTAGTAACTAGAGATAAATGTGTTATGTATATGCTTTACCGAATGACATACATATTATGGCAATAGTATGTCTATAATCCTGTTGTATTCCTATGGTCAGCAATGTTAGTAAAGATAAATTAACGAATTATAGCTTGAATTAGAGGGAAAACATGCTGTTTATTTATTATTTAGTTATGTTTGCTTCTATGCAGCAACAATCATCGATATCACTGTTAGAATACAGTTCTGTTTATTTTTTGTTATAAAGTTCTGCCTTGCTATGTATTTAATAAATACCATTCAAGCTTTAATTTGCACCCCCAGAAAATCTTCTGACACTGCACATTCTACTGTTCGCTAACGTGGGCGCTCATCAAGATTTCCCCTTAGCTTTTATCCCTTTCAAAGGCGTGTCGCGCAGTAGCTGATAAGGTATGGGCTACCAAGCACAATAAGAGGTCTGTATGACAAACTGAATGCACTCACTCTACCTCTTTGTTTTACCCAATACATCAAGAGCGTAAACATATATTTCGTTTCTACCATTTTGTAACGTTTGTTGTGATTATTGGTGTAACTATTTAGCTGAAGGACTGGCGTACCCTTGCACCTTGGCCTAAAGCAACCAATGAAATGGCCATGGCTTCGTAAGGTCACGTACAACAATAAATAATGTGACATAGACGCGAGGTGCAGTGAGATTTTCGTTGGCGTCCTTTGTATGACCATACCTGGATCAAAATGTACCAGACTAGTGGATAAGACGCACAGGACAAGTCGAGTTTCTTGCAGCTCTTCAGACCTTCAGCCGCTCGATTTTTTTCTCATGGGGCACAGTAAAAGACGAAGTGTATCGTCGTAAACCTCGTAACCTGGAGACACCTTGAGATGCGGTTCAAGTGGTGTGGGCACACATCCCTCTAGACACTTAGGTGCCCACTACGGCTGTCGTGACTCGTACTCAAATTTATCGATGCTGAAGGCCACTATTTTGAACATTTCAAATAACCACCATGTGGAACGTTTGACCACAAAATACGCTTATAGCTCGCAAAATAAATATCCAGGAGAGTTCAAAATGTGTAAACATTTTTTACGCTTCCTGTATACTGTTTGGATCTAAACTGGACTATTACGTGTGATGTCAGAAAGTCAGGGCAGGTTATTGCTGGCTTTGACCTCGACATTGCTATCTTATACAAACAGTGGATGCTAATGATGACCATGGTATTTCTATTCTCACTACCCTTTCTTTATTTAACGTGCTATGAAAGCCCGACAGGTTATTTCTGGCTTTTTCCTTGCCATTCCTATGTAATAAAACAATGGATGATCATGGTATTTCTATTCCCACTACCCTTCCTTTAGTTAACGTGCTATGAAAGCCACGACAGGTTATTTCTGGTTTTGACCTCTAGATGCCAATGTAATGCAAACAGCGAATGACAACGGTAATGATATTTCAATCCTCACTACCACTGGCAATGATGTCCTTTAGTTAGCATGCTATGAAAACCACGATAGGTTATTCCTGGCTTTGACTTCGACATTCCTATGTAATACAAATAGTGGATAATAATGATGATCATGGTATTCCTATCCTCACTACCGCCAACAATGTTGTCATTTACAATCGCAGAGACGGCGGTGAATATATTTCTCTGGCGATATGGCACAATTTGGCATCCCAGGTCTTATGACAGGAGAAGCTATTCATATTCTTCGAGTAATACCAGGTTTAAGATCTCGTGTAGTACCTACTTTTCAAGTGGTGCCATAATTAGTCATATCCGCAATGAACAGGCCATAACAGAATCCATTAAACCTGGTACTTCTGCCAGTTTAGGTATGATCACGGTACATATCCTTAACCATATAGTGTGCACCATCCAACTACTGTTACAAAAATGTCCTGGCGCATATCAATATTCCTATCGTGATACCAGTGCAGGATACATTGGCAACCAAAGGCTTACACCTCAGGCTGTTTGGTACGAGAGGGATTTTTTATTGAAATGAAAGTGCATGTATCTCCGTTATTGTCGACCTAAGGGAAAAAAATTCTTCGGACAGTCGTAGCGCCGAATATCCTTGGGATTCTCAACTAGGCTATCCAGTATCCCTATGGATAGCCATAATTTCTTTCAAAATCATCCTCATGGAGTTGCTGCACGATCATATGCTCCAAAGGCATATCTGTAAACACTGGGCATGGGTCTTTAGTGACACCTAGAGTTGCAGTGATAGCTCGTGTGTTCAGATAGAACTTTTTTGCAAATGTAAAGCAATAGATATGTTGACCAGTTGATATGGTTCCACACTTATACTCCAGAAACATGCATCTCGAATGTTGTGAGACTGCAATAGTGCAGATGAAGTTCAACAAACCACTCTCTGTATTGTTTTTGAATGGTGCATCCATTGTCTGCATGGACTTAGATCATTGCACCGTAGTGCCTAAAACAATGCGCGTATGGCAGATGTCAACCACCTGTGGATTAATAGTCAGCCCATTGTTCAAGAAGCGTCATTCTAGAGCATTAAGGTTCTGAAAGAAGAGCACTGTTTGAAGTTCTGGAAATTAAGATAGAAAAGATTTGTATTTTTTATAAATTTCATATATAAAATCTATAAACGCACAGAAATGGTATGCACACGGAATAAAGCAATTGTTAGCTTCGAAATACGGTTAAAGCTAATGTAAATATTTACCTACTCTGCGATCATATCACCTATTCCAAACCTGGGGAAATTGCCTTATTACCATCCAGAACAATAATAAACTTAATTAGAAGTATTAAACTAAATGGTTGTCTTGACATATAATTGTATATTAATTAGAGGTTTCACCACAGATCTGTTTTAGTCGCAGTATAGGAAAGTTAAACGTAACCTTTAGGACCCACTATTTTACTCTAATCCAATTGCTAGCTATGGTACCTCTGCATATTTAAGCCAGCTTAGATGTTTTCTTTTGGGTGGGGCAATCGGCAGCTATCAAACTGGTTTAATGCAGACATTTCATTACGAAATTATCCATCTTAACTACTTGGCCAATAGTTTCTTACAACAACTTTCACTAAACCTTTTGCATCCTTGCTCAGAGTAATATAAGAATAAGCTTCAGCTTTTTCGCGGTTTTTCCTGATCAGTAGGTGAATACTGGGGTAGTTCCTGTAATGCCGCAAATTTTACTGTTCCCCATTTCCTATCATTCCATTTCTTTGGTGAAATTTGCTTTGAGTAGCTGTCTATTCTAGCGTCCGGTTTGTGACGAAACGAACCTCCAGCAAGACCTCTCCTTGGGAAGAAGCTAGAGTGGATGATCCCGTAACGACAAGTAGATGTTATGTACCTCGCCTGCATGCGAGTCTGCCGCTCTGTGTATCCTTTGCCTCACACCTTCCTCCCAGATATTCAGTAAGTACAGCCTATGTGCTACGTACCGAAATCCTGCATAACATCCAATCTGCTCTACTGTACTCCTGTTTGCTCGACTGTATTGTCAGGGGTCTTTTTTCCGAGTGGGCTTGCTCTACTTACCAATAAGATTACAGTTTCATGGATCATTATTTGGCAAAATAAGAATGTGCTTGACTATAATGATAACAAAGACTTGCAACAACCGTTATTGGCTGATCAGTAGATCACAGACCCAGATAAAGACACCGGAAAAAATATGATCTAGGCTACCTCTTAGTCTGGTGGTTAGCATGCTAACCTTCAAATCCAGAGATGCCAGGTTCAATTCTCGGCTGGAGGGTGGGAATGCTTCTTTAGGTAGAGTTATTCCCTTCCGCTCTAGAGTCTGGAAGTATGAATGACAATGTGAAAGTGTGCGTAAATTTAATGCAATAACCAAACGTAGTACATCCCCAAAGATTAACACCATTGATGAGCAATTATCCCAAAGGTAAAAGGCCTCCAATATGACCTTAGATGTTAAAGGTATCTATAATATTTTCTCGTTGTATATTAGCCGATTTATTCTTCCCCGTATCCTATTATTATAAACTTAAGCCAATACTTTTCTTGCTTATATGACTGTTATGCCAACATTTTATTTGCTTTTATAGTAGTGCTATATTTCATCAGACTATAAATATCATCATAGCACCTTATGTTGCAAAAACACTAAAATGTTTATAACAGGGCAAAAACAAGTGCCCTCTAAGAGTAAACTGCTATGTGACGTTTTAATTTATCACCGTAAAAATGTTTTTAGAAAGAGTGTAAAACCAACATTGGGCCCATTGGGTGGAACGTCACACTTACAGAATTTATGAAATTTAGAATACTACTTACAAAATAATTTGGAAAAAGCCAAAAGGCGTGTGCAGGTAAGCGCTTCCCAATACCGCGAGACAAAACTTCATTTCTCGTCGCTAGTAGATTCTCGACTCTTCTAGACTCTTCATGCTCAACATATCCAGACCGGGACCTGCGGAGGAAGATCACGTGATATGACGTCATGCAGCACCAGCGCCGCGCAGCGAGCAACCAACCCGCCATCTATGGTATGTCGAACGTAGCTTCTTCCAAATGATGAGACAGGCGAACCATGCTAGGTTGAGTCTTCTCTTCAGCAGGCGAAAGAGTCTGCGATGTTGATTAAGCAGGTGACATGAACTTAAGTCGCCGCTCAGCCAGACGAGACGGAAAACAGATGCGATAGGGAGCCATTCATGGCTCAAAGCCCCATTAGTATTTCTACTAAAATCTTACCTTTAATTAATATTACAGGCTTTTGTTTCTTCACCGAATATCAGGAAGCGTAGCAGTATTTAGGCACTTATAAGCACAGTCGCTTATTTGCATCTGGAAACCTTCAAGAGAAAGGGGTTAAGCGAAGGATACAGAGAGCTACCAGATCTGGGGCGGCAGGCTCGGACATAGGCGGTGTACCTAACGTTGCATTATGACGCAATAAATGGTGGAGAGTAGAGAAAGTTATGTGAATGTAACACAGACTTTTTTGCTCTTTGTACGTATAATTCTTCTACTTCTTGGAGTTATCGCTGTCCGTTTTTTTAGAAACTAATGCAAGTAGATTAATAAATATGACAACGCTATTAACCTTTCTGAAAACCGTCTGCGACCAAAAATTCGATATTGACATTTCACAGGAAATGCACTTATTTCTTTTAATTCGGGGACCTAAATATGTAATAAACCTATTTCCCAAATACTTTTGCCCAAGTTTCTGTTTTAAACCTCCCAAACTACATTTAATTCAAACTGGTTATGTCCACATTTTAACCTGCTTCACTGGCCTTGAAGATGGTGTGAATGAAGCGACTTCGAGGTATAGTTCACTTCATCTTCAGCTGTAGGTCGACTGCAAGGCTCATATACGAGGCGTATTCCAAAACTAAGGTCCGGTGAACAATATTTAACCGATGGCAGGCCTGAATCACGTTTCACGCCTGCAGTGCTGTCTACCGACTCCTGAGAAACCTACTGCAGTGTTGGTGCGACGCAATAGGCGTTTGCCAGTAAGTGAGAGCAGATCGCAATCGCCGCGATAATCGTAGATCCCGCCAGTTGTGAAGTGCGCGGTGTGATTAGAATTTGCTGGCAAAAGGATCGTCAGCTGCGGACATCCAACGTAAGTTATGCCTCGTGTATGGACCGGACATAATGACTGACAAACAGATTCGACACTGGTATCGAGAATTTCGAAATGGCCGCACAAATGTGCACGATGAACAGCGGAATGGTAGGCCCAGTATTCGGACCGACAACATCGTTGAGTAACCGAACCATAAACTTCGAAGTCATCGGCGTTTGACGATGTTGCTCAAACCTCACTTTACAGGATTGTCACCGAACAGCTTATATATCGGAAACTTAGTGCGAGGTGGGTGTCAAAACTGCACACCGGCCAGCACAAAGAGCAACGAATGCGTAGTGCACGACAATTTTTGGAGCGCTATAGATAAGATGGAGATGGTTTGTTTTCCCACATTGTTACGAGCGACGAGACATGGATAGCGTACACCAACGCAGAATCTAAACAATCAATGCAGTGTCGCCGTTCCGGTTCACCCAAACCAAAACAGTGTAAGCAATCGCATTACACGAATCGCAAAATTATGGCTACCGTGATCTGGGACGAAAAGGGCGTCCTTTTGATTGATTTCATCTACCGTGGGTCAACAATTACAGCTGATGTGTGGTGTGCAACGCGTAACAAACTACGGCGTGCGATCCAAAATAGACGCCGCAAGAAACATCCTCCTGCATGACAACGCACTCCCACACACCGCTGCCAAAAGCAAAGAGAAGATTCAAGAGTTTCGTTGGGAACCCTTTGACCATCCTCCGTACAGTCCCGACCTGGCACCAAGCGACTATTTCCTCTTCTTGCATATAAAACGGTGGCTGGATGGACAACGATTTCAAATCGATGATGAACTCAAGACGAGCGTTACCAACTGGTTCAAGTTCCAGGCGGCAGACTTCTATGCCGAGGGGTTAAAAAAGCTGGTGCAGCATTACAGCAAGTGTATAGATATGAACGGCGATTATGTGGAAAAGGATAGTATATATGTGGGCATATATTACTGACAAAAAACCTTGTCTCATGAGCAGTGTTGCTATTATGACCAATTATGTGTTTTGGAACACAAGAAACGTGATATATGGGCTTGCAGTCGACCTACAGCTGAAGATAAGATGAACTACACCTCGAAATCTTTTCATTCACACCACCTTCAAGACCAGTGAAGCAAGTTAACATGTCGACATAACCACTTTGAATTAAATATAGGTTGGGAGATTTAAAACATATCACGTTTCTTGTACCAGGAATGGAAAGTGTTTTTTCTGTCAACTGGTGTAACTGACCACTGTTTAGGTCATCATCTATATTTTCTAAGAAGTGAAGTACACGCCCTCCAAGGCGTAGATGGAGAACACTGTCCCTCCTTAACTGTCTCCCATGAGCTGGTTAAGTAAGTTGCACGAGACTTCGGATGGTGCAATTTCAGAATTCGAAATATGTTTAATTTTACTGTAAATATTTTATCCCAAATGCTCAGTTGCGATGGTGTTTAAATTGATTTCAGCAATTCGATTTCTTGACCTCTCTCATGGTTTGTGGTCCAGAAATGGTTATCAACAGCAGATCTATCAATTTTGTTAAATGTAATATTCTTTTGATGTTCACTCATATGAGCTTTAAAGTTCTTTGTGTTCTACCAATATAATTACCGTCACTATCTCTGAAAATTTTCTGATAGTTTTGAAGTATGCGCAGCTCTATTTAACTTTTTGAGTAAATTCAGTAAATTCAAAACGTTGAAAACATAGCTGATAAGTAAACTTTTTATAAACGATAACATTTTTTGTATTTAAATTCTGTAAAATACTAGCTGTATCCCTTTATTATTCTTATACTTCCTGAGATGTTTTACAAGCTACACATTAAAAATATTCAATAGATATGTTAATTATATGCTGCAATTCCTTTTTTAAAATATTCATTTGTAAGAGGTACGTTCATAATCTGAAAATCAAACAATGGAAAACTGCATGTTAATCAGATACTGGATTGCAATTATTTTTGTATAATTATCCATATGAGTAGGATTTCTTAAATTCATAATTTCAAAGCACTATTTTTTCTTATTATTTTTAAAACCAAAAGGGGTAGTATGCGATTACTTTTTGTTTCCATAGCAAATCTAATGGTATTGTCTTGCGAGTCACAAATATTTAAAGCAGTACTTTTAGCATGATGTGGAGTAATAGCAAATACGTTATCCACATATGTGAACCAAATTTAAAAAATCTGATGCGATACATTCACATAACTCTCTACGCTCTATCTTTATTAGTAGGTATACAAAATATTCTTACTAAAGCTTATTTGTCTATCTACCACAAAATAATCCAAGATATCTATATTATACATATTATAAATACAAAGGTAACGGTCATAATCAAATTTCTAAGAAATGGACGCTTTATGCTGGCCTTAAAGTTCCATACTGTTTCAATGCAATCGCAAGAAACAACTGAATGTTGACAGGATTTTAAGCGAATGACGAAGTAATGAATAATTCGAAACATTAATAAAGGATATCTCAGAAAGGCTTATACAACAAAAAAAGTTATTTAAAATAAACTGTGTATTTTAAAGTGATCTACATTTTTTGTTTAGTACATTTTCGGCTATCGCTTAACGTTTACCAGTTATACAAGATTATACAAAATTCATGCTGAATGAAGAGGACTTCACATGATAATTCCCAGAAAATCCAGTCTATATATTTTATTTTACTTTAAATGTCTTTATAACATGTTTTAATCAAACCGTTAGAGCCATTTTTAGAATATGAAAAATTCTGAAAAAAATCTTCCATATAAAGTGTAGTCTGGGGTAAAGGGAGTTTTTTGAAAATCTTCGTGTCGCATCTTTGGGAGGTATTGAACCTAAATGCCAAGTTTAGTATTTATTCGACTTTTCGTTTTTGAACTATGCTTCACATACAGACAGACACACACACAGCGTGGCTTTTTTCTAATCTTTTTAATCCAGGGACTTCAAAACATGCATTTCCGGTGAAATCCCGGTATCGAATTTTAGGGTACAATACTTCCCCTATTTACTATACGTAGTAGAGAAAGTAAAAACTTCTGGATGAGGCGAAGTAACTTTAATTTACAAGAAACTCATAGGAGGCAAGTTAGGCAGGGAGAGGGTTCTCCGTCTACACCTCGGAGCGCGTACACTTTACTTCATAGAAAAACAGGAGATGACCGATTACGCCAGATGGTAGAAGAAACGTTTTCCATTCCTGGTACAAGAAATGTGATAGATGAGCCTTACAGTCGAACTTCAGCTGAAGATGAGGTGAACTACACTTCGAAAACGTTTCATCCACACCACCTTCAAGATTAGTTAAGCAGTGTTGAAATCTCGACATGGCCAGCTTTAATTAAATATGAAATCAGCTTCATCGTGGATAGCGCCTCTTTGTATCACCACATTCCCAACCTATGTTACAATGTTACTGCTACCAACTACAAGTAAGAGGTACAGAAGGTAAAAGCGCACCATATGAACGTTAGAAAGGATTATAATAATTTGTTACTCAAATTAAACCTGTGGGGAACTGTAAAATTAACAAACGCAGATAGGAAAGCGTAAATGTAAGATAAAAGAAAGAATGGAGGTAAACTGGACCCATTAAAGTCTGATATGCTGCACTCACACGACTTTCTCTTCTCTTGTACAAACTATTTTTACAAAGTTTTAATTTTCATCTATTTCATGTTAATCGAGATAAACATTTGCAGACTCTATCTTATTGGTAATTTTCTTGTAGGTGCAAGGGAGACATGGTAGGTTTTAAGCGACAGTCAAATATTTTAAGAGCTGGTCACTTTCTGGAGCATTCCATTCTCTTTGTATGTCCAGGACATAAAAAAAACGAATAACGAATTCTCAGTTGAGAAAGAGTATATTGGAAAATTCAAACAAATAAAGCATCTCGGAAATAGTTCACGCCACAAAAAATGTGACAAATTGTGAGTTTTAATGAGATCTACAGTTTTTGTGCGGTAAAATGTTATCTATCTCGTACGGTTTACGTTATGCAAAAGTCATTCAGAATGAAGAGGACTTTTGGTGACATTCCCAGAAAATTCAAGATATGCATTTCGTTTACCACGAAAGTATCTTAAACATATTTTAATCCAAATCGTTAGCTATTTTTGAGAAATCAAAATTTTCGAAAAATGTTCCAAGTAAAGTGTAGTCTGAAGTAGGAAGATTTTGTTGAAAATCTTCGTGTGGCATCTTTGAAAGATACTGAACTTAAATAAAAAGTTTGGTCTTTATCAGAATTTTCGTGTTTGAGTTATGCTGTTAACACACACAGACGGACCTTTTTCTAAAAATTCTGTTTTGTTATTCAGGGCCTCAAAACATGTATTTCCGGTAAAATCTCACTATTGAATTTTTGGGTGGAATGCAATACTTCCCCTACTTACTATACATAGTAGATAAAGTAAAGAAAAGAAAGTTATTTTGAATTACAAATATATGCTTCCGGAATGCTTCTAAGATAGCTAGGTTTTGGTCCAGATTACAGTTCTTCATCGACGAGAACATTCCCTGAGATCTAGGGCATTTTCTGAGATACGTTCTTAGGAATAATGCACAACTAAAATGAATATTCTCAAGCTTTCTTCAAGTAGTTCGTTTCTGAGGTCATAACTTCTTTTCGAGTATTCATATGCAGGGGTATTTTAAGTTTGAAAAGGAGAGTCAGAAAAATTGTATCACTCCTGGAATACGAACCATGTTCAATCTTCTCGCTAACGCTCTTACCAACTGAGCTACTATGTTCAGCTGCCTGAATATAACAGCGAACATCTCTCGTTTTATCCCTGTAACGTTGTGTTCATGGCAGGAAATTTGTACTAATAAAAGGCGATTCGAAATTATACGATCATACAGAGATCATTCATGGAGGATATCAGTCGTTTCCCTACCCCTTCAGCTGCGGTCCCCTAGTACTCTGGTACTTCTGACGTTACCTGAAGTATCCCGGTCATCTGTCTCCCGGAAGGGAGCTGTTCGGACTGGGTTGGACTTGGCGGGGCAGTGTTTCCCGATACCTGTGGGAGATTGGGTACGTCTGGGCAAAGCCCAGGCGGGGTTGTCAGACGCCATAACATCCTCCGGTACCAACCTAGAGAACCGGTAGACGGTGGCTAGACTATATCGCCCCCCACTAAGGTGTTCGGTAGTATTTCCCTCTGGAGTTGACGCGCGTAAGTGGCATATCCACTTCTGTCCCTGTGAAAGCCGGGGAGGGCGGAATATAAAATAGGCACCGTCTAATGGAAAAGTTTACGGAGGTTCGCCTCTCTGGGTCTAGGGCGCAGCTGGGTTGCCAGCTCTTGCTCTTTTGAATCCTTTAGTCCTCATTTTCACAACTTTTTTGGTCGACCCAAATCTTACCACTTGGGAGTGCGTCTTGAGGCATCTTGATCAGCTTGGTGCTGTTGCTCACAGGTCGATATACGTAATTATTTTCCCGAGCTCTTTGTTTAAAAGTCAATGAAATCCTTTTTTTAGCATTTTCGAACCAGGTTTGTGAACAAGAAATAAAATGTGTAAATGGTATTTCAAAAACAAGGATTATGATAGGGATTTAAGTTAAGGATCTGAAGAAGGTTATTGTTTTTGTTGAAGGATGAGTTGTATTATATTTTAACTGTTGGGAGCCGAACTTGAAGTTCGTTGCAACCGCAGGTATAGTACCCGGTTTCCGGTAGCCTCTGCCCCAAATGTTTAAAAAATTATAACTTTGTAATATGACTTTAAATATTATATATTTATATTTGCCTCGGCTGCGTCAGTATTTTTGTTAGAGACATGGATGTCTTAGCAGGGCGTAGTGCGACTGAAGAATGTAGGTTTACACAGACTATAATTTTAATTCACTCCCTTGTATTAATTCTTGACACAATTTAATAGCACTTCACTGATATACAGAGGTGTAAAATTCTTTTATTAATTAATTACTTGCACGTTTTAACACGTAAAACTATTTTCATCTCACACGAATACGTATTAAATTTCTCGAGGACACATCTCGCGTCCGATTAGGAACTCTGTCAACAATCAACGCGTCCAGTTATGAGCGCTGTCTACAAGCAACGCATCCAGTTATGAACGCAGTCTACAAGCAACTGACTTCTAAATTTGTACAATTTGCTTCATTTTAGTTTCTGATTGGTTAATCCTAGTCCAATAGAATACTTTCATTTAAATAAACCTTTTTCTGGTTGTTGATTGGCTATTTTATAAACTGTCTCAAAATTTACATTATT
This sequence comes from Deroplatys truncata, assembly GCA_030765065.1. NCBI lineage: Eukaryota > Metazoa > Arthropoda > Insecta > Mantodea > Mantidae > Deroplatys > Deroplatys truncata. Next base: position 36,402,530 of record CM060987.1, on the reverse strand, counting down.
GTTGCTCGAATAATAACTAGTAGCATTATTAAACATTCTTACTCATTATTGCCTCAAGGTTACCTCATTGTTAGCAACTTCTAACCTATTATTATCACAGCTCCTACATTATTAAATTACATAATACATTCACATAACATTATTCAGCATGTATCAATAATATAAACATATACAATGACTGTAATATACACTTTTCATATATTGTTACATACATTGCTTTAAGGCGGATTGTTATTGAACTATATATATTATATAATTTGACTGAAATCATATAAGTGTTAAAAATACTGCCTCAGATCTCCAGACCATTAGTGGACGCCACTACCTCTATGCTACGTCGTTCTGAACCTCTCAGAAACAGTTGCGATGATCGCGTTATCTCGTATCCGTCAGTATCAAAAAGAATGGCCAGGTAAGTAAAATCATACCTTTATAGTAAAAGATCCTACAAAGCTGAATTTTTAAGTGTAAGATTACGTATATATTGCTTATAGCAGTTAAAGTGTAAATTAGAGGTACACAGAGCGCCAAAGAAAAACCTCGGCGGATTTTGTATCGTTTCCTGGGGTCTTTTGAGGCGTGTCCACCTTACCTATCGCAGAACGTGGTGGCTTGATAACACAACAATAAGGGGGGAAAGAGGGGAGGTTGATGCTTTTGCTTTTTCTGGTGTTCTCGAAACCAAAACTTCGTAATTGCAACGGTAGTGCATAAGTGTTTTATAATAGCTTACTGGATAAAAATATTCCAGGAAAGTAGGGAAGATGATCTACATACTCGTCAGAAAGTGGGCATTCCCCGTAAAACATCCGCAGATGATATTCGTTTACTAAAAGTAAGTTAATCTTTGGTTATAATTCAGTGATCATGTTTAGAAACTAGAGATAAATGTGTATGTATATGCTTTACCGAATATGACACACATATTATGGCAATAATATGTCTATAATCCTGCTGTATTCCTATGATCAGTAATATGTTAGTAAACGTATATTCACCAATTACAATTTGAATTAGAGGAAAAACATACAGCTTTATTTATTTATTATTTAGTTATGTTTGCTTCTATGCAGCAACAAACATTGATATCATTGTGAGAATACAGTTCTGTTCATTTTTTGTTGTAATGTGCTGCCTTGCTATTCATTTAATGAATAACATTCAACTTTTAATTTGCATCTCCTGAAAATCTTTTCACACTACTTATTCTACATTTCCGTAACCTGGATGCTCATAAAGTTTTCCCCTTAGCTTTTAACACTTTCAAATGCGTGTCCTGCACTAGCCGATAAGGTATGGACTACCAATCAGGATACGAGATCTGTATGGCAAACTGAATGCACTCGTCTACCTCTTTCTCTTTTATCCAATACGATCGAAGCGTAAACATATGTTTCGTTTATACGCCATTTTGTAACCTTTTGTGTGGTTATTGGTGCAACCATTTAGCAGGAGGAGTGGCGCATCCTTGCAACGTGGCATAAAGCAACCGATGAAATGGCGATGGCTTCGGAAGGCCACGTACAACGATAAATGTGACACAGACGCGAGGTGCAGTGAGATTTTCTTTGGCGCTCTTTGTACCTTACTGCCGAAGGAATGCGCTATCCAAAAACGAAGTAAAATTAAAATAAGGCTTCCATAGAGCTTTATTTTATATTAAAAGATAGTATAGGGTTACTTATGTATAAAGCGCAACTGAACAGCCAATTTAAATGTAGAAGACAACGGCTCCTTAGTTTGTACATAAAGCCAATTATATCTAAGTTACACTACATACAAGGGATGTAGTAATATATCAACATAAAATTTAAATTTTAAAATATACGAATTCTTTAAATTTAACTGCATTTATATACTACGAGATAAAACATATATTTATATGTTAGGGAAAAATTATTTAGGTTTTAAGAATGAAAATCTGTTGAATATACGCAGGTATAGTCCATGCTGTAGTTCCTTTGTTCAACTACATTTACCAAAATCGGAACACATTGGAAGAGAATGTGCAGTGGCCCCTAAAGGTCAAAGCCTTTATGCTTGTTTCACCCAATGTTAACGTTTCGGAACCAGTTCTGATAAGATAGCGAAGAGTGCAAGGGTAAGGGAGAGTATTTGTTTTTCGTCAAGGTCACTAGCACAAAATGTTATACTGAACCCGCTGAGGACGTCAACATCGGGCCAAATAGGCATGCTAATAGACTTTTGCCTTTTGGGGTCTATGATTGGTGCAAAACGTGCTCCGTTTACAGTGTCATTGAATTAACCCGCCATTACATGGAATACCGGATACGCTGATGTATCCCTGGAGAATTTCGTTGTGTTTCAGTCTTCCACAACATAGGACGGAAGAATCGCTGCATCTTGTATTAAGGATCAATATACAAGAGCTTTCAAACGACAACCACGAAATAAATCTTAAGGTTCACTACTACCTATTGGTTTGTTGCAGAACCACCCGATGATTACCAACAGTAAAATGGGAACAACTCCATCGTGTATCAAGTAGACTCTCATTATATTGAAAACTAGTTGAGTGTAGTTGGAAAAATACGAGCCCCCCAAAAAATATTATTGCCAACAATACCATCGCAATAATACAACATTAGGAGTTTTAGAAACTTAACACTTAACACAGAAATAAAGTGTTTCCGGACACATTCATGTAATACATGTGCATCCTCTAAATGAGAAGACTGGATGACAAACATGGACCCACCTTTTTTGTTACCTCTTGTATTGTAAACTGTATTACTTATTCCAAGAATTGAAATTGATTACTTCCTCTTTGTAGTCTCGAGTGATGTCCACGAAGTACTACTTTGAAGTTTTGATTTTGTTTATATCATTTTTCTGAAAGAGTTTTTACAACTATCAAGGTGGTTTTCAGTAAATGTATAATGAACGTCTCGTACTTTGAGACATTTTCTATATCTACATAATGATTTCCAAGAAAATATGCATCTAAACTTGTATTGGATGTCTAAGAAAAGTAACGTGCAGCTTCTGAATTGTGTTATTCGGTGCGTTCTTATTTTTCAGAGAGAAACTAAAGTTCTGCATGCTGAACCTCCATGGAATGAATCTGGCAAGCGTTCTTTTGTTGAAACACTTTAATTAAAGAATTTAGTGGCCAGGGAACGTATGGCAGGATTTGTGCAATGCCTCGGTTGCCAACAAAGAAAAATAATTGTCACAAAAGATTGTGTCGCTAATGCACTCCTTGGCAGGTTTTATCCAGGTTTACTCTTGCGAGTTCAGTCACCAAACGAAGAGAGTGCTGATTTAGACTTTGATTAAAGTCTGCAATTTCTGAGATTATGGGGAGATTAAAAAGCCTATCCTGCCAATGTTAAGTCTGTTAACCTCATATAAGGTATTTTGTTTGTTAACGACGCGAAGGATCATATCAGCGCCGCGGGTGTGCAGGAATTTCGTCCCGTAGTTCTTTTACATGCTAGTAAACCCACTGACATTAAGCTGAGATAATGAGGCATGAAGTTAGCATAAAAAGCTACAAACTATTTAACATATCAGACAAACTTTTACCAGATGTAGATTCATGCCTTCTAAATCACTGATCTGCTTTTATACAGTAATTTACAGTCTGTGACTCGCAATCGGGAGGTCCCGAGATCGATCCCAGGTGATCGTCCACTCTCATCCATGGGTTTTTTCGAGTTTTTCTGGTTCGTCAGGCGAATGCTGGAGTAGTTTCTTTCAGCCCCCGAATTTCCTGTCCCTCCATTTCGTCCCATTCATCATTTAATTTCTCCTTCATTTCGTTGGCCTTTTTCAGGATAGGAAGTGTCAATGATGGTGTTTCGGTGCAGCGTAGCGTAGAAAAAAAGGAAGCTCTTTGTAACACTCTCCGTCCCTAGGCTATCGGGGTATTTATCGGGTCCAACGCACTCCTCTAATGTGAGGTCCCCGGTTTGCCGGGAAGTCTACATCTGTAAACTTAGGGACCCTGTCATTGCTGTGCCGTCACTCCAGGTCCAGCCGCGCGGTATCTTTACTCGTCCCATGCTTCCTCCCTGGAACGTCCCCTCATGGGGAGTAGGTACATTATCCCTTCTGGATTGTTGAGGAGTTCCTCCGTAATAGAATATAAACTATGATACAATAATTTAAGGAAGATAGAATTTGTTCTTAATGACATACCTTTTTATTAAAATTTATCAGGACGTAATTTTAAAAAACCAATCAACAACTGATTACCACTAACACCAATAATAGCACCGAGATGCTTTTTTTCATATCAAAATTTAATTTAGCTTTCGTCAACAGTCCCTTAGAAAATGGTCCTTTATATAAAAATATTATTCACAGAAAACATTATATGCCAAATTGACCCTCCCGGAGAAATCTACTTTAGGCGACTGGGCTGTACTAAAGGAAGGCTGACATGTACGGGAACAGAAGTGAAACGACTATGGTAGTGGTTCTCAAGCAGACGACAACAAGAAAGGGCGCAGTTATTTTGAGTCACGCAATACGTCAGGCGATTGTGATCGTCGACTGCGCAGGCGCCGGATCAGTTCCAGCTTTCTTCAATGTGCTGTCCACAAGGCTGATCAATTTTTCTTCGACGGCGAGCTAGCTTACGAGGAAAACAACAGGACAATGTTTAGATAGAAGGCATTCTGGACGGTATTTCTAAATTCATTTTCGGCTTAACATATTCAAAATTCTCTTTAGTAATTCCTTACCGGGAAAAGATTAATCGTCTGAACTATAGACTTATTGCTGTTAGTTTAGAAATATATCTGTAAATGCGAGAGCAGGAAGCAATTCTGTAATTATTGTAATTTAATTTAAAGCATTGAAGCCGTAAAGAATGTCAAGAATGGTGAACGAATAAGGGTTTTGAAAATTGCAATTATCTATGTTATTGAAGTGTAAGTTTATTAAATGGAAGAAATTCGGCTTGTTAATTAATTTATGGAATATATTTGCAAAGTAACAATCTGTCATATTGCTAATTTAATCCACTTCCTCTTGGGTCAAAAGAGCACGTTTCAATTCTTAAAAGTAAAATGGCGAAAAAATAACTCACACTTACACAGTCAAAATCACATTGCTTGGACAGAAGAAGCTGCCATATTTAGAGGCGATAACAAATTGTAGAGAAAATTGCACAGGACTTTTTTATTTTTTTCTATGAAATGGTGCAGAACAGTACGAAATGGCATATCAGTACTACTTTTACAAATGCATTTAAAATAAGTACTGTGCTACAGCAATAAAATATACCTTAAATTAAAGAAGAAATTGCCATAAGATTACACAAAAAAATCACAGGGATGGCCCAGGCGACAACGACTTGCTCGCATTCAGCAGGTTCCGGGTTCAACCGTGGACCGACCAATCTGACTAGGGTTTTTTCGCGATTTCTCTCAGTGCCTAAGGTAAATACGGATTGGATATTTAACACTACGAAACAAAGTCTCACCTTAAGTCTAAAACAATATTGAAAATAAGATAATAACGAATGCTCTGCCATCTATAACAGATAATGAAAGCAGGTAGACTGGACGGCACCATAATGTCATCTACCCGGCAAGTGCATATGCAGAGGAACAGTTGGTATGCACTAAGGTCTCTATAGAATCTTTCGAAACTGTCATTTGCCCGTCACAGAAGCAGAGGTACAGTTTCTAATAATAAGGTCTCTATGGAGACGTGTCGAAGCTGCCATCGTCCCGTCACAGAAGAAGAGGAAGAGTTGCTATGCGCTAAGGTCTCTTTGGACACGTGTTAAGCTGCCATCTGCCCGTCACAGAAGCAGAGGAACAGTTGCTATGTACTAAGGTCTCTTTAGACACGTGTCAAAGCTGCCATCTGCCCGTCACACAAGCAGAGGAACAGTTGCTATGTACTAAGGTCTCTTTGGACACGTGTCAAAGCTGTCATCTGCCCGTCACAGAAGCAGAAGAACAGTTGCTATGTACTAAGGTATCTTTAGACACGTGTTAAGCTGTCATCTGCCCGTCACAGAAGCAGATGAAGAGTTGCTATGCGCTAAGGTCTCTTTGGACACGTGTTAAGCTGCCATCTGCCCGTCACACAAGCAGAGGAACAGTTGCTATGCGCTAAGGTCTCTTTGGACACGTGTCAAAGCTGCCATCTGCCCGTCACACAAGCCGAGGAGCAGTGGCTATGTACTAAGGTCTCTTTGGACACGTGTTAAGCTGCCATCGCCCCGTCACAGAAGCAGAGGAAGAGTTGCTATGGACTAAGGTCTCTTTGGACACGTGTTAAGCTGCCATCGCCCCGTCACACAAGCAGAGGAAGAGTTGCTGTGTACTAAGGTCTCTTTGGACACGTGTTAAGCTGCCATCGCCCCGTCACACAAGCAGAGGAAGAGTTGCTATGGACTAAGGTCTCTTTGGACACGTGTTAAGCTGCCATCGCCCCGTCACACAAGCAGAGGAAGAGTTGCTGTGTACTAAGGTCTCTTTGGACACGTGTTAAGCTGCCATCGTCCCGTCACAGAAGAGGAAGAGTTGCTATGCGCTAAGGTATCTTTGGACACGTGTTAAGCTGTCATCTGCTCTCACAGAAGCAGAGGTATAGCTTTATTAACTAAGGCCTCTGCGTACATGAGCCGAAGCAAGATGGTATAATGGCACAGGGATGAGACCTAGAAGGCTTAATGTCCGCCACATACCGATCCACGAGGTATCTGCTAACAGATCCGTCGCGATATGACCACATAATTAAAGCGACGTAAAGTAAAGGGAGAAAGAAGGATAAAATGTTATTTTTGGCAACTTTCACAATTTAGTCCCCCCTTAAGTTGTAATATTCATTGCCTCATATATTACTGGTATGTTTTTAAACAAACAAAAAGCTCAAACGTGAGTGCTTGGCATAAATTAAACTGTAGTTTTTTTCGATACTAGCAGAAACATACAGCTTGTTCGTGTTTTTACTTAATGAGGATATTCTTCTGTCTGATTCCGTTTATCACTGTCTCTCCCTCCACATTTCTCTACCTCTTATCTGTCCATAATCTGTCTCTTTCCTTTCATATCCTTTCTCTCTCACACATTCTCTCACTCTCTCCCATCTATCTCCCCCTGTCTGCAATGTATATGCAATATTTTGAAAATCAGTGATATACCTTAATTTTCTGAGACGTTAACAAAAACTAAACTAAAAATACAAAAAATAAAAAAATAAAAGTTTTAATATTTTACAAACTCGGACCTCTTTCTGAAGCTTGCAATGCGATAACCACATTGCTGTGCTTGCAACTGATTTGCGTACACGAATAATGGATACGAAATTGGTGCAACTTCTAACGTTATAGACTATAGATATTATGTAAATACATAAATTATCAGAAATATTCTTTGTTGTGTAACATTTATAAAAGAAAACTAAATAAACAAAACATTTCCATTGCAAATTTACCACTTACCTATGATAGGTTAGGGGAAGTATTACACTCCAACCAAAAATTTGAAAATCAATATTTCAAAGGAAATACAGTATTAAGATCCATGAACCCAAAAACAAGGCTTTGCAGAAAAATGGCTTTGCAGAAGGAAATCAATGCCCTCGGTCCCGTGTAATGTTTATCTGCACGTAAAAAAAACTTATACTCTAAAAGACAAAGTCCCTGAGCAAATTTGTCGGTTATTTCATGTTCAGAGCATCCTGCTTCTCTCCCGTGGAGCTGATTTTGGGTGATGCGCCAATCGCCTGCCTCCGTGTGCGCCTAAAGGCGGAATTAATGAGTGTAGAAGTTCACCTGATTACAGAAAGCACCACTAAGGTTTCCCTATACGCCAACAACGCAACAGGAAGCTAATTAATGGTGAAATAATGGAACAGGCATTAGTTATGACAGAGATTGTGATGATGAAACATGGACGCTCTTTAACCTCTACAGTTCTTAGAGTACCATTCTATATCGGGCGTGATGGACCGAAAGTTTTGCTCAGAGGCCTCTTTATCAGGCTTTAGGTTATTTTATGTGCCGTAAATCTACGACACGGGACCACCGGCTTTACTTCCCTTCCGAAGGAAGCCATGCTAAGGATGTTTAACCCCCCGAATAAAATCCTCCATAGAAAATAAAATTATTTATTTACGATATGTATTAACAATCTGATAGTATGTTTGCGAAAAGAGAAGACTGAGGCCAAGTTTCGCAATACTAAAAACAAAACTGAAAACTTTCAACCCGTATGCCGTACATTGTTTATAAATTAGGTTTTAAATATTTTCTAATTTATATGCGAAGTAATCTCGTATTACTTCTTCAATCTTTTGCTTGTGTATCAAAATCTGGAGATTGCTAATTGCTACAATGCATAAATTGTCAGTTGACTAAAATGCTTAATGTTATTTAACTGCAGTATTTTTCTCATTACTTTCTCTACTACGTATAGTAAGTAGGGGAAGTATTGTATTCTACCAAAAATATACGATTTCGAGATTTCACCGGAAACACACATTTTAAGGCCCTCTGAATAAATAAAAAAGGGACATTTTTAGAAAAATATCCCTGTGTGTGAACAGAATGACTTAAAAGTGAAAGTCAGATAAATACTAAATTTGGTATTTAGGTTCAGTATCTTTCAAAGATGCGACAAAAAGATTTTCAAGCATATGCTTCACTCCAGATTACCTTTATATGGAACATTTTTCAAAAATTTAGCTTTTCTCAAAAATGGCTCTAAGACTTTGATTAAAATATCATATGTTTAAGATATTTTCATAGTAAATGAAATGTATATCTTCAATTTTCTGGGAATGTCCCCAAAAGTCCTCTTCATTCTGAATAGCTGGTAAACCATAAGAGATAGACAACCTTTTGCTACACAAAAATGTATATCTCGTTAAAACACAAAATTTATATCATATACATTTTGTTTGTCGAGTGAATCATTTCCGAGATATTCGTTGTTATATGTTTGAATTTTCCAATATTTAACACATTTTCTCAAAGGGGATTTCGTTATTATTTTCTTTATGTCCTGGACATTCAAAGAGAATGGAATGCTCCACATAGCAACAGCTCTTAAAAGATTTGACTATCGCTTTAAAGCCTGCAATATTCCCCTTGCTCCTACAAGAAAATTAGCAATAAGATAGTTTCTGCAAATATTTATCTCAACATGAAGTAGATGGAGAATAAGGTTTGTAAAAATAGTTTGTACTACAGTAGATAAAGTCATGCGAGTGCAACACATCAGATATTTTAATTCGGCATTCTGGTGTTTTATCAAAATATAAAGACTGATGTGTTAAAATTCACGTAACTTTCTTTATTCATTATCGCTTGTGTCTATATATTCTATAAAACATTCTTACTAAAGCTTACTTTTCTATGTTTATGTTAACCGAGATAAACCTTTGTAGATATAGTTTCTTACACATTTCGTTGTAGATACAAGGTTGATAGAGAAAACCGAAGCAACAGTCAGATGTTTAAAAGCTAGTGGCTATGTGCTGGCCTTGAAATTTCATGCTATTACCATGGCATCGCCGCCGAAAGCAGTGCAGTCGTATAATGGACAATATTGAACATATAGAAATATCATAAGTATAGATTACGAGTTCAAACTCAAGAACCTTTATCGATGTGGGTAAATATTTGGATATCATATAACAATGTTTGTTCACCAGGTATGCATGCAGTTAGTGTTACAATTCACCAATTAAAGTAAACACTTTTGTGAAGACACCTAGCTGCATTTTAAAGAAATGTGTTGCATCCTTACATCAGATATTTCTCCAAAAGAATATCTGCTGCCTTGCTGATGGATTCGGGTGGTGATATGAAGAGTATGAAGGGGACTGGTATCAAATGAACTTTCTTCCCTAATCAACCAATTTTAATGAAACTTTAGTTAAATTTCACCTGCCATAATACATTCTTAGTATAGATTTCTTGTTCTAGATTGAATAGTTTTGTAATTAAAAACTATGTATTATGTTTTTCGCAGATAATTGGATAGTAATATATGGTACATTTTTTTGCAATTCAGAATTAAACTAGACGTCTAGAATTTACCATGCTAGTTCTATTCCTTTGCAATAAAACTTGTGAATTTAGTTTCTAAAATATTAATATTTATCAGAAATGTTTTTTATTTAAACAAAATAATAAATAAGCAAAGAAAAAGGCATGTATTTGTGTGCATGAGAGTAATCAACAAAGAAGTTTTCTTTAACAAGTTAAACTCTGCATATTCGAAAATTTCAGCCTGATTCATCAATATTTACTGCAAAAAATACCTTAAAGGTCAAAACTTTCCTTGTGGAGAAAAAGCTATTTAAAGTTTGGGATCACAGTGTTGGAGTATTGCTCTTTACTTACCAATTAGGACTACACCAATTTCCAGACGGATCTTAAACGTAATATTTACTGGGTGTATTCTAGATATGTTGATGATACTGTTTTTTTCAATATTTTTATGAAGAAATAACCTTTTGTTTTGCCATTTTGGTACCATAATGTCTCTAAGCCACAAGGAGGGTGGAAATCTTAAACAGTTGCTGAAAGGTATACTAAGAATTCTGTTCAAAATAAGTAAAAAATTGAAAAGGTGGAATCAGACTGAAAAATTCAATGCCGGGGTTTGAAAACCACAGATCTTCGACTTACCGTACCGCTGCACTACCTGAGCTATCATGGCATCAATCTGCCTTGGCAATTTCCTCAACTCTCTCACACTTTTACCGTTAAATCACAAAGCATGCTCAAATTAATTTTGAGATAACATACCTCAATGGCGACTTAAAATCTCGTAAGATATCAAGTCCCGCTCTTTATAGATTACCGCTATTAGGGCAATCAACAAGAATAAAATTTCTTGCCAAGTTCTTAAGACCCTTTCAAGTGATATTTTATAAAATGCAAACAAGTTATCAAGGAAATTTTTATTGTTTCATTTGTATAGTCCGTTTTAACCTCTGTGGTCATATCGGGGGCATTAATCTTTAGAAACAACTCTTTGACTCTAGGTTTTTTCTGTTGGGTTTTACTCATGTGCATCAGGAAATACACTTTAATTCACTACCACTTTCATACTTCCAGACTCTGCGGAAAGAAGGGAATTGTTCTAATTGAAGAAAAATTAACCCGCCCCAGCCGGGAATCGAATCCGTGACCTCTAGATTAAGAAGCCTCAACATTGGTCACTCGACTGGAGAGGCAGCCAATTTCAAACTTTTTAACTCCAATAATTATATTCTTAATATCAGAGTTTCCTAAATAATTAATGCGTTTTACACCCTTAGCAGAATATAGCAAATTTAAAGGAGTTCATTTGTCGTTCACGAGTTTTTTTGGCAGGCGCTTGAAATTTAACATATAGGATTGTCTCATAAGTTCGTTCGCTTTTCGTTATGTTTGAATCACTAAGAACGCCTGGGAACACACTTCACCCGCAGCATAGCTACGACAGAGTAGTTGCCGAACTTTCTGTTTACAAACTTTAAACACAAGGTCGTTCAAAAGATAAATAACTACAGCAGTTAGGTTTTGTAAATAAACTATTTATTTCCTGCAGTATACACCATTATTGTCGATAATATATTGCCAAGTTTCTGGCTACAGTAGCATGAGCTAAGTTGAGCTCCAATGGCAACACCCGAGTTGTAATTCGTGGATTGTTGACTATCGTTTCATGAATTCTTTTCACGTCCGTAACCATTGGCCGTCCAGACCGAGGTTTGTCTTTTAGGGAGAAATTCCCAGCTCGAAATCGACTAAACTACTTTTGACATACTCGATTCGTTACTGCATCTTCCCCTTAGACAGCACACATTTTCTGCCGGCATTCTGAGGCGGTTTTACCCTTACGATAGTAAAACAGCATAAGATGTCGGAAATGTTCCTTTTTGCTTTCCATAGTTTGTAAACACAAGTTCACGCCGTTATATCCAACGTCAGTCACAAACACACACTGACATATCCAATAGTGAGCCTGGTTGTTGTTCTGCAAGTCGTAGGAGTAGTTAGGCAACTAGGATAACTTGAGTGTACAGAGGGTTCAGGGTTTTCAGGCGCGAGCAAAACGAACGAACTTATAAGAGAGCCCAATACTTAAACCGGGTAGGTAGTGAATGAGCGAAATGGTTGAAATTTTACTCATAGATCCCAGGTTCCCTAGAGCTTAAGTGTTACCGACATTGGTCTTTTCAGGATACAGGAAAACCACGGAAGAAATCTAATTCAGGTAATTCACCCTAACCGAGATTTAAATTCGGAGCGTCTTGAATGTGGGGCATACACGCTATCTCCGTATTTATAATATTGAACTTTTCAAAAAATACTTTAATGTAGATATAAACCGAGTTTTTGGCAAGCGAATCTTAATAAATTATATTCTTAAACTGTCTGTAAAGCCCTTTGTTAGTGACCTAAAAAAAAAGAACATCCACAGCGAGCACGGCTTAGAGGCTGCATTACAATTTTATAACTCTTGATACAGCATTACAACCGTCGTAAACCAGAATCTGCTGTCTTGCAACATAAAATGTTTTTAAATTCGCTAATAAATTGTAGCGGCCTTGACGCAAAGCTGCATGCAAGGAGATATTTTGTGCATTATACCAAATACTATCTATATAAATTCTAAAATGCTCTGAAAATCAACATTAAAACACGCATATTAACCAATAAAGATCCGATGCTGCATTCACATGACTTGCACTACTCACTCTTCTGCGCTCTTTTTACAGAAGTTTATTGTTCTGTCTATTTCTTGTTAATCTAAATAATTTTTCATTACATATGTACACATTTCGTTGAAATTATAAAAAGGATACAATAGGCTAAATCAGAGTTTAAAAACACGGATGCTATGTAAATGCCTCTGAAATTCTCCATGCTCTTTGCATGACCACAAGTAAGAAAGAAAAAGAAAAAAGAAACTAAAAAGATTATCTACTAGTCATCCACGATATGAGCACGATATGAGTGCACTTTGAGAGGGTGCCACTGGTTTTGTTGACGATGCCAACGTCATTAAGGATAGGGATCAGAGGGGAGAGAGGAGCAAGGTGATAGGGGAATCTACAGTTCCACAATGAATATAGTACTACATTTGCAAGTCTCAGCCCCTCTAGTAAATACAACTCGGAACTGCGGAAATATTTCGTTCCTCTTCCCACCGCATGCATTCATATCGTGGTCAACAAGCACTTGAAAAAATGTCTTAATATAAACAAATAACAAAGAATATTTCGAAATGGTCAATGCAACAAAAATCTTTGTTGGACATAAACTGCGTGATTTAACGATATATCTATATAGATATATAGATATATCTATATATATATATATTTTAGTGAGATATCTCTTACGGTTTGACAATTTTACAGAAGTCATTCAGAATAAAGAGGACTTCACAGGTTATTCCCAGAAAATTCTAGATATACACTCAATCATATGGGTGTTTAGTCAAAATCTTTATACATTTTTCAGAGAATAAAAGGATCTGATGTGTTGCGCTCGCATGACTTTCTCTACTCTTGTAGAAACTATTTTACAAATGCTTATTCTCCATCTACTTCGTGTTAACCGAGATAAACATTTCAGGAGCTATCTTATTGGTAATTTTCTTGTATACGCAAGGGGAATATGGTAGGCTTTAAGCGATAGTCAAATCTTTTAAGAGCTGGTTGCCAAGTGGAGCATTCCATTCTCATTAGAAAAAAAATATTGAATTCCTACTTCAGAAGAAAGTATAAATTATTGGAAAATTCAAGCAAATAAGGAATATCTCGGAAACGGTTCACTCGACAAAAAAATGTATCTGACATAAATTGTGCGTTGTGTATGTATATGGTGTTATGGATACACAGGAGTACACAGCACACTAAGACGACCATCAACTGTGTAAACCGCAGGTCAGAACGCTGGCTTTGATATTCCATTCTCTTTGCACGTGACCTCACGAGGAACGAAAGGACACATAACATTTCAGTTGTGTTGGTTTTGCGGATTGTTGGCAACACCCCAGACAAATAACATGGATACAATGAACAAGAATTTACCATTAAGCCTTTTGGTACCTTTCGTAGATCGGAGGCTTCCTTAATTAAAAAGAAAAGTTATGTTAGGACACCATTTCTGGGAAACCACTTTGAATGAATGTCCTTGGTATATCACGTACACTCCATGTAGCCGTTATTAATGCATAAAACAAACAAAAAATGTCCGCATGTTGTGTTGAATAAACCTTCAAAATCCGCCTATTAGAAAATTCCGAATAACGCATTGTCGGCGAGGAACGGGACTCGGGAATCATTTGGATTCCCAGTGCCACTCCCTCTCTAGGTTGTCTGTTCATTTGTTTTCCAAATACTGCCATGCGTGCCGTATATTTGGGGATTCGACGAACGGAGGTATACTCGCACCATTGTTGTAAGCTAGAGGAGGAGAAATGCAGTCTTAAGAAGGACTTGAAGGTTTTACAATATGAAATTCAAAAAATGACATACCATAGTTTTGAGGTACTTTCTCATCGTAGTCTACACGTTGTGCAGAATCAAAGGTGCAAAAAGGAAATCTCAATCCATGTCCGAAAGTGTCTAAAGCATTTGAAGACTCTTTGTAAATTGTTCTGATAACAGCCGTTATAGCTCATGATACTTTTTAAATTCAAGTACTTCACTCAGCTTCTTATCACGCCCTTGGCGTATGAGATACCTTAGCGGCGTTTTCTGCAATCAGGTGGATTCCTAGTGACTGATTCCGCCACTAGGCGTGCATGGTTTCAGGAGATTACCCACCTCCCATAAATATTGTTATGTGTAAGAACTTAAGAATAATTAAGGGAATAAACGATGAAAAAGTATGTAATACAAAATGCATTGAAAAAACAGTGAATGTTTTATACATTATTAATACAAATAATTAATGTTATCAAGTGTTTCAGCTCCTATGCTCTTGGATTAGAATTTTTACGGTATCAGGAACATTCCTCGGGGTTGTTGACGTTTTAATACACAGCACCGTCAGTTGAGGTTAAGTACTGTAGCCCTTCAAATATTGTAAACAAAGCTTGCCGAAGAATCGGGTGATAAAGTTTCGTCGTTTAGAATTTTCTCAAAATTTGTTAAGATATATATATAAAGTTCTTCGTCATGTTTGGAGAAACTAATTAACTCTAAAAAAATAAATACATAACCCATATTACATACCGAGTTTAGTGGAAATGACTTGTTTTTTGGTTCCTGATGAAATAAATACACACAAAAGTTAATGCTATTTTTTGTTTACTTAGGATAGTAGTTCTTCCCAAGTAAAAATATAATGAACTACGCTGATATTGAGAAAGTGCAATAATCAGGTCACAATCTGAAAGAAAATCTCGTAAGCACTATTTGGAATGAAGTTGTTTGGTAAATCACTTGTCTATTATTAGAATGAGTACAAATCATAATAGTAGAATGCTGCTGCACCTCAATCGATCAAAAAGGACCAGCTTTCAGTTTACTCATATATTGTTTTAATTTTACTTTCTATTTCTTTAAAATATAAGAATTATACATATTATTTTGTAAAATCAGATTCCTTACTTGTATTACATTGGAATAATAATATAATCATCGCCTGCGACTGTAATAGAACTGTCTTAATAATTTACTATGTGTTTATAATGTTAAAACACGACATTGTATTATAAATTTCAACACAAAAAGAAATATTTTTCAGTAAAACCACGAGTGCTGATAGTTTTTAGGTAATTTGAGGTTAACGAATCCTTATCACGATAATTAATTCAAGATCGAAGATGCGAAATAATTATAGCAACTACAACGAAGTATGAAGATCAGTTAAATTAACTATGAAAACTATAAGCAAGAGCTGGATTCAGCAAGAAGATAATTACAATGCGAGAACAATGCAATTTTTTACACAGGGTCTTCAGAATAAAACCTAACCGCTCGCATGGGGTTTAGCCGGCCGTGCCAGCACTCTGTCTTCGCCTCTTAAATCAAAATTAACTCTTAACTCGTAGCATATTCTGTATGTGCAGAAGTCGCTGAAATTCCAACTTGTTGCGCTAACTTCAATAGTGATTTTCGTGGCGAACGTTCAAGATTTTCGCCAATTTCGCCTGTTTCCTTTGTTAACACTGTACTTCTTCGCATGTGTTTCTTGTTTTGCACTAAATTGGTAGTCTAAAACTTATTCACAAGATCGTGAATTGAAGTTCTAGATGGAGGCAGTTGTGTAGGAAACTTCAGGATGAATTCTTCACGAATGTGACGAACCGATTCGTATTTAAAATAATATATATAAACAAATATAAACTGTTCTAAAGAACTTCCCCATCTTCGCAAATGAAAATTGACTAATGATACTGGTAACTGAAGGACAGAAAGCCTGTCGTGAGTGCGAGGTGGGGTGGGGTGGGGAAATACTTTGACACACGCCATGCGAGCGGTCATGTTTTATATAGAAGACACAGTAATTTAAGTAACTAATCACTCAAGTGATTTATGGTATTATGCGGCGTTATACATCTGGTACCGTTTGTTTTATATTTTGATATCGCAGATCACCAAATCTCGCCATTTGTACCAACCGCCAATAGTGAACAGAAAAATGCATAAATAGATTTTCAAATCCCGAGTCGAATCGAAGCAGAGATAATGGGAATAAAAATGAATTTAGGACAAGAAGTTATTAAGTTTTGAGATCTAAAATATCGATTAAATTCGATTTTGATTGGTGAATAAGGCATCTATAAGACAGTACATTGACTGAAAGGTGCTCGCGTGCAATTATCTTTAAAACTGTCTTTTTACTTTCTCTACCAACAGCGTATAGTCGGTAGAGGAAGTATTGTATTTCACCTAGAAATTTCACATCGAGGGTTTTCTAAGAAATATATTTTTTAGGTCCCCTGAATTAAAAAAACATGTATTTTTTGAAAAAGTTTCAGTATGCGTCTGATCGCGCGCGCGTGTGTGTGAAGAGCATAATTAAAAAAGTATCTACATCTATACTAACTGTGAATACATGATGAACTCAAACAACAAATCAGAAACTGATAGAATTAAATTGCTTCTTACTTATTTTAACAGTAGATTAAATAATCGAATAAATACGTAACTTGGTGATTAAAAATCAGTATCTTCCAAATATACTACAAGAAGATTTTAAAAAAAAGAACACGCCATTCCAAACTACCTTTACATGGAAAATGTTACGTTGTTTTTTTATTTTCTCAAACATACATAAACAATTTTAATTACAATCTACATGTCCTAATATATTTCCATTACCAAAAAAAAATTAATTTTGATTTTCTGAAAATAGCATATGAAGTTCTCTTCATTCCGATTGGACTTTGTACACATTTATACAGCTGGTAAACCTTAAATAGGTAAAATCGTATGGCTCAAAAATTTTAGATCTTATTAAAACACGATTTATATCAAACATTTTGTGGCTTTTCCAAAATATTCATTGTTATTTGATAGATTTTTCAACATATAATAATTTTTGCGCTAAAGTCGCTATCGCTTTGTTCCCCGAGATGGCATGCAAAGAATATGGAGTTTCAAATCCAGCATAAAGCGACCCGCTTTTAAGTATTTGATTATCGCTCAGCCTCCTACGAAATGGTAATGAATACACTTCAACAAACGTTTATCTCGATTAACACGAAGTATTCAGAAAAATAAGCTTTTATAAAATAATGTAGATGAGATAGTCATATGAAGGGAACACATCAAAACCTTTGTGCAATTTTGCGACAGATAGTTTATTCTCAATTGTTGCCATATAATATATACCAGAAGTTAACCTAAGGTACACGTACCATCAATGGTCGGGCGGTACATAATAGCTGGCCACGAGCGCATCACTATTTTTGTTGACAATGCCATACTAAGGATCAGAAGGGAGCAAGGGTCAAGGCGATAGGGGAATATGCAGTTGAATGCAAACAGTACTACTTTTGCAGGCCTCAGCCTCGTTAGAATATGCAACTCGGAACTGTGAATATTTTCTTTACCTGACTGTCCTTCCAATGCACCACACCTTGTTCCGTAACTATTCAGTTCCTCTTCCCACCGAACGCGCTCATATCGTGGCTAACTAGTAACCTTCGCACCGAAACAGAAGTGTTTGTCAGAAATTACTTATGCGTGTACAGTTAACAGCATTTACTAATTGTAAGTCTATAAGGAGTACTAGTCGAAGTTAATTTATGTATTCATTCATGTTAAGCTTAGCAAAGTTAATTCTTTAGGCATGTCTCAGAAGAATTCAGTGAACAGGAATATGTTGAACGATGGAACATATATATATAGTTATTCAAAAAGGAACAGATTTTAAATATTCATTTTTAATGAACAACAACATACGACAATCATTGAGTAGAGGAAAGTTCAAACTTTTAAGCCCCACCTATTAGTTCCATTCAGTGCCTACAGCGACACTGGGTTTGTTTACGAGAAAATGGTGACGCACAGGAAAAGTCATTGTGTGCTCCATTATGCAAAGAATGAATCCATTGTTTCATTGCAGCGTGCATTTCGTTGTAAGTTCAACAACGAGCCGCCTCGTCATAAAAAAAATTACAATTGATACAATAAATTCATAGAAGATGGTTGCGTATGCAAACGGAAAAGCACTGGTCGTCCTCGCATAACAAATGGTGCTCATTTTGAACACACAAAATAAAATGTTGAGCTTTTCTCTATTCAGTGATGCATCACATGTGTCGCCATCTATTGTCGTTCATTAGAAATACATATTTAAAGTATGTTCCTTCGTTTTGAATAATACTGTATAAATATTCTAGATACTCGCAAAGAAATAACTAAATAGATCACTATTATTGTTATAAATGTTAGAGGAATGCTTATGTTGACCCTTGTACCACAGAATTACACATTTTTCTTGTAATGATTCCTATCGATATATCTAATGTGCTGCGTTGAATGTAATGTTATGTCACTGATTATAATTCTATGCGATTGTGTTTTATTAATACCGTGGAGCCCTATTTCCCACTACTCCCCCACAGTAACCCTGCTCAAGCCTACGAGTATCGTTTTGATAGCTTCTACAATGATATCAGTTACTTCACCGCGCGGCGTTCACAGAGATTGCTGATGCTTTGGAGGCAAATATCAGGTGAAAACGGTAGTTTAAAGTGTCAAGCGTAAAGACAAAGTGGGTTGCTGGTGTGATTAAGGTTTTATTGATCCGGGTCAGCAGTTGGTGCCGTGCGAAGGCAACGTTCCCTCGAGGAATACGCTATTGATATTCCTCGCACAAAATAAAAACTTGATTGCAGAGAAGCTCTCCGGATTCCCGGAACATGTGTCTGTATAGAAGACTATGTGATAGGTGGGAGGCCTTTTCTATTACTGAAGTTAAAATTAAACATTTGTAAGCTAAGGAAATTCTGAATTCCAAAATATCTCACTTCTCTTTTTAATACCTTTTATCGTGACTGTTTTGCTACCTCTATCCGTTACCTACAGAGGCGGACAGAAATATTCGTATACAGTTTTAAAATTTTAGTAGCCAAATTAATGGAGATAAAATTCTCATTTTTAGCAGACAGAAAGGAAATATAGTATTACAGTTTACTTATTTTAGTAGCTTTCAGTATCTTGTTAGTCTTACAACGGATTGAAAAATATATAGATTTTTCAACATTTTTGTACGTGGTTTTTATAGAAATATTTTTCACTCATTACATAGAGCCATGCCTGACTTTGCTGTGAAAACAGGTCTTCATTTGTAGGAAGAATAAAATGTCAAAGTCACGGATTTTCAACGTTTTCCATCAATGGCTCAAATTTTACTTTACAAATTTATTTCTTTGCCTGCTTAAATCATAGTCAATGAAAATATCAGGTAGTATATACAATGAATTGCACCACTAAGTGCATATAAAATAATTTTGTAAACACCACAAATGAAAAGGTTGAAACATTGGTGCAATTTTCAAAACATGGAACTAATAAAATAAAAAAACTTGGAAAATGCAACAACACGTAAAATGTAATACCATTTGTTGCTTTTATGTATTAAAAAGAGAATTTTATATCCATTAATTGACTGCTAACATTTTTGAAATGAACACTTTTGTCCGCCTCTGTATATAATAGTCGTTACGTTCAAGAACTGAGATGATATGGGATTTTCCTATACAAATACACAGTTTGAGATCCTGGGTATCTTTGTACGTGTATATGAAAACTATACATATATAATGAAAAATAATGTAAGTAGCAAATAATATTAAAATCAAGCACTTTTTAAAACACAAGATGATATCCATGAAACTGCTCTCTCCTCAGCCGTTTAAGAAACAGTTTCTTTTTTTTTTCCCAAATGTTACTAATAATTTTGATAACATGTCAAATCTGAAATAGCACATAAAAGGAGCATGTGTTGCATTCATGTAACTTTCTCTATTCACCTCTCTGCAAGATAAAGTTTCGCTACACATTTAAACATTTCATTGTAGTTATAGGCACACAGTAATGCTTACAAAATGAATTACTATGTGATGGCTTTGAAAGTTCTTTGCTCTTTCAATAACCACGAGAAAAATGACTAGCGAGTTATTTCATATTGCTATTTTAAAATTCAAATCAATAACAAAGAAACCTCCGAAATGATAAACGCCAAAAAATTATTTGACCAATTGTGTGCTTTTCCCTGCGCCAAGGCACCGGGGTTCAATCCCATCCATGGTGGTGCGGAGTTTAGGTCCCGATATAGGACCGGTGCCCACTCAGGATCGTGCGGAAAATAAGGAGCTACGATAGGCAGCGGTCCTGGCCTCGTGAATCAACTTTCCGGTTGGGGAGTGCGTGATGCTGGTCACATCACCTCCCCGTATGGTTGGTTGATTGCCCACCTCTGCCCTGTAGTGTTAAGAATTTATTTAACTGTGTTTTAACGAGATCTATATTGTTTATGTACTACGATTTTTTCTATCTACATTTCCTTTGTCGCACAAATGTCTTAAATATTGCCATTTTAATCAAAATTAGTATAGACATTTGAGAAAATAATTAAGTTTATTTTTCATGTAAGAAATAGTTTGTGCTGGAGGATTATCTTGAAAATTCTCGAGGCCGTTCTCTCGGAATATTACCAAACTTAAATAAAAAGTTGGTATTTAACCGACGTTTCGTGTTTGAATTATGTTATTCACAGACAGATGCAGTCAGACACAGACCATCTTCTAAAAGGGCTTTCTTTGGATTCAGGGAACCTCAAAACGTGTATTTACAGTTAAGTCTCAGTATAAATCTTTGGCTGGAATACAATACTTCTAGTTACTATAGGTATAAGTAAGTAGTAGAGAAAGTAACAAGATGTACCTTGAACTTTTTCATAGCACCAGGAATATAATATTTTAGAAAATCATAAAAATAGGACACATTTATATTTCGTCGTTGTCCCTAACACTCCACATGTACGGCCTATGAACTTGGGTGCTACCTCGTTCCACCAAACGATGACCTATTTTTGAGGTAGAGGCACCCAGATCCTTTACCTCCGATGGTGACGAGGATGGTGACTTCGAACCACATTGGTCTTGGGTATACTCCAAACAACTCCGAGGTGAAGTCGTGCATAGCGCCGACTTAATATCGCCATATCAGAGGCGAGAATCGAAACTCGGACCCTCAGAACGGGAGCCACGCTACTCCGGCGCCCTATATTTAGATTTTGTTGAACACTTCTATTTTTGGAAAGGTAGAATCAGACAACCGAAAAATTAAATGCCGTATCTGGGGTTTGAACCACGGATCTTCCGGTTTCCGTCTGATTGTCCTAACATGACATTAAATTCCCCAGCTGAATCGAATTTTTCCGGTTCTATTTTT
Source organism: Deroplatys truncata (assembly GCA_030765065.1). Lineage (NCBI taxonomy): Eukaryota > Metazoa > Arthropoda > Insecta > Mantodea > Mantidae > Deroplatys > Deroplatys truncata. The sequence continues at coordinate 36,380,678 of CM060987.1, read as the reverse complement.
ATCAAATAATTTTGGTATCACTGTTTCCAAAGTAGTAGCCGTAGGTATTTTTTTAATTTCTCAGATTTTGAAGCAGTATCTTTTGAGAGGTTAAACACATCCTATTTTTACGAAATTACGACTATCCCAAATGACAGCTTACTCTCTTATGACATGCATTTATACGCAAGAAGACCGTGACTTTCTTTTTTCCTTTTTTCGTTGTTTTACTTTTATAGCTGCCTTTAGCTTCTATGGCCATATCTGGGGCTTTGGCTTGAGAAAACTCGTTTGCTGTAGGTTCTTGAACGTTTAGTTTTAATCATTCATAACCTTAAACACACTTACATTCACTAGCACATGAATATTTCCAGACTCTGCGAATGTAGGGAAAGATTCTAATTAAAGAAAAACACTCCCGTCGCAACCGGGAATTGAACACGTGACCTCTAGGTTGAAGAGATCATAATTGCTTATTACATCTGTCGTACTTTATTACATCATGAGAAAGAGGGAACTCAGGCTCGAAAAGCGAAAGGGTATGTTGTCAACAAACCCCAGGCACTCCACACAGTAAAACAAGCTATCTTCTCCCCTTTATTTGCGCTCTAGTGTTTATGAGTTTCTGTACGGGTGTTCAAGCTCTCTGGTAACCCTGTTATCGTTATGTTGGACTCTAACTTATTTTCCACTGAGGTCTCGGCCTCTTGCACAAACAAGAATGTGTTGCTGTAGTTCTACCATAGTTATTCAAACCATTTGAGGTATCGTAATTTACAAAAGGATAAAGAAAAGCCTTTTAATATACGAGGGCGGATCGAAAAGTAACACACAATTTTTCTTTTACAAAAAAGTTTAACAGTTAAAACAACAAAAGATCACAAATGAACTTACACCTTTTACCTACATTTCGACATAGTCACTAAGATTCTCCACACATTTTCCCCATCGTGATACCAGTTTCAATATGCCCTGTTCGTAGAAGTCCGTTTCCTTAGAGTACAGCTATCTGCGGACTGCTGATTTCACTTCCGCATCTGTCGCAAAGCGTTGGCCGGCCAGGAATTTCTTCGTGGGACCAAACGGATGAAAGTCCGACGGTGCAAGGTCCGGACTGTATGGTGATTTCTGGAGCACCTCCCAACCAAATTTGGTGATTTTCTGACGAACAGCAGTAGCAACGTGGGGGCGAACCTTGTCATGAAGAATTTTGATATCGTCAGCATTCATGTTGTGGCGTTTGAACGAAGGACACGACGCAACATCACCAAAGTTTTATGTAGACTACAGAATTCACAGTGGTCCCATGTTCAGCAAAGTCCACCAATACAACACCATGCATATCCAGAACACCGTCACAAACACTTTCCTAGCTGATTGAGTCACTTTGAATTTTTTCTTCACTGGGGAACCAGCATGTTTCCACTCCATACTTGCCTACTTGGTTTCAGGCGTGCAGTGGTATACCCACGACTCATCACCAGTGACGATTCCTTTCAGAAAGCCATGCCCTACTGCGATGTACCGCGTTAGGTGATCCAAGCTTTTCATCATTCGCTGGCCCTTGTGGTTGTCTGTCAGGTTCTTACGCACCCAACGAGCACTAACTTTACGAAATTTCAACGTGTCATGAACAATATCGTACACTGCACTATAGTAACTGTTGAACTGTTGCGATAAGGTTCGCAGTTGCATACGCCAGCCTCTAACATTATGCGGGGTTGCAGCTGTTACCGACCTCCCGGAGCGTGGGGAATCTCTAAGGTTCACCCGGCTCTCTAGGAAGATGCGCACCACCTGGAGACATTGCTACGGTCCATACACGCCACGCATGTCCCTGTGAAGATCACTCAGTTTATGCCCTTTAGTCCACAAATATCGAACCACACCTCTCTGCTTTCCACTCGTGGACGTCAGTAACATGCGCGCCATCTTTGTTGCGTAGTTCACGCTGCACATGAGCTGCACATGAAACAAAAACTACCCTCTGCAGTGAAAACTTCAAAATATATCTGTGCAAATTGCAACATTCCAGCTGTAATACCAAGGTAGAAAAAAATTAGTGTGCGTTACTTTTCGATCCGCCCCCGTAAATTGCAGAATCTTATGAAATGGTAGCATGCAGAGGAAGTCGCGTGATGTTCTACAGGTGGACAAAAAGTCACTACCCATTTAAGTGAAAAATACAGAACAATGGAGTTCACACTTAATTGAAGCTGCATGATGTATCTCAGGGGTATGTACAGGAAGAATCAATGTACTACGAACCGGTGTTTTTTCCGGTTCGCAATGGCAGCACGCGTTGTCGTCTGCGGCTATCAGAGTGGCGATGATGCAACCTTTTGGCACCTCTTTAAGAAACTATCCATCACTCGCTGCAGTTCACTTAACGAAATGCTGGCAACTTCCTGACGGATATTTTAATTCTTCCAGGGTGTGTGGGTTTGTCTTTTATACTTTGTGAAACTTTACCCCGAAATAAAGGTCGCAGGGCGTTAAGTCAGGGAACCAAGGGGACCATAAAACTCTTTCAATTGTTCTAATCAAAATACTAGTTGTATGGGCTGTCTTGTTGAAAGAAAAGACAAAGACATGTTTCCTATCTGTTAATTATTTTATAAAAAGTAGCGACAAAATTGTATTCAAGTATGTGAGGACGCCAACTGCCGGCTCGAAAAAAATGGACCTATAATTTCTCAGCTCATACCGCACCAAACACCAATTTCTTCGTCAAGGAAGTGTACTTCATGAACGATATTAGGTTTATCAGAAACTCCATTAACAATTACTTTACGTACATAAAGGTACATATCCATGAAGGTGGAACCAGACCTCGAATACGGGTCTAGTTTGCCATTGTATACACTACTGAGACACCACTCACCAAACGTGCGCCTACGTACAGGATTACCTAGTTGAGCATGTGCCACAGTTAATTAATATGGTTTGAACTTCAAAATTTAGTAGCTCTTTACGCAGAACGGTGTCACAGTTCTCAGATGACTTGTGTTATCTTATTTGTTGGGCGCTTATTGTTTAATTATTTTTTTTAAATATCACGCGTCTCTAAGCAGAGTGTGTAAACGGAAAGGAGTTGTTACTAAAGATAACACTGCTAAAAAAATCTGAATCTAGACTTTTATTGCCGTCACGCTTAATTAATAATTGACATATTTAATCTTTATACACGCCTGACTGAAACTGTGATATTTCCGAATGTAACTACAGTCGTTTTAGTTACCGCGCACCAATTACTTCGCGTACTTTACATTTTTGTTAGTAACTCTGCGACGTTCACCTCGTGAAAGATTCTTCAGAACTGTGCGGCACTTCCTTATGGCTCCAAAATATACACTCCTTCACCTCGAATTGCCTAAACATTATAATATAGCTCCTATTGGTTACCAAATTGCGCCAACTTTAGCGTCTGTTTTGGTCAGCCAATCACTACTTCTAACATATATGCTCTAGGGAAGATATTCCCTCCATTTCTAAAAAAGGCACGCTGCCCCTGACGTCAATTTCGGCTTTCTTTTCTTAGTGACAAACAACTCATCCCCTCGGTTTATTGTTACGCACTTCCATTGTCAGTGCAAACTTATTTCCTAACAATCCTTATGGCTAACAAACATCTAAAATCGTGTACAAACAATAATATTAATTTACACTATAATCACTCTGGCATACACATCATGTTGCGATATAAAATATTGCCTCAAGAAATGACTGAGAAATATTGTGAAAGATGCCTAAGCGATTTCTAGGGGAGTGGGGAGCTTCCAAACGATGACTGATGTCTAATGTTTCTTCAGTAAGAACCCTACGCTGCCTGTCAGGTTTTTAGACTGAACCTGAAACCTGAAATTTATAATCCAGATTATGGATTATAGTACGGAAGGAATCTTTACACTCTGGAATCGCATTTGCGCTTGAGCTGACTGCGCTAACACATATAGATCGTACATAAATGCACACTGCGCAATAGTAAACATATTAAACCATAATTGTAACTAAATGTAGGACACAATAACAAATAACTCTTAACAATTACACTACACCGTCTCTCACTGAACTGAACTTAACGCAATACTGCAGAGCAGAGCAAAGCCAACGTCAGTAGCGCGGCCTTGATTGCAGCAGCGGCGGGAAATCTTTGTCCACACGCCCAGTTGAAAAAAACCGCGCAGCTGGTTCATAGTTCACTGGGTCTCGCGGTATATTCTGGTGGAGCGCCATGTTCATGTTGAAATTACAGCAAGTTAAAATTGTTTTAATTCATTTGAAGCTCTGGATTGACATAGGTAGCTAATATTTCCAAGTATTTCTCTCCAGTGACTGTGCTGTCAGAAGATCAAGGCCTAATAGCTCCATGACACGAGATTCCATACAAAACAGTAAATCAGGTTGATGCAGCTGCTTCTCAAAGACAGCTTTGTGGTTCTTGGTACACCAGTAGGTGCAATTGTCTCTGTTGACCTAGTTTGACAATTTGGAAGATGCTTCATCACTTACAAAACAATTCTTTGTCATTAAGCCTGATTTTATTCAACATAACATCGCAAAATTGAATCCTATGATCATATTCGAATTGGCCAAGTTCAAGACTGATGTGGAATAAACCAGTTGTTTGAATGCTAAGGCACTCTGCCGTTTAAATAAAAGGCTATCCAATGCAAGCAAAAGACCCGTAATTTAAATTTTTGAGAACATCATAACCAAATGTTGTCGTTCACAATGGGTAGTGACTTAGGGCCAACCAGTATATATTGGTTCTCTGCGCCGTTAAGTGTTTATCTTCAGGGTCATTAATCCTTATAGAGCTTAGTAATCTATTGTTTTAGCAATAATAAAGAATACAGTATTCTAGAATTGAGTCATAACTCAACACAGCACTTTATTTAAATGCTCTGCCTTTGCTGCCTCCCATTCCATCTTTCGTTCTGGAGGGGGAATAGAGTAGTAAATTTTCGTGTGGTACCCAATTAATGAAATTACCTTTTGTACATTTATTTTACCATTTAAGCCTTAGTTGGTATAGAAACGAGAAAAATAATGATATTGCAATACAGCATACACAAATTTATGTACAAATTAAAGAAATTAATCTGATGTGTTACATGCACATGATTTTCTCTTTCCACTATCGATTGTTTTAATATAGCTTACACAAGCAATTCTAACGAGATCTTATTCTTCTTATGTACTTCATATTAATTAATATAAATCTGTCGAAGATAAAATGGGAAATAGAGGGAAAAAATCAATAATCAAACGCTTAGAAGCTAGTCGCTATATGCTAGGCCTAGAGATTTCATCTCTTTCCAGGACATCGCGAGAAGCAACTGAATAGCGACAGCATTTAAAGAAAAATGACAAAGTATTGTATATACACGCAATAAAAATTTGTTTAAAATAAACTGTGTATTTTAAAGAGATCTGCATTTTTGTTCTGTGTATTTTTGTCTCTTCTGGTTTGCAAGTTATACAAAATTTTTCAAATGAAGAACTTCACAAGACATTCCTAGAAAATTCAAGACATGCGTTTTATTTGGCATGCAAACATCTTACACATATGCTATTTATAAAAAATCTGATGTGTTACACTCACATGACTTTCTCTACTCTTTAAAACTATTTTTACAAACGCTTATTCTCCATCTACTTCATGTTAATCGAGATAAACATTTGCAGACTATCTTGTTGCTAAGCTTCCTGTAGATGTAAGGGGAATATATATTTACAAGGGCAATATAGAAATACAGTAGCCTTTAAGCATAGACATTACTCTTAATAGCTGGTTGCTATGTGCAACACCATTCTCTTTGCTACAGATTAATACTCTTTGCATATCCAAGACAAAAAAATGAATAACGAATTCCCATTTGAGAAAATAAGTATTGAAAAATTTAAGGGAATAACAAGCAATATCTCGAAAATGGTTCACTCAACAACAAAAAATGTATATGACACAAATTGTGTATTTTAACGCGATCTACATTTTTGTATAGTAAAATTTTGTCTATCTCTTATGGTTTACCAGTTATGCAAAAGTCATTCACAATGAAGAATACTTTTGGAAACATTCCCAGAAAATTCAAGATATACATTTTATTTGTCATGAAAATATCTTAAACATATGATATTTTAATCAAAATCGTTCGAGCCATTTGAGAAAATTTTCGAAAAATGTTCCATGTAAAGGGTAATCTGGGGTGGGGGGATTTTCTTGAAAACCTTCGTATCGCATCTCTGGAAGATGCTGAACTTAAATACCAAGTTTGGTGTTTATCCGACTGTTCGTTTCCGAGTTATGCTGTTCACAGACACACAGACAGACACGCACACACGGAGATGTTTCCAAAAATGTTTTTGGGGGGGATTCAGGGGGTCTCAAAACATATTTCTGGTGAAATCTCGATATGGAATTTTTGGATGGAATAGAATACTTCCCCTACCTACTATACGTAGTAGAGAAAGTAAAAATCGTTAAGGCCATTTTTCAGTAAATGGAACATTTTGCAAAATCTTCCACGTAAAGGACAGTTTATGGTAGGGATATTTTCTTGAAAATTATCTTGTCGCATCTTTAGACGATGCTGAACTTAATTAGCAAATTTGGTATTTATCTCATATTTGACTTTTGGATTACGCTGCTCGCTCACACACACACACACGCGCGCGCATTTATCTAAAATGGGTGGAATACAATATTTCCTCCACCTGTTGTAAGTACCGAGGAGAAAAAGTAAAAATAAGTGCTCGGAAGACCAGCGAAACATATAGCTATACTTATGACTCTGCAATTATTGGAAACCTAGCAAACTATCTTTATATCTACCCAGAAAATACAGAAATATATTTGACATAACCAGAGAACAATTGCTAGACCTGCAACAAGAAAGCTGAGAAATACATTTTGCAGAATTAAGACAAACGACGGAGTTATGAAATGAAACATTAATAATAAGCAGCAGCATCTAACAATGATATCGAGGTGATTACTAATCCTTAGTGCTGTAATACTATATTATGCAGAGGACCATAATGGTAGTAATCAAGACTAAAGTAGGAGTTGTATTGTAATTCAACTGTTGGGGGCCGAACTTGAAGTAGTTGCAACCGCACGTATGGTAAAGTTTCCGGTAGCCTTCGCCCTAAATGTACTTTCTGGTGGCCTTTGCCCCAAATGTTTAAAAATATTAACCTTTGTAATTTGACTGTTTCTTTAAATATTATATATGTATGTTTGCCTTGGCTGCGCCAGTGTTTATATTTTTTAGAGACATGAATGTCTTAGCAGGGAGTGGTGCGACTGAAGATTTTAAGTTTTTCTTCGCTCCATTTATTAATGCTTGACACGATTTAAACAACACTTCACTGACATAGAGAGAGAGCTGTGAGTTTCGTTTGTTAATTACTTACACTTTTTAACATGCAAACTACTTTTGTCTCACAATGAATACGTATTAAACTTCTCGAGGACATATCTCGCGTCCGATTAGGAACGCTGTCTACAAGCAACTGACTTCTGAATTTGTAAATTTTGCTCCTTTTTAGTTTCTGATTGGCTAATCCTAGTCCAATAGAATACCTTCATTTAACTAAAGCTTTTTCTGGTTGTTGATTGGCTATTTTATAAGCTGTCACAAAAATTACATTATTGTTGCTCCAAGAATTATCAGAAGTATTTAAACTTTCTAATTCATTATTGCCTCAAGGTTACCTAATTGTTAGCAACTTTTAACCTATTATTCTCACATCTCCTGCATTATTAAATTACGTAATACATTCACAGATGTATACAATACATTGTATACACATGTATACAATAATATAAACATATACAATGACTGTAATATACACTTCTTGTATATTGTTACATATACATATTGCTTTAAGGCGGGCTGTTAACGAGTTTATATATTATATAATTAGACTGCCTCAAGACGCGAGTATGTTTATGAAACTTGCTACCGCTGGCTTCGTAATATTTATACGAGCGTCTTCATTACCGTTTTGGTCAAGTTGCATACGATTGTTTTTGGTCGACCACACTATAATTTCCTTTTACAAAAAGATCGTTCATGTTAATTGTGTGTAATTATATGCTAATGGCGGGACCGAGAGATGTAAGATACATTAAATGTAATTGTTATTAAAATAGCGGTAATGATGTTAATGGTGTAAATAACAAAGTATATAAATCGTAAGTTGGAACCTATTATTATAGCTGTTAGTATTCATCCAGTATGACTGATGAAAATCATAGAATTTTTCATAAAGAAATTTGATTAAATCCATCGATAGCACCAATAAATGCAGAACGTGTTTGCGAATGGAGCAGCAAATGGCAGTACTGTTGAGTCCATGTCGTATTTATTGAGTTTGCAGGTAACGTAAAAGAAACACACATTGAAACAAGGTAAATTAATAAGTTTATTAGAATAATAAAATTACAAATAAGGGAATTTACTTTATATACACATATTTCCTTGTTTATCTGGGGAATGTATCTATGTGGGCTGCTGCGTTGAAGCTGTTAAAATATATTGGCGATCGGGAAGCTGCGCGCACCGAGTGAGATCATATTGTGTCGCTGAAGTATTATGGATGTCGTAACAGTTCTGTTATGTCACATGTAATCAACGTATTATAGTGTGGTCGAACAAAAACCTTAAAAGAACAGGATTTAATATTTTGGGTTAGGAAATGGGAAATTACAAAGGAGAAATAATTTTGTTCTCAGTAGGTTATTCACACACTTATTATTACAATAATGTTAAGAAATAAAATAAAATAAGAAATAAAATCACAGACCGTGATTGACAGCAATGACAGACCGTGCGAAGTTTGGAGCATATATACGTATATTTATCGTAAATTATTCAATATGCACATAGGTATAAGAACCCTTAAACTGTGTCTGTAATAATATAATGGAATATGAATTGTAGAAAAACAAAAGGACAATTTCTTAGAACAAAGGTGAACTTACAAAGTCACACACTTAAACGTTTCAGTTATTTGTAATTCCAGGCTCCACTTCACGAGGTATTCCCCAATTTGAAACCTGGATATAAATATTAATAAATATGGATGCCCCGGTTCTGGAATGTTTGAGAGCCTAAGCTGTACTGAAGCTCTGAGGATCTTCCAAATTTAAGTGAAATCAGGAGTAAAAGGCGTTCAAGATAGAAGAGGTTCCAAGGGTGTTTGGTGTTATGGAACCAAACTAAAGGAAACCTCCATGACAAAAATTGTCCGTACTCTTGAGTTTTGTATGTGAAAGCAAGACTGTAATGCAGTATCCAATACAATTAGTGACTTCTTAATCGATCCAATAAATATTAATAATGTCCTGTGTTGTGTATGAATCATTGAAATTTCAATGACAGTGAGATTACTGTACTGTGATATCAAAAACAAATGTATCTGGTAAGTAAGCTCCCCATCGTGTAAAGCTTGTAGTCTTGCAATAGCCGTTACTACTGAGGTCCATAATGACGTAATATTTAACACCATTGAGATCATCAGTCATATGATATCCAAAACAAAATATATCTCGGGCTATGTAATATAAAGGACAGTGATATATCTCATCCTTTAATATGAAATACAGTAGTATACATCTGTAGGATTCCCAATCACATGATGTCCAATAGCAGTGAGGCCCCTAGTAGTGCAATATTCAGCACTAGTGAAATCTCGGGTGCTGTAATATTCAGTACAAGTGAGGTCCCGAGTGTTGTAATATTTAATAGCAACGAGGTTCCAAGTTCTGTAACACTCGCACTGGCAACTTTCTCAGTAACATTCCATGTTTGCGAATCGCGAATGCCTTCATTTTCCATACCAATGAGAACTAAGATACTGCAATATTCAACAGTGGTCAGGCCCACAGTCTGTATTATATGTCAAGTTCTCAGTACCTGCATCAGCAAGGAGCCTAACCATGCCATATATGGCGTCCTTGTTCTACAGCATAAAGCATGTGTGGTACTGAAGCATGGATTATTTAACACAGTATGCGAATTTGGGAATTACACGTTATTTAGTACAAGTAGTATATCTACTATTGCGATGCTCGGCACAAATGGGGTCACGTACGTTGAGCATACAGGATGTTTCAGAAATACTTTTACAAACTTCGGGTATGGGTTCCTTACACCACCAGAAGGAAAAACGTTTATATGAACATATGTCCCATAATCCTTTGTTTTCTCGTTAGGTGGTGTTCAACGCAGTGGTACCCTTATAGCACAAAACTCATAATAAATTCTCGAAATGTCCTCCTCTTGCTTCTATGCATGCCTGTACTCGTCGAATCATGGAATGTCGCAACCTGTCAAAAACTCCGGGATGGTGTGGAATGGTTTCGCAGGCTTCCATGACACGTCGATGAAGCGTTTCTGCATCCGGGATGCCTGACCCATAAATCAATGATTTAAGATGCCCCCAGAGGTAAAAATCCACAGGATTGAGGTCGCGAGAACGTGCAGGCCATGGCACTGGTCCTCCTCTGCCTATCCCTCCATGCTGTCACGTGTGACGTACCAGATGCCAAGCCAATTGTCTTGTACTGATACCTGGATCGTCTTCGACGACACACTTTAACATCTGTTCTTCGCGTTCCGGCGTACGAATAACTCTTGGTCTTCCTCGATCAATAGTCCGTGGTGCAACGGTTCCTGTCTCAGCAAGGCGACGATAAACAGCGACAGCGGTTGGATGACTCGGTTGTCTTCGGTCTGGAAACTCCATCTGATAGAGTCGTGCAGCCTTGCGTCCATTACCATTCGCGCGACCATACATGAAAATCATGTCTGCCTGTTCACGAAATGAATATCCATCCATGGTGGAACGAAACACGTGCAATTAACTCACTATATGTACACAATTGAAACGTTGAAGACAGATTAATGACAAATGACAAACGTAAACAAGTCTACCGTATATAGTACAATAGGTCAACGCCTTCTATGAATGCATAGAGAAATGAAGTTTTGAGGTTGGACCCCGAAGGTCGCTGTGACAGGAATAACGCGAAAACCAAGGATTGTGGAACATATGTTCATATGAACTTCTTTCCTACTTTTGGTGTGAGGAACCCATACCCGAAGTTTGTAGAAGTATTTCTGAAACATCCTGAATATATGAGTTCTCTAATTTTGGGATTATTGCTACAAGATTCAAATTGTGTATTATTCTGTATAACTGACAACCCAGTTATGAATTGTCCGATACACTTGAGAGCTGTGAATCGGCAGTATTCAAAATGACCTCCCTAGTTTGTCTGTTTAGTACTAGTGATGCTACTTAATTAGTTTTACTCCAAGTCACAAGTATTCGGCGTAGGTGCAATTTTAAATGATCTACTATGTAATACAAGCGAGCTCCGAAGTCATGGATTGTTCAATACCAGTTAAACCCAGAGTGAGAAACCAGGCTAGGGAGATTCAATACCAGTCACATCTAAGGAAAACGCAACTGAGAAACCAATTTTGGATTCTTCAATGCCACTCATTTCTATGGTAAGTGGCTTTTTCAGTACCAGTTAGATTAAGAGGAGATTCCAAGCTTAGACGATTCAAACAATCAGAAATAGACCAAATTCAACTGACAAGCCAGTTTGGGCTTCTTGGATGCCATTAATTTCTAGGGTAACAGGATTTTTCACTATCAGCTATACTCAAGAGTGAGATTCAATACAAATCACAACTAGACATAACGCAACTGAGAAACCAGTTTTGGTTCTTCAATGGCACTTATTCATAGTGTAAGTGGATTTTTCAGTACCAGCTAGACTAAGAGGAGATTCTAAGCTTACAGTATTCAATACCAATCACATCTAGAGCCAATGCAACTGAGAAACCATTTGGGGTTCTTCAATGACACTTATTTACAGGACAATTGGATTTTTCTGGACTAGCTATACCCAAAGTTAAATTCCAAGTTAGGATGGTTGAATATCCATCATCATATATAGAGAAAATGCGTCTGAGAAATCAAATTTGGATTCTTCAAAGCCACTTATTTCTAGAGTAAGTGGAGTTTTCAGTAGCGGCTAGTCCTAGAATGAGATTCCAAGCTTGGATGATTCAAATGCCAATCAGAACTAGAATAATGCAAAACAAACCAATTTGGAGTTATTTAATGTCATTTATTTCTAGTGCAACTGGTTTTTTCAGTACCAGTTGGACCTGGAGTCAAGTTTCATGCTTGGATGATGCAATATCAACCAGAAGTAAACTAAACGCAACTAAGAAACTACTTTGGGATTGTTATGTGCCACTTATTCTTAGAGTAAATGGATCTTTCAGTACCAGCTAGACCCAGAGTGAGATTCCAAGCTTGGTTGATTCAATGCCAATCAGAAATAGACGAAAAGGAACTGAGAAACAACATATGTTTAAGATATTTTCGTGACAAATAAAATGAATATCTTGAATTTTCTGGGAATGTCTCCAAAAGTATTCTTCATTGTGAACGACTTTTGCATAGCTGGTAAACCATAAGAGATACACAAAATGTTACTGCAAAAGAAAATGTAGATCACGTTAAAATACACAATTTATGTCATATACATTTTTGTTGTTGAGTGAACCATTTTCGAGATATTGCTTGTTATACCCTTAAATTTTCCAATACTTATACTTTTTCTCAAATTCGTTATTCAATTTTTTTTGTCCTGGTAATGCAAAGAGAATGGAATACTCCACATAGCAACGAGCTCTTAAAATATTTGACTATCCTTAAAGACTAGCAATTCCCCTTGCGTCTACAAGAAAATTAGCAATAAGATTAACATCTCGATTAACATGAAGCATATGGAGAATAAGCGTTTGTAAAAATAGTTTGTGCAAGAGTAGAGAAAGTCATGTGAGTGTAATACATCAGATTTTTAAATCTTAGTTGTTACTACGGTACGTTTACCAACCGTCCATAGTATCTATGTATGTGTAGCAATTACAATACGAGTTATTACAAATCTGTTCCGTTGTATTATTAGAAGCATAAAATACCGATTGTGCCATAATATGTTAAACTTATTCATCCTGATTAATTTTCTGGGAAACATCAAGAACACCGAAGTAAATTATATTTATCAACATTTCAATGCCACTTATTCCTGGGTTAAGTGGAGTTCTCGTAACAGCCAGTCTAAGAGTGAGATTCAAAGCTTGGGCGATTCAGTACAATCAGAGCAAGAGCAAATGTAACTGGAAAACTAGTTTGGGGTTCTTTATTTCCATTTATTCTTAGGGTAAGTGGATTTTGCAGTACCATCTAGTCCCAGAAGGATTCCAGGCTTGAATTATTAAATATCAATCAAAACTAGTTCAAACGCGACTGATAAACCAATTTAGGTTTCTACAATGTCACTTATTTCTGGAGTAAGTGAATTTTTCTATACCAGCTACTTCCAGAGTGAGATTCTAACCTTTTCGTTTATTCCTTGAGGCAGTGTTTTTAACACTTAAATGATTTCAGTCAAATTATATAATATATAAATTCAATAACAGCCCGACTTGAAGCAATATGTGTATGTAATAATTTGTAAAATGTATGTAACAGTCATTGCATATGCTTATATTATTGTAAACATGTGTAATAATGTTATGAGAATATAGTACGTAATTTAATAATTTAGGAGCTGTGAGAATAATAAGTTAAAAGTTGCTAACAATGAGGTAGCCTTGAGTCAATAGTGAGTAAGAAATTTTAACACTACTACTTGTAATTCTTGGTGTAACAATAATGTAATTTTAGTGACAGTTTAAAAAATAGCCAGAAAACAACCAGAAAAAGCTTTAGTTAAATGAAGGTATTCTATTGGAGTAGGATTAGCCAATCACAAAATGAAATATAGCAAAATTTACAAATCTAGAAGTCCGTTGCCTGCAGATAGCGTTACTAACCAGACAAAAAAGTATCCTCAAGAAATATAATATGTATTCGTGTGAAACGAAAAATAAGTTTGTGTTAAAAAGTGTAATTAATTAATAAAAGAATCTCACAGCTCTCTATCAGTGTTATTTAAATCGTATCAAACACTAATAAAAGGAGTAAAGTAAAATTATAATCTGTGTAAGCCTACATTATATAATATTAAATTCTATTCTATAAAATTCTATAATATTTAAAGAAACAGTTAAATTACAAAGTTAATATTCTTTTTAATCTTGGGACAAAGGCCACCTGAAAGTACATTTGGGGCGAAGGCTACCGGAAACTGTTTACTATACGTGCGGTTGCAACTACTACAAGTTCGGCTCCCCAACAGTTGGAATATAATACAACTCCTTCAATACAATCTACTTCAAATTGACGCCCAAAACGTGAAACATAAACTCATACAACAAAACATTTCTTAAAATTGGCATCCATACGTGGAGCAAACAACGCAAAGACAATATCTACTTTAAATTGACGCCCAAAGCGTGCTGTAAATAATAATAACAAACCAACTACTTCATCCTAGGGTAAGCATAAGCGAGATACAGAATAGTGAATTATACAGTATCAATTAGTCCCAGAGGAAGCACATTTGAGACCCCAATTAGTGGGCAATACAGAAAGAATTTGTCTGATAGTTTACACAAATTAAATTCCAAGTTGTGCACTAATCAGCACTAGTTAGCCTCAAAGTAAACACAGGAGAACTAGTTTCTTAAGTTTAGTGAATCCCAGAGCAAACGCAAGTGATATACCCAGAAGTTAATTATTCAGTACAATTCTTCCTCAAAGCAAACACTGAGGATTATGTCACATGTCAGTCGATACAGTTAGGAGCCCGAGTTATGAATTACTCGATACAGGTGGGCTTTCAGAGCAAATATAGCGAGATTCCGAGTAACAGATTATTTAAATCAACATAATCCCAGAGTAGTTGGAGGTGTGATCCCCAGCCGTGTATTATTGAATAGCACTGAGCCCCGTATAAGCAGAAGTGAGATCCCAAGTCGTGAATCGCTGATCACTAGCGAGTTCTGCAGTAGATACAGACGAGATCCCCATTGTAGGTTATCCAGTATAGCCCAGAGTAAACAGGTGAGATATCGAGTCTGAATACAGTTAGAGTTTTGGCATCATTTAAAATCAAAGCTGTATTTTTTGTGTAATACCAATTTTGTGTACTGAGAAGTATAATACGTAGTATCATTGGTAAAAATTAGTTGAATTTGATTAAATGAATGTTTGTAAGGAATATGAAAATGTTTGCTTTAAAACATTGATTACGTCAACACTATAAAGTAATAAATATTTGTCACTAAATTAAACACATGCGCAATAAAAGAAACATCAAAATAAAATGAATATTGCAGTATTTTATATGACATTGACGTAGTTCATACTTGCACTCCTCTTGCAAAAGAAAGCAGCAAGTATTAACAATAGATTTCGCGAAAACACGGAAACCAAAACAAGAATATTTTATACAGAATTGCGACGTTTTTGTTAAAAGCTGCAACAATTCCAAAATTAATCGACCTCTTGATGTGACAATTCTTTTACTCTTAACTGCTTTTTGTGCTTCTGCAAGGTTATACTTATATTGGAGTTTCTATTGAAGCGAAACCAGCTTTTCTAATGCTGCCGTAGAGAGTCTGTTCCTGGTTTTGTGTGGTTTGACCACAGGTATAGCAACCGCGCTTACTTGCGGCTGGTGATGTCAGCGAAATTATCGGTTGTTTGACCAAATAATCCTGTCCACCAGATAGACGGTGCAAAATGCCGAGCTGCAGCCCACAAAGGAGTACACAACGAAGGAGGACATCCCGCGAAACTGCCACCTATGATATCTATTGCGGCTACCATCCCCCCAGGAGGAAGGGCTAAAGTGAATGAACCACAGGAGGCTACAGGCAGCAGGCAGACAGGTCACAAAGACGCACGGAAGTGTCTAATAGTTCCTGAATCAAAGACCGTCTCATTTCTGGAAGCTGCCCCACAGACGACGGCTCCAGTCGAATCAGACAGTATTCGGGGAATAGTCTCTTTGGAGCAAGCATCCGCGCCATCTGTCTGGCACTGCCACACGCCACGAAACCTATAAGCATATTAGAAACACGAGAAGGAGGGTCGCAGATGGGAATCAAACCCGGGAGTTACCAAATGCGAGCTTCACACGTTATCGCGGAGCAAACTCGCTGGGTAGTGAGCATTTTTCTCGGGAAAAAATGCCATCAGTGGCTTGATATTCAGCTAAGTTAGCCATGATGATCTCCCATTTCCTTTGGGCATTTCTCATAGATAGATACAAGGCACCTGGTAGCTATGCACAATTGTGATCGTTGCAGTAGTGAAGGTTGAGTATTATACTATGATTAATTCAGTACTATACAGTGCGGTCGTTTTAGGGTGAGGCCACAGGTCGACTATATGCGTAGCCCGCTGTAATGCAGTGACCTCGGTACTTTTCCCATGCGCAAATGCGGTGTATGACGAGTTCAAGGTTATCTATCAGCTGTGCTTCAGTCGCTGCTTTGTGTTCGTGCTGTAAAGTGTTTTGCTTGTGTATCTCAAAGGTGAAAGTTCATTCAAGACATCTGCGTTTCCTGCAATTTGTTTAAGAGTATTAATGTATTGTTATTAGTCCACTGCAATGCCTCCTGACAAATTCACGCTTGTGCAACGAGTTTGTATGTACGATACACACGTAAAAGTTGAATCATGTAGACAGGTATGTAGACAATTTCAGGAGAAATTTCCTGGTACTCCAGTTCCAGGTAGAGCAACTGTTAGACGTATGTCCAATAGGTTTAGCACAACGGGATTGCTAAACGCTAAACCTAAGGAGCGAAAACGAAATGTTGTAACCAAGGAAAAAAATTGACAAAATTTGTGGATCTATAAAACTGTAAAATAAATGTTTATAGAAGCAATCTTCACACCATAGTCGAACTTTAAAACCAGAAGAAATTATAAACATTACGAAAGAAGAATTTATGCGCGAGAATATAAACTCCATTCGAAGATACCAAGAATGTCGTCACGCAGATGGACACCACTTCCAATACCATAGTAACAAGATTAGTATAGTATTGATTATAATGCATGCTGCTATCACTCTGAGTAATGCCAGAACAACAGAACGAAAAAAACACAGTGTAATACAGTGGCATACGCGCGATCGTGATCTCACCGTAAAACGATTGCCTTTTAGTTAAACAACAGAACATACGCCATAATTATACAAATAAAAATTTTATTTCAACCCACATAACAGCTACCAAAAGTTCACAAAAGTTCACCCATCGATTCAGCCAGCAGTAAAAAACTAGATGGCACAAGAATGCGACTACGAAACTTGGGTCTATAGGCAAGCTATTCAAGTATATAATACATAAAGGCGACTACGCAACTAAGGCCATCCCTTCACGTACCAAGGAACCTTTGCAATATGAGGTTTCCTCTGTGCTTGTAATGTGTAAGTATAGTATTTGATGTGCATTCAAAAGTTCTGAAATCTATCTTGCTTAGTAGGTTGAAAATAATTATAAATTAATTTCTCGTCTACAGTTATTACATTAGCTGATTTTTTCTGCAAAAAGAAGGCTTAATCTAACAGTACCGATAACCAAGACGTAGTTAAAATCTGTGGAATTAAATTACTGAAAAAGTCTGTGTTACACTCGCATGACTTTCTCTACTCTTGTACAAACTATTTTTACAAAGTCTTATTCTCCATCTATTTCATATTAATCGAGATTGCAGAAACGATCTTTCGACATGCAAAGAGAATTACATTTTACACATAGCGACCAGTTCTAAAAATATTTGTCTATTGCTTAAGGCGTATTACTTTCCCCTTGTTTTGTAATTGCAAGGGTAATATAGAAATACAGTAGCCTTTAAGCATCGACATATATCTTAATAGCTGGTTACTAGGTGCAGCACCCTTCTCTTTGCCACAGATTAATACTCTTTGCATATCTAAGACAAAAAATGAATAACGAATTCCCATTTGAGAAAATAAGTATTGAAAAATTTAAGGGAATAACAAGCAATATCTCAAAAATGGTTCACTCAACAACAAAAAATGTATATGACATAAATTGTGTATTTTAACGCGATCTACATTTTTGTGTAGTAGAAGTTTGTCTATTTCTTATGGTTTACCAGTTATGCAAAAGTCGTTCACAATGAAGAATACTTTTGGAGACATTCCCAGAAATGCGAGATATACATTTCATTTGTCATGAAAATATCTTGAACATGTGATATTTTAATCAAAATCGTTGAGCCATTTTTGAGAAAATTAAAATTTTCAAAAAATGTTCATGTAAAGGGTAATCTGGGGTGGGGGCATTTTCTTGAAAACCTTCGTGTCGCATCTCTGGAAGATACTGAACCGACTGTTTATCCGACTGTTCGTTTCTGAGTTATACTGTTCAGACACAGACACACACACACACACACACAGACACACACATGGACATGTTTCCAAAAATGCTTTTTTTGGATTCAGGGGGGTCTCGAAACATATATTTCCGGTGAAATCTCAGTATCGAATTTTTGGGTGGAATAGAATACTTCCTCTACTTACTATACGTAGTAGAGAAAGTAATAACGAAAAAATCTTAGGGTAATAGACGGTCTGTGGACCACGCGCGATCCGTGGCCTCAACATAAAACTACCGCACTGTACAATGCGTTTTGATATTTACAGTATTTCTACAACTCTAAATCATACTAGACACAAGTGGATAGGTGTTCAGATTAATCACTATGAGCTATTTCAGAAAACGTAAGTACAGACGAGATTCTGATGTTTAGGTTAAAAAGTACACTCTTAGTGAATCTCTCAGAAGATTTAAGTGAGATCCTAAGTCATGGATTATTCATTAAAAGCGAGGCCCAGAGTTGCGAAGTATGCAACAGTACTAGAAGTAGTGTGGTGCGCCTACAACTGAAGTTTCGATCCCGAGTCGCGGGTTATTCATTATAAGTGAGGTGCTGACTCCTGGATTATTCATGCCAAATGAGGGCCTGTGTCACGCAGTGAGAATCTCTGTCAATAGAAGCGAAGCCCCGACCCGTGCAGTATGCGGTGCCTCCGGAGATAGCTAGGTAGGTGCGCTAAACAACAAGCTACTGACATTTTAACTTATTGAATGTTAGGAACAATGTATTTAATGTGTGTGTGTAACCCTAAAATTAATATCCATTTGTGCAAAATGTCGTTAGTAATCAAATTTTCAATGTCAAATCTTTTTTTATTTCTCGCGTTTTCTTTTGTCACCTTGCGGTTCAATACGAGTTACATTTCAACAACCTTGCACACATTTTGGACCAAAAGTATGTATTTTTGTTTCTTTACTTTTCTCCGTTTTATTTCTCTCTTTTTTATGTTTAAGCTGGCCATAAGTTCCATAACCTACTTTCAAATTAATATGGTAGGTTAAATACAGGGGTTACAGAAGTGGAAGTGAGGATTGGCCAGGTATAACGTGCTATAATATTATGTTTCATAAAAATCTTTCTCTGAGCTACTGGTATGAATAAAAATCTAAATTGTTTCATGTTTCTCAGAAAAACAAACATTAATATGCACAATGTGTGGTTTATTGTATTGTTTCACTTTTCTTTTGTTGCAACGTATAGTATGCACTTTTCTGTATACCACTGGCCTAAAATGAAGTCGTTATAGTTTTACTGTGTATACAGGATCGACCTTTGTATCTCCGAAACTAAGCGTTGTAGATAGAAATGTCTTTAATAAAGGTTGCTTGATATTATGGGGGAAAGTAAATTTCATTAGTCGTGTTTTATTTGGAGGAGGTCAATTTAATTTTTCAAAATGGGAACCTAAATTAGGATAAAATTAAATTGACCCTAAAATTACCATCACAACGTCCTTTCTACAACGCTTAATTTTAAATATATTGTACAGTCTCAACTTAAATGTTCCACCCTATATAACATGGTACAATTACTGTCATTACGATGCCAGCAAGTTAAACTATTACATTTCATTTTGTAAAAAAATTAGAAAAAGTTGACTGTGTGAAGGACTGCTAGGGCTTCTAACAAGTGTTGGAAATTGTAGTGTGCTCATTGCATTCATACTGTGGGTGTTTACAAACATTTGGGACACTGAGGCTATGTTTACTTTCTCTACTACGTACAGAAGTAGGGGAAGTATTGCACTCCACCCAAAAATTCAATACCGATATTTCACTTGAAATACATGTTTTGAGGCCCCTTAAATCCAAAAGAAAAATAATTTGAGAATAAGGTCCTTGTGTGTGGGGGGGTGAACAGCATGACTCAAAAATGAAAAGTTGGATAAGTATCAAACTTGGTATTTTGACTCAGTATGTTTCAAATGTGCGACATGAAGATTTTCAAGAAAAACCTCCTACCTCAGACTATCCTTTACATGAAACAATTTTCGAAAATTTTCATTCTTTCAAAATTGGCTCTATTGATTTTGATTAAAATATCCTAAGTTCAGATATTTTCATGAACATTATAAGTATAACCTGAATTATCTGGGAATGTCCACAAAAGTCCTCTTCATTCTGAATGCATTTTGCATAACTGGTAAACCGTAAGAGATAAACAAAATTTTACCACACTAAAAATTTAGATCTCGTTAACACACACAATTTATGTCACATACTTTTTTGTGAAGTGAACCATTTCCGAGATATTCCTTATTTGTTTGAATTTTGCAATACCTTTTTTCTCAAATGGGAATTCATTATTTTTTCTCTTTTTTTATATCCTGGACATGCAAAGAGAATGAAATGCTCCACATAGCAACCACTCTATAAAGATTTGACTATCACTTAAAGCCTACCATATTCAGAATAAGCACCCATATGGACTGCCTTGACTTGCTGCATCTTATTTTAGTATGGTAAGCTGATAATTTGTTCTGTACCTCTCAATTTCTGCAGGGGATAGGATGTACTGACTTGCTGTTTTGTTTATAAGTACATATTACCTAATAGCGATTGTGTCCATGCTGTTTGCTGCAAGTAATGAGAATTTCTGCATACTTAAATTGTGACATAGTTGTGAGAAATTAATACAGGGTTTTTTGCCATAACGGTGAAGACCTAAATACGGGTGTTTGGTATATAATCTGATCGCTCATACGGGATTTTGTTTCTGGGCAGCACGACATGACACAGCCGACCGTGTCAGCACTCTGTCCTCGCTTCTTTAACCTGTATTCCTGCAAACCTGTACATAAAAATTAATTATTACCTCCCAGGAAATGCTTTATGCACAGAAGTCACTGAAACCCCAACTTGTTATACTAATTTAATAGCGATTTTCGTGGGGAACGTTCAAAATTTCGCTAGTTTTGTCCAATATTTCTTCTCTGAACAATGTAGTCTTCGCATGTGTTTGTTTTACACTGAACCAGTAATCTTGCATGTATTCACAGGATGTTGAATTGATGCTCTGGAAGAAAGAAAGTGTGCAGGAAACTTCAGAATTTCAGGATGAATTCATCAAGAACGCGACGAACCGATTCGTATTACGAATGACATTTAGAAATACAAATATACGTAATTCTAAAGATAACTGCTTCCCATCTTACAAATGAAAGTGAACTACACACGCTAATGACTACGTGGTTACTGAAGGACATAAAGCCTGTCGTGAGTGCGGGGTGTGGGTAGTGGGGAATGGGGGAAGCCAGCGGGCATTGACTGACGCACAGCACCGTGCGAGAGGTCAGGTTTTATACCTAAGATCCGGTGTATAAAAGTAATAAACTCAATAAAAATGGTATATACTCCATTTGTGAAGCTCAATTTAATCCTAATATCTAACATACTGTTATAGTATATTGCAATAAGTATCATTGGAAAAAGGGGATGAGTTTGAAAATGCAAGACAAAGTCCAGTGTTTTTGTACTTCCCAGATACTCCAAAGCACTTAACGTTTTTCAACAATAGTGACTACTTACGTGAAAATTAAGCTAATAATTAAGAATAGTTATTGAACATTGTGGTTCCAGTAGTAAGGTCACCAACATTAACATTAGTAGCGAAATGGCGATCGATTATCCAAGCCTAATCATTCATCTTAAAAAAATTAATAACTTAGCTACTTCTGAATAAGTAAATATTAACAAATAAAAGTAAATACCTAGGCAATAATTAAATTATAATATTCAGCTATCAAATATGATTTATATCCCATGCCCGTAATAATAGATATATCAAAGTTTAAAACAGTTCATGCACATATCTGCAGTAAAACAGACAGAACACGCAGATAGGTTAGGTTACCAGCATTGAATGCAGAAAATTCAACTTTACATCATATCACCATGAACGATAAAGTGATCAAAAAATTTAGAGTCGAGAAAATTAATTTATAGATTTCAGAAGAGGTTTATTGTGCTAATTAATAAGTGCTACCGAAAGTGCAAACTATGAATACTAAGATAACTTTCATGATTTTTTAATGATTTTGCCAAGTACTTCAGCCTTCGTGTGGCTCTTCAGTACATGACCTATTTTTTATAAATATTATATATTACTTTCTCTACCACGTGCTTAGTAGATAGAGAAGGTATTGCATTTCACCCAAAAATTCGATACCGATATTTCACCGGAAGTACATTTTGAAGCTCTCCAAATAATCCAAAAACATTTTTAAAAAGATCCGTGCGTGTGTATGAACATCATAAATAAAAAAACCAAGGTCTGATAAATACCAAACGCTTTATTTATTTAGATTCAATATCTTCCAAAGATGAGACACAAATATTTAAGAAAATCCTCACCTTCAGCTACCCTTTACATGGAACATTTTTAAAAATTTTTTCTCAAAAACATAGCTCTAACGATTTTGATTAAAGTGCCATATATTAGGTTGAATATTCTGTTAGTAGCCTGCGAAGTCCTCTTCGTTCGCAAGGAATTTTGTATAATCTTGTTTAATTGGTAAACATTGAGTGATAGACGAAAACGTACTCCACAAAAAATGCAGATTTCTTTAACACTCTCAATTTATTTCAAATAGTTTTTTTGTGGCATCAACAATTTCCAGACATCCGTATTAATGGTTCGAATTTTTCAACACTTAACCTTCTTTCAAATTCCTGTCCGTTACCAGTCGTTTCTCGCGAAGTCATAGAAACAGTATGCAATTTTAAGGCCAGTGTATAGCGTCTAGTTCTAAAACATTTGACTGTAGCTGTTCCCTTTGTATTTATAACGAAATGTATAATGTAGCTAGTTACGGTAAAGTTTATCTCGATTAAAATGAAGTAGATAAGAAAATAAACTTTCGTAAGAAATTGTATACCCACTAATAAGCGCTAGAGGGTAAGCACAATTCTTTTTATTGAATGTCATTGGACATGTAATGTACGTTGGCCACCGCACTTGCGCTAAAGCTTTAAGATTCAGGCGAGTGTTTTGCTAAGTGCCGTGTGAACGATCAATAAGACGAAGATACATATTTTACTGGGGTTATTTATAATTCACGAGGTAGCTTCAGATAGTGCTCACTTGTTGCTTCACATGCAGGTCAGTTCCGCATCTCAGCTAATGATAAAGCTGCTAATTTCATTGTTTGGAGAGTTACTACGGTGTTAAATTGAAGAAGCGAGCGTACTACCTCTCGTTAGTTGTGTTCTGAATGGATTTGTTCGTCTAGATTTACAATTGCTTTATAATGGTCTAGGTTAGAATTGTGCCTGTATAACAAGTAAATAAGTTGTATTAAGTCTGATCGCTTGTTTGACAAGATTTTCACTTGCTGTAGTATTTAATTATAGTAAGAAAAACTTAGAAACACTTGTATTATTTATAGACTTAGCAAAAGCATTTGACAGAATAAATAGGAAAATATCTGGAACATCCTAAAAATGAAGGTATCCATACACAACTTATAGAAATCGTTAAAATCTTGCATTATGAAACAGATATTTGTATTGATCCTCAACTACTAGAAATAATTTTTTTCCAAATAAACCAAGGAGTTCAAAGGTGTTCACTTTCACCTACTTTATGTAATATTTATATGGACGACATCCTAATGGAATGAAACAAGATTTTAACCAGTGAGGGAATATCAATTGATGATAAAGAAAACATAAATATCTTCTTATTTGCAGACGACTTTGAATCCAAAATCAATCTCCAAATGTTGGCAGAAAATTGCCAATAATAGCCAACAGATATAATGGAAAAATTTCAATAAGTCCAAGGTAATGGCATTTATAGGCAAATACGTAATTAGATGTAAAGTATTATTGAATAATAAAATAATAGAACATATCATATTTCAAAACATCTTAGATGAGATGTGAAAGCAAAAGTTGAATAATTAAATGATAGAAGGTAAAGCAACAAGCAGCAGAAATGGTATTTCCTACTAATTTAAAGGGAGCAGATATGATAAGAAATCACTATTAGAGAAGAATTAAATTTATATAAGGTTGAAGAAAAAAATTGAAACATACAATGGATAGAATATTTAATCACAATGAGTAACAAAAGAATTCCGAAGAGAAGTCCCCTATATAACCCAAGAAGAAAACGAGCTGTTGGCCGATCCCGTAGGCCCCATTTGCCACTTCGCCGGAACAGGCTGCATAGCCTAAACCGTGGTGGTGGTGGTGGTGGTGGTGGTGGTGGTGGTGGTGGTGGTGGTGGTGTTGGTGGTGGTGGTGTGAAGTAGAGGAACTATTGGTTGTCTCATAAGTTCCATCTACAGCGCCTAAAAATCCTGAACCCTCTGTACACTCAAGTTATCCTAGTTGCCTAACCACCCCTATGACTTAGAGGTCAACAACCAGACTCACTATTGAATATGTCAGTGTGTATTTGTGACTGCCGTTGGATAGAACAGCGTGAACTTGTGTTTACAAACTATGGAATGCAACAAGGAACATTTCCGACATCTTATGCTGTTTTCCTATCGTAAGGGTAAAACCGCCTCACAATGCCGGCAGAAAATGTGTGCTGTCTAAGGGGAAGATGCAGTAACGAAGCGAGTATGTCAAAAGTGGTTTAGTAGATTTCGAGCTGGGAATTTCTCCCCAAAAAAGACAAACCTCGGTCTGGACGGCCAATGGTTACGGACGTGGAAAGAATTCATGAAACGATAGTCAACAATCCACGAATTACAACTCGGGTGTTGGCATTGGAGCTCAACTTAGCTCGTGCTCTGTAGCCAGGAACTTGGCAATATATTATCGACAATAATGGTGTATGCTGCAGGAAATAAATAGTTATACAAAATCTAACTGCCGTAGTTATTTATCTTTTGAACAATCTTGTGTTTAAAGTTTGTAATCGGAAAGTTTGGCAACTACGCTGCCGTAGCTGTGCTCCGGGTGAGGTGTGTTTCCCAGGCGTTCATAATGATTGAAATGTAACGAAAAGCGAACGAACTTATGAGACAACTCTATATTTTATCCCACCCAAAAGATCGATATCGATATTTCACCGGAAATACCATTTTGGGGTCCCCTGAATAAAACTTCATTATAAAATAAGCTCTGTGTGTGTGTGTGTGTGTGTGTGTGTGTGTGTGTGTGTGTGTGTGTGTGTGTCAGAACAGCATAACTCAAAAAACGAAGACTCTGTTAAATAACAAACTCAGTATTTAATTCAGCATCGAAGGTTTACAAGAAAATCCCTACCTCATATTACCCTTTACATGGAAATATTTTCGTTCTGGATTTTCTCAAACATGGTTCTAACGATTTTTATTAAAATTACATATTTAAGATGTTTTCATGAAAAATAAAATGTATATTTTGAATGTATGTTCATTCTGAATGGCTTTGTATAATTGGTAAACAAGGGATGGAAAAAGTTTTACTACACCAAAAAAAAAAATGTAGATTTTGTTATAGCACACAATTTGTGGCAAATAAAATTTGTTGCAACCATCATTTCCCAGATATACTTTGTTATTGAAGTTAATGTCCAAATAATTACTTTTTCAAGTACATACTAAATCGCTATTCATTTTTTCGTGGTAATGCAAGGAACTTGTGCTTTGAAAGTCATCATATAGCCCCACACTTTAAAAAATCTGACTATCGCTTTATACTATTACACCGAAATGTGTAATTGGTTAATGAGGGTTTATATCCATTAATAATTGGATAGAAAAATAAGATTCTCTAAGCAGAATTTTTAGAAGAGTGATTACTTGCCAGCCAAGTTCTCCGACATACGAATTATGCGCCTCTGCAGAAGTTGCACTTTTACCTTAAAAATGTCAATCTTTGAGATAAGAATGACCGAACGGGACAATTCAGGCGGCAACATCAGCAACCCTCATTCGAGAGGTCTCAGGTTTAAATTCCCGGAAGCGACGAATCTGACCGAAGGTTTTTTTCGTGGTTTTTCTAGGTCGCTAGGCAAAAGCTTAGTTGCATAATTTCATCCTGAATTTTCTTATCTTTCCTTTCATCGGTGCATTTCATTTCCTTCTTTACCATCATTGGACTGATCACCCATCCTGGATATGACATGATCCAGAGTTCGCTTTCTTGCCCTCGACAGGCAACTGACGCAAGGCATTGGCTTGCAAGTCCGTGAGGGTTTAAGAGAATGTTAATCCCAATAGAGAGAGATTAGAATGTGTTTCATAGGTGGACGGTTATGTGATATAACTTTCAGCGTAGGTGGAGGGTTGTCTCGAAAATCATATCAGAGCTACAGTGATTTTCATAGATTACTCAAAAACCCACAAATTATCCATATCCAATCATACCAAAAACGAATTCCTAGAAGTTCATTCTGAAGAAACTCGTGTAATACCTAATGCTTTACACGAAACAAGGTCTATTAACTGACTTCAAATTGAAAACCTTTGCAACTGACATCGAAATACTCAATAAACCCTTAGTTCACCCAGGTTCCCATTATTAGTTGAATAGCTATGTTCTTTTCATATACAAAATGAGTCGAACTCTACCAATCAACTCAGAAGTTGTTGAGGGATACTAACTAAATGCTTTGATACACAGAACCTATGGTCTCCAATGTCTTCACCAAGTGGTTACATTTCGTTCCTTGAACATGCCCTCGCACAGTTGCTGGGAGATGTGGTTTCGCAGGCATATGTGGTTTCCACATGACGCAGGGGCCGGCAATTTTGTATTCGATG
The DNA here is from genome assembly GCA_030765065.1 of Deroplatys truncata. Taxonomy (NCBI): domain Eukaryota; kingdom Metazoa; phylum Arthropoda; class Insecta; order Mantodea; family Mantidae; genus Deroplatys; species Deroplatys truncata. Next base: position 36,353,587 of record CM060987.1, on the reverse strand, counting down.
TTAGGGATCTGCTTGATGTGCAGACGAAATGGTCCTGCCAGACGCGACGCCGATTTGGGATCATATGCACAGACTACTATGAGATTCCATTCGAATTCCCATGTTGCTAGTACTTTCGTAGGTCCTTAAGATGTCACCGACTTCCTGCAATATCTGAAGGTAGGTTATATTTTATTTTTAAACTTTAAATTTAGACTGTCTCTGCAATCGAGTTGTCAGAATTTTGGCTTCTAGCCCAGAGGTTTGGAGTTCGATTTCCGGACAAAATGCGGAGCTTTCTTTGGATTAGCATCATTCCTAATCCTTCTCCAAAGAGCCAGAAAATTATAAACTGAGAAGTGAATGGTATTGTGTTTCAAAGATAGAAAACAATAACAAATTCTCCATCTGAAGTATACGAATAAACACAAAGAATTTTTTTTCCGGAGTCCATCCCGCCGAAAAGACCATAAAGGTTCAAAGGAGCTATATAAATGAAAAATATGATGTGTTGGACTCGCATGACTTACTCTACTCACTCGTCTACAAACTATTCTTACAAATGTTAATTATGTTATCGGCTTCTATATAAATAATCTTTAACACACATATGTACATTTCATCGTTCGTAGGCAAGATGAGAGGCTAAACGTTTAAACAGTGCATCTCTCTGTGATGGCTTTAAAATCCATGCTATTTGTATGATGAGAAAAACACGAATTGCTACTCACCAGTTGAGAAAAGTATTTAAAAATTCAAACCATTAACAAATAATGTCAGAAATGGTTAACGTAGCAAAAAACAACTTTATTTTACAAATTGCGTCCTTCAACGAATTCTGATTTTTTTAAACAGTAATTCTCTCTCTTACGGTTTACCAAAAATACAAAAATCGGAATTCACAGGGTATTCCCAGAAATTTCAAGCTAATCATTTTATTCGTTATACAAATATTGTAATTATGGTATTTTAATAAAAATCGTTAGTGCCATTTTGAAAATTAAAAGATAATGGAAATTTCCATATAAAGAATAGTTTGGAATGAAAAATTTTCTTGAAAATTGCGTCGCATGCTGCAAGATGCTGAACTTAAATACAAACTTGGTATTTAACCGACTTATCGTATTCGGTATGCTTTTTCTAAAAAGCTGATGTGATAGATTCTCGTAACTCTCTCCCCTCTATCATTTATTAGTGGGTACATGAACTAATCTTACTAAAAGCTTATTTTTCAATCTACAACGTTTTAGTCCAAATAAATATTTGCAGAAATAACTACATTACACATTTCGTTACATATACAAAGTAAACAGCGATAGTCAAATGTTTAAGAACTGGACGCTATATGCAGGCCTTAAAATGTCATATGTTTCCATGCAATCGCGAGGAACAACTGAATGTTGAAACTTTGAGAATGCCAAGTCTTGAACAATTCGAACCTTTAATAAACTATATCTGAGAAAGGTTTATGCCACAAAATTATTTGAGATAAATTTTGTGTTTTAAAGAGATCTACATTTATTGTTTAGTACGTTTTCATCTATCGCTTAACGTTTACGAATTATACAAGGTTATACAAAATTCCTTCCGAATAAAGTGAACTTCACAGGCTTTTTCAGATAATTCAAGATAAATATATTTCTATGACATAAAATGTATAATACATGGCATTTTAATTAAAACGATTACATGATTTTTTTTAGAATATGTTCGAAAAATGTTCCATTTAAAGGGTGGTTGAGAGTGGGGGAATTTTCTTGAAAATGCTCGTCTCGCATCCTTGGAAGATGCGCAACTTTAATACCTGAACTTTAATTTCATTTTTGAGTTATGCTGTTCACAGACACGGTCACACGGACCTTTTTCTAAAAATAATTTTTCTTTATTCAGGAGGCCTAAAAACATGTATTCCGATGAAATCTTGGTATAAAATTTTTGGTTGGATGCAATTCCTTCTCTACCTACTATGCACGTGATAGAGAAAGTAAAATGCTTTTTCTTGATTCAGGGGGTTTCAAAACGTGTATTTTCTGTTAAATATCGAATCGAACTTTTGGCTGGAACACAATACTTCCTCTACTTACTCAATAGAAGAGAAGGAAATTTAAAATTAAACGAGATATATATAATAGGAACTCGCTTAATACCCAAGAACTCTCATTGTGATAAGCTTCGAATAGTGATAGTAATTCACCCACAGGAAAACTTAATAGTCTGTGCAAGTTACTGGCATTAGTAGATGACGGAAACATATGTATTGGTATAGTTATAACCAGCCAGTTACCTTACAACAGCACAACTCAGATTTAATAACATTTTAGAGAAAGATATTGAGGCAGTATTTTTAACACTTAAATAATTTCAGTCTAATTATATAATCTCTAAATTCAATAACAGCCCGCCTTGAAGCAATATGTGTATGCAATAATTTGTAAAATGTATGTAACAATCATTGTATATGCTTATATTATTGTATCCATGTGTACTAATGTTATGTGAATATATTACTTAATTTAATAATGAAGGAGCTGAGAATAATAAGTTAAACGTTACTAACAATAAGGTAACCTTGAGTCAATAATGAGTAAGAAAGTTTAACAGTACTACTTGTGATTCTTGGAGTAACAATAATGTAATTTGAGTGACAGTTTATAAAGCAGCCAATCAATAACCAGAAAAAGCCTTAGTTAAATGCAGTTATTCTATTGGAGTAGGATTAGCCAATTAGAGACTTGAAATACAGAAATTTACAAGTTTAGACGGTTGAAATCTATTGAGTTGCCTGCAGACAGTGATTGTAACCGGATGCGTGATGCGTCCTCGAGAGATTTTATGCGTATTTTGAGTGAGACAAAATAGCTTACGTGTTAAAAGTGCAAGTATTTAATAAAAATATCTCACAGCTCTGTTTATATCAGTGAATTTTTATTTAAATCGTATCAAGTATTAATAAAAGGACTGAAGTAAAATTATAATCTGTGTAAGTCTACATTCTTGTCGCATCGCGCCCTGCCAAGACATCCGTGTCTCTAACAATAATACTGACGCAGCCGAGGCAAACATAAATATACAAATATTTAAAGAAACAGTCAAATTACAAAGTTAATATTTTTTTAAACTTGGGGCAAAAGCCACCTGAAAGTACATTTGGGGCGAAGGCTACCGGAAAGCGGGTACTATACGTGCGGTTGCAACGAATTACAAGTTCGGTTCCCAACAGTTGAAATACGATACAACTCCTAAAATACTCCTACTTCAAATCGGCTTTTCCATACGTGAAACAATAACGTAAAGAAAACAAACTACTTCATTATAGAGAGGCTAAGGGATAAGTATGCACATATTGAGTTAGAAATAATGGGCGATTTCAATGAAGAAAAGGAGAAAATGATGTAAAGAGCTGATTAGTGTAGGAGACAGTTTATATCAGGGAAGTAAATGATGTAAGTTTCGTCATGCCGTGCTGGAAGTAGGAATAGCAAGGAGAGAGTGATTATAGTTCGTAAATTGGACACAAGGACTGAAATAGTGGAATATAGTAAAGCGGACACAACCTAGTAAGAACATCAACGGAAAGTTTAGAGACAGAATCGTCACATTTAAGTAGCAAGAGGTTCGGCGGACAATGATAGAATCTGTTAGCGAAAAGCAAAAACTAATGCAAATGATTGTTAAATACTATAAGCGTGGGTATGATGAGCAAAATGAGCCAGGGCTCGATGCCTATCATACCTAAAGGAATTGTAAAACCTCAGCACATAATAAGGAATTCAATACTAGCATTAGCAGAAGTACTTCACAAATGAATACTTTCGGCGTTAACCTGCAATTCATCTATTTCGGAGTACTAGCAGATTCATTGTTTACAAAGCAACAAATGTAGGTTGTGAAAAAATCATGCATGTGATTTTCATTTATTTTGGGCGATATTTTACCGAAAATTAATCAGATTTTAAAGATTATGTACCGAAGGAGTTTAAAGGACGTTGAGTTTTTAGGTGAAAATGACAAAATATTTGATGTTTCATTATGTCATCTATATACTCCATATAAACCTGTGACTCATTTTGCCGAAAACATTTTTCATGATGCGGCATTTTTAAAAGCCCTCCGACATGTTTAAATCACTCGTGCGCTCCTTTTTAACCCAACTGCACCCCTTCTGTATGCACCTTTTTCTTATTTTTTGCATTCTTGCGCATTAAATTTACTCTTTACATTTCAGTTTTGCACGAAAGTTTGCATACATAATCTAAAATGTGCTTTCTAAAGATTTAAGCATACATTTTACGATTTTTTCATTAATATGTTCACAAAAACAAGAACAACTTTAGCTTTATAGAAACAGAAATTTATCTCTCTACAACTAATCATATTAACTTAAATAAAATCCTCACATTTATTTTCACTATATTAAAGTGTTAGAAATGTCACATACCTTTGACAAATTTTAATACGCAAGGCAGTTTTAGAAAATTTGCATTTATTTCGGCAATTAAAAAACTTTAACTGTGTTATACGAGAAACTAGTTGTGCTAGAGCTTTGAAATTTTGCACAGTCACTTCTTTATTTACTCATATTAAGAGTGCCAGTTTTCAAGTGAATAGCTTCAAAATTGAAAAAGTTTTAAAATGCAGATCCATTGTCCCTAACTGACATTCAACTACTTTCAATGCACCAAAAAAAATTAAACCTCCGTTCTAAACCTTTATCGTGCATTGAATGGCATAATACAAACATTGAGGCAGTAACTATGGTTATATATACCATGTATATAATAATGTAAACTATAATGTAAAATAATATTAATAAGTAAAATACTTGTTATATAAATAGATGTTAAGGCATAAGTTTTATGTATGTTTAAGTGTTTAGCTGAAGCTGTGGAACCCTTGTTAAAAGCCGACAGACCTGTTTTTGTTAGAATATGGGCAAAAAGGACTTGTAGGGATAAGTCACAAAAGCACGACCTTGAGTCTTTGTGCAAAATAAAATGCGGCAAGCTAACATCATATTTTTGTAGAGAGGTCACATGTTTGGAAACAAAGAAAAATAGCCTGGTAAGTTTTTTAGAAGGTTCCAAGCTGAACGAAGACAGCCAATGAGATCTTACGAAAGAATATGCTTAAAATGTTTAAGGAAGTTAGTTATAGCGTCCCCATCAGCCAGGGCGGTTGCGTATAAACTGCTGCGATGTGAATAACATACATATAAGCTCTCAGAACCAGGCGTTATTATTTACTTCTCATAATGTAGTGGAAACGTTGAAATGTTATCAATTTAAAAGTTAAAGAAATGAGAAGGGAAACCAAGTATAGTTTAGGAACGTGCGATAAATACTACCATTATTTATAGATCACTTAAAAACATACTCGATTGCTCAGCGACCGTTCTACAGCTCCAACTAACTAAACTAACTGTGTAGCTTCGTGCTAAATTAAAAAATCGGATGTGTTACACTCACATGACTTTCTCTACTCTTGTACAAACTATTTTTACAAACGCTTATTCTCCATATGCTTCATGTTAATCGAGATGATAATCTTATTGCTAAACTTCTTGTAGATGCAAGGGGAATATGGTAGTATTTAAGCGATAGTAAAATATTTTAAGAGCTGGTTGCTATGTGGCGCATTCCATTCTCTTTGTATGTCCAGGACATAAAAAAGATGAATAACGAATTCCCATTTGAGAAAAACTATTGAAAACTTTAAGGGAATAACAAGCAATATCTCGAAAATGGTTCACTCAACAAACAAAATGAATATGACATAAATTGTATACTTTAACACGATCTACATTTTTTGTGTAGTATAATTTTGTCTCACTCTTATGGTTTACCAGTTATGCAAAAGTCGTTCACAATGAAGAATACTTTTGGGGACATTCCCAGAAAATTATAGGGTATAAATTTCATTTGTCGTAAAAATATCTTAAACATACGATATTTTAATCAAAATCGTTAGAACCATTTTTGAGAAAATTAAAATTTTCGAAAAATCTTCCATGTAAATGGTAATCTGGGGTGGGGGATTTTCTTGAAAACCTTCGTGTCGCATCTCTGGAAGATACTGAACCTAAATACCAAGTTTGGTATTTATCCAACTGTTCGTTTCTGAGTTATGCTGTTCACAGACACAGACAGACAGACACACACACACACACACATGGACATGTTTTCAAAAATGTTTTTTTTTATTCAGGGGGTCTCAAAACGTATATTTCCGGTGAAATCCCGGTATCGAATTTTTGGGTGGAATACAATACTTCCCCTACTTACTGTACGTAGTAGAGAAAGTATAACTGTGTGTGCCATTATAACATTGTGTTCTTCTCACGGATTTAATCTTTTGTTAGAGTTCTTACATCTTACCTTCCTTCCCGTACCACACCCTGAAAAGTTAAACTTGCTCTACTCAAAAACTCAAACAACAGCAGCCTAGGCAAGGAGTATAACATCATAAAACAATGCAATAGTAACAACCAAAACACAGATAATCACCATCGTTCATATATTAATTCATATATTAATATTTCGGACATACTGTGAGATATGCTCCTAAACGAGTATGCCACAACATAATACAAACTGAAAATAGTATTATTCAAAATGAGGTACCATGTGCATCGCATTGCTATTTTAAACACTTCATGTATAAATACTAACTGAGCAATAATGTAACGTATTTCATACTTAGGTAAAAAGATTTGTGCCTTACCAGTCTATTTGTGCTTTACTACATAAGCAGAAAGTGTGCATTACATATGTTACTAACTTGAGTATACAAAATTATACTATTAGAGCTATTTAACTAAGAATAGCTGGGTTATGAACTAATTTCAGTTTCCTAAATTCTCTAACGCGTCGGCATATTGTTCCCTCATCTTGCTATATACTGCAGCTGTGAGCAGGTTTGAGATCAAGTACGACAGAGCACGGAACATGGGACGTACACTAGTTCACAAAACAACCATGAAGTACTCTTAAGAATGACGATAGATAATGATTGCTTAAGCAGTTGCCAAGTGTGTTTTTTGCGCGTTTTTAATCGCCTTGATTTCCATAAATGTTGAAAGTTTTAAGTGTGTAACTATGTTTATTTATTTTACTTTCTCTACACTACATAGTGGATAGAGAAGGTATTGCATTCCACCCAATAATTTGATACATATTTCACCGAAATACATGTTTTGAGGCCGCCTGAATCCCCCAAAAAATATTTTTTATAAAAAGGTTCATGTGTGTGCGTGTGTCTGAACAGCATAACTCAAACGAACAATCGTATGAGTACCAAACTTGGTATTTAAGTCCAGGTTTTCAACAAATTCCCGCTCAAATACTTTTCGTGGAACATTTTTCGAAAATTTTGATTTTCCAAAAAATGGCTCTAAGGATTTTGATTAAAATACCATATATTAAAGATACTTACATGAATAAAATGTAAATCTTGAATTTTCTGGGAACAGCCTTTGAAGTTCTCTTCATTCGTAAAGAATTTGGTATAATCTTGTATAACTGGTAAACGTCAAACGATAGACGAAAACATACTTTACATAAACTGTATCTCTCTTTAAAACACACAATTAATTTTAAATCATTTTTGTGGCATCAGCTGTTTCCGAGATATCCGTTAATAATGCTTCGAATTGTTCAATATTTAGCCATTATTTTAAAGTCCTGTCGATTTTCAGTTGTTTCTCGCGAATTCGTGGAAAGAGTATGGAATTTTAAGGCCAGCATATAGCGTCCAGTTTTAAAACATTTGACTATCTCGGAAAGTTGTATCTTGATTAAAATGAAGTAGATAGGAAAATAAACGTTCGTAAGAATAATTTGTAATAAGCAGTAGAGGGTACAGAAAGTCATGTGAATGCAACAGATTTTTTCCACAAAGAAGACTATAATATCTAATACTCTCGTGATCAACGGAATACTAATACGATAAAAGTTTCTGGCACAGGGAGGATTTTATGGTTATTAAAGAATCTCGGGCGGTGAAATAAAACGTAGTAATAATTTCCAAATTTCAAGGGGAGCAATTCATTTTTGGCTAAGACATAAAATCCATCTTGGTGGAAGTAAGGACTCGAGATAGATTCGAGAGTAATAAAAGGATCCTCAGTTGAAAACCATAAAAAGTGCATTCACTCATACTACTGTCACCATTCAACTTGTTAAGCAAAGCGTAAAGATAAAACTGAGAAAAGACCAACTTCAACGGCGGTTCTTTCAGTTTAGATCATGAAACTGGATTTAGAACTGTCGTGAACTGCTAAGATTGCCATAGCTTTATTTAATTTAACAATTCGCATATCAGCAAAATGATTGACTGAAGTGATAGTGCTTGTGGCTCGCATTCAAATTCTGAATTCAAATCCTGTGTACTGGTCAATCTCATCAAGTAAACATGGAATCGCACGTACAGTACTATAAAGTGTCTAAAGTGCCGTCTATAGAACTCAAAGAGAAGGAAAAAAGCAGATTTATAGCATTCACCTGACTTTCTCCACTCTTGTACACAGAGCGCCAAAGAAAACCTTCGGCGGATTTTGTATTGTCTTCTGGGGTCGTTTGAGGCGTGTCCTTCGCCTTGCCTAACGCAGAGCGTGGTGGCTTGATAACACATCAATAAGGGTGAAAAGAGGGGAGGTTGATGCCTTTGCTTTTTCTGGTGTTATTGAAACCAAAACATGTTTATTGTCTCAGAACCAATCATGCCGTATACTAGTGAAATTACTCATGGACGTGCTATGTGGCGCATTCCATTCTCTTTGCATCTCCAGGACATAAAATAAATGAATAACGAATTCCCATTTGAGAAAAAGCATTGGAAAATTTAAGGGAATAACAAGCAATATCTCGAAAATGGTTCACTCAACAACAAAAATGTGTACGACATAAATTGTGTATTTTAACGCGATCTACATTTTTTGTGCAGTAAAATTTTGTCCATCTCTTATGGTTTACCAGTTACGCAAAAGTCGTTCACAATGAAAAATACGTTTGGAGACATTTTGAGAAAATTAAAATTTTCGAAAAATGTTCCATGTAAAGGGTAGTCTGGGGTGGGGGATTTTCTTGAAAACCTTCGTGTCGCATCTCTGGAAAATACTGAACCTAAATACCAAGTTTGGTATTTATCCAACTGTTTGTTTCTGAGTAATCCTGTTCACAGACACACACACACGGACATGTTTCCAAAAATGCTTTTTTTTGGATTCAGGGGGTCTCAAAACATATATTTCCGGTGAAATCTCGGTATTGAATTTTTGGGCGGAATACAATACTTCCTCTACTTACTATACGTAGTAGAGAAAGTAAAAATTTACGAAATGTGGGAATCTATTTGGGTGAACCCTAAAATCAAAGTTTATAGAAACAATCCCCACACCATGGATGAACTTGAGAGAACAAAAACTATGAACATTACGCAAAAAGAACTTACGTGCGTGAGTGAAAATTCCATCTGAAGATGCCACGCAGATGGATATCACTTCCAACACCACTTATAACAAGGTTAGTACTCATAGTGCATGCTACTATCACTCTTAAGTAACGCGGAAGTTACAGAATGAAAACCCTCAGTATAATAGAAAGTGTGCGGAGCGATCCGTGGCCTCATAATAAAACCATTGCACTTTAGTTAATAATCAGAACATACGCCATAATTATACAAATAAAAAAATCTTTTTATTTCAAACCGCAGAATAGGATTCAAAAGATAACAAAAGTTCACACATTGATTCAGCCAGCAGCAACAAAACTAGATGTCACAGGAATGCGACTACATAACTCAGGGTCGTCTGTAGGCAAGCTATTCAAACATATAGTACATAAAGGTGATTACACAACTAGAGCCATCTCTTCACGCATCAAAGAACCTTTGCAATGTGACCTAATGCTGAGATTTCCTCTGTGCTTGCAATGGATAAGTATAGCATTACATGTGCATTCAGAAAATGCTGAAATCTACTTTACTGAGTAGGTTAAAACTGATTACAAATTAATTTCTCGTCTGCGGTTATTACATTAGCCGACTTTTTCTGCAAAAGGAAGGCTTAATCTAACACTGTCGATAACCAAGACGTAGTTTAAATCTGTGGAATTAAATTACCGAAGAGAAAAAAATTGTACAGAAATAAAGATATCTAATATTTACTTCACTCTTATATTCTCTGAAGAGACCTAATGAGAAGCTTTTGAGATTCAAGCGGTAATCTCCTGCTAGTTTATTCAAAGAGACGATAATATCTTAGAGTGGAAAGTGAATAATGTTATTAGTGTATATTGTATATTTTACTTTCTCTACCACAGGATTGCGTTCCACCCAAAAATTCGATACCGAGAATTAACCGAAAATACATGTTTAGAGGCTCCCTGAATAAAAAAAAGAAGCATTTTTAGAAAGAGGTCCGCGCGCGCGCACGTGTGCGTGAACAGCATAACTCATAAACGAAAAGTCGGATAAATACCAAACTTGGTAATGAATTTCAGTACCTTTCAAAGATGCGACACGAAGATTTTTAAATAAATCCTCCTACACCAAATCACCCTTTACATGAAAGATTTTTCGAAATGGCTAACGATACTGATTAATATGTCATACATTAAAGATATTTATATGACAAATAAGATGTATGTATTGAATTTTCTGGTAATAGCTTGTGAAGTCTTCTTCATTGGGAAGTAATTCTGTATAATCTTGTGTAACTGGTAAACATTAAGCGACAGAGGAAAATCTACTACACGATAAAAGTAGATCTCTTTAAAAGACGCAATAACGCAAATGACTTTTTTATGACACCAGCCATTTCTGAGATATTCGTTATTAATAGTTAGAATTTATCAATACTAGCCATTCTTTCAAACTACTGTCGATTTTCAGCTGTTTCTCGTGATGTCATGGAAAGAGTATGGAATTTTATGACTAGAATATAGCGTCAAGTTCTAAACATATGATTGTCGCTATTCCCTTTGGATCTATAGCTAAATGTGTAATACAGCTATTTTTGGAAAGGTTTATCTGGATTAAAATTAAATAGATAGGAAACTAAACTTTCGTAAGAATAATTTACTCATTAATAAGCGCTAGGGGGTAGAGAAGGTCGTGTGAAAGCGACATACTTTTTTATGTTTGTGGGTATTTCAATGTTTTTAAGTTTTACAATAACAGGTGAACTGTTAAAGAGAGTGTGCAATATTCGGTTATTTAATGGGCTGGAGTAATAATCTTTCTTTACTAACAGCTTCGTTAATTATTAACTATTATTATTGTTAGAATTATGCCTTGGATATTTAGCAGTGGTAGTAGTAACTTAATTATATATACATAAACGTTTAGTTAAGTTAAACCAGCAGATTGAATACATCTAAATACACTATCTGTGGGTGAATTATGGCCCGTCCTGTAGCCGTGGTAGCTCTGTGCCTGCGGTGATCGGTGACCCGTCTTCGATTCCCGTTACCAGCATGTGTTTTTTTTTTCTTTTTTTTCTTTCTTTCTTTTCCAGTCGCGAGACCCGATGTGGGTTGTTTCAGCCTGGCGAGATCATTGAACATCAACTAAGAAGCTGCTTGATGGAGAATACAGGTTCCTGCCTCTAAAATCGCACCAAAGCCAAGGGTACCATATATATATATATATATATATATATATATATATATATATATATATACTGCCCACATACTAACCCCATTACTGCGCTTTTTAAGACGTTCCTTTTACACCAAAATCGTTGCGAAACGTACTCATTTTATTACTGCTGCGCGGAAGAAGCTGCCAACCCAACCTAGTGTTTTCTGCAAAAATATCGATGATTGTAATTCCTGTAAATACTCTCGTAATGAATTCATCTCTATGCATTATCAGAATCCAGTGTATATACAAACACAAAGTAATCTAAATATAGTAAGCTTAACCTCGGGCTAGATGTCGATCTCGCGGTAATTGGTGCTCCAATGTTGGCGGCTCTCCAGGATGAAATACAAAAGCCACAACGCGCCTTATTGTTGTCATACCGTGAACTAAAATTTGTGGTCAAGTAAGGAAGAATTAGCACACATTTATAACGCCCAATGTGATTTGGATCTGTATGATTATAATATAGCTAAATATGTCAAACATGAACTGCTGTTCTCTTAATTGTAAAGCATTTGGAAGGCACATAAGTTGGGTCACCTATTTAACACTGTTGAAATGGCTCGTATAGTGATGCAGCACAGATTTTACCTTCTTATAGCTTATGGGAAAATCTTGACAACCTAGCCAACCTAATAAGACTGGTTTCTCTCAAATCTGGCTGCCTGGAGACTTCAGAATTACTTGCTTCCGTGCTCTGTAGTTGTACTTCGAAGTTTGTTGTACAAACAGCGCCAAAGAAAATCTCACTGCACCTCGCGACTATGTCACATTATTTATCGTTGCACGTGTCCTTGCGAAGCCATGATCATTTTATTTGTTGCTTTAGGCACGATGTAAGGGGCAACACTCCTGCTAAATAGTTACATCAATAACCACAACAAAGGTTACAAAACAGTGTAGAAACGAAATACATGTCTATGCTCTTGATCGTATTGGCTAAAAGAGAAAGAGGTAGAGTAGGTGCATTAAGTTTGTCATACAGACTTCTTATCGTCATTGGTAGCCATACCTTATCGGCTAGTGTAGGACACACCTTTGAAAGGGTTAAAAGCTAAGGGGAAAACTTGATAAGTTCCCAGGTTAGCGAAATGTAGAATGTGTAGTGAGAAGATTTTCAGGGGGTGCAAATTAAAGCTTGAATTGTATTCATTAAATACATAGCAAGACAGCACTTTATAATAGAAATAAACAGAACTGTATTCTCACAGTAGTATCAATGTTTGTTGCTGCATAGAAGCAAACATAATAAAATAATAAATAAAGCAGCGTGTTTTCTCTCTAATACAAACTATAATTGCTTAATATGCCTTTACTGGCATATCGATGGTCATAGGAATACAATAGGACTATAGAAAACATATATAACCCAATTTTATTGCCATAATTTTCAGTAAACCATATAGATATTTGTCTCTAGTTTCTAAACATGATCAGTCAATTATAACAAAAGAGTAACTTGCATTCAGTAAACGAATATCATCTGTGGATGTTTTAAGGCGACTGCCCACATTCTGACGAGAACGTAGACCGTCTTCCGCACTTTCCTGGAATATTTTATCTAGTAATTTACTATAAAACACTTATGCACTGCCGTTGCAATTGCTTTAACAGTGCGACCAGCCTCCGACATACCCACGATACGTCCATGAGTAATTTCGCTAGTATACGGCATGACTGGTTTCGAGACAATAAACATGCTTTTATTTCAACACTAGAAAATCAAAGACATCAATCTCCCCTCTTTTCCCCCCTCATTGCTGTGTTATCAAGCCACCACGCTCTGCGATAGGCCAGGTGAAGTACACGCCTCAAAAGACCCCAGAAACGATACAAAACACGCCGAAGATATTCTTTGGCGCTGTTTGAACACAGGGATCATCAGAAAGAGCCTACAATAATTCATACTTGGTTGGAAAGGAATCCTCTCAATCAGAGAGCAGCAATATGTGATGTTTCGTCCATTCGTTTCCTTTTTACTTTCTCTACCAGACACATGGTAAATAGAGAAGGTATTGCATTCCATCCAAAGTTCTATAGCGAGATTTCCCGGAAGTACATGTTTTCAGACCCTTGAATAACAAAAGCATTTTAGAAAAATGCTCTTTGCGCGTGTGTGTGTATGAACAATATAAGTAAAAAACGAAAAAGTCAGATAAAAACCAAACTTGTTATTTAGGTTCAGTACCTTCCAAAGATGCTACAGGAAAATCTCAAAAAATCCCCGCACCTCAAACTATCGTTTACATGAAACACTTTCGAAATTTTATTTTCTAAAAAAAGGCTAACGATATTGATTAAAATGGCATATATTAAACATATTTACATCAAAAATAAAATGTACATCTAAGATTTTCTGCGAATAGTCTTTGAAGTCCACTTCATTCACAAGACTTTTGTATAATCTTGTATAACTGGTAAACGTTAAGCGATAGATGATTCATGCACTAAACAAAAAAATGTAGATCTCTTAAAAATACACAATTTATTTCAAATACGTTTTTTGTGGCATAAGACATTTCTGAGATATCCCTTAGTAATGGTTGGAATTCTTCATTACTTGGACATTCTCTTGAAGTCTGTCAACATTCAATTGTTTCTCGCGATGTCATAGAAACAGTATGGAATTTTAAGGCCAGCATATAGCGTTCAATTCTTAAACATTTGACTATTGCTGTTCTCTTTGCATCTATAACGAAATGCATAATTCAGAAGTTTCTGCAAAGGTTTATTCGAGTTAAAATGTAGTAGATATAAAAATAAGGTTTAGTAAGACTGGTTTATATACACACTAATAAGCGATAAAGGATAGAGATAGTCATATGAACTATCATATCAGATTTTTATTTGCAAATGTAACTTATTTTAGCAGTGTTCTGAGTGCAAGCTTTAAGTGAATATTACTTTACATTATCTGCACCAACACCATATGTTGATCCATAAAGAAATTCAGCATGTTCCAGATTGTCTGATTATAACGTTGAATCGAGGATAACCATCTGTAAAAAACGCCCAAAATTGTCAAAATTAATAAATATGGATGTTCCTATCATTCAACACTACAAACATCTGTCTTAGTTCTATATAGCTTTCATAGTTGTACGAGCTTTTAGAGCATGGCATATATCGATTTCAATGTCCCTTGTTAGCCTAAGTTCCTATAAAATTTTATTAAAAAAGTATAAGTTTCTCCTACATTAAAGAAAGCAAACCACTCAAAAGAGGCCTCAAGAATCTTCAAGACTAAATTAGCCACAGAGGGGTAGAAATAGCCGAAGGAAGTCCTGTAGAATAATTAATTACAATTTATTAACATAAAATTAAGAGTTTAAGTATTAAATAGTTTTATTCAAAATATTATGGTATCGTGTAAGGAAATTTTCCTAAAAATTAATATTTCTTGAAGAAATTTAAAAACACACGTTATATATTAAACCCTAATTGAAGTATTAAAGTTTAAAATGAATCTAACGGAATTTGGCGATTTTAGAAATTTTACAGATGAGTATCATTAAAAATTGCAAGTAGGATATAGTTAGAAGTCACACCAAAGGATTTCAGCACCGCTTAATTGACATCGTTCAGGAAAAAAATTCTATAAGTGTTGTTTCAGGCATAGAGCTTCAGCAACATTCTACATTTATAGTTTAAATATAGTAAAGAGATTTTAGCAGAAAGAGGGGAAGAGTTGACCCACCTACTTGCATACTCTGTAGCTGCAATGATGCATTTATCACAGATCGAGGTGTAGGTTCAGGGCGAGAGGAACAGGTTGCAAAAATATAGTTTGTGATTTTTTTATTTTTCCTCAACTGACAGATAGGCAAGTACTGATACACTGCTTAACATCCCTTTTTATAATACCTACCAAAATTTTGTTGAACGTGTTTGCAAATTCTAAATGTCCAAATAAAGTCATTATAGCACCCTTTGAAGATTTTGGAAGTATACAGAGCAACAAAACCAAATATTCCTCATACGCTTTAAATTAAAGTTACTTTTGAGCATATATAGCTGTAAATAACAAAACTTAATTAAGAAAAACAGAATTTCTTTCATCAGCCACTTTATTCAGCTGCTAATGCGCCTTATAGTTGGCTCATATTGTTATTATGTGGGCGTGAGTTGTGAACTTATTACACAGGATTCCCTTATTGTTAAGTACCGCCAAAGAAAAGAATCGCATGGTTTAGGAAATATCCGAGTTCTTCTAGTGTATGAATATTGTCACTTTTGAACCTTTTAAGGAGCAACTTTTAGAGTGATACACCTATTCTAGCTATGTAAATTGAAAGCAATGGTATAAGGAAGAACAGGGCTCTCGCCGAAACAGATCAATGTTACATGCCCTATTTATCATTAGACAAGGCTAGAGTGTTTACTAAAGCATGTTCATATGCTTCATAGATCAAACCCAGGCATTTGAAATAGTAAAGTTGACTCTAATCTAATTTTATTAATGGGTATATAAAGTATTATTACTAAAATTTATTTTTCTATTGCATTTTAATCCAAATATGCTTTTGCAGAAATAGCTACACCACTCATTTCGTTACAGATACAAAAACAACGATATTCATATGTTTATGAACTGGACGTTAATCGCTGCCTAAAATTCTATACTGTTTCTATGCAATCGCGCGAAACAACTGAATGTTGAAAGGACTTGAAGAGAATTACCAAGAAATGAATAATTCCAGTCTTTAATAACTGATATCTCAGGAACGGCATATGCCACTAAAACTTATTTGAAATAAATTGTGTGTTCTAAAGGTATATACATTTTTTGTGCAGTACGTTTTCGTCTATCACTTAACGTTTACCAGTTATACAAGAGTATATAAAATTCTCTCCGAATGAAGAGGACTTCATAGACTATTCCTTGATAATTCAAGATATGCATTTTATTTTTCATGTAAATATCTTTAATTAATAGTATTTTAATCAAAATCGTTAAGCCATTTTTTTAGGAAATCGAAATTTTCTAAAAATGTTCCATATAAAGGGTAGCTTGGGGTGGGGGGATTTGTTGAATATCTTTGTGATATAGATTTGGTATTTATGGATATGTTTAAAAAATGCTATGTTTGGATTCGGTGTGCCTCAAAACACGTAAGTATTTCCGGTGAAATCTCGGTATCGAATTTTTGGGTGGCACGCAATACTTCCCCTACTTACTATACGTAGTGGAGAAAGTACAAATGTGTTTTTTATTCAGGGAGCTTTAAAACGTGTATTTCCGGCGAGTTCTGGGATCCGAATTTTTTAATGGAATGCAGTGATTCCCTTACTAGAGGTAAGCAGCAGAGAAAGTAATAATTGTTGAGGAAGATACGTAACGAGATGTGTTATGCATTCAGAAAACCTTCTGCACTTTCTTCCGTATCAAGCACTCCGGACGATGAATGGAGTAATGTAATGATTGTGCAAATGAATCCGGGATACGTCGGCGCCTAGGGCTTCAGAACATTAGTCTTTTCAGATAAGGGAATGCTCCGGAATAAAACCCCACAGTTAACTTCTCCCTGCTGGCAATCGATCCAGGGACTGGCAATTGAAAAACAGGCGTTAAATGCCTCTACCGGGGTTAAATATCGAAGTGAAGTATAAGGCATTCTCCTAGTGTGCATCTGGGCTTCTCCAAGTATTCATTAAACATTCGCCGCTCGCAATTTATTCACTTTTAGCCGACGGCAACTAATTACATAGAAAAATAGGCGGTGTTGTTCAACCCAGCTTCTTCTTGTAGTGTTCTACTTAAGTTTATGGTTTAACGCGAAGGACCAGGACGCTTACTCTGTTGTAATATTAAGATAATTACAATATTGAAAAATCCTGTATCACACGACTTTCTCTACTCTCTTATGGAGCGAGGTAGCGCCGCGGTAACGCATGTGTGTCGTCCTCCGTGGTGTAGTGGTTACCATGCAAGGCTCTAGTTCGAGGTCGCGGGTTCAAACCCGGCGGAGGACGATGGATTATTTTCTGGTGTAAAAATCCTTAGCATGGTTTCCTTCGGAAGGGAAGTAAAGTCGGTGGCCCCACATCGTAGATTTGCGGCATGTAAGAGAACCTCAAGCCTCATAAAGAGACCTCTGAGCAATATTACCGGTCTTTCACGCCAATATAGAATGGGACGCTAAGGACCACAGCAGTTAAAGAGCGTCCATAAATAAAACTCAATGTAATTTTAATTTTGGTAACATGCTATTCGCATTTGGGAGGTCTCGGGTTCGCCCACTCTGACCCATAGGTTTCTCGTGGTTTCCCCAGGTCGGCAAGCGAATGCTGGGGTGATTCTTCTACCACGACTCTCCTACTCCTCATTTCTTGTACTCATCACCTTCCTGGTCATCTGTTTCAGGGATGAAGGACCAGGCGGCGGTGTTGGGGGGTTGCGGCTGGATGGTGGCTGTGCACTGGGCGCGGGTTTCTACCTGAAGTCTTCAGGGGCCGCTTGAATACCCGGCCCAGGATGCTTTAGGGGATCCCCGGAGCCTCGGGGCCAATTGGGTGGGCTCGGGCCGCGTTGGAAGAATTTAATCTGGAAACATTAGCGTCCCCGTTCATGCTTGCCCCCGTCGTCATCCGGATCTGGTCAACCTTTGGATCTCTCACCTCATCCCTCTCTCCCTCCTAGGGGTCACGGTAGAAGCACAAGGGGCTGAATGCCCTGTGTCAGGTCTTCTGCCCCGGTTTCGGGAGTCCCTTCCCCTCGTCCTTACCTACTGTCTCTTCAAGAAATCACTCTTACAAAAGTCTGTTATTCTATCTACTTCTTGTTAATCCATTTAAACTTGCATTACATATTTACACATTTCGTTGTAGGATACAGTAGGTACGTAAAGCGATAGTCAGATTTTTAAAGATATGTAATGGCTTTGAAATTCCATACCATCTTCATGACCACGTGAGAGACAGAAAAAGAGAGAAAACCGAATAACTTACCAGTTGAGAAAAGCATAAACATTTGAAAACTCAAACCAATAACAACGAATAACTCCGAAATGGCTAAAACCACAAAAAGCCTTGTTTAACGTAAATTGTGTCCTTTAACGAGATCTACATTTTTTGTGGAATAAGATTTTGTCTAACTCCAGTTAGACAAAAGTCATTCAGAAGTAAGAGATTTTCACAGGTTACTCCCAGAAAATTGAAGTTATACATTTTGTCATGCAAACACCTTAAACGTGTTGTATTTTAATCAAAATCGTTAAGAGGCATAATTGACCAACTCAAAACTTTCCAAAATTTTTCCATGTAAAGGGCAGTTTGATGCGAGAGATGTTCTTGAAAATATTCGTGTCGCATTCTTGCAAGATGTTGAATACAAAGCCCCGAAACATGCATTTCCAGAGAAATCTCATATCAATTTTTTTAGTGGAATGCAGTACCCACTTCTACTCATTAAGGTAAGAAATAAAGAAAGTAAAACTATATCCACACATTTTTCCAGCTTACCTCTTAAAATATTCTTCATTCACTGTTTAGACGTCTTCCTGTTTGGGTCTAATATCTCTTTTTGTTAATGTCCAACTTGTTAGAGCAATTGTAGGTATTCTGTCTTAATTTAAATGTTTAACTCACTTTCTCTATATTCTACTACTTTCTGTATTAACAGTTTTACCTTCAGTTCTTCCCTATTTGTCTCCTTTCTTGTATGTTCTTCTCTGAATGCAGAAACCTCTGCTTTCAATTTTGGTCGTTTTCTTAGACAGACCACGGTATATTATTAGTGTTGCCATGGTTGTATAAAATCTCTGCTGCCTCTCGTCTTATTTTTAAACATTCCTTTGATTGCTTATTCTTTAACTTGATCTTGATTGTGAAGTACATCTCGTAAAGATACTGGAAATATGAAACTTGTTCTAAGATGTTATGTTTTAATACAATTTCATTTCTTATTGGGTACTTTCCCTGGAAAGCCATTACTTCTTTTAGCCTTGAAATGTCTAAGTTATATTCTTTACATATTTTATTCAACTTATGTATTTTTTTCTGCAGCCTCTTCCTTTGTCAAAAATTAAGTATCATTCACAAACAGAAGAACAATTCTAAAAATTTTAAAATCCAATCAACTACTATATCCAAAATAGGATACACGAATATGTAGGAATAAAATATATTTTGTAAATGAAAGTCCTTAAGGCAGCAATAACATTTTTAAAATATTCACCGCAATCTCCAGAGGAGCACTATCACTTTGCTGCGGAAAATTATACATTATTAGCCTCAAAAAATAAGAGAAAAGAATCCTCAATATAAAAAAATTAAAAGTTCTGACTACTATACATTTTAAAATAAATTATGAACATTGTGTTACCAAATAACTGAAAGCGGCCGTCCCAGGTATCAATCGTATTTGAACATACTCTGAACCCAAAAGAACGTCCGTTCATGCCATTGAATATAAAACTGCTTTATTACTTTATCTACAACTTAGCTATATCAGGTCTCAATGTCGCCATAAATGCATGAGGTTCCCTGAATTAAAAACAACCATCTTTTTTTAAAGATCCGTTTGTATTTTTCAGTAGACAGTCAGTCAATTTTCCCTCTCTTGTGTTTTAGTATTGTTTGCAAAATATTAAATTTCAGACCTAATTCATACATTACTGTTTCGAAGATTTCCAAAGTTTTCTAGCCATCACAAAATATACTTTATGCAGAAAATAAATTACTATTTTTACTTGCCCATGAAACTGTGTAAATTATTTTGATTAACATGTCATATGTTTTAGAATTGCAAAGGTGAATAAAATGAATATCTTACATTTTATAGAAAATGTTTACATTCCTCATTATTCCGAAAGAGGAATATACTGCTGCAAAACCTTAAAGTATACGCAAACTCTTATTAGGTACCGTAAGAAATGCAATTTGTTTATAATAAAAACGTGCGGCATAATACGTCTCCGAAATACCTTCTGCGTTTCGATGAATTTTCCAGGTTTCAAGAACTACATCTTGTAATGTTAAGTAGTCATTTCTCATCAGTTCATGGGAAATGTAGGTCGCTGGTAAACTCAAGAGCAGCTCTGAAATGTATGATCCATTTATGGCCTAGCTGGCAAGCAAAGAAAATTGATGCTTCGCATTCAGGTGACGTTCCCTGTCCATTACGACCTCCCATAACGGATTATATACATCATTCATTCAAACTTTTATTTTTATATTCACATTACATCACTCATGATCATTTTTTACAAATCTCAAATTAAGTACGGACATGGTTGCACGCGGAAAACAAAACAACTGTTCGCGTATCCTGCCATTTCGTTACTAAAGAGCTAGTGCAGGGAAAAAAAATAGTTCCTCTTTAAGGCTCTGGATTTTAAAACTCTGTAACTCTCACACTTGAAACTATTTGTGCTATCGTTGTAAATAAAATAATTAAGAGATGCAAGGTAGTTCAAACTGAGAAAACATGTAACAACGAATATTTAAAAAACGGTTAACGCTACAGAAAGAAGATTTGACGTAAATGTGTATATCCATGAACTTTACATTTTTTGTGTTAAGATTTTGTTTATCTCATTTTTTATCACTTATAAAAATTTAGAAAATTTGTTTAGAATAAAGAGGGCTTCGTAAGCTACCCAGGAAAAATTATATATGTATACATGTTATTAGTCATGTAAATTTCTCTTTAAAATAGGTATTTTAATAACATTCTTTATGCCACTTTTTGGAAAACAAAAACAAACGAAACGTTTCGGAAAGCTAGTTTGATATGAAGGTATTAACAACGCAGAAAAAGAAACCGGAAGAAGTGGTGACGGCGATGGAGGAGAAAGAGGAAAATAGTGTGCGAGAGGGAGAGAAAGAGAGACGAGAAACTGAGAGAATAACCGCATTTAACGCAATAACCCGAGAACTTTAAGCTCAGCTAGTAGTACTATAGTAATGCGCTCTATGGTTCTAGAGCTTGCTGCGTTCACATGGACGAACGAACGCCATTTTGTGTAAAATTTTTGCCTCTATTGTCGCCAAGACATCAAGAGTGATTAATGGAAAGGATGATTAATAATGTCGCAGATGTGCCTGAATTAGTTAGCGCGAAAGTTACAAGACATCCATCACTTCACGGTGAACGAAAACTCGTGAAGTAACCCCACTGTCGCAACTTTCCCCAATGAGAATCGAACCTCTGGCTTCAGATACGCGTTTCCCCAACCCACAAGGGCTCGTCTCAAATATTTATGTGCCTGATGAAGAACATGGAACAACATAAATGCTTCAAAGTGCAGTGCAGTAAAACTATTGTGCGCGCTGCTGCTTGTTTATGCGTGCAGACTTAATTCTAGTATCGCTGGTAAGGAAGTGCTAAAATCCGGCAAAGGAAGTGTTACAATCCGGTTAACATCTAGCTGCACAGAGAAGCAAAAAAGAAAACACCGGCGTTAAACATTGGTTAGTCTGTAGTGTGCTCTAGCGGCGACTCCATAAATCATCAGCGCCTCTCATTGTCGCAAGGTGCCAACAGATGGGAGTCTTGTTTTGTTGATGCTAGTTACCGCAGTGCGAGCGAATTCTGGCCTGCTGAGATGGTCAAGGAAACAAACTTGTTTATTAACTTTTTGGACCACAAAAGACATGAAAGCCGTACCAATAGCAAATATTCGCTTCATAATTGATTACAAATAAAGAAATAACCATGGTCTATTTTGCGACAGTGGAAATAAAATTTTGTAAATAACGCCTGAAAATAAACAAACAAAGAAATGTACGGACTACAAAATAAAAAAAAAACCTGAAGTAATACATTTACATTACTTTCCATACCGTCTATCGTTTATTGTATACAAACTAGTCCCACTAAAGCTTATCAAATGTTTAAGAACTGGACGCTATAGCTAGCTTTAAAATTCCATTCTGTTTCAATGGCATCGCGAGAAATAGCTAAGTATTGAACAATTCGAACCATTAATAATGAATATCTCGGAAATGCCTAGTGACAAAAAAAAGTTCTCGGAATTACATTTTGTATTTTAAAGAAATCTACATTTCTTTGAAGTTCATTTTCGTCTATCGCTTAACGTATACCAGTTTTACAAGATTATTCAAAATTCCTTCCGAATGAAGGGGACTTCAAAGGCTGTTCCCAGAAAATTCAAGATATACGTTCCATTTTTCATGTAAATATCTTTGATATATGGTATTTCAATTAAAACTGTTAAAGCAATTTATTAGAAAAAAAAACATTTTCGAAACATCCTCCATGTGAAGCCTAGTTTGGGATGGATGGACTTTCTTAAAACTTTTTCGTCGCATTTTTGGAAAGTACTGAACCTAAATACCAGTTTGGTGTTTATCCGAGAGTTATGGTGTTCACAGATACACACATGGGCCTTTTTCTAAAAACGCTCTTTTTTTGGGTCCAGGGGGCCTCAAAATATATATTTCCGGTGAAATGTCGATATTGAATTTTTCGGTAGAATGCAACACCTTCTTTATCTACTAGGCAAGTGGTAGAGAAAGTAAAAACGTATCTGAAAAATAACTTCTCAATCAATGATAGTTTTCTGTTTTACAGGAAATCCATCACTCTAGCTGAGCCAAATGCCTGCGCGGTCACGTGTGAGGCTCGCATTCGAGAGGTCGCGGGTTCGATTCCTATCGGGCCGGCCACTATGACCAAGTTTTTTTCTGGTTTTGCCCAGGTTGTGGTCTCTCTTCTACCACGAATTTCCTGTACATTTCCTTTCATTTGTTTAATCTTCATATGTTTTAATGTTGTAGGGCCAGGCGACGGCGATTGTAGAGATTTCTCTCTGCCGCGTGAATGGTCGACGAGTGCCCCTTCCTGGGGAATTCGTTCGTCCCTGGACCTCCGGGTTGAATACTGCACAGGCAGGCTCGCGCCGATGACCGCATTGGTGTCATTCTGGAATCGTTAGGGAACCCGGCTTTGCTAACGCATATCGTCGTCCGGATCTGGCAACTCCTCGGGTCTCTTCTCCATACCTTCCTCCCACTTCATATGAGTGACAAAGAGCCTACGATGGCTTACGTGCGGGGCTGGGCTCCAATGGCTTGGGGTCCCCTCCTCTTTACTAAAAAAACCAGCCTCCTCTGTTTCTCCCCATTCCGTAGTGTAATTTTCAGACGTTTGCTATGTGTAACTGTTTTAGTGGAAACTCAGCTATATGGCTGTTATAAATGTTGCACAAAGAAAGAATGATGTTCTATCCTCAAAGATTTAACAAACTCAGTGGAAATTCAAGAACTCCTGCGTTCCCACTTTTTCATTTTCCTACGTGCTTATTCTTTCTCTATTAAAATGGCAATGTTGTCCTGTAGTTTGAAACGGAAAAACATTTCATCTTCTTAAATCCAAGCTATTTTTGCGATTCTCTCTCTCTCTCTCTCTCAATGAACTCTTTCACACATTCCTTGCTTAACTCTTATTTTATATTTTATACATTTCAAATCATCTTTTGATGTCCAAACTTTTTACTTCATGGTAAATTAAATTACAGGTATATATTAGCGTAACATTTTTATTTGTAGCTGGGGCCAGTATTTATCTTAATTTTGTAAACTTGTAGCTTGCACTTTGTGGTACCCATGTTCCTGGTGTTACCCTATACGAAGGTTGTTTTCCGAGGTAACGTAAAGAACGGAATCTTCTCTCTGAATAAAGATATACACATTCATAGGAAAGAATCGTTGTGTAACAAGAGCTGGATCACCCCCAAGATTTGTATACACATACTATAGCCTGGAGTTGATTGGAGGACTCGTGACTAGTCGAGTATATATTTCTTCTCCACTGTTGGTGGCGAACACAATGCTGCCAACAGCAATAGAGTTACATACAAAACAGTAGACTAACGAGAAATATTTGAAACAGCCAAAGATTTGCCCATCAGAATCTGGCTAACATTTTCATACTTTATAGTATTCTTCTACGATACTCCGTCACACCCATTAATTCTTTCAGATAAATTCTGAAGTTGCCACATTCTTTCGTATTCTTTTCTTTAGCAACTTTGTGCTATAGATGGCTTTCAACCCACCTGCTTTTTGGAAAAACTCGCTTAAACATAGGTCCTTCTATGTAGTTGAATTGGTTCCTGCAGTGTAATGCATACCACATAGTTATTGTAAACGGAGCAGAATGTTGGAACTTAAGCGCACAATGCTTCTGGAAACCTGCGACCAGATCCAGCAGTCTCGGAAATAGGCGGGGCCCCTAACGTCTCCAGATGTTACATACTTTCGCCGGCGGGACCCCCCTACAGGCCTATCTCTTCTCAAGGAGAGGTCTGTCCGAGGCCTCGTCCCAAACCGAACGCAAGGGCAGAGCAAACTATCATGTTTCCAGAAATCAAGCTGCACCGTCATACACCACGCCCGCCGACCACTCGCCTGATCCTTCGACGCTAAAACATAAAGAAATTAATGGCACGAAATGGGGTACAGGAACATTTGCGGCATTATATAATCCATCCCAGGATGCACTTACCAACCAAATAAATACACGGAAAAGCCCAAAATAAGAGTGGACGGCTCAACGGCAATCGAGCCCGCGTCCTCCCAAATGCAAGCCTCACACGTTACCGCGAAACCATCTCGCTCCGTTGCATGCGTACTAGTCGGCAGGATGAGAGCGCTTGGAGGAGGGTGCCAGTGTTTTTGTTGACAATGCTAGGAAGAATTAAATTGAGTTTTATTATGGACGCTCTTTAACTGATATGGTCTTTAGCGTCCCATTCTATATTGGGCGTGAAATACCGGTAATATTGCCCAGAGGTCTGTTTATCAGGCTTGAGGTTCTTTTACGTTCCGTAAATCTGCAACACGCAACCACCGGTTTTACTTCTCTTCCTAAGGAAGCCATGCTAAGGATCTTTTAGCCCGAAAAAAATTCATCTCCCTCCGCCGGGTTTGAACCCGCGAGCTCGGGAACTAGAGGCTAGCATGGTAACCACTACACCACGGAAGGCGACGACAATGCTAGGATAGTCATCAGATGGGAGTAAGGAGCAAGGCGATAGGGGAATGTGCAGTTGCACAACGAAAGCAGTACTACATTTTGCACCCCTCAGCCTCGCTTAACAAATGCAATTCAGATCTGTGGATGGTTTCCTTACCTGACTCCTTCCGATGCCCCGTCCACTTGTTCCGTAACTGTTTAGTTCCTCTTCCCACCTCACGCACTCATATCGTGTCCGACTAGTACATATAATACATACATGTGTCACTGTGGGGTAAAGTAAACAACTATAAAGTGACACACTGAGCGAATAACAAACGATTACTCTACATACAGGGTGGACCATTAAATTTAATTTGACCCTAATTGAGGTTCCAATTTAAAAAACATTAAATTAACCCTACTTTCCCCCATAATACCAAGCAATGTTTATTCAACGCTTTCTTTCTACAAAGTTTAGTTTTGGAGATATTGTACACTCTCAACTTAAATGGTCCATGTATACATTCACCTTCCGTTTCAGTGACTGGCATGCCATCTAATTTATGTCTCTTGGTATAAATAGTGGTTAAACCTGACTGACTACTTCGTTGTTAGTATCACCATATGTGCTTAGAAACCCAGCTTCTTATGCAACATATTTAATAAAATTTAAATATTTTTCGCAACATTCTTGGAATTTATGTATAAAAAACACCCTTCGGTACCAAATCCTAATGAATAGCTCGTAGTTTCTGAATAACCCATTCAAATCTCGATTATGATCATCGCAATAATAAGAATAATATAAACATTGTCTATAATATTTCCGAGTTATGCTCGACATAAATATGAAAATGTTATGCTACATAAAATACTGCAAAATGAATTTTCCATTATTTATTGCTTAATATATTTTGCTCTACTATTTTATGCACTACTACCTGTTGCCATTTTCATAAACAATAATATAATGATTAAGACATTGTTATATGCGTTTAAAAAGGAAAACAGTGTCCTGTAATACATTCATATGACTTTCTTGTACACAGTATATACAGAAGCTCATTTCTTATTTACTTTATGTTAATCGAGGTGAATGTTTATAGAAATGATTTCATTACACATTTTGTTATAGGTACAAGAGGAAGGCATGGCTGGAGCAATAGTAAAATATTGATGTGGTCGATATGAGTTGGCTTTGAAATTCTAGTCTTTGCTTGATCAGAAACAAGCGAATGGTGACTTAGCACTTCAAAAAGGTATTAATTATTTGAAAATAGAAACCAATATCAAGAAATATCTCAAGTGATTAAACCTACTAAATATTTGAGACATTACTTCTGCTTTTTGTCTATCCAGTTGGCTTACCCTTTACACAAAAGTATACCAAATTAATTTCGAACATGAAGGACTTCATAGGCTATTTAGCCTCTAGTTCCCGAGGTCGCGGGTTCAAACCCGTCGGAGGGCGATGGATTTATTTTCGGGCGTAAAAATCCTTAGCATAGGTTTCTTCGCAAGGAAAGTAAAATCCGGTGGTCCCGTGTCGTAGATTTACCGCACGTAAAAGAACCTCAAACCTGATAAAGAAGCCTCTGAGCAAAATTTCCGGTCTTTCACACCCAATATAGAATGGGACACTAAAGACCACAGCAGTTAAAGAGCGTCCATAAATACAAAAAACAGGCTATTTACGAAAATCCAAAATATTAAATTTACTTGTGGTACAAAAGCTTAACCATATGGTATTTTAATTTAAAAAAAATAACGAAATATTTTCCATTTAAGGTAGCTTGGGGTGGGAGAGATTTTCTTGAAAATCTTCGTGTCGCATCCTTGGAAGATGGTAAACTTATCCAGCACTCCGTTTTTGAGCTATGCCTCTCTCTCTCACTCATCACTCTCTCTCACTCTCATACACTCACACACACCCACTCACACACTCACTCACACTCTCACACATACACTCACTCACACTCTCACATACACTTCCACTCTCTCTCACTCTCACACACTCACTCACTCACACTCACACACTCACTCACACTCACACTCTCACTCACACTCTCACACTCACTCACACTCACACTCTCACTCACACTCACACACACACCCACTCACACTCTCACTCACACTCTCACACATACACTCACTCACACTCTCACACATACACTCACTCATACTCACACACTCACTCACACTCTCACACACTCACTCACACTCATGTACCTACTTTTATCTACAAATTAATTTTTGTATTCAGGGAAGCACAAAACCTGTATTTTCGGATGTTGGAATTTGTCTGCGACTTTTAATTACCTTCTATGTCCTTCGTAATAACATAATTCAGAAAGTAAGTTCCTTAACTTTAAGGAATGTTACTTTATTTTTGGAACTTTTATTACACGCTATTGAAAATTAAACTGTAAAATTATTTTTCAACATCGCTTCCATTCACATCCAGCCATTTATCGTGGCGTATCACAAGCATTGCTCAGTTCAAATCGACCTGTCCAAAGCCATTTCTTTCTTCATGATTGGGAACGGTTGCTAGTCACTTGGATCCAAGTCAGGGTTATACCTTGGATGATCAAAAGCTCTCCCACTTTAACTATTGCAGGAGACTTTGAGCGCGTGCGGCAGTATGGGGCCAAGCATCATCGTGGAAGAAAACCACCTCAGAACTCGACATGTCACGTCGTTTTTTCTTAAACTTTCTCCTAAGTTTGGTTAGTGTGCAACAGTGTCAGAGTTTAATGTTTTGCCTCGTTCCATGAACTACACCAACAATACACCTTTCTTCTCCGGAAAAACACTTGCCATAAGCTGCTTTGTTGAAATTGTTTAAGAGGCATTTTTGTGGTTTCTTAGGAAGTTGGTGGAACCTCATATCATTACACTGTCGTTTTGTTTCGACTTTCACACATCGAATCCACTCTAGTGACAATCTGGTCAAGAAAGCTTTCACCTGCACTCTCATATGGTCATGTGCACCAATCTACATCAAAGCTTGATCGAGGTCAATTCCAAATTAGACCGCGTTCAACGCGATTTTCTGGTGCATCGTCAATGATCGAAGTTAAACAAGGCAGTTGATTATGGTCAAGTTTGACCGCAGTGCTGGACCGATCAATTCCGTTGATTGTGATTAAGTTGCACAAAATGGCTGCACATTTCGATTTTTTTAGGGTATTGAGGATGAGATAATGTACCTAGAGTACTACTTAAATCAGGACCAACGTCAGAACCGGAACATTGCAGAAAGAGGCGACCCTCTTTGAAGAGTATGGAGACAGGAAATTTGAAGAGCAATTCCGGCTATCAAAGGATACAGTGTGGTAGCTAGTAAATGAATTCACCGAGAGGTTAGAGTTTCCTTCCAACCCTCTTTCAACCAGAAACACAGTTTTAACTAGATCATATGCTACAAGAGCTTTTAATATTGTGATTGGAGATATTTCGAATCCACCGAACAACGGCATTGCGTATTATCAGTAATGTGTGAGATATAATTGTTTTTTGTCCACTATTTGTATTGCTTCCGTGGAGGCAAAATTAAGATCTGTGATGGATCAAATAATTTAATTTCCGGGTGTCGTGGGAAATATAGACTTGCATTTATTATTCCATTAGTATGTGTTTAACTTAAGTAATGATTTTATCAACGTTAGTAAGGCAACAAACTATAATTAAAACTTAATTATTGCGTTTGTCAAGCTACAATTTACGTCGCATCATCATTATGAGTATCATTATTCTGCAGTATTATCAAAATGCTAGATTCAAAATTTATTGTGTGTATTCAAAATGAGCAGCATTTGATATGCCAGGATGACCAGTGCTTTTCCGTTTGCATACGCAACCATCTCCTACTAATTTATTGTATCAGTTTTAAATCTTTTATGACGAGGCGGCTCGTTGTTGAACTTCAACGAAATACACACTGCAATGAAACAATGGATTCACTCTTTCCTAAATGCAGCACACAAAACGACTTTTTCTGCGGCGTCGCCATTTTCCCCTAAAAATAAATACAGCGTTGAACTTTCCTCTATTCAATGATATGCCGTAGGTGTCACTATGTATTGTCCTTCATTACAAATAAATATTTAAGTCTGTTCCTTGTTTTTGAATAACCCTGTATGTACATCCACGCCTCCTACTTGTTCTTTAAAAACAAGTATCAGTCCTTTTATTTTCCATTTTATTGAAATATGCGACAGCTAATCCCAACAGAACGTCTATCTTACGCTGAGAAAAGATTTGGAGACAACGTTTTTGTTTTCCATTATGTTTACCGCCAAAAGAATGACCAATCATAAAACATTTCAAAATGAAAACAAAAACGAAGCGATACAGACAAGGAGGTTATAATTTCACTACAACCTTTTTTGGACATAGAGTTGGATGCTTTCCTTCGAGTAATTCGCGTAAAATCATGAGCGTTCTGCAATCTAGCGCACGATCAGCTGATGGTGGTCCGTTGAGCGATAATTAACAATGATTCATCACAACTACAACTTAATTGTGGTCAAATTTTGATCACGTTTCAGTGACCTTCGATAACAAGTATTTGATCAAGAATGGTGCATATGACCAATTGCGTTGAAAGAATGCCAGTGTTGCTCCCATCCTGATGGGGTTTTTTTTGGGAGGGGCCTTCAGACAGAGTTTTTGAAACCCATAAAGCATAAAACTTGCAATAGCCTAACCTTTGTGTCACCATTCGTACAGAACAGACCTACTGATTTGCGGAAAATGCTCGTGGAGTTCTGAAAGTGTGAAACGGCGATTTTCTCTGACCACACCATCAACGTTTTTAACAAGTTCGTCATTCGCAACAGACGGTCGCCCACTTTGTGATTCATCATGAATGCTAGTGTGTCCATCTTGAAATCGAGGACACCTACGTCGGACAATACTCGCTCATAATGTTCCCGTAGTTTGTTTGTAGTTTGAAAAAGGGATGGGTTTTATGCCCAAGCACTGCGACCTTAAAAATCTATTGCACATCCCCCTTTCATCAGTTAAGTAGTCTGTTGCTCGTTATGAACTTAACAAGACTGCTAACTGAGGCTTTCGATAGTTCATCTATCTTTGGATTGTGATTGCCAAAAGTACTTGCTCTTTGATTCGCAAGAGCAGGCCAATCACATAGCAGATGAGTAACAGTCTCATCTCCTTCTAGGCATCTACTACAGATAGGTTTGTTAAACAACCCCATTCTGTATAGAATAAACTTTAGGGCACAATGTCCTGTAATGAATCCTGTTGCCCATGCAAGTCTTCTTCTACTAAGACCGCGCAGGTACTTTGCCCTACTGTTATCCAGGTCTGTAATAAAGAACTTTGAATGTCAATGGAGTTCCAGTAGTTCTTGTGTTCTGCTTGAGCCCATCACTTGATATCCAGTTTCACTGGTCTGTAGGACACCCCCAGTACAGGCTCCGGAACCAAAAATGGGATTTCGCTGCCAATCTTGGCTGCTTCATCTGCTTTCTCATTGCCTGGTATACCTGTATGTCCTGGCACCCACATAAATAATGTTCCCGTACACTGCAATAATATCACGATTAATTGCAGCTACCGTTTGTTTGTTTTTGACACAGAAACCGTATTACTGCACATTCCTTACACTTGGTAGCAGCTTCAATTGCTGCACACATTTTTCAAGCCTGTCTTGAAGAAACACTCAAATGCAAGCTCCCACTGACATTGCTAGGGGATAGTGAACCACGCTATAGCGAATCAAGAATAGCGCTGCTACCGCCTCTCCTGCTCATGAATGATGTGATTGGAACTTACTTGTGGAATTGCCCTTTTAAAAGACTGGGTATTGGGGGTTTAGTATGGACAAAGCACTTTAAATACTTCCACTTATTTGAATATGGATTTATTACAACTGCACAGCTCCATCACATAACTTGTAATTTCCCATCTCTTGAGGGAAACATGGCTGTTTTATTACCTATTTGTTACATAACACATGGCTGAGGTAGTCTTAACAAAAAATCTGATGTGTTACACTCGCATGACTTTCTCTACTCTTGTACAAACTATTTTTACAAACGCTTATTCTCCATATACTTCATGTTAATCGAGATGTTAATCTTATTGCAAATTTTCTTGTAGATGCAAGGGGAATATGGTAGGTTATAAGCGATAGTCAAATCCTTTAAGCGTGGTTGCTGTGTGGGGCATTCCATTCTCCTTGCATGTCCAGGACATAAAAAAAATGAATAACGAATTTGAGAAAAAATATAAGTATTGAAAAGTTAAAGGAATAACAAGCAATATCTCGAAAATAGTTCACTCAACAACAAAATGTATATGACAAATTCTGAAATTTAACGCGCATTTTTTGTGTAGTAAAATTTTGTCTCTCTCTTATGGTTTACCAGTTATGCAAAAGTCGTTCACTATGAATAATTTTGGAAAAATTCCCAGAAAATTCGAAATATACATTTCATTTGTCATGTAAATATCTTAAAATTGTGATATTTTAATCAAAATCTTTAGAGCCTTTTTTGAGAAAATTAAAATTTTCGAAAAATGTTCCATGTAAAGGGTAATCTGGGGTGGGGGATTTTCTTGAAAACCATGTCGCATCTCTGGAAGATACTGAATCTAAATACCAAGTTTGGTGTTTATCCGACTGTTCGTTTCTGAGTTATGCTGTTCACAGACACACACGGGCATGTTTCCAAAAATGCTTTTTTTTATTCAGGGGACCTCAAAACATGTATTTCCGGTGAAATCTTGGTATCGAATATTTGGGTGAAATACAATACTTCTCCTACTTACTATATGTAGTAGGGAAAGTAAAAATGTTGAAGAGAATAATAAGGTTTGAAAAGCATATTATGGCCACAGTTAGTTCCATCGGTCGTCGTTATCTCCTTACTAAAGCAGCCAATGGACTGCCACTGCCGGTTATTAACAGCTATTTTGGTAAGTTGTGTGTTCCGCTTCTGAAAATACAAACAAATCAGTTGCTGAAAATACCCAAGATATCAACGCTTGTGATGAGGTCCGCCATAGCACAGGAGGAAACAAATTTTTGAATAGCCTTGTTTCTTTTCAAAACCCCTGGAAAGTGTGTTCCTCTTTAGCATGATTATGTCTCCTACGCTCATTCAGTTTTGTAACGATTGCTTTTGATATTTCAAACATTCCTTTCGCCTCATTCCCATCCCATAATATCAAAACGCTCTCAATATACAAGTCTTTCATAAGTAAGAAATAATGCAGATTAAACTAAAATTAACTTACTTTTTACTTTCTCTACTACGTATAGTAAATTTGATACTGAGATTTCACCTGAAATATGTTTTGAGACCCCCTGAATCCAAAAAAAACATGTCCGTGTGCGTGTGCGTGTCTGTGTGTGTGTGTGTGTGCGTGTGTGTGTGTGTCTGCATAACTCAGAAACGAACAGTCGGATAAACACCAAACTTGGTATTTAGGTTCAGTATCTTCCAGAGATGCGACACGAAGGTTTTCAAGAAAATCCTCTCCACCCCAGACTATACTTTACATGGATATTTTTTGAAAATTTTAATTTTCTCATAAATGGCTCTAACGATTTTGATTAAAGTATCATATGTTTAAATATTGTCATGAGAAATGAAAAGTATATCTCGAATTTTCTGGGAATGTCTCCAAAAGTATTCTTCATTGTGAACGACTTTTGCATAACTGGTAAACCATAAGAGATGGACAAACGTTTACTGCACAAAAAATGTAGATCGCGTTAAAATACACAATTTATGTCATATACATTTTTTTGTTGAGTGAACCATTTTCGAGATATTGCTTGCTATTCCCTTAAATTTTCCAACACTTATACTTTTTCTCAAATTCGCTATTCATTTTTTTATGTCCTGGACATGCAAAGAGAATGAAATGCTCCACATAGCAACCAGCTTTTAAAAGATTTGACTATCGCTTAAAACCTACCATATTCCCCTTGCATCTGTAAGAAAATTAGCAATAAGATTAACATCTCGATTAACATGAAGCATATGGAGAATAAGCGTTTGTAAAAAGTAGTTTGTACAAGAGTAGAGAAAGTCATGTGAGTGTAACACAACAGATTTTTATAAAATGCTCGGACACGACAAATTTAATATATTGAAAGGAAAATTTTATTTGCACATTTCAGTTATTGTGGTGTGACGTCATTAACAATAGATTTAAATGGCAACATACTTTATTTTTTTAATTTTCTTTATTTAATTGCAATAACCATTTTATTTGTCATATACAAGTGGTTTGTTTGCTATGGAAACAGATCTCCATTTGATATTTGAAGTGTAGTCTTTATTACGAGGTCTGCAAATATGAAAGTGTTAAAAATGGGATCAGAAAGAATGCAGTGATTGAAAATGTTCAACAAGAATTCCAGCTTTGACTTAGCCGCTTCCAGATTGGAAATGGGGAGTATTTTGAGCACCTCATTAAATAATTAAAATTTCGTTTGTTAGAGTTGTTTAAATTGTATACAAATTGCTACACAAGCTAACAAACTGTTCTCATAGCACCAAACATTACTATGAAACAAATGAAATCGCTCATGCAACTAAATAAGTACCTCCCAGAAAAAAATATATATGTCGACATTTAAAATGTTTGTTGAAAAGACAGGCTGTACAATAATGGCTGAAAATTTTGTATGTTTTGTAAAGTTTGTCTTTAAAAACAAAGTAGTGCATCTGTGAAATTTGGAGAATCGGTGGTATATAAGATATATTATTGAAATTTATGCCAGTTATTACGCACTATAAGAGTAATATTTTTATATGCTTAAAAATTCTATATTACATGGTTATTTAAATATTAATTTGATAGTGTAAATTTACTGTTCTAACAACAATATTCCATACGATGTATTTTAAAAACCATTCATAAAAAATTCAGGTTTTCCAGTAAATGAGTTTCCAAATAGATCTATTACATTAAACTTTTTATATTAACTCCTATTTATTGTGCAAAAATCATTCGTTTTCATAATCTTCAAAATTATTATTTTTCATAAGTTAATTGATTTATCAAAATTGGGTTATTTTGAAGTAGTATATGATCAGTTTCTTTAATGTACTATTAAGACGCAATACAAAAATTTTGAAACAAATTAGTAAAACATTGCACCGAGTGAATTACTTTGAGTATGCAAAAATGCTGATAAAAGGTTTGCAGGGAAACAGGGTTTAAACATCTGATGTGTTACACTCACATGACTTTCTCTACTCTTGTACAAACTACTTTTACAAAATCTTCTCCATCTATTTCATATTAATTGAGATAAACTTTTGCAAATACGATCTGTTGACATGCAAAGAGAATTACATTTTACACATAGCGAGCAGTTTTGAAAATATTTGACTATCGCTTAAGGCCTACTATGTTCCCCTTGTTTTGTATTTGCAAGGGCAATATAGAAATACAGTAGCCTTTAAGCATAGACATATCTCTTAATAGCTGGTTGCTATGTGCAGCACCATTCTCTTTGCCACAGATTAATACTCTTTGCATATCCAAGACAAAAAAATGAATAACGAATTCCCATTTGAGAAAATAAGAATTGAAAGATTTAAGGGAATAACAAGTGATATCTCGAAAATGATTCACTCAACAACAAAAATGTATATGACATAAATTGTATATTTTAACGCGATCTACATTTTTTGTGTAGTAAAATTTTGTCTCAGTCTTATTGTTTACCAGTTATGCAAAAGTTGTTCATAATGAAGAATACTTTTGGAGACATTCCCAGAAAATTCGAGATATACATTTCATATCTTAAACATATGATATTTTAATCAAAATCGTTAGAGCCATTTTTGAGAAAATTAAAATTTTCGAAAAATGTTCCATGTAAAGGGTAATCTGGGGTGGGGGAATTTTCTTGAAAACCTTCGTGTCACATCTCTGAAAGATACTGAACCTAAATACCAAGTGTGGTTTTATCCGACAATTCGTTTCTGAGTTGTGCTGTTCACAGACACACAGACACACACAGACAGACACACAAACACACACACGGACATGTTTCCAAAAATGCTTTTTTTGGATTCAGGGAGTCTCAAAACATATATTTCCGGTGAAATCTCGGTATCGAATTTTTGGGTGGAATACAATACTTCCCCTACTTACTACAAGTAGTAGAGAAAGTAAAAATTAGTTAATGTTGGTTTTATTTGCTTTATTCCTTACTTATGACAAATAGTATATTTTGATGTTCCTTCTATGATTGAGCGGTTTCTCTTTCAGCCACTTATCATATGTGACAGAAGTTCCATTAATTATTATTGTGTAAAATGTACGTTTTCCTCAATTATTTCCTTCAGTCCTCAGGTCATAGCACTACGGATTTGATCTTCCTTTGAATGAATGAATTTAGCCAGACTGTACCTTAAAGGGTAAGGCTTCCTTTTAGTAGTGGTTATATATTTCTCTTGATGAGCCATTCCAAGTGAGGCAACATTCTTTAGGTCTGCTTATCTCTAGAGTTATGTCCTATTAACTCTACACTGTAATAGTCATTGACTAAGATCGATTTTTCACATTCCATTTTATCTTACCATTTATTATAACAGCTATAATTATAATTCATTTATTATTTCTTCATCAATTAAAAATTTTAAAGATATAAAGAATACAAAATTCTGAATTAACAATCAACCTTCATTTATAAAACATAACGGAATTAAAAATAATCACTTTGGTCGTGTAACTCTATAACACTTTCATTAATTTGAGATTGTGATAGACTACGTCCTAGTTTTTTCCTCCGAGTTCTGTCTTTTGTCTTTCTTGACCACTGTTTGCCTGCCACTTTCACGAACACATCTCCCCATCTATGTCGCGGTCTTCGTTGGTTTCCTCTTCCGATGTGTGGGTTCCACATCCTGGTCGCGTGCGTACATCTTGATTGGTCCATTCTTGTCACGTGGATTCCCTCTTCCACTTCGTCATTGCTCGTTCTGCTGCGTCAGATGTGTTGATCATTCTTTTCAAGTTAGTATTAGAAATTCTGTATTTCATTGCGACTCCCAGTATTTTTCTCAGCATCTTTTTCTGGCATGTTTTGTATTGTTGCTTGCTGCTTGACAGTCTATGTTTGACATCCACAGAAAGTTGCAGGATTGGAAGGTCTGGAATCTTAGCTTGTGGTTGATTGATTTGTCTAACAATATGACTCCAGGCTCCAATATGCCTTTCAAGCCGATGATATTCTGAAGTTTGTGTTCTGCTTGAAAGCTACATGCCATCTCAGGTATTTGTATTCCGAATGCATTGCATTTCTATGACGTTCGATCGCATTGGGATTTCCTTCACTGCACCATTGCAGTGCACCATAAATTATTTCAGACCACATAATGTAAATACTTGGCTTCTGAAGCAATATAAGAAAGCGGCTTAGGTCAGCACTTGTCACTTATGATGCGATTCTTAATCTACTACTGTTAGTAGAAACGAATCAAACTAACTCATCGCGATCGTAACTCACCATGCCATAGGAGGATTGTCGAGAGTGTGATCTCGCTGATGGTTCGGGGATATCAGCATCGTAGGGAAAGAACCTGTATTTACTCATTTCAACTCTGTCTCTTCGATTGAAGCCGAAGCATGTTTGCATTTGGTTATGAAGAAAAAACAATGTCAAATTCGACGCACTATTATCCATTTTCTACAATTATTTCAACATTTGATTTATACCAATTATAGGACACTTCATACGATTTTGTATTTTG
Source organism: Deroplatys truncata (assembly GCA_030765065.1). Taxonomy (NCBI): domain Eukaryota; kingdom Metazoa; phylum Arthropoda; class Insecta; order Mantodea; family Mantidae; genus Deroplatys; species Deroplatys truncata. The sequence continues at coordinate 36,316,288 of CM060987.1, read as the reverse complement.
ATAATAAAAAGTGTGTTACATTCATACGAATTTCTCTATTCATTGTCATTTATTTTTATATAGCTTTTACAGACCATTCTTACGAAAGAATATGTTTCTCTAATTCACGTTTATCAAATAAACATTCGCAGAAATAGTTGATTACACAATTCATTGTATCCCAAGGGGATATCAGAAACCTCGATCGATAGTCGCATGTTTATAAAGCAATCGGCGTATGCTGACTTTGAAATACCACGCTCTTTTCAAACATCGCGATAAACAAGTAAATAGCGAAACCACCTTAAAAAAATCACAAAGTATTCAAAAACTTAAAACAATAGTGATATATATCTCGGAAATGGTCCATGCCAGAAAAAAGTATTTAAAAGAATTAGTGTATTTTAAATAACTACATTTCTACTGTCCCTATCACGTACTAAAAGGTAGAGAATGTATTGCATTCCACCCAAAAATTCCACATCAGGATTTCACCCAAAATGTAAGTTTTGAGGCCACCTGAATAAAACCTTTTTGGAAAAATGTTCACAACAGACATATTTTAAGTAAGTTGTATGTTTTAAAGACATCTACATTTTTTGTATGACACGTATTCGGCTATCCCTTAACGTTTACCAGTTATACAAGATTATACAAAATTCACTCCGAATGAAGACTTTACAGGCTATTAGCAGATAATCCAATATATACATTTTATTTGTCATGTAAATATCTTTAATAGATGATATTTTAATCAAAATCGTTATCATTTTTAATAAATAAAAATTTTCTAAAATGCTTCATGTATATGTTTCGTTGGAGGTTTTTTTTTTTTAAATCTTAGTATCTCATCTTTGGAAGGTACTGAACCTAAGTACCAAGTGTGATATTTATCCGGCTTTTCATTTTCGAGTTACGCTGTTCAAAGACACACGGACTGCTTTCAAATTTTTACTTTCTCTACTACGTATAGTAAGTAGGGGAAGTATTGTATTCCACCCATAAATTCGATACCGAGATTTCACCGGAAATATATGCTTTGAGATCCCCTGAATCCAAAAAAAAGCATTTTTGGAAACAAGTCTGTGTGTGTGTCTGTGAACAGCATAACTCAGAAACGAACAGTCGGATAAACACCAAACTTGGTATTTAGGTTTAGTATCTTCCAGAGATGCGACACGAAGGTTTTCAAGAAAATCCCCCTACCCCAGATTACCCTTTACATGGAACATTTTTCGAAAATTTTAATTTTCTCAAAAATGGCTCTAACGATTTTGATTAAAATATCATATGTTTAAGATATTTTCATGACAAATGAAATGTATATCTCGAATTTTCTGGGAATGTCTCCAAAAATATTCTTCATTGTAAACGACTTTTGCATAACTGGTAAACCATAAAAGATAGACAACATTTTACTACACAAAAATGTAGATCGCGTTAAAATACACAATTTATGTCCTATACATTTTATTGCTGAGTGAACAATTTTCGAGATATTGCTTGTTATTCCCTTAAATTTTCCAATACTTATACTTTTTCTAAATTCGTTATTCATTTTTTGTCCTGGTAATGCAAAGAGAATAGAATACTACACATAGCAATCAGCTCTTAAAATATTTGAATATCGCTTAAAGCCTAGCAATTCCCCTTGCATCTACAAGAAAAATTAGCAATAAGATTAACATCTCGATATCTCGAATAACATGAAGCATATGGGGAATAAGCGTTTGTAAAAATGGTTTGTACAAGAGTAGAGAAAGTCATGTGAGTGTAACACATCAGACTTTTTTAATTAATTTCATATTTCCGGTGGATCGCGGTATCAAATTTTTGGGTGGAGTACAATACCTTTTCTACCTAATAGGTACTTGGTAGAGAAAGTAAAAATGGTCCCTATGCATAACCCTCCCGTAATATTTTCCTGTCTATGCCACAGCACCATCCTATGCGTACCTGTGTTCCGAGGTCTATACCATGATCACTGCTGTTGAAATAGGAGTAATCAACAACTGTGAGAAGCAAGATATCTCGTGCGACTTTTCTCTAAACCGAGCTACACAGGTGACGTAATTTCAATGGGAGAGCACTCGCCTAGGTTGCGTGCAACGCTGTGGAAGGGCTTGCGGGTTTCTATGGCATTGAGAACTCCAGATAACGTTCTTGCTTATACCTTGAAACCTTTATTTTGTTAAGGATCTACGGTTTAGTGTGTATCTTAGGTCGCTACATATCTGGGTGGTAGTGAAGTTGCTTCTTATAAATTATAACTATTTCATGGTTACTGTTCCATGGACAAGAGATAAAACTATTAAAATCTATACAGATTCCTTCACACTTGGAAATTTGGGAAAAGATTTTTATTCATCTCAACATTGAGAATGCTTTGAATTTTGAAATACTGCCTACAGACTACTTAATGCAGCCGATCCAATCAGATTACAAAAGATAAAAAAAAGACACATGAGTTCCCAACCTTCACCACAGATGGCAACAAATCACAACACCACCCGTTTCCAATTCTTCACAACAGAGGGCAGAAGAATCGTCTGATGAAATACTTCTTGGGGTTAGGAGTGAGAACGGTCCGGTAGTCGGTCGTAGATGATGATGGGAGAAATATATCTCCCAAAAGCGCTCCTTAGTTAACATCTAGCGCTAATGTGATGGAATTAATAAGTAACGACTCAGTTTAAATTATCATATGATAACATCACAATAAAAAGCATTTCTGTTCATTATAATCTGATGCTAGAGAACTATCTGACTTGAGTTTTATGGACTATTTGTTAGCGTTTTTTATATTAGTTCAAGCCTGACCTTGGAAATATTTTCAAACGTGATGCACGCCTCAACAGTAGGCTGAGTAAGACTAAATGTAAACCCCTGAGGCAATTTGCAAGTAAGCCTGTATAATTAGTCGGCGCCTAAAATGTTCTCTCTTGTTTCATAGCATACATTTCCATATTTGTAGAGAGGATTTCTGCGTTGCTCAGGCTGTCTGCTATGACGCAATCCATTAATGAGATTAAAAAATATGTTGTAGAGATCTCAACCAACAAGCCTTCTAATTAACCTCGTTCACTGATAACTTTTCGCGTGATGTACTGTAGCTGGGGCTCCTCAGGGACTAGGAGTGGTATGTAGGTTAATGGATAAAGTTACCATAGAACTGGATCGACAGAAACAACCCTGTTGCTCTCATCAAAATTTGAAGCACTTTCTCTTGCATGAGCACTTTTTTGCTAAACTTTTCGCCTGGAAAGCACACGAAGGTTATAAAAGAAGAACTACCAACGTACGCGGTACATACAAAAAAATCTGATGTGTTACACTCACATGACTTTCTCTACTCTTGTACAAACTATTTTTACAAACGCTTATTCCCCATATGCTTCATGTTAGTCGAGATATCGAGATGTTAATCTTATTGCTAATTTTCTTGTAGATGCAAGGGGAATTTCTAGGCTTAAACGATAGTCAAATATTTTAAGAGCTGGTTGCTATGTGGAGTATACCATTCTCTTTGCATTACCAGGACAAAACAAAAATGAATAACGAATTTGAGAAAAAGTATAAGTATTGGAAAATTTAAGGGAATAACAAGCAATATCTCGAAAATTGTTCACCCAACAAAAAAATGTATATGACAAATTGTGTATTTTAACGCGATCTACATTTTCCCTTATGGTTTTCCAGTTATGCAAAAGTCGTTCACAATAAAGAATACTTTTGGAGACATTCCCAGAAAACTCAGGATATACATTTCATTTTTCATGAAAATATCTTAAACATATGATATTTTAATCAGAATCGTTAGAACCGTTTTTGAGAAAATTAAAGTTTTCGAAAAATGCTCCATGCAAAGGATAAACTGGGGTGGGAGGATTTTGTTGTAAACCTTCGTGTCGCATCTCTGGAAGATACTGAACCTAAATACCAAGTTTGGTGTTTATCCGACTGTTCGTTTCTGTTCACAGACACACACACACGGACATGTTTCCAAAAACGCTTCTTTTTTGGATTCAGAGGGTCTCAAAACATGTATTTCCGGTGAAATCTCGGTATCGAATTTTTGGGTGGAATACAATACTTTCCCTACTTACTATACGTAGTAGAGAAAGTAATAAGGCTTCGACTATATTCCAGGGACCTACAGCCTGTTCCGTCCACACTCCATCATTCCCATTTCTTTCTTGGGCGACCGACATCTCTTCTACCTTGAGGTGTCTTAACTATGCACCATCCTAAAATTCTATCCTCATTCATTCTCTTCATGCGTTCCTGCCAGTTATATCTTTAATTCTTTACGTATATCTACATTTCTTATCAAGTACCTTATTGTACAACCTTTCACACCTCGCAGAAATCTCATTTGTATCTTACTTCTATCCCTCCGTTTTAAGATCCACGCTTCCATAGAGTAAAACTGGTACTGCCACTATTTCCTTTCAGCATTGTTTCCTTTGGCACGTTATCATTCATAGTTCTATTTTAAACGAATGGGTATATTAGAAAAGATAAAGATGACAACATGGAATGTCTTGGAAATATTAAACAAGGCAGCAGCATTGATTAACGGAAAAAAAATCTGATGTGTACATTCACATGACATTATCTACCCTCTATCGTTTATTACTGGTTATACAATCTATGCTTACTAAAGCTAATTTTTCTATCTACTTCATCTTAATCTAAATAAACCTTTTCAGAAATAGCTACATTACACATATCGCTACAAATACAAAGAGAACTGCGATAAACAGTTTAAGAACTGGACGATATATACTGGCCTAAAATTTCCATACTGTTTCCATGCAATCGCGAATAACTGAAAATTGATAGGACATAAAAATAATCTGATGTGTTACACTCACATAACTTTCTCTACTCTTATACAAACTATTTTTACAAACGCTTATTCTCCATCTACTTCATGTTAATCGAGATAAACATTTGCAGACTCTATCTTATTGCAAATTTTCTTGTAGATGTAAGGGGAAAATATATTTACAAGGGCAATATAAAAATACAGTAGCCTTTAAGCGCATACATATCTCTTAATAGCTGGTTGCTAGGTGCAGCACTATTCCCTTTTCCACAGATTAATACTCTTTGCATATCCAAGACAAAAAAAATGAATAACGAATTCCCATTTGAGAAAATAAGTATTGCAACATTTAAGGGAATAACAAACAATATCTCGAAAATGGTTCACTCAACAACAAAAATGTATATGACATAAATTGTGTATTTTAACGCGATCTACATTTTTTTAGTAAAATTTTGTCTATCTCTTATGGTTTACCAGTTATGCAAAAGTCGTTCACAATGAAGAATACTTTTGGAGACATTCCCAGAAAATTCAGGATATACATTTCGTTTGTCATGAAAATATGTTAAACATATGATATTTTAATCAAAATCTTTACAACCGTTTTTGAGAAAATTGAAATTTTCGAAAAATGTTCCATGTAAAGGGTAATCTGTGGTGGGGGGATTTTTTTGAAAACCTTCGTGTCGCATCTATGGAAGATACTGAACCTAAATACCAAGTTTGGTGTTTATCCGACTGTTCGTTTCTGAGTTATGCTGTTCACAGACAGACAGACAGACTGACAGAAGACACACAGACAGACAGACAGACAGACACACACACGGACATGCTTCCAAAAATGTTTTTTTTTATTCAGGGGGTCTCAAAACATGTATTTCCGGTGAAATCTCGGTATCGAAGTTTTGGGTGGAATACAATACTTCCCGTACTTAACTATACGTAGTAGAGAAAGTAATAATGGCAAAGTATTAGACAAACCGTACCATTAATAACGGATATCTCAGAAATGTCTAATACTAAAAAGCTTATTTTATGTAAACTGTGTAGTTTAAAAAGATATACATTCTTTGTTTGTCATGTTTTCGTCTATCGCTTAACGTTTACCATTTATACAAGATAATACAAAATTGCTTCTGAAAGAAGAGAATTTTCTAGGCTAATCCAGAAAGTTCAAGATATACATTTTGTAATGCAAATATCTGTAATATATGGCGTTTTAATCAAAATCGTAAGAGCCATTTTTTAAAGAATCAAAATTTTCGGAAAGTTTTCCATGTAAAGACTAGTTTGGGATGCGGGCAGTTGGTTAAAAATCTTCGTGTCTATCTTTGGAAGATATTGAACCTAAATACTAATTTTGGTATGTATCCGACTTTTCGTTTTTGAGTTATGCTGTTTACACATGCGCGTGCGCGTGGGCGTTTCAAAAACACTTTATTGGGATTCACGGCGTCCCAAAACATGTATTTCCGATAAAATCTTGGATGCAGTGCAATATTTTCCCAACTTACTATATATAGTACAGAAATTAAAAATAGTTATAATAACCATCAAGTAATCTCATATTAATTTCAAGACATGGCGTTGCCACCTCTACAAACAAGACGACATTGAAAGGTGTCAACCGGATAATTTGCCTGAAAAACAGGGCCAGAGCGCCCCAAAGGTAGGAGTATCATCTGCAGTCCTGGATAAAAAAAATCTGATGTGTTACACTCACATGACTTTCTCTACTCTTGTACAAACTATTTTTACAAAGGCTTATTCTCCATATGCTTCATGTTAATCCAGATATCGAGATGTTAATCTTATTGCTAATTTTCTTGTAGATGCAAGGTTAATTGGTAGGCTTTAAGCGATAGTCAAATATTTTAAGAACTGGTTGCTATGTTGCACATTCCATTCTCCTTGTATGTCCAGGACATAAAAAAAATGAATAACGAATTCCCATTTGAGAAAAAGTATACGTATTGGAAAATTTAAGGGAATAACAAGCAATATCTCGAAAATGGTTCACGCAACAACAAAAATGTATATGACATAAATTGTGTATTTTAACGCGATCTACATTTTTGTAGTAAAATTTTGTCTATTTGTTATGGTTTACCAGATATGCAAAAGTCGTTCACAATGAAGAATACTTTTGGAGACATTCCCAGAAAATTCGAGATATACATTTCATTTGTCATGAAAATATCTTAAACATATGATATTTTAATCAAAATCGTTAGCCATTTTTGAGAAAATTAAAATTCTCGAAAAATGTTCCATGTAAAGGGTAATCTAGGGTGGGGGGATTTTCTCTGAAACCTTCGTGTCGTATCTCTGGAAGATACTGAACCTAAATACCAAGTTTGGTGTTTATCCAACCGTTCGTTTCCCTGTTATACTGTACACAGACACACACAGACATGTTTCCAAAAAATTTTTGGGATTCAGGGGGTCTCAAAACATGTATTTCCGGTGAAATCTCAGTATGGAATTTTTGGGTGGAATATAATGCTTCCCCTACTTACTATATGTAGTAGAGAAAGTAAAATATCTGATGTGTTACACTCACATTACACTACTCACTCGTCTACAAACTATTCTTACTGGAGCGACTGACAGCGTCTGACACAGAATGCTTCGACCTCGCCACTAGATGTCTGCCGCAGTCAGACGAAGCGTCTGGGAAGGACCCCATTAGACAAGGCCCACAAGCCCAGATAATACTTTATTTAATATTGACACGGTTCCTGAAAGCCTACGAATTTTGATATTCTTACAAAAGTTTATTATTACTTTTTAATGACCGCCCATTTTGACACATGGATTTTTCGTGGTTTCCCCGGGTCGGCAGGCAAAAGCTGGGGTGGTTTGTTCTCTACCACGATTTCCTTTCCGTCATTCCCTTATCTTTCAGGTGTGCTTCTAGGTTTCTTAGTGTATGACGGTGTCGGATAGATGGCACGCATGCATGCTCAATGAAAGAGTATTCCCAGTGAATACCAGAGGGCTACTTTCAACGCCCTCTCTGGGTGGCTTCAGCAATGGGATGGATCTGCATGGTTGGAAATATTAGATACTTCCGCGCGTCTCTGTGGCCCACGGTCTATAGCTTTCCTCCTGTGTGTGGAGCCCAATAGATGTAGGCACTTAGCAGTGCGCGAGGTGTCCCCTTCGGTTGAATAACCTATACCTATACTTCTTGTTAATACAGATAAACTTTCATTACTCATTTCATTATAGGTATATGAAGAAAGCAAAACAATAAGCTAAAGCGAGAGTCGAATCTTTTCAAAACCGTCGCTAAGTGATGGCTTTGAAATTCCGTTCTCGTTGTATGTACAAGATAAAATAAAGGAAAAAGACTAATGATTTGCTATTGAAAGCAGTACAAAATATCTGAAAGTTAAAACCAATAACAAAGAATATCTCCGAAATGGTTAACGCCACAATGAATTTTGACAAATTGTGTGCTTTAACGAGATTTACGTTTTTTTGTGTAGTAAGATTTTTTCTGTCTGTTAAGTTTTACTTTATACAAGTCATTCAGAATAAAGAGCACTTCACAGACTATTGCCAGGAAATTCAAGATATACATTTCATTTTTGATGAAAATAGCTTAAACCATATGGTATTGTAATCAAAATCTAAAACGTTGTTTGGTTTGGAGGGATTTTCTTGAAGATCATGTTGCATCCTTGGAAAATACTGAACTTTAATACCAAGTTTCATATTTAACTTAACTTTTCGTTCCTGAATTATGCTGCTAGCAGACACACACACACGACTTTTTATAAAAAGGCTTTTTGGAGGGTTCATCTTCCAAGGGAGTGGCACTAATATTTTCAAGAAAATCCTCCACTCCATACTACCGTTTATATGGAAATGTTTTCCTTACCTCTCAGTTTCTCAAAAATAACTCTAAAGATTTTCATTAAAATACTATGTGTTTAAGATATTTATATAAAAATAAAGTGTATACGTTGTTCTCTTCATTCGGAAATAATTTTGTATAACTGGTAAACTTAAGACAAAAACATGCTGCACAAAAAATGTAGATTTATTTATAACACACAATTTATTTCAAATAACCTCTTGTGACATCGGCCGTTTACAAGATATCCGTTATTATTTAAAGGTTAGTAGGTAAAGTAGTGCATTCCACCCAAAAATTACATACCGAGATTTTACGGGAAATACGTGTTTTGAGACTCCCTGAATCCAAATAAAACATTTTTGAAAACATGTCCATGTGCGTGTGAACAGCACAACTGAAAAACGAAAACTCCGATAAATAACAAGCTTGGTATTTGAGTTTAATATCTTCCAAGGATGCGACACAAAGATTTTCAAGAACATCTTCCATCCCCAACTACCCTTTATATGGAACATTTTTCGAAAAAATGGATTTTCTAAAAAATGGCTGGCGAATTTGATTAAAATACCATACATGAAAAATATTTACATGAAATATAAAATGTATATCTTCAATTTTCTGAGAATAGCCTAGGAAGTCTTCATTTGGAAGGAGTTGTGTATAATCTTGTATTACTGGTAAACGCTAGGCGATAGACGAAGGGGTATCACACAAAAATTTAGACATCTCTAAAACACACAGTTTATTTAAAATAAGTTGCTTGTGGTATAAGCCGTTTCTGAGATATCCATTACTAAAGTTAGAATTTTTCAATACTTATTCTTTAAATTCCCATTGGTTTTTAGTTGTTTCTTACGATTGCATGGAAACAGTATGGAATTTTAAGGCCAGCATATAGCGCCCAGTTCTTAAACATTTGACTATCACTGTTCTCTTTGTATCTATAACGAAATGTGTAATGTAGATATTTTTGCAAAGGTTTATTTGGATTAAATGTAGTAGATAGGAAAATAAGCTTTAGTAATAATAATTTGTATACCCACTAATAAAGATAGAGAGTAGAGAAAGTCATGTATATTTATGAGATCAAATTTTTAGAAAAAGGTCCAAGTGTGTGTGTGTGTGTGTGTGTGTGTGTACAGCATAACTCAAAAACGAAAAGTCAGATAAATAGCAAACTTGGTATTTAAGTTCAGTATCTTCCAAAGGTAAACAATGGCTCCAATGATTTTGATTAAAATAACCGTATATGAAAGATGTTTACATGGCAAATAAAATGTATATCTTGAATTTTCTAGGAATTGCCTAGGAAGTGCTCTTTATTCGGAAGGAATTTTGTATAATCTTGTATATCTGGTAAACATTAAGCTATAGACCAAAACGCACTACACAAACAGTGTAGATCCCTTTAAAACAGACAATTTATTTCAAATACGTTTTTTTGTGGCATAAGCCATTTCTGAGATACTCGTTATTAAAGGTTCGAATTGTTAAATATTTGGTCATTCTTTTGAAGTCCTGTGAACATTCAGTTGTTTCTTGCGATGTCATAGAAAGGTTATGGAATTTTAAGGCCAGTATATAGCGTCCTTTCTTAAACATTTGACTATTACTGTTCCCTTTGTGTCTATTACGAAATGTGTAATGTATATATTTCGGCAAAGGTTTATTTGGGTTAAAAGAAAGTGGATAAGAGAAACTTTCGTGAGAAAAACTTGTATACCCATGTGAATGTAACATCAGATTTTTTCAATACTTATGTTTTTTTTAAGTGCTGTTGCTATTCAGTATGGAATTTCAAGGCCAGCATATAGCGACTCCGTTTTAAACATCTGAATCGATTCTGTTACTTCTATCCCTCTTTTACGAACAACGAAATGCAAAATGAAACTATTTCTGCAAAGCTTTATCTCCAAGATAAAGTAGATAGGAAAATAAGTTTTCTTACGAATAATTTATAGAAGCTGTATGAAAATAAACGGTAATGGGTAAAGACTGTCAAGTGAGCGTAACATCAGAACTTTTTGTATTACACCGACAGCGCGTGTGAGAATAGCGTGTCATTCGGGGCTTGCACGTGCACTAGCAAGTAAATCGCATTATTCTCACGCCGATGTTTTCTACCCTAACGAGAGGATCTCATTATAACAGCAAAAAATGAGTTTTATTTATGGACGCTCTTTATCCGCTGTGGTCCTTAGCGTCCCATTCTATATTGGGCGTGAAAGACCAGAATTGTTTCTCCGGGGCCCCATTATGCGCTTTGAGGTTCTTTTATGTGCCGTAAATGTACGACACGGACCACCGCCTTTACTTCCCTTCCGAAGGAAGCCAAGCTAAGGATTTTTACGCCCGAAAAAATCCATCACCCTCCCCCGGGTTTCAACCCGCGACCTCGAAAACACGAGGCTAGCGTGGTAACTACTACACCACGGAGGACAACTCATTATAACAGCGGTTACCAAAAGGATTACCGGATATCTTGGAAGCTACCATTGCCTAATTAGATAAACTTGGTCATATATGTTTTCATGTATAACAATACCTAGAAAGACAAATTCTCTTCTTTTCACTTTTGATTTTGGGGGAGGCGAAGAATAGGAATCCTACAAGAAATACAGCTTTGTGCGCTACTCTGCAACATCTTTTATTAAAGCAGGAACACAGCATCTTTTGAGAGCTAAATAAAATTCAAATAAACTACATACGAGATTCTAAGTCACCATTCGGGTATGTTAATTTACAACTGAATTCAGAAGCGCCTGAGGCTTACCCAAAAAATGTGAGTCAGTTGTCGTACCAGCATGTTGGCATGGTAGGATAAGATACTGTGTTTGACTCAGGAGTTTGGCTATGACCTTGTGGTTGACGTAAACTAACTTGAGCCAGCGCTGTATTGTTCTTCCCTCTCGCTCTAGTGTTTTACATCCTGTTCCAAAGATTCTTATTCTTTCGTTCCCGGAACAATAAATATTACGCGAAGTAGCACCTACAATACGTTATATTACCGCACCAAAACAATTATAATCATACTTTCAATAAGTAAACCTCTAAAACCTGCATACATGTAAAACAGTGTGACCTTACACATGTGAAACTGCACTTGTGAAGTACTTTTAAACTGCTGGTGTTACACTATTTGCATCGTAAGCAAGAAGCTCCTAATCTACTCCAAGCTTTCAGTTCAAGGATAGAGCCATTCTCCTGAGTCAACCACAGTACAATAGGACTAGTTATCGGAGGGGACACCTAGAAACATGATTCCCTATGGATCTTTTGTGAACACACCCCGGGAGTAATGGACGAGTTGGGCGAACCTCAGGAGACGTGTGGGCTGCAGAGATGCCGACGCAAGTCGATAGACACGCACAGAGTTCCCTGACGATTCCACCGGCAACAGGAGGGTCGTTCGGAGACGTAGTAGGACTGGGAAAACACGACCTAGAAGTGGAGGCTCTACAGGCTTCCCTCTAGCGGGGCCGAGAGGAAGTTCCAAGTCGCAAGCCTCTGCGCCATCTGCCCGATATCGACCGAAGGAAATGGGGAAAGAGGAAATTCGTGGTAGAATACACCACTCCGGCATTCGCCTTGTGCCAACACCAGAGAAAACCACGAAAATCCCATGATCCGAGCGGGCAGCCACCGGGAATCGAACATAGAACCTCCCGAATGCGAGCCTTACACGTTACCGCGGAGCCATCTTGCTTGGTATGTTACTATAGTAACTCAGTTTGTTAGGTAGCGGCACGTAATGCCGAAGTTCCATGGTTCAAATCCCGGCTTTGGCATTGAGTTTTTCTGTCTACCTTTCCAAACTTAGCCTATACACGGCTTGTACTGAAGAACAATTGGTATTGATTGGCTTCATAGAGGTTAACTATGAAGCCCGGTACTTAAAGTACTTAAAAATTGTAAGTTGTGATTTGATCTCAAATTCTAGATCGTGTGGTTTACTGGAAAAAATGTAAGTCAGTTGAGGAATTTAATGTCGGTCGGCATTTTGCCATTGTAGCTTAGTTGGTTAGAGCAGCGGTATTATAAGCCGAAGATCCGTGGTTCATATACCGGCTATGGCATTGCATTTTTCAGTCTGATTGCTTTTTAATCTTGGTCCAAAGACAGCTGTGTAAAAGAATAATTAATTAATGGTTAAATGGGAATATTTGGCCAGCATTGATCCTAACTTCTTAAACCTAATCATCTTTTCATGGATTAGGAGATACATCCTGTTACAGAGACATCTCATGTATCTTTCCATCTTCTCATTGGTCTTCCAATATCACTTTTTCCATATAATTGGTATTCATGTCATTTTGGAATATTGAGTTTTGTCCATCCTCTACAAATGCTTTCTCAATCTTTCTATATATTGCTTTATTTTGTAATTTAGAAGAATAATGCCTAATTCCTCTCATTTCTTAATTTATTTTTCCCCATTATTGTATAGCCTTTAATAGTTCTGACGTATCTCATTTCTGCCTCATTTTATATCCCATTCTTTTTTTTATAGTCCAAGTCTCATTTGGGATGGAATCGCCACTGTCTTATAAAATTCTAAGTAGTTTATTTTCTTGTTCTTCTTAGTGTTCTTGGTAATATTCCACAACTATTTTGAAATTTACTTACCCTACTACGTAAACCTTGATTGTGTAGGTACGTTATACTACATTCTATATAGTTAATTTTTTTACTTCTTCTAGTACTTTGTTAATTATTGGTGTTTTACCTTAGAGGGCACTTTCCTTGGAAGGCCATTTGCTAGCACATTTCCTAGTTCTAAAACATTTTTATGCATTTTCTGTTTCTTGAATTAATATATCATCAGGATATAGTAGCATACTCATTCTGGGAAGTCCCAGATAAAATTTATTAAACTTAACCCGAGAATATTCCGCTGCATAACGATGCATTATCTACTGTGTTTATTATATGATTACCGATTCGCATTATTCATTGATAGCTAAAAGTCAATACACAAAAAATGTGTTATATTTACATGATCTTCTCTATTCTCTATCCTTTATTAGTAAATCGTCCATGTTAACCTCTACTTCCCGAGATCATGGGTTTAATGCCGGTGGAGGGCGATGGATTTTTTCGGGGTTTGGCTTCCTTCGGAAGGGAAGTAAAGCCGGTGGTACCGTGTCGTAGATTTACAACACGTAAAAGAACCTTAAACCTGATCAAGAGACCTCTGGACAAAATTTCCGGTCTGTCACGCCCAATATAGAATTAGACACTAAGAACTATAGCAGGTAAAGAGCGTTGTAGCTTAATTTTTCTTAATTAGTGGGAATATAAATTATTCTTACGAAAGTTTATTTTTCTATTTTCCTCATTTTAATGAAGACAAACATTTGCATAAATAGCTAAATTACACGCTTCGTTGTATACTATACAAAAGGAATAGCGAGAGTCAAACGTTTTAAGAACTGGACGCCATACGCTGCCTTAAAATTCCATACTGTTTCCATGCAATCGCGAGAAACAACTGAAAATCGTCGGAAGTTAAAAAGAATAAGGTATTGAACAAATCGAAGCATTAATAACGGATATCTCGGAAATGGCTGATGCCACAAAATGGTTATTTGAAGTAGTGTTTTAGAGAGATCTACATTTTAGGGTAGTAATTTTTCGTTTATCGGTTAACATTTACCAGTTATACAACATTATACAAAATTCCTTCGGAATGAAGAGGACTTCATAGACTGTTCCAAAACATTTAAATATTATACATTTTATTTTTCATGTAAATATTTTTAATATATGGTATTTTAATCAAAATGGTTAGAGCCATATTTTAAAAGATAAAATATTTCGAAAAATGTTGCATGTAAGGGGCAGTTGGGTTGAGGAATTTTATTGAAAATCTTCGTGCTCCATCCTTGGAAATGCTAACTTAAATATCAAGTTTGATACTTATCCAACTAAGCTTTTTTATTCATGGGGCCTCAAAACATGTATTTGTGGTGAAATTTTGGTATAGAATTTTTGGGTGGAGTGCAATACCTTCTCAATCTACTATGTACGCTGTAGAGACAGTAATACGCAAATTATAAAAACCGTACAGTCGTTAAAAGGAAGAATATTTCGAACAACAAATACGTAATTCACCGGCATTTCAGCCCACGGCCGTCTGTAGTATTTTAATTACGTTTCTAGAACGTTAAAGCTATTGGGATTGTGCGAAACGCCCCTTTTTGAAAACCAACTTGGCGCGAATATACTGCCTTATGTTTTCTGAAGTTGTGCAGAGTTGTGATTCTAAACATTACATTCGCGCTATGCGGTCGTCTAGTGTAAACAATTCACTCTCAGTGCTCTTTCCACCACATCCTTCATAATTACATTCTGCCTCGCACAAGCCGTGACAACAGCTCTTGGCGAGTCGTTTATGTTCCGTTGCTATTAGTGCGTATAGCTTGGAATTCATTTCCCTCCTTCCAGAGAGTATTTCTTTCTCTCTTCGTTATCTAGATTTCCATATTTGTTACGACGGGTTGAGTTTTAAATCTTGCTTGTCTGTCTGTAAGCATCTTTCATTAAGAGGCGCAGAAAACATTTTAAGAGGATAAATATTCTCTGGAGGGACCAAGTTGATAAAAGACCGATCGTACTGCATAGAACATTCTTTGTCCAACACTGCGTAAATTATACTTACGAGGCGTGTCCTTAAGGGGACAAGGTACTCTGAAATGGTGAAAAATCACATTTTGTTTTGTTTTAAGCACTAATAAAATCTCTATCATTTTCATTTTCAGAAAATATATACTTTTTGGGGATTAAGAGGTTTTTAAGGCATTTAAATACAATTTAAATGCTAGTCTGCATTCCTTTAAAGCTATCAAGCAATGCTCCTTTTTAGAACATTTTTGTATCTTTTAACAATGAACGACCCAGCGAGCAGTTCAGCAATTAACAAAAAAGGCCAGGACCAAGAGAAGGCAATCAGAAAAGCTGAAGCAATCCAGGAATGAAGGTGCAGATTATCATCAGAATGTAATGAAGTGTGTCAGAGTTTTAATGTTCAAACTTTAAATTCAGTTTTCTCAAAACAACATTTTTGGATACTTATGTACCTTTTTCTCAGAAAGTATGAGAGGTAGAGTGCTTAAATTTGCAGTACATGTATACAACAAACTTTCTGAACCACAATAACAATTTTATAACGTATGTTACTGATATTAAGAGAGCAACAACATCGCAAATTTTCCAAATTTACTTTTTTAACTTAGAAAAAATACTAGTGAACTGATACACAAAACTAAATAACTGAGGTTCAGAAGATAGCTTATTATACTAACAAGCATGCAAAAGTGCAATTCTGTATTGCAAGTAATATCAGAGAAAAACGTACATGAATTCACATGTTTTAAGAGTAAATTTTATTATTTTTCTGCTGAATGAAATAATTTTTATGGATTCAACTACATAATCTATCAATGCAAAAACCACTTTAAATAATGTTCATGGTTTATAGAATAATTCATAAACGTTTCAGGAAAAATCATTGACATCTTTAAGAGCAGTAGCAATTTAACACACTTGAGGTGTAATTTCCATGTGTTCAGACTACTTTGTCCTCTTAAAGTACAGCTTTTTACCTTCTCTACTACGTCTAGTATTCCACCCAAAAATTCGATACCGAGATTTCACCGGAAATGTATGTTTTGAGACCCCCTGAATTCCAAAAAATCATTTTTGGAAACATGTCCGTGTGTGTGTCTGTGTGTCTATGTGCCTGTCTGTGAACAGCATAACTCAGAAACGAACAGTCGGATAAAAACCAAACTTGATATTTAGGTTCAGTATCTTCCAGAGATGCGACACGAAGGTTTTCAAGAAAATCCCCCCACCCCAGACTACCCTTTACATGGAACATTTTTCGAAATTTTTAATTTTATCAAAAATGGCTCTAACGATTTTGATTAAAATATCATATGTTTAAGATATTTTCATGACAAACAAAATGTATATCTTGAATTTTCTGGGAATGTCTCCAAAACTATTCTTCATTGTGAACGACTTTTGGTAAACTGGTAAACCATAAGAGATAGACAAAATTTTACTACACAAAAAATGTAGATCGCATACATTTTTTTGTGAGTGGACCATTTTAGAGATATTGCTTGTTATTCCCTTAAATGTTTCAATACTTATTTTCTCAAATGGGAATTCGTTATTCATTTTTTGTCTTGGATATGCAAAGAGTATTAATCTGTGGCAAAGGGAATAGTGCTGCACCTAGCAACCAGGTATTAAGAGATATGTATGTGCTTAAAGGCTACTGTATTTCTATATTGCCCTTGTAAATATACATTCCCCTTACATCTACAAGAAAATTAGCAATAAGATAGAGTCTGCAAATATTTATATCGATTAACATTAAGTAGATGGAGAATAAGCGTTTGTAAAAATAGTTTGTACAAGAGTAGAAAAAGTCATGTGAGTGTAACACATAAGATTTTTTTAAAAAAAATAACAGAATTATTTTCCAAATACTTAATTATCATTCATTGATAAAATAAATGATTCTAAAGATATTTAAAGCCTTCACTTACATCATGATGGTAAAATCTGGACGATCGTTTCGAGACTTCAAGGTCTCATCTTCTGCAGGAATTGGAAGCGACTGACTCTCGTTCAAGGATACGAAAATGTATCTAACCCTTGTGGACGATTGGAAGGTCCTCAGGTGGTAGTTTTTATAACTACTGAAGGCGAACCAGATGGCTGCTGTACCGACATCTCTTGTAGTGTAGCGGAACTAGAAGTAGGATGAACTCCATCTTGATCTGTTTTCTTCTGAAGGTGAACCAGAAGGCGGGTGACGTCATCCAACGGCGGAATTTCAAAATTTATAACATGTGAATTATTTTTAACAATAAATATTTTTTTCCAAGCATCTAACATAGAAGCATTATATATGGGTTTTAATAGTTCAACGTCTTGACCAATTTCATGTTGTGTATTCCAGAAATGGTGGGACACAGCTGATTTGACAGTTTGTTTTAATTTAATATTTCTTTGGTGTTCTTTAAGGCAGATTAAAAGGTTACGTTTTGTTCTTCCGGTGTAGAACTTGTCACAGTGATTTCATTTCATTATGTATATATCAGAAAGAGTTTTCTTGTCTTTTATATTAACATTTGGCTTATTTAACAGGTTATTGATACTGAATCTATTCTGTGGAGCTAGCTTTACTCCATAGGTCTTGAAAATGTTTTCAAATTTCTTGAATAATTTAGGATAAGTCCATTTCCTAAATAGTGATGGCGGTTATTTAATGTTCTTGAGAGTGTTAATCTCTTGTAACTGTTTTTTATATTTATAACGTTTAACCATATTATTGAATGTTTTTGGGTCAAAGCCATTCTTTAGAGCTGTTTGTTGAATATGTTGAAATTCTTTCCAATATTCTGATTCATTACCTTCCAATATTAATTACCTTACACCACTTCTCCACATAGTCACCGCGTTATTCAGCCACTTGTCGTAAAGGGAAACCAGGTTTTGTATGCCTGCGACAAGAATAATGCCGCCTCTGATGAACGCCAGGTCTACACTTCTTGTTTCACTTCATCGTCCTTGGATGTGTTTCCCCACCAAGCAATTTCTTTAGATCAAGAAACAGATGAAAATATCTTGGTGCGAAATCCAAAATATATCGAGAGCGGTCGAATTATTTCCAACCAAATAATGCGATCAGATCACGAGTTTGACTCTGTGTAGCCGGGCATTGTTTTCCTTGGTGGGAAGTGTTTCAAAGACGATGTGAAACAATAATTGCAGACTTGGTTTTCGTCACAGGTGGCATCATTCTTTGACGAAGGCAAACAAAAGCTGGTTTCCCTTTACAACCAAGTGCTATAATTTTGTTTCTTTTTATTATTATTATTATCATTGTTATTATTATTTATGGACGCTCTTTAACCGCTGTGGTCCTTAGCATCCCATTCTATATTGGGCGTAAAAGACCGGTAATTTTGCTCAGAGGCCTTTATCAGGCTTGAGGTGCTTTTACGTGCCGCAAAATCTATGACATGGGACCATCGCCTTCCGCCAGGTTTGAACTCGAGAACTAGAGGCTAGCATGGTAACCACCGCACCACGGAGGACGACAAAAAATTTCATTTATTCGCAGGCGTTACTTGAACTTCCGACCTTCGCCATGACTTTTCAGCATTTTAACCATTGAGCTAAACAAGTGCTTGAGTAATGGCGGTGACTATGTGGAGAATAGTGTATGGTTAATGAATGCTGAAAAGTATTTCAAATAAACGTTGTTATTTTTTAAAAAATTATCGGTACTTCCCTTAAAACAGGCCTCGTATTTATGCACAGAGATTAAGAAGGTTATATATCCATGGAAAGCTAGCTCTTGAAGCTGCTAACTTATCTGTCAAGGTTGCAAAAACACAAAATAGTTCGCAGAAATTATTAATAGATAAATATTAGTTATTACTTATCATAGAATTATTGGCACTCGTAATGGAAGAGATTTTTATAATGAAGTGATTGGAGCTAGCTTTAGGAAGCAGTGGCATCTGAGCTGTTGCAATGGGGACTTATAAATATCATGCGACCCAATACTTTCTTCTTAAAGGGCACAACCTAAAGGCAATTTCCTTTCTCTTTCTCCCTCTCTCAACATCAGTTTTTATGTATGTCTACATCTTTCGTAATCTCATTCTCCAAGCTTCTCTATCCTCCCATAAGTTCTCAGAATGTTTTTCTCCTTCATGCCTTCTTGGGTCCGCCTCTTCTTTCTGCCCGGAGGATTCCATCTCGAGATGATCTTTGGTAATCTTTCCTTCCCCATCCTTCTCACATGACCATGTCATCTTTAATGTCGTCTATTTTAATGTGTTGAACTTCCATTTATTCACAAATTACTTCATTTCTAATTCTTTCCATCCTAGAAATTATATTTGCTCTTCTACAAAAATCCATTTCTGTTGCTAATAATTTCCTTTCTTCTCTTTTATTTATTGGGCACATTTCTGAACCATTATTTTCTTAACTACTAAATCATAAATATACTCTTTGTGATATATCTGTCCCATAGCATCCCATAGAGTAGGGATATCGCTTTTCTGCCCTGAGTGTTCTATTCTGAATTTATTTTTCCACCCCGCAATCTTTATAAATCCTAATGCCTAAATATTTCTAGTTCTCTCTCGCACACCAAATACATGCCATAGTACTCAGTTTTACTCTAAACCATACCTGATGTTGTTGACAGGCACTGTCGCATTTCAAACTGATGTTAGAACACGTGTATGTTTCAAACTGTGAAGTAGTGAAAACACGTGGGTCATCAGACACCGGTTTTCAAAGTGTGCTGCGTGACCTACCCGTTGAACTGCACTCTTAAAAAACCTGTGTGCAAGTAACCGAAGGTATGACATGCTGATGAAGAGCTGCAGTCTGAGCTTAAGCAGCAAATGGAAGTACTTATAACAATAATAGTTTCCCTAATTGTTTTCACACATACCCTGTATAATTAAAATTAGAAACGTAGAATACACTTAAAAATTCAATGTTGAGATATCAGACAAGACAAGAGACAGGCCTGAAAGATAGAATACCCTTAAAACTAGTCCAGCACACAAGAAAAGGACAAAGTATCGGCAGATCAAAGAAATGTTGTGACCAATTTTAATCTTCAAATACAAGTTTCTAAAAATGTTAATTTTCTCGATATGGACATGTATAGACGTCCAGTATAAAGCTATTATGTTTATAAAGCATTTAAAACATTTTAAACGTTTGTTATTTTCATAATATACTAGCCTTTTAATAGAAGTATTTATAGCTATTTTATATCACAAATTCATTTCAATACTTCAAGTGAGGTCAAATGTAGCCCTGTTATCCTCGCGTGCCATCACACCGATTATTTTACCTAGAATCTCCCCATCCCTCACCACATTTCAATCAGACTTTGAAGGCGCGCGAACAATTTTATGTTTTCCATCAAAAGCGCATCGAAATACCCTGAAAATACCTTTAAAGCGCACAGAGAAAAGCATGAAAAGCTCACTAAAACATCCTTTTCAGTTCTACAAATTTAGAACTACTGATAGTTCTATCTTGTAGTTTCAGATTTGTCATAATTTGAATTTTTTTTAAATCAGTGGCAAAGTGGATTAATGGGTTAGACATACAACCATTCTATCTGAGATGCTTGTGGAAACATTCGGCTCCATTAGTAGTGCAAGAAGTATTTAAACTCGTAAAATCCCAAAGTTCAAGAAGAAAGGAACTATGTTTCACTACATGGGTTTCCAGAATGCAGTCTGAAAAACTGATAATTATGTCCACTTGCGGTGAAATCTGATCAGGTCCACAAATGTTGCTTCGATATCTGTCGAAGTCAAATAAGGCAAACCCAAAAACAAATTGAGACTGAGATATTCGCTTACTTCCTATTCACTCGTGTTCAAATGTAGCCCTGTTATCCTCGCGTGCCATCACACCGATTATTTTACCTAGGCTCTCCCCATCCCTGACCACATGCACATTTCAATCAGACATTGAAGGCGCGCGAACAATTTTATGTGTTCCATCAAAAGCGCATCGAAATACCCTGAAATCTTAACTGACAATCTTAACTCAAATTCTATGGTACCAGCTTTGTACTAAATGAGTTGAGCATTGAATCGACTGAAGGAAATACAATTCTTATTGGAACATGTGCAGTGGTTTTAAAGTCTAAAATTATACGGTCTGGAGCAATTTGATCATTGCACAAAGAGTTAATCCGTCTCCACATCCCGCATCTTCTCATAACAGTTTGTTACCTTTAGATGTTAGGAAACAAAATACAAGCTGATAATTATAGTATACATGTAGAGTATACAATTTTATAAAATGTTTCATCCGCTAAAACGATTCTCTTCATTATTGATAATAAGAATGAAGAGTGACGAAACTAGGGGATTCCCTTATATTTTACCTGCTTTCCTATGACGCCAAAATTCACGCCTTTATTTCTATTGATTCTTATGAGACTAAAATATGTCAATTTTTGGAAGTCACGCGTCCTGATGACTTGTTTGGTAAAACCCACTGTCTTCATCTTTAAAACACGTGTTTCTCCTAGTTTACAACTCCATCGAGTTCCAGGAATTGGTTCACTATTTCTATTTCTTTCTATTCTCGGCCCTTTCTTTATATTTTCTGAGGTTAAGCGTGAACCCTGTGCGCATTAGTTTGTATGCGCATGTGGACTTTCAACCATATTTGCTAATTTTGTCGTCCTCCGTGGACTAGTGGTACCGTGCTAGCCTCTAGTTCCCAAGGTCGCGGGTTCAAACCCGGCGGAGGGCGATGGATTTTTTTCGGGCGTAAAAACCCTTAGCACGGC
This sequence comes from Deroplatys truncata, assembly GCA_030765065.1. Lineage (NCBI taxonomy): Eukaryota > Metazoa > Arthropoda > Insecta > Mantodea > Mantidae > Deroplatys > Deroplatys truncata. The sequence continues at coordinate 36,294,235 of CM060987.1, read as the reverse complement.
TTCCTTCGGAAGGGAAGTAAAGTCGGTGGTCCCGTGTCGTAGATTTACGGCACGTAAAAGAACCTCAAGCCTGATAAAGAGGCCCTTGAACAAAATTGCCGGTGTTTCACGCCCAATATAGAATGGGACGCTAAGGACCATAGTAGTTAAGGAGAGTCCATAAATAAGACTCAATTTAATTCTTCATTAAGCATTTTAGATCTGTATTGCATGTTAGAAGTACGAATGTTATCAAATTGTAATGGGACATATACAATAGCAAATATCTGTGGGAAAATGTTATATAAATATTAGAAATAATATGATTAAGAATAAATGTTAAAGTATTGAGTAACTTGAATGTAAAATAACTTGTAATACAGTTGTGATCAGTGAACAGGCGAATTAGCAAATATGGTTGAAAGTCCACATGCGCATACAAACTAATGCGCACAGGGTTCACGCTAAACCTCAGAAAATATAAAGAAAGGGCCGAGAATAGAAAGAAATAGAAATAGTGAACCAATTCCTGGAACTCGATGGAGTTGTAAACTAGGAGAAACACGTGTTTTAAAGAGGAAGATAGTGGGTTTTACCAAACAAGTCATCAGGACGCGTGACTTCCAAAACTTGGCATATTTTAGTCTCATAAGAATCAATAGAAATAAAGGCGTGAATTCTGGCGTCATAGGAGAGCAGGTATAAAATAAGGAAATCCCCTAGTTTCGTCACCCTTCGTTCTTTCTCCGATCTACTCAAATACTGTTACACTAGCTACCAACGTAGCAGCCGTCGTATTCACTACTGGTGTGATTAAATTATGCAGTCAGGAAGATTCTGGGTAAGTGGGGGTGGGAATATCATGTGACACATTAGATAGGTCCACAGAATAACTTCAATAGATGTAAAGATTCATAACATTCATAGGGAAAGTTGCTAGCCGCCTGAGTAGGCATCATTCTTTTAATAAATCAAAGTTTAAGGGAAACCAGTCATTAGCCTTCATCTACAAAATCCTCGAGATCACATTATCAAACTAGCTAGGATAGGAGATTTTCCTCCGCTCTCTGAATAGCAGCCGGCGAAGAGCATCTAGAATTACGGAGATCCAGACTGTACACGAGAACACGTGTACACCCACTACAAAATGAAAAAAGAAACCGTTCATTTCTATTCGTTATAAAATTAATCTCTTTTAGTGGTTTTATAGAGTCTTGATATGAAGACGACGTTTTGAAAAATATCCTTATCTATTCCCTATAAATAGCCCAGCTTACATCATTAACATGTCTGTGTGTCATTTGAGTTCACGTCGTTACGACGAGTCGTGTAGGAAGGTACCGAGGATCGATTACCTGAAGTGTTGTGCGCTTCTAATAGGTGGCTTACGGAGCGCTTTCAATTATGCATAAAAATCGACCATGGTGCGTTTTCAATGCGTAGTCCATTTGAATTACAATCCTAGCAAACCTCTGCGCACGGTAATTGAAGGTGTGGAAGAATCTATGCAGAGCTACAGGCTCAACTCACGCCATGCAAATAAACGTCACCCGTTGAAATAATACTTGCCCTAATTAACTGTTCCTTCATACAAGCGTGTGAAGGCTAAAGTTGGAAAGGTAGAATCACACTGATATTGAAATAACAATCCAGAAAAGAGACAGTCCTGAAATTGTATAAAGTAACGCCGCTCCCAACACTATTGTAAAAGTCAGAAGTGCGGACAATGACAGCGCAGCAGAAAAAACAGAATAGAAGCTGCATAAATGAAATTACTAAGGCCACTAGCAGGATATTCACTTCTAGATCGTAGGAGGCATGAAGGAATTAGAACTAAAATAAACAGATACTATAGATGAATATAGAAATAAATGGAAACAGTATGCATTAAGGATGACAAGATAGAATACCCAAAAAAGTAGTCCAGGACAATATCGAAGTAACGCCAGACAAAGGAAACTATAGGAACCAATTTTAATATTCTACTAAAACAAATTGTAATGTTAATTTGGAGACGCAACAGGCCAGAAGGCCTAATCCATGCTGTCAATGAAGAAGATAACACATCACAATGGCGACTTACAATGTCTAAGTGTTTTTTAAAAGAAACAGTATCTTCAACATGTGTGGAATATACCCAGTAAATATTGTGTTTGAAATCCATCTGGAAATTGGTGTAATCCAAATTGATAAGAGAAGATAATACCTCAAAAAACCGTGTTCCCAAACTTTAAATACCTTTTTCTCCATATAAAAATGTTTGTTCTTTGAAGTATACTTTTTTACAGTAAATATTGATGAATCGGGCTGAAATTTTCAAGACATGTAGAATATAACCTTTTAAAGAAAACTGTACATTGCTTTGTTCATTATTAATATACATAGAAGCATGTGCTTTTCTTCTTATTTTTTTTAAATTTTTTTATGAATACAAAACAATCACATTCCTAATAGATATCAATACTTTGGAAAACAAACGCACAAGTTTATTACATAGGAATAGAACAACCAGCATATCAAATTTTAGAACTCTATTACTATTCATTTATTTGAAAAAAATAAGAAAATGAAACTTATACCAACAATATATCATACCAAATGGAATTTAACCTAAAAATGTCATTAAAATTGATTGATCAGGGAAGAAAGTCTGTTTGGCGCCAGAGCGACCCCTTGAAGTACTTTACAATGTAAGTAAAATCACGAGCTTGGTAGTTAACCACGATTAGGCCAATCAGTGATAATTCATTGTTTTTTCATACAAGCTAAAGTTGGAAACATACAATTAGACAAATTTTCAAACATTTGAGAAAGGTTCTGATTTACCAGAGAACAAACGTTACTCTGTTTAGGAATGAAATATCAAAATAATATGTTGCCATGGTAGCTCAGTTAGCTAGACTAGCAACACGGTAAGCTGGAGATCCGGGGTTGAAATCCCGGTTTGCATACTTATTTACTCCTTGGCACTGCATGCAGCCTGTGAAGGACCTTACAGCCCGTGATGGTCCTTGGCCTATCGTAGGTATAATAGGAGCCCATTCGCCTTGGTCTGCCTTGCCTTACTCTGTTACCTTTTAACCACTTTTTTTTTGTCCTCCGCCACATCATCCACCCAACTTGCTCTATACGTCTCCTGCCTGGCTTTCCCTGAAATACTTCAACCACTCTCTCTTTAGGCATTCTTTGTACTTGTCCTAACCATTTCAGTCCATTGCTTTTAATATCAGAAACATGTGGTTTTATAAATACAATTTCTTCATTCTTCTTTATTCTGCATTCCCAATGTCATATATTGGACCGTATATTTTTCTTAATATACTTTTCTCTCCCATCCCCACAGGAGTTCATCTGAAATAGTAAACGTCCATGTCTCTGATCCATATGTTACCACTGGTTACACTACAGTTCTGTACTCTTTAGTCTTCAAATTCCTGCTAAGATTACGTGTTCGAACACCCTTACTAGTGAGAAATAGCTGCGATTACTAGCTGCTATTTTAGGTTTTATCTCCTCTCTCGTGTTCAAATCTGGTACTGGATTTCCAGTCTAATGCTACCTTTCGAGTACTCGCACTAATTTGACATTTAGATAAATTGAAAACGTGTTCTTGACTTTTATCTTATTTATGGACGCTTTGACTAGTCGATTTGTCATACCTTAGATGATGGCATTGTATTTATCCTTATCTTACTTTTCTTACAAAATTGTGCGAGATCATGATATTAATTTGGATTTTTTTTTTTGAATCTCAGAAGATATCTTATAATCACTCGTCATTTCGGTCACAGGTGTTCCCACACCTCTGAATATGGAAATTTAAGTTTGTCATTTTCAGAATTTGCAAATCGTTCAAAAGAAATAAAAACGTCCAATTAAGCTCTCGCTGAATGCATGCCTACTTTAGCCCATTTCAGTATAATTAGCAAAGGGTTTTAAGCTATTTTATATAATCTTAGCACTATAAAGAGGTTGTGTTTTATGGTATGCGTGTCATCATGGTTGCCCAAATGCGATGATGTAATGAATCTATTTCTCTCATTAACTCTGTCTACCTGTTTGTCTGTCTGAGATAAGCATAATTCATGGATGAAAAGTACAAAAATGCCACATTTCACGGTTAAGAGGCATCTTTGAGCATTATGAAGAAGGTTTGTTGCTGCTACGTATGGAAAGTCAGTTTTAGATGTATTATATTTCGACTGTTGATGAGCCCAACTTGAAGTAGTTGCACGTATGGTACCCGGTAGCCTTCGTCCAAAAATTTTTTAAAAATATTAACTTTGTAATTTGTCTGCTTCTTTAAATATTATATATTTATGTTTGCCTCGGCTGCGTCAGTATTTACTTTTATAGAGACATGAATGTCTAAACAAGGCGTGGTGCGCCAGAAAAATGTAGGCTTACACAGATTATAATTTGTACTTCACTCCATTTATTAATTCTTTAAACGATTAAATTAACACTTCACTGATATAGAGAATTGTGAGATTCTTTTATTAATTACTTGCACTTTTTAACACTTAAACTGTTTTCGTCTCACACTGAATACGTATTAAACTTCTCGAGGACGCGTTTCGCGTCTGATTAGTAACACTGTCTACAAGCAACTGACTTGATTTCTACCGCCTAAATTTGTAAATTTCTATATTTCAAGTCTCTGATTGGCTATTCCTAATCCAATAGAATGCTTTTATTTAACTTATGCTTATTTCTGGTTGTTGATTGGCTATTTTATAAACTGCATCAAGATTTACATTATTGTTGCTCCAATAATGTCTAGTAGCATTATTAAACTTTCTTACTCATTATTGTCTCAAGGTTATCTCATTGTTACCTCATTGTTAGCAACTTTTGACCTATTTCTCACAGCTCCTACATTATTAGATTACGTAATACATTCACATAACATTGTTACACATGTATACAATAATATAAACATTTACAATTACTGTAATATACTGCTTTAAGGCGGGCTGTTATTAAATTGATATTATATAATTTGACTTAAATCATTTAATTGTTAAAAATACTGCCTCAATTTTGAAGATTTCCAGTGAACTAACCCCAAAAAAAAACTTAATATGAAAGAAAAATCTTATTTTCTCAAAAATGGTTCAATCTGTGTACTGTATCTTTGTTCTTTTATTCCATTCTTTATGCAGCTTTTATTTTATATTAGCGTATTTTCTTTTTGTACTCTCTGTGTATCCTATACGCATATGTCTATTATCAATGGGGAAATGGGAGAGAGTGTATGAAAGCCTTAACTTTTCTGGAGTAATACATGTTTACCTAGAGGTATAAATAAATAATGTGTTTCTGTGAACCTCTTCTAGTGTTTAACGCCCACCCTTGCTTCAAACAACACCACAGGCGGTGGACACTGGTGAAACATGTAATGAAATAATTGTGAAAGGAAATTGGAAAGAAGCGTTCCAGCCTAAGTTTTGGCTATCTCCATGGCATTTACCAGTAATGGAAAAATAAATCAATCAGGATAGTCCTGGAGGGATTTGAAAAACAGATCTCCCGTTTACGTGTCTATAACCTTAATGACCTGGCTATCGAATGTAAATCTCTGAATCTTTTTTCATCCACAGAGAGAATAAACATTGTAACACTATATTCCTTGCTTTCCTAAATATATTTAATGTAGTTGACGTCCTTTGTAATACTGATATTTCTTCAGATGTAGAATTTATTATTTTATGGTTTTCTTATTTTTTTCTACTTTTTCCACCAGGTAGCTGATAGCTACAGAAGGTATTGCATTCCACCCAAAAATTTGATAGAAGCTTCAACGGAAATACATGTTTTGAGGCCCCTGAGTCCAAAAAAGCATTTTTAGCAAAAGGGCCGTGTTGGGCGCGCCAACAGCGTAAACAAAGACTAAAATTTGGATAAGTACCAAACGTGGTACTTAGGTTCTGTATCTTCCAAAGATGTGACACGGAGATTTTCAAAAAAATCCCCACATCAATTACTCTTTATCTGGAAAATTTTTCGAAATGTTATATTTTCCAAAAAATGGCTAACGAGTATGGCTGTATAAATATATTAAATATATTTACATGACAAATAAAATATATATCTTAAATTTTCTGGGAATAGTCTTTGAAGTCCTCTTCATTTTGAAGGAATTTTGTATAGTCTTGTATAACTGGTAAACGTTAAGTGATAGACGAAAACATACCACACAAAGAATGTAGATCTCTCTAAACCACATAATGTATTTAAAATACTTTTTGTGGCATAAGCCATTTCTGGGATATTCGTTATTGCAGTTTCGAATTTTTCATTACTTCATTCTTTCAAAAGTCCTGTTAACATTTCGTTGTGTCTCGCGATTGCATGGAAACAGTATGGAATGTTAAGACCAGCATATAGCGACCAGTGCTTAAACATTTGACTATCGCTTTCTCTTTGTATCTATAACGAAATATGTAATGTAGCAATTTCTGCAATGGTCTATGTGTATTAAAATTTAGTAGATAGAAAATTAAGCTTTAGTTATTAGAATGGTTTGTATACTCACTAATAAACGATAGAGAGTAGTGAAAAAAACGTGAATGTATTACATCAGAATTTTGTTTAAGTTGTAACGTCCTTTAACCTGGTAATGAAATTGTTGAAATGATGCTCAAAAGACCCCGGGGTCCATTGAGCCTGAAGTTACTTGACTCGTCTTCATAGGATAAAGGAAAACCCCTTTTCTGCTTATGGTACTCATATAGGATACGATGTAACATTTGTTGCGTGGTCTTATGTCCCTCTTGTGCTGAACGCAGTCCATAGAGTTCCAATCCCCGGAGTGTTTTTCACGTTCCCAATTTGGTGGTTTGGCTTCAGTTTTCCAAGCCCGGAGTAGGCAAGCTGCATATCTAGTTCACTCGTGATTTAAACAACCAAAACTTTGTGGTGACCAACCGCGTTCTTTGGCTATATAGGTTTCGAGGGCGGAACCGTTATCTAACGACCTGACAGTTACCTCGGAATATTGAAGAAATATGACTGTATCGCAATCATTCGTATTCCCCACGTATGAAGTTAGCATTGCAACTTCAAAAAGGTCTTATATATTACATTCACATGACTTTTCCTACTCATTTACTTTTATAACTTTCACAAACTATTCTTTCGAAAGCTTATTTTTCTGTCTATTTCATGTTAATCGAGATAAACCTATGCAGAAACATTTTCATTCCACATTTCATTGCAGGTACAAGGGGGACAGAGGAAACCGAATCGACAGTCAGGTGTTTCAAAGTATCGCCTAAATATTCCACATGCTATCCATGACATCGTGAGAAGCAAATGAATAAAAGATGACAAAGGATTGAAAAATTCAAATCCACAACATATGTACAAGGTGGACCATTTAAGTTGAGACTGTACAATATCTCCAAAACTAAGCGTTATAGAAAGAAATGTCTTGAATAGAAGTTGCTTGATATTATGGAGGAAAGTAAATGTCATTAGTCAAACTATTTGGAGGACGTTGTGATAGTCATTTTAGGGTCAATTTAATTTGACCCTAATTATAGGTTCCCATTTAAAAAAATTAAACTGACCCTAAAATGACTATCATTACGTTTTCCAAACAAAACGACCAATGACATTTACTTTCCCCCATAATATCAAGCAGCCTTTATCAAAGACATTTCTTTCTACAACGCTTAGTTTTGGAGATATTGTACAGTCTCAACTTATAGTCCACTCTGTTTATCTTGGAAATGGCTAATACAAAAAAGATACTTTAAATAAATTACGTAATCTTCATTTTTATGCAACACGTTTCATAAATCTGTTATGGCTTACCAGTAATACAAAATTATAAAAACATTCCTTCCGAATTAAGAGGGCTTCACAGGCTATTCCCAGAAAACTCAGCGTGTGCATTGTGTTTGCCATGCACATATATTAAATTAGTGATATTTTAATTAAAATTGTTAAAGCCATTTTTAAGAAAATCGAACATTTCGTAAAATCTTCCATCTAAAGGGTGATTTGGGATAAAGGAATTTTCATGAAAATCTTGGTGTCTCATTTTTTTGAAGATGTTGAACCTAAATACCAAGTTTGGTAGTTATGGGTCATTTTTCTAAAAACGTTACTTGGTAGGGGGTTTAGGGGACCTAAAGTTGTATTTCGGGTGAAATCTCGATGTGGAATTTTGGATGGAATATTGCACAATATTTCTTCTGCTTACTGCAAGTACATAGGAGAGAAAGTAAAAGCTGATATAGGAATATGTAACAAGTGTTATGAAAGTTTCTTTCATACTGAGTTAAAATATGTTTCCAAACCGAATACGAAATAGAAAAGGAAGCTTGCATTTTACTACCTATGTTCCACATTACAGGTTTACCAACATACAGCAGAAAAATATAAAATTTAAATGTTTCAAATCATACCATAATAACATAAAATACAAATTACAGGAAAATATTATTACTTTCTCTACTACACACTTATATAAATATAAGTACTCATAGCATTGCATTTCATCCAGAAATTCGATGCCGAGATTTCACACTGGAAATACACGTTTTGAGGCTCGCTGAATCCAAAAACACATTTTTAGTAAAAGGTCTGCGTATGTGTGAATATCATAACTCAGAATCCAAAAGTTTGATGAATACCAAACTCAGTATTTAACTTCAGCATCTTCCAAGGCTGCGAAACGAAGATTTTTAATTAACTCCCCCCATATCAAACTATACTTTACACGATTTCTTTGCTACACATTCGCTCTAGATACACAGGGAACAGGAATAATGAAATGTTAAAGAACTGAACTGGACGCTATATGCTGACCTTAAAATTCCATACTATTTCTAAGCAATCGCGAGAAACAACAGAATGTTGAAAGGACTTTAAAGAATAACCAATTAATGAACAATTCGAACCATTAATGACGGATATCTCGGAAATGGCTTATGCCATAAAAAGCTTATTTCAAGTAAAGTGTGTGTTTGAAAGAAATCTATTTTTTTATCGTAGTACGTTTTCGTGTATCCTTAACGTTTATCACTTGTGCAAGATTATACCAAATTCCTTCTGAAGGCTATTCCCAGAATATTCAAGATATGCATTGTATTTGTGATGTAAATATCTTTAATATATGGTATTTTATCAAAATCGTTAGAGCCTTTTTTAGAAAGTCGAACATTTCGAAAAATGTTCCATGTAAAGGGTAGTTGGGGTGAAGGGATTTTCTTGAAAATATTAGTGTTGTATCTTTGGAAGGTTCTGAACCTAAATACCAAGTTTGGTACTCATCTGACTTATCGTTTTTGAGTTATGCTGTTCACATACACACACATGGACATGTTTCCAAAAAGGCTTTATTTGAACTCTGGGACTTCAAAACATGCATTTCTTTTGAGATCTCGGTATCGAAATTTTGGTTGGAATGCAATACCTCCTTTACCTACTATGCACTTGGTAGAGAAAGTAAAAATTTAGATCTCTTTAACGCACACAATCAATGTTAAAAATATTTGTGTTAACCTTTTTCGAGATATTCTTTGGTAGCGGTTTAATTTTTCAAATACTTATACGTTTCTAAAGTGGTAATTTGGTATTCGTTTTTCTCGTAGTCATGCAAAGAGTATGGAATTTCAAAGCCACCACATAGGGATAAGCTCTTCAAAATCTTGATTCCTTTTACATGCCGTCTCGTACAACGAAATGACTAACATGTGAATTGAAAATGTATCTTGACTAACAAGAATAACAAGTTTTTATAAGAACAGATTGGAGGAGAGTGAGTAGACAGTAATTTAAATGTAACACATCAGATTTTTGCATTTTATATCGCACTTGTGTATTTTATTTTCTGAATCATTGTACAAATAAAGGGACCTAAACACGAACATTTCGTTTAACGTAAACTAATCCTCATAGCTTTCTAAATGCGGCTCAGAGAATACAAAATATCACAACATTTACATACTTACACTACCGGGTAACAATGCCATCTATACCTACATGTTCAACATAGATGCGCATGCTTTACCAATACAGTATAGCACACAAATAATGCAGAATAATATTTATTTGTCAAACTGGAGCGTATGAGGTAATCACATCTCAAGTGTGTTTCCTAAAATGGACACGATGGAACTGTATTCTTTTTACCTTCTTTACTACGTATAGTAAGTAGGGGAAATATTGCATTCCACTCAAATATTTAACACCGAGCTTTCACCGGAAATACATGTTTCGAGACCCCTGAATCCAAAAAAAGCATTTTTGGACACATGTCCGTGTGTGTGTTTCTGTGTTTCTGAACAGCATAACTCAGAAACGAAAAGTCGGATAAAGACCAAACTTGGTATTTAGGTTCAACATCTTCCAGAGATGCGACATGAAGGTTTTCAAGAAAATCCTCCCACCCCAGACTACCCTTTACATGGAACATTTTTCGAAAATTTTATTTTTCTCAAAAATGGTTCTAACATTTTGATTAAAATATCATATGTTTAAGATATTTTCATGACAAATGAAATGTATATCTCGAATTTTCTGGGAATGTCTCCAACAGTATTCTTCATTGTGAACGACTTTTGCATAATTGGTAAACCATAAGAAATAGACCAAATTTTACTACACAAAAATGTAGGTCGCGTTAAAATACACAATTTATGTCCTATACATTTTTTTGTTGAGTGAACCATTTTCGAGATATTGCTTGTTATTCCCTTAAATTTTCCAATACTTGTACTTTTTCTCAAATTTATTATTCATTTTTTCTGTCCTGGTAGTGCAAAGAGAATGGTATACTCCACATAGCAACCACCTCTTAAAGTATTTGCTATCGCTTAAAGCCTAGCAATTCCCCTTGCATCTACAAGAAAATTAGCAATAAGATAAACATCTTGATATCTCGATTAACATGAAGCATATGGAGAATAAGCGTTTGTAAAAATAGTTTGTACCAGAGTAGAGAAAGTCATGTGAGTGTAACACATCAGATTTTTAATATCAATAAAGCATAGCAAAATAATGTTAAAGATTTTGCTAAGTAGGTATTGCAGTGCTATTGTAAATTAATTTCGAAAGCAAATTGCACTTTATTTCATTTTCCTACAAACTTGTATGCATGGATGTAAGAAACATTAATTACATGTGATTGTTTATTGATAACGATTTCTTCGCATTTTTCTGCAACAACCTGAAAAAATGCTAATTTTTATTTGTCAAAAACAATTATATGAGTTACTTCCTAAGATAATTTGTCCATATTTTTAAAAGAATAAAAAGCTGAATAGTTTTAAACCTTTTTTCGGTATTTAATGCTAATTTTAGTAAGCAAATATTTTAGTAACCCGAAATATGTCCTTGTTCATTAAAGGAGAAAAAATTAGCATATAATTAAAATATAGTGAAAAAAATCCGGTGTTATATCCACACGACTTTCTCTTCTCTGTCGTTGGTTAAATATGTGCAATAAACTGTTTTTACAAAAAAAAACAAGTGCAAGTGAATGTTTCAACCAAATAAAGGTCATGTAAATAAGTGCATCTAAAGGGATCAGTTAATTCAAAAGTGGACACATCACTTACAAGTTATATGCATTAGATCTTTACTGAGGAATTTATATATATGCAGGCTATTTCTCGATGTACTGCACTTCTAGTTTCTTTAAATATGAATTTCTTTAGTGGCATATAAATGTTACTGAATCTCAGATGTGTAACACAAAGGTGTTAAATTTTAAATATTCAAGCTCATTTTTACATCCATTGATATGAAGTTACATTTTCTGACTCCTTTTAAGAAATAAAACAAACCAAAATTATTTTTAATCACAAATATTTTTTTTTCTTAAATTACTTACACGCAGTTTATTACAAAAATATTTATAAAAGGTTTGAAGTTGCAGTTGTGCTGTACTTTTCATTAAAATTAATTATCTATAGTTAATTGTAAACAGTAACCTTTCTTTTCCTATTTTAAACAAATATCTTCATTCTTCTTTTAGTATTTATCGGGAGACATGCACATTACCTACCACTTTACTAATGAAATAATTTAGTTGGGGAAATTTTAATTAGGAAAATGTTCAGTATAAAAGGAGAAAAAAGTCTGAAGTCTTGCACTCGCATTACTTCCTCTACTCTTGTACAAACTATTTTTATAAACGGGTATTCTCCATCTAGTTTGTTAATCGAGATCACCCGGGGTTACTCAGGGCACCATGTCGTGTGTAATTCCGGGTAACTATTGACGCGCTCGCATGCATTGCATGCCAGCTACACACCTTTCTTTGACTAACCGAGGTGCTACTCGGGACCCGACTAAAATGCACGATATTACTAATAGCTTTCACATACTAACACGTGGTGGGGTTTTTAGTGGGTATTCCGCGCTTTGAGCGGCGAGCCCAACATATCCCCCCAGCCATTGCACACCGGCTGGGGGTCGAATGCAGCAATGCATTCCCCCCCACGGAAAAAAGAAAGTTAATCGAGATAAACATTTGCATTCCGATAAACATCTGATTGTCAATTTTCTTATTGGTGCAAGAGGAATATGGTAGGCTTTAAGTGATAGTCAAATATTTTAAGAGCTGGTTGCTATGTGAAGCATTCCATTCTCTTATGTCTAGGACATAAAAAACGAATAACGAATTCCCATTTGAGAAAAGTATAAGTATTGGAAAATTCAAACAAATAATACAAGAAATATCTCGGAAATGGTTCACTGGACAAAAAAAATGTATACGACATAAATTATGTGTTTTAACAAGATCTACATTTCTGTAGTAAAATTTTGTCTATCTCTTATGGTTTACCACTTATGTGAAAGTCATTTAGAATTGAAGGACTTTTGGGGACATTCCCAGAAAATTCAAGATATATACATTTCATTTGTCATAAAATACCTTAAAGTATGTTTTAATCTAAGCCGTTAGAGCCATTTTTTTGAGAAAATCAAAATTTTCTAAAGGTGTTCCATGTAAAGGATAGTCTGGGGCGGAGCGATTTTCTTTTAAATCTTTGTGTCACAACCTCGGAGGACACTAAACTCAAATACCAAGTTTGGTATTTATCAGACTTTTTGTTTTCGAGTTATGTAGTTCACAGACAGACACACACACTGACATGTTTCCAAAAATGCTTTATTTGGATCTAAGGTACCTCAAAACATGCATTTCCGGTAAAATCTCGGTATTGAATTTTTGGGTGGATTTCAATACTTCCCCTATTTACTATACCTAGTAGAGAAAGTAAAAATATAAAGTGTAGGAAACTGTTTAGGTAAAGTGAGGGAGAAAAGGGCAAGAATTGTACAGGGTAAGAGTGAGCGTGAAGGAAGGAGAATATTAGAAGAATAGCTTGGGTATATATAAATAGAGATAGATATGCAATACCTATAACTGTGATGGTGGCCAATATATAAATAACCTAGAGTTGTCGGTACTGTGATTAAATATATTTAAGCAAGCAACTTTATAAAGGAAATATCGAGAGTAGATAAAATTTTTAATTTTAGTGAGAATAATAATCATTTGTGCTAGATGTTATTCATTATTTAATCACAGTTATGCGACTTTGTTTAATTGGAAATGTATCCAATTCAATTCAATACCACTTTGTTTGCAGCAATCGGAATCTCCGCCACAAATAGTGGTAGACATTCTTTTATGATTTTATTAAAGGAATTGCTGCTGGTAGCTTACAGAACACAAAATTGGGCTGTGTCAATATGCGACTACGTAAGATTAATGTTTTCATTAGTCCCAGTATTACAAACGTGAGGTTTGGCAGATTGATAGTTTCATCTGATATGCGGAAGGGATATTGACAGGGATTATATATTATATCCCCAGGGAGCTTGCACAACTGGGAGAAGAGATCGTCGATATTATCTCACGCAACCTGTGTCTATATGTTAAATATTTACACGAGTGCAAAACGATGTGGAGCCTTAGGAACGCTTTCCAGCGACGGATCGCAGGCTTATGGGCTGAGAGCATGGGAAATATTTAGGAAAGCCTAATAGCGAGAGTTAATATCGATTGCCGCGAGTATATCGAGCGAAGAGGCGCCGCCCACATGGTGCTGCAGTGGGACGCAGCGGCGCGGCGCACTGCCAGAATCTGCGCCAAGTCCATCTTATTCATTATTCACTCTCATCTCATCCGAGGAAACCTGGCCACTCATCGTCCGGAGATGTGAAGAGACACGACTTCGACCTCTGGCAAGCGATGTAATCATGACCTTGTCACGGCGTCCTTGACATAACTTGCTCTATATTTCCTCGGAATGCTATCTACTCAAGCTCCATCTACCAATGGTATTTAACTTTACGAGTTGCAGAATAGGGATTTAGATAAAATAGTCATTGCTAAAATAGCTGAAAAACTGTCTTTTAGCTCCCGAAGCTGGCATAATCTAGGCCAATGTATCTGTAAAAAATAGTTTTCTTCTATTCTTTCGACGTTCTACCAAATACTCAGTTCATAAAACTTCAAAATTTTTAAATAAAAATTTTACGAATTATGTCAAACTTGTTAAAACATTAATGTTTAATTCATAATTTATCACTTTTTGATATGGCAATATAAAATTCCTCCTTGGATCCTATGGTTTACTCTACAGCTCCTAAATTTTTAATTTCAGCTTAGCATATATACAAAGACATTCCTTAATTGTAATTTTTAAGATAAAAGCCATTTTGCATACACATTTATGAAATGTTCAACCATTTAATGTGTATTATGGAAAATAATCATTTCAGCTGAAGTAATCATAATTTTTTTAACTAGTGCGCAAAAAGTTTTAAATCGCTGGTTGCTAAAGCTATCCTGAGAAATCACAAGGAATATTTTGAATAGTAAAAATGCTGAAAAAATCAATTTATAAAAGCACAGTTCAACATTAAACAGCCATTTTTGGTACTAAAATTGATGTAAGAACCAATTGTCTGGTGTGAAAGCAGAAGTAATAACTATAATAAAAGTACAAGAAACAAAAAATCGAAAATTCGCTTTTTTGACAAATTTCAGATACATTGCGTTAACAATCAAGAACGTGACATTCATTCCTTTTAAGAGGGTTTGCTTTAAGTGTTCATTCCTTGCACTTTACGATCCTCTTATTGCCCTACACCTCCGCCAATAGTTCGTGAAAAAGTGCTTCATAAAACTGAACGGTTCAGTGTGAAAGAAGAAAACCTATTCCATCTTCTCATGAAAATGAAATAGCTTCACTTGTTGAAGTACTCATTCGGCAAATTTTTATAACTAAAACAAGTTTCTGTTGTTATATTTGTAGCGTAATGTTAAAGGCCAAAAATTTCTAGTTCACATAAAAATATGTTGAAGTGAAAAGACCAAAGAAATGATCAGAGGTGCATAGGATCGGAAGAGCACATAGAATACCAGTTCTATGAGAACTTAATTTACAGATAAAGTTACATATAGTGCAAGAATTCTATTTTAACTTCTGATTCCTCGAATATGTATAGCTAAGTCACTGTCATGTTACTCCGTCGCTGTATTATCATTGGTACGGTTTACAACCCACACCTTCCATTTTCTCTTTCAGTATGTATTATTTATTATTTGCTCAACACAAGGTTCTAATCCACTGAGTTCTTCGCTTTCACAGAGCTGTGAAATAGCCACACAGATATTTACTATTATTTCACATTTCTATAACCAGATTTTACATCCTTGAAGGACATGCAAAGGAGATATTTTCAACACACACTTCTTATCGGTAATGCTACTGAAAATGTTACTTTTACTGTATGCTAGTATTCTTATCTAGATTCTTAGACTTAAGGGATTAGTGTTAGTTTGAGTACCTTAAATGTCCGTTTTTCTATTCTTATATATTTATAACATTTTTGAGACTATTTATTCCCCCCCAAAAGCTGTCCATTCGTTAAAATTTATCTAAATGTGTAGCCTGTGCAATGTAATGCTGAGATAAACCAGTATTTAACCCTATATCTGGCAATGTTACTCACAAACAACATTACTTTATCATGTGCTTTATGCAAGAACTACGTTTTGTTCCAAAGGGAATTGTTTTAAGCCATTTCTCACAATGTAATAAATAATAGTAAAGCATTATGGCTAGTCTTTGTATGGGCAATGTTGCTCTTGATCAGCATTATACATTTTTATAAACAATAATTAAAATATTTGTAAACCATATAAAAGCATTCAGAGGACCTTATTTACTTATTCCCTATCCCAAAAATATTTTGCTTCACTATTTTTAAGAGTGTCATGAGATAAGTAAACGCATGATCAGAATAAAGTAATGATATATCTATAAGCCGAAAATCACACATGTGAAGGACAACAAGCATTAAAGTCCTTTTAGTATATTTTGCTAACTGGCACTTTCAAATCCTAAGAGAGTAGCAAGAACCTGCGCCAGAGAAGTAGAATTCCTGTACCGCTCTCAAGTGTGAATAGTAGTCTAATCTTCAGGGGTATTGTATAATGATGTGTTAAAACAAGGAGCCTGGGTGAATATCAGTGAAAATAATTCAATATCTAGAAAGTGATCCAACTACTTCATTCTGGAATCTAATAAGAGCATCTTGGATGGTAAATTGATTTATGAACATTTATGTGGAAATCTTTTCTGGCATCTTAAAGAATAAGTCAGAAAAAAACTCGTATGTTTTTCAAGTTACGCAGCGCTATTTTTACTTATATCTTTTTAAGATTTTTTTTCATATTCAACTCTTATTGAAGCTCCTAGACATATGTAAAATTTTAAAGATGAATCTCTCTTCCACGTTACTACACGTTTATAAATACTTTAAATACATCCGCTAGATAATTCATCAGCAAAAATGTTTCATCACGTCAAAGGCAGGTGTAGTCATAAATCAGCGGTTTTTAATTCGTCTAGTTCATTAAACGAACTGCAAAGCCGTTGCTGAACAGGAATATTTTACTGAAGCTGCTGAATTTTCTCATTTGCATGATTACCCTATGGTTCATAAAGAGACCTGTTTTCACTTATCTTGATGAGACGAAACACAGTCGATAATCTGCATACATGTGCGCAAGTTGCTGGTGCCATTCCTATTCTCGGATGTATTATACTCAGTCATACTACGTCGCTCATTTGAAGTCTTAACATTTTCCAACGGTGGGACGACTGCGTTTACGTTCTGTTCGCGACAGCCTCTACATCACAGTCTAATCTTAATTGGTTCTGTAAGGTGATGGTAAGTAAAATTTAACTACGAAACAGGAAGGGCGTTCGTTGTCTTTCAACAAAAGCGTTGATTCCCACTATTTATTTTATTACTAAAGTAAATAGCACCATGTATCTTGCGGAATACAATTCTGTTATCATAGACTGCAATTTATTATAGGTGTACTGATATTTTCTGCAGTTCAGGCCATCTTTTTATTTTGAATAGCAATTCAAAGTTCAAATGATTTCAAATCATAATTTAGGATTAGGAAATTCTGTTAACTCTGAAACGTTTCGGAATAAAGTATATATCATTGACATTTAAAATTCTCACTTTCAGTAAATTACATTCATCATATGCCACTAGTGAGTTTAAATATGAGGAAGTTGAAAATCACAGTTTTATTTGTTAAGACTACCAATAATATTATCAAGTGCAGCAATAAAATATTCCTTGGATATAAACTGTGATGTTTAAAATTAAATCACACTTATTCCAATATAGTGAATCCAACGTAATACGACGCTAACTTTCATTACGTATATTCTCCGCAGTTGATAGAGACATTTATATCTTTTCAGATTGACAAGTCATGCTTATACATGATTGAATCACGAATGAAATAGTCTCTAAATTAAAATGTTATATATGTGATCACATTTTAATACTAAAATTAGTTTTCATTAATTTCTGCACAGAATCTTTTACGTCTACAATGAACACAAACCAACAATATTTCAAACATTCCACATATTTTTGCAATACATAATTGTTCATACAATTGCGGTGTTTGCATTTGATGAATTCAGTTCTGAGAACAATCTCTCTTAATATTCTTACGAAAGCTCTTAAAGAGCCCCCATCCCTGTATTTAATCATACCTTGCTATCACACTAGTCTCCCAGCTTGCGAGGCCAGGTTCTTTTCCTGCTATTCGATAGTGAGGGAGAAGCATAAAGACTTCGTTTATCTGCACCGTATTTAATACCTCTATTTAACTGTCAAGTTTCAGGGGGGAAAAGCGGAAGTTAAAAGAAAAAGAAATATTAAAAATTCTTATGTTCACACTTTAGTGTGAAACCTCTAAATTTAACATATTTGGAGGTTAAAAAATTAATTTCAAACCTAAGCAGATCAGAATGTTGCCTATTCTAATTTTAACAGACAATAAAATCTTTCTGCTGACGTGAAAAGCTGTACTAACGTTCCAGTATACTCCGTGCATTTCCTGAAAATCGTTGTGTTCTTCAATCATTCTTATGGTGTAACAGTTCCCAACGCTAAACCAGCAAATATAATTGTGTTTAAAAACGAAAGTAATTTGGAAATTTAATAGCGTAGGCTTAAAAAGACATTTTCAGAGCGTAAGTAAAAGATATAAATCTGAAAGAATGCCTTTATATAACATGTTTTGAGGAGAAAGTACAGACATTCTCTTTACTGCCGTTACATTTACATATGTTGAATACGTCAACGGTCAAGTTGACGCTGCGATCTTAACCCTTCAGAGACGGATAAAACTCAATAATGCAAAAGCTGAAAGGTCATCTCCTAGAAAGGAAGTAAAACTACATGGAATATTTCATAAGTAATTTAGCAGCTTGTAAATAAATAATGTAACCTGAGTGTCAATCGAGGTAGCCATATGTTGGAATACGTGGGAAATTACACACTGTTTTAAGTTAAACACTTGTGATATCTGTTCTATGTCCATTGTTCCGTTTCCATGAATTCAGTATAAATTAGCATTGGCCGTTGTTACAGTGATCTTTTGATATTACATCATGTCGCAACAGTTAAATCATTATCCGTTTTATTTTTAAAACAAACAGTATGCTTAATTAATATTGAATTCACAAACAGTAAGATTTCTTTAATATTCAAATGATGTTTTAATTTTGGATTCGCTGCAATTGTTTTTGTTCCGTTTATATACTGCCTTTGACCTCTAAGGTCATATCGGCGGCTTTTACCTTTGGAACAATTGCATGTTCATTCGTTAACTGTTGTGTTAATCTTTGGGGTTATTACTTTGGGTTTTCTTTATAATTCATTAAATTCACAATCACATTTACACACTCACTCATACTTCGAGACTATAGAGAGGATGGGGGAATAAACCTGGCTAAAGAAAAATTCCCATCCTCCAGCTGGGAATCGAACCCTGGTCGCTGAATTGGTGGGCTAATAGAACACTTTTTTCTTGAATTTTATTGTAATAGTTACTATCGTACACAGAATATTATAGTGTATTCGAAATGCAAGGATTCCAAAACCAATGTAAAGTGCAGTCAATATGTCTATGACTGGTCTTCTTAAGTGATGATAGAGCAATATCTATTGCATCTAGCCGTAAGTATTTCTGTAATATTCAAATGGGAGTAAGCTTTTCTAAAGATGTTGTCAACCACGTGTTTATTTTCCAATGAACTCTAAAATGGACAGAAGAAGAGAAAACAGTGTCTTAATATTTGAGAATACCTAAGGGAGAGCGAAATCATAAATCTATGTTCATATAGGGATCAAGTGTATAAGATATGAATTGACCTATTTTAAGAACTGTAATATACAGAACTGGATATTTAGTATTGTATGTTTTAATATGAATAGGCTTAGTTTTGGAGAGAAGAAATATTTCACCAGTTGAAATAAAAGGTAGAAGAATTGTGTACTTAAGATTAAATATAAATACATAATGTTAGGAAGTACTTAGGCATACTGATGCAGAAAATGGCTTAGAATGTGGACAGAATTCACGAGTGCGATAACTATATGCACTGTACAAGAAAAACTAAATTAATCTACTAATAAACCTCAGAGTAGTTGTCATTTCGCATTCATTACATATATCCAGGATGTTAAGGGTAATGTATAATACAAAAAATTACAGCTTCAAAATTTGTATCTCAAATGCGTGTTAAATAACTAAGCAGTTTATTTATTTGATTAGAATTGTTTGGGAAACTCGAAGAGTATTTTTATTCATGCATCGCTTCGAAGCGAAATATGCAGTTCATATTTGCAGTGACAAAAATATTTTCAGAAATCGTGCAAAATTTTAGAAATAAATGATTTTGGGTAGAAAATACTTTCACACCCAGTTAAGCTTCTTAAAAACACCGCACTATCGTAAAGTAAGTAACCAGGTAGATTGCACTCGTTCTCAGCTGAACATAATGGGAATTTTTACACTTCTGAGCTCTCTTCGTTCCCTTTAAGACTATAATTTCGTAGGGCACTGAACATATTAATAAGATAAAAAAATCTCCTCACGTCAGTATTCAAAAAAATCTCAAGTTAATGAGGAAACATTCGATTTCTAACATCTAAACTTCCGGTTTAAATATGTTCGAAAGAGACGAAATGAACGTGTTCGATAGAGCTAACATAACATCCACAGAGCACTTTGTGACTATCCTATCAATGTAGAAGGTTCAGGTGGTAAAGATAAGAATCAACGGAGAGGGCTCCCGCATGCAGGCCAATCGGCCCCTTGTGCTTCTACCAGTGACCCCAGGAGGGAGGAATGAGGGGACAGACCCAGAGTGTGATCAGATCCAGATGATGGGCGCAAGCATAGACGGAGTCCCTACGTTTCCAGATGTAACGCATCTAACACCACTCGGGGCGGGCGCAAGCCACCAACCTCCTGCGAGCTCCCCCGGTGTAGTCCACCCGGAGGAGAAACCTAACTGAGCAGTCCCCGCAGCGATGCCAAGGAAGAAACCTCTACAGTACGCAAGGCACCGTCTAGCTGCATACCGTCGAACACCGTTGCCTGGTCCTACAACCCTGAAAGGGATGACAGGGAAGATGGTACAGGAAATGAGGGAGGAGAGTCGTGGTAGAAGATGAACCATCCCTGCATTCGCCTGATAACCCGGGGAAACCACGAAAAATCCATGGGCCATAATGGGCGGTCGTCGAGGATCGAACCTGCCACCTCCCGAATGCGGACCACAGGTGTTGCCACCTGAGCCATCGCGCTTGGTGGTTTAGATCCTGGTCTCGATTTCAGGAGGTTAGGGTTCAAATTCCGTCTACCCGAATATCTGACTAGGTTTATTGTTCTCTTGACTATCCATTATCAGTATCAAAATCCAAAGTTCACCCATGGAATAAAAAACACAAAATACATGGTACAGGAAAGTGACTATGCGGCTAAAGCCACGTGTCCGACATGTTATATACATCAACAAAAAGAGAAATCACATAATCACAAAGGTCCACCTTCCAATTAAATCAACACATTAAAATTAGCTGGCACAGAAACATTGGTCATCTAGAAAGAAAATTACTCAAGCACATATTACAGGAAATGACTACACAACTGAGGTTATCTATCCAAACACATTGAATCGTGTATAACTTGCGAATTACTCGCAATATGACACAAATATTGAAGAGGCACTAAAACAAACAAAATGTCCCGTATCACCTATAGTATAAAAACTGATGTGATGCATTCATATGTCTTGTTCTACCATTTATCAGTGCATACACAAACTGTTCTTAATAAAGCTTATTTTTCTATCTTACCACATTTTAATTAAACTAAACCTTTGCAGAAACAGCTAGCTACACATTTCGTCATAGATACCAAGGGAACAGCGTTAGTCAAATGTTTAAGAACTGGGCGCTATATGGTGGCCTTAAAATTCCATACTGTTTCCATGCAATCGCGAGAAACAATTGAATGTGGACAGGACTAAGTAATGATTAATTCGAACCTTTAATAACGGGCATCTCAGAAATGGCTTATACACAACTATATATTTGTGTATTTTAAAGAGATCTACATTTTTTGTGTAGTACGTTTATGTCTATGGCTCAACGTTTTCCAGTTATAACAAGATTATACAAAATTCCTTACGAATGAAGAGGACTTCATAGTTATTCTCAGAAAATTCAAGACATTTTATTTGTTATGTAAATATATTTCATATATGGTAATGTAATCAAAATCGTTGAGAGCCATTTATTAAAAAATAAAAAAGTTCGAAAAATGTTGCATGTAAACGATCAGCAAGAAAACCTGTCTCATAAGTTTTGGGCAGCTGATTTGGAAAGGGGTTTGAGGAGAATAGGAATGGGGTCAGTATGGTAAAGAGCTGAAGCAAATGACAAAAACATATGGAAAGGTGTTAAAAGAAGACTACGAGACATCAACCAACAGGAAATAGAATCGGATTGTAAAATTAAACTTTCTCCAAATCTAGCAAATGAAATAAAAATTGAACTGGGGTAAAGAGGCATATATACTTAATTTAGGAAGAAAGGAAAGATCAGGAATGGCATGGTTTAGACTGGGGGCTGGAGGGTACAGAAACTGACTGACGATTTTGGCAGGAGAATCTGCCCATTCTGTGATTTGGATGAGGACTGGGTACATATTTTGGCGGAATGTGCACAGTGGGAGAACCAGCGAACGATTAAACTGAAAGAAAAATTCTTAAGTCTGTCAAGAAAGAGATTGGCATGTTGGGATTTACTGGCTGACCAGAGGAACTGGCGAAACATGGGAAATTTTTTGGCTAAAGTGCGCGAAGCTAGGTCAAATTTTTTTCAGTTAGACTAAGGTAATTTATCTCTATTTCCCTTTTTCTTGTTCCTTTTTGTTGTGTTTTCTTTCTCTGTTGTTTATTTTGTCACCCTATTGTATCTTAAATATGCATGTACGGTCAACGACCCATGCACTAAATACTTGTGAAGTAACTTCAATAATTTGAAACCAATAAAGATACCTTATCTATCTATCTAGTTTATAGTGTAGAGAGTTTCTTGAAAATCTTGGTGTCGCATTTTTGGAAGCTACTGAATGTAAATACCAAGTTTGGTATTTATCCAACTTTTTGTTTTTAGTTATGCTGTTCACACACATACGGACATTTTTCTAAAAACTGTTTTACATGGATTCAGGGGGATCTCTGATGAAATCTCGATATGTAATTTTTGGATGGAATGCAATATCTTCTCTACCTAGAGATACGTGGTAGATAAAGTAATATATACCTTTAATAATATTAGCAACGTATAACTTCTAGGTCACATCGATGTCTTAAACTTCAGAAACTATTATTTTCACTAGTTTTAGGTGCTGGATGTATCCATTTATATACACAAATACTGCTTTACAGACACGGAATAATCTTGTCCGCTTACAAGTTTATTATCCCCTCAAACTGGGAATAAAAGCTGTGGAATCAGAAGTCGAGCACGGTGACCAATAGACCAAGAGGAAGTTCCTGTCCTCTTAAGACTCTTATTTGTGCTGTAGTACATCTCTGCACACATTGCTGGTTGTGCAATGCTCGATTTTGAAAATATACTCCTCTCCTCGAAAATGGTTTTTACATTTTCATTTTTTAGCTTTGGGGAAACTATTGTTTGTGCTGATAGTACATTAACTGGTGATAAGCTTTTTAAAGACTTAAATCCTTTAACCAGGTGTGTGATATCTGACAATGAATGGGTGAAATGATGCTCAAACGAGCCCGGAGTCCATAAAGCTTAGAGTTAACCGACATTCATCTTTCAGGCTAACTCGATACCTCTTGAATGTGAGGCTCACACGCTATCCCTACACCACAGAGGTGAGCTTGTCTTACTGTACGAGCTGGCACGTCATCAATTATGAAATCCTGAAATCTTAAGACATTATAAAGAAAAATTTTCCGTGCTCTGCCAGGAATCAAACCCGGTACCCCTCGCACAGCAGGCAGGTGCTCTATCCACTGAGCTACGGGACCTGTCTATACATTTTGTTAACCCAAAAATATATAGTCATGTTTCCAAAGGTGATTTTGAAGCAGGATTCGAACCCGCGCCGCATTGCCAGGGGATCCCGGAGCGAGCATTAGCAGGGGGAGTGACGTCACACGTACCATCTGGTGGCAGAAGTAGGAACCGGTAGCTCGCCCGCTGTGCAGCAGTAGAGTGAGATGTGTAAAGCGGGATGCAGGTGTGACTGTGGGATAGATATTTGTGCCTAGGTCAGTGCTGTGTTAACGCTTTATTTACGTGGGGTATAGCCTTCTTTAAGATGCTCCTGAGCATCTCAGGTGAGTGTGACATGCTCTCGCAAGCCGCTCAGCTTCCAGCCGCGCAACTATCCTAAAACACTGGTGCGCAACAATGGACCACGTCGATATCGGCTCGCATTGTTAAGGCAATATTTGTAAGCAGCGCGAATGCTAGGCATGGACAGCAAAGTTATGACCTTCGGAGAAGATGGTGTTGTTGTCAACCACATGTTTCTTCTCCAATGAACTGACGTTTTTATCTTGGACTCGCTGCAATTGGTGAGCTCTAGAATGCTTTTTCCCTGAATTTTATTGCATTTACTACTCGCTTTCGTACGCAGAATAACACGGTGTATTCGAAATGCAATGATTTTAAAACCAATGTGAATGTAAAGTGTAGTCAGTATCTTTGTCTAATTATAACTGGGTCATCTTAGGTGATAACAGAACAATCTCGATTATATCTTAACCTAAGTTTTATATTTGCTCTAAAAGCCCTTAGATAAACAATAACTCAATTTGTCTACGTTTTGTGTCATCGTGCTTTAGTTAAACCTTCCTACCCAGCAAAGAAAAATGTGATTGGTCACTAAGAGCACTAGTAATTAACTTATATAACTCGTATTCTACCCGCCATTTTGGAGCAAGTTTCATTTAAAATCTTATTTTTCCTTTTAAAATATATAATACTTATTACAAATACTATTGCATTCGCGTCCATTAATAAAACTTGATAGAATACATTATATTAAAAGTATTACTGAAAGATAGCATGATCGGATGTGAACCATGATACCCACGTGTTTAATGAATACCACACAATTATCATCCCAAAAACCCTAACTAGTTTCATTAATATAGTGGTATGCATACTAAAGCTTAAAAACGAGCTAATTTTTAAAGTTTTCTATCTTCCAAAACATGGAGAGTTATTTGTGGGAAAAAAGAGAAAATTAAAGTTTTTGAGCTCTTGAAAATATATA
This sequence comes from Deroplatys truncata, assembly GCA_030765065.1. NCBI lineage: Eukaryota > Metazoa > Arthropoda > Insecta > Mantodea > Mantidae > Deroplatys > Deroplatys truncata. Next base: position 36,269,064 of record CM060987.1, on the reverse strand, counting down.
CTCCAAAACGCCTGCAAGTGTGTTGTTGACACAAAGGTTTATGTACATATTCGGTTTAAATACTTTTTATACAGTTATTTTGTAGTGTCTTAGTTTCTTCTTAAAGCACTACATAAGTGGTATAACACTTAAAATATTGGAAATAATATTTGTAGCAAGACATTAAACATCATACTGTGTAAAAGTTCGGGTAATATTTGCTGCATCTTAATATAATATTTTAAAAACAATAAAATATCTAACTGAACGAAACATTTCAGATAAGCAACCAAGAATTTATTTTTTTTTTGGGGGGGGGGGCTTTTAGACAATCTGAAATCCTTATTAACTTTTATCCATTACATTGTTGCAAGCCTGTGAAAATGCGTTCATGCATTTACCTGAAAAACTATAAGTAATGCAGGTAACCATTTTGAATTTTGCAAGTGAGAGAACTGGAGTTCACGCATTTATATGCATGCATACAAATGAACTAATTATATTATAGTATTTTACGAATAGGCTGCATATATGCTTCCATTAATTAGTTTCATAATTTTCACATTACGTCTCAATTTTTGCAAATTTAGTGGGTTGGGCTGGAGATACAAGGCAAGCAAGCATTAGAAATGGCTACCAAAAAACAGCTGTTCCAATGAGTACACACACCTCAAACTTGGAGGCAGCTTCTTGGGGTTTCGAAGTGATTTAAAAATAGAATTTTGTGTTTTTTCAAGAATAATTTCAATCCTCTTAAGCATGGACTGTACCCATTTATTCCAGCATGGCTCAGCTGTCACTGTGGATGTTTTTAGAATAGCTGATGTTTCATAGCTGTATGTGTATCAAATAGCTGTGGCACCTATTAACTGTGAGGTATTAAACGTAGCTTCTCATCGCTAGTGATGCAAGTCGGGTTGCCTGCCTGCTAGGGAAATTGGGCGGCGATTAAGCGAAACCACGTTAAAAGCAATTGCACCCATGATCCCTGCAGCGATGTTAACGTATTCTAGTGGAGTATAATTACTGTTTAACATTCACATTGTTTCGTATAGAGGTTTCGAAACCACCTCAGTTACGCACGTTAGCCTCATAGATTTGCCCAGTATGTTTACAATGTCGTTAGTGCTATACCATTTAATAATTACGAGAGAATTCTGATTTGATATTTTACCTTACATATATATGTTTACACACACACACACATACACGGGATGTTTTTAAAGTAGGATCCTTTATGCACTAAAATAAAAACTAGAACATTTTGGTTGACTAATTACTTTCTCTACTACGTAGAGATAGTAAGTAGGGGGAAGTATTGCATTACACCCACTGTATTTTCACTGTAAATACATGTTTTGAGGTGCCCTGAATCCAAAAAAGCCTTTTTATAAAAAAACGTCCGTGTGTGCGTATGCCTTCCTGTGAACAGCATAACTCAAGAACGAAAATTCGAATAAATACCAAACTTCACATTTAGGTTCAGTATCTTTCAAGGATGCTACACGAAGATTTTTAAGAAAATCCTCCGACCCAGACTCCGTTTACATGGAAAACTTTTCGGAAGTTTTGATTTTCTCAAAAATGGCTAACGAGTTTAATAACATATCATATATTTAAGATATTTTCATGACAAATGCGTGTCTTGTATTTACTGGGAATATTCCCAAACGTCCTCTTCTTTCGGAATAGTTTTTGCATAACTGGTAAACCTTAAGTGATCTACATTTTTTTGGTAAACAAAATTGTTTATCTTGTTAATAAACATAATTTATGTCATTTTTGTGGAATGAACCATTTCCGAGATATTCCTTGTTATTTCCAATATTTATACTTTTTGTCAAATGGGAATTCGTTATTCGTTTTATTATGTTCTGGACATAAAAAGAGAACGGAATGCTCCACATAGCAACCAGCTCTTAAAAGATTTGACTATCGCTTAAAGCCTACCATATTCCCCTTGTACCTACAGGAAAATTAGCAACAAGATCTGCAAATGTTTATCTCGATTAATATGAAGCATATGGAGAATAAGCATTTGTAAAAATAGATTTACAAGAGCAGAGAAAGTCATGAGTGTGACGCACAAGATTATTTTATTCCATTCTATATAACTTAAGCTATTTCATTGCATTCTATATAATTTAAGCCCTTTTTCCACACAATTTTTACAATCACATTCTCATTCTGGTATAGAATAAATTTTAGTGGCTCCTCCTCATATAAATTTGCTGTCCATCCATAAAACAATCTTACAGTTTCCAATATGCATTTTTCTGTGTCTAAGATTCCGTGGTAGAAAAAATGACGTTATTGGTATCGTTGGTTTCAGGGGATGGGTATTGAAACTAGAAGTCAGATATTTATCACAAGATAGCTGAAAGGAAACAATAGTGAATCTGCAAGTTAATGTGATTTCCTTCAAGAAGATTTTATACATGTACCACAAATATCTCCTAAGAGACTATCACAGCTATTTTCAATACAGAAAATTTAACCCCAGAAATAACTAAACCTTTCCTGGATGAACTGGCGGCGGAAGTCTGTGATAAGGTTCTAAAAAATTATGATGTGTTACACTCACATGACTTTCTCTACTCTTGTACAAACTATTTTGACAAATGTTTCCATTCTCCATATGTTTCATGTTTATCGAGATGTTAATCTTATTGCTTATTTTCTTGTAGATGCAAAGGGAATTGGTAGGCTTTAAGCGATAATCAAATATTTTAAGAGCTGGTTGCTATGTGGAGTATTCCATTCTCTTTTCATTACCAGGACAAAAAAATGAATAACAAATTTGAGAAAAAGTATAAGTATTGGAAAATTTAAGGGAATAACAAGCAATATCTGAAAATGGTTCACTCATCAAATGGTTTTTATTTTTTCTACTACGTATATTAAGTAGAGGAAGTATTGTGTTCCACCCAAAAATTTGATAGTGGGATTTCACCGGAATTACATGTTTTGAGACCCCCTGAATCCATAAAAAGCATTTTTTGAAACATGTCCGTGTGTGTGTCTGTGTGTGTGTGTCTGTGCGTCTGTGAACAGCATAACTCAGAAACGAACAGTCGGATAAACACCAAACTTGGTATTTAGGTTCAGTATCTTCCAGAGATGCGACACGAAGGTTTTCAAGAAAATCCCCCCACCCCAGATTACCCTTTACATGTTACATTTTTCGAAAATTTTTAATTTTCTCAAAAATGGCTCTAACGGTTTTGATTAAAATATCATATGTTTAAGATATTTTCATGACTAATTAAATGTATATCTCGAATTTTCTGGGAATGTCTCCAAAAGTATTCTTCATTGTGAACGACTTTTGCATAAATGGTAAACCATATTGCTTGTTATTCCCTTAAATTCTCCAATACTTATACTTTTTCTCAAATTCGTTATTCATTTTTTTATGTCCTGGACATGCAAAGAGAATGGAATGCGCCACATAGAAACCAGCTCTTAAAAGATTTGACTATCGCTTATAACCTCCCATATTCCCCTTGCATCTACAAAAAATTAGCAATAAGATTAACAAAGTAAAAATTTATGCTAGTATGACAAATTTGAAAAAAAAACATTGAAAACTAGTAGAAAATAGTGTAAGGTTTGAAGGCTTGGGTAAAAAATAAACTATTGGAAAACATTAATTACTAGTTCGCACTTTATTGCAAAACGGACCTTACTTTTAAAATACCCCTCGTATATGTAACACGAGATATTACTACTAGCTACCAACGTTGCAGAGTTAAGCTTTTTGGAAAATCGAATGGCGAATACATTATGTTTGTAATGAAATATGTGCGGCATGTCTTATTTTAGATGTACTTTCTGTGGGGTAAAAAAACTTATTTTCTACTCCATGACAATATCAACGGAAAGTCAATAAGTTCCTCGCAAGTCTGTCCTTTTATAACTCTAGTACATAGACTCTGTAAACTCTTTATATTCTTTTAGTAATTTATGCATTGAAATTAACTGTCAGAAAAAATAATTTCTCGAAGGGTTTGATCTCTCTCTCTCTCTCTCTCTCTCTCTCTCTCTCGCATACATACACATACACATTCTCCCTCTTTGCAATATTGGTATACATAACTTTAAATGTATAGCATTTCACTCGTGTCTTTTTTACTTTCTCTACAACGTAGAGTAAGTAGAGGAAGTATTGTATTCCACTAAAAAATTCGATTCCGAGATTTTACTGGAAATGCATGTTTTGAGGTGCCCTGATTCAAAATAAGGCATTTTTGGAAACGTCCGTGCGTGTGTGTGTGTGTGTGTGTGAGAACAGCATAACTCAAACGAAAAGTCAGATAAATACCAAACTTTATATTTGAGTTCAGGATCTAGCCCAAACTCTACAGTGCAATGAACAAGTTACACAAAGAAGTATTCTACTCCTTTTGCTATCCTTAAGACTAATGTTTGTGGTTTGAAAGGTATAATAGAAAGGTACTAATACCTTTCCTAAATAACTGGTATATAAGTATAACACAAGCACTAAGAAACCGCAGTTCCGTACTGTCTCTCACAACTGAATAACACAAACACATTGCACCTCATTAGAAACCAAAGAATGAGTATATGTGCCTGAACTAGTAATGATAGTTACACGAGCTAGCATGATTAACTAGTTGTAACTTAATTTACACTGACACTCAAATAATTTGGAGTCTGTTAAGAAACTTCCTCATAACTGAGATAATGAATGATAATCAAGCCTATGAAGAGTACTATGCAGAAATAAAAAACAAAAATATAATGCTTAATGCTGAGTGCAAATAACTAATAAACCAAGAAGGCTAGCTGTACAAATAAAACTCCTTAAACGGAATAAATCAATTTTAGCAATTTAATGAAATGAACTGAAACTTAAGACTTTCAACACATTCATATAAAAATGTAAACCATAGCAGAACTTCAATGCCTTAACTCTGTCACAAAATCTTAAGAAACATAAGTGTAAATTATACTTATGGTAAAAGTTATAGAGGCCAAGTTAATTATTAAAGCAGACTAATATATTTTTGAAAAATTGATCAAAGACACAACAAATTATGCAGTCACCTTCTTTATGTATAAAGACTGATAACACTATACAAATGGAACAGTGTTAATGCAAAAGAAATTAAATAAATGAAGAAAGTGAAAGCTCCACACACCATGATGTCACCTTTCTCACCTTAAAACACCATAATTAATACAAGTATGCCTCTAATAAAGTGCATAAATATAAAATAATGAAAACCTGCATTTTATTTGCCACTGAGTGGAATTCCAATAAACTGGAATTAACTGAGCATTCACAAAGTCCAAAGAATGAATTTTAGAAGTGACACCATAGGAAAATCAAAAACACTCCCATGGAATAATGTACAGCTTGAATAAGAAACCGTGGGTGATATCCAAGCAATATCTATATATTAACTATATTCAAGAAAATATCCTCAATAGGCCACGGCTCTTGAGTAAACCTGAATGCGTTACGAGACAATTTTAAATAGTTGGTAGGCACAAATTTTGAACTACTTAAACTACCAAGTTTGTACCATGGTGTTGTGAAGGGTTCACTTAAATAAGCACAAAACTAAGCTTAACTCAGTGCTGCGTAACACCATAATATTAGATAATAGATTTACATATTAAATAGCCACAGCAGGTATATATCATGTTGCCCAATATGACTTCACCTTCCCTTACAACAAACTTTCAATACATAACTGTTACAGACAAGATAAAGGTAAAATGGAACACCCATAAACTCGGTCTCGCCTAGCACACACACACACACACACACACACACACACACACACACACACACAAAATATAATCTGGCACAAATTATGACAATCCGACTCACATATATAAATATATTTGCACGGAAATTTAGAAATGTAGGTTCTAAATACATATATGTTTTGTCTGCCGGCTACTTCACCTTTTGTAAAAAACAAAATGTAGATGGTAGAAATTAAATTACGTGGTAGAGATGAAAATTACCTTATTCACCAGTTGAGTCGTACTTCTAAATGTACTTTAACTCCAAACAGTAGCTGATCAAAAAAAGTTAAATAAGAAGCCGTATTAAAAACTACCTAATACAGGAATATTCATCTGCTTACGCTTGCGAAAGAAAATCCAGGTTTGCACTCAGTGAAACGATCTATCAGAAACTTGCAGCACTGATACTGAAAATTTACAAACTAACAAAACAGAATGCATAAATGTCATTACTTTTCACAAATACGGCCAACAGCATAAAAATGACAACTCTAAACATCTAAAAACTGGCCAAGGGACCAAATCTCCCGTAAATTACTGCTTCTGCACACCACAAAAACAAGTTAGAACGCTCCCATGAGGAAGTCTCGCAACCCCTGTCCTCCAGCACCGACCGACCACCGTCTCTCTCACAAGCGATGGCTAAGGCGAACAAAAGGTGAAGAGCTATCGCGGATTAGTGGGAAAATCGAGAAACATGTAAGAAGGCACTGAACCAACATACAGATGACGCGAGAACTAGCATCGCGAATTTTCTAGCGGGAATAATGGCGTATGTATTAAATAGTGTAGTATCGATATACATGAATATAGCGGCACAGTATTCATGTTGTTTAGGAATTGCTTTAAATTAAGGAAGAAGTTTTCAACACGCGGAAACAATATTCCAATGTTTATTGTCTATTTCTTTTACGATTTAAAGAAAAGAAAAGAGGAAAAAACAAAACTCGCAAAATTTGAAGCATGTCTGGCTGAGAAAAGGTCCAAACTTGTAACATGGATTATTTCGAAATCGAATAACACTACGAACAAATTATTTAACACAAATTGTGTTTTAATGGGCTTTGCGTATAATCGTAGAAATTGTCATTTGTTTCTTAGAACATTGTTGAGAGCGTCTAAAATAAGACGGTGGTGCTTCATAAAAACTGGAGAAAAGCGAATTTCGTGTTCCGATAAAGCACTACTTTTTCGTGGTAAAACGGTGAAGAAAACGGGGAAAAAGTTTAAAAAGTGTTATGGGGACTCTGCTCCATACATGGCATGGTTCACAGAATTTCGATATGCGCATAGGACGGCCGGTTGAGGTCAAACAGAAGAAATGGTGAACAAAGTTCACGATATTGTGTTGGAAGGCCGCCGAGTGAAAATCCGTTAGATAGCCAAGACCGTAAACATCGAGTGAATGGGTGTATAACATTCTGCACGAATTTTTGGGTATAAGAAAGCTGACAGCAAGGTGGGTGCTGCATCCGCTCACAGTTGAGAACAAGTGGAATCGTGTGACCTTTTCACAGGGATGTTTGAACATGTTCCAGCGCAACCCAAATGAGCTTTTGCGGCGTTATATTACGGATGATGAAACTTGGATCCATTACTATCAACCTGACACCAAATAACAATCAAAGCAGTGGATTTCCTTCGGCCGACTAACTCCAAAGAAAGCGAAAACCATTCCGTCGGCAGCAAAAATCATGGCAGCTGTCTTTTTGGGATTTACAACGAGTGACAGACATGCACTACCTGGAAAAGGCTAAAACGATCAGAAGTTCATATTATACTGAAATGCTGGATCAGTTTCACAAGGAACTGCTAAAGAAACGATCCCATTTGGTGAAGAAAAGGTTCTCTTTCACCAGAATAATGCACCCGCACAAAGTCAGCCATTGCCATCACAAAATTTGTAGAATTGAGCTACGAACTGCTACCTCACCCACCATATTCTCCAGATTTGGCTCCAAGCGACTTCTTCCTCTTCGCAAACCTGAAAAATTAGCTCGCTGGGAAGAAATTCACGCCCAGTGAACACATCATGGTAGAAACAAGCTCATATTTTGCAGACTTCGAAAAATCATATTTTTTGGAAGGGTTAAAAAAATTGGAGAAACGTTGGACAACGTGTATTGAATTAAAAGAAGAAAATGTCGAAAAATAAAATTGAGTTTTTGGAAAAAATTATTTTATTTAAAAAGTGATTGATTTATCAGTCCGCCCTCGTATATTTTTAGATTTCCCTGTTATACACAATATAAAATTCAATCAAAGGGAAGTTCACAGAAAAGTCAAGATACAGGTTTTATTTCTCATATTATCATATTATATTTTAATTAAAATAATTACAGCCTTATGGAGAAAATAAAAGGTGCTGGTTTTTTTCATGTAAAATCTTGTTAAATCCTTGGAGATGTTGAACTTGAACCCAAGTTTTTAACCGACTTTTCGTTTTTTAATTTTAGGTACTGTTCACAGATAAGATACACGAAAAAGGTGCCTTTGGCTGGACGCAATAATTTCCAAAAGCCCTTTCCACTGGTATAAGGAGTTTCTCGTGTATGTACCGAGAGCGATGGTTCAGGCGGTAATGTATGTGGCCTGCATTTGGTAGGTTCCGGGTTCGATCCCCGGCGACTACCTTCTCTGACTCATGGGTTTTTCGTGGTCCCCGGATCGACAGTGAATGCTGGGGCGCTTCATCTTCTACTCTGACTCTCCTCCCTCGTTTCTGTTTCTGGGTTGTAGGACCAGGCGACGGTTTTCGGCACGTTGCGGCTGGACGGTGGCCTGCGCTTCGTAGAGGGCTCTTTCCTGGTATCGGTGTGGGGACTATTCAGGTAGGTCTCTCCTCCTAGTGAGCTCCGCCCCGGTGATGCTGGAGGTTGGCTGCTTGTGGGCAGGACCGGGCGGCGTCGGATCAATCTGGAAATATTAGGGACCCCATCTGCATTTTCTTCCGTCGTCATCCCGATTTGGTCGCCATCCGGGTTTCTCTCCTCATTCCTCCCTCCCGGGAGTCAATGGTAGAAGCACAAGGGACCGATTGGCCTGCGTGCGGTGCTCTGCCCCGGTTTTGGGGAACCCCCTCCGTTCGCACCTTTACTTTTTCTCTTGCATGTTCACTTCACATACATATATTATATCTCAGATTTGAGGAATGCTGTCTATATTAATGTCACCTAAACTATTTAACATATACCTTAACGATGCCATAGAATCTTGGCCGAATAATTCTTTGATTTAATGATTCAAAGTTCTTCGCTCTGACACCTGCAAGATGTTAGACTTGTCCACTATACACATCAACTCATTCGGAACGTCTGCTTTGAAGGGATAAGTAGCCTTCTTAAGAAATCACCTTTGAGCCCTTAATATCCACCGTGACGCCTCCCTGTTCTTCTACTGGCTTCCCCATATCATCGCGAATTTTCAAAAAAAAAAAAAAAACTCAGTTTATATTCCAATCTCTTCGCCATGGACAGTTGTAAAAGCTTTCCAATTTCATTCAATTTAAACAATTTCTAATCGTAGCATTGTTGCTTCCTTTTAAAGTGGTTTCACTGTATGAATTTCTTCTGTTCTTATTTCCCTATTCAACCATTTATATGTGTGTGTATTGGTAATTTTGTATTTGTTATGCTTTGCCCAAGAAGCAGGCTTTCGATAAAGGAAGCTTTAAAATTAAATAATCTAGAAACTAATTTTAAAATTAATAGTACTCCTTTGAATTGCCTACTCCTTGCGGATGACCAAGTGAAGATGGCTCGTATAGAGAAAGCTTCAGATAGCTGTTCACAAATGATATAATGTAATTAAAAATACAGTTTAAGGGCTTCAGGTTCCAAGATAATTTCCTTTAGAAGAACAAATCACAAAATATGAAAGAAAGTAGTCGCACTCAAATCATCGAATAGGTGACCAACTTTAAGTATTTAAGATGCATTCTTACCAGAGAAGAATAGATACAGAAAAGAAGCTATAAATATGCATGTGTTTGTATAAGAATATTAAGGGAATGGAGCCCTTAAGGAAACAGAATTAAAATGTTATAAATCTGTAGCAATTCCACAATTTCTTTATAGATCTCAAACATGGATCGCAACACACAGAAACATATGAGACGAAAATATTATACATGAACTTCATATAAATAATATAACAGAAAAATCAAGATCGTCAAAATAACCGATGGAACATCTGGGAAGAATGGACGAATCCCGCATCCCTAAAAGAGCTTTCAACTATTCCCCAAGAGAGAGAAGAAATGTTGGTTGTCCCAGATTACGTAGCAACCAGTAATTCTGAGGGGATCGCAACGGGTCTACAGGCCCAAGCAGAACGATCCCTTATATTTTCTCTACTATATACTTAACAATAAGTAGGGAAAGTATTGTATTTCAACCCAAAATACACTTAACGTGGAACATTTTCCCGAAATGTTCTATTCTCTCAAAAGATGATTAACATTTGGATTAAAACAGTTTATGATATTTACGTGACAAATACAATGTATATTTTGAATTTTCTGGGAATAGTCTGTAAAGCCCTTTTCATTCGGAAGCAATTTTTTAATACTGGTAAACCATGAAAGACAGACAAAAATAGTGCATAAAAATGTAGATCTCTATAAAGCACACAAATTATCTCAAATAACCTTTTTTGTAGCATTAACCAATTCGGATATATCGGCTGTTTTAAATGCTCTCCCATTTCGTTCAGCTGCTGTGATGTTGCGAACAGAGTTGAAATTTCTAGTCCAGCACATAACGACCCGCTTTTAACATTTGACTATCACTTCGGGTTGCTATATCAACCTTGCATCTACAACGAAATGTGTAATAAAACACTTTCTGCAAGCATTTACCTCAACATGAAGCAGTTGGAAAAATAAGCTGTATTAAGAAGAGCTTGTAGAAACTATATAAAATAAACGATAATGAGTACAAAAGTCCATGTAAATGTAAACATATAACTTTTTTAAAGAAACGGTGAAATTAGGAAATGAGATAGGGAATTGAGAACGTCACCCTCCTTGTGTGATTTATACATGCGCAGCCGAGCAAGATGACTCCATGGTAACGTGTGAGGCTCGCATTCGGGAGGTTCTGGGTTCTATTCCCGATGGTCGCCCATTTACCATGGGCTTTTCGTGGTTTTTCCTGGTTGACAAAGGCGAATGTTGGAGTGGTGTATTCCACCCCGGATTTCCTCTCATTTCATTCTTCTTTAATGTTTCAGGTTGACTCGGAGACTGTGGTTCCGTCGGTGCCGGGCAATTGATGCAGATGCTTACGAGTTGGAACTTATTCTCCCCGTTAGAGGGAAGCCTGTCGAGCTTCCACTGCTGGGTCTTGTTTCCCCGAGCCCACTGGAGGGACGTCACGAAACGAACCTCCGTGGCCGGGTAGTCAAGCCTGGAACTATTAGGGAACTATGCGCGTCTCTGTCGACTTGCGTCGGCTTCTTCTGCAGCCAAAACGTCTTCTGCGGTGCCTCACTACATCCGTTTCTCCCGAGGGTATATCCACAAAAGATCCATTGCGAGTCGAGGTGCTAGGTGACCCCTTCTGTAATTAGCCCCATCCTAGATAAAGCGCAGAAAACTGAATAGTATTACATTGATAGCTTTCAAAATATATATTTCAGATACCTGCCAGCAGTATCATTAAATCGTTGGGTTAACTTCTCTCATAACTATTCCAAATTTTTACTTTCTCTACTACGTATAGTAAGTAGGGGAAGTATTTTATTCCATCCAAAAATTCGATACCGAGATTTCACCGGAAATAATGTTTTGAGACCCCTGAATCCTAAAAAAGCATTTTTGGAAACATGTCCATGTCTGTGAACAGCATAACTCAAAAACGAACAGTCTGATAAACACCAAACTTGGTATTTAGGCTCAGCATCTTCCAGAGATGCGACACGAAGGTTTTCAAGAAAATCCCCCCACCCCAGATTCCCCTTTACATGGAAGATTTTTCGAAAATTTCAATTTTCTCAAAAATGGCTCTAACGATTTTGATTAAAATATCATATGTTTAGATATTTTCATGACAAATAAAATGTATATCTTGAATTTTCTGGGAATGTCTCCAAAAGTATTCTTCATCATGAGCGACTTTTGCACAAGTAGTAAACCATAAGAGATAGATAAAATTTTACTACACAAAAAATGTAGATCGCGTTAAAATACACAATTTATGTCATATATATATTTTTTTTTGAGTGAACCATTTTCGAGATATTGCTTGTTATTCCCTTAAATGTTTCAATACTTATTTTCTCAAATGGGAATTCGTTATTCATTTTTTTTGTCTTGGATACGCAAACAGTATTAATCTGTGGCAAAGAGAATGGTGCTCCACATAGCAACCAGCTATTAAGAGATATGTCGATGCTTAAAGGCTACTGTATTGCTATATTGCCCTTGCAAATACAAAACAAGGGGAACATAGTACGCCTTAAGCGATAGTCAAATATTTTTAGAACTGGTCGCTATGTGTAAAATGTAATTCTTTTTGCATGTCAAAAGATCGTTTCTGCAAATGTTTATCTCGATTAATATGAAATAGATTGAGAATAAGAGTTTGTAAAAATAGTTTGTACAAGAGTAGAGAAAGTCATGTGAGTGTATCACATCAGATTTTCATTTAAAAGATCTCCTTTTTTCTGTCATATGAATTATTACTTTCTCTACCACTTACCTAAAGTAGAGGAAGCATTGCATTCCACACAAAAATTCGATACGAAAGTTTCACTGAAAATGTACGTTTTGAGTTCCCTGAATCCAAAACAGCGCTTTTAGAAAAAGGTCCGTGCGTGTGTGAACAGCATAACTCAAAAACAAAAAGCCGGTTAAATAGCAAACTTGGTACTTTTCAGCATCTTCCTAGGATACGACACGAATATTTTCAAGAAAATTCCCCACCTTAAACTACCCTTTACATGGAAACTTTTTCATAATTTTGATTTTCTCAAAGGTGGCTAACGACTTTGATTAAATTTTCATGACAAATGAAATGTATATCTTTAATTTACTGGGAATAGTCTTTGAAATCCTCTTCATTCTGAATTATACTTTTGCATTACTGGTAAATCGTAAGGGACTGACAATCTCTTATTGCATAAAAAATGTAGATCTCGTTAAAGCCCACAATTGTTGTCAAATGCTTTTGTGAAGTTAAACATTTCCGAGATGTTCCTTTTTATTGGTCGCAATTTTCAAATATAATATTCTCAAATATGAAGTAGTTATTCGTCCCCCCTGGTCAAGCAAAGAGACGAAATTTCAAAGCATCAGAGAGCGACCAAATCTTAGGAGAGTCGGTAGAGCCTCTCTGGGCAATGTTAACATGAGACTCTTCCGGTACTCTTAGCTCAAGAATTGCTGCACAATAATTTGAAATTTTTACTTAATGTTCTACAACACTTTTACAATGTAATAAGTATAAGAACTCTTATTTTGGAGTTAACAAGTATATATGACTTTTTTTAAACATGTCTTAAATTTACTTTAAAATACTCAGCATTTCTTTTTACTTTTATACTACGTGCAGTAAGTAGGGGGAGGTATTGCATTCCGCCCAAAAAATCGATACCAAAATTTCACCAGAGGCCCCCAAAAGCCAAACAGCACTTTTAGAAAAAAGTCCGTGCGTGTGTCTGTGAACAACATAACTCAAAAAAGTAAAGTCGGATAGATACCAAACTTTAATATCTTCCAAAGGTACGATACAAAGATTTTCAAGAAAATACTCCCACCTCAGACTATCCTTTATATGAACATCTTCCAAAACTTTTGATTTTCTCGAAAAAGCTCTAACGATTTTGATTAAAATATCATATTTAAGATACTTTCATGACAAATAAAATGTATATCAGGAATTTTTTGGGAATATCCCCAAAAGTCCTCTTCTTTTTGAATGGCTTTTGCATAATTGGTAAACTGTGAGAGATAGACAAAATTTTTCTACACAAAAATTATAAAGCTTGTTAAAATACACAATGTGTCATACTTTTTTGTGTATTGAACCATTTCCGAGATATTCCTTGTTATTTGTTTAAATTTTCCAATACTTATACTATTGAATGGAATACTCCACATAGCAACCAGCTATTAAATATTTGACTATCGCTTAAAGCCTACCATATTCCCCTTGCATCTACAAGAAAATTAGCAATAAGATAGTTTCTGCAAATGTTTAAGTCGATTAACATGAAGTAGATGGAGACTAAGAGTTTGTAAAAGTGTAGAGAAAGTCATGGGAGTGCAACAAATCATATGTTTATTCTTCATAAAACAGTTGCAGTACTGTTAATTCCCCCCAAAAGATTAGATTTGTAGGTACAGTAGTTTGAGTTGAGCCTACACTAAGTTTTAAAAACTTCAATTTGAGGAAATCAGCATTAAGGTTTTAAAATGCTGGAATCATACCTTAGAACTTCCCACCTCCATATCTGGGACAGAAAAATACTGTTATTCGATTTTACAAACATCAGGGGACATGAATTCGACAATAACTATGCCCAGAGTGCCATTCTGACTCCCCAAGGATTGACTATCGCTTAAGTCTACTGTATTCTCATTGTACCTATAAGGAAATATATAATAAAACCATTTCTACAAATTTTATCTCGATTAACAGGAAGTATGCAGAAAAAGAAGCTTTTATAAGAATAGGTAGAGAAAGTCGCGTGAAACCGAGCAAATATCTTCTCCCTCCATTTCGTTCCATTCATCATTTCCTTAATCCTTCACATCGTTAGGTCTGTTTCAAGACTCTGGCGATGGTAAAATTAAATTGAGTTTTATTTATGGACACTTTAACTGCTATGGTTCGTAGCATCTCATTCTATATTGGGCGTGAAAGACCGGAAATTTTGTCAGAACCCTCTATCAGGCTTGAGGTTCCTTAACATGCCGTAAATCTCCGTCACGGGACCACCAGCTTTACTTTCTTTCTGAAGAAAGCCATACTAATGATGTTAACAACCGAAAAAAACCATGGCCCTCCTTCGGGTTTCAACCCGCGACCTCGGTAACTAGAGGAGAGCATGGTACCCCTGGATCACATTCGGTGCAGGGTGGCAGGGAAAAATGATGCTCTCCGTCCCTCGACTTTCGGCTGGTTGCCGGAGTAAACGTAACGCCCCTTCGGAGCGGGATGATAGACCCTGTGTGTAGGGCGGGGCCCCGGTCAGCCTGTCTTATTGTCGGGCCGTCTCAATCTGAAAGTTGTAGGGATCCTATCATTGCTGTGCCGTCACTCCTGGTTCCGGCCGCCCGGTGTCTTCTCTCACTCCCCCTCCCTCCCTGGGGTGCCTCCTTGTGGTGCATAAGTACATATCCTCACTGGAGCAGTGCTGAGTACTCTCCGATGATCAGAAAAAAGTTATTGTGTAATGTTATGCAACAGATTTACAAGCTTATATGACTCGTATGTGCCCTTATACTTACTGAAAAGGGCAGCTTCATATCTCCAGTAGTTTACACGGCAGTATATATTATAGTATTTATCAGTGATTAAAAACAGAATGCCCAAATATATTCTTTCCATCTAAGACTTCACGTTTGGTATTTAAATATTGATGAAAACTATTAAGCTCACAAAATGCATTGCCAAATAAATTTTGATTAAAGCAACTATTTCACCATCCGCAGTACTTAGGGGCGAATCAATGGAAAAATTGCCAAACAATGTCATTTTAATTTTTTTTTTCAGTCTTATTAACTGGACCTTCCTCTTTGATTTGATAATAAACTTATAATTACAGGTACAATATTTATATTTTAAATATATCTTTAAAATGGTAATGTATCTGCCATTTTTACTGTGAATCTGCACCACTTCACAGAAATTAAAAAAAAGATAACTCACACACACTTTGGAGTGGTAAACTTTAGCCTATCTTTTAGGGAAAGTTTTGCTCTACAAATTGTAGGTACCAGTCAGCCAAGATATTGAGTGCGTGCGGTGGGAAGAGGAACTAAACAATCACGGAACAAGTGGGCGGAGCATCGGAAGAAAAGTCAAGTAAAGAAAACATCCGCAGTTTCGGGTTGCATTTACCAGTAGGTGAAGTACTATTTTCTTGTTGCAACTGTACATTTCCACGCCGCCTTGCCCCTTATTCCCCTCTGATCCCTAATCTTTATGATATTCGCATTGTTTACAAAAAAAGTGGCGCCCTCCTCTAAGCGCACTCATATCGTGGCCGACTAATACCGCTGTTAAACATGGAAGCTTCTGTGTGCTCTTTTAGCAGATTGAAAAGTCTCTTACATTGATTCTGGGAATGAAAATGGACCACTAACACCTTATAGCTCTCAAAAGTGCTTAGTTCCTAATCTTAACTTAAAAATGAAGCAAATATATTCCTGAACCATGCAAATTAGTAACTGTTACTTTTTATTATGACACAAAATTTATTTTGCTATTAAAATTGATCTTTTAAAAGTAACTTTGGGAGCATCATTTACCAACGCTGTCACGCAGAGCATTGCTTTCCCAGGCGTAATCTGTAACATTTGTATTTTACGCTTCAATGAATAAATGAACATTTATTAATTAAATTGTCAACTTTCTGTCATGCCCCTCCTCTTATAATAGCATCAACTTTTGATAAGCAAATGGGGATGCAAATGTTTGTTGGAATCAAAAAGAAAGCCCGGTGGATTCTCTCTTTGCAAATATATACGAGTTTACTTTACCCACTTCTGCTTTCAATATTTGTTTCTGAGAATTATATTTTCTCAGAACTATTGAAGATTGCTTAATTAAATTTTAGGACAATAAAAACAATCTCTAAGTGCTTTTGAGGATCTACATTGTTGTTAATAAAATTGTTGACAATTTTTTTAAATAACTGTCGATAAATTTTGATCAAAGTGTGACATAATTAAGAAAATACTTTCAATTTCCTAAGTAATCAAACTCATTGGATAAAAGTGTATAGTGTACTTAGAATATGCGCATCTAAATTAGCCATGAATTTGGCATATTTAATGTTGATGGGGTAGTGGGTTTAAACTTCGCTTAAAAAGTAAGAATTGATAAGACATTAACATGATAAAAGTTTTGATAATCAAGAATAAAGGAACTGCAACTCCAGTTTTGCTTTAAAATCCAAAATGTACTTTTTAATGAGCGTTGGCAACATTTAGATCAAATTATTTTTTTCTTCTTATTTTTTCCATTCAAGTGTTTTCTAAGGGGCGCGATGTTTCTCGAAGTTGGCACTTTTGTGTTTGTAGACTGTTGCATCTCATTAGCGCTTACTGGAGAGGGGACATTAAATATTTAAGTTAAGGTTCTCCCCACTTGATGGGCAGCAGATGTTATGTCATACGTGGTTGATATTGCTGATGCTTGTATGGCCTCCCGTCTTTAGAGTCGCATTCAAACGAACAGTGCCCGCATCTCCTAAACGTCTTCAAAACATGAATTTCAGAGCGGTATAGAATTTAAAACATATTGAAAATTTTATATAACCTTTAATTTTACCAAAAGTGAAGTATAGTTTTCTTATTTCAAATGAACACCCTATATTTGTTTACGTCTTCAAGCAGCGTTCTTAAGGGACACTCGTACTGGGTTTTTAGGTGAAAATAACATTTTCTATTTTTTAATTATATCATAAATATTTTTAGAAACCTGTGAATCTCTTTGTTCAAACATTTTTCACGATCCACTGTATCCACTTTTTGTATTTGTTCTTCCGTTTTACATTTTTGCGTATGAAATTTATGGCCTACATTTCAGTTTAGTTATAATATGCATGTAAATTTGTATACATGATCTCAAATGTGCTATCTAAAGAGTTCAGAATTCATTTTATGTAATTGTTTTATTCATTGGTTCACAAAAACTTTAATTTATTGAAAAACATGGAAAATTTTAACCTCAGTAACTTCATAAAAACAAGACTATCTCTCTACAACCAATAATATCAACTTCAATCTAATCCTTGTATTTATTTTCAGTGTACTAAACCATGGGAAATGTCGCACCATATTCATTTCTGACATATTTGAATACAAAGGCTAGAAAATGTGCCTTTTGTTTGGCTAATTAAAATATCTGAGCTGGACCTTTGCGCAGCCATTCCTTTCTTTACTAATATTACGTGTGCTAATTTTCAAGTGAATAGCTTTAAAAGAAAATTAGAAAATTCAGTTCCAATGACCGTTAAGGTCTTTTCAGAAATATGCATCAACATATTTTTAAGCGCTAATTCGTTTAAAAACTCACGCATTTTATTATCTACATGCCAAAATAAAATAGCATCCATTAATCCAGTTCTCCCTTTTGGGATATTTAGATCTTTTAAAGATTTAAAATTTAGTAACTTTAAATCTGTTGTGAAATTTAATGAAATATACAAAGCATGCATGCAAATGCACACATGGAATCAAAGAACAAATTCGTTCTGTAATAAAACATTTCTTTATAATTTTTTGGAAAGATATATGCGATGAAAACTTAACCCAACTGACGCTTCTATAGAGGTCTCGTCAGTTTATTGTAGTAATATCGTATGTTATTTTCCAAAACACAAGGTTTATATGAAATAGTTTCTCTTTGCGCGCAATATTGTAGCTATTTGGGTCAGATTATATTCTCAAACTTTTAACACACAAGAAAACATTGGGTTTCCAGAAAAATTCATATAATAAGCTGAATAATTCATGTTCGTAGATTTAAATCTCCATCATGAAGGCAATTTACAGTTTGAAAACTTTCAAGCGAGAGGAACTCAAGGTTTAAAGATTTAATATCTATCGAAATAGATATATATTCATACACACGTTTAAAATATCCCATGGAGGAATTTGGAAGCCATAGGTTACAACATTAAAAAAGTACACCACCAGAAGGTTTACTTTTCCCTTCTTTAACATAATTTCTTTGACGTCTTTTCTTAAGAATAGTATGCGATTATGTAAAAAGGTAGTATTTACATTTAAAATAATAGAGTTGGGGTTCACCTCCACCATAAACTGTAGTGACATATCTTAATTTTTGTTATTTAAACTCACTATACCAATTTTCAAGTAAATGAAGTTCATACTTCTAAATTATTCAGAGATTTTTAATTGATCCTCATCAGTACTTCGTCTCTCATATCTGGTATACATAATTTTATAACATACAGTACAAAAACTTCACCTAAACATATTTGAAATAATGCAGTCCATTTAGTATTAAAGTAAACTGTTTTATGGAGAACAAGAACATTATGTGTTTCACTCACATGACTTTCTCTACTCTTGTACAAACTATTTTTACAAACGTTTATTCTCCACCTATTTCATGTTGCAGAAACTTATTGCTAATTCTCTTGTAGGTGCAAGGAGAATATGGTAGGCTTTAAGCGATAGTCAAATCTTTTAAGAGCTGGTTGCTATGTGGAGCATTCCATTCTCTTTGTATGTCCAGAACATAAAAAAAACCAATAACGAATTTCCCATTTGAGAAGAAGTATAACTATTAGAAAATTCAAACAAATAACAAGGTTCACTCTGCAAAAAAGGAAAAAAAATGTACATGACATAAATTGTGTGTTTTAACAAGCTCTACATTTTTAGTCTACAAAAATTTTGTCTATATCTTACGGTTTACAAGTTATGCAAAAAACCATTTAGAATGAACAGGACGTTTGAGGACATTCCCAGAAAATTGAACATTCTGTGTAGTCTGGGGTAGGCGAAAATCTTTATGTCGCATTTTTGAAGGATACTGAACTTAAATCCAGGTTTGGTATGTATCCGACTTTTGGTTTTTGAGTTATGCTGTTCACAGACGCATCCACGCACACACATTTTCTAAAACTGTTTTTCTATTCAGGGGGCCTCAAAACATTTATTTTCTGTGAAATCTCCATATCGAATTTTTATGCGAAATTCAATACTTCCCTTATTTACTGTACGTAGCAGAGAAAGTGAAAATGTAGTATTTACATTTAAAATAATAGTTGGGATTCACCTCCAGTAAAACCATAAACTGTAGTGACATATCTTAATTTTTGTTATTTAAGCCCATTATACCAATTTTCAAGTAAATGAAGCTCATACTTCAAAAGTTATTCAGAGATTTTTAATTAATCTTCTCCAATACTTCATCTTTCATACACTACAAAGTTTTACACTACAAAATCTTCACCTAAACATATTTCGAATAATGCAGTCCATTTGCTATTAAACTGATTTATGAAGAATAAGAATACATATATACTAAACAGTATTGGCTCACATTGGAAGAGGACATGCGTCTTTAAAAGATTTTGAAAATATTTTGGAAATACACCACACATAATAAAATTAGGAGTGGCATAACTAACATTTGCCTACAAAACTGGGTTTTCTCTCAAACTGAGCAGTTTATGAAAGCACTTCTACATGAGCCATTACTGTAGAGCCATCCAGCTACAGGAACCGAAGGAAAGCAAACAAAGGCCGATATCTCCAACCTCGTGACATCACAGATCACCTAAAAAAATGTTTCAAAGATGAGCCAGGTACAGCTGTAACGTTCAGTTTGCCAGAAAATTGAAACAAGCACAGATCCAAAGGGCGGCACATTTGCTCTGTTCCTCTCATCAATGTCATTCGGTGCCCCACCCAGCGCCATAGCTGGTCCACATTCTTGCAATACGACAATCCGTGTAGTAGAATGTCCGGTGTCGCACAAAAGGCACAATCATCCTACGTGCGCACCCCGTGTCACCAGTGTCTCTGTAGGTACGAGTATAATGTCATTAACTGCAGCATATACTACCGCTTTCCAGTCAGCAGATGCATAGTGAGTCAGAGGTAAGGACCATATAGCTCTCCATCATCCACGTTCCGGGTGGTTAAGTAGTACGGAAACAACAGCACTACGCTGCTTCAAGAAGAGTTTATATAGATGTTATTGTTGCAAAGAATGTAATCTTGCACGAATTTGAAGAAATTCAGTTAGGGCTGGTAAGGTAATAACGGCACGACTGGTTTCGAAACAGTGCCGTCCCTATAAAATCCAAAATCCACAGACACCCTTGAAAGCTGAATACTCTGTTAAACGGCTGACAAGCCCAACTTTCCTGTTGCAACTAGTAATTGCAACTGACAGTTGAAGGTGTTTTGTTAGAGTTGTTTTATGTTTTGATGTTTGTGCCACGCTTTGGGCGTTAATTTGAAGTGAAATAGTTTTTTACGTTGTTTATTTATTTAGCTCCACGTATGGACGTCAATTTTAAGAAAATTGTTTGTTACGTAATATGCTGCTACGTATGAAAAGCCGATTTGAAGATGTATTTTTGTTCTTACGTTCCAAGTTTAAAAAAAAATATATTAACTTTGTTATTAAACTGCTTCTATAGATATTATTTATGTTTATGTATGCCTCGGCTGCGTCAGTATTGTTTTAAAGACATGTTTCTTTTAATCAGGGCGTGGTGCGACAAGAATGTAGGCTTACACAGATTTTAAGTTTTAATTCACTTATTTTTATTAATCCTTGACACAAATTAAATAACACTACATTGGTATCAAGAGCTGTGGGATTCTTTCATTACTTGCACTTTATTAACGCGTATACATATTTTTCCTTTCACACGAATACATAATATTTCTCTAGAGAACGCATCTTCCATCCAGTTGCTATCAAGGTCTGCAGGCAACTGAACATATTTCAACCGTCCAAGCCCGTAAACTTCTGTATTTCAAGTCTCTGATTGGCTAATCCTAGTCCAATAGAATATTTGCATTTAATTAAAGCCTTTTCTGGCTGTTGATTGGCTATTTTTAAACTGTCAAAGGGCAGCAAAATTTACATTATTGCTGCCCTAATCATGACTACTAGCATTCAAACTCTCAAACTCATTATTGCCTTAAGGTGACCTCATTGTTACCTCATTGTTAGCAACTTTAAACTTATTATTCTCACAGTTCTTACATTATTAAATTGCGTAATGCATTCACATAACATTATTGAACATGTTTACAATAATATAAGCATATACAATGACTGTTACATACATTTTACAAATTATTACATACATATTGCTTCAAGGCGGGCTGTTATTGAATTTACATATTATATAATTTAATTGAAATTATTCAAGTGTTAAAAATACTGCCTCACAGTGCGTCTCACGGTAGATGCATCCATGCCGTAGAAAATAATAAATTAGTTTCTTAAATTACTGAGGTTTGATTATCGGAAGCACTCGAGAAACATACTAGAGCTTACTGAGAGTATGAACATTAACGTACTGTACACTCTGAAATAAGTTTTAATCTCCTAGTGTGCCGTTCGTACGACAGTGTCGGCCCAAGTGTGTAGAATAGTTTCCTAGAGGCTATTGTAAATCAATTCCAAAGACCTTTATATGGGAAAAATACATTCAGGAGTAAGAGGCTGGGTACATTAGCCTGACACCTAGTTGCAATTTACGCGTGGTTAATTTAGTACCACTCTCCAGGCAACAAGCAGCGAGAATATCTCAATTGCGGTTTACAAACACGGCTGTGTCATCCGCATACGCCCTCGCCACCATTTAGTCCTTCAACGTACAGCACTAACTGAAGTATCTTCCAGAGTAAAAATCAACTGATTAGTGTTAATACCAATAATCCCATCCAAAGTGGATATCCTTGTCGCATCGATCGCTCAAATTACACAAGTTGAGACAAAAAGTCATTACGGAATATTCGCGACGTCACTCTAGTATACTAATTGTTGTGAAACGCTACAGCAAAACAATAGCAGCAAGCGTTTCCCATGTAAACTATGATGGACATTATCAACGGCGTTTTGAAATGCATAAATAAGTGCCGCAACAGTTTCTTTGGTCCACTGTAGATGACATATCACATCTGAGGTGCAACAAGGAATGCAGGTTCGATCGATTAGGCGATCAATTAGGCGCAGCTGAAGTTTGAGAACTGCACAAAACTTCCATAAAGACTGTTTTAGCAGGATAGCGGGTATTTGCACAACATTTTGTAGTCTGTAGATACTTAATAAGGTAATATGGTGATAGTCTGTCACACATTTTGGAAAGGATGTTTTGGAAGAAGCGCTATAACACCGTTCACGAAGTCTACAAGACAAGATGTGATGCACAGGATTCCGTTTAACTCTGCAGTGAGTTTTCAATGCTTTAAGTTCCAGACATAGGGGATAGCATCCAAATCGGGTGCAGAATCTTTCCGTGCAATGGATAACGCCTGAAAGATCTCCGTGATCGTCTATACCTAAGAAGAGCTGTTTGAGGTGCATACAAGCTGCACATATGCTGATAACTGCAATACGGGCATTTGAGAGCGGCTTCTGTGTAAATATAGGTTGGAAATGCTTTTCAAACACCTTTAAAACTGACTGTGTCCCTTGCACCTCCTCGTCAAACAGAACGGATTTGACGAACGTAGGATTTACTGACCTATGTCCGTTCTTTCGCCATCTGTAAGAACGAAACACGTTCATTGGAGTGAATATTTATAGTAGTAGGCGTGTTCCCCAAACCATGTTTATTGCATCCTATGAATGCACTCTTGAACAAGAGTAAAGCGTCCATGTCAGTTCTCTCCGCTCTGCTGCTTCCATCGTCCACATTACATTATCATAAAATTCCATGGTTACACTCCTCTCCCCTAAGCGCCGTTCTGTAAAAGGGTTTCTCTACATTCGTCCACCAGAGAAACTTAAACAAATGACTCGAAAGATGGCCTAAATATGTCCCAATTGAGTCAGTATTTTTTAACACTTGAATAATTTCAATTAAATTATATAATATGTAAATTCAATAACAGCCCGCCTTGAAGCAATATTTATATAATAATTTATAAAGTGTATGTAACAGTCATTGCATATGCTTATATTATTGTAAACATGTTTAATGGTGTTACGTGAATACATTACGTAATTTAATAATATAAGAGCTGTGAGAATAAGTTTAACATTGTTAATAATGAGGTAATAATGAGGTAACCTTAAGGCAATAATGAGTTTGAGAGATTGAATGCTACTAGACATGATTAGGGCAGCAATAATGTAAATTTTGTGACAGTTTAAAAATAACCAATCAACAGCCAGAAAAAGCTCTAGTAAAATGCAGGTATTCTATTGGACTAGGATTAGCCAATCAGAGACTTGAAATACAGAAATTTAGGGGTTTGGACGATTGAAATATGCTCAGTTGCCTGCAGACCTTGTTAGTAGCCGGATGGAAGATGTGTTCTCTAGAGAAATATATTATGTATTCTTGTGAAACCTAAAATTCTGAGTGAATTTTATCAGGTTTCTCTGGGACACAAAAATTCTGTATTGAAGCAGAAAGAGAATCAACGCTCGGTGATCACTAAATGCAATAGCCACTTGTGATCCCACAAAGCTGTAGATGAATGCCGACGGACGTCTGCGAGAGGTATAGCCAACACGAGAACTGTGACTTTCGTCCCGTATCTTTGATTTGTAGCCGACTCTCTACAGTAAGCATATTAGGACTAAAATTTACATAATGTTTTTATCTTTTAGTGTAAGTGTGCATTTAAAATATCCACCTAAAGTTATAATTATCTGCAATTGGTCAGATCATCCCTGAAGAACCCTTTCTTGCGATTATTGGCACCGACTGGCTCCTGTATACTTATAAGCACCACACCTCCACACAGTGGTGACAAACTACGACCAGATGCATGCATTAAGAATTTGCGAGTTCCAACTATGACGATAGACAATAGCTGTATACCTGTCACCTTCACCGAGATTCGTAGCGAGTAAGAAAATCCAGATAAAGAGTATTCTTGTAATCGTCGCGCCGCCCCAGCTCCCAATATCATTATGGCTGGTCCAATGGGAATCGATTGCGAGTCTCAGACACTACCGCCTGAACCATCCCGCTCGTTCTGCCGATAAGATAACTGTGATAATTTGACTTTTTACCTTCTCTACTACGTATAGTAAGTAGGAGAAGTATTGCATTCCACCCAAAAATTCCATATATTAATTTCACGGAAAATACATGTTTTGAGGTCCACTTTACATAGAACTTTTTTCAAAATTTTGAGTCTCTTAAAATGGCTAACGATTTTGTTTAAAATATCATATGTTTAAGACATTTTATCATTAATTTTCTGGGAATGTCCCCAAAAGTCCTCTCCATTCTGAATGACTTTTGGACAATTGGTAAACCGTAAGAGATAGGTAACATTTTACTACACAAAAAACGTAGATCTCGTTAAAACACACAATTTATGTCAACCATTTCTTTTGTCGAGTAAACATTTCCCAGATATTCCTTGTTATTTGTTTGAATTTTCCAATGCTTATGCTTTTTCTCAAATGGGAATTCGTTATTCGTTTTTTATGCTCCACATAGCCACCAGCTCTTAAAAGATTTGACTATCGCTTAAAGCCTGCCATATTCCCCTTGCACCTAGAAGAAAATTAGCAATAAGATAATTTTATCTCGATTAGCATGAAGTATATACAGAATAAGCTTTTGTAAAAATAGTTTGTATAAGAGAAGAGAAAGTCGTGTGACCATGACACATCAGATTTTTTATATTTTACTTTCTTCTTCAGTTTCCTTGAGGTCAGGCGATTAATTTCGAGAGTACATATACATGTATAATATAAGCATATATTATATACACCCATAGGTACCAAGTGAATCACCTGCCCTTGCATTTTCTGAACTTATGTAACCTCTTAAACATCAGATAGGTCTTAAATCCATCTTGGCCGCTCACTTGCACCTCGTTTGCTTGTTTAGGCAGACAAGGCTCCATGCTCAGTGAAAAGCGGTTTAAGGACATAAGTTACTCTGGATTAGCGTTCATCTCAAAAACTTAATTCCTTCTACCCAGAGCTGCATAACTGCTTTTATAAAACTTTTATTGCGGTGTGCTTTGTTACCCTCCTCCAAAATCTCTTAATGACAAAACTAATTTTCATGTCGTTCTAATCTCAAAATCAATCACAAAATAGCGGATCTAGAGAAGTGATACTCCAATAAATGAGGGACACGCCTATTTCCAAATATGGATGTTGCTGTCAGGTCACGCAGTAGGAATTACATTCAATTCAGGCATGAATTACAGCTTGATATATGGTGCGTAATCGATCGCGTCAAATAATATTACTTGCCACAAACATATATTTCATATACTCGCAAATGGTATGTTTTAAGGAAGTCTACATGTTAAAAGGGGATACATTATACATATACAGGAATTGCACATATGAAAGGGGAATCACACATATAAGAATTGTACAGTAATACTTTAATTCACTAACATGTTAAAATATTCAACATTTAACATTTGTACAGAGCTGATTGTAAGAAACGGGCGAGCTAGCAAAAATTCCAGGAAAACATAAAGAGCGTACCTTTCACCAAGCCAACAGGCAGAGAATAGGTAACGGTACGGAGAAATAGAAAGAGACAGGTAGAGAAAAGAAAGAGACGGAGATATGGAACTTGCTTCACAACGCTCCAAGATGGCGCTTAAGCGCACGGATCTGAAGCCACACATTCTCATACATGTTAAGGTAACGTGGTCTGAGGGCCAATAGGAAACGTTACATTTTAAACGCAGAGGTGAGCGTCACTAGGCTCCCGTATATAAGGGCAGACAATGCCTCTGAGCCCTCTCTCTCTCTCTCTCTCGCAACTGATCTTCAAGAATTCACGTCGACATGAGGTGCTATAGATGCACAAGGGTGGGAGTGCTAGTGCAGATATCTAAGCTTCTGACTAATTTAAAGTGGTGGGATTATAATAATGGGATAAGCTAGCCGCCCATAATTATTTCAATTGTGAAAAAACTTCATTTATTAAGCGAAAATTGCGTTGTATTTCTTAAACTTACCTCACCCACTATAACCTGAGAATTAATAATTAGATATAGTTAGGAGTGCAATACGCAACAACCGACGAGCACCAATAGCCGAGGAAGAACACTGCAGAAGACAACAACAACCCAGGAACGACGATTTCCCGCTACAATGTTTTATGTAGTAAGTTTTTGTCTATGTCTTATGGTTTACCAGTGATACAAAAGTAAGTAACATTCACTCAGAATGAAGAGGTCTTCACTGGCTATTTGTAGTAAATTCAAGATATAAAATTTATCGTACAAATAAATATCTTAAATATATGGTATTTTAATCAAAATCGTTACAGCCATTTTTAGGAAATCAAGACTTCTATTTAAAGTTCCATGTAAAAGGAGTTAGGGGTAGGAGGATTTTCTTGAAAATCTTCGTGTCACATTTTTAGAAGAAAGTGAATTTAAATACCATGTTTGATGTTTATTCGACTTTTCGTTTTAGAGTTGTACTGTTCAGACAGACGGGGAGGGGGTGCGCACGCGCACACACCCCCCTTTGTCTAAAAAGTCCTTTTCATTATTCAGGGAGCCTCAAAGTACTGTAGGCCTCTGATGAGAAAACGTTTGCGGGATTTTCCACTCTCCGGAAGAGTGAGGGGAGCACAGTACCACGTGGCACCTCACGATGTCATAATTAGATCTACTATCTAAGTTAGTATTCTAGCGAGATTCACTTGGAGCAGTGTATAGGTACTTTCCAGTGATTTATAAAATTATTTACAATTCGCAGTAAGAGAGGAAGGACTCTAAAGTCAAGCTCGAGAAATGGTTGCTAACGTTGTTAAACTCTGTGACAAGGAAAGCAAACACAAGCAACTGGCTATTCAGTATTGCTAGCATAAGAGCGTATGTTATCTAATAGGTCTTTAAGTCTTGTTGATATGTTGAAAGTAGAGCCGTAATCGTTCTCATATAGCACTAGAATTGTTGATGTCAACACATTCCTTACAGACACAATCTCGTGAGAGGAACACAGTATGTATTTCCGGTGAAATCTCGACATCAAATTTGTTTATGGAATGCAATACTTTAATCTACTGTATAAACTGACGAGCATAAAATGTGGCCCATATTGGAACGGGCTATTTATGTTGGTACTGACAAAATCTAGCCCCACCCGCACCAGCGTGATCACCTCTGTTTTTCTAGCATAATTATAGCCACTGGATTGGCAGCGTACCTTACCTCTCCTAAAGAATGGCCGAACTATCCAAGGGTAACATTACAAATTAAACTTTATATATTAATGCTACACTTCCGTTTTCTTACTACGTTAAGTAACGACAACTTTAACCTTCGTCTCCATATCGCTAATGAAAGCTCTCATATATGTAAATGGTAGCTCTCTTTCAGTTTAACCTCATATGCAAATCATTCTTCACCCCTTCCTCTAAAATTACATTTTAGCTGGTTTAGCCTTTCCTTGTGTACGGATCGTAGGGAAACTCGATCATAGAGGTGGTATTCGAACCACCCCTTCATTTCACAGAGATTGTAAATATCGTTCATTAGTTTGACTTTTATCCCTGAATATTTTTCAGGCCAGTCACACACAGAACTCCTGGGTCGTCCCCCGTGGTGTGGTGGTAAGCATGCTAGCCTCTAGTTTCCAAGGTCGCGGGTTCAAACCCGGCGGAAGGCGATGGATTTAGCATGGCTTCCTTTGGAAGGGAAATAAGGCCAGTGGTCCCGTGTCGTACATTTACGCACGTAAAAGAATCTTAAGCCTGATAAAGGGGCCTCTGAGCAACATTTCCGGTCTTTCATGTCCAATATAGAATGGGAGGTCAAAGACTACAGCAGTTAAAGAGCGTCCATAAATAAAACTCAATTTAATTTTTTGATACCGGCTGGGTGGAGTCAAAAGTTGGTTACCTGCAGGTGGAAACCTAACGGAGAGAAAACACTATGGCAATCTAGGGGAAAGGGTCACTTTTTATGCACTGTAAGTATGTGGTACAAAAAGTAAACTACGCTTTCAAATTCAGGACTTCAAAACATATATTTCCAGCGAAATCTGAGGCAGTATTTTTAACACTTAAATGATTTCAGTCAAGTTATATAAAAAAATATAATAACAGCCTGCCTTAAAGCAATATGTGTATGTAACTATATATAAAAAGTGTATATTACAGTCATTGTGAATGTTTATATTATTGTATCTATGTTTAATAATGTTATGTGAATGTATTGCGTAATTTAATAATGTAGGAGCTGTGAGAATAATAGGTTAAAAGTTGCTAACAATGAGGTAACCTTGAGGCAATAATGAATTTGAAAGTTGAAAAGCTACTAGTCATTATTGGAGCAACAATGATGTAGGTTTTGAGAGAGTTTATAAAATGGCCAATCAACAACCAGAGGGGGCTTTAGTTGAATAGAAGTATTCTATTGGATTAGGATTCGCCAATCAGAAACTGAAATATAGCAAAATTTACAAATTTAGAGTTCAGTTGCTTGTAGACAGTGCTCATAACTGGGCGCGAGACACGTCCTCGAGAAGTATAATACGTATTTTGTGCGAGACAAAAAAAAGTTTACGTGTTAAAAAGTGCAAGTAATTAATTAAAAAAATCTCACAGCTATCTCTATATCAGTGAAGTGTTATTTAAATCGTGTCAAGCATTAATAAAAGGAGTGAAGTAAAAGTATAATCTGTGTAAGCCTACATTCTTCAGTCGCACCACAACCCTGCAAAGAGAAACATGTCTCTAACAATAATACTGACGCAGCCGAGACAAGCATAAAATATAATATTTAAAGAAACAGTCAAAATTTCAAAGTTAATATATTTTTAAACATTTGGGGCAAAGGCCACCGGAAAGTACATTTGGGGCAAAGGCCACCGGAAAGTACATTTGGGGCGAAGTTTACCGGGCACCATACGTGGGATTGCAACTACATGTTCGGCTCTCCAACAGTTGAAATATAATACAACTCCTTCAATACAACCTACTTCAAAATTGACGCCCAAAGCGTGGTGCAAATAACGTAAAGAAATTATCTACTTCAAATTGGCTTTCCATACGTGGGGCAGAAACTATCTACTTCAAGTCTCGATGTGGAAGTTTTGGACGAAATGCAAGACTTCTACTTACTATAAGTAAGCAGCAGATAAATTACTTGGGCAATTTCATAGTGACCTATTGTCGAGGCCAGAAGCTTCTGAGTTGCCTTTCGTACGTCTGGGTGAGAGAAGAAGCGACTTAGTATATAAATATCTCGGCCACCAAAAGCTGAACTTGGGCCAACTCACTTGTCTACCTCACCCTTATCAATCGTGATCAACTTGCTTAGAGAAAACATTTGAAAAATTACTTCCGGTAGCTGTCCTTCACTAGTCAGTTAAGGGCTCCTACGATTGAAGTTGTTTTAGAATTATAAGCTGTAAATAACCTAACTTTCCACCCTTTCTATTTCTCTGTTTATCGATTAAATACTTTCAGCGTCGTTTAGACGTTGACGAGAGTAAATAATTAACACATTTATGCTAAGCCTGGGGGTTAATGCTATATATTCAACATTCTCTGACGAGAAGAATAGCAGCAGTATTTGCTTACTGATGAGATGCAACTGAAATTCTGAAGTATCATATTAGTATAGCAGCATAAACAATTGAATCCTAGAAATCAAAGGTGCTTTATGTCACATAGGCATTGAAGTAGTAAAATAGTTGATTTAATTTAACTGCCCCACGTATGAGAACCAACTTGAAGTATTATTCTTCAACTGTTGTAGTTTATTGTTGTTGAAGTTTTTGCACCACGCTTTGAGAAGCCAATTGAAGTAGTTATGTCTTGGAGTTTGTTTATGTAATCAGCTCCATGTATGAACGTCAATTTTGAAGTGGATTGTTTGTTACATAATATGCTGCTACGTATGAAAAGCCGCTTTTTGAAGATGTATTTTTGTTGTTACGCTCCAAGTTTAAAAAAAATATTATATTAACTTTGTTATTAAACTACTTCTATAGATATTACTTATGTTTGTTTTTGCCTCGGCTGCGTCAGTCTTAATTTAGAGACATGTTTCTCTCCATCAGGGCGTGGTACGACAAGAATGTAGGCATGCACAGATTTTAAGTTTAAATTCACTTCTTTTATTAATCCTTGGCACAAATTAAATAGCACTACACTGATATTAAGCGCTGTGAGATTCTTTAATTTAAAACTTGTGCTTTGTTAACGCGTATATTTAATTTTACGATTCACACGAATACGTAATATTTCTTTAGAGAACACATCTTCCATCCGGTCACTACCAAGGTCAACAGGCAACTGAACATTTTTCAACCGTCAAAACCCGTAAGCTTCTGTATTTAAAGTCTCTGATTGGCTAATCCTAGTCCAATAGAATACCTGCATTTTACTAGAGCTTTTTCTGGTTGTTGATTGACTATTTTAAAACTGTCACAAAATTTATATTATTGCTGCCCTAATCATGAATACTAGCATTCAAACTCTCAAACTCATTATTGCCTTAAGGTTACCTCATTGTTAGCAACTTTAAACTTATTATTCTCACAGCTCTTACATTATTAAATTACGTAATGCATTCACATAACATTATTAAACATGTTTACAATAATATAAGCATATGCAATGACTGTTACATACATTTTTACAAATTATTACATACATATTGCTTCAAGGCGGGCGGTTGTTGAAATTACATATATTATATAACACAATTGAAATTATTCAAGTGTTAAAAATATTGCCTCAGCATTCGCCTAAATTCATCGTTTGATATTCTCATTTCAGCTCTTACTAATAATCTTCAGTTTATCCTTTGCCTCTGTATACCAAGATGTTGCAAGAATGTTGAATTCAGTCATTAAATAAGTAAATAAATTTATATGTATATATACATATATACATACAAGTTGAAAGGTGAATTAATGTTAGTAGTGTAGAGGTAAAAAATAAAAGCATGTGAAACATTCAGATGACCTTCTCAACCCTCTCTCTTTATTAGTTGGTATACTAGCTATTCTTACTAAAGCATATTTTTCTATCTACTACATCTTAATCCAAATAAACATTTTCAGAAATACCTACATAACACATTTCGTTACTGATTCAAAGAGAACAGCGATAGTCAAATGTTTTAGAACTGGGCGCTATAAGCTGGCCTTAAAATTCCATACTGTTTCCATGCAATAGCGAGAAACAGCAATATTGACAGGACTTCAACAAACTAACCAAGCACTGAACAATTCGAACCATTAATAACGGATATCTCAGAAATGGCTTATGGCACAAAAAATTATTTAAAATAAATTGCATGTTTTAAACAAATCTACATTTTGTGTGTAGTGTGTTTTCGTCTATTGCTTAACGTTTATCGTATACAAGATTATGCAAAATCCCTTTGAATGAAGAGGATTTCACAGGCTATTCTCAGAAAATTTATTTGTCATGTAAATATGTTCAATATATGGCATTTTAATCAAAATCGTTAGAGACATTTTTTAGAAAATAAAGTTTCGAAAAAATGTTCCATGTAAAGGGTAGTTGGGATGAGGAATTTTCTTGAGAACCTTCGTGTCGCATCCTTGGAAGCTGGTGAATTTAAATGTCAAGTTTGGTAATCCGACTTTTCGGTTTTGAGTTATGCTGTTCAGATACACACACGGACATTTTTCTAAAAATACTGTTTTTGGATTGAGGGTGTCTCAAAACATGTATTTGTAGTGAAATATTGGTATCGCACTTTTGGGTAGAATGCATACCTTCTCTACCTACTACGTACGTGGTAGAGAAAGTAAAAATGAAATATAATTCATGTTCATTTACTTTAAGTTTTACTATCAATAACTTTTGTAGCCACAGGGTATAATGATCTACTTATACCTATATTGCGGGTCGTCCTCCGTGGTGTATAGATTACCATACTAGCCTATAGTCTCCGAGCTCCAGGTTCAAACCCTGCGGAGGGCGATGTGTTTTTTTCGGGGTAAAAATCCTTAGCATGGCTTCCTTCGGAAGGGAAGTAAAGCCGGTGGTCCCTTGTAGATTTATGGCACGTAAAAGAACCTCAAGCCTGATAGAGGCCTCTGAGCAAAATTACCGGGCTTTCACGCCCATATAGAATGGGACGCTAAGGATCACAGCAGTTAAAGGGCGTCCATAAATAAAACTCCATTTTATTTTTGCTATATTGCGGGGCTGCGGATCATGCGCATGTATGATCAACGTACTGTTTAATACGCTCAGGGGATTTTCCCTTCTAAATTTCCTGCGTTACTTACACACGAGTGATAGTAATATGCACTATAAGTACTAACCTTGTTATAAATGGTGCTGAAAGTGGAGTCTATCTTCAATGAGGAATTCTGAAATTTCTATTCAACACAAGGTCTTTTTGCACAATTCTCATAATTTCGGTTGTTACATTGTCCTTAAGTTCGTATATGGTGTCTCGGATTGTTCCTATAAACTTTATTTTTACTTTCTCTACTACGTACAGTAAGTAAGGGAAGTATTGTATATCACCTAAAAATTCGATACCGAGATTTCACAGGAAATACATGTTGTTTTTGAGACCCCTGAATCCAAAAAAAGAGCATTTTTTGGAAATATGTCCGTGTGTCTGTGTATCTGAACAGCATAACTCAAAAACGAACAGCCAGATAAACACTAAACTTGGTATTTAGGTTCAGTATCTTCCAGAGATGCGACACAAAGCTTTTGAAGAAAATCCCCTCACCACAGATTACCCTTTACATGGAACATTTTTCGAAACTTTTAATTTTCTCAACAATGGCTCTAACGATTTTGAATTAAAATATCATATGTATAAGATATTTTCATCTTAAATGAAATGTGTATCTTGAATTTTCTGGGAATGTCTCCACAAGTATTCTTCATTGTGAACGACTTTTGCATAACTGGTAAACCATAAGAGATAGACAAAATTTTACTACACAAAGAAAATGTAGATCGCGTTAAAATACACAATTTACGACAAACATGTTTTGTTGAGTGAACCGTTTTCGAGATATTGTTTGTTATTCCCTTAAATTATCCAATACTTATACTTTTTCTCAAATGGAAATTCGTTATTCATTTTTTGTCCTGGTAATATACAAGAAAATTAGCAATAAGATTAACATCTTGATATCTCGATTAACATGAAGCATATGGAGAATAAGCGTTTGTAAAAATAGTTTGTACAAGAGTAGAGAAAGTCAGATGAGTGTAACACATCAGATTTTTTTGTAATAAGGGCGTTGAGAGTGGTATTTCAAGATTTGTTCAAACTGCAAACATTCCTCCTCCAAGAGCTGAATAAACTTCAGTGAAGTAAAGTGTATTTTCTAACATTACACAGTTGTAGGTATTCAGGAGTAAACTAGGTAAGCAGCACTATTTTAGTAATTATTTTCAATAAGGTATTCGTACAATCTGCACTATTATGCACTATTCATTCAAAATTTAGAGTGCTACAATAACCGCAATGTCATAATGTTGCTTGGTTGTATAGTACAAACTTTGTGAGAAAATAAATATTACTGGTAAACCCACTAACTCCTGACCCCCTATTTTCTCTGTTCCCAAATCAGAACCTTTTCCTTCTGTTGCCACTATTGATAATTTTGAAATACAACAAACACTCTTATTTCTCTAGATGACCTCCAGTAGCCCAGTATTTTGCCTTAGCTAAGATATGATAGTCCCATCGCTGCTGCCAGAAATATCCTACACCTGCTGCTGGATGCTTGCCAGTTACATCATTGTTTTTCGAGCAGAATGCGGCCATGTTGTTAAACATATACATTGTATAGGTCTAAATAACATCAAATCTTTAACCAAATTCATGTTTGTGGGAACTTAACATACAGCATTGTCTGCTTTCTCTTATTCTTAATGCCGTACTTGCTGTATTCCCGATGTGTAACTGTCGCTCGAATTTTACTACGCGTTAGCGTTTCAAGTGCACTGCGTAAACAAGTTTTTTAGACAGCATGACCTAAAAGTAGAACCTCTAAAAGCTTTCGATTATCCCACTAGTGCGATAATGTTCAATGTGACCAACTTTGGTTTCAAGTCCAATCACCTGGCAATTACCCTTTGTATTTCCACATGTTTAATAACTCGCCTTGGTTCGATTAGGTTTTACTTTTATTATGTCTTTTTTACATGATTAATTGCTGATGGCGCTCGCATTATTTGTTCGCAATACAAATCGTAATACTTCAATTTATCGCAATTTGTTGTAGAGTTAATCTATACGTTATATTGGCAGTTTTCTTTTATATAAAACTTTACTCTTTTATCAAATCCACATAAAGATTAAATGAAGGGGATTATGAATTCAGAAGAAACTGAAATGTAAGTGAAATTACAGAAGCAGCAGAAAGAATAACACGAAATACTTACCCAAAAAATCGAAAGCAATATGATAGAACAATTAATCGCTTCATTGCATAGTATAAGGCAAAACATGTTGAAAATAATTAAAATGACTGCTAGAAAATCAACAAAACATCTGATATCTCGCTTTTTTATCGTCATATCTCGTTTCAAGATCGCGTTTAAACGTCATATCTGTTAGTTTTAGGAATTAATATATTATTGATAGATTATAAATTCGAGTGCTGTCTAAAAAAATAATGCCACAGTGTCAAAGGGGTTAATAATAAATAAAAACGCAAAAAGACATCTTCAACACAGATATCTTTAGAATCGAATAGTATAAGTAACAGTTCGAAGAAAATAACTAGAACATGGATAGACAAGAGGAAGAAAGCTCACAGTCAAAGATAGAGAGAACTATGGATTCAAAAGAAAACAAAAAAAATCTTCAACTACTTTGCGTAGTCTTATATGGGCTCATTCGCAATAAATAGTTAATAATTAATAGTAATAATCTTATACTGGAAATTTACTTCATTCATAATTTTTTACGTTTATATACCTACAAGCGATTAGTATTTATTTTTCTTACCATCCTCTAAAATAGGAGAAATATTAATTTGATCCAAAAATTGCATATTTTTACTTTCTCAGAAATGTTTATGATATTGATTTTTAATTGTTAACATTTGCTTAGGATTTAATTCATGCAGCAGCTAAGTAACTGGCAAGTTACTAATATTTTTTAGGGTCAACTGATCGCCATTTCTCCACCGTTGTTAATAATGATACCTCACTTCTGGAATCATCATGTTCAACAGCTGTAAGCACTATTTTATTCACTGATCATTAAAAAACTAGTATGAAGTACACTTGCGTTGAGTGCATTTGAGAACCTGGGAAGTAGAATAACACTTCCTCCTCTAAAGATACACATACAACACTTGTATAGCACTGTATGTCGTCACATAACAAAGCAACTTTTCCGTGAATTAAAATAATACGAGGAACATTATGATTATTCTAAACAAAATTCCCGACGGGAGTCTTTACTAAAGACTTGCAATAAAGTGGAGCAAAAATAACAGTTTTGTGTGTCTCCAATTTTAGTGAATTAAGCCAACTAAGGTTAAACTTTTAGTTGCTCTACTAATTACATATAGTAAGCAAAGGAAGCACTGCATTTTACCCAAAAATTCGATACTGAGATTTTACTGAAATTATACGTTTTCAATTTCAGCCCGCGCGCGCGCGCATCTGTGAACAGCACAATTAAACCGAAATGCTTGATAAATAGCAAATTTAGTATTTTATTTCAGTGTCTTCCAAGGATACAAAGCGAAGATTTTCAAGAAAATCTCCCAACCCCCAACCACCCTTTGAATGAAAATGGTTTTGTTAATTTTGATTTTCTCTAACATTGCCCGAACGATTTTTTTTTTTTTTTTTGGAATAACCATATGTTTGTCATCTGCTTGACAAATATAATGCATTTCGTGAATTTTCTGCAAATAGTCTATGAATACATCTTCATTCTGAATTACATTTGTATAACTTGTAAACAGTAAGACAGAGTCAAAAACAAACTATAGAAAAACATGTACATCCTCTTAAACCAACACACTTTATACCAATTTTTGTGACAGTACCTATTTCGAGATATTCGTTATTATTGGTTTTAAGTTTCCTATGCTTTATACTTTTCAACTGCAAAGTCGACATTCGTTTTTTATTTTTTGTTTTTTTTTATTTATTTATTTATTTTACGACCAGCTCTTAAAACATCTGACCATCGTTTAAGGGCACTGGGAGATCGAGATGCTTAAAAAAATCCATTGTTCTTTTTCTGTGTAATAAAAATTAGAAAGTTTTAGCTTTAAAATTATATATATATATTATTTGTCTTTATCAATTTGCAAATTTAAACATGGCGGTGCATTACCACGCCCATTGTATTGCTTTATCTCAATTTCCCTTTTCTCGAAAAGTATTAAATATATGTATACCAAAACTTTACTGGACATTTCTGAAAACCAAAAATTTATTTTGAACTGCATTTTTAAATAAATGTGAAAATAAACAAATATTTATGAAAAACATTCCGTTTTTATCTTGTGCAGACTGAATTTTTACTTTCTCTACTACGTATAGTAAGTAGGTGAAGTATTGTATTCCACCCAAATGTTCGATACCGGGATTTCACCGGAAATACATGTTTTGATACCCCCTGAATCCAAAAAAGCATTTTTGGAAACATGTCCGTGTGTGTGTGTCTGTGTGTGTGTGTCTGTGAACAGCATAACTCAGAAACGAACAGTCGGATAAACACCAAACTTGGTATTTAGTTTCAGTATCTTCCAGAGATGCGACACGAAGGTTTTCAAGAAAATCCCCCCACCCCAACTACCCTTTACATGGAACATTTTTCGAAAATTTTAATTTTCTCAAAAATGGCTCTAACGATTTTGATTAAAATATCATATGTTTAAGATATCGTGATGAGAAATGAAATGTATATCTCGAATTTTCTGGGAATGTCTCCAAAAGTATTCTTCATTGTAAACGACTTTTGCATAACTGGTAAACCATAAGAGATAGACAAAATTTTACTACACAAAAAATGTATATCGTGTTAAAATACACAATTTATGTCATATACATTTCTTATGCTGAGTGAACCGTTTTCGAGATATTGCTTGTCATTCCCTTATATTTTCCAATACTTACACTTTTTCTCAAATTCGTTATTCATTTTTACTTTCTCTACTACGTATAGTAAGTAGGGGAAGTATTGCATTCCACCCAAAAATTCGATACCGAGATTTCACCGGAAATACACGTTTTGAGACCTCCTGAATCCAAAAAAAGCATTTTTAGAAACATGTCCGTGTGTGTGTCTGTGTGTGTGTCTGTGTGTGTGTCTGTGTGTGTGTGTGTGTGTCTGTGTGTGTGTCTGTGAACAGCATAACTCAAAAACGAACAATCGGATAAGCACCAAACTTGGTATTTAGGTTCAGTATCTTCCAGAGATGCGACAAGAAGGTTTTCAAGAAAATCCCCCCAACCCAGACTACCCTTTACATGGAACATTTTTCGAAAATTTTAATTTTCTCAAAAACGGCTCTAACGATTTTGATTAAAATATCATATGTTTAAGATATTATCATGACAAATAAAATGTATATCTCGAATTTTCTGGGAATGTCTCCAAAAGTATTCTTCATTATGAACGACTTTTTCATAACTGGTAAACCATAAGATAGACAAAATTTTACTACACGAAAAATGTAGATCGCGTTAAAATACACAATTTATGTCATATACATTTCTTTTGTTGAGTGAACCGTTTGCGAGATATTGCTTGTTATTCCCTTAAATTTTCCAATACTTATACTTTTTCTCAAATTCGTTATTCATTTTTACTTTCTCTACTACGTATAGTAAGTAGGGGAAGTATTGCATTCCACCCAAAAATTCGATACCGAGATTTCACCGGAAATACATGTTTTGAGACCTCCTGAATCCAAAAAAAGCATTTTTGGAAACATGTCCGTGTGTGTGTCTGTGTGTGTGTGTCTGTGTGTGTGTGTGTCTGTGTGTGTGTGTGTCTGTGTGTGTGTCTGTGTGTGTGTCTGTGAACAGCATAACTCAAAAACAAACAGTCGGATAAGCACCAAACTTGGTATTTAGGTTCAGTATCTTCCAGAGATGCGACACGAAGGTTTTCAAGAAAATCCCCCCACCCCAGACTACCCTTTACATGGAAGATTTTTCGAAAATTTTAATTTTCTCAAAAATGGCTCTAACGATTTTGATGAAAATATCATATGTTTAAGATAATGTCATGAGAAATGAAATGTATATCTCGAATTTTCTGGGAATGTCTCCAAAAGTATTCTTCATTGTGAACGACTTTTGCATAACTGGTAAACCATAAGAGATAGACAAAATTTTACTACACAAAAAATGTAGATCGCGTTAAAATACACAACTTATGTCATATACATTTCTTATGTTGAGTGAACCGTTTTCGGGATATTGCTTGTTATTTCCTTAAATTTTACAATACTTATACTTTTTCTCAAATTCGTTATTCATTTTTTTATGTCCTGGACATGCAAAGGGAATGGAATGCGCCACATAGCAACCAGCGTTAAAATATTTGACTATCGCTTAAAATCTACCATATTCCCCTTGCATATACAAGAAAATTACCAATAAGATTGACATCTCGATTAATGAAGCATATGGAGAATAAGCGTTTGTAGAAATAGTTTGTACAAGAGTAGAGAAAGTTATGTGAGTGTAACACATCAGATTTTTTTATGTTCTGGACATGCAAAGAGAATGGAATGCCCCACATAGCAACCAGCGTTAAAATATTTGACTATCGCTTAAAAGCTACCATATTCCCCTTGCATCTACAAGAAAATTATCAATAAGATTGACATCTCGATATCTCGATTAACATGAAGCATATGGAGAATAGGCGTTTGTAAAATTAGGTTGTACAAGAGTAGAGAAAGTTATGTGAGTGTAACACATCAGATTTTTTTATGTCCTGGACATGCAAAGAGAATGGAATGCGCCACATAGCAACCAGTGTTAAAATATTTGACTATCGCTTAAAACCTACCAATTCCCCTTGCATCTACAAGAAAATTAGCAATAAGATTGGCATCTCGATATCTCGATTAACATGAAGCATATGGAGAATAAGCGTTTGTAAAAATAGTTAGTACAAGAGCAGAGAAAGGCATGTGAGTGTAACACATCAGATTTTTTTTATTCTCGATAGGTTAAAGATATTGGAAAAATATTTTGTTCTAATATAAAATTGTGTTTTATGTAATCTAGGGTAAAATGGTGGTCATAGATATGTACAAAATTATAGGAGGAAAGTGCACCTGAAGTACAAGCTGCAACATTTTGAGCTAAGATGCAGAATGTCACATATCACTTTTGCTTGGCTTTAAGCGACGTTAATTTATTAGAGGGGCGCCCAATAAGTATGTTTCCCGTTTTATAAAAAAAATTACACACAGTTGATCATGTTGAATTAATTTTATTTATATTATACAATTCTTCTGTTACTTTTCTACATAGTCGACATGTTTTCCAAGCATTTTTGTGGACGTGACACAAATTTCTCTAAGCCAGTGTTGTACCAGGTCGGGTCCTGTGCTCGCAACCAGCTGTACACTTTTGATTGATATTCGTTACGGTGTTAAAGTGCTTACCTACAAGATGACCTTTGAGTCAGGGGAACATGTGAAAATCACTTGGGAAAAGATCTGGTGAATATGGAAGATGCTAGAAAACTTCCCAGTTGAATCTTCTGAGCTCCGCCTGGGTCAAGATTCAACTCGAAGTTTTCTCGTATCCTTTGTATTCACCGGAGCGTGCCCCAGGTGATTTTCACACGTTCCTCCAACTCAAAGGTAAGCTCTTTTAACACGGATGATGAAGTCAAATCAGTGAACAGCTGGTTGCGAGCATAGGACCCAACCTGGTACAACACTGGCTTGGAAAGACTTGTGTCACGTCCCTAAAAATGCTTGTAAAAACATGTTGACTATGTAGAAGAGTAACAGAAGGATTGTGCAATATAAATAAAATTAATTTAACATTATTAATTGTATGTAATGTTTTTATAAAACATGGAATCTTACTTATTGGACGATCCTCGTATTTTCATCATCATTACAAATACTTGAAGTGTAACGAACCAAAATTTGGTTAGCATTGATTCAGTAATTGTGTAACAAACATTTAAAGAAGCGTCAAGCTTGCTAATGCCATCCCAGTGCCCTTAAGCCTACTGTATTCCCCCATCCCCCTTGTACCTGTCAGGAAATAAGTAATAAAGCCTTTGCTGCAAATTTTTAAATCGATTAACAGAAGTAGACAGAAGAACAAGCGTTTGTAAGAACGGTTTGCAGAGGAATGGTTATAGTGAATGTAACACGTGAGACTTTTTTAAACTAGTGGTGTTCCTACAGCACAGTCAGTGGTGGGGAGCGAATGTACGTCATCAGTTCACCATGCCGGAATACAGATAGTGACAGCGTCGCATCAATTGATTCCTGGCTGACCGACCAGCTCCTATCTCCCCATATTCACTTTGTTAATGTATCTTCTTGTGTCATATAAATCTACATAGAACACTGCACACTAAATATTTCTACCTGCTTTAGCGTCGTATGAAAACCGTGCATTCAAAATGTCTCCCTGTCCTTTTGATCCGCTTTCAGTGGAAAACCTAAAAAATCTGATGTGTTACATTCACTTGACTTTCTCTATACACTTTATTTTAAACAGCTATTG
This sequence comes from Deroplatys truncata, assembly GCA_030765065.1. Lineage (NCBI taxonomy): Eukaryota > Metazoa > Arthropoda > Insecta > Mantodea > Mantidae > Deroplatys > Deroplatys truncata. The sequence continues at coordinate 36,227,739 of CM060987.1, read as the reverse complement.
ATCGAGCGTGGTGGTAGTCGCGATAATCTGCGCGGCTTGCATTCGGGAGGTCCTGGATTCGATTCCCGACGATTGCCCTCTTTGACCCATGGGTTTTTCGTGATTTTTCTTCTACCACGACTCTACTGCCTCTCATTTCCTGTATCCATCATCTTCCTTGTCATCTGTTTCAGGTTTGTAGTACTAAGCGATGATGTTCGTCGGGTTACGGCTGGACGGTGGCTTTGCGCTCTGTCTGGACAGCGCCTCCGGGTGCTTTCGGGTAGGTGCTCCTTCGGGGGACCCCGGAGGCTTGGGACCCCAACAGAGTGGGCTCGGGCGGCGTTGAAGGCGTTCAAAGTTGACGGAATCCATAACGGATTAGGGATTCCATCTATGCTTGTGCCCGTCGTCATCGGATCTGGCCGCCCTTCGGTTTCTCCCCTCACTCCCCCCTTCCGGGGGTCACGGTAGAAGGATAAGATTCCGGCTGACATGTGTGCGGTGCTCTGCCCCGGTTTCGGGGGCCTGTCCGTTCGTCAGTACCTTTACCTTCTTAAATACATTCATTCATTATCTGTTTATCCTCCTCTACACCCCCCAGGACTTACAGGCGGGTGCCTGGGGTCAGAGACCCGTCGAGGAGCAGACATTCATGGATCAGACAGAACATCCAGGATGGGTGATCAGTCCGATGCCTGGTATGGGATGAAGGAAGTAGATGAAGCGAAATGTTGGTGAAATGGATGAAAGGAAAGGTGATGATGGAGCAGTTGGTGGAATGAATGGTGGGGGAAACCGGAGAACCCGGAGAAAACCCGCCCAGACGCCGCTTCGTTCACCACAAATCCCACATGCAGGTCCCTGGGATTGAACCCGGTCCGCCTCGGTGGGAGGCGAGCGGTCTAACCACTCGGCCACGGCGCCGCCCTACCTTCTTAAATACAGCTTATAAAAATATTCTTATAAAAGCTTATTTGTCTACCTACCGTATTTCAATCTAGATAATACGTTTCCAGAAACAGTTTCGTTACATATTTCATTGTAGGTGCGAGGTGAATACGCGAAACCAAAGCTGTGGTGAAATGTTTAAAACAGAGTCGCTATATGCTGCCCTTGCAATTCCATATTCTTTCCATGACATCGCAAGAAACAACTGAATTATGACAACTTAAAAAGTGATAAAGGTATCGAAAAATTCAAACCAATAACAACGGATATCTCCTAAATAGCTGATACCAAAAAAAGTTACTTAAAAGAAATTTTGTGTTTTAAAGAGTTCTAAATTTTCTGTGTAGTCAGTATCTCTCTCTCACATATGGTTTTTAATTATATAAAATGTCCCGCACCTTGGCGCTGTGAGCTGAACGTTCCCGGCCACGGAATGCGCGTGGTGCAGATTTTAAGGCCCGGGCATAGGACTGTTGCCCACTCAGCATCATGCGGAAAGTAAGGAGTTGCGATAGGTAGTAATCCCGGCCATATAGGCCAACATTCTGGCTGGGGGATGCCTGATGCTGGCCACATAACTTCTCTGTATCAGTTGAATGGTCGCTCACCTCTGCTGTGCATACGTGGGCGTGAGGCTGGCAGCCGGGTTGGCAGCTCTAGGCATTTCATGTGCTGTAGTGACACGGAATTATACAAAATTCCTTCCGAATGAAGAGGACTTAGCAAACTATTCCCAAAATATTCAAGAATCACATTATTATTTGCTGTTTAAGTATCTTAAGGTATGGCAATTTAAAGAAAATGTTAAGCCATTTTAAGAAAGTAAAGAATTTCCAAAAATGTTCCATGTAAGTAGTTGGTTGGGGTGGGATATTTTCTTAAACAATCTTCGGGTGGCTTGTTTGGAACATACTGAACTTAAATACCAAGTTTGATATTTATCAAACAATTTATTTTTGAGCTAACCTGCTCACAGAACAAACACAAACACTTTTTTTCTAAAATTGTCTTTCCTGTATTCAGGGGACACAAAGTATGTATTTCTTGTCAAGTCTCCATATCTACTAGGTACGAGGTAGACAAAGCAAAGCTGGGAATTTAGAAGAAAATTCATTACACGGAAAAGAAAGGCTTGTAATTCTTTATTCTTTAAAATCAAAGATGATAGTTTAAGTATTACAAATTTGGGATATTAACGGTTTTGAATTCCCTGTAAACATCCGGTGAGGTTATCATGATTTTCGCTGAATGTTATATAAAACTAGGAAATCAAAGATATATAAAATGTAGTTATCGATAAAATCAACATTTTATACCAAATAGCCATCTTCAGCAACTGTTCTATAAAATTGCTCCAAAGTTCTAGCAGTGTGGTTCGGAATGCCACCAACAGTGGTCCTTCCTTTTTGTTTTAACTACAGGCAGAGTGGTATGACTAGCAACAGATTTCCGTTTGTGTTTTTTTTTCCTTCTTCTAAGCGTAAGCATTAATTATAGGATTGGAATTGCTGTTTTAATTTTGCTTATTATAATGCAATTATAATAATAGGAGTATTATATATAACTATTTTTCCTATTTTACCTATGATTTACCTGCAACGATGATCATTCTCAACAAATGAGAGACTAATTGAAGAATAATGTTTCATTTTCAAAGCTTGAGCAGGAATACTAGGAACATCTTTAAGAATCTTAATTCAAATAGAGGTGGTTTGGTTTTATCAGGTTTGATAAATTTTTAAAGTGATGGTGGATTGGTTTCATCAGTGTTGGTGAATGGTTTTATCAGGTTCGGTAGATAGGTTTCAACAGTGATGGTGGATTGGTTTCATCAGTGTTGGTGAATGGTTTTATTAGGTTTGGTAGATTGGTTTCAACAGTGATGGTGGATTGGTTTCATCAGTGTTGGTGAATGGTTTTATCAGGTTTGGTGGATTGGTTTCAACAGTGATGGTGGATTGGTTTCATCAGTGTTGGTGAATGGCTTTATCAGGTTTGGAAGATTGGTTTCAACAGTGATGGTGGGTTGGTTTCATCAGTGTTGGTGAATGGTTTTATCAGGTTCGGTAGATAGGTTTCAACAGTGATGGTGGATTGGTTTCATCAGTGTTGGTGAATGGTTTTATCAGGTTTGGTAGATTGGTTTCACCAGTGTTGGTGAATGGTTTCATCAGGTTTGGTAGATTGGTTTCATCAGTGCTGGTGAATGGTTTTATCAGGTTCGTTAGATAGGTTTCAACAGTGATGGTGGATTGGTTTCATCAGTGTTGGTGAATGGCTTTATCAGGCTTGGAAGATTGGTTTCAACAGTGATGGCGGATTGGTTTCATCAGAGTTGGTGAATGGTTTTATTAGGTTTGGTAGATTGGTTTAACCAGTGTTGGTGGATTGGTTTCATCAGGTTTGGTAGATTGGTTTCACCAGTGTTGGTGGATTGGTTTCAACAGTGTTGGTGGATTGGTTTTATCAGGTTTGGTAGATTGGTTTCACCAGTGTTGGTGGATTGGTTTCAACAGTGCTAGTGGATTGGTTTCATCAGAGTTGGTGGATTGGTTTCATCAGAGTTGGTGGATTGGTTTCATCAGAGTTGGTGGATTGGTTTCAACAGTGTTGGTGGATTGGTTTCACCAGTGTTGGTGGATTAGTTTCAACAGTGTTGGTGGATTGGTTTCATCAGGTTTGTTGGATTGGTTTTATCAGGTTTGGTAGATTGGTTTCACCAGTGTTGGTGGATTGGTTTCAACAGTGATGATGCATTGGTTTTATCAGGTTTGGTAGATTGGTTTCACCAGTGTTGGTGGATTGGTTTCAACAGTGCTAGTGGATTGGTTTCATCAGAGTTGGTGGATTGGTTTCATCAGAGTTGGTGGATTGGTTTCATCAGAGTTGGTGGATTGGTTTCATCAGAGTTGGTGGATTGGTTTCAACAGTGTTGGTGGATTGGTTTCACCAGTGTTGGTGGATTAGTTTCAACAGTGTTGGTGGATTGGTTTCATCAGGTTTGTTGGATTGGTTTTATCAGGTTTGGTAGATTGGTTTCACCAGTGTTGGTGGATTGGTTTCAACAGTGATGATGGATTGGTTTTATCAGGTTTGGTAGATTGGTTTCATCAGTGATTGTGGATTGGTTTCATCAGGTTTGGTAGATTGGTTTCAACAGTGATGGTGGGTGGGTTTTATCATGTTTGGTAGATTTGTTTCAACAGTGTTGGTGGGTGGGTTTTATCATGTTTGGTAGATTGGTTTCAACAGTGATGGTGGGTGGGTTTTATCATGTTTGGTAGATTGGTTTCAACAGTGATGGTGGATTGGTTTTATCATGTTTACTAGATTGGTTTCAACAGTGATGGTGGATTGCTTTTATCATATTTGGTAGATTGGTTTCAACAGTGATGGTGGGTGGGTTTTATCATGTTTGGTAGATTGGTTTCAACAGTGATGGTGGATTGGTTTTATCATGTTTGGTAGATTTGTTTCAACAGTGTTGGTGGGTGGGTTTTATCATATTTGGTAGATTGGTTTCAACAGTGATGGTGGGTGGGTTTTATCATGTTTGGTAGATTTGTTTCAACAGTGTTGGTGGGTGGGTTTTATCATGTTTGGTAGATTGGTTTCAACAGTGATGGTGGGTGGGTTTTATCATGTTTGGTAGATTGGTTTCAACAGTGATGGTGGGTGGGTGGGTTTTATCATGTTTGGTAGATTGGTTTCAACAGTGATGGTGGATTGGTTTTATCAGGTTTGGTAGATTGGTTTCATCAGTGATTGTGGATTGCTTTTATCATATTTGGTAGATTGGTTTCAACAGTGATGGTGGGTGGCTTTTATCATGTTTGATAGATTTGTTTCAACAGTGTTGGTGGGTGGGTTTTATCATGTTTGGTAGATTGGTTTCAACAGTGATGGTGGGTGGGTTTTATCATGTTTGGTAGATTGGTTTCAACAGTGATGGTGGGTGGGTTTTATCATGTTTGGTAGATTTGTTTCAACAGTGTTGGTGGGTGGGTTTTATCATGTTTGGTAGATTGGTTTCAACAGTGATGGTGGGTCGGTTTTATCATGTTTGGTAGATTGGTTTCATCAGTGGCGGTGGATTGGTTTCATCAGTGTTGGTGAATGGTTTTATCATGTTTGGTAGATTTGTTTGAACAGTGATGGTTTATCAGGTTTGGTAATTTGGATCCATCAGAGTTGGTGGACTGGTTTCATCAGAGTTGGTGGATTGGTGTCATCAGAGTTGGTGGATTGGTTTCAGCAGTTATTCCGGACTGTTCTTATCAGTGATGGTGGACTGGATTTATCAGTGTTGGTGAATGGTTTTATCATGTTTGGTAGATTTGTTTCAATAGTGATGGTGGATTAATTTTATCATGTTTGGTAGATTTATTTCAACAGTGATGGTGGGTGGGTTTTATCATGTTTGGTAGAATGGTTTCAACAGTGATGGTGGGTGGGTTTTATCATGTTTGGTAGATTGGTTTCATCAGTGATGGTGGGTGGGTTTTATCATGTTTGGTAGATTTGTTTCATCAGTGCCGGTGGATTGGATTCATCAGTGTTGCTGAATGGTTTTATCATGTTTGGTAGATTTGTTTCAACAGTGATGGTGGATTAATTTTATCAGGTTTGGTAGATTGGTTTCATCAGAGTTGGTGGATTGGTTTTATCAGAGTTGGTGGGCTGGTTTCATCAGAGTTGGTGGGCTGGTTTCATCAGAGTTGGTGGATTGGTTTCAGCAGTTATTGCGGACTGTTCTTATCAGTGATGGTGGATTGGATTTATCAGGGGTGTTTTAAGTAAAGAAAAAAACATCTCTTATGCCGAGAAATCAAACCCTGCCTAAATTCATTGATTTACTACAGTCTAAAAGAATGAAACGAAAAGAGTGACTGATTCAATAAGTAAAACCATTCTTCATCGCTATTCTGCTACTACTTCCTTTGTATGACATCCTTGGTAAGCAATTTCTCGCGAATTCCTCCAATTAAAACAATATTGTGACATTGTATGATGTAATTCTCTCTAAACACTCTTCCATAGGCTTATTTTGACATAGCGCTATCTCGGTCGCTGGAACCTATTGCTAGCATTATAAGCAGAGAGAATTTGTCTACGCGCGTGTGTAGGAGAGGTAACCTAGAAAGGTACTCAAGATTTTGACAATCCTTTCACCATTGAAAAACACTGTTCTTTCAGACGAGCGTAGACTATAAAGTATTTAAAGAATACTAACACAGTGGGGAGATGGAATTACAGGAAGCGTTTCAAATTCATATCACAACATTTCAATCGCGTTCATTGAATATGAATATCAGAGGATATTTTCGTCACTTTATTGCGAACGTGGTAGGTTTTTAATGACATCCAGCCCAAAAGGGGTAAATGAGGAGCTTAATTGCCTTTAAAATTGAGTTATTCGTGGAGAGGGAGTCGCAAATCACGTTCTGATCACCAAATTCCCCTCCGATTGCGCTGAACTTTGTTATCAAGGAGTGTTTCTTATATAATTTTTACAAATCTTGGTACACTTGGGTTTTAGAATGCGACAAAAATGATAAGCTGCCCTATAACTATCTAAAGTTTCCACTACCCTTATTTTCAATTCCCATTTTCAAGCCCTTACACAAGTCAACACTCTTTGGTCTATCCAAACACCACCTCATACACTTACACTATTGGACTCTTATGAACATTTTTAGGCTTCTTATAGACTCAAAATCATCCCTTCTATATTTCAGCACCTTACATAAAAATCTGATTCAGCGCCATGGGCTAAAGCGTGGAGCTCTGGTTCTCGGCAACGGAATCCGCTCGGGTTTGATCCCATCCCTGGGGTGGACGGATTTTAAGTCCCGAGTACAGGATCGGTGCCTACTCAGCATTGTGAGGAAAGTGAGGAGGTGCGATAGGCAGCGATCTCGGCCACCGAGACCAACATTCTGGCTGGGAGATGAATCACCTCCTTGTAACGGTAGATCGCCCCACCTCTGCCGTGCGTACTGGGCTTGAGGCCGGCAGTCGGGTTGTCAGGTCAGTGTCACAGGATTATGATCATGTAAAAATCTGCACCATTTAAAACATCTGTTCAAAACAATGTATAATTAAGCTATAGGACCTCGCAAATACCTTACGTTAAATTACATATAACTACCAAATACCTAACCCTCATTTTCGGTCATGTAGTACCCCGAAATTTTAAAAGCTACCCTTATCCTTTATTTTCAACCCCTTATAGAGAAAGCTACACTTCTTGGCTAATCAGTACAAAAATTTGTGGATTTGAACTATAGTAGCTTGTGAAAATTATAGGGTGCCTTACCGAGCGAGATAACTCGCGGTAGCGTGCGAGGTTCGTTTTCGGGAGGTCCCGAGTTAGATTCGCGTTTGTCCGGCCACCTTGCGTTTTGCGTTTTGTTCGCGGTTTTTATATGATGCCGCGTATTCTCCTGTCATTTCATTCCCTTATATTTTAATATTCAGATAGATTAATAGTTGCTTTGGTTTAACTGCCCCACGTTTGGCAGTCAACTTGAGGTGTTTGCTTACGTAATATTTTTTTACGTAAATTACTTGTTTGGGAAGCCAAGTATTGTTCTTGAAGTTACTTTGTTTAAGAAGTTTTCAACACGCTTTGGGCATCGGTTTGAAGTTGTTGATTACGCAATAGTTACTGTTGTTACGCAATATGCTGCTACGTATGAGAAGCTGATTTTAAGATGTAGTTTTGTTGTTACACTCCAAGTTTTACACTATAATATTTAACTTTGTTATTAAAACTGCTTCTATATATATAATTTATGTTTGAATTTGCCTCGGCTGTGTCAGTAATGTTTGTAGAGTCATGTACTTCTTAGGCAGGGTACGGTACGACAATAATTGTGGACATACACGAATTTTAAGTTTTTAAATTCACTTCTTTTTATTTTATCCTTTGCACATTTTAATAAAGCACTACACTTTTAAGAGCTGTGAGATTCTTTAATACTTTCACTTAGCTAACGCGTAGACATATTTTACGATTCACACGTAATATTTCTGTAGAGAACACATCTTCCATCTGGTCACTACCAAGGTTTGCCAGCAACTGAACAGTATTTCAAGTCTCTGATTGGCTAATTCTAGTCCAATAGAATATCTGCATTTTACTTAAAGCTTTTCTTTGCTGTTGATTGGTTAATTTTAAACTGTTACTGAATTTACATTATCGTTGCTCTAATCATGACTAGTAACATTCAAACTCTCTAACTCATTATTGCTACATGGTTACCTCATTATTACCTCATTTTTAGCAACTTAAAACTTATTATTTTCGCTGTGAAAATATTGCATTATTAAAGTATGTAATGTATTCACACAACATTATAAAACATGTTTATAATAAAAATAAGCATATGCAATGACTTACATACATTTTAATTAATTATTACATACATATTGTTTCAAGGCGGGCTGTTATTGAATTTACTTATTATAAAAAACATAACTGAAATTATTCAGGCATTAAAATACTGCCTCAAGGTCGAAGGATCAGGCGAGTGGACGTAGGGCCAGGCGTATGGGAGTGAAGTTTGCTTTCTGGAACTGTTTGTTCTTCCGTAGGGAGAAGTCTGGGGGGAGGGGTTCTCGCCGGCATCAGGATGCAATATGTAGAGACGTTATCACCCAAAATATAATATCGAGATTTCATCGGAAATGTATGTTTTGAGGTTTCTTATATCCAAATAAAGCATTTTCGGAAATATGTCCGTATGTGTGCGTGTATGTCTGCGGTGTTTCTGTAAACGGTATAACTCAAAAACGAAAAGTCAGTTAAATACCAAACTTGGTACATAAGTTCAGTATCTTCTAAAGATGCGATACAAAGATTTTCAAATAAATCCCTCCACCCCTAACTGCTCTTTATATGGAATATTTTTAGAAATGTTCGACTTTAATAAAAATCGTTAGAAGCATGTTTTATAAAGTACCATATATTAAAATATATTTTCATAACAAATAAAATGTATATCTTGAATTTTCTGGGAATAGCCTGTGAAGTCCTTTTCATTTGGAAGAAATGTTGTATAATCTTGTACAACTGGTAAACGTTAAGCTATAGAAGAAAAGGTACTACACAAAAAATAATGTATCGCTCTAAAACACAGTTTATTTAAATAACTTTTGTGGCATAAGCCATTTCTGAAATATCCTTTATTAATGGTTCGAATTGTCCATTAGTTGGTCATTCTCCTGTCAACATTTAGCTGTTTCTCGCGATTGCATGGAAACAGTATAGAATTTTAAGGCTAGCATATAGCGTAGACTTCTTAAACATTTGACTGTCGCTGTTCCCTTTGTATATATAACGAAATGTGTAGTGTAGCTATTTCTGCAAAGGTTTATTTGGATTAAAATGTAGTAGATAAAAAAATAAGCTTTAGTAAGTATAGTTTGTATACTCAGTAATAAAGATAGAGGGTAGAGAAAGCCATGTGAATCTTATACCGATTTACCCCGCCACTTCGTTGTGGGTATCTTACCTGCGTCGTTCTCGTCTCTGCGTCGTTGTAAGGGTAGTCTTCAGGACTCGAAATCGCCGGTCAGTCAGGAAGCACTTATCGTCGTCGCAACTGTCGGCGAATTGGCATGATATTCCCTACTGTTATTGTCAGGGTAGGATTGCGGGAGTGGTGACACAAGGATATTGTCTGGAAAGAAACACTGTTTTCACTTTTCTCACTCTTTATGCTAGAAATCCTGCAAGATTCATTGGTATTCCCTAACATGTGTGATTCTTTTAGCACGCTCTTCCCAGTATTGTCTCTTGGAACACTAAAGTTTGCTCCGGCTAGTTATTTAATATCTCGGTGCACTATCACCGTTCTTTAGATTCGCGCGAGCTTAAATTAGTCACTTGACTAACATTAACTCGTTTATGAGCTTAGATATAACTATATCGAAGAATACCGTTAGCACATTACATAAATATTTCACCTACATCACTTTATAATTGCATAATTGCGCGGCACTTAGAAAATTTCGGAACTTAGAGCGTCCTTTCCTGCCCCGGAGTGCTACGTGTTACCTTAACAAAGAATCATGACAAACTGTCCCAAATCCACGCTCGCGTTCACATATATCAGTCACTGCTCGCCTCCAAATTTTGTATATGTCACTGCGTCTTCCTACCTTTTCATTGGTTCCAATACTTATCCTCTACGTTTATTGGTTCCCTGGTTGAAAATTCAAAGCCTAACTGTAAGAAAAGTCCGCTGCCTCATAGCGTATATTTACTCTTGAAACTTGCCTCATTCCCACGAAGTACAAAAGAAGCTTTCGAATTTTTATGGCTCCATGCTCGGAAAACATAATGGAGAGTCTAAAACGAACCTACTCTTATTTTTGCCTAAATCTTGCAGTTTTTCTTAGGCAATTACGCCTTTATTTATTTAACAATATTGTTTAAACTTAAAATATATTTACAGCTTCAGAAGGGCTTTCGATTGATGTAGTTTTGAATCAGATTACTTTAAAATTATGGAAAATTACCAAGTTGCATATTAATTATTAATAATTCCTAAATTATAATTATTACAGAGTTCCTTTTAGTGTATGTGTAATTAGGCGAAAGTGTCGTTACAGTCTATCACATCATATTTTTTATTTTGTGTTTTTTTTATTATTAACTACTATGTTTTATTTAAATCCAGGAGTAGGAAACCTTTTGCTGGAATTTGCCAAGATTCGCCTGAAGATTAGTAGGGCACTGAATTTACAGCATGCGGGGCGGAAATATACTTATTGGAAAATAGGGTTCAGCGCTGTATTAGAGATGGAACAGCTACGTGCTGAAAAGCTTGAAACTTAGTGCGGTAAATATTCCAGGAAATATGCGGTAGAGTTCTAAAACGAAGTTTGACCGTGGTTTTCGTGATCCGCGGTTTTAAGCATCGATTTTGCTTGTATATATATGCGGTTGGTTATCTGTTTTGTTTAACCGCGTCGTGAACCAGTTGGAAAGTTCGTCTTCGGCTTATACAAATATGAATGCATAACTTGTGCCCAAAATTGAGTGTCTGGAGTATCTGGAGGTTTTAAAAATAGACTAGAATAATTTAGAGCGTTATGTAGTCGAATAAAATCCGTTCAAACTGTAGTGTTGGGTTAGGTTAGGTTATTCAACGGAAGGGAACACCTCGCACACTGCGATCAATGTAGGTCTAGTGTGGCTACACCCCCAGGAGGAAGGAATGCAGTAAAGGAGGAGGTAAACAGGCCACAGAGTCGCGCGGAAGTCCATAACAGTTTCAGGCTCGAAGACTGTCACACTGCTGGAGCTACCTAGAAAGGGCGATGAACGACCCGTCGATCAAGCAACCCTCTAGTGTCCACGGGAGTGCTCTTTCCTTTGAGCAAGCATCTGCGCCATCTGTCCGGCACTGCCAATCGCCACGAAACCTAGAAGCACACCTTAAAGGCGAGAAGAAACCTAATGAAAGAGAAATGAAAAGCAAATCGTGCAGGTGAGAAACCACCCCATCATTCGCCTACCAATCAGGGAAAACCACAAAAAACCAATCGTTAGATTGTGTGGTCGACGGGAATCGAACCCGGGAACCTCCCGAATTCGATCCTCACATCTTATCGCGGCTATTCTAACTGTACAATGATATCGAATTTCATAAAAGTCAGAGTGTTATGTAAAAACTTTTAAGACTTTGCATTACCAATGTCCAGAAACTGTTAATCACACCGAGGAATGTGAAATTCATGTTTATATATCTACGTTGTATTAACGCGAATATCTTACAGTATGAACATTATTGCTGGAAAGTTTCTTCAATTTTACTTCTGAATAAAGGTCACAGCTGGCCCGAAATATATTTTATCCTTTGCTTCAAATAATACCTACCTATCAGGCAATACGTCTTTGTTGTTTTACGTTTTCCGCATACAACGGTGCAAAAGAAGTTGCCGCTTCACTGCTGTTCATAGGGACAGTACACGTTCAAAGCGAAAGGTCTTGGAGGTAGTGCTGGTATCTGCAGGTGTTTACGCGGTAATTTCGTACTTATGAGCGCCGCGTGGTCGCATGCATGCAGCTCGAGCCAGGCCGTTCACACAAAAAGTTAACGTCCACCAATAACGAAAACACGGATATGGTTATTATCTGTGCGGAGACACATTAAAATGCAACTGAGACTCGAAGCCTGTGTGCTGAACATTTTCACACGCAGTATCTGTCTTATACACACTTCTTTTTGACGTACAAAAATTATATTGAGAGATGATAAATCATTCCAGGTAGAACGTGGATCTGAGAGGCCTTTACATCTACTTTTGCACCAAGGCAGCATGTTTTTGAACATGCTTATTATGAATAATGCACTAATAGAAAATAATTTAATTCTAATGCACCTTTAAGGATACCTAAATATAATAAAAATCTTATGTGTTACACTCACATGTCTTTCTCTACTCTTGTACAAACTATTTTTACAAACGTTTGTTCTCCATATGCTTCATGTTAATCGAGATGTTAAATCTTATTGCTAATTTTCTTGTAGATGCAAGGGGAATTGGTAGGCTTTAAAGGATAGTCAAATATTTTAAGAGCTGGTTGCTATGTGGAGTATTCCATTCTTTTTGCATTACCAGGACAAAAAAAATTAATAACGAATTTGAGAAAAAGTATAAGTATTGGAAAATTTAAGGGAATAACAAACAATATCTCTAAAATGGTTCACCCAACAAAAAAAATGTATGACATAAATTGTGTATTTTAACGCGATCTACATTTTTGTTTAGTAAAATTTTGTCAATCTCTTATGGTTTACTAGTTATGCAAAAGTCGTTCACAATGAAGAATACTTTTGGAGACATTCCCAGAAAATTCGAGATATACATTTCATTTGTCATGAAAATGTCTTAATATGATATTTTAATCAAAATCGTTAGCCATTTTTGAGAAAATAAAAATGTTCGAAAAATGTTCCATATAAGGGTAAAATCTGGGGTGGGGGTATTTTCTTGTAAACTTTCGTGTCGCATCTCTGGAAGATATTGAACCTAAATACTAAGTTTGGTGTTCATCCGACTGTTCGTTTCTGAGTTATGCTGTTCACAGACACACACACGGACATGTTTCCAAAAATGCTCTTTTTAAATTCAGGGGGTCTCAAAACATGTATTTGCAGTGAAATCTCGGTATCGAATTTTTCGGTGGAATACAATACTTCCTCTACTTACTATACGTAGTAGAGAAAGTAAAAATAGAATTTTGTTTAATCTTGTTAACTTTGCGGCACCAGCTGGTGGCATATGGTTGCACTGATTGTAGATTAACTGTCATGGACCAAATGACTTAGCACGTGTGCTCAGGTGTGCGTCAAGTGGCAATCCTGAATTCTTGTTAATGAGCGAATTGCTTATGAAAGAACCGATAACACCCCCACACACACACACACACACACACACACACACACCCCTACACGTACTCTCACCTCCAAACACCAGACTCTAGATATATCCTGAAATGTTTTCATTTCAAGACAACTTTCTGGAGCTACTCCGGCTTATGAAGAAGGGGAAATCCACGTTGACTACTACACACATTTTTTATGACGTTTACTCTGTAACCAGCATTAGGGCCATTAATAATGGGAAACACAAGGAACAGAACGTGCCAATATAGCGCATGAAACTCTTTATGTTGAATGTTCAAAATACCTCCGTTAGCATTTATACGTGTATAAACCCGTCGTCACATTGAATCCTTGAATTTCGTATTGTTTCACAACCTTCTACAATACAGGCACTAAGACACTGTATCTTGTGCAGGGTTTCAGCATACCAGAGCTTTCAAATGTCCCCACAAGTAATAGGAGGTTTAGGTCCGGAGAGCGTGGAGTCCAGAGAATTGGTCCACCTCTACATATCCATTTATTTAGAAGTCGAGGGATATAACAGAAATGAGGAGCTCCGTCGTGCATGTGGTACATGTTTCGTCACATTAGTAAACACACATCTGCTAGCAGAATAGGTAGAGTATTCTTTAAGAAAGAATGAAAAGTGTCCGTTGAGCTTCGATTTTAGAACACGAGACCCTAACAAACCGCTACCAACAATGTCTGCCCAGGCTATTCCACCCTGGACAATCACTTCACCTAAAATAAATTTAGAACTGAACACAATCTCCAAAGAACGCACGCATTCCTCAGTTTATCGCCAACTACTTAATGAATTACATGACAGATATGGGAAACACAGCAATCTACACAGATGGATCAAAGTGTAATGATAGAAATGCTTGTGCTGCTGTTTATCCAGACCAACTATGTTATTCAGACTTCCTGGTTGTTATACCATCTTCTCAAGTGAACTGTTTGCAATTAAACAATCTATGATTTACGTTTTGAATAGTCGATGTTCAAAGTTATTTGTTATGTACTCAGATTCTAAAAGTGCACCACTTGCAATAAACAATCTGTCATCAATCCGTATTCTCACACAAGAAATTCATTCACTACTTCATAGAACCAATAAGCAAGGAAAGCAAGTGTCTTTAGTATGGATTCCATCCCATATTGGAATACAAGGCAACGAATTGGCCAATCAGGCAGTAAAAGAAGCCACTAAACATCCACTAAGTGACCCAACTATAAACACCAGCCCATGATGTTATCTCAACCGTTAAAAAGAAGCTGTACCAACAGTGGTAGGCAGGATGACTTGACTCCACGAGAAGCAAACTCCGTGATATAACACTGAGGTTTTCGACACATCTTCATAATTTTCTTTCCAGACAAGATCAGGTTTTAATATCTCAACTGAGAATGGGCCATACCAAGATTACACACAGTTATCTTCTTTCAAAGGACTAACCACCCATCTGCCACCAGTGTAACATGCTGTTAACGACGAAACACATAATCATGGAATGTCCACAATACGATCAATGGAGACAATGCTACCAGATACCCAATGATTTACAAACAGCACTCAACTATTCGATGTACCCTAAGATAGTTGAATTTTTAAAAGCATAAATTTATATAAAAGTATATAATGTTCAATCAGTTTGATTGATTATACTGTAACAATTTTATATAAGTTCACTGTAATGGTTCAAAACTGCCAGAATGTTAAACAATTTCATTGTTTTATTGTTAAATATATATTTTAAAAGTTGTAAAGTTGTGATATGACTAATATGTTAAAGCGACTATAAACTTTCAAAATAATAAAATAAAAACTTTCTTGACAAGATGATTCAACAGCTGCGTGACATTCATGTCAGCCCATACAATATAATTGTTGAATAAACCATTCGCAGAAGTGTACCCCTGCATTAAAATCACCTGCTAATAGGGTATGCACGCGTTGGTATGAATACAGCTGTATCTCGTGCAACACTCTCCACAGCCAGTGATAAGCATTACTTTTACAGGTAATACCTTACGCTGATACTAGGGCTATCTTCAACTGCATGAATAATAACCTCCTCCAGTTGAGGTGTCCTCCTTTTGGGTCTCCCCCAGTCACGAGGACCAGCCTTAAACGTTCCATTCTCCCCGAGACGACAATCAATTGCTTCAAACGTCTTTCTGTAGGGGCAACCTTATTCTGTAAATATCTCCGATACAAACGTTGAGCGGCCCGGCCATTACCGTACGTCAAATGAGTATCTGCCAACTCGGCATTTGTGTACACTTTCATTGCACTGTACCGCAAACCAAGTTCAAGATAAACATAGTAAAGTACTTGCAACACTGAACATTTGATGCTAGGTGTAGTAAGCCAATGAAGTGCGTCGTATGTCAAACTAACTTCATTCAAACGGAACACAAAATACTGGCAGTGAACGTAAAAATTATAACTAAGGGGCAGATCAGCGTACCGTCTTTATGAGGTTAACTTACCTTGTACTGCGTCTGTTTATGTTGAAGGAGAGAGGGCGAGTCCAGATGTAAACAACGGGTGCTCGTACAGATTGTATCAAAATAACATGCAGAGACTGTCGGAAGCGAACGTTCTCCGTCTCCCACTTAAACAAAAGATATATCGTGAGAAACTCTTTTCGACATCAAGAGACAATAGGTGCATAAGAATAATACACCTACATCACTGCCTGATCTATGTCTTACTCTGTTTGCGAAGCATATACTACGGTATATTTCTTTACCCACCGTCTGTACACAGGGGACACGTGCCAGGAGATCACGCTCTCTGCATCGGCAACTTCAAATCACCGACAGGTCACTCTAATCCGCCACCTAATCATGAGCTAGCCAATGTAACCAACGGGCCATTTTGAGCATTTCATGTATGATTCATGTCGTATAGCGATACGTTCTATTTCTGTGTTTCCCATAAAAAATGTACTGTGGAGAGTTGTAGAAAATGAGCTTTAATATGGAGATAAAGCGTTTCGGGAACCATGTCCATATCTTCTACGTGTAAAGAATGTGTCCTGAAAGTTTGTTGCATCCCGTGCAGTCCAACAAACAATAGTTTTAAGCCGCGTAATCAAACTATTGAACATTTTAGAGTGAAATGTAGCTACTAGTTTCCAAAACATTCGACGGTATGGCCACTTTATTGGCATCAATTTGGCAAAAGAATCTATTAGAAGACTAAAAAATTAAATCACTTTCCTTGAGAATAGTAAAGCCTTTTACTTTCTCTCTCACCTACGTATATCAGGTTAGAGGAAGTTTAGGATTATTCAAAGAGAAGGAACAGGTTTTAAATACTCATTTTTAATGAACGACAATAGACAGCAGCACATACAACACGTCATTGAACATAGGAAAGCTCAAAGTTTAAAGCTCCTACCTATTAGTTCCATTCAGTGCCTACAGCACTTTACGAGAAAATGGCAACGCCACAGAAAAAGTCGTTTTGTGTGCTGCAGATGCAAAGAGTGAATCCATTGTTTCATTGCAGAGTGCATTTCGTTGTAAGTTCAACAAAGTGCCACTTCGTCATAAAAAATTTACAATTCTTACGATAAATTACTAGAAGATGGTTGTATATGCAAACGGAAAAGCACTGGTCGTCCTCGCATAAATGGTGCTCATTTTGAACACACAAAATAAAATTTTGAATTTTGCTCTATTCAGTACTGTATCGCATGTGTCGCCATCTATTGTCGTTCATTAGAAATAAATATTTAATGGGTGTTCCTTCTTTTTGAATAACCCTGTATTGCATTCCACCCAAAAAAAATTCATATCGATATTTCACAGCAATCACATTTAGGGACCCTCTGAAGAATAATAATAATAATAATAATAATAATAATAATAATAATAATATTTTATTTCAGAGTTAACTTGTTCACACACCTGCGCACTTTTTTTCTAAAAATGCTTTTCTTGCGATTCAGGAGGCTTCAAAGCAAGTATTTCCGGGGGAATCTCTACATTGAGTTTTAGGGTGTGAAAATACTTTTAAGTAGGTGGTAAAGAAAGTAAAAAGCAGCGATTACTTCAAATTTTGTTGGGGTGGAGGAGAGAGAGAAACTGGTAAATAGCTGAGGGAGTGGACGGGGAAATACTGTCTGTTCAGCGACGTTTTAGCTGGTAGGTGGGGGAGCCCTTCCAAGCAGTTAGGGGTTCAGCTACTGGAAGGAGGTAGTGTTCACTTGATATGAGGCGAGTCAGGGGTAATGACGTGCGATAGTGAAAGACTGTTGGCTACTCTTTTCCATACGCGTCACGCGCGACAGGGGTTCAGCATACTGTATACCCCTTCCACTAGCTAAAGCTTTACCTCAGAGAAGCCACCCCACCAGCTAAAATCTCACTGTACGCAGTTAAGACAAATGGCAAGGTGCTTCCAATTTTCTTCTTCAGAATGTTGTATAAAAGTCTTACAAGCACTCTCATTCTAATAGAATGGAGGAGAAACAAATGCTCTAGCATAAAAAATTCAATTTCTTTGAAATAGTATAAGCCCACGTATATGGAATTACCTTAAAGTAATCAAAATATTAATATTTTCCTTGCTTTTCCAGCTGCCCTCTTGGAAAACTACGTCAGTGGATTAATTTGTAAGTCACAGCAAATTTAGGTTTATGATTTTTACAAACGCTTATCGATGTTATTTTGTATATGTTCGTATTCAATGTCTAGGTTACATACAAATATGACGTAACGATGTCCGCAAGCAAAAGTGCTCGATCAAGATTCCCAGTATTCCAACAGTTATTTACCATTTGCTATTCCTAGTTGGGGACCCAGTTTTAGAGAGGTTTAAGGCTGGCGAGAGCGTTTTTAATCCCGAGATTATTTTCTAATTTTTAAAAGTACTTTAACGCGAGTAAATAATATGCAGAGCCCTAATTAATTGCATGATAGCATGTGTTGCTTTGGTCGTTTTCCCCTCCATGAGTTAAGTGTTTAATGCATGCATTTTAATGCATATTTGTGTAGATCCCATTAATGTAGCAGTAAACTTTTATATGGGCGCAAACGCAAATAAAGTTATTCACCTCGTGCCGCCAGCGGGAGCTATGAGAAGTAAATGCTCAAATATAACTTATCATTGCTGCACACATTTTATGCGCTTACATTCACGAAAAATATCTTACAAATATTAAACTACTTTCCAAAACAATGTCTTCTCGAAGAACGTTGATCACGTTTCTAGTCAGTACAAAAAAAATCTTTGCAACTGCAATAAGAAAATTTATGAACAAAAGCGATCAAGGAGATGATTCCTAGGAGAGACTAATTTATCTGTCTGTTAACTTAGGAAAGTTTCATGTTCAATATTGGATTGTACAGGATGATTTATGAAGAACTGACACTTTTATTTCTTTAATTGTTTCAAAACTAGTTATGCTAACGACAACTTATTATACCTGAAATGCAGAGGAATTTTTGGAAGATTATTTACCTCTGTAATATTGAAAATGTCCTTCATCCAGCATAAGGCACAACTCAATACGTCATTTCATGTTACTGGCCACTCGTTGGAGAACTCTTGTCAATAGCTTGAATCTTCTGTGTAATTTTGTGCTTCAGATCTCCAATGTCTGGTAACGTGTGGCATAAACTTGGTGTTTTAAGTAACCCCATAGAAAGAAGTCCGGCGATGTCAAATCCGGAGATGTCGATGGCCACAGGTTCTTACAAATTATCCGGTCGTCAAAGAAACTTGCAGTTACTGCCATGGATTCATTTGATGTATGGCATATAGCACTGTCCTGATGCAAATATTCTTGACTCAGCTCTACATCATCTAGTTGCTCAGCTAGCTCCATGAAAATCCGTCGGTACTCTGCAGTGTTCACATTGTTTTAACTAAAATTGGTTCCACTATTCTCTGTGCGGATATTGCGCACCAAACTCTGATTTTAACAGGGTACATAGGTGTCTCATGAATAACATGTAGATTTTCGCTCCAATAGCGTGAGTTATTTGAGTTCACATAGCCGGATAAATGCAACCATGCTTCATCTGTGAACCATATGATGGACAATATGGCAGGATTTTGCACAATGACCGTCTCAAACCAACGACAATAATTCAGTTGTCTATTCTTATCTGGTTCCTGTAACTGATGGACAACCGTAATCCTATACGGCTTTAGGCCTGCACTTTTCACAGCTCTCTGACACATTGAGTAGCTGTGCCCTGTCTCCTGCGACAAAGATCTTAATGATTTTTTGGGTGACTGATCCAGTCGTGTTCTTACGTCAAAACTGTGGGAAGCCTAGATGAACGAGTTTTGCCTTTTTCACTCACCAGAGATCCAGTTGTTTCCACTTTTTTTACCAGTCCCAGTATTTTGTTTCTTTGGGGAGGATTCCGAACACCAAATTCTCTCTGGTATGTCCTTTGAGTAGCGGTAATTTAATTCCGTAATCCAGTATTGCATTACAAGGAAGAGGCGTTCATTTAATGTGGACTCCATTTTCACTTTGGCTAAAACAAAATCTCAAAAACATTGCCGACAATAAAACCAACGAATTAAATTCACGAATTACCAATAAAACATGAACGTCTGCATATTTAGTGACAGGTAATCGAAACTCCGGAACATTATGCTTAATTTTGTGCTGAAATTGGGGCATTGAGTGAATTTAGAACAGAATAATTAAAGCAAGAAATGTGTTAGTCCTTCATAAATCACCCTGTTTAATAAAACATTCTCATGTGGTATCTCTGCGCGTGTTCATTATATGGAATATGGTACAATTAGTTTTGGATAATTCAATACCTACCTTACTTATTCATGATAGATGTTTGTCTACAGGTTTTTTCAGTATAAAACCTGACCGCTCGCACGATGTTCTGCGTCTGTGTAGCACGACATGTCATAGCCGACCGTGCCAGCACTTTCTCTTCGCTTCTTAAATTTATGTCTATGTAAACCTGTGCATAAAATATAACAAAATTAACTTTTACCTCATAGCAAATGCTGTATACAGAACTCGCTGAATCTCCAACTCGTGCTAACTTCAATAGTAATTTTCGTGACGAACGCTCAAGATTTTCGCCAATTTCATCATGTAGTAGAGAAAGTAAAAATGAATAACGAATTTGAGAAAAAGTATAAGTATTGGAAAATTTAAGGGAACAACAAGCAATATCTCGAAAATTGTTCACTCAACAAAAAAATGTATATGACATAAATTGTGTACTTTAACGCAATCTAAATTTTTGCGTAGTAAACTTTTGTCTATCTCTTATGGTTTACTAGTTATGCGAAAGTCGTTCAGAATGAAGAATACTTTTGGAGACATTCCCAGAAAATTCGAGATATACATTTCATTTGTCATAAAAATATCTTAAGCATACGATATTTTAATCAAAAACGTTAGAGCCATTTTTGAGAAATTTAAAATTTTCGAAAAATGTTCCATGTAAAGGGTAATCCGAGGTGGGGGGATTTTCTTGAAAACCTTCGTGTTGCATCTCTGACAGATACTGAACCTAAATACCAAGTTTGGTGTTTATCCGACTGTTCGTTTCTGAGTTATGCTGTTCACAGACACACAGACAGACAGACAGACAGACACAGACACACACACGGACATGTTTCCAAAAATGCTTTTTTGGATTCAGGGGTCTCAAAACATGTATTTCCGGTGAAATCTCGGTATCGAATTTTTGGGTGGAATACAATACTTCCCCTACTTACTATACTGTTACTGAAACAACTTACTACTTGGTTACTGAACCAAGCAACAAAAGGAAAAATCTGATGTGTTACACTCACATGACTTTCTCTACTCTTGTACAAACTATTTTTACAAACGCTTATTCTCCATCTACTTCATGTTAATCGAGATAAACATTTGCAGACTCTATCTTATTGCTAATTTTCTTGTAGATGTAAGGGGAATATATATTTACAAGGGCAATATAGAAATATGGTTGCCTTTAAGCACATACATATCTCTTAATAGCTGGTTGCTAGGTGCAGCACCATTCCCTTTACCACAGATTATAACTCTTTGCATATCCAAGACAAAAAAATGAATAACGAATTCCCATTTGAGAAAATAAGTATTGAAAAATTTAAGGGAATAACAAGCAATATCTCGAAAATGGTTCACTCAACAAAAAAATGTATATGACATAAATTGTGTATTTTAACGCGATCTACGTTTTTGTGTAATAAAATTTTGTCTATCTCTTATGGTTTACCAGTTATACCAAAGTCGTTCACAATGAAGAATACGTTTGGAGACATTCCCAGGAAATTCAAGATATACATTTTATTTGTCATAAAAATATCTTAAAGGCATGATATTTTAATCAAAATATGAGTTATGCTGTTCATAGTCATACACACACGGACATGTTTCCAAAAATGCTTTTTTTGGATTCAGGGTGTCTCAAAACATGTATTTCCGGTGAAATCTCGGTATAGAACTTTTGGGTGGAATACAATACTTCCCCACTTACTATATGTAGTAGAGAAAGTAAAAACAAAACTACTACGTCGTTAGACCCTTGCAAAGTCTACTAAACGATACTTTTAACATCGGCAGCAGAAGAATAAACAATAAACCAAATGATTCACCCGCTTCACAGGCACTGTTCAAAATGTACACTATTTGCGCACCTGCAAGCTTCACACCTACGTTGTACTCTAGTAAAGACACCCTCATTGTTGCATATTTCCTCCGCGGCCGGATAAATACGTTCTCAAAGATTCGACGTAACACTGAAGGCATTCCCTCCATTTTACACCATTGTAATGTTTGCCAATAGCTTGTCAGTTGTACGTCTTATTTCTCCAAAACTTTACATTACACTTTCGTCGTGTTTGTTTGTATTAAGGGACGTGTGGAAAACAAAACCGCTAGTCAGCTTTTTTTTTTTTTTTTTTTTTTTTTTTTTTTTTTTTTTTTTTTTAAGATACCTTGTCGTTCCCAGATTATACTACTGTGTTTTTCTGTTTTATAGCGCTTATCTCCGCAACACACATACACACACAAACACAAACACCCATGCCCGAGGCGGGACTCGAACCCGCGACCCTCAGCTTGGCGGAGCGCCGGAGCGACCACTCCAGCGACCACGGCTACGAGGGCCGGCAGCCTTCAGATAAAGGAGGGGAGTGAGGTATTCTACCTTTCCAACCCTGCCCAACACACGGCTTGTGTGAAAGAACAATTAATTTCATTAATTGACCTAATAGTGGTTGAAACTAAAAGCCCGGGACTTAAGTACTTACAAAGAATGTAAGTCGCCATTGGGGTATGACATCTCAATACAATTTGAGATCTCCTTGTGGTTTACCGGAAAAAATGCGAGTCAGCTGGAGAATTTAATGGCGTGCCGGCATGTTGCAATAGTAGCTCAGTGGTTAGAGCAACCGGACGGAAACCGGGAGATCCGTATGGCATTGAGTTTTTCAGTCATCTGATTCTACACACAGCTTGTGTGAAAGAACAATTAATTCTATTCTATATTTTGTTTACTCCTAGAAGCCGGTTCAGATCGCGTGACCTACCTCGATCTGCTTGCACTGTTGTCGAGTTTTACAACCACATTACGTCAGCAAAAAGATGTTCGGAATATCCTTTTAAGTGATTAATTATTTAAAAGGCTGTATAATGTCACATAGTTACTACCGAAACTATGTCAGAAACAGGTTACTCTACTCATCTTACGAGTAACAAACAAACAATTTTTGTTTAGTATATTTTGTCTATCGCTTAACGCTTATCAATTATACAAAATTATACAAAATTATACAAAATTCCTTCCGAATAAAGAAGACTTCATAAGCCTTCCCTGAAAATTCAAGATATACATTTTGTGTCATGTAAATTAGAACTGTCCATCGAACGAGTTTTGGGCACTATTTTGTATCATTCATGCCTTCGAACACAAATGAACTCCTGCATACGAGCGGGTTGAATTCCGAGCGGTATCCCTCTCTCAGACCATTCCATTTTATACCGAACGGGTATGTCTCCAACTGCGTTGTCCTCCGTGGACTAGTGGTACCGTGCTAGCCTCTAGTTCCCAAGGTCGCAGGTTCAAACCCGGCGGAGGGCAATGGATTCCTTCGGAAGGGAAGTTAAGCCGGTGGTCCCGTGTCGTAGGTTTACGGCACGTAATAGAACCTCAAGCCTGATAAGAGGCCTCTGAGCAAAATTTCCGGTCTTTCACGCCCAATATAGAATGGGACGCTAAGGACCATAGTAGTTAAAGAGCGTCCAAAAATAAAAAGCTCAAAAACTCCATTAACTGTTCGAACGCCCAGAGTGACCAGACCCAAGGGGAAGAGAGTCTGTTTACTTCACTAGCATTGTTGCCTACCTTATACGTAGCTAAAGTTCGGGTGATGGAGTTATGACACACGTGAAATACAATCGCGGTAAACTAACAATGAATTACTAGCTATAACATGCTTAGTCGGCTGTTTTACAATTAGTTTTTTGTTCGGTTATTGTATGCAGATGAGGTATATTCTTGCTTTGAAGCCATGACAAAATTTCAGCTTTCCTAGAATTTGTATGGGGATTTTCTGTTTAAGCATTGTCCATTACAATTATACACCCTTCTTCCAGTCTCTGAAAGAGATCGGTAAACCATTCCCTAAACACTACATTACTCATCTCTTTATGATAATCACCACCACTTTTTAACTAAAACGCAATACCTGCCCCTTCTATGAAACCATATTTGGCCCTTCTTGCATGGCAGATTATTAGATATTATGATCCTTTACCTAATGGAATTCATTCACAACAATATTCATATGTTGAGAGTGTAAAATCCTAAAACAAAAATAAGTCATTGTTTTTATTATAAGTCATTATGTTATATTCTCCTTCAGCTGAAAACGTTGATCACTGTATTCATTTACAGCAAAATTCATTTGTTGGAAGTGTAAATTTCTAAAAAAAAAACTAAGTTATTGTTATGTTATATTTTATTTCTCCTGAAAATGTTGATTACATTCATTTACCGGAAGCGTAAATTGCTAAAGGAAAACTAATTTGTTGAATTCTTAGCTCGAAGCATACGATATGTATATATTTTCATTTGAGTTTCTCATTTATATTTTGAAAATGGACTCCATAATGTACACATGCAATTAGCCCAGAACCAGGCCATATGTATTCTGCCTGAATATACATTCTGTGAAGTATTGTTTTAAATTTTCTTTTAAGAAAAATATCTTTGGTTTCATTTTTATCAGATTTCATATTTTACAATATTAAGTTGCTCTCAAATATCGCCATTTATCGTCATTATCGAGTTTTTCTCAGCTTTGTTAATTTGTATCTCATTAAAAGAAAACGAAATTTTGAATACCACAAACTTATTTTTCAGTAGTGGACCTAGCTGTAGGTATATATCGTTAATGTAAAGCAAAACCTTTTGAATAATTATCCGGAATTTGTGTTAAAGATTGGTAGTAACATACTTTAATGGCAGTTATGCAATTTCTGGACTTTAAATAATAATAATAATCATTATTTCATCTGTTGCGTTATAATATAATTTGTAATGTTTACTTATACAGATGACCGAGTCGTTTTTTCCTCACAGAAGTTCAGTATAAATTGTATATCACACCTTTACGATATTTATTTTGGAATATATTTTCATATCTATTTTTCTTAGAGGTAATGATAAAACCAAACATGAAAATGGAATCTGCGTATCATAATGTAGTAAAACAAATCTTGACCGTAACAAGTTGGTAGGAACAAAATCGAAAACACGTGCCATAGACTGTCATTCCTTTGCCTAACGCACTGAAGCAATACGCCTGACAACACCACTATGATGCGAAAACTCTCGAACGAGCGAATACCCAATGGGACCCATTTCCCACGAGAGGGCATTTGAACCACAAGCTCGACCATAGTTCGGTATATTCGTTGATGCTTTTCGAGCGGCCTGGGCTGGGAGGAACAGACTACCACTACTTAGTAGTAACAGCAGTTTAAGTGATGTAAAACTACTGTGGTCATCAGCGCCACCCTTTGTCTACAGATTTATTCATGTCGAATACATAAGGAATACATACAAAGCAATTACAGGGTTAAGCAACTGAGATTACAAAAGTAGAAAAAATAAACATAAAATACATGTTAGACACCAAAAAACTCACAAATCAATATACATCAAAACTAATCCTCAGGAAACCAAGCAGTAAAGTCACTACGGGCACGGTTTTAAAGTCAATAACACATCAGAAACCACACGACCAAATGTTTGTAAGGAAACCACTGAATTTAACATAGCGAAAAAGCTTGTGTACCATACGAAACAAAAGTGTGATACATGTCCTTGGTAGCTCTAACTTAAATACATTAAATATATGGCATTTTAATAAAAATCGTTAGCCATTTTTGGAAAATATGAGGTACGTCCAGAAAGTAAGTTCTGTTTCAATTTCTCTCCGCTGCAGCGCTGCGATCGCAGTTCCGCACATGCGCGGTAGACGCTCTGTATCAAGGAGAAGAAACGTGCGCCATTTTGAGATCGCTGTCAGCCACGTACGCTTTGTTGTGCTTGTTTACAATGACGGTGTTGATTGAAAATCCCGCCGCTTGTGAAATCAGATCTGTGATTCGTTTTCTGAATGCTAGGAAAGTGAAACCAATTGAAATTTATCGGCAAATTTGCGAAGTTTACGGACAAAATGCGATGAGTGATTCAAAGGTGAGAAGATGGGTCCGACAGTTCAGTGAAGGACGTAGTGAAGTGCACGATGAAGAACGAAGTGGGCGTCCATCTTTGGTTACAGAAGAACTGGTTCACGCGATTGATGACAAGATCCAGGAAAACCGCAAGTTTACAATTAGTGCTCTCGCTATGGAATTTCCCCAAATCTCACGATCACTCACGATTCATGAAATTGTTACCGAAAAACTGAAATTTCGTAAACTTTGTTCTCGTTGGGTACCAAAGATTCTTACTGAGCAACACAAAACAAACCGGATGGGTAGTGCACTTCAGTTTTTGACCCGTTATGATGAAGGCGGCGAAGAATTTCTGACACAGATAGTCACAGGAGGTGAAACTTGGGTTTCTTACGACGCCCCTGATAGTAAGCGGCAATCAATGGAATGGAGGCACACTTCATCCCCAACAAAGGT
The DNA here is from genome assembly GCA_030765065.1 of Deroplatys truncata. NCBI lineage: Eukaryota > Metazoa > Arthropoda > Insecta > Mantodea > Mantidae > Deroplatys > Deroplatys truncata. Next base: position 36,201,239 of record CM060987.1, on the reverse strand, counting down.
TAAGCCGAAACAAATCTTGACAACTCGAAAAAATGATGTGCACAGTGTTCTGGGACTGGAAAGGCATCTTACTCATTGATTTCTTACCGCGTGGTCAAACAATCAAAGCAGGTGTTTATTGCGAGACACTTAGGAAATTGCGCCGCGCAATACAGAATAAGCGCCGAGGATTGCTGTCAAAAGGTGTTGTTTTTCTTCACGACAACGCACGACAATACAAATGTGACGCAAAACCTCCTACAGGGATTTGGCTGGGACGTGTTTGACCATCCTCTGTACAGCCCTGACCTCGCTCCTAGCGACTTTCATCTGTTCTTACATCTCAAGTCTTTCCTTGGCGGTCAACACTTCAACAATGACGAAGAGCTGAAAGAAAATGTTTCCAACTAGTTGAAGACACAGGCGGCAAACTTCTATGAAGAAGGTATACAAAAACTTGTGCCACGCTATGACAAATGCCTGCAAAATTTCGGCAGTTATGTGGAAAAGTAGTTTAAGAGTTGTAGAATTTTGTGTAATAAATAATTTTTCTGTATCTGTACACAATTTAATTTTATTACCAAACGGAACTTACTTTCTGGGCGTTCCTCGTAAAACTTTCTAAAAATTTTCCATATAAAGGGTAGTTTTGTGTGGGGGGATTTTCTTGAAAATCTTGGTGTCGCATCTTTGGAAAACTGAACGTAAATACCAAGTTTGGTATTTATTCGACTTTCTCGTTTTTTATTTATGCTGCTCATAGTCTCACACACACATGGAGATTATCTAACGATATTGCAGGCATTTCTGGTGAAATCTCGATATCGAATTTATGGGTGAAGTGCAATATCTTCTCTACCTAATAGGTACGCGTAGAGAAAGTAAAAGTATTTAAAACAATCTGCATTTTTGGGCCTGAATCCCTTTCCTTATAACTTAACATTCACAAGCGAATCAGAGAATATTCTACCTGCATCATCATACCTTCCTATGGATGTATTTCTATTAAGTATAAAGGCTAGGGCTACGAATGCAAATATTAGCACAACGGCTACTGATAAATGTGTGCAGGAGAATATCCTATCTATGTTTCCGTAGTAGTCTCAAATCAATCGAGCAGGTAGACCGGGCTGTATCTCGAATGTAACTGTATTGTTCAGGTTTTGGAGGCTTACTTCATGTGCTCTGGGTGACTGTAGTAAGGTCTAGCAAATAATACTACCACAAACAGTCTAGGTTAATCTTCTTGCTGGTCCTGTTTACGTCAAAGCTAGTACGGGAGAATTAGACAAAATACTCCAATTAAACGTTTAAGCATTCAATCAGCATAAAATTATTAACATTTAAAGACATGATGTAAATTAGTCGGTGTCCAATACTTCACTCCTACAAATGTTGACGACACACTTCTAATGTTTCTCATATATGCAATGAAATACTAATAATTAGCGAAAAAGTGCAAAATTTTCTCAACTAAGTTGATATTATTTGTAGAGAAATAAATCTTTGTTTTTATGAAGCTTTTAGTATTAAAACTTTCCTTGTTTTTAAATTATAAATTTTTTTTTGTGAACCAGTGAATAAGGTAATCATAAAATGCTTGAATCTAGATATCACATTTTAGATTATTTTTGCAAATTTACATATAAATCAGAGAAAAACTGAAATGTAAGAAATAAATGTCACGCGTAAAAATATAAAACTGAGGAAAAGGGAGCGCAGGGTGATTTAACATGTCGATGGGTTTTCAAAAATGGCAGATTGCGAAAAATGTTCAGCCAAAATGTTTCACAGGTGTCTAAAATATTTATATAATTTAAAAATCGAAAATATTGTCATTCTTAACTAAACAGTCACTCCCAAAGTCCCTTAACAGCAATATCTTCTGTTACTTAAGACAGTACTTAAGATATTTGTTAGTCGCCATTGGAGTATGTTATCTCAAAATGATTGTGAGAATGCCCTGTGGTGTACCGGGAAAATTGCGAGTCAGTTGGAGAAATTAATATCGTTTCGGCATGTTTCATTGAATTAAATTGTGTTTTATTTATGGACACTCTTTAACTGCTGTGGTTCTTACTGTCTCATTCTATATTGGGTGTGAAAGACCAGAAAGTTTGCTCAGAGGCCTCTTTATCAGGCTTGAGGTTCCTTTACGTGCCGTAAATCTACGACACAGACCACCGAATTTGCTTCCCTTCCGAAGGAAGCCCTGTTGAGTATTTTTACGCCCGAAAAAATGCATCGCCCTCAGGAACATGGTTCCACTAGATCACGGAGGACGACGGTAGCTCAGTTGCTTAGAGCAGCGGCAGAGTAAGCCGAAGCTCTGTGGTTCAAATCTCGGTTTAGGTATAGAATTCTTCAATCTGGTTCTACCTTTCTAACTTTCGGCTATATACGGAATGTATGAAAGAATTATTAGCATTACCTTTCAAATATTGAAATATCTATAGGTATATTGATTCGTTTTTTTAACAATAATAAATTTAAATTTATACCTCTGTCCTCCTGTATTTGATTTAAGTATTATTTAAAATTGGATACAAATTGTTATTAGCATCCAGGTTACCATTTCCACCCCTTTTCAAATTGTTATGGCACCTCATTCGTCACTGATATTTTAACATCTGAAAGCCTCTGTGCTGTTGTGTCCCTGGGCTTCATTTGAAACGAGCAGAATGGTGAACAACCCGATGTAGTTGCGTTTTCCAAATGGTTGAAACACGATGTCTTGGTGTGGCGTGAAGCAGAGTAAATTAAAGGGTGTTTCTTTTGGAAGAAAAGCCCTGCACGACTACAAAGGCAAAATGGACCAGATGACAGCACACTAGCAATTAAATATTTTTCTTTGTATTTCAGTTTGGAACATAGTTAATCACAGAGTACAATCCGTTCAACAAAACCTGATAACACTGCTAGAAACGTAAACTCAACGAACCCTGCTACATCTGACGTTTTGAAGTCCTTCATTACAGCTAGACAAATTGTATGTCTACAGACACACAATTTTCTCCACTCACTATATTTGCATAGCCTCCACAAACTATTTTTGCAAAACCTTATTCTTGTGTCTTCAAATCAAATGTGGGTGGCTCAATCGGTAGAGCACCTGCCTGCTGTGAGAGGGGTCCCGGGTTCGATTCCCGGCTGGAGGTGGGAATTTTTCTCTAGTCAAGATTATTCCCTATACTCTCCAAACTTAGGAAGTGCGAGTGTGTGTGTGTGTGTTTGTGACTAATGATTAAAACCCCAAAAGTGCAAGAAACCCAACGACAACAGAATATGAGTTAATACCATTGTCAATTTTTAAAGGCGGGGTATACATTGAGGCAGTATTTTTAACACTTAAACAATTTCAGTCAAATTATATTATATGTAAATTCAATAACAGCCCGCCTTGAAGCAATATTGTGTGTAATAATTTTTAAAATGTATGTAACAGTCATTGTATATGCTTATATTATTGTAAACATGTTCAATAATGCTATGTGAATGCATTACGTAATTTAATAACATAGGAGCTGTGAGAATAATAAGTTAAAAGTTGCTAACAATGAGGTAACCTTGAGTCAAAAATGAATAAGAAAGTTTAACAGTACTACTTGTGATTCTTGGAGCAACAATAATGTAATTTTAGTGACAGTTTAAAAATAGCATCAACAACCAGAAAAAGCTTTAGTTAAATGCAGGTATTCTATTGGAGTAGGATTAGCCAAAAATACAGAAATTTACAAGTTTAGACGGTTGAAATCAAGTCAGTTGCCTCCAAACAGTGCTCATAACCAGACGTGTTCCCTGCAGACAGTGCTCATAACTGGATGCGTTGCTTGTGCGTCCTCGAGAGATTTAATACGTATTCGTGTGAGACGAAAAAAGTTTACGTGTTAAAAAAAATTGCAATTAATTAATTAAAGAATCTCACAGCTCTCTATATCAGTGAAGTGCTATTTAATTTGTGTCAAGGATTAATAAAAAGGAGTGAATTAAAACTAAAAATCTGTGTAAGCCTACATTCTTGTCGCATCACGCCCTGCCAAGACTTCCATGTCTCTAACAATAATACTGACGCAGCCGAGGCAAACATAAATATAGTACCTAAAGGGGCAGTCAAATTACAAAACTAATATTTTTAAACTTGGGGCGAAGGCTACCGGAAACTGTTTACTATACGTGTGGTTGCAACTACTACAAGTTCCGCTCCGCAACAGTTGAAATATAATACAACTCCTTCAACAAACCATCTTCAAACTGGCTTTTAATACGTAGCAGCAACTACCTACTTCAACATGGAACTAAAAAAGAAGTCAATTGTGATAAAAGTTTATATAAACAGTTCCATTACACATTTTGTTTTACGTACAAAAGGACAGCAATGGTCAAATGTTTTAATAACATGTCGCTCATAATTTGCATGCCACCGCAAAAAATAACCTGAATACAATTGATAAAAAAACCTATTGCTTTCTCTACTCTCTATCGTTTATTTGAAGCTATGCAAACTATTCTTACGAAAGTTTATTAGTTTACCTACTACATTTTAATCCAAATAAATCTTTGCAGAAATAGCATTTCGTTATGTATACACCGGGAACAGCGATAGTCAAATATTTAAGAACGGGACACTATATGCTGGCCTTAAAATTCCATACCCTTTCCATGCAACACAAGGAGAATCGACGGGACTTTAAAAGAATGAAAGTCTTGAACAATTTTAACCATTAATAACGGATATCTCAGAAATGTCCTATGCCATAAAAATGTATTTTAAATAAATTGTGTGCTTTAAAGAGATCTACATGTTTTGTGTAATACGTTTTCATCTATCGCTTAACGTTTACCAATTATACGAGATTACATAGAAGTCCTTCCAAATGAAGAGGACTTCACAGGCTATTGCCAGAAAGTTCAAGATATACATTTTATTCTCATGTAAATATCTTAAACATGCCGTGTTTTAATCAAAATCGTTAGTCATTTTTCTTTCTTTCTCTTTATTTCACTGTTTAACCTCCTCTTATGTAGGACTTACACCCCCCAGGACTTATAGGCGGGTGCCTGGAGTCAGAGGCCCGTCGTGGAGCAGACAGACACTCATGGAGCAGACAGAATATCCAGGATGGGTGATCAGCCCGATGCCTGGTATGGGAGGAAGGAAGTGGATGAAACGAAATGATGGTGAAATGCATAAAAGGAAAGGTGATGATGGAGCAGTTGGTGGAATGAATGGCGGGGGAAACCGGAGAACCCAGAGAAAACCCGCCCATACGCCGCTTCGTTATTCATTTTTAAGAAAATTAAACATTTCGAAAAATTTTCCATGCAAAGGCAGCTGGGAATGGGAGATTTTCTTGAAAATCTTAGTGTCGCATCTTTGGAAGAATTTAAATACCAAGTTTGGTATTATCTGACCTTTAGTTTTTGAGTTATGCTGTTCACAGAGAGCTTTTCTAAAAAATGCTTTTTTTTATTCAGGGGACTCAAAACATGTATTTCCGGTGAAATCTCGGTATTGAACTTTAGGTAGAATGCAATACCTTCTCTACCTAATATGTGTGCGGTAGCGAAAGTAAAAATGACGGATTGGAAAATTCACACCAATAATAACGGATATCTCGGAAATGGCTGAGGCCACAAAAACCTTATTTCAATTAAATTGTGTGTTTTAAAATATCCACATTCTTTGTTTAGTACGTTTTCTTGTGGTTTGCATGTTAAACAAAATTATATAAAATTCCTACTGAATGAAGAGGACCTCAAAGGCTATTCCCAGCAAATTCAAGATATACATTTTCTTTGTCATGTAAATATGTCAAATATTAGGTACTTTTATCAAATTCTTTAGAACCAACTTTAAAAAATCAAAGGTTTCAAAAACGATGTTTATGTAAAGGGTACCTTCGGTTGGGGGATCTTTTTGAACATCATATTGTATTGTTGGAAAATACTAAACTTGAATACCAGGTTTGGCATTTATCGTCTTTTCGTTGTCGAGTTATGCTGTTTACACCCACACACACCTTTTTCTAAAAATGCTTTTTAATTTATCTACTACGTATAGTAAGTAGGGGAAGTATTTTATTCCACCCAAAAATTCGATACCGAGATTTCACCGGAAATACATGTTTTGAGGCCTCCTGAATCCAAAAAATTCTGATGTTTTACACTCACATGACTTTCTCTAATCTTGTACAAACTATTTTTACAAACCCTTATTCTCCATCTACTTCATATTAATCGAGATAAACATTTGCAGACTCTATCTTATTGCTAATTTTCTTGTAGATGTAAGGGGAATTTTTACAAGGGTAATATAGAAATACAGTAGCCTTTAAGCGTAGACATTACTCTTAATAGCTGGTTGCTATGTGCAGCACCATTCTCTTTGCCACAGATTAATACTCTTTGCATATCCAAGACAAACAAGTCTGATGTGTTACACTCACATGACTTTCTCTACTCTTGTAAAACTATTTTTACAAACGCTTATTCTCCATCTACTTCGTGTTAATCGAGATAAACATTTGCAGACTCTATCTTATTGCTAATTTTCTTGTAGATGTAAGGGGAAAATATATTTACAAGGGCAATATAAAAAAACAGTAGCTTTTAAGCACATACATATCTCTTAATAGCTGGTTGCTAGGTGCAGCACCATTCCCTTTGCCACAGATTAATATTCTTTGCATATCCAAGACAAAAAAATGAATAACGAATTCCTATTTAAGAAAATAAGTATTGAAAACTTTAAGGGAATAACAAGCAATATCTCGAAAATGGTTCACTCAGCAAAAAAAATGTATATGACATAAATTGTGTATTTTAACGCGATCTACATTTTTGTGTAGTAAAATCTTGTCTATCTCTTATGGTTTACCAGTTATGCAAAAGTCGTTCACAATGAAGAATACTTTTGGAGACATTGCTAGAAAATTCAAGATATACATTTTATTTGTCATGAAAGTATCTTAAACATATGATATTTTAATCAAAATCGTTTGAACCATTTTTGAGAAAATTAAAATTTTCGATAATTGTTTCATGTAAACGGTACTCTGGGGTGGGGGATTTTCTTGAAAACCTGCGTGTCGCATCTCTGGAAGATACTGAACCTAAATACCAAGTTTGGTGTTTAACCGACTGTTCGTTTCTGAGTTATGCTGTTCACAGACAGACACACAGACAGACACACACACACACGGACATGTTTACAAAAATGCTTTTTTGGATTCAGGGGATCTCAAAACATGTATTTCCGGTGAAATCTCGGTATCGAATTTTTGGGTGGATTACAATACTTCCCCTACTTATTATACGTAGTAGAGAAAGTAAAACTGAAAATCTAATTCCCATTTTAGAAAATAAGTATTGAAAAATTTAAGGGAATAACAAGCAATATCTCCAAAATGGTTCACTCAACAACAAAACTGTATATGACATAAATTGTGTACTGTAACCGATCTACATTTTTTGTGTAGTAAAATTTTGTCTATCTCTTATGGTTTACCAGTTATGCAAAAGTCGTTCACAATGAAGAATACTTTTGGAGACATTCCCAGAAAATTACAGATATACATTTCATTTGTCATGAAAATATCTTAAACATATGTTATTTTAATCAAAATCGTTAGAACTATTTTTGAAAAAATTAAATTTTTCGAAAAATGTTCCCTGTAAAGGGCAATCTGGAGTGGGGGGATTTTCTTGGAAACCTACGTGTCGCATCTATGGAAGATACTGAACGTAAATACCAAGTTTGGTGTTTATCCGACTGTTCGTTTCTGAGTTATGCTGTTCGCAGGCAGTCACACAGACACAGACACAAACGGACATGTTTCCAAAAATGCTTTTTTTGGATTCAGGGGTCTCGAAAAAAAATATTTCCGGTGAAATCTCGGTATCGAATTTTTGGGTGGAATACAATACTTCCCCTGCTTACTATACGCAGTAGGGAAAGTGAAAGTATTTCCATTTTCCAGGTTTTGCTTGTTATTCCCTTAAATTTTCCAATACTTATACTTTTTCTCAAATTCGTTATTCATTTTTTTGTCCTGGTAATGCAAAGAGAATGTAATACTCCACATAGCAACCAGCTCTTAAGATATTTGACTATCGCTTACTTAAAGCCTACCAATTCCCCTTGCATCTACAAGAAAATTAGCAATAAGATTAACATCTCGATTAACATGAAGCATATGGAGAATAAGCGTTTGTAAAAATAGCTTGTACAAGTGTATAGAAAGTCATGTAATTTTATTTTATTCAGGTACCTTAAGAACATGTATTTCTGGCCAAATCTCGACATAGATACACAAGAACCTCGTTTATCCGGACTATGTTGGTCCAGAAGTAATTCGAATTACGGAAATCTAGAAACAAACTACTAAATGAATACAACCTTTGGTGCACGAGTGAAATCCATATCACTACAAAAGCAGAAGAAAGCAGAACTGAAAGTTGTTGAGGTGAGAAGTCTAACGATCGTTATCAGGACAGCCATGATGAAACAACATGACGTGTTCTGTGACACTCGCCATAGGTGGGTGTAGGTATGGGTTACTCCTCGGACACTGCGACCAGCATACATATATTGCGGATACCACTCCCCAGTGGGAACGGATGAAATGAAGGAACCACAGGATTCTACAGGCCGCAGGGGGTCAGGTAACAGAGACGCGTGAAGGTCCCTAACATTTTCAAGCTCGAAGGTTGTTCATACTGGGGCTGCGTATGAACAACCGATGATCTGGTGTCTACGGGGATACTCTTGTCTTTGAGCATACATCCGCGCCATCTGTCCGGCACTGCCATGCACCACGAAACCTAGAAGCACATCTGAAAGATCAGAAGGAAACTGAATAAAAGGGAAACGATGGAAAGAAACTCGTTTTAGAGAAAAAAACTACCCCAGCATTCGCCTGTGGATCCGGGGAAACTACGAAAAGCCCATGCATCGTCGGGGATCGAACCCGCGATCTCGCACACGTTACCGCCTAGCCACCTCGCTCGGTGGCACTGGACATGTTAAGGTACTTATGTTACCTTGAAGTGTGCGACCGACGCCGATCTCTACGTTATTTACGGTGCCAACATTACAAGTAGATATACATTCACATACATTTATCAAAGGACTTTTTTATCACTTTCGTGGTGAAGAAATAAGTAAAAGTAAATCTGGATTAATGAAGGCCGGATATACGTGGTTCCTGTATACTTCACCTTACAGGCAACAGAGAAAGTAAATTTTAAATAAATACCCATGCTACTATTTTGTCAGTATTCTGCACAACTTTGATTTCTTCCTCTAGGTTAGCAACTCTTATTCCTACTCTCCATAGGGGACTGGAAATTTACGGATGATAGCACTTGGCATAATTCTGGGTATTTTATAACCATTCGGAAATTAAAGATTTAATTATTGCAGAAAATAAAAGCGCTCGTTTCTTAGGCACATTCACTACTGCACTTATTAGAATCGCTTTGTATGTCTGTCTCTACGTATGAATAGAGCCACTGCCTGTATGGGGCTAAAATGTTATATATTAGAATTTCAATAGATATATCAAAACTTTCAATATTTTGATTGAAATTGTACAAAATCAGAGTTAAATGATATGGAGAGGCACCTAAACTTTACTCGCAGCATGAACGGATTCGGAATTTCATATACAACAATTTAAAAAACATGTCTTAAAATATTTCAAATTTAAACTTCTTAAAGTTTACTACTTTAGAACAACCGTTGTAAGTACGGAGGTAAAATTTTGCATATATGGTTCTGATAAGTGCTTAAAGATTGACTGAAATCGGAGCAAAATGCTTTTATGAAGAACCTCGAAAAGTTTTCCAGTTTACACATATAGAGTTGAAATTTTATATACAATAATGGAAGGAGCATTTGTACATGTGATTTAAAAATCTGAAGTGTTGTACTCACATGACTTTCTCTACTCTTGTACAAACTATATTTACAAACGCTTATTCTCCATATGCTTCATGTTAATCGAGATAAACATTTGCAGAAACTATATTATTGTTAATTTTCTTGTTGATGCAAGGGGAATATGGTAGGCTTTAAGTGATAGTCAAGTCTTTTAAGAGCTGGTTGCTATGTGAAGCATTCCATTCTGTTTGGATGTCCAGGATATAAAAAACGAATAACAAATTTCCATTTGAGAAAAAGTAGGAGTATTGGAAAATTCAAACAAATAAAAGGAATATCTCATAAACGGTTCATTCGACAAACATAAATTGGGACATAAATTGTGTATTTTAACGAGATCTACATTTTTATATTCTAATATAGTTATATTCTAACTCTTAATTGAGAGATTTAGATGGACAAGTGAAGTTATATGCGAGAAGCAATTTACATTATCACTAAATTTGTTTCATGCCAGAAACCTTGTAAGCCATACGTTCTTTAATTATCTATATATGCTCCATTTTTACTTTCTCTAATACTTATAGCAGCTGAGCGAGATGGATCGGCGGTAACATGCGTAGCTCGAATTCGGAAGATTTCGGGTTCGATTTCCGCTGATCGCCCACTCTGGCCTTGGGATTTTCGTGGCTTTCCCTGGTCGGTAGGCGAATACAGGGGTGGCTTTCACCTATCACTTCCTTTCCATCATTTTCCTAACATTCCGCTTGCTTCTCATCTTTCAGGCGTACCTCTAGGTTTCGTGGCGTATGGCAGTGCCGTACAGATGACGCGAGCTCCAGCAGTGGGACGGTCTTCAAGCCTGGAACTGTTACGGACTTCCGTGCGTCTCTGTTGTATGTCTGCGTGTGGCCTGTAGCCTCCTGTGATTCCTTCACTTCATCCCTTCCTCCTAGGGTTGGTAGCTACAATGTAGGTAGTAGTGTGCGAGATGTCCCCCTCCGTTGTATAACCTAACCTACTCATAATAAATAAAGGAAGTATGGGATTCTACCCCAAAATTATATTACAGAAATTTTACTGAAAACACACGTTTTGAGGTCACCCGAATCCAAAAAAGCCCTTTTAGAAGAAGGTGTATTATGCAGGGCGGTGCCGTGGCCGAGTGGCCCGGGTTCAATCCCAGGGACTCGCATGTGTGATTTGTGGTGGACAAAGCGTCTGGGGGGGGTTTCTCCGGTTTCCCCCACCATTCATTCCACCAACTGCTCCATCTTCACCTTTCCTTTCATCCATTTCACCATCATTTCGTTTCATCTACTTCCTTCCTCCCATACCAGGCATCGGGCTGATCACCCATCCTGGATATTCTGTCTGCTCCTCGACGGGCCTCTGACCCCAGGCACCCGCCTGTAAGTTCTGGGGGGTGTAACTCCTATATAAGAGGAGGTTTAACAGAGAATGAATGTATTATGCAAGTCTATCCATCCGTCCATGTGACAGTGAACAACACAACTCAAAAACGAATAGTCAATTAAATACTAAATTTAAAACATCTTCTAAGGACACAACACCCCAAATTACCCCTCACATATAATGTTATTTTTTATTTTCTCAAAAATAACTAACGATTTTGATTCAAATACCACAAATTTAAGCTATTTGCATGACAAAATGTAAATCTTGAATTTTCTTGGAGCAGCCTTTGAAGTCCTCATTGCCCACTGTTTTTGCTCGTCATTAAGCATTCGATATATTACTCTTTATTAGTTTAAATTTTCAAATTCATTATACTTTTCTCAAGTGCTAAGTCGCTATTCTGTTTTGTCGTGGCCGTGCAAGGAACATGGAATTTCAAAGAAATCGCATAGCGACCCGCTTTTAAAACATTTGACTATCGTTTAAGCCTACTGTATCCCTCATGTACTTGCAACGAAATGTGTAATAAATGAATTTCTGCCAACGTCATCAGATTTTTCTAAAACCAGAATGCATTATTAATACTCCAAAAACTTAGTTTCAGTGATTGGTTTTTGTTTAGATGCACTTTGTATTTTATATATACACATTTTATGGATATAAATAGCTTTAAGCATCCATTCTGTTCTAAACGTTGTTTTATTAAAACATGAAAGAAATGGCATCGATATGCTCTCCGTTTAATCTTCCTCTTCTGAAGGCATCTGTTTCATCCATTATATAAGGAACTTGGCAGAATGCCTGATTTTATATATCCAAAATTCAGTTTCTACATTCCTCATTGAGATATTGCCGGAGGTGTATTACGTCCTTTTCAGTTTGTGAACTTAAAACTTGTACAATGCCTTAGAAATTTAATGGAATAAATGCATCAGTGAACATCCTTGAAGCAAGCAGAGTTTCATCTGGCTTATAGAAAATGAGTTCATGTTTTATAAGATTATTCCGTTCTACGTCGCGTATTTGATACTGGCCAATAACGTTTAGCAAAGTCTCGGATATCGACCAATCACAGTCGTTTATCTTATATAAGCTTGCATGTATGCGTTTTTAATGAGAGAACACATTCTCGTTATTGAACCATACCAGTCTCGCCACGCAGTGACGAAAAGGCTACGTCATTCATCAGTTCTGGAGAAACTACGAAATCCTACTACCTCAACATCCACACCAGTTTCCATTACCGAAATCTAGTAGAGTCCTAAAACTTTAAACTTTGTGTTTTTTAATCAATGCACGTTCCAAGAAGGACGCCGGGTTAGCGCAGTGGTTTCCTTTCCGGCTCCCATATTGAGGATCTGGGGTTTGATTCCCGGCTCAGGGGTAGCGATTTTAATTCTGCGCTGTCCTTTACATCTGACTTGCTCTTTCAAGGCTTAACGTGGCTCGGAGTCTATGGTAAAAGCTGTAAGTCGTCTCATTCCAACGCCATCTTCATCACCCTACCATCGTGGGCAACGGATTCCGCTCGCTGGGTGCTTTTTTTTAATGGTTACCGTATTTATCCAGTTTATTATTACTGTGTTTTTACTGTTTTTCATTACCACAATACACACAAACACCCATGCCCAAGGCGGGACTCGAACCCTGATGCAGTAATTTGTATCACAAATTATTTAAATGTCAAGAGTGATTGTAGTGTGAATATGCATTATTGTGTGACATTGATTTGAGATGTTTGTTGATTTGTAAGCATTGTCGAGAAGTAAGTTTATACGGCCTTACTGAAACTGACAATAATAGCGTGCAATAATGTAGCGAGGGGGTGAGCTGTTTACCATTATTAGAGACGAGCAAATGACGTAATATTGGCGCGTTTTTCTTAGAATTTGCTGGAACATTTTTCCCTAGAGCATATGTGTTCGTAATTTTCATTGGATATAAAAATAGACGCTAATGTTGGCGCGTTTTATTAACCAATAGCAGCTCGGTTATAATCTTTAGGCATATCGGGTGTGGGAGTATATAAAGGGCTAGGTCAGAGTCAAATTCGTTCAGTCCATCAGAAACATTTGTGCATTACACGTCGCTGAATACATCGCACAGTTTATCGATTCGCAGGTTACGCGTAGCAGAGTTATGAAAAATCTCAAGTGTTGTAAAGTTAATTACACAAAAAGTTGAAGTACGCGAATTAAGAATGAGCAGTAAATAAGTTATTATAACAGTTTCAGTTTGGCGAGTGTCAAGATTAATATGTGAAAGTGCATAATATGTTACGACAATAAAAGTGTAAAACAAATTCTTCATCAGTGTTATCTTTGGATAAAAACTCCTTTCCGTTTACACACACCTTGTATAAGATAAGTGCTCGACCAAAAAGATCATAGCTAGCCGGAGGACAGTGAACCCAAAAATATTAAATACAATAATAGGCGCTCAGTAAAAGATAACACGAAGTGACCGCGACAAATTGTCTTTTATACGTGCGGCAAATAAACAGTACCATTCTTTAAAACAAACACTAATACCGCCGCAACCCATGACCCTCAGCTTGACGGAGCGCCGACGCTACACACTCCAACGACCACGGCTACGAGGGCCGGTCATTCCTTAAACTCAGAAATGCGTCCAGTCATCTCTTGGTGGAAAGAAGTATCCTCCAGAGTTCAGAAGACCATATGGGGAACGTCAGAAACAACGACGACATTGCAATAGTATTAATTTCCAAATAATGACGCTCTTGAATAAACTGTATCATTGTTGTGTTCCGATTATAGCTTATATTAATTTTAAGGTTAACTAATTTCCCATTTCCTCTGTTGGTAGCATTGGTTAGTACTCCGTAGATGTAACACATTGGATTGTTCATTTTAATTACTAGATATGCCGAGATCTGACAGCTTACACAACGGTGATTTGATTTTGAAGTAAACAAGTAAGAAAACAATTATTTTTATATAATCTGTTACGTGTAATAGGTTACGAGTTTCATCAGAAACCTCACAACCTCCCGTGGGAATTACCTGTGGTAAAATTTGGTCCCTTTCAGCAATGTCGTTTCATAACAGTGCTCCCAACCCTTCTGTCCACATCGTACGGTCCATAGCTACAACAAATGGTCACGGGTTTACTCAACAGAGAACCATTACTTCTAAATACTCCTTAATAATTAGTATTACAGGTGGTATTTTTTATGAACGGTATGCGAATCCAAGTTTCCATCAAGTGAATGAACAGAGTAGTAAATAATTATTGCCCTAGTCTCCATAAATCACTTAGCACACTAGAATGTTGAAAAAGGTTCGTGTGTAGAATTATTTTCATTCATTCATTATCTGTTTACCCTCCTCTTATGTAGGACTTACACCCCCCAGGACTTACAAGCGGGTGCCTGGGGTCAGAGGCCCGTCGAGGAGCAGACACTCATGGATCAGACAGAGCATCCAGGATGGGTGATCAGCCCAATGCCTGGTATGGGATGAAGGAAGTAGATGAAACGAAATGTTGGGGAAATGGATGAAAGGAAAGGTGATGATGGAGCAGTTGGTGGAATGAATGGCGGGGGAAACCGGAGAACCCGGAGAAAACCCGCCCAGACGCCGCTTCGTCCACCACAAATCCCACATGCAGGTCCCTGAATTGAACCCGGGCCGCCTCGGTGGAAGGCGAGCGGTCTAACCACTCGGCCACGGCGCCGCCCTGTGTGTAGAATTACCCATATTATAATATGATCTTGAAAGCAAATATATTTAGCTCCGTTGACGCTTCTTTCACCCTATTCAATAAATGCAGAATGATAATTAACATAACTTCAATAGAGTTTTCTATAAAAGTAAATTAAAAGCGTTTGAAAAAAGTACTTAATACAGTGAAAGACCTTTCAAAGCAGAAAGCTTTATATGCTTTCTTTCCTTTTCAGTAGCAAACATTGCAAACAAGATGTAACATTCATATTATGGGCGATTTTTTCAATTAATGGAATATCTTCAAAAGCTTCCTTCTGTAAAACGGGCTCTTTGGCACAAGATATTCTTTTCACAACCTCATAATTATTAGGGTGGCAGGCATTTCAGCGAACATAAGGTTTTACTGTCGGATTCCCTGTGATGAATCCTCCGTATATTAGTGTTGGTATGCGGAGGTATCTTATTTAAATATTAGGAGGCAGATGCTACTGACAACTTCATAATGCAGTGCGGACCATCTCAAACCTGCCGGCGTTCTAGCGGGCTTTTGAGGGCGTTTACTGTGTAGATGCGAACGCGCTCTCGCACGATACGAAAACCCATGAGCGGTGAATGGCAGAGATTATTCCTACCGTTCCATACAAATAATGGTAATAAGAAAACGTGACGTCCATCTTACCTTTTATTAAAGCAAGCATATGTCTAAAATTATGCCCATCTTTCTGGTTACAAAGATCTCAACGGCCTAGAAAATTCTGAAACACCTGAAACTTTATCTGTAATTTCACTGAGCACTCGTCTGATTTCATTCAAGTTCTTGAAGAGTGTGTGGACTGTTTACATATTGTTTTAGATCCTTTCACCAGAGATAATCGTAATGTTCGTTGCTCGACAATGTACTTCACCATTGTAAACAAGGGATTTAGTGTAACTGGCATGTTTTCGACAAGAACGACACTGAGCGACGGCCGAGCGGTACAGCGTGTGACAATTTTCTTCCCGTGAGGGTGCGGTCGGTTCTCCCCAGCAAGCGTATACCGTACGGCCCGCTAGAACGCAGGTAGGTTTGAAATGTTCCGCACTGTGGTTATATGCAGAATTGCTCAGTAGTAATAGCTCGGCCTACATTCCGGTAAAGCAAGGTTAAAGCTCTTATTCCGACGAACTATATAGTTTGTTTCTCGGTTGGTCTCTAACCGCACATAGGAACATCGGATAGGTATGAACTTTTCAGGACCCTCACTCAAGTCCAAGTAAATAGAAATAAAATTAAAACAAGCAGTACAGTACGAGATTATAAGGCTGGGCACCACCAACAAACACTAATACAGAGGGTACAGAAAGCAACCTATTTACCCATAAGTGAAGTACTTCCCATAACATGTTACGTTGTTAAAGCAACACATGAGCGAAATAACATCTATGCAAAGCAAACTAGCGTTCGGGGAATTTAATTCAGTATATTAATTACATAATCTTCATACCTTAAATAGAGTAAGATGACTTGAGACACAAGCTACAATTTACTGAATATATGCACTCTTCTTAATTTAACACACAGTATCTATGAAAGAGTACTCCATGAGATAGTGTTAAAAATACTGATTAAAATATACGAGCCTCGGACATACATCAGCAGGCGAGCAACTATGCTAGGGGGGGAAAAGAAGAAAAAAAATTGAAGCTTTAACCAAATTTACAAACACATATCATGTGCGACTCTTGTTGATAAATGTTATAACATAGCTTTAATAGAATTAATTGTTCTTTCACACAAGCCGTGTGTTGGACAGGGTTGGAAAGGTAGAATCAGATGACTGAAAAATTGAATGCCATAGCCGGGAGACGGAGACCGGGAATCCCGGCTATGGCATTCAATTTTTCAGTCATCTGATTCTACCTTTCCATAGCTTTAATAGTTTAATAACAAGTTATATTTTTTGTAATGTGTGTATTTTGGATATCTGGATTTACGTTTTGTAACGTTATTGAGTGTGTATATAAAGGAATAAATTCGAAATATTCCTTTCCTGATTTTATTTGGGATTGTACCGACTATTCCAGGGGAGAGAGGGGTTAGTTAAAGGTTTCTGGAAGGAAGTGAGGAACAAAGTAGAAGATATACAGAAACAGGATTATTTCAAAGTCTGGAAGGAAAGAAAAGTTTGGAACTATATAACAATTCAAGGTGAACTGGGGAAGGGAGAAGTATGTGGATATAGGTAATAGGTTAGTGAGAGAAGGGTGGGCCTGGTATAGATTAAGTGCACATAGGCTAAGGGGAGATAGGAAGGGAGCGATTTGAATAGATGTACTCTTTGTGGAGAGGCAGATAATGATTAGCATTATATAATTGAAAGCGAAGAAACTAAGTTGTGGAGAGTTCAGTTTTACCTAAAGAGTGGGACAATTTTTAACAAAGAAGTATTAAAAGTTAGGATAATGAAAATACAAAAGGAGGGGATATAAAAAGAATAGGACAATATATGGGGAGAGTAAGAGAAAAATGGTTTAGAAAAATAAAGCAATGTGAATTTGTTATGATCCACCATGCATAAATAATCACGGTGTTAAAATGTATGATGGACTAAAGAAAGAAGAAATAGCAACTCAAAGTAATGTATTAAAAATTTTAAAACTTTTGTGTAGCATTATGCAGATAAATATATATACTATGTGATCAAAAATATCCGGACCCCACAAACATACGTTTATCATCTTAGGTGCATTGTGCTGCCACCTACTGCCTGGTACTCATTATCCGCGACCTCAGTAATCATTAAACATCGTGAAACAGCAGAATGGGACGCTCCGTGGAACCCACGGACTTCGAACTAGGTCAGGTGATTGGGTGTCACTTGTGTCAGAAGTCTGCACGCGAGATTTCCACACTCCTAAACATCCCTAGGTCCACTGTTTCTGATGTGATAGTGAAGTGGAAAAGTGAAGGGACATGTACAGCACAAAAGCGTACAGGCCGACCTCATTGTTGACTGACAGAGACCGCCGACATTTGAAGAGGGTCATAAAGAGTAATCTATCCAGGCCATCACACAGGAATTCCAAACTGCATCAGCATCCACTCCAAGTACTATGACAGTTAGGCGTGAGGTGAGAACCCTTGGATTCCATGGTCGAGCGGCTGCTCACAAGCCACACCTCACGCAGGAAAATGCCAAACGACACCTCGCTTGGTGAAAGGAGCGTCAACATTACACGATTGAACAGTGGCAAAACGTTTTGTGGAGTGACGAATCACGGTACACAATGTGGCGATCCGATGGCAGGGTGTGGGTATGGCGAATGCCCGGTGAACGTCATCTGCCAGCGTGAAATTCGGAGGTGGTAGTGTTATGGTGTGGTCGTGTTTTTCCTGGAGGGGGCTTGCACCCCGTGTTGTTTTGCGTGGCACAATCACAACGCAGACCTACATTGATATTTTAAGCACCTTCTTGCTTCCCACTGTTGAAGAGCATTTCGGGGATGGCGATTGCATCTTTCAACACGATCGAGCAGCTGTTCATACTGCACGGGCTGTGGCGGAGTGGTTACACGACAATAACATCTCTGTAATGGATTGGCCTGCACAGAGTCCTGACTTGAATCCTATAGAACACCTTTGGGATGTTTTGAAACGCCGACTTCTTGCCAGATCTCACCGACCTACATCGATACCTCTCCTCCGTTCCGCACCCCTTGAAGAATGGGCTGCAGCACCTGATTGAAAGTGTGCCTGCGAGAGTGAACGCTGTCATCAAGGCTAAGGGTGGGCCAACACCATATTGACTTCTAGCATTACCGATGGAGGGCGCCACGAACTTTTACGTCATTTTCAGCCAGGTGTCCGGATACTTTTGATCACGTAGTGTACATACAATGACTATTCCAAACATACGCTGCGTATAGACATCGTATGACGATAAGATTCTGATATAAACCACAGTCGTCGTTTGTCTTTAATATAATATGCTTGCAAGGATGTAATTTTATCGCATAAAATGTCAACTCGTTACTGAACAATAATAGTATAAGTATGCAGTGTTTTTTCGGGTGTAAACATCCTTAGCATGGCTTCCTCCGGAGGTGAACTAAAGCCGGTGGTCCCGGCACGTAAAAGAACCTCAAGTCTGATAGACAGGCCTCTGAGCAAAATTTGCGATAGTTCACGCCCAATACAGAATGGGGCGCTAAGGACCATTGCAGTTAAAGAGCGTCCATAAATAAAAAAAATGCAGTCATCCAACTCGACAGCAGAATAAAACACGATTTAGGTTGGAATACAGGACCAAGAATTAATAAAAAATAACAGATCATACCAACGTTTCTTCACCGAATTTAACTCAGATAAATCAAAAGCACCTTTCATTTACCAATTCTGGAGAAATTGCAAAATGCTACTACCTCAACAACCACTTCAGTTTCTATTACCACAACCAGCATATTCCTTCAACTTTCAAAATTGTTTTTATCCGATATACATTCCAATATTATCAATTTCCAAATGAATCATGTTCCTGAAACAATGTGTATTGTAATTGCTCTTCTACACAAGCCGTGTGTTGGACAAGGTTGAAAAGGTAGAATCAGACGACTGGAAAATTCAATGCCATAGCCGGAATTTGAAGCACGGATCTCCCGGTCCGTCCGATTGCTCTAACCACTGAGCTACAATGGCAATATGCTGGTACGACATTAAATTCTCCAGCTGATTCGCGTTTTTCCGGTAAACCAAAGAGATCTCAAATTGATTCATGGCATTGAATTTTTCAGTCGTCTGATTCTACCTTTTCAACCTTGTGCAGCACACGGCTTGTGTGGAAGAACAATTAATTCCATTAATTGACCTATCAGTGGTTAAAACCAAGAATCCCGGGACTTAAAGTACTTACAACATTGTAAGTCGCCATTGGGGTATGTCATCTCAATACAATTTGAGATCCCCATGTGGTTTACCGGGGAACATGCGAATCCGTTGGGGAATTTAATGTCCTACCATGGTAGCTCAGTATTAGAGCAACAGGACGGAAACCGGGAGATCCGTGGTTCAAATCCCGGCTTTGTGATTGAATTTTTCAGTCGTTTGATTCTACCTTTCCAATATGTATTGCGTCCTGATTTTAGCATACCTTAATTTTGAGCTTAACTATTTAATCATCCCCACTGTTGGTAACATTGGTCAGTATTTCGTAACACATTCGATTGTTCATTATTTAATATGTCGATATGCCATTATTTGATAGCTGACAATGATTTTATTTGAACTTAAGTTATTATTGTTATTATTATTATTATTTAATGTTACTTTTATTCCTGGAATAGTCTGGACAAGTCCCATTGGGGGTTACCAGTTTCATTAGAAAGTCTCTGGTGCTTCGTACTCGTGAAGCTATCGATAAACTCGTAATCTCAAATGGAATTACCTTCTATAATAATTTACATACCGAGTCTCATGTGGAAATTAAGCATTGGCATATTCAAAGTGTTCTAAGCTACATGTTTCTTTAGATTTTATTACAGATTTATCAAGCCACCTTCTAAAATATTGCTACATCTTAAGATGTATATATTTTGCTTTTCTTGGAATAATCCGAGTTCAAAAAGAGTTTATGATATGTTTTACTTGAGTTACGCACATTAGGCTCAAATGCTTCCATTCAAGGGGTAAAGTGAATAAAATCGGTCTATGATAAAAACACGTCAATATGTCTAGAAATGCTATAGAATATTCTAGAAGTAAATGGTAGTAACACAAAAATTATTCGAAAAGATACCTGATGTGTTGCATTCACATGACTTCGTATACTCATTCGTCTACAAACTATTTTTACAAAAGCTTATTTTTCTAAGCACTTCTGCTAATTCTTGCTAATAGTCAGATTTTTAAAAATGGATAGCTATGTGATGGCTTTGAAATTCCATGATCTTTGCATGGCCACGAGAAAAAACAAATAACTACTTTTTACTTGGGAAAAGTACTTAAAAATTCAAACCAATTAAGAATATCTCTGAAATGAATAAAGTGACAAAAATATATTTGACAAACTGTGTGTTTTAACCAAATCTACATTTTTTGTCTAAAAGATTTTGTCCATCTCTTACGGTTTACCAATTATACTTGACAGTCTCTTTCCATAAAATTCAAGATATACACTTTGTCACGCAAATTCTTAAACATACGGTATTTTAATCAAAATCGTTAAGAGCCATTTTTATAGAATAAAAAGTAACAAAAATATTCCCATGTAAATTGTAATTTAGGGTGGCGGTATTTTCTTGAAAATGATTTACCTCATCATTGGAGGACAATGAACTTAAATACCGAGTTTGGTATTTAACCAACTTTTTGTTTTTGATTATGCTGTTCACACTCACACGGACCTTTTTCTAAAAATTCCTTTTTACTTTCTCTACCACATACATAATAGGTAGAGAAGGATTGCATTCCACCTAAAATTTCAATACCGAGATTTCACCGGAAATGCAGGTTTTGAGCATTTTTAGAAAAGAGTTCGCGCGTGTGTGTCTGAATAGCGTAACTCAAAAACGAAAAGTCGGATTGATACCAAACTCTATATTTAGGTTCAGCACCTCCCAAAGAGCGTCACAAAGATTTTCAGGAGAACCCCTACCCCAAACTACGCTTTAAATAGAACATTTTTTTCGACATTTTTTATTTTCTAAAAAAGGCCTAATGATTTTGAGTAAAATACAATATATTAAGGATATTTACATGACAAATAAAATGTATGTCTTCAATTTTCTAGAAATAGCCTGTGAAGTGTTCTTCATTCAAAGAATTTTGTATAACCTTGCATAAATAGTAAACATTAAGTGATAGACAAAACGTACTAGTGTAGATCTCTTTAAAGCACACAATTTATTTCAAATAATGTTTTTGTGGCATCAGCCATTTCCGAGATATCCGTTATAAATGGTTAGATTTGTTCAATACTTTGCCATTTTAAGCCCTGCCGGTTTTCTGTTGTTTCTCGCGATTGCATGGAAACATTGAGGAATTTTAAGGCCAGCATACAGCGTCCATTTCTTAAACATTTGACTGTCGTTATAGAGAAAGTTATGTGAATGCGACACAATTTTGATTCAGGGGGCCTCAAAACATGTATTTCTGATTATATCACAATATCGAACTTTTTGGTGCAGTGAAATACCTTCTCTAAGTACTAGAAAGTAAACATTATTCGAAAAAAATTACAAGCAACGGATGTCTAAACTTTAAAAGGACATTTTATAATCAAATTACCCAAACTATGTAATGCGAATGTATCTAAATATAATCGCAAAACGGCGTAGCTCGCACATAAGGGGAGCACCAAGAGTTCCTTTGGCAATAGCATTCTTACCCTTATCTCGAGAAGACAAAGAGCACTTGACTGATACCGCCACCATTGTTTCGGTGAGAGTGCTTGTAACACAATAGCACCGACAAGATCTGGTCTTATTTCGTTAACTAAAGAGGTACATCGAACCAAAGGTCTGCACGCATGATGTCCATTCAGAGCACGAAATTATTAAAGATTGTCAAGTTGGGAGCGTTGCAGTGCGCAGTGGACGACGTTGTTATGCAATGTTTTAAAACACTTTGTGCAGCGGCATTTTAACAGGATCATTGGCTTCACAATAAGGCTTCTCCCGAATATTGTCAGCAGGACGACTTGTCTGTGTTGCAGTTGCCGCGCACCGATAGCAAGCCTGGACTGTATGGAGGAGTTCCAGAGTACCAATGAACACCTCACGTCCGGCGCGCCGCAGACCAAAGAGCAACTGTTGCTCCAGAACGCGCCAGTCACTCGGCAGTCTTCCGTCACTCCGGGACTCCGCTACCGGAACCTTGGCAAGAGTGGATTACGGGTCTCCAATGTTGGTCTCGGTAAGTACCATCCATTCACTTCATATGTCTCAGGCTATAACCGCTTCAAATACCAAAGCTGAGCTCCTTCATAGTCCTACCATGAGTTGCTTGGTAAATCCTAAATTATAACCAAAACTATTTCGATAAAATCATCCACCAGCGGTGCGCTAGGGCCGTTGCACCCTGACCTGCAGTCGTCGAGGAGCTCTTTGCTACCTCCTATCACCCCCACTACCACACTCTCAACCGCAATCCTGCAAACCCCTATCCTACCTACCAGTGGTTGACCCTAACAAGGGTAGGTACGCTTTGATAACACTTCTTCGGGTTGCCCTCAGCCTGCCAACATGCTTCGGGCTTCAAATACCAGAGAGATATCTGTAACCAGAGGCATAGTTAGGGGGGTTGTTGGAACTACCTCTTTTGCTAACATAAATGTAAAAATCTGATGTGTTACATTCACATGACTTTCTCTACCCTTTATAGCTTATTAGTGAGTATAAAAATTAAGTTTACTAAAGTTTATTTTCCTATGTACCCCATTTTAATCGCGATAAACCTTTTCGGAAATAACCGCATTACAGATTTCGGTATAGATACAAAAGAGAACAGTGATACTCAAATGTTTTAGAACTGGATGCTAAAAGCTGGCCTTAAAATTTTATACTCTATCCACGACATCGCAAGAAACAACTGAAAATCGACGGGACTAAAAGAATGCCTAAGTATTGAAAAATTCGAACCCTAATAAGTATATTTCAGAAATAGCTGATGCCACGAAAAGAATATTTCAAATAAATTGTGTTTTAAATAAATCTACATTTCTTGTGAAGCACTTATTCGTCTATCGCTTAACGTTTACTAGTTATACAAGATTACTCAGAATTCCTTCCGAATGAAGAGGACTTCAAAGACTATTTCCAAAAAATTCAAGATATACGTATTATTTGTTATTTAAATACCATTAATATATGGTATTTTAATCAAAATTGTTAAAGGCATTTTTAGAAAATAAAAATTTTGAAAAATGTTCCATGTAAAGCCTAGTTTGGGATGGAAATTTTCTTAGAAATCTTCGTGTTGCATCAGACAAACACACACACGGAGCTTTCTTCAAATATTTCTTTTGAGGGGGGGGGGGGGATTCAGGGGGCCTCGAAATATATTTCCGGTGAAAGTTCGGTATCGAATTTTTGGGCGGAAAGCAATACCTTCTCTATCTACTATGTACGTGTTAAAGATATTATAAATAGCAAAAATAGCTTCGTTAAAATAACATCCTTCTATTGGCGAGAACGAGATACTTCCTAATTGTATCACTGGCAGCGCTATATTCACGCCGCATATTCTTAGACAATATCGCCATAGGTGACAGCAACAGAACTGTACATCAGATAGCGCTGGCGCAACTATGTTAAGGCATCAGGCCAAGTTTTCCTTCCGCTGCTAAATTTGAGTGGCTTCTAAATGAGCGCAATATCTCCCAGTTTGGAACATAAGCAGTAGCAAAAAAATGGCCTGAAGCTATAATATAAAACACTTCACAGTTGTCATTAATGCTCGTGTCACAACGTGTTTGCTGCTTAGAACACGCAAAGCATCCTATCCAATTTTAATTGCTACACCTTAGTGTGCGAATTATAAAATCAATTTATTTAAATATTTCAACTCAGGATTTATTCATATTTATCATTTGAATTGATACAAATTGTTTCAAAATCTGATGTGTTACACTCACATGACTTTCTCTACTCTTGTACAAACTATTTTTACAAACGCTTATTCTCCATATGCTTCATGTTAATCGAGATATCGAGCTGTTAATCTTATTGCTAATTTTCTTGTAGGTGAAAGGGAAATTGGTAGGCTTTAAGCGATAGTCAAATATTTTCAGAGCTGGTTGCTATGTGGAGTATTCCATTCTCTTTGCATTACCAGGACAAAATAAAAATTGAATAACGAATTTGAGAAAAAGTATAAGTATTGGAAAATTTAAGGGAATAACAAGCAATATCTCGGAAATGGTTCACTCAACAAAAAAATGTGTATGACATAAATTGTGCATTTTAACGCGATCTACATTTTTTATGTAGTAACATTTTGTCTATCTATTTATGGTTTACCAGTTATGCAAAAGTTGTTCACTATGAAGAACACTTTTGGAGACATTCCCAAAAAATTCGAGATATACATTTCATTTGTCATGAAAATATCTTAGACATATGATATTTTAATCAAAATCGTTAGAGCCATTTTTGAGAAAATTACAATTTTCGAAAAAAGTTCCATGTAAAGGGTAATCCGGGATGGGGGAATTTTCTTGAAAACCTTCGTGTCGCATCTCTGGAGAATACTGAACCTAAATACCAAGTTTGGTGTTTATCCGACTGTTCGTTTCCGAGTTATGCTGTTCACAGACACACAGACACGGACATGTTTCCAAAAATGCTTTGTACTTTCTCTACTACGTATAGTAAGTAGGGGAAGTATTGCATTCCACCCAAAAATTCGATACCGAGATTTCACCGGAAATACATGTTTTGAGACCTCCTGAATCCAAAAAAATCTGATGTGTTACACTCACATGACTTTCTCTACTCTTGTACAAACTATTTTTACAAACGCTTATTCTCCATATGCTTCATGTTAATCGAGATAAACATTTGCAGAATCTATCTTATTGCTAATTTTCTTGTAGATGTAAGGGGAATGTATATTTACAAGGGCAATATGGAAAAACAGTAGCCTTTAAGCACATGCATATCTCTTAATAGCTGGTTGCTAGGTGCAGCACCATTCCCTTTCCCACAGATTAATACTCTTTGCATATCCAAGACAAAAAAATGAATAACGAATTCCCATTTGAGAAAAGTATTGAAAAATTTAAGGGAATAACAAGCAATATCTCGAAAATGGTTCACTCAACTAAAAAAAAGTATATAACATAAATTGTGTATTTTAACGCGATCTACATTTTTTGTGTAGTAAAATTTTGTCTATCTCTTATGGTTTACGAGTTATGCAAAAGTCGTTCACAATAAAGAATACTTTTGGAGACATTCCCAGGAAATTTAAGATATACATTTTATTTGTCATAAAAATATCTTAAACATATGATATTTTAATCAAAATCGTTAGAGCCATTTTTGAGAAAATTAAAATTTTCGAAAAATCTTCCATGTAAAGGGTAGTCTGGGGTGGGGGGATTTTCTTGAAAACCTTCGTGTCGCATCGCTGGAAGATACTGAACCTAAATACCACGTTTGGTGCTTATCCGACTGTTCGTTTTTGAGTTATGCTGTTCACAGACACACAGACACACACACACACACACACAGACACACACACAGACACACACACACACAGACACACACACGGACATGTTTCCAAAAATGCTTTTTTTGGATTCAGGAGGTCTCAAAACATGTATTTACGGTGAAATCTCGGTATCGAATTTTTGGGTGGAATGCAATACTTCCCCTACTTACTATACGTAGTAGAGAAAGTAAAAAGCATTTTTGGAAACATGTCCGTGTGTGTGTCTGTCTGTGTGTCTGTCTGTGTGTCTGTGAACAGCATAACTCAAAAACGAACAGTCGGATAAGCACCAAACTTGGTATTTAGGTTCAGTATCTTCCAGAGATGCGACACGAAGGTTTTCAAGAAAATCCCCCCACTCCAGACTACCCTTTACATGGAAGATTTTTCGAAAATTTTAATTTTCTCAAAAATGGCTCTAACGATTTTGATGAAAATATCATATGTTTAAGATAATGTTATGAGAAATGAAATTTATATCTCGAATTTTCTGGGAATGTCTCCAAACGTATTCTTCATTGTGAACGACTTTTGCATAACTGGTAAACCATAAGAGATAGACAAAATTTTACTACACAAAAAATGTAGATCGCGTTAAAATACACAACTTATGTCATATACATTTCTTTTGTTGAGTGAACCGTTTTCGAGATATTGCTTGTTATTTCCTTAAATTTTCCAATACTTATACTTTTTCTCAAATTCGTTATTCATTTTTTTTATGTCCTGGACATGCAAAGAGAATGGAATGCGCCACATAGCAACCAGCGTTAAAATATTTGACTATCGCTTAAAAGCTACCATATTTCCCTTGCATCTACAAGAAAATTACCAATAAGATTGACATCTCGATATCTCGATT
This sequence comes from Deroplatys truncata, assembly GCA_030765065.1. Lineage (NCBI taxonomy): Eukaryota > Metazoa > Arthropoda > Insecta > Mantodea > Mantidae > Deroplatys > Deroplatys truncata. The sequence continues at coordinate 36,174,219 of CM060987.1, read as the reverse complement.
AACATGAAGCATATGGAGAATAGGCGTTTGTAAAAATAGTGTGTACAAGAGTAGAGAAAGTCATGTGAGTGTAACACATCAGATTTTTTTTCATTCAGGGGGTCTCAAAACATGTATTTCCGGTGAAATCTCGGTATCGAATTTTTGGGTGGAATACAATACTTCCCGTACTTACTATACGTAGTAGAGAAAGTAAAAATGGATTCCTATACATAACGCCCCCCTTAATATTTTTCTGGCTTCACCACTGTGTGCAACCCATGCTTACTTTAGGATACCATTCCTTTCTGTAAAGGATAAAAATGCTTCCTTCCAGGAAGTTTCATCAACAGCAATACGCCAACAGGCAACTCGTCTGAATTTTTTGGTCAACTATTTTCTTGATAGTGTTTAACGCCCGTTGTGACACTAATGATACATGAAATAAATGGGAATAAAAATTTGGGAAGGAAACCTTCCAGGTCTAAGTATAGGGTCCTCCCCGACATTTCTCAGGAACACCTGATAAAGATCTGTCAGAACGATCCTAGTGGAAGTTGAACCGCGGATCTTTCGAATGCGAGCCTCACACGCTAACATACTGAATGTCCTATTCTCATTCTCACAATATAAAACCATTAGTACATAAGGTACATTTCTCAGAAGACACTAAATATGCACAAAGGATGTTTGACAGTACTTGTATGGACAATGTATGCTCATGCTGCTGCTATCAGTTTGGTTTTAGGCGTTTTATTTCTTCTTTTCCGAATTGCCATTCTCTTTGGAGGACAAGCCTTGGGTCAGTAACCTGTCGAGAAGCAAGCAAAATCTGGACCATAGTATATCCAGGATGGTGATCGGCCCAATGCCTATATACGGTGAAGAATGAAATGAAATGTAGTGATAAAAGGGATAGAAACATTTCTGGATAAAATTCTCCAGCCCAGCAGTCGTCTAGTGGCCGAGGACAACCGCGAAAAAACCTTCGGTCAGGTTAATCGACCCCAGGGGCTTGAATCCGAATGCGAATCGCACACATCAACATCTCCCTTGATGTGTTTTATTTCACGGGATGTAAAAGTTTCTATTTAATTTAAAATTGTTCCTAATTTTTCAATCATGTTTATTTAATGCCAGTATTTAAACTGAAAACCTGGAAATAATAGTATCAGCATTTGCACCAATACTACATAAATAAATCCTGAAAGGTACACCACTCTGTGGCTACAACCTGAGAAAGTGTTCCTTAAATAGGAGAAAGGTAAACCTACGGGAACCGGTCCTCAAACGTTTTGCAACCCAACGCATACGCAGAATTTTATTAAATATTAAAAATAATGTACTTTCTGTTATACCAACTGAAATTTATACACCAGTTTAAAGAGGATATTTCAAAGCACTAGAAAACTTATTTTTTTAAACTCCATTTTCCAACCTAAAACTCATTCCATATATCCTTTCTCCCCGGCATTTGAGAGTTACGAGGACAGAAAAATTTGGAAAAAACCGTCAGGGAGGACGGTTCTGGCGAGATTTGAACAGCAGACTTCTCATTCAGAAGTCCAAGCTTTAACGAGCTGGCCCATCTGTGTTTGACAACATGGTTATGGACATTTTGTCAAAAGTTCTTTCGCCTGCGTTTATTTTAGTCGAGAGGAAAATTCAGGCAAGAATGTTTCGTAAACACATTTTGTCAATAGAAGATGGGAAATTTACCTTGCGCGTAGTTGCATTAACCAGTAGGAGGCGAGCAGAGGTCGCCAGGTCATAGCAAACGGCACCCCATGAGGTACTCGTTCTAGATTTAACTCTAGGTTAGTCTTAGAATTAATATATGTTAATGTGAATTCTTATCTCTATAATTACATATCACAATACCGCATTTCTCCTGCTGTTTTCTCTACCATTATAATCGACTCTTACATTTTCAACCCTAGCAGCTATTGTTTTACGAGTGGTTACTGGGAAAAAGTGTAATTAGGAAATTTAATTTAGAAAGAATGGTTAAGATAAGGCGGGAATAAATAGCACAAATCAAATTTCACATAATTATTTCTATTCAGCTCATCAATTTTTTTCAATAGACATAGTTACCCGTAGTATTGAGGGGATTCAGAAATGAAATATTTATTGTCGAGTTTCTCAGTGTCAAACGCATCATGATGAACTTCACAAAAAGGTAAAGCATCGACGAAATATCTGTTGATGGATCGTCCGATAACGATAAAAATGTTGTAAAAACATGGATCTGAAAATTCTCTTTTTCTGCGTTGGAGCATTACTGCTCAATCACGTCACAAAAGCTTCTCCATCAAAGTTTGAACTGTCATTATTGATAACGTTTTCTTGGGGCCTCCTGTTCTTCCACTCAGACTCAAAAGATAAACATACCAAATGCTCTTATAGGATAAATTGCCTATTCTGCTACAGTGTGTATCATTACGGACTGCGACATCGGAGTCGCTACGTGGAGGAAAGCGTATAGAATAGGAAGGCAAGGGTGTAGTGATAAGGGCTAACATTCGACGCGCGCGATACAGTCTATACAAAAGAATTACGTATGTCTCGTGAAGATGTACTTTATTTCTGCAATACTATTTATAACGTATACAGCTGACTTATATAACTGAAATGTCTTTATTAAATCATTAATGCAAAACGCTACGTCACAGTAGTAGTAGTAGTAGTAGTAGTAGTAGTAGTAGTAGTAGTGGTGGTAGTAGTAGTATTTATTAAGTGCCTAGTATTACATTAATTGCATAACACAGTCGCATGGGTCATAAGACCGTACATGCTCTCTAGAAAAATACCTGGTCTATATACGTGACTTGCAGAATCGACCAGAATAACTATGTTTATAATCACCACATTATATACATACATATAAAATTGAAACACACTCTGAATCACACACGCAAACACACACACACACACACACACACACAAGTGCTCAAGCACCACATATATTTAAAGAACATTTACATAAACACCTTATCTCTTAGTACACGTACTTCCATTAAGTATGTGTCCAAGCTTGGCCGATTTTGACTGTTCAGAATCAAGTCCCAGTATGCCGCCCTCCGTCTGTTGGAAGCCAAAAATACTTCCGGTAATAGTTTTTTCCTAATACCCTCCGTGTGCACGCATGCTGCCAAAATATGCGTCCAGTCTTCTTGTTCCCCGCATAATGGGCAAATCCTCCTGCCATTACCATCAGCAATCTTGCGAGCTTTCCACCCTCCCTGCCTAAGCCATGCTATTCCCGTCCTCTGTTTTACACCTAATTCCAAAATGTATGTTTCCTTACCCCACCTGGTTTTTATTTCCTTTTGTAGCTCCAATGTTGATCTTTGTCTGCATTCAGACTCTATTTTCTGCCTGTTTATATCACAGTCGTCTTTTGACTTTTTTCACGGCACTGTGCGTATTTTCATTACCCCTTTAGGAGATATCGTTTAAGCCTATTTTTGATAATACCCGTTGTAACCCCGCCGCCCACCATTTTGAATGTTCTATGTTGTTCATTTGATGACGATAACATATTGCTCTCAGAGTTGTTTGATCACCTTTAATTATTCGCAGCCAGTACCTAACTACATTTAGTTTAGCAAATACAGCATCTTCCCAGCATCCTACCTCACGAAGAACTCCGTAGTTTGAAGTAGTCCTCCCCAAACCTAGAATACGCTTCCAAAAATTACATTGTACTTTATTTACATTATCCACCCTCTCCCATCCCCATACTTCGCTGCTGTATGGTAATGAGGACCTACGTCACAGTGTGCACATGGATAAGGTTCTATGTCAGTTTATTGCTATGAATTACAACCCGCAACTTTGTATCCTGTAGTTTATATAACGGAATATCGGCAGAAATAAATGCCGCGCAGAGTTCTTCATTAAACGTTTGATTTTATGGACGTGACTCTTGCTGTAGCAGTTCATCCTTACATTTTTCTATACAACACCTATGTGTTCGTGTTGATGTTTTCGCACATTACTCGATCTACTATGCGCAATTGTGCTATTGCAGGTTTGCAATAAAGGTTTTCATTAATAATACAGAAAACATTTTCCTCATACCAGGTAGTTTTGCAAAGTTGACTTTCTTACCCTTTCCTTTGGCATTTCATTTACGTGACACTGTGCGGCGATACACTTGATTCAACTGCACAGGTAATCCTCTCGTTGTAAGCAGATGACTACAGCATGCCTCTAAACGACTCTGGTGTCGCAGCCCTAATCATTACCATTACAACAAAACGTGTATTTAACCCAAAAGTCCAGGGTTCAATTCCCGGCTAGGACGGGGAATTGTTCTTTATCCAGAATCATTCCTTATCCTCCGCAGTGTCTGGTAATATGAGTGCGGGAATGAATGAGTGTGTTCAATAATGAAAGTTACTGAAACCAACGTTAAGAAAATCACCGTTGAGAGAGTAAAAACACCAGCAGTAATGTTTTTAGAGTCAAAGCCCCTGATATGACCATAGTAATCAAAGGGGGCTATATACATGAAAATTTTAAAAACATACTTAATATACACAGGGGTCCAAAAATGTATACACTGTTTCATAATTAAGTTTGTAATAAATTGAAATGCAAGTCTCAAATTTGGTGAGGTGTAGCTTAGTGTCTAGGATTTAGTAGCCCTGGATTGCAACGTTTTCGTTTATTCGTGGTTAAATGAGATAGACCGGCTATGGCACGCTGAAATAAGTTTATACTGCTGGTCTAGTCATGGCCCGATGAAGTGAAATTACGGTCGCCTAGGCCTAATATACCCACATTTTAAACAAACAAATTGCTCCGCAAATGCATGGAAACGCATATTCAACATGAAGCTATTCAATGTTAGCCATGCTTAAGCCGTAGCCTATCTTGTTAGCCACGTATTTAAGTGATTTGAACAGCGATGCCAAATGGCGAATGCAAGGAGCCGGTGCGATTTATCCTGAAAAGCTGCAGACATCTATATTCGTCGGTTCTTAAATCAAAGTTTCATGGCATATTGATAAGTAGTTGTGGATCAATTCCTTGGCCTCCACGCTCTCTTGGCTTTGAACCTTTAAGACTTATATTTGCATTTGAAGGCTCGTGCATATGTAACTTCGGTACAAGGCTCACATTGTCTTGTTCCGTGTTGTGGAAACTTGCAAACCAAGTTTAGTTTCATGCTAATCTATTTTGCTTTCGCAGTTATGCATTTAAAATCCAAATAAGCTTACCTATTTCGTCAACTTTAAGCATACGAATACAATATAGTCATAACCTTCTTTTGACAAATTAGGTTATGTGCCATTGCCGAAACATACAGTACAACTAAATATATAACTTACACAAACTGATGGCTACCTCAATATTTCTCGCAATTGCTGCCCACGTCATATTTCTACTAAATGCAGACATAGGTGGACTCAGAGGAACTGGGGGCTAATAGCCCCCTTAAAGAAAACATAGCCTTTATTATAATATAATTAGTATTTTCAAAAACACACTTTTATGTCTATACTATTTACTTCAATTATATGACCATCCACTGCTCAGAGTCAGTGAGAAACTATCTTAGTGGTGGATTTTATCTCAAAATATGTTCCTTTAACTCGGGAAGAAAAAGAAGTGCATGGCCGAAACGAATATGCTTTTATGTTTGGCAGTAAGTAACATGTGAATAAGAATTAAGCTCTTAAACAGTAGGAGAAAAAACTTGTAGTAAATCTGAACAATCAAACTACTTAAATATTACGTTTAAAAGGCATGTAAATCCATACATATTGTAGCGGATCAATTTGAGCGCTGGGGATTACGTCTGATGTGGTAACCGAGCAGAAAGTGTTGAAACGTGATTACCTCAACACGGGCTCGTTCAGGAATGCGAAGTCAGCATTGCCGAAAGTATTTATACCGCGGGTGGTATGTCACGAGTGTCGTCTATCGTACGTAGTTTGTTACACGTCGTCCGTCTGACGTTCACCTTCGGCCAAATGTTATAAGCTGATACGGGGTGCCTCATACACCCCCGCCCTAACGAGCATGGCTTCTTTCGGAAGGGAAATAAAGCCAGTGGTTCCGTGTCTCGTAGATTTTCGGCACGTAAAAGAACCTCAAGCCTGATAAAGAGGCCTGTGAGCAAAATTACCAATCTTTCACGCCCAATATAGAATGGAATAGGACCACAGCAGTTAAAGAGCTCCATAAATAAAAACTCCAACAATTCCAGAATCAGCTCCACTACACAACAGATCACTGTTTGGACTGAGTGCTCAGTGCTGCTGTACAAATCGCTCATATGCTGCTCCTGTTGAGGTGCAGTTAGCAAAACTTACATTCATCGGCTTCACGTCATACAAAACAAATTTTTCCGCACTATTATAAAGGTTGCTTGCTTCATAAGAAATGACCAGCTTCATCAGGAATTTGGAATTCTTCCCATACAGTAGTACTTTAAATTGCTCTCAAAAAATTCTTCTTGAGATTAGCCGGAGTACCAGGTGCTGTAACGTATTACATTGGACTTGAAAACCACAGAAGAGAAGATTAAAAGGAAAACTGCCTTAAGACTTCTTGCTCACTGATTCCGAAGTTAGTTATTTTTACTTTCTCTACTACGTATAATAAGTAGGGGAAGTATTGTATTCCACCCAAAAATTCGATACCGAGATTTCACCGGAAATATATGTTTTGAGACCACCTGAATACAAAAAAAGCATTTTTGGAAACATGTCCGTGTGTGTCTGTGTGTGTGTGTGTATGTGTGTGTCTGTCTGTCTGTGAACGGCATAACTCAGAAACGAACAGTCGGATAAGCACCGAACTTGGTATTTAGGTTCAGTATTTTCCAGAGATGCGACACGAAGGTTTTCAAGAAAATCACCCCACCTTAAATTACCCTTTACATGGGACATTTTTCGAAAATTTTAATTTTCTCAAAAATGGCTCTAACAATTTTGATTAAAGTATCATATGTTTAAGCTATGTTCATGACAAATAAAATGTATATCTCGAATTTTCTGGGAATGTCTCAAAAAGTATTCTTCATTGTGAACCACTTTTGCATAACTCGTGAACCATAAGAGATAGACAAAATTTTACCACACAAAAAATGTAGATGGCGTTAAAATACACAATTTATGTCATATACATTTTTTGTTTGTTGAGTGAAGCATTTTCGAGATATTGCTTGTTATTCCCTTAAATTTTCCAATACTTTTTCTCAAATGGGAATTCGTTATTCATTTTTTTATGTCCTGGACATGTAAAGAGAATGGAATGCGCCACATAGCAACCAGCTCTTAAAAGATTTGACTTTCGCTTAAATACTACCATATTCCCCTTGCATCTACAAGAAAGTTAGCAATAAGATTAACATGTGGATTAACATGAAGCATATGGAGAATAAGCGTTTGTAAAAATAGTTTTTACAAGAGTAGAGAAACTCATATGAGTGTAACACATCAGATTTTTCAGACTAATAATTAACTTCACTCATCCAAACCCTGTTCTCAATCACTGATTGTGATCAGTTGACTATATCTGTTAACTTTGTTTACTATCTGGTCACTGTTATCTTGCGCAATATAATTTTTAATGTCATATACTCTACACTAATCATCCATTTCTTAATGTTACTTGCTTGTTATCTATTGCACATGTTAGAGGCAATAACCTCAGTTTGTTATATGTAAAGATTGTTAACCTAATTTATCACTGACTTGTATAGTAATCTTGCTGATCGGGACCCCCAAAAACCTAACATGTTACACCTACATGATTTTCTCTACTCTTGTACAAACTATTTTTACAAACGCTTATTCCCCATCTACTTCATGTTAATCGAGATAAACATTTACAGAAGCTTATTGTTAATTTTCTTGTAGGTGCAAGGGGAATATGGTAGGCTTTAAGCGATGGCTAAATCTTATAACCGTTGGTTAATATATGGAACATTCCATTCTCTTTGCATGATCAGGACATAAAAAAAGAAACAAAACTAAAAACGAATTCCCATTTGATAGAAAGTATAAGTATTGGAAAATTCAAACAAATAGCAAGGGATATCTCGGAACCGGTTCACTGCACAAAAAAGTATATGACATAAATCATGTGTTTCAACGAGCTCTGCATTTTTATGTAGAACAATTTTGTCCATCCCTTACCGTTTCAGTTACTAAAAGCCATTCAGAATGAAGACGACTTGTTGGGACATTCCCAGAAACTTCAAGATATACATTTTATTTCTCATGAAAATATCTTAAATATATAATATTTTAATTATACTCTTGGAGCCGTTTTTGAGAAAATGACAATTTTCGAAAAATGTTCCATGCAAAGGATAGTCTGGGGTGGAGGGATTTTCTTGAAAATCTTCATGTTGAATTTTTGAAAAATACAGAACCTAAATACGAAGCTTGGTATTTATCTGAGTTTTTGTTTTTGAGACACTCACACGGACCTTTTTCTAAAAGCGCTTTTTTAATTCAGTGGGCCTCAAAACATGTATGAAATTTCGGTATCTAATTTTTGGGTGGAATACAATACTTCCCTTATTATACGTAGTAGAGGAGGTAACTAGTTCTCATTTCAGCTAGTACTGAGAATGGCCGCCTCTATTTGCTTACCGGATGGTGGCTGGGGAGTTAACGTCATTGAGAGTGTGTTCTATTCTCCGGTGCCAGCCTCGCTGTGGGTAGACAATAGGAGAGAGTTGGCGAGTCAGTTACGGGGCGAATCGCGACCTGGTCCCTGGAAGCGGTTTGTTTGGTCTGTCGCCGAATCGAGTAGATGTAGTCGTCATATTTTGGGAGGTGAGTGACTTCACAGCTCTTGTAATTTAATGCTTAAATTGTTTCTCGCCGAGTTCAGTTTTACTGAGTGATGTTACGAGACTTTGTAGGTATATGTACTACGTGTCTTATGCCATTTATAGTTGCAGTTTGAACACATTCAGTTTGTTTATGCAGGTACTTCCTTCGGGCAAGATTTTACTAATATAATTGTTATACACGCGATTAAATGATGTAATTGTCTGGGCATCTCGGCCATTATCAGAGTATACGTGGTTATGTTTGTGGTTAAAATTTTGCCCCCATTACATCGTGTTAGTAACCTATTTTTTTTTATATCGAGGGTTCTGTAGTTTTGGCTTTGTGGACGGTGAAATCTAGAAATCCTAGTCGTTTCTGTATTTCGCCCGGCCAACTCAGCGAAAGGCATGTTTTATTGCACCTAGTTTTTATAGATTATAATATCTTTCCCGGATTTAAATTTGTATTCCATTTTGAATCGATATATACGTAGTCAATGAGAATTATTTTCATATTTGTTTTTGGCCAATTTTGTTACTGTGCATTTTACTGAAATATTAACTCGAGGAAAAACGAAACCCACAGCAATCAGAGGTCTAAGCCACTAAAATGTTTACGTGGGCTTTGGCATTCTGTGCATTTCCCTCGAGTCCGTACGAGACAGGATCCTTTGGGTTCACTCCTCTTTCCGTTAGGGCCACATATAGTTTTTCCTTCGCTTTGTTTAGTTGTCTCTCCTGTTTTACTTTAAGCTCTGTTAACTTAGGGAAATCCAATATACGCAATTAGTAATCGTATAAAACGTCGCTGTTACTCTGTACATAATACATGGCTTTGTACCACGTACCTAGTAGGTAGAGAAGGTATTGCATTCCACCCAAAAAAATTCGATACCGACATATCACCGTAAATATGCTTTCAGGCCATCTGAATCCAATTTTTTTTTTAAAAAAAGTTGTGTGTGTGTGTGTGAATAGCATAACTCGAAAACGAAAATGTTAGAAAACTACCAAACAGTATTCAGGATCCATAACTTCCACAGATGCGACACAAAGGTTTTGAAGAAAATCTCATCACCCCAAACTACTGTTTTCATGGGAAAGCTTTCGTTATATTTGATTTTATTAAAATGGCTAATGATTTTTATTAAAACACCGTGTGTTTAAAACATTTTCATGACGAATGAAATGTATATCTTGAATTTTCTGGGAACAGCCTCTAAAATGCCCTTCATTCTGAATGGATTTTGCATAGCTGATAATAAACCGTAAGAGATAAACATCTTACTACACAAAATATATATCTCGTTAAAGCACACAAATTATGTTAAGTATATTTTTTGTGGAGTTGGTCATTTCCGAGATATTCCTAGTTATTCGTCTGAATTTTCAAATACTTATGCTTTTCTCAACTCGGAAGTCATTCGTTTTTCCCCTTTTTCTTTCTTGTGATCATGCAAAGAGCGGAGTTTCAAAACTATTAATTACATAGCGACCAGCTCTTAAAGATTTGACTATCGCTTACCCTATTCCCATTGCACCTACAAGGAGATATGTAATGAAACAATTTCTACAAATGTTTATATCGATTAATATGATGTAGACAGAAGTATAGGATTTTGTAAGAATAGTTCGGTATTGTTCCGTATCTGTCAATAGGCCCGCGATCGCTATACTAATACTACTCGCGCATCTGAATTGAATTAAATTGAGTTTTTATTTAAGGACGCTCTTTAACTGCTGTGATCCTTAGCGTCCCATTCTATATTGGGCGTGAAAGACCGGTAATTTTTCTCAGAGGCCTCTTTATGAGGCTTGAGGTTCTTTTACGTGCCGTAAATCTACGACACGGACCACCGGCTTTACTGCCGTTTCGAAGGATTTTTACGCCCGAAAAAATTCATCGCCCTCCTCCGGGTTTGAATCTGCGATCTTGGGAACTGGAGGCTAGCATGGTAACCACTAAACCACGAAGGACAATGAATCTGAATATGCTTAGGATGAGTGAATAAACATAATACACATTTATTCTTTGTTTACACAGTTTAACACATTGGAACGCAACAAAATTAATATCGCTAACGTGACCAAAGCAAGCGAGCGGGCGTTCCTTAACATTGTTTATGATATAAGCTTAGGTTTCGGATTCACGCTAGCTTAGGTTTAACTGTTATATATACACTTAAATTAATTAGCAATCAGTGGTTACGCCAATGCACGCGAGTGGAACTCGCGTGTATTACTTAACGTTGGCAGAACCTACCTCAAAATGTCGCCAGTTTTTGCTTTATAAACGAGACAATACTTTGGACGGGTAGGTGGGCCAAATTCCTTCAAACATCCCCTACTAAATCAATCCCCATTACTTCTATTGAATTTCATCGATTTCGTAAGTGCATATGCATGTTATAGCCTTATTGATACAAACGGAACTTTGTCCGAATAGTTCGCTGAAGAACGGGTAGAAAAAGCCATGTGGATGCAACATCAGATTTTCCACTATGTCGTGGAAAGACTATGAACTTTTAAGGCAGCATAATATAGCGTCCCACTTTTAAAATGACTAGCTATCGATTCTGTTTCCACTACTCCCCTTGTGCTTGCCACGAATGATAAAACAATTTATGCAAATATTTATCTCGATTAACATGAAACAGATAGAAGAGTAAGCTTTCTAATATTAGTTTGTAGAAGAGTGGATAGAGAAAGTCATGTAAAGCAACATCAAACTATTTGTTTAGAAATGATTTCAACTTAAGCATTAAGTACTTATAATAATTGCATAACAGATGCGGAAACAACATAAATGTTGATATTGCAAATACAAATAAATTAAAAAATCATAACGCAATGGTGTTTTAACGAGCTCAACGTTTTCGTGCAGTAAGTTATGCTAAGTATACAAAACTCAGTCCGAATGAAGAGGATTTCACAAGTTATTTACAAAAAATTCAAAATATAAGTTGTATTCTTCATGGCAGTGTCTCGTACAATATTTTAATCAAAATTTTTCCAACCAATTTTTGAGAAAATAAACAATAAATTGTTCATATAAAGAGTAGATTTGGATTATAGGATGGTACATAGTATTTGCATACCGAGTAATTAGGAGAAAAGTTTTTTGTCTTGCTGTGTAAATGCTTTATTTATAAACATTGTTAAATGTTTTATTTATAAGAAATTATTGAATGAAAGTGTGAACCTGAAATTTAGTGGTGCCGCTAGGCTGACATGCCTCCTTTAACACGAACGCAAGGGTGGAAGAAGCAACACGATGACTCGGAAATTTTGAGCTGGGGGTGCGAGATTCCAGTGGTTTTCCAAAGATGTTTGTTGACGTGAGTCAATAAGGGTAGCTGAAACAAATTTAAAATATATGAATAAGATTTAATGAGTCTAAACGCTCGGGAAGAATAGCGTCTGTAGTCATCATAGCTAGTATTCTATAAAAGGTAGTGTGAGAGTTGAAAACGGCGCATTATCAATATTAACATTCTCCTTGCTTCGTGCTCGGTCATCTGACTTTTAGTTTTTGAGTTATATTGTGTACAGACAGAATGACACATACTCGCTCGCGGACACTTTTTATAGAAATGGGCTTTTTAGGGGGAGCTTTCAGGAGACTTCAAAATGGTCATCTCCATGAAACCTCAATATCCAATTTTTGGGTGGAAAAAATGCTTTCTTTACCTAACACAGGTAGGCGTAGAGAAAATACAAATATATGAAGGTTTAAGGGAAATACTTAATTAAAGAGGAAGTAAAATGAAACAGAATAGCAATTAAGGCGCACAGACCATGATTTGCCGAGTCGGATCCAGGATTCCTTTGGGGAGGGGCTAATGCATTTTGAAACATAACTTACCAATGAGCAAAATGCAGTCAGTAATGAAATATTTTACTTTTGTGGTTTTCAAACAATATGTAAGTGATCGTGTTTTAATTAACGTTTGCGTGCAAACGTTAATTAAAATGTTTAGAAACTTATAAAAATATTGCAACACCCCTACTGAGGTTGGTTACCCCGTAGTAGTTGCTTACACTAGGGGGAATGATAGCTCACAGGTAGGGGGATGCTTCGGTACCAGGATGGTTGGTAGGCCGGCGTGGCGTTCCAAGATAGGGGTAGCTAATCGACGTACAGGGAATGCATAAACCCAACAAGTTGTATTCGTTATAGCATAAGTACATAAGGCCCGCAGTCGGGCAACTTAGACGGGATGAGGCCCGTGCAAGCAGAACTTAAGTTTGAAGAATTCTTACCTATATAACTTCTCTTGAGATGGAAGCACTAGTGCGCTGGTGGCTCGAAAGATTTTTACGCCCGAAATAAATCCATCGCCCTCCGCCAGTTTGAACCCGCGACCTCCGGAACTACAGCCTAGTATGGTACCCCAGACCACTGAGGACGACGTGGCTCTGAAAGTAGCTAGTATTTAAATATAGGAAATATGAAAATTCCATGTTAGTTGTGTGTCTAGCATTACTCCTATATATTTAACTGGTGTTTCTGGATGCAGCCATATAAGATGTTTTCTGGAGTAGTAATGCGAGTGGGTTGTAGACCCATTTCTGAGGTGGAGGTGCTCAAAGGGCGGAGTCCATTACCTCCGATGTTAGTATGAAGATGATGATGAGGAGGATAGTGGTGGAATAAGAGGACCTACAGCTTTCACCGAGACTTTTACTCATATTGGGCCTTGAGGATAGTTTACATAACAAGCGAGAGGTGAAGCCGCGGGTACGGTTAACTTAAAATAACCACACCAGGGCCGGAAACGAAACCTCTGCGCTACCCGTGCGCCCGCTGAAATGACAACTTTAGAGCCATAACAGTGTATGTGTAACTATTTATAAGGGGTGGAGAAATTGGTGTTATTGTACCACATCAGACGTTATTTCTTTTACAATCACAACCCAATTACAAGAAAATTAAATGGCCGAAATACCTTCAATTTCTGAGCCAGTGGCTTCCAGAAATGCATGAGGATGTTCTCCTTCAGCAACGTCAGAGTACGTGGTGCATGCCTGATGGAGCACCGGCACATTTTGTTGATATTGTGAGGCGATATCTAACGCGCAGATATAGTACAAAATGGATAGGTCGCGTTGGGCTTGAACCTTGGCCTCCAATATCGCCTGATCTAAATCCTTTAGATATCTTTTGTCTCAGTAACCTCAGATACGTAGTGCACAGCACTCCAGGTTGGAGAACTGGGACAGAGAATTGTACATGCTTGTCAACAATTCTGAAAAGATGCGGAGATGTTCGAAAGAACTCGAAACTCACTGTAGAAACTAGTAGTCTTGCCTCCAGATGCAGGGATGACATTTGAACACCTCCTTAAATGTGTAAGAGCATACAGAAATTGTAAACTGTAACAAAGTAGCAATGTAATTCCTTGTTAAGGCAAGCCATAAGTGAAATTTGAGCCAAATTAGCTGGAAAATTAAACTAACTCCAAATGCTTCATGTTAATCGAGATATCGAGATGTTAAACTTATTGCTAATTTTCTTGTAGATGCAAGGGGAATTGCTAGGCTTTAAGCGATAGTCAAATATTTTAAGAGGTGGTTGCTATGTGGAGTATTCCATTCTCTTTGCATTACCAGGACAAAAAAATGAATAACGAATTTCCATTTGAGAAAAAGTATAAGTATTGGAAAATTTAAGTAAATAACAAGCAATAACTCGAAAATGGTTCACTCAACAAAAAAATGTATAGGACATAAATTGTGTATTTTAACGCGATTTACATTTTTGTGTAGTAAAATTTTGTCTATCTCTTATGGTTTACCAGTTATGCAAAAGTCGTTCACAATGATGAATACTTTTGGAGACATTCCCAGAAAATTAGAGATATACATTTCATTTGTCATAAACATATCTTAAACATATGATATTTTAATCAAAATCGTTAGAGCCAATTTTGAGAAAATTAAAATTTTCCAAAAATGTTCCATGTAAAGGGTAATCTGGGGTGGGGGGATTTTCTTGAAAACCTTCGTGTCGCATCTCTGGAAGATACTGAACCTAAATACCAAATTTGGTGTTTATCCGATTGTTCGTTTCTGAGTTATGCTGTTCACCGGCACGCACGCCCCTTGTATCTTGTTCACTAAACATGGAAAGCATGTTCATAACATGTCTGCCTATCAATCTCTGTCTTGACCTTCCCTTCTGTCTTGTGAAGGCATCAAGGAAAGAAGACCAAAACTGTGCTACCACACTCAATATCCACAATACTGGTGCAGTATACAAGTGAAAGAAGACATGTTTTTAACAAACCATAGACATCCAGGAAATAACAATATTCCATTAATTCGCAATTCGTACACACTTTTTGGAAATTTTTATGGCTATTTCATGTATGGGGAAAGTTGTCCATTCGCGCAACTCGAACTCCGTTTTCACTCCAGAATGCTCAAACCGCTTCTTATTAAACCAGATTTGATATACATATATCCAGTGGAGAATTGGGTATATGGAAACTTAAATGCTTTTTTCTTAAGGAGGTTCTCGTGCTTCATAAAGCCAAAATATCATATGTGTCACATTTTCATGACTTTCTCTACCCTCTATCGTTTATTAGTGAGTATATAAACTATTTTACTAAAACTTATGTTTATGTCTACTACGTTTTAATCCAAATAAACCGTTGCAGAAATTGCTGCATTACACGTTTCGTTATAGATACAAAGGGAACAACGACAGTCAAATAATGTTTAGGAACTGGAGGCTATACGCTGGCCTTAAAATTCCTTGCTGTTTCCATGCAATCGCGAGAAACAATTCAAAATTTATAGGACTTTAAAACAATGAATTACTGAACAATTCAAACCACTAATAACAGATATCTCGGTAATCGTCGATGCTACAACAAAGTTGTTTGAAATGAGTTGTGTTTTAAAGAGATCCACATTTTTTGTGTATAGTTTTCGTCTATCCCTTAACGTTTACCAGTTATACAAGATTATACAAAATTTCTTACAAATGAAGTGGACTTCATAGGCTATTCCCAGAAAATTCAGCATATACATTTTATTTGCCTTGTAAATATCTTTAATATATGGTATTTTAATCAAAATCGTTGGAGCCACCGTTTAGAAAATTAAAATTTTCAAAAATGTTTCATTTAAAGAGTGCTTGGAGTGGCGGATTTTATTGAAACTCTTCGTGTCATACGTTTGAAAGATACTGAACTTAAAATTACCAAGTTTGGCATTTATCCGACTCTTCGTTTTTGAGTTATGCTGTTCACACACACACACACACACTGACCTTTTTTAAATGCTTTCTTGGAGTTAAGGGAGTCTCAAAACACATGTTTTCAGTGAAATCTCGACATCGAATTTTTTGGTGGAACACAATACTTTCCTGTATGAGAGAAAGTAAAATTCAAAACATCTCGTTTGTTGTAGACCTTCCTTAAAACTATTGATCAACATAAGTTAATAACCCTGACCGTTCAGACAAGTTGTGTTCTTTACTGCATTTTTGGACGTGTCTAAGAACCTATGCCAAGAATTATTATTAATTATTATTATTATCATTATTATCATTATTATTATAGGTGTACTAAACCACTACCCCAGGACACAGTATGGTTTCGATAGCAGTAAGGTTTTTAAAATTAAATTGTAAGCGATATTCAAGGGCAATATGCAACTTGCGTGACATGCAGTGAATTCTTTATATTTAGAATCACCCATATTTAACTGCTTGATCCAGCAGTATTAGAAAATTCAATTAAATTCTATTCTGACTAACCGGAAGTCATTTCTATGGCTTGCAACGAGAGGAACACGACTGACGGATTATGCTGTTCATTTCACTGTGATCTCATGCTGCATCCTCTCCCTGTAAAAATAATCTTAGGAGTTACACATGTTTGCAGTTAGAGGTGTAAAATGCCTCTTTGTCTTATTCAGCTTGCTAGGGGCGCAGACAGGCAACAGCAACAAGCAAAGCAACTGAGCTTGCTCATGCGCAGGGTAAGAGTACACGCATACTGCGATGGAATCTGTACACTCGGTCAAACTAAAAGCGGCCGGTCTCTTGAGCAGAAAGTCTCTTAGAGTGAGCGCGCGGTTTACTGGCAACTTCTGTGAGCCGTTTTGCCTACTCTATATTACTTGCCACAATGCACCGATTTGTACTACCTCCACACCGTGCTTGCGGTGGAGCAGAGCTTGCCTTCTACGTAAGCAGCTCAAGTTCGATTCTCTGTAATGGATTGCTACATTTTGTTTTTTACAACTCGTTTTACTGTAATATAGTTAAATAATATTTATTTACAATATAATTCCAATACTGGTTAAATTTGTGGTTATAAAATTAAATTGACTGAGTATGAAACCCCCTCCCGACCATAAATTAATGTCATGTTTGCCATCTATCGGTATGACGGACTACTAAATAAACGTTCCATATACTCGTAAACATACATTAAAGTAAAGAAAACGTGTTATATTTTTACTGATGGAGATTTGAACTTGCAACTTCAGAAACAGTAAACTAACTCTCTACCAGAGTGTTGCAGTAAACGTGACATTGTAACGAGCTTCAGTTATACTCCACTTGAGAATCATGATTCAATAGTAGACAAATATTCAGTGCTGAAAAACTCTGAAACATAGATATGTTTGAAATCTCTTCTATGAATTATTTTCTCGGAAGACTTTTGTGATTATAGTTGTGTTCCCAATATAACCACTACAAAAATATATGCACTCTTGTGAACAAAGCCTGGCTGTCTCAAGCGCTCACGGAAGTGAGCTCCGTCTCCCAGACGCTGGCCAGTTTTAAATTGACCAAGGGGGAGGAGGAAAGGGATAGAGAAAGGATTACGTGGGTACACTGAGGGTATTCAATATGATCGGAGGAGGCAATGACCTTTCAAATATCTTGGGCCGTGGTGTCGCCGATGTTATGATAAATGATTACTCCCTATCTGGTTAGACAGCTTTATTTTCACAAAGTTCCCATTCCTTCATGTATTCCTTAGGCTTAGTATGATCCACCAAACATAAAAGCATTTATACATTCGTGTCGGATCCTTACTGGTAAACTCAATCTTTTGTTCTCCCCAGATACGCATCGCCATGTTATATGTCCAATATACAGAACTGTAGACTGTGGAGCTAAGTTACCTGCCCGACACTATGGACACTTACGCGTGTCTACAAGATTCCGTCATACGCAAAACCTCACACCGTCCCCGCGTGAATTTTAGTTTTTCTACCAGTACTTAGTAGGTAGAGAAGGTATTGCATTCCATCCAAGAATTCAATACCGAGGTTTCACAGGAAATACATGATTTGAGCCCCTCTGAATTCAAAAAGAGCTTTTAGAAAAAGGTCTGTCCATCCGTTTATGTACGTGTGTGAGAGTGTTAATAGCATAACTCAAAAACGAAAACTTAGATAAATGTTAAACTTGGTATTTAAGCTCAGCATCTTCCGGAGATACGACACTAAGATGGTGAGTACATTTCAATTTTGGTATTCACATTAAAGATCTGCTTCGTAAAATCCAGAAGGCTATAGCTCAGCTATTTCTGTAAAATCTGCTCAATAATAGCCCAAGTAAAATAATAATTGTTAATGCTAACAACTAACCGGACCATAATCAGTGTCCCTGGTATGGAGTTTTGTTACACAGGCGTACTTTTACATACTAATAGATGTGTTGCTATGAGAGACTGCCTGTGGCGTTTACGCAAGCGTAAATACCTTATCCTATACCTTTTTAATTTCTCTACTACGTATAGTAAGTAGGGGAAATATTGTATTCCACCCAAAAATTCGATACCGAGATTTCACCGGAAATACATCTTTTGAGACCGCCTGAATCCAAAAAAATCTGATGTGTTACACTCACATGACTTTCTCTACTCTTGTACAAACTATTTTTACAAACTCTTTTCTCCATCTATTTCATATTAATCGAGATAAACATTTGCAGAAACCATCTTTTGACATGCAAAGAGAATTACGTTTCACACATAATGATCAGTTCTAAAATATTTGACTATCGCTTACGGCGTACTATGTTCCCCTTGTTTTGAATTTACAAGGGCAATATAGAAATACAGTAGCCTTTAAGCATAGACATATCTCTTAATACCTTGTTGCTATGTGCAGCACCATGCTCTTTGGCACATATTAATACTCTTTGCATGTCCAAGACAAAACAATGAATAAGGAGTTCCCATTTGAGAAAATAAGTATTGAAAAATTTAAGGGAATAACAAGCAATATCTCGAAAATGGTTCACTCAATAAATAAAATGTATATGAAATAAATTGTGTATTTTTAACGCGATCTACATATTTTGTGCAGTAACATTTTGTCTATCTCTTATGGTTTACCAGTTATGCAAAAGTCGTTCACAATGTAGAATACTTTTGGAGACAATCCCAGAAAATTCGAGATATACATTTCATTTGTCATGAAAATGCCTTGAACATATGATATTTTAATCAAAATCGTTAGCCATTTTTGAAAAAATTCAAATTTTCGAAAAATGTTCCATGTACATTTGTGTACATTTCCATGTACACATACAGACACACACACGGACATGTTTCCAAAAATGCTTTTTACTTTCTCTGCTACGTTAAGTAAGTAGGGGAAGTATTGTATTCCACCCAAAAATTCGATACCGAGATTTCACCGGAAATACATGTTTTGAGACCCCCTGAATCCAAAAAAAGCATTTTTGGAAACATGCCCGTGTGTGTGTGTGTGTGTGTGTGTGTATGTGTGTGTGTCGGTGTGTCTGTGTGTCTGTGAACAGCATAACTCAGAAACGAACAGTCGGATAAACACTAAACTTGGTATTTAGGTTCAGTATCTTCCAGAGATGCGACACGAAGATTTTCAAGAAAATCCCCCCACCCCAGACTACCCTTTACATGGAACATTTTTCGAAAATTTTAATTTTCTCAAAAATGGCTCTAACGATTTTGATTAAAATATCATATGTTTAAGATATTCTCATGAGAAATGAAATGTATATCTCGAAATTTCTGGGAATGTCTCCAAAAGTATTCTTCATTGTGAACGACTTTTGCATAAATGGTAAACCATAAGAGATAGACAAAATGTTACTGCACAAAAAATGTAGATCGCGTTAAATACACAATTTATGTCATATACATATTTTTGTTGAGTGAACCGTTTTCGAGATATTGCTTGTTATTCCCTTAAATTTTCCAATACTTATACTTTTTCTCAAATTCGTTATTCATTTTTTTTGTCCTGGACATGCAAAGAGAATGGAATGCACCACATAGCAACCAGCACTTAAAATATTTGACTATCGCTTAAAACCTACCATATTCCCCTTGCATCTACAAGAAAATTAGCAATAAGATTGACATCTCGATATCTCGATTAACATGAAGCATATGGAGAATAAGTGTTTGTATATATAGTTTGTACAAGAGTAGAGAAAGTCATGTGAGTGTAACACATCAGATTTGTTTGACTCAGGGGGTCTCAAAACATGTATTTCCGGTGAAATCTCGGTATCGAATTTTTGGGTGGAATACAATACTTCCCCTACTTACTATACGTAATAGAGAAAGTAAAAACAAGAATAGCGGAAACTATAAAGAACAGTATAAACCGGTAGAAATTAATAAAGAACAACAAATAAATTTAATGTATGCTATTAATAAAAGAATGACGCTTGATACCACTAGAGGAATCTACAGTACTAAATGGATCTGCATTTAGAAAAGGTTTACTCTATCGAATTTTTACTTTGGCTAGCATGTATTATGCTAGCTGGATTGAAAGCAGGGGAAATTGATCAGTGACAAATGACGTCCCAATGCGCAAAGTCGACTTTCCACTCAGTTCCATTTTTCTACTGATTCCCGTTCTCTTTGCAGGGATATTGTGAACCAAAATGATGAAAACAATAACCCAAATTGGTTTGCTTCCCTTCTCATTTGTTCGTCATGAGACTGAGAGTCCTCAAGGCTATGCCAATACACATTGGTTACATTCGGGTATATCAAAATAGCCCAGAACTCTTGTAAAACCAGCGTAACTTCCACAAAATCAGTAATAGAATGAGGATGACTGGGCCTCTAGATATAATTCTGCCACTCGCAGATCGAAGCCTCACATTTTCAGCACCCATACTGTGGTGCTGTTATCACTTTGGGCACAATTCCAGAAAACACAGCGGTAGGATCACTAATTTACTATCCCCACCTCTCCCACAAGCACATGTTCACAATCATCTTACATCCCTCGATCCTTTATCCATGTGAAACCCTAACATGGATGGA
This sequence comes from Deroplatys truncata, assembly GCA_030765065.1. NCBI lineage: Eukaryota > Metazoa > Arthropoda > Insecta > Mantodea > Mantidae > Deroplatys > Deroplatys truncata. The sequence continues at coordinate 36,153,126 of CM060987.1, read as the reverse complement.
TAATGTACGCTTGCAGCTCCATATAGGTTGGGTAGGGGAAAATTACCAACAGATGTACTTAATGGTAGGTACAGTGTTTGGTAATGCCATTTTGCACTAGATCATTATGTGCTCAAACACACATGTGGATTAAAGTCATGTTAACATACACTCTCTACAGAAGCGTCATTTGAATTTCTGCTGGGGTGAGGCAAGATTGCCTTAACAAGTTTCCTGACTTTTCATGTGAATTTTAACGATACGTTTAGTCTGAAAGGAATTTCTTAAATGTGAAATATTTGTATTAAAAGTACAGTGTCATAGTTTTTCCTTTGGTAGAGCAACAATAACCAGTAGTCCAATTATTTCTGGCAATCTGTCCTCCATAAATGACGCCCTGACTCTCTCTATTGTATGAAACTATACTGTAAAAAATTTAAATGCGTTTAATTGCTTCTCTCCCCCTCCTTGCACATAATCTGTCACTATAGCGCTGAAACCAAAAGCAGCATTTAAGCTATGGTGTTCTTGCAGGGACATGGGTGACATTCAGCACGGGTGTCACCGAGGAGCAAGCTGAAGAGGTTATCCAGCTAGCCTACGACAGCGGTATCAATGTGTTCGACTTATCGGAGGCGTACAGCGGAGTGCGCGCCGAAGTGGAACTGGGACGCATTCTGCAGCGACGTGGCTGGAAACGCAGTTCCTATATCGTCACTACAAAAATATATTGGAACACTAAGTAAGCGATTATTGTGTATGATTTTGAGTATAAAATGTGTTACCTTGCTTGCTTCCGTAATGAAAAATACTACGTGTTCACAAATATATTTTGTGCTTAATGATTCGTCTTCTACATTCTGTTTTGTCCTTTATCTCTTGCAGCAGTTCAGGAATCAGATAGTCTGTCCCCCGCAATAAGCAAATGACAATGCCAGTAGTGGTGGTGATGGTTGATAATTTGTCTATTGTTATAACCATAATGTCTAATACCAACTCACTTGTCGATCAAATATTGGAATTCCCCAGGCAGGAGATAGTCCGCTTTCATTTTCTGCACTTAACCATTTTGTGCTACTTAGCCAATAACACTTCAGCCACATGAGATTCATGGACAAAGAGCAGGGAAAGTAGTACACAGTGGCCTGAAATTTAACTCATTCCCAGATCATATGCTTGCCTTTCTTTGTTTCTGATATATGTATTATAGGACACTTCAAGACCTGTAAGTAATTGTTTAAACCTTCAGTACTCAGACGGCTTACTGTAACATGTTTACTCGCATGGTGGACATGTCACTCATTTTATATACATCTTTCTTATTTAATCAAGTGTTTTGTTAGTAAGGATGGCTATAACAAAGTATATTTTACTTATAAATAAATATGTGTGAGGAATAAAGGTTATGTTTATAAAAAATATAAACATTTATGAATGAAATTCAAGTACCTCTCGCGTTTACAATTTTGAAAATGAATTTAGAATATTCACTCTAATAGTGGTTTCTATGGAAAGATCCCTCCCTCGTCATTAGAATTGCACTCGAATGGCATTTGTTTATAGCTTGTTTCTTCGTAATGCACTACGAAAACTAACAGATTGATTATATTGTTTGAGGTAGTATGGAACAAGAGTTTTGTTCTTATCAAAGCCAAATAAAGAAGGTTTTAGAGGTCTTTGTTTCGGTGTAATGAATTCCTTTCTAATTTCCTTTTTGTTTTTGCAGAGAGTACGCACATAAGTCAAACTATTTTCTGTCAGACGTTCACTAAAAGGAATGTTCTAAAGCAATTATCTCTGTAATATTCATATTATTCTCTCAAAGGATCAGTGATTCTCGTCCCTACATCCTTTGGCGAGTTAAGAGTGTCCTTCCGTGAAAGATCGCGTCGTTGTCGACCAAAACCACACAGAAGAATAAAACATGAGCTGAACAGGCTAAAAGAAGAACTACAGAACTGAAACTGATGTGTTGTTTCTGCCTTCTTTAGAAAGTATCTGAAGCCGCACAGCTACCATCCCTTTCTGAGAAGTACAATGAAAACAAATATGCTGGTTGACAAGTGTCAACCACACGAGTACTGAAGGGTTAACCAAACATTTTGTTCTCCTGGTTGCAGTTCCTCCACACTTTAGTTAGGCCACTACATTAAATCACAATATGATAATTAAAATGAGGATTAAGGAGATGAAGGAATATTCAGCAAAATGAATGACAGGGGAAATTCGTCCCCATGCGTCCTCCAAAACAATATCAATGTGAGCTGCTGTGGTCAAACTGAGTCTCCTTAATGGGAGTCGAAGAGTTTAATTGTAGTTATTATTATTAACATATAAACAAATTTCGTACTGAAATCTAATCTGTGTTCCTACAGATCCGATGAACGGGGTTTATCCCGGAAGCACGTAATTGAATCCGTGAGAGCTTCTTTGGCAAGACTTCAGCTAGGCTACATCGATGTAGTGATCGTTCACAAGGCAGATCCGATGTGCCCTATGGAGGGTAAGGTTTTGAAATAACTGTCTGATAACGTCTGGGCTATTCGTTTCGGAACCAGCTAATCTGAGCATGTTTGTCACAGAGGTTGTTCGGGCTATGAACCATGTGATCAGCATGGGCTGGGCCATGTACTGGGGTACAGCAAGATGGACGCCTGTGGAGGTGATGGAGGCCTACACCAACTGCCGACAGTTCAACTGTGTCACGCCCATTTCAGAACAGTCGGAGTATCACATGTTCTGCAGAGAAAAAACGGAGCTGTATATGCCAGAGCTTTACAACAAAATCGGTATGGTTCATTTCAATTTTATTTCCACTTGAAACTATAAACTTCACAATCATTGATTATATGCATAGAACAAACAATGAACCTTATTTTTTATCACACATACGTTCATTAATATAACTAAGAAGAGAAAAAGAATTAGTTATCTATTATATAAAACCAAATTCTGGAAGCAGTACACAATGAAGCAGAATATAACTTTTCAAAACAGATAATGTTCAAATTTATTTAACACAAAGCTTGCACACTAAACTCCTTACTTACTATAGAAAATTTTGCTGACATGTTGTTTGAGCCTCAGCTATATTTGACAGTGTCCTGAATGGAGTCCTGATGTTTCAGCAGAGGGACTTCAGGATTACCAACAATACTTCTGGTAGTTGAATATACCTGAGGATGCAGACAACATATCTGAAGAGCATGTCCTATAGCAAGTAAGAAGTTCAGTGAAGCAAGCTTAGTGTTACATCAACTCAAATACTACTTTCAAGGCTATTAACTGTTTATTGTTGTTGGTTTCAGGTGTGGGATTGATGGCATGGTCCCCCTTAACAATGGGACTTGTCTCAGGCAAACTAGAGGATGGCGGTGTTCCCCTGTTTGCTCGCTCTTCCCTCAAGGTCAGTATAGTCTTATCCTAAGAAAAGTCCATCTATTCTCCAGCATTAGTATCATACATTTCATTATGAACTTAAAATTCAATTAATTTATTTCTATTCTCAGTAGTCATTAATGTACATGCTCACTAGGTTTGTAACAACATGATCTTTACAAATTTTCAAAACTGCCAGTGGTTGCTGGAAACGTCTATCATTCAAGAAATACAATCGTAGTGATGTAATGTGACATTCCAGAATAACTGGACTTTTTCTTCAAAGAACAGTTTACTATTTCTTCAGGATTCACAAAGGTATTATTTTAAAAACATTAAAAATAACATTGAAAACAGAAACCAACCTGACTCAGATGGTTTTAAGCTTAAGAGTTGAAGAGACCTGTTATATAGCATCTGCACAAGAATGAAATGAAAACCACCATGAGAAATGCAATTTTGGGAGGGTTTCAGCATATAAATCAAGTAAGCTTAGCACTTGTTTATACTTGCATATTAACAATTATTGCACCAGCGGATTTTTAGTTTAGTTTAGTTTAGTTAGATAGGGAGGGCAACTGCAATCTTTGCAGATTTATTACACATCCGTAGTCTTATTATCATAGATCCAGAAGTATGACATTCATAATGAACTGAATCAAGCTCTGGGCCATGATGATTGAAAGCTCCTCCAACTTTAGAAATTGACTCACAAAAATGAGGAGAGCAAGTTGGGCGGCTGTCTCATCTACCTGTTTTGCAGGCAGGATTCACTTGCTGTCCCACTCTGCACAGACGCGATCTGAGGGCACAGTGTTCCATAAAAGGCCTGTTACCCATGAGACCTTTACCCTGCATAATTTTAACAGTTCTTGTGACCTGCATCTGTCCAATCTCTGTATAAGAGATTTGGAGTGCCTGAAACCTACAGATGAAATCTAGTATTTCTCATGTTTTCTGAACAACTCTCGATGATAGCCAGTTTAACCTGTCCTGATGACAGCCCCAGTAGGTCCAATAAAAGGCTGCTCAGTTCCCTTATTAACAGCTTCATCTTCATTACTAGAATCCCCATATGCCTTGCACCCACCTCAGCTCAACTAAATTGTGGTAGCCAGTGCCATGAGGAACTCACAGCATTCCAAAACCAACTTGAACTTAACAGAATGGCAAGAGCCATGGGCCTGCCTGGCTATCTAGGAGTATAAGAATCTATCTATTCCTACAGCATCTTATACTCTTCCAAGTACTAGGTAAAATAGCAAATTCTCTGCCTGAAAGACCATGGCATATTTGCCCAAACTAAATGATAGCTTCGTGTTCTTGCCATAGAGTCCAACCCCTGTCCCAAATGTAGTTTTAGAGTCATCAGTAGACGAGACTGAGCCTTTATTTTCTTTAGCTTTAGCCTGTTCTTCCCATTCATTGCATTTGGGGTAAGAGACAGTGAAATTTTTGTCACATAAAAACCTTGGTTTCAAAATGAAAAACCTTAGTTTCAAAATGTAGGTCCTCATACTGGGTATCCTAAACAATTTTGTGTCCCACAGAAATGTAAGGTGATCTAACTGTCCATCAAAGGAACTTCAATTTTATGCTTTAACTATTGAATATCCTGAAGGCCTCTACCTTGACCCAAATGCATAAGGGAGCAAGTTCCAAAAGCATTTCCATGGCTGCAATAGGGATAATTCTCAATATCCTTGTAATGCCAATGCAGAACACCATTGCAATACCATCAGCTTTACACCACTCATATGATTGTCTTGTCTGACCATGTGAGAAACCAGACAGTTATTACTGGCTCTTTATGCATTTTTTTCATTATATTTGAGCATACCAAAACAAGGTCAAGTATATAATGAAGGTTTTATCTCCATATTCTAAGTGTGTTTGTAAGTGGAGGATAAAAGTATAACAACAATTGACTCCCTTTCCCAAAGAAAGTTATTAAAAATATTATTTAATAGATCAAGCATGTATTATGTCCCTCACTTTACACCCATTGCTCCATATTAAAACACATGGCAAGGAAATTCTGTGAAACAACAAGATTCTAGACAAAGGAGAAAAAACAAAGAGTGTATGCAACATCTCAGATGGTACTACAGCTACTGCAGAAAATAGGTACTTATACTGTCACTGACTGCTTATCAGATGAAGCTTGTATATACAAACCTTGTTCTTAAAATAATCTTAAATTTTGCTCGCAGAGATTCTTCATTTACTTCTTGGTAGTGCTTCTCTTTCATAGCTATCAACATAATAATGTGTAGCAGATATTCTCTTGTTTACCTTTAACAAAATAGATGCATTGTTTTTCTAATGGGAAGAGCCTTTCAGAGACTGTTTCCCAATAGTCTGAGGATGGTAGATGCTTTAGGGTACAAGCCTATGAACTTGATAGTCTAGATTTAGGCTGTCAGGCATTGCTAAGCAGAAGTTCAGGTATTCAGATCTATCCAAAATACCAAACAGTTGCATATGGTGACGTCTAGCAAGTAAAAGCCTTAAGTTTATACTAATTTACAGAAGTATGATCATTGATTATGATAAGGTACTGAGAAGTTAGATTCTTAGATATAAAAAAAATTATGGATAAATGGCAGACAGAATGGAATATTACTACAAAATAAACTATATGTAAAGCATCCTTCCTATCTGTTAGACAGCGACTAATGCAGAAAATTCCAGTAACAGCAGCAGTAATGGCAAGGATATCAGGACATGGGGTTTTAAAATCGTATCTCCACTCTTCCAAGATAATTAAAAACCCACATTTACTTGCAACTTGGGTAGCCAAACTGTGCAGCAGTTAATTTATGATGTAAAACACTGCAAAAAGAAAGGAATATTATGCATAATCAAATAAATAAGACAGAAGGAATTTGACCTCCAACTACAATTAATTTAGTAAATAAACATTTAAAATTACTCATAAAATTGGCAAAAACATAGAATTCAAAAAATTAGTAACATAAATATTACAGATAGTAAAAATAATAACAGACTAAGAATGTTACTACAGTTTATGTTCAACAACTAATGTACAATTATTATTGGCAAAATGATATAAAACTATTTCTATTACATGTAGTATTACTGTAAATGCAAGCCTTTAAATTAATAAAAAAGAAAACAAAATACCATTTTATAGTTTCTTGTAAAGAGAGATACGTCTACAATACTGAACCACTGAGCTCACACCATTCACATTTGTATACAGTATCAGGCTTCAGAGTTGTCATTCCTTATTGACCATCATAATTTTGAAAATAACAAGAGTACAAAGCCATAACTACTTTTCTGTCAGCTCCCTTCTTTTCAGAACTTGTAAATTTACAACTTTATGTAATCCAATACAATTTGAACTTATTATTTCACTGCAGTATAAAAATGCACTTCTGTCTCAAGAATTGTGCCTCATTTATTTCCAGCTGAAGTTAAAACATTTGCACCCAAATCCAGTGATAGCTGCTGTATAAGAGCACAAGAGCATGTGAACACTTTGCAGATTTATTGATTATGATATTGTGCTGTAGACGTCTCCACCCAGAGATCCAAAAGGGGAGGTTAACTAACTCCATTTGGGCATATATATATATTTAAGTGGTTATATCACCCTCACACAAAACCCCCAGTATGAGTGGAGGGCCGCACCTGTTAAAAAAAGGTCAATGGATCCTTCGGACCTAACCAAGAGGAGCTTCTTGAGTGTACCAGTAATTTTCACAAGTCCAATTGTGAATCATTCCTATTCCATGATGGGCCAGCATAAAATGGTAAAACAGCATTTCCTCAATTTCTGATGTGATTATTCCGTCATTTCTCGGTCCTCAGAACCTCATTTGTGAAAGCAGGTTGCACCACGAGCAGGTGAGGATGAGGTTTTGATAGAAGGGGTTTTATGTTTGCATTTCTCTGTCCCTTGCAAACCAATATTATATGAATCCAAATTACTCTCTAAGCAACAATGAAGAAGAAACGACTAAAGAACATCTTCAAACTTGCAAAGCGCTACCTGCTCGATCCATCATAGAAAGATACTGGAGTGCACAAGCACTAATGGCCAAGCATTAGACAACAATAATAGATTTATTGGTTATTTTTTTCTTTGAATGCCATTCAATGTAATGTATATACAGTACTTTAAAACCTACAGCATTTAAATCTACTGTACCATTCCTCTAATCTTGATGAAATGTGGCAATAGGATCAGTAACACAGCTTAACTTATGCATATTTTAAGGGGCTTATGGGCATGCGCAACTGATATGATGTAATTACCTCATGCTCCAAATGTATATGGGTCGTGCACGAAGCTTCTCCTGCATTGTTTCCATACTATCACTACAATTTTATGTTAATGCCACTAGATGGTAGCACTAGCAGTAGTAGAAAATGAATGAATGTGAAACTTCTGAATGTGGAAACTTCCCCTGCTTATTCCAGACCATCCATATTCTCAAATACAATTTAATTTAAAGTGATAAAGTTTAGTTAAAGTGATAAAGCCCATAGACTCAATTACAAGTTTTGAGCATTGACAAGCACAAAGATAAAAACTTAAATTACAGTTTAGAAAATGTACATGATTGTTCACACTTTGTTGAAAGGTTTTAGTATGAATATTGTATGCAGTCTCTTTCAAGCATTGTTAAGTACAAAGAAAAAAAATCATTAATATTATAAACAGGATTGTTTAAAAGACACCTTTTTTACACTCTGTTTGAATCTAATGCTGTTGCTTTCATGTTTTACTTCAGTTGGTAGTCGGTTGTGCATATATAAAAGGATCTTTGTTTATATAATGTCCTACAACAAGAGTGCCCTACCTTTGAACTTAAATAAAACACATTCTATAAATGATAGGCTTATTTCTTTTTTTTATTTTGGAACATAATTAATGTCATTACGTTTGGAAGAGAACATCAGTTAGGTAAGCGACCGCCGCGACTTCTTTGGGTTGCGCGTATACGGTTGATCCTATTTTCAATGACAGAAGAACGTAAATTAGGTCCAACTTCATGAATAACATATGTGATGTTATTCATAGGTTCATTTACTGTTTCTGGCTTGTTGACATAAACTCGAGATTTAACATAACCCCACAAGAAGTAATCCAACGGCGTTAAATCACATGACCTCGGTGGCCAGTTAACATCACCACCAAGGGAACTTCTCCTTCAAAAGATCGATTGTTTCGATAGCAGTATGACATGTGGCACCATCTTGCTGGAACCAGATGTTTCTGAGATCCATATTATCCAATTGAGGCCAAAAATAGTCCCTTATAAGTGCCTGGTATCTTTTTCTATTGGCAGTTAGAGCTTCCCCATGTATGTTCACAAGCCGCAACTGCCTAAATCATGAGTGGTGAGTCAAGAGTAGAAAGTTAACAATACATTGAAAACATTCTAAAGTAATATTTAAGTTTACTTCTCTAGTAGTTAAATATTTTATTGCTGGCCTCAAATTAATAAGCTGTGCTTATTATAATCAGCAAACATAAAAGTCAGTTTGGCTTCTAGCAGGTCTAAGAGCCATTACTGGCACATCATAGAAGATGCCATTTGTATGAAACTAAAACATATTTGCATTCTCAAGTAATGAAACCAGTTCCAGACACAGCAGTGTGAGTGAATCTGTTGTATAAGTTATTGTCACCCCTTCCCACTTCCACAAGTAGGGGAAGGTGGGCCAGGGTGAGACAGAAAAAATATTTTTTGTCATTCTGCTTCAAATTTTTACTTTCACAAAACTCTTTTTTGGTTACACTATTGTATTAATGTTGCTCTTCAAGTTGAAATATCTAACATTATTGAAGCTATCAAGTTTGTTTAAAAAAACTGCAAGTTATAGTCAGATAACAACTGTCTCTCTGTGGCCCATCGCTGTTCCACAGTGAGACACAAGGTGGTCCACAATGAGACATAATCTAAGGGAACTTTAAAACCCTATCATAGCACAATAATTACTGAAATTACACCAAAAACTCTATAGAACACTCAGGTCTCCAAAATCTACACAAAAGTTTAGGTATGATTTTTGCCTTTTTGTTTTGCCATGTGCAGAAGGCGTTGGCAACAAGGATCTTATATTCTTAGTAGAAACTGATGTAATATCTGGAATAGCTGGATAGTAAAACCTATCTGTCAGTTTTTCACTTTTCCTAAGAAATTTCACTTCATAATTAACTTCCATATCTCTACCTTGCAGCACCTCTCCAACATAGAATTTGGAGTGTTTTCCTGGAAACTCTACCAGGACAAAGTCTCCTTCTTTTGGCTCAGTGATCAGCTTCTCGTATGTTTGGAGAGCTTCATCATCTGAACCATTTGAATTAGATTTGTTATCATTGCTGGTAGACTGAGCTTTTTTTACTTAACTTCTATTTGCTTGAACAAACTTTTCTTATACTTTGTTTTATTTTTTATCTGAAGCACAAGTAAGTTTTTCTCTGGAGTGTCTGTTGGAATGAAGCATCTCTCCTTTCTCCTTCTGGAAGTGGACTCCATCCTCTCTGCAGCTTTGGGGTAGTTGCGGATGTCCTTAGGGCTAATGTGACTTGGTTTTTTCTCCTTTCCTATCAATTCTCCATTACCAGTTGTCTGTCTTGAGCTATTATCTGGGGCAGGTTCATTGCAGACTTTGTTAGCACCTTCAGTGCTCATTTCTCTGTCAGTTACAGCACTTAAAAGAAAATCCTGATCAGAAGAGACATGTCTGTCAAATGGAAATATTCCTGCTTTCTGAAATCTTTGCATACACCTGTGAAATGTTTTAAAAGCTAAACCCTTAGCATTGGCAGCCTTACGCACTGATATACCCTCCTGAACAAGCTTTACAGCTGCCCTCATGTCTTCTTCTTTAAACATTCCAATTGTGGTTTTCCTCTCTCTGTTGCGTGTCATAGCTAAAAAGTAATTAGGAACATGTTTAACACTAAATATTACCCTTTAGTAATTAAATTCAACACAAAATAGAAAGAAATTGTCATACAAGGGATACAGAGAGACTTGTCTCACTGTAGCCTAACCTGCTGTGTCTCATTGTGGCCCACGTGTTTTAATAAAAAGATTTCACTTTTAAAAATGAACCTATATTGCACACTGTGTTGGTATTTCTCACATTAATTCCACAATATATAGCCATTTTAAATATTTGTTTATTATAAATATATTTAAACAGATATACTTTTAAAAAGTTAACAACACAATAAGAAAAATTTACTTTCTTTACCTTAAAATTTGAACTTTTATATATTTTGTAAACAGCAAACTTCTTCCAAACAGTATTAACAGCAAAATGGTCTTCATAGAGTGTGCCAACATTATACATTAAGAAACAAATTTCCTTCATGTAAGAATATGATAAAATATAAATGTCTTACTGTGGCCCACTCTCCCCTACTGTTAGGCCAATAATGTAACTCAGAGAATGCCCTGCTATTGATGCCTCATTTGATGTTTACACCATCATGCCACATGGTGGATCTTTCAAAGCTTGTGCAACTATATCATTACTATTATTAAATATTAATTGTGGTTTCTATGCAGTCAACCCTTTCCACTATTGCCTATGTCCATAAATGACTCATGTTCATCAGCATAGTCTGTCTAGTTAGCTGTTAGCACGTAAACTTCCTAAAACATTTTGGTGTGAAAGTTTAGCCACAGGTATAAACATTCTGGTTTAAACATATTATTTCAATCTTATACTACTTTTACTGTCCCCTAAATGTTGCCACTCCATGCAAATATAATTATTGTACCACTGGTCCCTGAAGCTATTTATCATTCTCCAAGTTGCTTGTTATCATAGTTAAGGATTTGTTAATGTTTTGCTTACCTAATACAATTTGCTTATCATAGATCTTTATATATTTTCATGCTCACTTTGTATTTTACGTGATATCAGTAGCGCATTCAAAGTTGTTTTATTTAATTGGCAACCCATTCTTCTACTAAGTGTTTATCAGTTGATTTATGCTTCTGTTGTTCTTTTTGATAGTCTTAGGATAACAAGTAACAAAGTAACACATTAAATGTTTTGTTTGCATCTGTTTTGCAATTCACATCAGACCAAGACTGTTTTCTCAGGATTCTATCAAGATCTAACAATCACAGTAGTTGTTTACATGTACATAATATTGACTGAAAATTTTTGTGTTGGTTTTACATTAGTTTGAGCAAAATCAAGCATAATAAGGCATTGAGAAAGATGGTCAGTTATTTTAGTGTTAAGCAGTACCTATGTAATCAAATCCTATATTAGTGATAATGTCATCCATGAGTTTTTTGGTGTGCATCTGTCTGGTAATATCATGTATTGTGCATCTTAAATTAAACTAGTACAAGGCGTTCTGTAAACAGAAAATCTACATAGATGGTAACCATAAAAAGTTACTTCAGATCCCATTCCCACCCCCTTCCACCTGCTAATGCCTTAGAGCTTGCCAGTTGGCTATGATACCATTGCCTAAAACTGCCTAAGAAAGTTTGAAAATAAATGAGTATAGAATGGAATAATGGCATATTTCATGATCTTTCACTGTAAGGAAATTAAGTACACATTAGAACATCCACTGGTACATACTATAAGCTGTGGAACTACTGAATAAAACCTGTTGTTATTTTAGGATATATATGATAAACATATCTGTATCTTTCTCTTATAGACGAAATACTCATCCTTCAGTTGGACCGAAGATGAGACACAAGCCAACAAAGAGGTAAGTGTAAAATCTTCTATATTTCCAAAAGCTGGGCAAAATGGTGCGCAGGAACTACTTCAACAATAATTTTATGACTGGATAAACTAGGTATATATTTCAGAGACTGGTATCTCCACCCTCAGCTTTGACTCACTGCTGCATTTCCTATCATGCTTTTGCATGGTAGTTTTTGTTTTAATGTACTATGATAGCTTCACTATCACAGGGGACATAAGAATTAAAAATTAGGTTTAATTTTTGGGTAATAGTAGTTTTGTCCAAACTGGTAGTTCAATAGTATTGCAAGTGACTTGTAAAAGCTTTGGTTTTTTGTAACTTATAAGTTATACAGCAAAATTTCTGTCTGCTTATATTTTGCATTCTCATCTGTTGTTAAATCATTGTCTTACCTATCTTCGCAGCATCCTCACATTCAATTTCATAAATACCTGAATATTTTGTATTTATATTTCTTTCCCTTATATTGATACTGGGTGAATTTTTAAGCTGAGTTTATTAATGAAGGTTAGAATTATACAATATTTGAATATTTGTCCATGTTTGTAAGAGACCAGAGCGAAAAGAAAATGTTTTGAATTCATTATTTTCTTTTGTGTCACTTGGCACAGTGGTTCCTAATAACAACTTTCATCATCATAATCATCATAACCTTCATTATGACACTGTATAATGAAACCAGAGTGTCTCCACAGAGTAGAAACAATTTTGAACAGAAAAGCACATATTGAAAATACTTTGAAAAAAAATGCAAAATTGTAAGAAACATTTTAGGTCCACAAGTCACAGGTGAACAATAGAGACTCAAAAGTAAAAATGAAGTAAAAATATATACAGACATTCACAGTGACATTAGAAAATGAAGGTTAACATTTTAGGACACTTTAAACGAATGAACTCAAATACGCTTACAAAACAAATAACGGAATTCTACAAAAATAGAAATAAAGCACAAGTGGATATTGTGAAGATTGGTGATGTAAAAACTGAACTTAAAATTGCAGGAAATTATACAAGAAGATATCATAAAGAGAGATATCTTTAAAATTAAAGTACATAATTGGCATGTTGAAGACAAACCAAAGAAAAAAACTGAAACAACAGGGACAGATCAGATAAAGAAAGCCCATAGCCAAAGAATGAGAGAACTATGGATTCAAAGAAAAACAAACAAATGTCTCTAAGTACTTTTCACAGTCCTACATGGGCTCATTTGAAATTACAGTTTTTATGCAGTATTGACATCCTTGTTGTAGATAGGTTGATGTTAACACACAATCAAAAATTGTAGAAAAACAAACAGGAACTTGAGTAGCATTACAGAAAAACAAAGCTATGTGTCAAAATGTCCAACCTATCTATGCTGGACATCTAATAACAATTTTTATTATCGTTTCTAAAAACTCACCTATTTAAGTTAATGTGAAGTCTGTGCTTGTAGAGTCGCACAGAGTTTCTCTATACGCGGTCTTATGGTTGACAGGCCAGCACATAAATAATCTTAAAATGTGTTTTACTAACACATTAGAGGATTTTTCCTGTGACTTCAAGGATGTTCAAAATATTCTCTTGATTCTGAGAATGATTAGGTACTCTTTTAAATGTCTTTTTAGTTTATTCAGCAGCATTAACTGATTTAATAAAACTTTTCTGCATATAAGACACTAGAGATTTTGGTTATATTCATTTTCAGGTACATAAAACTATATTGCAAGTATTCATCACTGTATTATTCTGACGATTATAAACTCTGTTTATTATTAAATGCAGAGGCATAGTTAGGGAGGCGTTTTGGGGATTGGAACCCCACTTGCTAAAAAATGTAAAAATTAATAGCAAAAGCAGCTTTGTTAAAATAATGGCATCTTTCTAGGTTGGGGAGAATGAGATACTTCTTAATCATATCACTGGTAGCACTATATTTACACTTCATGTCTTCGACAATATTGCCAAAGGTGACAGCAAGAGAAGCTGTACTTTAGATGGCATGGATGGTACAACCATGTTAAGATATTGGGGCCATGTTTTCGTTCTGATGCTAAATTTGAATGGTTTACACATGAGTGTAACATCTCCTAATTTAGAACATAACTGGAATTCCTATTTTGTAATAAAATAAAATGGCCTACAGTGGTAATAGTTTTAATTCCAATTGCTGCACCTTAATCTGTGAATACAATATCGATTTATTTAAATATTTCAATTCAGGATTAATTCATATTTATCATTTGAATTGACACAAATTGCTTAAAAAATGGATCCCTAATCTTAATATTTTTCAGGCTATGCTTCTGATTAAATGGGAAGATAAATGAATTATAAAACACTTTTGCTGGCATCACTTTATACAAATTATTGTCAGGCAGAAAAGTTAATCTGAACATTCTTGCAGGTGTTAACATTTCATTGGTAAGTCTCTCTCAAAATAAAATATATCATATAAAAGACTTCATTGTAAATAAAACAATGCAACATAAAGGGACTTTCTGGATGGCATAACATTTATTTCTCAATCATACCTTTGGGAACCACTGGCTTAGCATGATGATTTCATTTATTTTTAAATTGATTTGTCTATCCATTATAATTCTTTGTAAAAACATTTCTCGGTACTATTTCTAAAATCTAATTATATTCTTTTTTTGGACTCTTCTTTGCTCAGAAGTGTATTTACGATCTGAAAGTGAGGCTGGTGATTATTGCATTTTTGTGTTCTTTGGAGTTGTAGTTGCAATTCTTATTTGTATCTGTATGTTTTATACAGACACGAAAATTTATTTAATCTGATTAGGGAGGCGGTGTCAATAGATATGGTGGAAGCATTGCTTTCTTTCTTAACAGAATGCAAGTAGATAAATTTATTATTTGTATTTCATGTTGTGCTTTATACAATATCTTGACACTGAGTTTGAACACATGTGTTTCTGAAATGCCAGCTTCCAGCACCTCTATTCATCACCATAAGTTGGCAGGAGAGAAAGAGACAGAAACATTTTCCTTTCAGCAAAGTATGCAAGGTGTCTAGTTTGGGGTTAAAAGAGCTGTTGTCAGTCAGCATTCAGTATAATAATGGTCCACCAAAGTCTTTCTTAATCTTGAAAAAAATATAAAAACATCTACCTCCATGGTATGCAGGGTAGCATGCATATCCAGATAAGGTTTATTTATGAAGCTCTATAGACCTTGGGTTCATTTGAGCATCATTTCAGCCATTTCATTCATTCATCATCTGACATGACCTACCTGGTTAAAGAACATGGATAATAAAAAAAAAAAAAAAAGCAGAAAAATGAAAAAAAAAGGCATGCTTTAGGCGCTTAATTATGAATGTGTATTAGTGAATTCCTTGGTGTGGACTTGAGAAAAATGTAATGTGAAATTGTAATTACTGGTCCTCCAAAGCTTTCCTTAATCTAGAAACAAAGATAAAGACATATTTAGGCACTTTAGCATGAATTTGTGTTAGGGATTGCCTTGGTTGTGTGCTTTAAAAAACCTAACAAAATATTCTGTTATCAATATCAATATCAATTTATTGTCATTAAACAGTTATACAACTGCAATAGACATTGTCAGTATATACAAAAATACAAATTAATAATACAACATAAACCACACCTTGTGCAACTTTTACAGCAAAAAAGTAACAATTAAATATTAATATCAGATGCATTAAAAACAATAAATTCATTAATAGAATAAAATGGATTATCCACAAGCCAACAATGCAATCGCTTACAAAATATTTTATAAGGCAAATCTTTTACAGCTTGAGGTAGCTTGTTAAAAAGTTTAATGCCAATATAGTTGTAACTTTGAGAAGTTTTCTTAAGTCTATGCTGAGGAATATCGATCATTTGACCATTACGGATATTATAATTATGAATATTGGATCTCGTGTCATACAAATGTTGATTCTGTTTCATAAAACCCAATACAGTATAAATATACAAATTTATAACAGTCAAAATATTATATCTTTTAAAATAGGGTTTACAGTGTGTTCTAGTAGTTATCTTAGCCATAATTCTTATAGCTTTCTTTTGCACAAGTAATACATCTTGGATATATGAGCTATTACCCCAAAGTAAAATACCATAATTAATAATACTGTGAAAGTATGCAAAATATGAGACACGTATATACTCAAAGGGTACACAATTGACTAAGTTTCTCATCAGGAATAAAACCCTTGACAACTTTCTGCATAAAAATGTAATGTGTGACTCCCAGGTTAAAAATCTATCAATAAAAATGCCTAAAAACTTTACATTAGTACAAAGCTTTGGGACAACAACATTATTTAAAGTAAAAATTATATTTTTAGTTTTAGAATCATTAAGTAAAAACTTATTTGCTTGAAACCATTGTGATATATACATTATATTATTTTGAACCTCAGTTTCAAGATACTGTATATTTGCATTGTTGTGAATAAAAGTTGTGTCATCAGCAAATAATATGGTTTTAGATTCAGTATTGAATGGTAAATCATTAATCATGACTGTGTTTACTATTTTCCATAGAAAAAACATGTTTAAAATACTATTGGATACAAGAATCTAAATAAATAATACTTATAAAGTGGACAAATGCTACTATTGCTTGTCTTAAAGAACTTAAGTTTATTGGCAAGAATACATGAATTGAATGTGCTCTGGGCAGTTAATACAAAATTACAGTTGAAAAGCATAATGCTTTAGTAGTGCAAAATAGAAAATTTGTTAGACTTTAATCACAGTGTTCTGCTTTTTAAGGTTGTGTGGGCTTGCCTTTAGAGGCCATGATGAAATCAACTCCTCTTTCAACAGAGACAATTATAATGAGATTCTAAAAATATTAGCATGCATCGATTAAGGTCATTAAGTTCACCTGATATACAAACTGAACTAGTATAATCTGTTTCTGAAGTAATTATATTTGGAATAAAAATAGATTTCAAATGCTAATTTATGGGTTTAATCCTTGATGAGACTTCAGATATCACTGTAGTTTTGGATGTCTTCAATTATTATGTTAAAAACGATGGTAATGTTGAAGAATGAATGTGAGAATTGGCCATTCCACTACTTCCTTTTTTGATAAAGCTGTTAAATTGTTAAATCAATTTGAATGATGAGATATCAAAGTTGTAGTACAGATCTACGATGGTCTGCTTAATGACTGGGCAAATGGTGGTTTACAAGTGAAATTTTGGGAGCATTATAAAAATAAACTATTTATCCACTTCTTGTGCACACAAATTACACCTGGTGCTTTCCCAGTGTACTAATTTCATTAAGGAAATAAGGGTCACTATGCTGAGATGAGAATGAGACCAGAACAGGTCAACGGACTAAACCATGAGAGGAAGAACAAGAAATAAGGGTGTTCTTCACCACTCTTCCTAGCTTTGGAACCTTTTTTCTAAGTCTTCTAAGAGAACAGAGACTTTGGATAGGTATTTTAAGAAAAGATTTTTAACCATCATGTCTACTTGTGGGAAATCAAAGCCACCTAATTGAAACTGTACATGAATGTAAAGAAATGCTGTTTGTTTCTATTATTGAAAATTCCAATGAATAGGATATGGAAACAGTTTCGTCTGCCTCATTCCTTCTTTTGGTTTTAAGCAATTTCAATTTCAATTTTACACAGATAAACTTGATTATTTTGAACTTTTCAAATTCGAAATCATAAATAATTTGAAATTTTAGCATATCCCTGCACAAAGCAATATTAAATATCTTCTTTAATTCAATTATTTTTTGGATAATTTTCAATGAGATTGCTTGAAAGAAATGTAGGTTAGTCAAGCTTGTTTGTTAAATTGAGGAAATACTGTACTAGTATAGTTCCACCCCTCTCTTCTTCCCACAGGATGGTCAAGGTTGTTCGTAAAATTACAGACAATATAGTTCCACTCTCTCCACACCCTACTCAGTCCGTTCTTCCCCCTAACACTGGAAGTCTACCAATGGATAAGGGAGTAATTAAAAATTTCAAACACCTCTACAAACCTCTTCTGGTTTAGAATCTTCTGTCAGGAGTGATCTTGAACAATAGTGACAAATCCAAAATAAATGTGCTTGAAGCAGCTCATGTATGTAACAGTGTTGGGACCAAGTGAAAACAAACACCATAGTTAACTGTTTCTGAAAGGCCAGGTTCTAGCACAATGAACTTGGAAGTTTTTAAGAAAATGAAAGGATTGTGCCTACACTTGAAAACGTGAATTGTGAAACTGGTGTTCTACATGATGACTTCATCTAAATGGATGATGACTTGGTAGTTTGTGGGGAGCTAACCAATGCAGCATGTCAATGTTATGGACATGCAGACTGTTGCTCTGTCTTTTTCCATGGACCACATCCAGCAATTAAGGTGCTATGTAGAGGGACAGCAAAACTTGAGTGACCAATCGCTCAATAAGCTAGAAGAATTTTGTGAGTGCAAAATTACATGCTGAAAATCAAAAAAAGATATCAAGCTTCTTTTAAAAAACTTTGAATCTGTACTGTACTGTGATTTAACACTACAAATACTGTATGTTGACTAAATACCTGTACATACTGGTACCATAATTTTGTTCTTATTGTACTTGTAATTTAATTTAGGTCTATTTTAATTAAAACTTAAAAAAATTAAACCTTTTCTAATTCAAAATTGTGGATAATTCATTTTTTTTCTTTTTTGCTAGTCCCTTCAGCTTCAAATTATCCAAGTTCATTTTATTGCAAATCTTCTCTTTTTCATCATTCTGATGATTCTTTAAAATCCTCCTCTTTTACTGTATTTTGCAGTAAAAAGTACAATTTAAAAAACACTTGTAACATCTGAAAGACCATTCTGATCAGCTCTGGACAAAACTGATAGGTACATTTTATTCGGATGTATCTTTATATACCAAAAGAATTTGTATTGATTCAGTGAAAGGGAAAGAGAAAAAATATCCCTTGATGCAACATTTCTGAAAGATCTTTGGAAACCCAAAACATTCTCTTTTACGCTTTTTGATTCAAAATATTTACATGATTGCAAAATATAATTACAAGAAAGAGTGATTTTATGTCCAAAAGGGAATTATAAAACTTTATTTGCATGTATGACATTGAAAAGTAAATTACAGTAATCTATTTGAACCCAGATGTATTGAGAAATAGCCTGTATGTCTTACACCAGTTCAATGCTAGAACTGACATCTATTTTCCTCCAATGTTGTTAATACTATAGGTACAAGCAACTAGTGTTGTAAATGAATGCTAAATTTACCTTTAAAAAAAAATAAAGAACTATTTGAAATTCTCCCAGAGCCAGACTAGATTATCATCTCTTGCACTGATGAATATAGAGAAGTCCCTGCTAGCTAAACTATAGTTTATGCCAAACTTTCAGGACAACATTATCAAGCTATTTGCAAAGAAAAGTGAAGGAAATGAGCTTCATTATAAAAGATCAGGTAAGCTTTTAACAGAGCATAACTTTTACTTAGGTATGTAAAAATGTTTTGTCATTTAGCTTTGAAAACAATTATTGCTTCCACCAAATCATAAGTCATGCACTGTACCATTGAATCTGATTCTGTGTGATTTATATAATGAGAAATAGGAATGCATTATTACATTCTGTTTCTGTTGTGAATTTCATTAATTTATGTGCTAAGTTCAGTTGTGTTGCTGTGTCATGTATTAACTTCTTATTCTTTAGAACAAAAATATCCATATACCAGTGCTTCTCTTGTTTGTTATTTCCAATAAATTGATGCACAAGCTGGGCAATAGTGGAGAACATAGATCTTCTAATGTTAGTTTGAATACTTAAAAGTACAAGCCTAATATTCCTTTATATCAAATTTTTAATCAGTGCATAGTTAATATTAGAAATTTTTCTATTGCTTCCTATTATATGAGTATGTCAGCAGAGATCATTGGAAAATCATGAGTGCTTAGAATAAGTTTACATCAGCACACACTGGAAGAAGGTTTCTCAGAATTGTCCACATTTTATACTCTGCCAGATAGATGCTAATTTTCCTGTTGTAATGTGTAATGTGTTGTCCAATTGGCCACTGGTTTTGACATCCCATGAAAATAAAATTATTCATGTGTTTTTCTCTGGCAAAGCTCGACTCTTTGGGAATTCCTAGTTGTCTCTGTCTCTTTCTCTTTCTAGTATTAGCTATCTCACTCACTCCATTCACCATTTATCCTAACCCCTGTGCTCTTCTTTGGTCTCTTATTTAGCCTATTCCCTTTGTTGGATTTTTATCAGCTACCCTATGTGTTTCAGCTGCTATTTACCTTCCTCTGTTAGACAAAGACAAACCTTGCCCCGGTGCCAGGAAAGCGCAGTGGTTTCGTTTCCGGCTCTTGTACTGGGGGCCTGGGGTTCAATTCCCGATTCTGAGGTAGTGATTTTAAGTCAGGCGTAAGCATGCCTTCACCTCTGACATGCTCATGTAAAGCATCCCCAAGGCCCAACGTGGTTTAGAGTCCTCGGTAAAAGCTGTAGGTGCTTTCATTCCACTGCTACCTTCATCATCACCCTACCATCAGAGGCAATGGATTCAACCCAATGGGTGCCCTCAGAAATGAGTCCAGTCATCGCTTGGTGGAATGAGGTATCCCCTGAATGTCATAGGCCATGTGGGGAGCATTAGAAACAATGGCGACAAATTTTACCCTTTACAATATTTACTTCTTATATACTTATTTATTACTACTGTCTACCCACAATTGCATTGATATGCTCTATAAGTATGGGGTTGAAAAGAAGCATATGGGTGATTTTTGAAAGTTGTAAGTAGTCTGTATTTGTACATAAGTGTAGGTGTCCAAAGTTTTGTCCATATTGGTCAAATAGTGACAATTTGTATATAAGGGGTTGAAAAATATGAGTATCGGTAGATTTTTGGAGTTGTATGGTATCCTATAATTTTTGCCATGTGCTATAGTCCAAGTGCTCAAATTTGTGCCCTGGTTGATCAAGCATAATAGTTTTATCTATAAGGGTTTGAAAATAAAAAGGGTAGCTTTTAAAGCTTTTGAGTACTATATAATTCAAAATAAGGATTAGGTTGGTTTTAGAAGTTGTAATGTAATCTATGATTTTTGTTATTCCTATTGCATAATTGTGTCAGATTTCTACATAGGGGTTTAAAACTAGGCAGGGGTAGTATTTTAGGGTTGTAAGGTAGCTTATAGTTTTTGTTGGGTCCTATAGTATAAGTGTACGAAGTTTCATTAGATAGGCCAAAGAATGTTGATTTATATGCTAGGGGTTGAAAATAGGATTGAATGTAAGAGTAGCTTATCATTTTTGTCAGTTTCTAGGATCCAAATGTACCCAGTTTTGTCAAAACCACACCAAAAGTATTACTTGATAAAACTTCAGTGAAACATGAGAGAAATGTGGTGATATGAACTATAAACAACCCCCCCGCCTAAAAAAACTTGTGGGTTAAGGTTGAACTGAAATGTAAACACCACATAGTTCGTATATTGTTCCTGTATCGTGTACGTGGAGTTAATAAATTTAGTGTTATACATATCTGTGGTGTTTACATTTCAGTTCAACCTTAACCCACATTTGGTGACCCTCGTCGACTCGCTCCTGAGCGCCTCAAGATAGCTAAGACCGAGTTCGACAACATGTTGCAGGATGGTACAGCCCGCCGTTCTGAGAGCCCTTGGTCTTCGGCGCTACACCTAGTACCCAAGAAAGACAACGGTTGGCGCCCTTGCGGTGACTACCGTGCTTTTAATGCTCGCACCATTCCTGACCGATATCCTATACCACATATTCACGATTATTCCCATCATCTTTCCGGTTGTTCCGTCTTCTCCAGAATCGATCACGTCGGGTCACCAAATGTGGGTTAAGGTTGAACTGAAATGTAAACACCACAGATATGTATAACACTAAATTTATTAACTCCGCGTACACGATACAGGAACAATATACGAACTATGAAATAACAAACTCAGCAGTTTAAGTTCCGGTATGCAAACGTCTGTTTTCGGCAGAAGGCCAGTCCCGACTCCCTGCCTTAGTGTTGCTTCCCGGCAGGGGTGGCTTAGCGACCCAAGCGCACAGCTGTTCCTTGTCACTCACTGCTGCCCTCTGAAGACGTGCCCACCCTTGGAAGCTGCTTCCAAGGGATGGTTAAGTAGCTGCTTTCTGTGTGGTGGTTGAGCCCCCACAAACTCAATTTTAAAACATTTTAAACCTCCACATTTAACCCTTTTGGCCTTAAAGTCATTAAAAAAACTACCATATTTGGAATAAATTGCCGAAAGTAGCCTCTATATCCATATTCAACAAAACAGAATTGAAATTTGGTGACATGAATATGAAACAGAAACCCCAAATCCCCCAGTTTTCAAAATTTTAGTAACATTATATAGCCTATGACCATCTAGAAGAATAGAGCTTTTCAATGGTGAAAGGAATATCAAAATTGGTTGAATGGTTTTTGAGATTACACTCACACATGCACACACACACGCACACGCACACGCACACGCACAAATTTTCTCTTTATAATATTAGTATACATTCCTATCTGTTTTTTCATTCTCTATTGTCTCTTAATTAGTCTCTCTTTTATTCTGTCATTATTTACTACTTTGATATGTTTCTTCCTACAGTCATTCTTATTTACTCTACATTTTTCTTTTATACAATTTCTTTATATTTAATGTGAATTAGGTGTTACCCCTACAACTTTCCTCTTTGTTCTGCAAATAACACAAAGAAAATGCTATATGAAATTAGTCAACTCACATCCACAAACCCATTCATTTTATCATAATCATGACTACTAAATGCTCTTTAAAATTCTTCACCCCCGTGCACCCCAATCATATAATAGGTACGTAACAAGTCAGCTTCCCAATGTGTTTTATTTTTACCTTCAACTCCAAATAAATATACATAGTTCTTTTAGCTCTAAAGCTCTCCATATAATGGATGCCTGAACACAAACTGAGTGTGCACTGCAGACAGCTGTAGAGAAAGTAGCCATCCATCCATGTTTTGTATCTGGCCACATGCTACTTAGTACAAGAGTCACTCTGAAAGTTTTGAGAATGAATACAATAAAATTTTTAAAATTTAGATCTGTTCATTGCATTCTTTCAAATCATTCTCCATCCTTCATTTCATCCTTTCAAACCACTTTTCAAATGCAGAACACCATTCTTCTTTGCACAGTGTGCAAATATGAAATTCCTTTTGAGCAGCTACTACAGCTACAGGTAATTCAAATTGTTGACCTCAATTTTTTTCTTTGTTTTGGAGAATAGAAAAATTGCATAGGGTCAGTTCTGGAACTATAGGGAGGGAGGAACAAATATTTGACTTTTAAGTCCTGCAGAAATTGGGTTGTTGCTAGTGCAATGTGGGCATAGGCATTTTTGTGGTGCAACCAGTCTTAGGATGCCTTGTTTTCAGTTCATTGAAGACTTGTGGCAGACATTTTGTGGTGTACCATCTGGCAGTGACAGTCATTGGTCCCTCAAGTGGAATTGTCACCATATGGTACCTAGTTTAGAAGAACAAACAGGTCATCTTCTTGCTAACACTTCTTGCTTGCCTCACTTTTGTTGTATGATCCTCTCTTGGGAAGTCCCAGACCAATGAATATGAATGAATGGACTTCACAGGCTATTTCTAGAAAATTCAAGATATGCATTTTGTCATGCAAATATCTTAAAGATGTGGTATATTAATCAAAATCATTAGTCAGTTTTGAGAAAATCTAAAATAATGAAAAATTCTCCATGTACAGCATAGTATGATTTGTCGCATCTTTGTTACCTAAAAAAAAGTAATGAATTTTTAATATTCATTAACAAGAAATAAAAGAAAAAGGTTTTGTATAAAAAACAGAAGGGTGAGTAGAGAAAATCATGTGAATGCAACACATCAGGTCAATTAATAATGCTCAGGAAAAAGAAAGAAAGGACAAACAGGAAAACATTGTATTTCAGTAAATGGAACACGTTCAATTCCTCTGATAATTTAATCTCTAGAAATCTGGATCTTTCAGGATGAAAACTGCAGAATTTTGAAGTTTATATTATGCGAATTATGTGCATCTCAGAATTTCATAAAAAATGCACTATTTACTAATTTCTTTATTTTATTCTCCTTCTTTACAGGGATATACGTGGTTAAAGGAACGTCTTCAGCCCGAGGAGACTCGTCGCCAGCAGGATAAGTTACGTGACATAGCAGCATTGGCTGATAAACTAGGCTGTAGCGTGTCACAGCTGGCTATTGCATGGTGCCTCAAAAATGAAAGTGTCCAGTGTTTGTTGCTTGGTGCCCAAAATGTTGAACAACTTTACGAGAGCATACAGAGTCTCCAGGTGAGTCAAATGTTTCTGAGTTTCTCTATAAAAGTAGATAGTTATATATACTCACACTTGCCAACTTTTATAGTTTCCCCACAAAATATATGGAAGGAAAAGCTCTTCACAACTTTATGGCAAAGAAGGTATTTTTATGGCTTTGTGGGCAGATTCAAAATGTTACAAATTTTCACCATGGACATGACAAAGCATTAACTTCTATTGCAAATCTGATCTTATTGGTTCATTTCTTATTTCGTCAGCTCTAGTGCATCCTCTTACATACCTCAAAAATTTCATTTTGGCGACTGAATGCATGATCTCTCTCTCTTTATGTTATTGTCCGCGACTGGGAACCATATAATGCAGTGGGTAAAGCCACAATCTTATAGAACTTAATTTGTGTTTCTTTTCTAGTTTTTCTTTCTTGAGTTCTTCTGATCATTCCACAAATGGTTTGAAACCTGTTAGCTTTCATCTCGAAGTCTTTGTCAAATTTAAAACTAATGTCACATCCTAGATAATTGAAGTGGGTTCTAATATTTTATCATTTATTAGTATTTTTTTATTTAATGGGATTCTTCCCTTTAAAAGCCATTGTCTTTATTTTATTTATAGATATAGTTAAGTTGTAACACAATGCACTTTGGCTTAGTCTATATACTGCTCTTTGTAGATTATCTTCTGTTTTTTGTATAACTATTTGATCATCAGCATATAGTAAAGTACTTAAAGGTGTGTTTAATTCTATTTCGATCCCAAACTGTATTTCATCTTTCCACTTCAAAACTAGATTGTCAATATATGAATTAAATAAAGTGGGCGGTATATTACACCCTTATCAGACACCTTGATTTGTTAAGATTTCCTGACATTTAAAATCAGAATTAAGTTTTATTTTGGTATTTACATACAAACTCTTGATAGCATTAATAAGATGTTTAAGAAGTCCTCTTGTCTCTAAAATATTCCATAAAAGTGGCCATTTTACCTTATCAAAGGCTTTCTCATAGTCGATAAATGCTATGAGTTTCTAGGTTAAATTCATGACGTTTCTCAATAATTTGTCTGATTCTGAATACATTATCACTAGATGAATCACAATCATGGCCCCTTTAGTGGGCTGTAGCAAAATGCATAGCATGCTGATTGAAAATTTGATTACCTACTAGTGACCTCTAGTAACTATCAGTAAATGGGTCATAGCATTCAGTAATGGATAACATGAACCATAGCCAACTCCCTCACATAAATTGTTTGTTCTGTTCACATTCTGTTGCAGAAATTTAATTTTACCATTTTTTGAACAGTTTTTGTTTATGGTTTATGTTATGAAGCCTAAAATTTGGACTAGAAATCTATGTATAGCCTAGGAAGTGGTATTCTTTGCTTTAATCTATGTTGATTGTGGTGCCAAGAAGAATTTCAGCATGTATGACAGAAAGAAGCACTGCTACCAAGTTTTCAATATTCTTCTAAAACAGAATACCCATTTATTTTACATATAAAATTTTTTTATATTTACTGCACTGAATATTTTATTCATTTTAAATTTCATGTCATCGCAAAATTATTAGGCTTTACTGGAGAGGGAAGGTTTCAATTTCTAGGAAGTTGACAAGTATGTATACAGCTTGAAATGTACCTACCTATTTTAAAGTTAGGAGAAACTATTTGTTAGTGTATGGACTCAATTTAATTCACTCTTATGGTATTTATTTATATAGTTATTTATAGAATAGAATCCCCTCCATTCTGCATGGGATTGGCAGCTAGGCAATATTTTGCCTTTTGAGCTCCTTAGAAAGGAATTTTGTGATGTATTTTTAAAGAACTACAGTCATCACCAATGGGTAATTTCTATTGGCTTATGTAATGGCAACATTATTGATTTGCTGATGCTTTCTAACCTGATCCTTGATTGTCCCAAAATGCTAAAATTTCTCAGAGTAGCTGTGCTAAGAAATTCAAGCGTGGTGCTGTCGCCATTCAGTTTTTTGATACATGCATATCCTCCCACCTTAATTCCCCTTCACAAGACCACAAATGACAGATAAAAAAAATCTTATGTGTTACACTCACATAACTTTCCCTACTCTTGTACAAACTATTTTTACAAACGCTTATTCTCCATATGCTTCATGTTAATCGAGATATCGAGATGTCAATCTTATTGGTAGTTTTCTTGTAGATGCAAGGGAAATTGGTAAGCTTTAAGCTATAGTCAAATATTTTAAGAGCTGGTTGCTATATGGCGCATTCCATTCTCTTTGCATGTCCAGGACATAAAAAAATCTGATGTGTTACACTCACATGACTTTCTCTGCTCTTCTACAAACTATTTTTACAAACGCTTATTATCCATCTACTTCATGTTAATCAAGATAAACATTTGCAGACTCTATCTTATTGCTAAGTTTCTTGTAGATGTAAGGGGAATATTTATTTACAAGGGCAATATAGAAATACAGTAGCCTATAAGCATATATATCTTAATAGCTCGTTGCTAGGGGCAGCACCATTCTCTTTGCCACAGATTAATACTCTTTGCATATACAAGACAAAAAGATGCATAACAAATTCCCATTTGAGAAAATAAGTATTGCAAAACTTAAGGGAATAACAAGCAATATCTCAAATGGTTCGCTCAACAAAAAAATGTATATGACATAAATTGTGTATTTTAACACGATCTACATTTTTTGTATAGTAAAATTTTGTCTATCTCTTATGGTTTACCAGTTTGCAAAAGTCGTTCACAATGAAAAATAATTTTGGAGACATTCCCAGAAAATTTGAGATATACATTTCTTTTGTCATGAAAATACCTTAAACATATGATATATTAATCAAAATCGTTAGAGCCATTTTTGAGAAAATTAAAATTTTCGAAAAACGTTCCATGTAAAGGGTAATCTGGGGTGGGGGGATTTTCTTGAAAACCTTTGTGTTGCATCTCTGGAAGATACTGAACCTAAATACCCAGTTTGGTGTTTATCCGACTGTTCGTTTCTTAGTTATACTGTTCACAGACACACAGACAGATACACACGGACATGTTTCTAAAAATGCTTCTTTTGGATTCAGGGGGTTTCAAAACATGTATTTCCGGTGAAATCTCGGTATCAAATTTTTGGGTGGAATACAATACTTCCCCTACTTACTATAGGTAGTAGAGAAAGTAAAAAAAAAATATACACACTCCACATTGCTGATGAGCCAATGGACATGTGATGGTTGCCAGTCTTCAGTTCATTAAAAAAGCACATACAACACTTAACCCTCTCACTTTCTTCCTCTTTACAACCATAAAACTGTAAAGTATAAAGGAATAAGGCAGGTGTGGCAATGATTCGTAGCTCAGTTTATGAGCTTTTGCCATAAAGACACATATGTGTGGGATGCATTATCCTGATGGAAGATTACTTTTGTCTTGCTAAACCTGGTTCTTTTTTCTGTATCTATGCTGTAGTTGGCCCAGGAGGCCAGTGTCTTATTCTCCTGTAATTGTTTGACTAGTGGGAAGATAATCTATCACTTTTGTAATGCAGAAAACTGATGCCATGACCTTTCTGGCTGATAGTATTGTCTTTGCTTTCTTTGGTAGTGGAGGACCAGCATGTTTCCACTGTTTTGAGTTTGGCTTTGTCTCTGAGGCATATTAATGCACCCATATCTCATCTGTGATCATGAAA
Source organism: Deroplatys truncata (assembly GCA_030765065.1). Classification (NCBI taxonomy): domain Eukaryota; kingdom Metazoa; phylum Arthropoda; class Insecta; order Mantodea; family Mantidae; genus Deroplatys; species Deroplatys truncata. The sequence continues at coordinate 36,125,005 of CM060987.1, read as the reverse complement.
TGGTGCAAAAAATCTTGTGGATTTTTCTGAAAGGTGCCCAACATTGTTCAGACATTTGCGCACTAATGCATTTTTGATCCTGTATTAACAGTTGTAGCACCCATCTAGCAGATAATTTTTTCATACCCAATTCTTCAATCAAAATATGATATGCCCATTCAGGTGATATCCCTACAGCTTCAGCAATTTCTCACACTTTCACTCAGCAATCTTCCAAGACCATTTGTGCACTTTCACAATCATTTCTGAGGTGGCGACACATCTTGGTTGACCACTACGCAGATATTCTTCTAGGCTCTGATGACCAAATTTAAACTCCTTGGTTCACTTGGTAATAGTTGAATATGAAAGAGCAAGTTCCCCAATATGTTCATGAATTTAATTTACTTTCATGCCTTTCTTTTCAAAAATCACTGCTCAAATCTCGGTTTTTTACTATCTTCAAAAATCACTACGCAGGAACAACAATAGAGAGGTATATGTACCACAGCTCTCCACTCCATGCACTGATATGCCATGCACTCACTCACAAAGGATGATGATTATTACATCAAATCTGGATTGCACTTGTGGTGACCCCTGTTGGTAACTCCAAGAACTTTTCAAACCACCCTCATACATTACAAGATTATACAGTATAACTGGCAATAAGTGTTACTTATCAAATGCAGATGACATTATTTAAACCAACTAGCACTGGTATAGAATCATTGGTTCTGTGTGCTTCAAAAACACTGTGCATTCGCTTACACTGATTAAAAATGACCAGATTGGTATAATTGATTAAGAAATTGTAATACACAAATATATATGAGATAAGTGCTGAATTTGAAGGTTGTACTCTATAAGTATGATGAAAAAATAATGATTGATGATAAAACCAGCAATTTGTATCAGATTTAAAGTAGAAAATTGTTAACGTTTGACTACAAAGACATTCAATTTGGCAACTTTACATAAAATCAATCTAGCAGCCCTGATTCTGCATGTGAACATGCATGGGGAGTGGTATAATTAGTCATCCATAACTTTCACATTTTTGGCACTAGATAGAAGTAGTGTTGATGGCATGAGCAGTGCATCCTACTTTTTCTGTAATCTCTGAGATCTACAACATAATTAACATGGATTGACATTTAAAAACCAGCACATGAGTAAAACTGATTTCTGTCAAGTCTACACAGATGTGTGCAATTCTTCAGACTGGAAGATGCTCTTGAACACAGGGTCTGTAAAAAAATGCATATACCCTTTAACAGATGTTTTATGGTTTTTACTTTTGCTATTATGTATACTAAGTAGGGGAAGTACTGTATTCCACCCAAAAACTTGATACGAAACTATCACCAAAAATACATGTTTTGAGGTTCCTGAATCTAAAGAAGGCATTATTACAAAATGGTCCATGATTGAGTGTGTTTATGAACAGCATAACTCATAAAGGAAAAGTTGGATAAATCCCAAACTTCATATTTGAGCTCAGTATTTTCCAAAGATGCAAAACAAAGATTTTCAGGAAAATCCCTCCACCCCCAATCACCTTTTACATGAAACATTTTTCAAAATTTGTGATTTTCTAAGAAATGGCTCTGATGATTTTGATTAATATACCACAAGTCCTGTCCACATTCAGTAGTTTCTCACAATTGCTGGAAACACTATGGAATTTTAAGGCCAGTATATAGCAGACTGGTTTTCTTCTTCTTCCACCATTCAAGTTTTAGGCCAAGGACCGGGATACAAAATTCAATTTTCAACCATCATTTCTTAGGGCAGCCCAAAGATCGCTTCCTTCTAGGATGGTAATTAAGCACGGCTTTGGGGATCCTACTACATATGAGTTTTAAATATCTGAATATCAATTTGGTTTCCTCTATCTCCTTGTACCTACAACAAAATATGTAATGAAACTATTTCTGCAAGTGTGTCTCAACCTGAAGTAGATAGAAAATTGTTTGTTACGTAATATGCTACTATGTATGTGAAGCCTATTTGAAGATGTATTTTTGTTGTTACGCTCCAAGTTAAAAAAAATATTAACTTTTTTTTTATTATGAAACTGCTTCTATAGACATTATTTATATTTGTTTTTGCCTCGGCTGCATCAGTATTGTTTTAGTCATGTTTCTCTTAATCAGGACGTGGTGTGATAAGAATGTAGGCTTACACAGATTTTAAGTTTTAATTCACTTCTTCTTATTAATACTTGACACAAATTAAATAGCACTACACTGATATTAAGAGCTGTGAGATTCTTTAATTTAAAACTTGCACTTTGTTAATGCATATACTTAATTTTCGTTTCACACGAATATGTAATATTTCTTTAGAGAACACATCTTCCATCCAGTCACTACCAAGGTCTACAGGCAACTGAACATATTTCAACCATCCAAACCTGTAAGCTTCTGTATTTCAAGTCTCTGATTGGCTAATCCTAGTCCAATAGAATACCTGCATTTAATTAAAGCTTTTTCTGGCTGTTGATTGGCTAATTTTAATCTGTCACAAAATTTACATTATTGCTGCCCTAATCATGACTAGTAACATTTAAACTCTCAAACTCATTATTGCCTTAAGGTTACCTCATTATTACCTCATTGTTAGCAACTTTAAACTTATTATTCTCACAGCTCTTACATTATTAAATTACATAATGCATTCACATAACATTATTAAACATGTTTACAATAATATAAGCATTTGCAATGACTGCTACATACATTTATACAAATTATTACATACATATCACTTCAAGGCAGGCTGTTATTGAATTTACATATTATATAATTTAATTGAAATTATTCAAGTGTTAAAAATACTGCCTCAATGTTTAAAAAAAAGAAAAGATCCATGTTACATTCATATGACTTTGTCCACCCACTATAATTTATTTTTGTATAGCTTCTACAATCTATTCTTACGAAAGCTTATTTTTCATCTTAATCAAAATAAACTTTTGCAGAAATGGTTTCATTATACATTTCATTGTAAGTACAAGATGAATGCAAAACTGATTCAATAGTAAGATGCTTAAAAACAAGTCACTATGTGCTTGCAATAAAATTCATATACTCTCTATGACATTGTAAGAAACAGCTGAATAGCAGCAGCACAGAGAAATGACAAAAGTGTTGAAAAATCCAAACCAAAAATAAGGGATATCTTGGAAATGGCTGATGCACAGATAAAGTTATCTGAAATAAATTGTGAATTTTAAAGAGATCCACAGTTTCTGTGTAGCATGTTTATGCCTATTTAGTATGGTTTACTTATAAAAATTATACAAAATTCCTTCAGAATGAAGAGACTTCATAGCCTATTCCCAGTAAATTCAAGATTAGTATTTTGTTTATCATGTAAATATTTTAAATATGTAGCATTTTAATTAAAATCATTAAGAGCCATTTTTGAGAAAACAAAAGTATCGAAAAACTTTCCATTTAAAGAGTAGTTTGAGGAAGGGGAAATTTTTTGAAAAATCTTTGTTGCATCTTTGGAAGATACTGATCTTATGAGGGTAGTCCCAGATGTATGCGACCTGATGTATATATAGTGGTTGTTATTTCAAAAAAATGACTATGGTAGAAAGTACCACCCTTATAAAGCTTAAACTTGAAGTTTGACGATGCTACATTGTTTAGTAATTATTTGGCAGCCATTAATAGTGAACTCTCTCAGCAAATTTGTAAACATGAATAAAACTGGACATCTTTATGTGATACAATACTTTTATTTGAAAGATCTTAGTCCAATTAATATTAAAGCTGAGCTAGATTCTACTCTGGGGGAGTCTGCTCCTTCATTTACAACACTAAAATATTGGATGGCAGAGATTAAGTAAGCTGCCAAGACGAACATCACAGTGGTTGGCCAAATGAGGTGAACACACCAGAAATTGTGAAGAAAATTCACAAAATGGTATTGGATGACCATCGACTGTAAGTGCGCAAGCTAGCAGATATCCTAGGCATTTCAAAAAGTGCTGTACATCGCATACTAACTGCAAATTTAGACATGAGAAAGCTGTGCACAAGATAGATGCCGCGTTTACTCACAATGGAACAAAAGCAGTGTCATCAGGATGTTTCAGTCGAGTGTTTGGCAATGTTTCACTGCAATAAAGCCAAGTTTTTGCATCAATTCATAACCATGGATGAAACATTGGTCCATTACTTCACACCTGAGATGAAGGAACAGTCAAAACAGTGGATTGAAAGGGGAGAATTGGCTCCAAAGAAGGCGAAGACAGGGAGGTCTGCAGCAAGGTCATGGCGTCAGTTTTTTGGGATGCGGGTGCGATAATTTATCTTCAAAAAGGAGAAGCAATCAATGGCGAGTATTATGCAAACTTATGGCAGCATTTGAATGATGAAATCAAGCAAAAACTGCTGCATTTAGTGGAAAAGAAAGTTCTGTTTCATCAAGACAATGCACCAGTTCAAACATCCATTATAGCCATGGCCAAAATCAATGGGTTTCAATGAGTTAAAAGTTTGAATTGCTTCCTCATGCAACCTGTTCGCCAGACTTAGCTGCCTCTGATTATTTTCTGTTTCCAATGTTGAAGAAATGGCTTGGTGGTAAAAGATTTTTCAACAATGAAGAGGTGGAGTTTGCAATTGATGGCTATTTTGCAGAACTCTATGGTTCTCACTATAAACAGGGTATCAAAGCTATTGAACACCACTGGGAAAAGTGTATCAAGCTGAAAGGAGACTATGTGCAGAAATAAAAATGTTTTTCCCCCAATTTTTGTGTTTTCTTTGTTAGGTCGGGTACTTCTGGGACAGCCCTCGTAATGTTGTAAACAGGATGAAATACACACATTGGTTACTGCAGTGCTTTAGATTATAAATTTCAATCACGGTCTTCAACTTTAATTGTCCCTCCCTGCCAAAATCTCAACAACAATATTCCTGATTCTTTCACACTGTGTTTCATAAGGTTCCATTCTGCAAATAAAAATAGATAAATAAAAAAATTCACTGACCTGAACATAACAAAATGACATGAATAATAGAAAGTGAAAGTTTTATAATAAGAAAACCCTTATGAATAAATTATTGTATGACTGCAATAACTCACTTTTACTACTTCTGCTAACAGTGACAATACCTCCATTGCTCACATGGGATTGTCAATCTACAATTTCTCACCTTCCATAACCACTGAACATGTGGTGTGAAAAGGGCAGTAAGAGTTCTAGACAGAATAAATAGTTATGAATCCTGTAGACTGTAATTTAAACAGTTTAAAATTCTGCCACTATTTTGTATATATATATATATATATATATATATATATATATATATATATATTGTTATTATGTATGCTAAAAAGTCTAGTGAAACCCCTCAACTAAACAAAGATGTGCACAGATATTTTACTCAAAGGCAAAATGACTTTCTTATGAATTCATACAGGGGTACTTTTGGAAGTAAAAATATCATCCATGCAGGTTCTAAATGCATTTACTCACTGCCAACAGATTTATAGAGAATATATATTATATAAGTAATTTTAAAAAGGCACTCAAAAAGCATTTATTAATGCACTGCTTTTATAACTCGCAACAGCTTTTAAATCACAGCAGAAATTTTCTTTGATATACTAACTTAGTTGCATATATATTCTATAGCTCTTGTTATTCTTGTGTGTTAATAATTATAATGTGTAAGTAATAAGTATTCTGTATATATAATTTATTTTACCATTTGCATTGTACTTAGTTATGATAGTTACTATTAGCTTGTATATATTATTTTTATTATTATGTATTTTTTAAATTAACACTTTGACATGATCTACAATAACACTATTTTATTGTATATTGTATGATTGAAAATAAATAAATGTCCAAGTGCAACAAATGAATAACATAATACAGCTGTTTATAGGAAGGTACTCAGGTCATATGTCTCCTAAGTTCAAAGAGCTTAAAGGAAATGAAAAAAATATTTTTGTGCGAACTTTGAGCCTGCATGAGATTACTGCAGGGGTCAATAATAATTTAAGTTTTATTGAAACTTATGAAAAATCCTGTACGTTTAATTAACATAAAACAGAATTCATATATCAGTACTTATTGTCCAACAGCTGGTGCCAAAGCTGAACACCAACACAATGAATGAGCTGGAGCGTATACTTGACAACAAGCCCATTCGTCCACCAATGGTGTCAACCCTGGCACTGAGATGACAATCAATGTGCCCCCCTGGGGGTGGACCCATGGGGGGCAATGGTAATGGAGCGGGTGGAGAGACATCACCAAAGGAAGACTCTATTCAGGAAGAGCAGCGTGAGCAGAAGCTGCCTTTCTGCAGCATTCAGTGACATGAGGGGAAGGCCACTGAGGCTCCCACACCTGTCTGACGGCGGCCATTCAGGGGCAGACGGCAAAGCAGCCGGCAGCCCTCAGCACAGCAGGACAAGCCTAGTCCTCCGGTGGCAGCAGAGAACAAGGAAGTTTTGGTGTAAACCTTTCCTTGTATTGCCCTATGATAGACATGATATTCAGCTTTGCAGATTTGTTGCACTCACAGTTATTGCTTCTAGGGACAAATTGGAACATTTTTTACCAGGGTGTATCACCCAAATCTTAAACAATTTATAACTGTGCAGTGTATATAGTTGGTCATGCCTTCTGTTTATGATAGGGTAAAGAAATGAGCAGCATCAGCAGTTGCAGTCCTTCTTAAGTAGATGACACATTTTGTGGAATCACGTTTAAGGGGACACTAAATGGTGAAATTACTAAAAAAATTACATTTTTAGGTAACTGTGCAGTCTTATAACTTTGAATTTCCTCTTTAATTTCAAATATATTTTATCACTGCAGGTACAACTCTTATACTTTAAAGGCATTTTTAAAATGCTGCTCTCTCTATCATTTTGTAATGCGAATTCTGCACCACTTCACACTTTGGAGTAGAGATGTAAATGTTTAGCCAGTCTTTTAGGGGAAGTTTGCTCTACAAGTTGGTACTACAGTTAAGCATGGCATCTTCTCTGAGCTCAAGCAATGAGGCTTCTTTCTTTGCAAATATAAGAGAGTTTGTTTTCTACATTTTTGCTTTGAACAGGTTCTGGGAATGCCATTTTTATAATACAAATTACCCATTTTCTCAGAGACTGTTGAAGACAGCTAAATAACATTTTATGATGATAAGAGCAATCCTGTGGATCTACTTTGGTGTTAATAATATGGTTGGTTAGTTGTTTATTAAAAAAAATTGCTGATAAATTTTAATCAAAAGTTAAATAAATAAACTTATTAGATAAAAGTAGATCAACAAAATTATAAAGCATGCATCTACATGCTGAAAGAATGTCAGTCTGATAACTTAAATGCTTTCCGAGATAATGGATCATGTATTTAGCAGATTTAATATTGGCAGTATAGGGCTTGAATCACTCCCTAAGCATGTTCAGAGCATAATCATACATTACATAAAAATAAGGTAAATGGGTGTAACATTGGCACATTGTTATGTTATTTACCAAGAAAATATCAGTGCACAAAATCATGAATTTAACAACAATAATGTGATGAAGCCATAAACTTAACAATGTGTCCTTTTTTAATACTATCTTTGTTTATAATGGACACAATAATGAATGCTTATGAATTGTTGCACTATAAGTATGTAATTTTGCCAACACCATCATTGGAGTGATGACAGCTGTGTGATGGCTCATTGTGTTGTGCTAGCCATCTTGGGTAGACACTGCTCCCAACTATACAAGATACAGTTATTTTTCTCATTTCATGAAAAGATTATTTAAATTTCTGAACAGAAACCCTTAGTGAACCAAAACCTAGTAAAATATCATGTAATAACTCAAAAAAAAAAGTTTATATAGTGAAACTGTCAACAATGTCAAAAATAGTGTCTGAGTCAACTAAACACTTGTAAGGTTTCACTTATTATCCATATCTGCAGGAGCATGCTTTCGTAGGTTGTTACCTATATCATCAGCTGTTGTCGATGATTTAAACACCTGGATCTTTCATAACAAAATTCCGCCAACAGCGGAGGCTTGAACAAATTCACACAGCCATAGGGAATATCTATGTTCATAACTTTTCACACTTCATTATAAAAACTTTTCTCTCATACATCCAACTTCTTAGCATTTCTTGTGGTTTATAACAGTTTTATATCATTGTTTATGTTGTGATGTGTGTTCCAAAAATAGTCAGCTACTTCAGGTTTATACATTTGCTTATATTTAATGACATTTTCTTATATTTAAGGAAAACTAAAATAAGTCTGAATGTCAGATTGAAATAATACCTAATAACTACTAAATATAAGCAAATGGACAAATCTACACTAGTTGGCCATTTTTGGAACATACTTCACAATATAAAAAATCTGATGTGTTACACTCACATGACTTTCTCTACTCTTGTACAAACTATTTTTACAAACGCTTATTCCCCACATGCTTCATGTTAATTGAGATGTTAATCTTATTGCTAATTTTCTTGTAGGTGCAAGGGGAATTGCTAGGCTTTAAGCGATAGTTAAATCTTTTAAGAGCTGGTTGCTATGTGACGCATTCCATTCTCTTTGCATGTCCAGGACATAAAAAAAATGAAAAACGAATTACCATTTGAGAAAAAGTACAAGTATTGGAAAATTTAAGGGAATAACAAGCAATATCTCGAAAATGGTTCACTCAATAAAAAAATGTATATGACATAAATTGTGTATTTTAACGCGATCTACATTTTTTGTGTAGTAAAATTTTGTCTGTCTCTTATGGTTCACCAGCTATGCAAAAGTCGTTCAGAATGAAGAATGCTTTTGGAGATATTCTCAGAAAATCCAAGATATATATTTTATTTGCCATAAAAGTATCTTAAATATATGATATTTTAATCAACATCATTAGAGCCATTTCTGAGAAAATTAAAATTTTCGAAAAATATTCCATGTAAAGGGTGATCTGGGGTGGGGGTATTTTCTTGAAAACCTTCGTGTCACATCTATGGAAGATACTGAACCTAAATACCAAGTTTGGCGTTTATCCGAATGTTCATTTCTGAGTTATGTTGTTCAGACAGACAGACAGACACACAGACACACACATGGACATGTTTCCAAAAATGCTTTTTTTAGATTCAGGGGGCCACAAAACATATATTTCCGGTGAAATCGTGATATCGAATTTTTGGGTGGAATACAATACTTCCTCTACTTACTATACATAGTAGAGAAAGTAAAAATATATAAAACTATTAAAAACCACAAGAAATGGCAAGGAGCTTGGCATATAGGAGAAAATTCTTGTCAAAAAGCATGAAGATCAAGTTATAAACTCTGAACTTCCTATGGAAGCGGATAAATATGAGAATTTGTTCAAGCCTCCACCGCCAGGGGAACTTTATCAGATTATGAGATACCCAGATGTTCGAACGAGTTGACAGCAGCTGAAGATGCAGGTAACAACCTACGAAAGCATGTTCTTGTAGTATATAGATGGTAAGTGAAGCCTTACAAGTGTGTTGATTTCAACTCTATTTTTAACAAAGCATCTTGTAATGGGTATTTTATAAGTTGTGCCAATGTGACCCTGCAATACTTTAATGATCACAGCAATACTACTGAATTCTAAGGAGGGTAGTGACAGAAAATTCTTAACTTGCAAGACTTTTATAATAACCATTGCTATTTTGATGATAACCTGAAAAACAAAAGCAGTGAAAACAGAATACATTTGGTAAATATTAGCAGTAATTAGGTTAAATTATATACATTACATTTTGAGCAATTTCACTGACATGCTTCAAAGCCCAGTAAGGATTAATTTTCCCTGTTTGAAGCAAAGTTTTGTTCTATATGAAAGCTGTCATAGGGTAAACAAGCAAAGGTTGCATTATGCAGGGAAATCCTGCATCAAATAACAATGGTTTTGTTGTGTTTGGTGCTCATGTTTTATTTGTTGTATGGTTTTAAAACATTAAATAACAGGGGTCTTTTTCACTACTTGCAAGTGAAGAGGAAGTTTCGATACAGACATTCTGCTTCAGCTTCTGTAGAGCAGCACGAGTAGGAGTTGTCTTCGCCTGCAGTGATGTGTCCGGCTTTCTGGACTATGTACGTTTATTCCTGTGATAATGCTACAAACAAAGAACTTTTTGGAAAGTATGCGCTCAGTTACAAAGTAAATAAAAGCTGGTAACAGTCCAATTCATTAGTGCACCCAGTGCACCCTTTTGCTGCAGCATAATATTCATTATATATACTAATTAAGATAATAATACTAATAGAGAACTGAGAGTGATATTGCAAATATCCACTACCATTGCACTTGGCAGGGAAGTGTAAATCATTTGTCACACTGACCTCTTAGAGTGTCATTGTGTAACAGCACATCATTCTGTGTATAATTATTATATAATATATATTATGTGCTATGTAGGAATGATTTCATTATGAATTGATATGGAAACCTATTATTAAGAATAGGCATATAATAAGAAACAGGCAAACTTTTTCTCCCTTGTTCTGTGATTGTGAGCATTTGCTTAAAGGGCACTACATCACTAATCTGGGCACTGGACATTACAGAAGTCACATCAGCCATTCAAATTATCACAACCGGTTCTTAAATAAAATTAAGTTAATCTACTACTTTTCCTGTATTCATGCATAAGCTCCATCTTCTTTGTTTCCATAATTCTTGGTTAAACGTTTGGCCACCACTCATGAATGACTTCAGCTTTACCTTTGTTATGTAACTTTGGTTTTTATACATGTTCATTGGGTTAGTTAGTCAACTTTTATTTCAAGAATGATTTAAATGATGCCTAATTAATTGGTCTTTCACACAAGCTGTGTGTAGGACAAGGTTTGAAAGTGGAATCAGGCTTAAAAATTCAATTCTATAGCTGGAATTTGAACCATGATCTGTTTGGTTGCTCTAACCAATTGAACTACCCTGGCAATATACTGGCACATCATTAAATTACCCAACTGGCTTGCATTTTCCTCAGTAAATACAAGAAGATCTCAAATTTACTTTGAGATGACATACCCCAATGACGACTAATAATGTCACAAGTACTTTAAGTCCTGGGCTTTATAGATAATCTCTATTACGTCCGTCAATGATAATTAATTGTTCTTTCATAAAAGCCATGCATAGACAAGATCGGAAAGATAGAATTATATTGAAAATTCATATTACCATATTGTAAGTCGCCACTGGGGTATGTCATCTCAAAATGAATTCAAGATCTCCTTGTGGTTTACCAGGATAAATATGAGTCAGTTGAAGGAATTTAATGTTGTGCAAGCACGTTGCATGGTAGGTCAGTTGGTTAGAGCAACCGAATAGAGATCAGAAGATCTGGGTTAAAATCCCAGTATGGCATTAAACTTCCCAATGATTTAAATTAATTAATTTTAAATCCTTTGTTGACTTATTGCTTTTCTCAATTTATCCAATGTGTTAACAATCTGAAGTGAGTTAATTTGATTTATTTTTTCTATCTTCTATTACATTATTGATAACCTAGAACTTGTTGCCAGTGCAAAAGAAATTCGTTTTTTATTGTTGCTTTTGTGCCTGATCAATAAGAAACATACTCAGACATTGGGTTTCATAAACTCAATTAATTAATGACTCATTTAAGCAAGTATATAAAGAAACTACATAAATATAAATATTGTGTATCAGTTTCATACATTTAGTTTAAGTGTGATAACAAATATTGAAAAAACCTTTGTATTATGTTTCCATTTTTATTTTTTTTACCCGTTTCATGTACGGCTGTGCTCATTGTCTTACATTTCTGTAAAGTTGCTAGTATAATAGAGCACAATATTATTCCTGCAGTCCTTATACCTAATTCTCCAATGCCTGAAAGTCCATGTGCACAAGGGATAAGTAGCAATACCAATGCATATGCTCCTTTGATAGAACAGAATGTTTGTTAATACTAATTATGAAACTGAAGTGAGACTTCTTATGAAATTCTGAATTGATTATTCAGTGACTCAAAGGTGTACAACAGTGATCTGCTGGTATATTATCATGTATAATCTATATTACCTGCTTAAGGTATTATTGTTAAGATATGTATTTGATATTAGAAAATTTCTGTTGAAAGTGACATTCAGTTTTGAACCAGTTCTTGTTGCAACCATTATACATGCCATCTTTCTTAAAAGATAATGTGTGTGTGTTTTTTTTTCTGAACAGTGGGAAAGAGCTTTAATGAAAGACAACTGGATGCAATATATAAAGTCAGTGGTAACCTCCCTTTATAGTAGGTTTAGTATTCAAATGCTGTTTAATAACACCAAAAGTTTAATCTCAAGATTTTCAAGTTCAATTTTTAAAGTATGTTGTAATAAATGATGTCACTTTTATTCCTATTGGTGACTAAATTTACAGTTCAGTTACATGCAAAATGTCTTGCCAATCCCTCCATATTATAACAGTAATTTTTTCTCCACAGGGTTGCTACAACTGCCTCATATTTGACTCTGCAAACCCTCCTTCTTACTTATCTGGTTGAACTTAACTGAATATTGCAGAATTAAAACTAACTACTTGAAAGTTTGGTAAGAGTTAGAAGGAATGCAGCAAGTTTGCTGCACTAAAACACAGATCAGATAAGTGTAGAGTGATGTGGCATGGTCTTAAAAGGGTGGATGTAAAAAATATGTTACTTATCTGGCTAAAATGTATTGTCCTTATTTTAATATCTTGAAGGCAGAAGGGTAGGCAACAAAAGAGGAGGGAGATATTTGACTTTTTCAGCACCAGCAGAGATTGCCATCTTTTCTGCAAGAACTTTTGCATGTAGGATAAAGGAATCTAAATATGAGACAAGCAAACCTTCCCAAAATGAATACAGCCATTCTGTGCTAAGAGATTGGAAGTTCTCACAGCATTAGTTACTAATGATAGCTTCAAGAAATAGCAGTCAGGCAATGTTTAAGTTCCTCTCCAAACTTTTAGCCATCTATGCTCTAAGGTCTTCATGGAACTGGAAATGCATAACTGTCACGTTTTAGTATACAAAATCACAGCATGTAAGCATAAGTGGCCAAAAGCTGGAAGATTGACTTAATCACTTGACTGCAATTAGAGGTGTACATCTCTGTGATTTTTACTGCCTGCATCTTCCTGCCAATAAAATAATAAAACATCATACTTTGGAACTGTTCAGAAAGTTTTCATTGGGATTATTTCAAACATTATGTTAAACAGCCTTTTTCAACATTTTTAAAATAGCTAGAGATGTTTGCAAAAATTTTCAGCTATGCTAGTTGATGTATGGTTTCTAAGTATCATCATCATCATCGTCATCATTATTAAAAGTGTTGTTTCCTTATTCGACATTTTTTTTTCTTTTGTCTTCTTGAAGATGCTGCACTGGTGTTTTAATAACATGCACTTGCATAGAAGATGATCTAGGTTTTAAGCTCTGTCACCGCAAAGACATCCTTTTAAACTGGATAAAATATAGTAAAAGAGTTGAAAAAATGTAATAATTTAGAAAGTGTAAAGCATCAAAAAATTTATAATAAAGTAAAATTAAAATATTCAACAATGTCAGAAACATGTAAAAATGTTGGAAAATGCACAATAGTGTGAGAACCAGGAACAAAATTTGGTGAAGCTTTAAAAGCTTTCTTTCTTAATGCTTTCAAAAAGTGTTAAAAAAGAACTCATGCTCACTACTAAAGAGTTTCCACAAAATATTATGCCTTATATTAAGTTAGGATGAAAATATAATAGGAATGTTTAGACTTTATTAACTCCTAATGTACTAGGGCTGTCCCAGAAGTACCCGACATAACAAAGAAAACACAAAAATTTTAGGAAAAGAAAACATATTTATTTCTCTACATAGTCTCCTTTCAGCTCGATACATGTTTCCCACCGATGTTCAATAGCTTTAATACCCTGCTTATAGTGAGAACTGTCGAGTTCTGCAAAATAGCCATCAACTGCAGACTCCACCTCTTCATTGTTGGCAAATCTTTTACCACCAAGCTATTTTTTTCAAATTTGGAAACAGAAAATAATCAGAGGGGGCTAAATCTGGCAAATAGGGTGCATAAGGAAGCAATTTGAACTTTAACTCATTGATTTTGGCCATGGTGATATGTATGTGTGAACTGGTGCATTGTCTTGATGAAACAAACTTTCTTTTACACTAAATATGGCCGTTTTTGTTTGATTTCATCATTCAAATGCTGTAATAAGTTTGCATAATGCTCACCTTTGATTGCTTTTCCTTTTTGAAGATAATCAATGAGAATTATCCCATACGCATTCCAAAAAAAGTGATGCCATGACTTTATCTGCAAATGGAACTGTCTTCACCTTCTTTGAAGCTGATTCTCCCCTTTCAATCCACTGTTTTGTCTGTTCCTTCGTCTCAGGTGTGAACTGATGGACCCATGTTTCATCCATGGTTATTGCAATGAAACATCGCCAAACACTCGACTGAAACTTCCTCACAATGCTGTTTTTGTTCCATTGTGAGTAAACGCAGCACCCATCTTGTGCACAGCTTTCTAATGTCTAAATTTTCAGTCAGTATGCAATGTACAGCAGTTTTTGAAATGTCTACAATGTCTGCTAGCTTGCAAACTTTCAGTCGACGATCATCCAATACCATTTTGTGGATTTTCCTCACAATTTCTGGCATGGTCACCTCATTTGGTCGACCACTGCAATGTTCGTCTTGGCAGCTCATGCGGCCTTGCTCAAACTCTGTCACCCAATATTTTACTGTTGTAAACAAAGCAGCAGACTCCCCCAGAGTAGAATCTAGCTCAGCTTTATTATTAGTTGGACTAAGACCTTTCAAATGAAAGTATTGTAACACATAACGATGGCCAGTTTTATCTATGTTTACAAATTTGCTGAGAGCATTCACTATTGATGGCTGCCAAACAATTACTAAACGAAAACTTCAGACTTAAGTTTTATAAGGTTGGTACTTTCTACCACAGTCATTTGTTTGCAACAACAACCACTATCTATACATCAGATTGGGTACTTTTGGGACTGCCCTCGTAGCAAGGTTTCAGGTCCTGTAGGGATATCACAGCAACAGGGAGATCCTGACTGCACTGGGCAGTGTGGAGGGAAGGGTTGGAGAAGATAAAATACTGTCTCCCCTCACACCAAAATGAGTAATCTTGTGTGTTGCCTGAGCAAGCAGGCATAGGTGGAAGTAGATTGAAAAATGTACACCTCTAGCTGCAATCCAATGAAGCTATCATCATTCTGTGCCATAACCAGCATTGATATTGGCAATTTTTTATCTTAATAAAAATACTTTGTTTTGTTAGTTGTAATGTCTGTGTTTACCTGAAAATAGTGCTACAAAAATCTAAATAAGTACATATCTCATTCTTAAGTTTTCAAGTTTCTGCCTGCTGTCATTATAAGGGAATCCTAGGTGTATCTTCTTTGGGAAAGAATCTTCACTTTTAGGATTTTCTAAGTAAAGTAGCATTTCTGCAACTTTTACCAGGCTAAATATTTTACTTTGTTTAATTATATATTGATGAGTAATAAGCAACACATTTTAACTATCTGATGTTATTTTTATTATAAAATACTCTTAGTTGCTTCAGTAAATTTTATAATTTTCTGACATATTTAGGACAGTTTACTGTAACTGTAAAATATAGCATTATATTAACACTGTTATATTATTAATTTGGATTAAGGGAACCAAGGAGCACAGAACAACCAAATTTATAATTTCCTGTGCTTTGATAAAAATAAATTGTATAGTTGTCCTTGTTCAGAGTATGCATGAGTAGCTAAGAGCTTTAAAAAAGAAATTCTATTTCATTATTCTTTCTGGTCTCAAGTTACAGACTAGACAATTGGGAGACAACAGAGTCCTCCCCAGAATTAAAGTGGGTCACAATCTTCTTCTTCCTTATTTGATTACCCTCCTCTTTGTAGGACTTGCACCCCAAGTACTTATAAGCCAGTGCCTTGGGTCAATAGCCTGTCAAGGAGCAAGCAAACTTTGGATCACAGCATATCCTGCATGGGTGATCAGCCTAATGCCTGATATGGCGTTGAAGAGAAAGGTAATGAAATGTATTGATGAAAGGGATGATATTTGGGGATCAATTTAACCAACTCAGCATTCGTCTAGCAACCAAGGAAAACCATAAAAGATTCTTTGGTTGGCCCCAGGGATTTGAACCCGGGACCTCCCAAATACCATGGACATTATTGCCTGAGCAATCTTGCTTGGTGGGTCACAATTCTTAGGCTAAATTTCACTTAAGATTATTGCAAATCCTAATGTTTGTAAACATATGTACCTCTGTCTCTAAAAGTATAAAAGCCACAAAGCTGAAGTTATTCATAATTATAAAAGCTAATCTTTTATAAATAGCTACACTGAACAACTTTTTTTTTAGCAGCCATTCATTTTAAAAAACATGAGTATTCTCTCACAGAATTTTAGGAAAACATTTCAATTCATTTTCTTAAGAGGGAGGAAAAATCCATAAACTGCAATACTGTTAGCAACTCAGTTTCTCCAGTTCAACATAAATAAAAATGCCTTAATACGTAGTAAAAATTCCAACTGTCTGCTTCCGGTAGTTTCTAAGAAAAATATAACTGATAAGCTAATATTTTTCACATTTTTCTCTCAATGTATTTTTATAAGTTAATATATTTTTAAGACTCATAAGCATACAATTGGATATTAAACTTCATGAGGAGAAAGCTACAAGTACACTCACTTTACAGTAATTGTTATATACTAATCTATTACCCATAAATAAGCATGTTTCCTGGTTTGGAGCATAAAGCCACTAGAATAATTCTTGGTTCCCTTAATTCATCACTCTTTGTATGGATTATGACATCCATAAGTCCTGCCAATGGAAGATGAAACTAAGAATCCACATTGTTACCATTGCATTAACTAAAGTGTGTTCCAAGATTTAAGGAGCTTCATCTTTTTATTGGAAGTTACAATTGATGACCTATAAAAAGTGTAAAAGTTGATTTTTAATTGTCTTTTTATGCCATTAATTTATTTCAGTTCCCTATTAGTAACTTCTTATGTTCTGCATCAGTGTATGCTTCTCTTTTGCTAAAAAATACATGTAAAGCAATATAAGAATTACCAGAAAGAGGTACTATTAGTTGTTCTTACATATCAATATTCATGTGTTTGCACAGCTTGTTGTTACCTTAGTTCGTAATACTCTTACTGCTCTGAAGAAAGAACTTCTTAGAAAAACAATTTTCACACTCACATGGTTGTGCATGAAATGTACTATAATGAAAACAGTTTGTTACATTAGTATTGTTGAAGCTGCACCTCTCTAGAATTAGCAATAATGAAGCAAAATTACCTAACGTGTACTAATTTTAGGCTATACCTTGCTGTTTCTCTCTCTTTTTTTTTTTTAGTTTGTTTGCTCTCTTTCAACACGGCAACTCCATGATGAAGTTGTCTTTGTGCATCATCAGAGTAGCCCATGTATAAAACTTATTTTCAGTAAGCTTAGCATATGTATGTAGATAACAGAATTTATTCACCTTATTCATTTTTGCAAAACAGAAAATTTGCTGCAAAACTTAAATTCCAATACAGTATTGAACATATTT
Source organism: Deroplatys truncata (assembly GCA_030765065.1). Taxonomy (NCBI): domain Eukaryota; kingdom Metazoa; phylum Arthropoda; class Insecta; order Mantodea; family Mantidae; genus Deroplatys; species Deroplatys truncata. Next base: position 36,107,365 of record CM060987.1, on the reverse strand, counting down.
AGTTTATCACCGATGTAAAGGGACCAAAACCTCTGTTCTGAGCTTTCAGTAAGGTTGCCTGTCTTCCACACACCAGGCTATATAATTTGCCTGTGCAAACATCTCGATGGATGTCAGATCCATGTGAATTCTCTCTGAATAAGGAGAACTTTATCAGAGTATGCAGTCATAAAAAGATGTTAAAATATATTTCTTTTCCTCAAAACTATGTAAAATCCAAATACACAAGCATCTACTTTTATGCCTGTATGAATTTTTTATTTGATGCCCAAAGAGAGCAATATACTTTATATCATTATCATGTCAAAACCACCACTACTATCATTATCAACACAGGTAGCTGACATGGACTCGTGAATGGGAGGTCTGGGTTCAAATTCTGCTGGATCACCTGAGGTTTTTTTCCAGTTTTCTCAGGCCTCATAACTGGCAAATACCAGGGAGGTACCCTAAACATAGGTCTAGAATGTTTCCTTCCCCAGTTATTGTTTCATTTCATATATCTCCAGTGTTACCACTTGTGGTGCTGTATGAAGTAAGAGCAGATGTTAAACACTATTCAAATTCATCATCATTATCGTCATCATCAAATGTCTAAGAGTGGTAAAAGGTTTTTGCCTTATAATATAACAGTAATAAACACAGGCCAAAGAAGAGAGCAAATTTGAATTTAATTTGAGGCAAAGATGTCTTAGACAAAAAAATTAATGGAGACAGTATATCATGATAACAGAAATGATGGCAAAAGGGATCTGCTATAGCCAATGTTTTACTAAAAGAAGCCACCACAGGATAGTTTACTTACAAACTTTATAATGCAGTGTCATTTTTCAGGGATTTGTATAAAATTACTTTGGAAAAAAAGAGGGAAGGGAGACAGAGAAAGAAAAACATATTTGACATCCATGTATTTCCCTGATAGGCGAATCACAAATGAGTGGGAAGGTTAAGATAACAGCTCTTTCAGTTTACTAACTGCTGGATTTTGGAAATTATATAAACTTTTCTAGTGCACTTTAGTTCCTAAGACAGTTATTTCAATCATTCACAAAGAAAGAGAGAAAGAAAGAAAGAAAAGATTTAGTTACCTAACTCAACTAAAATCAACACACTTATTTTTACTCTCAATTAATAACTTATAGCAATACAATAAAACAGAACTTTGACATTTAATGAAAAGGAGTAAATGTCTTATTTTTTATTAAATATAGTAAAGAAATAACATAATAGTTTGCAACATTGTTCACGGCATACAATACAGCTAACAACAGTGCCATTTAAACAGTATGCAACTTGTAACAGTTTCTGGGAGGATACATTTCCATAGCAACCTTCCCTTCACTGCTGCTCTAGCCAGTAAGAAGATGCCACCACCCTCCTATCCCTTCGCCTACAAGCTGAACTTTGAGGGGTAGCTCGTTACTGTTTTGCATTACATTATAGCACATGGTTTGCTATTGATTACTAGTGTTTATTAATATTCTCTTTATTTTCATAATTTATTGTTTGCTGTTGAGTGATTGTCTGCAAAGAGTTGTTCTTCATACTGGGATTTCCCATGGTTTTATTCCCAAATCTTTTTTGTGTTTCATTCAAAAGAAACAGAGGCTACCAAGAGGAAATGAATGCTGCAACTTTCAAGGAGTGGTTCCAGAACTGTTCACTTAACATCCCTCCTAATTCCACTTAGTGATGGCTAATGCTCCTTATTCTGTTGTATAAAATGAAGCACAGTAGTACCTTTCTAATTTAAGACTATTTTATTTACAGAAAAAAAGTGACAGCCACCTGTACATTATAATTCACTATAACTAGATCCCGAAGACATGGGTTCAAACCCAGCAGATGGATTTTTTCGGGCATAAAAATCCTTAGCATGCCTTCTTTTGGAAGGGAAGTAAAGCCAGTGGACCCATGTCATAGATTTACGGCACGTAAAAGAACCTCAAGCCCGATAAAGAGGCCTCTGAGCAAAATTACAGGTCTTTCACATCCAATATAGAATAGGACACCAAGGACAACAGCAGTTAAAGAGCATCCATAAATAAAACTCAATTTAATTTAATTTTGCTATAACTAGAAATTAATAAGTGCCAGAGACTAAATGTATCACAAAAATTATACTTTGTGTTTTAAATGCAAAGTATGGAAAAACACTAAGGATAAAATTAGCTTCTTTATGACTGAACAAGCTGCATTTTAGTTTACAATCCTAGTTCTAACCATTAAAGATTTATTAAATACTAAATCTTTGCTATTGGTGCACTGCTAAAAACAGCTGATAGTTGCTATGCAACTCTCCTATTTCTTTACTTTGAGCGAACTGTCACAAGTTGTTGCACATTGTTTAAATGGCACTGTAGAGCATGTGCCAAACATATTAACCACACTAGAAATTATGATTTATTCAAAACAAAAATTATACATGGATGTCAGCATGGTGCTTGAATAGCATATGCATTACCTATGAAATCTCATATGAAAGAACAGTTTATGATCTAATGGTTAGGTAGGCTAGACAGTTGAAAACATTGACTTATAGTCTGCTTTTTTCACAATTTATTTACACATGGATTTATTAATATTTAGAGTTAGCAAGAGAAAGAATTGGGTTTAATGTAGGCTGACCAGAAAGCAAAGTTGCACAATATATCAATAAATATAAGAAAGGAAACATTCTTTTAAGAAAGCTTTAACTTCATAAAATAATTATTGTGAGTGAAGCAGTAAGTTTTTAAAGTTTCAGCCAAAGTAAAAGGTACTTCAGAACAAAGCTTTTTGATGGACTTAGAAAATCATACCTATGTATGTGAAACTCAATATACATCTGCATTTATTAATATGACTGCTTGGTATCCAGAGTAACTGCAACATAGAAGTAATCAGAAATTTTGGAATTACCATTAGCCTGAATTAAAGAAGGCAATTTTGCAATAAAAAGTATTGGATTTTGATATGTACTTCTACAAGTGGTTGCAGAATTAAGCTCTAACAAATTACACATAAAGTAATGAAATGGACAATATATGCTGTTGGAATTCATATGGTTAATGGTTATCTAGCAATGAAGTTTACTGGGTCATTAATATGCTATTTTCCAACTTCCAAGTATAAACACAAAATACATTACCATTGATATTAATCCTAAATTTTTGGATTACATATAATGCCTTAATTTTAATGAAGGACTGCCTACACTGTTATTAACTGCAATATTTTGCTTACAAAATATTCCTTATTAGGTGGCATGAAGAGAACAGCAGATATAAAATTATGTTACTGCCAAAATGTTATGTTTCATAAAAGAAATAACATCATCTTTAAGTAAAGATTATTAGGTATATATGTCACTGTGAACATTTCAAAAATTTTTATGTTTAAATTCTCAGAGTTTGTCTTTAGTCAGACAGGCTAATTTTAATGTCAAAAGTTACATCGTTTACGTAAGCCCTTTAAAAAAAAAACCCAAATAATTTCCTAATGCTTAAATTGTTATTTTTATTTTCTAAATGAACAATATTTACTATGCATCTCTAAACAATAAAGCTTTGTGAGAAAAGCAAATTTTGTACGTAACAGTCATCCAGCTTTCTTCAGCCACCATAGAGTTTCTAATGAAAGCTAGCTTCTCTCATGCTTCATGTTAATCATGATAAATATTGGGTAAATGTAGAAGACTGAAGCTAAATAAACCTTTTGATAAAATGAGTTTGTATATATACAAATAAGTTTGTCTGCATATATTCTTGAATCAGGTCATAAGTAAAGATGAGGGGTTTGTGCAGTTTGTCACAGTTGCATGTTATACAGCTGTGTGCACAGTGTCTGTGTTGACTTCCAATGTACACAAACCATGCAAAGCATAGTCTGCAAGTAAGAAATGCAGCACTCTGTTAAGGTCTAGCAGATGACAATATACAAATACGAGCTGTGGCAATAAAGAAACTGGACTGATGCTCTAACTCTTTATCGAAAAAACTTACACAACTGAAATGTTGGCCCCTTCAATGTAATCCCCTCCCCGGTCCCTGCACCACTCCATGCGAATGTTCCAGTGTTGGTAGCAGTGCTGCAAGTCTTTTTCTGTTATGCTGTTGATGAGTCTTGCCGCTTTTTCCTTCACTGCATCCATGGACTCAAACCTGGTTCCTTTGAGCGCAAACTTCAATTTTGGGAAGAGAAAAAAGTCACATGGTGCTAGGTCAGGTGAATACGATGGATGTTCCATCACTGGAATATTGTTTTTGCCAAAAACTTCTTCACAGACATTGTGTTATGAGCCGACGTGCTAACCTGATGAAGAATCCAAGAGCGATTCTTCCACAGATTTGGTATCCTTCATCGCACACGTTCACGGAAGGTCTTCAGAACAGTTGTATAATAAACTTAATTGACAGTCTGACCTTCAGGCACCCTTCAGATGGTCTTCTCGAACAATTCTATGTGCCTTCTCCACATTCTCTTCAGTTTTCGAATGGAAGGACGGCCCGATTTTGGATTGTCTTCGACGTCTTTCCTGCCTTATCCTCTGTGTGCAAGTTCCTGCAGGTTCTTTCTTGATCTTTATCTGACACCTCTTTTGTTATGCCCATGGATATTTGCAACTTCTTGTTGCACTTCTATTGGGTGCACTGCCCTTAGTTGTTTACCTGTATGTCCACCTATGCTCGCTGTCGAGTCAATGTGTATTTCATGCCATGGACAAATCCTTCATCTTTAGTCATGAAGAACAAAGAAATGGATACTTAAACATTTCTAAGTAGTATAATCACTATATTAATCAAATGTAAGAAAGAAGATAATTGTATTTCAAATGCATGTAACAATATTTAATAAAAAAAACTACTACTGTGCACAGTATTAAAATGTGCATTACAGTATTTATGAAGATTATTTCATAATATCAGTAATTTTTTTCTGAACTTTCTTCTCAAAACGCTTGCTAGCAGCTATATCATACCACCATTTGATAAGTATTATATCTGTTGGTGTTGATTCACTGCTTTGTTTCACAAAACGCAAGAGAACCTAAGAGCAAAAAGTTCTGCATTATTGATAGTGCCATAATTCAGTATTTTCTGTTAAGATTTGAATACAAATTTGTAGTCTTTCTTACCCCTAACTTTTTGAGTCCTTCATCCACTGTCACTCTGTTGCTAACAGTTTTGAGTTTCTGTTCAATGCTTATTACAACATGCATTCTTTTCACTGACATTTTAAACACAAATAAGCCACACTGACCAACACCAACAATAAAATACTAATGGGTGTCCATTAACACCAGCAGTTAACACTTGTTATACTGGTAGAATGCTTCTTCAAATGTGGGGTGGGGTAAGGATTAACTGCGTGCAATACCAAGTACCTCTATTGGAATTTGGGGTTGGGAAAATGAACATTACCACTGCAAATTTGAGCATCTCATACTTTTACTTTCTCTACCACATACATAGTAGGTATTGCATTCCACCCAAAAATTTGATACCAAGATAATCCATCTTTTGAGGCCCCTGAATCCAAAAAAAAAACATTTTTAGAAAAAGATCCATGCATGTGTACGTGCGTGCATGCGTGCGCATGTGTGCGTGTGTATGTGTCTGTGAACAGCATAACTCAAAAACAAAAGGTCAGATAAATACCAAACTTGGTATTTAGGTTCAGTATCATCCAAAGATGGAACATGAAGATTTTCAAAAAACTCCCACACCCCAAATTACCTTTACGTGGAAGATTTTTTTGAAATATTTTGTTTTCTAAAAATTGGCTCTAACAATTTTGATTAAAATACCACATATTACAGATATTTACGTGACAAATAAAATGCATATCTTGAATTTTCTGAGAATAGCCTATTAAGTCCTCTTCATTTGGAAAAATATTGTGTAATTTTGCATAACTGCTTAACGTCAAGCATTAGACGAAAATGTACTACACAAAAATGTTAGGTCTTTTAAAACACACAAGTTGTATCAAATAACTTTTTGTGTGATATAAGCCATTTCTGAGATATCTGTTATTAATGATTTGAATTGTTCATTACTTGATCATTCTTTTAAAATCCTATCAACCTTCAGCTGTTTCTCACAATTGCAAGGAAACTGTGAAATTTTAAGGCCAGAATATAGCATCCAGTTCTTAAACATTTGACTGTCACTACTCGCTTTGTGGCTATAATGAAATGTGTATAATGTAGATATTTCTGCAAAAGTTCATTTGAATTTAAATGAAATAGATAGAAAAATAAGCTTTAATAAGATTAGTGTGTATACCACTAATAAACAATAGAGGGTAAAGAAAGCCATATGAGTGTGTCACATCAAATTTTTTCAGTCATTGTTTCTTACTTTCTTTTTCCCTCTCTCTACTGTTTTGGTTAAGCTGGGTTTCAGTTAAGTAGGACTGAACTGTGCTTCAGTGAGATCTACATTTTTAAGGATTTTTACATAACTTCCAAATTACATGAACTTCCACAAATATAAAATAAGTTATACAAATTTTACAAATTTAACATATGAAATTTTTCTTAACTTTTTGTGTTTGCCAAATTAGTATCTGAAGTCCGTGCTATTAATCACAATCCTTTTAGCCACTTACATGAAAGTCAAGATTATGATTTTTCTAAATAAAGCATTAGTTTACGAGAGAAATTTCCCTGAAAATCTTCACCTTACATGCTTAGAAGATCCCTTACTTTAATACAAAATTTATAGCTTTGACAGCCTTCCAGTTTTGAGCTATGCATTCAAAGAGTAACATGCATACTTTCAAACACAGACATGTAGAAGGACATTTTCTAAAAGTATTCTCTCTTCAATTTCCCTCCCCTTGAATCAGTGGTTGTCAAAAATGATCCACAGTGAAATAACCATATCAAAATTTTGGTCAAAATATTCTACCCTAAGTAGTGGGTACAGAAATACATTTAACACTGTGAATATGAGCTTATATGGATGACTGTTCAATATTGGCAATATTTTACGTTTCACAGTAACATATAATTTTCCAAATACAGGATGATTTATGAAGAACTGACACATTTATTTCTTTAATTTTTTCAAAACGAGTTATGCCAGCAACAACTTATTATACCTGAAATGCAGAGGAATTTTTGGAGATTATTTACCTCTATAGCAAATGTTGAAAATGTCCTCCATCCTGCATAAGGCATAACTCAACACGTTGTTCCATGTTAGTGGCCACTCACTGGAGGACTCTGTTGTCAATAGCTTGAATCTCCTGTGTAATGTTGTGCTTCAGATCGTCCAATGTCTGGGGACGTGTGGCATAAACTTTGTAACCCCATAGAAAGAAGTCTGATGATGTCAAACCCGGAGATCTCAGTGGCCACAGGTTCTTGGAAATTATCCGGTCATCAAAGAAACTTGCAATTAGTGCCATGGATTCATTTTATGTACGGCATGTAGCGCCATCCTGCTGAAAATATCCTTGACTCAGCTCTATATCATCTAGTTGCTCAGCAAACTCCATAAAAATCCATCGGTACTCTGCATGTTCACATTGTTTTAAAAAAATTGGTCCCACTATCCTCTGTGCGGATATTATGCACCAAACTCTAATTTTAACCAGGTACATAGGTGCTTAATGAACAACATGTGGATTTTCGTTGGCCCAATAGCACGAGTTATTTAAGTTCACAGTTCACATAGCCAGATAAATGGAACCATGCTTCATCTGTGAACCATGTGATGGACAATATGGCAGGATTTTGCACAATGAACGCCTGAAACCAACGACAATAATTCAGTCTGCATTTTTCACAGCTCTGACACATTGAGTAGCTGTACTTAATGATTTTTTGGGTGACTGATCCAGTCAACAACAACCATGGGAAGCCTAGATGAACAAGTTTTGTCTTTTTCATTCACCAGAGATCCAGTTGTTTCCAATTTGTTTACCAGTCCCTATATTGTGTTTCTTTGGGAGAGGATTCTGAACACGAAATTCTCTCTGGTATGCCCTTTGAGTAGCTGTAATGAATTCGTAATCCAGTAATGCTTTACAAGGAAGAGTCATTCATTTAATGTGTACTCCACTTTCACGTTGATTAGAACAAAATCTCAAAAACAGTTGCCAACAAAAAAACTAACAATTACGAATAAAACATGAACATGTGCACATCTAGTGACAGGCAATCAAAACTCCGAAACGTTCTGCTTAGTTTTGTGCTAAAATTGGGACATTGAGTGAATTTTGAACAGAATAATTAAAGAAAGAAATGTGTCAGTTCTTCATAAATCACCTGTATTACTTACCATTGCTGAATCTCTCAGAATGTTAATGTGGTGGTGCCACTTAAAAACCATTATATGTCAATTTAACAATAGATTATATAGCATGCTGTTCATTTTAAATGTTTTCCAGAAAGTTTTATAATGGGCAGCTTTAGATGAACATCAGTATAATTTCTTGGCAATAATTTCTCTCTATGACATTAATGTTATCTTTTGCTTCTTTTTTTAAGCTTTATTTAATCATTAGTAATAAATGATATGAAAGTGATACATAAGAGTTTAATTCATCTTCTTATTGAAGTGTCTTCATTAACCTCTAGTAATGGTATATAGTAACAGCAGTTTCTTGCTGCTGTTAGAGTAATGTTGTTACAGTGCATACAAGTAAGTTTTTTATGCAATTATTTAATGGTTACATACAAAGTATAAAACGACTGTTAATGTTTTAACCAGTAACCATTTGACATAGAGAGTTGGTCCATTTTTAATAGATTGGATTAACACATTTTTTAAAAATTCAGCAGCTGCATTGTTGGTAATGTTAACATTGCAGTTTACTTTCAAGTATTTCACAAAAGAAATTCATGTAACTGGTATAATCACAAACATTCTTTACACAATTTGGTTATTTGGCTGAGTTATTTTTTAAACTAAAGTAATAAGTTTAATTTGAAGAGCATTAATCAATAGTGTATTACCTATAGAATGTTTGCACAATCAAATTTCTTTATATTCTTATTTGTTTTTAATGCTAACTGTAGCATTTTAAGGTTAAGAATTATAATAAGATAACTATTTAAAGGGATGTGATGTCCATTGCTCTCTAGGCTGTGACTTTGTTGCTAAACCAGTTCCTGATTTCTGTTCGTGAAATATTTGAACATTTTATCAAATGCTGTAGTTTGTAGGTATATGCTGCAATGATGCTTTTCATTGACAAAACACAGATATTTCTGTTTTCTTTCTTTTTCATTTTTAAGAAAATAAAGTATGTAGGTTAATAATGTTGAAAAGTTATGCCCACACTTCCCTTTGCCCATTGCATATAGTTTATAGTCACTTATAAATATATTTATACTGTTTCAGTCACAATATTTGTGATACTTAAAATAATTCTAACATGTAGTAAATAAGGTTAGTTGAACTTGACTCTTTAAAATTCTATTATAGGAATTTATTAGTTATGATATGTAAATAATACAAATTGCAAAATAATAATTAGTCTTAAGATTTATCTCATGCCACATTAAACACTTTAGATTTAAGTGATTTAGATAGCATTTAGAACCAAGAGTCCTAAAACACATTTTACAATAATTATTATTACATACCTAGTATAGACATGTCAATTGTTATCTTCTCATTGTTAATACTTGGTTATCTATTTTTTCTGTCATATTTACATATCAAAGCATATAATGTTCTGAATAAATAAAGAGGTTCATAAAAGTGCATTATTGCACAGTACTTTAGGCACCATTATCGTTGCCTGGAAATTTGCATTGTTGGTCTATTTATATCTTCTTGGTAGAAGCCCTGAAGATGGTTGGTGCTTATAAAAGCTCACATTAATAATAATTTGTTTCATGTTCAAATGATCAATCTATCCTTCTCTCAGTATTATTGAATTTAATTCGGTCCTTTGTAATGCAGTTTCACATGTTAACCAAAACATTCATTTTTCTTCTTCAATTATACTCATATACAGATTAAAAAAGATAATAAATAATAATTTAATGAAATTGGTACTGTTTTTGTACAAAGAATTTGCATAAGGGAAAATATAATTCTGGTATCCCCAAAAAACTACCTGCTCTAAGGCAGTCATCCATACAGTATTTTGTTCTTTAACTCAAGAAGAAAACACCACTTGCATTTTATTTGAAGCAGGACACTGACAGTTTTTCAGGTAAGGCAAAGGAGATTGATCCTGGTTAAGGATGTTTGCAACTTAAATACTGCAACTCAGAGGTGCCAAAGTGAAGAAAATATTTGGGGGGCTCAATAAAGTATTAAAATTATAAAATTATTATTACAGTTATCCATCAAAACATTATATTATTATATTGTATAGAATAATTGAAAATATTAGGTCTTTTCAAAAATAATTAAGCACTATTTTAAGATCAAAGATTGAAATTATAATTAACGTTATTATCTGGGATATTAAAAATTTTGACAGTTAGCATCTAGCACTAATATGTTATGAACAGGTTTTTATATTACTAGTGACTAATTGCAACTTTAGCTACAAATTAAAGACTAATTGTTGAAGGCAGAAACCATTTATCAAGAATGTTCATAGATATTCTTAATTGCATATAACTTATAATACAATATTTTGAGTAAATTTCCACACTGCAATAGAGTTTTCATTTTGAATAGTGTTGCAGCCTAAAGGACTTTCATCTCTTTCATGAATATTTTGTACTATCATTCGGATTCTGGATTTTGCTGTTGAAGAATCCCTTAGCACTACACCATGTCGCTGTGGACGTCCTCTTAAACGATGACTCTTTATTAAACACAGAACATATACACAAAATAAACTATGTAATACAATTTAACAATTAAACAAAACAAAATACCAGCTTCATTATGTGAATCTAATGTGTCATTGACTTTAATGCATGCCCCAAACATTAAACTTATAAGAGTCGGTTGGCAAATGTAATGCACATCAATGATAGGATAAGCTGAAATAAAGCTATTTTGTACAACAATGGATTTGCGCATAACTCAATAGAACATACATATTATTTAAAAGTTACATATTATTACGTGACACAGTCAAGTTAAAGAAATTACTACTGCCTGCAAAAGTGAACATGAAATACTTATGCTACGTAAACATTTGAAATGAACAGTTACTACTGCCAGTATTATAAGTATCTTTCTGTTAGCTTTAGTAATGCTAATGTTGCTCTCTGCTACATTGAACTCTCTTGCTGCATTTTGTCACCTTTTTTTTGGCATAAAGTATAACTTTATGCTTGAAAGTAGTATCATAAGATGTTCCTCTGTTTGCCGTGCATTTCCTGACTAACCATTAACTCCATATTCTCATTCGGATTATTATTGCAATAATAAATAAATCCTGTGGTGCTACAGCCCATGAAGGACCTGGGCCTGCCAACCTGAGTCGTCCTCCATGTGTTAGTGGTTACCATGCTAGCCTCCAGTTCCCGAGGTTGCGGGTTCAAACCCAGCAGAGGGCGATGGATTTTTTCGGGCATAAAGCCGATGGTCCTGTGTCATAGATTTATGGCACATAAAAGAACCTCAAGCCTGATAAAGAGGCCTCTGTGCAAAATTACCGGTCTTTCATGTCCAATATAGAATGGGATGCTAAGGACCACAGCAGTTAAAGAGCATCCACAAATAAAACTCAATTTAATTTAATTTTGCCAACCTGATTGCCAGTTTCATGCCCAAGTACATAAGGTAGAGATGGGTGATCTCCAACTAATATGGGGAGGTGATGTTATTGCAACAATAGGTCTCTGATAAGTGTAACGAAGTCAATAATGACAACATTGTTTTGTGACATAAGATAGGTATGATAAATTTGAATTCAGTTACTGGCAAACTATGGAATGATTTTGTGTTTGAATCTAATGTGCACCATAACTTGAATGCTTACTGCATTTGGAAAAAAAAAAAAAAATGTATGCACTAGATTATCGAAAATATGATATAGTAACAATTTTAAACTTATTACACCATCTTCTGTTTTAGCAGATAAACATTTAGTTGCATGGTTACCAGTACTATGATCAACATTTGACAGCAACAAATACAGGTGGCTATGAACTTAAACCAGCCATTTGCTGTGAAATCAATGCATGTTTTTCAAATATTTTGCTAACTGAAGTTATTTTAGAATTTTATATTTTTGCGACATAGTAGAGACTGAACAGTTTTGATTGGTATCTACTCTTAGTCCAGACTTTCAACATTAATGTGCTAATTCAAGTACAGCTTCAAATTATATACAGAATGTAACAAAATGTACAACACAAATTGCAGGACACATTCCTTACACATAGACGAAGAAATTATGTTATATGAACATGGGTCTGGAAACGCTTTGTTACCATGTTATAATTCATTTTCTCCAACTCATTAATCATGGAAAATACACAAGAATAGAACATACCAGCATACCACATGCAACTCTTTCTCACAGGAGATATTCAATATGCCCTCCATGAGCATTGATACATGCATCAACCCGCCATTGTAGTGAATCCTGGATGCGCTGAAGTATCTCTGGAGTATTGCATATGGTTTCGCAGCCTTCCATAATATGGACACGGGGACTCTCTGAACATCTGGTACTAGGGTTCGATACACAAGAGCTTTCAAATGTCCCCACAAATAAAAGTCCAGTGGGTTTAAGTCCTGGGATCATGGAGGCCAGGCAATTGGTTCACCTCTACCTATCCATCTGTCACCGAATCATTATTTAAAAACCGACGGACATTAACACTAAAATGAGGAGGTGATCCATCATGCATGAAGTACATGTTTTGTCACTCACCTAAAGGCACATCTGCTAACAGATCAGGTAGAACATTCTCTACAAAATTATGGTAACTTTGTCTGTTGAGCCTGGGTGGAAGAATGTGAGGTCCTACCAAACAGTCACCAACAATTCCGGCCCAAACATTGACAGAAAATCTTTGTTGGTTACTTGCTTCAACATTTGCATGAGGATTGACGTCAGCCCATACATGCCAATTGTGATAATTTACAATCTGATCTCAAAATGACGCCGCATCTGTGAACAGCACCATTGCACTAAAATTAGGGTTGACACTTTGTTGCATAAACCATTCACAGAAGCGTACCCGTGCAGGAAAATCAGCTGCTGATAGTGCCTGCACATGCTGTAAATGGTATGGATACAGCCGGACCTCGTGTAACACTCGCCAGACAGTCATGTGGTTAACATTCATTGTTGCAGCTACTTGTCTTGTACTGACACTAGGGTCGTCATCAACTGCCTGAAGAATTGCCACCTCCCGTTGTGGTGTTCTCATCCTTCTAGGCCTCCACCGGTCGCGAGTATCAGGCTGAAATGCACCATGTTCCCTAAGACGACAATCAATAGCTTCAAACGTTTTCCTATTGGGGCACCTTCATCCTGGAAAACTTTCCCAGTATAAGTGTTGAGCACAAGCGCCATTGCCATCTGCTAATCCATACATCAAATGGGCATCTGCCATCTCTGCATTTGTATATACTGTCATTTGCATGAGCCAAGTCTGTGATCAACTCTACTAGTACGTAGTAATCCGTGTGCTTGCCAAGGAATAGTTGATGTTACCTGTAAACAAGCAATGATGTAAGTCACATGGCAACAGGAACATGTAAAACAAAATACTGGCAGTGCACCTACGATAATGACAACATAACCAGATGTAACCAAGAGTGCATGTTCACCATGATTCTAACATTCTGTTTGTGTGTGTTTCCCCATGATAAATGAGTTGGGGTAAATGAGTTGTAACATGGAAACAAAGCATTTCCAGACCCATGCTCATATAACATGTGAAAAATGTGTCCTGCAATTTGTGCCGTACAGTTTTGTTACATCCGTATAGGTGTACCTTAAGTGCATCAATGCTATTTAGTGGACTGATTGTAACTGAAATGAGATAATTGCATTCCCATCCCAAAACACAATCATCCTGCTATCATCAGGGATTATATACGTATTCATGCAGTATAAATAATACAAGACAACTGAGGGCTCCTGAATATCTGCATGGCTGAAAGTGCCTCAACCTCCAGAATTTCCTGATTGTTTATATCATTGGATAGTACTTTTAAAACGAAACAACTTTTACCGAAACTTTTTTTCCTATCTTATAATGGTTACTCACAAATGAAAGATAAAAGTAAACAAATTAATGACATCTTCTGAGAAATGCTGTATGTACCGATGGTAATGATTGTGAAAACTCACTCCAAATGTTCAAAATATCCATTACCCTGTGCTACACAACAATGTAACTACTCCTAACATCATTGATGGCATGGAGAAGTTTGTCACTGCTGAGAGATGCACATGCTGCTCAAATTCTTTCTTTCATATCTTGTCTAGTTGTAGAACATACCTGGTAGACAATGTCTAATTCTACCCCATAAGAAGAAGTTGTTTGGTGTTAAGTCAGGAGATCGAGCCGGCCAATGTATTGGTCCTCCTCGTCCAATCTACCATCCAGGAAACAGCTGGTCAAGAACTTGCTGAGCCCTAATTGAAAAGAGCCGGACAGCCATCCTGTTGAAGCCACATTGGTAACTGTACAGCCAGAGGAACACTCAAGCAAATGGTGCATAATGTTGACAAGGAAGGGAGTAAACATCAGAAAATAGAAAAAAATGGTTCTATTAAAAGCTATTTCATTTTAAAGGTACTATCCAATGATACCTTACACAACCCATGTTCCCATTTAAAATTTTAAAGTTGACCATGAGTAACTCTACTTCCGGTTTGTTCCAGAAAATGGAAATACCACCAATCGATTCTTTACATAAGTTTTGACTATCAAATTGTTTTTGCGAACAATAAGTTTCTTATAGTTTTGCAGAAAAATGCCTGACACGACGCTCTGGGATACCCAATATCTATGTATTCCCATAACCTATCCATCAAGAGCCCAGCTATCAGGTTTATTTCAGATCTATTGAGATTAAGTACATCTTCAGTGAGAGAGGAGTCATCATTCTCTTACTCTGCTTGCATCCCTCTGTTTGAACCCATCACAGTTGGTGGCTCTGATTAATCCACCCAGCAATGGTTCTGTGAAAAGAGTTTAAGGGTATGCCGAAAACTGCTTCAGGTCCAGTAAATGTTTAAGCAAATCCACATTGGTATTAAACAGCCAGTGTTCATTTGCATTGTTGATTCATGATTGTGAAGATGTTTACAACTGCAAAAAGGATAATAGGTTTTTGAAGGTTGCTAATTATTTAATTATAGTGCATGGAATAAACATTTCAACCACTGTTCAACCATCCATCCAACCAACCATCTATACAAAACATTTGGAGGCTAAATATTAGCCACCTATAATATTCCAAGGCTATAAATGAAAGTACAATAACTTGAAATTACTGTAATTCAAATGGATGGCACTTCATCACATTAAGCATTACCTGTGCAAAATATCATGCATCTTCAATGATGCATTAATTCCATTGTATTGTAGTACTTTCCCTGCCATCTACCTATAACAGGTAGAGGAAGACTGTATTCTACCCAAAAATTCGATGTTGAGATTTCAACAGAAATACATATTTTGAGGTCCTCTGAATCTAAAAAGTTTCTCAGAAAAAGCTCTGTATGTGTGTGAACAGCGTAACTAAAAATAGAGATGCCAGATAAATACCTAACTTGGTATTAAGTTCAGTAAAAGTTCATGCTTTACAAGCCACTTATACCAGTGTATACATGACAAAATAATCTGCTGAAATTTACCAAAGTACCCTTATAATCTCTTCATAAATTGACAGTCTTACAGTGGAATCCTTGGTAATGAAAAGTCAGATGCCTAAACAAAAAAAGACACAATGATTCACCAAATTATAAGACCATCTTTATTGTTTCACTCATCAAAACTAATAATTCAGAAAACCACCCAACAAAAAATATATGACAGTTTCAATCAAGAGTATAAGTAAACAATGGAAAACCTTGTTGAGCAAAACAATAACTCCAGAATGTCCATGACTAGAAGCTGTTGCTCCTTCCGATTACATACAGGACATGATTGTTTGGCTGCCCATCTATATAAATTAAACATCCTTCCTGCTCCAAATTGTGTACTTTGAGAGAGAAGGATTCTACAGTGAATATGATTCATCTCCAGTAGTGCCAACATTTAAACACTGCAGATCTTTCATTATATTACTGAGGAGCAAGAAGGCAAATGGAAGAATTCCAATATACTGAGCATTAGCAGCTACCAAACAGCTTCAATATCTTCCAAAGATGCAACGCAAGCATTTTCAGGAAAATCCTGCCAGCATAAATTACCCTTTACATGGAAAAGTTTTTGAAATGTTTTATTTTCTCATGAATGGCTCTAATGATTTTGATTAAAATACCTATATTTAAGATATTTGCCTGACAAATAAAATGTATATCTTGTATTTTCTGGGAGTAACCTGTGAAGTCCTCTTCATTCAGAAATAATTTTATATACTTTTGCATAACTGGTAAACTATAAGATATAAACAAAAATATACTATACAAAAATATCCATTATTATTGGTTTTAATTTTTCAATACATTGTAGCTTTTAAAGTGCTGATCATCTACTTTAGTTATGTAATATCGATTTTACAATACTAAAAAAAAAATGCTGTAAACCTATTCACTACCTAACTAGTTTCATAATGAAGCTTCTATTATGCAATTATTTTTGTAATGTAACTCTGTAAGCATAACATTTTCTGTTATACTTTGAAGATTTTTCTTCAAACACCAACCGAAGTTGGGATTTATTAGGAATTAAACTATCTATAACAGAATTAGCTCCATTTGCCATATCTTCATCAGAACACATTTTTCAAAGTTTATTTAATTCACCTAGTACTCATATTCTTCTGTTTTAAACAAAAGCCTAACAAACAAATTGTCTATCAAACCATACATGGCCCACTACACACATGTATCAACTATGTATCAATGTAGTGTACTGTTTCAGTGATTCCTAATACTGCATCTGAAATAAGAATATAATTTACCAAAATAAATAAAAATAATCGATATTAGTAACTAAACTGGATAAAACGTTGCACAAACATATATCATAATGACATATTACAATACTCAATTGGTTATCAAACTCAGCTGGCCGCCTCGTTTGTCAATCTTCCAATCTCATATTGCAATATGATACGTTATGATATTTGTATCATAAATTACTATTCTCATAATGTTATGGAAAGAGTATGAATTTCAAGGCCAGCATATACCAACATCTGACTATCGATTCTGTTTCCTCTATTCCCCTTGTACCTATAAAGAAATAACACATTGGGTTATTTATGGTAGTGACTTTGGGTCCACCCTCTATATTATCATACATAAGTCATTCGTTTCAGAGCAATTCAAACATAATATATGCAGTAAGTTGTATGTGTTCCAAATAATAAACCTTTCCTCTTAGATACCTTTCAGCTTTTGGTTTTGTATATCTTCAAAACACCTTCTTGCTTTTTTTCAGAAACTCTGGGTATTGGTCTACCTTAGTGTCCATGTAACGTTCAAACCACTTGTTTCCAAGTTACTGAGTGATAGCTTCACCAATGTTTTCTAAAGATTTCTCTTGATATTTCAAACAATCATAGCATAGTCACTCTTCTATTTTCAGGATTCTATAGCAATATTTAAACATTGTATCCTGTCTACCCACCCCATTTCTACTTGAGTAATTTCTCTCACTATAGCTGTTAGTATCCTCATACACCAAAACATCTTTGCATGAAATGTGTTATTTTCCATCTACTTTCAAGTCCCCAAATTCTTATATCCTATAATATATGCACTTTCTATACAACAATATAAATCTTTCAAACCACATAACTAGAGCTTGGCATTTGCTTATTTTGTTGTTGCTGTTTTTCCTAGGCTTTGTATATATAAGTATATTTCATGCATACTGAGTAAAATATACTAAATTTGTAGTGCCTATAATTTCCTATTTTCATAGTAAATGTCTTTTTCTTGCTTAGGGCTTATTACAGCCTTTTTTTTTTCTTTCTTTCTTTTTTCACGAGAACTTCTATCAAGAGTTTTTTTCCTATCATAATTTCTTTATTTTTGTTGCTGGTAGTTATTTATTATTATTTATTAACTTCATATGAACCTTAGTATTTGCCAATGAGCCATTGTTGACAATAGGACTGAGGTAGTTTGTAATATCAGCATTCCTTTCCTAACATCAGGAGTTGTATTGTTTTATGTAATAATAAAATATCGGCTCCTTACACAATGAAATATACAGTAAATGGTCAACTATAAAAACCTATTGGTTTATGACTGGGAAACTGATAATTTTAGTATTAATTCATGGCTTAGTTCATTAATACAATGGTTTTATTGTTTTCTACTTCCCACATGGGCGTAAACAGTACTGACATAAAAAGACTAGACTTATTTCATTGCAAATGCAACAATAGCCTGTTTAACAATAATATATAACAGACTCAATAATAATAATTGCAGACCAGCATGGAGGTGTAAAACATATTCAAGAGATAAATTATTTACAAACTGATAACAGGGTTTGTTATAAAAAATACTGGTAACAGAATAGTGCAAATTTAAAGAAATAAAGTTTATAGTTTGCACTCCATTAAGAGAACAGTGGAATTTAGTAAGTTTAACATATGGGATATGGCTATTTGATATTTCTATATTAATCTGTCATGTCAGAAAGTGTTTATAAGTGGTAAATGAATAAATGATGGTGCCTACTTCAAAGTTTGTCATTACTAACACTGTCTGTTTTGAACTGGTTGTAGTGCCTATTTGCCTGCCTATATTAAGTTTTTTAGTGCCTATTACACCTAGCTCTACACAATACATCCATATCCATGAATGAATGAACGACCTCTAAATTAAGGAATAGCACCCTTACTTTTCCCTAGCGCATGTTTTTCAGGTAACTTCCCCTTTCTCTTCCATATATTAGAGTCTCAAATAAAGACATTCATATATAGGTTATAATTCCTAGCGTCTGTACTCCATTTGTCCTATTCACTCTGTTTTCCTTTTTTTGAAAACCAAAATATTTGTGCAGCCTTGATTTACTTTTGGACCCAATCCCAATGTACTCAGTTCAATTATTGCTAAATTCAATCCTTCTATTCTGTCACCTACAAAAATTTGATATGTTACATTCACATTACCCATTATCATTTATTTTGATATAGCTTCTTCAAACTATTCTTATGAAAACTTATTTTTCTATCTACTTCATATTAATTCAGATAAACATGTGCAGAAATATTTTCATTAGAAATTTCATTGTAGATACAAGGAGGACAGAAGAAACCAAATCAGATCTGATGTTTAAAAGGTGTCTCTAGAAGCTGGCCTTAAAATTCCATACTCTTTCTATGACATTACTGGATACAACTTAATAGTGACGACACTTTGAAAAATGACAAAGTATTGAAACATTCAAACTAATAATAACATAAAACTCGGAAATGGCTAATGCCACAAACAAGTTATTTGGAAAAGGTTATTTGAAATTAAGTGTGTTTTAAAGAGTTCTACATTTTCTGTGTAGTAAGTTTTGCCTATCTCTCATCGTTTACCAGTGTATAAAATTCTTTTCAAATGAAGAGGACCTATCCCCAGAAAATCTAAGGTGCACATTATATTTGCCATGTAAATATCTTAAAGATATGGCACTTAAATTAAAATTGTTACAGACATTTTTTAGAAAATAACAAATTTTAAAAATGTTCTATGTAGAGGGTAGCATTGGTTGGGAAGATTTTCCTGAAAATTTTTGTGTTGCATCTTTGAAAGGTACTGAATTTAAATGATGGTTTCGAGAATAGACACAATAAAATATTAAAAATTTAAATCTGATCATTGCATCTTTTCAAAATATTCTCCATTGCATTCTATACACTGTCTCATCCTTTCAAAACATTTTTAAATGCTGAATGCCATTGTTCTTTGTAGAGAGTGCAAATATATTCTTTGTCAGCAGCTACTGCGGCTTCAAGTGACCCAAATTGTTGACCTCAAATTTTTTCTTTAATTTTGAGGAATAGAAAAACGTCACATGGAGGCAGATCTGAACTGTAGGGAGAACGGGACAAATATCTGACTCCTGATTCCTTCAGAAATTGGGTTGTTTCTTGTGCAGTGTGGGCAGAGACATTGTCAAAGTGCAACAAACTTCCACGCAGACCAGTCTTAGGACACTTTTTTCTCAGTTCATTGAACCTGTGCCAGACATTTTGTGGTGTACCATCTGGCAGTAATAATCTTTTGTCCCTCAAACGGAATTGTCACAATGTGGCCGCTTGCTGAGAAAAGGGAACAATCATTTTCTTGCCAATACTTCTCGTTTGCTTCACTTTTGTTGGGGGATCTTCTCCTGGGAAGACCCAGACTGATGATTATCATTTAGTTTCTGGATCACATTGGTAAATCCAGCTTTCATCACCTGTTACAATGTTAAATATGTTTTTGGATCTTCCTCCATTGAATTTTTAATCATTTCCTGGCACCATTACACACGTGCTTGTTTCTGCTCATTTGTGAGGTGGTGGGGGATCCAGCGACTGCAGAGATTCCTGACGTCTAGTTTTTCTTTCTTTCAGAATTATTTTCACTGCTACCGATCCAATATTTAGGGCTTCTTGAATCTGACCATATGTGCAACAATGATCTTCCTGCAACATGTGCTGTGCTTTCACCATATTTTTGTCCATTGTTGCTGTAGCTGGCCATCCTGCTTGGCCTTTATCTTTGAGAGAATTCTTTCCTCTTCTAAACTCTGCATAGCATCAATAAATGGTGAATTGTGAAGGGTAAAGATCCCCAAATGCATGACGTAGTCTTTCAAGACATTCTCTTTTCCTTAAGCTGACTTTAAAGTCATATATAATCATAGAACAGAAATGCTCTCATTTGAGATCCATCCTAGCATATGGCGCAGCAACACCTGCTATACATTCACACAAAGTGCTGATGAAGCACATTGTTGAAACACACCCAGACTTGCACATGTTGCTATCTGAAGTTAGGAAAAACTGCTTTGGCTTAGCATTACTCAAAACTTTCAGAGTGATCCTTGTACCAAGTTTGGTACTTATCAGACTTTTCATTTTAGAGCTGTGCTGTTCACAGATACAGACACATACATGTACCTTTTCCTAAAAATGCTTTTTAAGGGTTCAGGGGCTTCAAAACATGTATTTCCGGTGAAATCTGGACATAAATTTCTTGGGTGGAATACAATACTTCCTCTATTACTGCAAGTACATAGTAGATAAAATAAAAAAACCACTCAGGTATTTGAATATTGTTTATAACTGGTAAATGGTTATTGTTATTCTTAATTGTTGTTTTTATATCATATAGGGAATCTGATAGATTAGGTCAGTGACATTCAAGTTGGAGATCTGAGGTTCAAACCTCAATCAGGCTGTCTGGGTTTTTCACATTGTCAAAATCCTTCACTTCTGAAAAACATCACATGAAGCAAAGGGTTCAGATTCCATGTTAGGCTGTAGGTCCCTTTACCAGCCATCATTCTCATATTGCCAAATGATAGAAATGTGTAGGGCATTGGCCAATAATACTATGTAATCCATGTGTATATTAAACAGCACTAAGCCCAGCTTGCAACATTGTCTTTGACTTAATTTGACTATCACAGTGATGGAGTCAGGTTGTAATTACCCTTAACACTGAAACCAAGGCTTTGTTCTCCTATCACTATTATTTTAGTTAAATAGCTCAGTTCCTTTAATTACAGGTGGTAGTTTATTAACTAAGCTTTCTTTAGGAAATTCATCATTTGAATTTATCAAATCCAAAAGCTCATATCTTTTCCTACTCATTGCTTCACATTTGAAGATTATATGAGAGGCAGTTTCATCCTCTTTGTTACATAGCCTGCATACTGATTCCTCTCTAAATATTCCCTTTGTATATAGGGGTTTCTGCAATCTACAATGTCCAGTCAAGAGCCCGGTTGTCAGGTTTATTTAAGATCTATTGAGATGATCTATTGAGTATGTCTTTAGTGAGCGAGAAGGATGTACTGCTCATCATTTTCTTACTGTGCCTGCCTCCCTCTGTTTGAACCCATTGCAATTGGTGGTTATGATTAATCCACTCAGCAATAGTTCTTTGAACAGAGTTTAAGGGTATGCCAAAACTGATTCAGACCCAGTAAAAACATTATCTTTACCCTGTTCTTCACTGGAAATAAGTTTGCTCTCCTATCCAAATTTCTATATAAGGATTGTCATTGTAGAAGTTATACAAGACTACAATCATGCAATTACTAACCCATTTAAGTTGTAATTTGTGCCTCAATCTATCTATCAGCTTTATTGTAAGCTTTATCTAAGTATTTATTATATAAATATACATTCTTTATTTCCTAGAAACTTACTCAAATTGAAATTCAAATACAAATTATTTATTCACCATTTGGATCATATTACATGACATGAGCTTTATCAGAAAATATTGTTGTATACAGTATTCTATAAATGCCATAAAACAGAATTTTCCAATATACAATATACATTATTTGCAATGATTCATGTATCACTTACAGAATAAAAGGTATTTTATAATAGAAAGCCTTTGATTTCCCCATTTAATTGTTTTACGCCAGTTATATCTTTTATACTTGCTGTTAGTTTATTACATAATTTAATACTTATATTTATAACATTATTTTTCAGCATATTTGTCCTGCGTAACTCAACTTAAAAACCATTTCTTCTTCATGTGTTATGACAATGAATATCCAAGTTTGTGCATAGTTCTCCTTAATATTTTTTTACATGATTTACAACTTCTGCTATAAAGAGACATGCTAATAGTAGTATATTATCTTCCCTAAAATATGATCCATAAGACTTCATATTGTCTATTCCACTTATTCTTATTGCTCTCTTCTGAATTATAAGTATTCTCAAACATTTTTCTCCTCAGCATTTTATTCCATATTTTAGTCGATTTTGAAAATGAACAAAATATACATTTGTCAATTATAATACATAAATTCAATATTAATATAGACATTCAATATATCTTTTAAACATTTAAGATGCAACAACATTTAGTTACTAAATGGCAAATGTGAGCACCCTATTTAAAAATTTTATTCATGTATATACCCATGAAATTTTGCTTCTCTATATAATTTAATAGCTTTTCTATTACAAGTTATTTGAGATTTAATAATGTTCTTATACTACCATATATGAAAGGTCGTTGCAATAGCTTTTTCTTCTTCTTTAAATGATTACCCTCTTCTCTGTAGGACTTATACCCCTAAAGACTTACAAGCCAATGCCTTGGGTTAGTAGCGTGTCGAAGATCATAGCATATCCAGGATGGGTGATCAGCCCAATTTCTGGTATAGCAGTAAAGAGGAAAGAAATGAAATGTAGTCATGAAAGAGATGATAGGAAAATTCACGGATCAAATTATCCAACCCAGCATTCGCCTAGAAACTGAGGAAAACCACGAGATTGGTTGGCCCCGGGGTTTTGAACTGGGGACCTCCCGAATATGGCATAGTCATTACCACCTGAACCATCCCACTTGGTGCAATAGCTTTTCTTTGTTTATAATTTGTTTTTTTGTTGTAAACCAATTACAAATGTTATCCATTATCGCATTTACTCTATTTTGCAATATAACCTCATCTTCTTGTTTTACTACAATATTTGTATCATCCATGAAAAGAACTATATCAGCTTATTGAATATTAATTAGTAGATTATTTGTATACATTAGAATAACAGAGGCCCTAGCATTGATCCTTGAGGGACTCCTCTTGTAATCTCTTAGTATCTATCCAAGGGTCTCCTTCCTTACGATTCCATTACAATCATTCTCATTACAACAATAGCTGCACATTTGATTGCTTCATAGCCCTATCTAGCAAAGGGTCATAGCTTTTAGGTTGGCAATGGCACATTGATTTGTACTGTGAGATTTACATTTACAAATGTACAACATACTGCAGCAATTGATGCAATAACTGGAGTTGAAGTAACCATGTAGTTATGTGATTTTAGCTTCTGTTTTTGCCATTTTAAAACTTATTTTTATTTTATAAGAGCAGCTTAAATTTGTCAGATCTTCACTACTTCTCTCTTTGCTTTTTCCCAATTAAATAAAGCTAAAGAAGTTTGATGCTGAAGAAATATTGATTTTAAAAATAGAAAGTTATTTTTGTACTTCTGAGTAATACAGAATTTTTCATTATGCGTAACAATTAAAATATTCTTTAGCCACATTAACAATCTATTTCACAAATCAGACAAGCAAACTCGCAAACAACTAATCTACATCTAATCTTGAAATGCTATGGCTATATGAGGGCAAGTCAAATATAAAGCAATTTTTTTATACAATATGTACATTTATTGGCTGAAAAAAGTATAAATAAAACCTCTAACTTTTCTTAACATAGTCTCCTGCACACTCTATATATTTCCTCCACCATTTTGGAAGTTTGTAGATCCCTTTTTCAAAGAAACTTTGAGTTTAGTCGTCAACTAGTTGCACATGCAAGTCTTCGACTTCTTGGTTGTTCTCAAATCATACCCTCCCAGTGTTTCTTTCAAGGGCACAAACAAAAAAATAATCACAGGGGGACAAATCTGGGCTTAGGAAAAGGTGTTCAGGTGTTTCCCAATACATTTTCTCCAGTTTATTTCTCATCAAAACTGCTATATGAGGCCTGGCATTGTCATGGAGAAGGATATCAAGTTATATTCCATAGACCGCAACTGCTCACTCCTCTACTTCTAAATAACATCCTTTGGATACGCTTTGCGGCTTAAGGCCCTCAATAGTGCTCTGGCCTGGATTCATATACTGAATCTTATCTATCATAGCAGGCCTATTGATGGATATGGAACAATATTGCACCATTTTTACAAGTGTAAATTCAAAAGATACTGACACTATTTTGTGCACATGTTCTTCACTCTATGATAAGTACATACACTGAAGAGAATAAGTCGTCCTTCATGGACTAGTGCTACCGTGCTAGCCTCTAGTTCCCAAGGTCGCGGACTCAAACCCAGCGGAGGGCGATGGATTTTTTCGAACGTAAAAGTCCTTAGCATGACTTCCTTCGGAAGGGAAGTAAAGCTGTGTCGTAGACCATAGTAGTTAGAGAGTGTCCATAAAAAAAAATTGAAGAGAGTAGGTAATTTAGTGGTAGAATGAAATTTCTGTAATTCTTCATTATACTTACATACTCCAGAAATAAATACCAAGGCTTATTGTATACTATGAATGTTAACTCATTTCTTGTTTACTCTTCTTGCTTTCTTGTTTTAGTTCTTCAAATCTCAAATGTTGAACAAAATTTGGAGGTATGCTTTTAAAAACCATTATAATGGAATAACTTGTTGCTCATATTCAAATAGCTCCATTTTGGCTGATGCTGCTATTGTAAGAATGTACTTGTTTACTTCAAAACTTACAATTTCCTCAATTAATTTACATAAGATGCTTTGACAATTATCTGGAGGGAGCATATCATAGAATTTCAGGAAAATAGTTTTAAATTTTGAGTTTCTACATTTATGAAATAAAATGTACATAATAGTTATTGTGAAATAAATTAATTAGACAGAGCAAACTAGATCTCAGAAAACCTTGAAATCTCACATAAATCTCACAAAAAGAAATAAATTCAAATAAAGTTTTACAAGAAAAAATACTGATATATACAACGTAACATAACCTTAAACTCCTCAGAAAGATACAGTAACAATTTTGCAGAATTACCTCATATTATATAGAGCATATGCCTGAACTTGCTCAAATTTGTATTAGGCTGTCATGAAAAGCAACAAAGTGAAATTTAAAATACTTACAGCTATTGCTGAAGCAAACAAATTTAACAAGTTGTAATATAACTATATAATAGCCACAAACAATTTTGTTGGGGATAGATTTGAACATAATGATATAGCAGTTTTTCAGGATGGAAAATTTCTGACTGAACACCACAGAAATCAGGCAGAATGGTATTAAAATTTATTAACAGAAGAGCATTTAATACAGGCACAGTCACAACAATACAGGTGTATCTTTATTGGTGTCATATATTTGGGGGACGTGTTCCTGATATCAAAAAAGTAAAATAAGTTCATATGAACATGGGTCTGAAAATCATTTATTTCAAAGTTACAACACAAAATCGAAAGTTACAAAAATTGCTCGAAGTGGCTTCTTCATGCTTCGATGCATGCAATAAGCCTGCGTTCCATGGTCTGGCGTACTCTGTTGAAAATTCCTGGTGTGTTTCGTATTTGGTCAAATCCAGTTTGGATACGTCCTCTCAAAATGTCAACATCAGGTACAGGAGTCGCATAAACCAAGGATTTCAAATGTCCCCAGACGAAGAAATCCATTGGATTCAAATCAGGCGATCGAGTAGGCCAAGCAATGGGTCCCCCTCGACCAATCCATCTTTGCGGAAATCGATCATTCAAAAACCGAACTATCATACTGAAATGAGCTGGAGCACCATCGTGTAAAACCACATTCGTTGGATGATGTCCTGGGGCACATTATCAGTTAAGTGATGCAACACATTTCTGAGAAATTGGAGATAGGTTTGTCCATTCAGACGCAGAGGGAAGAAGCAGGGACCAATAAGGTGATCGTGAATGATTCCAACCCAAACGTTGAGTAGAACCTCTGTTGATGTTGTCCTGTCGTACTTCATTAGGATTTTCAAATGCCCAGTTATGAGTGTTATGAAAATTGAAGATGCCGTCGCGAGTAAAACCAGCCTCATCTGTGAATAAGATACAAGTTAGGAAATTGATGAACACAGCGCACTGCTGTAACATGCGTTGACAGAAACGTCTTCTTGGCTTAAAGTTCGCCTCATTTAATCCTTGCACACGTTGAAGAAGATACGGGTACAGAAGATTTTCTTGCAGAATTCTCCAGAAAGTCATACTATGACTAACTCTTTCCCTTACAGCCATACGTCTTGTGTTTTGATGGATCTGCATCCACAGCACGAGGAACTCATTCTTCAAGCTCAATGCCTCTTACCGCTTTTGGTCTCCCAACATCCCTAGTACTCCTCTCAAATGCGCCATTATCTCTCAAGCGTTGGTGAATTCGTGCGAATGTTCTTGCACACGGTAATGGCCTGTCAGGGTACCTTTCTGCATAAAGTTCACATGCTCGTGCTGCATTGCTGTCTGCACCGCCATACGTGTAGTGCATATCCGTCTGTTTAGTCATGGAATACATTTTCTTTAGCCTATAACAATGAAACGGTTGATTTTCAACCCATGTACATATGAACTTTTTTTATTGTTTTGATGTCAGGAGCATGTCCCCCAAATATATGACACAACCTGTAAATGCACTACAGTGATACGATAATTATAAGTTTGGCTCATATTGCCAATTATGTTGCCTTCTTTGCACTCCCACAGTTGCAGCAACCACCATGTTTTTCTTTTTTGGAGAGTTTTGGTAATCGGTGGGTTTCCTCCTTCCTCCTGCCCACCATCCCTCATACAATGTTTTTCACGTGAGGGTTGGCTGGTCATTGACGTGTGTAATTCTCACATACCTATACCAAATGACCAGCCAACTCGTACATAAACACTGTAAATACATGTTGTTGTGCTTAAGTAATTTTTATTTTGGTGAATTCATTTTCTATTTAATGAGACATTTAAATACCCCAGAGAACTATTGAATCTGTGTGAATTTAAATATTTGAGATCAATTGTCCATAAAAGTGGAATAAAGATGTTGAATGGGATTTTGTGGAGTGGGACTATTTCTAGGCAAATAAAGGAAAGAATTCTTCAAAGTCTAGCTGAAACAATATTAACATATGGGGCAGACAGATGGACACTTGTTGAAAGCCAGAAAGGTAGGATACAAGTGGTAGAAATGGATGGGATAAGAAGAGCAGTCGGATTATCTAGACTGGAAAGGAAAAAGGAATGAGGGGGTGAGAAAATTGATAGATATGGAAGAGTTGGTGATAGAAAGTGTTGAGCAAACAATGCTTCAATGATATGGGCACGTGAGAAAAATGAAAGAAGAAAGAAGGCCAAGGATTATTGGGGTGGCCACCGCAAGGAAGAAAGAAACGTATGTGATCAAGGAAAATGTGGAAAGCTGAACGCTAGAGTAAATTGAATTATGAGGAATCAATGTATGCAGATAGCTGATTGGAAAGATCGAGAAAGATAACAGGAGGAAATTAAGGGCAACTGCTGGAAAGTGGAGAAGCCCCAAAAAGTAAAAAACCAAGAATCCATTTTCAGATTTGGATTTTGCTACATTTTTCTTACAAAACTTTTCAGCAATATAATGCAACTGATAGGCGGATTTTAAAGTTAAGGCACCAGAGGAAATCACATTCTATGAGATGAGTTGTTACTCTAAAATGGTGCTGTATTACGTATTGGTGTTTCGGTAACTGTATTAGGTAACCGTGGGCCATAGCAAGGCATGCAGGTAACAGTAAACCACTGGGGCCTGTTGCTAAATTTGGTTTCAGTTTAGTATCTTGGTGACAAAGGAAACAGCCAAAACACCTACAAAATCGAGAAAGGTGAATATCTACAATAATCCTGAATTAATGAAGTATTTATGCAGGAGATGTTGCTGTAATATAGGCTCATTCACCCTCCCTTTTTAGTGGCCACAGTTATATAGCAGAAACTAGTGACTTTTTAGGTGGAAGGTGCCAACAGAGTGGGAAAAAGCATGCTAAATTGAATGTCGTCAACATAAAAAAGCTGTGAAACAAAAATAGGGTTTAGCTTCATAGATACGGCTACACTCTGTCGTCGCCTTCAGGTGCAACTTCTTCACTCCTCTGCTTATAGAAAGCATCCCTCTGCTACGCTTTGAAGCTTAGGACCCTCAGCCTTGGGCTACACTTTGCAGCTCAGGGCTCTAAATACGAGGGCTGGTCAACAAAGACAGACTGATTTTTTTCACAGATGTTTATTACTGCAATTCAATGTTTACATGATCTTTTTCAAAGTAGTCCCCTTCTACATCAATGCACTTTTTATAGCGTCTCTGCCGGTCCTTGAACACGTGCTGCAGACTATTCTTTGTCAGGTCCCTGAGAATCGCCTCACTTTTCTTGAGCACTGCTTCAGAGTTCTCAAATCGAATACCCCTAAGCTTTGCCTTTAGTGATGGGAATAAAAAAAAGTCACAGGGTGCAAGATCGGGACTATAAGGTGGATGTGGTACACAGGTAATGTTGAATCGAGCAAGAAATTGCATGACTTGATTTTCGACGTGAGGCCGTGCATTGTCATGATGAAGTCGCCACCCAGTCCGAGAAAGCTCTGGTCGTTTCTTTGCAATGTGCTTCCTCAGTGTAGCCAATACTGACGTGTAGTATGCTGCTGTAACAGTAGTGTGAGGGGGAACTGCATGCTGGCAAATCATTCCATTACAGTCAAAAAATGTGATCACCATCACTTTCCCTGCAGATGGAACAACTTTTGCCTTTTTTGGTGTTGGAGAACCTGGCGATTTCCACACTGTGCTGGCTTGTTTTCCTTCAGGATCATAATGATGCAGCTATGACTCATCATCGGTGATAATCGATTTAAAAAATGCATCACCTCCATTGTCTGGTATGCGAAATGCACGTAGGGTCTACAAAATAGAGCATTACTACCAACCTACCAATACGAGAGTGCTGCCGCCTACCAATATTATACATAAAAACCCGCTCTTTTCAAATATTTATGTTACAGATATGAAACTATCACGGAAGCTGCAGGAAAAAATCAGTCTCAGTCTTTGTCGATCAGCCCTCGTAAGTAGCAGCGATCCACCTCCATGTTGTCAGCATTCCGTACTTCCACTATGTTCAGATTGCCAATTTAGGCTGCGGAAGAACAACGCAAGCAACGTTCCCATGATGCCTTGGTAGGCTGAATGTGATGGGTTTTGTGTTACCTACTTGTTAATAAGGAACAAAAGTGGCAATAATCAACAAATGTTTTATAGAAGGTTATGTAAAATCTATAACTTCGTTCCATATATGTATTTAGCACTCGTAAGCAATAAAGTAACCATGCACTTGCGTGTGTGTAATGTGTATAGCGAGTCCGGCTTGTCACCATGTATAGAATAATAACCCTAAATTTAACCAAGATTAGATCTAGATAAGTGTGTTTATATACACTACGTGATCAAAAGTATCCGGACACCTGGCTGAAAATGACGTACAAGTTCGTGGCGCCCTCCATCGGTAATGCTGGAAGTCAATATGGTGTTGGCCCACCCTTAGCCTTGATGACAGCGTTCACTCTCACAGGCATACTTTCAATCAGGTGCTGGAAGGTTTCTTGGGGAATGGCAGCCCATTCTTCACGGAGTTCGGAACTGAGGAGAGGTATCGATGTAGGTCGGTGAGGTCTGGCACGAAGTCGGCGTTTCAAAACATCCCAAAGGTGTTCTATAGGATTCAAGTCAGGACTCTGTGCAGGCCAGTCCTTACAGGGATGTTATTGTCATGTAACCACTCCGCTACAGCACGTGCAGTATGAACAGGATCGTGTTGAAAGATGCAATCGACATCCCCGAATTGGCTTCAACAGTGGGAAGCAAGGTGCTTAAAATATCAATGTAGATCTGCGCTGTGATCGTGCCACGCAAAACAACAAGGGGTGCAAGCCCCCTCCAAGAAAAACACGACCACACCAGACCACCACCTCCGAATTTCACTGTTGGCACTACACACGCTGGCAGATGACATTCACCGCGCATTCGCCATACCCACACCCTACCATCGGATCGCCACATTGTGTACCGTGATTCGTCACTCCACACAACGTTTTGCCACTGTTCAATCGTGTAATGTTGACGCTCCTTACACCAAGCGAGGCGTCGTTTGGCATTTTCCTGCGTGATTTGTGGCTTATGAGCAGCCACTCGACCATGGAATCCGAGGTTTCTCACCTCACGCCTAACTGCCATAGTACTTGGAGTGGGTCCTGATGCAGTTTGGAATTCCTGTGTGATGGTCTGGATAGATGTCTGCCTATTACTCTTTACGACCCTCTTCAAATGTCGGCGGTCTCTGTCAGTCAACAGACGAGGTCGACCTGTACGCTTTCGTGTTGTAGATGTCCCTTCACGTTTTCACTTCACCATCTCATCAGAAACAGTGGACCTAGGGATGTTTTTAGGAGTATGAAAATCTCGCGTACAGACTTCTGACACAAGTGATACCCAATCACCTGACCACGTTCGAAGTCCGTGAGTTCCACGGAGCGTCCCATTATACTGTTTCACGATGTCTAATGACTACTGAGGTTGCGGATAATGAGTACCAGGCATTAGGTGGCAGCACAATGCACCTAAGATGAAAAGCGTAATTTTGTGGGGGTGTCCGGATACTTTTGATCACATAGTGTAGCTCTGTCCTAAACAGTTTTTGTAGGATTTGAAATGTCTGCTATGCTGAAATGTATGTAATGGATTGCAGTCATTATGGACTGCTAGTGTCAAAAATAGCTTTGGGAGTGAATTTATAAAACTCGTGACATAACGGTTAAGACAAAGCATGTGAAGTATGTTTTAGGATTCCTAAAGGTAGTGAAATGCAGGTTTTGGTAGAATGCATTTTAGTTCAATAGAAAATTGTGTGACATGGACGCTGAACAGCATGGAATTTAACCTCTGTTGGTAGAGGCAAAGGAATTTAAGATACTCGGTTTTTAAGTGTGGGGATGTAAAAATAAACAGTTGCAGGTAAAAGAGATTAAAAAATGGAGGGATGACATAGACCAATAATAACAGAAGTTTGAAGTGTAGATAGGGCCGAGACGGAAGACATTTTACTGTAGATTTGCCCCTCTCAATTTTATAAAACGCTGAAACCTTTTTGGTGCGTACTGATACTGTTGTAATATTTGTTTTCTTGCCGAAATATGTTTTAGTAGTTTATTTACATCCAACTTTCATAATTTAGTATATACATCCAATTTTTATAATTTAGTAATATCTCCCCATGAATTTCAAATTCTGTTTGTCCTTTTAAGGATTGCAACTTTATTAAACGTTCCGAAACTGCTTATATATTTTACAGCATGATTAAAAACAGAGAAAAGAAATAGAGTTGTGTAGAACAGCCAGAATCACAACCTTCCTTCATATCTGCCAATAACGGATAAGTTACAGTGCTGAAACCTTCCAAAATGATATTATGTATCTCTCATCTCCGGTCAGAACAAAACAAAACACAACAGCCATTTGGAAAGCATGTGTTACAACTGCTGTAGTCAATTTTGTAGACAACAGCAAAAACCATGATTAGTGAGGGGCATTCGGAAATAATTTACAATAGTAGTTTATTGTATCTTATTTATTAATGAACATAATTCAATGTACATGGGATCTCTCAATATACTCCCCACCGACGTCAATACACCATTGCCACCTTCCTAGCAACTACATTATTGCGTCATGGAACCATTTATGGAGTACTACGCACCCACTTGTGGACAGCTGTGTTGCCGAACCTTTTACCTTGCAGCGCGTTCTTCATGTTGTCAAATGACGCATAATCAGATAGAGCGGGATCCAGTGAATATGCTGGGTGTGGCACAACAATGAATCCCTGTGATGTCAGCTTTGCCGTCGTGGTGTTAACGTTATGGGACCATACATTGTTGAGCTGGAAAAGCAGTCCCTTCAATCACTTTCCCTGTCGTTGCTGAATCCTGCACCTAAGTTGTGTAAGGTATGACAGTACACCCTGCGGTCGACAGTTGTTCCTCGTGGAAGCGGCATCCATTATTGTGCGCCACAAAAGTCCCAAAAGATGGAGATCATCTGCTTACCTGCAAATGTAGCAGCACAACATTTCTTGGTCCAGGGAGTCCCAAAATGTTTGCATTACATGAATTGGTGTTTCTTCCCCGGTGTATGGTAGTGATATGATTTATCACCAGCTTCTCCAAAAAAGTTGGATCTTCATTCTTCATTTCCAATAGTTGACGACAGACTTCAACTATGTTCTTTTTCTGGGCCTATGTGGAACCTAATGTGCACGCACCTTTTGCACATCCAAATCATCATGAATAATGGTGTACATGGTTGTACGCGACTGTAACCTGCCTGCCTTCCAGTTCATCAAAGGTTATCCATTAGCCATAATTAATTCAGACAGAATCTCAGTTTTCCTCAGAGACCACAATGTTGAACGTCCAGTACTCACATTCCTGCAAGCAGATTCCCTTCCACTGCAAACCCAGAATTCCAGTATAAACAATCTTTTGCGCAGAAGTTTCTTAGTAGTATAAGTCCCGGATAAGCCAATTGGATTAACGATAATCCTGCCGTTAGGGGCGCTAGTGTCGCTGCGAGCGACGACGGTAAGTTTGAAAAGCGCCATGAGCGGAAGGATTATCGTTATTGCAAATGGTTCATCCGGGACGAGCTAAAAGAATTGAGGATTAGGGAAAGATGAACGAAAAATAGGAAGTGACCTGGAGTGTTTTGATTGGTAAAAATAAGACGAAATGTGATTGTTTCGTTAATTCGGGAAGGAAGATGAAGGAAGGAAGATAAAAGAGTATGGAGGACACGTGATGGAGAGGAGCGGGGTGGCGAGGTGTTGTCTGTGCGGAGGTCGGGACTGAAAGAGGGAAAAGATGGCGAACGAGGGATAGAAAGTATAACAGAAAGTGACGTGTGAAGTTGTGATTGGTGGGAATAAGAAGTGATGTTATTGGTGGAAAGGAACAAATGAAAGTTGTTGATTGGTAAGAATAAGAGAGATTATGATTGGTGGAAAGAAAAAGGTGTGAGAGTGGGGTATGTTGGAGGTGATGGGAAAGGTAAGTTTTCCTAGCAACAAGATTTGCAAAAGCCTCTCCAGAACTCATCAGCAATTTTTGAACGTTGGATGATAGTTTTCTTGAGTGGATAGAGAGATGGGGCGATATGAGATGCGGTGGCGAAAATGGGAACTAAACAAGATGGTTGAGACAAGAGGTCTAAGGACGAGGAAATTTCGAGGTTAGTGGTCAACATGGCGGACGCAAGAGGTGGGGGCAAGGAGACGCGGTGGTGAGAATGGGAACTAAAAGAAGATGGCGGTAGCAAGAGCTTAGAAGAGCAGATTTTGAGGTTAAAATAGTGGGAACTAAAAATGGCGGAGGGTCGGCGACAAGGAGATGCGGTGGCCAACGTGAGAACTAAACAAGATGGCGGACGCAAGAGGAGGGTAAGTAGATTTGAGGTTAAGATTTTTAGGTTAAAACAGGACGTAAGCATGGGAACGAAATCCAAGATGGCGAAGGCAATGGTGTGGACGAGGAGATGTGAGGCGCGGTGGCGAAAATGGGAACTAAACAAGATGACGAAGACAAAAAAGTCTAAGGACGAGGAGATTTCGAGGTTAGTGGTCAACATGGCGGTTGCAAGAGGTGGTGGGCAAGGAGATTTGAGGTTAAGATTTTTAGGTTAAAACAGGACGTAAGAAGGGGAACTAAATCCAAGATGGCGGAGGCAAGGGTGGGACGAGGAGATGTGAGGCGTGGTGGTAAAAATGGGAACTAAACAAGATGGCGGAGGCATGAAGTTCAGGTTAAAAATATGAGGTAAACGTGGAGAGCTTAAACCAAGATGGCGGTGGCGTGGTGGTGAAAATGGGAACTAAACAAGATGGCGGAGGCAAGAAGTCGAGGGACGAAGAGATTTGAGGTTAGGGTCAACATGCGAAAGATGTCGAACGCAACAGATGGTGACGAGGAGATAGAATTGAGGATTAGGGAAAGATGAAGGAAAAAACAGGAAGTGACGTGGAGGGTTTTGATTGGTAAAAATAAGACGAAATGTGATTGGTTCGTTAATTCGGGTGGAAGATGAAGGAAGGAAGATAAAAGAGTATGGAGGACACGTGATGGAGAGGAGCGGGGTGGCGAGGTGTTGTCTGTGCGGAGGTCGGGACTGAAAGAGGGAAAAGATGGCGAACGAGGGATAGAAAGTATAACAGAAAGTGACGTGTGAAGTTGTGATTGGTGGGAATAAGAAGTGATGTTATTGGTGGAAAGGAACAAATGAAAGTTGTTGATTGGTAAGAATAAGAGAGATTATGATTGGTGGAAAGAAAAAGGTGTGAGAGTGGGGTATGTTGGAGGTGATGGGAAAGGAAGTTTTCCTAGCAACAAGATTTGCAAAAGCCTCTCCAGAACTCATCAGCAATTTTTGAACGTTGGATGATAGTTTTCTTGAGTGGATAGAGAGATGGGGCGATATGAGATGCGATGGCGAAAATGGGAACTAAACAAGATGGTTGAGACAAGAGGTCTAAGGACGAGGAAATTTCGAGGTTAGTGGTCAACATGGCGGACGCAAGAGGTGGGGGCAAGGAGACGCGGTGGTGAGAATGGGAATTAAAAGAAGATGGCGGTAGCAAGAGCTTAGAAGAGCAGATTTTGAGGTTAAAATAGTGGGAACTAAAAATGGCG
The DNA here is from genome assembly GCA_030765065.1 of Deroplatys truncata. Lineage (NCBI taxonomy): Eukaryota > Metazoa > Arthropoda > Insecta > Mantodea > Mantidae > Deroplatys > Deroplatys truncata. The sequence goes on along the minus strand of CM060987.1, from coordinate 36,071,852 downwards.
GAGGGTCGGCGACAAGGAGATGCGGTGGCCAACGTGAGAACTAAACAAGATGGCGGACGCAAGAGGAGGGTAAGTAGATTTGAGGTTAAGATTTTTAGGTTAAAACAGGACGTAAGCATGGGAACGAAATCCAAGATGGCGAAGGCAATGGTGTGGACGAGGAGATGTGAGGCGCGGTGGCGAAAATGGGAACTAAACAAGATGACGAAGACAAAAAAGTCTAAGGACGAGGAGATTTCGAGGTTAGTGGTCAACATGGCGGTTGCAAGAGGTGGTGGGCAAGCAGATTTGAGGTTAAGATTTTTAGGTTAAAACAGGACGTAAGAAGGGGAACTATATCCAAGATGGCGGAGGCAAGGGTGGGACGAGGAGATGTGAGGCGCGGTGGTAAAAATGGGAACTAAACAAGATGGCGGAGGCATGAAGTTCAGGTTAAAAATATGAGGTAAACGTGGAGAGCTTAAACCAAGATGGCGGTGGCGTGGTGGTGAAAATGGGAACTAAACAAGATGGCGGAGGCAAGAAGTCGAGGGACGAAGAGATTTGAGGTTAGGGTCAACATGCGAAAGATGTCGAACGCAACAGATGGTGACGAGGAGATAGAATTGAGGATTAGGGAAAGATGAAGGAAAAAACAGGAAGTGACGTGGAGGGTTTTGATTGGTAAAAATAAGACGAAATGTGATTGGTTCGTTAATTCGGGTGGAAGATGAAGGAAGGAAGATAAAAGAGTATGGAGGACACGTGATGGAGAGGAGCGGGGTGGCGAGGTGTTGTCTGCGCGGAGGTCGGGACTGAAAGAGGGAAAAGATGGCGAACGAGGGATAAAAAGTATAACAGAAAGTGACGTGTGAAGTTGTGATTGGTGGGGATAAGAAGTGATGTTATTGGTGGAAAGGAACAAATGAAAGTTGTTGATTGGTAAGAATAAGAGAGATTATGATTGGTGGGAAAAAAAGGTGTGGGAGTGGGGTATGTTGGAGGTGATGGGAAAGGTAAGTTTTCCTACCAACAAGATTTGCAAAAGTCTCTCCAGAACTCATCAGCAATTTTTTAACGTTGGATGATATTTTTCTTGAGTGGATAGAGAGATGGGGCGATATGAGACGCGGTGGCAAAAATGGGAACTAAACAAAATGGCGGAGACAAGAGGTCTAAGGACGAGGAAATTTCGAGGTTAGTGGTCAACATGGCGGTCGCAAGAGGTGGGGGCAATGAGACGCGGTGGTGAGAATGGGAACTAAAAGAAGATGGCGGAAGCAAGAGCTTAGAAGAGCAGATTTTGAGGTTAAAATAGTGGGAACTAAAAATGGCGGAGGGTCGACGACAAGGAGATGCGGTGGCCAACGTGAGAACTAAACAAGATGGCGGACGCAAGAGGAGGGTAAGGAGATTTGAGTTTACAGTACCAAAACACCAAAGGATATTTTCCTACGCCAAGCAGGCCCGAAAAATAATTATGCGTGTGGTACTTACCTCTTACTGGTGCTGATGCGTCACCAAAAGCGCAGCAGCTTCACGCGACGCGAAAAAATAAAAGCAAAATGTTTTTGAAAATGCTTAACCAGCTTTAAGATCAACCAACATCACTACGCACTGATATACCTAGGTTTTTTAAAGCGGTACAGACGCCCTTTGCACAGACGTAATTTAACTATACCAAAACCTGGTACTGGACCATTGTAATGGTCGCTAGCGTAAGTAGGAGCAGGGTTCTCATAGCCGGTCGAAAGCGGTCAAAACAGTGTACGACGTAGGTGTTCACAGTGGCTACTGTCGAGTCAACCGTCGAGGTGTGAATGAACGAGATCTGTTCTTGCCGGCAATCTGGTTCGGAGATGTGAGGAGCGGTGGCAGAAATGGGAACTAAACAAGATGGCGGAGACAAGAAGTAAAGAACTAGGGGATTTGAGGTTAGTGGTCAATATGGCAGACGCAAGAGTGGTAATCAGCAGTCGATGTGCGTCACGATATGCCCGCTGCGATTAAAGACCTGCAAACTGCGCGATAACTTGAAAAATATTGCCCGGCGTGACGCATTGCGCGGCGCGCGCGTTTGCCGTAAACCGTTACAGTTGCCATACTTATATTATCCGTCTTTTTCTTTTTTTTTCTTTTTTTTCTTTTTCTTTTTTTTTAAAAAAATAACTAGTTTTTCGGGGTTTTCTCTGGTTGGTAGACGAATGCAAGCTCTTTCTGCTTTTTCATAGGTTTTCCCTGGTTGGTAGGCGTTTGCTGTAGTGGTTGACGAAGCCCTTTCTAATTTTCGTGGTTTTTCAGGTTTTTCGTGGTTGTCCCTGTCCGGTAGGCAAATGATGAAGTTTTCCCTTGTCGGCGCACGGATACTAGGCACATACTCGCACACACACACACATTCACACACATACATTCGCTGACAAACTCTTTCTATTTTTCGGGCTTTTAAAAAATTAAATAGGCACACACACACACTATAATAGTAGCGTATAAAAACATTTAACAAACAAAATCCACACAATGACAAAATTGAAAATGTATATATATTTTAACACAAAAGTGTGCAGTGCAAAAGAAAATAAAAATTAAATAGGCACACACACACATTTAATAGTAGCGATACCGCTTGATAAGGCACAAATTGCACGTTGTTTGTTAGGGCAATGCATGTTGAAAGTTGGCACACTGGGAAGCTGGTTCGCGCAGTTTTGCAGCTCTTTAATCGCTGTGGTCAACCGACTACTTCATCAGCATCCGTTCACACGGTCATTTTTCATGCTATCGTGCAGTTTGCACGACGCGTACAGCACGTGCTTCCCCGTATGATCGCCAAACACAGTCACAGCTGTCATAGCTTGTCGGCTTATTTCATGTTCATATTCCTTTTCAACGCATTTCGTTTAGAGGTATTGTTTATTTGTTTTTCATGGCAATACGTTTTTGGCATAAGTTTTTTGCATTAATTTTATATAATGGATTGCGAAAATGGAAGTTTCTATTTGTATTTATGACAACTATGAAAATACAAGGAGAAGGACAGGCTTTTTCCACCTACCATGCTGTTGCTGATGGTGCGCTTGGCGGCCATGTTCGACAGGGTGCGGTTGGCGGCCATATTCGACAGTTTATTGCAATGCGTGCAACAAGGGCACACAGCCACTTGTTGCTCGAGTCGAAAGTTTGTGCGTGATTTTTCTCAGATTTTATGCACCGCACATCACAAAATCACTACACACGCCACTGTTAGTTTTAAATATTTGACACTGATGTTGAAGTTGTGGCGGGGCACAGTTTTTAACTCCACACGCACTTAATAAATCACATAGCCGTGCGGAAATACTTAACTTTCAGCGAAAAGCGCTAGTGGGGAGTGCAAGCTCAACCACTATTAGCAACATGTAGCAAGCGTTATAGTTCTGCTCGCGTTAGTCTTTTCTCCTACGATGTCGTTGGTGATGGTGCGCTTGGCGGCCATATTTGACAGTTTATTGCAATGCGTGCAACAAGAGCACACAGCCACTTGTTGCTCGCGTCGAAAGTTTGTGCGTGATTTTTCTCAGATTTTATGCACAGCACAACACAAAATCACTACACACGACACTGATAGTTTTAAATATTTGACACTGATGTTGAAGTTGAGGCATGGTACTGTTTTTAACTCCACACGCACTTAATAAATCACATAACCGTGCGGAAATACTTAACCTTCCGCGAAAAGCGCTAGTGGGAGTGCAAGCTCAACCACTATTAGCAACATGTAGCAAGCGTTATAGTTCTGCTCACGTTAGTATCGGAGAAAACAGTAAAAAGAACGATTCTCATGTGCAGCGGAAGCAGCAGTACGTGAATGACCGTGTGCTGATGAAGCAGTCGATGTGTGTTACAATATGGCAGCCGCGGTTAAAGAGCTGCAAACTGCGCGATAACTTGAAAATGACCGTGAGAACGGGTGCTGATAAAGCAGCCGCGTTTAAAGAGCTGCAAACTGCACGATAACTTTAAAAAAATGGCCGTGCGAACGGATGCTCATCAGCGAGAAAATCTTTTAAATGCGGTTTTATGGTCGATGGTAGGGAAAAGTGCAGCGGTGGATGGATGGATGGTGTGGCCGGAAGTGCACCGGAAACAAATTCCATTTCAAATGGCAAATGTGTGAGAAGGACAAATTCAAATGCTGTACGCTTCAATTGTAATATAACTTTGTTTCTATATCTGAATGTCAATATATTCAGTGCTTTGGCGCTGTATGGATTGTTACTTTTACTTAGAACTGCCTTAAATCCTTGTTTCATTTCCTTTAACTTTTGGTAATGCAAACAATAATTACTCTGGGGGAATGCTTTATTTCTGATACATTCTATAACGGGCCAGGCATTTTACTTTTCTAGTTTTCTTTTTTACTTTCTCTACTACGTATAGTAAGTAGGGGAAATATTGTATTCCACCCAGAAATTCGATACCGAGATTTCACCGGAAATACATGTTTTGAGACCCCCTGAATCCAAAAAAATGCATTTTTGGAAACATGTCCGTGTGTGTGTCTGTTAACAGCATAACTCAGAAACGAACCGTCGGATAAGCACCAAACTTGGTATTTAGGTTCAGCATCTTCCAGAGATGCGACACGAAGGTTTTCAAGAAAATCCCCCCACCCCAGACAACCCTTTACATGGAACATTTTTCGAAAATTTTAATTTTCTCAAAAATGGTTCTAACGATTTTGATTAAAATATCATATGTTCAAGATATTTTCAAGACAAATGAAATGTATATCTCGAATTTTCTGGGAATGTCTCCAAAAGTATTCTTATTGTGAACGACTTTTGCATAAGTGGTAAACCATAAGAGATATACAAAATTTTACTACACAAAAAATGTAGATCGCGTTAAAATACACAATTTATGTCATATAATTTTTTTTGTTGAGTGAACCATTTTCGAGATATTGCTTGTTATTCCCTTAAATGTTTCAATACTTATTTTCTCAAATGGGAATTCGTTATTCAGTTTTTGTCTTGTATATGCAAAGAGTATTAATCTGAGGCAAAGAGAATGGTGATGCACATAGCAACTAGTTATTAAGAGATATGTATATGCTTAAAAGCTACTGTATTTCTATATTGCCCTTGTAAATACAAAACAAGGGGAACATAGTACGCCTTAAGCGTACTATGGCTTTTTCCCTGGTTGGTACGCGATTGCTGCAACCGTTGCCAAAGCTCTTTCTTTTTTTCGTGCTTTTCCCTGGTGGGTAGACAATTAAACTTAAGTCCTTTATCCTATTTCGTGGTTTACCCCTGTTTACGGACGCATGCTCAGTGCGCTCACACACACACACACACGCTCACAAATCTCTAACTAGTTTTTCGGGGTTTTCTCTGGTTGGTAGACGACTGCAAGTTCTTTCTGCTTTTTCATAGGTTTTGTGTTTGTTTCACATCAGTGTTTCTAACGCCATTAACGCAGTTGCATCATGAACACTTACAGTTCTGCCTTGGTTTAATAGGCTTGCTAACTTTTGTGTGTACAAACAAATAAAACTCAATTTAATGTTTGAGACTTTTCAATTCTATTTTTGCTTTCTCTACTATGTACTTACAGTAAGTAAAGGAAGTATTGTATCCCACCCAAAAATTCTATGTCGAGGTTTCACCGTTTCGAGGTTCCCTGACCCAAAAAACCAAACATTTTTAGACAAAGATCCGCGTGTGTGTGTGAACAGTACAACTGGGAAACGAAAACTCGTTTAAATACGAAACTTGGCATTTAAGTTCAGGACCTTTCAGGGGTGCGAGACGAAGGTTTTGAAGAAAATCTCTCCAATTCAAACTACTCTTTACATGCAAAAGTTTTCGTTATTTTTAATTTTCTCAAAAATGTCTCTTATATCATAATATATCAATTTCCAGAGCCTATAGTGAGTTAGGTCAGCTTAAGAGAGCTGGTATAATCTAGGATGTAGTTTACGTCAAAACTGCATACATTGTGCACATTTGTGAACACGAATCGTAACTCTTATGTAGAGTGTCAGTTACTAAAACTTATAAACTAATGTTATTTACATTTAAAATATTTATATTTAGTATTTACAAAACTGCATTAAGTTTTGGAGTAAAATTAGTAGTAGCATTATTTTTTTTGAATGAATGAAATCCTCCTCTGTATTCAAGGTGTGAGTGATAAGGTATCTTTCTAATGCTGACTTGATTTTATTTTTATTATTTTTCAGTTCCTTACGGTTTATGATGGAAATGAATTAAACAATACATGTCATTTGCAATGTCCTTGCAAGGCCGATCTAGAAGTAGTCGATACATAAAATGTCACAATTACTAAAAAAAATCTGATGTGTAACACTCACATGACTTTATCTACTCTTGTACAAACTATTTTTAGAAACTCTTATTCTCCATCTATTTCATATTAATAAAGATAAACATTTGCAGAAACGATCTTTTGACATGCAAAGAGAATTACATTTTACACATAGCGACGAGTTCTAAAAATATATGACTGTCGCTTAAGGCGTACTATGTTCCCCTTGTTTTGTATTTACAAGGGCAATATAGAAATACAGTAGCCTTTAAGCATATACATATCTCTTAATAACTGGTTGCTATGTGCATCACCATTCTCTTTGCCTCAGATTAATACTCTTTGCATATACAAGACAAAAACTGAATAACGAATTCCCATTTGAGAAAATAAGTATTGAAACATTTAAGGGAATAACAAGCAATATCTCGAAAATGGTTCACTCAACAAAAAAAATTATATGACATAAATTGTGTATTTTAACGCGATCTACATTTTTTGTGTAGTAAAAGTTTGTATATCTCTTATGGTTTACCACTTATGCAAAAGTCGTTCACAATAAGAATACTTTTGGAGACATTCCCAGAAAATTCGAGATATACATTTCATTTGTCTTGAAAATATCTTGAACATATGATATTTTAATCAAAATCGTTAGAACCATTTTTGAGAAAATTAAAATTTTCGAAAACTGTTCCATGTAAAGGGTTGTCTGGGGTGGGGGGATTTTCTTGGAAACCTTCGTGTCGCATCTCTGGAAGATGCTGAACCTAAATACCAAGTTTGGTGCTTATCCGACTGTTCGTTTCTGAGTTATGCTGTTCACAGACACACACACACGGACATGTTTCCAAAAATGCATCTTTTTGGATTCAGGGGGTCTCAAAACATGTATTTCCGGTGAAATCTCGGTATCGAATTTCTGGGTGGAATACAATATTTCCCCTACTTACTATACGTAGTAGAGAAAGTAAAAAAGAAAACTAGAAAAGTAAAATGCCTGGCCCGTTATAGAATGTATCAGAAATAAAGCATTCCCCCAGAGTAATTATTGTTTGCATTACCAAAAGTTAAAGGAAATGAAACAAGGATTTAAAGCAGTTCTAAGTAAAAGTAACAATCCATACAGCGCCAAAGCACTGAATATATTGACATTCAGATATAGAAACAAAGTTATATTACAATTGAAGCGTACAGCATTTGAATTTGTCCTTCTCACACATTTGCCATTTGAAATGGAATTTGTTTCCGGTGCACTTCCGGCCACACCATCCATCCATCCACCGCTGCACTTTTCCCTACCATCGACCATAAAACCGCATTTAAAAGATTTTCTCGCTGATGAGCATCCGTTCGCACGGCCATTTTTACTTTCTCTACTACGTATAGTAAGTAGGGGAAGTATTGCATTCCACCCAAAAATTCGATACCGAGATTTCACCGGAAATACATGTTTTGAGAATCACTGAATCCAAAAAAGCATTTTTGGAAACATGTCCGTGTGTGTGTCTGTCTGTGTGTCTGTGTGTCTGTGTGTCTGTCTGTGTGTCTGTGTGTCTGTGTGTCTGTGTGTCTGTGAACAGCATAACTCAAAAATGAACAGTCGGATAAACACCAAACTTGGTATTTAGGTTCAGTATCTTCCAGAGATGCGACACGAAGGTTTTCAAGAAAATCCCCCCACCCCAGACTACCCTTTACATGGAACATTTTTCGAAAATTTTAATTTCCTCAAAAACGGCTCTAACGATTTTGATTAAAATATCATATGTTTAAGATATTGTCATGACAAATAAAATGTATATCTCGAATTTTCTGGGAATGTCTCCAAAAATATTCTTCATTGTGAACGACTTTTGCATAACTGGTAAACCATAAGAGATAGACAAAATTTTACTACACACAAAATGTAGATCGCGTTAAAATACACAACTTATGTCATATACGTTTCTTTTGTTGAGTGAACCGTTTTCGAGATATTGCTTGTTATTTCCTTAAATTTTCCAATACTTATACTTTTTCTCAAATTCGTTATTCATTTTTTTATGTCCTGAACATGCAAAGAGAATGGAATTCGCCACATAGCAACCAGCGTTAAAATATTTGACTATCGCTTAAAAGCTACCATATTCCCCTTGCATCTACAAGAAAACTACCAATAAGATTGACATCTCGATATCTCGATTAACATGAAGCATATGGAGAATAGGCGTTTGTAAAATTAGATTGTACAAGAGTAGAGAAAGTTATGTGAGTGTAACACATCAGATTTTTTTTAAAGTTATCGTGCAGTTTGCAGCTCCTTAAACGCGGCTGCTTTATCAGCACCCGTTCTCACGGTCATTTTCAAGTTATCGCGCAGTTTGCAGCTCTTTAACCGCGGCTGCCATATTGTAACACACATCGACTGCTTCATCAGCACACGGTCATTCACGTACTGCTGCTTCCGCTGCACATGAGAATCGTTCTTTTTACTGTTTTCTCCGATACTAACGTGAGCAGAACTATAACGCTTGCTACATGTTGCTAATAGTGGTTGAGCTTGCACTCCCCACTAGCGCTTTTCGCTGAAAGTTAAGTATTTCCGCACGGCTATGTGATTTATTAAGTGCGTGTGGAGTTAAAAACTGTGCCCCGCCACAACTTCAACATCAGTGTCAAATATTTAAAACTAACAGTGGCGTGTGTAGTGATTTTGTGATGTGCGGTGCATAAAATCTGAGAAAAATCACGCACAAACTTTCGACTCGAGCAACAAGTGGCTGTGTGCCCTTGTTGCACGCATTGCAATAAACTGTCGAATATGGCCGCCAACCGCACCCTGTCGAACATGGCCGCCAAGCGCACCATCAGCAACAGCATGGTAGGTGGAAAAAGCCTGTCCTTCTCCTTGTATTTTCATAGTTGTCATAAATACAAATAGAAACTTCCATTTTCGCAATCCATTATATAAAATTAATGCAAAAAACTTATGCCAAAAACGTATTGCCATGAAAAACAAATAAACAATACCTCTAAACGAAATGCGTTGAAAAGGAATATGAACATGAAATAAGCCGACAAGCTATGACAGCTGTGACTGTGTTTGGCGATCATACGGGGAAGCACGTGCTGTACGCGTCGTGCAAACTGCACGATAGCATGAAAAATGACCGTGTGAACGGATGCTGATGAAGTAGTCGGTTGACCACAGCGATTAAAGAGCTGCAAAACTGCGCGAACCAGCTTCCCAGTGTGCCAACTTTCAACATGCATTGCCCTAACAAACAACGTGCAATTTGTGCCTTATCAAGCGGTATCGCTACTATTAAATGTGTGTGTGTGCCTATTTAATTTTTATTTTCTTTTGCACTGCACACTTTTGTGTTAAAATATATATACATTTTCAATTTTGTCATTGTGTGGATTTTGTTTGTTAAATGTTTTTATTCGCTACTATTATAGTGTGTGTGTGTGCTTATTTAACTTTTTAAAAGCCCGAAAAATAGAAAGAGTTTGTGAGCGAATGTATGTGGGTGAATGTGTGTGTGTGTGCCAGTATGTGCCTAGTATCCGTGCGCCGACAAGGGAAAACTTCATCATTTGCCTACCGGACAGGGACAACCACGAAAAACCTGAAAAACCACGAAAATTAGAAAGGGCTTCGTCAACCACTACAGCAAACGCCTACCAACCAGGGAAAACCTATGAAAAAGCAGAAAGAGCTTGCATTCGTCTACCAACCAGAGAAAACCCCGAAAAACTAGTTATTTTTTTAAAGAAAAAGAAAAAAAAGAAAAAAAAAGAAAAAGACGGATAATATAAGTATGGCAACTGTAACGGTTTACGGCAAACGCGCGCGCCGCGCAATGCGTCACGCCGGGCAATATTTTTCAAATTATCGCGCAGTTTGCAGGTCTTTAATCGCAGCGGGCATATCGTGACGCACATCGACTGCTGATTACCACTCTTGCGTCTGCCATATTGACCACTAACCTCAAATCCCCTCGTTCTTTACTTCCTGCGTCCGCCATCTTGTTTAGTTCTCACGTTGGCCACCGCATCTCCTTGTCGTCGACCCTCCGCCATTTTTGTTCCCACTGTTTTAACCTCAAAATCTGCTCTTCTAAGCTCTTGCTTCCGCCATCTTCTTTTAGTTCCCATTCTCACCACTGCGTCTCCTTGCACCCACCTCTTGCGACCGCCATGTTGACCACTAACCTCGAAATTTCCTCGTCATTAGACCTCTTGTCTCCGCCATCTTGTTTAGTTCCCATTTTCGCCACCGCGTCTCATATCGCCCCATCTCTCTATCCACTCAAGAAAACTATCATCCAACGTTCAAAAATTGCTGATGAGTTCTGGAGAGACTTTTGCAAATCTTGTTGGTAGGAAAACGTACCTTTCCCATCACCTCCAACAAACCCCACTCCCACACCTTTTTCTTTCCACCAATCATAATCTCTCTTATTCTTACCAATCAACAACTTTCATTTGTTCCTTTCCACCAATAACATCACTTCTTATCCCCACCAATCACAACTTCACACGTCACTTTCTGTTATACTTTTTATCCCTCGTTCGCCATCTTTTCCCTCTTTCAGTCCCGACCTCCGCACAGACAACACCTCGCCACCCTGCTCCTCTCTATCACCTGTCCTCCATACTCTTTTCTCTTCCTTCCTTCATCTTCCACCCGAATTAACGAACCAATCACATTTCGTCTTATTTTTACCAATCAAAACCCTCCACGTCACTTCCTGTTTTTTCCTTCATCTTTCCCTAATCCTCAATTCTATCTCCTCGTCACCATCTGTTGCGTTCGACATCTTTCGCATGTTGACCCTAACCTCAAATCTCTTCGTCCCTCGACTTCTTGCCTCCGCCATCTTGTTTAGTTCTCATTTTCACCACCACGCCACCTCCATCTTGGTTTAAGCTCTCCACGTTTACCTCATATTTTTAACCTGAACTTCATGCCTCCGCCATCTTGTTTAGTTCCCATTTTTACCACCGCGCCTCACATCTCCTCGTCCCAACCCTGCCCTCCGCCATCTTGGATTTAGTTCCCCTTCTTTCGTCCTGTTTTAACCTAAAAATCTTAACCTCAAATCTCCTTGCCCACCACCTCTTGCAACCGCCATGTTGACCACTAACTTCGAAAGCTCCTCGTCCTTAGACTTTTTTGTCTTCGTCATCTTGTTTAGTTCCCATTTTCGCCACCGCGCCTCACATCTCCTCGTCCACACCATTGCCTTCGCCATCTTGGATTTCGTTCCCATGCTTACGTCCTGTTTTAACCTAAAAATCTTAACCTCAAATCCCCTTACCCTCCTCTTGCGTCCGCCATCTTGTTTAGTTCTCACGTTGGCCACCGCATCTCCTTGTCGCCGACCCTCGCCATTTTTAGTTCCCACTATTTTAACCTCAAAATCTGCTCTTCTAAGCTCTTGCTACCGCCATCTTCTTTTAGTTCCCCTTCTCACCACCGCGTCTCCTTGCCCCCACCTCTTGCGTCCGCCATGTTGACCACTAACCTCGAAATTTCCTCGTCCTTAGACCTCTTGTCTCAACCATCTTGTTTAGTTCCCATTTTCGCCACCGCATCTCATATCGCCCCATCTCTCTATCCACTCAAGAAAACTATCATCCAACGTTCAAAAATTGCTGATGAGTTCTGGAGAGGCTTTTGCAAATCTTGTTGCTAGGAAAGCTTACCTTTCCCATCACCTCCAACATACCCCACTCTCACACCTTTTTCTTTCCACCAATCATAATCTCTCTTATTCTTACCAATCAACAACTTTCATTTGTTCCTTTCCACCAATAACATCACTTCTTATTCCCACCAATCACAACTTCACACGTCACTTTCTGTTATACTTTCTATCCTTCGTTTGCCATCTTTTCCCTCTTTCAGTCCCGACCTCCGCACAGACAACACCTCGCCACCCCGCTCCTCTCCATCACGTGTCCTCCATACTCTTTTATCTTCCTTCCTTCATCTTCCACCCGAATTAACGAAACAATCACATTTCGTCTTATTTTTACCAATCAAAACACTCCACGTCACTTCCTGTTTTTCGTTCATCTTTCCCTAATCCTCAATTCTTTTAGCTCGTCCCGGATGAACCAATTGCAATAACGATAATCCTTCCGCTCATGGCGCTTTTCAAACTTACCGCCGTCGCTCGCAGCGACACTAGCGACACTAGCGCCCCTAGCGGCAGGATTATCGTTAATCCAATTGGCTCATCCGGGACTTATACTACTCTTCTTGACCGTATACCTTAGATAAATGTTTATGAATATCTGCTGTTTTTCTCCTTCCTTCCACAAAAACCTGCATTCATCTTTATCCAGGATAGTCGTGTTCCATTTTATGGAAGGCTGTTAGCAAATAAATGCTGTCCTTTCACTATACCCACTGTACACAACTGCCCCCTAGCATCAGTGTGGTGTACTAGTATTTATTTACCAAGCATATTAGATCGATCGTAACACCTAATATAACAAATTTGCCAAAAGAAGGACGGTTGCACGATATTTTGTAATACTAAAAAAATCTGATGTATACACTCACATGTCTTTCTCTACTCTTGTACAAACTATTTTTACAAACGCTTATTCTCCATATGCTTCATGTTAATCGATATATCGAGATGTCAATCTTATTGCTAATTTTCTTGTAGGTGCAAGGGGAATATGGAAGTATTTAAGCGGTAGTCAAATCTTTTAAGAGCTGGTTGCTATGCGGCGAATTCCATTCTCTTTGAATGTCCAGGACATAAAAAAATTAATAACGAATTCCCATTTGAGAAAAAGAATTGGAAAATTTAAGGGAATAACAAGCTATATCTCGAAAATGGTTCACTCAATAAAAATGTACATGTCATAAATTGTGTATTTTAACGCGATCTAGATTTTTTGTGTAGTAAATTTTGTCTATCTCTTATGGTTTACCAGATATGCAAAAGTCGTTCACAATGAAGTATACTTTTGGAGACATTCCCAGATAATTCGAGATATACATTTCATTTTTCATAAAAATATTTTAAACATATGATATTTTAATCAAAATCGTTAGAGCCATTTTTGAGAAAATTAAAATTTTCGAGAAATGTTCCATGTAAAGGGTAATCGGGGTGGGGGAATTTTCTTGAAAACCTTCGTGTCGCATCTCTGGAAGATACTGAACCTAAATACCAAGTTTGGTGTTTATCCGACTGTTCGTTTCTAAGTTATGCTGTTCACAGACATACACACGGACATGTTTCCAAAAATTCTGTTTTTTGGATTCAGGGTGTCTCAAAACATATATTTCCGGTGAAATCTCGGTATCGAATTTTTGGGTGGAATACAATACTTCCCCTACTTACTATACGTAGTAGAGAAAGTAAAAAATGTACCACATTAATTTGATGAATGCTAATTTTATGTCAAATGCAATGCATTCTGGGAATATAACCTCAATACGTTTGTACTGCCTGCTTTCTACTGCAATTTTTAACACGAGCCACTCTCTATAAAGGCTAGGTTCCAACAACTCTATGTATGAAAACATTACTCTGTTGTAATTCGCAGCAAGCATAGTTTAAGCAGTCGTGGGTTTGTTATGAATCTCTAATGCTAATGCGGATATAGTTTGCTTCCTTATACATCTCGTATCCAAGAAGTAAACTATTATGATGTACGTGTAAAACATAAAAAAACAAGATACTTCTCTGTAAGTATTTCTTAAAGCGTTTATTTTCATTTAAACTTATTCAGATCATTACAAATATTTACACAGCCTTACTAACAGCATTCAAAGAGTTCAACATTTACACTTATTTTGTGGATATTCTAAGCTGCCCCTTCTTCATCGCTGTCACCAAGCGTTAAACCAGATTCTGATCCTTCAGTCTGTGATACATTTTCATCATTAACATTTTGTACATTTCCATTACTGAAGAATTTGGTGGATAATTTGGCTATGGATGCTGCAGCTTTGAATCTAGCATTTGCTTTCATCTTCTCCATCTTCTTTTTCCACTAAAAAGGAGAAACGAATCGAGGATTATACAGTTACAGAATTAAAAACACAATGTGACAATGCAATGAAAGAAGGGGAGTACAAAGCTAATATGAAATATGTCGATTACTAAGTTTCTCGTGCAATTATAACATAATTTCATAACAGGCAATAAATATTACTAATTTGATTTTTCTGGGAATGTAGATAAAAATCTGATATGTTGCACTCACATGACTTTCTCTACTCTTGTACAAAGTATTTTTACAAACGCTTATTCTCCATCTAGTTCATGTTAATCGAGATAAACATTTGCAGACCCTATCTTATTGCTAATTTTCTTGTAGATGTAGGGGAAAATATATTTACAAGGGCAATATAGAAAAACAGTAGCCTTTAAGCACATACATATCTCTTAATAGATGGTTGCTAGGTGCAGCACCATTCCCTTTGCCACAGATTATAACGCTTTGCATATCCAAGACAAAAAAAATGAATAACGCATTCCCATTTGAGAAAATAAGTATTGAAGAGTTTAAGGGAATAACAAGCAATATCTCGAAAATGGTTCACTCAACAAAAAAATGTATATGACATAAATTGTGTATTTTAACGCTATCTACATTTTTGTGTAGTAACATTTTGTCTATCTCTTATGGTTTACCAGTTATGCAAAAGTCGTTCACAATAAAGAATACTTTTGGAGACATTCCCAGAAAATTCAAGATATACATTTTATTTACCATAAAAGTATCTTAAACATATGATATTTTAATCAAAATCGTTAAAGCCATTTTTGAGAAAATTAAAAGTTTCGAAAAATCTTCCATGTAAAGGGTACTCTGGGGTGGGGGGATTTTCTTGAGAACCTTCGTGTCGCATCCTTGGAAGATACTGAACCCAAATACCAAGTTTGGTGTTTATCCGACTGTTCGTTTCTGAGTTATGCTGTTCACAGACACACACACAGACAGACACACAGACAGACACACAGACACACACACGGGCATGTTTCCAAAAATGCTTTTTTTGGATTCAGGGGTCTCAAAACATGTATTTCCGGTGAAATCTCGGTATCGAAATTTTGGATGGAATACAATACTTCCCCTACTTACTATACGTAGTAGAGAAAGTAAAAATTGGATCCATTACTGACAGTCCTACAGCACACATTGCTTCCCTTTGCACCAAAGGGTAACGCAAGAACATTTGGTAACTTTATAATGATTGTTATTTGGACACAGTTTTTATTAGCGATAGTTATAATTTAATATAAAACGGGAGTGATTTTGAAGTTTCGAACAAGCTAATGCATAACATCCCACTCTTAACGTAGTTTCGCCAACCTCTTTAGCTATAGATTTCATTTTTGATTAATCAATGTAGGTTCTAAGCTTAGAGGCGTCTTTGAAGCTTATATGTCTCACCAAACATACTTTTCTCAGGCTATTGAAGCATATTCATTGAGCGGAAGTTCGCATTTAAATGTTTCATAATAGCGTGAAGGTTGAACTGCTATTGGCCATTGAACACACAGGATAGCAAAAATGTCAATACTTGGAGGTCTTTTCTCCGCAGCAGAAAAAGCAGTGTTTGAGGATATAAGTAGAATCTAGCGCTGCAATAACACCAGGAGAAGCAGTAATGTGTTAGAAAAATTTAATTACACTTATACTCGAAGCACATGCTGTAGGCAATACGATGCAGGAATTCCTGATATTATAATTAACTATTGTATGTAAATTGCAGCTTTTGATGCACCAGTAACATCATATGTGGCAAGTTGAAACGGTTCAAGGCTGACTTTTTAAAACAAATCAGTGCAGTGTCCATTTCATGTCATAGAGTGGTAGGGGTACAGATGTCTACAGCTAAAGTGGTGGTTCCACGTGGTATATTAAACAAATACTATAGTCTCCCCCTCTGTCGTCTCCGTGGTCGCTCGCCTCTAGTTCCTGAGGTCGTGCATTCAAACCCAGCCGAGTGCGATGGATTTTTTTCGGGCGTAAAAATCCTTAGCATGGCTTCCTTCAGAAGGAAAGTAACGCCGATGGTCACGTGTCGTAGATTTATGACAATTAAAAGAACCTCAAGCTTGAATGAAGAGGCCTCTGAGCATTTCTGGTCTTTAACGCCCGATATAGAATGGGACACTAAGAACTACAGTAGAACCATAAGAGCGTCCATAAATAAACCTCTATTTTATTTTTCTCTCTGAAATTGAAATTGAGTTTTATTTATGGACGCTCTTTAACTACTATGGTCCTTAGCGTCCCATTCTATATTCGGCGTGAAAGACCGAAAATTTTGCTCAGGTGCCTCTTATCAGGCTTGAGGTTCTTTTACGTACCGTAAATCTACGACACGGGACCACCGGCTTTACTTCCCTTCCGAAGGAAGCCATGCTAGTAGGGTATAAAGGACAGACCTGGGCCACTTTTTTGCGTTTATATGGGAAAGGATAGGGAAAACGGGGGTATATGCGGAGGTTCACGGAGGAAAATGCGTTTATATGGCGAAGATAGGGACTACGAGGATCGATGCTAGGCTAGATAGAGGTTGAAGGAATGAGGATGTGCTTTATATGAGAGATTCGTGGAATACGAGGAGAAGTGTTGGACTAGATAGAGGTTGAGATATGGAATATGCATTTATATGGGAAAGATAGGGAAAACGTGAACAGAGGCTAGGATAGACAGATGCTGAAGATTTATCACTAAATCGGTTTATTTTTTTAGTATTAATGTTTGTATTGTCCATAATGTTTTTAATTATTAGTCCAAATTTGATTAGAATTTTAATATGAACATATTTACAGGAGAGATAGGGGATACGTGGAGAGGTACTAGACTATTCAGGGTTTGAAGGGTAGAGTATGACTTTTTATATGAAGAGACGAGGAAAACGAGGGTATATGCTAGGTTGAGAGAACCTTCAAGGAGGAAACAATGCGTTTATATGGGAGAGATAGGGAAAACGAGGAGAGTTCTGAGGTAAGGCAGGGACTGAAGGAGGGAGAGATATGCTTTATACGACAGAGATAGGGCATGCGAGGGGAGGTGCTAGTGCAGACAGAGGTTAAGGAGTATGGTATACGTTTATATGAGGAATATATGGAAAACGTGAACAGAGGCTAGGATAGACAGGTGCTGAAGCAGGGGGAATATGAACATATTTACAGGAGAGATAGGGGATACGTGGAGAGGTACTAGACTATTCAGGGTTTGAAGGGTAGAGTATGACTTTTTATATGAAGAGACGAGGAAAACGAGGGTATATGCGACAGTTCAAGGAGGAAAATGCGTTTATAGGGGAGAGATAGGGAATACGAGGGCTGATGCTAGGCTAGTCAGATGCTAAAGGAGGGAGGGATACGCTTTATACGAGAGAGATAGGGAATACAAGGAAAGATGTTATACTAAACAGGACTTGAAGGGTAGAATATGGTGTTTTATATGAGCGAGATAGTGAACCGAGGAGAGGTATTAGGCTAGGAGTTTTGAATGATAGAGTAGGCGTTTATATGCGAGAGATAGGGAATACGAGGGTCGATGCTAGGGTAGACAGGGTTGAAGTAGGGAATGCGTCTTATATGAGAGAGGTAGGGGAATATGAGGAGAGGTCCTAGTCTAGACGTGTCGAGGAGCAGAGTATACGTTTATAGGGGAGAAATATGGAAAACGGTAGAGATACAAGGATAAGCAGGGGTTGAAGGAGGAGGAATGTAGGTTTATACGGTAATATAGGAGTAATTCGATTATAAAACTTTTATCGTCCAACGTTACAACACTTTTATATACTTTTTCTAAACCTTACAAACTTTTTATATGTTAAACATTAGCGCGCGAGGCGGCGAGGGACAAACTGAATATCGGTTTACAGTGAAGTATACGTCCTAACCTATGCTCACCTTGTATGTTCTACATCTTCTCATTGTCTATTCATTCCTAACAGACGTAACCGACAAACGTAACCACGTAACAAGACGTAACATAACGGTACGACAAGACGTCATACTAAGCAACATAAGCACGTAACCACGCAACATCACGTGACATCTCGTAACCAGAAACGTTACACGACGTAACAACACGTAGCAACTATGTAACCAAGTAACAAAACGTAAGAACAACACGTAACCAATTCATTGCTAAGGCGATCTAAACTAATTCATCCTTCATAACTTAGACAATAAGTACGAGAACCTAGCCTAGATTAACCCGGCCAATCCTAAACGTTCCTCTCATCATCCTTTCTAGTCAGGCATCGACTAACCTAATCTGGCTAACCAAAGATAACCTCAACTTTCTTTTAGGGAAATTGCAATGTTTTATTCAGGTTTTATTATTCGAGAGTTTTAATTGAAAAGTTTACGCCAACATACCTTTATTTTAGTTCCTTGTAGATGTCTCTCCCCTTTTATCTAGGCTTGAGACTAGCACTAGGATTACTCCTAATGGCAGGGTTACCACCTTCCCTTCCATCTTCTTCTTTCTTCATCAGGCGTCAGCTATATGCATATACAGCACACAGATAACCTTCTTTTAAGATTGTAGACTCACGAGAAACTCTTTATCTTTAACTTACATTCTTTTAAGCACTGTTTGTAATGGCGTAATGTCCATATGCATATGTCGTTATCCCATCCTCAGCAATAATTCTTTTATCATCAAACGGAGTCAATGCAATTTTATTCACTTGCACTGTAGCAAGAGCATGCTTTCGTGATAGGATCAGATTCATAGGTGTTCTGATGATTTCACAGGTTTTAAGACAGTCTGTATAGCTGTCAAACGAAATATGGTGCTTAATGGCGCTACGTTTTATACCTTTAATCTTTTTTATCATTGACCCTTGAATATCTAAGGCATACATCTTAGGACGTAGTCCAACAAAGCGTAGGATGATTTTGCTATTAGCCTCATCTTTAAATTTTCCCAATACCTTCTTGTTCTGGGTAGAGTAACATATATGGTTGACAGGGTAATCAGCTGTATCGAGATGCTCAAGAAAACGTAGCTTGTCCTGGTACACATCTTCAGTTGTAACACGATGAATGAACGAATCAGTGTCCATATACATAAGCTTCAGGTTTTCAGCTCCATAATAAGGCAACAAAACGTCGTAATGATAGTTATACATTAATGTCTTGGAGATGTCCAACACACTCATACCAATGTATATAGGCTTGTTGAATACAATCTGACGAGAGGCCATATGTACAGCAGCTAGATTATCAGCATATATCGTCCTGTCGATAAACGTAGGCTTGGCGATCAGCTTCTCTAGAGTTTTTTCATTGGTCACCAGTCGTATATCCATACGGTTACGCAGGTTCTCCATAGTTTTTCCAAACATAGCGTTGTTAAAGAGCTTGTAGAGATCCTTCTCGAAATCATTTGCAGCTTGTTGTCGTAACCTGTTGTTAAATTCCACATACGGTTTTAACCATCGAGACTGTCGGAATTGTAGCACACGATGGATTTTTGTTAACCGTAGCCCATGACTAAGAGCTTGCTTCAAAGCCATGTAATGTACTACATACTTCTTTCGAGGTCCAAGATGAGGTATCAGTTTCTTTGTAGATGATTCCAATGGTTTCATACACTCTGGCAGGAAAGGTAGATCGTTGTGTAGATCGTGAAGTTCTGCAGGATACTCGATGTCGACTTCTAATATGTAGCCGTAAGGATCATCTTCTTGTAGCGTTTCTAAGCTGATTTCTTCAGGCGACACCCACTGAAATCCACCATAAGGGAGAGCGTGACACATTGCCCACCCATATTGGTTATTAGCGTCGTCATATGTGATAAATTGGGTTGGTCTCGACGGATCAAACTTCTCCATATATGTGTTATTAGCCTCTGCATACCGATGGGAAACTTGACATAAACCTCCTCTTATACCAGATTCCACCATGAGTAATTGATCATAATCCTGTAACAGTTCCAGCTTAATTCCAGTGTACAGTAACATAGCGTCCCATGTAAGACCTGGAGAGGTAAAATAATGTGCAGGATCAACTTTGTGTGTTTTGAGGGTTTGCTCTCTGAACGTCTCAAAGACATCAGCTAGGAGAAGTACATCCGAAGTTAAGTAGAGATCGCTGTACTCTCCCAGGTTTCTCACATTAAACAGCTCCCATACATTTTTAGCATGATCGTAGTCAGCATCACTAATTTCTTCTTCATTTAATCTATTGTAGAAGGAGTCCTTAGGAGGTAAGCAGGTTTCGTTCAGGGCATCCCATGATGTAACAAAATCATATGGAAATACACCCTTACGGGTCATCAACTTCAATTTGTCTTCTCCAAAGTACTTTAGCGTTTCAGGATACGAGGTTAGATTTTTTACCAACTTATCCAAGCTTGTACTGAGGAATCGGAAGCTATCCACAAATCGAAGCTTTATATCTCCTACATACTTGGTGAATGAGATATAGCTTTCTTCGGAGTTAGGAATTACCTCCACACGTTCACTTGTGCAACCCAGCTCCTTAACAATGAAATGAGAGTCATATCCGCTAAGGTTATGCATGAAGACTGGTACATATTTAGGTGTTTTACAGGCTAAATTACATTCATTATGAAGACTTCCACGATATTCACCGCTGATGTGATCATGGTCGCGTACTTTATAGTTCTCTTCTGTAAAGGGTTTTCCACACAAGTAGCATGCTGAAGAAGACTCAAAATCCAACTGCTCTTGATCCGTAAGTTTCAGAGGCTTAGCAGATTTGTATATGTCCTCAATCATTTTTGCAAGAGATGTCAGGTACAGCATAAACTTCTGAGCAGCATCAGCACCACGATACACATAGGGTTGCTTAGGAAGACCAGTTTCGAGATGTTCAACACAAGATGTAGGTTTCACGTAAACACAGAAGCTCATTGGTGTGTGCTCTTGATAAGGGATTGTATAGGAAGTTTCAGGATTGGGTATACACGTATGGCATGGAGTGAGAATACTCTCAAAATCAGCATAGATGACATAAGGTACTTTCAGCATCCTCTCAACATTTTTAAACCGTACAATTGCTTTCTCCTTTGTAGGCATAACTACCCTTGCAACACCATGCTGATTACAGATGGTTGCATGTTCTTGTAGTTTTTCCAGTCCACTTCGTCCATTTCGATTATCAAAATGTGTAAAGCAACGCTTGCAGGTATATATCACTCCATCATGCTTAGTTTTCTGGCGTCGAACGAGCTTCTCAAAATTCTTTATATACACGTAGTGATGTTTTCCACTACTGTCATTCAATAGTAGCAGGTCGCGATGTTCAGGTAGTTCAATATCAACAACCTTTATCGGGTACACTTCATGCTTCTCATCCAACCCGAAAACGTTAATAGATATCTTGTTAAGCTTCTCAAATTTAGGTATTTGAGAAAGTGGAGTAGGGTAAGAAACACAGCTGAAGTCGTACTTATCTTGAAGTTGTTTGTATTTGCTGACGCGTTGAGGCTTGGTGCTCACGAATTTGGCCAATACAGAGTACATGAAACATAGCTCATCAGTTAAGTTCTGGATGTTAATGCAGGCTTTTCTTGCTTCAACAGAGGGAGGTAGGGGTATGTAGCTACTTCCTCGCAACGGGTTGTACTTGTTAATACGAAGGCGTACCCCTTCCACAGTAAGCAAGGCCCAGCTGCTACCCTTAAGCTGAGACTCATCCATTTCAGTCACCAATTTCTTGAATTTCACTTCCAGCATAGAGTCCAGATCTGTTTCTAGGAAAACAGCTTGATTTCTGGTTTTAAATGTCTTGTCACAGGTTTCTCCGATACTGTTAACAAATCTACACTCAGCTAACAGATTAATTTTAACACTCTTATGAACGCTAAGCTCTTTATGCACAGCCTGGATTATACTTTGTTTTGCCTCTTGCAGATACATATTTAGGTCCTTAGCTGATTCGCATCGTATAAAATACGATTTCAATCGTCCTTCGAATGAAGTTTCGTATTCCTTCATATCACAGTCCTCCATTGTTGACAGTAACTGATGTTTAGTTGGCTCCAATCTTCTTTTCTTCTGAGGGCTGCTTATTTCACATATATCTTCGTGTCGCCGCCCCTTATAACCATCTTTGAAGGTTACATTACAATGTTTACATTTGAAGAGCTTCTTGCAGCTCATCTCGTGTCTTCTCTTGTCATAACCTCGGAGGAACTTCTTCCCACATTTTCCGCATGCATATCCAGTAGCGCTTGGAATAATATCCTTATACGCTGAGTTATTCATCTTTATTCTTGATGTAATAACATATTAATCACTGATCAATGAAATGTACACCTTGATACCACTTTAGAAAGCTGATTATTCTTGGAGAGAACACGATGTTAACACCTCAGAGATGATCAACAGAATGAATTTCAATACTCAAGTTCGCTCTATTTATAGAGAAAGCACGAACCTTTTTAATCAATTATATCCTGATTATTAATACTAAAAACGGTGATGAAGCGTGTAAGCTCTTATATATTTCAATTCGTGTTACACTGTTGTTCGAGCGTCTCCGTATAGCTTCGTATGTTTAGAGAGAAAGTGTAAAGTATTGTGAAGATGTTATGTATTGTTCGGCTATAATCGTACAGATTCGGAGAGCTTGACTGGTGAAGGTGATGAACGATCCGTCAACCGAGCAGGAGGCAAGCAGCCCCAGTCTAGAGACAGGATGTTTATGACGTCACACCCAGAGACAGGATGTCTGCCAGTATCAAACACGTTTAAACTCGTCTCGTAACTACCTGTATATGCTGTCACATCAACAAGAGAAGTATTCCCACACGCTCATTCAGTCAGATGTTACATTCAAAGCCTACCACCACCCATTACACCGAAGCTAGCACAATCTCAAAAGCTTAAAAGGTCACGTAGAAGATTTTCCCCCTTACTTACTTAAATGTGTGTATATACTACATTATTTCATGTTTTCATTCCCTTTTCAATTCTTCCTTTCCATCTTGTTCTAGAAAGACCATTACATTTCACTACAATCATGAGAAAAGCAATTTTTCCAGAGTTACAGAGATTCTAAGCTTCTAGAATCGAACTCGGTAATACTTTTAATAAATGGGTTTTAGTAATTTAGCTTCCCCGCATCAGCATCTACCATTTAATCTTTACTCGAACCTGATAGGATTCATAGGCTT
Source organism: Deroplatys truncata (assembly GCA_030765065.1). Classification (NCBI taxonomy): domain Eukaryota; kingdom Metazoa; phylum Arthropoda; class Insecta; order Mantodea; family Mantidae; genus Deroplatys; species Deroplatys truncata. The sequence continues at coordinate 36,048,410 of CM060987.1, read as the reverse complement.
GAAGATATATGAAATCACCCCTTCGGGATTCGATCTGAGTACTTTAAAGTAGTTATCGTCATAATAACGATATTTAGGAACTAGGTACTCTGTTTACGTTTACCTTGACATGTCTATCTAAATTAAATTACGAGTTATTAAATGTTTACAAGTAAATTTCATTAAATCGGTATTCGAACCCAGAACACCAGGAACAAAATAATTTATAATATTAGCTTGACATGTTAAACAAAGCTGTATGCAGTTACATCATCGATCTAAGCGATATATTCTAGTGTACAGAGGAAAATTAAGGAAGTCATTAAAAAATCGGGATTCGAACTAGAGACAACTGATACAGTAAAAACAGACCTCATTAGTACTCATCATGCTTAAGCATGTTAACTTTCACCATATGACGTCACAGTCGGGGACAGTTTGACTATCGCAGCCATGTCAGGAAATGCATATTTTAGTCATCTCATATTTTAGAGTCATATACAGAAACCAGGCAAAACCATGAAAAATATGTCAGAGTGAACAACCATCGACAATCGAACGAGGGAAACCATCAGATTACTCTAGGAGCATAAAGTGCAACTGAAAGAAAATCGTGATAGCTGAGAAACCACTCCAGCATTCGCGTGCAGACCAGGGGAAACTATGAAAAAATCAAAGGGCCGAGCGAGTGGCTGATAGAGTGTGCGACCAACAGGAAATCAAGCAAAAGGTCTCTAGAGACAAAAAAGATGCAATTGAAATGGAATCATGATAGCAAATGCCGCTACAGCATTAGGTAGCAGACCGGCGAAAATCATGAGAAACGTAAGGTCAGAGTAAACAATTGATTGAAATCTAACCCCTGAACCCTAGAAATTCACGACAACTGAAAAACGAAACCAAGATGTAGAGGAAATTTTGTACACCCTTGACGAAAAAACCCCGTCCGCTGGGGAAGTAACCTTTAAGTATACAATTGACGTCTGTCATACCGATAAGGGACGGTTTGAAAGGCTTCCTAATTGCTCTACGCAAGTCACCTGAGCAAACACAGGAAATTCCTAAACCAGACAATTACAAGCCTGCTAAAACATTTTTTCCTACAATAAGTAATTTAAATTCTACATGAAGATTATTCCAAAAGTTTCATATCTCTTATTTCCTTCAATAAAATATCGAATATGACTCTAGCACGAGGGAAAAAAATTAAACGGAGGGAAGCGATATTTTCTTTTTACGCTGAAATTATAATTAAATGCATAGCATTCTTGCATGAAAACACTGTCCATATAGATTATAGGAATGGACTCTGTTTAAAACATGTATTTTTTCACGCGTGGTGTATAGATTGTCTCAGTAAGCATTCGTGACTATTACAATTATCGCCAAGTATTATTTTACAAAAAGATTGGCTTATTCTCTTAGTAAACATAGGACGAAATCGTTTTTTAAACAACTCTCCATTCGAGAGATATTGTTTGATTATTCCAGCAGAGAGAGAGAGAGAGAGAGAGAGAGAGAGAGAGAGAGGGAGAGAGAGAGAGAGATCGAGCCATATTTGTTTAAAAGCTTTTTTTTCATTCACAGGAAATCTTCGAGAAAATTCGAGGAATTATTCAGTTGGACACCATTGCTAAAATAGTTTGTACACCCTTTGAAGAATGTTTACCTGACTGGCGGAGTCTCGGAAATACCTCTCTCGACAGGCTGTCGCCCGCATGCCTTTGTGTGCCATTTATACATTAGGGAGACTATTGTGCTTTAAAATGGGATAGCTATGTTTTAAGCTTTCCACAACAAATTTTTTTCCCGATAATTAATATAATTCTACATGAAGAATATTAATGATTTAAGTTTTCAATTAAACGTATACTGTATAGATTCTGTACTTAAACATTCGATTGTATCTTAGTCATTATTTAAATACTCGATTACGAGAATTGCTAGCATATCAAAAATTGTAGAAGTTTTTCCACCCTTATTTAATTAAATCCATGTATATACTCTATTATTTAGTGATTTTTTCAATAATTTCTCTCATGTCCATCATTCGTCAAAAAATCAGTGTACAATACGCATTTTTATACGTTTTAATGTTCGTTTATTTTTAAAACCGCTACATTTGCCCGTAATTACGAACAATTAGATTTCAGATTTACTCAGATGTGTAGCTTGTAGAATAGAAATGTTTTAATAAATGTATTCTATTTTTAGACGAAAAACAACGATCTGCTTCTGACTGTGTATAATTATAGTCAAGACCGATTTGTATTTAGTATAAAGTTTGTTTATTTTCATTTTTAAGACTTCCTTTGTTAAAGATATCTTGCAATCTATTTTTAAATTTCTTTTAAAACCAGAGCGAACATTATCAAATATAACGCCTGCCTTCACGTGTCGGGAAGCTAACATGGTCACAGTCATCTTTTAGCAGCTTGCCTTTCATGTCGGCCTCGGGCGGAGGCGAGCACCTGGCGGGGAGGAGAAGCCTTGCGAAAGGCGGCTGAGGGGTGGCACCTGGAGGGAGAAACACCGGCATCACGAGTCGCTGAGAGTCCAGCCCTCAGTACGGTCCTGCATGCCGTAAGGTCCGGTCCTATTCGTAGCAGCATGCTATACCACCGCAGCTCGCGCCAGCGTCTTACGTAATCTAGTTTTTTACGCTCACTATACCATTTAAATATACATTCATCTAAGAGATATAATATTCGTCAGGATGACAGATGTCCAAATATACATAACAAAGAAATTAGTTACTGATATAAATGTAATATCGTACGTTCACCATTTTATTTTATTCGGGGGATGAAATTTGTATTCATGTCACGGTTTTCAATCCTAGTCCTCCAACCCTACTTGGAACGACAATCAATAACGAGCTACAATCCAAGGATATAATCGATAATAATACAAATATTTTGATAAAGAATATCAAATGTAGATCTCTATAAACGTATGTATTTCCCCTCACTTCCCCTCTTTCCCCCCACCACGCAGTAGAAATATAAAGCCGATTCCAGCGCAAAGAGATGCCGACATCTGATAAAGGTTCTTTGTTCTATGCCGCTAGCCCCGCCCCCTCCCTTTGTGCGCTACTATTTACCGCCCTGGTCGCGTGCCGCTAGCTCCGCCCCCTTCTTCCATGTGGTCTGGTCACGTGCTGGCGGCCACCCCTCCCCCACCCCTTCCCTTGTGACCTCACCCTTAAAAGCTACTGGACACCCGATCTCCCTACCCCATCCTTTCTAATCCTATCCCATACACTGGGCCCGCCCTCTCTTTGTGCTCTACTCCCACGCTGACCTCGGTATTGGAGAACAATGGACTATTGTTCAAAGCGTCTAAGCCAGCGTGGGAGTAGAGCAGAGAGGAGGGGGTATCATGCTCCAGTAGCTTTTAAGGGCGAACCCACAAAGGTTAAGTGTTTTCACATGTGCTATTCTTTCACCGCAAATCAGAGATACAGGACAATGCATTATTGTTCTCATCGTAAATGGCGGTGTCGGAATAGCAAAAAGCGGGGGTGGGGGTCGGTGGCATAGAAGAAAGGAACTTATCAGTGGTTGCATCGGCTTTGAAGCTGCGTGTCGCCATTATATTTCTACTGCGTGGTGGGGGGAAAGAGGGGAAGTGAGGGGAAATACATACGTTTATAGAGATCTACATTTGATATTCTTTATCAAAATATTTGTATTATTATCGATTATATCCTTGGATTGTAGCTCGTTATTGATTGTCGTTCCAAGTAGGGTTGGAGGACTAGGATTGAAAACCGTGACATGAATACAAATTTCATCCCCCGAATAAAATAAAATGGTGAACGTACGATATTACATTTATATCAGTAACTAATTTCTTTGTTATGTATATTTGGACATCTGTCATCCTGACGAATATTATATCTCTTAGATGAATGTATATTTAAATGGTATAGTGAGCGTAAAAAACTAGATTACGTAAGACGCTGGCGCGAGCTGCGGTGGTATAGCATGCTGCTACGAATAGGACCGGACCTTACGGCATGCAGGACCGTACTGAGGGCTGGACTCTCAGCGACTCGTGATGCCGGTGTTTCTCCCTCCAGGTGCCACCCCTCAGCCGCCTTTCGCAAGGCTTCTCCTCCCCGCCAGGTGCTCGCCTCCGCCCGAGGCCGACATGAAAGGCAAGCTGCTAAAAGATGACTGTGACCATGTTAGCTTCCCGACACGTGAAGGCAGGCGTTATATTTGATAATGTTCGCTCTGGTTTTAAAAGAAATTTAAAAATAGATTGCAAGATATCTTTAACAAAGGAAGTCTTAAAAATGAAAATAAACAAACTTTATACTAAATACAAATCGGTCTTGATTATAATTATACACAGTCAGAAGCAGATCGTTGTTTTTCGTCTAAAAATAGAATACATTTATTAAAACATTTCTATTCTACAAGCTACACATCTGAGTAAATCTGAAATCTAATTGTTCGTAATTACGGGCAAATGTAGCGGTTTTAAAAATAAACGAACATTAAAACGTATAAAAATGCGTATTGTACACTGATTTTTTGACGAATGATGGACATGAGAGAAATTATTGAAAAAATCACTAAATAATAGAGTATATACATGAATTTAATTAAATAAGGGTGGAAAAACTTCTACAATTTTTGATATGCTAGCAATTCTCGTAATCGAGTATTTAAATAATGACTAAGATACAATCGAATGTTTAAGTACAGAATCTATACAGTATACGTTTAATTGAAAACTTAAATCATTAATATTCTTCATGTAGAATTATATTAATTATCGGGAAAAAAATTTGTTGTGGAAAGCTTAAAACATAGCTATCCCATTTTAAAGCACAATAGTCTCCCTAATGTATAAATGGCACACAAAGGCATGCGGGCGACAGCCTGTCGAGAGAGGTATTTCCGAGACTCCGCCAGTCAGGTAAACATTCTTCAAAGGGTGTACAAACTATTTTAGCAATGGTGTCCAACTGAATAATTCCTCGAATTTTCTCGAAGATTTCCTGTGAATGAAAAAAAAGCTTTTAAACAAATATGGCTCGATCTCTCTCTCTCTCTCCCTCTCTCTCTCTCTCTCTCTCTCTCTCTGCTGGAATAATCAAACAATATCTCTCGAATGGAGAGTTGTTTAAAAAACGATTTCGTCCTATGTTTACTAAGAGAATAAGCCAATCTTTTTGTAAAATAATACTTGGCGATAATTGTAATAGTCACGAATGCTTACTGAGACAATCTATACACCACGCGTGAAAAAATACATGTTTTAAACAGAGTCCATTCCTATAATCTATATGGACAGTGTTTTCATGCAAGAATGCTATGCATTTAATTATAATTTCAGCGTAAAAAGAAAATATCGCTTCCCTCCGTTTAATTTTTTTCCCTCGTGCTAGAGTCATATTCGATATTTTATTGAAGGAAATAAGAGATATGAAACTTTTGGAATAATCTTCATGTAGAATTTAAATTACTTATTGTAGGAAAAAATGTTTTAGCAGGCTTGTAATTGTCTGGTTTAGGAATTTCCTGTGTTTGCTCAGGTGACTTGCGTAGAGCAATTAGGAAGCCTTTCAAACCGTCCCTTATCGGTATGACAGACGTCAATTGTATACTTAAAGGTTACTTCCCCAGCGGACGGGGTTTTTTCGTCAAGGGTGTACAAAATTTCCTCTACATCTTGGTTTCGTTTTTCAGTTGTCGTGAATTTCTAGGGTTCAGGGGTTAGATTTCAATCAATTGTTTACTCTGACCTTACGTTTCTCATGATTTTCGCCGGTCTGCTACCTAATGCTGTAGCGGCATTTGCTATCATGATTCCATTTCAATTGCATCTTTTTTGTCTCTAGAGACCTTTTGCTTGATTTCCTGTTGGTCGCACACTCTATCAGCCACTCGCTCGGCCCTTTGATTTTTTCATAGTTTCCCCTGGTCTGCACGCGAATGCTGGAGTGGTTTCTCAGCTATCACGATTTTCTTTCAGTTGCACTTTATGCTCCTAGAGTAATCTGATGGTTTCCCTCGTTCGATTGTCGATGGTTGTTCACTCTGACATATTTTTCATGGTTTTGCCTGGTTTCTGTATATGACTCTAAAATATGAGATGACTAAAATATGCATTTCCTGACATGGCTGCGATAGTCAAACTGTCCCCGACTGTGACGTCATATGGTGAAAGTTAACATGCTTAAGCATGATGAGTACTAATGAGGTCTGTTTTTACTGTATCAGTTGTCTCTAGTTCGAATCCCGATTTTTTAATGACTTCCTTAATTTTCCTCTGTACACTAGAATATATCGCTTAGATCGATGATGTAACTGCATACAGCTTTGTTTAACATGTCAAGCTAATATTATAAATTATTTTGTTCCTGGTGTTCTGGGTTCGAATACCGATTTAATGAAATTTACTTGTAAACATTTAATAACTCGTAATTTAATTTAGATAGACATGTCAAGGTAAACGTAAACAGAGTACCTAGTTCCTAAATATCGTTATTATGACGATAACTACTTTAAAGTACTCAGATCGAATCCCGAAGGGGTGATTTCATATATCTTCAAGCCTATGAATCCTATCAGGTTCGAGTAAAGATTAAATGGTAGATGCTGATGCGGGGAAGCTAAATTACTAAAACCCATTTATTAAAAGTATTACCGAGTTCGATTCTAGAAGCTTAGAATCTCTGTAACTCTGGAAAAATTGCTTTTCTCATGATTGTAGTGAAATGTAATGGTCTTTCTAGAACAAGATGGAAAGGAAGAATTGAAAAGGGAATGAAAACATGAAATAATGTAGTATATACACACATTTAAGTAAGTAAGGGGGAAAATCTTCTACGTGACCTTTTAAGCTTTTGAGATTGTGCTAGCTTCGGTGTAATGGGTGGTGGTAGGCTTTGAATGTAACATCTGACTGAATGAGCGTGTGGGAATACTTCTCTTGTTGATGTGACAGCATATACAGGTAGTTACGAGACGAGTTTAAACGTGTTTGATACTGGCAGACATCCTGTCTCTGGGTGTGACGTCATAAACATCCTGTCTCTAGACTGGGGCTGCTTGCCTCCTGCTCGGTTGACGGATCGTTCATCACCTTCACCAGTCAAGCTCTCCGAATCTGTACGATTATAGCCGAACAATACATAACATCTTCACAATACTTTACACTTTCTCTCTAAACATACGAAGCTATACGGAGACGCTCGAACAACAGTGTAACACGAATTGAAATATATAAGAGCTTACACGCTTCATCACCGTTTTTAGTATTAATAATCAGGATATAATTGATTAAAAAGGTTCGTGCTTTCTCTATAAATAGAGCGAACTTGAGTATTGAAATTCATTCTGTTGATCATCTCTGAGGTGTTAACATCGTGTTCTCTCCAAGAATAATCAGCTTTCTAAAGTGGTATCAAGGTGTACATTTCATTGATCAGTGATTAATACGTTATTACATCAAGAATAAAGATGAATAACTCAGCGTATAAGGATATTATTCCAAGCGCTACTGGATATGCATGCGGAAAATGTGGGAAGAAGTTCCTCCGAGGTTATGACAAGAGAAGACACGAGATGAGCTGCAAGAAGCTCTTCAAATGTAAACATTGTAATGTAACCTTCAAAGATGGTTATAAGGGGCGGCGACACGAAGATATATGTGAAATAAGCAGCCCTCAGAAGAAAAGAAGATTGGAGCCAACTAAACATCAGTTACTGTCAACAATGGAGGACTGTGATATGAAGGAATACGAAACTTCATTCGAAGGACGATTGAAATCGTATTTTATACGATGCGAATCAGCTAAGGACCTAAATATGTATCTGCAAGAGGCAAAACAAAGTATAATCCAGGCTGTGCATAAAGAGCTTAGCGTTCATAAGAGTGTTAAAATTAATCTGTTAGCTGAGTGTAGATTTGTTAACAGTATCGGAGAAACCTGTGACAAGACATTTAAAACCAGAAATCAAGCTGTTTTCCTAGAAACAGATCTGGACTCTATGCTGGAAGTGAAATTCAAGAAATTGGTGACTGAAATGGATGAGTCTCAGCTTAAGGGTAGCAGCTGGGCCTTGCTTACTGTGGAAGGGGTACGCCTTCGTATTAACAAGTACAACCCGTTGCGAGGAAGTAGCTACATACCCCTACCTCCCTCTGTTGAAGCAAGAAAAGCCTGCATTAACATCCAGAACTTAACTGATGAGCTATGTTTCATGTACTCTGTATTGGCCAAATTCGTGAGCACCAAGCCTCAACGCGTCAGCAAATACAAACAACTTCAAGATAAGTACGACTTCAGCTGTGTTTCTTACCCTACTCCACTTTCTCAAATACCTAAATTTGAGAAGCTTAACAAGATATCTATTAACGTTTTCGGGTTGGATGAGAAGCATGAAGTGTACCCGATAAAGGTTGTTGATATTGAACTACCTGAACATCGCGACCTGCTACTATTGAATGACAGTAGTGGAAAACATCACTACGTGTATATAAAGAATTTTGAGAAGCTCGTTCGACGCCAGAAAACTAAGCATGATGGAGTGATATATACCTGCAAGCGTTGCTTTACACATTTTGATAATCGAAATGGACGAAGTGGACTGGAAAAACTACAAGAACATGCAACCATCTGTAATCAGCATGGTGTTGCAAGGGTAGTTATGCCTACAAAGGAGAAAGCAATTGTACGGTTTAAAAATGTTGAGAGGATGCTGAAAGTACCTTATGTCATCTATGCTGATTTTGAGAGTATTCTCACTCCATGCCATACGTGTATACCCAATCCTGAAACTTCCTATACAATCCCTTATCAAGAGCACACACCAATGAGCTTCTGTGTTTACGTGAAACCTACATCTTGTGTTGAACATCTCGAAACTGGTCTTCCTAAGCAACCCTATGTGTATCGTGGTGCTGATGCTGCTCAGAAGTTTATGCTGTACCTGACATCTCTTGCAAAAATGATTGAGGACATATACAAATCTGCTAAGCCTCTGAAACTTACGGATCAAGAGCAGTTGGATTTTGAGTCTTCTTCAGCATGCTACTTGTGTGGAAAACCCTTTACAGAAGAGAACTATAAAGTACGCGACCATGATCACATCAGCGGTGAATATCGTGGAAGTCTTCATAATGAATGTAATTTAGCCTGTAAAACACCTAAATATGTACCAGTCTTCATGCATAACCTTAGCGGATATGACTCTCATTTCATTGTTAAGGAGCTGGGTTGCACAAGTGAACGTGTGGAGGTAATTCCTAACTCCGAAGAAAGCTATATCTCATTCACCAAGTATGTAGGAGATATAAAGCTTCGATTTGTGGATAGCTTCCGATTCCTCAGTACAAGCTTGGATAAGTTGGTAAAAAATCTAACCTCGTATCCTGAAACGCTAAAGTACTTTGGAGAAGACAAATTGAAGTTGATGACCCGTAAGGGTGTATTTCCATATGATTTTGTTACATCATGGGATGCCCTGAACGAAACCTGCTTACCTCCTAAGGACTCCTTCTACAATAGATTAAATGAAGAAGAAATTAGTGATGCTGACTACGATCATGCTAAAAATGTATGGGAGCTGTTTAATGTGAGAAACCTGGGAGAGTACAGCGATCTCTACTTAACTTCGGATGTACTTCTCCTAGCTGATGTCTTTGAGACGTTCAGAGAGCAAACCCTCAAAACACACAAAGTTGATCCTGCACATTATTTTACCTCTCCAGGTCTTACATGGGACGCTATGTTACTGTACACTGGAATTAAGCTGGAACTGTTACAGGATTATGATCAATTACTCATGGTGGAATCTGGTGTAAGAGGAGGTTTATGTCAAGTTTCCCATCGGTATGCAGAGGCTAATAACACATATATGGAGAAGTTTGATCCGTCGAGACCAACCCAATTTATCACATATGACGACGCTAATAACCAATATGGGTGGGCAATGTGTCACGCTCTCCCTTATGGTGGATTTCAGTGGGTGTCGCCTGAAGAAATCAGCTTAGAAACGCTACAAGAAGATGATCCTTACGGCTACATATTAGAAGTCGACATCGAGTATCCTGCAGAACTTCACGATCTACACAACGATCTACCTTTCCTGCCAGAGTGTATGAAACCATTGGAATCATCTACAAAGAAACTGATACCTCATCTTGGACCTCGAAAGAAGTATGTAGTACATTACATGGCTTTGAAGCAAGCTCTTAGTCATGGGCTACGGTTAACAAAAATCCATCGTGTGCTACAATTCCGACAGTCTCGATGGTTAAAACCGTATGTGGAATTTAACAACAGGTTACGACAACAAGCTGCAAATGATTTCGAGAAGGATCTCTACAAGCTCTTTAACAACGCTATGTTTGGAAAAACTATGGAGAACCTGCGTAACCGTATGGATATACGACTGGTGACCAATGAAAAAACTCTAGAGAAGCTGATCGCCAAGCCTACGTTTATCGACAGGACGATATATGCTGATAATCTAGCTGCTGTACATATGGCCTCTCGTCAGATTGTATTCAACAAGCCTATATACATTGGTATGAGTGTGTTGGACATCTCCAAGACATTAATGTATAACTATCATTACGACGTTTTGTTGCCTTATTATGGAGCTGAAAACCTGAAGCTTATGTATATGGACACTGATTCGTTCATTCATCGTGTTACAACTGAAGATGTGTACCAGGACAAGCTACGTTTTCTTGAGCATCTCGATACAGCTGATTACCCTGTCAACCATATATGTTACTCTACCCAGAACAAGAAGGTATTGGGAAAATTTAAAGATGAGGCTAATAGCAAAATCATCCTACGCTTTGTTGGACTACGTCCTAAGATGTATGCCTTAGATATTCAAGGGTCAATGATAAAAAAGATTAAAGGTATAAAACGTAGCGCCATTAAGCACCATATTTCGTTTGACAGCTATACAGACTGTCTTAAAACCTGTGAAATCATCAGAACACCTATGAATCTGATCCTATCACGAAAGCATGCTCTTGCTACAGTGCAAGTGAATAAAATTGCATTGACTCCGTTTGATGATAAAAGAATTATTGCTGAGGATGGGATAACGACATATGCATATGGACATTACGCCATTACAAACAGTGCTTAAAAGAATGTAAGTTAAAGATAAAGAGTTTCTCGTGAGTCTACAATCTTAAAAGAAGGTTATCTGTGTGCTGTATATGCATATAGCTGACGCCTGATGAAGAAAGAAGAAGATGGAAGGGAAGGTGGTAACCCTGCCATTAGGAGTAATCCTAGTGCTAGTCTCAAGCCTAGATAAAAGGGGAGAGACATCTACAAGGAACTAAAATAAAGGTATGTTGGCGTAAACTTTTCAATTAAAACTCTCGAATAATAAAACCTGAATAAAACATTGCAATTTCCCTAAAAGAAAGTTGAGGTTATCTTGGGTTAGCCAGATTAGGTTAGTCGATGCCTGACTAGAAAGGATGATGAGAGGAACGTTTAGGATTGGCCGGGTTAATCTAAGCTAGGTTCTCGTACTTATTGTCTAAGTTATGAAGGATGAATTAGTTTAGATCGCCTTAGCAATGAATTGGTTACGTGTTGTTCTTACGTTTTGTTACTTGGTTACATAGTTGCTACGTGTTGTTACGTCGTGTAACGTTTCTGGTTACGAGATGTCACGTGATGTTGCGTGGTTACGTGCTTATGTTGCTTAGTATGACGTCTTGTCGTACCGTTATGTTACGTCTTGTTACGTGGTTACGTTTGTCGGTTACGTCTGTTAGGAATGAATAGACAATGAGAAGATGTAGAACATACAAGGTGAGCATAGGTTAGGGCGTATACTTCACTGTAAACCGATATTCAGTTTGTCCCTCGCCGCCTCGCGCGCTAATGTTTAACATATAAAAAGTTTGTAAGGTTTAGAAAAAGTATATAAAAGTGTTGTAACGTTGGACGATAAAAGTTTTATAATCGAATTACTCCTATATTACCGTATAAACCTACATTCCTCCTCCTTCAACCCCTGCTTATCCTTGTATCTCTACCGTTTTCCATATTTCTCCCCTATAAACGTATACTCTGCTCCTCGACACGTCTAGACTAGGACCTCTCCTCATATTCCCCTACCTCTCTCATATAAGACGCATTCCCTACTTCAACCCTGTCTACCCTAGCATCGACCCTCGTATTCCCTATCTCTCGCATATAAACGCCTACTCTATCATTCAAAACTCCTAGCCTAATACCTCTCCTCGGTTCACTATCTCGCTCATATAAAACACCATATTCTACCCTTCAAGTCCTGTTTAGTATAACATCTTTCCTTGTATTCCCTATCTCTCTCGTATAAAGCGTATCCCTCCCTCCTTTAGCATCTGACTAGCCTAGCATCAGCCCTCGTATTCCCTATCTCTCCCCTATAAACGCATTTTCCTCCTTGAACTGTCGCATATACCCTCGTTTTCCTCGTCTCTTCATATAAAAAGTCATACTCTACCCTTCAAACCCTGAATAGTCTAGTACCTCTCCACGTATCCCCTATCTCTCCTGTAAATATGTTCATATTCCCCCTGCTTCAGCACCTGTCTATCCTAGCCTCTGTTCACGTTTTCCATATATTCCTCATATAAACGTATACCATACTCCTTAACCTCTGTCTGCACTAGCACCTCCCCTCGCATGCCCTATCTCTGTCGTATAAAGCATATCTCTCCCTCCTTCAGTCCCTGCCTTACCTCAGAACTCTCCTCGTTTTCCCTATCTCTCCCATATAAACGCATTGTTTCCTCCTTGAAGGTTCTCTCAACCTAGCATATACCCTCGTTTTCCTCGTCTCTTCATATAAAAAGTCATACTCTACCCTTCAAACCCTGAATAGTCTAGTACCTCTCCACGTATCCCCTATCTCTCCTGTAAATATGTTCATATTAAAATTCTAATCAAATTTGGACTAATAATTAAAAACATTATGGACAATACAAACATTAATACTAAAAAAATAAACCGATTTAGTGATAAATCTTCAGCATCTGTCTATCCTAGCCTCTGTTCACGTTTTCCCTATCTTTCCCATATAAATGCATATTCCATATCTCAACCTCTATCTAGTCCAACACTTCTCCTCGTATTCCACGAATCTCTCATATAAAGCACATCCTCATTCCTTCAACCTCTATCTAGCCTAGCATCGATCCTCGTAGTCCCTATCTTCGCCATATAAACGCATTTTCCTCCGTGAACCTCCGCATATACCCCCGTTTTCCCTATCCTTTCCCATATAAACGCAAAAAAGTGGCCCAGGTCTGTCCTTTATACCCTACTCATGCTAAGCATTTTTACGCTCGAAAAAACCCGTGACCTCGGGAACTAGAGGCTAGCACGGTACCACTAGTCCACGGAGGACGACTTTCTCTCTAAGAGTTACTTTTGGCGCAAACATAGTTTGTTTGTGACGTTTACAGCATCACTATACTGTGATACCTTGTAGTATCAAGCGCATTTAAGGTTATGAACAGTTTGAAAGAAACCGAATCTATTTTCCTCCTACATTCATTCATTTCTATTTACCCTCCTCTTATGTAGGACTTACACCCCCAGGACTTACAGGTGGATGCCTGGGGTCAGAGGCCCGTCGAGGAGCAGACACTCATGGATCAGACAGAACATCCAGGATGGGTGATCAGCCCGATGCCTGGTATGGGATGAAGGAATTGGATGGAGCGAAATGTTGGTGAAATGGATAAAAGGAAAGGTGATGATGGAGCAGTTGGTGGAATGAATGGCGGGGGAAACCGGAGAACCCGGAGAAAACCCGCCCAGACGCCGCTTCGTCCACCACATATCGTCCCACATGCAGGCCCCTGGGATTGATCCCGGTCCGCCTCGGTGGGAGGCGAGCGGTCTAACCACTCGGCCACGGCGCCGCCAATTTTGTTCCTACATCCTTTCTGTAAAACCAGCTCATTGGACACAAATACCAGTAACTACTAAATTTGCCACAGTCTTAAATCTTCTTAGTGTAATACTTTTGACAATGCCGGATTCAATTCGCTATTCGTGTGTTATACATTACTTTATTCGCGCTAGTGGGTATAAGAGATTGGAATTCCCAGAAGTTAACAGGAGTTGAAGTTTGTCCCAAGTGAAATACGTGAAACTAGCTGGCATAAAGAGGCGTAAAAAGTGTCGATTAAGGAATTTTTCGTAAATCAAGAATACTTACAAATTATTTTCATGTATAAAGAAAGCGGACGCAACGCTAGAGATATAACCAGAGATAAATCTTATAGCGCACAGTCTCCGTCATCCAAACACCAACCTCTGCGTGTTCAATGCAGACGTGAAGCACGTGTTTAGTTGATTACCTGCTTTATACCATCAGAGAGTACAATGCAGGCTACCCAAACATTCTTGTTGCGAATAAATTGATTCTGAAACTGAGATATTAAGTTCTGGAAACAAACAATGAAGAAATAGCTTAGGTGTTCGAAGTTCGTCTTACAAATGATACATCAAAGACGAGTCAACCTGGGAGTATCCAAATTATTGCAATTTTAATATAAATGGAATAATCAATGTGAGCTACATCCGGGCCTAGAATTCGCGAGTCAGATACCGTCGAGATAAATCGTGCTTTGAAAACGTATTTTCCTCAGTTTTCACACCATTCTTGGTAGTGTGATAAAAATACAAATGTCTAAGGCAGGTGGATTTTCACGAGTGATATGGCAAAACTTTATGTCTATCCTACTGAATTTTGTTTTTCTGAGCTGTTACTAATAGCAAGTTTGAATTTACTTTGAATTTTTTGTGAAGAATAGTTTGTTAACTTATTTACAATTAAATATCGAAGTAGCTAATTTTAGAATAATACTTCCGTGGTGCTACTCCATTCCTCTGTTTTGAGTGAAGGCCCTGGCTTGCATCTGCTTCATCATTGATCGCTGCCTCTCACAGCAAGGGCTGAGAATACACTCTCGGGATGTGGCTCAGAGATACTATATTGCCATATATTGAATTGCGAATAATTTGCTTTTATTGATGTGTGTTTGCAGGGACCAAAGGTTAAATGGAATGTTTTTCTGCATTTGATGAATTTCATTGCAGTTTAAAGGTGGTAAATGCAAAGGTACGTATCACGGAGGGGCCCCCGGAACCGGGGCACAGCACCGCACGCAGGCCAGGTGGCCTATTGTGCTTCCAACGTGATCCCTGGGAGGGAGGGAGGGAGGGAGGGATAGGGGGAGAGACCCGAAAGGCAACCAAATCCGGATGCCAATGGGCGCAAGCATGGACAGGGTCCCTAATGTTTCCAGGTAAAACATCCGACGCCCCCACGGTCACCGCCCACAAGCCACCTACCACCAGGGACCCCCGAGGCGGAGCCCCACGCTGAGGAGAGACCTAACTGACGGTTCCACAGCGACGCCAGGGAAGAAACCTTTACAGAGCGCAAGCCACTGTTAGCCGCAACCCGCTGAACGCCGTCGCCTGGGCCTACAAACTTGAAACGGATGACAAGGAAGATAATGGGTATAGGAATTGAGAGTCGTGATAGAAGTTGAACTACCCCAGCATTTGCCTGGCGACCCGGGGAAATCATGAAAAACCCATGGGCCAGAGTAGCCGTTCGCGGGAGATCGATCCCGAATGTGGACCACAGAATAACTGCCTGAGCCAACCAGCTCAGTAGTTTAAATGTGGGCATCTGTTCCTTCCATCCCGTGGGTTGACAATGAAATTCTCATTATCTACCTAATGTAACTAATTATTTAATTTAATAGTCAAAAGACACATAAGTATCAGCCTCCTGACACTTCTAGAAACGTATGTTGAAGGAAGAAGATAATCTATAGTAAACTTTCGAATCACTGCGCCACATGACTATATTTCCGCATAGGATTCAATTGGTATACATACATTGCACTCATTCTTACACATTCTAACCTCTTCAATTCTCATAAAGTCATTCCTACTACGTATGCTAGTTATTGTGTACCTTGAATGAGATTTGTGGTCAACAAGTTTTCAAAATACTTTTTTGATAAAATCCGTTTGTTATTACAATACTATTTTTAACAGACTCTAATAAATATAGGATTTCTAGGGGTAAAACTTGCATTATGTTGTTTTGTAGGTAAAACTCTTAGTCTGCTATTTAATATCAGGAGGAGTGGCCTCTAGGTTTATATGTTTAACAATATTAGCCATAACAATGATTTGGTTAACTTGAAAAATAAGACTTAATGGCTCATTAAGTGATTTAGGGCAGCACTAGTGACTCAGCCATGAGAGCTGGGAACTTGATTGCTTTTGAGTATTAATCACTACACACGTGGACTGACAAGTTGACCGAAATCGTTAAGGCACAGAAGCGTGAACGGAAATTCTGGGTTCAAATACAGTCACATCCGCCTTGATTGAGTTTTTCAGATTTTCCTCAGTATTCATAACTGGCAAATGACGGGGATGCACCCTAATCTTAAGCCTGGAAAGTTTCCTTGCCAAATTTCCTTACCATTTCATTTATCAGAGTCCACCGTCTGTGGTGCCGTGTGTGGTAGATAAGAGCGAGCGTTAAATAGTATTAAGAACTACACCAGGGGTTACTCATTTAGGCAGCATAATTTGAAATTACATATAGACACCCCAGTTTTCATTTTAATTGAAGTTTAATTACATATTTAATGGTTTGTTACACCATCAGTATTGTTTTTATGCACTTTCTTTCAAGGAATATTCATGTACTGCTGCTTTGTCAAGTATGTATGCAAATGATAGCAATAAAAAAGGCTTGAGGCTCTAAACTTAACTCTCTCTCTCCCTCTTTACTGTTGTTTTCTTTTATAACAGAAAAAAACAGCATTTCAAAATGCACTTGCTTTTGTTTCCTGTTGTATTGTTTTAAACTAGTCCTGATATTACCATTATATTGCAGGGTGGTAAACAGTCAAATGTGTCCTGCGCGAAAGATATTTTATAGCAGGGCACATTCTATGTCAAGTGATCCCTGGTTTCACAAGGAGTTCTGAGTGGACAAGGTGGTGCAACATTGAATTCTGAAAGATTTTGCAGCTGCTTAAAGTACAAAGCATGAATACTACTGCTTTCTAAAATTATAATTACAGGTCATAAGAAAGGCATGAAGTTTCAAAGTATTAAAGGTTATAAAACAGTAATATGAGTTATAAATTCAATTTTACATTTATATTCTAAATTTACACAAATAAAAAATCTTCACAACGGTTGGAAAAAATCTTGGAAACACAATTTCTGAATACAAATAAAAGGCCGCAAATTTCTGGGTACCCTACATTAAAAGTTTACAATTTAATTCCTGGTAATACAGCTATAAGAAGTCTAAAGCTGACCGATGTAAATAAAAGCCATGGGTGCAACGTAAATTTGGACTTCTGGGCCCTTTACTTGGGAGGAGGTGGAGCCTGGTTGAGTTGGAAACATATCACTGCATTCCTGAGCGTATTAAGAAGTTGATATAAAGCTACAGTACAAACATAATTTTACCTCCACTAAAATTACGCAAAATTGGTAGCATCCAGATTTGTCAACGTTATTAGCAATGCATATGAAACAAACCTCTTCATCCCTGGAAGGGAGGGATGCTAAGTATTGCCGCATTTCTGGCTTTGCAGGATCAGCTATTGCCAAAACTGACAGGCAACCATCCACAGTTCCCAGCAAAATATTTTTGCCGTCTTCTGTGCTCTCGATAGCACTCAACTCAGCCTGAACTCTGAAATTTGCTATCATTTCTGCATCAAATGTCCTGAAATCACACACACATACATACACACATTATGAAACATTTGATTTTACAGTTCCTCTGTATTTCTTAATTTTTTTCTGACAACATTGTTTTTCTTCTTTCGTTTAGTTGTCCTTATTAAATTCTGTGCACTGAACATACACGATGGTGAAATCTACATTCTTAACAGATATAAAAAGAAGCATGTATTTTTACACATAAGTAATTACTAACAAAGTAGAAGTTAAGTGATTTTAGTTGGGGTATTAATGAAATATTATTTGCATTTTGGTTAATTAAAGGGAGCTTCTATTTTTTCTAAAGAGCAGTACAATTACATAATAGTTCTCACTAAAGCTAGCAGAAAGGAATAAATTACTGAACCATCAAACACTAAATGAAACAAGCAAAATTATGCACGTTACATTCAATGCTTACGTTCAACTTTAGAATTTAAAACTTTTAAAAAGGAAAAAAATGAAACTTACTCTGCTGCCTCAATGCGAAAAAGAAAAAAAATATGGTCGTATTTGAAAAGAAACGTATACTCTAATCCCACAAATGAGTTGACCATATGTTCTTTTTCTCCTGGGCACAAAGTAGGAGAAACGTGGAGTTTGGAATTGATGTTGGGAACTATTGGTGAAAGTCTTTTTTATGTGTTGGGAACAAACTTCATTTATACCCTATATTCCTGACAACTGATACCATTAATTATCAAATATTTACAAGTCACAACAAACGTCATGCACTGTTTCGCATTATATTGAATATTACTGTGATATTGGAATGTACTTGGTCTATTGCTGCATTCTAAGCACGTAATGGTAACTTAAAGAATGGACCTTTCATTTAAATTTTAAAACCATTGCACATGCCAAAATGCATTAAATTGGTTCACAGACCAGTGACAACACTGATTCTGTGACTACTCAAACCATGCGACTACCTGAATCATCAGGCATACCGTATTGTAGTTGCTATATCTAGTCTGCCATTTTCATCTCCAAAATTAGCGGTTTACTATATAAGGTTATACACCTGCAAGAAAAAGAGTTTACTATCGGAATAGAGGTATTGCAGCAATAACATATGAACACCATTAGGCTCAGGAGCTTTTTCTTTTAATTTATGAGTGCTCTTTAACGGCTATGGTCCTTAGTGTTCCATTCTATATTGGGCGTGAAATACCGGAAATTTTGCTCAGAGGCCTCTTTATCAGGCTTTAGGTTCTCTTACGTGCCCTAAATCTACAACACGGGACCACCGGCTTTGCTTTACTTCCCTTCCAAAGGAAGCAATGCAAAGAATTTTACGCCCAAAAAATCCATCGCCCTCCACCGGTTTGAACCCGAGACCTCCGGAACTAGGCCCAGGAGCTGAGTATCTATAGAAGGATAGGGCTTGTTACAGTTCCTCTTACTGAGAAGCACGTTGTTGCACTCGCGATTAAGAGATTCCTAATGCGATTCAATCCGTTTCTCAAAGACCAAAAAGCCGCGTGGTAATTACATGACTTGTAAACAGCTACCATGGCATTGTCCAGGGTGTCAGCAACGTGATTTGGATCAACGACGGTATCAATATTTAAGAACCAGGTACTGTAGACTGCATTACTACATGACGAAGCTTATCCGATACAGCAGATGAAGTCTTGAAGCTAATAAAGGTCTCTCTATGAGCCGAATCCTAGTTGCCTTTTTACTGATCTAAATAATGCATCGAGCCACAGCGTGCATTTGTTTATAAGGGACCAGATTTCAAAATGTAGGGTGATACCGAAAAAAATCGAAGCACATCTTTACATGTACGAACAGCCGTCCGTTGGTCCACCAAGGGAGCGGTAAACGTCTTGTTTGGGAAGACGACGACGAGGTGGATAAAATGTTTGGCAGCTAAAGGGAGAGGTAAAGTGATCCACCATCTGGTTAACATCTTTGAAAAGGAAGTCTTCCAAGGCAGCTAAGCTAGATTAAAAATCCCAATTCGCTTGGTTCATTTGCCATGTGACCGTAGGACTTGCTGAGAAACAAGATGACAAAAGGGAAATCGTCGCTGGATTAGGGGTCAGAGACGCCCTTCCACTGAAAAAGGTGTGCAAGCTGTGCAGAGAAAACCGATAACTCCGAGTGTGAGAGAGTGCCGGAAATAAAAATGAGTTCACCGGCGTTTAAAAGAAAGGTGGTTCAGTGTAAATGAATTCTCAACATGTGTTCCGTCACAAACCCCTATAGGCGAACCCAAAGGGGATGATGGGCAAAAAAGTCTTCCATGTGAGGCTCGGAGATATATCGGATTTAGCCCTTATCCATAAACTCCTCGGAGGAAGGGCTTCCACTGTCGTGTATTGATATAGATTCCAACGACGAGAATCCATTTTCTGTGGTAAATGGTGTGGAAACACCCCGCCGAGCGCGACCAGTCCCAGAAACATCTTGGGATGCAGACTTCTGTGGAGGAGTGTGGAACTTTCAGCAAATTTTTCCCAGAGTACTAGACTTTAAACTTCCTCAGTGAGGCGTTAAACGTAACCACATTTTGGTTTAGACGTATTGACTGAATGGCTGGTTTTAGAAGTTTTGGTGCTTGAGTTTGATGTTTACGGTTTAAAGATAACTTCGGAAGCGGCAGTTATAGTCCATGTCTTGGTGGTGGCATCCCTTCGCAGTACTGGCGCAGCGGCAAGAGAAATAAACTGCGGAATCTCAGGAGTGACGACTTATGGGCCAGATTTCGTTTATAGGCTCCCGTGAAAATATCTTATTGTTAACACGGAGCTTCTGGATGACGTTCTCATTTACTACCCCGGGTATTTTGTGAACGAGGCTGAATGATCTCCCTTATAGTTAGTTAACACAGGCAGGTGCGGTGGCGCTGCGACAGTCCTGACAGAGCTTAGCGCTTAGGCAAGGATGGAAACAGTGCCTTTACAAGAGACCTGATTATGTCCAAAGCGTGGGGATTTAAATCAAGGCAAAATACGTGCTATAAATTCATATTCTGCCTTATTTCTCTTGAGCATATCGACACCCTTAAATGTGAAGAACAGGGTACATGCTGGTACTAAGATTCCATCGCGTTTCGCCCCGGACACTGTGCCCTTGGTCGGCAAGATTGCCTGCAAGTTTTTCGACCAACTTGTCCTCAAGAATATGGGTAGTGACGACTCCCTCAGAAAGTTCA
The DNA here is from genome assembly GCA_030765065.1 of Deroplatys truncata. Taxonomy (NCBI): domain Eukaryota; kingdom Metazoa; phylum Arthropoda; class Insecta; order Mantodea; family Mantidae; genus Deroplatys; species Deroplatys truncata. The sequence continues at coordinate 36,027,483 of CM060987.1, read as the reverse complement.
GAGTGAGATGTTTATCTACATGGATAGGGCAGGCATGGAGAACGGTGACCTGCAGCAAGGACTTAACCTGTGCAGCGGAAGTATTCTCTACATAAAAACATCGATTTCTCAAACGTGTGCACCACGTAACCGGCTTCTGCGTTTTCGTCGTTACCTTTTGAATGATGAACTATTTCTCCTTGAGAAAAGATTGGTCCTCTTCTGTACGTATAATCACTAAGTAATAACCAGTGGTGTTATTTCCCTTTTAAAAACTACGGCGCTTGTTTGAAGTTTTAAAGAAACATGTCTCCATGCCGATCACAATCCTCTCTCATTGTAACTGTCACCTCAAGCTTTTAACTCTCCGGACGTTATCGCGACTTTTGTGAGTGGTTGGTCAATACCAATGTTGTCCCAGGGCCACACATCTTGACATGTCAAACGAACCCAATCATCAATTCATACAATGGTTCCTCCGGGAACTGCAATTGAATAACGGATATGAACGCAGCCACATGACGACCCAGATATTGGGGATGACACTTTTACGCAGCCACCGGATACATACTAAGATGTGCAGGTGTTCTTCAGACTGTGCACAATGAATTTGAAACATAAAAGAAAGGAGAAAACAAAACAGAAAAAGGATCAAATACATGCTGTGGACTAACATGTAGAGGCCGGAAAGAGAACAATAAATAATATAGCGAGAGGATCCGCAGAAGAAAAGATAAACAAAAAAGCAATGAAATTTGAGTAGCCGTAACATGGAATAGAACTCATGAGAGCCTTCCCTGTGTACCCCGATCACTACGAGGAAGGACACACATCAACAGGAGTGATATACTTTACCTATGTTTTTTTTCTTCATAATTTCATATTTTGTAAAAAAGTTACATATTTTGAAGTATAGTAAGTAACACGTATAGCAACCATTGCTCTAACACTGGATTATTATACTAATATAGTAACAGCAAAGTCCTGACACTATTTCAACCAACGGGATTGGAATTAAGTCAACTGTCAGAGGTGTTCAGAACTAATAAACGAGAGAATAACATCAGCAAAATATAGAGTTCAACTTAAGTACTCTTAAAATGCACTTTTAATAAATCCTAAACATTACTACCTGAAGATGCGCAGTGTCTTTCTCCCGCTGTGGTAATATAACACATATTCGTCTGTTTGATTGAACATGCAAATTATAGTGAAGACTCCCTCAGCAACTTTTGGGATAAATGTCTTCACCATGGTACCTTTCTTCAGCTCCACTAGGTCCAACCCTCCTCTGCAAATCAGAAAAGTGAGTCAATAATGATCTGAACTTAATGAACATGAAGCGCAAAAGAAGAGCAACAAACATATTTGGGATATTCGTTATTTACAGGATATTGTTATTAGGATTTTCGTCCTCAAACACGCAAACAGTGAAAGAATACTGCAGTTAGTTCTACAGCAGATGTTTGAATATACGTATTAAGGGGAAATTAGATAATGCAAAATTGAAAATTATTACCAAACAACTTATTAAATGAAGGGAACTACATATACATTAACGATTAGTTAAAGTCAACATACCAATAGATATTTGTTTTCAAAATTTTAGCCTCAGTCAATATTCACAGTAAACATACTCATATTTATTTTAACATATGAAAAATTGTTTTCAAATAATTTACATCCTTAAAGATGTATTAAATGCAGAACCACACTTTAAAATACGAAGGCCTTAAGCTGTGTGTTGCACACTTCAAATGCTTCTCTACGCCATGGGAGTGAAAACATTAAATTGAAGATAAGCTATTGTTAAAAACTCAGAAGAAAGGAAATTAGTAATCATGGATTTGAATGTCATAACTCATGGGATGTTGATGCAGGCTCGTTTCCAACTGTGTTTGGAATCCAATGAAACAGTTTTTTTATAAAGTTATAAGTAATTCCATTTCGAATACAGTATTTACATACTAAGCCTAATCAATAAAGCTGGATTTGACCTACTTATAAGTTAGGTGTTTTTATTTCCTTCTTTATTTCTTTCTTCGTTTCTTTTTACTTTCTCTATTACGTATAGTAAGTACGGGAAGTATTGTATTCCACCCAAAAATTCGATACCGAGATTTCACCGGAAATACATGTTTTGAGACCCCCTGAATCCAAAAAAAGCATTTTGGAAACATGTCTGTGTGTGTTTGTGTGTCTGTCTGTGAGCAGCATAACTCAGAAACGAACAGTCGGATAAACATCAAACTTGGTATTTAGGTTCAGTATCTTCCAGAGATGCGACACGAAGGTTTTAAAGAAAATCTCTCCACCCCAGATTACCCTTTACATGGAAGATGTTTCGAAAATTTTAATTTTCTCAAAAATGGCTCTAACGATTTTGATTAAAATATCATATGTTTAAGATATTTTATGACAAATAAAATGTATATCTTGATTTCCTGGGAATATCTCCAAAAGTATTCTTCATTGTGAACGACTTTTGCATAACTGGTAAACCATAAGAGATAGACAAACTTTTACTACACAAAAAATGTAGATCGCGTTAAAATACAGAATTTATGTCATGCACATTTATGTTGTTGTGTGAACCATTTTGGAGATATTGCTTGTTATTCCCTTAAATTTTTCAATACTTATTTTCTCAAATGGGAATTCGTTATTCATTTTTTTGCCTTGGATATGCAAAGAGTATTAATATGTGGGAAAGGGAATGGTGCTGCACCTAGCAACCAGCTATTAAGAGATATGTATGTGTTTAAAGGCTACTGTATTTCCAAATTGCCCTTGTAAATATATCTTTCCCTTACATCTACAAGAAAATTAGCAGTAATATAGACTCTGCAAATGTTTATCTCGATTAACATGAAGTAGATGGAGAATAAGCGTTTGTATAAATAGTTTGTACAAGAATGGACAAAGTCATGTAAGTATAACACATCAGATTTTTTCTATTAGCCATAGAGAATTTTGAAACGTTTTGAATGTCCATGGCAATATTTGTCATATTTTTCCATTGAAACTATATTGGCTATATAAATTCGGCCAGTCTCTTCAGTTTAATTTTAAGTGGGATCAATATTACCCGGAAGTAAGTATACATTTCCATGGTCAACGTGAGAAGAGAATGAACTTGTGCTAACTGAAACTATACTTGTAACCTTTATGCACACATAAACTTTGCAAGATGGACGCTGGAGTATGTTCCAGTTTACTTCCCTTACTTGAGTATGTACTCAAAGTTAAGTACGTATTCCAAAGGTTTACCAAATGGGTAAGAATTGTAGTTCATCTGCCAGGTAAACTAGGAGGGTAGAGAGTAGCTAATGACTTATTGTTCCTAGGAAAAGTGTGGGAAAGAGATGCTCACACCAGATAAATTAATTTCTAATCTGCAATTAGAAATTTATGCAGCGCAATAGTGAACACATCTAATGCGACAGTGCACCGGAGAGTAACAATGGAAGGCAGCTCTTCTGGTATTCAGCGATGAAGCTTGCGCTTGTGCAATGGGCATTCCCTCCATGGAACCTCAGCAGAATTTCAAAAAGGAAGGTTGGCATTCAATTGCCTGATTAAGATGTATGCTGTAAGAAGCTGGGATTCGAAGTACAGAAAGTCTGCAACCGCAAAGATATGTGCAGGAGGTAAAATATCTCGGACTTTCAATAACCTCTTACTGCCCATTCCAAACCAGAGTGCCTTTCACTGAAAACAAACTCTTTGTATTATCCGCGCGAATGTAGTTCGCAATCCTCGCCCCTAATAGCTGCTTGTTCCCTCTCACGTGCTTGTTGAATACTGTTTAAATCTATAAAAACGCGCCCCGTGTGAGAATCATAGTTCAAAATGCAACTTGAGGTAACAATAGATTTTATAAGCATGCGGCAATGAACATTTTACTTACGTTAATCACAATCCTCGGGCAAAAGTGCAACACCCAACTCCGAAGATGACTCAGATGCCATATTGGAATCAGAACTACTCTCCAAAATAATGACAAGCTTATCCACAATTACACAGCACTTTCGCACTTAAAATAAGTTCCCACATTTTATCCTATTCTATGTTGTATTGTGTTATTATATTCCGTGCTCGCTTTGGTTACACTTCTCACTGGAACGCCCGTAAAATCCGATATTAGTTTCGTAATATGCAGTAATGCAAGTGTCGGGTATTTTTCTAATAGTGAGTTGAATGTATGAAGTATTGTTTGTTTTTCGCCACTTTTTAACTGTTTCCCTCTTTTGTGTTTGAACAGTTTATTTGCACTACATGCACCTTCCTCTGCCCTGTGAACTCAAATAACAACTGCCTAAATCTCAAGATCTGAGCTGTGCATATGTGTGTTAGTGTATTATGAATGACTGTTCACCTATCATATTTCCTGTGTTACGCAAAGTGTTTATTCGGTACTCAGATAGCATCTCTGGGAAGTCATTGCCGCATTTCTTGTATATGAAGAGAGTGGCAGTCATGTATACGGTTGGTATTAACAAGCAAGATGCTCTCGGCGTTAGCGCAATAACAGACGAAAATCATATTTTGTAATCTCTTAACAGCTAGTATATATCCATTACTCTTAACAATGAGTTCTTATGATAACCGCAATAAAATGTGCTGTTCTGTACCTTTCCTGCTCTAATATTTCATAATATAATACATGTATTAAGGAACTATTTACTTTGGCGTAAGAGTATGTTCTTGGGTTCGATACAAGCAGAAGCACGTGCTTATGTTTACATCAGAGGGAACTCTGGTTTGGAATGGACAGTAGGTGTGTCAAAGTGATGAATATTTCATCTCATTTATCTCCTGGCCGTGTATCGGGTGTAGATTTTCAATGCCAGTCATCCAATTGTTGAACAGAGCATACTTCAAGTGTCCTCTGAGACTGTCCAGAAGCTATAGAAACGTACAATAGCCATAAAAATAGAAATGTTAAGCTTAATTATGGAAAATGTTTATTTGGTAATATATTTTAAAAAATGCAATTGTGCCATAGCAACAAAGAAACTTTTCGGAGGCATTCATGAAGGTTTCCTGGGGTCATTTTCGTGTTATTGAGTATTATGTTGGGCCATATTCATTCGTGTTTTAATTACAATATACCGCACACACTAGTGTCCTCTTCACAAGTGTAGGGCGAGTATATCATCTTTGGTGAGGAATGGAATTTTATTTACGTTCTCAACAGCATAGTCATAATAATTTAGTTTAGACGTAAGGTCTTCTGCGATCTCAATAATATGTCTAGGTCATACATTCAAACATTATAGTGATAGTGTGGAGTTCACAGATTTTGAATTTGGTGCATGAAAATTATTAGTATACTTTAATTAAATTGGTAAAATAATATTCAAATGGAGATTCGAGTTCTCAGACAGATAGTTGATGATGTTCTGCAGTCAAATGACCTGCACATAAGTTTTCGTACATTTCTGTTGGTTTGACGTGTGTGCAATTCATCAAATCCCTGCACCCTAAATTCGACCTAAGTCCTTTTCTGCTCCGTTTACCAGGAACAAGTAATTTAGTGGCCACATTAAGTGCTGAGCCATCAAAAAGGCCATAGATACCATTTTCTTAAAAGCATTAATTCTACTGAAATAAATATGTTAGTACACGGAGCTACTAAGCATCGAATTGAATGAAACAGAGAGAAAAAGCCATGAGTACATGCTTAAGGCTTTGGATATGCTGGTGGTAAAAGCGATGTGTATATTATTATTATTATTATTATTATTATTGTTATTATTATTATTAATGTTTTAGTGCATTGCATGCTTTGGATCATAATACTAAAAAGAAATTCAATGAAGCATATATGACACCTTTAAAATAGTTAACTCATTTAATGAGTTATCGTATTTATTGTAAAACACAAATACGCTCATGAAATTGTATTTCAAGAGTTTATTAAACTTTTGCAATAATGCTTCTAAAACAGACAAAGGCGTATATCAATATTCTCAAAACTACCTACATTATATCCATTTAAGAAAACACCAGTCATGTATACCTAGATGGCGCATAAAGGCCATGTTTACCATCCTTGGTGCAGCCTCCACTCCATTTAGGCACAGTTCTCACAACGTGTTTCTTGCGGATGTCTATGATAGTTCCTTTCTCTTGATCGATACCTGCCACAAGATTAGGCTTATGTGGCATAGCCAATAGGTTTCCAATATCCTGTCATAAAAATAGTCCTTATTAGAAGTTAAATTAGCCAAGAATGGAAACATGCTGATGTGAATTTAGTGGGGTATTTATGTTCCTTACCTTTGCTACAGATGGTTTCAGCGGAATTTTGCTTTGAAGGGCCCCTGTTCTGGCATTGAAGACATATATGGCTTCACGTGTGCCCTTATCTGCTCCAAGCACCACAAAATTCATACCATCACATGTCACTACGCCTTGTTTGAGCGGTATACCGGTCACACACCGCACGGGATACTCAGCTGCGTATATTTGAAAACCCTCTGCAACAAATTTGCATAACAGTTTAACGAATAAGCAACAAGACCTTGCTTTCTTTAAATTACCATTTTGTGCATCAAAATACATTGATGCGCTGCTAACAAACTATTCCGCTATCATCTACGATGGGTGAAGCAGCAAACAACACTTATTTCCATTTTCCATTTTCTTATCCTCTTGTAATTTTGTTTTCTTTTGTATATTTGCTGAACCTGGATTTGGTTACTTATTTAGTTCGAAATGCAATACTTTACCAGTGTTACAATGTTGAGGCCACTAATCACAACCCTAGATTTTTTACATAACGGGGTGTCGGAATAGCATCTGCTTTTGCCTAAATCTATACTAAAATCAATGGATTATTTCAACGTATCCCTATTCTCATACCACAAAGCCTAGCTCAAAGACTATTTAATCTCACTCGACCAGGATACACTGTGACAATTTTTATCATTAGTAAACAAAATTAAGTAGAGCCCCTTGTGCATACCCAAGGTGATCCCCAGAGAGGAAGATGGCTCTTAAAGTTCCCTACCTGCGAATAGCATGCAGAGAGCTTTGACTCCTAGACGAATAATGTGACCATCCGCAATGGGAGACAAAGGAGAAGTATACACAATGCGTACAATTTCAAACCTGGACGTGTTTACGAGGAAAATGCAAGCGCGCTCTCGCACGATGCGAAAATCCTATGCGAAGAATGCGGAGATTAGACCTACCGTCCCATATAAATAATGTGCCAGTGGAAGGTAAATGATCTTACGTTTTATTAAAACAGATGTTCAAAATTATGTCTTCCTTTACGAATACAAAGATCTCAACAGTCTAGAAAATTGTGCAACACCTTCTGCCACTTCCTGTCTGTAATTTAACTGAGCACTCGCATGATTTCATTCTCAAATTTTTGAACATTGTGTGGATTGTTCACATAACACTTTGTTTTGAACCCTCCTACATATAAAAACACATTATTCGTTGCCGGACACTCTACCACACGATTAAAAACAAGATGTCTACTGTAACTCGTGTATTATCAACAAGGCATTAGAATGACATTTTGCGGTCGGCACGGCGTGTGTGTCGATTAATTTTCTTCCCGTGAAGGGGCGGTCTGTTCTCTCTAGTTACCGGTGCGTAAGGCTCGCTAAAACTCCAGCAGGTTTGAAATGATCTGCACTGTATATCACAAATGCAAAAGTCAAAACCAATAATAGACATCTATACAGCTGAAACTTGTATAGGAATGATCAGCAGAATAGTCTGATAGTATACGTCATCGCTAATAACAATTTTAACACCGCTTTGAGCAGAAATACCCTCCTCCAGGGCGAGATCAAAGCCCACCGGAGAGTACCTTCGAATATGGAAGGGCCCCAGAGAATGTATAATCCTAAAACTATAGTGTACAGCTCTCAACTACCCATCAGTGGCGCTACTCTTTGAAACTTTTTCTAGATCATTTGTTGCAATGAGAGATTTTGACCTACATCATTCCGATTGCGATGGATCTCAGAGCACAGCAGATGGTTCTGCAACAGTGAATGTACTTTTGTCTAAATACATTGCCTGCCTAAATCCTCCTGTCCCGAGCAGATTACCAGCGCTGGATAACTTTCACCGTGCGGCGGCAAATTCGCAAATCTTTGGCATAGATCCTTAATCACTGATATATGGAGTAGCGATCCTTTCCCAATTCGGTTAATTTACTCCTTTCGAAATTTTAAAATTTCTTAATATTCGTCCACATAGAAATTGTATGAAAATTAAAATGGAATTACTTTCAACATTATCTCACTGAGACGACTGAATATCTTGAAATTTCGTAAGGCCTAGATAAATAACTCCCCATATAGTACAGCTTGTGTAAAATGTCGTGACACCCCATATGCGCAAGAGAGGAGAAATGAGGAGTAGTGGCGAGAGTGGTGGGGAGCAAGTGATATCCAAATACACAGCGCATTGTAAACAAATGTGTAAGGTTACCTTGCATTTGAGCTCGCAGCAGTTGGAACACCGACCCCACCTCTCTTATTATGCAAGTGGACTGGTCAGTACTATTGCGCATATATGGTTCAGGAGTGGGGACTGTCACGACGATTTACACAAACTGTATATCCTTAAAGTTTTAGATAAATGTCGCCCAGAACGCATTTATATTTTTGCAAGTCGTTCTGTGTTTTACTGGAACTCTCAATGTTCCTTGGATATTGACAGCACTTACAGAATGCAAAAGCAACATACTCCTAGATAAGTTCCTACTTTATAAACAAGGAGCAGCCAAGCTAGTCAGACCATTATAAACATTAAACAAATGGATTATCTAAATAAAATCAGTCGATTTATCCACGAAACCCTAGGCCAGAAATGTGGAGAGTATTTCGCTCTTTACAACGTCACTGGCAAACTGCCAATCTGGAAAACTTACTCTCTAAACTGATTAAAGAATATTTATTGTAATTAGCGACTTCTGCATATGTCATTCTTCCAAATATTTATCCAATATTCACCGAAACTAGTGACATTACAGAACTATTACTTTATATTAATGAAGATGAATACGATAGTATTTTTGCATGGAAAATATTTGTTTCCAGGTCCTTCTGATATTTCACATGATATTCTTCGACAATACCATTTACTTGACACAAGATTTTTTTAATCAGTTGCAACTATTTTCTTACCAATTGCATTACCCCTTGCTATAGCAACACTTGGAAATCATCCCTGTTCTTAATTCTGGAAAATTTCAAAAGCACTCAACTATCTATGTCTATATTATCATCATACTCTGAAAAGCTTTAGAAATATTTGTACGCCATATTTATCCGGAATTTAATAATATTACATCACACTGGTGTTTTAGTTTTCCTAAATGACCCTCCACAATGGATTGTTTGTTTACTCTACACAGCTGTATTCATGAGGCAGCTAAATGACTCTTTCTTAAGGTGCAACGGGGTGTTCATGAAATCTTCCCGGCTTCATTATTCAATAAACTGCATTAATTAATCTCTAAAGGTTTTTGTTCCCTTCTTATATTTATCTGAACCTGTATTAACTTACGCATTAGAACTCCTCTATAGATAAAAGAAACTTCGACAGGCTGGCTTACAGGTCCATTCTTAGTTCACCTTTATTTCTCTTCATTGAAAACTTAGAAAAATACTTACCTTCACAACTTCACCTTCAAGGATATATTGAGGAAATTATCACTAACATTCTAGTTGAAAAGGGCACCCACACTTCAGAAATAATAACGTACGGATATAAGGTTACTGAAACGATTTAATGAAAATGTTATGAATATCAATCTAGAGAAGTCAATCATGTTGCGCTTCTCTGTATATCCTCGACCTTTCTGTTTAACACTTGTTCATTTTAAGGAATGGTGGCAAAGAAATTAGGAATCAAATTTTTAGAATTACTATTTGACTGGAGATCCCATGTTTATCTTATATCCCGGAGGAAAAGCAAGTATAATTTTTTCTGGATTCTTGTGGGGAGCACACACTTCCCATCTGCTAAATCCATGGTTATAAGTATTATTGATTATGAACACTTCTTCTGTATTTCATCTTCCATCAAATCGCAATACCCTGAAATATCTTGAAACGATAAATTCCTTTATTTAATAGAAGTATATTCACTATCTACGCCTATAACGGCAGTATAGAGAGAGTTAGGTCTCCACCTCCTTCTTTCATGCTTAAGACATATCTGATTGTTGCAATATAGTACACCTAACCATGAACAAGCACACATCTCAGGGAAGTAGTATGCTAGCTTGCTGAGTGATAGGAGGTGAGGAGAAGCCAAGATTGATCCACAACGGGAGGATACGATTACATAGTTGTGATAAAAGCAACGTATCTAGGATGTTGTTCCCAGGAATGCATCTTGCTGCTTGTAGGCAGAGAGATAGCAGCCGTATCACTAACTTAACCTGCGCAGCATCGTAACGCGACCAGGGGGTAATTACTGTTACACTTTGGCATTATTTCGGACGTTCATCTGAGGTCTCGTTGAGGAATTCTGCCATCAATTATTGTATCTAACCTACACCATCTTACTCATTCAAAATCTTCCAGATCATAGTGCCCTACTTGCTGTCTTTAATTCAATTTTGAAGTACTTTCAAATATTTTAGTTCAGCTACGTATAAAAGCCTTAGCACGAGTTATGGATTATTTTCAGGAAATCAGAAACTCCTAATCCAGAGTAGATCATCCGATTGGATGCAACGTCAATTTTTATCTCTGTACTGATGGATTTCGCAGCAAAGATTCCGCTGTTAGAAGTAGCATCTTCCAGTGCTGAACTTGAAATAATAATTTCTGTTAAAGAACGCAAAAAGGTAATTTCAAAGTGTTGCCTTCCTGCAGATATATTAGGCATTCATCCGTCTGGATGACAACTATCCGAAACCTTTTCCTCATGTAACCAACACTATCTAGAGGCTTAAACTATGGAATGGTATCAGCGAGATCGATATTAGATATTCGACAAGATTTTCTGAGTCTTGAGTCATTATAAAGTCTATCATTCACTGTTAATTAAACACGCGGTTTTAGTGCGTTGGCTGCGAGAATGTTATCCAATAATAACGTGGTTTTCCTTCTGGACATGTTATAAATATCGTTAATGTGAAAGGAGAAGACACATCAGTTAATGAAGAAGTTCTAATCCACCTACTTGGCTGGGCCACCACCACCAGCTACTTATTTATGGACATTGCAATGTGGAAAACACTGATAATAATTTTATGTAATTTAATTCATTACCTGTGAACGATACAACATACAGATGAAGCATCTAACCTGGAATGGTTCGAGTAATGATGGAGGCATTACAGCGCGATGAGTCCCCCGGAGGTTGAGGCCTTGAAACAGCAAGAAAGCGCATTCCATTGTCTAACAAGATGAGTTGTTTGATACCTGGCTGCTCTTCTTTGAACAAAACCTGTTGGGTGAGTCGATTCCAAATAAGAATATTCCCAGATTCTGAAGACACAATATACCTGCAACAGTAGCATTTTTATTTTAAAGTACATGAAATTTGCTTATTGCAGTAGGCGTTAGCATGAGAGTAGCATGTAATTGGAAAGTTTTACTTATTTCGTTTTCCAAATTGATGTTATCGAATTCCTACAAATTACACTTTATATGAAATTATCTTCTGGTGTGTGAATACATAAATATTGGTTCTAACAATTTTAATTTGAATAGTATATATTTAGGAATTTAGTATAAAAATAAAATGTATATGTTGAATTCTTTGTGAACAGCCACCGATAGGATCTTCAATCTCGTCGGGTTTTATATAACCATAAAAGGTAGACCAAAACTTAGTGAAGCAATAACATTAGAGCTCATTAAAATACACAGTTTATATCAAATAGCTTTCATCGACTACTTGTGATGGAGGATCACTCTGTTCAATCCAGAGTTCCTCATTTCGATTACTAGTAGTACAGTGATATTTTCCATTCGCTTCCCTCCGCAGAGCCTGCAAGTGTGAATGCGAGTGTGTTTTAATGCAAAAATTAGTAAAACAAAGGTTAAAAATCCACAGTTCAACCAATTATAACACCACTGTTTATTTCTCAATTCAAACTTACCGATATAACCATGCAAGTGTTAAATTAGAAAAAAAACAAATAAACAAAGCTGTATTAGTTGCATTAGCCTTTTAAGCTTTCCCTGGTGAAGTTAGATTGACGGCCGTCTGAAAGCTATGAGCTAAACAATACTTCATTTTATCACATGAGTTCATGATAAACAATGTGGATTGTGATACAAGCAGCCGTTTTCTCTCAATAGCTTGGTCCACTTGACAAGCAAAGCATTAAATTGTAGTCATTCGTATACAGGCGTTCATTGAAAATATCTCAGGAGTAACAAGATTTAAATTTGTGTCCATTTTTATTTTTCAACACAGAAAAGGAGGGTATTCACAGAATTTGTTGGACAATTTTTTGCACTGGGATTATGTAATATTACAGAAACTGTGTATAATAATTAATGGTACATTACTGTTAAACACCTTTATCGGAATTAACCTTACAGAAACTTTGCTTGCTGTCCATTGTTTCCAGGAATCCCCCTGGGAGTCAGTATTTTAAGTCGATGTGCTTACTTCCGAAACATTTCAATGAACTCTTATGTAGGATGAATGTTATATTTTCAATATAGTTACCAGGCATATGTGACGCCAATACCTAACAACTTTAAATTCTTTATACAACCGTGCACCGTTTCTACGTTTGTGTGTTGCTGTGCTCTTGCAATGAGAGCGAAAAGAGACCAAGTTACGAGTCATACAGGGTATAAGTCTTCTGTTTCACTGCAAGCCTGGGCTTATGCATGAGACGTTTCTAATTACCGGATACGTTATCTTAACTGTATGCTACATGGGTGGTAAATTCTTTTGGAATTACAATAAAAATGTTGATATTGAAAATATTATATAACCTTCTGCTTATAATCTTCTTAAGTTCAAGAATTTAAATGCAGATATATAGTGGGCCATAAATGCGCAATTGTTTTCGTAATAGAGTTCTTTTTTATTCTGCCTATTCCTGAGTGTCTCAAGCAACCAATTGCTGCTGAATAGAATTAGTTAACAGCAAATGGTGCAATAATTGCAAACAACAGGTAGCATTGGAATTAGTAATCCAAGGCGGATATCGTTTGTTTTCTGATCACCAACCCAACGAATCAAGGAAGATATTGTGGAAGAACGGGTTTACGTCTTAGTGTAAGAAGTGACATGAAAATTCCTTGTTGAGCAGTATGATGTAGAATGAGAGAAAATAAAACCGGTAATGGCTGAAAACAGAATCTTCCCTAAATATTTATCTAGTGAAGCTACAATTTTGTAAAGACTTCTATTAATTCAACAAACATTTTAGTATTGAGGATCCAGTTACAAAGACAGAAGGATAAGAGAACCATATTGAAAATTCTAATAGCGCAGATGCAAGGCTGTGGAGTTGTTTGTGTGCTGATATGTTTAGCTTATTTAATAAAACAATTAGATCCATTAAAGACGATGGCATTTTCCTGGATAAATTAATGGTTATAGAAATTGGCAAAGATTGAAAATTGCGTCGTCAATAAAACAATGCCGCCTCTTCAGAGACCGAAAATGAAACACAGGCAGAACACAGTCTAAAATGGGAATGATGGCAATATCGCACACTGTTAATAAACCTCATTCCACGCGAAAGTAGAGCACGTGTTCACTTGAAATGCCGGAGAGGTGAGGGTAAAAAGGGACGAGGAAACAAAAGGCGTGCATGAATGAAATGGGCGGATAAATAAAGACAAGAAACCAGTTGAACATCTAAACGGGGAATATGAATCTATCCTTATCGTCTGTCTCAGTATTACGCATGTGAATATACAAGTAGGATATGCCATGTAATTTTCTCGTCCAAAGTTGTTTTCTCGTCCTTATAAACTTATAGATGTTAAATCTGTGACCATGATTTCCCTATGTACTGTTAAATCTATAGCGAGTGCTCGTTAAGCACTACGATTTAATAGACCTTGCAGAACTCTTCGAGTTACCTAGCAATCCACTGGCCACAACTTGCGTTTCACATCTAATGTCCTGGGAAAAGGCTTCAAGTTTGTCAACCAGGATGTTTATGAAGATGTAATACATGAATATGCAGGGAGTCAAATACTTCAGAGATATGAGCAAGCTGAGTTTTAAATTAAAATCTTACATATTTAGAAGTCAGTGTGTAAAGCTAATCAAATGATCTAACTCTAAATTGTGTAATGTAAAATTTTGTCAGAACAATATAAACTTGGTTTCTGGAGTGAAGTTACTTACTACAGCGTCATCTAAAATCACCTTTGCACTAAAACTAAAAAAGACATTAAAATGAACAACGCGAAACGATTGAAACGGCCAGAACGACACTAGTAGGAAAGCATGGCACTTAAAAGTTCAGGTTGCAAATTTCTTGCTGTGTATTGCAACACATTATTTAGCTAAGACTGACTTTGTACCTTAAAAGTTTTCAGAGTGTACCAACACTACGGATGCAGTTAACCAGCAGTTTCATTTTGGAAGGTTATTACAATTAATGAAGAGACTTCCTCTCGGACCCGAAGTTCAACTACAGCAAAGGAAATGTAACCTGGAGTTTTCACAAATACGACCGGCTGATATATTTATACAAATATATTTATACTTAATACCTAAAATTACATAAACATGAGTTGGTTTTACAAGTACTGCTCTTAGCGCTTCTTTTTGTATATAAGCGCACGAATGCTTTCTAGTTCTTTGTCTTGAAGCACCAACAAGATTTGATTAAGTGGGGAAGGTTACAATTCTGCCCCTAATGTGGCTACCAATATAACACATTAAATTTAATCATCTGCCAATTTCCCCAATATGAACTTGCTGTACGTTCCGGTTAATGGCTTCCTTAGAAATAAATTACAATTCGCCGATTACTACGTCATACAACTCAAATTTTCAACTACTCGACTTCAAAAAGCACACAACTCGGCTAAACAAATCAAAACTTCCGGCTCAGTCAAATAAAACCCAGTAGAACACACACGCAACTGAATGAGCAGGAATATTTTAAAGAACACGGTCAGAAAACATAATGGCCAAGCAATTAAATTAAAGACCCAAGAATAAGCCCAACAGATGAAAGCGGACCTACCAAGAGGGCCTCACCGCACATGACCGTATCCCAGATACAACTCGCTTTAAGTTCCCGCAAAACAGGCCATCAGACACCAATCGGAGACAGTAGCGCCATCCCAACTCACTAACAAACGCGAACAAGGGATGACACCACTAACTCATGGCCCTGCGCGGCAATACGAATAAGTGCCGGACTTTAAAAAATCCGGCACACTTTGTATGCTGCCCTTCGGTGCAGCTCGAAAAATAGTATGGGTTCCATGTTCAAGCCGTGGATAAATAAAGCGTACAGCAAAGTCATGACTGAGCAGAGATTAAAATTCAGGAACATAGGAGTTCACGGTTGTTACATGAAGCTTGTTGTGTGTCTTTCAAAGCCAGCTACATCTACATGGAGCATACGTTTTTGAATGAAGAATACCAAATTTAATTGTCTAATAAAAATGCAGTTCTATAATTAAGCTATTAGTTTCAGTAGTAATGTTGTGAAGCTAAATTGAAAATCGGAATTTAAAATCACAAATATCAGTTTCGCATATAATTTAAAATATATCCTCAAAACCATTTCTCTATCAATGTAATGAAACCTTTAATAGGGTTTATAGAAACATAACTTCAGTTAAACTTATTACATTAAAATTATCTTATGTAATGGCGTGACTCACAAGGAGACTGGAGGATTTATTTACCGTATTACATATTACATTTGCCACAACCATTTCAAGAATAAAAGAAACCACTACAACCCAAAAATTAGATATTATTTCAAATGCTTACAGTGATAAATGACTGGTGGCTGCAGCTATGATTTTAGGGATGTTACCGCCTTCTAATCATAAATTAAAGGCAGCACTGAGATTGTAATAAAACTGTATAATCATTTCCGATATTTTGGATCATCTATTTGCGATCTGCTATTTTGATGATTCCTTCTCCAGTTCACAATCTTTTATTTCATTTATTTCCTTCAATCTCGTTAATTTTCTTGGCAAAAATCTTTCAGATAAGATTTTTCAATTTGAATTTAATGCTTGTTTGCACTGCATGTCCGTTATGTTTGATGGTAAAGCATATGTGTTAATTGCACAGCAATAATGAGATATAGTTATCAGATATGGTATTCCCTTATTATGGAAAATACTGTTCTACGATTGGTTGATATCTGACACTTTATAGTTTGCCATTTATCTATATCAGTTAAGTGGAATAGCCATTAGAGTATCTAAACAAACCCAAAAGCCAAATAGTGTTACTTGAAGGGTTTAATGAAATTTGCTTGTCCCTAGTCATAGAGCTTATTATCTGAACTTTTCTCTAACGAAGATACGTCCAATTCTCTCTCTCTCTCTTCTCTGTTTTGACCTTCGCAGGAAATTTCACCTAGAATGTCCTTCAGTATGCTGTAATCCGGAAAGACAAATTAACATTTTCCAGATTAACATCAAATAATAATTTTACTAAACTATGTAACATATTGAGATGTTGTTACTTGTTTTCAATACAGGTTTCTAAGAATACATTTAATATGCAATCTTTTGCCAACTACTGAAGAAAGAGCATGCATGTAAAAGAACTAATTTCTTACTTGCTATCAGGTGTGATGACAGCGTGCGTGACAATCGCTCCTAAGGGGCTGTCAGCCAGACGAGCAACAAGGCGTCCAATCTGCATATCCCACACCCCCACACAACCTCTTGTCACTGTTACAACAAGTCCGGCTGCTTGACACAAGCTAATTGAATCTATCTGCATTTCATGTCGATCAATCACATGCACTTGTTCAAATATATTGTTGATATTCCAGACTTTAACAGTCCGGTCAATAGAAGATGTAATCACCTGTACAAAACAATTACTTGCTTTTAACAATTTAAGATTACTTTACTTAGGACCTGTACTATGATAATCAGATAAACCCAACGTTTAAAATTATCCAACAATTTGCACATTTATCTGAAAGTTATACTAAAAACTCATACTACATACTTTCGTACATTCATAACCTGGAGGAATTCCTTTATATTAGCTAACTGAAACATCGAGCAGCCTATAACGGCAATTTTGAAGGCAGAAATCAAAGAAAAATAAAGATGTATTATATCCTAAGTGTATACTCATATAATATATCCACAGAATTTGCCTGTTATGAGGACGGAGGAAACTCTGGAGAAATACATTCAATCAACGAGGACGGTCTTGGCAAATTTTGAATCATGGACCTCTCTTTGACGCGTTGGCATGTTATCGACCCGTATATCGTATTGAATACTCGTATACCATCGCTTACCTCTCCTAAAACGATGTACTATCACTCAAGAAAGTAAAACTATGCCTTTGAGGGTCAGTATCGTTCAAGAGTGGTTCGTTAGAGGGTATGGGAATTAAATCGGCACTGGTAGTAGCTATTGTAGCATGTTTTTAACTTCGAAGACTTCTGCGTAGCAATTTCAGTTATATGTATGCTTTAAATATAGCAAACCCATTTAAAATCGACTTTTACCAATTAATGATCATTTAATTTAGGTGATCACACTTGGTGTCTCTATGGTTTCAATGGAGTGAAGTTGTTACTATTATAAGAGAACGTCTCTCAACTAATAGGTTAGGCAAGTGGTGCATCTTAATATTGGCGGCTCGAATCCAGTAATTCGTTTATTTTTTATTTCAGTTAGTTATTTATGGCCTCAATTCATTCGCAAAATATTATTTCCGTTGCTTACTGTAGTTAAAAAATATCATCCTCAAGTTGTGAAGAAACTAGCAGCTCTGAGCGGCGTCGTAAAGTAGTAGGTGGCAATTACTAGTGTTCAATATGCACGACAGATTTTCCTTCTTTTCATTGGCTTTTACAATAGGATACAATTGCATTTGAATTTTACGTCTAGTTCTATTTCTCCTGAAGTGAATAGAATCTTCTCTACCATTTGAGTGACAGATGCTTGTAGGTTGTTCTTTTAGGGATTGGAGCTGTGAATTTAAATTGTTAAAATATTAAAACAGTGTTAATGGGTGCTTTTTGGCCATTTTACCAGAAATTAAAGCGGTAGATAAAATGTTTAACAATGAAACAACGGAAGGAATCAAATTAGTGGAGCAAATACGTTACGAACCCAAAGTTGCTAAATTTGGTGTATCATCAACACAACAAAAATATTGCTAGATCGTGCAGGCATATTAGTTAAAACCCGATGGTACTGCAGGAGAAAGCATTTATCTTGCGTATAGGTGAACTTTTCTGTACGTATAAAGTGGTTTATCTGGTGATCGCAGTACAGCCTCTTAAAACTAAAATAAAAGTAAGAAAGTACCTTCCTGAAAAGTGTGAAAAAGTCACAGGCAAAATGATGCCATTTATTGTGCCAGCAAAATTATAGCGCAATTTACTGAATGAGCTCTTTTATTCATATAGCAGATAATCCATGTTTATCCTTTGCACCTGCAAATATTAGCTTCCTGTTCAATGGCTGATACAACAAGGAAATTTGCCCGATTACAGTGAGAAAATGGGTACAATTACCTCTGTCAACATCGCGCTTTGTTCGGCATGGACAGAATTTCCGTGGGGTAGTTTGACCTTGAGCTACTTACTAAACTGTGTGGCAATGTGCGTCTCAAAAAAATAAGTTCGTTTCTAAGTCGTGTGCAGGATTTCATATGGCCAGCTATGTTATCAACGTCCAATTGAATTATGAATGGACTGACCCTATTCCATTGTGCTAATCAGTGCCTAACGAGCCAATAATACTACATTTACCTCTGTTTCCTCCTGGACTTGTCATTTGCATTTTATGTTGTTAGAAGTCATAAAAGATGAGCCGTTCATTTCATTCGCCAGTGCTCATCACTCACCCAAAAGGAGCACCGTAATGACAGGGCTACACAGAGCTCAAAGCGAGATCGACGTCCCGCTGACCTAGGAGTTTAGTTGAAAAACTTAATCCTGGCCGGTTGACTAAGGTTGGGTTAGCCCCTAGTTACGTTAGTGGTAACAGAATAGCCAACGCTGTGTATTACTTTATATTAGGATGACGCATCCCTGGAGCAAACCCAGGCACTAGTACATCCCCATTACTAATGAATACACGTGCCTGGGTTTTCTCACCTCAAAAAGGAACTCACAAGGAATGTTATTAGCACCATAACATTATATAAAGCAGTACCAAAATCTAATGGCAAAGTTCATTAAGACATATGTCAAATAAGTCACTACTCCTGCAAATAAAAATAAATGGCATAAGCAACTGCAGAAAGTACATTTAAAATACAGGTAAAGCACCAGACGCTTATTAACACACACAGCTGAAAGAAGCGCCTGTAAAGACAGACGTCATGTGATAAAATCCAAAAAGCTAAAACGGCGCGTATACGCGGCAGCCCATATCATTGCGACAAATAAAGTGTAGTAAACGCTTTACAGCACAAATTGCCAGCCAGCCTCTGGGATACAAATGCACCAAATACAAACAGATCTCCATCTGAGCTAAAACTAACACTACATTAAAAAGGTTTGCACCGTCAATGACTCTACAGTGTAAGGTGCAGGGTCAGAAAATAATGGCTGAAACGACAGTATCCGAGTACAGATGCTCTACAGGTATCCATCGCAGCACCACCATTGGAGGGCAGCACCATGCAGTCCCTCGGATAGATGTCCAGTCGCCGCTCACCTCAGTACCACTTTTACCGTCACTAAAGCCATTTTCACACCTCATACATTGATGAATGTCAAATATCAAGGCGACTCACGCACCTCCACCTGCACCGCCCGTCCCTCTTAGGAGGCTCATTGCTGCTATTTATGGTATTTTCGGTATCCTTCATCACATTTTATCGTCCCCGCAGGCCCAGAAACAGTAGCTCTCAAAATTGGGGTCTCCCGCATCCGTACTTCCCGAGGACCACCTTTGTTAGTCCACCTGGAGCTGGATGCCTATGGTAACTATGAGGCGGCTTTGACGGGCGGTGCTGATGTAGCTAGACCAGCCGAGTTGACCGTCGCTAGCCCTGCCGTCACTGTTGTGCATTCGTCCACGACGTCACATCCTGCGCTCCTCCCCTTAGGTGCCTTCACTATGGTGACCACCACCAGTGTCAACACTGTACATTCTGAGATAGCCTTCGTCGCCTCCACAACATTAATGTCGGAGAGCAGGACCTCCAATATGTCCGCCCGCCGCCAGTGTAGCCCACGAAGACGTCAGCTACAGCAACCAACAACAGGTGGACGCCTTCACCACATCTCTTCGGCCCTTCGACGAAGTTTCATTCAGCTAGCTCCTGAATCGTCTCGAATAGCTGAACACTCCATTACCAATACCTGCTAATCCATCCAGAACTGACGCAGTTGCGTTTGAAGAGCGTCCTACATTGTTAAACTGGCGGGCCTGTTAGAACTTAATTGCCTTTCACCAATGCATGCTTAAAAGTAATAGTGGATTCATTCAATATAGAATAAGCGTTCCCAAGCCCGATCTATTCACCGTGGTCTCTTTCAGGGCTTTAGCCAATGCAAATATACCCTCTTCACTCGGCTCCTACTCAGCCTACTCAAGCGGAACCCCATTCACATTCTCTAATTTCCTTTGGAAGTAAAATAATCACATTAGGATAAAAAAACGTCCATCAGTTTATCCTGAAGACGAAGATGATAAAATGCATCATTTACCTTTCTGAAATCTCAAGAAAATCTAGAGTTATCACGCAGTCAGCAGAGCATCAAATCATATTTTAAGTGCATACAAGTTAATCAAAAATATTTACCGAATTCCAGTTACCAATTATGACAGGCTCCAGTGAAATTATTCGACCAAAATGAGCATCCAGTATTTTGACTAACTCGTGGCTCCCTAGGCTCCAGACATAGAGGTTCTTCCTGTAACATTCAGACTAGCATTATTGTAGTTCATAGAGGATGATGCAGAATAAAATAATGAACTGATTATAACTAAACTCAATTCTTATATATTATATCCCACTTTAAGTTATCACCACTGTTAAATATACCTTCCTTTCAATCTTTCTTAGCCAAGTTCTGAGAATACTCTATAACTTCATTTTAGGAACAAAGATGTCAACGTTGTTGACGCTTCTATAAGTATGATGAAAATAATTTCGTAATTGAACCTAAAGTTCAGCAATAGCCTAGAGGGGGCTATTTTAGCGAGAGTTTACACCTGCACTATACCAAAAGTTATTTCTGCCATTCATTTCATGTAATATACGCTATATTGTAGATATTTTAATATGAGAATAAACCAACAAATAAAACATTAATTAGAGTAAAATAATCCCTGGACATCTTTCAAATTGATGGATTTATTTGTTAATTTCCTTATTTATTTTCAGCGTTTCTATGAGAAATTATTAGGTGCATAGCCGACATATGCAGTACGTAAGTGTTTATCTATTCATAACATTTGTTGTAAATACAAATTATAACAGTGGCTTCTAACAATAAGCAGATAATTGTCATCTCTGAATGGTACTTTGAAACAAAAGTTTATAATTAGAGAAGGCCTGGAATTTCATCTTACCATTCACAAAGTTAAATGTTTATGAGAGCCTTATTCCTGATTTTAATTTTATGCTATTAAATATCTACACATAGAAAATATATGATTTACTCAGAACAGAAAATAGAACATTGGAAACGATGAAAAATGTATGAATATTAATTTAACAAATAAGGATGTATTGCAGAATAGCATGTTCTTCCGGTTCATGCAACCAGATGTGTGTTGGGCAACCCTAATGTGTTTCCGTCGCTGATGGAGGCTTTTTTGTAAAAGATGAAGGAGAATGTTGGTTTTGGAACCTTGAAAATCTGAATTTTGATACTTTTTTCTTTATTTTTTATTTATACTGTTGGCAGGCACACAGAGAGTGGACGACTTCCAAAAATTACTTTTTGGGAGTATAGAAGACCTTAGAACGCTATTTCTAGCAAAATCTCTAAATTGATTTTTTTTTGTAAAATAAACTGCTTGTCATGAGTATCACAGCTAGGAGGTGTTGCATGACTCCTTTCTGTCAAGCGCTTTGGTTTTTCCGCCCCTTCTTTTCTTTTCTTTCGGCACGTAAAGGTATTTTACGAAAGACGTCAGGCACCACCTGACAGAGAGCAGTTGACTGGGTGTTATTGAAAGGTTGAATGGTAGAGGCCTAAGCGGAGGTATGTGTCGTCATCGGCGGATGTCTGGGATTTCTTCACCGATCTCTCTATAATACGAGTGTCTTCTGATTCCCATTACTATGTTAGGCTAATATTTAAAAATTCACTGAGTTTCGGTTCTATTTCAGCACCCTCTCAAGCTAACAATCTTTCAACCGCCTCCGTCTTATTTTAACTCTATTAATCACCTATGGTAAGTATACGAAGTAATACATTCCACCAAAAAGTTCGATACCGATATTTCACCAGAAAAGCACATTTTAAAGCTCCTTGAATAAAAAGGGGGGACATTTTTAGAAAAAAGTCTGAGAGTGTGTGTGAACAGTTTAACTAAAAAACGAAATGCGAGATGAATACCAATCTGTATTCAAGTTAAATATCTTTAAAAGACGTGATAAGAAGGTTTTCAAGAAAATCTCCCACCCTAAAATATCCTTTACATGGAAGGTATTCCGACATTTTTTATTTTCTTTAAATGGCTCTCACGATTTTGACTAAAATACTTCAAATTTAAGATATTTACATGGAAAATAAATTGTACATCTTGAATTCTCTGCGAATAGCCTGCGAAATACTTCCATTCGGAAGAAATTTTGTGTCATTGTTAAAACCGAGAGACAGAGAGAAATGAATATTCTACAAAATATGTGTACCACCTAAACGCACATAATTCAAATAACGTAAGTTGTAGCACCAGCTATTACTTACATCCGTTGTCATTGCTTTGAATTGTTCAATAATTTGTCTTTTTACTTTACGTAAAGGGGAAGTATTGATTCCACTCAAAATTCGATACCGAGATTTCACCCGAAATGCACGTTATAAGGCGCCCTGAAAGCATTTTTGGAAACATGTCCGTATGTGTGACTGTGAGCAGCATAACTAAAAAACGAAAAGTCGCATAAATACCAAACTTGGTATTTAGGTTCAATATATTCCAAAGCTGCGACACGAAGTTTTCCCCCACCCGAAACTACCCTTTAGATGAAACATTTCTCCAAAGCTTTGATTTTCTAAAAAATTTCTGAGTGGAAAACGCGAGCCGGCAGTCCGTGCCCGCCGCCATGACAACGAGTATATAAACGGGCCCAAAATACCAATCCAATCATTCAGTATCCTCAGGATGGGAGAGATGTACGCTCCCGAAACGTCGATGTCTCCACATCACTTCACCTGACTTGAAGCCCGAGAACGTTTAGAGCATATTCGTCGCCAGGAAAGCTTCAACTCTTGTTATAAGTGTCCTGTTTGGTGTTGGGAAATTAGGATGTGCTTGGAGGTCCCATTTTCACCTAGATAGCGACAACCAAGCCCTCATTAGTACGTTAGCAATTACGTGCAAGTTTGGAAGGTTGATAAGTAAAGGGTATACCTCATTCCTCTTAACTTTATTCCTGTTCATATCCGTAGTTCTGATGTTACTGACGCTCTTATGCGGATGTTCACCAACGATCCGGCTCAGCGGAACGGTGCCTCAGGTGGCCTTTTGTGAAACGTTTGCTAACTCTTCTTCCTCCATTGCACCTATCAGCGTTAGGACTTAGACAATGGTTGTAACATTTCCCTACTTGAGGAAAGCTAACCTATCCCGCAGTACATCTCTAGGGACGGCTATTTGGGTTATCGGATAACCCCACAACTGAACAATAATTCAGAGTTTTTATTCCTTCAGTCTTTTCTCTTTCTTTCTTTCACTTTCCCTGCTGCCGTTAAGCGTCGTGTTCCTTCAGCCACTTTCTGTATTCGATCCTATCCTGCACCATTCTGTATATTCCTCTCAATGTCGTCCCATGTCCGACTGCCACTCTTTCCATATATTGTCTCCATTCCATCCTAGGTCTTTCCATTCTTCTCTTCCCCTCTGCTCTTGCTTCAAATATTATTTTAAGTAATCTTTCTTCATTCATCCTTACTAAGTGTCCCAGCCATCTTAGCTGGTTTCTTTCCATTGTCTTAAATATACTTTCCTGTTTTAGCTTTTCTCTTATTTTCACATTTCCAACTTGATCCCTCTTTGTATATCCGACTACTCTCCTTAGGTATTTCATTCCTTCAGTCTTAGTTTATCTAATTTTTCAATATTGCTTTGATTCCCCTTTGGGCGGTCATCTGGGCAACTTTTAAACAGGAAACAAATTCGGAACACCCTTAAATGGAAGGGTATGGCCGCTAATATTAATACAAGGGTCAACGCTTGTGAGCATGCGCTTTAGCGAAGCCAGCCCAAGGGCTTACTGGGGAGAGTTGGTGGCTTCGAGTGTCGTCTCCCAGCCTCTGGAGAAATTTGAAGATTTTATTGGTCCCTTTCCCTGTATCCATTCTACTTTTAGTACCTTCTAAGGCTAAGTTTTCAACCGGATCTTTTTTTAAGATTGCGTTGTAGTAATGTTGTAATTAACTTCTTCCTCAGGCACATATGTAACCTATATTCAGAATGCACGTGCTCATACTTCATGATCTGAGCTTTTACTGTTTGTTACTATTCCTTTCGTTTTTTTATCAGATGGCACATTAATAAATTAAATCTGTCTAAGTAGGGTCCACGCGTTAAGACAGTTCTGAATAGATGGTGGGGAAGGGTGTCTGTCGATCCAATGCTAGGGAAAGAAAGCGCAAGTGTTTTCAAATGTTTCACTTGTAATTTTAACTGTCCCTTTTATCATTTGGCGCCGCAAAAAGCACAGCATGGCATATTTTTAAAATTTGAGCAGCATGTTAGCTTATATATTACCTTCTCTACTACGTATAGTAAGTAGAAGTATTGCATTCCATCCAAAAATTCGATACCGAGATTTCGTCGGAAATACGTGCTCTGAGGTGCCCCGAATCCAAATAAAGCATTCTTGGAATCATAACCATATGTGTGTCTGTCTGTGAAAAGCATAACTCAAACACGAAAAGTTTTATTATTTTAAAATTTGGGTTCCTTATCCTCCGGCTAGCTATTATTACTCAGTCAAGCAAGTGTCTCTGAGCAGGGCGTGTAAACGGAAAGGAGTTGTTACTAAAAGATAACACTGATAAAATAATATTTTTCTACTCTTTTATTGCCGACACACTTAATTAATAATTCAAATATTTAATCTTTATATACGCCTGGCTGAAACTGTTATATTTCCGAATGTAAATACTGTCGTATTAGTTACCGCGCACTTCACATTTTGTAACTAACTTTACGACGCGAGAGATTCTTCCAAAATGTATGACGTGCACCTCACGAGAGATTCTTCAAGACTGCGCGAAACTTGCTTATGGCTCGAGATTATATACTCCTTCACCTCGAAATGCCTAAACATTATAATAGGTTACCAAATCGCGCCAAAATTAGCGTCCGTTTTGTCAGCCAATCACTACTACTGACATATATGCTCTAGGGAAGATATTCCCTCCATTTCTAAAGAAAGGCACGCTACCCTGACGTCATTTGTTTGTCTCTTCTTAGTGATAAACAACTCACCCCCTCGTTTTATTGTTACCCACTTCCATTGTCAGTTTCATCGAGGCCGTGTAAACTTATTTCCTAACAATACTTATGGCTAACAAACATCTAAAATCCTGTACATACAAAAATCACTCTGGCATTCACAGTGTAGTGATATAAAACATTGCCTCACCATATGCAATGTCAATAAAGCCATGTACGAGACGTACAATGTAAGTAGACTTCAGGCCAGAAAAATAATGGCATATAATATCAAAAAAATTGGTGCGTCACCTTTTCGCGACGTTGATTATGGAATTTTAAAGTTTATAAGGCATGTATTGCATACTTGTTATTAATGCTACTTCAGCATTTAGTTAATTAATATGCATAATAATTTATTGAAAACATTACTGAGAGTTGCTAATGGTACGATGAATTAGTTCTGAATTCTGGTTTAGTACGTTACCTGACTCCAGCAACAACATAATCTTTTGCAGCCGAGACCATGCAGGAATTAGACTTTAAGACTCTTGTAGTTATGTTACGTATGCCATGTGGTAATCTGAGAGTAGCTGGAGGTTGCTCGATTTCTTTCAGGTCCCATACTAAAAATCCATGTTCCATGGTAGCCAAAAGCATTTCTTCCCCACGATCTAGTTTGAGTTGCAATAGCTGCTCATCCTCTTCACCATCCCAGCCTCCAGGCAGATCTTGCTTTTGAATAAACAGGCACAGTAATGTAGGAACATCAGTAAAGAGCATAAGTAGATCTTAGCACATAATAAATTATGACATAGGTAACAATAAGTATCAAAGTATTTATTTACTAAATAGATAAATTAGTGTCTCATATGTAAGAAAGCCTTACGAGGTAACCATAAACCTAATTTATCAACAGTAATAGTAATAATAATAAATTATGGATGGATAAAGAGGGAGGTTGTTGGTGGTGTTTTGTGGACCTTCCGCACGTCAGCCTATAAGGTTTATTGTTCAATCCCACTGGAAAGAATGCGCTCATACGAGGTGTGATCAAAACGGTTCCGGAATGACGCCATAAATACTACACAACAGTTTGCTTTGTCTAATCTGCACTGTCACCATCGAACTAGTCTCCTTGGGAGTTGATACACTTGTCCCAGCGCTTCTGCCACTGCTGGAAGCACCTCTGGAAGTCCTCTTCTTTCAACATGCTCACAGCCTTCTGCGATTCGCGATGGATGACATCAATGTTCTCAAAACGGTGTCCTCGGAGCCGCATTTTAAGTCGCGGGAAAAGAAAAAAGCCCACTGGTGCCAAATCTGGAGAGTAGGCGGGATGATGAACAGTATTCATCCTATTTTTATCCAAAAATTGGGAACCGAAAGGGCTTTGTGCGGGGGCGCATTGTCATGATGCAGAAACCAGTCACCACACCTCCACTTCTCCGGCCGTTTGAGTCGCAAATTCTCGATTGATCTTTGCAGCACTTGTTTGTAGAACACTTGATTCACTGTCTGACCCTGTGGCACAAATTCCTTATGTACAATCTTTAATGTCAAAAAACACAATCATCATTGACTTCACTTTGAATCGAACTTGTCTGACCTTTTTCGGGCGTGGAGCTGAAGGACTCTTCCATTGTGAAGATTGTTGATTCGTTTCTGGATCGTATCCATAAATCCATGTTTCATCACCAGTAATAATTTTCTCCATGAACCGTGGGTCATTTTGTAGCTGTTCTTTAGGATCTGTGCAGGCAATCACACGGCTTTCCTTTTGGTCATTTAAAAGCAGGCGGGGCACAAACTTGGCGGCAATTCTTCTGATGTCCAAATTGTCTTTCAAAATGCTTTGAACACTTCTAAAGGAGAGTCCTAATGAATCAGAAGGTTCTCTTATTGTAATGCGTTTATCATTTAATACCATTTCCCTCACCTGATTGATATTTTAATCCGTTTTGAAGGAACAGGGTTCGCCCCGAACGATCTGCACCTTTAACTGATGTCACACCACTTTTAAATTATGAAGACCACTCAAATGCTTGTGTTTTGCCCACAACGTCCTCCCCATAAGCTGTTTCTAACATTTCATAGGCTTCTGTTGCAGTCTTACCGAGTTTAAAGCAAAAGTTGATTTTGTTCTTTGTTCTTCGTAATGTGACATTTTTACTACGCGGAAAAATCGCAGCACATGCAAAACACGTGTTCACTTCAGAGCGTCTACCTCGTCACTGCATGGTCACAGGAAGTCACGTGACCTCTAATTTTTATCGGGAAGGAGCGTTGCATGTACAGTCTGGGTAAGTATTAAAGAAATCTCAGCGTCAGCATTATTGTGAAGCCATTCTGGAAACTTTTTGATCACACCTCGTAGTTTTCCAAAACCTGTTCTCTGAACAGGTTGCAATAAGTTGGTCCCAATATCAGCATCCTTTTCTAGATCTTCCCTGGTTATAGAGAGGGTAATTCTCCCTCTTGCCAGGAAGGGGCAGTCAAAGAGGATATGCGAGGCAGTTTCCTCGACCGCTTTGCACATTCTACAAATGGCTCATCCTTGTAGAGGCCCACTTTAAGTAGATTTTTCCTGAAGTAACCATGTTCAGAAATTAATGCAATTGCTTTCCTTATTCCTGTCTATCCAATCTCAGGAGAAGTTAGGAAAGAGTGTTGCATGGACCTAAGACCAGTCTCCTGGTTTGTCTTTGTCCAGGATAGGTTTGCCACGTGAGTTGATGGGCTTCGGTAATTCATGATTTTACCGAGGTTTTGACAGTACGTGTACCGTCAACCGGCCAACACAGGGTCGCGTTTAGTCAGAAATTATTATTATGATTAATAATAATAATAATAATAATAATAATATTATTATTATTATTAATCATGATAATAGTAATAATAACTGGGTTATTATTTAGCGTACAACAGGTATTGCTGGTGAGCTGTATTAATATATTTTTAAATTAAAAGTTTTGAAAATAACCAAACTGTCTGTTACTGTTATATATAAACGTTCAATGTTAAAAGAATTCACTGAGGCTTAATAACTCCAGTTTGTAGGTTATGGCCACAGCGGTAAATGGTCGACAAGTGACCTAAAATCAGATCGTTCACAGACTCAAGTTACTATGAAAGAACAGGTTGTATAGAAACGCCGCTTTCTAGACCGTTCGGCGTATTATTTGGTACGTGCGGAAGGAACATAGATTCATTGGATAATTAGATAATTCGAGTTAACATAATTTAGCGGCATCTCCCCCTAAGTGTTAGAGTTCATGCAATGGCACAAATAGATTTACAAATGTACACATTTTCAGTTTTACTCTTTGCCCTTGCCTCACTATTACTTCTACATCGACTGTAACATTAATGCTAACGCACACTTGAAGTGTGTGGCGATTAGCTGATAATGTGTAATGTTTAAGTATCGAGGTTCCTCCCCTCTAACACTCGGTCACTTCTGTATGTTGTGTACAAAGAAATGGACTCCTTTTCCTGAATGTGAACAGCTGTTCAAATAGAATGAATTTGAAGGAAGCACACTAGTTAGTTTTTATTTTCTTTGTATATGCTTTGAGAATTTCAGAATATCGGATGTCAACTATCCAAGGCCAAAGGTAAAGGTACAGACGAGCAGAAATGGCCCCAAAACCGGGGCATAGCACCGCACGAGGCCATCCTGCCGCTTGTGCTTCCACCGCGACCCCTGGGAGAGAGGGATAAAAGGAGAGACCCGAAGGGCGACTAGGTGCGGATCATGACGGGGTAAGTAAAACGGGACCCCTAATGTTTCCAGATTGAACGCCTCCAACACCTTCCGAGCCCACTCATTGGGTCCCGAGCCTTCGGAGGGAGGACCCCGTGGGAGCGCCCGCCCGAAAGCACCCAGAGGTGAGTATCCAACCGAACGTCCCTTGAGGACGCCAGGAAGAAACCTCCACGGAGTGCACTGTCACCGCCTAGCCGCAACCCGCTGAACACCGTCACCGATCCTACAACCCTGAAACAGATAAGAAGGAAGATTATGGGTACAGGAAATGGGGGGGGGGCAGGAGAGTCCTGGTAGAAGATGTGGGCAATGTGAGCATTGCTTTGGCTCTGGGGCGAATCAATATCCCTCTACTTTTGCTGATGTGTATCAAATACTGTACGTTCACAGTCTTTGTGGTTGCTACAGTGTCCTGAAGTTCTATTAAGAACATAGGCTGTTGCGTCGTTCATTATTTGTTTCTCGCATTTGCACTGCAGTCATTATCTGAATGCGCTTTTAAATTTTTCGCTAACTACATAATGTGCAGTTCTTTCTTCTGCACGCCCGCAGATTTTAATCCTAGCAAATACAGACATAACACTTCAGAAGCAAAGTTTTTGGAGTGCGAACTGCATACTCATGTTTATGGGGATATGTTCTGTCGAAATATGTGTTTATCTCGTACAGTTTCGTGGTCTACTTTCTGCTTGGTACTAAGTTTGACCTCCGTTCACAATGTATGTCAGTGAGTTCATGTATAGTATCTGTGTCTTTTGAACTGCTGACCTCAGATGAGGAAGGAGCAAGAGAAATGTGGTATTGGGTAGAGGCGCAGAACGCATGCGCCTGTTGTACTTGAGTTTGTAGTATACTTTAAGTGGACATGAACGTTGTTTTGGAGAAAACTACGAAAAATTAATTGAGAAATTATAGGAGCCTTTATGCTACGTGCAATTCAAATTTCTTTTTCTGTATTCCCATTTAGTGCTCTCCCTGCTAACTTTGGGCAATTTACAAACAAGAAGAAAGATTCCATAAACATATTTTCGAGGTTGGGAAAGGATGCCACAGAAGACAGAAAATCAATATGCTTGCAGATTACTGCTGGATATTAGGGAAATCACAAGAAACAACAGAAGCAGTAGCAATGCCAGAAATTTAACTAATAGAAGCTACGGATGAGCTGGTAAACGAATACAGAATTTTCATATATGCCTCTTGATTACAAAAATATGTGGTTTTGTGGAGGGCTATTGCTTATCACGGTAACCTTGCGTTTTATTTATTCCTGCTTGAAGTTTAAAAAAAGCTAAGGACACCATGGAAAAATAATACGCCAGTTTTTTAACTCAGGACATCGAAATACCTTAAAATGACATATCCTTTGGAAAAAAACGCCTTAAAAGTAAATTTTGATGTTCAGTGTTATTATAGCACACACCTATTTATGATAAACACTTAAAAAGGGCTGCTCATAGGGTGGCAGGCTGGAAGTATGTCGGTTTGACCATGAATTTAAGCAGCGGAAAGGGCCTTAATAGGAACGTCAAAAGAATTGATATATAATTTTGAGCTTTCTCCGCTACCTATATGTCATTATTTTACCATTATTGCACGTACATATTATATGCAATTTTGTGACAAATGGATAGCTGGCATCGGACTTCGTGACAAATGGGGGATGGGATTCCGCTATGACTTGTCGAGGGGTGCATAATTTATATGGGCAGTCCTCCTGATCTCACATAATGCATTCCTATAAATTAAAAACAAGTGAATTACGATAAAATACTATCATGCAGATCGGCTTTGATTGACCATCTGTCTACTGTGCGGTCCAAATCCCTTGACGTTTCATGGCAACCATTTCGGAGTGACCGCTTCGCTTCGTCAGAACGTTGCGCGTTTGTTATAAATGTCATGGCAATGTTCACTTAAAAACTGCAAGAAAACTAGAAGATATAGAATAATGGGAATGTAATACACAAATAGAGAAATAAAAACACATGCCTTTCTATACTTCTTCTTCTTTCTCTGTTTAACCTCCTCTTATGTAGAACTTACACCCCCAGGACTTACAGGCGGGTGCCTGGGGTCAGAGGCCCGTCGAGGAGCAGACACTCATGGATCAGACAGAATATCCAGGATGGGTGATCAGCCCGATGCCTGGTATGGGTGGAAGGAAGTAGATGAAACGAAATGATGGTGAAATGGATGAAAGGAAAGCCGATGATGGAGCAGGTGGTGGAATGAATGGCGGGGGAAACAGGAGAATCCGGAGAAAACCCGCCCAGACGCCGCTTTGTCCACTACAAATCCCACATACGGGTCCCTGGGATTGAACCTGGGCCACCTCGGTAAGAGGCGAGCGGTCTAACCACTCGGCGACGGCGACGGCGCCGCCCTCTTTCTATGCGTTCTTTGTTATTCAAGTGGCACAGCTAACGACATATCGTTTTCGCTTCCCTGAGACAATTGATATGCTTAACGAGCACGCCTCAGCCGTAACTTCTTAACATTTGGTGAAGTTAAGATTTTTGTGGTTTTCTACTTAGCATACTTTTTAAAAAAAAATTATACACTTTGAAGACAACAGACCTAACCTTATTGCTATATCCACTGATACTACTGGGCTTACTAAGCGACATTTTCATTAAAGAGTTAACTTTATAAACGCTAGGACAAAGCCTATCACTGTAAGAACTGAGTACACCGCAGCTGAATTCACAACTCAGACGCTTAACCTTCCAGCAAGCGCGCTGTAAAGAGCACACCAGCATTATTTTTGCTTTGTCAGTGTTTTAACTTTGAGCTGTCGTGTTAATGGTTCAATGAATTTCGTTGTTGATGCTTCCTCGAGAATGTGATGACAGCTGGTGACTCTTTGCTTAAGTTTTTAACTGGCTTATTCTTTATATGGCATTCCAAGTAACGAGGTTTGAATGCTGTAAAAAGCACAACACGCTCTTCTCATGTAACGGATACATGCTTGGTTCTAGGACTCGACATGATGTAGAAAAATAAACATTGTGCAGAAGTAAGCACAATAACCATTAAAATGCACTTAAAGTTGGTTTTCCAGTGGTATTATTCTGTGAAACAAAGTCACACATGACATTGTTTATTTAAAAAGGCGTCTTGTATAGTTTTGTAGGGTTGCGTCAGAGGGCTTTGAAAGGATTTTTATGGCGAGTTGGTACCTGTGTTAGAAAACCTCGTGGGAAAACTATTTCTAAATTTACTTATACAATAGAGAATTGCACATTATTAATTGATAATTATGTCTATGACATAAAATAACTACGACAGCAACGGATTTATTACCACTACAAGATTAACTGTAACCAAAAGTCTTCGTTTAAACATCACGAAAGATATACTATAAATTAATGTCAAGAGATTTGGACCGCATAATAGTATACTCTACCTGCCATTGGCTAATGGAATAGCGAATGCTATTATCAAAGTAGTCTAAGCTACCAACCTGTTGTATGGAACAGAGGGAGAAGTTTAAAGTGAAGAAATAACTAAAAGAACCGAAAATATTTTTTTCTCTGTACCTGTAGAAGCCATTCATTTGAACCTGCATTAAATTTCGACACTTTGTAGCTGCCAGAGTCGCGGCAACAGTACAGTGTGGATCTGTCAGTAGTAAACACTAGGCCACTATGAAAGTGTAGTGGCTTAAATGACAAACTTTCAGGTTTAACTGTCCGTAAGATAAGATTTGGCTGTTCAAGTACGCCAGTCCAAAAGAAAAGGTGATAGTCATCCAAACCCGAGAAATCCATTGCAAGTAGTGGCCACTTTTCTGGATCCTCTGGTGACATTTCCTTCTCCTCAAACTGTCCACGTATATTGAATCTCCACCATGAGCTCTTGCTATAGACAAACAGATGTGCATTGAGCAGGAAGACTCCCGCAATTGCCATTCCTTCTGGTGATGGATTCTTTATTACCACAAACTCACTGGTTAGCATGTTCAGCAATACCGTCTGAAACATAAATGCATTCCAAGAAGTTATTAATTTCATGCAGTAAATATAATCACAATCACATTAAACAGTCATTCTCTTTTAAGACTTATTATTCTGAATATTATATGTATTCGTCAGGTTGTAAACTTGAACCTATATATGAAAAACCATTTTTTTAATCGTGTTTAACTCTGCTCTTTCTACAGTTTTGTGTTCGTTATTTTTCCGGGCCGGAATGGCGCGTATGCATGCTCCGCTCACTATCACACTGAGAGCCGGTTTCACCAAACGCGATTAAAGTCTTGAATAGTAAATCCAGAGTAACATTAACCCGGTGGTTGTTACTCCCAAGTGGCATGTATTCGTTTCAGCATGCTCGTGTGGAGGTTAAAGTACTCTCGAGTTAGTACTCCAATAATTATACCAGAAAAGTGCAGATCGCGAAATTTCTTATAGTTTGTGAGCAATGTTTACAGTTTTTTCGCCATTTTAAGGAATTTAGTGCGAGTAAACGAAAGTTTTTAGAGATTAAAGCTACGGAGAAAGAAGTAAACGAAAGCACTGGTAAGTATAAATACAAGGCAATAACTAATATTTTCGAAAAAAAAATACCTTAAACTTTTGTTATAATGAAATTATCCTGTTAACTTATAACTTTTTGTGTGTTAAATTTACAGAATCATGTCAGATGAAGGAAAGCGAAAGAGAAGTCCAAATTGGCATTCTTCTGAAAAACTCCTACTGCTTTCTGTGTTAGAGAACAAGAGAACAGATGGTTTAACTATGCGCCAGAAGAAAGATACATGGGAGACGGCTGCAGAAAAATACAATGCTGGCACCACTATGGGACACTGCAGCTAATATAAAGGCAGAGTGGGAGCTGCTAAAAAAAAGCTGCAAAGAAGTATTTAGCTAATAAAAGAATAGCTGCAATAAGACAGGTGATACATCTGTTTTCTTATTAATATGCAACATGAATATGTAATGTAAGCATTTGTTCCATTATTTCTTCTAACATGTAGGTGGTAGACCTCCAAGGTCAGATCATAGTGATGATCACCAAAGTACTCAGTCTCATTGGTAAAAATTCTCACCTTCATCGCTAGAACTGTCCTCAAAAACCATTCTCATCAATCCTGCAGCGGTGCAGCCATTGTAAAGCTAGCTAGCAGTTACTCTGTACTTTATTCCACAATATTTCGCCGAGTAACGTTACTCTCTGATTTACTCTCGCATACGCAATTTATTCCAGAGTATGTTGTTGATGAAACGCTCAAACGGCTTACTCGCGAGTAAACCACGTTTTATTACTCGAGAGTAAACATTACTCGCGTTTGGTGAAACCGACCCTGAGAGCATTTTCCGATCTAAAACTCCCGCATTACTCATGAGACCTTGTTATAAGTTGTGTTCAAAGTGGTGTTTATCTACATTGAGGCATTACTGGCATTCTTTGTCGTCACGACGTTGTAATTCATGAACTCTGCAGGGTTTAAATTTTAAAATATTAGCACCTCTATGAACACAGGTTTTTGAAACACCCAGTTACTGTGCAACACATCTATGACACTCTTTGGAGCTGTTCGAATGATGCACCAATTTCATCGATTTTTCCCCTCTGTTAGAACATATGTTCTTTTTCGCTTCTAGGTTTAGGGTTCCCATTGTCTTAAACTTATTAACCATACACCTAAAGGTTTCTCTACCTAGAACTGGTATACCAGGAAATTTCTCCTCATAAAGTCTACACACCTGCCTACATGGTTCGGTTTTTACTATGTGTCGTACATAAACATTCTTGGTTGAAGTGTGAACATTTATGTAGCCATTTCAGTGGAATAATAAGAATAATCTAGTGTAATTCACGCACAACGTAGATGTTTTGAATAAACTTTTACTTTTGAAATGCACAGTGCATAAACCAGTCTTTATAGCTCAAACAGAAGCCAGAAACTACATAGTATAACAGCTGATAAACGTAGCCTTGAGCGGATCATTCACCGCTAGTAGAACATATTGAGCTCCCTGCAGTGCTAGCGAGCTACGCATATATGCGATCTGTGGCCCGCTATAAATCGAACACATGGTGTATACGGTACCACAAACGATGAGC
Organism: Deroplatys truncata; assembly: GCA_030765065.1. NCBI lineage: Eukaryota > Metazoa > Arthropoda > Insecta > Mantodea > Mantidae > Deroplatys > Deroplatys truncata. The sequence goes on along the minus strand of CM060987.1, from coordinate 35,991,930 downwards.
ACAGATGATACATGCAACGAAATGATATTTGGAAAAGGTATTTTGGCAAGGAAGAGTTCCAAGCCTAATTTTAGGGTAACCTCCCTGGCACTTGTTAATTACGAGAGCTGAGGTAAACGTGGAGAAAAAGCTTCAGTCAGGGTCGACGATCTTAGCTGAATTTTAACCGCGGACCTCCCATAATGAGTCGGTGTCTTAACGACTTCGGCCACCCGCATCAATTCACTGGAGCATGTGAACAGCGCTACCACTAGAATTAAATACAGTCTCAGTAACTGCACAATTCGTAGCTAAAAGAGAGAGGTCATGTTTAAAAAATTGTAAACAGGCAAAACGGCGAGGATTATACGCGGCGGTGCATAACGCTGCGATTAATAAAACGATAATACAGGGTGATTTAGGAAGAACTGACACATTAATTTTTTTGTTTCAAAACGAGTTATGCTAGCGACAACTTATTATACCTGAAATGAAGAGGAATTTCGGGAGATTATTTACTTCTATAGCAAATGTTAAAAATTTCCTCCATCCTACATAAGCCACACGTCGTTCCATGTTATTGGCCACTCTTTGGAGGATTCTGTTGTCAATAGCTTGAATCTCCTGTGCAATGTTGTGCTTCAGCTCGTCCAATGTCTGGGGACATGTGGCATAAACCCTGTCTTTTAAGTAACCCCATTGAAAAAGTTCAGCGATGTCAAATCCGGAGATCTCAGTGGCCACAGTTTCTTGGAAATTATCCGTCATCAAAGAAACTTGCAATTAGTGCCATGGATTCATTTGATGTATGGCATGTAGTGCTGTCCTGCTGAAAATATCCTTGACTCAGCTCTACATCCTCTAGTTGCTCAGCAAACGCCATGAAAATCCGTCGGTACTCTGCAGTACCATGCTTCATCTGTGAACCATGTGATGGACAATATGGCAGAATTTTGCACAATGAACGCCTGAAACCAGCGACAATAATTGAGTCGTCTATCCTTATCTGGTTCCCGTAACTGATGGACAACCGTAATCCTATACGGCTTTAGGCCTGCACTTTTCACAGCTCTCTGACACATTGAGTAGCTGTACCCTGTCTCCTACGACAAACGTCTTAATGATTTTTTGGGTGACTGTTCCAGTCGTGCTCTTACGTCAACAACAACCGTGGGAAGCCTGGATGAATGAGTTTTGACTTTTTCACTGATCAGAGATCCAGTTGTTTCCAATTTGTTTACCAGTCGTAGTATTGTGTTTATTTGAGGAGGATTCCGAACGCCAAATTCTCTCTGGTATGCCCTTTGAGTAGCTGTAATTGAATTCGTAATCCAGTATTGCTTTACAAGGAAGAGTCATTCATTTAATGTGTACTCCATTTTCACGTTGACTAGAACAAACTCTCAAAAACAGTTGCCGACAGTAAAACTAACAATTACGAATAAAACATGAACACCTGTGCATCTAGTGACAGGCAATCACAACTCCAGAACGTTCTGCTTAATTTGGTGCTAAAATTGGGGCATTGAGTGAATTTCGAACAGAATAATTAAAGAAATAAATGTGTCAGTTCTTCATAAATCAGCCTGTACATGCATATTATGCGCAGAGATAGTGTTGGACAATATCTGCAACTTCTTATCTACAAGGCAGGAGGTTATTCAACAGTATGTTTGTATATTAGGAAAGTAAAGTACTTTTAAATTTATAAGCTGTACTTAGTTATGTGCAGCTATCAATTTATACTGTAACATTTAGAAAGGTTTATTTACTTTTTAGAATTCTAAAATTATTTAGAAATAACGAATATCAACAAAATTAATATTGAGATATGAGATAAAATAGTCAAAAAGCTACCATTGGCCTGAGAGTGTCACACGTAACACCAGGAAAAATAGGTTGCCAGTTTAAAAAATGTGCACGTACAGTGCTTTTCTTTCACACTGCGGCCATCACACGGCGACGCGCGCGCTGACCGCCTCATCACGGACTCCCGCCGAAAGAGTTGTAATATCTCCGCAACCGCCTTACTTTCTCACATTTACAGTTAAAGAAATACAATGATAATAAGCACATACATTATCATAAGAAACGTTGTGCTTCTCTGCCCACATATTTCTGGCATCTTCTCAGGACATTTTCATTAACAATGGAGAGTTCAATATCCGAAGTTGCGTGAAATTCTCGTCTTATTTTTTCTTTTAGTTCTTCCAAGTTATGGAATTTGTTGCACACGTCTTATTTTTGAAGTTTCCAAATAGATAAAAATCACATACAGTTACATCAGGAGATCATGAGGGTTCAAGAGTCTTTACTAAATTAGCTTATCTTCAAAATGTTCCTAAATTAAATGACTCATCGGCTGTATGCGCGAAAGAAAAGTCTTGTATGATTCGTTCAGCTGTTCTAAAAATGTGTAAGTTATTCCTGTAATTCTCTGCATTTATTATTGGTTCAAAAAATATAGGTCATATTATTCAGTATGCATTCACCGCACACACATTTTCGCGAATCTCGTGTGTAAAATCGGCTTTCTCTGTACTCTAGTATCTGATATTTTGTGACGAAACATAGTCATATAAACGGAAACATGCTTTGTCAGAGAAGAATATTAAGTGGAGGTCAATTACTCAATTATTTCGTAAAATTCAATTTTATAAATTGGATAAATGATTTATTTTTGGATATTTGGATATTTATAGTTGGATAAATGATAAAATTTTTCGCATGAAAAATAAAATCTGATGTGTTACACTCACATGACTCTCTACTCTTGTACAAACTATATTTACAAACGCTTATTCTCTATATGCTTCATGTTAATCGAGATATCCAGATGTTAATCTTATTGCTAATTTTCTTGTAGATGCAAGGGGAATTGGTAGGCTTTAAGCTGTAGTCAAATATTTTAAGAGCTGGTTGCTATGTGGAGTATTCCAATTTTCTTTGCATTACCAGGACAAAAAAAATGAATAACGAATTTGAGAAAAAGTATAAGTATTGGAAAATTTAAGGGAATAACAAGCAATATCTCGAAAATGATTCACTCAACAACAAAAAAATGTATATGAGATAAATTGTGCATTTTAACGCGATCTACATTTTTTGTGTAGTAAATTTTGTCTATCTCTTATGGTTTACCAGTTATGCATAAGTCCTTAACAATGAAGAATACTTTTGGAGACATTGCCAGAAAATTCGAGATATACATTTCATTTGTCATGAAAATATCTTAAACATATGATATTTTAATCAAAATCGTTAGAGCCATTTTTGAGAAAATTAAAATTTTCGAAAAATGTTCCATGTAAAGGGTAATCTGGGGTGGGGGATTTTCTTGAAAACCTTCGTGTCGCATCTCTGGAAGATACTGAACCTAAATACCAAGTTTGGTGTTTATCCGACTGTTCGTTTCTGAGTTATGCTGTTCACAGACAGACAGACACACAGACACACACACACATACAGGCACACAGACACACACACGGACATGTTTCCAAAAATGCTTTTTTAGGATTCAGGGGGTCCCAAAACATGTATTTCCGGTGAAATCTCGGTATCGAATTTTTGGGTGGAATGCAATACTTCCCCTACTTACTATACGTAGTAGAGAAAGTAATACTGTAACAACTGAAAGAAAACATCTTTCCAGAATCTCATTCAATTTCGGATATTGAATTCTCGAGGTAAATGAAAATTTCCTGCGATGATGTCAGAAATATGCGGATAGAGAAGGACATTTCCAGCATCTCTTATGATAGGATATGTGCTTATTACCATTGTAATTGTAACTGTAACTTGAGAAAATGAGGTGGTTGCGGGCACATTATAACTACTTCGGCGGAGCCCGAGCTACGGTAGCCGGCGCGCGAGCCGCTATGCGGCGGCCACAGTGTGAAGGAAAGGCACTGTATAAAAACAGTGTGTGTTGAGGCCGTAGATTAGCATAGACAAGCAATGAAGAATTAAATTTATAGTAAATTTATAAAAAAAATAACCTAAGAACTGAGAACTTCTGGAAACTATTCCATAACATCAAAGGTAATAATGGTAATAGCTTTGTATTCCATACCAAATATTACAAATCCCAGATGAGTTTAAAATAGCGTTTTTAGTTAGTGCTCAAACCTTGCTCTAGTATTAGAAAATATAAAACATACCTGATTATTGTTAGTGAAGGCAGCTGCAAACCTATTATCTGGGCTTAACACAAGCTGCTGCATAATTCCTTCACATCCGGGATTGACATCTCGAGTTAAATCACTCGTAGATAGATCCCAAGTGATAAACTTGTTGGAAATTGACACAATATAGCGAAGGTCAGATGTCAAACAGAAACCAAATACAGCAAACTGGTGTCCTTCAAGGGAGTACTGGAAAGTACGCCAAAATAAAATATTGTTAATATTACCAGAAGATTTATCTATTTAGGTTAATAGCATTAATTAAACAGAGCCTTCGTTTGGACGCGTGGCCGCATAAGTAAAATTTTCTTGGCATAGGGAAGTAGCTGTTTGCCGGCGGAGTCGGATATTCGTAAACCCCTAAATTCAAGCACATGGATCTCTCATGCAAATTATAACTACACTAAACACATACCTTCGTCATAGAAAATGTTGGAAAATGCTATTTTTGAGCCTCCAGACATCTTTCACGCCTTTTAGGAAGATTTCAACACACTAATCGTGCTGTAGCGACCAGAAGCACGAAACTATATTGCGACTTTATGGGTACCCTATATTTCATGTTTGTATTTAACTAATTATTGTTGTTAATATGCTTTAGAAATAAATTGTTAGACAAACCTATCACAGCAAAAGGCAATGCATTTCTCCTGAAGATTCATCTTCCTTTTTCATATCACTGTAGGCCTTTAAGTTAGTTTAATGGGTCCAGCTTAACGCAATAAAGCTCCAAAAAGTAGCCTTAAAAACTTGTAACAGGGTTGATATAATAATTCTAGTAATTGGAATTGAACTTAAATGTCAAAGTGGTAGCAGAGATAAAGCATTAGTAGTAAATAGCAAGACAATAAATTAAAATTTAAATAAAAGGTTACAGTTTGTAACCAATCCACACTCTTCAAGAACTTGAGAATGAAATCAGCCAAATGCTCAGTGAGATGAGCAGAAGATGTTTCAGCATTTTCTAGGTTGTTTCGATCTTTGTATCCAGCAAGATGGACATCATTTCCAACATACTCTTTGATGAAAGGTAAGATCAACGTTACGTTTTCTTATTACCTGTTACTGGCGCATTATTTGTACGGTTGGTAGGCCTTATCTCCATCATTCACCACCCATGAGTTTTCGTATCATGCGAGAATGCGTTCGCATCTCTCCAGTACACCCGTGACGTACGGCCCGCTAGGACGGCGGCAGGTTTGAAATGGTCCGCGCTGTATGTTTGCAAACTATACATAGGCTCACCACTGGCCACACACATAGGCAGGAAATTCCGATGTTGGAAAAAGTTAAAAAGTTGGAATTTGGAATTTTCAATACAAATTAACTTTCTAAATAAGTTTAAAGAATGCCACCCTCATGTAATTTCTAGGTGTCTTCTTTGCTTGTTAAGAAGTTTCCTGTTTTTAGTGTATTGGTATACAAGTAATCACTATGTAATATTTGCAAGCAGGTTGTAAGCTTTAGTAACTTAAGTAATAAATCTATCTATACATTTTAATATTTTAAGATTCTCGCATAACGCAATAGCGAACAGTAAACACATGGAACAATATAATAGGCAGATGAAAGCCCAGAAATAAAATAGATTTACATCTTGCGCAAAATATGCTCTACAATAGTAACTTAATCCTTAATGTAAAAACAAAACAAAAAAATAAAACTCAATATAAGCTTTTCCACAAACCCTCTAGACCAAGTACAAATAGAATGTCAATTAAAATCTAAGACAATGTCATTGAGAATGTAGACATTTACATACTTGGGCCTTACATTGGCCTCACCCCCGACTTGGACATACCATGTTGAACATATCGTCAACAAAACAAACTCTGTTATTCGCATATTGTATAGACTAAAAGATTTAGGGTTAGACAATGGCATAAAATAAGTGTTTATTTTGTACTCTTTCACTCCAATTTTCTGTATTTAAATGCAGTATGATCCAATAAATAATAATAAACAAATAAACTGTTTAGAAATCTATTAAAATGAGAGCTACAAAATGCTTTTTGGCTTCCATATTTTAAGACCACCGCAGAAGTATTTAAAAAAACAAATATCTTACCATTCTCCTTTCTCTGCAAATATAGTGAATCTTTACTCATGTATAAGTCTGAAAATAATCTCATAAGTGTCAACTCGGTTATCAAACACAAAAAACAATCACTCATACAAAACAAGATCAGCCAATTACATCTCCATAGAATCAGTTAACTCTAATAAATTTGAATTAAACATACCACATCTCCCATTTGACACTTATCTCAGTTCAAAAACAAACCCTTCAAATACCTACTTGACCAATACTATAACTCCTAATAACTTGACAACAGAAATCTTTGTGGTGGTTGTTGGAATATTTAATAAATATTAACCACACACACACACTAAATAGATTATATATAAAACGGTTCCTCAGATTTATTCAGCCTTTACAGCAGTCTGTATAAATGAATGATGTCATTATAGTTCAGCGAGTTCCTGGTCTCAAACGGGAGGTGCGAAATTGAACCTCGAACTACATGCGTTTCCGACCTCGTAAACAGGTTGATGTACTGCGGCGGTGCAGAATTGCTTATTAGGGCATTATGTGCGTTGTTTGCACGCGGTGGAAGTGACCAGCGATCACATGGTTGAGTGCTACTTCTGAACTGGAAGAGTACGAGGGGCAGCTTATCGTTACGATATTGGCCGCCGTGTGAATGATTTTCTCCGTTCTTGTCCAGAACTTCATCAAGTACCGAGACAAAACATATAAAAAATGAAACACAGTTGTTTTATTAACAAACAAAAAGAAAGAGTGAAACAACTAAAATATTTATAAAGGTTACTTCACTTGTATTTTATTAAAGAGTTAAAGTTGTGCCATTAAAGGTGAGACACTCCATAATTGTCAAAAACGTCCAATTATTTGAATTACCTATCAGCATAATACTAAGATCGCGAGTTTACGAAACGCAAGCGAAAGAAGTTCCAAATATAAATACTGGAAAGGTACGAAAGGTACTTCACTAAGGTGACTTCGAAACGATTGACATCCACCCCTTCCACTCATCCTTCGCTAGCCCTCTGTGAGAGGCACTCGTGATAAACTCGCTTCAAAGTGCTGACGTCATGCGCAGACAACCAACTGGCGGCAATGGCCGAATAAATCTGAAGAACCCGTACGTATATACAAGGTTATTCAAAAAGAAGGAACAGATTTTAAATATTCATTTTTAATGATCGACAATAGATAGCGACACATACGACACATCATTGAAGAGAAGAAAGTTCAAAGTTTTAAGCCCCACCTGTTACTTCCACTCACTGCCTACAACGGCGCTGTGTTTTCTTACGACGACATAGGAAAAGTCGTTTTGTTTGCTGCATTATGCAAAGAGTGAAACCACTGCTTCATTGCAGCGTGCATTTCGTTTTAAGTTCAACAACCAGTCGCCTCGTCATAAAAAAATTACAATTGATACAATAAATTCGTAGTATATGGTTGCGTATGCAAACGGTAAAGCACTGGTCGTCCTCGCATAACAAATGGTGCTCATTTTGAACACATAAAATACAATTTTGAACTTTCCTCTATTCAGTGATGTCGCGATCTATTGTCGTTCATTAGAAATAAATATTTAAAGCCTGTTTCTTCTTTCTGAATAACCCTGTGTGTGTCTGTGTGTGTATTAATATTTTTCTATCCTTGTGTTTTTCTTTTTATATGTGTTTATTCTTTTGTATTTTGCTTACCACCTCAATTGTAAAGGACAATCCCTACCTAGATCAATATGCTCATTAAGACCTTCTATATAAATAAATAAAATAAAAGAATACGGTGTTGCGCGAAGAGCATACCTTCAGCGGTCCTCCTGGTGTATGCAGACAATGGTACAGAGGCAAAAGTGCACAATGCTGAGGTCCTTTATCATCACATTGCTGTAATAAGCTCTTAACATTAGGATTGGAACCTATCTCTGGAAGGAGACGAGAAACTAACTGTGGAGCCAACATGTTGGGATAAACTCCCAGTATGGCGCCTCCAAGTCTCAGTGCATCTGCGACCAACAGCATCTCTCTTTATTGAAACAAAGAACAGGAGTATTTGTAGGTAGGTGGCTGACGCACAAGGTTAAATTATTGGTATTATTCTGATTAAGAACAGGTAGAATTTTCTAAATGTATAATACACATACAAAATATACTGATACTTAAAACTCAAATAATATTCTACTCAAAGTCATAGACATAAAATAAAGTTTGTTACACCTATGTATTGAGTAAGAAAGAGTTTTATGTAAAATAACACTTCTGTGCTGGAAAAATTCATTTGATGCCCAGTTAGTACAGATTTGTAAATAAGTGAACACTACTGGTCTTCTTTTGAAATTGCTGTAAACAAATGCATTAGTTTTAGTGAGACTTGCGACATGCATCTAAGAGCTAGAAATAAACTTGTCTCCACTTCGATTTCTAAACCTCTCTCCTGAGTTATCAGCTTAACTTCTCCTCTTGAAAGTAATTTATTGGTCAACTCACTACACACGTTTTTCTGAAACAAATTAAGAAAACAGCTAAAATCCTCATATCAACAAAACCCTCCAATTGGCCAGGAATGTGTGAAGACAGGGTTGTGAAGCCTGCGTCAAATACGAAAGAAGATTTCTGCTAATATTCACAGCAGCAGGCTGAGTCCTCACAATAAAGTGTTTGACGCCTGCGGAATTCTTCGTGATTTCTGTGGAAAGTCATGCCTAGATTAGAGAACTTTCAGAGGTTGGGCAAAGGACCTGAAAGAGATAATCCAGCTACGATACACTGCATGATTAGGTCCGCATAGACGATCATGACAGTCATAGATGGACGTCATCCAAGCAGAAAGACATCACTGCAACAATTTGGACTACACTTCAGCGAGTCCGTCAGGTCATCCCTGTTTGTTTAGCTACAATAAACTGCTCTCTGTGCACGTGCTGATTTAAAATGAAGCAGCAGCAGCTTTGCCTGAAACGTCTGACAATAAAATGTTGCTATATTTCGGGCAAAATTGTTGAGTGTTTCATTCCAGAATAACACAATTAATTGTAGCAACGTTCAATCACAAAACAGAATACTTTAAATTTCATGATATTTTACCTCATCTACCATAAAGCATGGATCTCGCTCCTTGAGCTTTCTTCCATTACTGAAGATGAATGATTGCTTATCATTAGATAAGCAATGAGAAGACACAGGAGGTTTCTTCCTTTATAGCCTTTGACAACCTGTTCAAATCTGGTTTGGCGTGTGGACAGTTGGCACTTCTGGAAAAAAATTATAACAATACGTCGTGGAGACCGTTGTGCGATTTCCCTAGATTTGGAATTCATAAAAATACCTCCAAAAATCCCGTGTATATATAAAATATAAATACCAAAGCCAGTAATTAAACAGCTGTTTTGGAACAGCAATAACAAGCTATCACTATGTATGCATACAGAGATAAATGCTCGAAGCTAATTAATACAGTAACTTTTTGAACAGCAATAGCACTAAAATACCTCATAATAAAATTAATATTCAATATCAACAAGTTTCTTAGACTATAATTTCAACCGAGTGCAGGGACTTCAAACGATATAATGTCTGAGAGACGAATTGGCCCCTTTAAGAGTTTGTCGTTTTTGTCTTTGTTAAATCATATTCACTTTAAGCTTTATATGTAATGTATATTCGTAATGCTATAGAAAAACTTGTATACGTGATGTAATAAACTTCAGGAAAATTAGTCGAGGAAATACAAAGATTACTACGATATTATTAAACGGCCGATTGAGCGACCTCGATGCATGTTTAGCTCATTTTATGGTAAAATGTGATCTTATGATTAATGTAAAATTAGACACACGATAATTAAACAACTTCTTTGTTGAACTGAAAGTATTATTGAGGATTTCGCAGAGCAGTAATGAGCTCTTATATTGTTTGACATCAAACAGCTACACATCGCTACAAGTGTCGATCAAACATCTGTATTCTTCTTGACTATTACTGTTAATTTGTGCTAAGAGCATGCTAACCTATAAGAAGGGTGGGCTATGAGATGAACACATTCAGTAGACGCTTGAGAATATTGACGAAAGCAACCAATGACGAGAGTGACCACATTGTTTCATTGTAGAGATGAAAATTTAGTGGCGTCCTAGACATGCCTCATTCAACAGGTCACAAGGATCGAAGGAGCAAGCGGGGTAAGTGACATGACACTTGCCAGATGACTAGGTAATTCGTGGATCTGGGGGTGCAAGATTCCAAATATGTTTGCTGGCGTGAGCCAATAAAGGTAGCTCAGACAAATTTAAAATATATGAATGAGCGAATGAGATTTAATTTATCTAAACGCCCGGGAAAAATAAGACGAATACTACAAAGCCACAATTAATATGAGTAATAGCAATGACTCTTCGAGAGGAAGAATTCAATGATGCGATACAAACCGTGATATAAGCGCAATTACCGTCGACCACGCTGCGGAACGATGAGGTGAGATGCTAACACAAATACAATTATTAACAATAGTTCAATGAGAATTATAAGTTATGGCAATTAAGTTTGGAATCTTGGTACGAGTATTTTTAATCTCCCTACCCATTTTCAGTATACGTTTCTAATTTGCGTGCGAATCCATTACAACGATGTTCAGCCGATTTTTTGAGATCTCAAGGTCATCGCAGCGCTTCTGAAAGGAACAAAAGCTTTTGAATTGCCAGTTATAACTCTGTGTTTGATTAGTGGTTTCGTTTGCTTATCCAAAGAAGTGTATTGAAAAATGACTGGTAGCGATGAGGAAATAAGAAAAATCAGGATGCATTTCGATAGATCTGTGACAGATCTGCCTAATTTCCGTATGCACGACTCGGAAGTGGTGTGACACTCTCTTTCAAAAGAACATAGCGGTAATTCATGTGTAGTGCAGAAATTAATCAAGCATAATTATGTCATTGTATTTAATTACTGTATATTTCCTTTTGGGGATGAAGATAACGTCTCGCATTCAGGCATCAACGACTATTGCATCTAAAATCATCCACAAAACCAACTGAGTAACGCACAGCTGTATATTCACATCTTTAGCATATTTCTACCAACAATCTATAATATGCTCCTTAACTTAATTTTAATGAAATCTTTTGTTACACTTTATGATTCTAGATCAATATAGGCAGCAGTAACATCAACAACAACGAAACTCAGTAGAAAAATTATATTGTTAAACGTAACTTTTAAATGTTATAATTATTGAAGGTATCAACTCTTATTGCAATACTTGAGAAAAACTGAAGGTAGGCATAAAAAATAAAATGCATGTTTTACTTATTTACCGTTTAGCAAATGAACCTTATTCCAAAGTATTACTCACCTTTCTTACTTTTAATTACTTTCTCTACTACGTTACAGTAAGTAGGGGAAGTATTGCATTCCATCCAAAAATTCGATATCGAGATTTCACCGGAACAACATGTTTTGGGGTGCCTTGAATCCAAATAAAGCATTTTGGTAACATGTCCGATTATGTGTCTGTCTGTGTCTGTGAACAGCATAACTCAAAATCGAAAGGTCGGAGAAATACCAAACCTGGTATTTGAGTTTAGTACCTTCCAAGGATGCGACACGAAGATTTTCAAGAAACTTTTCACACCCCAGACTACCCTTTACGTGCAACATTTTTCGAAATTTATGATTTTCTCAAACATAGCTCTAACGATTTTGATTAAAATATCATATGTTTAAGATGCTTTCAAGGCAATCAAATTTATATCTTGAATTTTCTGGAAATGTCCCCAAAAGTTCGCTTCATTCTGAATGACTTTCGCATAACTGGTGAACAGTATGAGATAGACAAAATGTTACTACATAAAAGATGAAACAAATTTATGTCAAATGCATGTTTTTGTCGATTGAACCATTTCCGAAATATTCCTTGTTATTTGTTTTAATTTTCCAATAGCTAAGCTTTTTCTCAAATGGGAATTCGTAATTAGTTTTTTTAATGTCCTGGACATGCAAAGACAATGGAATGCTCAACACGGCAACCAGCTCTTAAAATCTTTGACTATCGCTTAAAGCCTACCATATTCCCCTTGCATCTACAAGAAAATTAGTAATACGCATTGTAAAAATTTTATGTGTTACACTCACATGACTTTCTCTACTCTTGTACAAACTATTTTTACAATCTCTTATTCTCCATATATTTCATATTAATTGAGATAAGGATTTGCAGAAACGATCTTTTGACGTGCAAAGAGAATTACATTTTACACATAGCGACCAGTTCTAAAAATATTTGACTATCGCTTAAGGCGTACTATGTTCCCGTTGTTTTGTATTTGTAAGGGCAATATAGAAATAAGGTAGCCTTTAAGCATAGACATATCTCTTAATAGCTGGTTGCTATGTGCAGCACCATTCTCTTTGCCACAGATTAATACTCTTTGCATATCCAAGACAAAAAAATGAATAACGAATTCCCATTTGAGAAAATAAGTATTGAAAAATTTAAGGGAATAACAAGAAATATCTCGAAAATGGTTCACTCAACAAAAAAATGTATATGACATCAATTCTGTATTTTAACGCGATCTACATTTTTTGTGTAGTACAATTTTGTCTATCTCTTATGGTTTACCACTTATGCAAAAGTCGTTCACAATGAAGAATACTTCTGGAGGGATTCCCAGAAAATTCGAGATATACATTTTATTTACCACTAAAATATCTTAAACATATGATATTTTAATCAAAATCGTTAGAGCCATTTTTGAGAAATTAAAATTTTCGAAAAATCTTCCATGTAACGGGTAATCTGGGGTGTGGGGGATTTTCTTGGAAACCTTCGTGTCGCATCTCTGGAAGATATTGAACCTAAATACCAAGTTTGGTGTTTATCCGACTGTTCGTTACTGAGTTATGCTGTTCACAGACACACACACAGACACACAGGACGTGTTTCCAAAAATGCTTTTTTTGGATTCAGGGGGTCTCAAAACATATATTTCCGGTGAAATCTCGGTATCGAATTTTTGGGTGGAATACAATACTTCCCCTACTTACTATACATAGTACAGAAAGTAAAAATACTTTGTATAAGAGTACAGAAAGTTATGTGAGTGCAATACATCAGATTATTTTGTACTGGAATTGTAAATTATGATGTAGTCAAATAAAACTTGTATGTGTAGTAAGACAGTTCTGCTTATAAATACAGGAACATGCTTTCTTTTCTATTGAGCGTGCTTATTAGTTACTTGATATAACTTAAATATCGTACAATATGCTGTCTACAAGTAGTGACAGTTGGTTCTTTTATGGTCTTCACCTGAAGTATCTTTGAATATAGATTAGGAAGGAGAATCTTCTATCTGCAAAATAAAACTAAAAACTACTAGATAAAAATGTTTAAGATAAAACCATTGCTTAGCATTACATTGGTGTATAATAGAGAATTCTTATTTAATAAACTTGCTTAAGACAATATTTTAATGTTCTTCACAGAAAACAAAGAAAGTTTTTGCATCTTAATACTAGGAAGGGAATAAAAATACTTGCAACCTTCCCAAAGAATAGGTCTCAGAATCTCAGCCCGTCTCTATGCTGTTAGATTCAAGTACCTTAATCTCTTTGAATATAAGAAGAAAAATATAAGAGCAGATATGTTTGCACATATAATAGAATTTGAAAATATAGAACACATGCTTTGCAGGAAGATGAAGTATGAGCACCTGAAAGTGGACAGAGAAAGACAAAGCATAAACAGAGACAGAAAGAAGAAATTGCATTCACGTTATAACTGTACACTCACCTCACTTGCCTGAGTAATTGTTCCCTAATAAACAAAGTAGCATTTCAGTATATGTATTTTCATTTATAAAGTTGCAAGAAGTCAGCATGAAAATATATGACAACTGCAAACAATTTTAAACAGAAGTTTATACACTCCTATAACGAAAATTTAACTAACAGTCTTTTTACCCATAGTTTTAAATGTTATACAGTGCGGACCATTTCAAACCTGCCGGCGTTTTAGCCAGTCTTAACGGCGTGCGTTTACTGGGGAGATGCGAGCGCGCTCTCGCATTGTACGAAAATCATGTGCGATAAATAGCGGAAAGTTGGGCCTATCGTACCATACAAATAATGCGCTAGTAGACGGTAATAAGACACTAAACCTAAAAAGTTGTGGGATACCTTCTACAACTCTATCTGCAATTTCACTGAGCACTCACCCGAGTTCATTCTGGAGTTCCTGAAGAGAGTATGGATTGTTTACATAAACTTTATGTTTTAAATCCTACATAGATAAAATCGCAGGATCCGTTGCTCTCAATAGTGCACCTTACTATTGTAAACAAAGGATCCATTAACTATTTTTCTACACAAGCCGTGTGTAGGACAAGGTTGGAAGGTAGAATCAGATTACTGAAAAACTTCTAATTCTACCTTTCCATGGGGTTCACTGTTAACTCCTATGTTTTCAACAAGATGTTAGAACTGTTTCATTTTCTTCTCGAGGGAGCGGTCGGTTCTCACCAGTAAACGCGTGTCGTACGACCCGCTAGAACGCCGGTTGGTTTGAAATGGTCCGCATTGAATCCGTTATGGTAAACATAGAAAAAAAAACAATGATAGTACATTATGTATGTGTAATACAGATACTTTCAATGAAACATACCACATGCTGCATGGCTCATTCCTGGAAGAAACTCTTGCATACTCTGCTTTGAAATGAAATAAAATCAACTTAGTAACTGATTTACAGAGGCACACTATCTCTTGTAACACCACAACAGAGGATCAAACATGAAAACCACATAGTTCAGTGCTCAACCTAAAACTATTCTTGCTTACTGTAAGCGGCAGCTTTGAAATGTATATTTTAACACAATAAATGTTGTCTTTAATTTTAAATAAAAATTGGAATTTATAGGCAGAAACACTGGCCGTTTTATTACGGCAGTTTTCAAACTCTAGTTAACTTTAAAAATACTTCCACGCGGATGATAAAATACATTCCGCCTCCTCTTTGTCGTTATTACATAAGGAACACTGTAAACGTATGTCAGCTTGGATTCACCTTGTATACAGCGTGGGAGTGAAATAAGCAGATTTAACCGATGTTTCCTCGAGTTAAATGCAAAAAAGGCAATTACCGTAATGCTGTTAAACCATACGTTTGCTTATATGAATATTTCCCCCCAAAGTAACGCTTTTTAAATCGATGTCTTCATCTTGGCTTTCAGTTACATAGCAATAGCTCTTTCTTATACAATAAACGATTTTCGTAGAAATTAACTGCAACAATGGAAACATGTGGCATATAATCTCAGCTATATTGCACCATGTTTTCTCTGCTATTAGGGGGACGTTAAATATCATTTTGTTTTTACCTAGGCCAGTTTCTGTCATAAGGGTTCCCACACATGCTTCGTCTGTCTTATGTAAGCTGCCATACATTTCCGAAATATGATTTGCCCAAAGTTTTAGAGGATTAAAAGCCATTTAAGAATGGAAATGAGATTTTTTATGAGGGCGAATTATCTCACATAAGTATTAGAGTACGTCGTTATTTAGCATATTTTCTGATCTTTGGCTAAAGCTGAGGCAGTATTTTTAACATGAATGATTTCAGTCTAATTATATAATATAAAATTTAATAACAGCCCGTCTTAAAGCAATATGTGCATGTAATAATATATAAAACGTGTATATTACAGTCATTGTATATGTTTGTATTATTGTATACATGTGTAATAATGTTATGTGAATGTATTACATAATTTAATAATGTAGGAGCTGTGAGAATAATAGGTTAAAAGTTGCTAACAATGAGGTAACAAT
Source organism: Deroplatys truncata (assembly GCA_030765065.1). Classification (NCBI taxonomy): domain Eukaryota; kingdom Metazoa; phylum Arthropoda; class Insecta; order Mantodea; family Mantidae; genus Deroplatys; species Deroplatys truncata. Next base: position 35,975,902 of record CM060987.1, on the reverse strand, counting down.
GAAGTAACCTTGAGGCAATAATGAATTTTAAAGTTTAACAATACTACTAGTCATTATTGGAGGAACAATAATGTAAATCTTGAGACAGTTTATAAAATATCCAATCAACAACCAGAAAAAAGCTTTAGTTAAATAAAATTATTCTATTGGATTAGGATTAGCCAATCAGAAACTGAAATAGGGAAAATTGTACAAATTCAGGCGGTAGAAATCAGTTCAGTTGCTTGTAGACAGCGCTCATAACTGGACGCGTTGGTTGTAGACAGTTTTCCTAACCGGACGCGAGATGTGTCCTCGAGAAATTTAATACGTATTCGTGTGAGACAAAAATAGTTTACGTGTTAAAAAGTGCAAGTAATTAATAAAAGAATCTCACAGCTCTCTCCCTCTCTCTCTCTCTCTCTCTCTCTCTCTCTATATATATATATATATCAGTGAAGTATTGTTTAAATCGTATCAAGCATTAATAAAAGGAGTGAAGTAAAATTACATAAGCCTACATTCTTAGCCACACTATTCCTGCGAAGACATTCATGTCTCTAAAAATAAATACTGACGCAGCGGAGGCAAACATAAATATATAATATTTAAAGAAACAGTTAAATTACAAAGTTAATATTTTTTTAAATTTTTTTGACGAAGACTAACGGGTACCATACGTGCGGTTGCAACTACTTCAAGTTCGGCTCCCCAACAGTTGAACTACAATACAAATCTACTTCAAATTGGCTCCCAAAGCATGGGGCTAATAACGCAACAAAATAACTACTTCAAATCGAATTAGATCTGTAGGTACCAAGGCCTACAAGGTTTTAACAACTGTATCTACTAGACTTCTACCTTTGGAATGATATGAAAGTAAAGTTCTAAAAGAAAAAGTAGGTGTTTTGGAGGAGCTTCATCACCGTTTATTCCAAGCGATTTGTGATTTGCAAGAGTGTTAACACTGGCAAAAGAATTGCATATGAGCTGGTAGGATTCCGTTTGAAAACCTTTAAATGCACTCAATGAAAGAACCTTACATTGCAGTGGATATTAAATATTCATTCGTATGTTTTAGATATTTAAAATCTTATCAAGAAAGATTCATTTACATTATTCGTATTAGTAACCCAAGAGATAATAGAAATAATATTGATGGAAAATGATAAAATAGGTGAGGTATAGATTGTGCGCTATATTTATGACTGTTAATATTTCAATGTTTTATTGATTTACAAATAATGATGGGATAAAGCATAACTATAAAATCTGAAAAATTATGTTTATTTTCAAATTGTGTATATACTACCTTTCATAAACGTGACAAAAGAAGAAAGCTGAAGCACAGAACAATCTTTAACTCAGCTCTATTCACAGTTTTATATCGTATGTGTATAGTGCTCAAGGACGTTATTCAGAATTATATTTATTTTTATGGTTCTGTCCGTTTCTGCTAATTCTTCATATTTTCAAATGTGCAATTGAGAAAGCGAGATGTGTCTGTTTAACTAATTGGTACACGAGACACGCGCCTGGTTTCTCACATTTTCAGACATCTGTGCCATTGCCCTAAGTTGCAAATCTTGCATCTGATTTTCTAATTAACAATGAATGTAATCAAAATTTATTCCCAAAACTAATTCACTCTCCCTGACAGTGGCCATACTAGTTTCATTTTCACGCTGCAGGTGCACATATGAACGACATGACCTAAAGATTCTTAAGTTATGGATGATATGGCGGCCGGAAAAGGTAATCCATAATGAAAATTATAATCTTAGATGCGCAGTTGCTTTTCATATTCCGCCCGTTGGATGTTACATTGCATTGAGGTATATAAAACACGGACGCATAGATTGTCCATTCGCGTTACCACAGCAAAGAGTGAAATAGAATGCGATGAAGGTTTACTTCTTGGCATGCCTGAGTCATGGGTTTACGTAAAAGAATAACAAGAAATGTATTTAAACTAGAACGGTCGTACTGATTAAAACATATAATTTACTGCCAAACAGTAGTTAATGCACATGTATTTAGGCATTCACTTTATTTTTCAACTTCCCCATAGACGAACATTCGATACAGTTAAATCAGGAGATCTTGAGGATTATAATCCTTTGCTAATTACCCTACCTTCAAAAATTTCCAGAATTAAATTTAATGGTTTAGCAACTGCATGCGTGGTAACAAACGTCTTTTGGAAAATTCCAGACTGACATTCATTGTCGGTCAGCTGTTGAAAAAATAATTTATGTCACTCCCAGTACCACATCTGCATCTGTCGTTTGTTCAGAAAAGACAGGTCCTATTATTTTTTACGTATTTACTGAACACTACATACCAATTTTCGCAACATGCAACGGGATTTCGTGTGTAAAATCGGGTTTCTCTGTGTTTCAGTATCTGTTATTTTACGACGGAACATAACATGTAAATGAAACCGTGTTTCGTCAAGAAATTTATTCATGGATCAGTTACTCTATCATTGATATTCCGCAAAATCCAATAACAGAAATTTACCCATTCTAGAATGAGGGCATGCAACAAATCCCATACATTCTAAGAACTAAAGAAAATATCAGGCGAGAAATTCATTCAATTTCAGATATTAAGCTCTCGAATGTAAAAGAAAATTTTCTGAGATGTCAGAAATGTATGGATAGAGAAGGACAATATCCCAAAATCTCTTATGATAAGGGACGTCCTTATTATCTTTGTAACCGTAAATATGAGAATGTGAGGCGACGGCAGTCCGAGTTGTAGCGGGAGGCGCGCTAGCCGCCGTGCGGTGGACGCATTGTGAAAGGAAAACATTATAGCTCACTTTTATAATGAAACTAATAGCCTATATTGCAATATCCATGGCAAATGCCAGGTTTAATCTTGAGGGCCTAATATTGATGTCTAATAATGTAATTAATGCAGGTTTTCGCGTTGGACTGATGAACTATGGCAATTATGCTGAATGTGAAAATATGTGTGCGCTTTTAGTGTGTTCATACTGTTCAAATCTACTTTGCAATCACCACTTTACTAACACCCCAACGTGAGGGATGGCTCAGGCGGTTACGTTTGTGGCTCCATTCGGGAGGTCCCAGGATTGACACTCGGCGACCGACCACTCTGGCCCATGAGTTCTCGTGGTGTCCTCGGTTCGCCAGGCGAATGCTGGAGTGGTTCATCTTCTACCACGACTCTCCTCCCTCTCATTTCCTGTACTCATCATCTTCCTTGTCATTTGTTTCAGGGTTGTAGGACCAGGTGACGGTGTTCGGCGGGTTGCGACTGGACGGTTTCTTGCGATCTGTAAGGGTTTCTTCACTGGCTTCGCTGCGGTACCGCTCAGCTAGGTCTCTCCTCAGCGTGGGGCTCCGCTCTGGGGGTCCCTGGAGGTTGGTGGCTCGTAGGTAGGGACCGTGCGGCGTTCGGATGCGTTCTATCTAAAAACATTAGGGATCCCGTCCATGCTTGCGCCCGTCGGCATTCGGATCTGGTCTCTCCCCTTATCCTTCCCTCCCTGGGGTCCCGTTGGAAGCACAATGGGCCGGCTGGTCTGCGTGCGGTGCTCTGCCCCGGTTCTGGGACCCTCTGATACGTAGCTTTACCTTCACCTTTACTGAGACACCACTTCTGCAAATTGAAGACTGACTTGCGGTACAACAGTACCCGATAGGCATAAATGTGTTGTCTGGATTTACGGTATCATAATTACTTTAAGCAGGGCAATTAAAACGGTGTAAAAGCGTGCTTTTTGTTGGAGTTATATCGAGCCTTACTCGATTGTAAACATGCACTGAACAAATATTTATACCAGTTGAATCAACTGTAAAGCAATTGAAGCTTTATTTTATTGGAATTCCAACTTTGAAAGCTCTGACAGGGAAATACCTGTTTATGTATAAGTATTGAAAATGATAAAATAAAAACCCTAAATTTTCACTTGTTTGGGATATCTAAACAGTAACCAGCATGTGCGCGAATGTTGTATATTGATTGTAGAGATCCAGCGATAGGGAAAATCTGTTTGTATAGTGTTTTGATTACCTTTTTATTCAATGTCATTGCTGTAACAATCCGTCCTAAGTTAAGGAAGGAGGAGTTTGAAGCAGTGTTTTTAACATTTAAATGATTTTAGTCAAATTATATAATATATAAATTCAATAACAGCCCCCCTTGAAGCAATATGTGTATGTAATAATTTGTAAAATGTAACAGTCATTGCATATACTTATATTATTGCATCCATGTGTAATAATGTTATGTAAATATGTTATGTAATTTAATAATGTAGGAGATGTGAGAATAATAAGTTAAAAGTTGCTAACAATGAGGTAACAATGAGGTAACCTTTAGGCAATAATGAGTAAGAAAGTTTAACAGTACTACTTGTGATTCTTGGAGTAACAATAATGTAATTTTAGTGACAGTTTTTCAAATAGCCAATCAACAACCAGAAAAAGCTTTAATTAAATGAAGGTATTCTATTGGATTAGGATTAGCAAATCAGAGACTTTAAATACAGAAATTTACAAGTTTAGGCGGTTGAAATCAATTCAGTTGCCTTCAGACAGTGTTATTAACCAGACGCAAAAAGTGTCCTCAAGAAATATAATATGTATTCGTGTGAGACGAAAAATAAAAGTGTAATTAATTAATAAAAAGAATCTCACAGCTCTCTATCAGTGAAGTGTTATATAAATCGTATCTAGTATTAATAAAAGGAGTGAAGTAAAAGTATAATCTGTGTAAGCCTACATTCTTGTCGCATCACAATCCTGCCAAGATATCCATGTCTCTAAAATAAATACTGACGCAGCCGAGGCAAACATAAATATATAATACTTAAAGAAACAGTTTAATACAAAGTTAATAATCTTTTAAAAATTTGGGGCAAAGCCCACCTGAAAATACATTTGGGGCGAAGGCTAGCGGAAAGCGGATACCATACGTGCGGTTGCAACTACTACAAGTTCGACTCCCCAACAGTTGAAATATAATACAACTCCTTCAATACAACATCATCTTCAAACTGACATTCCATACGTAGCAGCAACAAACATTTTCTCAATTTGGAGTCCATACGTGGGACTCATAAATTACTTCTCAAGTTTTAGCCATCCTGTAAGCTCAGGTTAACTTTCTCTACTACGTATAGTAAATAAGGGAAGTATTGCATTCCACCCAAAAATTCGATACCGAGATTTTACCGGAAATACATGTTTTGAGGCCATCTGATTCCAAAATAGCACTTTTAGAAAAGGTTCCGTGTGTATGAGTACACAAGAGTACATTTCAAGAAAATCTTCCCACCCGAACTACCATTTACATGTAACATTTTTAGAAAATTTTGATTTTGTAAAAAATGGCTTAACGATTTTGCTTAAAATATCATATATGAAAGATATTTACACGACAAATAAAATATTATCTTGAATTTTCTGGGAATAGCCTAATAAGTCCTCTTCATTCGGAAGGAATTTTGTACAATCTTTTATAACTGGTAATTAAGCGATAGACGAAAACGTACCACATAAAAATGTAGATCTCTTTAAACCACACGATATACTTAACATAAGTTTTTTATGGCATAAGCCGTTTCTAGGATATCCGTTATTAAAGGTTAGAATTGCTCACTTCTTGGCCATTCTCTTAAACTCCTTTCAACACTCAGTTGTTTCTCGCGATCGCATGGAAACAGTATGGAATTTTTTTTAAGGCCAGCGTATAGCGCTCAGTTCTTGAACATTTGAGATAGAGGGTAGGGAAAGTCATGTGAATGTGTCACATCAGATTTGTTTTCCTTTACATGAACATCTAAATGCAATGCAAAAGGCATACATATTTTGCCTGCTCCGTTCTGATACAACGAATGCTCTGCCGAATATCAAGCGGTTGCTGATTAAAGCAGAGCTTTATTTAGAGTAGATGTATATTATTCCTTTGGTGATTATAGGTTTCTGTTCCTAATATGTTTTCAATTAATTCCGAGTGAAATGGCATACAGGTTTTGTCTGCTCTATTCTGACACAAAGGATGGAATGGAAATGTGCATCGAAGGCGACACGGACCGATTCAGTGAATGCGAATATTGCGCCTATGTCCCTCAAGTGGGAGGGATGAGGAGACCCCGGGTGGCCGGAGTGACAACGGTAAAGCAATGATAGGGTCCCTACAGCTTCCAGATTTAGATGCCCCGGCAGTCGGACAGGCCAACCGGGGACCCCGTGCCCACGCACAGGGTCCAACGCCCTCCAAGGGGCGGTCCGTATAACCCGGCAACCAGGCGATGGGCAAGTAACGGAGAAAATTCACAGAGAACATTCTCTTCCCTGCCATGCCGCACCGGAACACCATCGCTGACACTTCCAAGCTTGAAACAGACCTAACGGGATGGAGGATAAATGAATTGATAAATGGAACGATATGGAGGGGTAGGAAATTCGGGAGGAAGAGAGAAAACACTCCAGGAATCGCCTGAGACCCCCGAAAAAGAACCCATAGGGTATCGAATCTGGGACCTTCCAAATGCAAGTCAGTACCGCGAGACACAAAGGATACTTTGCCGAGTATCAAATGACTGCTGATGAATGCAGAATTTGTTGGAGAAGATCCATATTACTTCTTTTGTGATAAAAGATTTCTATTCCAAGCATGTTTTCAATTAAGTTCGAGCGCTCGAGTTCATGTAATTCCTCGAGGTCTCCTACTTTCCAGCCGATATTCTCCCTCTGTTACAATTTTCTGTAATACAATACACCCCTGAGGCTGATGAAGTTTACTTTGGTTTTCAGATCCTTAGATTAATCATTAAAATGTTTATCCTTACCTAGTAGCTTCTCTGTCTTCAATGTTATTACAGGCATCTTCAAAGTCACTAAGAACTGCTTGAATAGGGCAAGAAGAAAGTTTGGCATGGAGCCATTCATAGTTGAAGAGCACATGCTTGTATAAATCTTCAAACCTTCGTGCACGAACAAAGTGGAATGGCATTTCCCCAAACTATAATAAAGGGAATTTCATTATTAACTGATTACTACCTTTTAAACTAACATTAAACTACTGGTTAGTTAGAATGTTCCTAGTAACACTTGACACTATGCATTTACTGAATTTAATTAAGTAGCATTATACTGTATAATATACAATCACTTTCATATTGGGACATTTGTCTAATTAACGTTATTAAAATTCTCAACATCATCGCAACTACCTCACATTCTCACAGTTCAGGTACAATTACAATGATAATAAGCACATACCTTATAAGAGATGCTGGAAACGCTGTCCCAACTATCCAACCATTTCTGACATCTTCTCAGGAAATTTTCATTTACACTCCAGAGTTCTATATTCGAAACTGAGTGAATTTCTCGTCTGATATGTCATTTTAGTTTTCCCAAACTATGGGGTTTGTTACATATACTATTTTTCACATGATCATCAGAGTCAGGTAAATTTCTGTAAATGGGTTTAGCGAAATGTCAATGATAGAGTAATTGACCCTTGCTGAATGTTCTTCTCTGACGAAGCATGGTTAAAAGGATATGTTTAGTTGCAAAATAACAGATATTAGAGAACAGAGAATACAGATTTTACACATGAGATTGTGTGCATTGGTGAGTGGTGTGGAGTAAATGCATACAGAATAGTAGGATGTATATTTTTACTTTCTCCAATACGTATAGTAAGTAGGGGAAGTATTGTATTCCACCCAAAAATTCGATACTGAGATTCCACCGGAAATATATGTTTTGAGACACCCTGAATCCAAAAAAAGCATTTTTGGAAACATGTCCGTATGTGTGTCTGTGTGTCTGTCTGTGTGTCTGTCTATGTGTGTGTGTGTCTGTCTGTGAACAGCATAACTCAGAAAGGAACAGTCGGATGAACACCAAACTTGGTATTTAGGTTCAGTATCTTCCAGAGATGCGACACAAAGGTTTTCAAGAAAATCCCCGCACTCCAGAGTACCCTTTACATGGAATATTTTCGAAAATTTTAATTTTCTCAAAAATGGCTCAAACGATTTTGATTAAAATATTATATGTTTAAGATATTGTCATGAGAAATGAAATGTATATCTCGCATTTTCTGGGAATGTCACCAAAAGTATTCTTCATTGTGAACGACTTTTGCATAACTGGTAAACCATAAAAGATAGACAAAATTTTACCACCCAAAAAATGTAGATCGCGTTAAAATAGACAATTTATGTCATATACATTTCTTTTGTTGAGTGAACCGTTTTCGAGATATTGCTTGTTATTCCCTTAAATTTTCCAATACTTATACTTTTTCTCAAATTCGTTATTCGTTTTTTTATGTCCTGGACATGTAAAGAGAATGGAATGCGCCGCATAGCAACCAGCGTTAAAATATTTGACTATCGCTTTAAACCTAGCATATTCCCCTTGCATCTACATGAAAATTACCAATAAGATTGACATCTCGATATCTCGATTAACATGAAGCATATGGAGAATAAGCGTTTGTAAAAATAGTTTGTACAAGGGTAGAGAAAGTCATGTGAGTGTAACACATCAGATTTTTTTAGTTGACTGAACCATTTTCGAGATATTGCTTGTTATTTCCTTAAATTTTCCAATACTTATACTTTTCTCAAATTCGTTATTCAATTTTTACTTTCTCTACTACGTATAGTAAGTAGGGGAAGTATTGCATTCCACCCAAAAATTCGTTAACGAGATTTCACCGGAAATACACGTTTTGAGACCTCTTGAATCCAAAAAAAAGCATTTTTGGAAACATGTCCGTGTGTGTGTCTGTGTGTGTGTGTGTGTGTCTGTGTGTGTGTGTCTGTGAACAGCATAACTCAAAAACGAACAATCGGATAAGCACCAAACTTGGTACTTAGGTTCAGTATCTTCCAGAGATGCAACACGAAGGTTTTCAAGAAAATCCCCCCACCCCAGACTACCCTTTACATGGAAGATTTTTCGAAAATTTTAATTTTCTCAAAAATGGCTCTAACGATTTTGGTGAAAATATCATATGTTTAGGGTAATGTCATGAGAAATGAAATGTATATCTCGAATTTTCTGGGAATGTCTCCAAAAGTATTCTTCATTGTGAACAACTTTTGCATAACTGGTAAACCATAAGAGATAGACAAAATTTTACTACACAAAAAATGTAGATCGCCTTAAAATATACAATTTATGTCATATACATTTTTACTTTCTCTACTACGTATAGTAAGTAGGGGAAGTATTGCATTCCACCCAAAAATTCGATACCGAGATTTCACCGGAAATACATGTTTTGAGACTCACTGAAAACAAAAAAAGCATTTTTGGAAACATGTCCGTGTGTGTGTCTGTCTGTGTGTGTGTCTGTGTGTCTGTCTGTGTGTCTGTGTGTCTGTGTGTCTGTGAACAGCATAACTCAGAAACGAACAGTCGTATAAACACCAAACTTGGTATTTAGGTTCAGTATCTTCCAGAGATGCGACACGAAGGTTTTCAAGAAAATCCCCCCACCCCAGACTACCCTTTACATGGAACATTTTTCGAAAATTTTAATTTTCTCAAAAATGGCTCTAACGATTTTGATTAAAATATTATATGTTTAAGATATTGTCATGAGAAATGAAATGTATATCTCGAATTTTCTGGCAATGTCACCAAAAGTATTCTTCATTGTGAACGACTTTTGCTTAACTGGTAAACCATAAAAGATAGACAAAATTTTACCACCCAAAAAATGTAGATCGCGTTAAAATAGACAATTATGTCATATACATTTCTTTTGTTGAGTGAACCGTTTTCGAGATATTGCTTGTTATTCCCTTAAATTTTCCAATACTTATACTTTTTCTCAAATTCGTTATTCGTTTTTTTATGTCCTGGACATGTAAAGAGAATGGAATGCGCCACATAGCAACCAGCGTTAAAATATTTGACTATCGCTTTAAACCTAGCATATTCCCCTTGCATCTACATGAAAATTACCAATAAGATTGACATCTCGATATCTCGATTAACATGAAGCATATGGAGAATAAGCGTTTGTAAAAATAGTTTGTACAAGGGTAGAGAAAGTCATGTGAGTGTAACACATCAGATTTTTTTAGTTGACTGAACCATTTTCGAGATATTGCTTGTTATTTCCTTAAATTTTCCAATACTTATACTTTTCTCAAATTCGTTATTCAATTTTTACTTTCTCTACTACGTATAGTAAGTAGGGGAAGTATTGCATTCCACCCAAAAATTCGCTACCGAGATTTCACCGGAAATACACGTTTTGAGACCTCCTGAATCCAAAAAAAGCATTTTTGGAAACATGTCCGTGTGTGTGTCTGTGTGTGTGTGTGTGTGTGTGTGTGTCTGTGTGTGTGTGTGTGTGTGTGTGTCTGTGAACAGCATAACTCAAAAACGAACAATCGGATAAGCACCAAACTTGGTACTTAGGTTCAGTATCTTCCAGAGATGCAACACGAAGGTTTTCAAGAAAATCCCCCCACCCCAGACTACCCTTTACATGGAAGATTTTTCGAAAATTTTAATTTTCTCAAAAATGGCTCTAACGATTTTGGTGAAAATATCATATGTTTAGGGTAATGTCATGAGAAATGAAATGTATATCTCGAATTTTCTGGGAATGTCTCCAAAAGTATTCTTCATTGTGAACAACTTTTGCATAACTGGTAAACCATAAGAGATAGACAAAATTTTACTACACAAAAAATGTAGATCGCGTTAAAATACACAACTTATGTCATATACATTTCTTTTGTTGAGTGAACCGTTTTCGAGATATTGCTTGTTATTTCCTTAAATTTTCCAATACACTTACTTTTTCTCAAATGCGTTATTCATTTTTTACTTTCTCTACTACGTATAGTAAGTAGGGTAAGTATTGCATTCCACCCAAAAATTCGATACCGAGATTTCACCGGAAATACATGTTTTGAGACCTCCTGAATCTAAAATAGGCATTTTTGGAAACATGTCCGTGTGTGTGTCTGTGTGTGTGTGTGTGTGTGTGTGTGTGTGTGTGTGTGTGTCTATGTGTGTGCGTGTGTGTGCCTTTGAACAGCATAACTCAACAACTAACAGTCGGATAAACACCAAACTTGGTATTTACGTTCAGTATCTTCCAGGGATACGACTCGAAGATTTTCAAGAAAATCCCCCCACCCCAGACTACCCTTTACATGGAACATTTTTCGAAAATTTTAATTTTCTCAAAAATGGCTCTAACTATTTTGATGAAAATATCATACGTTTAAGATAATGTCATGAGAAATGAAATGTATATCTTGAATTTTCTGGGAATGTCTCCAAAAGTATTCTTCATTATGAACGACTTTTGTATAACTGGTAAACCATAACAAACTTTTACTACACAAAAAATGTAGATCGCGTTAAAATACACAACTTATATCATATACATGTTTTTTGTTGAGTGAACCGTTTTCGAGATATTGCTTGTTATTTCCTTAAATTTTCCAATACTTATACTTTTTCTCAAATTCGTTATTCATTTTTTAAGTCCTGGACATGCAAAGAAAATGGAATGCGCCACATAGCAACCAGCGATAAAATATTTGACTATCGCTTAAAAGCTACCATATTCCCCTTGCATCTACAAGAAAATTACAAATAAGATTGACATCTCGATATCTCGATTAATATGAAGCATATGGTGAATAGGCGTTTGTAAAAATAGATTGTTCAAGAGTAGAGAAAGTCATGTGAGTGTAACACATCAGATTTTTTTATGTCCTGGACATGCAAAGAGAATGGTATGCGCCACATAGCAACCAGCGTTAAAATATTTGACTATCGCTTAAAAGCTACCATATTCCCCTTGCATCTACAAGAAAATTACCAATAAGATTGACATCTCGATATCTCAATTAACATGAAGCGTATGGAGAATACGCGTTTGTAAAATTAGGTTTACAAGAGTAGAGAAAGTTATGTGAGTGTAACACATCAGATTTTTTATGTCCTGGATATGCAAACAGAATAGAATGCGCCATATAGCAACCGGCTCTTAAATGATTTGACTATCGCTTATAACCTAACATATTCCCCTTGCATCTACCAGAAAATTAGCAATAAGATTAACATCTCAATTTACATGAAGCATATGGAGAATAAGCGTTTGTAAAAATAGTTTATACAAGTGTAGAGAAGGTCATGTGAGTGTAACACATCAGATTTTTTAACAAACAATAATTGCAGATTGGTGCAGGAATGACTTAAACCATTTTTTGAAACGTTGACCGGTGTTGAATGTCAATCTGCGTTCTTCCAACAAGACTTCGCTATCGCGCATGCAGCTGATGGGTCATTAAGTTTAATTCAGGTATTTTTACTTTCTCTACTACGTATAGTAAGTAGGGGAAGTATTGTATTCCACCTTAAAATTCGATAACTAGATGTCACAGGAAATATATGTTTTGAGACCCCCTGAATCCAAAAAAAACATTTTTGGAAACATGTCCGTGTGTGTGTCTGTGTGTCTGTGTGTGTCTGTGTGTGTGTCTGTGTGTGTCTGTGTGTGTCTGTGAACAGCATAACTCAGAAACGAACAGTCGGATAAACACCAAACTTGATATTTAGATTTAGTATCTTCCAGAGATGCGAAACGAAGGTTTTCAAGTAAATCCCCCCACCACAGATTACCCTTTACGTGGAACATTTTTCGAAAATTTTAATTTTCTCAAAAATGGCTTTAACGATTTTGATTAAAATATCACATGTTTAAGATATTTTCATGACAAATGAAATGTATATCTCGAACTTTTGGGAATTCTCCAAAAGAGTTCTTAATTCTGAACAACGTTTGCATAACTGGTAAACCATAAGAGATAGACAAAATTTTACTATGCAAAAAATGTAAATCGCGTTACAATACACAATTTATGTCATATACATTTGTTTTGTTGAGTGAACTATTTTCGAGATATTGCTTGTTATTCCCTTAAATTTTCCAATACTTAATACTTTTTTCAAATGGGAATTCGTTATTCATTTTTACTTTCCTTACTACGTACAGTAAGTAGGGGAAGTATTGTATTCCACCCAAAAATTCGATACCAAGATTTCACCGGAAATACATGTTTTGAGATCCCCTGTAGCCAGAAAAAGCATTTTTGGAAACATGTCCGTGTGTGTGTCTGTATCTCTGTCTGTCTGTGTGTCTGCTTGTCTGTGTGTCTGTCTGTGAACTGCATAACTCAGAAACGAACAGTCGGATAAACACCAAACTTGGTATTTAGGTTCAGTATCTTCCAGAGATGCGACACGAAGGTTTTCAAGAAAATCCCCCCACCCCAAATTACCCTTTACATGGAAGATTTTTCGAAAATTTTAATTTTCTCAAAAATGGCACTAACGATTTTGATGAAAATATCATATGTTTAAAATAATGTCATGAGAAATTAAATATATATCTCGAATTTTCTGGGAATGTCTCCAAAAGTATTCTTCATTGTGAACGACTTTTGCATAACTGGTAAACCATAAGAGATAGACAAAATTTTACTACACAAAAAATGTAGATCGCGTTAAAATACACAACTTATGTCATATACATTTCGTTGGTTGAGTGAACCGTTTTTGAGATATTGCTTGTTATTTCCTTAAATTTTCCAATACTTATACTTTTTCTGAAATTCGTGATTCATTTTTTTATGTCCTGGACATGCAATGAAAATGGAATACCCCACATAGCAACCAGCTCTTAAAATATTTCACTATCGCTTAAAGCCTAGCAATTCCCCTTGCATCTTCAAGAAAATTACCAATAAGATTACATCTCGATATCTCGATTAACATGAAGCATATGGAGAATAGGCGTTTGTAAAATTAGATTGTACAAGAGTAGAGAAAGTCATGTGAGTGTAACACATCAGATTTTTTCATTTTTACTTTCTGTACTACGTATAGTAAGTAGGGGAAGTATTGTATTCCACCCAAAAATTCGATACCGAGATTTCACCGGAAATACATGTTTTGAGACTCACTGAATCCAATAAAAGCATTTTTGGAAACATGTCCGTGTGTGTGTCTGTCTGTGTGTCTGTGTGTCTGTCTGTGTGTCTGTGAACAGCATAACTCAAAAACGAAGAGTCGGATAAACATCAAACTTGGTATTTAGGTTCAGTATCTTTCATAGATGCGACACGAAGGTTTTCAAGAAAATCCCCCCACCCCAGACTACCCTTTACATGGAACATTTTTCGAAAATTTTAATTTTCTCAAAAACGGCTCTAACGATTTTGATTAAAATATCATATGTTTAAGATATTGTCATGACAAATAAAATGTATATCTCGAATTTTCTGGAAATGTCTCCAAAAGTATTCTTCATTGTGAACGACGTTTGCATAACTGGTTAACCATAAGAGATAGACAAAATTTTACTACACGAAAAATGTAGATCGTGTTAAAATACACAATTTATGTCATATACATTTCTTTTGTTGAGTGAACCGTTTGCGAGATATTGCTTGTTATTCCCTTAAATTTTCCAATACTTATACTTTTTCTCAAATTCGTTATTCATTTTTTTTGTCCTGGACATGCAAAGAGAATGGAATGCGCCACACAGCAACCAGCGTTAAAATATTTGATTATCGCTTAAAACCTACCATATTCCCCTTGCATTTACAAGAAAATTATCAATAAGATTGACATCTCGATATCTTCATTTACATGAAGCATATGGAGAATAAGCGTTTGTAAAAATAGTTTGTACAAGAGTAGAGAAAGTCATGTGAGTGTAACACATCAGATTTTTTATCACTGCAAACGTTCCACACCGGTGGAGTTTTCGTCCAATCTTTCATTATGATTTTTGCAATGTTAAAAATAAAATCTGATGTGTTACACTCACATGACTTTCTCTACTCTTGTACAATCTATTTTTACAAACGCCTATTCTCCAAATGCTTCATGTTGATCGAGATATCGAGATGTCAATCTTATTGGTAATTTTCTTGTATATGCGAGGGGAATATGGTAGCTTTTAAGCGATAGTCAAATATTGTAACGCTGGTTGCTATCCGGCGCATTCCATTCTCTTTGCATGTCTAGGACATAAAAAAGTGAATAACGAATTTGAGAAAAAGTATAAGTATTGGAAAATTTAAGGAAATAACTAGCAATATCTCGAAAACGGTTCACTCAAGAAAAGAAATGTATATGACATAAGTTGTGTGTTTCAACGCCATCTACATTTTTTGTGTAGTAAAATTTTGTCTATCTCTTATGGTTTACCAGTTACGCAAAAGTCGTTCACAATGAAGAATACTTTTGGAGACATTCCCAGAAAATTCGAGATATACATTTCATTTCTCATGACTTTATCTTAAATATATGATATTTTCATCAAAATCGTTAGAGCCATTTTTGAGAAAATTAAAACTTTCGAAAAATGTTCCATGTAAAGGGTAGTCTGGGGTGGAGGGATTTTCTTGAAAACCTTCGTGTCGCATCTCTGGAAGATACTGAACCTAAATACCAAGTTTGGTGTTTATCCGACTGTTCGTTTTTGAATTATGCTGTTCACAGACACACACAGACACACACACGGACATGTTTCTAAAAATGCTTTTTTTGGATTCAGGAGGTCTCAAAACATGTATTTCCAGTGAAATCTCGGTATCGAATTTTTGGGTGGAATGCAATACTTCCCCTACTTACTATACGTAGTAGAGAAAGTAAAAAATGAATAACGAATTTGGGAAAAAGTAAAATCTGATGTGTTACACTCACATGACTTTCCCTACTCTTGTACAATCTATTTTTACAAACGCCTATTCTCCATATGCTTCATATTAATCAAGATATCGAGATGTCAATCTTATTGGTAATTTTCTTGTAGATGCAAGGGAAACATGGTAGCTTTTAAGCGATAGTCAAATATTTTAACGCTGGTTGCTATGTGGCGAATTCCATTCTCTTTGCATGTCCAGGACATAAAAAAATGATTAACGAATTTGAGAAGAAGTATAAGTATTGGAACATTTAAGGAAATAACAAGCAATATCTCGAAATCGGTTCACTCAACAAAAGAAATGTATATGACATAAGTTGTGTATTTTAATGCGATCTACATTTTTTGTGTAGTAAAATTTTGTCTATCTCTTATGGTTTACCAGTTATGCAAAAGTCGTTCACTATGAAGAATACGTTTGGAGACATTCCCATAAAATTCGAGATATACATTTCATTTCTCATGACATTATCTTAAACATATGATATTTTAATCAAAATCGTTAGAGCCATTTTTGAGAAAATTAAAATTTTCGAAAAATCTTCCATGTAAAGGGTAGTCTGGGGTGGGGGGATTTTCTTGAAAACCTTCGTGTCGCATCTCTGGAAGATACTGAACCTAAATACCAAGTTTGGTGTTTATCCGACTGTTCGTTTTTGAGTTATGCTGTTCACAGACACACACACACAGACACACAGAGACACACACACACACACAGACACACACACGGACATGTTTCCAAAAATGCTTTTTTTGGATTCAGGAGGTCTCAAAACATGTATTTCCGGTGAAATCTCGGTATCGAATTTTTGGGTGGAATGCAATACTTCCCCTACTTACTATACGTAGTAGAGAAAGTAATAAACTGCATAACTCTGTGCTTTTGAAAAGTACATTTTGTTTAAAAATGGAAAGGCATACTTCTTAATTTATTTTCTGGTTAAACCATAAGAAGTAGTTAAAAATAATGCTAGTTTCGAAGAAAACGACTTTAAAAATGGATCCCTATATTAAAAATCTGATATACATTTCATTTTTCATGACATTATCTTAAACAATTGATATTTTCATGAAAATCGTTATAGCCATTTTTGAGAAAATTAAAATTTTCGAAAAATCTTCCATGTAAAGGGTAGTCTGGGGTGGGGGAATTTTCTTGAAAACCTTCATGTCGCATCTCTGGAAGGTACTGAACCTAAATACCAAGTTTGGTGCTTATCCAACTGTTCGTTTTTGAGTTATGCTGTTCACAGACACACACACAGACACACACACACACACACACACACACACACACACACACAGACACACACACGGACATGTTTCCAAAAATGCTTTTCCTGTATTCAGGAGGCCCTCAAAACATGTATTTCCGGTGAAATCTCGGTATCGAATTTTTGGGTGGAATGCAATACTTCCCCTACTTACTATATGTAGTAGAAAAAGTAAAAATGTACAACTTAGGAGGTGGTGCCGTCCCTTAAACCGTTTCACGTTAAAATATCTTTAATTTATTTAGATATTTCTCGATAATCTCTACAGAATGAACTGTGAGCAAAAAACTACGAACCGGCTACGCGGTATTTTTCCTGTCCGCGTCCTCGGCGCTCGTTGCCGTCTGCCGCTATCACAGGAAGGCGCAATAGAAACCATAACACATTTAAAACTACTTTTAATGGTTTTACTTACCAACTTTATGAAAGGAGATGCTGAAACTGGCCACCGATGTTGTCCATACATTTTTGGCACCTCTTTAGGAAGCCAATTTTCTTCGACTCAACTGTTGCCGCCCGTATATATGTGAATACAATATTGCTCCGTTTTTTAGAGAACTAACAGCCAGAGAACATTATTTTGCCTTTTTTCAACAAGAC
Organism: Deroplatys truncata; assembly: GCA_030765065.1. NCBI lineage: Eukaryota > Metazoa > Arthropoda > Insecta > Mantodea > Mantidae > Deroplatys > Deroplatys truncata. The sequence goes on along the minus strand of CM060987.1, from coordinate 35,958,290 downwards.
TCTGCAACAGCTTATACGATCAATATTTGGATGACAACATTTGAAAGTGCATTTGAGGACGGTATTATTAGTAGAGATTTGTGGCTCCCTCGGTCCCCCGACCTAACCCTGCAATTTCTATCTCTGGGGTAGTTTAAAACAAAGTGTACAAGACAAACCCACACATCCTGGAAGAATTAAAACAAAATATCCGCCATGAAATCGTCAGCATTTCTCAACGTGAACTACGGCGAGTGATGTATAGTTTGCTTTTACTTTCTCTACTACGTAGAGAAAGTAGGGGAAGTATTGTATTCCACCCAAAAATTCGATACCGAGATTTCACCGGAAATACATGTTTTGAGACCCCCTGAATCCAAAAAAAGTATTTTTGGAAACATGTCCGGATATGTGTATCTGTGTGTGTGTGTGTGTGTGTGTGTGTGTGTGTGTGTGTGTGTGTGTGTGTGTGTGTGTGTGTCTGTGAACAGCATAACTCAGAAACGAACAGTCGGATAAACACCAAACTTGGTATTTAGGTTCAGTATATTCCAGAGATTCGACACGAAGGTTCTCAAGAAAATCCCCCCATCCCAGATTACCCTTTACATGGAAGATTTTAATTTTCTCAAAAGTGGCTCTAATGATTTTGATTAAAATATCATATATTTGAGATACTTTCATGACAAATAAAATGTATATCTTGAATTTTCTTGGAATGTCTACAAAAGCGTTCTTCATTGTGAACGACGTTTGCATAACTGGTAAACCATAAGAGATAGACAAAATTTTACTACACAAAAAATGTAGATCGCGTTAAAATGCACAATTTTTGTCATATGCATTTTTACCTTCTCTACTACGTGTAGTAAGTATGGGGAAGTATTGTATTCCACCCAAAAATTCGATACCGAGATTTCACTGGAAATACATGTTTTGAGACCCCCTGAATCCAAAGAGCATGGAAACATGTCCGTGTTTGTGTCTGTCTGTGAACAGTATAACTCAGAAACGAAAAGTCGGATAAACACCAAACTTGGTATTTAGGTTCAGTATCCTCCAAGGATGCGACACGAAGGTTTTCAAGAAAATCCCCCCACCCCAGATTACCCTTTACATGGAAGATTTTAATTTTCTCAAAAATGGCTCTAACGATTTTGATTAAAATATAATGTGTTTAAGATATTTTTATGCCAAATAAAATGTATATCTTGAATTTCCTGGGAATGTCTCCAAAATTATTCTTCATTGTGAACGACTTTTGCATAATTGGTAAACCATAAGAGATAGACAAAATTTTACTACACAAAAAATGTACATCGGGTTAAAATACACAATTTATGTCATATACATTTTTTTTGTTGAGTGAACCATTTTCGAGATATTACTTGTTATTCCCTTTAATTTTTCAATACTTATTTTCTCAAATGGGAATTCGTTATTCATTTTTTGTCTTGGATATGCAACTATTAATCTGTGGGAAAGGGAATGGTGCTGCACCTAGCAACCAGCTATTAAGAGATATGTATGTGTTTAAAGGCTGCTGTATTTCCAAATTTCCCTTGTAAACATATATTCCCCTTACATCTACAAGAAAATTAGCAATAAGATAGAGTCTACAAATGTTTATCTCGATTAACATGAAGTAGATGGAGAATAAGCGTTTGTATAAATAGTTTGTACAAGATTAGAGAAAGTCATGTGAGTGTAACACATCAGATTTTTTGTCTTGGATAAGCAAAGAGTTATAATCTGTGGCAAAGGGAATGGTGCTGCACCTAGCAACCAGCTATTAAGAGATATGTATGTGCTTAAAGGCTACTGTTTTTCTATATTGCGCTTGTAAATATATTTTCCCCTTACATCCACAAGAAAATTAGCAATAAGACTGAGTCCTCAAATGTTTATCTCGATTAACATGAAGTAGATGGAGAATAAGCGTTTGAAACTCAACAGTAACTGGCATCTAGTCATCAAAAACAAGAAAGGTCATACAATACCGAAAAACACTGCGAGCCAATCAGAAGAGAGCAACAACACAGCCGGCGCCAGCCCCCTCATACCAGCGGGCCAATCAGCAGAGAGCGTCCACACTATAAAGAGAGCGGCACCAACGGTCAAACAAGTTAAGAGACTAGCATACGCACAACTGACGCGCATTTACCCATTAATTAACCGAAAGACGGAACTAAGCACGGCCCTTAGCATCACACTGTACAAGAGCCTAATCAGACCGATAATGACATACGCGGCACCGGTCTGGGGACACTGTGCCCCCTCGCACATACGCACGCTGCAGACGATACAAAACAAAATAATCAGAATGGCCTCAAGAGTACCAAAGAGCACACCCGCAGACATACTGCACGACGAACTCAAATTACACACAATAGAGGAATTTATTAAGAAACTCGCCTACGATCTATACAGACGATCCAAAACCCACCATAACCCTCTGATACAAGGCCTAGGCCAGTACACTACAGAAGCAGACAAGCACAAACGACCCCTGTCTCTTTTTGACAGATCTCTTCCCATCACCAAGCAAACTGACCCCGACCCTGTCACACAGTACCTAATGCATCTTATCCCGCCATGAGGACTGAACGCCCCTATGACGACCACCGCGCTAATATGGAACACGAATAGGTAACTGAAACTCACATTCTATGTTTCCTTTCAGGACGAACCCACACCAACAGAGACCCGACACGTAAGTAAGCATGGTCACTTCTACTCTATCACTAAGCACGACACCTAACACAAAATTCCACCTGCATGAGCATGAATACCTCACTAACATACACCAGGCACCAGCACTGGGCCACGAGCCAAGTGATGGCCCTGGATCCACCTCTGCCTGTCTACCCCCTGGTAGGCCGGCGTCTTTCGTAGAGTTACCCACTAACCCCAGGTTGCGCAAGCGGTACCTGGCACCACTAGCACCACTCCCTCTCCCATCCATTAGCTGTAGTTAGTGCATGGTAGGGGAGGCGATGTAGATCCCTTTCGGATGATCGTCACCTGGTGTGGCGGCGGAGGGGCCACACCAATAAAAAAAAATTTAAAAAAAAAAAAAAAAAAAAAGCCAACGCATCAGATGCTGCGATACTTTCGCCGAGAAGACTTCGTCCGCGCCACTGAAGATGTCCACCGCAGTTGTGGACGAAACGTCTGGGAAATCTTTCTTCAGCAGACCACGGCATAACAGCCCGGAAAATTATATTAGTTATAGTTTGTAAAAATAGTTTGTACAGGAGTAGAGAAAGTCATGTGAGTGTAACACATCAGATTTTTTATGTCCTGGACATTCAAAGAGAATGGAATGCGCCACATAGCAACCAGCGCTTAAAACATTTGACTATCGCTTATAACCTACCATATTCCCCTGGCATCTACAAGAAAATTAGCAATAAGATTAACATGAACCAGATGGAGAATAAGCGTTTGTAAAAATAGTTTGTACAAGAGTAGTGAAAGTCATGTGAGTGTTACACATCAGATTTTTTAGGATAGGGTAGTTAGTAAAGAATATGGCCCCCATCATCCCTTGATTTAACTGAATGTAATTTTTATCTATGATGCAAGTTGAAACATAACGCATGTGCAACAAGCCCCATACATTGTAAGAGATAGAAGAGGACAGCAAGTGATAAATTCATTTACTTTCAATTATTGAACTCTCCAGCGTGAATGCAAACTTCCTGAGATGCCAGAAATGTATGGACAGAGAATAACAGCATTTCCAACATATCTTATGATAAGGTATGTGCTTTTATTATTGTAATTGTAACTGTACCTATGAGGACGTGGGGTGGTTGCGGTGCACGAGAGCCGTCCGTGGTGGTAGTGTGATAAAAAGGCACTGTAGATGGTTTAAAATAACAGTTTTTTATTGCTGAGCCGTCTTTAAGATCTCCAATTGCAACAAACGGCTTCTAACTAACAATTAGTTAATAAACAGAAATAAAATGGATGATAGAGAATATGTCAACAAATACCAGTAAAGAAAGTTTATTCCCAGATTTACATGTAGCATATTTGTTGTATTAGCAAGTGTTACTTGTCAATAGTATATTATGAAGGACTGTAACGTTACAATTCTAAAAATAACTAGGATTAAAATATTTTGTGCACAATTTCCCTGTCTATATTTAATGTAATTATGGAAAGGCACGTCCACATCATTTTTCCCTTTAGATTTAGATTATATCTTATACCAATAATCAGGTCACATAATCTTTAAAATAGTCTCATCCAGAAAATGTATTTGTTAAGTCTGAGATCAAGAAACGTAGCGTATAAGAGGGTTTTTATTAATTTAATTGCGGTTTATTAGCTATTTCATGACTGGTAGTTGGGGAAGGTGTGTTGGCGTTGAATAAGTTAAAATTTGTTAATTACTAAATTAGCTGAGTAATGAAGCACTGTTAAAAAGATGCTAGAAAATTTTGCTCTGGAAGCTTGTATATACGCTTGCGCGAATACTGGTATATGCAACTGACTGGTTCTCCCTCGAAGAATTCAGTGGTGAGACAGCGCTTTATGTGGGAGGAAGCAGCATACGGTAGTTCCTCTTCGGGCTACCATCTTGGAAGTTGCCGCATATAATTATGTAATAAAACTTTTATAATGAACTTGTTGCAAATGTGAACTTATCTGTAATAACTGTTATTATTTGTGATGTTTGGTCCAGCGTGATTCCTCATCTTCAGTCTCAACTATTTTAATGTTTTAAACGTGTGTTAGAACAGTGTTAGATTTTTAAAGCGTTACCTCTTGTTGCCAAGCGAGCTGTCCCCAGTTGCATTAAATGGCGTGGATTTGTGTTTAAATGTAAGCCAACGTAACAGTATTGAATATGAAATAATTTTTCTGTGTTTCTGAAACCCGTGATTCAAATTTACTTCCAAGGTTATAAGCTTTGCATACTTGTGTATTATATAATATCATATATAAATATTGAAGATTTTTAGTTGGCAAACCAAAACTGAAGAAAGGGAGAGTGACATAGAAACTCTATACATGTTCCACATCTTGCTGTCAGATATTAAACTTCTATTTATTTTAGATACTTTATCCAGAGTTCTTATCGTTTCCTAAGTGTTGATATAATGAACCATTATATGTGTTTCTGCTGCATTGTCTATATTATACAGCCAGGAATACCAAAACAACAACTAGTGTAATTGTTTCTCAATTATTTCCTTATGAACTATCGTCTCTGGTTTTCTTTTTAGGAATAAGGAATAATTACATCGAAATTTACCTTTCTCAAATTGTAGCGGGATACTACACCTTCTTTGGTGTAGAACACAAGCGGTTGAACTGGCACTTTCCTGTCAGCAGAGCCTTCTTTGTCTGTGAGATTGAACCTTTAAAATAATTTAAAATATTAACTGTAATAAAGTGTGGCACGAATGATCTCAGGTCTTACAATAATAACTTTTGTTGCGTCATACCTGTGTCTTTGAATCTCTGTGTACTTGAACGGTTTGGGATTACCACCTCCCCAGATCCCCAAATAGTAATCAGCAATTGAAGAGTGGAAATATACAGCCAAATTCATGTTTTTGAAGTAGCGTTCTTTTGCCGTATCGCGAAACTGCCTGTAAGAAAGAAAGTAAAATGTGGAAACTACAGATAAGATATACTACCTAGATTTAAGTATGTATTTCTATTTAATAAGCACAAATATTGTTTAATGTTCTTAACTTAATAATAGACATATAGAATTGTGGAATTCTTAGAACCTCGAAAGCATATTCACTTCTAATAAGATTTTATTTCAGTCCAAAGAATGACCTTGCCGAACTACAGAACGATTATTGACTTGCTATTCACTTTTGGGAAGAGATGCATGTAGGACTTACAAGAATGGGATAAAAGACACAAAATAATCTTGTGTGTGCGCACGCGCGATCTCTTGGAGGCCCATTTAGTTACAGAAGCCACAGATGGTTATAGCAAATGACAGAAAAGTTCCCTTGTGAAAACAGGACCACTGTTGCTCAAAACCTCAAATAACTTTGACAGTGGAACTGATTTTGGCTTCTGGGAATAAGAACTTCTAACTTCAATATTACGTTCCAAATTTTCCGCAATATTTATTGCCGGATTAGACGGCTATGCATTTTCAATTTGTATTCATATTTCTACATCGTTTAAAGTTTGCTCTGCACCCTTATTGTAGCTGTTTATCCTATCTATATTTTGTTATATTTTCTGCTCATTAAATGCCAGACTAGTTATAGATTCATTAAAATTGCCTAGAGTGATCTTTTACTTGTTATTTCAAAACATTATTAATATCTTCGGTGTTCTTTTCTGCATTCTTTATTTGTTCATTGTAATACTCAACATCAACGTTGTCTAAAGTACCAAACAATACCTTTAATAATGTTCTTCTGCATATAATATTCCTCTTTTGTGTCGACCAACTAGTACGTATAGTAAGTAGGGGAAGAATTGTATTCCAACCAAAAATTCGATACCGAGATTTCACCGGAAATTATGTTTTGAGACCCCCTGAATCCAAAAAAAAGCATTTTTGGAAACATGTTCGTGTGTGTCTGTGTGTCTGTGTACGTGTGTCTGTCTGTGAACAGCATAACTCAGAAACTAACAGTCGAATAAACACCAAACTTGGTATTTAGGTTCAGTATCTTCCACAAATGCGACACCAAGGTTTTCAAGAAAATCCCCCACCCCAGATTACACTTTACCTGGAACATTTTTCGAAAATTTTAATGTTCTCAAAAATGGCTCTAACCATTTTGTTTGAAATATCATGCTTAAGATATTTTCATGACAAATGAAATGTATATCTCGTATTTTCCGGGAATGTCTCCAAAAGTATTCTTCATTGTGAATGACTTTTGCATAACTGGTAAACCGTAAGAGATAGACAAAATTTTACTACACAAAAAAATGTAGATCACGTTAAAATACACAATTTGTCATATACATTTTTTTTTTGTTGAGTGAACCATTTTCGGGATATTTCTTGTTATTCCCTTAAATTTTCCAATACTTATACTTTTTCTCAAATTCGTTATTCATTTTTTTATGTCCTGGACATGCAAAGAGTATGTAATGCGCCACATAGCAAGCAGCTCTTAAAAAATTTGACTATCGCTTAAATACTACCATATTCCCCTTGCATCTACAAGAAAATTAGCAATAAGATTAACATCTCGATTAACATTAAGAATATGGAGAATAAGCGTTTGTAAAAATAGTTTTACAAGAGTAGAGAAAGTCATGTGAGTGTAACACATCAGATTTTTTCTGAACTGTCACAGTTCTGTACGTTCCGACAGGTAAGAGGTACTTACTCAGAGAAAGTGACGGTGTTAACGGGCAAATGAGACAACTGTTCACCTATTGTGCCAGTGTCCACCACTTGCTCACCAAGAGCCCTCATTTTTGGGAGTTGATTTCCAAAATAGGAGGAGCTTTCAACCATTGCAGTCCAGAGCCTTATTCAGTTCATTATGAACGTCAGACTTCTGGATTGTTCACACGACTGGGGATGCGCAATGGATCCGCAAAAGTCGGTGCAAGAAGGGGCTGCCCGCACCCCATCATACTAAACTAGCCAGAGGAACTGAAGTGAAGAAAGGTCTGTATAAGTAATTTGTAATGGAAATAAGTTTTGTCATAACACTGAAAGGTACTCCAGTTTTCTTCGATGCAACTTTTTCATCTTGTGATCCGCTACTGAGTTGCAAATAATCCAAAACTATATGTCCCACTTATGAAGTTTGTCTACCTGTGACATTTTGTGACTGTTAAACTTGCATCTACTGAAAGCTGCTGGTAGGGAGCGTAATAATGGCAAGGTAATCTATTCCCATGTTCTGCTTTTGGCATAAAACGGGAACAAAGATCATAATCAAGCGAGCCAGGAGGGGAGAGTATGCTTTTGCCAGTAAGGTGAAGAAAGTTTGAAGTTGGGAAAACATTCTTCGAAACCTCGGTGTACACTAGCGTGCATAATGTGACGCGTAATGAAATGAGAGGATTTATATTGTTACTGACAAAGCCAAGTCCCACCCCTTCCAGCGAGACCACCTCTGATTTCGAGCATAATTCTAGCACTGGATTGGTAGGTACTTTACCTTCCCTAAAGTACGGCCGAACTGCCGAAGAATAACAATTTAGATGTTATATTTTCATGCTACCGTTTTCTTAATGCCGGTTTTCTTGTTGCCGCTTAGTAGCAGCAACATAATTCTTCACCCCTTTCTCCAGAAGGCCGAATTATATGTAATAATTGGTTTAGTCTTTCGTCGTGTACCAATCGTAACGAAATTCTTTCATAGATGTGGTATCTTAACCACCCCATTACTTCATATACATTATAAACGGCGCTCATTGGTTAGTTTGTATGTCCTTGTTTTGTTTTTTTTTCAGGCCTTTCACATAAAGAACTGATACCAGCTGGCTAGAGTCAAAAGCTGGTTATCTGAATGTGGAAACCTTACAGAGCAAAAAACATTAATGGCAATCTAGGTGAATGGGCCACTTTCTAAGCACGTTAGGGTACGTGATGCCTCAGTGAAAAGTCAAGACATAACAAAAACTAGAAGAATTTATTTTTTAAGGATTGTGATGCAATAGGTGAAGATTAGGTTGTCATTATAAAAGGTAAAACACAAATGAAGCAATTACTTAGGTACAGGCTGTTGTGTGAAATAAGGAAACATTTAATATATACCGGGTATTTCAGAAATACTTTTACAAACTTCGGGTATGGGTTCCTCACACCAAAAGAAGGAAAAAAGTTCATATGGACATATGTCCCATAATCCTTGGTTTTCGCGTTATTCCTGTCACAATGAAAGTGTGAGTTCAACAGCCTTCGGGGTCCAACCTCAAAACTTCATTTCTCTATGCATTCATAGAAGGCATTGACCCATTCTACTACATACGGTAGATGGCGAAGTGTTGCCATGGATACTTGTTTTCGTTTGTCATTTGTCATTAGTCTGTCTTCAACGTTTCAATTGTGAACATGTAGTGAGTTAGCTGCACGTGTTTCGTTCCACCATTGCTGTATATTCATTTCGTGAACAGGCAGACATGATTTTTATGTATGGTCGCGCGAATGGTAATGGACGCGAGGCTGCACGGCTCTATCAGATGGAGTTTCCAGACCGAAGACAACCGAGTCATCCAACCTTTGTCGCTGTTTATCGTCCCCTTGCTGATAAATGTGATAAATGCCTGGCTCTGGCACATTTTAGTCGCATTGTTCGAGATGCACTGACTAGTATCTACCATGACCGATGGATAGGCAGAGGAGGGCCAGTTCCATGGCCTGCACGTTCTCCCGACCTCAATCCTGTGGATTTTTATCTCTGGAGGCATCTTAAATCACTGGTTTATGGAGCAGCCATCCCGGATGCAGAAACGCTTCATCGACGTGCCATGGAAGCTTGCGAAACCATTCGACACCATCCCGGAGTTTTTGACAGGGTGCGACATTCCATGATTCGACGAGTGCAGGCATGCATAGAAGCAGGAGGAGGACATTTCGAGCATTTATTATGAGTTTTGTGTGTTATAAGTTTACCACTGTGTTGAACACCTCCTAACGAGAAAGCAAAGAAAGGATTATGGGACATATGTTCATATGAACTATTTTCCTTCTTGTGGTGTAAGGAACCCATACCCGAAGTTTGTAAAAGTATTTCTGAAACATCCTGTATATATACAGTGACTTCGTTTTATGCCAAGGCCACAACCGCTTTATATGAGTATCGGCCGAGACGACAGACCTCGGTATTATGCCACTGCGCAGAAGCGGCGCAGGACGTATCAAGGGCATGTTTATCAGCTGTGAGCTGTCATAGTAGTTGCTTTGTCTTCGTGTGTAAAGCCTTTCAATACGTGTGTTGTTTGTGGTTTCCTTACGAATGTTATTCTCTTATTACTCCATGGAAATGGCTGCCAAAGAATTCACACATGAACACCGTCTTTTTATGTATGATACAAGCATGATAACTGTGTGTGCAGACAATTTCAGCAGCAATTTCCTGATTATCCAGTTCCGGGTAGAGACACTGAGAAATGTTTGGCCAATAAATTTAGAACAACAGGATCGCTAAATGCTAAAAAACATTAAGTTTATTGGAACAATCCCCATACCATAGATGAGCTTAAAGACAATATAAAAGCAGAAATTGTGAACATTACGGAAGAAGAACTTATGCGTGTGAATGGTAATTTTATCCGATGATGTCAAGAAGGTTTTCATACAGATGGACATCACTTTCAAAAAAACTTATAACAAGGTTAGTACTCATTACATATATGTTACTAACACTCGTGAGTAAGTAATGCGGGAGTTACGGAACGGAAAATCCTGCAGGTAGTAGACTGTGTGCGAAGCACACATTCGCGCGATCCGCGGCCTTGGCATAAAACGAAGACACTGTATAGAGGGAGAGAGACAGATAGTCAGGCAGGCACAGAAGGGCAGCGAGAAAATTGCTTTCCTCCAACAAGCTGCCAAAAATGGTGCTATGGATTACCTTAATCTGAATCAATTTAAGGTGCTTTGACAATATCATATATTAAATCTAGTGAATACGATAAATTTACAAAACGTTCAAAGTATGCTGTGCCATGCCAGTGCAAACCAATTGAACATCATTACCGTTCATTTCTTATAAGCACAGACAGTACTATCGTTCTAGTTTTAATACTCAAAAATTCAGATACGTGTCGGAAAATTTATCAGAAACTATGTATTTATTGCTTTGAAATTGAATAATGTCCTTTAAACTATAGTATCATTGTTCTAGGTATATGTTAAAAATTCAGTAATGTACCGACAAAGATATTAAAAACAACTTAAACTGTAGTGAAATCGAAGTAATATCGCTTAATTTATTACGTAAAAAATATTTTACCTGTGATACCAGTTCATCACTGATACGCCATCAGCCTCACGCTCTGACAGGTAATTAGGAAGATCATTGCGAATACGTGTCCAAAGCAGTGGTGGAATGCGACGCACAGGTGGTAGATGGTACTGGTATACATCATCCAGCACTTTATCATCTAAAGATATAAGGTCTTCCAGCTCGGATTCCGAAAGACCACTTTTAGCAGCTGTAATGTATGCCAGAGCGTGGAAGACAAGGATTCGTCCATGCTACAATAAAGATAATCAAAATTAGTTACTTTGAAGTAGTAAATACACTGGATGCATTCCATATGGAGATCTTCGTTTACTTTAACTCTAAAAATGATACATTTTTAGCGCATAAAAAGCAATAGGTCAATGACCCATACATCAGATACGTATCAGATGGCCTAAACAAGCCGCCCTATGCAGTTTTATGTTCCCGCATACATAGGTCCAAAATAAGTTGCCGCATCACTGCTATTCAAAGGAACAGTGCAGGTACCGGTCTCTTCTCTGTTGTTGTGGAGTTCCCTTTGCAGTTCTGCTTAGACAACCCTTTTGGCATCTGCACTATCCGGCATAAACTAACTTCAAACTAAGGATGGCTTGTATGGGCCACCTGGTATATTTGAACTTTTAATTTTTCGTCGCGTACAATCGTACTGATTTTATAAACAGTTTCCGGTTACTTTTCTCCGCATGTCAACAATAGAATGTACTTCCAGTCTTCTCTTATTGGATACTGAGCTCACAGCCGCTCAGGTTGTTTTGAATTTAAAGGTGTTATCAAGATAGAATGGATCGCCGGAGAAATATCTCAATTAACTAGAGGTAATTGTAAAAGTGCAAGTTCTGGGTATAGGACTGGTGCAACATTCCAGCTGAGGGATTCGTGATGCTGGCCACATCTCCCCCACGTATCTGTTGGGTGATCGCCCACTTCTACTATGCGTATATGGGCGTGAGGCCGGCAGTCGGGTTGGCAGGCCTAGGCCCCCCATTGGAGTCATGGGGGTTAATTGTAGAAGTAACATACCTGGGTTCTAAAATTCCTGCCGTTGTAACAGCATGTGCAGCTTTGATCTTCGGCACGCCGACCTGACCAGGAACTCATAAAAAAGATAAGCGTGTACTTTCAAGGTTATAGATTATACACCAGAAGAGGTCACCTCACGCACTGCGAACTACATAGGTCTATTGTGGCTACAACCCCCACGGGGTAAGGGATGAAATGAAGGAACCACAGAATGCTATCGGCCGCAGACAGACATACCATAGGCGCACACGGAAGTCCCTAAGAGTTGCAGGTTCGAAGACCCGTCCCACTACTGGAGCTGCCTGGAGTCGTGCTATCTATCTGGCATCACCATATGCCACGAAGCCTAGAAGCACAGCTGATAGATGAGAAGGAAAGGTAATGAAAGAAAAATTATGGAAAGGAGGTCATGGTATATGAGAAACCAACCCAGTATTGGCCTATCACCAGGGAAAACCACCAAAATCCCAAGATCAGAATGGGTGAGCGAAGGGAATCGAACCCAGGACCTCCCGAATGCGAACCTCACACGTTACCAGGAGCCATCTCACTTGGTACCGTCAAGGTTAAGTTCTTGAAGAGAGTACTGCATTTAAAGATGGAACAGCAAACGAAGACTTTGTATACTGCACATGGAGTCCGAGCAGATACACAAGAGCGGAACCTCTATTGCCTAAGATGTAGAACAGCCTAAAACATAAAATAGTTGCCATAAAAATGCAACACTAGGGATACAAGCGATAGCGCTAAAAGAATGATATAGAAAGCAAAGGCACATGCTACCACTTGGATAGTCCTTGGAGTCGTCCATACAATAAATGTCCAATTGAAAAACGTGACTTCAGCTACATAAATGCGGAAGGCATGGCCGAATTAGAGGTCAAGGTCTTCAATATGTACGTCTTTTCAAGAGGGAAACTAGACCGTTCGTAGCAAAAGTGGAAACAGTTTTCTTCCGGGTATGGTAGCAGGTAAAAAGACGTGCAACGTCCAAATAAACAATTTCGTTTCATGTATCAACAGTGTCCACCGCCTTTGATACATTGGCGGCTGGCGACAGAGGACTGTACGGTGATGCGCTCCCTATAAATAAACGCCCGTAAACAATAAATACAAACAGGAAAGGAAGGATCCAATGTCAATGCAGTATCAATTTCTGCACTCCCCGATGTAGTTTATGGACTTTGTTTTGTTGGAAATATGTTTTCAACGCTCATACAGAGAGTAGCGCGAATGTTTTCATTGCGGATTGTATTTTGGACTACATCAATTCCTTCCGGGAATCCTCGCGTTTGCGGATACAGCTTGAGGTGAGATGTGCGGAGAAGAATCCTTGGATTATGTTCGAAGAATGTAGAGTAACTTGGTGAAGTTCGAGGCGCTTCGCTATTGGTTCTTTCTCCACGCGGTCTTTGCGGACTCATTCAATTTCACTGCTGCCACCATATGAAAAAAAAATTGTGCTCAGTCCGTCTAAAATGTAACACTGTTAAATGAATTGACCTTAGATTTAATTAAATTCTTAAGTTACCGTGTTATTTAAAGTATAGTTCCGTAGAGTTAAAACTATTCAGAGCGGAAAATAAACAATGTCCCTTATACTACAGTGTATGTTGGTCACTTTTGTTTACACGTCACATAATCACAGTGCACGTGCTCACACGTAGTGCTGTGATTCACATATGTACCTGTTAGTTGCGTGCAGGCTCAGAAGCACGTGTAAAATACCTAACTTAACCAATGAATTAAGTGTAAGTGGTTTCTCTTGGTGGAGAATTTAAAACTGTAGTTAAAGTAAATTAATTTAAAGTAAATTAGTTAAGGAATTACAATGAACAGTGTAAATAGCAATGCATCACGTGTACAATTCGCAATACCACATCAGAGAGTGAGAGGCGTTTTTCAAGTCTCTAGAGGATTAAAAACGTTTGCTGGGAACACATTGAAGAAACACTAACTTAATGCTTCAACCATATGCCATATTTTGTTCAACAAAAGGAAAGGAGAATGGACGTCATCTACAAGAATATTCACTAGGTTAGTGTATAGTACATTTTGGGGGGGCATGTACACGAATAATAATTTCCTACAGTTCATTTTATACTCTTACATTTTCCAATACGTAGTGTCGATTACTTGGTATTATTACATGCGTATTTAGACACGAGATATGTTTGGGCAGCGAGCAAAAATAAACTACGAGTTTCCGCTTAAGAAATTATGTTTTTACCCTGAGTCTGAACAAATACTATAGATAGTAGGAGCTAAAACTTGGAAGAAATATGTTCACGATACACAAACTTATCGATTGCAACCATGTATAATTAAGATTTATAAATCATTTATTTTTGTGAAAACACAACACGGAATATCTATTTGCTATAAAACCGTGTGTTTTCCACTAAAATTCTAACCGATATTCATTAACCCATAGGTGCACCGAATAATATAAGTGGCAAAAGGCTTCCGGATACTGAAAGGAATAATACAATAATTATTAATATAGTTTAATTTAAGCTCGCTTTGATAGATGCGTTTTATTGCACGTTGTATTTCACGAGTGCATTGGATTTTGTACGTGTTGAAAAATACATGCAGTAAACTTAACGAGAAACGATCTAAAGAGTATTTTGCTTTATATGGTTCTCTTTGTTTACATATATTTTCTGGTGAAATGCAGAATAAAACCTACAATTTAAAGCGTGCTTAATACGAAAACATCACTTGCCGCCCTCCCAAACTTTCAAATCATGAGCTGCCACTTACTACCATCTATGTAGTAAAAACTGGCGTTAAACACTATTTAAAAATCAATAAATTGTACCAGGAGGCCTGAGGAATGTCTTGTTTGTATTTACGTACATTTAAGACATGTTTCGCGTTGAGGATTAAAAGGCGTGAAAGGTAGAGAGAGATCTTCTCACTTCGCTTTAAAATAGGTTATGTGAGAAGACTAGCTAAGCTCGCTGTTAAAAACCAATCCAAAAGGTTTCGTTCGTTTGCGAAATGAAGTAGACCTGGCCTGGAATGGAGAGAAGGATAGATGTTAACGCTTCTCAGTGGAGAAGCGAAAGCCACTTTCGATGTTCCACGTTTAGAAACAGTGAAGACACCATTGGAGTAGGTGTTCTAGGAGACAAATCTGCCCGGAACTACAAGTAAATGACAATAGCATCCAGAAAAAATGAAGACAAAACATCAGTGGAACACAATCCACGATAGAATTAATAACAACAAGCGAAAAGTGTGACGCGGAGCATCAAGCACTGCGTTATTCCGTTCTCTTTAGTGAAACTGGGGGATAAAACCCGATCCCTCATAAACACACCGAAAGAAGAGAAACGATCAAATGTCCCACATATGGAGGGTACAAAAATCTCAGCCCAGCAAGTACCAGACAGCAACTTTCGGACTCTCTCATAAATGCACCCATGCAAAAACAAACTACTCGGGGAGGAGCTCAGTAACTTTAAGTTTATTTTCACCAAATAATGTTCTTTAAGATAAAGTATGAAATTTTTCCTTGAAACACAGCACAGTTTCGCGTAGGAATCCTGGCTAATTTATTTACGAGTGTATGCGTCAATTTTAAGTACTTAGCATACTCAGGCCATTCCTCTTCCCCAAGCAGCAGCAAAGGCGCTTTCACGTCTATTTGCATTGCGACCAACAATACTGGCTATGCCGCGCATTCTGCGACTGCCTCAACGAATGCAGTGTTGATAAATATTGCAATGCACCTGATTGTAGACAAATGCTTAGGAGTGCACCAGCAAAGTAGAAAATAGCATTATTCATGTTGTGCGTAATAAAGCTCGGGGGACGGGATGCTAAGACAACAAACCGAACCGTCTTCTAATATCAGCTGTCTTTCAATGTCACTCTGAAACAAAAGACAAAACTACATTTTGTAATATTTTCCGGTCCATAAGGAAAGTATTTCAGAAAACTTCTTAGTGTACAACGGTGCAATAAGTTTCTACTTGAAGCAGGAATCTAATAACTCAAATATTAAAATTAAATCACCTGTTTCTCCACTCTCTCAAAGAGCAGCATAATGGAATCCATAACAGTTGACGCAAGATAGGTATCCTGTGGTTTGGTGTAGCTTCTCCAGCGGCAAATCTCGGCAAAAACCAGCTTGACAAAAATTGGCAGTGAACACTTGTCAATAGCATTTGCCACAAGCCGCCACTGATAGTTTGTTAAGTCTCTGCATGCTGTTGCCATCCACATCCTGCGTCAAAACACTTAAATTAGTCGAGTGACATACTGTGTGTGCAATACACGTACAGTATAAGAACATTTGTAGCGAAACATTTGGAATATTGAACACACATATTCGTTACTCGATGAATTGTTCAGTGGTTCTCAAGGTATTATGTACCTCGGAAAATATCATTACAATTACATAAGATAGATGTTCATTTAAGACGTCTATGGTCAATATGCGAACAGACCACTATTTAAAATCTCTAGAACCTCTAGCTCATCAAGTGCAGATGTACACATCTAGGCAATTCCATAATGATTTTATGGATAACTCTAATAGTAAATATGTTACAGTGTCTGTCTCATGAGTTGCATGAACTACTGACTAATGAATTCTAAAGCAATGTCTCGTGTATGCAATGACCACCGGAAGAACTTGGATACCTCCAGTTTAAGTTTGGCTGTCCTCGCTCCTGCTGTCCACTGTGTGACGTTTCACTACTGACCAAAATTTAAAAGGTAGCCTTACTGTAGAAAATCAGTTGCAGTTGAGAACAGTAGAGGCATTTATGAAAGAAAGAGGATAAATGAAGTTGGTGTGTCTTCACTCTTGTGTCAATGTTTACAAGGCAAGCGAAACTAACAAGTTGGACTTACATCTGATGGCTGCGAACACTGGCGAATAAGAACACTGTTAACGTATGTCTTCTGCTTAATAGCACGCGGCACGTTCATAGAGATAACATATCCGTTTTCTCCACAATTAGCCTTAACTAAAACAAACAAAAGCAATACTGAAACATCACAAGAAAACCAATTCTCAAACACTCCATTACCCACGTAGAATTCTTAAAGTTGAGTCTCAGTGTATGAAGAGAACAAATTTCAAAGTGAAATAACTCTAAAATTACTGCAAACCCATATACTAAATTAAGCCCAATTGGGAAACAAATCCTACCAAACACAAGAAATAAAATCTAAGAAAGCTTTGCTTGACTACTAATGAAGCTGTATTGAACAACGTTTGAATCTCTCATTCTGAGATGACAATTTGGGGCGCCGGGATTACCTACCATTAGTTTACCACACACAGCTTCTTATGCACTAGGCATGTTTTACACATTTTATATTTTACCCATAATTAGCCTGGAACAGTGATCATTCTCAACAAATATTACAGAAATTGGAACACTATTCAACTTTCGAAGTATGAGCAGTAATACTAGGAACATCTGTAAGAATTTCAATCCGTATATAATTAAGAAGCATGGACGCTCAAGAACCGGAATCAACCCTAAAACGTCAGAAAAGTGCAAGCCAGTATTCTTTAACGGCAGGCTAGTTTAATTAGTTTTAAGGGTGTAAGGCAGTCGCCGTGTACAGATGAAAACCTTTTGGCATCGTCAAAAATAGAAAATAACTTCGAATATCCAGAGTCACGATCTAAAGGCTCAGAATTAAACATCATGGCTGTGATCAATGAGAAAAGAAGGTGCTGTCGCTTATACGGGAAATAATGCAAGATTCCAACAAGGTACACGAGAGGGTAGCTGGAATTCACCCCGCCATAATTTGTAAAGATAAGATGAGGACCGAATGGGCAGAATAGGTACGCCTTATCCTTAAAATAAATGAAGTGACTGTAATAAAGTATTAGTGAGTCTAGTGAGACTTATTAGGAGTGGAAGAGGTGGTGTAATAAACACAACATCCGACATAACGATGCGAAATGCTGCAGAAAGGATTTCATTTTCACTTTCTCTACTACGTATAGTACGTAGGGGAAGTATTGTACTCCACCCAAAAATTCGATACCAATATTTCACCGGAAATATATGTTTTGAGACCCCTGAATGCAAAAAAAAGCATTTTTGGAAACATGTCCGTGTGTGCCTGCGAACAGCATAACTCAGAAACGAACAGTCGGATAAACACCAAACTTGGTATTTAGGTTCAGTATCTTCCAGAGATGCAACACGAAGGTTTTCAAGAAAATCCTCCACCCCAGATTACCATTCACATGGAACATTTTTCGAAAATTTTAATTTTCTCAGAAATGGCTCTAACGATTTTGATTAAAATATCATATGTAAGATATTTTCATGACAAATGAAATGTATATCTCGAATTTTCTGGGAATGTCTCCAAAAGTATTCTTCATTGTGAACGACTTTTGCATAACTGGTAAACCATAAGAGATAGACAAAATATCACTATACACAAAATGTAGATCGCGTTAAAATACACAATTTATGTCATATAGATTTTTTTGTTGAGTGAACCATTTTCGAGATATTGCTCGTTATTCCCTTAAATTTTCCAATACTTTTTCTCAAATGGGAATTCGTTATTCATTTTTTTATGTCCTGGACATACAAAGAGAATGGAATGCGCCACACAGCAACCAGCTCTTAAAAGATTTGACTATGGCTTAAAGCGTACTATATTCCCCTTGCACCTACAAGAAAATTAGCAATAAGATTAACATCTCGATTAACATGAAGCATATGGAGAATAAGCGTTTGTAAAAATAGTTTGTACAAGAGTAGAGAAAGCCATGTGAGTGTAACACATCAGATTTTTTGACTAAGGTTCCATGACTTCAACTTCCGACAGTTCTGACCATAAGTGGTGCTGTATTAGGAGATACACTGATCACATTTCAAGAAGCATGGAAATCGTGCCGATATAAAGTGCAGTGATTTATATATCTAAGGAAACACCAAACCGTCTCTGCCACGTCCAGCCTCCGCCCTCGTACTAGCACTCCAGTTAATGTTTTTCTTACTCCTCCCTTTCCTTCGCTCCTGAGCCTGAAAGCGACCTGTGTTTATTGATCAATGTTCTGAATGCCATACTTTTGACATCAAGCCAATACGAGACGGACTCATGCAGGGGCTGCCGTTGCCTGGTTACGAAGCATGTCATCCAACCACTCAGATGAAACGTTTCTGTATTCCTATTTGGTGCGCACCTAGGTCTGACCTTCGTTCATAGGCGAATGCGCGTCGTCAGATTTGAATTCAAACCAATAAGAGACTGGCTCACCCAGGGCTGGTATGGAAAACAAAATAAGCAGATTCTGCCAATACTAAATACAGAAAAACACCATAGGAAATGCAAAGCTTCGGCATGTTTCCGTGCACATGACTATATAGAAGACCGGTAAAGCCAAGCAACTGGAAAATATACCGTTAAGGAAGGAACGAATTTTCGAAGGTCTAAGAAATGCTATTTAATTGAAGAGGATTTCCTCGAAAGGGATGTAGCAAATGTCTTCACTGAACTTGTGCTTCTGATGTTAGCAACAGCACCCGTAAATTGCAAGGCATTGAATACAGGACAAAACCAAAGATAAAATACGACAGTTTACAGAGCAGTGCTTTGTGTTACACACAGAAATTTTAACAGAAAATATGTAGGTATTTGCCAAAAGATGGGGTGCAAAGCTTTTGCTTTTCACTTTGTGAATTACTTTAAGTCCATTCTTTTCTGGTCAGTTATCAATAATAAGGATTTTAGCTTACATACTAGCACTAAACGTATATTAATATGAAGTGGTTTTTCTTCATATGTGGTCGATGCGACCGCCGCAGCTCGAACTCTGGGTGAAATGTTATATTATTTCCAAAAACACCTTATGTTCTCATATTCACAATTGCAATGATAATAAGCATCCTACATAGAGTATCAATGGCGAATCTCTTCTTCGAGTATCCCCGTTGAAAATGCTTATAAAATCAAAAGGAAAGCCAATAAATTACCTTAGGAGTGACTTTAGAACAGGATGTGATCTCTTCTATATCTTGTGCCCACCTGCCCGCCGCTTTTACGTGTTTTACTTATATAGGCAAATCGTGTCGGGAACACAACAAACGTAGCCATTTTTTCGATAAGTCACATGCAAAGTGGGTATTGCCAACCTAAATGAAAATGTCAAATCCGCTAAAAATGCGATGCGCTGTTGTTACCACAATGTCTTCTTCTTCTTCGTTTCCGCTGAAAAAACGCAACGCATTCATAGTAAGAAAGACTATTCACCAAAATAGTAATTTTTGTATTATTTTTGTGAAAGTTTGTTATATTAATATGTTATTTCCATTAAATAAAGAAGTTCCTTTACTGCAACAGTGATATTTAACGCAAGCTTACATAAAAAAAAACCTAACCTAAGGCTAACCTTCCGTGAATTCAGAAACGTAAGCTTATATAAAAAAAAACTAAACCTAACCTAACCTCCCGTGAATCAGAAACCTAAGCTTAGGAACGCACGCTCGCTTCGCTCGTGTGATTTGATGTAACCACTGGTAACAACTTAAAAACAAGGTTATATATATATATATATATATATATATAAGTAAATCAGAAACTTAAGCTTATATAAAAGAACTAACCTAAACCTAACCTTTCGTGAAGGTAAGCTTATATAAAAAACCTAACCTTCCTTGAATTCATAAACCTAAGGTTGTATAAGTTCCCTCGACTACACCCTGTGGTCGTTGCCGCAGTCGCGGCGCTTTGGCGGCATTAATTTTTCATATCTTGGCAGCATAAGCCTATGACATACAGTGACATCTGTTGAGCTAGTGCATGACATAGTGTGACATCTGTTGGACGTAAAACACATCATATTCATCGCCGTGGGGGATACTCTAAGAGGAGATTGTCCGTATCAATTAACTAAGAACCGGCTGCGTGGTGTTTTTTCACTGTGCGTGTGTATACATGATTCCACGCTGCTGCTGCAGCAATCAAGGTCACGCTACTGACGCGGCTTTGCTCTGCTCTGACTCTGCAGTATTGAGTTGACAGTGATGTGGTGCAGCTCAGTTACTACGAATTATTTATTACTTTGTCCTATATTTAGTCACAAAGTATATTATGGCTCAGTATGTTTTCTCTGCGCAGCTTTGTGCGCAATGTATGTGTTAACTCAGTCAGCTCGTCAAGTGAAAATACGATTTGCGTCAAGATTTCCGGGTGTAAAAGTTCCAGGCCGTAAAATAGCCTATACACTTTATAATAAATTTCAGGCCACAGGAAGTGTTAAGTCTAAGAAACCTATAAGACAGAGTAGGGTTCTTACCCAAGAAAAATTAGACATCAGTCATTGTTTGGAGACTTCCCCCCAAAAATCCAGTCAACAGTTGACGCCCCTACATATGTGAATACCATTTTGCACCTCCCTTTGTTTTAGAGAATTAACCCACAGGAAGTGTGAGTTTGCCGTCTTTCAACAAGACTCTGCCACAGCTCATAAGGCCAATATTTCGATGAGAACAATTGTGTTTGAGGACAAAATTATTAGTAGAATTTCGTTGGCCCATCGACTTAGCTCACTGCGATTTCTATCTCTAGGCTAAATTAAAAGAAGGTGTACAAGACAAACCCATACACCCTGGAAGAATTAAAATAAAATATCAAAGGAAATTGCCAGCATTTCTCAATGTGAACAAAAATGTACTGACAACGATGGTGGCCAGTTTCAGCACCTATATTTTAAATTTGGTGAGCAAATACTTTAAAAGCAGTTTTAAAAATGTATGATTGCATCCTCGCCATTCTATGATAGCCACAGACGGCAACGAGCGCCGATAATGAGAACAGAAAGAACACCGGCAGCCGGTTCTTAGATCATTGGCTCTCCCCGTGTCTTATTATAAGCGACGCTAAAGATGTTATCCTTCTCTATCCGCATATTTCAGGCATCTTCTCAGGAAATTTTCGTTCACATTGGAGAGTTCAATATCCGAAACTGGGTGAATTTCTCGCCTGATTATTATTATTTTTACTTTGTCTACTACGTATAGTAAGTAGGGGAAGTATTGTATTCCACCCAAAGATTCGATACCGAGATTTCACCGGAAATAGTATGTGTTTTGAGACCCCTGAATCCAAAAAAAGCATTTTTGGAAACATGTCCATGTGTGTGTCTGTGAACAGCATAACTTAGAAATGAACAGTCGGATAAACACCATACTTGGTATTTAGATTTAGTATTTTCAAAAGATGCAACAAGAAGGTTTTCAAGAAAATCCCCCACCCCAGATTACCCTTTACATGGAACATTTTTCAAAAATTTTAATTTTCTCAATAATGGCTCTAACGATTTTGATTAAAATATCATATGCTTAAGATATTTTCATGACAAATGAAATGTATATCTCGAATTTTCTGAGAATGTATCCAAAAGTATTCATTGTGAACGACTTTTGCACAACTGGTAAACCTTAAGAGATAGACAAACCTTTACTACACAAAAAATGTAGATCGCGTTAAAAAACACAAAATATGTCATATACATTTTTTTTTTTTGGTGAACCATCTTCGAGATATTGCTTGTTATTCCCTTCAAATTTCCAATACTTATACTTTTTCTCAAATTCATTAATCATTTTTTGTCCTGGTAATGCAAAGAGAATGGAATACTCCACATAGCAACCAATCCGTAAAATATTTGACTATACCTTAAAGCCTACCAATTCCCTTGCATCTACAAGAAAATTAGCAATAAGATTAACATGAAGCATATGGAGAATAAGCGTTTGTAAAAATAATTTGTACAAGAGTAGAGAAAGCCATGTGAGTGTAACACATCAGAAATTTTTTTTTACTTCCAACGAATAAGGTTTGTTGCACATATTTTTTTCACGTTTTCCAATAGATAAAAGTCATGTGAATTAAATCAGAGGATCCCGAGTGTCGTGATTCTTTACTAATTACTCTATCTTCAAAATCGTCCTAAATTAATTTGAATGACTCATCAGATGCATGCACGATATTGTAACTATGAGAACGTGAGGCGCTTCCGGGGATATAATAACTGCTAAGCTAACTAAATTCGTCGGGAGACCGAGCTGCGGCAGCCGGCGTAGAAGCAGTAATGGCCACGGTGTGAAGGAAAAGCACTGTATAATGATTCTGATATAGTGACATCGCAATAATAATTTAACAAAATATATCACCTCTTTATTCTTAAAGTTCTACTTACTAAAACAAATTTTCCTGTAATCATGGACTGAATGGGGCATACTAAATAATCACACTGTTTATTTGTAATACACTATGTGATCAAAAGTTCCGGACACCCCCACAAACATACGTTTTTCATCTTAGGTGCATTGTGCTGCCACCTAATGCCTGGTACTCATTATCCGCGACCTCAGTAGTCATTAGACATCGTGAAACAGCAGAATGGGACGCTCCGTGGAACTCACGGACTTCGAACGTGGTCAGGTGATTGGGTGTCACTTGTGTCAGAAGTCTGTACGCGAGATTTCCACACTCCTAAACATCCCAAGGTCCACTATTTCTGATGTGATAGTGAAGTGGAAATGTGAAGGGGCATGTACAGCACAAAAGCGTACAGGCTGACCTCGTCTGTTGACTGACAGACCGCCGACATTTGAAGAGGTTCGTAAAGAGTAATAGGCAGACATCTATCCAGACCATCACACAGGAATTCCAAACTGAACCCACTCCAAGTACTATGACAGTTAGGCGTGAGGTGAGAAACCTTGGATTCCATGGTCGAGCGGCTTCTCATAAGCCACACATCACGCAGGAAAATGCCAAACGACGCCTCGCTTGGTGTAAGGAGCGTCAACATTACACGATTGAAAATTGGAAAAACGTTGTGTGGAGTGACGAATCACGGTTCACAATGTGGCGATTCGATGGCAGGGTGTGGGTATGGCGAATGCCCGGTGAACGTCATCTGCCAGCGTGTGTAGTGCCAACAGTGAAATTTGGAGGTGGTGGTGTTATGGTGTGGTCGTGTTTTTCCTGGAGGGGGCTTGCACCCCTTGTTGTTTTGCGTGGCACGATCACAGCGCAGACCTACATTGATATTTTAAGACCTTCTTGCTTCCCACTGTTGAAAAGCAATTCGGGGATGGCGATTGCATTTTTCAACACGATCGAACAATTGTTCATATTGCACGGGCTGTGGCGGAGTGGTTACACGACAATAACATCCCTGTAATGGACTGGCCTGCACAGAGTTCTGACTTGAATCTGTAGAACACCTTTGGGATGTTTTGAAACGCCGACTTGGTGCCAGGCCTCACGACATACATCGATACCTCTCCCCAGTTCCGCACTCCGTGAAGAATGGGCTGCCATTCCCCAAGAAACCTTCCAACACCTGATTGAAAGTATGCTTGCGAGAGTGAACGTTGTCGTCAAGGCTAAGGGTGGGCCAACAGCATATTGACTTCCAGCATTACCGATGGAGGGCGCCACGAACTTGTACGTTATTTTCAGCCAGGTGTCCGGATACTTTTGATCACGTAGTGTACATATAGCGTTAAAAACATAAATGACTAAGTACAGTCGGACAACATACTTTATAACTTCCATGGCTAAATCCTCTCCCAAATCGGTCACTTCTAGAAAGTTCTCTTCGTTGTCGATCATTCGCCGTAAGACATAATAGTCCTGACTAATCTCCGGACTGTCTGGTTCTGCTGCACAGGATACCAAGAGCTGCAAAGAAGGCCGTAATTCATCTCTTTAAGTTTATTCTAAGTACATTCAACAGTGTTATTTTCAGCTTCAAATCAAATATAACACTTCAGAAGTTGACCAAGCACAGGGAGAGTCAAAAAACTACGAAAACGCTGCGCGGTGTTTCTCCTGTCCTCGTCCTCGGCGCTCGTTGCCGTTTGCCGCTAACATAGAAAGGAGCAGATGAAACCATACAAATTTTAAAACTACTTTTAAAGGCTTTACTTTATGAAAGGAGATACTGAAACTGGCCACCGTCGTTGTGCATACATTTTGGCACCTCTTTAGGAAACTATCCATCACTCGCCGTAGTTCGTTGAGAAATGCTGGCAATTTCCTCACGAAAATTTTGTTTTGATTCTTCCAGGGTGTGTGGGTTTGTCTTGTACACTTGCTTTAAGTTACCCCAGATAGAAATCACAGGGGGTTAAATCGGGTACTCAGGGGCCACAAATCTCTACTAATAATTCTGTCCTCAAACACACTTTCAATTGTTTTCGTCAAAATATTGGCTGAATGAGCTGTTGCATAGTCCTGTTGAAAAAAAAACAAAATCACGCTCCCTGTCTGTTAATTCTCTAAAAACAGGGGGCAAAATTGTATTCACATATGCACGGCTTCAACTATTGACTCGAAAAAATTGGCCCCATAACCCCTTCGCCGTCTTTTAGATTCCGTAGCCTGAACACTTCCCGTGGCCTGAAATTTATTGTAAAGCTCATGAATTGCTTTACGACCTGGAACTTTTACAACTGGAAATCTTTCTGCAAATCGTACTTTCACTTGGCGAGCTCACTGAGTTAACACATACGAATCATAAATAAATACACGCTGTGCAGTAGAAAACATATACTGTAACATAATATACTTTGTGACTAAGTACAAGACAAAATAATAAATAACTCATAATTCTTTCGAGTCTACAGTTGACGCTCGTACATATGTGAATACAATTTTGCCCCCTTTTAGAAAATTAACAGACAGGCAGCGTGATTTTACCTTTTTTCAACAAGACCCTGCAACAGCTTATACGTCCAATATTTCGATGAGAACAATTGAAAGTGCGTTTGAGGACAGAATTATTAGTAGGGATCTGTGGCCCGCTCGTTCCCTCGACCTAACACCCTACGATTTATATCTCTGAGGTAACCTAAAACAAAGTGTACAAGACAAACTCACACACCCTGGGAGAATTAAAACAAAATAACCGCCAGGAAATTGAAAGCATTTCTCAATTTGAACTACGGCGAGTGATGGATAGTTTCCTAAAGAGTTGCCAAAAATATATGGACGACGACGGTGGCCAGTTTCAGCCTTTAAAAGTAGTTTTAAAGGTGTTGTGTGGTTTCATCCGCGCCTTTCTATAGTAGCGGCAGACGGCAATGAGCGCAGAAGACGCCGACAGGAGAAACACCGCAGGCAGTTCGTAATTTTTGGCTCTCTCTCTCTCTCTGTATAAAGTAAGGGTGAAAATAGCATTCGCTTTGTAAGAACAAAGAGAATAATTGAAATATCTTAAATCTTAAAGCTTGATAAATTTAGGCAACATGCTTTTTTACCTCCATACGGTTCAGAGGGATTCCTTCTCAAATTTAAATAAAGGTTACCTTCAAGCAGAGGGAATCTCCTTAATTGAAGCCATCTGCAGTGTTCTAGGAAACTCGGACAGTATTCCCATTACAAAACTAAAGGAGAATGAAGACCGTTAAGAAAAAAGGTAATTTTCGAACAAATTATAATGCTTCTCCCTCACTCTGCGACCATCGCAAGGCTGCTAGCGCCCCGGCCATTGCAGCCCGGACTCTCGCTGAAACAATGATATTATACCTGCAATCACCTTACGTTCTCGTATTTACAATTACAATCATAATCATAATGAGCACATACCTTATCATAAGAAAGGTTGGAAACATTTCTGGCATCTTCTCAGGAAACTTAGATTCACACTCGAGAATTCAATATCCGAAATGGACTGAATTTCTGGCTTAATGTTTCCTTTCACTCCTATAATGTATGAGGTTTGTTATACACATTATTACTTTCTCTACTACGTATAGTAACTAGGGGAAGTATTGTATTCCACCCAAAAATTCGATACCAAGATTTCACCGGAAATACACGTTAAATCGTTCCGCGTTACACCGGAAATCGCGTTAAAATACACAATTTATGTCATATACATTTTTTTTTGTTGAGTGAACCATTTTCGAGATATTGCTTGTTATTCCCTTAAACTTTCCAATACTTATACTTTTTCTCAAATTCGTTAATCATTTTTTTGTGCTGGTAATGCAAAGAGAATGGAATACTCGACATAGCAACCACTCTTAAAATATTTGACTATCGCCTAAAGCCTACCAATTCCTCTTGCATCTACAAGAAAATTAGCAATAAGATTAACATCTCGATATCTCGTTTAACATGAAGCATATGGAGAATAAGCGTTGTAGAAATAGTTTCTACAAGAGTAGAGAAAGTCATGTGAGTGTAACACATCAGATTTTTTTCATGTGATCATCAGAATCGGTAAATTTCTGTAACTGGCTTTTGAAAGATGATAGAGTAATTAACGCACCCTACATTCTTCTCTGACGAAGCGTTGTTTTACTTATATGGCTTTGTTTCATTGCAAAATAACAGATGTTGGTGTACAGAGAAAACTGCTTTTACACACGATGTCCCCTTGCATGACGCGGAATGGTGTGCCATAAATGCTCACATAATATTGCTAAAAATGCAGAGAGGTACAGGAATGACTTACACCATTTATTGAACAGTTGACAGATGTTGAATGCCATTTGGATTTTTGCATCATGACATTGCTACGACGCATACAGTAGATGCATCATTACATTTAAGTTACGAAATATATAAGTTAATTAGTGAAGGATTATGATGCGATCCCTGATTTAACTATATGTAATTTTTATCTACGGGGAACTTGAAAAATAAAGTATGTGCAACAAACCCCATACATTGTAAGCACTAAAAGACAACATCAGCGAGAAAGTTACTCAACTTCGAATACTGAACACTCCAGAGTGAGTGCAAATATCCTCAAAATATGCCAGAAATGTGTGGAGAGGAGCACAACGTTTGCAAAATCTCTTATGATAAGGTACGAGGGCACTCCCAGAAGTATCCGACCTGACGTATATATAGCGGTTGCTGTTTCAAGCAAATGACTATGGTAGAAAGTACCACCATTATAAAGCTCAAGTTTGAAGTTTGACGATGCTACGTTGTTTAGTAATTGTTTGACAGCCATTAATAGTGAACTCCCTCAGCGAATTTGTAAACATGGATAAAACTGACCATCGTTATGTGAAGCAATACTTTCATTTGAAAGGTTTTAGTGCAACTAATATTAAAGCTGAACTAGATTCTACTCTGGGGGAGTCTGCTTCTTCGTTTACAACAGTAAAATATTGGATGGCAGAGTTTAAGCGAGGACATACGAGCTGCCAAGATGAACATCGCAGTGGTCGACCAAATGAGGTGACCAAACCAGAAATTATGAAAAAAATCCACAAAATGGTATTGGATTACCGTCGACCAAAAGTGCGCGAGCTATCAGACATCGTAGGCATTTCAAAAAGTGATGCACATCGTACACTATCCGAAAATTTAGACATGAGAAAGCCGTGCGCAAGATGGGTGCTGCGTTTACTCACAATGGATAATAAGTAGCGTCGTGAGGACGTTTCAGTAGAATGTTTGGCGATGTTTCGCTACAATAAAGGCGAGTTTTTGCGTCGATACATAACCATGGATGAAACATGGGTCCATCACTTCACACCTGAGACGAAGGAACAGTCAAAACATTGGACTGAAAGCGGAGAATCGGCTCCAAAGAAGGTGAAGGCAGTTCCATCTGCAGGCAAGGTCATGGCGTCAGTTTTTGGGATGCGCGTGGGATAATTTGCATTGATTATCTTCAAAAAGCAAAAGCAATCAATGGCGAGTATTATGCAAACTTATTGTAGCGTTTGAATGACGAAATCAATCAAAAACGGCCGCATTTAGCGAAAAAGACAATTCTGTTTTATCAAGACAATGCACCAGCTCACACATCCATTATCGCCACGGCCAAAATCAATAAGTTAAAAGTTCGAATTGCTTCCTCATGCACCCTATTCACCAGATTTAGCCCCTTTTGATTATTTTCTGTTTCCAAAGTTGAAAAAAGTTTTATCAAGACAATGCACCAGCTCACACATCCATTATCGCCACGGCCAAAATCAATAAGTTAAAAGTTCGAATTGCTTCCTCAGTCACCCTATTCACCAGATTTAGCCCCTTTTGATTATTTTCTGTTTCCAAAGTTGAAAAAATGGCTTGGTGGTAAAAGATTTGCCAACAATGAAGAGGTGGAGTTTGCAGTGGAATGGCTATTTTGCAGAATTAGACGGTTCTCACTATTAACAGGTCATCGAAGCTATTGCACATCGCTCGGAAAAGTGTATCGAGCTGAAAGGAGACTATGTAGAGTAATAAAGATGTTTTTTCCCCAAATGTTTGTGTTTTCTTTGTTAGGTCGAGTACTTCTGGGGCAGCCCTCGCATATGCTTATTTATCATTGTAATTGTAACTGTAAATATGAGAACGTGAGGTGCACGATCAACCGTGCGGTGTCCACAGTGTGAAGAATAAACACGGTCTATAAGTAAACAGCCAAGATATAACCTAACCCCAAGAGGGATTATGATATGATTAAGTCTAATTTTTATTGGGAATATCCCCTAAAGTTGAGAATGGCCACACTGTTGACCCAGCTTCTTCATGTGTACATCACCGTTAAGGCTGTGTGGATAGTAGTACCTACACTGTTGTTGCTTCTATAAATGCGAGCATCTATCAGGTAAACGTGCAGAGGTCCAAGACAACTGAGAGGAAATATGAAGTTTAAATACCTTGCAATATGATGGAAGTCTAAGTGGTAACCATGACACTTTGTTGGCATCTTGAGTTCCAGTTAGTTGATCAACAGAATCCAGAAAGAGAACTACAGGCTGCTGCTTGGATGCATAGGTAAGAAGATGTTTAAAGTACGCAGTTAGTGGGACCAGGTCCAATGGAATTTCTTCAGATGGAAGCATGTAGTTATATGAAATCTGTAATGTATAAAAATCTTAATTATTTTACAGTAAAAGTCATACTCTAAAGCCCCTTGTACACGATCAAACCTTTTTATTCAATTCAAGAGTTTACAAGAAAAATTGTCAAACATTTTTACCTTCTCTACTATGTACAGTAAGTAGGGGAAGTATTGTGTTCCACCCAAAAATTCGATACCAAGATTTCACCGAAAATATATGTTTTGAGGCCCCCTTAATCCATAAAAAGCATTTTTGAAAACATGTTCGTGTGTGTGTCTGCCTGTGAACAGCATAACTCATAAACGAACAGTCGGATAAACATCAAACTTGGTATTTAGGTTCAGTATCTTCCAGAGATGCAACACGAAGGTTTTCTAGAAAATCCCCCCAACCCAGATTACCCTTTGCATGGAACATTTTTCGAAAATTTTAATTTTCTCAGAAATGGCTCTAACGATTTTGATTAAAGATACTTTCATGGCAAATGAAATGTATATCTAGAATTTTCTGGGAATGCCTCCAAAAGTATTCTTCATTGTGAACGACTTTTGCATAACTGGTACACCATAAGAGATAGACAAAATTTTACTACACAAAAAATGTATATCGCGTTAAAATACACGTTTTATGTCATATACATTCTTTTTATTGAGTGAACCATTTTCGAGATATTACTTGTTATTCCCTTAAACTTTTCAATACTTATACTTTTTCTCAAATGGGAATTCGTTATTCATTTTTTTATATCCTGGACACGCAAAGAAAATGGAATTCGCCACATAGCAACCAGTTCTTAAAAGATTTGACTATCGCTTATAACCTACCATATTCCCCTTGCACCTACAAGAAAATTAACAATAAGATTAACATCGTTTAACATGAAGCATATGGAGAATAAGCGTTTGTAAAAATAGCTTGTACAAGAGTAGAGAAAGTCATGTGAGTTTAACACATCACATTTTTCAATATGTGACAAGATTGGACAAGACTTGACAATGTCATATATGTGTATTTACAAGTTGTCTTTTCTTCAAACCGAAACCCTTCAGAACACATTAATAAATAATTTGTGACGCACAAAGCAATTTACTATTTGCGTCACGGTATAACAGTTTGCAATGAAATGCTGCTCTTTACTAATAGTAAGTAGCACTATCGTATTATATCTAATGAAAGCACATTAGATTATGGAATACAATGTAAATAACATATGATAGGTTAACCACACTATGTATCATTGCATTAATGTATACTTAGTTCGGAAATCTGCCTGGCAATTATTTCTTCATATCCTTCATCTGCTTCATCTTGTGGTAATCCATAGAGTCCTAGACATACAGACATGGCCAGCTTATGTATAACCTAATCAGTTCGCATACGACATACCTTGGTCGGGTAGCCGTTTTTATTTAGTTTTCGCTTCCCGTCATGTTGCTGATTTCGTGACGCACTGTAAATACTCGCATTTCATTGGCTAAAGCCATCAAATCATTGTCAAATCTTTGATCG
This sequence comes from Deroplatys truncata, assembly GCA_030765065.1. NCBI lineage: Eukaryota > Metazoa > Arthropoda > Insecta > Mantodea > Mantidae > Deroplatys > Deroplatys truncata. The sequence goes on along the minus strand of CM060987.1, from coordinate 35,927,026 downwards.
TTTAGAGCTGTCCTTATTTGCTTTCAAGACTTTCAAAGACTTTAAAAGTATTGGATCAATTTGCCAACAAAAGTTGTGAAGCTTTTACAGCTCTTGAAAAGTCTTGTAATGTATTGAATTTGACAAAGATTTGATCGTGTACAAGTAGCTTAAAGAACGTTTTTGATCACAGATAAAAGGTCATTGGGGTAGTATCAAACATATGCTACAGTAGAAAGCCTGTTGCTGCATTAGTCAGAGGTGAGCATTCCAATTTCTGGGAAGATTACGGGAACAGTAAAAAAGTACAGTGCTTTTTCTTCACACTGTGGTGACCACACGGTTAATTGTGCACCGGCAACCGCAGTTCGGACTCCAGACCAAGCAATTATAATATTCCCGAACCGTCTCACGTTCCCATATTTACAGTTACAATAATAATAATAATAATAATAATAATAATAATAATAATAATAATAATAATAATAACAATAATAATATGCCTTATCATAAGAGATGTTGGAAATGTTGTCCTTCTCTACTCGCATATTTCTGGCATCTTCTCAGGAAATTTTCATTTACACTGGAGAATTCAATATTCTAAATTGAGCAAACTTCTTGCCTTACGTTTTCCTTTAGCTCTTACAATGTAAGGGTTTGTTGCACACATCTTATTTTTCGAGTTCCCACATAGATAAAAATCACACGCAGTTAAATCAAGGGATCGTGAAAGCCATAATACTCAATCATCCTATTTAAAAAATTTGATGTGTTACACTCACATGACTTTCTCTACTCTTGTACAAACTATTTTTACAAACTCTTATTCTCCATATGCTTCATGTTAATCGAGATATCGAGATGTTTATCTTATTGCTAATTTTCTTGTAGATGCAAGGGGAATTGGTAGGCTTTAAGCGATAGTCAAATATTTTAAGAGTTGGTGCTATGTGGCGCATTCCATTCTCTTTGCATTACTAGGACAAAAAAATGAATAACGAATTTGAGAAAAAGTATAAATATAGGAAAATGTAAGGGAATAACAAGCAATATCTCGAAAATGGTTCACTCAACAACAAAAAAATGTATATGACATAATTGTGTATTTTAACGCGATCTACATTTTTTCTGTAGTAAAACTTTGTCTATCTCTTATGGTTTACCAGTATGCAAAAGTCTTTCACAATAAAGAATACTTTTGGAGACATTCCCAGAAAATACGAGATACACATTTCATTTGTCATGAAAATCTCTTAAACATATGATATTTTAGTCAAAATCGTTAGAGCCATTTTTGAGAAAATTAAAATTTTCGAAAAATGTTCGATGTAAAGGGTAATCTGGGGTGGGGGATTTTGTTGAAAACCTTCGTGTCGCATCTCTGGAAGATATTGAATCTAAATACCAAGTTTGGTGTTTATCCGACTGTTCGTTTCAGACACACACACAGACATAATTCTAAAAATGCTTTTTTTGGATTCAGGGGGTCTCAAAACATGTATTTCCGGTGAAATCTTGATATCGAATTTTTGGGTGGAATACAATACTTCTACTTACTATACGTATTAGAGAAAATAAAAATTTCTGAATTAAATTTAATGACTAAAAACATGATGTGAGTAAGATATTCCTATACTTCTCTGCGTTTACCGTTTGTTCAAAATATATAGGCCCTTTTATTCTGTATGCATTTACTACACATCTGTTTTCGAGTCATGCAAGGGAATCTCGTGTGTAAAATCGGGTTTCTGTGTACTCAAGTATCTGTTATTTTGCGAAGAAGCATAGCCATATAAACTGAACCATGCTTCGTCAGAGAAGAATATTAAGCGTGGGTCAATTAGTCTTATAATTTTGCAAAACCAATTACAGAAATTTACCCGACTCTGATTATCACAGGAAAAAAAATCTGATGTGATACATTCAGATGACTTTCTCTAACCTCTAACATTTATTAGAGGATATACAAACTATTTTTACAACAGCTTATTTTTCTATCTACTCATTTTAATCCAAATAAACCTTTGCAGAAATAGCAAAATTATAGGTATATTTCGTTAGAGATTCAAAGGGAACAGCGATTGTCAAATGCTTGAAATTAAAATTCCATACTGTTTGTAATCGCGAGAAACAACTGAATGCTGAAAGGACATTAAAGAATAACGAAGTAATGAACGATTCCAACCTTTAATAACGGATATTTCAGAAATGGCTTATGCCACGCAAAAGCTTGTTTGAAGTAAATTGTGTGGTTTAAAGAGCTCTACATTTTTGGTAGTACGCTCTTGTCTATCCTTTAACGCTTAGCAGTTGAACAAGATTATACAAAATTTCTTCCAACTGAAGTGGACTTCACAGGCTATTCCCAGAAAATTGCAGATATACATTTTATTTGCCATGAAAATATCTTAATATATGGTATGTTAATCAAAATCGCTAAAGCCATTTTTTGAAAATCAAAAATTTCGAAAAAGGTTCCATGTAAGATTTTTGGAGTGGGGAGATTTTCTCTTTTCGTTTGAGGTATGCTGTTCACAGACACAGACCCAGGCGCACACATGCGTACGCGCGGGCCTTTTTCTTAAAGTGTTTTTTTTGATTCAGGGGGCCTCAAAGCATGTATTTCCTGTGAAATCCCGGTATTAGATTTCTTGGTGGAATACAATACTTACCCTGCTTACTAAACGTAGTAGATAAAGTAATAAGGTGCATGCAATAAACTCCATACACTGGAAGAATTAAAAGAAAACATCACACGAGAATTTCATTCAATTCTGGATAATGAACTCTCCAGTGTGAACGAAAATTTACTGAGAAGGCGCCAGAAATATGCAGATAGAGAAGGATCTAATTTCCAACATCTCTTATAATAAAGTATGTGCTTATTATCATTGTAATGTAACTGTAAATGTGGGAACGTGACGCGGTTGCGGGAATATTATAACCGTTTCGGCGGGAATCCTACCTGCAGCGGCCGGTACGCGGGAAGCCGTGCGGTAGCCACATTGTGAAGGAAAAACACTGTATAATGAGCTTCTCTCTACTAGAACTTCTCCGAGAAGTTGCACGAACACAAAGTACTTAGCAAAGTGCATTTCTTACACTTATGTTCTTTAAAGAATTTTATTTACATTTGTGCATGTAAATCTTGCACAAATACACACTGTAATGTTTAAATGGAAGACCAAATTAACGAGTGTGTGGTTTAAATAAGAATTAGTTGATACGTGTTCAGCATACCTGTTGGCAGATAGAAATAAGTGTTGGGGTAAGAGCACTGCTATCCGGAGTTGTGCCTAAAAACCGAATGATGCTGATAGGTTTGGCTCCCTTAAACCATTCCGTAGAAGTAAGGCTAGCTGCTCTTGCAAGTAAAGATGTTTTCCCGCAACCTCCTTGTCCATAGAGTACCATAGGTTTCTCACAGTCTCCTATCATATAGTTGTGGAGGCGGTCTAGTTCCTCTTCCCGTCCATAAAACACCTGTGTACACACACAAAAGATAGCTTAGCAGATGGTGAGACTTAAACGTGCAACAATACTTAAAATTAGAACGAATAACTCAATCAGCAGAGTTCATTGGAAGTGCAAAAATTCTCTCAATATTTTACAAACCGTAAACTGCTAATGGGGGATTGTAAGAGGATTTCAGTTATGCAATATACCCAAATAATTTGTTCTATCAAAACAATCATCAATGTCTCCAAACTAATTTCTATTTATGTTCTATGCCATTGCATGAAATCAGCACGGAATGAAGTGTTTAATATATCGCGAAGTGCACATCATATCATCGATCATTTTTAATCGCATAATAAGCAAATCCGTGTATTCTCTGCACTAAGTATTGTGCCGTAATTAACTCTAGTTCCCGAGGTGGTGGGTTCAAACCCAGCGGAGGGCGATGGCTTTTTCTTGGGAGTATGCATCTTTAGCATGGCTACCTTCGGAAGGAAGGTAAAGCCGGTGGTCCCATGTCGTAGATTAGAACCTCAAGCCTGATAAAGAGACCTCTGAGCAAAATTTCGGGTCTTTCACGCCCAATATAGAACGGGACGCTAACTACCATAGTAGTTAAAGAACGATCATAAATAAAAGAAAACTCTACCAAAATTACTGTTCAATTCATTTGATTCAATACAATGCAGAAAATATATGAGGTTCAGATATGATCCAAACAATTGTGGAATCTAGGATCTCCGTGTTCAAGACAGAGTTTAGGACACGTTAAGGATTTTAAGTTCTAATTCCTAATGTATTAATCAAACATACAAATTGTACTCCCGGATTTATGAAGGTCCAAATCTCCGTTTCACAAAAAACAAAAAGCGCTAGACTCATGTCATCCACTACGTTGAAGTGTGGCATAGCAAATGGCCGCACTACTCAATATGACGTAAATGAACTAATTTATCTAAACGCATGTGTTGGTGTTTTCACTGTACCACCTATGTTTTAAGGATTGCGTACTTTAAAACTACATAGACTTTGAAATGAAAACGTCCTCATGATAAGGCTTAACCTATTCTCTACGTCAGCAGTAAACCTTTATGTCTGTGGAGTATACTCTGCGGCCATCGCACGGTGTTCGCGCGCCGGCCGCCGCAGCTCTGACTCCCACCGAAACAATACAGTTATCGCCGTAACCGCCTCATGTTTCCATAGTTACACTTACAATTAACCGAGCGGGATGGCCCGCATTCAGGAGGTCCCGGAGTCGATCCCCAGCGACCGCTCACTATGGCCCATGGGTTTTTCGTGGTTTCCCCGAGTCGCCCGGCGAATGCTGGGTTGGTTCATCTTCTACTCGACTCTCCTTCCTCTCATTTCCTGTGTCCATCATCTTCCCTGTCATCTATTTCAGGGTTGTAGAACCAGGCGACGGAGTTCGGCGGGTTGCGGCTGGGCGGTATCTGTAAAGGTTTCTTCCTTGGAGTCGCCACGGTACCGCTCAAGTCTCTCCTCAGAGTGGGGTTCCGCTCCGGGGGATCCTGGAGGTTGGTGACTTGTGGACAGGGACCTACGCCGTCGGATGCGTTATATCTGGAAACGTTAGGGACGCCGTTCATGTTTGCGCCCGTCGGGTCTCTCCCCTCATCCTTCCCTCCCAGGAGTCACGTTGGAAGCACAATGGTCTGCATGAGGTGCTCTGCCCCGGTTCCGGGGGGCCCCTCCGTGATACGTATCTTTACCGTTACCTTTTACAGTTACAATCACAATGATAATCAGGAGATAGCTTATCAGAAGACTATGTTGGAAATGTTGTGCTTCTCTATCCGCACATTTCTGGAAACTTCTCAAGAAATATTCATTCACGCCGGAGAGTTCAATATTCGAAATTGAGTGCATTTCTCGCTTAATGTTTTCTTTTAGTTCTTACAAGGTGTAGGATTTGTTGCCTTATTTTTCAACTTCCCTCATACTAGATAAAACTCGCATACAGTTGAATCAGGGAATCGTGAGAACCAGAATTCTTAACTACGAGGGCGGATCGAAAAGTAACGCATAATAATTTTTTCTGTCTTAGTATTGCAGCTGGAATGTTGCAATTTCACACAGATATAGATTGAACATTTCGCTACGAGGGTATTTTTGTGTTATGTGCATCTCTAGCGTGAGAAGCGTGAACCGCGCAACAAAGATGGCGCGCATGTTACTGTCGTCCACGTGTGAAGAGAGAGAGAGGCGTGGTTCGATATTTGTGGGCCAAAGAGCATAAACCGAGTGATATTCATAGGGATATGCGTGGCGTATATGGGGATGGTTGTATGGACCGTAGCAATTTCTCCAGGTGGTGTGCATTCTTCCCAGAGGGCCGTGTGAACCTTAGTGGTTCGCCATGCGCAGGGATGCCGGTAACAGCTGCAACCCCGAAGAATGTCAGAGGCCGGCGTGTGCAATTGCGAACCTTATCGCAACAGTTCAACATTGCCTATGCTGCAGTGTTGATATTGTTCATGACACGTTGAAATTTCGTAAAGTTAGTGCTCGCTGGATGCCTAAGCACCTGACAGACAGCCACAAGGGCCAGCGGATGATCACGAGCTTGGATCACCTAACGCGATACACCACAGAAGGGCATGACTTTCTGAAAGGAATCGTCACTGGTGATGAGTCGTGGCCATACCACTGCACGCCCGAAACCAAGCAGGCAAGTACTTAGTGGAAACATGCTGGTTCCCCAGTGAAGAAAAAATTCAAAGTGACTCAATCTGCTAGCAAAGTGCTTGTGACGGTGTTCTGGGATATGCATGGTGTTTATTGCTGCACTTTGCTGAACACGGGACCACTGTGAATGCTGCAGCCTACATGAAAACTTTGGTGAAGTTGCGTCGTGTCCTTCGTGACAAACACCACAACAAGAATGCTGGCGATGCCAAAATTCTTCATGACAATGCTCGCCCCATGTTGCTGCTGCTGTTCGTCAGAAAGTCACCAAATTTGATGGTGAAGTGCTCCAGCATCCACCATACAGGCCGCACCTTGCACCGTCGGACTTTCATCTGTTTGGTCCCATGAGGAAATTCCTGGCCGGCCAACGCTTTGAGACAGATACGGAAGTGAAATCAACAGTCTGCAGATGGCTATACTCCAAGGAAACGGACTTCTACGAACAGGACCTGTTGAAACTAGTGTCACGATGGGAGAAATGTGTTGAGAAGACTAGGTAAAAGGTGTAAGTTCATTTGTGATTTTCGTTGTTGTTTTAACTATTAAACTTTTTTGTAAAAGTTATTGTGCGTTACTTTTCGTAACGTAACGTAATTATCCTATGTTTAAAAATGACTGAATTAAAATTGATGACTCATCAGCAGTAAGCACAATAGCAAATTCTTGTTGGAAAAATACAGACCAACATTCAACGTCGGTCAGACGCTCAATAAATGGTAACAGTAAGTAATTTCTATATCCCTCCTCATTTAGCTTTTCTTGAAAATTTAGGTTTTGTTATTTTGTATGCATTTAGGATAGGAGTAAGAGCGGAGGGGGACTAAGCACCTCGACATACGCAGTTTCTATGTACCTCCCCGGGGCATCCCCCGGAGGGAGGTATGAGGTGAGAGAAGACAGAGGACGGCCAGACCAGGAAACACGTCAGGCATGGAGCAGTGTCTCTACCGTTTACAGATTTAAACTCTCCGGGTGGCAGCTGGTGCTGCCAGTCCCTCCCTGTGGGCTTACACATCCCCTGCGGACATGGAGACCGTCCCCATTCCGGGGAGCATTTCTGCATGCAATTACAGCACAGTAATTTTCGTACCTTGCAAGGAATCCCATGGGTAAAATTGGGTTTATCTGTGCTCCAATATCTATTATTAAACGACGAAACATAGCCATATAAATGGAAACATTTTGTTAGAGAGAATATTAATCATGATTCAGTTACTCTATTATTTCACACAAATCCAATTAAAGAAATTTACTCGACTCTATTGAACACGTGGTAAATAAAATAAATGCAAAAAAAATCCTATACATTGTAAGAACTAAAAGAAAACAGACGAGAAATTCACTGAATCTCAGATAGTGAAATCTGATAATGAATGGAAATACCCTAAGAAGATGCGAGACAACGTTTCCAACATCGCTTATGATAAAGTATGTGCTTATTATGACCTTAAATGTTACTATGGGAACGTGAGGCTGTTGTGGGGATATCATTGTTTCGGCGGGAGACACGAGCTGCGCCGGTAGGCACGCGAGATGCCGTGTGGCGGCCGCAGTGTGAAGGAAAAGCACGTATATTTAACCGGCTCTTAGACGTAAACAAAACAACATATCTGGACTGGAAGGTTAGCCGTTTTAATTTCCCACACGTCCCTTAATCCAAACCAACCTGACGAAAGGGTGGTGTAATGTTTTGGCGAAATGACAAGTACAAACTGGTAGCTATTGACCTACATTAACAGTGTGGAAGTAGTGGCTTCATTATCCAGTAAGCGTTTTGCGGTCACTGACTGAAAAGCACACCATGTTTTTGCCTGTTCCACTAGAAGTTGAGTCATTATTAGAGTAACATCGTATTACGCATTCAAACTTACAGATTTAGTGATAAAAGATCCCGAGGCGCCACCAGACCTGAATACTCTAGACTTCTTCTTAAGGGACATGAAAAACAGGATCTACAAAACCTCAATTACTGACATCGAATCTTTGAGACAACGTATCCATCTGGCTACGAAGAAATACGCAACAATGAAAGTGTTTTTGCTAGAGTGCGACGTAATTGCTTGGAGAGGTGCGAAGTTTGCAGATACGAAAATAGAGGCTTTTTAATTTATGGACGCTCTTTAACTGCTGTGTTCCTTAGCGTCCCATTCTACACTGGGCCTGAAAGACCGGTGATTTTGCTTAGCGGCCTCTTTATCAGGCTTGAGGTTCTTTTACGTGCCGTAAATCTACCACACCGGACCACCGGCTTTACTTCCCTTCCATAGGAAGCCATGCTAAGGATTTTTACGCTGGAAAATATTCATCGCCCTCCGCCGGGTTTGAACCTGCGACCTTGAGAACCAGAGGCTAGCATGGTAACCACTACACCACGGAGGACGACGTTCTGTGAATCTCGTGAATCATTTGGTTTATTTATTTATTCATTGTCTTTCTGTCCATGTTAAAAGTACCATTTAGTAGCCTTTGTAAGAGAATATTTGATTTTGTTTTTGTGTTTACAAAAGATGGTTTGGTTCGTTAAATTAACAGTAACAATTACGAAACGTATTTAAGTAGCTGAACGAGCTGATTATCCATGGATTTTAAGTTTGGGTTACAAAATGCGTCATTAGAAGATGAAAACTTTTATCACGAAACCTTTATCTACACCCATGAAACACGCGTCATACAGCGAAAGTGAAACATGTTTACACGCTGACCTACTTCTGGTTTTGAGAGCGAGTGTGCCATTCCCGCTCACAGTTACTGGTCGGCTGCTACTGAGACATTGCCAGCGTGTGCATTTTATGTTCTCGAAGAAGCTTAACTATTTCTGAAGAAAATTGTCATAGAAAGAACTGAAGGATACAAAATATGTTCCACATAATGAAATATGTAACTGATTTAAATTATGTAATTTTTACAAATTTTGTGCTTCCTGATATTTATGGAACTATTCTTCTAAGTAAGTAAGATAATATACACCTGGACAGAATTGTTGCATGCATGCAGATGTTGTAGAATTTCAGTGATAATTTGACCCTGGGCACTAGAATCTTCCTTGCGCATGGCGCGATCTACCAACTTTGTGATGTTCTTGTAGAAATGCGTTATGAAGTGTTGCAAATATTCTGAATGCGTTTCTGTATCCAGACCTTCCCTGCCAATCCATTCTACAGTGTATCTGGAAATAAAAAAGCACTGATATATAAATGCCTCATTTACCGAACTACATAATATGAGAAGCCAGCATTATGGTCAAAATTTATGTTACTTTGGTCCTATGAAGGAGTTTGTGCTAATTTATTTTCATGTGGCTTTAAACTCTAACGGAGGTTTTACCATCAGTATACATCCCATCTAACTCAGCATCCTGAGCAATATAAGGATGCTTCGATTGGTAATGATGTGTATGTCACGAAAACATTCCTGCGGCTGTCGCGTGATGCTGCATGCTTTAAAGATGTACCAGAGGGATCAATGATTGTGAAAAAGTAGTTGTATCGTGTTTCAACTGTTGGGAACCGAACTTGTAGTAGTTGCAACCGCAGGTATAGTAAACAGCCTTCGCCCCAAGTTTAAAAATAAATATATATGTAATTTGACTGTTTCTTTAAGTATTAGGGCTACCGAAGTCAATTGTAAGACAGGTAGCACAATTAGAGATGGGCAGGGTGCCAACTAAGGGGAAGATAATGGAAAGAGCTTTGAAATTTTGGTTCAGAAGTTTAAATCTAGGAAAAAGTAATGTGTTAAGACAATGTATTGAATACCAAGAGAATAGCTTAATGAATGATGTATGGGTAAGTAAATTACGGAATATTTTGGAGAAAAACGGGTTAGGAGATATATAGAGAAGGAGAGAAAATAACGTAAAACATTTTTCGAAAAAGGCAAGGAAAAGACTGGAAGATATAGAAATACAAATCATGTTCAGTGAGATTGCCGAAAAGAGCTCATTAGTTTATTATAGGCCAATGAAAAATACATGGGGTAGGGAAAATATATAGATATAGTAAATAAAGAAGAGAGAGAATCTATTGCATGGTTAAGAACCGGAGCATGGAGGCTAAAAGGGCTAAGACAGGGTATTCCTCAGAACCAATGTCCGATACGTGGTGGTAATGAAGGCATTGAACACATAGTATTTAAGTGCCAAGGAACAGAAAATTGGAGAAAAGAATTTTTAATAAGAAGTGGTTGAAGGGGGATAGAAATACACTTATAATTGAAATGATATGCAAGGACGCTAGAAGCATTGGACAGTTTTTGTGTAAAGTAAAAAATAAATGGCTTTGGACAGTGGAAAGAGAAAAGTAAGAGGTAGTGCATCTTACTTTGAATGGAAAACTATAGTGAATGTGTGATGATTAAGTAATCAATAAATGGAAAGTGAAAAAAAGTGGAAATGGGACATGAAAAAAATGAAAAAAGAGCAAGATAATTTAGTGACAAGAGATTGTAAAATGTAAATAAACTGTAGTGATTGTCTACTGAATAAGTGACCAGGGTCAAAATGGGCTTACACATATTTTAAGTTTTAATTCACTCCTTTTTATTAATCCTTGACACAAATTAAATAGTACTTCACTGATATTGAGAGCTGTGACATTCTTTTATTTAATACTTGCACTTTTTAATACATATACTATTTTCGCCTCACACGAATACGTATTTAATTTCTCGAGGACGCATCATGCATCCGGTTACTATCACTGTCTGCAGGCAACTGACTAGATTTCAACCGTCTAAACTTGTAAATTTCTGTATTTCAAGTCTCTGATTCTACTCCAATAGAATACCTGCATTTAACTAAAGCTTTTTCTGGTTGTTGATTGACTATTTTTTATAAACTGTCACTAAAATTGCATTAATGCTTCCAAGAATCACAAATAACATTTAAACTCTCAAACTCATTATTGCCTCAAGGTTACCTCATTGTTACCTCATTGTTAGCAACGTTTAACTTATTATTCTCACAGCTCTTACATTATTAAATTACGTAATGCATTCACTTAACATTATTGAACATGTATACAATAATATAAGTATATGCAATCACTGTTACATACATTTTACAACTTATTACATATACATGCTGCTTCAAGGTGGGCTGTTATTGAATTTACATGTTATATGATTTGACTGAAATAATTTAAGTGTTAAAAATACTGCCTCAAATGTCCACCTCTGCTGTGTGCATGAGGGCATGAGGTTGACAGTCAAGTTGGTGGGAATTCTCTCTTAATCAATTCTCCTTAGGTGGATTACTATTTCTATTAGTACGCATTAGTATTATTATAAAAATTCCTTAACCGCTAATATCTGACGATGGTGATTGAGCACATCTGCTTTGAATATACTTTAGACCACGTTTACACAGACACACGTATCGTATCATACTTCTCTTGATAGCTTGCATGACGTAGCAGCTGGATGACTACTAGCTTTCTAGTTTAACGTTGCAGGTGGATCCTGGCCAAGGACAATAAGTCTCATTGCAACAGCTCTGACAGTATATTAACTAGCACATAAAATAATTCCTGGGGTATAACATTATGCTGACGTGGAGTTCCTGCCAGTGAGTTTCTTTGAGAGTTCAAGGTGCTACTACCTGGGAGTTCAAATGCTCACGTTTAGCAGCTTTGTCTCTCGCTGTCTGTATGTTCTTTGTATTATCTGTGTTATATTGCCTCGCTGTTTGCCTTGCCTTCACGGTCGGCAGCTGTACCCAGGGAGTGTTTGATTTTGGATTCTCTGGTGTAGTGCTGTGGTTTGCTTAGTAAACGTCATACAGAAATTATATTAATCTGGAGGCAAGCCTTGAGCTTGGCTTTATATGCTGCAAAAGCTCTTATTCTTCCTTAACCGATTGCCTTGAACCCCTATAAGCTGAGGATATAATCTTAATCCGTTTGCGTGGCCTTTACTGCAAGAAGTTCACTTGCAAAGTGTTTTATACGTATAAGATATACAGATGTAAATATACGAGGTGTGATCAAAAACTTTCCGGAATGGCGTCATAAATACTGCACAACATTTTGCTTTGTCTAATCTGCACTGTCACCCTCGAAGTAGTCTCCTTGGGAGTTGATACACTTGTCCCAGCGCTTCTGCCACTGCTGGAATCACCTATGGAAGTCCTCTTCTTTCAACATGTTCAGAGCCTTCTGCGATTCGCGATGGATGACATCAGTGCCTTTAAAACGGTGTCCTCGGAGCCGCATTTTTAAGTCGCGGGAAAAGAAAAAAGTCCGCTGGTGTCAAATCTGGAGAATAAGTGGGATGATGAACAGTATTCATCCCGGCTATGGCATTGAATTTTTCAGTCACCTGATGCTACCTTTCCAACCCTGTCCAACACACGGCTTGTGTGAAAGAACAATTAATTCCATTAATTGACCTAATAGTAGTTGTAACTATAAAGCCCGGGTCTTAAAGTACTTACAAAGAATGTAAGTTGCCATTGGGGTATGACATCTCAATACAATTTGAGATCTCCTTTTGGTTTACCAGGAATAATGCGAATCAGTTGGAGAATTTAATGGCGTACCGGCATGTTGCCATGGTAGCTCAGTGGTTAGAGCAATCGGACGGAGACCGGGAGATCCGTGCTTCAAATTCCGGCTATGGCATTGAATTTTTCAGTCACCTGATTCTACCTTTCCAACCCTGTCCACCACACGGCTTGTGTGAAAGAACAATTAATTCCATCTATTCATCCTATTTGTATCCAAAAATTGGCGAACAGAAAGGGTTTTGTGCGCGAGCGCATTGTCATGATGCAGGAAAATGTTCAAATTGTCTTTCAAAATGTGTTGAACACTTCCAAAGGTGGGTCCTAATGAGTCAGAAAGTTCTCTTATTGTAATGCGCCTATTATTTAAGACCATTTCCCTCACCTGGTTGATATTTTCATCAGTTTTGCTGGAACAGGGTCGCCCCGAAGGATCTGCATCTTTAACTGATGCCACACCACTTTTAAATTTCGAAAACCACTCAAATGCTTCAGTTTTGCCCATAACTTCCTCCCCATAAACGGTTCTCAAAATTGCATAGGCTTCTGTTACAGTTTTATCGAGTTTAAAGCAAAATTTGATGTTCGTTATTTGCTTTTACTACGCGGAAAAATCGCAGCACATGTAAAACACGTGTTCACTTCAGAGCATCTACCTCGTCACTGAATGGTCACAGGAAATCACGTGACCTCTCATTTTTTATCGGGAGGAAACGCTGCATGTACAGTCTGGGTAAGAATCAAAGAAATCTCAGCGTCAGCATTGTTGTGAAGCTATTCCGGAAACTTTTTGATCACACCTCGTATGTTACAAGGCTCGGTAGTAGGTAGATGGGTACCATGTGACCATATTTTGTTCAGAAACATTTGGTTTATCGCAAGAATTAGCTATTTGAAATGTAGTGGAGGACGTAGGCAGTACGAATCACAAAGCGTAGGAAAGAAGTAAAAATGAAGTCTGATACATTTTAAGTAAAAACAACATTTTAATCAACTACTGTAACTCAAAATAGCTGTCAACTCGAAGTAATTTGTTCAAACTCTGATGTACGGCAATTCCGCGGATGTCCTATGTTCGTTAGGGAGTAAGCTACCTGTTTCACTTAAACGCCTCTCCAATCTTGAAAACATGGTGTGGGCTGGGTGCTACCTGTTGTGCTAACGTTGTTGATAAAGCCGACAAGCCTCTTTTGTATTCCTTCGGGTTTCCCGTAGATGAGACGCATCGCGGTATTGTTTGCATTTGTATGAGAAATCGCCATTGTTCATTCCCACTGGACGCACAAATGAATATTGTAAAGTATGAAACTAATAAACAAAACAATACCGTAAACAAGCCGTTGGCTGTAGGTACGTATATTAACTGCTGTACGTCAAGTAACAGCTGGTGCAGTATCATTAGTAAACAACTCACAACTAGGCATCTACTACTTGTCTCGGAAGCAAACAGATAATAAGAACACCACAGAAAAATGAAAGTAATAAAACTCAAAAGGGCTTAATCACGTGAATGGGGATGATAATTGGGTTGTCTAAGCGGATAACGCAGAGTTGTGCAAGCAATGGAAATGCACAGGAAGATATTGAAACAAACTTACAATGGATGTAACATAATAAATGCACGAAGGCATTACTTGAGTTTCCCATCACGAGGAGGATGAACACACTTCGGTTATATTACATGTGGTATTACAGAAAACAGCACGGAATGCTTCTCTGATTCAGTTTAACACAAGTATGTTGTTATTCGAAACCCTGAAGCAAATGTTAGTTAGCTATCCTAATAGTAAAATTAGTACTAAACAAACATCTAGTGAAACCTCCATTAATTTTTATAACTTATAATTTACTGGATAGACTTATTCACATAACCGCTGTTTGGATGAGCGTTTTCCTAAAACATGTAGAAGGAAAGAAAATATATTCACACCAAAAAACAATGTTATAATAGCAAAACAAATTCTGAGACACCCACTCACCTTTGCAGGTTGGAGGCTTCTATCTTTGCTGGCAAGCGTTCATCTCTAAGATTTGCCAATAATTTTGATGACTCAGTATCCAGACTTCGGTTTATGATATCAACAAACAGCGATGCTTTCTTGAGGTTTTGTAAATTGATGTTATTGATGTATCGCACATAGGCCAAACAATGATTCTTTGTGTTTTTCACATTCAGTATACCGTTGATGACCTCTCGTTCAGTGACTGCAAGACAGAAATACATTTAAAACCATCTTGATTAATAACGTCCTTTCGACTCACTTCACGGTAATTCAGATTTCAGTAGTGATAGTAGCTGTTTGAATGACTCAAAACTAGTGGTCATCAGAGCCACTCTCTGACTATAGATTTATCCATGTCGAATACATAAGCGATATGTGTATACAAAGCAATTACAGGCTTAAGCATACAAGATTACATAAGTAGAAAAAATAAACAACAGATACATAAATTATACACTAAGATAACCACACAAATCAATATATACTAGAACTAATCCTCAGCAAACATAAGCAGATAAATCAGCACAAATGCAGTTTGAAAGTCAATAACACACCAGAAACTACACATTAAATTTTTGTAAGGAAACCACTGAATGTAACATAGCGAGAAAGCTTGGCGATAGAGGCAGAATCGTCCCCTAAAACCGTAATTAAATTAGGAGAGAGTCCAAGTCGTTCACGAAGGGTGAAATATTAACGGGAGAGAAAATGCTTCACCGTTAAAGGCACATTGCACTGGAGACAGTGAGGCGGGGGCTCATCCCTAAGGAGGTAGCCATGACTAAAATATCAGTGGCCAATACGAAGCCGAGCCAACACGGTCTTCACGTGACATGATAGACGAGAACAACGCCAAGAAAGCGTTGCAGCTTTGAACTCTTGGAGTTTGACGGTAGATATAAAACATTCCCATGCCATTGAGAAAGTATCCTTCTGCGAAAAAAACTACAAATCCGTACATAGGCAGCGGAGAACCCCTTCATCGGGGTGTAGAATCGCAGCCTTTGCTGCCTAATCTGCCTGTTCATTTCCAACAATGCCCAGGAACCCAGACAACACCACCCGAAGGATAGTAAGATAAAGAGTGCAACTGATCATGGATTTTCTGAACAAGTGGGGATTGGCTATAGAGATCCCGTAAACTAAGTAAAGCACTGACAGAATCAGCACAAATGACACTGGAGTGCAGCGAAAAGGAGCGGATGAAAAAAAATGTGGCTTTAAATATAGCATACAGTTCGGCAGTACAAACCGGAGTGCTAAGGGGGAAGCAAGTCTTCTGAACGTCATGTGAATGAATGCCTACAGCGCAGCCTACACCTTGATCCGTTCGAGAACCATCGGTATACAGAAAATGGTAATCAGGAAAGTCATACTTCAAAGCCGAGAAATGGGCTGCATATATAGGAGCGGCAGTAGTGGCCTTGGGAAACTGAGGCAGTATTTTTAACACTTAAATGATTTCAGTCTAATCATATAATATATAAATTCAATAACAGCCCACCTTGAAGCAATATATGTATATAATAATTTATAAAATGTATGTAACAGTCATTGCATATGCTTATATTATTGTATCCATGTGTAATAATGTTATGTGAATATATTACGTAATTTAATAATGTAGGAGCTGTGAGAATAATAAGTTAAAAGTTGCTAAGAATAAGGTAACCTTGAGGCAATAATGAGTTTGAGAGTTTAAATGTTACTTGTGATTCTTGTAAGCAATAATATGATTTTAGTGACAGTTTATAAAAATAGCCAATCAACAACCAGAAAAAGCTTTAGTTAAATGAAGGTATTCTATTGGACTACGATTAGCCAATCAGAGACTTGAAATATAGAAATTTACAAGTTTAGACGGTTGAAATCAATTCAGTTGCCTGCAAACAGTGCTCATAACCACGTGTTGCCTGCGGACAGTGATTGTAACCGGATGCGTGATGTGTCCTTGAGAGATTTTATATGTATTCGTGTGAGATGAAAAATAAGTTGACGTGTTAAAAAAAGTGTAATTGATCAATACAAAGAATCTCACAGCTCTCTTTATATCAGTGAAGTGTTATTTAAATCGTATCAAGTATTAACAAAAGGAGTGAAGTAGAATTATAATCTGTGTAAGCCTACATTCTTGTCGCATCACGCCCTGCTAAGAGATCCATATCTCTAAAATAAATACTGACACAGCCAAGGAAAACATAAATATAATGTCTAAAGAAACAGTCAAATTACAAAGCTAATATTTTTAAACTTGGGGCGAAGGCTACCGGAAACCGGGTACTATACGTGCGATTGCAACGAATTTCAAGTTCGGCTCGCCAACAGTTGAAATATAATAATACTCCTCCAATACAACAAACCATCTGCTTCAAATTGGCTTCCATACGTGTTGCAAATAACAATTACGACAAAACACTTTCTTCAAATTGGTGCCCCAAATAATAATGTAAAAAAACTAACCGTTCTCAAATTGACGCCCAAAGCGTGGTGCAAATAACGTAATAAAAACTTCTTCAAATTGGCGTCCATACGTGGAGCTAATAAATAAATAAATAAACTTCTTTACAACTGAGCCAGATCAAGGCGACCAGAGGGGTTTGGCGTATCCATGGAGGAAAACATGAAATCCCCTACGGAAAGGCAAGGGAAATACTGTATCCAAATTTGACAGTAAGTTTCCAAAACTATACCCCACAAGAAGCAGTCAGACGGACTATTGCGACAAGGATAATCCAAAGTGTCACCAAAGAACATAGTATAGGTAGGATGAGAAGGTGTGGCGCAATTGCAAAGAAGAATATCCCGACGTATCCAAAGGATGGTTCACCAGATTCCGCGTACAAACTACGGGTGGGACTAGTACGAAAAGCTCCCAGGGCTAGTCTAAGGCCTTGATGATGGACAGAATCAATATACGCAGAATAGATGACCGAGCAGAAGAATGGGCCATCATAATATTAAAGCCCCGTAGAGACACAGCAAGAGTACGCCATTCGAACCCCCAAGAAGTGCCACTAAGGACACGAAGTAATTGCTGGGAGCGAGCACAGCGTCCACAAAGATATAAAATATGAGGTCCCTAACAAATCTGATGGTCAAAAATGTGGCCGAGAAGTTTAGCTTCCTCAACAAACGGCAGTTCCATTCCACCAAGAGAGAGATGGGGGACAGGAAACTCCTTACGACGCCCAAAAATAAGGCAGCGTATATTTTCCGCTGAAATTTTAAACCCATTCTCCAAACTCCAAGTGTTTAAGATATGAAGAAAGCACTGGAGGCGCAGTTGATAAAGAGAATTTACATTTCAAAATGACAGAAGAATTGTAACATAAAAATTATAAAAAGATAACTGTGTTACAAATTTAACTTATGCAGCTGATTTGCTAAAGAGCCGTACAATGACCATTTTATAATGCTAATTTTGATAGCCGATTATTTTAGTTATACTGCTTTTACATTATCATAACCATAAAACAACTTTTACTAACGTACGTCACTCTTTAAGGAAATACTATCAGTTTTTATACTAAACTTTTATGTTAATTCAATTCAGTATTAACATATGTAAATAGACCACTACTTTACCAACTGTTGTGATTATAAGATGAAACAATTGCACTTCTCCTTTGCGTTAGAGAACCATTTTAAAAAGTAATGATCTGATTACATATGTATAGCAACCGACCGAGACATCCCTGTGATAACGTGCGAGGCTCAATTTAGGAGATCCTGAGTTCGATTCCTGGAACTGGCCACTCTTACCATGGGTTCTTAGTGGTTTCCTGGTTGGCTAGACGATTGCTGGTGTGGCTTCTCTTCTACCATAGATTTTCTGTCCCTGATTTCTAGTGATGGGACGTTGCCACTATTTCTCTTTATAAAACACTGTAAAGTGAATTGCTTGTTCTCTGAATTGTGTTCTTGTTCGTAGTTTTCTTGTATAAATGCATGTAACCAGTTCTGTATTTATACTAATTCCAAAAGTATTCCTGTTTGACGTTCTTCAGTCGACAGCTATTTTTTTATTTTGATAATGCCACTAGTTATGTATTCCTAGTTAGTCAACGGTAATAATAATAAAAAATAATTTCTTTTCTTCACTTTTTTATGTAACTATATGTTGTGCTGAAAACATTCTTTTAAAGGATTTTCTATCCATAAAAATAGAAACACATACTAGCAATTTCTCTTTGTTCTGCATTCTTGAAAATATAAACTAATATATATTTTACATGAAACCTAGTCAACTAAAAATAATGTGTGTTACAGCATTCTACCGATATTCACAACTACCACATAACATATGTATATTTTTCATCCGGTAATAAGCAATTAGCCATAAAACACTCGGAAATGTAGTAAGTTTGTGGATTAAGCCTCTCTACTTCCCACCCCTCATACATTAGCATATACTACATGTTTGTCTTAAGTTCTGATTTGTTTCTGCTGGATTCACAGATTTTGGTCACTGGAGTACTAAATGTAATGGCTGAGAGTAAGTTACCAAGCCATATAGCAGAAATGTGATTTAGTGCGTGAGCTAACTCAGCCTCATTTATAACTCAGTTAACGCTGCATGTTACATGAGCATCTCCTCTCCTTCTCTCATTATTTTGCATGTTTTCATTTAGACACAAGAGTCTATGGAATGTTGCATTCATTCACCCACAAAAAACGCAGTTAAGGTCTATAAAGAACTACAGTTATTGGGGACACGTGCTAGTCCATAACGTGAGTCTCGCCTCCTTTCATTCCTTATTTAGCATAAAGTTAAACGCAGCAACGTTCAATAATGCAAAACTTAAACGTTTTAAACTATCGAAGGTTTATCTTAAAGTATTAGGCATACAGCAATACGCACTGCACTCTGTGCAGTGTCGTTGGTGTCGGACAGATGGCGTGGATGCTTCCTCGTTGGAAAGTTTTCGGTACTGCCAGATGGCAGCCTTCTCTTAGCCGCCTCAGGAGGATCGAGTTCTCTTCAGTTCCGCCAGAGGTAAGCCTTCTCTGAGCCCGCCGGTTTGACCGGGTCATCAAGCTTGGAATCCCTGCACCTCTCTATCGGCCGGCCTCCCTGCGCTTCTTCACCTCATCCGCTTTTCCTAGGGATGTTAAGCTCAAAATATCCGCATTGGGTGAGGTGCGAGGTTCCCGTGTCATTCAGTCACACTTATGACAGACATATTTTCCCCTTTTTCCACACTTCTGATGCTTTATAGAACCACAACGGTTGTCGTATACTTTAATTCATAACACCAACATTTGTTTGCGCCCTAAAACCTTAGATGCCAAATACTCATATTGAAAGATATTTCGGAGCGGAAATCGTAGGTAACATAACTAAAAGCTTAAAGCATTAACATTAACTAATGTCAGTAAGTGTGGAACGCCAATTGAAGAAAGCGATTAAAGTAAAACCGAATAAAGATAAAGTAAATACCAAACGGGAACAGACCATACTTGCGTACAAACCTTCTGACAAACCTATCGAAATTAGAATCGATACTAGACGCTGCTGTCCAAACCACAACACTGAATAAAACACAAAACCTGTTGTGCAACAGGTAAATCCTCTGCCGACAATAATTTCCTGGCATGACGCCACACAATTAGAGGCCTGTTGCTAGGGACAGGAACCGAGAATGTGGTTGTCCCGTTAGAGACATTCAGTCCCGATATAAGTCAGGACGAGCGAGACACCACAGGTAAAACCCGCTTCGCTTATCGCGTCGAGAGATGAGAGCGTGTGCCTTTCCTGCCCTAGTACAGTACATACATTCACAACCTAGCTGATGAGGAATAGAATATGGTTGTTCACCTTCCAAATCAAGTTATACAAGCAACAACTTCTTTGCGGCACGCGTAGCAAAGGCGAACAACACACGGTCACATAACTACACCAGACGGGTATCAAAGGTCAAGCATTGGTTAGGGTTAAAACTAGTTTCTTGAAGTGCAAAAGCAGTGTAACTACGTGTCTCGTTTCCCATTCCTACCTGTTACAACGAGCGCAAAGTGGTTCGGAGTCATCATGCAGCGCCTGACACGTGATCTGGCTAAAATAATCTCTTCACGATGGCAAACACGCAAGGAGGGAACTCAAGCGATAAGGAGAGACTTAACCTGTTTGTTCCCATACGAAGCTGCGCACGATCGAAGCTGTTTTACACCAATTTGGCTAAAGCTATACAAATTGCATCCGAGGAAACACTAAAGACTTCCACCCAAAAAATTGACGTAAGAACACCAACCTTGGTAGGGGTATTTAATCCTGGATTAATGTACGGAATTACTTTTCTCTGTATTATCAGGGCTTGTGGAAGAGTAAACAAAACTGCTTCTATATTTTTTAGTGTATGCTGGTTTCAAGATGTGTTAGATATTTACCAACTAATAAAAGTGCAACACCCTAATACAAGCGGTTTTTAAAGTAAGTACCGATTTTTTTAAAAAGTAATAGAAGATTATTTTCCAAATAGTTTATTATCAATCATTACCTCACATTACTTCTCCACATAGTCACAGCCATTATTCAGGCAGTTGTCGTAACAGGGATCCAGTTTTTGCATATTTTCTTTAAAGAATGATGCCGCCGGTGATGAAAGCCAAGTCTACACTTCTTGTTTCACAACAGTCCGGATTTGGCACCAAGCGATTTTCATCTGTTTCTTCATCAGAAGAAATTCCTTGGTGGAAAACAATTCAACAACGATGAAACAATAAATGCAGACTTGGCTTTCATCATAGATGGCATCATTCTTTGAGAAGGCATACAGAAACTGGTTTCTCGTCGACAAGACGATGATGTGAAGACATAGTGTAAGGTAATGAATGATAATAAAGTATTTGAAGTATAATGTTCTCTTATTGTTTTTAAATTATCGGTACATACTTTCGACACTCTCTTCATAGATTGACCACAGAGTGACTTCTTGGAACCACTGGATTGGTCAAAGGAACGTAAACAGGCAGAGAACTCGCTGGGCAGACGAACTGAGGAGGACTTTCGGTAGCAGTTGAACCATGATAGCCAAAGAGAGAGAAACTTTAAAACAAACCTGTGGACATAGCCAGTAGAACAATAAATTAGGTTAATCTTTCCCAGAATAGCTAAATCAGCTCCCTTTCACTTGAAGGAGGTTCTTGCCCAAAAGGGAAGTATATGGGATAATTGTGAACTGTGTAAAGTACAATATTATTATTACTAAGGCTCGGAAACGGAGGAAAAACCTTGTTTTTTCGAGTGTCCGAAGACGAGGACAACATAATATATCTTAATTTTGGGACACTGTAGGCCAGAAGATTGTGGGCTTTATTTTATTTCAAGTCTGAATCAACTTACTGACAATGAAGAAAAGGCTACGGGCACATCCAAAGAATGGAGGATTTGTGAAAATAGCAGGCAAGATCCCCCGTTTCAACAGAACAGAAAAATTCAAAACCTGAGATGAAGGAAGTCCATCATGATCTGAAACAGTACGGAATGAAGAACAAGTATACGAAACACAGAAGTATCCAGAAATAAAATGTGTGTAAGCTCATCGAATGCAACAGCAGCTAACCATAGTTTCAATCACAACATTTCGCTTACATTGTGTCAGTACAACATGGATCTCCTTCAAAAGCTATTTTATCCACTATACCACATAAAGAGTAGAAAATATTTCTGGAGATAAATTATTCAATGATACATAATATAATTTTCTTCACTTCAGAGGAGCTCAAGTCAGAGTGATTTGGCTTTACTTTTAGGAATTTTATAACAGAAGATATAAAAAGTAACCACTTCATGTACCCTGAGTAGCACTCTACATCCCCAAAGTACTTAGAATACCATTAGATCAAGCTATTTACCTTGAAAAAAGTGACACATGACGTCACGGTTAGAAAAAGATGTGTACTCATGGCAGATATGGCGCTGTTATTTTAGCTTCATCCAAAAATATGTAATGTTTATTTTTGGGGGGTTAATTGAATACGGCTACACTAAATCAACTGTACTAACTGCGTTAACGCAAGAGCAACACACGTAAGAAATCTCATTTTTCACATAAATTTGTTTTCGCTTTAAATACACTATGTGATCAAAATTATCCGGACAACCCACAAATATACGTTTTTCATCTTAGGTGCATTGTGCTACCACCTACCGCCTGGTACTCATTATCTGCGACCTCAGTAGTCATTAGACATCGTGAAACAGAAGAATGGGACGCTCCGTGGAACTCACGGACTTCGAACGTGGTCAGGTGATTGGATGTCACTTGTGTCAGAAGTCTGTACGCGAGATTTTCACACTCCTAAAAACATCCCTAGGTCCACAGTTTCTGATGTGATAGTGAAGTGAAAACGTGAAGGGACATCTACAACACGAAAGCGTACAGGTCGACCTCGTCTGTTGACTGACAGAGACCGCCGACATTTGAAGAGGGTCGTAAAGAGTAATATACAGACATCTATCCAGACCATCACACAGGAATTCCAAACTGCATCAGGATCCACTCCAAGTACTATGACAGGCGTGAGGTGGGAAACCTTGGATTCCATGGTCGAGCGGCTGCTCATAAGCCACACATCACGCAGAAAAAAGCCAAACGACGCCTCGCTTGGTGTAAGGAGCGTCAGCATTACACGATTGAACAGTGGCAAAACGTTGTGTGGAGTGACAAATCACGGTACACAATGTGGCGATCCGATGACAGGATGTGGGTATGGCGAATGCCCGGTGAACATCATCTGCCAGCGTGTGTAGTGCCAGGAATGAAATTCGGAGGTGGTGGTGTAATGGTGTGGTCATGTTTTTCCTGGAGAGGGGGTTGCACTCCTTGTTGCACCCCTTGTTGTTTTGCGTGACACGATCACAGCGCAGACCTACATTGATATCTTAAGCACCTTCTTGCTTCCCACTGTTGAAACGCAATTCGGGGATGACGATTGCATCTTTCAACACGATCGAGCACCTGTTCATACTGCACGGGCTGTGGCGGACTGGTTACATGACAATAACATCCCTGTAATGGACTGGCCTGCACAGAGTCCTGAGTTGAATCCTATAGAACACCTTTGGGATGTTTTGGAACGCCGACTTCGTGCCAGGCCTCACCGACCTACATCGATACCTCTCCTCAGTTCCGCACTCCGTGAAGAATGGGCTGCCATTCCCCAAGAAACCTTCCAGCACCTGATTGAAAGTATGCCTGCGAGAGTGAGCGCTGTCATCAAGAATAAGGGTGGGCCAATACCATATTGACTTCTAGCATTACCGTTGGAGGACGCCACGAACTTGTACGTCATTTTCAGCTAGCTGTCCGGATGCTTTTGATCACGTAGTGTATCTCACATTTGCTTAAAATAGTTCAAATAAAAAAATAGACCATTCCCTAGATTTATAACCGGGTCACAGATCGCATATATGCGTACTTCGCTTTCATTGCAGTCACTTCGGTATTTTCCCATTGGCGCACCAGCTACGGTTATAGCTGCGTATGCTGTATCCGTTGCTGCCTTCAGTTCGAGCTGTAAGGACTAAGAGTTTACTTATCGTGTATCTCAAAACTGAAAGCTTATTCAAGGCAAATGCGTTGTGTGTGAATTACATTAGATTATTCTTATTAATTCACCAAAATGCCTACCGAAAACCTCACGCTTTAACAAAGAATTTTATGAGCGATACATACGTAAAAACCGTATCATGTAGAGAGGTGTATAGATAATTTCAAGAGAAATTGTTTGGAATTCCAGTTCCGGGTATAGAAACTGTTAGAAGTCTGGTTAATAAGTTTAGGACAACGGGGTCACTAAACGCTAAACCTAAGAAGCGAAAAAGAAATCTTCTAACACAGGGTAGAAATTGTCGAAATTGGTGCACCATTCGAACGCTCTCAAATAAGTGTCTAAAACGTGTTGCACAGCAAGTGGATGTTTCAAAAACCTGTTGATATAATTGTTAGACTTTTAAAATTGAAACTCCACAGAGTGATAGCTTTTCTCCATGACGAAAAGAGAGTTAATTTCTGTAACTGAATTTTACAAAATGTATTTTTGACCCACTTTCAATAATTTTATCAGCTGAGACATGGTTTCATTTAAATGCTCATATTGCCTCACAGAGCAGTGGATATGGGAGCACGGAGAATCCTCATTTAATTCATAAAGTTTCCTTGTTTTATGTAAAAACATTGGTGTATGGTGTGCTATAACAGCAAAATGGACAATAGAGCCCATATTTTTCAGTGATACTGTAAATTCCAACAGATATACTGCAGAGGTATTCTTCCGCCATTTTTTCTTTCTCTACTGCGTATAGTAAGTAGGGGAAGAATTGTATTCCACCCAAAAATTCGATACCGAGATTTCACCGGAAATATATGTTTTGAGACACATTTTTGGAAACATGTCCGTATGTGTGTCTGTGAACAGCATAACTCAGAAACGAACACCAAACTTGGTACTTAGGTTCAGTATCTTCCAGAGATACGACACGAAGATTTTCAAGAAAATCCCCCACCTCAGAGTACCCTTTACATGGAACATTTTTCGAAATTTTTAATTTTCTCAAAAATGGCTCTAACGATTTTGATTAAAATATCATATATTATAGATACTTTCATGACAAGTACAATGTATATCTTGAATTTTCTGGGAATGTCTCCAAAAGCGTTCTTTATTGTGAACGACGTTTGCATAACTGGTAAACCATAAGAGATAGACAACATTTTACTACACAAAAATGTAGATCGCGTTAAAATACACAATTTATGCCATTTTTATTTTTGTTGTTGAGTGAACCATTTTCGAGATATTGCTTGTTATTCCCTTAAATTTTCCAATACTTATACTTTTTCTCAAATGGAAATTCGTTATTCATTTTTTGTCCTGGTAATGCAAAGAGAATGGAATACTCCACATAGCAACCAGCTCTTAGAAAATTTGACTATCGCTTAAAGTCTACCATATTCCCCTTGCACCTACAAGAAAATTAGCAATAAGATTAACATCTCGATTAACATGAAGCATATGGAGAATAAGCGTTTGTAAAAATAGTTTGTACAAGAGTAGAGAAAGTCATGTGAATGTAACACATCAGATGTTTACAAATGTTGTCAGGTAATGAGAGTTCAAAACTCCTTGGTACACATAAAGGTGGTTTTGATGACAGAAATGTCTCAATACAGATGTACACCGCTTTCAATACAACAAAGTTAGTGCTCATTATAGTGCATCTTATTGTCACTGGTGAGCAGTGAGTACCTCCGGTCACCCAAACTAAATACAGATAAATTGTATGTAATATGTTGGATGTAAATAGCTAGAAAACAGTGTCCTAAAGTGGACAATAAGTTGCCTCTTGCGGCGACTTACACCAGCCTAAACGAGCGGAAGGCTCAGGCGGCAATGTTTGTGGCCATTCGGGAGGTCGTGGGATCGATTCCCGCGACGACCTTCCTGACTCATAGGTTTTTTCGGCGGTTTCTCCAGATCGCAAGGTGAATGCTGGGAAGGTTTATTACATTCCCCGAATTTCCTGCTCCTCTATTTCACTTTATTCTCATTTCACTTCACTTTTCATCGGCTTGGTTATTTCAGGGTTGCAAGTGTTGGCGGGAGTCTCGGCATTGAATGGCAGGGTTTAAGGAAACAAAGCAAAAGTAAGGAGGAAAAGAGGGTCAAATATTGTGTGGGTAAAAGTGTAGGCTTTCCACATGAAAGAAGGTGGCGCAGAACAATAAAGACGTGGTGGATGACAATGCGCGGACGAAAGGAACACAAAAGAAAAGAAGAGAGAAGACGAAGGATGAATTGAGGGCGAGGAGTGGATATCGTGGAATGAACTCCTCCTAGTTTGTATAATTTTTTTCCAGTAAAGCATATAAGCTGAAGTCAAAATATCACACAATTCCTAGAAAATTTCTGATCTGCTGTGGCCTATAGGCACACTTAATGATAAGCGTGGTGCTGAAGATTTCTTTCCGGCCAAATTCTCACAGCAGGAAGAAGTTTATCAAGTTTGATTTCTAATAAACATAATTTATCCTGCCAATAAGCTTTCAACTTCTTTCACACTATGTATGTTATACCTAAACAGAAAGTAATGCAAGTTTTTGCCAGAGAGCCTGTATTTAAAAAGAACTTTAAAAACGCATGGTGACGATGACTGCAAACGAGTGTAAATTGTAAGGGTAAGAAGTCACAGAACTGCTTGTGTAAATTAGAAACAGTAATATAATTTCTGAGGAACGTGTGACAATGAATAAAAGCAGATGTTGCATATAAACAAGAGTTTATACCAGAAGTATCATTCATTGGAAGAAAGAAGCGGCTAATAGTATATGAAATATTGACTTATATATGCAACCGAACCTTCGCTGTTACGACGGCAGAAAAACAAAAATACCTAAAAAAAACACCAACAAAGAGTTAAAGACACAACATGTCCAAAAATTACTGAAGAGATTGTTTTTATCACTAAGAATTTAGGATCAGTATTTACGTGTATGTGAGCATTTTCCTGACATTAGTTCTCTGTTGTTGCCAATATATTAGCTGTTCAGTAAGAGTATTCATGGATGTTTATGTTAAGTTCCAATACGTAACAAATGTTGTTGGATATTTGAAGCAAATTGTTATAATCTACATTTTGGAAAACCCGCTTTTATCGGAGAACAATAAGCAACCACCTCTGACTCACTTTTTGCGTATAAGAGTTTGTTTTAAGGTTCAAATGCTCTTACAGGAATAAAAATTAAAAACATGTTGGAAAACTTTGTTATTATTTCCTAAGACTTTATTGCTTAATAGCTCAAAAATGACTACACTATTGGTTGTAATTATTTACATCCTAAGTACTTTTCTCATTCCAAAATGGCTGCAAAGTATAACATTTTGTCTAAAGACTCACTTTTGGGTTACATTCGAAACAGTTTTCAAGCAATTTATACTGCATCAACATTTGCCTTCCCAGTTTAACAGGCTTAGGACTGTCTACATCACGTAGGTCTGGTTAAAAATGTTATGCAGCAATACTGTGTTCTACACATTAACTTCGACTTTTCCCGGTTCAATAAAAGCAAAACACCACTTTTCCCCCAAAAAATCATCTAAAAAGCATGTTCAATGTTGCACATGACTTGTAAGAAGTATTTCTGTCTCTTTGAAGGTTCTTTTGTTCCTTATGTTAAACTAAAATATCAAAATCCTAAACAGAAGTTACACACAAATAAAACAAATATTGTTATATGCGGAATAACAAAAAAGAATAAGAAAGTAAGATAATGGTATAGTGGTAAGAAGGACATTTCCCCACAATTAGATTACATATTCATAAAGGCTTTGCAACTATGATAATTCATGAACGGCAGCAGGATGTGGTTAACAATCTTTCCATTTTGCTTTTTTAGTTTTCAACGACAATATTTGAGCAGATGATAAATACTTAAATATGAAAAAGTAGGTCTTCCGGGTTGTATGGCCATGGTCGAGCGGAAATTTTCCTTCTTAACTCATTTAAATTCACTTACATTAAATAATTTTAATACGAAAGAAGACGGATTAAAAATCATTCAAGACTGGCTTTCCTGCACTACTTGCAAACCCACTCATCAACCAGAAAAACATATAATGCTTCTCAATCTAATCCTGCCACTGTAGTCATTCAAAACAGACTCAACAATGGCAGCTCGCTCCTTTAACGAGCCAATCAGGAACCAGCGAGCAATGAAGTGACCTAATCAGAAGCAAGCGCTTTCCCACCTACCGCCATAGAAACCGGAAGCTGCACGCATGGCATGCGGGCACACCCAGTGACACAGGAGCAAGGGCTGAGAACCTCTAGAATCCTCCAAGAGATGCTTGGATAAATCAAAGTGTTAATAATATCCTCTGAAAACAACACTTTTAGGAAAGTAGCATGCAACCATAGGTGCACAAGGGCCGTTGCACCCTGCCTGCAGTCGTCGAGGAGCGAATCTTGCTACCTCCCTTCACTGCAACAACCTTAATTACATCAGTCATCCTGTAACCCTCAACCCCTCTGTAAATGGTTAAACTCTAATCCAGCAATCGAGAACAGGTCGCCCAGGTTCACCTGGGCGGAATGTGATCGCCACAGTACCTAGCCGCTTACGCGGCTTTACCTGTGCGATATAGGAGGTTTTACAGAATTTACACAAGCTTTTGATAATTGTGAATTTGTCTCGGGTGGTGTTTAGCTTCCTGCGTTACCATTGGCTGGGTCTCGGTGTTCCCATATGGGCGGACTAGCGACCATGTGGTGACCAAGCCCAATACTGCTTAACTTGGGCGACCGCTTGTGTGGTCGTCAAGTTAAGCAGGCCGGCGTGGCAGCAAGCGTCATGGGAAAACTGGTTAATGGTATGGGGGTATCCAAGTTGGCAGCAGGGCGGGTCGTTGCTGGTAGGTCAGTCGTCCAGCTAGCGACCAGGCCCAATGCTGCTAAACTTGGGGGTGCTTTGGATGTGAGGGATTGGTAGACCTCAGCCTCGGGGGCCCAAGCCGTCCTTCGGCAACCGGTAACTCTTTCTCCGCCTTGGCGCTTTGTGGTCATATTGGCCCAAAGAGTTCACCAGCTGGTTGGTGTGGTAAGTGAGTTTCGTGTACATGGTACGGGTTCTCTCCCGAACCACGTCCACAATGTATGGGAGACCGGAATGGATGTGTAGGATGTGTGACGGGAATCTGCGCCCGGTATCATAGATCATCCGAAGCGCCCTGTTCTGGACGTTCTGTAGCCTGCGGATGGTGGACGCTGCCGCCGATCCCCAGATCGTGCAGCTATACAGTACCAGGGGTGGGATAATCGCCTGATATAGGCGTAGTTTGAGGCGTATGGGCATTGTGGAGCGGAATACAGGGTACAGCTGTCTGAGCGCGGAGTGGCCGAGGCCGACCTTTGCCCTGACATGTGGAGTGAAAGTGAGGCCGCGATCGAACGTGACTCCGAGGTATTTGGCAGAGGTAACCCAAGGGATTCTCCTCCGCCGCAACCTCAGAGGACGCTCGGGTCGCCACCGACGGACCTTCGCCAGGAGAAACGCAGAGCTCTTCTTTTCGCTCCACCTGCCAATGGTTCGGAGCTGTCGCTGTAGTGGAAGGAAATAGAATCGGGCATTCTTGTTCTGTGCCATTATGAGGACATCGTCGGCATATTGGCACGTAACACTCCTGTGTCCCGTGGGGATGTCCGACATGTAGCCCGCGAAGAGAAGCGGGGACAGTACACTGCCTTCCGGGACTCCAGCGGCTATGGGATGGACTGAGGAAACCTTCCCCTCCACTCTCACCCTGAATGTGCGATCCCGGAGGAAACTGCTTATCAGGGCGAGATAGGCGGGAGGGATGTCTGGCTCCTTGAGTTTGTACAAAAGCCCTTGATGCCACGTTGTGGCAAAGGCCTTCTCTACGTCTAGCAGCACTGCTATGGTCTTGAAGTTCTCCTGGACGCCCCGGGAGGCATTCTTGGCCAATCACAGTAGCTGCAGGGTTGTGGAGTGCTCATGGCGAAAACCAAACTGGTGGTCCGGGAGGAGGTGCCTTTCCTCAAAGAGAGGTGTAAGGCGGGCTAGGAGTAACCGCTAAAAGACTTTTGAGACGGTTGGGAGCAAGCTGATGGAGCGGTAACTGCATGGAAAGACCTGGTCCTGCCCGGGCTTTAAAATGCATACCACCCGGCCTCCTTCCATAAACTCTAATGAGATTAGGTATACTTTATATGCTTCGTCGAGCTGCCTTCAGCCTGCCAACACCTGATTGGATTGGTACCGCCCAGCAGAGCAGCGGAAAAGGCACGAACCACCACTGCATAGAGCTGTCAGCCACAGGGAATCTCTGGCGACTGACCATGGCGCGACCAGGGAATCCAGCTGAAAGTTCCGTTGGGTTGCGAACACAATGTTGGCTGAGTAGGACATGACCACTGCCTACGGTGTTTGATTGGAATCTCGGTGCCTTAGGCTGTTTTTAGCGATCACTAGCTGTTCTTCTCTATTTTCATCTTTCTAGCTAGAACCAAGTCCCCCTTTAGGTTAGCTTTAGGTGCTACTGCTGAACGGTCTACCAGAGAGCAGTGGTGTTGTGGAGTTTCTAACTTCTTGTTCTTCCTCTTCCAATTAGTTATATTTTTAGGAATGGCAACAGGCAGCAAGGCGACATTGGCAACCAAAACGACACTTTTGCCTACGTCAATCACGGTAACAAGGAATAAGGCCTCTCAACTAAAACTCCCAACTCCTCGACTTCTTCTTGTACTGAATATAAGACCCCTACCTTCTGCAACTACCTCCGCGACTCTATCAAGCCCTAAGCCCAAGATCAAACCGAATGTACCTCCTCCTGTCAAACCTTCCACTCCTAAATCGGTACCTCCAAAGACATGGGACATGACGCTACACCTACACTCACTCCGAACTTCGACATACCCCCCCCCCAATATAACTACTTAGCTCACAAAGTGCGCAACTCTGGTGACTTTTGCTTTAAGAGGTTCTGCTGGAGTGACTACACGAACCTAATAGGATACCTCAAGTCCAGAGGTGTATAGCACTATCTAATTCCCCATACTAGGACTGCTGTAATAGGACTGTACGCCGAGTTCACCGAGGACGAGATTAGGCAAGACCTGGAACTCAGCAGTTTTCAGGCCATTAGAGCCATGCAAATAAAGCGCAATAGGAAAGGATCCCCTACCCATGTTGTTAATTAAGCTGTAGGACACCCTACAAAATAGGAAAATTCTGTCCTTGAAATTGCCAACAACCATATCACACATGTTGGCTGATGCTTTATATGCTGTACAACTATGCTCCTTTTTATTTCTCGCAATGATATAAGTCATCATATGTAATCTACGTAATTCTGATGTTTCTATTTTATAAGTATGGTGTGTATCCTTATTGGCGCTTTTCACTTTTCTGCGATTGTCTAAGGATTTGATGGTTTGCTGTGCTTTAGCTTTAAATTCTATATTTCTGTCTCTGTTTTAACACAGATTTATTTTGTTGTTATGTTTTAGAACGCAGGATTAGCAATTGATTGTTCATTTCTATGGTTTTGTCAGAGTGCTTATGACTTCAGCAACTGTGCTCCCTTAGACCCAACTTACTTCTATAAAATTTTGGATAACGATACATACAGGTACATTTAAATTCTGAAGTAACCATAGTCCTTCTAATTACATGTAAAGAAACACTTGTGAATTGTGCCTTAAAAATGGTAAGACAAAGGAGTTTCAGAGAAATGTACTCACCTGACATGAAGTAATTATGCATTGCATCCTTATCCATCCTTTCACTATTATACAGGGAATGTGCAGCTTTACGCAGTAATTTTTGCATTTTGCCAAGCGTGTCCCACCAAACAGCTTGATCATGTTGCTGGAGCTTTGGAATGCGCTAAATAAAAAATAATAGTTATATACAAACTTTCAGAAAGTAAAATAAACATAATTAAAGTAATAATATAAATGAGCATATTCGTAGTAAATAATCGAATAATAATAACAATATCTCATAAGGAAAACACGCTGCTTTGTGCGGAAATCCACTATGTACTATATATGGTCTCTAAACTATCAACATTTTTCATCCAATTTCAGCATTTTTATGGCAATCTAATCTATGTGCTCATATTTCGTTAAATATCTTGAACACCAACTTATATTATCTTCATGATTCTACCCTAGCATATTCCTTTATTTCTTTTCTTTTTTTCCTTTTTTTGTTCAATATCACAATAAACAAAAGCTGTTTTAAAGCATGTTATTTCTATGCTTACAGTTAACAAAATGAAGCTGAGGAGGAAAATATATCTTATTGCAAAAGCATACTATTTGGAAAAGAAAAGACAGAGTGTAACAAAAATCTACGGCACAAATTGCAGGACACATATCTCACACGTAGACGAATAAATTATGTTATATGAACATGGATACGCTTTGTTACCATGTTATAGCTCATTTTCTCCAGCTCATTAATCATGGGAAACTCACAAGAATAGAACATACCAGCATACCACATGCAACTCTTTCTCACAGGAGATGTTCAATACGCCCTCCGTGAACATTGATACGTGCATCAACCTGCCATCGTAGTGAATCCCGGATGCGCTGATGTATCCCTGGATTATTGCGTATGGTTTCGCAGCCTTCCATAATACGGGCACGGACACTCTGAATATCTGGTACTGGGGTTCGATACACAAGAGCTTTCAAATGTCCCCACAAATAAAGATCCAGTGGGTTTAGTTCCGGGGAGCGTGGAGGTCAGGCAATTGGTCCACCTCTACATATCCATTCACTGAATCTGTTATTTAGAAGCCGACGGACATTAACACTAAAATAAGGAGGTGCTCCATCGTGCATGAAGTACATGTTTTATCGCACAGCTAAAGGCACATCTGCTAACAGATCAGGTAGAACATTCTCTACAAAATTATGGCAACTGTCCATTGAGCCTGGGTGAAAGAAAGTGAGGCCCTACCAAAGAGTCACCAATAATGCTGGCCCAAACATTGACAGAAAATCTTTGGTGATGACTTGCTTCAACAGTTGCGTGAGGATCGACGTCAGCCCATACTCGTACATGCCGATTGTGATAACTTACAATCTGATCTCGTTGAAACGACGCCTCATCTGTGAACAGCACCGTTGCACTAAAATTAGGGTTGACACTTTGTTGCATAAACCATTCGCAGAAGCGTACCCGTGCAGGAAAATCAGCAGCCGATAGTGCCTGCACACGCTATAAATGGTATGGATACAGCCGGACCTCGTGTAATACTCGCCAGACAGTCATGTGGTAAACATGCATTGTTGCAGCTACTTGTCTTGTACCGACACTAGGGTCGTCGTCATCTGCCTAAAAATTGCCGCCTCCCGTTGCAGTGTCCTCGTCCTTCTAAGCCTCCCCCGGTTGCGAGTATCAGACTGAAATGCCCCATGTTCCCTAAGACAAAGATCAATGGCTTCAAACGTTTTCTTGTCGGGGCACCTGCGTCCTGGAAATCTCTCCCAATACAAACGTTGAGCGCAAGCGCCATTGCCGTCTGTTAATCCATACATCAAATGGGCATCTGCCATTTCTGCATTTATGTACACTGCCATTGCACGAGGCAAGTCTGTGATCATCTATACTAGTACGTAGTAACCCATGTGCTTGCCAAGGTCGTACTGCTCACTGGAACAGTTGAAGTTACCGGTAAACAAGCAATTATGTATGCATGGCAAGACGGTCATGTAAAACAAAACACTGGCGGTGCACCTACGATAATGACAACGTAACCAATAGTGCATGTTCTGTTCGTGTATGTATCCCATGATTAATGAGTTGGAGAAAATGAGTTGTAACATGGAAACAAAGCGTTAATCTCTTCGTCTACTTGTGAGGAATGTGTCCTTCAATTTGTGCCCGTACATTTATACTACATCCTGTATAAATACAGCACGTTATTACAGAAATAAATGTTTTAATATGTAAACAGAAAACCAATAATAGGCCGACGATACTATTTTAACGGAGGTGGCAATAGTAATGCTTATACCTAGGGAAACCGTATCCGAGAAAGCTCAACATTTTTACTTTCTCTACTACGTATAGTAAGTAGGGGAAGTATTGTATTCCACCCAAAAATTCGTTACCGAGATTTCACCGGAAATACATGTTTTGAGACCCCCTGAATCCAAAAAAGCATTTTTGGAGACATGTCCGTGTGTGTGGCTGTCTGTGTATGTGTGTGTGTCTGTGAACAGCATA
This sequence comes from Deroplatys truncata, assembly GCA_030765065.1. Taxonomy (NCBI): domain Eukaryota; kingdom Metazoa; phylum Arthropoda; class Insecta; order Mantodea; family Mantidae; genus Deroplatys; species Deroplatys truncata. The sequence continues at coordinate 35,892,611 of CM060987.1, read as the reverse complement.
ACTCAGAAACCAACAGTCGGATAAACACCAAACTTGGTATTTACGTTCAATATCTTCCAGAGATGCGACACAAAGGTTTTTAATAAAAATCCCCCACCCCACATTACCCTTTACATGGAACATTTTTCGAAAAGTTTAATTTTCTCAAAAATTGTTCTAACGATTTTTATTAAAATGTCATATGTTTAAGATATTTTTATGACAAATAAAATGTATATCTTTAATTTTCTGGGAATGTCTCCAAAAGTATTCTTCATTGTGAACGACTTTTGCATAACTGGTAAACCATAAGAGATAGACAAAATTTTACTAAAAAAAACTTAGATCGCGTTAAAATACACAATTTATGTCATATACATTTTTGTTGTTGAGTGAACCATTTTCGAGATATTGTTTGTTATTCCCTTAAATTTTTCAATACTTATTTTTTCAAATGGGAGCTCGTTATTCAGTTGTTTTTTTTGTCTTGGATGTGCAAACAGTATTAATCTGTGGCAAAGAGAATGGTGCTGCACCTGGCAACCAGCTATTAAGATATATGTCGATGCTTAATGGCTACTGTATTTCTATATTGCCCTTGAAATTACAAAACAAGGGGAACAACGTACGCCTTAAGCGATAGTCAAATATTTTTAGAACTGGTCCCTATGTGTAAAATGTAATTCTCTTTGCATGTCAAAAGATCGTTTCTACAAATGTTTATCTCAATTAATATGAAATAGATGGAGAATAAGAGTTTGTAAAAATAGTTTGTACAAGAGTAGACAAAGTCATGTGAGTGTAACACATCAGATTTTTACTATTATTTTTTTCTTTCTTTCTTGCTGCACTTGCCCCTATCTGCAATACATACGTATACAGGATTATATCGTCTTGATTATCAAACAGCAATCACAGTCAGTCGCAATATTACACTGAAAAAAGTTCACTGCTTAAAGGCCGCTATGGAATGCAACAGTCTGAACAAGAAACATGTCATTGCAATATAGAGAAGTTATTAGTGAACATCAATTGTATGATTTTACTTAATGAGACATCGAATTTCTTTGTAATAAAAGTAACTCAGAATTATTGACTGTGGATGATGAACTCACCTTATTGTTGAAATTCACTAATATAGAGGATATAGGCTGTAGTACAGATATGGGAGGAACTGCATTACTGTCTTTGCGGTACCAAGTGTCCAATAAAATAGGATCTGTACCAGTATTTGCCAGTTCATCTCTCAGCATTTGCAGCTCGGATGACAGAATGTAAGTGGGAATAGGTCTGTAACCATACTTCTGCCCAAGGAATACCTGCGGCAAAATTATAATTTGAGTTAGGTAATGTATACTTAATACAGATCGACAAATACTTTTCAGGCATCAAAAGTGCTCCAAAGAAAAACCGTAAAGGTGTATTAACATATAAAGTAGAATTATGTGATGAGCAATTCAACTGAAGAAACATTGTAGGTGCACTGGAGGCTTGCTTATCACTACCCAGTACCATTTCATAAGGAAATGTAAAAACTGCTATGGCTTTCTCGGCCGGTGTCGATACAGTGGGGGAAATGTCTGCCGGTTCGTAGGTTTGTCTTCGGGACTTCAGAGAAGACTGTTATGGTGCTTGTTTATACTCGCCTGCACTGTATAGCCACTAGAGTCTGTGGACCATAAAACCAAAGTCTTTCAGGGGCAATAGTTCATGCAATACTGATCAAGAGAAACGCATCTAGCCCCAGCTGGACCAATGAATACTTAACTGCCATGCCTCCACGGCACATTTATGAACCAGCGCAAACAATAAAGTAGCGGGACAGTGAGCAAGGCTAGGACGAAGATAGCCACCTTAAACCCGGTTCTAACTCCCACCATGTTGGTCCACTTAAAGTTATTCCTTTTCAAGGTTCTTATCGTCCCACTAATGCTCTGCCTGCGAAGTGTGAGAAATGGCAGCAGGATTCTGGCTCCCCTGGTTACAACGAATATAGAATAGAGGATTTTTGTTCTTCTATTATGTCTACCGAGGGTGCTGCATGAACCCTAGGCCCTCGCATACCTGTAGAACGTGATTAGGTGTCGAGTTCAAAATTTCTATGCTAGATTGAATTTCCATAAGAGCGTCTTTTCAGATCCCTGGGGTACTACTTGTCCACAGCGTCGCTTTAGGCGTTACTGGGTTCCTTGCATGGCTTGTGGGCACACCCGATAATAAATGCATCAAACCAACCAACAGCATATAAAGCTGAACCAAGTACTCCCTCCTCCCCTTGGTGGTTGTTAACCAAAATTAAAATCAACATCTTCTGGACACAAATATACACCAGAGGATCAGCGGCATGAATTCTGCTCCTGAAAAGGTAACCAATGACGAGCCTATAAGTACGGCACTGCTTCCTTACACCCCAATATGAAAAACCTAAACAGCCGCCCTAGAAGGGTCGCTTCTATTTTTGTGGTTAAGCCCTAACAAGTCTAGCTAATTGTTTATTTCCATCTTCCTCATTGCAGCTTTTAACTGGTTCTACCCTTTTACACGTGGCAACGTCGCGCGGTGCCAGAACTCAACCGCCATCAAATGCTGTGCTTACTATAGTATCTTGTGCTCATGCCTTAACGTTCACATTCAAAGAGGCGACAAACTTTACCCGCACTCTTCTGCGGGTGCTAATGGCATGGCCACAATAGAGGGCTCTCTCAACACCTCTCCCTGGAAAGAAAACCTGCTGTTGCCAAGTCTTAACATTTCTGTACATACCTCTAGTGTGTATTTAGGTGTGTTACAGCGAGGAAGTGTGTCTTTGAATGTCTCTTTCTTTTTGCGTCCGTTGTTAGGTGACGAGGAAACTCGTGAAAAAAATTTAGACAAGAATGTTAATCTTGCTGGTCCTTCAGGTCAAAGGACTCCTATCAAGAAAAGGGAAGCTGTGATAGGGAGAGGTGCCAAGCTTAAGAAACGAGCTGTAAAAATAATTCGGAATATAAAATCCTGCTTTAAATTTCTGACTGTTAAAGATGGTGTTTTATCAACAAAAAATCTCAACCAATTAACCGCTGCTGCTACTGGCGTAGATATAAAAAAAATTCAAATATCACAAACCCAGAGAGCTATCAGACCCCAATGAAAAAGCATGTAGATAGAAATAAATTACCGTTTGGCGACATTGATGATTTTATACGTGACTTGTTGCGTACAACAGTATGCAAGTGTTATATGAATGTCGTATCACCTACACTGCAAGTGTTAATCCAAATAATGCGTGAGAGGACAAAGGATACTGATTTATGAGTTTCCCAACGGAAGAAGTACAGTAGGTAGACTTTCGGTTTCAATGGGATCTAAATTGAGCTGAGTCCAATGACGTTATTGCATGCGTTACAAGTATTTGGAGGAAATCAAGAATGTTCGTGAGCAAGGATACAATGATGTTTATCTCGATGAAAGGTGGTATAACAACAACACTTGTCGGAGAAAAATTTATCGGGCGATACAGACAATTGCTTCATAGCAACACGGGCAACAAAGGTAAGATGATCCTTGTTATTCACTGCGGCGGAAGATCAGCCTTTCTGGAGGATGCTTTATTTGTGCCTCATAAAAACATGGCGGATGCGCTTGCGGATTATCATGGGTCAATAAACGCAGAGATTTCCGAAAACTGTTTCGAAAACAAACATTTAAAACACTTAGAAGAGCCATATATAATTGTTTTGGATAATGCTCCTTATCACAGCCGAATCCTAAACCCTGGACCTTCCCCATCTTGGAGAAGAGATCAAATTTTAGTTTCATACAAGAGCACAACCTTCCAGTTCCAAATCCAATTCCGATAATACCTGTCCTTCTACAAATAAACAATGGCATTTTACCTGTCATGAAAAAATAAAAGCCATCAACAGATGAGATGACTGCGTCATGTGGTCATTTAGTGGTAAGGTTACCACTACATCACTGTATTTTTAATTAAATAGAGATGGTATAGTCTTAAATAAAGCATAGGGTAGCATCTGAAATCTAAAAAGAACAGCCAATAAGTAAAGTGATAAATATATTTAAAAATGCTGTAACCAAGTGCCAGCACAACAATGGTGGGACCATATAAAACATACAGAGAAAACAGAAAATGAATGCAGCAACGTTCGTCAGTGTTCGATATGGGAAATATAGACGTAAGTGACTCTGCCACAGATGAATCGGATGAAAATTAGATCTCTCAGGTATAATTTTATTCTTATTAAAGCTATGATATGTGACAATGGTAATAAATGCATGTAAATCAAGTGAAAACTATAAGCTTACAATAATATTGCAGGGTCGACCCATTTAACAATTCAGCGTCGTTAAGAAAATCGGTGAGGTTTCATGTGCCGGAATGCAGGAGTTTATGATAGCTGAAATGGAGTAATAAAGAAAAAATGAAACCATAAAGTGCTGGAATACTTAAGATATTTTATTACTTTTGTTTTTATTTTGTCAAGATAAATTTTCTGCAGTAATGAATAATACAATTTTAAGATAAACGTTGTTGGCGATTAGAAAATTATAAGTACAACTCGCAGGTATGGTTATAAGGATGGCGAAAATTAATATCTGTACCTTTCAGGTTGCGTAATGCAGTAATCATGTTTATTAGTTAAGAAAAACAGAAGATTGAAGTTTGTTAACATTCCACTAGCTGACTTAACATTAACCGCAGTCACCGAAGCAAACGACGTGACAGTCACGCGACCACTTCACACTCTAAAAGCAGTGTAATGATGGATGGACGTTAAGGCTTGAACATAACAGTATGCCATTTCCAATATTTAAACTGCAATTTATGATACACAAACATACCAGAGACTTAAAGAAAATGTCAACCTACCAACCCATTTTAGAACGACTCAAAAATCAGAAAAAGGAAAAACAGAACTAAAAACGTAAATAAGGTACCATGAATTAATGTCTGCCTGAAACCTTCTATAGGAATCGAACATCCGAGCCTATCAACTTAGACCTGAGCAGAATAAAGCCATTGAACTAGCATTTTTAGACTTTAAGAACAGTGCAACACAGTACAAAAACAGACTGAATCTCAAATGAATATGGGTGGAAAGAGTATGAATATCATCCTTTAAACCAGGGAGGGATTTTAAATCCATTAGAAACATTTATGACCTTACTTCCGCGTAAAAACTCATAAGAAATACTTGGCAACAGCACGCTTCACCTTGGTGGTAGGATGTAGGATGCTTTTATCGGAGGAGAACACCTCGGCATTGCGACCAGCTTGATCTTTTATGTCTACAGCAGTCAGGAGGTATGGATGAGGTGAAGGAGCTATAGGAGGTCGTAGGCCCAGGCAAATAGGCCAACAGAGACGCGAGAAGTCGGTAACACTCGTACACCAGTAGAGGCGAAGGATCCCTACAGAGGACGACGAAGCGATCCTAACGGGCGGGATAACATACCCTGGTGTTCAAGGGGAGAAATCTTTCCACCAGCTCCATAGGACCCGTAGACACACCTGAAACGTGAAAGAGAGAGCTGAAATGAGAAGAAATGGGGGAAAGGAGAAAAGTGGTAGAATACACCACCCCGATATTCACCTAGCCGACCAGGGGGAAACCACGAAATACCCCATGGCCAGAGTGAGCGGTCACGGGAATGGAACCCGGGACCTCCCGAATGCGAGCTACAGACGTTGCTACCTAAGCCATCTCGCTCGGCCAGGGATATGCATTAAGCCGTAGGTCAAGTCTGCCTCACAGCAGAAGGTACGGCGAGTATGGAAAGGCAACCGGCATCATATTATGGGAACGATTAAGTTTTGTTAGTGCTATTTAGTACACAAGATAGTTACTTCGTGCATTTTTAGCGAAGCTTTTTTGTGCTTAACTCAAGGAACTAAAACCAAATATTTGCTTTGTGTTTAAATTAAAATAAAACTGAAATATGTATAAGTAGAAATCGCACAAGCACAGGACAACTAAACTGTCATTTACAAAATAAAGTTCACGTATTTCCTAAGAATTCAAGAAAAACTTAGAGGTAAAGTGGGCTTTTTCATTGTGTATTTATATAAATACTGCAAATAAAATTCGTGAATTACATTAGGAACTAATGTATCATTCACTCTTACTCCATACTGCAGTAAAATAAAATGATGTCGCAGAAAGTGATACAATAAGTGTGTTGGCTGTTAGGTTATGGTAACACTAGCGAAAATCACAATGGTTGTTATAAAATGGAATGCTAAATTGTGGTGAACTAGGTACTTATGGAAGTAAGTGAACAAAGCAAAAAAATGCATATCAGCTGTAGCTGTTCCTTATATTCCATTGATAACTTCTGCCACAAGACCTTCGTGTCACGAAAAGTGCGCAAAATTTACTAAAATAATATTAGACTCTGTCCTTCATCTCTGCAAACAGAGACATTTCCAAAAAGAATATCTAAACGCTTTCATCCGGGATATAAGAAGTGAATTTGATGTGCAAAGTTTAATATATATAAAACAAGAAGTATAGCCTACTTGAATAACAAATATCAAAGAGAATGAAGGACGTAGAAGAAGCCGATGCATATGACGCATATGGAACAAGGAGTGGAAACTTTGAGACCGGAACAAATTCCCACTTTGTCCATGGAGAGATGAGTGACGGATTAATTTCCTATAAATCCGAAGCAATCACTTTGAACTGACATTCACAAAGCGAATGAAACTGTTTCCAATCCCTGCCACCCTGGTATGTTTCCCAGTCAGCACTGAAACTGTGACGGACAGGAGTATATTTTTTGCATCTTACTGCCTCCAGTATGGTAGAGAATTAAAGGAAAACTAAAATCTCTTTCTTCATTGATAAAATATATGAGTCGAATGATATTAAAAGCCTTCACTTACATCATGATGGTAAAAAATCTGGACGATGGTTTCGAGACTTCAAGTTCTCATCTTCTGCAGGATTTTTGGAAGTCGACTGAGAGTCCTGCAGAAGATGAGACCTTGAAGTCTCGAAACGATCGTCCAGATTTTTTACCATCATGATGTAAGTGAAGGCTTTTAATATCATTCGACTCATTTATTTTATCAATTGACCTCTTCACTGTCAAGATAGTTCTTTTTCAATTTTGATCTTTCTTCATTGTCGAACTGAGTAAAAACAAAGTAGTTACGCTCTAGGAGTCATTATCTACTTTCGTATTTATCTGCAATACTCTAGTTTCCATATTTGTTAAACATTATCTTAGACACTTAAATGTGTACCACAAAACAGTTTCAACCATTTTTATTAATATTCTGTAACACAAAACTTCTAGGAACAGGTCACTTGGAATAAACAGGATTGCCAAACCATAACATTTCCTCAAGTAGTAGAGCTGTTGTTCTCAGTATTGAAAAAACTTACCGTGGAAATGAACCATTCCTTTTATAATATGTTTCACAACGTACCTCGCTACATATGTGATATATTTACCACAAAATTGGGCCCCATTGAGAGTCGTTGACAATTGGCGATCTCCCTCATGCAAAGCTCTGTGGTCATGTGATCATCTGTGGCTTCATCTCGAACACCCCATCTCATGTCCACCACCTAAACAACAAAATTTTCTGTTTAATATCTCAACACCTGAAATTAATGATGGCAAACTTTGTGTGACTGATATACATATATAAATGATGCATTTGTATCATGATTTTTGCCAGAATCAAACCTTGAAAACTTTATGATAACGGTGTGACCTAAGACAACTTGTACAGGGTATAGACGTATTAAAACATAAAAACCAGCAATCATATGTTGCAAATGACTGAAAAGAGTAAATTTCGCTTAGGAAAATGAGGTTGATACAAGATATATTATAGTGAAATTCAGTTTTCGCCTTTGTTAATGCGTGTAGGTACACTCGGTCAATTTAAAACTGGCCGACGTCTGAGAGACGAGTTCGAATCGGGTACTTCCGTGAGCGGTCGGGACAGCCAGACTTTGTTCCCAAGACAGTGTGTATTCTTGTAGTAGTTATAATGGGGAACACAACTCTACTCACGAAAGTCTTCCGAGAAAATAATTCATATACGAGATTTCAAACAGACATGTTTCAGAATATTTCAACAATGAAAATTTGTGACCAAAATACATTTTATTGATTTATTGTTCTCAAGTGGAGTATGATTAAATATTGTTACAATGGCACGCTTACTGCAGCACTCTTAGCTCAATAGTAGAGATTAGCTAACGGTTCCTTAGGTAGCGAGTTCAAACCTCCGTAGAGCAACTTAATGTTTTTCCCCTTCATTTTAAACACATGAGTAAAACTACAAAAGGTTTTCTTCATTTTACGTGTATGGCGTTTATTTAGTAGTTTGTCATGCAGATGCATGGCAGCCATGACATCGGTAGGGAGGAGGTTTCATACTTAGTCAATTAAATGTTATAATCACAAATTGCATCATTATTGTAATTATATTCGTAAGTAAAATGAGGTAACACAAGCAATATTAGTTAACTATATTAAAGTAAAACGAGTTATAAAAAATAAAATATAACAATCACTACCGAAATCAAACTCGAGCTGCTTGCGTTGATACGTAGCTTATCTATTGCCCCACACCAAGTAGCCCAAATCAATGTCATGTGGCTTGTATTATAGTTATCCAAAGCGGCGCACAGAAGTTGACGGTTGTGAACCGCGCGCTCACACGAAAGGACTTTGAACAAAATTTGAATGCTCAAGAGATCGGTCATTTTGTTTTACCAAGTCACATAGCGAGACTTTCTTAAAAGATTTCACTATCGCTTAAGAGTACTGTGTTCTCTTATTCCCCGTGTACCTACAAGGAATTAGTAATACAACCATTTCTTGGAATGTTTATCTCGATTAGCATGAACTAGAAGAATAAGCTTTTGGAAGAATAGTTTAGTGAAGAGTGTGTAGAGAAAATCATATGAGTGTAACATCCGAAAATTCTTTTTCTGTCCGTACGCTTGGCTATATAATTTGCAATTGTGAGTCACGTGTACTTTCAGCTCAAGTATAATTCGGTTTTGATATACTAATATTCCAGAACTCGAGTTAAACGTTTATAAGAATTAGAGCCCGAAAGTTCAAGCAATTATTTTTCTTAAAATAGGCAGGCAAAAAGGCACTTAAATTCCGAAAATGGGTAGTAATATAATTAATATTGGCATTTATTAAAGATGAAAACAGAGAGTAATCCCACCTTTTATTAATGAAAAGTCAATCTAAGATACTTAATTTATTTATCACATAAAGTATTTACTCTTACTTTACTTGATTAAAAGCAGCAACATGTTTTTTCAAGGTGTCAACTGCCATAATCAGCCGCCTATTAAAGAGAACGTTTTTCATTATGAAAAATAGCGTTCTATTTCCACTAAAATGACTGGAGCATATTTAAAACAAGCTATTTCGGAAGGACTCTTATAAGTTACAACAGAATTTTCATCTTTCAGGAACATTATAAATGTTTCTTAATGCTTTCTAGGTTCACATTGGCACTCCTTACACGTTTACACTTTTCATACTTCTTCCGTGCAGTTGATTTATTGTATCTTCAAAGATCGCCATGGGTGACACTACTGCATCACCTTTTTCTCTCCATCTTGATAACGTAATGGTTATCTGATTTTTAAAGCCCCTCGATGGTGCGACAATTTTGAAGCCGTTTACTTTACTGCTTCGTTGTTGAGCCCTCCGATGTCGTCTCGTGCGCCAGCTGCTCTAGTGGTGTAGCTATGAGATCTTTCTCTCAGGGTATGCGTGGGCGTAGTGAAAGAATAACACCAATTTAAATTGACTGAGGAATTTAATGTAATCTAATACTTGAGCTATTCAAGCGAGTTGCCGACCGCTTGAAGATAAACAATGAAACTGATTATGAATATTAGCACTCGAAACTATAACAATTGAAATATTATACCTGCTAACTTCTGCGGTATCAATTTTACAGTTTGAAATAACTGTTTCTGTAATACAAGAAACTAAAAGCATAAATTGCCGCGAGTCGCTAAACTGCTTACCGGCAAAGTCCCTCGCGATGGCCGCTAAATCTTATTCATACAAGTGCGTCACCAAGCCCTTAATCACCAGATTAAGTGACTAATTCTCAAGAGAGAGGGTCACGAATGTGTGTCTAATTAGAATGCGTGACCTTATGTTAACTCAAGCTCCTATGACTCCTCCAACCAAAGTTACTTCATACACAGACCAATCTCTGAACTATTACGTATGTGTGTCTGAACTGTTGCTATGGGTGCCTGGAACTTTCAGAAATAGCTTCCACTTCTCTAATTTACACAATTTGGGTCTACGTGCCTTGCAAACGTACTGAAGTTATAACCTAAGTGAATTCCAGAAATCTTTATACTAACGCGTTCACTACTTCGGCTGTTACTAATGACTAGGGTTAGGATTTTAGGTGCAAATTTCAGATGAAAAAACGAAGGGAAAAGGTATCAAATAAGGTGAAAAAAGGGACAATAAGGTGCTTGTTTATTTAATGGGGTGCACAACTGAAATTGCTATTTTCTAAACTATCCATTCAATTGAGCTGAAATTTTAACCACATGTCAGTCTTCTTTAGATATAATTGTTTTGTGAATTTCAACTCCAAATCTTAATTAGTTTTCAAGTTATTAATTTTCAAAATATAAAATGATGGGTATGTGCAAAATGCAACACATGATGCATTTTTAAAAAAAAAGATCATATGTTGCTTTTAAGTCAAGGAACCACAAATCTGTCATATGGTTTTTTCCTACCATTATTAGTTTAAGAGAAAAAACGTTTTGCAGTTTTGTATTTGTATTTTTTTCGTTTTTTTTGTATACATTGTTATCTTCAAAGATTAGTAGCGCAAAAACTATTCATTAAACAGAAAAATTATATGACAGTTTTATTTATTTGGGTTTTTGAAATAAGCATAAAAATGTCAATATCAATGAATGAAAACTACATCATGAGGACCATTTTGAATATGCAGTAATGTTGAAAATAAGAAACACCTTAAAATGAAGTTTTAAAAATATAAACAGCTAGCAACCAAATGCACAAGGGTATATAAAAAGTCTCGTAACGATTCTGAAGCGTTCACTAGGCAAAAATAAAAGTGGATTCTAAAACTACAAGCAATGGAGAATTTTTTGGGAACATATCTTTTTTGAGATTTTTTGAGATTTGCGGTTAATTTCAGTTGTGCATTCCCTTAACTAATTCAACGATTTCTCTTTCCTCTATTCTAATTTATTGAGCAACAAACAAGTACATCAATTATCATTCATCAAAAGAAGGAAAAAACATGAAGCTGTTGTACTTCAAGATATTAAGCATCTCCACATTTTTAAAAGTAAGTCTGCTTCTATTAGGAGATAGAATGTATTTGTAGATGCTAAAGCTTCTTTCAACATCCACAGAAACCAGTGGGGCAAACCTTGTATTCACTCGGAATGGCAACTCTACAGATGTGGCGAATTCCTCAATGTTTGGATTCTTCTGAAGACTAGATTCAAGTTTGTCTTTGGCAAAGCCATCTAACTGCTCCCTCACGGAAGTAAAAATATCCCATTGTTTTTCCTTTTCCAGACCTTGTTCTTCCAATCGTTTAATAGCTGCAGGCAGGTACTTGTAACTATGGACACAATATAGTTCTGTCTGCAAATTATGTATTTTCTCCGCTATGCCTTGAAAATTGCACCTGTGTCGGATGGATCCAAAGAAAGCACAAACTCTTTAGTTTTGTCAAAATTTTCACACAACATAGCAGCACACTCAATCCAAGATCCACAGCGAGTAATGACCGGGAAATTTGGAAGAGGCAGGCCAGTGATTTCTCTGTAGTAAACAACACGGCTTGGAGCTTTCAGTAGAATCTTCTTCAGGGCAGAGATGAATTGATTTGCGATGTCGTATTCGTTCCTTATGGATTCACAAACCCTGTGAAGGGAATGAGCCAAGCATGTCACATGCTTCTAGTAAGGAAATGAAGGTTTCAATTGATTAACAGCTGAAACCATGTATGGAGCCTGGTCCGTAACCACAAGAAGTTTTTCAAACTCCATACCAGTAGACCAGAGTTTCTGGCAGAAGTCCATAATGGATTGCATTACTGTACTGGCATTGACTTTCTGCAGCTCGTACATTTTAACAACATGGGCTTAACTTTCTCCCCTGCTAAGGAAAAAATCTGATGTGTTACACTCACATGACTTTCTCTACTCTTGTACAAACTATTTTTACAAACGCTTATTCTCCATATGCTTCATGTTAATGGAGATATCAAGATGTCAATCTTATTGATAATTTTCTTGTAGATGCAAGGGGAATATGGTAGGTTTTAAGCGATAGTCAAATATTTTAATGCTGGTTGCTATGTGGCGCATTCCATTTACTTTGCATGTCCAGGACATAAAAAAATGAATAACGAATTTGAGAAAAAGTATAAGGATTGGAAAATTTAAGGGAATAACAAGCAATATCTCGCAAACGGTTCACTCCACAAAAGAAATGTATATGACATAAATTGTGTATTTTAACGCGATCTACATTTTTCGTGTAGTAAAATTTTGTCTATCCCTTATGGTTTACCAGTTATGAAAAAGTCGTTCATAATGAAGAATACTTTTGGAGACATTCCCAGAAAATTCGAGATATACATTTTATTTGTCATGACAATATCTTAAACATATGATATTTTAATCAATATCGTTAGAGCCGTTTTTGAGAAAATTAAAATTTTCGAAAAATGTTCCATGTAAAGGGTAGTCTGGGGTGGGGGGATTTTCTTGAAAACCTTCGTGTCGCATCTCTGAAAGATACTGAACCTAAATACCAAGTTTGGTGTTTATCCGACTCTTCGTTTTTGAGTTATGCTGTTCACAGAAACACAGACACACAGACAGACACACACACGGACATGTTTCCAAAAATGCTTTTTTTTGGATTCAATGAGTCTCAAAACATGTATTTCCGGTGAAATCTCGGTATCGAAATTTTGGGTGGAATACAATACTTCCCCTACTTACTATACGTAGTAGAGAAATATTCCGAAATATTCCTTGCTATTGGTGTGAATTTTCAAATACTTATACTTTTCTCTTTGAAAGGGTTTGCAATACACAGTGTATGGTGTAGGCATTATTATAGAGCACAAGTCCATGCACAGTTGAAGCTAAGCCGAACACCGCGGTTCCCGGTCAAATGGCGCGCACAAACTCTGGGCTGGCCGGGTGCATGTTCTGTCTGTATTTTCCTGCAGTTCTTGGCGCTCCTTTTTTGATAAATTAACTGTGGCGCTAGTGTTGGTTACTTTTTCCAGAGAGCTCTTGTTATATTACTATAATAGATGGCAGCACAAATGCTTTTCTACATCTTTGTACTTTATTGTATGAATATTTTGGTGATACTTATCAAATCCTAATTACAAATATAAAATATAATTTCAAAAGAATTTCTAACCACACTTCTATGCATTTTACAGAATTGATTTGGATAATACATGTACTATAAGGGGCATTTTCGCATGTAGTTTGTGCAGTACTTAGCGTTTAAACCTAGGTTACGATTATCTTCAACAATCAGCTACTTTCATTTCATTTCCTTCATTACTTTTTGAAAGGAGCAATGCGTAAACGCTTCTAAATTTGTGTTGTTTGTTAACGAAGGTAATACAGATGCACTACTTTCTGCATCTGTATTATTGTTATGTATTTGATTAGCACGTATAAAATTAGTTACATTGCATTTACCTCTGGTATACTAGTACTTTTATTTTCAAAACTATTTCTTAGTTACTTTCCTGTACTTTATCTTTAATTTCATCTATCATTGACTTGTGTGCTTCTTTAATTGCATTTGTTTTGCCATTTCATGCATTTTATATATTTCCCCTGTTATATCTATTAGTGCCTGTACTAGATCTGCATTTTATTTTCTACCGTTGTTTTTATTTCTTCACCCTGTTTAACTTATTACAAATACCTTGTTTAGTATTAGTAAGTTTTAGCCCCATTTCACTTAAATTTTTATCACTATGATTTGACAGCTTCTGTTCTAGCTGATTGTAACCTTTGTTTACTTTTAAATCTACATATTTTTGAAGTGCTTTGGAAGATTGTTCTAGTTTTATTTCTAACCTCTTGCTTTCAGCTTTGCTTTCTTTCATACAATTTTCTATTTGTTTAGCTAGATATTTTTTTTATACTAGATAGCTCTGTATTTGTTTCACTTAACTTATTACCTAGCTCTGTATTAGTTTCAGTTATCCTATTATTTTATCTTATCAGTTATCATTTCAGTTAATTTATTATTATTTTCAGTTAATGCTTTTAAAAGCCACATAATATTTTGTTGTGATAAGTTTTTTGTTCTTTTTGGCTAGATGTCTGAGCGAAAGTATTTCTTTCTATTGCTGTTCCCTGCACTAATATATGTAAAGGTGATTGACCTTTCATACTACTTCTATCTTTTTCTATGCCTACCTGTGAATTTACAGATAACTGTTTTTCTACATCTAACCTATTTGTTTCCTCTAGCTCTGATTGTAAATTTACATTGCAATCTGTAACGGTTGACCTATCTTCTCCTAACTCCATATTTTCATTGTTTTCTGTTTCCATTTGATTTTGTATATTTATTTTTGAATTGCTCAATTTTTATTTACCACTTCTTAACAGCATGAAATTATTTTAATTACAATATATTTTCTTAACTATGTTTGCAATTTATCTATATATAATACTGAAATTTTCTGACCTTTTGTTCTGGCTGTTACAGTAAACCTTTTTATTCCGGTGCTCCCTCGTAGATTGCTTTTGAATTACTTTAACAGTACAACTTGTGATTCTTGGAGTAACAATAATGTAATTTTAGTGACAGTTTATAAAAATAGCCAATCAACAACCAGAAAAAGCTTTAGTTAAATGCAGGTATTCTATTGGAGTAGGATTAGTCAATTAGAGACTTGAAATACAGAAATACAGAAATTTACAAGTTTAGACGATTGAAATCTAGTCAGTTGCCTGCAGTCAGTGATAGTAACCGGATGCAATGCGTTCTCGAGAGAAATATAATACGTATTCGTGTGAGACGAAAAATAAGTATACGTATAAAAAAAGTATTAAATAAAAGAATCTCACAGCTCTCGATATCAGTGAAGTGCTATTTAATTTGTGTCAAGGATTAATAAAAAGGAGTGAATTAAAACTTAAAAATCTGTGTAAGCCTACATTCTTGTCGCATCACGTGTTGCCAAGATATCTATGTCTCTAAAATAATACTGACGCAGCCGCGGCAAACATAAATATATAATATTTAAAGAAGCAGTTAAATTACAAAGCTGTTATTTCTAAACTTGGGGCAAATGCTACCTGAAAGTACATTTGGGGTGAAGGCTACCGGAAACTGTTTACTATACGTGTGGTTGCAACTACTTCAAGTGTTCGGCTCCCCAACAGTTGAAATACAATACAGCATCTACAAACTGACTTTCAATACGTAGCAGCAACTAACTACTTCAAATTGACCCCCAAATCGTGGTGCAAATAACGTAACAAACAACCTACTTCAAATTGGCGTCCATACGTGGAGCTAAATAAATAAACAACTCCAACGTAAAGATAATATCTTCTTCAAATTGGCGCCCAACGTGGGGCTCGAAGAGACAAGAACTGGTGACAGCATCTGGAAAGAAGAGATCAACAAACAACATAAAACTACCAGAATCGACGAAACTACAAGACTTCATCTCAGAACTTCAAAATCATCAACATCATCTAAGGACAGCAACAATTCTTTCAGGAGTAGGTTGTTTGTTACGTTATTTGCACCACGCTTTGGGCGTCAATTTGAACTAGTTAGTTGCTGCTACGTATTGAAAGTCAGTTTGTAGATGCTGTATTGTATTTCAACTGTTGGGGAGCCGAACACTTGAAGTAGTTGCAACCGCATGTATAGTAAACAGTTTCCGGTAGCCTTCACCCCAAATGTACTTTCATGTAGTATTTGCCCCAAGTTTAGAAATAACAGCTTTGTAATTTAACTGCTTCTTTAAATATATTATATATTTATGTTTGCCTCGGCTGCGTCAGTATTATTTTAGAGACTTGGATATCTTGGCAACACGTGATGCGACAAGAATGTAGGCTTACACAGATTTTTAATTCACTCCTTTTTATTAATCCTTGACACAAATTAAATAGCACTTCACTGATATCGAGAGCTGTGAGATTCTTTTATTTAATACTTTTTTTATACGTATACTTATTTTTCGTCTCACACGAATACGTAATATATTTCTCTCGAGAACGCATTGCATCCGGTTACTATCACTGACTGCAGGCAACTGACTAGATTTCAATCGTCTAAACTTGTAAATTTCTGTATTCAAGTCTCTGATTGGCTAATCCTACTCCAATAGAATACCTGCATTTAACTAAAGCTTTTTCTGGTTGTTGATTGGCTATTTTTATAAACTGTCACTAAAATTACATTATTGTTACTCCAAGAATCACAAGTTGTACTGTTAAAGTTTCTTACTCATTATTGACTCAAGGTTACCTCATTGTTACCTCTTTGTTAGCAACTTTTGACCTATTTCTCACAGCTCCTACATTATTAAATTACGTAATGCATTCACATAACATTATTGAACATGTTTACAATAATATAAGCATATGCAATGACTTACATACATTTTACAAATTATTACATACACATATTGCTTCAAGGCGGGCTGTTATTGAATTTACATATTATATAATTTGACTGAAATCATTTAAGTGTTAAAAATACTGCCTCATATTAAAGCCCTAGATGAATGGAACATCATCCCCAAGTACTTTTGTAATCAGGAGAAAGAGGATTTTAAAAAATTGGAAGTGTTAGATTTTTTAAATAAAATGAAGGAATATGAAGATTTTAATGCAGAATCATATTCTGGCATGTTGAAACAACAATTGCTTTAATTTTCATCACCTTGTCACATTCATATGCAGACGTTGAGAGAATACTTTCTATGGTCAGTGGTATTAAAACCCAAAAAATGAACGGAGTCAATTCTACAGCTGTGGAGCTTTAGTGCGCATCAAATTGGACATGGGAAATTCAAAAAGGTGTGTACTGTCAGTGACCCACGAGATTGACTTTGTCCTTGAACTGCAAGCGTGCAGTGGACTGGGGAGCTTCTTGCGTAAGGTGTAGATAGTGTAACACCAACAGTTCAAAAATATTGTCAACAAGTGCAGTCTTACTGCAGGCAGTATCAGTGGATGCTACAGTGTTAAAACGCATTGTATCGCGAGTGTCAAATTAATATAATTCATTAGTGAAATGGCTAACTTTCGGAAAAAGGGAAAAAACATTCATAGCGAGGCTCGCGAAATAATAAACCATGTAAAGGAGCAATGCCAAAAAGAAGCAGAGCAGAAGCAACTAAGTCTGCCGATTTCACGAGCGGATGAGAGAACAGAAAATTACTGCGGTGTGTCTGTGGGAACAATTAAGAATATACGACAAGAAAGTGCAAAGAGAACAGAAGGAAGCCCTTTACGCACTCCAGGCAAGACAAGACCTCGAAATCCAGAAAGAAACATAAATATAGACGATTTCGACATGCGCGTCATTAAGCGGACAATAATGGACTTCTACGTCAATAAAAAGATAGTTCCGACATGCAGAAAGTTACTTCCTGTAGTTAGAAGTAAGATACAGTTTCCTTGGGGGGAGGGTTATTCGGAAATTGGGATTTAGATGGCGCAAGTGCCGAGGTGAGCGAACAATCTTAATCGAAAAGCCAAGAATTGTTGAATGGAGATGCAAATACTTAGCTGAGCTAAGGGAATACGGAAGACAAGGCAGGGATATCGTTTATTTGGATGAAACGTGGATGGACAGTAATTTAACATTCAAGAAATGTTGGCAAGCTGATGGGATCACAGGGGTACTTACTGATGGTAGTGCAGGAAACAGACTCATTGTTGTTCACGCATGCTCCGAGAATGGATTTATTTCTGGAGCATTGCTGATTTACAAGACAGGATCAGTAACAGGTGATTACCATGGGCAAATGAACGGTGTCAACTTCGAACGATGGGTGAATGAATGCTTGGTTCCAAATCTTCCGGAAAAATCTGTAATCATTCTAGATAATCCTCCTTATCACACCATTCAGATCAATATGCCCCCAAATAAATACGACACTAAAAAAATGATGTCATGGCTTCAGAAAAATGGAGTTCATTGTGAAGAAAGCATGCTAAAGCATCAACGTTTTTCTTTGATATAAATGAACAGACCAAGGGAAAAGGTATTTAAGATTGACTGCATCCTCAATGCACATGGACACTCCACTCTGTATCTGTCGCCTTACAATTGTGATCTTAATCCCACTGAGCTTGCATGGGCGACAGTAAAGCACTTCATAAGGGAGCGCAATGTTACTGGCGAATTTTCATTATCTCGTTTATCGAGTTTAACCAACGAAGGAATCTCAGCGCTTCCTGCAGAACACTGGGTAGGATATCACCGGCATGTTAGAAAATTAGAAGATGGTTACTGGTCCAAGGATCGTTTGGTTTCTGATGTGATCGATCAGATTATTATTTCAAATGCAAACGACAGTTCTTGTGATGAGCAAGAAGGGATATCATCCAATGACTCGGACTCCGAATCATCTGCATCGGATCTTGCACACCCTTTAGATTAATGAGCTTAGTAAAATAATATTCAACATTTATATTGTCATAAATATACTGTTTTGCGTGTATACAGGTTTTACAAGTTCACTTATTGAAAGTATGATCATAATTGTTTTGTTTGATGCGGTAATAATGTACTATTGATGTTACTTCGCCTAATATTTGTTGTCGCTGAAAGAAAGGATAAGTACCTTTGGGACAGGGTGTAAAACAATAAAGCGATAGGAAAGAATAACACAACGCTCTCTCAGGTTTGCTTACGTTAATCACAAGGACAAAGCTAAACTCCTGAGTCACAGACAGTAGTGACAGAGCAGGTACAGGCAGTTGAGCGCCACCTGAGCGACTCACATTGTAGAGTTGGATCCTTTTGAAGAACTGAAATTACTTTTACCGTCTGCCATAGGAGGAGCACAGCTCCCCTTCATCAGGAGATCACAACACTAAAAAAACACACAAATGAAAACACACTTGACGGTCGACTGCGCTGGTTGATAATCCACAACAATTTTGGACCCGGGCTTGTTGTATTTACATTTGAGTAACAGAAGTTGCTATTTCATTGTAATGTTACACGCCCACATTGTGCCACTCCACCATTTCTACTTTATTGTTGCTGTTAGTGCACGCTTATCTGTTGGGGCCATGTGGATGGGGCATTGTCCATAACAATAACACGGAATACAAAGAAGTGACTGATCCTTAAACCATCTGTAGAGACGTTCATGGTAAATGTCTCCATGGTAGTCCCCAGGTCTGGAATTGAGGAGCAGTATTAGGTGGTCATAAAATGAGATGGCAACATTAAACTTCCAGTGC
Organism: Deroplatys truncata; assembly: GCA_030765065.1. Taxonomy (NCBI): domain Eukaryota; kingdom Metazoa; phylum Arthropoda; class Insecta; order Mantodea; family Mantidae; genus Deroplatys; species Deroplatys truncata. The sequence continues at coordinate 35,873,115 of CM060987.1, read as the reverse complement.
TGTCATCACTCCAGGCCGCCGTTTCACCACGTCATACTATTTCCCTCTAATTCTTTCGAGTGTATTTTTTTTGTCATATGTTGTCCTGAATAACCTTGTTTAAAGAGTTAAGGCTTCCCTGAAATAGCTCTGCTTCTTTAAGTGAAGAAATAGGTTTGCATACGTTAGGACGCTCGCTTCGGGTGTCTGAATGTGAATTTGAAAGCAGTGAGATAGATACCTGACTGTCGTGCACGTTAAAAATGAAATGTAAAAGTTCTATGACTATGTTCCACTGGTCATGGGTTCAAATCCGGCAAACGGCCTCCCTCTCCCAGTCTCCTCCTCCTCCTCCTCCTCTCTGTGCAAGGCACTGCATGTGTGTTTATAAAACTGCAACACAGTTTCAGAACACTCAACACGCTCCTTTACGTACATCAGTATAATAGAAAGGAGGAAAACTGTATAGCTTCTGAAACATCATCACCGTAAACAACATACGCTGCTATTGTTATACCTAAATGTTTGTTATGTAACACTCCTAGAAAACCAATAATAATTGAGATATTCCATTCCTTTATTTTGAGCCCCATTGGAACATTCCTCCCCTTTGGGAAAAGTAATTAATGTATGCTAGTTCTCCAAGTGAGCCCTAAAGCATCATAATTTCCAAGTCTCACAATAATGGTTCCTTCATTCTGGAGTGAAAATATAACACACACACACACACACGCGCGCGCGCGCACAAACACACACACACACACACACACACACACACACAAATAACTTCTTTAAAAAAAATTGTCTTCGGTTGAATAGATATTTGATTTGTTAACGACGCTGTCATTTGCGAGGATGATAAAAGTGCCGCCGGTGTGCCGGAATTTTGTCCCGCAGGAGTTCTTTTACATGCCAGTAAATCTACTGACATGGGGTTGTCGCTTTTAAGCACACTAAAAACCATCGGATTGGGACCCACGATCTTGGTATCAGAAGGCCAGCACTTATCGAACTTAGCCACCCGTACTGGTTTTTGGTTATAGGATAACTCGTTATACCCATTAACATAAATAAGTCAAACAAAATCCAAAATTTCGGAAAATTATCGGCACTAGGTTATACGTGAATTTCTCGAGTCACTCGCCGGTACAACGTTAAGCGGAGCAATTTGTATTTGTATATTTCATTGACACCTACAGGTAATCGTTATATCTGGAGCATGAATTAATTTACTTTCGCTGGGTTTTGTGTCTAAAATTACAACGTAAGGTTATCGTATATTACTTGTAAATTACGATATCATTATCATCGCCTTAATTCTCTTATCTCGTACGCATTAACTTTGTTGATGACTTGTACGGAACAAAAACAATAAAATGCTTCTTGTCACATTTCGTTGTGTAGAACAAGAAGTTCTAGCTCTAGAAGGCTTTGAAAAGTGTGTAAATGTGGATTTTAGTTATAAGATTATATTCGAATCTCCCTGAATTCAAAACTAGACCTCCGTGTTATATTTGTTTTTTGTGGATATAGGCAATAGTGTTTTCGCCTGTATAAGCCCAAACATGGCGGATGGGCGGGGCTTAGCTTTCCCTGGTTGTTTTACGGCTGTGCTCTGCCATCTAGGTAGAAAGATCAAAACTATTTGAGTTTACTTCTCTCAAAAGATGGTAGCACAGAGACTCATTTCGATTTTCGTTTTAAAATGAATACAAAATATAGCAATTAAAAGCAAAATTCAAATACTATTACATATTTGTATTAAAAATTAATGAAAAGGTACAAGTGGTATAACGCTAGATAAAATAGTGGCTACAATTCTTAAACAATGCTCAAAATTCCTAACCTATGAGTACATAAATCCTATGAAGCAAAGCATACGTTTTAAAGCAATACACCGGTAATTGTGAATCGGAAAGATTACGCCGTTACATGTATCTCTTTACAGGGAATTTTTGAAGCGAATTGGACAATGCGTGTCTAATTCGCACATATACTTTAACCACAGGATATCAAAGTATTGGAAGTGCAACTTTCGTGTTCAACGTTGGTAACACGAGGGCGATGGAACAAAACTATGACAAATCGTGCTCTCGGATGATGTCACTCGTAGCTACTACAGCTGTATTTTTCATACCTGCTTAGCTGTCTGCTCAGCTGATTAGTGATGGGTCGAGTGCGTTACTTTACCGGAACTACTTCCAACACTTCCACTCCGCAGTCGGAGTCGTTTCAAGGAAGTAGTTCCAGTTCCTCTCCGAGGAAGTAGTTCCGGCCTCTGGTGGAACTAGTTCCATTGGAAGTACTTCCACTTCCTCATTCCGGAGTATTGGTGAAAATACTTCCACTGTTTTACTCCGGAATGACTTCCCCTAGTCTATGAAGAGGAAGCTTTTCAAATATATTCAACGGGATACCACACATGTCTTTAACAATTAATGTCTCCTGTCACATGAGCAATTGTTTGTGATTTAATGGCTTGTAGTTCTACGCTAGTATGTTGTGTTTTTATCCCCGTTGTATAATGAACTACAAAGTAATATTGGTAATATCATATGTAGTGATGTAGACCCAACGTACTTGAATAATTTGTAATTCCATTTGCTGTAAAGCAAATATAATTAACGGAACGCTACGCTGGCTTTAAGACTGAAACTTATGCCTAGATACTTAGTAAAATATTGTTGTATTGCGTGTTAAACATTTAGGTTATGAACAGTGTGGAGGTAAATTCTTTTGCAATAAATGTAGTTTCAGCAAATATAAAACATTACTTTTGGGAAATTAATTTAAATATACTCATAATCTTTAGGGGCTGCTTTTTATGTTATTGTGAAGCGGAACATTTTGAGAATTTAATAAAAAGTGGTATGCTCCGATTTACATTTATTTTATTTATCCTTCTGAACCGTAAGTCTGCGGGACAAAGTTTACTGCCTTAAGGCAGTTTAATAGTTTAAATTCTTAAGGTATTACTCTAACTTTGTGATGAAAAAAACTAGGTTATCAAATACAGAATAATGCAAATTACAAATTGGAATTAATTGTTCTTTCACACAAGCCGTGTGTTGGACAGGGTTGGAAAGGTAGAATCAGATGACTGAAACATTCAATGCCAAGCCGGGATTTGAACCACGGATCTCCCGGTCTCCGTCCGGTTAAATTAAAAATTGTTCGTCTTAGCTACAGCTGTATATGCAGAATTATCAGCTATTTTGCTGTTAGCGACTACTAACTAATTCATGGCACATAGCCAACAACGAAGCGGATAAGGAAAATGCGCAATGTAGAGTACCAACATTTTCAACAGAAATGAGGTTGGCGAAACTGGAAGTAATTTATCAGCTGATTTAAAATGAGGTTATGTGACGTATGGCAATTCATAATTAAATACTATTGTAGCTTTGTCCTAATTATAGTGCTTTCAAGTTTTTTCTTGTTTCAAAAAGTTATTTTGCTCACAGCGACAATGTAACAAATGAAAAATATGTTTTAAATGGCTAATTAAGCATAATTCGTGCTGTTCACGTAAAGGGCTCACTATTAATTTTAAGGCTAAAACTAGCAATCAACATAAAATGTTGCTTTAGGGAGTTAAAATGTAATATTTGACTACAGACATACTGCAAAATTATATTATTATAACTGCTACATACGTGCGAAGTAGTAAACGCACATGTAACTAGAAATTGGAATTCTCTCATAGAAGCATAATCGGAATTAAATGATTACACCAGAAAAAAAAACAGGCTTCTGCGTGCTTTTGAAATTCTGTACATAACGTTCAACTTACTGCAATATTCCCTTATTAAAATCACGACTACATGACGTGGAAAGTACGAGCAGATGAAATATAACTAAAAAAAATGTTTTTTCTCGTGGAAGCATAATTGGTATTGAACCATACATCGGGGGAGGGGAGAAAGTTTATGCGTATTTTATAGAAGTCTGTATTAACGTTCAACTAAAGAGGTTCATTGCATTTGTCATATTCAATAGGGCATTTAACATCAATTTTGCATAAATGACACAAACCCGAATTCATCAATACTTGAGTCAGAATTGACTTAATTTACTTAAACATTTTTTCTCAAATTGCAACGTGACGCAGGCTGCATTAATACCATCTCATTTACCATAAAGGAAATGATATCCAATGTCATGGCGACTTCTAAATAATACCTACGCATAACGCAATACTGGTTAGGTATTGTACTGCCAATGGAATTGATGGAATGATGCAATTGGAAGTGGAAGTAACTCCGACGGAGTTGGAAGTAAATGTCTTGGAAGTACTCCGGCGGAATGGAAGTAAAACTGTTGTGGAAGTAACTCCGACGGAGATGGAAGTAAATGCCTTGGAAGTACTCTGGCGGAGTGGAAGTAAAACTGTTCTGGAAGTAACTCCGACGGAGTTGGAAGTGATTGGAAGTAAGGAAGTGCCAGTTCCGAATAGTGGAATGGTTACTTCACACTTCCAAAGGAGGAACCGTTCCTTTGAAACGACTCCGACTCCTTCGACCCATCACTACAGCTGATCATATGTTCCTATGTTGTATTACTACTGACGACGTACAAAGTTAATTACGTGAGCTTCAATGGTCATGATTGCACTTAGAGTTATTCTATTTCTTTTTAAAGGAGTCGATTAAAGCTCACATAAAATAACTTGTCACTGTCATCTATAGCAATACAATATTAGAACACAATTATGATCAGTTGAACACCTCACAGCTAGGCTAGTATGATAAACACAACTGTTTATTCCTGTGTAACTTATTAAATTATCCAATAGTCGGCACATACATTGCTTTTTATATAATATTATCGGGGTTAATAGTGGTTGCTGAATGTTTCTATGTCATAATACATAATAGTCACATTTAAATTTTTGAGAGTGAATGAGATCCAGCACCTTGCAATAATTTCTTCTGCATACTTCATAGTAAAATCTTTTGCACTTAAACTGCCTCCATGGTTTGTTTGAACTTCCAACCAACAGTAGGATGTGAAATTTTACAGGAAAATTGGAAGAATAACACATGTTTGACACTTGTTACTTTATTCTACTCTAGATAGTGCAATACAATTTGACATAACTTAAATACATTTCCTACAAAGAAACTTCTGCACACATATGCAATAGTGTAGCTATTGCTTGTCATTCACTAAATTGCTATTAGCAGTGCAATAAATGTCATTAGCAAGTTTCACCACACCATTTAACACTATTAATGTCACTGACACTCTTTGTGCTCTGACTTGAAGCACCATCACTGGACACAAATAGCCACAACTTAACTCCAGCTTTCCATTGTGTATATCCTAGAATTAAATAGAACACACATGTTCTACCCTTAAAAGTAGGTTTCTGAAAAGAGAAATTGCTTACATCAAGGAAAAATTTGTGGTTACAAACACCTTGTTATTATATTACACACTATCCCCTGTAAACCAGAGTTCTCTCTGATGTAAACAAAGCATATGCTTCCTCTTGTCTTGAAACTAAGCACTACGCTTATGCCAATGTAAATAGTTCCTTAAACGTATTGTGTCATGAAACATTGGAGTAGGAAAGGTATAGAACTACACGTTTTATTGCGATTATCGTAAGAACTCATTGTTAAAGGTTATGGATATATAGTTGCTGTTAAGAGATTACAAAATATGATTTTCTTAATTCTACCTGCTATTGCATTAACAATCAAAGAGAATCTTTTTGTTAATTACCAACTGTAAGGATGACTGCTATTCTCTTGCCTATATGAGAAATGCAGCAATGAATTCGCAGCGGTGCTATCTGAGTACCAAAAAAACTCTTTGCATAACACAGGAAATATGATAAGCAAACAGTCATTCATAATACGCTCGCACTCATATGCTCAGCTCAGGTCAAATCTTCGATTTTATCAGTTAGTGTTTGAGTTGCCATGACAAAGGAAGAAGTGCATAGTGTGAATAAGCTGTTTTAACACAAAACTGGGAAACCGTTAAAAAGTGGCAAAAACGTTTGGTTGATAAAGTGCTAAATGAGAAGGAAATAACACTTTTTATTGTAAAACCACCACCAATTTGTGTTACTTGAACAAAATAAAATTCAGTATATGCAAAGGATCCATGGACTTTTTCATTGAAGGTTCAATGAATCAGATCTTTTGAAGGATCCTTTGAACTGTTATTTATAGTGAAATTTTAAACACTTTTCATTAAAAAAATTACTAAGCTTCTGTGAATTCAGAAAACTAAGCTTATATATATATAAGCAAACCTAATGCTAACCTTCCATAAATTCAGAAACCTAAGCTTATATAAAAAAACCTAACCTCCCATAGTAACTTGGATGCAATGTGCTGTATATGAAAAGCGTTTAAAATACTCAGTGTGTTAAAATGTGCACTATAAATAACAGATCAAAGGATCATTCAGAAGATCCAATTCATTGAAAAGATTCATGGAACCTTCATGAAAAGAGCCATGGGTTGTTTGCATATACACAATAGTGGATGAGTATATACAATCAGACAAAAAATTCAATGCCATGCCTGGGATTCAAACCAGCAATCTTTAACTTGCCATACCACTGCTCTGCCATCTAAGACTTTCTCTACTCACAGTAAGCTATTTTCATAAGTATTCTACAAATGATTCATCATATATCGTGATCAACTTCATGTTTATCATATGTGTTAACTTAAAAGGCTTCAATACATTTAAAAAATATTAAATGCCCATTACTTCAAAACCTTTGATTTTTGCACAAAAACAACACGATCATTTAAATGCCTATACATTTCTTATAATATCCTGCAACTTAATTACTAATGCACAATGTATCTTTAAGGGAAGGATTTTGTATCATCAAAATTGCTACAAAGTTTAAATGGTAGAAAACAGACACGAAAGATTGAAACCACTTTGGAATTTCAAAGCCTCAGAACACATACTGAAGCTGCTAATTTCACTCAAAACAAACACTTCAGTTATTCTTGGAAACAAATGCTTTTGAGCATCTGTAATAACAGATTACAAGGACATTGTCAAAAAAGCTACCAGAATTTCTATTTTCATACACCATGCCCAGTTCAAAAAAGGACATAGTGGCAGTTAGATAAAAATGCCCAAAAAAGGGTGAATTACTGAAATATATGTGAATGATATCAAATATCTTTCTTCCTTCTGTATTAGAAAATTTCATTTGGGCACTGTCTTAAAAGAATTATAGTATCATTGGCATGCTATCCTTGACAGTTTGTGTGTCAGTCCACCAATAATCCTACATTTTTTAATTATACAAGAGTATCACTCGCATGATCTGCATCTATGTGTTTGAATATTAGCACAGTAACATGCTAATTAATTTGCATTAAAGGTTGATTTTACCTTACCTACTTTTGGCTGTGATCTCCACCCATCAATTATGAAGTGCAAACATGAAAATTAATCGTATATTCCACTGTCTGGATGACTCACAATATCTGAAAAGTAAATCAGGACAATATAAAATTCAGCAACACTAAGAAGCTCTTAAAAACTTAACCTTTCATCCAGCACTCTCATGCTGGAAACCTAATAACATACCTTCAGATTCTATGTCACCATTCGGGACTCGAACCACAACACTGGAAGGAATGTAAATCGTAGGCGTATCCCCTCTGTCTGGACGGCTCAATGTATCTGAAAATTAATTCGTTATATAAAAATGTTGCAACATACAGTAACCTATCAGTTTTCTACCTCATTCTACGAATATCACTGAAGTTAATAGAAAATACCAATATTACAACAAATATACATTCAATCAGAAATAGCGTAAATGTATGATTACCGTCTCGGCATTGTTCCTGGTGAAAAAACTTCGGATGAAAACTTCCAGCTATAAAAATCCAAGATGGTCCCTTTCTTCGTGCCTCTGCCATTTAGTTCGTTACGAACTTCGAAACTTGAAACAGCCAATCAGAAAATTCGCCTTTCCCGCAAAAGTACAACTAGTGACACACCGTGTCCATGTGGGGAGTTAGTGCCCTCGGTTTCCACTTAGCCAATACCACCATCACCCCTGTGACTTTATCTGGAATACTGTTTCTCAGGGTTGGTACGAGCGTTATTTTGTAGTGGTTGATTCATAACACGAACGCATATGAAGTGTAACCCTACTGTTGCATTGGTGGAAGCACGAAGGCGATCGCAGCGTGAGTAGTGATCGGGGGTGGAACTAAACTATGAAAAATCGTAGCTACTACAGCTTTATTTTTCATACCTGACTAGCTGTCTGCTCTAGGGTTGGGTCGAGCGATTCTTTTGCAGTAATCGATTCATACGATTCGCTCACGATTCATGAATCGTCTCCTTGTTTGCTGGTCTACCTTACTGCTCGATTCAATCATGTATCGTGTCTACCACGATTCGTTCATGAATCGTACCCTTGTCTGCTCGCCTGCCTTAGTGCACGATTCGTTCATGAATCGTCCGCTTGCCTGCTGGTCTAACCCACTGCACGTTGCACGATTCAATCATGAATCTTCCGCTTGACTGCCGCCTATTCTCACTCACAATTCTTATATGAACCGTCCCCCGTTTGTACTTTGCAGTTTGCAGACATGCGCAATCAGGAGTTTGTTGTTACGATGAGGGTTATGATCTTTTTTCTTTCACGTAAAAAAGACAATGTATGTAAAAATGCTTTCCGCGCTATTTTGGGTAATACCCTTGGAGTTTCCTGAATTTGTCAATGAAACCATCCTGCGTGATTCCACTTAAGTTGCGATTACATAAGGTATTATGCAAAGTAATTATGAAGGCATTATTATTATATTCTTCTTCATTTCGATGATTAGGCATTCCACCTGCCTTCGCATTCTTTACTCCCATCTTTTCCTGGGGTGTCCAATGTCTCTTTTTCTTGGCGATTTGTACTTATTAATTAATAGTGGTATTCTTTCTTCAATCGTGTACTGAAGTTCATATGATCTTTTCAATTAAATTAATTTTCTTCGATTTTATCTTATAATTTATAAATATTCAGTTCTATAATTTTATGTTTCATTTATCATTAGATCTAATCTAGTACATCCTTAAGTTCTTCGTAAAAAATCGTTTCCGCCCTCTGAAGTTTACTTTTGTCCGCTTTTTATTATTATTAATATTATTACTATTATTATTATTATTATTATTATTATCATCATCATATCATCATTCGTCACCACTACCGCAGTTGCGCGGGCCAATAAGCTCTATAACTTTTATAAATACGTGACCGTGCGTGCAGAGAATAATAATTTTTATATAAATTTTACATCGGCATATTCGAGGTACTATTAATGCATTAGAATTGGCTTAGTTATATCCATGCATGTTCCTATAATTTTAATGTAGATTATAGTATATAAATTAATGCTTTTCAATTATATAATTTTAAACACTTTAATATTTTATAATCACAATGTTAATCAAACCAAGAATTCTAAAATTCTCTATTTTTCCTACATTTTGCATATATTTTGGTATTGTATATTATAATATCTACTACACTGTAATCATGCAATACTGTGTATCAAATCTCCCAGTAGAGTACTGAAAATTACTTCAATTGCTTATACCACGTGCTGCAGCCTACGTTCATCCATTGGCAATGCTTACGATTCATTTTACTGCGCTTTACAGCTATTTACACAATTTGTTTTTAAGAATTTATCTTTCTCGGCTGAACTCGGTACTCCTAGGTTATGACATCAGCATCTCAAAGAATCGTGTTGATCTACCAATTCATATTATGAAATCTAGCGATCTTTTTAGACCTGTGCAATTCACTCAATACTTTGATCATTCCGGTGTACTACGAATCCACAGAACGTGGCAATACTTTTTTTTTATGCGGTGGTGTTTTTTATGATGTTTTCGTATACCATGTTACAGCATTACAATGCCTGCCGCATGGTAATTTCCTTGCTCATCATCGTACTCACTCGGCAACATTCGTCTGGGCTCGGCTTGGCAGCCAAAGCGCAAGCGAGAATGAATCGAGAATGTACTGATCACGATTCTTTTTGAACGACGATTCATGCACGATTCTTGCGATTCTTTCTGAACGACGATTCATGCACCATTCTTGCGATTCTTTTTGAACGACGATTCATACACGATTCTTACGATTCATCTTGAACGACGATTCTTACGATTCATTTTGAACGACGATTCATGCACGATTCTTACGATTCATTTTGAACGACGATTCATGCTAAGACTGCCACGATTCATGCGATTCTTTCCTTGTAGTCGTTCATATGAACGATTCGTTCATGAATCGCCCCATGTCTAGTCTGTTCAGCTGATCCTATGTTCTAATACTGTATCGCTACTGACGACGTAAAAAGTTAATTACGTGAGCTTCAATAATCCTGATTGCACTTTGAGTTATTAAAATTTTTTTTAAAGGAGTCGATTAAAGCTGACATAAAATAACTTGTCACTGTCATCTGTAGCAATACAATATTAGAACACAATTATGTTCAGCTGAACACCTCACAGATAGGCTAGTATGAAAAAAACAACTGTTTATTCCTGTGTAACTTATTTAAATTATTCAATAGTCGGCATATGCATTGCTTTTTATATATTATTGGAGTTAATAGTGATTGCTGAATTTTTCTATGTCATAATACATAATGGTCACATTTAAATTTTTGAGAGTGAATGAGATCAAGCACCTTGCAATAATTTCTTCTGCATGCTTCATAGTAAAATCTTTTGCACTTAAACTGCCTCCATGGTTTGTTTGAACTTGCAACCAACCAACAGTAGGATGTGGTATTTGACAGGAAAATTGGAAGAATAACACATGTTTGACACTTCTTATTTTATTGTACTCTAGATAGCGCAATACAATTTGACATGAATAACTTAATTCCGTTTCCTACAAAGAAACTTATGCACACATTATATGCAATAGTGTAGCTATTGTTTGTCATTCACTAAATCGCTGTTAGCAGTGCAATAAATGTCATTAGCAGTTTCACCACACCATTTAACACTATTAATGTCATTGTCACTCTCTGTGCTCTGACTTGAAGCACCATCACTGGACACAAATAGGCACAACTTAACTCCAACTTTCCATTGTGTATATCCTAGAAGTATAGAACACACATGTTCTACCCTTAAAGGTAGGTTTCTGAAAAGAGAAATTGCTTACATTAAGGAAAAAGTTGTGGTTACAAACACCTTGTGATTATGTTACATACTATCCATTGTAAACCAGAGTTCTCTCTCATGTAAACAAAGCATATGCTTCTTCTTGTCATGAAACTAAGTACTACGCTTACGCCAATGTAAATAGTTCCTTAAACGTATTGTATAATGAAATATTGGAGTAGGAAAGGTATAGAACTACACATTTTATAGCGGTTAGCGTAAGAACTTATTGTTGAAGGTAATAGATATATAATAACTGTTAAGAGATTACAAAATATGATTTTCTTAATTCTACCTGCTATTGCATTAACAATCAAAGAGTATCTTTTTGTTAATTACCAACTGTATGGATGACTGCTATTCTCTTGCCTATATGAGAAATGCAGCAATGAATTCGCAGCGGTGCTATCTGAGTACCAAATAAACTCTTTGCATAACACAGGAAATATGATAAGCAAACAGTCATTCGTAATACGCTAGCACTCATATGCTCAGCTCAGGTCAAATCTTCGATTTTATCAGTTAGTGTTTGAGTTGCCATGGCAAAGGAAGAAGCGTGTAGTGTGAATAAGCTGTTTTAACACAAAACTGGGAAACAGTTAAAAAGTGGCAAAAAAGTTTGGTTGATAAAGAGCTAAATGAGAAGGAAATAACACTTTTATTGTAAAACCAACACCATTTTGTGTTACTTGAACAAAATAAAATTCAGTATACGCAAAGGATCCATGGATCTTTTCATTGAAGGTTCAATAAATCAGATCCTTTGAAGGATCCTTCGAACTGTTATTTATAGTGAAGTTTTAAACACTTTTCTTTTAAAAAATTGCTAACCTTCTGTGAATTCAGAAAATTAACCTTATATATAAACTAACCTAATGCTAACCTTCCATAAATTCAGAAACCTAAGCTTATATAAAAAAAACCTAACCTCCCATAGTAGCTCGGATGCAATGCGCTGTATATGAAAAGCGTTTAAAATACTTAGTGTGTTAAAATGTGCACTATAAATAACAGATCAAAGGATCATTCAGAAGATCCAATTCATTGAAAAGATTCATGGAACCTTCACTGAAAAGAGCCATGGGTTGTTTGCATATACACAATAGTGGATGAGTATATACAATCAGACAAAAAATTCAATGCCGTGCCTAAGATTCAAACCAGCAATCTTTAACTTGCCATACCACTGCTCTGCCATCTAAAACTTTCTCTACTCAAAGTAAGCTACTTTTATAAGTATTCTACAAATGATTCATCATATATCGTGATCAACTTCATGTTTATCATATGTGTTAACTTAAAAGGCTTTAATACATTTAAAAATATTAAATGCCCATTACTTCAAAACCTTTGATTTTTGCACAAAAACAACACGATCAGTTAAATGCCTATACATTTCTTATAATATCCTGCAACTTAATTACTACTGCACAATGTATCTTTAAGGGAAGGATTTTGTATCATGAAAATTGCTAAAAAGTTTAGATGGTAGAAAACAGACACGAAAGATTGAAACCACTTTGGAATTTCAAAGCCTCAGAACACATACTGAAGCTGCTAATTTCACTCAAAACAAACACTTCAGTTATTCTTGGAAACAAATGCTTTTGAGCATCTGTAATAACAGATTACAAGGACATTGTCAAAAAAGCTACCAGAATTTCTATTTTCATACACCATGCCCAGTTCAAAAAAGGACATAGTGGCAGTTAGATAAAAATGCCCAAAAAAGGGTGAATTACTGAAATATATGTGAATGATATCAAATATTTTTCTTCCTTCTGTATTAGAAAATTTCATTTGGGCACTGTCTTAAAAGAATTATTGTATCATTGGCATGCTATCCTTGACAGTTAGTGTGTCAGTCCACCAATAATCCTACATTTTTTTAATTATACACGAGTATCACTCGCATGATCTGCATCTATGTTTTTGAATATTAGCACTGTAACATGCTAATTAATTTGCATTAAAGGTTGATTTTTACCTTACCTTCTTTTGGCTGTGATCTCCACCCATCAATTTTGAAGTGCAAACACGAAAATTAATCGTATATTCCACTGTCTGGATGACTCACAATATCTGAAAAGTAAATCAGACAATATAAAATTCAGTAACACTAAGAAGCTCTTAAAAACTTAACCTTTCATCCAGCACTGCCATGCTGGAAACTTAATAACTTGCTCAAACTTAATAACATACCTTCAGAATCTATGTCATCATTCGGGACTCAAACCACAACGCTGGAAGGAATGTAAATCGTAGGCGTATCCCCTCTGTCTGGACGGCTCAATGTATCTGAAAATTAATTTGTTATATAAAAATGTGTCAACACACAATGACCTACCAAAGTTTTCTACCACATTCTACGAATATCACTGAAGTTAATAGAAAATACCAATATTTCAGCAAATATACATTCAATCAGAAATAACGTAAATGGATGATTACCGTCTCTACTTTGTTCCTGGTGAAAAAACTTCGGACGATAACTTTCAGCTATAAAAATCCAAGATGGTCCCTTCCTTCGTGCCTGCCATTTAGTTCGTTACGAACTTCGAAACTTGAAACAGCCAATCAGAAAATTCGCCTTTCCCGCAAAAGTACAACTAGTGACACACCGTGTTCATGTGGGGAGTTTCCACTTCTCCAATACAACCATCACCCCTATGATTCATACCCTCGTCTGCTCGCCTGCCTACTGCACGATTCTTGACTGCCGCTTATTCTCACTCACAATTATTATATGAACCGTCCACCGTTTGTATTTTGCAGTTTGCAGACAAAATGCGCAATCAGGAGTTTGTTGTTACGATGAGGGTTATGATAGTGATGGGTCGAGTGCGTTACTTTACCGGAACTACTTCCAACACTTCCACTCCGCAGTCGGAGTCGTTTCAAGGAAGTAGTTCCAGTTCTGTGTTCCAGTTCCACTCCGAGGAAGTAGTTCCGGCCTCTGGTGGAACTAGTTCCATTGGAAGTACTTCCACTTCCTCATTCCGGAGTATTGGTGAAAATGCTTCCACTGTTTTACTCCGGAATGACTTTCCCTAGTCTATGAAGAGGAAGCATTACAAATGTATTCAACGGGATACCACACATGTCTTTAACAATTAATGTCTCCTGTCACATAAGTAAGTGTTTGTGATTTAATGGCTTGTAGTTCTACGCTAGTATGTTGTGTTTTTATCCCCGTTGTATAATGAACTACAAAGTAATATTGGTAATATCATATGTAGTAATGTAGACCCTACGTACATGAATACTTTGTAATTCCATTTGCTGTAAAGCAAATATAATTAACGGAACGCAACACTGGCTTTAAGACTGAAACGTATGCCTAGATACTTCGTAAAATATTGTTGCATTGCGTGTTAAACATTTAGGTTATGAACTGTGTGGAGGTAAATTCTTTTGCAATAAATGTGGTTTCAGTAAATATAAAACATTATTTTGGGAAATTAATTTAAATATACTCATAATCTCTAGGAGATGCTTTTTATGTTATTGTGAAGCAGAACATTTTGAGAATTTAATAAAAAAGTGGTATGCTCCGATTTACATTTATTTTATTTATCCTTCTGAACCGTAAGTCTACGGGTCAAAGTTTACTGCCTTAAGGCAGTTTAATAGTTTAAATTCTTAAGGTATTACTCTAACTTTGTGATTAAAAAACTAGGTTATCAAATACAGAATAATGCAAATTACAAATTGGAATTAATTGTTCTTTCACACAAGCCGTGTGTTGGGCAGGGTTGGAAAGGTAGAATCAGATGACTGAAAAATTCAATGCCAAGCCGGGATTTAAACCACGGATCTCCCGGTCTCTGTCCGGTTAAATTAAAAATTGTTCGTCTTAACTACAGCTGTATATGCAGAATTATCAGTTGTTTTGCTGTTAACGACTACTTATCTACCTCATAGCACATAGCCAACAACGAAGCGGATAAGGTAAATGCGCAATGTAGAGTACAAACATTTTCAACAGAAATGAGGTTGGCGAAACTGGAAGTAACATTTATCAGCTTCAGCTGAGGTTATGTGACGTATGGCAATTCATAATTAAATACTATTGTAGCTTTGTCCTAATTATGGTGCTTTAAGTTTTTTTCTTGTTTCAAATAGTTATTTTGCTCACAGCGACAATGTAACAAATGAAAAATATATTTTAAATGGGTAATTATGCATAATTCGTGCTGTTCATCAAAAGGGCTTACTACTAATTTTAAGGCTAAAACTCGCAATCAACATAAAATGTTGCTTTAGGAAGTTAAAATGCAATATTTGCCTACAGACATACTCAAATATTATATTATTATAACTGCAACATACGTGCGAAGTAGTAAGCGCACATGTAACTAGAAATTGGATTTTCTCATAGAAGCATAATCGGGATTAAATGATTACAATAGAAAAAAACAGGCTTCTGCGTGCTTTTGAAATTCTGTACATAACGTTCAACTTACTGCAATATTCCCTTATTAAAATCACGACTACATGACGTGGGAAGTACGAGTAGATGAAATATAACTAAACAAATCTGATGTGTTACATTCACATGACTTTTTCTACTCTTGTACAAACTATTTTTACAAACGCTTATTCTCCATCTACTTCATGTTAATCGAGATAAACATTTGCAAACTCTATCTTATTGCTAATTTTCTTGTAGATGTAAGGGGAAAATATGTTTACAAGAGCAATATAGAAAAACAGTAGCCTTTAAGCACATACATATCTCTTAATAGCTGGTTGCTAGGTGCAGCACCATTCCCTTTGCCACAGATTAATACTCTTTGCATATCAAAGACAAAAAAAATGAATAACGAATTCCCATTTAAGAAAATAAGTATTGAAAAATTTAAGAGACTAACAAGCAATATCTCGAAAATGGTTCACTCAACAAAAAAATGTATATGACATGAATTGTGTATTTTAACGCGATGTACATTTTTTGTGTAGTAAAATTTTCTCTATCTCTTATGGTTTACCGGTTATGCAAAAGTCGTTCACAATGAAGAACACTTTTGGAGACATTCCCAGAAAATTCAAGATATAGGTTTTATTTGTCATAAAAATATCTTAAACATATGATATTTTAATCAAAATCGTTAGAGCCGTTTTTGAGAAAATTAAAATTTTCGAAAAATCTTCCATGTAAAGGGTATCCTGGGGTGGGGTGATTTTCTTGAAAACCTTCGTGTCGCATCCCTGGAAGATACTGAACCTAAATACCAAGTTTGGTATTTATTCGATTGTTCGTTTCTGAGTTATGCTGTTCACAGACAGACACACACACAGACAGACAGACACACAGACAGACACACACGGACATGTTTCCAAAAATGCTTTTTTTTATTCAGGGGATCTCAAAACATGTATTTCCGGTGAAATCTCGGTATCGAATTTTTGAGTGGAATACAATACTTCCCCTACTTACTATACGTAGTAGAGAAAGTAAAAACTAAAATGTTCAAAACATATCGTTCCATTGAGTCTATGGTTTTATTCCACAATGATTCACACATCGCAATCAGACACTTTCTCCTTGATTCTATCTATGGTTTCTTGATAAACAGGCTCCATGTAGGTTTTTTCTTAAAGTACTCTCATCGGGCATTGACATCTTTGTGTATTTTTCAAGAATACCTTGAAGGCTAAATGGTTCACCTTATTGAGTGGGATTCCTGCTTGTGTAAGAGCCGCACACAAATCAATGTTTAATTCCTTCAAATGTTGGCTTTTTGAAGAACTCTGTTGAAACGCATTTCGTAATAGAGGTTGCCGTGATTTGTTTGCTTGAAGAGCCTTGTTCATTTGATGCTTAGAGCTGGAAATATGTGTTTGATGCGATCTCGCTGGAGTTTTTCAGCTGACAAAATTCCTGAATCACAAATAGTAGATCGCATAACAGTTCCATCAGTGTCTATGAAATCTTGTTTGAATTCCTCAGCCAGAACAATAAATCGAGCACCGAACACCTTTGGGTAAAATCTAGTACTAGTATACACTCGTTTGGAGAGCTAACACTAGTTCACTTGCTAACACAATGCGACTGTCACACAACTCACTCTTGCGCCCATTCGCTGTCCACATTCTCTTATAACACCGCGAAAATTACCAGAATATTCTCATTCATGCTGGACCTTCAGTCTCAGTGACTTCTAGTAGTTTCAGCAGAACCCAGTCTTAATAATTCTCGGAACTGCGCGGGTGAGGTTACTGCCGTCTCTGCGTGCCCAGCCTTCGCCTCCACGCAAACAGATGACGTCTGTCACAGTAACAAACTCACATTCACAAACAACAGGCTACTGATTTTGGTGGGATAGAATAAGACATTGTCAGTTGCATTATTGCGGGCTACTTTATAGCGGTAAAGCGAGAGAAAGAGGCTCTCGTCGAACACACAATTATTTTCTATTGTTGCGGGTGTGCTTTCAATTCCCGCGCGGCGTTTACTGAAAGAAGTTGGCTTCTATTTGCACGTACACAGCAAGCTGAGGAGACGTTAATTGAAAGTTAAAGAATAAATTGGAATGAAACTTAAAAGAAAAAAGGGGGAAAGGGGATTATGAGCATGGTTGGGGTAAGTGGGATAAAGGTCCCAAAAAGGGAAAAAGTTGCGAGAAAAAATGCCTTTTTTCGCAACTAGAAACAAAATTTCGGCACAGCTTTAACTTATCCTAAGAAAAAAGGTGCGCACCTAAAAATCCTAACCCTGCTAATGACTTTGCTTAACATGACTCGCTAATGAACTTTTTCTTTCCGGAAAAATCTTTCAGCTCAAGCTTATTACATTATACATTGATTTAATAAACGGGAATTATTTATTGCAATTATTTCTTTATCTTACTATTATTTCTTTATTTAATTATTTATACCTACCGTCAATAATTATTGTATCAGTCTTCAAGCTTGCTTCCAGTAGCACACTATGATGTGCTGCTATAAACGCCATATCGTTTCTGAGTTGTTCATTCTATAACGCTTTCTTTACCTCGAGAACTGAAGCAGCTTCGTCTTCTGATAGAGCATCAAATACCTCACATATCTTGTCCAAGTAGTTGCTGTAATATATGGCTGCAGAGATCCAGGTTCCCCATCTGGTGAGAACTGGTTGTGGATGCAAAGCGAGGTCTGGTGCCACGTTCTTAAAATCTCACATAAAGAAGGATGATTTTAGAAGACCTTCTTGGTGTTGTTGGAAACCAACTTACCCACAAGAGGAAACAAACTTCTTACTTCCTCGGCGATTCTGTACAATCCGTTGGCTAGACATCGGGAAGAGAACTTTAAAGGCTTTAGCTACCTTTTTTATGTAAGATGTCTGCATGCCTTACATAGACTCTGCTACGAGGGGCACTATTTATATTTTGAGCCTTGGCAACCCTGAATGTTGTAGGTGCCATCTGACGTTTCCAATGGAAAGCTTGACATTTTTGACCATAAACTGCTAGTAGAGATATAATGTATGTTTGAGCCCACAGAGAGATGCCGACAAGCGATAAAGTTCTTTGTTCTACGCCGACAAGCCCCGCCCCCTCCCTTTGTGTGCTCACATGCCGCCAGGTCTCGTGTCGTTAGGCCCCGCCCCCTCTCGCTTTGTGTGCTCACCTAATGCCGGCAGTATCTGTGCTAACAGGTTCTACCCCCTCCCCCATGCGTTCTACTGTGGCGTCATGACTTGATGGAATTGTTTTCTCGAGTCCTGCCGCCCCTCGGCAAATTAATTAGGTAATGTTCGTCAAACATTTTTTTTATGATTACTAAGGTCTGCAGATTGCATCCTCGAGCAATTAAGTTTTTTGATTAATGAATTGTTTACTGGAGCGTGAGTATAAGTAGTCTGCTCACGGTAACAGTCTGTCATGTAATGAAACACTGCAGCCTTCTTGTATCTGGGGAAATCGCTTGTCCATTAGCTGAACATGTTAGACGCTTTCAACACATTAATAGGCTTTTAAGTTTACATTCCGGATCTGTTTACATACATTAGCGAACGACATACTTCCGCCAGGCGGTAACGGTGACCTCCATTAGCTGACCCGTTAGACGCTTTCACCCCATTAGCGAACAATGTCAGTAATTGTTTTCCTAAGTGCTCTGCCCAACACTCAACACTTTAGATTTTAGCGATGGAAATGATATAAAAAGCAGCAGCTTCTCCAACGAGTTCCAAGTTGACCAGGATGCCCGGGTTCGAATTACAAATTCAGCTTATAATAACTCAGAGACTAATTACGATAAAGACATCAAATAAAGTTTATTACATTAATGTCATTAGATAGTTTCTTGTGAATGTATATTTGGGTACATGGTGTCCAGGGTTCGAATACCGATAAAATGTAATTTAATTATAAATTTAATAACTCCTAAACTAATTAAGATAAAGACGCCAAATAAACTTTATTGCCTTCATTTTATTAGGTAGTATCTTGTGGATGTGTAATTAGATACCTGACGTTCTGGGTTCGAGCCTAATGTTTAAATCGTCATTATCTCAGAAACTAAGAGAGGTAGAGGAATTGACCAAAGCATGATTGATAGCTCCTATGATGGGTAATTAATACTGTATATAATTTTCAATCAGTTGTCCTTACTTCGAATCCCGATCTTTCAATCACTTACTTATTTTTTCTCTATACTCTAGAATATGTCACTTAGATTGATGCTGTAACTGCATACACAACCTTTAAACATATCAAACTAATATTGTAAATAATTTTGTTTCTGGTGTCCAGGGTTCGAATACCGATAAAATGTAATTTAATTATAAATTTAATAACTTCTAAACTAATTAAGATAAAGACGCCAAATAAACTTTATTGTCTTTATATTATTAGGTACTATCTTGTGGATGTGTAATTAGATACCTGACGTTCTGGGTTCGATCCTAATTTTAAATCGTCATTATCTCAGAAACTCAGAGAGCTAGACGAGTGAACCAAAGCATGATTGATAGCTCCTATAAGGGGTAATTAATACTGTATATAATTTTCAATCAGTTGTCCTTACTTCGAATCCCGATCTTTCAATCACATACTTATTTTTCTCTATACTCTAGAATATATCACTTAGATTGATGCTGTAACTGTATACAGCACCTTTAAACATATCAAACTAATATTGTAAATAATTTTGTTTCTGGTGTCCAGGGTTCGAATACCGATAAAATGTAGTTTAATTATAAATTTAATAACTTCTAAACTAATTAAGATAAAGACGCCAAATAAACTTTATTGCCTTTATGTTATTAGGTATTATCTTGTGGATGTGTAATTAGATACCTGACGTTCTGGGTTCGAGCCTAATTTTAAATCGTCATTATCTCAGAAACTAAGAGAGGTAGACGAGTGAACCAAAGCACGATTGATAGCTCCTATGAGGGGTAATTAATACTGTATATAATTTTCAATCAGTTGTCCTTACTTCGAATCCCGATCTTTCAATCACTTACTTATTTTTCTCTATACTCTAGAATATATCACTTAGATTGATGCTGTAACTGCATACAGCACCTTTAAACATATCAAACTAATATTGTAAATAATTTTGTTTCTGGTGTCCAGGGTTCGAATACCGATAAAATATAGTATAATTATAAATTTAATAACTTCTAAACTAATTAAGATAAAGACGCCAAATAAACTTTATTGCCTTTATGTTATTAGGTATTATCTTGTGGATGTGTAATTAGATACCTGACGTTCTGGGTTCGAGCCTAATTTTAAATCGTCATTATCTCAGAAACTAAGAGAGGTAGACGAGTGAACCAAAGCATGATTGATAGCTCCTATGAGGGGTAATTAATACCGTATATAATTTTCAATCAGTTGTCCTTACTTCGAATCCCGATCTTTCAATCACTTACTTATTTTTCTCTATACTCTAGAATATATCACTTAGATTGATGCTGTAACTGCATACAGCACCTTTAAACATATCAAACTAATATTGTAAATAATTTTGTTTCTGGTGTCCAGGGTTCGAATACCGATAAAATGTAATTTAATTATAAATTTAATAACTCCTAAACTAATTAAGATAAAGACGCCAAATAAACTTTATTGCCTTTATGTTATTAGGTATTATCTTGTGGATGTGTAATTAGATACCTGACGTTCTGGGTTCGAGCCTAATGTTTAAATCGTCATTATCTCAGAAACTAAGAGAGGTAGAGGAATTGACCAAAGCATGATTGATAGCTCCTATGAGGGGCAATTAATACTGTATATAATTTTCAATCAGCTGTCCTTACTTCGAATCCCGATCTTTCAATCACTTACTTATTTTTCTCTATACTCTAGAATATATCACTTAGATTGATGCTGTAAATGCATACAGCACCCTTAAACAGATCAAACTAATATTGTAAATAATATTGGTTCTGGTGTCCAGGGTTCGAATACCGATAAAATGTAATTTAATTATAAATTTAATAACTCCTAAACTAATTAAGATAAAGACACCAAATAAACTTTTATAGGGAAAGGATGCTCTCCTGAAACATTAGGTCTCTAGATAGAAGTATTTATAGGGGAGAGATAGGGAATACCAGGGCTGATGCTAGGCTAGTCAGATGCTAAAGGAGGGAGGGATATGCTTTATACGAGAGAGATAGGGAACACAAGGAAAGATGCTATACTAAACAGGACTTGAAGGGTAGAATATGAGCGATATAGCAAACCGAGGAGAGGTATTAGGATAGGAGTTTTGAATGATGGAGTAGGCGTTTATATGCGAGAGATAGGGAATACGAGGTTCGATGCTAGGCTAGACGGTGTTGAATGAGGGAATGCATCTTATATGAGAGAGGTAGGGGAATATGAGGAGAAGTGCTAGGCTAGTCGGGAAGGTCTGAATGAGAGAGTATACGTCTATATGGGAAAATATAGGGAAAACGAAGGTAGGTGCTAGGTTGAGAGAGTCTTCAAGGAGGAAAATGCATTTATATGAGGGCCGTAGGGTATACGAGGAGAGGTGCTAGTCTAGACATGGTTTGAGGATTAGAGTATACGTTTATATGGGGGAAATATGGAAAACAGGAGAGATACAAGGATAGACAGAGATTGAAGGAGGAGGAATGTAGGTTTATACTGTAATATAGAGAGTAATTCGATTATAAAACTTTTCTCATCCAGCCTTACAACACTTTTTATATACTTAATTTCTAAACCTTACAAACTTTATATTTGTTAAACAGTAGTGCGCGAGACGGAGAGGGACAAACAGTATATCGGTTTACAGTGAAGTATACGTCCTAACCTATTCCCACCTTGTTTGTTCTGGATCTTCTCATTGTCTGTCATCTAACGTAACCACGTAACAAGACGTAACACAGGAAATCATACATATGGCACATTAAAAAAAAATAAAGGTATATATAATGAAACATAAACAAGTAGACAGAGGGTCGTCGATACATAGAAAACCAGGAGTTGAATGTACTGAGACCATAGATTAGTATAGGCAAACAACAATGAAGTGAATTTATAGTGTAAATAGCCTAATATTTTCAAATATTATTATAGTCTAAAAGTATATAACTTAATTATGTATCGAGTATTGAGAAATAAACGTTATTCATTATTCACTAATCTCAGATCATTGCAATTGTATTGAATCAATTCACAATTGCTAATGCCATTCAACTTTCATTTGTCTCTGATACATAAACAAATTGCAAAATGGAGAAGGACGAGAGTAATAAAAAAACTCAGGCAGCAAATTTTAAGAAAGAAGAGAAAGATATATGACCGACATTGTTTTAGAACACAAATTAGTGTTGAAAATAAAATGACTGATAGCTCTGCTAAGCGTAAGGAAGAGACATGGAAATAAATTGCAAATGAATACAATTCTAGGTTAGAAAAAGAAGATAAACAACATTCATGTAAACCAATTTTTAAAATCAGTTTAACTGAATACATGTAAAAAAACATATCACTTTACAAAAAGTAATGCAGACAGCATTTATTTTTTATAAACATTATCCTATTACATTCCTTTACAAAAAACCATACATATTTCCTAAAGGCAAAGGTGATAGTCTAGACATTCTAAACACTCAGTTATATAATCATATACATCACACAGAAAGAGACCATCATTATCAGTAAAAAAACTAAACATCTCAACAATGTCTGAATGATGTATTTTATAAGTACAAGTTTTTTGATATTTCAAAGTTCCTGTTAACCATGGCAGTAATTGATTAACACAATTTCTCGATCCTGTCATGCTATAACTTTAGATGCTTTCAGCTTACTTATAATTTCCTCAATCTCTTGTGTGTGACTATCATTACCAGCATCCCTCGACGCAATTAGTAACCTCAATATATTTACTAGTCTATTCGGATTTTCAAGCGTTGATATCACTGAATCATCATCATCTGAAGATTTCATATTCTTGCAACTTCCGATGTATCCAGATTTTTCACCAACAGTAGTCTCCAGTGAAGGACAGAGGCTTGATCCGGTATAACATTCCCCTCTATACATCTTCGGATCTTCAAGTGCAGGTGAGAGAGTCGATTCAGTATAGCATGTTGCTCTATGAAACTTAAATCTTGACAAAGAACGATTCTTAAAAATCCGCCCGCATACACAGCATCTAATAACGCGTTTTCCTCCATGTGTAATGTATGAAAAATCGTGTTTCTCATTCGTCAGTTGCACAGATTTTCCCGGGCAGTAGTTCATGCTAAAACTAAAAGAAATTAAATGAATACGTGAATGCTAACGCTCGAAGGAATTAAAAGCAAATGAATGAATTCATAACACGCACCTATGTATATATCCAGGATGAGGACGACGGAGGGAATTGCGATCAATGCATAGCAGGGAGAAAGGATACTCTCTTGAAACATTAGTCATCTAGACAACTATTGTTCACGGAGCCTGTAGACGTCAGGTTGAATGGGACAGACCTCAGGTTCAAATCTTTAAGGGCACGGACCCAGCCTTTTGCCTGTCATGTATACTAAAACATCCTAACAGCGTAACATTACGTTACAACGACACGTAACCAGAACATGGCGAGTGTGAGCATGGAAAAAAGGATGCTCTCTGGGAACATTACTGGAAAAGGATGCTCTCTGGAAACACTAGTCATCCACACAACGGGTTGTCCCTAACATTTCCAGATTTCGGGTCGTTCAACATTGTGACGCGCCCCTGTCATCTACATTTCGACGAAATTTTACCTCCTGAA
Source organism: Deroplatys truncata (assembly GCA_030765065.1). Taxonomy (NCBI): domain Eukaryota; kingdom Metazoa; phylum Arthropoda; class Insecta; order Mantodea; family Mantidae; genus Deroplatys; species Deroplatys truncata. The sequence goes on along the minus strand of CM060987.1, from coordinate 35,848,734 downwards.
TTAAAGTTTGGTGATCTGTATAGACCTGTACAACATGATCACGCTATGTAACAACCTGAGCACGTTATGTAACAACATGACTACGCTATGTAACAAAACGATCACGCTATGTAACAACTGATCACGCTATGTAACAACATGATCACGCTATGTAACAACATGATCACGCCATGTAACAACATGATCACGCTATGTAACAACATGATCACGCTATGTAACAACATGATCACGCTATGTAACAACATGACCACGCTATGTAACAAAACGATCAAGCTATGTAACAACTGATCACGCTATGTAACAACATGATCATGCTATGTAACAACCTGAGCACGCTATGTAACAACATGATCACGCTATGTAACAAACTGAGTACGCTATGTAACAACATGATCACGCCATGTAACAACTGATCACGCTATGTAACAACATGCTCAAGCTATGTAACAACTGATCACGCTATGTAACAACATGATCACGCTATGTAACAACCTGAGCACGCTATGTAACAATCTGATCACGTTATGTAACAACTGATCACGCTATGTAACAACATGATCACGCCATGTAACAACTGATCACACTATGTGACAACATGCTCAAGCTATGTAACAACATGTTCACGCTATGTAACAACATGATCACGCTATGTAACAACATGTTCACGCTATGTAACAACATGATCACGCTATGTAACAACATGACCACACTATGTAACAACATGATCACGCTATGTAACAAAACGATCAAGCTATGTAACAACACGATCACGCTATGTAACAACCTGATCAAGCTATGTAACAACTGATCACGCTATGTAACAACCAGAGCACGCTATGTAACAACCTGATCACGCTATGTAACAACTGATCACGCTATGTAACAACATGCTCAAGCTATGTAACAACATGATCACGCTATGTAACAACATGTTCACGCTATGTAACAACATGTTCACGCTATGTAACAACAGGATCACGCTATGTAACAACATGACCACACTATGTAACAACATGATCATGCTATGTAACAAAACGATCAAGCTATGTAACAACATGATCACGCTATGTAACAAAACGATCAAGCTATGTAACAACCTGAGCACGCTATGTAACAACATGTTCACGCTATGTAACAACATGATCACGCTATGTAACAACATGATCACGCTATGTAACAACATGATCACGCCATGCAACAAAACGATCAAGCTATGTAACAACCTGAGCACGCTATGTAACAACATGTTCACGCTATGTAACAACATGAACACGCTATGTAACAATACGATCACGCTATGTAACAATCTGATTACGCTATGTAACAACTGATCACGCTATGTAACAACATGATCAGGCTATGTAACAACCTGAGCACGTTATGTAACAACATGACTACGCTATGTAACAAAACGATCACGCTATGTAACAACTGATCACGCTATATAACAAACTGAGCACGCTATGTAACAACATGACCACGCTATGTAACAAAACGATCACGCTATGTAACAACTGATCACGCTATGTAACAACCTGAGCACGCTATGTAACAACCTGAGCACGCTATGTGACAATACGATCATGCTATGTAACAACCTGATCACGCTATGTAACAACCTGATTACGCTATGTAACAACTGATCACGCTATGTAACAACATGATCACGCCATGTAACAACCTGAGCACGCTATGTAACAACATGATCACGCTATGTAACAACATGAACACGCTATGTAACAATACGATCACGCTATGTAACAATCTGATTACTATGTAACAACGGATCACGCTATGTAACAACATGATCACGCTATGTAACAACCTGAGCACGCTATGTAACATCATGATCACGCTATGTAACAACCTGATCACGCTATGTAACAACATGCTCACGCTATGTAACAACTGATCACGCTATGTAACAACATGATCACGCTATGTAACAACCTGAGCACGCTATGTAACAACATGATCACGCTATGTAACAACATGTTCACGCTATGTAACAACACGATCACGCTATGTAACAACACGATCACGCTATGTAACAACATGGACACGCTATGTAACAACATGAACACGCTATGTAACAATACGATCAAGCTATGTATCAACCTGAGCACGCTATGTAACAACATGATCACGCTATGTAACAACATGAACACTCTATGTAACAACCTGAGCATGCTATGTAACAACATGATCACGCTATGTAACAACCTAATCACGCTATGTAACATGATCACGCTATGTAACAACATGATCACGCTATGTAAATAGGGTAGACCATTTAAGTTGAGGCTATACAATATATCCAAAACTAAGCGTTGTAGAAAGAAATGTCTTTAATAAAACTTGATTGATATTATGGCGAAAGTAAATGCTGCTAGTCGTATTTCGTTTGGAGGACGTAGTGAGGGTCATTTCAGGGTCTTTTTAAATGGGACCCTAATTGTAGGTTCCCATTTAAAAGAATAAATTGACCCAAAATGACCCTCATAACGGCCTCCAAACGAAACACGACTAGCAGCATTTACTTTCGCCATAATATCAATCAAGTTTTATTAAAGACATTTCTTTCTACAACGCTTAGTTTTGGATATATTGTATAGCCTCAACTTAAATGGTCCACCCTATTTACATAGCGTGATCATGTTGTTACATAGCGTGATCATGTTACATAGCGTGATTAGGTTGTTACATAGCGTGATCATGTTGTTACATAGCATGCTCAGGTTGTTACATAGAGTGTCATGTTGTTACATAGCGTGATCATGTTGTTACATAGCGTGCTCAGGTTGTTACATAGCTTGATCGTATTGTTACATAGCGTGTTCATGTTGTTACATAGCGTGTCCATGTTGTTACATAGCGTGATCGTGTTGTTACATAGCGTGATCGTGTTGTTACATAGCGTGAACATGTTGTTACATAGCGTGATCATGTTGTTACATAGCGTGCTCAGGTTGTTACATAGCGTGATCATGTTGTTACATAGCGTGATCAGTTGTTACATAGCGTGAGCATGTTGTTACATAGCGTGATCAGGTTGTTACATAGCGTGATCATGATGTTACATAGCGTGCTCAGGTTGTTACATAGCGTGATCATGTTGTTACATAGCGTGATCCGTTGTTACATAGTAATCAGATTGTTACATAGCGTGATCGTATTGTTACATAGCGTGTTCATGTTGTTACATAGCGTGATCATGTTGTTACATAGCGTGCTCAGGTTGTTACATGGCGTGATCATGTTGTTACATAGCGTGATCAGTTGTTACATAGCGTAATCAGGTTGTTACATAGCGTGATCAGGTTGTTACATAGCATGATCGTATTGTCACATAGCGTGCTCAGGTTGTTACATAGCGTGCTCAGGTTGTTACATAGCGTGATCAGTTGTTACATAGCGTGATCGTTTTGTTACATAGCGTGGTCATGTTGTTACATAGCGTGCTCAGGTTGTTATATAGCGTGATCAGTTGTTACATAGCGTGATCGTTTTGTTACATAGCGTAGTCATGTTGTTACATAACGTGCTCAGGTTGTTACATAGCGTGATCATGTTGTTACATAGCGTGATCAGTTGTTACATAGCGTAATCAGATTGTTACATAGCGTGATCGTATTGTTACATAGCGTGTTCATGTTGGTACATAGCGTGAACATGTTGTTACATAGCGTGCTCAGGTTGTTACATAGCTTGATCGTTTTGTTGCATGGCGTGATCATGTTGTTACATAGCGTGATCATGTTGTTACATAGCGTGATCATGTTGTTACATAGCGTGAACATGTTGTTACATAGCGTGCTCAGGTTGTTACATAGCTTGATCGTTTTGTTACATAGCGTGATCATGTTGTTACATAGCTTGATCGTTTTGTTACATAGCATGATCATGTTGTTACATAGTGTGGTCATGTTGTTACATAGCGTGATCCTGTTGTTACATAGCGTGAACATGTTGTTACATAGCGTGAACATGTTGTTACATAGCGTGATCATGTTGTTACATAGCTTGAGCATGTTGTTACATAGCGTGATCAGTTGTTACATAGCGTGATCAGGTTGTTACATAGCGTGCTCAGGTTGTTACATAGCGTGATCAGTTGTTACATAGCTTGATCAGGTTGTTACATAGCGTGATCGTGTTGTTACATAGCTTGATCGTTTTGTTACATAGCGTGATCATGTTGTTACATAGTGTGGTCATGTTGTTACATAGCGTGATCATGTTGTTACATAGCGTGAACATGTTGTTACATAGCGTGATCATGTTGTTACATAGCGTGAACATGTTGTTACATAGCTTGAGCATGTTGTTACATAGCGTGATCAGTTGTTACATGGCGTGATCATGTTGTTACATAGCGTACTCAGGTTGTTACATAGCGTGATCATGTTGTTACATAGCTTGATCAGGTTGTTACATAGCGTGATCGTGTTGTTACATAGCGTGATCAGTTGTTACATAGCTTGAGCATGATGTTACATAGCGTGATCAGTTGTTACATGGCGTGATCATGTTGTTACATAGCGTACTCAGGTTGTTACATAGCGTGATCATGTTGTTACATAGCGTGCTCAGGTTGTTACATAGCGTGATCATGTTGTTACATAGCGTGATCAGTTGTTACATAGCTTGATCAGGTTGTTACATAGCGTGATCAGTTGTTACATTGCGTGATCGTGTTGTACATAGCGTGATCGTGTTGTTACATAGCGTGATCGTTTTGTTACATAGCGTGGTCATGTTGTTACATAGCGTGAACATGTTGTTACATAGCGTGATCATGTTGTTACATAGCGTGATCATGTTGTTACATAGCGTGATCATGTTGTTACATAGCGTGATCAGTTGTTACATAACGTGATCAGATTGTTACATAGCGTGCTCAGGTTGTTACATAGCGTGATCATGTTGTTACATAGCGTGATCAGTTGTTACATAGCTTGAGCATGTTGTTACATAGCGTGATCAGTTGTTACATGGCGTGATCATGTTGTTACATAGCGTACTCAGTTTGTTACATAGCGTGATCATGTTGTTACATAGCGTGCTCAGGTTGTTACATAGCATGATCATGTTGTTACATAGCGTGATCAGTTGTTACATAGCTTGATCGTTTTGTTACATAGCGTGATCATGTTGTTACATAGCGTGATCATGTTGTTACATAGCGTGATCATGTTGTTACATGGCGTGATCATGTTGTTACATAGCGTGATCATGTTGTTACATAGCGTGATCAGTTGTTACATAGCGTGATCGTTTTGTTACATAGCGTAGTCATGTTGTTACATAACGTGCTCAGGTTGTTACATAGCGTGATCATGTTGTACAGGTCTATACAGATCACCAAACTTTAATTCAGGAGGTAAAATTTCGTCGAAATGTAGATGACAGGGGCGCGTCACAATGTTGAACGACCCGAAATCTGGAAATGTTAGGGACAACCCGTTGTGTGGATGACTAGTGTTTCCAGAGAGCATCCTTTTCCAGTAATGTTCCCAGAGAGCATCCTTTTTTCCATGCTCACACTCGCCATGTTCTGGTTACGTGTCGTTGTAACGTAATGTTACGCTGTTAGGATGTTTTAGTATACATGACAGGCAAAAGGCTGGGTCCGTGCCCTTAAAGATTTGAACCTGAGGTCTGTCCCATTCAACCTGACGTCTACAGGCTCCGTGAACAATAGTTGTCTAGATGACTAATGTTTCAAGAGAGTATCCTTTCTCCCTGCTATGCATTGATCGCAATTCCCTCCGTCGTCCTCATCCTGGATATATACATAGGTGCGTGTTATGAATTCATTCATTTGCTTTTAATTCCTTCGAGCGTTAGCATTCACGTATTCATTTAATTTCTTTTAGTTTTAGCATGAACTACTGCCCGGGAAAATCTGTGCAACTGACGAATGAGAAACACGATTTTTCATACATTACACATGGAGGAAAACGCGTTATTAGATGCTGTGTATGCGGGCGGATTTTTAAGAATCGTTCTTTGTCAAGATTTAAGTTTCATAGAGCAACATGTTATACTGAATCGACTCTCTCACCTGCACTTGAAGATCCGAAGATGTATAGAGGGGAATGTTATACCGGATCAAGCCTCTGTCCTTCACTGGAGACTACTGTTGGTGAAAAATCTGGATACATCGGAAGTTGCAAGAATATGAAATCTTCAGATGATGATGATTCAGTGATATCAACGCTTGAAAATCCGAATAGACTAGTAAATATATTGAGGTTACTAATTGCGTCGAGGGATGCTGGTAATGATAGTCACACACAAGAGATTGAGGAAATTATAAGTAAGCTGAAAGCATCTAAAGTTATAGCATGACAGGATCGAGAAATTGTGTTAATCAATTACTGCCATGGTTAACAGGAACTTTGAAATATCAAAAAACTTGTACTTATAAAATACATCATTCAGACATTGTTGAGATGTTTAGTTTTTTTACTGATAATGATGGTCTCTTTCTGTGTGATGTATATGATTATATAACTGAGTGTTTAGAATGTCTAGACTATCACCTTTGCCTTTAGGAAATATGTATGGTTTTTTGTAAAGGAATGTAATAGGATAATGTTTATAAAAAATAAATGCTGTCTGCATTACTTTTTGTAAAGTGATATGTTTTTTTACATGTATTCAGTTAAACTGATTTTAAAAATTGGTTTACATGAATGTTGTTTATCTTCTTTTTCTAACCTAGAATTGTATTCATTTGCAATTTATTTCCATGTCTCTTCCTTACGCTTAGCAGAGCTATCAGTCATTTTATTTTCAACACTAATTTGTGTTCTAAAACAATGTCGGTCATATATCTTTCTCTTCTTTCTTAAAATTTGCTGCCTGAGTTTTTTTATTACTCTCGTCCTTCTCCATTTTGCAATTTGTTTATGTATCAGAGACAAATGAAAGTTGAATGGCATTAGCAATTGTGAATTGATTCAATACAATTGCAATGATCTGAGATTAGTGAATAATGAATAACGTTTATTTCTCAATACTCGATACATAATTAAGTTATATACTTTTAGACTATAATAATATTTGAAAATATTAGGCTATTTACACTATAATTTCACTTCATTGTTGTTTGCCTATACTAATCTATGGTCTCAGTACATACAACTCCTGGTTTTCTATGTATCGACGACCCTCTGTCTACTTGTTTATGTTTCATTATATATACCTTTATTTTTTTTTTAATGTGCCATATGTATGATTTCCTGTGTTACGTCTTGTTACGTGGTTACGTTAGATGACAGACAATGAGAAGATCCAGAACAAACAAGGTGGGAATAGGTTAGGACGTATACTTCACTGTAAACCGATATACTGTTTGTCCCTCTCCGTCTCGCGCACTACTGTTTAACAAATATAAAGTTTGTAAGGTTTAGAAATTAAGTATATAAAAAGTGTTGTAAGGCTGGATGAGAAAAGTTTTATAATCGAATTACTCTCTATATTACAGTATAAACCTACATTCCTCCTCCTTCAATCTCTGTCTATCCTTGTATCTCTCCTGTTTTCCATATTTCCCCCATATAAACGTATACTCTAATCCTCAAACCATGTCTAGACTAGCACCTCTCCTCGTATACCCTACGGCTCTCATATAAATGCATTTTCCTCCTTGAAGACTCTCTCAACCTAGCACCTACCTTCGTTTTCCCTATATTTTCCCATATAGACGTATACTCTCTCATTCAGACCTTCCCGACTAGCCTAGCACTTCTCCTCATATTCCCCTACCTCTCTCATATAAGATGCATTCCCTCATTCAACACCGTCTAGCCTAGCATCGAACCTCGTATTCCCTATCTCTCGCATATAAACGCCTACTCCATCATTCAAAACTCCTATCCTAATACCTCTCCTCGGTTTGCTATATCGCTCATATTCTACCCTTCAAGTCCTGTTTAGTATAGCATCTTTCCTTGTGTTCCCTATCTCTCTCGTATAAAGCATATCCCTCCCTCCTTTAGCATCTGACTAGCCTAGCATCAGCCCTGGTATTCCCTATCTCTCCCCTATAAATACTTCTATCTAGAGACCTAATGTTTCAGGAGAGCATCCTTTCCCTATAAAAGTTTATTTGGTGTCTTTATCTTAATTAGTTTAGGAGTTATTAAATTTATAATTAAATTACATTTTATCGGTATTCGAACCCTGGACACCAGAACCAATATTATTTACAATATTAGTTTGATCTGTTTAAGGGTGCTGTATGCATTTACAGCATCAATCTAAGTGATATATTCTAGAGTATAGAGAAAAATAAGTAAGTGATTGAAAGATCGGGATTCGAAGTAAGGACAGCTGATTGAAAATTATATACAGTATTAATTGCCCCTCATAGGAGCTATCAATCATGCTTTGGTCAATTCCTCTACCTCTCTTAGTTTCTGAGATAATGACGATTTAAACATTAGGCTCGAACCCAGAACGTCAGGTATCTAATTACACATCCACAAGATAATACCTAATAACATAAAGGCAATAAAGTTTATTTGGCGTCTTTATCTTAATTAGTTTAGGAGTTATTAAATTTATAATTAAATTACATTTTATCGGTATTCGAACCCTGGACACCAGAAACAAAATTATTTACAATATTAGTTTGATATGTTTAAAGGTGCTGTATGCAGTTACAGCATCAATCTAAGTGATATATTCTAGAGTATAGAGAAAAATAAGTAAGTGATTGAAAGATCGGGATTCGAAGTAAGGACAACTGATTGAAAATTATATACGGTATTAATTACCCCTCATAGGAGCTATCAATCATGCTTTGGTTCACTCGTCTACCTCTCTTAGTTTCTGAGATAATGACGATTTAAAATTAGGCTCGAACCCAGAACGTCAGGTATCTAATTACACATCCACAAGATAATACCTAATAACATAAAGGCAATAAAGTTTATTTGGCGTCTTTATCTTAATTAGTTTAGAAGTTATTAAATTTATAATTATACTATATTTTATCGGTATTCGAACCCTGGACACCAGAAACAAAATTATTTACAATATTAGTTTGATATGTTTAAAGGTGCTGTATGCAGTTACAGCATCAATCTAAGTGATATATTCTAGAGTATAGAGAAAAATAAGTAAGTGATTGAAAGATCGGGATTCGAAGTAAGGACAACTGATTGAAAATTATATACAGTATTAATTACCCCTCATAGGAGCTATCAATCGTGCTTTGGTTCACTCGTCTACCTCTCTTAGTTTCTGAGATAATGACGATTTAAAATTAGGCTCGAACCCAGAACGTCAGGTATCTAATTACACATCCACAAGATAATACCTAATAACATAAAGGCAATAAAGTTTATTTGGCGTCTTTATCTTAATTAGTTTAGAAGTTATTAAATTTATAATTAAACTACATTTTATCGGTATTCGAACCCTGGACACCAGAAACAAAATTATTTACAATATTAGTTTGATATGTTTAAAGGTGCTGTATACAGTTACAGCATCAATCTAAGTGATATATTCTAGAGTATAGAGAAAAATAAGTATGTGATTGAAAGATCGGGATTCGAAGTAAGGACAACTGATTGAAAATTATATACAGTATTAATTACCCCTTATAGGAGCTATCAATCATGCTTTGGTTCACTCGTCTAGCTCTCTGAGTTTCTGAGATAATGACGATTTAAAATTAGGATCGAACCCAGAACGTCAGGTATCTAATTACACATCCACAAGATAGTACCTAATAATATAAAGACAATAAAGTTTATTTGGCGTCTTTATCTTAATTAGTTTAGAAGTTATTAAATTTATAATTAAATTACATTTTATCGGTATTCGAACCCTGGACACCAGAAACAAAATTATTTACAATATTAGTTTGATATGTTTAAAGGTTGTGTATGCAGTTACAGCATCAATCTAAGTGACATATTCTAGAGTATAGAGAAAAAATAAGTAAGTGATTGAAAGATCGGGATTCGAAGTAAGGACAACTGATTGAAAATTATATACAGTATTAATTACCCATCATAGGAGCTATCAATCATGCTTTGGTCAATTCCTCTACCTCTCTTAGTTTCTGAGATAATGACGATTTAAACATTAGGCTCGAACCCAGAACGTCAGGTATCTAATTACACATCCACAAGATACTACCTAATAAAATGAAGGCAATAAAGTTTATTTGGCGTCTTTATCTTAATTAGGATAGGAGTTATTAAATTTATAATTAAATTACATTTTATCGGTATTCGAACCCTGGACACCATGTACCCAAATATACATTCACAAGAAACTATCTAATGACATTAATGTAATAAACTTTATTTGATGTCTTTATCGTAATTAGTCTCTGAGTTATTATAAGCTGAATTTGTAATTCGAACCCGGGCATCCTGGTCAACTTGGAACTCGTTGGAGAAGCTGCTGCTTTTTATATCATTTCCATCGCTAAAATCTAAAGTGTTGAGTGTTGGGCAGAGCACTTAGGAAAACAATTACTGACATTGTTCGCTAATGGGGTGAAAGCGTCTAACGGGTCAGCTAATGGAGGTCACCGTTACCGCCTGGCGGAAGTATGTCGTTCGCTAATGTATGTAAACAGATCCGGAATGTAAACTTAAAAGCCTATTAATGTGTTGAAAGCGTCTAACATGTTCAGCTAATGGACAAGCGATTTCCCCAGATACAAGAAGGCTGCAGTGTTTCATTACATGACAGACTGTTACCGTGAGCAGACTACTTATACTCACGCTCCAGTAAACAATTCATTAATCAAAAAACTTAATTGCTCGAGGATGCAATCTGCAGACCTTAGTAATCATAAAAAAAATGTTTGACGAACATTACCTAATTAATTTGCCGAGGGGCGGCAGGACTCGAGAAAACAATTCCATCAAGTCATGACGCCACAGTAGAACGCATGGGGGAGGGGGTAGAACCTGTTAGCACAGATACTGCCGGCATTAGGTGAGCACACAAAGCGAGAGGGGGCGGGGCCTAACGACACGAGACCTGGCGGCATGTGAGCACACAAAGGGAGGGGGCGGGGCTTGTCGGCGTAGAACAAAGAACTTTATCGCTTGTCGGCATCTCTCTGTGGGCTCAAACATACATTATATCTCTACTACTGCTTCAAACATTTTGTCAATAGAGCGTCAGTTGTTTTGTTTACACTAACTTGAAAATTGTGTGTCAACAAAAACATGGAATCAACTAGCGAAAATGTTCGTGCAAGGATTTATTACGACTTTCGACGTGGATTATCAAGACAAGAGTGCATCGATCAACTAACTTCCACATTTGGCAACTAAGCCCCATCCTTTGCCACTGTGAAACGCTGGTATAACGAATTTAATCGTGGCCGCCGTTCGCTCAATGATGAAGTTCGTGAAGGCCGTCCAAAATCAGCTGTTGTGCCAGAAAACATTGATGCTGCAAAACCTAATAATGAAAGATCGTCATAAGACATATTGTGAGATTGAGGCAACCCTAGACATTAGTTCCACCAGCATGTATAAAATATTGCATGATTATTTAGCCGTGAAAAAGGTTGGCTCTCGTTGGATCCCACATAATTTGACGCAATCTCAAAAAGATGCTCGTGTCGATTGGTGTACAAAACTGCTCAAGAAATACAATGGCGGTGTATCAAAAGACGTATATAAGATTGTAAGAGTTGACGAATCATGAATCTATGCGTATGAGCCGGAACGTAAACAGCAGTCAACTTTATGGGTGTTTCAAGATGAAGCAAATCCAACAAAAGTTGTTGGCACTCGAAGCACTTCGAAGCAAATCATCGCAATAGGTTATTATAGAGAGAGCGAGGCCCCTTTTTTGGGCATGTATGGGAAAGGATAGGGAAAACGAGGCTAGATGGTGCGGTTCAAGGAGGAAAATGGGTTTATATGGGAGAGATAGGGAATACGACGACCGATACTATGCTAGACAGGGTTGAAGGAGGGAAATACGTTTATATGGAAGAGATAGTAGAGAGGTGTTAGGCTAGACGGAGGTCGAGGAGTAGAGTATGGTTTATATGAAAGGTATAGGAAAACGAGGAGAGGTGTTAGACTAGACAGGGCTTGAAACGTACTGTATGGTTTATATGAGAGATATAGGAAAACGAGGAGAGGTATTAGGCTAGGAGAGTTCGAGTATGTGTTTATAAGGAGAGACGAGAAAACGGAGAGAGTTCCTATGTTAGGACAGACAGGTGTTAAAGGTAGAATGTGCTTTATATAGATTAGATAGGAAACCAAGGAGAGATACTCAGCTAGACAGGGCGGGAGAGGAATACGCTTTATGAGAGGTAGCAGATACGGGGAGATATGTTAGACTAGACAGAGGTTGAGAGTATAAAAAGGCGTTTATATGTACGAGAGGTAGGGAAAAGGAGGAGAGGTGTTAGGCTAGAGAGAGGTTGAGTAGAGTATGGTTTATATGAGTGGTATAGGAAAACGAGGAGAAGTGTTAGACTAGACAGGGCTTGAAACGTAGTGTATGGTTTATATGAGAAGTATAGGAAAACGAGGAGAGGTAATAGCTTAGGAGAATTTTAGTATGTGTTTATAAGGAGAGACGAGAAAACGGAGAGATCCTATGCTAAGATAGACAGGTGTTAAAGGTAGAATGTGTTTTATATATGTTAGATAGGAAACCAGAGAGATACTCAACTAGACAGGGTCAGGAGGGTGAATACGCTTTATGAGAGGCAGGGGATACGGGGAGAGGTGCTAGACTAGACAGTGGTTGAGACTAGAGTATGGTTTATATAAGAGGTATAGGAAAACAAGGAGAGTCGGTAGGCTAGACAGGTAGTGCAGCAGTAGGAATATGGACTTATATACAAGAGAGATATGGAATAGGAGGGAGATACTGGACCTTGAAAGCGACTTTAAGCGAGAACTTCATGAAAATATGCTACATGTCAATGTTAGAACGCTAATTCTAGACATGCCCATCACGTAACCTGTTCAGGGAAAAGGTGACTCGCTCAGGGAAAACGGTGACCAGTAAAGGGAAAAATGTGACAAGTAAAGGGAGAAAGGAGACCAGCAAAGAGAAAAAGGTGACCAGCAGAGGGAAAAAGGTGACCAGCAAAGGGGAAAAGGCGTCCAGCGAAGGGAAAAAGTTGACCAGTAAAGGGAAAACGGTGACCAGCAAAGGGAAAAAAGGTGACCAGCAAAGGGAAAAATGTGACCAGCAAAGGGAAAAATGTGACCAGCAAAAGGAAAAAGGTGACCAGCAAAGGGAAAAAGGTGACCAGCAATGGTAAAAAGGTGACCCACAAAGGGAAAAGGGTAGGGAAAAGGTGACCCTTCACGGGAAAAAGCTAACCCACTCACACTAACAGGTAAGTAATTCAGTTAGTATCACAGGGTAGGACAGATCCCGGGAAGCGGATATAGCATAGTTCCGTATGATGTTACAGGTAATTCAGAGAGTATCGTAGGTATTTAGGATAATTCAAGTAACATAGGTGTTTAGAGTCACTCAGCTAGTATCACAGGAGGCTAGTTTCCTGAGGCAGGACGTATCATAGCTGCATATTTTTCATAGGCAATTCAGCTAGTATCGGGGGCATTTAAGCTAATTCAGCTAGTATTACAAGAGGCTGACTGCATCATAGCAGTGTATGATTTCACAGGTAATTCAGTTAGTATCGTAGGTATTTAGGCTAATTCATCTAGTATCACAGGAGGATAGATTCCAGGGGTTGGGTATAGCATAGTTTCGTATTTCACAGGTAATTCAGCTAGTATCGTAGGTATTTAGCATAATTCAAGTATCATAGGTGTTTAGAGTAATTAAGCTAGCATTACAGGAGGATAGGTTCCAGGGGTCGGTTATAACGGAGTTTCGTATTTCACAGATAGTTCAGGTAATATCGTAAGTATTTAGGTAATCAGTATAGTTTCACAGATACTCGTGATAATTTCGATCAGAGATTTGTATTACAGCTATTTAAGGCAATTTAAGTTGTATCAATGGTATTTGAGTCATTTTAACGGGTAATTCAGATAGTATCACAGGTGCTCGTGCTAATTTAGAGCAGGAATTCGTATCAGAGCTAGTTAAGGTAATTTCACATGATTCGGGTAGTATCACAGGTATTTAAGTCATAGCAGCAGCCTCATTACATAACAGCTGTAGCAGAAACAGCGGCAAATCCAACAACTGTAGATTCAACATCCTCAGCAACAGGAAGCATCACAACAGCAAATACGACAGATGTAGTAGCAGATACAGCATCTATAGCAACAGCAACTACAATGATAGCAGCAATAGATCCTACAGCTACAGAAACATCAGCCGCAGCCTGTACAATAGCCGTAGCAGAAGCAAATACAACAGCTAACGTAGCAGATACAGCAGCTATACAGCAATAGATGTAGCAGATCCTACAGCTGTAGCAACACCTGCTACAATAATAGCAGTGACAACAACCGGTTACATAACAGCTGTAGCAGCCGCAGTCATCACGGCAGCTTTAACATCAAATACGAGAGCTGTAGTAGTAGATACAAGGCTGTAACATCAGCTACAAAAATAACAGCATCAGATCAGGTAGCTGTAGCAGCATTAGACACAGTCAGCACAATAGCTGTAGCAGAAGCAAATACAGCAGCTATCGTAGCAGATACAGAGACTGTACAACGATGACTAGCAAATCCTACAGCAGCAGCGTCTGCTACAACAATAGCAGTCGCATTACATAACAGCTGTAGATTCAGTATCCTCAGCAACAGCAAGCATCACAACAACAGCAACAGCAAATACGGCAGATGTAGTAGCAGATACAGCATCTATAGCAACAGCAGCTACAACGATAGCAGTAATAGATCCCACAGCTACAGAAATAGCCTACAGCCTGCACAATAGCCGTAACAGAAGCAAATACAACAGCTACCGTAGCAGATACAGCAGCTGTACAACAATAGATGTAACAGATCTTACAGCTGTAGCAACATCTACTACAATAATATCAGAGACAACCGGTTTGTTCAGCAACAGCAAATACGGTAGATGTAGTAACAGATACAGCATCTATAGCAACAACAGCTACAATGATAGCAGCAATAGATCCTACAGCTACAGAAACATCGGCCGCAGCCTGCACAATAGCCGCAGCAGAAGCAAATACAACAGCTACCGTAGCAGATACAGCAGCTGTAGCAACTTCTACTGCAATAATAGCAGCAACAACAACCAGTTACATAACAGCTGTAGCAGCAGCAGCTAATCTAACAGCTATAGATTTAGCACTCTTAGCAATAGCAAGCATCACAGCAATGATATTCCAGCTGTAGATTCACCCACCACAGCAACAGCAGTCATCAAATACGAGAGCTGTAGTAGTAGGTACAATGCTGTAACATCGACTACAACTATAACAGAAATAGATCCTGCAGCTGTAGCAGCATTAGACACAGTCAGCACAATAGTTGTAGCAGAAGCAAATACAGCAGCTTTCGTAGCAGATACAGAGCCTGTATAACAATAGCTGTAACAGATCCTACATCCATAGCATCTGCTACAACAATAACAACAGCAGTTGCATTACATAACAGCTATAGCAGCAGCATCAGCAAGCATCACAACAACAGCAAATACTACAGATGTAGTAACAGATACAACATCTATATCAACAACAGCTACAATGATAGCAGCAATAGATCCTGCAGCTACAGAAACATCACCCGCAGCCTGCACAATAGCTGTAACAGAAGCAAATACAATAGCTACCGTAGCAGATACAGCAGCTGTACGACAATAGATGTAGCAGATCTTACAGCTGTAGCAACATCTGCTACAATAACAGCAGCGACAAAAACCAGTTACATAACAGCTGTAGGAGCAGCAGCTAATCCAGCAGCTATCGATTTAGCACTCTTAGCAATAGAATATCTTTGCATCACAGCAAAGATATTCCAGCTGTAGCTTCACCCACCACAGCAACAGCAGTCATCACTCCAGCTGTAACATCAAATATGAGAGCTGAGGTAGTAGATACAACACTGTAACATCAGCTACAACAATAACAGTATCAGATCAGGTAGCTGTAACAGCATTAGACATAGTCAGCACAATAGCTATAGCAGAAGCAAATACAGCAGCTATCGTAGCAGATACAGAGACGGTACAACAATAGCTGTAACAGACCCCACAGCTGTAGCAGCATCTGCTATAACAATAGCAGCAGCAGTCGCATTACATAACAACTGCAGCAGCAGCTAGAGATTTAGCAGTGTTAGCAATAGCAAGCATCACAGCAATGATATTCCAGCTGTAGATTCACCTACCACAGCAACAGCAGTCATCACAACAACATCAACAGTAAATTCGACAGATGTAGTAGCAGATACAGCATCTATAGCAACAGCAGCTACAACGATAGCAGCAATATTTCCTGCAGCTGTAGCAGCATTAGACACTATCAGCACAATAGCTGTAGCAAAAGCAAATACAATTACTATCGTAGCAGATACAGCAGCTGTACAACAACAGATGTAACAGATCCTACAGCTGTAGCAACATATGATACAATAATTGCACCGACAACAACCGGTTACATTACAGCTGTAGCAGCAGCTAATCCATGCTCAAATGTAGCAGCTTTATCAGTTAAATCATTGCTTCATTAAACAAGGATTGTAAGGGTAGACGTCTCTTCCCTTTAATAGGCCTGAGAATAGCACTAGTATTTTCTCCTAATGACAATGGTTACCGCCTCCCCTTCCATCTTTTCCTTTCTTCACCATTTGTCTGCTATGTGCATACACAGCACATAAATAAACTTTATTTTTTTTAACATTGCAGACTCTCGGAGATCATCAAGGAGATTCAATGTAATTTTATTCACTTGCACAGTAGTAACAGCGTGCTTTCGTGATAAGATTAGATTCATAGGCGTTCTGATGATTTCACAGGTTTTAAGACAGTCTGTGTAGCTGTCAAAAGTAATGTACTGCCTAATAGCACTACGTTTTATACACTTAATCTTTTTTACCATTGAGCCATGGATATCTAAAGCATACATCTTAGCTCGTAGTCCGACAAAGCGCGGGAAGATTTTACCATTAGCCTCATCTTTAGATTTCCCAAGCACTTTGTTTAGAGCTGAATAGCATATACAGTTGTAGGATAATCAGTAGTATCCAGATGCTCAAGGAAACGTAGCTTGTCCTGGTATACATCTTTAGTTGTTACACGATGAATGAATGAATCAGTATCCATGTACATAAGCTTCAGGCTTCCAGCTCCGTAATATGGTAACAGCACATCATAATGATGGTGATACATTGTCTTGGAGATGTCCAACACATTCCCACCAATGTATATGGGCTTATTGAATGCAATCTGTCGAGAGGTCATATGTACAACAGCTAGAATAGCAGCGTATATTGTCCATATCGATAACCGTAGGCTTGGCGATCAACTTCTCTAGAGTCTTCTCATTTATCACCAGTCGTATATCCATACGATCAGACAGATTCTCCATAGTTTTTCCAAACATGACGTTGTTAAAGAGCTTGTAGAGGTCCTTCTCGAAATCATTTGCAGCTTATTGTAGTAGCCTGTTGTTAAATTCAGCGTAAGGGTTTAACCACTGTGACTGTTGGAATTGCAGCACACGATGGATTTATTTAGTCGTAACCCATGATTAAGAGCTTGCTTCAAAGCCATGTAATGTACTACATACATGGTATAAGTTCAAGACGAGGTATCAGTTTCTTTGTATATGATTTCAATGGTTTTATACACTCAGGCAGGAAAGGTAGATCGTTGCGTAGATCGTGAAGTTCTATTGGATGCTCGATGTCTATGACGTCACACCCAGAGACAGGATGTATGGCAGTATCAAACACGTTTAAACTCGTCTCGTAACTACCTGTATATGCTGTCACACCAACAAGAGAAGTATTCCCACACGCTCATTCAGTCAGATGTTCCAATCAAAGCCTACCACCACCCATTACACCAAAGCTAGCACAATCTCTAGTATCACAATGCTTAAAAGTCAAGGCTTAAAAGGTAACGTATAAGATTTTCTCCATTGTGTAGTTAAATGTATGTATAAACTACATTATTTCATGTTTTCATTCCCTTTTCAATTCTTCCTTTCTATCTTCCCACAGAAAAACCATTACATTTCACTGCAATCACGAGCAAAGCAATTTTTCCAGAGTTACAGAGATTCTAAGCTTCTAGAATCGAACCCGGTAATACTTTTAATAAATGTATTTTAGTAATTTAGCTCCCCCGCATCAGCATCAAGCATTCAATCTTTACTCGAACCTGATATGATCTATAGGCTTGAATATATATGAAATCACCCCTTAGGGATTCGATCTAAGTACATTAAAGTAATTTTTGTTATGATAACGATATTTAGGAACAAGGTAATCTGTTTACTTTATACTTAACGTGCCTATCTAAATTAAATTACGAGTTAATTATATTTGTAAGTAAATTTCATTGAATCGGCATTCGAACCCAGAACACCAGGAACAAAATAATTTATAATATTAGTTTGGTATGTTAAGCAAAGCTGCATACAGTTACAGCATCAATCTAAGTGACATATCCTAGAGTATAGAGGAAAATGAAGGAAATCATTAAAAGATCGGGATTCGAAATAAAGACAACTGATTGACAATTATATATAGCATTAATTATCCATTGTAGGAGCTATCAATCATGCTTTGGTCCACTCCTCTACCTCGCTTAGTTTCCGAGGTAATGGAGATTTAAAAATTAAGGATCGAACCTAGGATGTCAGGTATCTAACTATGCATTCACAAGATAGTACCTAATAACATAAACGCAATAAAGTTTATTTGGCGTCTTTATCGTAATTAGTTTAGGAGTTATTAAATTTATAATTAAATTACATTTTATCGGTATTCGAACCCAGAACAACAGAAACAAATTTATTTACAATATTAGTTTTATATGTCTAAAGGAGCTGTATACAGTTACAGCATCAATCTAAGTGATATATTCTAGAGTATACAGAAAAATTAAGGAAGTCATTGAAAGATCGGGATTCGAACTAAGGAAAACTGATTGAAAATTATATATACTATTAATTATTCATCACAGGAACTATCAATCATGCTTTGGTACACCCCTCTACCTCTCTTAGTTTCCGAGATAATGGAGATTTAAAAATGAAGGATCGAACATAGGACGTCAGGTACGCCAATATAAATCCGCAAGAAACTACCTATTGACACTAATGTAATACAGTTTATTTGGCGTCTTTATCTTAATTATTCTCTGAGTTATTAGAAGTTGAATTTGTAATCACTCGTAGGATTCGAACCCAGGCATCCCGGTCAACTTGGAACAATACCCTAGTGACTTGGTGCATTCCAAAGAATTGATTAGTTTTTATCCCATTGTTCTATCTCTTTTCATTCAGGAGATATAAGCGATTAATCAGTAGTATAGATTTAGCGGTTCTGGCGCAATTAAGGGGACCTTGGACAGATTTTTTAGTCAAAATGGCCAAAATCTTCAATTTTTTGTTTTCTGCAAAAATTAACTCTTTATAATGTTAGTCAAACATTTAAATGCATTTTATGCTGATAAGCACCTTTTTAAAGGGTTTGGTAGCCATTTTTAAAAACCACTGCACGGAAATTAAATGCCTGCCACGCCCATTTTTGTTCTCACTTGCAAAATAGTTGCTTTTTTTCCAAAAAATCATTCAAATTTGCACCATAGTCAGTGTGTATTGGTTGTTGCTTCCATCTGGTGTTCATTACTGTAACTACAACAAAACTTCATCTTCATAAGAGTTCAAAATATAGCCGAAGTTTTTAGAAACAAAATATACAGCCGTCTCACACCAGTAAAATATATTTTTATTGTAGTATTTAAATATTTTAGGAATTTATTTGTAACATTTTATCTGTTTTATAAGTTTTAAATAATTATGTGTTATGTATACATGCAGCTTGGTTTTGTGAGGTTATTACTGTCAGTGTCTTTCAAGTTTATTTATTGGTAATTGAAATGCATACACTAAGCGCAAGTTGGAGGAAACCCACAGGTAGGATGAGTAAAAGGAAGCTAAAGACTCTGAAAAATATTGAAAAAAGACGGAAAGGTGTTCCCAAAGAAACTATAGAATCACAACCTGGCCCATTAACATTGCCATATGATCACAAAAGTATTTTATCTGATTCAAATAGTAGTACAGAAATTTCAGATTCTACTTCTGTTGTACATAATACATTACCCACACATACCAGTACACATGAAATAATTTCTGCCCGTGACAAAAAGCTCAGATATTTTGAAACACCACTTACACAGCCTAACCTATATGAAAATAAATACATTTTAATTCACTCACAAGTTCTGAATGAGTTATGTGGCAATATAGTATGTGATGAGTGTGGGGAAAAGTCTTTGATTATTGAAACAGGAGAAAATAAGGGCCTAGCATGTACGCTTACTGTAAAATGTAAGAATTGTGACAAGACATTTTCAGATGTTTACTCCAGCCCAAAAGTAAAGACTGATTCCAAAAGTAAAAAGGCTGCTTTTGATGTAAATAGAAGATGTATAGAGTCATTTTTAAAAATTGGAGGTGGTCACAGAACAATGGAAAGATTTTGCATGAGCATGAATTTGAATATAATAGATTTTAAAACATTCAATAAGCATATGCATGCCTTAGCAGATGAATCAGAGACCATAAGAAAAAATGTTCTTTCCAAATCAAGAGAAGCAGTGCATAAAGCCCATAAGGATCTGAATGCTGCAAACATAAATAAGAAAGTAATAGATATAGCTGTGTCTTTTGATGCAACCTGGCACAAAAGAGGGTTCACATCTCTATATGGGATAGGGATAGTAATTGATATTTTAACTGGATTAGTCATTGACTTTGAAATTTTATCAAAATATTGCCCCATGTGTGTCCTCTCTCAAAATGAACTGGGAGAAGATACTCCAGAGTATAACATATGGCTTAGAGGACATAAAAGTATACCTGGAGAATGCTGTAGGAATTACTCTGGTTCATCTGTTGCTATGGAAGTTTCTGCAGCAGATATCTTATGGAAGAGGTCTGTAAGTGAGTGTTCCATGCGCTACACAACTCTATTATCTGACGGTGATGCCAAAACATTCCTTCACCTGACAAAGGAAGCTATATATGGATCAGATACCAGAATTATAAAAGAAGAGTGTGTTAACCATATTGCCAAGAGGATGGGTACAGGATTAAGGAATTTGGTACAGGAATGGAAAGCAAAAGGCACTCAACTTGGTGGGCGAGGACCAGGAACACTAAAAGAAGCTAATATTGTCAAGTTAACCAATTATTATAGGAAAGCCATTGTCTCTAATTTACCTGATGTTGATAGGATGAAATCTGCCATCTATGCCACTTTGTATCATTGCTCATCTACTCATGAAAGCCCAAAACATAGTAAATGTCCTTCTGGAAAGGATTCATGGTGCTTCTACAATAGAAGTATTGCAGAAGAAAAAAAGCCAGAAAGCCATAAGGTTATGTCTATACAGTTTTCTTCTGCTATGCTAGTAAAAATACTACCATTGTACCAAAGACTAGCCTGTACTGAACTTTTGTCAAGATGTACCCAAGGTGGGACTCAGAATGCAAATGAAAGTTTGCACTCTTCAATTTGGAGAAAGTGTCCTAAGGAAACCTTTGTTTCCAGGAAAAGGTTAGACATAGGAGTAATTGATGCCATTTCTGAATATAATATGGGATGCATTGCTTCACAAGAAGTAAAAGCCAGTTCAACTGGAGAAGAAATTACTGGAATAGGAAGAAAAATAGCTCTGAAAAGAGATTCTCGCAGAAAGTATGAAAGTCGCCGCTCCACATTACAACAGCAGAAGTCCACCAGAAAGAAGAAGAAGGTATTGAAATTGCAAGCAGAAGAGGCTAAGACGAAGGAGGGAAAGAGCTATGGTTCCGGACAATTTTAACGCTTTACACCAGGTACATTAGCCTGTATAGATGTTTTCAATATAAAATTTAAGTTTTCTCAGAACTACATTTTTCAATATGTCAAATGTCCCATGCGGGACAGTTTTATTTAGTTTTGCATGAAACTTGGCGTAATAGTTCTACTGTTCTATCTAAAGAAGTTGTAGTATCATTTTTGGGCTACTATGTAAAACTTGGACACAGTGGGCTATTAACCCTAAAAAATTTTACTTTTTAGGCTATAATATGTGCATTAAGGATTATAATTAATAATTTGTTATTCAAAGCACAAAATGAAGAAAGCATACTAGGATCATTTGTAAGGAGTTCAAATATTAATGTGAAAAGTGGTACTGATGAAAAATGAAATTTGTCCCGCATGGAGTATTTCATAATTTTCAAATATCGCGATATGAAAAACAGAAAATAACTCATATCTGAAAAACTACTTCATCACTTTTATTGAAATTTACACATAATGCTATTTAGAATGAGATAAACCAACACACAAAATTTTAAAAAGATTGAAAAAAATTTGTAGAAAATCATATAATCTGTCCTAGGTCCCCTTAATATACAAGCATGTGCAATTAATATGCTAATTAGCCCCACCCCCACTAATTAGCCCCCAACCCCAAATCTATACTACTGATTAATCGCTTATATCCCCTGAAAGAAAAGAGATAGAACAATGGGATAAAAACTAATCAATTCTTTGGAATGCACCAAGTCACTAGGGTATTGTTCCAAGTTGACCGGGATGCCTGGGTTCGAATCCTACGAGTGATTACAAATTCAACTTCTAATAACTCAGAGAATAATTAAGATATAGACGCCAAATAAACTGTATTACATTAGTGTCACTAGGTAGTTTCTTGCGGATTTATATTGGCGTACCTGACGTCCTAAGTTTGATCCTTCATTTTTAAATCTCCATTATCTCGGAAACTAAGAGAGGTAGAGGGGTGTACCAAAGCATGACTGATAGTTCCTGTGATGAATAATTAATACTATATATAATTTTCAATCAGTTTTCCTTAGTTCGAATCCCGATCTTTAAATGACTTCCTTAATTTTTCTGTATACTCTAGAATATATCACTTAGATTGATGCTGTAACTGTATACAGCTCCTTTAGACATATAAAACTAATATTGTAAATAAATTTGTTTCTGTTGTTCTGGGTTCGAATACCGATAAAATGTAATTTAATTATAAATTTAATAACTCCTAAACTAATTACGATAAAGACGCCAAATAAACTTTATTGCGTTTATGTTATTAGGTACTATCTTGTGAATGCATAGTTAGATACCTGACATCCTAGGTTCGATCCTTAATTTTTAAATCTCCATTACCTCGGAAACTAAGCGAGGTAGAGGAGTGGACCAAAGCATGATTGATAGCTCCTACAATGGATAATTAATGCTATATATAATTGTCAATCAGTTGTCTTTAGTTCGAATCCCGATCTTTTAATGATTTCCTTCATTTTCCTCTATACTCTAGGATATGTCACTTAGATTGATGCTGTAACTGTATGCAGCTTTGCTTAACATACCAAACTAATATTATAAATTATTTTGTTCCTGGTGTTCTGGTTTCGAATGCCGATTCAATGAAATTTACTTACAAATATAATTAACTCGTAATTTAATTTAGATAGGCACGTTAAGTATAAAGTAAACAGATTACCTTGTTCCTAAATATCGTTATCATAACAAAAATTACTTTAATGTACTTAGATCGAATCCCTAAGGGGTGATTTCATATATATTCAAGCCTATAGATCATATCAGGTTCGAGTAAAGAACGAATGCTTGATGCTGATGCGGGGGAGCTAAATTACTAAAATACATTTATTAAAAGTATTACCGGGTTCGATTCTAGAAGCTTAGAATCTCTGTAACTCTGGAAAAATTGCTTTGCTCGTGATTGCAGTGAAATGTAATGGTTTTTCTGTGGGAAGATGGAAAGGAAGAATTGAAAAGGGAATGAAAACATGAAATAATGTAGTTTATACATACATTTAACTACACAATGGAGAAAATCTTATACGTTACCTTTTAAGCCTTGACTTTTAAGCATTGTGATACTAGAGATTGTGCTAGCTTTGGTGTAATGGGTGGTGGTAGGCTTTGAATGGAACATCTGACTGAATGAGCGTGTGGGAATACTTCTCTTGTTGGTGTGACAGCATATACAGGTAGTTACGAGACGAGTTTAAACGTGTTTGATACTGCCATACATCCTGTCTCTGGGTGTGACGTCATAGACATCGAGCATCCAATAGAACTTCACGATCTACGCAACGATCTACCTTTCCTGCCTGAGTGTATAAAACCATTGAAATCATATACAAAGAAACTGATACCTCGTCTTGAACTTATACCATGTATGTAGTACATTACATGGCTTTGAAGCAAGCTCTTAATCATGGGTTACGACTAAAAAAATCCATCGTGTGCTGCAATTCCAACAGTCACAGTGGCTAAACCCTTACGCTGAATTTAACAACAGGCTACTACAATAAGCTGCAAATGATTTCGAGAAGGACCTCTACAAGCTCTTTAACAACGTCATGTTTGGAAAAACTATGGAGAATCTGTCTGATCGTATGGATATACGACTGGTGATAAATGAGAAGACTCTAGAGAAGCTGATCGCCAAGCCTACGGTTATCGATAAGGACAATATACGCTGCTATTCTAGCTGTTGTACATATGACCTCTCGACAGATTGCATTCAATAAGCCCATATACATTGGTGTGAGTGTGTTGGACATCTCCAAGACAATGTATCACCATCATTATGATGTGCTGTTACCATATTACGGAGCTGGAAGCCTGAAGCTTATGTACATGGATACTGATTCATTCATTCATCGTGTAACAACTAAAGATGTATACCAGGACAAGCTACGTTTCCTTGAGCATCTGGATACTGCTGATTATCCTACAACTATATATGTTATTCAGCTCTAAACAAAGTGTTTGAGAAATCTAAAGATGAGGCTAATGGTAAAATCTTCCCGCGCTTTGTCGGACTACGAGCTAAGATGTATGCTTTAGATATCCATGGCTCAATGGTAAAAAAGATTAAGTGTATAAAACGTAGTGCTATTAAGCAGTACATTACGTTTGACAGCTATACAGACTGTCTTAAAACCTGTGAAATCATAAGAACGCCTATGAATCTAATCTTATCACGAAAGCACGCTGTTACTACTGTGCAAGTGAATAAAATTACATTGAATCCCTT
Organism: Deroplatys truncata; assembly: GCA_030765065.1. NCBI lineage: Eukaryota > Metazoa > Arthropoda > Insecta > Mantodea > Mantidae > Deroplatys > Deroplatys truncata. The sequence goes on along the minus strand of CM060987.1, from coordinate 35,823,483 downwards.
TGATGATCTCCGAGAGTCTGCAATGTTAAAAAATTAAAGTTTACTCATGTGCTGTGTATGCACATAGCAGACAAATGGTGAAGAAAGGAGAAGATGGAAGGGGAGGCGGTAACCATTGTCATCAGGAGCAAATACTGGTGCTATTCTCAGGCCTATTAAAGGGAAGAGACGTCTACCCTTACAATCCTTGTTTAATGAAGCAATGATTAACTGATAAAGCTGCTACATTTGAGCATGGATTAGCTGCTGCTACAGTTGTAATGTAACCGGTTGTTGTCGCTGCAATTATTGTATCATATGTTGCTACAGCTGTAGGATCTGTTACATCTATTGTTGTACAGCTGCTGTATCTGCTACAATAGTAATTGTATTTGCTTTTGCTACAGCTATTGTGCTGATAGTGTCTAATGCTGCTACAGCTGCAGGAAATATTGTTGCTATCGTTGTAGCTGCTGTTGCTATAGATGCTGTATCTGCTACTACATCTGTCGAATTTACTGTTGATGTTGTTGTGATGACTGCTGTTGCTGTGGTAGGTGAATCTACAGCTGGAATATCATTGCTGTGATGCTTGCTATTGCTAACACTGCTAAATCTCTAGCTGCTGCTGCAGTTGTTATGTAATGCGACTGCTGCTGCTATTGTTATAGCAGATGCTGCTACAGCTGTGGGGTCTGTTACAGCTATTGTTGTACCGTCTCTGTATCTGCTACGATAGCTGCTGTATTTGCTTCTGCTATAGCTATTGTGCTGACTATGTCTAATGCTGTTACAGCTACCTGATCTGATACTGTTATTGTTGTAGCTGATGTTACAGTGTTGTATCTACTACCTCAGCTCTCATATTTGATGTTACAGCTGGAGTGATGACTGCTGTTGCTGTGGTGGGTGAAGCTACAGCTGGAATATCTTTGCTGTGATGCAAAGATATTCTATTGCTAAGAGTGCTAAATCGATAGCTGCTGGATTAGCTGCTGCTCCTACAGCTGTTATGTAACTGGTTTTTGTCGCTGCTGTTATTGTAGCAGATGTTGCTACAGCTGTAAGATCTGCTACATCTATTGTCGTATAGCTGCTGTATCTGCTACGGTAGCTATTGTATTTGCTTCTGTTACAGCTATTGTGCAGGCTGCGGGTGATGTTTCTGTAGCTGCAGGATCTATTGCTGCTATCATTGTAGCTGTTGTTGATATAGATGTTGTATCTGTTACTACATCTGTAGTATTTTCTGTTGTTGTGATGCTTGCTGATGCTGCTGCTATAGCTGTTATGTAATGCAACTGCTGTTGTTATTGTTGTAGCAATTGCTATGGATGTAGGATCTGTTACAGCTATTGTTGTACAGGCTCTGTATCTGCTACGAAAGCTGCTGTATTTGCTTCTGCTACAGCTATTGTGCTGACTGTGTCTAATGCTGCTACAGCTGCAGGATTTATTTCTGTTATAGTTGTAGTCGATGTTACAGCATTGTACCTACTACTACAGCTCTCGTATTTGATGACTGCTGTTGCTGTGGTGGGTGAATCTACAGCTGGAATATCATTGCTGTGATGCTTGCTATTGCTAAGAGTGCTAAATCTATAGCTGTTAGATTAGCTGCTGCTGCTACAGCTGTTATGTAACTGGTTGTTGTTGCTGCTATTATTGCAGTAGAAGTTGCTACAGCTGCTGTATCTGCTACGGTAGCTGTTGTATTTGCTTCTGCTGCGGCTATTGTGCAGGCTGCGGCCGATGTTTCTGTAGCTGTAGGATCTATTGCTGCTATCATTGTAGCTGTTGTTGCTATAGATGCTGTATCTGTTACTACATCTACCGTATTTGCTGTTGCTGAACAAACCGGTTGTCTCTGATATTATTGTAGTAGATGTTGCTACAGCTGTAAGATCTGTTACATCTATTGTTGTACAGCTGCTGTATCTGCTACGGTAGCTGTTGTATTTGCTTCTGTTACGGCTATTGTGCAGGCTGTAGGCTGTTTCTGTAGCTGTGGGATCTATTGCTGCTATCGTTGTAGCTGCTGTTGCTATAGATGCTGTATCTGCTACTACATCTGCCGTATTTGCTGTTGCTGTTGTTGTGATGCTTGCTGTTGCTGAGGATACTGAATCTACAGCTGTTATGTAATGCGACTGCTATTGTTGTAGCAGACGCTGCTGCTGTAGGATTTGCTAGTCATCGTTGTACAGTCTCTGTATCTGCTACGATAGCTGCTGTATTTGCTTCTGCTACAGCTATTGTGCTGACTGTGTCTAATGCTGCTACAGCTAACTGATCTGATGCTGTTATTTTTGTAGCTGATGTTACAGCCTTGTATCTACTACTACAGCTCTCGTATTTGATGTTAAAGCTGCCGTGATGACTGCGGCTGCTACAGCTGTTATGTAACCGGTTGTTGTCACTGCTATTATTGTAGCAGATGTTGCTACAGCTGTAGGATCTGCTACATCTATTGCTGTATAGCTGCTGTATCTGCTACGTTAGCTGTTGTATTTGCTTCTGCTACGGCTATTGTACAGGCTGCGGCTGATGTTTCTGTAGCTGTAGGATCTATTGCTGCTATCATTGTAGCTGCTGTTGCTATAGATGCTGTATCTGCTACTACATCTGTCGTATTTGCTGTTGTGATGCTTCCTGTTGCTGAGGATGTTGAATCTACAGTTGTTGGATTTGCCGCTGTTTCTGCTACAGCTGTTATGTAATGAGGCTGCTGCTGCTATGACTTAAATACCTGTGATACTACCCGAATCATGTGAAATTACCTTAACTAGCTCTGATACGAATTCCTGCTCTAAATTAGCACGAGCACCTGTGATACTATCTGAATTACCCGTTAAAATGACTCAAATACCATTGATACAACTTAAATTGCCTTAAATAGCTGTAATACAAATCTCTGATCGAAATTATCACGAGTATCTGTGAAACTATACTGATTACCTAAATACTTACGATATTACCTGAACTATCTGTGAAATACGATACTCCGTTATAACCGACCCCTGGAACCTATCCTCCTGTAATCCTCCTTGATTACTCTAAACACCTATGATACTTGAATTATGCTAAATACCTACGATACTAGCTGAATTACCTGTGAAATACGAAACTATGCTATACCTAACCCCTGGAATCTATCCTCCTGTGATACTAGATGAATTAGCCTAAATACCTACGATACTAACTGAATTACCTGTGAAATCATACACTGCTATGATGCAGTCAGCCTCTTGTAATACTAGCTGAATTAACTTAAATGCCCCCGATACTAGCTCAATTGCCTGTGAAAAATATGCAGCTATGATACGTCCTGCCTCAGGAAACTAGCCTCCTGTGATACTAGCTGAGTGACTCTAAACACCTATGTTACTTGAATTATCCTAAATACCTACGATACTCTCTGAATTACCTGTAACATCATACGGAACTATGCTATATCCGCTTCCCGGGATCTGTCCTACCCTGTGATACTAACTGAATTACTTACCTGTTAGTGTGAGTGGGTTAGCTTTTTCCCGTGAGAGGGTCACCTTTTCCCTACACTTTTCCCTTTGTGGGTCACCTTTTTCCCTTTGCTGGTCACCTTTTTCCCTTTGCTGGTCACATTTTTCCCTTTGCTGGACACCTTTTTCCCTTTGCTGGTCACCTTTTTCCCTTTGCTGGTCACCTTTTTTCCCTTTGCTGGTCACCTTTTTCCCTTTGCTGGTCACATTTTTCCCTTTGCTGGTCACATTTTTCCCTTTGCTGGTCGCCTTTTTCCCTTTACTGGTCAACCTTTCCCTTTGCTGGTCGTCTTTTTCCCTTTGCTGGTCACCATTTTCCCTTTGCTGGTCACCTTTTTCCCTTTACTGGTCACCTTTTTCCCTGAGCAGGTCACCTTTTTCCCTGAGCGAGTCACCTTTTCCCTGAACAGGTTACGTGATGGGCATGTCTAGAATTAGCGTTCTAACATTGACATGAAGCATATTTTCATGAAGTTCTCGCTTAAAGTCGCTTTCAAGGTCTAGTATCTCCCTCCTTTTCCATATCTCTCCTGTATATAAGTCCATATTCCTACTGCTACACTACCTGCCTAGCCTACCGACTCTCCTTGTTTTCCTATACCTCTTATATAAACCATACTCTAGTCTCAACCACTGTCTAGTCTAGCACCTCTCCCCGTATCCCCTGCCTCTCATAAAGCGTATTCACCCTCCTGACCCTGTCTAGCTGAGTATCTCTTTGGTTTCCTATCTAACATATATAAAACACATTCTACCTTTAACACCTGTCTATCGTAGCATAGGATCTCTCCGTTTTCTCGTCTCTCCTTATAAACATATACTCAAATTCTCTTAAGCTAATACCTCTCCTCGTTTTCCTATACCTCTCATATAAACCATACACTACGTTCAAGCCCTGTCTAGTCTAACACCTCTCCTCGTTTTCTTATACCACTCATATAAACCATACTCTACTCAACCTCTGTCTAGCCTAACACCTCTCCTCCTGTTCCCTACCTCTCATACATATAAACGCCTTTTTATACTCTCAACCTCTGTCTAGTCTAACATATCTCCCCGTATCTGCTACCTCTCATAAAGCGTATTCCTCTCCCGCCCTGTCTAGCTAAGTATCTCTCCTTGGTTTCCTATCTAATCTATATAAAGCACATTCTACCTTTAACACCTGTCTGTCCTAACATAGGAACTCTCTCCGTTTTCTCGTCTCTCCTTATAAACACATACTCGAACTCTCCTAGCCTAATACCTCTCCTCGTTTTCCTATATCTCTCATATAAACCATACAGTACGTTTCAAGCCCTGTCTAGTCTAACACCTCTCCTCGTTTTCCTATACCTTTCATATAAACCATACTCTACTCCTCGACCTCTGTCTAGCCTAACACCTCTCTACTATCTCTTCCATATAAACGTATTTCCCTCCTTCAACCCTGTCTAGCATAGTATCGGTCGTCGTATTCCCTATCTCTCCCATATAAACCCATTTTCCTACTTGAACCGCCCCATCTAGCCTCGTTTTCCCTATCCTTTCCCATACATGCCCAAAAAAGTGGCCTCGCTCTCTCTATAATAACCTACTGTTCGTCTGTTTTTTAGCAAAACTGGCCATGTGTCAACAGTGCCTTTAGAGGAACGTAAAACGGTCAATGCCGAATGATACACAACCTTCTTCGGTGAAGTAAGGAAAACCAACAAGAACCGTAGGACCGTTCCTCGTCAAGACAATGCGAGCGCACACACATCTCGTCTAACACCAGAGTATTTGAAGGCTCAAAAAATCGAATTGATGGGTCATCCGCCATACAGTCCTGATTTGGCACCCAATGACTTCTTTTTGTTAGTGAACATCAAGAATAAATTGCGTGGACAACGATTGTCGTTGGCAGAAGAATCCGTTGATGCCTTCAAAAACCATGTTTTGGAGGTGTCTCAAGAAGACGGGAATAAATGCTTTGACAAACGGTTCAAACGGGTGCAAAAGTGCATTGATCATAAAGGAGAATATTTTGAAAACTATTAAAGCAGTTTTCAATCACAAATTACTTTGTTTTAATTATTAGGCTCAAAATATAAATAGTGCCCCTCGTATTTAAAGAGCTTGACTCTTTTGAGGAGGTAAGTTTTCGACTGCTTGAAAATAAATAAATCCATTTGTGGGGAACAAGACCCTCAATAAATGTTTTTATGATGTGAAAGTGTCATTTCATTATTTGTGTAGCATTTTTTCACTTTCATATATTAAAATTGTTTATGGCTTTTTAAAATGTGCACATAATCACAGCAAAACGCCATAATGATCCGAAACAGTCAAAAAAGATTTTAAACCTTAAATTAGGCAACACAAGCCAAAATAGTCAAAAAAGGCAAAATAAATACTGGCCCCACCGTCACTAAGTGTTCGGAAACATGTTTATCTTTATTTAACTCTACTATATCCTCAAAACAGAGTAGGTATTTTGCCTAACTTCCGGCTCTACGTATAATGATTATTCTCAGGCTAGAGTTTGCTAGTACATGTATGTAAACGGTGAGTTAACGGAAGTTCTTCCTAGTCATAGTTAAATTAAGGAGGAGAGGGGAAGAAAGAGGAGAATGTTTGTGTGTGTGTAAAAGTGACGTACATCAAACCGAGTGGGATGGCTCAGGCGGTAACGTCTGCGACCTGCATTCGGGAGGTCCCGGGTTTGATTCCCGGCGACCACCCACCCCAATCCATGGGTTTTTCCGGGTCGTCAGGCAAATGCTGAAGTGGTTTCTTTTATCCGCCGAGTTTCCTGTCCCTCCATTTCGTTCCATTTCATTTATCCTTCAATCTTTGGTCTGTTTCAAGGTTGGAAATGTCGGCAATAGTGTTTCGGTGCATGGAAGGGAAAAAGGATGCTCTCTATGAACTTTCTCCGTCCCTCGGCCTTCGGCTTGTTGTTGGGGTATAAGGACCGTCCCTTGCGGGGCGTTGGACACTGGAGGCGGGGTCCCCGGTCTGCCTGTCCGACTACCGGGGCGTCTCAATCAGGAAACTGTAGGAACCCTGTCATTGCTGTTCCGTCACTCCTGGTTGCGGCCGCCCGGTGTCTCCCTTCACCCCATCCCTCCCTCCCGGGTGTGCCCCCTCGCGGGGCGTTGGTATAATATGCTCATTCCTGGGTTGCTGCCGAATCCCCTCCTCTGTACAATCTATTTGAGGCAGTATTTTTAACACTTAAAGAATTTCAGTCTAATTATATAATATGAAAATTCAATATGTATGCAGTAATTTGTAAAATGTATGTAACAGTCATTGCATATGCTTATATTATTGTATCCATGTGTGATAATGTTATGTGAATATATTACATAATTTAATAATGTAGGAGCTGTGAGAATAATAAGTTAAAAGTTGCTAACAATGAGGTAACAATGAGGTAACCTTGAGTCTATAATGAGTAAAAAAGCTTAACAGTACTACTTGTGATTCTTGGAGTAACAATAATGTAATTTTAGTGACAGTTTATAAAATAGCCAATCAACAACCAAAAGAAGCTTTAGTTAAATGAAGGTATTCTATTTGAGTAGGATTAAACAATCAGAAACTGAAATATAGCAAAATTTACAAATCTAGAAGTCAGTTGCCTGCAAACAGTGTTCGTAACCGGACGCGAGATGTGTCCTCGAGAAGTATAATACGTATTCGTGTGATACGAAAATAGTTTACGTATTAAAAAAGTGTAATTAATTAATAAAATAATCTCACAGCTCTCTATCAGTGAAGTGTTATTTAAAATCGTATCAAGCATTAATAAAAGAAGTGAAGTAAAATTATAATCTGTGTAAGCCTACATTCTTGTCGCATCACAACCCTGCCAAGATATCCATGTCTCTAAAATAAATACTGACGCAGCCGAGGCAAACATAAATATATAATATTTAAAGAAACAGTCAAATTACAAAGTTAATATTTTTTTTAAAACTTAGACAAAGGCCACCTGAAAGTACATTTGGGGCGAGGGCTACCGGAAACTGTTTACTATACGTGCGGTTGCAAACAAACTTCAAGTTCGGCTCCCCAACAGTTGAAATATAATACAACTACTTCAATTCAACCTACTTTAAATTGAAGCCCAAAGCGTGGTGCAAATAACGTAACAAAACACCTTCTTCATAATCCAACGTATATCAATGTCCAATGTTCTTCGTATTAATTGGATAGTGCCAAAAAGGGTTCCGCTAAGTGAACAAGACAGCAAATACAGCGTAAGGAAATTGCAAATTGTTTAGCTCTTGGAATTTGTATTTAACCTTTAAATACTTGTGTTATTCTATAGGCAACGTACTTTCTTTCTTAACTTGCAATATGAACGTTGCTGCATGTGTAACTTCCCTTTATTCTCAAGTCTCTGAACTGGCGTCACAAGGCTCTCTGTTCTAATTACTTCATTGCAACTTTATTTAATGACAATCCTGTGAGTTGATAAGCTCTTTTTCGGTTACATTACCCCTGTTTCAACATTGGGTGCATATCTTATCCACAAACTCAGAAGACACAGGTGAGAGGTTTACTGAAGGACCTGGTTAGGGGACCCTGGGACTGGATTTATCAGTTCCTACAATTCGGAAGTTATTAAGTTAAAAGATTGTACACATGTTTGTTATGAAAGACATAAATTATGTGCAAAATCTCTAATATGATGACCTTCCAAGACAATAAATATTTTATAAACATTTTCTATAAAATAATGACATTTTGAAGTTTCCTTGCAAAGCAAAAATTGAAGTAAAGCCATAAAACGGTTTTTCTTATTTTTTAAGTTTAAAAGAATATCTAGGAATAGCGATTGTATTTTGGATCATGTATTTACTTATTTAGAAACTAATTTTTACATTTTCGAATTTATTTGAAAAAAATTAAATTTTCTAGAACAAAAAATGTTATATCCCATCACATAAAAAATAGCTATTTTTGCGAAGATCAAGCATAAAATTTTGCATTAAAATTCTATCACAATTATGCGTAAGGAACAACTAAAACTTTGAAAATGTATATACGAGATAAACGCAAAAAATATTATGTATTTATAGAGCTGTTTACGGCCCGTTTCAACTCTGTATTACATTTATAAAATATAAATAAAATAAATAAAAGACTATAATGCCACATTATGTGTATTGCTCCAAAGTGTACTTCATGTAAAAATTTAGTATTCGATAATTTTATAACTTTAGTTCAAAATTCCAGCTCCCGAGACCCTTAAAAATCATTTTACGTAGAATGTTCATCGGAAGAATAGACTACCCTCAAATATCATGTGACATCATGAAGGGTTTACATGCATTTCTAAAGGAAAGAGTCTATAGTTTTTTCTGTAACGTACAGAAAAGAAAGAGACGTCATATTTGTCGTAGCACAAATGAAAATAAGCAGTAAAAATGCGTGCTATGTGTAACAGGAATGCATGCAAAGCCCCTACCAAATCATTAGCATGACATAACTAAGGCCTAATTGTTATTTCCTAACGGCAAAGAGTATGTATGAAGGTCTGTGATTTACGTCCACTTTTTCCTTAATTAACTGAACCTTGGTATTAACTTTCTTATATGATGTTGAAGATACCTATATCAGATGGGTTGAAAAATAGCCAGCGTATAATGCTTAAAGTCTGGTGTAAAACAGACTTTCGAAACATCGGTTCTACACCCACTCTTACTTGACTGGAAACCCAGTGTTGACGTAGCAGGGTGGTCCCGGAAGTACCCGACCTGACGTATATATAGCGGTTGTTGTTTCAAACAAATTACTATGGTAGAAAGTACCACCATTATAAAGCTTAAGTTTGAAGTTTGACGATGCTACGTTGTTTAGTAATTGTTTGACAGTCATTAATAGTGAACTCTCTCAGCGAATTTGCAAACATGGATAAAACTGGCCATTGTTATGTAATGCAATACTTTCATTTGAAAGGTCTTAGTCCAACTAATATTAAAGTTGAGCTAGATTCTACTCTGGGGGAGTCTGCTTTTTCTTCTACCACAGTAAAATATTGGATGGCAGAGTTTAAGCGAGGACGTACGAGCTGCCAAGATGAACATCGCAGTGGTCGACCAAATGAGGTGACCACCTCAGAAACTGTGAAGAAAATCCACAAAATGGTATTGTATGACTGTCGACTGAAAGTGTGCGAGCTAGCAGACATCGTAGGCATTTCAAAAAGTGCTGTACATTGCATAATAACTGAAAATTTAAACATAAAAAACATATGCTCAAGATGGGTGCCGCGTTTACAAACAATGGAACAAAAACAGCGTCGTGAAGATGTTTCATCGAGTGTTTGGCGATGTTTCGCTGCAATAAAGCCGAGTTTTTGCGTCGATTCATAACCATGAATGAAACATGGCTCCATTACTTCACACCTGAGACGAAAGAACAGTTAAAACAGTGCATTGAAAGGTGAGAGTCGGCTCCAAAGAAGGCGATGACAGTTCCATCTGCAGGCAAGGTCATAGCGTCAGTTTTTTGGGAAAGGCAATCCATGGCGAGTATTATGCAAAATTATTGCAGCGTTTGAATGATGAAATCAAGCAAAAACGACCGCATTTAGTGAAAAGGAAAGTTCTGTTTCATCAAGACAATGCACCAGTTATCAATGAGTTAAAGTTCGAATTGCTTCCTCAGGCACCCTGTTCGCCAGATTTAGCCCCTTCTGATTATTTTCTGTTTCCAAAGTTGAAGAAATGGCTTGGTGGTAAACGATTTGCCAACAATGAAGAGCTGGAGTCTGCAGTTGATAGCTGTTTTGCAGAACTCGATGGTTCTCACTATAAACAGGGTATCCAAGCAATTGGAGATCGCTGGGAAAAGTGTAGCGAGCCGAAAGGTGACCATGTAGAGAAATAAATATGTTTCTTCTCAATTTTTTTTGTTTTCTTTGTTAGGTTGGGTACTTCTGGGACAGCCCTCGTAAATGGTCATAGCTTATAACCTTGTGAATAATAATAATAATAATAATAATAATAATAATAATAATAATAATAATAATAATAATAATAATAACAACAACAATAATGGCTTGGAACTTGAGGAAAAATCCTTTTATTAGCAACATGATAGCTACTGCAAATTTTTAACATCATTAACATGAAGTAGATGGAGAATAGGCGTTTGTAAAGTTTGTAAAAATAGCTTGTACAAGAGTAGAGAAAGTCATGCGCTTGCAAACATCAGGGTTTTTTTTTTATTCGTTGTTCCTTTTTTCTCCTCCTCCGTTGTTTCGTTAAAAGGGTTTTACTATATTACCTTATCTATTAAGGTAATTAATCTGTATTAAACTTTGAGGACTTAGCCAATAACTTCCAACTAGTACTGGCAACCCCTTGGATAACTGGGAACTCTAGGGCGAACTTTTCACCCTCCGCGCTAAAAGCTGCCATGACTATTGCATCGTGTGCAAACGATTTGACCTCATCAGACTGGGGTGAAAATTACGACAGGTAGAATGATTGCAAACAGCTACTACCGTGCACGAGGGTGTAGAGGCGTCAATCAATGGCATCGTACCAGGTGGTGCTACGCTACACCAAATCGATGACGGGGGATAAAACGCCAAAATAATCCCGTGGCTGGCCTTAACCTACTCGAGGTCGACTTGTGGCTAGTTGGGACAGATTAATAATAACCATCGTCAAGGCACACTTGCATGAAACGGCACTGAACTTGCATCTAAGCATTCTTAAGCGCCGGACAGCTTCCCCTGCCATCAGTGTCGACACGAAGAACAGATTACCTTAAAAAACATACTTCTTCACCTATTAATATTTATTTATTTCGTGTTTAATGGCGCAAAAGTACTAACTTCATCAGCGCCACACTCTGGCTATACATTTATGCACAGTCTGGTATAAAACAAAATCTGATGTGTTACACTCACATGACTTTCTCTACTCTTGTACAAACTATTTTTAAAAACGCTTATTCTCCATATGCTTCATGTTAATCGAGATGTTAATCTTATTGCTAATTTTCTTGTAGATACAAGGGGAATTGGTAGGCTTTAAGCATTTAAGAGCTGGTTGCTATGTGGAGTATTCCATTCTCTTTGCATTTCCAGGACATAAAAATGAATAACGAATTCCCATTTGAGAAAAAGTATAAGTATTGGAAAATTTAAGGGCATAACAAGCAATATCTCGAAAATGGTTCACTCAACAACAAAAATGTATATGACATAAATTGTGTATTTTAACACGATCTACATTTTTTGTGTAGTAAAATTTTGTCTATCTCTTATGGTTTACCAGTTATGCAAAAGTCGTTCACAATGAAGAATACTTTTGGAGACATTCCCAGAAAATTCGAGATGGGGGGATTTTCTTGAAAACCTTCGTGTCGCATCTCTGGAAGATACTGAACCTAAATACCAAGTTTGGTGTTTATCCGACTGTTCGTTTCTAGTTATGTTGTTCACAGAAACACACACGGTCATGTTTCCAAAAATACTTTTTTTGAATTCAGGGGGTCTCAAAACATATATTTCCGGTGAAATCTCGGTATGAAATTTTTGGGTGTAATGCAATACTTCCCTACTTACTATACGTAGTATAGAAAGTAACAATACAACCAAACAAGTACGGAAAGATATACTGAGATTACAGAAGTTGAATCAGTAAACAAAAAATCTTATGTGTTATATTCAAATGACCTTCTCTACTCCCCAACGCTTACTAACGGATATGCAAATTATTCTTACCATGTTTATTGTCCTATCTTCTTCATTTTAATCGAGATAAAACTTTCCGGAAATAGCTGCATTACGTATTCCTTATAGATATAAAGGGAATAGTGTGTATCTGTCAACAGCATAACTCACAAACAAAAAATAGGATAAATACCAAACTTTGAATTTAAGTTCAGTACCTTCCAAAGATATGACAGGAATATTTTCAAGAAAATCGTAATAGGCAAAACTACCCTTTACATGGAACCTTTTTCGAAACTTTTATTTTCCCAAAAAATGGGAAACGATTTTGATTAAAATTCCGTATATTAAATATATTTACATCAGAAATAAAATGTGTGTCTTGAATTTTCTGGGAATAGCCTATGAAGTGTACTTCATTCGGAAGAAATTTTGTATAATCTTGTAATAACAATTTACTTCAAATACCTTTTTTTTTGTGGCATCGGCCAATTCCGAGTATGCATTTCTATATTTACAAAAATAAGCTATATGTATATGCGGTCTTTCAACAAGAGTGTCATATCTTTGAATTTAAATACAACACGTTCTATAAATGATAAAGGTTCATTTCTTTTTTTATTTTGGAACATAATTAATGTCATTACGTGTGGAAGAGAACCTCAGTTAAGCGACCGCCGCGACTTCGTTGGGAAGCGCGTATAAGATTGACCAAATTTTCAATGACAGAAGAACGTAAATTAGGTCCAACTTCACGAATAACACGCGTGATGCTATTCATAAGATCATTTACTGTTTCTGGCTTGTTGACATAAACTCGAGATTTAACATAACCCCACAAGAAGTAATCAAACGGCGTTAAATCACATGACCTCGGGAGCCAGTTAACATCACCACTACGGGAAATGATGACACTCTGAACTTCTCCTTCAAAAGTTCGATTGTTTCGAGAACAGTATGACATGTGGCACCATCTTGCTGGAAGAAAATGTTTCCGAGATCCATATCATCCAATTGAGGCCAAAAACAGTCCCTTATAAGAGCCCCATATATTTCTCCATTGACAGTTAGAGCTTCTCCATCTTCATCTTGAAAAAAAATATAGACTAATGATTCCACCATACCAAAATCCACACCACAAAGTAACCTTTTGGGGATGAAGTGGTCGTTCTTGAATCTGCATTAGATTGTGATTGCTCCAATAGCGGCAATTTTGTTTGTTAACACAACCATCCATCCAAAAGTGGGCTTCGTCGCTGAAGATGATTTTTCGACAAAAATCCGGGTCAGCTTCCAGTCAGCATGGCGCAACCTATGGTCGTTGGGCTTTAGTTCTTGAGTTAACACCATTTTGTAAGCGTGAAACTTCAAGTCCAGATGCAGAATTCGCCAAGTTGTGGTCGGCGAAAGCCCCAATTCTTACGCTCGACGAGCAATTGATTTGTTTCTGTTCTCGCGTACAGTCTCACGAACGGCACCTATGTTTTCGTTGGAGCGCTTACGTCGATTGTGTACAGACGTTCTTTGATCGCTGACAGAATTACTTTTAAATTTATCGATCAAACGCCGAATCGTTCTTGCAGGGACGATTATGCACGCCGTAAACTTCACGCAATACACGGAAGGTTTGGCGAACAGATGATCCATTTGGATAATAAATTTTCACAATTTCTACGCGTTGCTGAATGCTGTAACGTTCCATGGCTATTTGTTAATAATAACCGTAGCCACATGAAAAAATTACTGCTGTAACTCAATAACAACGGCGCTATCACACGTTAAAGATAGGACACTCTTGTTGAAAGACCCTTTATTTAGCTTACTTGTAGTAAACTAATAAAATTGGAAGACTAAACTTGTGACTTTTATCTATTTCTTTTAAATTTCACAAGGAAGAAGGGCATATGATTGAATGGATACCTACATTTATATATTGTGACAATGTGCGCGAGGTTCCTGCAGGCAGCTGGTAAGTGCCTCTTGGCCCGGCACCTGGATGGGGCCTTCGACCGGTCGTGCAGAACAGTAGCCTATTGTGTGCTGCTTTCCTGTTCCGGAACATTCATTTCGGCATGTTCTAGTAGTCATCCTTTCTAGAACATTCCACTGTGTATGCGAGGTCTATATAAGGAGCTGCTCTTACCAGAGGTTAGTTAAGAAGTTACAAAGTTAAGTGCAGTCAAGAGGTCGAGGGGTTTGAACAGTGCGAGTGGAGTTCGTTGGCTCTGACACACAACGCCGTGCGAGCGGTCATGTTTTATATCGAAGACCCAGTATTAATTATTTTCATTAACAAGCCAGGGCTACTGATAGAAGGACAATAAATATGATGTACAGCTATAAATTAACCATGTCCATTTATTTTTAGCTTTGTATATATCTCGTAACGATCGAATTGATTACCTATCTTCAAAATAATTTCTATATGCTATTTCTTTATTCATTTTAAGCCATATCTTCTGGGTACTATAGCAGAAGAAGGCTCAGTGACTAATCTCTGCCGCAATGAATGAATGATTAAATAAATGTACTATAAATATTATGCATCTACGACAAAAGATTTACCTGGAACTCTAGACCATGCTTCTCACGGCAGTAATCCTTCAGCTTCGGATAACACTGTGCCATCAAAGTGTTTCTTTCCATCGTAGTATCTGGAACAAAGTCCATACATTGTAAAAACAATGCACTTAGATTACCTTTAAATTACTCAAAGACTAAAACTAAAACATGTATCGTCTCTTGGTAGACAAAAAATACGCGTTGAGCGAATGAGTTTCAATCGAATGAGATTTAAATTCGTCAATAAAAAAAACACCGGTTTTCACTATATGATATTATATTAACTTTTTAAACAAGACGTGGAACCTTTAAGCACTGGCCATTTTCAACTTAAGGGGAGACCACATGGCAAACGTTACCATAAAAGAAAGCGGCATTTTAGCTCTTTTTTCTTGCGGAGTCTATGGTTGGAATTTTTATTTTAATTTTATACATATTTTATCACTGTAGGCATAATGCTTATATTTTGTTTAAGCGGCACTACATCTACAATTTTGAACTATGAATTCTACACAACTTCACAGAAAAAAAAATTAACTCCTACACACTTTGGAGTAGAGTGACAAACTTTATTTAGTCCTTTAGGGATGTTTTCCTAAACAAATTGGTGTTACTGTTAAGTGAAGGGTCTAGTGACAAAATCTTATATATCCATTTTACTTTCTTTGCTATGTATAGTAAGTAGGGGAATTATTGCATTCCACCCAAAAATTCGATACCGATATTTCACGGAAATACATGTTTTGAGGTTCCTGAATCCGAATAAAGCCTTTTTGGAAACATGTGTGTGCGTGTGTCTGTGAACAGCATAGCTCAAAAACGAAAACTCTGATAAGTAACAAACCTGATATTTAAGTAAGGATGCGACACGAAGATTTTCAAGATACTAACATATTCTTACGTGACAAAAATTTGTATAATATTGTATACTGCTAAGCGTTCAGCCATAGACGAAAACGTACTCCACAAAAATGTAGAACTCTTTAAAACACAATTTACTTCAATTTTTTGGGGGTATAAGCCATTTCTGAGATATCCGCTATTAATGGTTCGAATTCTTGATTTCTTGATCATTCTTTGAAGTCATTTCAACATTAAGTTGTTTCTCGCGATTGCATAGAAACAGTGTGGAATTTTAAGGCCCAGCGTATAGCGTCCCGTTCTTAAACACTTGACTATCGCTATTCCCTTTGTATCTATAACGAAATGTGTAATGTAGCTATTTCTGCAAATGTTTATTTGGATTAAACGTAGCAGATATAAAAGTAAGCTTTAGTAAGAATAGGTTGTACACCTACTAATAAACGACAGAGGGTAGAGAAATGTATGCGGATGTATCACATAAGATTTTTCTAACTATATCAAATTAATTAAGATAAACGTTTGCAGAAATGGCTTCAGTGCACATTTCCTTGTAGGCACGAGAGGGATACAGGAGGGCGAAGCGATAATCGAATGTTTAAACAGGGGGTCGCTAAATGCTGGCCTTAAAATTCCATACTCTGCTTGACTTTACGAGACAGAAAAGAATAGTCACTAAGCAGTGGGTATAAAAAATGTATTAAAAATTACTCGGAAATAGTAACTGCCATAAAATATTTAATATCACTTAAAATGTACGTTTTAATGAGTCTGCATATTTTATATAGTAAGATTTTGTTTAGCTCTTACAGTTTCCGTTATACAAAATGCAACTAGGACCAAGAGGACTTTACAGGCCACTCACAGAATATTAAATATATTATACATTTTACTGTTCATGTCAATACCTCAAGCACATAGTGTTTTAACCAAATCCTTAAAGCTGCTTTTGAGAAAATAAAAAGAATAACGAAGACTTTTCCATGTAAAACATAAAGTTTAAAAAAAGTTGGGAAATGTGTATTTCATACACTCTTTATCCCGCATTGTAGAAATAAATAATAAAATACAAAAATATAATCTATGTGTGTCATGTGGTTTAAAATTGTCGCCCTACGTGATGTAGTGGTTACCAAGCTAGCCTCGAGGTCGCGGGTTCAAACCCGGCGGAGGGCGATGGGTTTTTTCGGACGTAAATATCCTTAGTATGGCTTCCTTCGGAAGGGAAGTAAAGTCGGTGGTCTCGTATCGTAGATTTAGGGTACGTAAAAGAACCTCAAGTCTGATAAAGAGGCCTCTGAGCAAAATTACCGGTCTTTCACGTCCAATATGGACTGGTGCACTAAGAACCACAGCAGTTAAAGAGCGTCCATAAATAAAACTCAATTTTTTTTGGGTCTAAAATTATTTTCAGAAAGAATACGCTGTTAACCTTAAATATTCATATCGGAAGCGCAATGCAATTATTTCTTCTCCCAATTTTGAGCGCTTGCCGCTTTAACTTAGAACACTGAATCTAATTTCGAAAAAGCCCAGTAATATTCGTAACTGAAGTAGAAAGCAAAACTCTTAATAGCAATATTTATCGAAATAGATTTACATGCCATTCTCAAAGCATTACATACACCTAATGTTTACACGTTCTACTTGTTAAGTGATTTATTACTTTCTCTTTTACATATCTATTGTAAATAGAAGAAATACTGCATTCCATAAAAAATGTTTAGATTTCACTGGGAATGAGACTCCCTTAATAAATAAATACAAAAAATTAAAAATCCTTTTGTGGTGTGATAAAAACAAAAAATGGGAACATTTTTCATTATTTTTGATTTTCTCAAGAAGGGCTCTAACGAAATTCTTTAATATGTTTAAGAAATTTACATGGCAAGTGAAATTTATATTATGAATTTTCTGTGAAGTGCTCTTCATTCTGAATGACTTTTGAGTAATAACCGTAAAAGACAGCCAAATCTTAATAAACAAAAAATTTAGATCTCGTTAAAGTACACAGTTTATGTCAAATAACATTTTTTGTTTCATTAACCATCTCCAAGATATTCTTTGTTATTGTTAGAAATTTAAATTTAAAAATACTTTTACTCTTTTCAAGTGTTAAGTTGCTATACGTTTAGTCTCGTGGTCATGCATTAAGTGTGAAATTTCAAAGCCATCACATAGTGATCCGCTTTTATACATTTGACTCGTTTTTGGCCTACATTATTCTTCTTATACCTATAACAAAATGTGTAAATGTGAAATGAAAGTTTATCATGCTTACCAAGAAGTAGAGAATAAGCTTTCGTAAGGATAGTTTGTAGGTGAGTGAGAAGGGAAAGTCATGTGTCAGATTTTTACTTTCTCTACTACGTATAGTAAGTAGGGGAAGTATTGTATTCCACCCAAAAATTCGATACCGAGATTTCACCGGAAATACATGTTTTGAGACCCCTGAATCCAAAAAAAAGCATTTTGTAAACATGTCCGTGTGTGTGCCTGTGTGTGTCTGTGAACAGCATAACTCAGAAACGAACAGTCAGAAAAAAACCAAACTTGGTATTTAGGTTCATATCTTCCAGAGATGCGACACGAAGGTTTTCAAGAAAGTCCCCCCACCCCAGATTGCTCTTTACATGAAACATTTTTCGAAAATTTTAATTTTCTCAAAAATGGCTCTAACGATTTTGATTAAAATATCATATGTTTAAAATATTTTCATGACAAATAAAATGTATATCTTGAATTTTCTGGAAATGTCTTCAAAAGTATTCTTTATTGTGAACGACTTTTGCATAACCGGTAAACCATAAGAGATAGACAAAAGTTACTACACAAAAAATCTGATGTGTTACACTCACATGACTTTCTCTACTCTTGTACAATCTATTTTTACAAACGCCTATTCTCCATATGCTTCATGTTAATCGAGATATCGAGATGTCAATCTTATTGGTAATTTTCTTGTAGATGCAAGGAGAATATGGTAGCTTTTAAGCGATAGTCAAATATTTTAACGCTGGTTGCTATGTGGCGCATTCCATTCTCTTTGCATGTCCAGGACATAAAAAATGAATAACGAATTTGAGAAAAAGTATAAGTATTGGAAAATTTAAGGAAATAACAAGCAATATCTCGAAAACGGTTCACTCAACAAAAGAAATGTATATAACATAAGTTGTGTACTTTAACGCGATCTAAATTTTTTGTGTAGTAAAATTTTGTCTATCTCTTATGGTTTACCAGTTATGCAAAAGTCGTTCACAATGAAGAATACTTTTGGAGACATTCCCAGAAAATTCTAGATATACATTTCATTTCTCATGACATTATCTTAAACATATGATATTTTCATCAAAATCGTTAGAGCCATTTTTGAGAAGATTAAAATTTTCGAAAAATGTTCCATGTAAAGGGTAGTCTGGGGTGGGGGGATTTTCTTGAAAACCTTCGTGTCGCATCTCTGGAAGATACTGAACCTAAATACCAAGTTTGGTGTTTATCCGACTGTTCGTTTTTGAGTTATGCTGTCCACAGACACACAGACACACACACACACACACACACACACACACAGACACACACACGGACATGTTTCTAAAAATGCTTTTTTTGGATTCAGGAGGTCTAAAAACATGTATTTCCGGTGAAATCTCGGTATCGAATTTTTGGGTGGAATGCAATACTTCCCCTACTTACTATACGTAGTAGAGAAGGTAAAAATGTAGATCGCATTAAAATACACAATTTATGTCATATACATTTTGTTGAGTGAGCCATTTTCGAGATATTGCTTGTTATTCCCTTAAATTTTCCAATACTTATACTTTTTCTCAAATTCGTTATTCTTTTTCTGGTCCTAGTAATGCAAAGAAAATGGAATACTCCGTATACAAACCAGCTCTTAAAATATTTGACTGTCGCTTAAAGCCTAGCAATTCCCCTTGCATCTACAAGAAAATTAGCAATAAGATTAACATCTCGATATCTCGATATGAAGCATATGGAGAAAAAGCGTTTGTAAAAATAGTTTGTACAAGAGTAGAGAAAGTCATGTGCGTAACACATCAGAATTTTTAAATACGCCTTCCCCGGTTTTAGTTTTCGCTTTGCCAGTTGCCTAATTTCGTTCTACAAATTTAAAGTAAGCTCTATTGTTTTCCAGCCTGTCTTTTATGTACATTTAAGTACTCTTCGGAAATACAAATAATAAAATTAAATTAATTGAGGGGAACTTACCGGTAAAAGTGGAGCTTGTGAAGATCCTGACGATCTTGGAGCTGACGGGTGGAAGACTCTCCAAAGATCCTGCGAAAATGAGGTCGATCGTGCGATCATCCATGTTGCCTATCTTTCACGGGGCGGTTAAAACTTCAGTGAAACTGCGAACACTTCTGGACAGTCGCATGCTGCCCTAGGAACTGCCGCTCGCGCTGCGAAGTACCAACAGTCAACCCTCTCTCCCTCAAACTGTCTGTCCCTTTCTTCTCTTTTACTCTCTGTCCTTAGTCTCTCTCTCTCATTTCCACACCTCCTCGTACGGAACAGAATCAAATAAACTATGTATTTACTCAGTGCAAGGCTACGGGGAGATAGGAAGGGAATGAACTTAAATATATACAATTTATGTGGGCGGGGTAGAAATGACATATTATATAGAAGAATGTGAAGAAACGAGGGAGTGCGAAACGCTATACACCAAAAAGAAAACAGGGGTAAATATTAATACAGAAGTTCTAAAAATTATGATAATGAAGGTAAAGAAGGAAGGGGACATAAAAAGTTACGAGAACTCGTGGGGAGAGCTAGAGAAAAATCTTACAGAAAAAAATCTGATGTGTTAAACTCACATGACTTTCTCTACTCTTGCACAAACTATTTTTACAAACGCTTATTCTCCATATGCTTCATGTTAATCGAGATGTTAATCTTATTGCTAATTTTCTTGTAGATGCAAGGGGAATATGGTAGGCTTTAAGCGATAGTCAAAATTTTAACAGCTGGTTGCTATGTGGAGTATTCCATTCTCTTTGCATTACCAGGACAAAAAAATTAATAACGAATTTGAGAAAAAGTATAAGTATTGGAAAATTTAAGGGAATAACAAGCAATATCTCGAAAATGGTTCACTCAACAAAAAAAGTGTATATGACATAAATTGTGTATTTTAACGCGATCTACATTTTTTGTGTAGTAAAATTTTGTCTATCTATTTTACCAGTTATGCAAAAGTCGTTCACAATGAAGAATACTTTTGGAGACATTCCCAGAAAATTCGAGATATACATTTCATTTGTCATGAAAATATCTTAAATATGATATTTTAATCACAATCGTTAGAGGCATTTTTGAGAAAATTAAAATTTGAAAAATGTTCCATATAAAGGGTTATCTGAGGTGCAGGATTTTCTTGAAAACCTTCGTGTCGCATCTCTGGAAGATACTGAACCTAAATACCAAGTTTGGTGTTTATTCGACTGTTCGTTTCTGAGTTATGCTGTTCACAGACACACAGACACACACACACAGACACACACAAGGACATGTTTCCAAAAATGCTTTTTTTGGATTCAGGGGGTCTCAAAACATGTATTTCCGGTGAAATCGCGGTATCGAATTTTTGGGTGGAATACAATACTTCCCCTACTTACTGTACGTAGTAGAGAAAGTAATAAGAAAAACGTGACCTAAGTTATAGTCTACTATACATAAATAACCACAGAGTTGAAATGATAAAAATAGCAACTCAAAATAATGTATAAGGAAAAATATTAAAATTTAATGTACAAATTATGGAAATTAAATTCACATGTACTACTCTATATATTTTTTCGCACTTCATAATGTCATGAAAACACTCTACATCACTTATCTGTATTAATATTATAAAGAGAGAAAATGTGTTTGCGTGGTGGGGAGTAATCTCTAAAACCACTCAACCGATTTTGATAATTCTTTCACCGTTGAAAAGCCCAGTTCGTTCTGACGAACATGGGGCTATAAAACACCTAATTCCACTTGAATACAAACACATTGGAGAGATAAAAGAACATGCTTGCGAAGGCCTTGACTTTTAATTGAGAATGCCATGGAGCAGGAGCGTCATTTCAGTTTCTACTGAGGGAGGCAAGATTGCCTGAAACAGTTTCCTTAATTTTCATGTGAATTTTAGCGACGCATTTAGCCCAGAAAATAATATTTTACTTCCCAGATGTGAAATATTTGTACTAAAAGCACAGTTGTAATTTTTCTTTTGGCAGAGCAATAATAATCAGTAATCTAATCATTTCTCGTAACCTAGAGGGGGCAATTAACCCCCCTGGGCCCCCGTAAATGACGCTCCTGCCATGGAGTAGAAAATAGTTGTTTTACTCCGCAGAATATGCATAAGACAAATGCCGCCGACATTTTATTCTAAACATTGTATATTAGATGGTCAGATTTAGCATACAAGGCATAGCAAACAAAGAGAGAGAGAGAGAGAGAGAGAGAGAGAGAGAACTGGATCTGCCAATGTCGACTTCTTGCAATAACCCTAAAGTAATAAAGTGTTGCTTTATTTCCTTTGTATTTTTAATTACGTCATTAGCAGTATATGTTAAATGTATAGGGAGCGAAAACTGTGTCAGCTAACATTGAAATCAGTCAATGTTTATATGTTATAAAAACAACTGAGAACATTATTTCTCTCGAGGGTCTTACGCTATGTGTCTTTTCGAAAGCAGTTGGTTAACTTGGTGGCCAGGGAGTGGAGAAGTTTCTTATTCACCACATTCACCTCTATTTCGTAAGGATTCTGCATTACTATGTGAATACTATAGCTTTTATGTTACGAGGGACGCTATTTATATTCCGAGCCTTGACAACCCTGAATGCTGTAGGTGCCATCTGACGTTTCCAATGGAAAGTTTGACATTTTTTACCACAATCTACTTCAAACATTTTGTCAATAGAGCGTCATTTGTTTTGTTTACGCTAACTTGAAAATTGTGTGTCAACAAAAACATGGAAATAACTCCTGAAAATGTTCGTGCAATGATTTATTACGACCTTCGACGTGGATTATCAAGACAAGAGTGCATCGATCAACTAACGACCACATTTGGCGACGAAGCTCCATCCTTTGCCACTGTGAAACGCTGGTATAACGAATTTATTCCTGGCCGCCGTTCGCTCAATGATGAAGTTCGTGAAGGTCGTCCAAAATCAGTTGTTGTGCCAGAAAACATTGATGCTGTGCAAAACCTAATAATTAAAGATCGTCACGCGACACATCGTGAGATTAAGGCAACCCTTGGCGTTAGTTCCACCAACATATATAAAATATTGCATGATTATTTAGCCGTGAAAAAGGTTTGCTCTCATTGGATCCCACATAATTTGACTCAATCTCAAAAAGATGCTCGTGTCGATTGGTGTACAAAAATGCTCAAAAAATACAATGGTGGTGCCTCAAAAGACGTATATAAGATTTTAACAGGTGACGAATCATGGCTCTATGCTTATGAGCCGTAAGTAAACAGCAGTCGACTGTATGGATGTTTCAAGATGAAGTAAATCCAAGAAAAGTTGTTCGCACTCGAAGCACTTCGAAGCAAATGGTCGCCTGCTTTTTCAGCAAAACTGGCCATGTGGCAACAGTGCCTTTAGAGGAACGTAAAACGGTCAATGCCAAATGCTACACAACCATTTGTTTGCCGGAAGTCTTCGGTGAAGTAAGGGAAACCAACAAGAACCGTAGGATCGTTCTTCATCAAGACAATGCGAGCGCACACACATCTCGTCTAACAACAGAGTATTTGAAGGCTCAAAAAAATCGAATTGATGGGTCATCCGCCATACAATCCTGATTTGGCACTCAATGTCTTCTTTTTGTTCCCGAACATCAAGAATAAATTGCGTGGACAACGATTTTCGTTGGCAGAAGAAGCCGTTGATGCCTTCAAAAACCATGTTTTGGAAGTGTCTCAAGAAGACTGGAATAAATGCTTTGACAAATGGTTCAAACGGATGCAAACGGCGAATATTTTGAAAAGCAATAAAGCAGTTTTCAATCAGAAATTACATTGTTTTAATTTTTAGGCTCAAAATATAAATAGTGCCCCTCGTATTAAATAAATGTGGGATCATAGAGAAGGTACAACGGTTTAAAATGTCACCTGCTGTGATTATCTAAAAAATTACTCGACCATTCCGACCGATAACTGTTCCACCACCAAAGGGTACTTATTTCCAGAGTTTTGAAGACTGTCGGCGGGTGGTTAAGGAAGTCAGACGTTCTATCGATTTTTCACATCCTTTTACTGATTATCAAGGGATTTTTCATCCCTAATTAGCAGACAGAGGGGTTTTAGTAAGTAAACCATCAAGTTAGATACACACCGAGGGTTGGTGGGAAGGGAGGGGGAAGCTCATGTAACATTGCAGTGTTCTCTGTAAAAGGGTATGATGTACAGTTTAATGGCAGTACACCCTACTTCGATAGCAATAGACCAGAATTAACGGGTATTAGAAGGAAAAAAACCAATGTATGCTTAGCAATTGATAATGTGCAAGAAGGTTGCCTCATGATTTAAATACGCATTAATATACAGAAATCTGAACTACATTGTTTTTTCCTTTACATCGAAAACCAATTTTTTAACGCAATATCCGCTCTCATTAGCGTATGACAGGTCCTCGAAAAATTCTTACCCATAGTTTCGAGCTGAGAAGGTTAAACGTTCAGTTTCTTTTCTAACAACGTCACATGCTCCTTGTGTTTCATTGAATTACAGGATGTTTAACATGTTTTAAACATCCTTTGAGCTCTGATGTTACATCTGATGTTTTCGTCATTTGTACTACAGTGTTCCCTGCCAAATTTCACTACAAACAATGTTTATTCTAATGATATATTTTATGTATTAACTCTTCGTTACTTTAGACATATTTCCACAGATCTCCACAGTTTTATATATGCATCCAAAAATCAAACAGTCGCAACGAAACCGTCTATTTAGTTGGGTAGTCCGTCACATTGTCACTTATACTCGGTACAGTAACACGATTGCTCTGTTTACTTACTAAAACCCCATCTGCCTGCTTATTAGGAATAGCCAGGGGTGTAAGAAATTACAATTATAAGGGATAAAGGGATAAAAATCTCCTAGATAATTGTATATAATTTCATAAAGAACGGTGGGAAGTAAATTAAATTAAGTAAATCTTCATTGAAGTTTAAAAAGCTAACCGCACAGCGTGGGACAGCTAGCTAGTATACTAATTATAGAAATAAGTTACTTAAAGGTGGGAAAATTATAATGCCTTCAGTTTAATAGATGCGGTATGTACAGCTGGACAATCTAATCATTCTGTATTCGATGTTATTCCCTTACGAGGATATGTACGATTGTTGCAGTTACCAGGCTGATTCTGAACACAGTTGGATATCATCTGGAGAACGTTCGATACACAGCGTGTTCCCGAATCGCCGACCACTGTTCGAATAGGCAACCCACATGACAACATGAGGGATGGTAAAATACCCCTACTGCAGTGTCATTACATTAAGTAGGACTACTTGCTTCTGTTTCAGTTCTTTTATGCACAAGGTTTCCGGCATTGCTAACACTGTCACGGCATACGAGGCAAGCGTATTTGGTGTAGTAATATTTAGCTTCGATTCTTACTTCGATTAACGGACATTAGTATTATTGTTTTAGTAGTAAGGTATACTGCTTATAAACCGGAATACTAGTTTAAAATTCCATAATACCTACAGTATAATAACAATAATAATAATAATAATAATAATAATAATAATGTCTCGTCATATATTAGAAATATGAAGATTAATTGTTAGGTATCTGCATTAAGTCGTCCTCCGTGGACTAGTGGTACCGTGCTAAACTCTAGTTCCCAAGGTCGCGGATTCAAACCCGACGGAGGACGATGTTTTTTTCGGGCGTAAAAATCCTTAGCATGGCTTCCTTTGGAAGGTAAGTAAAGCCGGTGGTCCGGTGTCGTAGATTTACGGCACGTAAAAGAACCTCAATCCTGATAAAGAGGCCTCTGAGCAAAAGTACCGGTCTTTCACGCTCAATATGAATGGGACGCTAAGAACCATAGTAGTTAAAGACCGTCTATAAATAAAACTCAATTTAAATTTAAATTATCTGCATTAACCTATAAATTCGCATCAGTGCTTTGTGTACGAGTGGTTAGGACGGCGAGTTTCTAACGAAGAAATTCCGAGTTCGAAACCCGCTCTCAACGCCATTATTTTATGTCTGTCTCGTGTTCGAGACCTTGAGGGGAGAGGTCGTGTCAGGACGTTCCAAGTACACGCAGGTATAAACAAGTAGCGGCCATGGGGGTGGAGTTGATGGTTTACCGAGCAAGGATCGGAATGCGGACGGGTAGGGGATCGTGGATAGCAGGTAGTCAGGTATTAGGTAGGACGAACGTAACGTCCAAGTGTTATTTTATGGCGTTTGTTTTAGTAATTTTGCTCGTGATAGGAGGTGTTGAATTAAACCCAGGACCTGTGACTGATGAAGGATGTGGGAGCTGCAACAAAGCTTTAAGGACAGGACTACAATGCAGCAGCTGCGCGAAGTGGTACCATTTTGGCTGCCAAAAAATTAAGAGGGACCAGAACATCGAAGAAAACTGGGAATGTAAGGACTGCAGGGGAACTGAAACGGTCATCGCAAATCAGAAAAAACTGGAGAAGCTGCAAGAAGAAGCACGGGTGTTACGCGAGAAGCTCCAACGCGCGGAAGAGAAAATTCGGAAGTTAGAAGAAGAGAATAGCCAACTCAGGGAGCTCAGGAAAGAAAATGGACAAGAAAAGGGGAAACCATGTTTGATAGTCGGAGACTCTATTGTGAGAAATGCGGGGAACCCGAATGCAGAGGTAGCTTGCTATCCTGGCATAAGGACTGAAGGACTGCTGGGGGAAATCGAGAAAAAGCAAGAGGAGATGGAAGACAGCTATAAGACGATTGTATTGCACGTTGGGAGCAATGACCTGCGGAGAAGTGTAAACTACGTGATGGGAGACATGTACGACTTAGTTAAACGGACAAGGCAGCTATTTCCCTCAGCAAAGATCGTCGTTAGTGGAGTTTTGAGACGACGCGATGTCAACTGGAGGAAGATAATGCAGGTAAACGACTCGTATGCATGGGTAGCGGAGCGACTGGGCGCGAAGTTTCTGGACCCAAATTCGTGGATTGAAGACTGGGACTACGGACGGGACGGTGTGCACTTAAACCGAAGTGGATCTTCGAAGTTGGCAGCTTTGTTCGGGAGGGTGACGACGTGGAGCGATGGCAGCAAGCGGCAGAAGCAACAGTGACAACAACCTCGGAGAAACGAAGATTCACAGGTAGGGGCTGGCTTTTTAAGGCTGTTACAGGTAAATTGCCGTAGTATTATGAATAAAGTTGTAGAGTTTTGGAATTTAATGGAGATATGTAATCCAAATGTAATTATAGGTACGGAGTCATGGCTAAATGTTGATATAAATGATGCGGAAGTTTTCAGCTCAGATTACAGGGTATTTAGGAGGGACAGGGACGGAAGGGGAGGGGGAATTTTTATTTGCGCTAAGTCAGAGTTACAAAGCAAAGCGCTATGGGTAGAAGAGGATGTAGAGATTATGGCAATTGAAATTATTGATCAAAAAAACGAAGGTAACAATATAACAATAATAGCTTGCTACAGACCACCTAGCGAAACTAATCACAAAACGTTGCATAAATTAATAGAAAAAATCTCTTCCGTAAAGGGAAACGTTATTGTAGCAGGGGATGTAAATCTGCCAAATGTAAACTGGAAAGGTCAGTTAATAGGAGGCGAAGACCAAAATCTTGTTAATTTTCTGGTTTGGGAACAGGGGTTGTTGCAAGTCGTTAACACAAGTACTCGGCAATCAGCCTTACTAGATGTATTTTTATGCAGGCCTCAGTCTTTGTTTGCTGAATGTGAGGTCTTGCCAGGTATCAGTGACCACCATTGTGTGCAATTAGAAGTAAGCTGGGGGGGACGATTGAACCGGTTTGAATTAGAACAAACATCAATTAGCTAGAATTTCCAGAAAGCGGACGGGGCTGCTATTCAGAATTTTCTACGCGAGCAATATTGGTCTTTCGTAAAATCTGCCACTAGTGTAAATGAAGCCTGGGCTAGTTTCAAAACACTTACTTCGGAAGCAATTATGAAACATGTACCTTTTAAAGTTATGAAAAATAACGCTGATCCAGAATTTTATACAAAACGTATTAGGTCACTTAAAAGGAAAACAAGGCGCGCGTATCATAAAAGGAGGAAATCAGAATGGCATTTTATTAAATTTAAAGAATTAACCAAGAATTTACAAAACGAAAAGTTGCAAGCGCAGGAGCGGTTCTTAGAACAAATTTTAAATAAGGAAAGTGATGGATGGAAAGCATTTTACAATTATGTGAGGAGACGCAGGGGTAATAAAGAAGGCATACCAGATTTCAAAGTTAACGGGACTGCCGTAATAAATGATAAGGAAAAGGCGAACATATTAAATGCACATTTTGTATCGGTCTTTCATCAAATGGATGATAGTCCTGAACGGGAAAATAGGAGTGGTGGAGAATCGCTATTTCAAATAATGGCGCCAAAATTACGTAAAAGGATCAAGATGCTACAGAATCGAAAATCAAGAGGGCCGGACAACGTACCTACTGAAATACTAAAAATAGGGGGAGAAGCCATGATTCCCTACCTAATGCTCTTGTTTAACATGTCAATTAACAACCGTGCACTACCGGAAGACTGGAAATCCGCTATTGTAGTTTCAATATACAAAGGGGGTAATAAAACAGAAATAAATAATTATCGGCCTGTCAGCCTAACGTCGGTAGTGTGTAAAGTAATGGAGCATCTAATTGCAGAATACATACGGGAGGAATTAGAAAACAAACAGTGGTTCAACAAAGCGCAACATGGGTTTAGATCCGGGTATTCATGTGAAAGTCAAACAACTTCATTAATTCAAGATTTGGCAGATGAGGTGGATGCAGGGGGAAGGAGTGATGCAGTGGTGATAGATTTTTCTAAAGCTTTTGACGTAGTGCCACATAGTTTACTCATCCGGAAACTAGCAAATGAGGGACTTGATAATCGCGTTGTATTGTGGGTAGAACAATTTTTGAAAGGGAGGACGCAAAGAGTAAGAGTAGGTAGAGAACTGTCAGAAGGGGGGACCGTAAGTTCGGGCGTGCCCCAAGGCTCGGTACTGGGCCCGTTACTGTTTCTTATCTTTGTTAATGATATCCATATAAACATTAAATGCCAGATAAGACTGTTCGCAGACGATTGTATTATTTACAATAAGATTAGGAATTCCATGCATGAGACTGCACTTCAGGACGACCTAAATGAAATCAGGCGGTGGGCCGAAGCAAACAAAATGACAATTAATGCTGGGAAAAGTAAGTCCATTGTTTTTAGCAGAACTAAGGGGAAGATTATACATAACTATCAAATGGGCGGGGAACCAATTCCACAGGTGGACAGCTGCAAATATTTGGGAGTGTGCTTGTCAAGTAATGCTGGATGGGGGGAACAGATAAATAGTACATCTAGGAAAGCGTGGAAAGCATTGCATTTCGTAATGAGAATACTGAAAAAGGGGAGCGCAAAGACCAGGGAACTAGCCTACAAATCTTTTGTGCGACCGGTTATGGAATATGGAGTAGCATGTTGGGACCCATACAGAGTCAATCAGATTGATTCCTTAGAAAAAGTACAGAGAAGGGCTATAAAATTCATAAGGAGAGGTAAAGATTTTGGGTTTACAAAAGGTGAAGAGAATGAATGGGAACCGCTAAAAGTTAGGCGTAAAAAACATAGATTAGTTGCGTTATTTAAAGCTTATACTGGTTCAAATGCTTGGGCGGATGTTAGAGAAAGGTTAGAGAATCCAGCACACTACGGTCGAAACGATCATCTGTTTAAAATTAGGGGTAGAAAGTGCAGAACCGACGTGGGAAAATTAATAGAACCATTGAGGAATGGAATGAATTGCCTGTAGCAGCCTTTCAGGGCTGTCCTCTGACCTTAAAGCAGTTCAGAAATAATATTAGCAGAATAAATGTTGGTTAATTAACTAGTGTACTCATTTCACAAACTATACTATTAAAGTTGACACTACCAGGTTGAAAATACAGGACCAATTGTAAATAGTTAAGTACCTCGAAAATAGTTACGTACTGTGTAAATTGTTAAGTACTTTGTAGATAGTTAAGTAAATTGAGAATAGTTAAGTAAATTGTAAATATTTAAGTAAATTGTGAATAGTGAAGTAAATGGTGAATAGTTAAGTAATTGTGAATAGTTAAGTAAACTATAAATGGTTCAGTAATTAGGGATTTTAAAAGCTTCGTTAATATTTAAAATTAATCATTTTGTATTGTTAGTCTTGTTTATTATTATTATTGTAAGCTAGTCATGGTGATGTAAATTTTGTACGGTTTAATTCTGCCACCGGGAAGTACCCAATTGCAGAATAAATAAATACATACATACATAATACATACTACTATACTAATTATGTCCCTATTTCTAGGCTTTCGAGAAAGATTGTATTATTAATCTAGACGAATACGTTTCCAGAATATTCCTTTCCGGTATAAAAGTGCTGGTTCTCTCGTAATCTTGAATTTCAAGTGCAAACAGAATGGGAGACGGAAGGTCCAACGACCAATGCAAAATTATTAACTGACTAACAATCTTGTATCAGCTCTACTAAGGAAATAAAATAGGAGTTTTGTTTTGTCAAAACAGTCATGCTGCTTCAGTTTACTGTGAAACCTGCCTTGAATTTTCATTGCGTAACAAACCATTTGCACTGTCTTCAATATCAGATTAGTTGAATTCGATGAACGATTTTCATTAGTTCTTTTACGGATCATCACAACCTATTTTGACGAACACACACCGCTACACTTAAAGAGCCACAACTCACAATTGAGTTAAAAAAAATTAAATTTATTTTTATTTATGGACGTCTTTAATTATTGTGGTCCTTAGGGTCCAATTCTATGTTGGGCGAGAAAGACCTCCGGCAGTCCAAAAAAATCCATCGCCCTCCGCCAGGTTTCAAGCCGCGACCTCGGAAACTAGAGACTAGCATGGTATCCCTAGATCACAGAGGACGTCGTAACTGAGTACGTATACTTTGTACACCCCTTAAACCCCTGTAACATGCAATCAACTTTAAAAAAAATATTGATAATACAAATATCAAAACTAAAATAATAAATAGATTTAATGAAAAATCCCCTCTTAATGTACCGGATTATCATTAAATTCAAGTTGATTGAAAAGTCAATTTTTTACAATATTGGAGGAGATCCAATTCTTTATCAACATTTAATTTGATTCTTTGGTCATCCTAAAAGAAATTCTTAACTTTAAGTTTAATCTGTGAATATTCTCTCTAGGTACACCTTCCGGTACATTGGCGCGCCATACGCGTTTACGACGTATAACTTGAACTGCATGGCGATTCGGGAATACCCTGTAAGTACTAACAAAATGATGGTTCTGGCGCAGTTAATTTATGCATGGAATGTCTATTCATATGCAAATGAGCTCCCCCGTCTCCTCTCCCCCACCCCCAGCTCCTTGCTAGTTTTAGTTGCAGCTGAGGGTCATAAATCTTGTTGAGTACAATGGAAGCTTGACAGTTAAGCAATTAAGGTTATCCTTCACCTGTCAAAACGAACAAAGGGGTCATAAATTTAAGGTTCTGTAACAAAGGCGAGATGTTTTTCCTACCCATTCCACATCCGACCACTTCTGCACCTGTTGCAGTTACCCCCCCCCCCCACTTACATTGTTACTCGAACACGTGGCATACTCATTCCACTAGCTTTTAACAAAAGAACAATGCTTACCCTTCAGCTGTCAAAATGAACAAAGCCCATGATGAATTAGGGTCGTGACAAAGAGAACCTAAAGCCAGTTAACAGAGAAACAAGTTCTATTGCCCGGGGCAAGCCTTCTTTCAAAATGAACAATGTGGATGCAGGACAAAGGAAGAGATTGTATTGTGTGCCTTTCTATTGTCCGGAGCAAGACTACTTTAGAAAGACCATCTGGCATTTCTCATTCCACAACCCTATAACAAAGCCGGTCCCTTTCCATTGTGGAAGAGATTCTATTGTGTGCCTTTCAACTGTCCGGGTCAAGCCTTTATTTCTCATTCCACTGCCCCCATAACAAAGCCGGTCCTGTCCTTGTTCGCGTGAAAGAGAGAGAAGCTTGTTTACCAGCTATACGTAACAACGTCAGAGTCGGCCATCATGATTTTTGCCCTGAGGGACTGTTCTCTCCGATGTTTTACGAGATCCTACGAATATACCCGAGCATAATTAACAAGCATTCTGTTTGGCCCATTTCAGGCAGCGACTCCGAAAAAGCGTTTAATATACATTTCATTACATGCATTAAACCTCTGCGCGGATATCCATAGATCGGTGCTCGATTCTTACTACAATCAAAACTTTGTTGCTAATGAGAAATTGATGATTGATATTATTATATCATTACCCTAATTAATAAAAAGGCGTTCAGAGGATTGTATCTCGACTCTTACCAAGTGAAACTCTAATGCGTAATAACTATTAAACTATGCACCACCAGATTAAAAATGTATTTAACAAATATAATTTAATTTTTTATATATCATTACCCTAATTAATGAAAGGGTGTTCAGAGGGTTCTAGCCCGAATCTTACCCAGCGAAACTCTAATGCTTAATAAATATTAAACTATGGGAGTATGCGCGGTCAGATTAAAATGCATTTAACAATTATAATTATTTATATTAAACACATGTGTATACTTAGGTATCCAAATTGATACTTTGCTAGGGTAAAACATTATTATATCATTACCCTGATTAAAGACCGTTTAGAGGTCCTAGCTCGAATCTTATCCGGAAAATCGAATGCTTAATAAATATTAAACTGTGTGAGTATTGGGCGGTCAGATTAAAACGTGTTTAACAAATATAATTTAATTTATACGACATTACAATGTTTAACGAGCTGTATTCTTAGGAACCCAGAGGCCCCTAGTTCGAAACTTACCCAGCGAAACGCTATAATAACTATTAAATTATTGAAGCAGGGGGCGGTCGGATTAAAATTGTATTTAACAAATATCATTATTTATATAGAGGCCCCTAGTTCGAAACTTACCCAGCGAAACGCTATAATAACTATTAAATTATTGAAGCGGGGGGGGCGGCAGGATTAAAATTGTATTTAACAAATATCATTATTTATATAGAGGCCCCTAGTTCGAAACTTATCCAGCGAAACGCTATAATAACTATTAAATTATTGAAGCGGGGGGGGGGCGGCAGGATTAAAATTGTATTTAACAAATATCATTATTTATATTAAACCCCTGCGTATACTTAGATATTCCGATGACTAGACACCATTCTTTCTTCTTCACTCTTTCTATCTATCTATCTATCTCTTTCTTTCTTCTCGACTTGCACACATCCAATCATTCACATATACACGAGCACTTGTACATACATCAACACACATACACTGGTGCGCGCACACACACAGACACACACACTCACATACTATACCTGTTCACTTACATATACCCACACTCACACATACATAAGCATACACCAGTACACTTACGCACACACATATGCACATACACACTCGCATACACACATATATCTGTTCACTTACACACACCAACACCGAGCACACACACCTACCCGCATATACACACATGCAAGCACATACACACACACGCACATACACGCTCACATACACAACCAGCCACATACATGCACACAGACAGTCACACACCTCATACGTATATAAATACATGCATACACCAGTGCGCTTACACGCACACACACTCACGTACATACATACACCAGTACACACACGCATTCACACACCTCATACGCATACATACATACACCAGTGCTCTTACACTCACCCATACATATACATGGACACACACACGCATACACACACATACACGCACACATATGCACACCTACACACATAACATTGGAAATTATTGCCTTTAAAGAATTCAAAAATCTTCGTCTCATTTCACTGTAACCTAGCAAAATGTAATTCATTTCAGACTACCACCCAACACATGACTTTCATCACAACACATTTTTATAGCTTGCGTAAACACAATATGGAGGTACTCTGAGAGAGAGAGAGAGAGAGAGCGCGCGCGCTAGAGAGGGGAAGTTGAAGCAAGTAGGGATAGAAGTGCCGAGAGCCTCTGCGCATGCGCAACAGACGATGATGTCATTGGCTGTAATAATCACGTGACGTGTATACACCCCCTCTCCAAGCATGTCTATTCGTCTTTAATAGAAGAGATATCAACATTAATCATCGTTTAATTATTAAAAATTCGGTATATGATTGTTCTAAAATGGTCCGTGTCACCTCTATAATTAGGATACCTTCAATCACTAGTCTTTATTGTGCTAATGAGTCTAGATGTGTTAACATCGTCTTCTCTCCAGGAATAATCAGCTTTCTAAAGTGATTTCAAGGTGAAGTGGTCTACCTTTCATTGAGCAGTGATTAATAGGTTATTACATCAAGAATAAGGATGAATAACTCTGCATATAAGGACATAATTCCTAGTGCATCAGGATACTCTTGTATTAAATGCAGGAAGAAATTCCTTCGAGGTTATGACAAGAGAAGGCATCAGATGTGTTGCAAGAAGCTCTTCAAATGCATGCATTGTAATGTAACCTTCAAAGATGGTTATAAGGGTCAGCGACACGAGGATGTATGTGAAATAAACAGACCTCAGAAAAAAGGAGATTGGAGCCAACTAAACATCAGTTATTAGCAACAATGGAGGACTGTGATATGAAAGAATACGAGACATCGTTTGAAGGACGATTGAAATCGTATTTTATACGATGTAATTCAACGAAGGACCTGGATATGTATTTGAATGAGGCAAAACAACGGATAATCCAGGCTGTACATAAAGAGCTTAGCATTCACAAGAGCGTAAAAATTAATCTGCTAGCCGAGTGCCTTTTGTAAACAGTATCGGAGAAACCTGTGACAAAACATTTAAAACACGGAATCAGCCTGTGTTTGTAGAAACTGATCTGGAGTCAATGATGGATGCGAAATACAAGGAATTGGTGACTGAAATGGAGGAATCACAGCTTAAGGGTAGCAACTGGGCGCTACTTGCTGTGGAAGGGGTTCGACTTCGTATCAACAAGTACAATCCGTTACGAGGAAGTAGTTACATACCACTACCGGCATCTGTTGAAGCAAGAAAAGCCTGTATAAACATCCAGAACTTTAGTGATGAGAAATGTTTCATGTACTCCGTATTAGCTAAATTCATAGGGAAGAATGCACATCCTGTGAGCAAATACGAGCAACTCCAAGATAAGTACGACTTCAGCTGTGTTTCTTATCCTACTACACTTTCTCAAATACCTAAATTTGAAAAGCTTAACAAGATGACTATTAATGTTTTCGGATTGGATGAGAAGTATGAAGTGTTTCCAATAAAGGTTGTTGAGACTGAACTACATGAACACCGTGACCTGCTACTATTGAGTGACAGTAGTGGAAAACATCACTATGTATATATAAAGAATTTTGAGAAGCTCGTTCGACGCCAGAAAACTAAGCGTAATGGATGTGTTTATGCATGTAAGCGCTGTTTTACACATTTTGATGATCAGAGTGGGCGAAGTGGGTTGGAAAAACTACAAGAACATTCAGCCATATGTAATCAACATGCTGTTGCAAGGATAGTTATGCCGACCAGGGAGAAATCAATTGTTCAGTTTAAAAATGTTGAGAGGATGTTGAAACTACCTTATGTCATCTATGCTGATTTTGAGAGTATTCTCACTCCATGTCATACGTGTATACCTAATCCTGAAACTTCCTATACAGCTCCCTATCAAGAGCATACACCTATGAGCTTCTGCGTTTACGTGAAGCCTTCGTCCTGTGTTGAACATATTGAAACTGATCTTCCTAAGCAACCTCATGTATATCGTGGTGCTGATGCTGCTCAGAAGTTTATGGAATACCTATCGTTCCTTGCAAAGGAAATTAATAATGTATACAAATCAGCCAAGTCTCTGAAACTTACGGACCAACAGCAAAAGGATTTTGAGTCTTCTACGACATGCTACCTGTGTGGAAAAGGCTTTACAGAAGAAAACTACAAAGTACGCGACCATGATCAGATCAGTGCTGAATACTGTGGAAGTTTACATAATGAATGTAATTTATTCTGTAAAACACCTAAATATATCCCAGTCTTCATGCACAACCTCAGCGGATATGACTCGCATTTTATTGTGAAGGAGCTGGGCTGTACAAGTGAGAGAATTGAGGTAATTCCTAGCTCTGAAGAAAGCTATATCTCATTCACCAAGTATGTAGGAGATATAAAGCTTCGGTTTGTGGATAGCTTCCGATTCCTCAGTACAAGCTTGGATAAGCTTGTAAGAAATCTAATCTCATATCCCGAATCACCAAGGTACTTCGGAGAAGACAAATTGAAGTTAATGACTCGTAAGGGTGTATTTCCATACGATTTTGTCACGTCGTGGGATGCTTTGAACGAGACCTGCTTGCCTCCTAAGCACTCCTTCTACAATAGATTAAGTGAAGAAGAAATTACTGATACTGACTATGATCATGCTAGAAATGTGTGGGAGCTGTTTAATGTGAGAAACCTGGGAGAGTACAGCGATCTCTACTTAACTTCAGATGTACTTCTTCTAGCTGTTGTCTTTGAGACGTTCAGAGAGCAAACCCTCAAAACACACAAAGTTGATCCTGCCCATTATTTTACATCTCCAGGTCTTACATGGGATGCAATGTTACTGTGTACAGGAATTAAGCTGGAACTGTTACAAGATTATGATCAGCTGCTCATGGTAGAATCAGGTATAAGAGGAGGTTTTTGCCAAGTTTCCCATCGGTATGCAGAGGCTAATAACGCGTATATGGGCAAGTTTGATCCGTCGAGACCAACCCAATTCATTACATATGAGGACGCTAATAACCAATATGGGTGGGCAATGTGTCACGCCCTTCCTTTTGGGAGATTTCAGTGGGTTTCGCCTGAATAAATCAACTTAGAAAGACTACAAGAAGATGATTCTCGTGGTTACATATTGGAAGTCGACATCGAGTATCCAGAAGAACTTCACGATCTACACAATGATCTACCTTTCCTGCCCGAGTGTATTAAGCCATTGGAAGCATCTACAAAGAAACTGATACCTCATCTTGGACCTCGAAAGAAGTATGTAGTGCATTACATGGCTTTGAAGCAAGCTCTTAGTCATGGACTACGACTAACAAAAATCCATCGTGTGCTAAAATTCCGACAGTCTTAGTGGTTGAAACCTTATGTGGAATTTAACAACAGGCTACGACAGCAAGCTGCAAATGATTTCGAGAAGGATCTCTACAAGCTCTTTAACAACGCAATGTTTGGAAAAACTATGGAGAACTTACGTAACCGTATGGATATTCGGCTACTAGCAAATGAGAAGACTCTAGAGAAGCTGATCGCTAAGCCTACATTTATCGACAGGACGATATATGCTGCTAATCTAGCTGCTGTACATATGGCGTCTCGTCAGATTGTATTCAACAAGCCCATATACACTGGCATGAGTGTGTTGGACATCTCCAAGACATTAATGTATAACTATCATTACGACGTGTTGTTACCTTATTACGGAGCTGAAAACCTAAAGCTTATGTACATGGACACTGATTCATTTATTCACCGTGTTACAACTGAAGATGTGTACCAGTACAAGCTAAGTTTTCTTGAGCATCTCGATACATCTGATTACCCTGTCAACCATATATGCCATTCAGCTCTAAACAAGAAGGTGCTCGGAAAATTTAAAGATGAGGCTAATAGCAAAATCATCCTGCGCTTTGTTGGACTACGACCTAAGATGTATGCCTTAGATATTCAAGGCTCGATGATAAAAAAGATTAAAGGTATAAAACGTAGCGCTATTAAGCAGTACATTACATTTGACAGCTATACAGACTGTCTTAAAACCAGCGAAATCATCAGAACGCCCATGAATTTAATCCTATCACGAAAGCACGCTGTTACCACAGTACAAGTGAATAAAATTACATTGAATCCCTTTGATGATAAAAGAGTTATTGCCGAGGATGGAGTAACTACCTATGCGTATGGACATTACAGTATTACAAACAGTGCTTAAGAGAATTTAAGTCGAAGATGAAGATTTTCTTCGCGAGTCTACAACCTTTAAAAATTGAAGTTTACTCGCGTGCTGTGTATGCAACTAGCAGACGAATGGTGAAGAAAGGAGAAGATGGAAAGGGAGACGGTAACCCTGCCATTAGGAGCAAATACTATTGTTAGTCTCAACCCTAGATAAAGGGGAGAGACGTCTACCCTTACAACCCTTGTTTAATGAAGCAATGATTTAACTGATAAATCTGCTACATTTGACAAATAATGTTAACATATAAAACAATAAAGCTGTCTAAGATGTTATAATATCTACTCAATCATGTGAATGCACTAGTTATGCTACTTCTATGAGCTCTAACTGTTTCATTCTTACCGTCTCACCCGCTAACTGTTTTAACATATAAAAGTTTGTAGGGTCTAGAAAAGTATATAAATGTAATGTAATCTGTGATACTATGACTCATGTATTAAAATGAAGTTTTCATTTCGATAAATTTTCAGTAATAATCGTTCGTGATTGGTTAAAGCATGAGTTACATCAACATATTCGACAACTGCGGTAACATCCACTACAGCAAGAGCTACAGCAGCAACAAACGGTTACAGAGCATCTGTAGCAGTAGCATCAGTAAATCCAACAACTGTAGATTCGCCATCCTCAGCAACAGAAAGCATCACAACAGCAACGGCAAATGCGACCGATGTAGTAGCAGATACAGCATCTATAGCAACAGCAGCTATAGCGATAGCAGCAATAGATCCTGCAGCTACAGAAGCATCAGACGCTTCCTGCACAATAGCCGCAGCAGAAGCAAATACACAACAGCTAGCGTAGCAGATACAGCAGCTGTACAACAACAGATGTAACAGATCCTACAGCAGCAGCAACAACCGGTTACATAACAGCTTTAGCAGCATCAGCTAACCCAGCAGCTATAGATTTAGCAGTCTTAGCAACAGCAAGCATTACAGCGATGATATTCCATCTGTATATTCACACACCGCAATAACAGCAGCTGTAACG
Source organism: Deroplatys truncata (assembly GCA_030765065.1). Classification (NCBI taxonomy): domain Eukaryota; kingdom Metazoa; phylum Arthropoda; class Insecta; order Mantodea; family Mantidae; genus Deroplatys; species Deroplatys truncata. Next base: position 35,784,575 of record CM060987.1, on the reverse strand, counting down.
TCAAATGCGAGAGCTGTAGTAGTAGATACAACACTGCAACATCAGCTACAAGAATAACAGAAACAGATCAGGCAGCTGTAGCAACATTAGACACAGTCAGCACAATAGCTATAGCAGAAGCAAATACAGCAGCTATCGTAGCAGATACAGAGGCTGTACAACGATGGCTGTAACAGATACTACAACTGTAGCAGCATCTGCTACAACAATAGGAGCAGCATCAGTCGCGGTCGCAACACTAGCAGCAAGACGTTGTGTGGTAACAGCAGTAGCTAATCCATTAGTTGCAGATTCAGTACCCTCATTTATGAAACTGAATTACTTTTGAAAAAAATTGGCCTCGAATACCTTGGATACTACTTGAATCAGCTAAAATTACATTAAATAACAGCGATAAAAATCAGCTTTTGAAATTATCGCAAACACCTGTGATTCTACTCTATTTGTTTAAATACAGTGAAACAGCTAGCATTTCCAGTAAACAGCTTTCCGTGACGATGACGTATAAAGTCGCTTTCACAGTCTAGTAGCTGAATAGGTAGCGAACAAGCTTGCTTCACCAGTTCTATCATTCTGTGTAAAACAAATAATGCTTAATGAATATATGCTAATGCTTGTGAACAATGACAGTGGATAAAAGAGCAGTTCAATAATAAAAATCAATTAGTATACCATGAGAGCTAACAAGGTTAAGATCGCAAGAGGCTCTGGTTTAATTAACTCTCTTATTAACCGGATGCCATTTGAAGTACATTTACCTGGTTACAGATACTGCGGGCCTGGAACAAAGCTAGAAAAAAGGTTAAAGAGAGGAGACCCCGGAATCAACCCTTTAGGCGAAGCGTGTAAACTTCACGACATTGCATACGCTCAGCATAAAGACTCTGCATCGAGAAACATTGCTGACAAGGTCTTGGCTGAAACGGCGTGGAAAAGGGTGCAGTCATCTGATGCTACATTAGGTGAAAAGATGGCAGCGAGACTAGTAACAGCAATTATGAAGGGAAAGGTGGCCGTTGGTGCTGGATGCAGGAAGAAGAAACGAGAAGGATTTCTACCTCTCATACCAATTATTGCAGCTCTAGGTGCTGCCGCTGGAGGTGCAGCGCAATTTGCATCAGCAGTAAATAAGAAAAAGGCAGCAGATAAACAACTTGCCGAAATGATGAGACATAACAGAGAAATTGAGGGAAAGGCGGCTGTTGGCGCTGGATCCAGGAAGAAGAAACGAGGAGGATTTCTACCGCTTATACCAATTATTGCAGCCTTAGGAGCTGCCGCTGGAGGTGCATCACAAATTGCTACATCTGTAAATAAGAAAAAAGCTACGGATAAACAACTTGCTGAAATGATGAGACATAACAGAGAAATTGAAGCAAGAGGGAGAGGATTTCGAGTGAAGAAGAATAAGGGGAGAATCACCGAAACGAAGAGGAGACAGAGCCTGACAGGGAATTCAAAAAACTCAGGCAGAGGTCTATAATTGTCCCAGAAAAAGCATTGAGTAACATAGACCTCGACTTGTATGTCCAGTGTTTAAAGATTCCTCATTTTAGGGGTGTATACATGATCGATCAGCTACACTCAAGACCTCGTTACAGAGAGAGAATTATTGTTAATCTCGATACTTCAGAGAATGAAGGTACTCATTGGGTTGCTATAAAGAAGGATGGTAACGTGTCATTTTATTTCGATAGCTTTGGAAACTTAAAGCCTCCAAAAGGGATAGAAAGGTACCTCAGAGGTGCTAAGGTACTGTATAACACTAAGAGGTTTCAGAGTTTCAGCTCGGTCATCTGCGGGCACTTGTGCTTGCAATTTCTATCGCAATGAATTACACTATTGACGTCAGTGGCAACGAGACTGTTCTTACTACATACCCGAATCTTCCTCTTCAGTTAGATCCAAAAGGTCATTATGAGATTGCTCTACTGAATTTTGAAACCTTCTATACAATTCCCCAATGCTGATAGGAATAATAATCAATTTCATTACCTTCATAATGATGAAATCATTGATATACCTGATGGAACTTATGAGATTACTGATATTAATGAATATATCAGAGATAAACTAGGTGTGGACGGGAATGTCTTCTTTATTAGACCTAATAATAACACAATGTAATCATGGGCATCTTCAAGGTTACCGACATCTCAATGACACCGAGATTCGATGAGAAGATCACTAAAGAAGAGGAACATGTGTTTTTGCCGTATAATACATCAGCTCTGGACGCTAATGATGAAATTAGAATCCCGTGTCAAGCGGAGCATTTATATAATATACCTAGTTGAAGTTATCTATACATCAATGGAAGTATTACTAAATCTAATGGAACAGCTACTACTACAAAGTTATGCACAATAGTCAGCTGGTGTTGGTGCTGATTCAATCCAAGGATTCTAAAAACTGTATTATATCGTCTCAGGGTGAAGAGAATGCTGCTGTTAAAACTGTACTCATCGAGTGGAGAAGACCTGTGATTCGACTTTCTGATGCGGAGATCCTCAAGACAGCTAAGCTGGATAAGACTCTGTTTCACCCATTTAGGACCACGGATCTGCATACTCAAGCTGCTGTGTCGCAAACTAAATCATTCACCTGGAATGTCGCCACTACATCAAAAATGGAGAAACCGAGATTTGTCATTTTTGGTGCTCAAACTTTAAGATTGAGTAATGCGTCTAAAGACTGTTCCCTTTTTGATCATTGTAACATAACTAATTTGAGAATTAATCTTAATAGTGAATGTTATCCCTAACATGACATGTACTTAAGCTCTTATTATGAAAAAGAGAACTATCCTTTATTGAGGAGAAAAGCTTTTCTTAAATTTGCTTCTATACTTGTTATAGATTGCTCACATCAACCAGAGGAAGTTGTAAATAGTGCTGTTAACATTAGAATAGAAATTCAAGTTAGTGCAAATATTCCTGCACAGACCACATTGTATTGTTTAATAATTCACGATAAAGTATTTACATACAAGCCTCTGACTCATGTGATGCAGCTTTTATTTTAAACTAATCATTGTAAGGATTTATTTTTCATTAGTGGTATAAGGATTTTTGATGAATAAAAACACTATGTAAAAGCATACTTTCATTCTTTTTATTGTTATTATTTATCATACATTTCTATCACTTTCTTCCTCCAACTCCTCGTTCCAACATATGGCATTACATTTGCAACAGCCAGGTTACCTAACTGGTAGTCTATAAACAATTCAAGTCTTTTAGTCTGCAAATTTCATCTCTGTTAAAAATATTTCACAATCATTTAAATTAGTGTTCAAAAATTTTACATCTGTCTCTTGCATATAAGCAACAATATTATAAGAGAAAACAATATTTTCACAATATTCCACACGCGGATACTTTCTCGATTGGAGGAATGCTTTGAATGTAGGAAGACTATCTCGAATTATCTCCCAGTCTTGAATTGCCATGTATACAAATTTGTCTGTTTTTCACTAAAAGCACTGGAAGATCGTAGAAGAAACCTATCTTAATGCTGTGCCTTTTCGAGATGTAGACGTCTCGGCACCCGCTTCTTACCGTCATGTTTCTTGGGCGTCTCGATGTTGCTTATTCTATCCTCCAATAGCGTCAGTCTCCTTTGCAGGACTGCAAAGCTGTTCCTCTTCTTCTTTCCCTTATTGCACCTCCTGAAACATTACACAATGAAAGTCTTAGACAAAAAGCTTGGGGAATTGAAGGTAGCCTGAAAAGAATTACATATTTTTGTTAGTGTACACTTAAAATGAAACATAAAATTTTGTATAAAATTCGGATATTGCTCGTTATTTCATTGCGCTAGATATAACTAAATTCAAAAATATGTGATATTGTGATTTTGTTATAAATTCTATAACGTATATCTTTTGTGTCTTTATATGTATTATAAATGAGTCAGTTGTTTTATTTATGATTTTTTCATGTTAAAAATAGGAGAACATTCAATACTTAAGTTTGATATTTCTACATACCTTCTCTATAGGTATAAAAGACAATTTACATGTCTTAAATTTCCCCATCTCCGCCATACCGTTATACTGAAGAGATACTTTGCCTGGTATTTCTGCAATCTCTTGATCAGTTAACGAATTATAGCGCTCCGGCAAGAACACTTGGCAATCCTCCAACGAAGATACGATCCTGGTACCGTATCTAGTTTGAGCTCTCGAGATCTTGAACTCGACGAGTCGGTAGGAAACTACGCTCTTCAACCATCTTGTTAAGTCTATCTGCTAAACAATCTGCAACAGTCATTGACATGAATTATTATTTCACTACATTATTCAAGTTGAAGGACAAGTTATACATTTCTTTATATTAGAAATAAAGTGTGTGTTGTGATGCATCACCAAATGTTTTGTAAGTAGGCTTATGAATGTGTAGAGAAACAAAGAATAAGTACAGAAAATCGTATGAATGTATAGAGAAACAAAGAAAGAGCGGAGAAAATGTATAAATGTTAATGGAAGACGAACCTGCAGAGGTACAAAGAATGAGTGGAGAAAATCGTATGAATGTTTATGCAAGAAAAATGTACATCGAAAATCCTTGTGAACTGTTGAAGAATGTGTAGAGAAATACATGTGAGTGTAAAGCTCGGCTAAAAATATATGATTTTCTTGCAACGAGTCGTCTTTCATGTACTGTATCGTTTAAACGAAAATAAATGCATTGTAAAACCAGCAGTGATTTTGTATAGTTATCTAAATACTCACTCAGCTTGCATTCTTTCCTGTTGAATGCTGCACATGTAGATGGGACTGCACCTCTTCTTAAACTAAAAAACGTTACGTTTTTTACGTTCTTAAAATTTAAATGCAGAGTTAATGAGATCACAATGTTTCACACATTTTTGGGGGGGGGGAAACAGGAATAAAGGTTTGAGGAAAAACAGAGATATAGGTTGTAGGAAGGAAAAAGGAAGAGGAAAAGAAGGATCTTATACTGTGGTGGCACTATTTATTGGGGGCATAATTGGTATCGTGTGGCTGGTACCACCGAAGCAAACCTGCGGTTCGTGGGTAACTCCTAAAAGACGGAGAGGTCCAAAGTGGACACACTCCTCAGTGGTGAATAGGTAAAGGTCATGGCCGAGGCCCTGACAGTAACCTAGAAGTCAGTGGTGGCGTAACAGTTGATGCTGGTACCGAGCCCGGGCCTGTTACCTCCGGGCATCGGAGTGTCGGTGGTGAGTTAACAGGAGATGGAGGTCTCAATCCCGGGCCTGTTATCTCCGGGAGTTGGCACGTCGTTGTTGAAGATGATATACTGGAGGAGGTGGCTGCCGTAGTCTGTCGATCTCATTGAGGGTGTCCATGTTGGTCTGGTTGATGCGCGAGATGATGTCTGAGAAGCGTTCCTCAATGACGATTAACATCTTGCTGACACAGCTGTCCATGTCTAGGGTGCGTCTGTTTATTTGGTCCAGGCATTCTTGTCGTTCGTTGAAGTGGCTGTTCATGTTGTTGGTCAGACGCTTCTTGGTAACGTCGTGGGATTCGTCTATTATATCAGCGATTCCATTAAACTTCGCGCTGATCTGCTCTTCCAGGGTATTCAGCCTGCTGGAGAGGTTTAGCATCTCAGCGTGGAGGTCCTGGATGGCTTCTATGATGGCTGTGTTGGTCGTAGTGTGCTGTTGGAGGAGTTGCTTCGTGGCTACTATTTGTTCCTGGATCTGCGGTGAGTTGCTGGAAGAAGTGGTGTCCTGGTATGTAGGTGTGAAGTTCTGCGGTATCTCTGAGCTGTGCGGCGTGGCTCTACGAGGGTAGAGTGGGCAGACGGCCTGGCCAGTGTAGTGCCCCTTGCCCCCACAGGAGGCGCAGAAGCGGCGGCGGTGTCTCAGGTCGTGTGGCCTGCATTCGGAGGTGTTGATCCCATTGCCGCAGTAGTGGCAGCGGGGTGCGGCGTCACAAGACGCGGCGGTGTGCCCGTACAGGCAGCAGCGGCGGCATGGAGTTGGTCGCGCACTGCGGCTGGCCTCAATCACTAGGGTTTGCCCTAATAAGGGCATTCCTGCGTGAAGGGCTGCCGAGTAGTCTTCCTCCTCCATGAAGGTTAGACGGACCAGCGGTGTGGGACCTCTGTCGTTCTTAATCCTAGTCGCCTTGGCCGCAGACGGCCAGAAGCGCTGGGCGGCGGTGAGCAATAAACTGTCCGGAAGGTGACGGTGCACTCCCCGGACAACAGCGGAGAAGCGTACAGGCACGCTGGTCAGCGGTGTGTGGCTGGCTGTGCTGGCTGGAGAGATGGCGCTGGGCGCTTCGATCGGTGGTATCGGCGGCGGAGAGGCTGGAAGTTGTTCTTCGTCGGCGGTGGAGCTGGTAGTGCCTTCCTCTCGAGGAGGAGGCAAGGAGGCTGCGGTGGTCTTGACGGTCTTCTTCCTACCCATCTTGACTCGGCGAGAGCTCGAAGCCTTCACACAGGCGCGGGTATCTGTTTATATAGCAATCTAAACCCCCTCCAGGTGATGTCATCTCATCGTCATGGTGAAGGTTGGGGGTGGGGAGGGAATGTATACACGTCACGTGATTATTACAGCCAATGACATCATCGTCTGTTGCGCATGCGCAGAGGCTCTCGGCACTTCTATCCCTACTTGCTTCAATTCCCCCTCTCTAGCGCTCTCTCTCTCTCTCAGAGTACCTCCATATTGTGTTTACGCAAGCTATAAAAATGTGTTGTGATGAAAGTCATGTGTTGGGCGCAAGCTATAAAAATGTGTTGTGATGAAAGTCATGTGTTGGGTGGTAGTCTGAAATGAATTACATTTTGCTAGGTTACAGTGAAATGAGACGAAGATTTTTGAATTCTGTAAAGGCAATAATTTCCAATGTTATGTGTGTAGGTGTGCATATGTGTGCGTGTATGTGTGTGTATGCGTGTGTGTGTCCATGTATATGTATGGGTGAGTGTAAGAGCACTGGTGTATGTATGTATGCGTATGAGGTGTGTGAATGCGTGTGTGTACTGGTGTATGTATGTACGTGAGTGTGTGTGCGTGTAAGCGCACTGGTGTATGCATGTATTTATATACGTATGAGGTGTGTGACTGTCTGTGTGCATGTATGTGGCTGGTTGTGTATGTGAGCGTGTATGTGCATGTGTGTGTATGTGCTTGCATGTGTGTATATGCGGGTAGGTGTGTGTGCTCGGTGTTGGTGTGTGTAAGTGAACAGGTATATGTGTGTATGCGAGTGTGTATGTGCATATGTGTGTGCGTAAGTGTACTGGTGTATGCTTATGTATGTGTGAGTGTGGGTATATGTAAGTGAACAGGTATATGTATGTGAGTGTGTGTGTGTGTGCGCGCGCACCAGTGTATGTGTGTTGATGTATGTACAAGTGCTCGTGTATATGTGAATGATTGGATGTGTGCAAGTCGAGAAGAAAGAAAGAGATAGATAGATAGAAAGAGTGAAGAAGAAAGAATGGTGTCTAGTCATCGGAATATCTAAGTATACGCAGGGGTTTAATATAAATAATGATATTTGTTAAATACAATTTTAATCCTGCCGCCCCCCCCGCTTCAATAATTTAATAGTTATTATAGCGTTTCGCTGGGTAAGTTTCGAACTAGGGGCCTCTATATAAATAATGATATTTGTTAAATACAATTTTAATCCGACCGCCCCCTGCTTCAATAATTTAATAGTTATTATAGCGTTTCGCTGGGTAAGTTTCGAACTAGGGGCCTCTGGGTTCCTAAGAATACAGCTCGTTAAACATTGTAATGTCGTATAAATTAAATTATATTTGTTAAACACGTTTTAATCTGACCGCCCAATACTCACACAGTTTAATATTTATTAAGCATTCGATTTTCCGGATAAGATTCGAGCTAGGACCTCTAAACGGTCTTTAATCAGGGTAATGATATAATAATGTTTTACCCTAGCAAAGTATCAATTTGGATACCTAAGTATACACATGTGTTTAATATAAATAATTATAATTGTTAAATGCATTTTAATCTGTCCGCACATACTCCCATAGTTTAATATTTATTAAGCATTAGAGTTTCGCTGGGTAAGATTCGAGCTAGAACCCTCTGAACACCCTTTCATTAATTAGGGTAATGATATATAAAAAATTAAATTATATTTGTTAAATACATTTTTAATCTGGTGGTGCATAGTTTAATAGTTATTACGCATTAGAGTTTCACTTGGTAAGAGTCGAGCTACAATCCTCTGAACGCCTTTTTATTAATTAGGGTAATGATATAATAATATCAATCATCAATTTCTCATTAGCAATAAAGTTTTGATTGTAGTAAGAATCGAGCACCGATCTATGGATATCCGCGCAGAGGTTTAATGCATGTAATGAAATGTATATTAAACGCTTTTTCGGAGTCGCTGCCTGAAATGGGCCAAACAGAATGCTTGTTAATTATGCTTGGGTATATTCGTAGGATCTCGTAAAACATCGGAGAGAACAGTCCCTCAGGGCAAAAATCATGATGGCCGACTCTGACGTTGTTACGTATAGCTGGTAAACAAGCTTCTCTCTCTTTCACGCGAACAAGGACAGGACCGGCTTTGTTATGGGGGCAGTGGAATGAGAAATAAAGGCTTGACCCGGACAATTGAAAGGCACACAATAGAATCTCTTCCACAATGGAAAGGGACCGGCTTTGTTATAGGGTTGTGGAATGAGAAATGCCAGATGGTCTTTCTAAATTAGTCTTGCTCCGGACAATAGAAAGGCACACAATACAATCTCTTCCTTTGTCCTGCATCCACATTGTTCATTTTGAAAGAAGGCTTGACCCGGACAATAGAACTTGTTTCTCTGTTAACTGGCTTTAGGTTCTCTTTGTCACGACCCTAATTCATCATGGGCTTTGTTCATTTTGACAGCTGAAGGGTAAGCATTGTTCTTTTGTTAAAAGCTAGTGGAATGAGTATGCCACGTGTTCGAGTAACAATGTAAGTGGGGGGGGTAACTGCAACAGGTGCAGAAGTGGTCGGATGTGGAATGGGTAGGAAAAACATCTCGCCTTTGTTACAGAACCTTAAATTTATGACCCCTTTGTTCGTTTTGACAGGTGAAGGATAACCTTAATTGCTTAACTGTCAAGCTTCCATTGTACTCAACAAGATTTATGACCCTCAGCTGCAACTAAAACTAGCAAGGAGCTGGGGGTGGGGGAGAGGAGGCGAGGGAGCTCATTTGCATATGAATAGACATTCCATGCATAAATTAACTACGCCAGAACCATCATTTTGTTACTACTCCTGTATAACTCCTATAACCCCGCATGAGCCCTTTAAAACAACACCCCGTCTTACTTTCCAGATATCTGCAAAGAAATCTTTCCATACATTTGTATAAATAAATCCTGTGGCGCTACAAAGGGCCTGGGCTTGCCAACCCGACTGCCGCCCTATGTCCAAGTGCGTACGGCAGAGGTGGGCGATCATTCAATCGATACCGGGAGGTGATATGGCCAGCATCACGTACTCCCAATCGGATAATTCGCTCACGAGGCCAGGACCACTGTCTATCGCAGCTCCTCACTTTCCTCACGATGGTGAGTGGACGCCGGTCCTATACTCGGGACCTAAAATCCGCACCCTCCATGGGTGTGATCGAACTCGGGCGCATTCCATGGCGGGGAACTAGAGCACCACGCTCCAGTACACTGCGCCACAGCGCAGGACGATACATTTGTATACACTGCGTAATTCTCGCCAAACTTCTCGTTCTTGTCTGTATCAACAACCTAATTTGTATAATTCTACTCTCTTCAGAAATAATACTTCTTAACGACCTAATTGCAACAAATCTGCCACAAAAATTGCAGTAAAAGGTAAAGATAAAGGTACGAACGGAGGGGTACCCCGAAACTGGGCCAGAGCACCGCATTCAGGCCAATCGATCCCTTTTGCTTCCAGATTGAACGCATCTATGCAGTCCAGTCCTGCCCACAAGCCACCGAATCTCCGGCAGTGCTCCCGGGGCGGAGCCCACTCGGAGGAGAGATGTAACTGAACAGTCCTCACAGCACCAGGAAATAAACCTCTACAAAACGCACAGCCAGTGTTCACCCGCAACCCGCCAAACACCGTTGCCTGGTCCTACAACCCTGAAACAGATGACAAGGAAGAGGACGGATACAGTAAGAGGATCGGCGTAGAACCAGCCCAGCATTCGCCTGTCGACCCGGGAAACCACGAAAAACACATGGGCCAGAAAGGGGCGGTCAAAAATATTGTGGTGATTGGCCAGCTCCCCCATTTGGGTAGAATGATTTGCAACAATAAAAGTGTCTAGCCCCTACTTCTGCATGTAGCAATACGCGCTTTCATGAACACTTAAACATGAAAAGATTTGGCCTTATATTAAGGTTCTTAGAAATTTGTATATGCAAACAGTGAAACTTGCCCAAATCGGACAGTGAATAAGCTGGATTCTGTCTATTTCCCGAAATATTTCAGTCCTGGAAATCATATACTTTTATAGGTACGCAATTTTTGCTGAATAAAACGGAAGTATGCAGCATTAAAACTCATTTGTTTCGGGATATGCTGTGTTTCCGAGGAAACTGCAAATGTTTTATGCCAATTTTCTTCTTCTTTGAAGTTCAATGTGCTTTAATTCGGTGAATCGGACGGTGAATGAATGAACGAAATGGCAGAAATGATGCTCAAATGGGCCCGGGGTCCCTGGAGCTTAGTTACAGATATTCTTCTCAGGATAAGGGAAACCCCCGAAAAAATCTTATCCAAGTAATTCACCTAATCGAGATTCCAACTCGGAACCTCTTGAATGTGAAGCAAACACGCTACCCCTACACCACCGAGGTGGATCTTAGGGGTTTATTTTGGGATATACCGTTCTTCAGAGAAAACTGCAAATGCAGTCATTAAGGTAAATGAAACTTCATTCTAAATGTATGTCTACCTGAGCAGGGACCGCAACAAGGTCAAAACACGGGTTACAGTTACAAATGTGTATCTTTCATTCAGTATTGTCTGTTGCTAGGAACGGTGTATTGTAAAAAATCTGATGTGTTACACTCACATCACTTTCCCTACTCTTGTACAAACTATTTTTACAAACGCTTATTCTCCATTTCATGTTAATCGAGATAAACATTTGCAGATTCTATCTTATTGCTAATTTTCTTGTAGATGTAAGGGGAAAATATATTTACAAGGGCAATATAGAAAAACAGTAGCCTTTAAGCACATATATATCTCTTAATAGCTGGTTGCTAGGTGCAGCACCATTCCCTTTGCCACAGATTATAACTCTTTGTATATCCAAGACAAAAAAATGAATAACGAATTCCCATTTTAGAAAATAAGTATTGAAAAATTTAAGGGAATGACGAGCAATATCTCGAAAATGGTTCACTCAACAACAAAAAATGTATGACATAAATTGTGTATTTTAACGCGATCTATATTTTTTGTGTAGTAAAACTTTGTCTATCTCTTATGGTTTACCAGTTATGCAAAAGTCGTTCACAATGGAGAATACTTTTGGAGACATTCCCAGAAAATTCAAGATATACATTTCATTTGTCATGAAAATATCTTAAACATGTGATATTTTAATCAAAATCGTTAGAGCCATTTTTGAGAAAATTCAACTTTTCAAAAAATGTTCCATGTAAAGGGTAATCTGGGGTGGGGGATTTTCTTGAAAACCTTCGTGTCGCATCTCTGGAAGATACTGAACCTAAATATCAAGTTTGGTGTTTATCCGACTGTTGTTTCTGAGTTATGCTGTTCACAGACACACACACACACACACACACACACACACACACAAACACTCACGGACATGTTTCCAAAAATGCTTTTTTTGGATTCAGGGTGTCTCAAAACATGTATTTCCGGTGAAATCTCGGTATCGAATTTTTGGGTGGAATACAATACTTCCCCTACTTACTGTACGTAGTAGAGAAAGTAAAAATAGCTGCACATTTTGTGATAAAGGATGTAGCTTAAGAATATGGCGCTTTCATTAAAGGATAAAGTGAAAATAATGAATTCAAGGAACAGGCAACTGTGAAAGAACTAATGCTACAGTTCAAATGTGGCAAGACGCAAATCAACGAAAGCTTAAAACATAGGGAATCCATAATGAGCGAAGGGTTTGGTTAGTGCAAGACAGAGAGACTCAAATGTATAGGTACGATTTTATAAATAGTGTTGTGATGAATGTGTTGGTAAAATGACAGAGAGACTGAAATGATGTATATAACATTCATAACATGTACTGGATATAAAAATACAAATGCACTAAGGTGAAAGCTTTTAAATGCCATGCATGGCAATGAAATAATCGGCATGGTGTTTGCGATTAATCTTGAAACTATGAAAGGGAAAAAATCGTAATATCCGATTAATACGGAAACGTCGCCAAAAAGGAAATTAATTAGTATCATGTCACTTGTTTTGAACAGGTTTTACTGTATATAAAATAGAATTTTTAACAACTCTTATGCCTAAAAGAAATAATATTAGCTACACCGACATTTGGCCTAGCGGCACAAATATCTCAAGCCATATCATCTTGGCTTCGATCCTGCTTTTTCAATGTGCCTGCTGTCTATTCAAAGGTGCCAGTTTATCGCAGTGTGCACACCACGCGAAGCTCGATGAAAACAGCGTTTAAGTACTGTTGTGGCCGTGCGAGTGTTGCGAAACACAACTCCATTGAACACTGCTCCCTTTTAATGTCTCGGGAGGCAGACTTTTCTCCAGGTGTGATGTAAACCCCTAATAATACTCAAACTGGACACTCTTGGTGGTGTCACGCATATTTCCTCGTCCAATATTTTGCGTACTAGGTAAGTCCTTTTCTTCTCATATCCTTTATAGGAAACTGCAGGTCAGACATGAAAATATTTTCTTCACTGCGGACATGATTTGAGTTCTGGAGGCAGGGGACGTAGTTTTATTGTGATCGGGTGTGCACAGAAGCCTGGTTTGGTGGTTTCTCGATTCGTTTTGTGAGCTGACTGAGGTGCATGACCACTTTGGAGTTAGCAAATGGATTGATGTAGCTTCTTTAGCTAGCTTCAAGTACAACGCTCGTGTCAGATAAGTTCCAATGGCTGCAGTTCTGACTATGTAGCTGCTGCTTTTGGCAAGCAAATTGACAATGACCTGTATAAGCCTGTTTATGACCAGGCTTTTCATTTCTGTATCTGCAGTTGTGAACAAAGAAAAGTCTAGCTTTCCATTTGGAAGACTCTAAGTAAGCTAGGTGCTTGCTCAAGTTTTGCTTGTGACTGTCCATTGGTTACATGTGAAGTGGGTTAATGATAAGAGGCTGACCTATGAACAGCTCTTAATTCTTAAATTAAGAATCCAGAATGTGCTCGAGTTGCTGAGAGAAAGATTTGAGCCATAGCGCATAAAACAAAACCTACTGGACACCTACTCCAGACACTGCTATGCTAGCAATTACAAGTGGCCATCACAAAGGGTATAGGACATGGGTAGGGACCCCGACTTTTCGCGAGTAGTTAATTCGCGAAATTGGCCGAAAATTAACAATAAGGAAAACCTTTAATCAATTATTTTTAAATTCCACATATATATCCATTCTATATCGCGAAACACGAAATAACACCATTATGAAAAAAAAATGTGCACAATAACCCGAAATTGTTCTCTCTCTCTCCTTTTTTTTTTGGCGTTTGTCTCTCCTTTTCACATAAACAATAAGATAAAGACTGTCGCAAAAGTATCGTTAAATAATGCATGAATTTCTAAGTCTGGTTTAAGTCAATTTTGACAGTAGACAGCCTCTTCTACCAATCACTGTCTCCGTTTCCTGTACCCCTCGCACGAAAATTGTTGCTGTCTCGCGACGTTGCCATAATGTGAATGCATGTCTAGGTATATTTTGTGTCCGCTATACTGAAAGATTCGTTTGGAGTCAAGTTATATTCTTTAAATTGCGTTAAAATTTAGCGCAAGGAGTCTGTTTACCTTCTGCTCTGAAAAAGAAAAGGAATTATACCGATGGAGCCACGTTTCAAATTAAGCTAGCGCATGCACAATTCAGCCGACGGTGGAGTTGGCAACGTGCCGTTCGCGCGCCCTACAGACAGCATATGCAAGACGTTGCCAGGTCAGTTTAGTTTTGCGGCACGCGGGAATTCGAACCGATTCCACAGTAGTATTTCAATGCGGTCTCAAAATATAATCAACTGCCAGGCAAAGACACCATTTGCCTTATTGAAGTGCTTGAGGGATCTAAATATCCATTTGTTCATAACTATATAGCAAACTTAAAGATATATCAAATGGCTTCACAATAGTAGCTGAGGGTTCGTTTGGAGAGAAAACTTCAAGTCTTCTTCAGACACTGCCAACCTTCAAGAACTCTTATGTTATCAGTCAGTTCAAGGAATTGGGCATAAAGTCAGTTACCAAGCTGAATTCCTTAATGTCAGCTGATCCAGCTGCTGATATTATTCATTCTGCAGGTAAATTGTTTGATGTACGAAAAATAGTATCAAATGAGGCATCTACTATATAACTATAGAAAAAGCAAGAACAATGTTACCTTTTCTGTGAGACTTGCCAGAGAAGACGTTCAAGCAGGGATATGCTGCTCTGAAGAACATAGTGTGTGAGAAATTAGATGATGCTGCTGAAGTGAACATACTGGATTTACTTTCTGGACTTCAATGTGACCACTTGTGTTTCAGTGAGAAGTGTATGAAACTATTGTGGGTACCCATGTCCAATGTGGACAGTGAAAGACTTTTCTCTGCATATGGAAACATCATGACAAACTTAAGAACAAATCTTAAGCAAGAGAACACCGAACTTATGGTGGCTTTGTCTCTAACAAAGTAAATCAGTCGAAATGTATACTATGTAAATATTTTCATACTCCTCTTTTTTAAGTTACATGTAAGGTGCCCTTTGTTCCACAGTAAAATAATTTAAACTGTGTTTTTGTTTTTTCCCTTTTCTTTTGCACGAGATAACACCGTTAAGCAGTTTTATTTACCGCCCAAAACACCGCTCACTATAATATTTTTACACCAATATTATATTATTTTATTTACCGACAATCTGGGGTCCCTAGACATGGGCAAAGGAAATTGTAGATGCAGCACATGTACACTTTCAATCGAGTGCAACAACTCCTGTTGTGTTAAGGGTGGTTGTCAGGTACAAATTAGTTTAATTACAAAGGCACAATACAGCAGTAAGATACAAATCAAAGTAATGTTAATCATAACCAGGATGTAAAATTAGGTAAATGCACTTGAAGCATTTCTTTAAAGTGTATGGAAAGGGTACATAACTCTACTCAACTACTGTTTCTAAACGTTTAGTCAATTTAAATGCTTAATACTTCACTCATGTTGAAATACACTACCTGTCTGAGGAATAAGTGCAGATGGAAGAGGGAGCTTGCACAGAAACATAACAGACAGACCATATTACGTCACCATTCCCAGTGCATATCATTCTGCACAGATATGCAGTAAGGAAATGCAGCAGTTGTCTGTTAGTCATAGTGGACTGGTCCTTAAACAAGTCAAAATGCAAACACCACCACACAAAGTAGAAAAATAATATTCAATTGTACAGTTTTGTAAAGAAGAGAAATGTAAAAGTCTTAACTATTCCATTACATATGTTGTGTTGATGTTTTGATGGTTAGACTGTACTTTACTGTATTCTACTTTGGGTGTTCTCTCCTGTCTAAACCTAGCCATTCCACACTAGCAACCTTTCCTGAAAACTGTACTCTTTCATCAGAATGTAAAGGGACAGAACCACACAACAGCTATGTTCTAAGAGCTGCATTTAGGTTGTATTATGATCCCAGATCTTACATAAAACAGGAATACATGACTGGAGGAATTTGGACTAATTACCAAATGCAGTTCCACACAACTCTTACAATGAATTTGTGTGAAGTTGCAACAAACTCAAATTTCAACCAAGTGATGCAGGTTCGCCAAGCAACCTATTGCAGTGTCAGAGATGACAGCCACAAGGAAAAGAGGACCTGGAAGCCACTCTGCAGGAAAGAAAAAAAGTTTTGCCACATTGACTCCCTTCCATAAACAGATGCCTGCAACATCCTGAGAGCGGTTTAAGCCAGTCAATTGTTAGACTTTACAGAATAAATTCAGGTAACTGCCAATGTGCCTACAACTAATTGTTTTCTAATGGAAAATAAGTTTATCAAACGCTTGCACACTGAAGTAATGACCAGTCTCTTCTAGGCCAGGTACGTTTAACTTGAGGAGTGTGACCTTATCTACAGAAGTGTTCCCTCAGAAGCTGCAACAGATGGCTACCAACAACTGCGGGAAGATACCAAACTAGTAGTTATGGCTAAATGAACAGAAAGAATATCAAGCATCTCACTGCAGCACAAAAACATGAATGAGAAGTACCATAATATTAAGGGCCAGCTCAGATGTTGAACTAAACTAAACTGAGTTTTATTTATGGATGTTCTTTAACTGCTGTGCTCCTTAGCGTCCCATTTTACATTGAGCGTGAAAGACCGATAATTTTGCTCAGAGGCATCTTTATCAGGCTTGAGGTTCTTTTACGTGCCGTAAATATACAACACGGGACCACCAGCTTTACTTCCCTTCCGAAGAAAGCCATGCTAAGGATTATGCCCAAAAAAATCCATTTCCCTCCGCTGGGTTTGAACCTGCAACCTCGGGAACTAGAGGGATGCTGTATCTATACTATGATCTAATGGGCAGGGCCAGAAGTACCAAGAAACAACCAATGCAATCATATTACTGTGCAAGCAACAAACACTACAGACAGCGATACATTTCACAAAAGAAGTATCCACATATTCAGTGACAAAACAGCCTATAACAAATAACACATCAAACTTCAGAAGATACGCTTTTCTACTATAACGCAGGCCATCTTGCCAGATGAGGAAAAATGTCACTCTTGAGTGGGTCTAAAGTTTGCCAACATCCAGCCAAGCTTGGATAGTACCCTTGGCATGCATTACAATAATAGAGAAGTGAGTGAGACACTGAAGATCTTCAAAACCCAGCAATAAATCTCACTGAATAGCTGCTTAAGATGAGGCTTTACTGAAAATGAAGAGAAAGGCATGTGAACTAACATAAAAAGTCCTATTTTACCAGTAAGTATTCAAAGAGAAAGGCTGAGTACAATGTGTCTTAACCCCTTAACAGCATTTGATGACCAGGGCTCGCACGTGCTTTTTTGGCATATGAATTGTACGACAAGGTCAGCTTGCAATACTGCATTGCTCCACATAACTACATATAGTTTAGGTTCCTTCTCACAGATATTGTTTGTATACTAATTAATTTTGAAGATTTAGAAGCTAGTAACAGTGATGTGTCATAATTTAAAATAAAGAGAGTTGAAGGTTGTTACACTACATCACTAAAATGTTCTTACTTGAACGCATTTCGGGAGACGGTTTGATCCCATTGTCAGCATGTTTTCAACTTTCAACTGAGTTTGCCGGTTATTGTCTGGGGAATGTGTGTGGCTAGTAGTGTTCTCTGGTGCTGGGCTGATGAACCTCCAAAGGCTGCTGGGTGGTAGCAGTTCGAAATTCATTAGGTGATTCCTGTGTTTGGCGATATGTATTTTTTCCCAGATGTCCAATTCATTGCTGCTGTTCATCGGTTTTAAGAGTTTTATGTTCGAGTGATATCATGGTTTGAAGACCAGAAATGATGTGCTACTGCTGATTTATCTGGCTGCTTTTGGTAAATGTATCTCATATGCTCTTTAAGTCTTATTTCAAGATTTCTTTTGGTTCTTCCTATGTATACCAGGTTACAGTTATTACACGCTATTTGATATATATCATCTGATTTATCGTTGGGGATAGGGTCTTTTGTTCTGTTGCATAGTAGTTTCTGTATATTGTGGTTATTCTGTGGAGACAGGGTGATGATGTATTTCTTGAAAATCCTTTGAACGTTATGTGTCCAAGGGTGATAAGTGAATTTCCTATATGCTTGTGGCTTTTGTTGTCTGAGTAGTCATTTGTTGAATGTATTTCTGTCTTTCAAACTTTTTTACCTTCTTATCTATTGTTTTTTTCTGGTATCCATTCATAGTGGCTATGTGGATAATGTGTTGGTATTCTTTCTGGTATTCCTCTTTCTCCAATGGTATATGTACTCATCTGTTTGTAATTTATTTAAAATTGCATGTTTGTGGCATGTAGAATTGTAGCTATTGTTTTTAATATAATTTTCTGTGAGAGTTGGTTTGTTGTGTGCATTATTTCTGATGATCCTGATGTCTAGGTAAGGTAATTGGCCATTTTCTTCTTTTTCTATTGTGAATTTAATAGATCTTTTTTGTAAATTCAGTAATTTCAAAGCATCTTCTGAACGTTTTTTTGGAGCAATAGCAAAATATCATCTACGTACCTATACCAGGTTTCGAATAGATGTGGGAAAGATTTAGTAATAGGGCATTCAAAATGGCTCATATATACTTAACAAGTAACGACTCAGTTTAAATTATCATATGATAACATCACAATAAAAAGTACTTCTGTGCATTATAATCTGTTTGTATACGTTTCAAATGAAATGCTGACATGAGATGTTTGTATAATGCCTGCAGTATGACCTCACCTACTGTGTTTCAACCAAGGAAAAATAATTTGTCTTCCTGCACTCGCATCAGTAGCCATTGTGGCAGCAAAAAGGATCTGCGTGGATGACAAGGAGGGTTTGAGAAAACCGATACAAAGTGTTTTAGAGAGCAATAGTGAGTGGTGATTTTTCTGGATATGAAACAGAGACTGAAGTAAGTTACAGTAAGTGATAATGAATCTAGTGAAGAAAACAGTGTGGAATATAATTATGAAACCAATGATGAAGCGCTAGGCCCTTCGAAACACGTTCGTATTATAATGCAGAAGAAGCAGCAACTGTATTGGGCTAAAACTGACAAATACCTCGTTTTCTACCCTTTTACGGCAAATAGTGGTGTTCGTAAAGACTTATTGAACAAGCATGCATCACAGATGCCACCTGAGCTTTCAACTGTTTCGGAATACATGAAACCATTGTTCGACAAAATGTGTTAGGAAACTAATGCTTATGCAACAAGGCAGTGGAACAATCCAACAGAAAAATGTTCTAACCACTACGGCAGAAGGGCCTATATTGATATTTTGATGTCTCAAGCATGAAAATCGCATATTCAATTGTAATGGAGCAAAAACCAATGCCTTGAACCCAAATTGTAAGAAAAAAGATGATGTTGCTCTTCATTTAGAGGACTGTTTTGAGGTCTATGACACTAGGACAACAGTACTGGTGAGTTTATGCTTTTAATATTGTGCATACAAATTTTCAGCAAAAAATACTTATTGATTTTAAATGATATTTTTAAGCATTAAGCAGTTACCATCCTCACTGCTAGAGGATTTAAATCTTATTTCTTGCTTAGTTAAGCAACCGTTTAAATATGACATGGTTGGGTTAAGGCGTTAATTTCTCTGGGTTTACACAAATTGAACTAGGTGAAAAATGGTACAGGAACAGGTATTCACTGCAGCAATCTCCATATTCAAAAAATGTTTGCTGTATTAGGTAGACTCAAAATCAAAATATAAGATATTTCTCTCACAAAATAAAATTATTCTAGGGCGGCGTCGGCGTCGTGGCCGAGTGGTTAGACTGCTCACCTCTCACTGAGGCGGCCCGGGTTCAATCCCAGGGACCCGCATGTGGGATTTGTGGTGGACAAAGCAGTATCTGGGCGGGTTTTCTCCGGGTTCCCCCACCATTCATTCCACCAACTGCTCCATCACCTTTCCTTTCATCCATTTCACCATCATTTCGTTTCATCTACTTCCTTCCTCCCATACCAAGCATCGGGCTGATCACCCATCCTGGATATTCTGTCTGATCCATGAGTGTCTGCTCCTCGACGGGCCTCTGACATCAGGCACCCGCCTGTAAGTCCTGGGGGGTGTAAGTCCTAGTAAGAAGAGGTTAAACAGAGAAAGAAGAAAATTGTTCTACCCTAGAGGCAATTAACTTACCATTAATTGCCAGTTTACTTTTACTAGCCTACTTGATTAAAAGAGTTATCTTCTAAATTACTCTTGATCCTATTCTTGCTTTTTATTAAGTCAACTATCTGCTCAGGGCCAGAATATGAAAATCAATCATCTGAATTAAAAATCTGATACAATAAAGATTCAGGCAGTTGCGTTGAAACAAAACTTTCTGGTTTATTAGGAATGTAATTCAAGAACTTCCGGTGTCAGAAAAAGTTGTGCCTCATCTTGTAATGTGAAAGATCTGATAAGACACTTTGGCATAATGAATTGCTCCAAACTAATCCTTTGGTTGAAGTTTTATCAACAAAAACATGATAAATTGGGTAAATTAACACTATCAAATTTAGGGTTTATTACAAAAGAGGTTAATGTAAAGGCAATCTAGGTATTTTCTTTTTCAACCGTCTAAATCTTTGATGTACTAAAGAATACATGAACCTAACAAACTTCCTAAATTTCAGAGTGAAAGAATCTGTTACATTCATGACTTTCTATACTCATTCTTCTACAAACTATTCTTCTATTTCTTGCCGAGATAAACTTTCATTACACATTTTCCTTCTAGGTATAATAAGAATATAGTAGGCTAAAGAGTGTCACACTTTTAAAATGCAGATTGCTATGTGATGATGACTTCACAATCTATTTCAAGAAAATTCAAGGTGTGTGTTACTTATCATTCGTATAATCCGAAACTTCTCGTATATTAATCAAAATCGTTAAAAAGCCATTTTTGCGAAAACAATAAGAAATATCTTCTTTTTTTTTGTTTTTGCATGTAAAGCATAGTTTACTGCTGGGTGGGGAGGCATTTTTTCTTTGTATTGCATCCTGTAAGATGCTGAATTTAAATACCAAGTTTGATATTTAACCAACCTTTCATTTTTTAATTATGCTGTTCAATACTCCCATGCACACACCTTATTCTAAAATTTGTTTCTTTATTCAGGGAACCTCAAAACGTGCATTTCCAGTGAAATGCCAGTATTGAATTTTTAGTTGAAGTGCAATACTTCCCTTACTATAACTGAGTAGTAGAGAAGATACAGAAGAAATTTACTTATATGCAAGGCTAAATTCTGTAGTTTGAAGCAACATACTCATTAATGTAATAAGATATCTAATTCACAGCTTCTCAACATCAACACAATTACTTTAATATTTTTTTTTGTTGTACGTTTTTACATGTTATGTATTTTCTTTGCTAATATTGTACGCATAATAATTAAGAGGATGTTAAAAACACAAATTCATAATGTACACTTAGCTGAGAACAAGTATATAACATTTTAACATATAAAACATAATATGAGAGGGAAATGCCATTGTTAGCTATATAACCAATAATATAAAATTATGAGAAATGCAGTAGTATCTACATGAGCATGTAACGAACCTTGGATTCATAATTAAGACAATGGAAGTCTGTAAACATATATATATATAACAAACTGTTACTGGATAGTAGCACCAATCAGGTACATTGATACATACGTATAATTCAAATACGTACGCTAAGAAAATGGTTGAAGGGAATGCTAACAGAAGCTTGTCAAAATTCGAACAGGAAGGCGTGTATAAGCTCGTCTCTAAATAGACGCTAAAAAACTATGTATTTCAAGTCTGCCAGTTATACATATTTTAACATGACAAAGGTAATGATTTGTGAATATCTACATGTTTATCTAAAATAAAAGTGAAATAGAATATGTGTGTGCAAAAATATTTTAACATTCTCCATACCCAACCCTGACAAAACAGAATTACTCTCCGATACAAATACAGCAGCCATGGCACAATATCAAATAATAATTTAAGGCAGTATTTTTAACACTAAAATGATTTCAGTCTAATTATATAATATATAAATTCAATAACAGCTCGCCTTGAAGCAATATGTATGTAATTATTTGTAAAATGTATGTAATAGTCATTGCATATGCTTATATTATTGTATCCATGTGTAATAATGTTATGTGAATATATTACATAATTTAATAATGTAGGAGCTGTGAGAATAATAAGTTAAAAGTTGCTAACAATGAGGTAAAAATAAGGTAACCTTGAGTCAATAATGAGTAAGAAAGTTTAACAGTACTACTTGTGATTCTTGGAGTAACAATAATGTAAATTTTGAGACAGTTTAAAAATAGCCAATCAACAACCAGAAAAAGCTTTAGTTAAATGAAGGTATTCTATTGGATTAGGAGAGACTTGAAATACAGAAATTTATAAGTTTAGGCGCTAGAAATCTTGTCAGTTGCCTGCAGGCATTGTTCCTAACTGGATGCGAGACACATCCTCAAGAAATTTAATACGTATTCGTGTGAGACAAAGAATAGTTTTACGTGTTAAAAAGTGCAAATAATTATTAAAAGAATCTCACAGCTCTCTATCAGTGAAGTGTTATATAAATCATATCAAGCATTAATAAAAGGAGTGAAGTAAAATTATAATCTGTGTAAGTCTACATTCTTGTCGCATCACAACCCTGCTAAGAGAAACGTGTCTCTAACAAAAATACTAAAGCAGCCGAGACAATCATAAATATATAATATTTAAAGAAACATCAAATTACAAAGTTAATATTTTAAAAATTGGGGCAAAGGCTACCGGAAACTTTGTACTAAACATGTGGTTGCAACTACTACAAGTTCGGCTCCCCAACAGTTGAAATATGATACAACTCCTTCTAAAATACTATTTTCTCAAATTACAACACACATGCACACACGCAAGAATACAAATATACTATCATCAGATTCCAGTCTACGAGAATGTTGTGATACATCACAAGAGTACAGGCATCATGACGACCTACAGGTACGTAATACAACATCCCATCCATCATCTCCCAACGGTCTATCATCAACTTAGTGGGGTACGAACACGAAGGAACCGCTACAAGTTATAGAATTGTTTTTCCAAGTCAAATGGTAGCTTTCCTTTTAAATCATTAATTTACTATTCTTAAATCAAGTCATTTCAGATAACAGCAACTCCCAGAACCTTCCCACAAAAGAGCAACAAACCTTCACACTCAAAATGCAACCGGATATGTGATGAAGTTATTTTAAGGTGCATAACTGCGAGAATACTGCAATCCATTTAAGTCGCACAGTGTGTAGCAGCTGCTAAAAATTGTATTTAAACAAATGCAACCTAGAATTAGCCCATTTAAAAATACAAATAACATCCAAAGAAAATAAAACTTCATAATTTGCAAAGTTGAACTGAACTTGTGAATTTGAGGCAGTATTTTTAACACTTGAATAATATCAATTAAATTATATAATATGTAAATTCAATAACAGCCCGCCTTGAAGCAATATGTATGTAATAATTTTTAAAATGTATGTTAAGTCATTGCATATGCTTATTTTATTGTAAACATGTTTAATAATGTTATGTGAATGCATTACGTAATTTAATAATATAAGAGCTGTTAGAAAAATAAGTTTAAAGTTGCTAACAATGAGGTAACCTTGAGACCATAATGAGCTTGAGAGTTTAAATGCTACTAGTCACGATTAGGGCAGCAATAACGTAAACTTTGTGACAGTTTAAAAATAGCCAATTAACAGCCAGAAAAAGCTTTAGTAAAATGCAGGTATTCTATTGGACTAGGATTAGCCATTCAGAGACTTGAAATGCAGAAGTTTACGGGTTTGGACGGTTGAAATATGTTCAGTTGTCTGCAGACCTTGATAGCAACCGGATGGAAGATGTGTTCTCTAGAGAAATATTACGTATTCATGTGAAACGAAAAATAAGTATATGCGATAACAAAGTGCAAGTATTAAATTAAAGAATCTCACAGCTTTTGATATTAGTGTAGTGCTATTTAATTTGTGTCAAGGATTAATAAAATGAAGTGAATTAAAACTTAATTTCTGTGTAACATTCTTGTCGCACCACACCCTGATTAAGACAAAACGTGTCTCTAAAACAATACTGACGCAGCCGAGGCAAACATAAACATAAATAGTTAAAGAAGCAGTTTAATAACAAAGTTAAATTTTTTTTTAAACTTGGAGCGTAACAACAAAAATACATCTTCAAATCGGCTTTTCATACATAGCAGCATATTACGTAACAAACAATCTTCTTCAAATTGACGCCCAAAGCGTGGTGAAAACTCCAACAACAGTAAAACACTTTCTCAAAATTCATTGCCATGCTCAGGAAGGGAAACAAAATATGGTAGATATGAGTAAATGTGAATCAGTTGCTGTGCATTTAAAGACATTGATCACAATGACAGAATGGTCAGTGTGGTTCTAGTCCCAGTCATCAGCCATGACAATGACTTTATGGTTCCAGTCCCAGTCATCAGCCATGACAATGACTTTATAAAATTTCATTTAACTTTCACCTGACCAGCATAAAGGAATAATCAATAATTTTAACATAACGTCAGCAAGATGCGTGATTTGACATAAACCAACCAAAATAACCACAATAGCTATATGATATAAATTTAATTCCAATTTACTTTATATTATAGGCTCTGGATCTAAGATTTACAACAGACACTTAATATTACAATTCATCCATTAAAACGACCATACATACTAACATATTTCTCATACAATATATTCCAGTTTAACACATTGCTTATACAATAAATTAAACATCTAGAAATGAAAACTGGGGTTTATTATTTCATAGTCCATGTATACACATTATCACAGATTAAATCAGTTGCACGTATGCTGCTCCATATGATGAGTATGTCATGATTCTGCAACAGCAAACTTGAGATCGCCCAGCAGAGGTTCAATGTAGTTTTCCAAGGAAAGAATGTGTCCTGTGTTGCAGGAGTGAGCAGCAATAAAGCTTATAACTAACGGAAGCTTGTTGATCTGAATAACCTAGAAACAAAGAGAATGGTCATTCAATTTGAAAAACATAAGCACCGCAGTTTCAACTCTGTCCAAGTGAACTAGAATAAGCACCACCAAAAAAATCTGTTATGTTACATTCACACGATTTCTCTGCCCTCTATCGCTCATTACTGGATTATTATTCTTACAACAGCTTATTTTCCTATCTACTTCATTTTAAAACAGATAAATCTTTCCGGAGATTGCTGCACTACATATTTCATTATGGATGCAAAGGGAATAGTGATAGTCAAATGTTTTAGAACCTGCGCTATAGCAGGTCTTAAAATTCCATACTCTTTCCATGACATTACAAGAAACAATTGAAAATAGACAGGACTTAATGGCTAAGTAATGAACAATTCAAACCATTAATAAGGATACCTTGGAAATGGCTGATGCCACAAAAAAAGTATTTGAAATAAAGTGTGCATTTTAAAAAGATGCACCTAGCACATTTTTGTCTATCGTTTGTTTACCAGTTATACAAAATTATGCAAAATTCCTTCTGAATGAAGAGGACTCCACAGGCTCTACCCAGAAAATACAGATATACGTTTTATTTGTCAAGCCAACATCTTTAATATATGGTATTTAATCAAATCATTACAACCATATTTTAAAAATAAAAAAATTTCTAAAAATGTTCCATGTAAAGGGTAGTTTGGGGTGGAGGGATTTTCTTGAAAGTCTTTGTGTCAATCTTTGAAAAGTACTGAACTTAAATACCAAGTTTGGTATTTATCCGACTTTTCATTTTTACTTTCTCTACTACGTATAGTAAGTAGGGGAAGTATTGTATTCCACCCAAATATTCGATACCAAGATTTCACCAGAAATACATGTTTTGAGACCCCCTGAATCCAAAAAAAGCATTTTTGGAAACGTGTGTGTGTGTGTGTGTGTGTGTCTGTGCGTCTGTCTGTGAACAGCATAACTCAGAAACGAACAGTCGGATAAATGCCAAACTTGGTATTTAGGTTCAGTATCTTCCAAGGATGCGACACGAAGGTTTTCAAGAAAATCCCCTCACCCCAGATTACCCTTTACATGGAAGATTTTTCGAAAATATTAATTTTCTCAAAAATGGCTCTAACGATTTTGATTAAAATATCATATGTTTAAGATATTTTCATGACAAATAAAATGTATATCTTAAATTTTCTGGGAATGTCTCCAAAAGTATTCTTCATTGTGAACGACTTTTGCATAACTTGTAAACCATAAGAGATAGACAAAATTTTACTACACAAAAAATGTAGATCGCATTAAAATACACAATTTATGTCATATACATTTTTGTTGTTGAGTGAACCATTTTCGAGATATTACTTGTTATTCCCTTAAATTTTTCAATACTTATTTTCTCAAATGGGAATTCGTTATTCATTTTTTTGTCTTGGTTATGCAAAGAGTATTAATCTGTGAGAAAGGGAATGGTGCTGCACCTAGCAACCAGCTATTAAGAGATATGTATGTGCTTAAAGGCTACTGTATTTCCAAATTGCCCTTGTAAATATATTATCCCCTTACATCTACAAGAAAATTAACAATAAGATAGACTCTGCAAATGTTTATCTCGATTAACATGAAGTAGATGGAGAATAATCGTTTGTATAAATAGTTTGTACAAGAGTAGAGAAAGTCATGTGAGTGTAACGCATCAGATTTTCGTGTTATGCTGTCCACAACACACACAGACCTTTTTCTAAAAATACTTTGCTTGAATTCAGGGGGGGGCCTCAAAACATGTATTTTAAGTGTGAAGCAATATTTTATATCATAACATGCTGTGAATGCCAGAGTGATTGTAGTGTAAATTAATATTATTGTATGTGCAGAATTTTAGATGTTTGTTAGCCAAAAGTATTGTTAGGAAATAAGTTTACACGGCCTCACTGAAACTGACAATAGAAGTGGGTAACAATAAACCGAGTGGGTGAGTTGTTTATCATTAAGAAGAGATAAATAAATGACGTCAGGGTAGCATGCCTTTTTTTTTAGAAATGGAGGGGTATATCTTCCCTAGAGCATATATGTTAGTAGTAGTGATTAGCTGACCAAAACAGACTCTAAAAAGGGTGCAATTTGGTAACCAATAGGAGCTATATTATAATATTTAGGCAATTCAAGGTGAAGGAGTATATATTCTCGAGCCATAAGCAAGTGCCACACAGTTCTGAAAAATCTCTCACGAGGTGCACGTCGCAGAGTTAGTTACAAAAATGTAAAGTACACAAAGTAATTGGTGCGTGGCAACTAAAACGACTGTAGTTACATTCAGAAATATCACAGTTTCAGTTAGGCGTGTATAAAGATTAAACATGTCAATTATTAATTAAGTGTGACGGCAATAAAAGTCTAAAAGATTTTATCAGTCTTATCTTTTAGTAACAGCTTCTTTCCGTTTACACACCTTGCTTAGAGACATGTGCTCGACTGAATTATAATAGTTAGCCGGAGGACAAAGAACCAAAATTTAAAAATAATTAAACAATAAGCGCCCAAAAAACAAGATAACACTAACCATTGAGAACTCCGACAAGTGAAGTCTCAGCATCAAATTTTAGTAAGTGGTAGAGAAAGTAATAAAAATTAAAAATAGGAAAATCCAAACACTAACTCTGGCTCAGTAATAATAAAAAAAAATTCTAAAAACAATACGAAGGCAGACAAACTCCCAAAAGCAACCAGGACTATCCAAATAAAACACAATACAGTGGAATCTCGTTAGCACGTTCCTCATTAACACGTTTTCCCGTGTATTGCGTTGAATTATAAAAGTCCCGGCACAAAATGCATCAAATGCATTAATAACGTTCGTTTAGTACGTTTTCTCGCTCCCGCTTACTACGTTCGAAGTTTGATGCCCTCATTCGCTATTTTGGCCAATGCCAATGCTTGGTCGGTCGGTATTAATAGTCATTTTTGAGAACATAAAAGTAACGGTTCAGCGGGAGTAGATTTACTACATTCAAAGTTAGACGTTCTCATTCGCTACTTTGGTCAAACCAGGCGGGGTGGAACCGGCAGCCAATACCATGTGTGTACGTATTTGTGGGACGCGTTTTGTGTGTGTGTGTGTGTGGGGGGGGGATGCTTTAGTGACGCTCTTTGGTGTTCTGCGGTGACGCTTTAGTTTAACAGTGGCTTGGTGTGGTTAGTTTATGTTGTTGAGTGTTGACGAAACGTAAAAGTATTTTAACTTTTTGTTCGCAATGGAGAAAAAGAAAGTGCGGCAAATAACCAACAGTGAAAAACTGAAAATCCTTGAGGAAGTAGATCGCAATCCAAATATGAAACGTGTGGATATAGCGCGGAAGTTAAACATTCCTCCGTCAACCTTAAACACAATTGTTAGCAAACGTAAACTAATTGAAACTGCTTTTGAAGAAGGAAAAAATGCTAAAAGAAAACGTAATCGCCCTGGCCAGTTTCCAGAATTAGAAGATGTTCTGCTAAAGTGGTTTACACAAGGTAGAGCTTCAAATGTGCCAATAGATGGTACTGTGGTTCGAGCTCAGGCAACATATTTAGCACAGAAGATGGGACTGGATGATTTCAAAGCGTCTAATGGCTGGATTGAAAGGTTCAAGAATCGACATGGCTTAGTCTACAGATGTTTGCGAGGTGAGGCTGCTGCCGTAGATATTGACGCTACACTGTGTGAAAACATAGAAATGTGGAAAAATACAACGCTCCCGTCAATTTTGAAAGACTATAGCCCCAATGATGTGTATAATGCAGATGAAACAGGACTATTTTTCCATCTTTTGCCAGACAAAACCCTGGATTTTAAGGGCACTAAGTGCCACGGTGGGAAACTTAACAAGGAGAGGATTACAGTTTTGTTGTGCTGTAACGAAAGCGGAACGGAGAAATTGGTACCACTGGTTATTGGAAAAGCACGCAATCCGTGATGTTTTAAGAATGTGAGATCTTTTCCATGTAAGTACACTTCCAATACAAAAGCCTGGATAACTTCTGCCGTCTTTGAAAATTTCTTACGAGCATGGGACGCAAGACTGGGCATAAGAAGCAGGAAAATTGCACTGTTTATTGATCAGTGTGCTGCTCATCCACCAACTGTTTCAAATTTAAGAAACATAAAGATCATTTTCTTCCCAGCAAACTGCACGAGTAAGCTACAACCTTTAGATCAAGGCATAATTCGGTGCATGAAACATGCGTATCGTAAGAGGCTGGTACAGAGAAGGTTGGCTGCACTGAAATCGACGACAAGAAAAATCACCGTCTTAGATGCCATGCATTTTATTAGAACTGCTTGGGATTGTGTGACGCAAGATACCATTAGGAACTGCTTTAATAAAGCCGGTTTTTGCCGAGTTCTTGGTGATGAAATTACGCAGGAAGACGAGTTTTCCGAGAGTGAAGAATGGCGCCAAATAGCAGACGATGCCGGCGTGTCTTTCGAAAACTATGTAAACATTGACAATGAAATTCCAGTGTGTGAAACAGCGACGATAGATGAAATACTTGAAGAACAAGTGAAAGATGAAGCATTAGTGGGAGACGAAAGTGACGATGAACCAGATCCTGAGCCAGTACCTACAGTGTCAGAAGCCATGCAGGCAATGGACATAGTGAAGCGATATGTGTGCAGTTTCGAAGTTGATGATGATGTAATGACTTTACTAAACAAGATGGACAGTAAAATTTTGGCATTAAAACCAACAAAGCAATCAACTATCGATATGTATTTCAAACCAATGTAAATAGTGTCTATATTTCACATCCGTTTTTTAGGTAAGATGTATTATTAGATTTTATTACATAAATATGTTCTTAAGTTGCAGATTATGTATTTTCGTTAACACGTTTTCCCGTCTATGACGTCCAAATCCTTGGGTCCCCGCAAAAACGTACTAACGAGATTTTACTGTATAAAATTTAAAGTAACAACAACCTAGTTGAGCAGCTGTTGGAAGATTGTAATGTTTTGGGAGTAACCTCCATTAAATCATTAATTGGAGCTACCAAAGCTAATGTATATTATTACTAGTGATGGGACCTAAATATCGACGGCATCTCGATAATCAGTGGTATCAAAGTATGCCTAATACTTTGAGATAAACCTTTGATACTTTTAAATTTTTAAGTTTTGCATTATTGAAAGTTGTTGCATTTAACTTTATGCTAAATAAGGAATGAAAAGAGTCAAGAGTCCACATTATTGCCTCAAAAGCATCCCCAAAGAGTTGAACTACAGTTCTTGATAGACCTTGGCTGTGTTTCCTGTGGGTGAATGAATGCAATATTCTGTAGACTCTCAAGTCAAATAAAAGCATCCAAAACAATGGGGAAAGAAGTAGAGGTACTGTTGTAGCATGCAGTGTTTACTGAGTTGTGAATGAAACTGATTTAGCCGATGCATTAAATCATGTTTCTATAATAGCCTGGCTTAGTGACTCACTCTCTCATTACATTCACCTACTCCAGTGACCAAAATCTATGTTTCCAGCAGAAATAAATCAGAACTTAATAACAAGTGCATGGAAAAATTTGTTCTCTCAAGAATGCTCATGTTCTTAAATGAAAACCCTCGTTTCCTTTATATCTCTGCATTTCATATAAGACTTCCATGATTTTCTTCTTCAAATTTTTGATTGTGTCTAATATGTCTGTATTAATGTGTATGCTAATGTGTGTGGGTGGGTAGTAGAGAACGCTTAATCCACAAACTTACTGTGTTTCAGACTGTTATATGGATGATTTCTTATTACCAGATGAAAAAATACATAATGTTAGAGATAGTTGTGAATATTTGTTAAATTGTGTAACACACACATTATTTCTAGTTGTTTAAATTTCATGTAAAATATACAACAGTTTATGTTTTCTAGACTGCAGAATAAAGAATAATTGCTAGTATTTGTTTTTCTATGCATAGAAAATGCTTTAAAAGAAAGCTTTCAGAAACAAAATATAGTTACATAAAAAGGGAAGCACAAAAATTATTATTAGACTTGACTAACAGGGTATGTATAACCTGTAGCATTATCAAGATAAAAAAAAATTGCTGTTAATTAGAAAATTCAAACAGGAACAATTTAGGAATTAACATATAACACAAAATTTTACATGCATTTATTCACAGACAACTACTAATAAGAACATAATTCAGTGAATAGGCTAACACCTTTACAGTTTTTTTTACAAAGAGCATATCGAGTATCAGGTTCAAAAGTCAGTATCGGTATCGAGAAAGATGGTACTGCCCCATCACTAATTATTACTATAAGTAGCCTTATTTTTGGCTAGATATATGTAAGGAGAGGACCACTTGTTTGCCACTGTTTCAAGTGTATGTGGATTACACAACTGCATTAACTTAAAAAGTTGACTTTAAAGACTCATTAGTATTTTAAGATGGCCTATATACTTGGGTCATTCAATAATAAGTGGCAACAATATCTGGTGTAAGATTTGAAGCTTTCATGGCAGTGATTGTTGATTACGGCTTCTCTGGTTACCAGTCATGTGATGTTGATAAAGTCACTCAAGCTTTCGGCATGCTAATTCACACGGCTGGTAACCTGAGAAGCCCTAATAAACAATATCTGGTATTTGGTGATATTGGTGATAAATGTTTCAAGCTGAAAGCAAGAGAAAGAAGAGTATTTGATTTGTGTTATCAGCAAGTCGGAATAATAATTATTATAGTATTAGTAATAATCACCACATTTATAAGTTTAAAATGTTTAACAAATATAAAGATGCTTTATTAAAATTGAGATAGCAAGAGGCAAGAATGCTAGACAGTGCCATACAGCATTATGGAAGATTGTGATAGAGAAGCTTTAACATATACTGTGACTAAGTGGGCAGATGCATTTTGCAGACAGAGGGAAGGTATATGTCAAAAATGTAGAGCTGGCAGACCATAATTGGTAAGTGATGTGTACATGAGCACTGTAATAGCACTGCTGGGAGAACACCACTGTTGGACTTGTATTGAAAGAGAAAGGGAAGTTGGAATTACTCCCGGTACAATTCTCCACATTCTTAAGAAGTTTTAGTAAGATTAATAAGTTTACCAATACAACGGATTGAAGTTTCGCACTGACACAGGGCTACAAATAGTTTCTGGCAGATTAATGTAAGTATTCAACAGTTCGCTATATCACAACATATTCAATCGTTGGTAACCTAGTGCCAACTTTCTCATTGATGGATATTTTGTACATGGAATCAGTGTTACCATATTTAGCAATTTGGGGCTAAGGTATTTTGAAGCAGCCTCAGTAACAAATTTTGTAAAATACAATTAGCGACTTTTGATATTTGAGGATACAGAACTGAATGCAGTGCACTACAGAATTTAAAGAGTATAGCACACAAAGGTTTTGTATACAGCTTAAGCTGCAGCTTAAAGAACTTCTGTTGCCAAAAATTAAAATTTCCTGATAAATAGCAAACGTTTTGCAGTAAATCAGAACAATGAGAAGGGATATTTTGCAAAACCGTTATGGAATTAGCCAACGGAACATATTATTTATAATTTGTAAGTTTGCTACTACTTAAAAGGATTAGAAAGCATATTATCAAAATACGTGTTACACTCACACGACCTTCTCTACTCTCCATAGCTTATTAGTGAGTACACAAATTATTCTTACAAAAATTATTTTCCTATCTACTTAATTTTAATTGAGATAAATCTTTCCAGAAATGGCTGCATTACATATTTCATTATAGATACAAAGGGGACAGTGATAGCCAAATGTTAGAGAACTGGATGCTATGTGCTGGCCTTAAAATTCCATGTTCTGTCCATAACATCGCAGGAAACAACTGCAAATCGACAGGACTTGAAATGAATGGACAATGAATATTGAATAGTCAAACCATTAATATCTCAGAAATGGCTGATGCAACAAAAAAAAGTCATTTGAAATAAATTGTGTCTTAAAGAGATCTATACTTGTACAGTACTTTTTCATCTATTGCTTAGTATTACAAGTTGTACAATATTATATGAAATTTCTTCCCAATGAACAGGACTTCAAAGGGTACTCTCAGAAAATTCAAGATATATCTTTTATTTGTTATGTAAATGTCTTTAATATGCGGTATTTTAATCAAAAGCGCGCGTGCATGCGCACACACACACACTCTTTCCTAAAAATGCTTTTTTTTTTGGATTCAGGGGCCTCAAAAGAAGTACTTCCGGTGAAATCTCAATATCGAATTTTAAGGTATGCAATACCTTCTGTACCTAGTAGGTAAGTGGTAGAGAAAGTAAAAAAACCAAACCAAGAGTTGGCTTATATTAACCTAAGAATTTTGCTTTGTCATTCTTGTATAAAATTTACTTCTACTTATGATATTTCTGAAAAAAGCTGAATTATGGTAATGCTATTTGCTCTCTTTCTATCATCCCTTTCATTACGTTCTACTTCACTGCCATACCAAGCATTCGGCTGATCAGCCATCCTGGATATGCTATGAACCAGAGTTTGCTTGCTCCTCGACAGGCTACTGGCCCAAGGCATTGGCTTGTAGGATCTTGCAGATATAAGCCCTACAATGAGGAGGGTAATCCGTTAAAGGAGGAGAATTCCAAATAACTAGTGCTATCGTCAGTTTATATATACACTGGTGTGCAAAACCTAAGGACAAAATGGATAAAGTAACATAACAAATGAACTGCTTGGTGGAAGTAGATGAAGGTACAGGAACATGTTGCCAAAGATCTCTCACACATACACAGAAAGCTGGACGTCACATGCCATGAGTGTCCCGCAACACGGGGCGAAACATTACAAGACGGTGTGTGGCAATTAGCAAGCTGTTAAGGTGCGCTGTAGTGGTGTTCTTCATTGCAACATGGCCCGTAGGCACCATTTGAATGACTTCACACAGGGAAGAATCATTGGCAAACTGAAGTTTCTTTCCATCGGGAAGAAGGGCGATGTGACGAGTGTTGCTCACAGCATTGTTCACTTGCATGGGGAGCCTTCCAAACCACAGGTACCGCTGTCCCAAGAAGAGGTGGTGGTCAGCCACGCTCAACTACAGCAGCAGATGACTACTTGTGCAACAGGCAAAAAGGAATCCACGCCAAACAGGGGGTGCAATTGCAACCACATTTAACAGGACAGCTAGGCATGCAATCTCACGATACACAGTGGCACGGCGACTACACAGAGGTGGTCCCTTTGCCCGTCGGTCAGTATGTTGTGTTCCATTGACATCCGCACATCGGCAGCACCATTGGCGATAGACCCAAGAGCATCAAAATTACACCAACAAGAAATGGGGTCACGTGCTCTTCTCGGATGAGAGCAGATTCAGTCTAAGTAGTGATTCTCGATGTACCCTCATCTGGCGAGAGGTGGGAACACGTAATGAACCCAGGAACATCCTTGAACATGATCATTTTGGTGGTCTGGGTGATATGGTTTGGGGAGGCATAATGTTGCATGGGCGCACCGACCTCCAAATCTTTGAACACGATACACTCACTGGTCAACATTATTGTGATACTGCACTCCTTTCCCATATGCATCTTTTCAGGGGTGCAGTCGGCCATGACTTCATTTTTATGGATGACAATACGCAACTGCATCGAACAGCGCAAGCGGAGGATCTCTTAGAAAGAGGGGATAATTGACGAATGAATTGGCCTGCACATTCCCCCAATTTAAATTCCATCGAAATTGTGTGGGATGCTTTGGTGAGACGTATTGCAGCACATCCACATGCACCAACGACCATCCAACAGTTGTCAACAACGCTGATGGAGGAATGGAACACCTTACCACAAGAACTGCTTACCAACCTTGTGGCCAGCATGGGAGCATGATGCAGAGCATGCATTGCTGCCCATGGTGATCATACACCCTTTTAAGCACCATGTATCTGTTTCCGTAAATCTGGAGAGCCATCATGTCGTATTGACTTTAGTGTAGCTTACGGTCTATGAATAAAAGTGACATTTCTGTTTGTCTCATTGCATATTTCGTTTAGTTGCCTACAGTTCCCTCTATGAGTGATTCAAGTTTCATCGAGCTATGTTACTTGGCAGTGTCACAGCATGCAAATATTACTTTTGTCCTTAGGTATTGCGCACACGCACACGCGCACGCGCACACGCACACACGCGCACACGCACACACACACAAACTGCTGATTAGCAATGCCCTTTTCAAACACTTCCAAACGCAAACTTGGCAGTCCATGTGTAAAACCAATGTCATTTATGTGGGGAAGGTTTAATGAGCATAACATGATAAAAGAATCATATAAAGGACATACTACAGAGAAGACTACTACAATGTACTGGCATATAATAGAAGGCCATGGATTAGTCATTATACCACTTTTACTAACCTGATATGTGGAATACATGCAGATGATCGATCTGTTCTTGCCCAGACCAAGTTTGCTGCCCTGGTCCGTAGCCATGCCAAATGTGGACAGAAAATTCGGCCTCATTGCCAACTCAGGAGCTTTATCCGAGGTTGCTGAAACAAAAGCAAGCATGATTCAGGGAGCCTCAAAACATGCATTTTAGGTATAACATTTTTTAACACAATGTAACACTTCCTCTAGTTGCTATAGGTACGAGAGCAGTCCCAGAAGTACCCGATCTGACGTATATATAGTGGTTGTTGTTTCAAATAAATGACTATGGTAGAAAGTACCACCCATATAAAGCTTAAGTTTGAAGTTTGACAATGCTACATTGTTTAGTAATTGTTTGGCAGCCATCAATAGTGAACTCTCTCAGCAAATTTATAAACATGGATAAAACTGGTCATCGTTATGTGATAATACTTTCATTTGAAAGGTCTTAGTACAACTAATATTAAAGCTGAGCTAGATTCTACTCTGGGGGAGTCTGCTCCTTCGTTTACAACAGTAAAATATTGGGTGGCAGAGTTTAAGCGAGGCCGTAAGAGCTGTCAGGACAAACATCACAGTGGTAGACCAAATGACCATCGACTGAAAGTGTGCAAGCTAGCAGACATTGTAAGCATGTCAAAAACTGTTGTACATCGCATACTAACTGAAAATTTAGACCTGGGAAAGCTGTGCACAAGAAGGATGCCATGTTTACTCACAATGGAACAAAAGTAGCGTTGTGAGAATGTTTCAGTCGAGTGTTTGACGATGTTTTGCTGCAATAAAGCAGACTTTTTGCATCGATTCACAACCATGGATGAAACATGGATACAACCCTTCACACCTGAGATGAAGGTACAGTCAAAACAGTGGACTGAAAGCAGAGATTTGGCTCCAAAAAGGACGAAGACAGTTCCAAATGCAGGCAAGGTTATGGCGTCAGTTTTTTGGGATGTGCATGGGACAATATTAATTGGTTATCTTCAAAAAGGAAGAGCAATCAATGGAGAGTATTATGCAAACTTATTGCAGCGTTTGAATGATGAAATCAAGCAAAAACGGCCGTATTACGCAAAAAAGAAGGTTCTGTTTCATCAAGATAATGCACCATTTCACACATCCATTATTGCCATAGCCAAAATAAATGAGTTAAAAGTTTGAATTGCTTTCTCATTCACCCTATTTGCCAGACTTAGCCCCCTCTGTTTATTTTCTGTTTCCAAAGTTCAAGAAATGGCTTGGTGGTAAAAGATTTGCCAACAATGAAGAGATGGAGTTTGGAGTTATGGCTATTTTGCAGAACTCAATGGTTCTCATTATAAATAGGATATTGAAGCTATTGAACATCACTGGGAAAAGTGTATTGAGCTGAGAGGAGACTATGTAGACAAATAAAGATGTTTTTTTCCCAAAATTTTTGTGTTTTCTTTGTTAGGTCACGTACTTCTAGGACAGCCCTCGTAAGAAGCACAGATAGTAAGAAAGATGCCACTTATGCAAGGCATAAAGAATGTGAGCAATCAATTCATACTTTACTAATATGTGTAGCATTAAACTGTCTCACTGAAGAGTGTCATATTTTGACTAACTCTTTTTTCCATGCAGTAAAAATATGACAAATATTGCCAAGACATTTATACTTTCTGTACCATGTACATAATAGGTAGAGAAGGTATTGCATTCCACCCAAAAATTCAATAACAAGATTTCACCAGAAATACGTGTTTTGAGGCTCCTTCAACCCCCCCCCCCCAAAGTGTTTTTAGAAAAAAGGTCTGTGCATGTGTTTGTCTGAACAGCATAACTAAGAAATGAAAAGTCTAATAAATACCAGACTTTGCATTTAGATTTGCTACCTTCTAAAGATGAGACACAAAGATTTTCAAGAAAATCACCCTATCCCAAACTACATGGAAGAATTTTTGAAACATTTAATTTTTTAAAAATTGGCTCCAATGATTTTGATTAAAAGACCACATATTAAACATATTTACAGGACCAATAAACTGTATATCTTGAATTTTCATGAATAGCCAGTGAAGTAAAACTTCATTCAGAAAGAATTTTGTATAATCTTGTACAACTGGTAAACGTTAAGCAATAGACGAAAACATTATACAGAAATATAGATCTCTTTAAAACACACAATTTATTTCACATAAATTTTTTGTAGCATCAGCCATTTCTGAGATATCCTTCTTCAACACTAGTTTGAAGTTCTTTACTATTTGAATCCTCTCGTAGCGTTTTACAATTTAATATTAAGATCAAGTTTTAACGCTGATAAATATTACTATTACAATTAATGTGCTGACTGGATACACAACCATATCGTATGAGTACTAATGAGATACTGAACTTGCTACAGAAGAGAAGAAAATTATTTGTAGTTGCATGGTAACATTCATTATTTTATTTGTTTATTCCATGGTCAGGTATACTGCCCTTGCACAGACTTTATCAATATAAGTTTTTAACCAAAGTTTGTCATGGTTGCTACCAAAATAAATAAATTCAATTTCCAAATACAAACATAGATTAACATAAACCAATCCACAATAAATATAAAATAACGATCACGATAACAACATCAAGTACATGTAAATAACACAATACATACATAAATGTAACATCAAATGAAACCCATTGTGTATATTCCATATATTAACTTAAACAGGTAAGTTAAATGTTTTAGGTTTGAGTTTTATTGACCCTTTCTGTTTCAGT
Source organism: Deroplatys truncata (assembly GCA_030765065.1). NCBI lineage: Eukaryota > Metazoa > Arthropoda > Insecta > Mantodea > Mantidae > Deroplatys > Deroplatys truncata. The sequence continues at coordinate 35,746,513 of CM060987.1, read as the reverse complement.
TGCATTACACATATTGTTATAGATACAAATGGAATAGTAATAGTCAAATGTTTTAGATCTGGACACTCTGTGCTGGCCTTAAAATTCCATACTCCTTCCATGACAATGCAAGAAACAATTGAAAATCTACAAAACTTTAAATGAAGGCTAAGTGCTGAACAATTTGAACTATTAAGAACGGATATCTCGGAAATGGCTGATGCCACAAAAAAGTTACTTGAAATAGATTGTGAGTTTTAAAGAGATCTACATTTCCTGTGTAGTACGTTTTCATTTAATGCTCAACATTTACCAGTAATACAAGATTATAAAAACTTCCTTCTGAATGAAGAGGACTTCAAAGTTTATTCCCAGAAAATTCAAGATATACATTTTATTTGGCATGCAAATATCTTTAATATATAGTATATTAACCAAAATTGTTACAGCATCCATTTAGAAAAACCAAAGATTTTGAAAAATCTTCTTTGCGTGCGTGCACACGTAGTTTTTTATTCAGGAGGCCTCAAAACATGTATTTCCAGTGAAATCTCAGTAGCTCTAGCTGCTAGGTATATGGTAGAGAAAGTAAAAAAAAATAATTCACAATAAACAAGTTGTATGCCCTTTCTGTGAACTTAAAGATATGGAGTGGAACCACCTACTCCACTGCCAAGCTTTTGATCAACTTACAACCTCTCAACAAAATACTGGAGTACAAGAGATCAAATGGCTTCACTGTCACCTGTCCAACATTAAACTGTATTCACTCTTAGGTTGATCTGCAGCAAAACAAACCCACGTGGTAGGTGCACCGTGGTGCAACATGGTAGCAATGCGCCCAGGAAAGTAGTCCCATGCTAATCTCTGAATTTTAGAATAAATTTATCCTTAAATAATATAATATCCTATACGAATACCTAAGGTTTCATTTAACGCTGATTTATACCGTAAAACAGTGCTACAAGTCCCATGATGCAATTCATATTAGTCACCTGACATCCGGGTAGGTGCAAAATATTGTTTACAGCCAGAAACCAGCAATTGTGTTCAGTATCATGGAGGACAGTGAATTCGCTCTTGTGTTTTTGTCGAATTACGTAAAGCATTAGCCGAGCAAACCATTGAATATTGGTGAAAAAACAATAGTGTTGAATCTTTATTATAAGTTATGTGGGAAATATCCAACACTTTCCGTGAAAGAAATGGTGAAATTAACTTCCGAGTTCACCGGTGTTTCCAGTACAAGTATAAACAGTGCTTGTGCAGAAAAATCTGAAAAGGCAAAAGTGGTTACACCCAGAAAAAAAAAACATGCGATGCAAGAATGTAGTGATTTTGAGAAGAATGCAATTCGCCTAACAGTGCACAATTTCTTTAAAATGAGCTGCCAACAGTTAATATAAAGTGCCGCTTCCAGAGAAATAATAAATTAAGTTATCGCATACCTGTTACTTTATTTTTCACTCGTTTATTTTAGAATTAACTATTATTATATGTGCAAACATTTGTTTTGTTGCAACTATCAATCTTATCATCTTTAACCCTTAACAGAATATGCTAGTCACCGTTTCGAAATAAGGACTCTGTTCTTTTTTGCGCTACGTGCCGCTTGTACTCGTCACATGGTCTGAAAGTGTGACAGTATTTCTAGTGTGAATGGCGGAAGGATACATTATAAAGGTGCACTGGTCACCTGGGGTTTGTTATGATGCGGATCAACTAAGAGTAAATACAGAGTAGATACCAACGAACAATATTTGATATATACTAAAGATTTGCAGGAAACAGTCACGTTCAAGTATGCAAACAACATATCTGTAGCATTTTCTCAACTGTAGCTTTGTAACTGCTCAAAGATTTAAAATGAAGTACAGTTATGATTGTATGTGTAGCTCTTTAACTACCAATGGTGTAAAACTACAATCCCATCAGCTGGTCTGTGAAATACTTTGAACCTTGTCCTTTCTTTGATTTCCTGATCTTCATTTATGTGAGCTACAGTCCTTGATAAGATCACAATCTCAGGAATGCAATGGTGATAACACTGGTTTCCCTAAAAATGTTAAGATAACAAATTTTCATTGGACCCCAACTCCCCAAAAAATGAAATGCTTTAAAAATAAAGTGTAAAATGGACACTTTCTCAACCAGAAGTTACTCTAGAAATGTGCAATACTTACCTTTTAACAATGGAACCCCATCTCTGTCTGTTATCAGGATGCAGTATAGCCCCTCAATCCTGAAACAAATAATAAACGTCTGATTAAATGATTCAACTTTGTCTATTTAATACACTTTAAACGTAAATACATCTCCGTATGTATTGTAATGAAAAGAAGCTAGAAACAGTGATGTGTATTGAATTTATTTAAAGGTGAGTCGAAATTGTTACACTAACATCACTTAAGTTTACTCACTTAAAAACAGTAAACTTAAGTGATGTTAGTGTAACAATTTCGACTCACCTTTAAATAAAGTAAATACATCTGTTATAAACAGGTATAAAAAAGCACTTTAGTTAAGTGGCCAGTATCTCACTAGGGGCCGGCTTCACCAACAATGCTAAATTTTAACACAATGTTAAACTGATTTAACACTGAAGTTAATGCAAATTTCTGTTTTATAAAACAATGTTAACTTTAACAATATGTTAAACTTGGTGCTAAGTTAACATCACCATACCCGTGTGTTAAGGCACTTAACAAATGTTAGAAGCTGGAAAATGGCTGCTGCAAACCAAACTGTTCATACAAGCTTGCTACATTTGGCATTTTTGAATGCCATTCCTAACAGAACAGCAGTCATGCATTGTAATAAATTTGAAACCCTGCAAAAGGTGGAATTTTTAAAGCAATGCAGACTGTCAAAGGGGTCATGAGCATGGTTTTGTGGGAAATATGAGGTTAGAATATACTACCAACAGAAGCATGCCTCTTTCTTCTATGCTACAAGTGTTAATTACTTATATTTTATGCTATTGACATTTTTCATTTACTTGGTAGGTAATGATGTTTCCAAAGCTACCTTTTGTGGGTTTATCTGGAAGATTTCAAGAAACAAACAGGATTTTTCTTCATATCTGTTGATCAATCAGGGATAATACATTTTCATTCACTTTAGTTTCAATGCAGTGTCCATCATCAGCTTTAAATGATCTTAAATGCTCTTCGCAATTAACATTTCTGGGGCTACACTTTATGTTAGCATTTAATTTGCTGCAGTTCCTTACTGGACTTATGAGAAATGTGTTCTTTCCAATTAAATTACTCGCAGATTTTCACCCCAGCTGCAATTTTATCCTTTAATGTAAGACCATCTGCTTTTTCACACTTGATAATACGACTGTACTTAGTAACCAGTTCTTAATTAATGCACTTCAAACACTGAAACATTTATTTTATTGACATTGTGATTCTAACCTCAAACAACCAGGAACATCACATGGCAATTGCCATGAATGTAAATAGTTGTCCACTACTGACACAAAGTGTATCAGAGCACAATCAGTAGTAGTGTAGTTCAGTCATACCCTACTCAAAAGCTAGCATTCGCAGCTGTCTTTGACGTTAACAAGATGTTAGCTAACAATTTGCTGTAAAAGCATGATGGAATGCAAAAGTTTTAACATTACGTTAAACTTTGAACACATTGTTAACAAACAAGATGTGAAGAGTATTTTTAACATCAGTTGGTGAAACCGGCCTAGGTGTACCAAGTAAAGTTAAGCATACTCGGCTGAAAATATTTGATTCAGTGTAGATCAGGTTCCTCATTAAAACTTAAAGAAAAGATGGAAGAATGAAAAAATGTAGTTAGATCAAGCAAATGAAGAGGATTATCACATACAGTGAAGCTTGTCCAAATCAGACAATAAGCTGGTATCCTTATATTTTGCAAAAAAACTTTCAATCCCAGTGTAAATCATACTTTCATGAATAATATAGACATTGCTCAACATGGAAATGAAAAATGTCTAAAACTGTATAAAATGGAAATATGCAGTATTAAAACGTATTTGTTTTGGGATATGCTGTGCTTCCAAGGAAACTACATATGTTTTATTTTGGGATGTAATGTTCTTCCGAGGAAGCTGCATAAGTAGATTAAGGTAAATGAGATTTTACATACCTGAGCAGAGACAGTATCAAGTAAAAAGAAATGGTTTATAGTTACAAATATGTTTTTTTTCCTTCAGTATTGTCTTATGGTTGGAACGTGTTCTGCGAGAAAAGCTGTGCATTTTGAATTGAAGGAGGTCACATAAAAATGTGGCACTTTCATTAAATAAAGGATAAAGTGAAAATTATCAAATTAAAGGAAAAAGAGAAATGCAATATTGCAATATGAAAGAACTGCCATATACACCTCTTAAAGAGTGTAAGCAACCTGCAAATATTTGCTGCCAACAAGTCTTAGTGAACTTTATGAATATTTGTGCATGGAAAAGGAAAACTTAAAGAAGTGCTAGTGAGCATAACACAAAGCAGTTAAAGCTGACAGTTGTATGGAGCTTCAAGAAAAATGTGTGAAAAAACAAGAGAATCAGATATGCGTATAGTGTTAAGATTCCTACTTTTGTGTTGCAATGTATGCATTAATGCAAGGCAGAGGGACTCAAATGCATATGAAAAATGTCTTAATTAGTGTTTGTTTTGAATGTCTTGGTAAAAGGCCAGACTGAAATAATGTAACACACATACATAGTATCTAGTATGATGCAGTGGATATGAAATTGCATGCATACGTTAAGGCGAGTGCTTTTTAATACAAATTCATGATATTGAAACTATCGGCGTGGTGTTTACGACTAATCTTAAAACTATTCATTGGAAAAAAAATCCAGAATATCTGAATAATATGGAAACCATTCGAAAATGGAAAAAAATTTAACCCTTACTGGATGAAATTATTTTCAGGATTTTTAGGTTTTGTGAATCATTGTCTTCTTGCAAGTGACAAAATGAAAGCAGAAGCACAGAAACGTGCTTGTGTGAATCTGGTGACATCTAGTGGCCATTTACAAAAATAAAATGCCAACTATGATGGCCTATTGAATGCACAATAAAATCCAAAGGAACTTGATTAATAGCCATCGATAGTGAATATATGCATGTTTCACCTGAGAGGTTTAAGAACATGTCACTTCCATCACAAACAGGTTTCATCATATTATCAAGCAAACCAAAGCTTAAACACATCCCACAGTAAAACCATACAAAGATTTCACAGTAAAATGGAACAGTGTCCGAAAGAAAATAAGTTACTTCAAGATTTTACAAACTAAAAAGGCAACGACAGAAAAAATCTGATGTTATACTCACATGACTTTCTCTTCTCTTGTACAAACTATTTTTACAGACGCTTATTCTCCAAATGCTTCATGTTAATTGAGATTAGAGATGTCAATCTTATTGCAAATTTTCTTGTAGATGCAAGGGGAATATGGTAGGCTTTAAGCGATAGTCAAATATTTTAAGAGCTGTTTGCTATGTGATGCATTCCATTCTCTTTGCATGTCCAGGACATAAAAAAAATGAATAACGAATTTGAGAAAAAGTATAAGTATTGGAAAATTTAAGGGAATAACAAGCAATATCTTGAAAATGGTTCACTCGACAACAAAAATGTATGACATAAATTGTGTATTTTAACGCGATCTACATTTTTTGTGTAGTAAAATTTTGTCTATCTCTTACGGTTTACCAGTTATGCAAAAGTCATTCACAATGAATACTTTTGGAGACATTCCCAGAAAATCCGAGATATACATTTCATTTGTCATAAAAATATCTTAAACATATGATATTTTAATCAAAATCGTTAGCCATTTTTGAGAAAATACAAATTTTCGAAAAATGTTCCATCTGAAGGGTAATCTGGGGTGGGGGAATTTTCTTGGAAACCTTCGTGTCGCATCTCTAGAAGATACTGAACCTAAAAACCAAGTTTGGTGTTTATCCGACTGTTCGTTTCTGAGTTATGCTGTTCACAGACACACACACAGACATGTTTCCAAAAATGCTTTTTTTGGGTTCAGGGGGCCTCAAAACATGTATTTCCGGTGAAATCTCAGTATCAAATTTTTGGGTGGAATACAATACTTCCCATACTTACTATACGTAGTAGAGAAAGTAAAAATACAGAATATCCAAACAATATGGAAACCATTCGAAAATGAAAAAAAATTTAACCCTTACTGGATGGAATTATTTTCAGGATTTTCTAGGTTTTGTGAATCATTGTATTCCCGCAACTGACAAAATGAAAGCAGAAGCACAGAAACATGCTTGAGTGAATCTAGTGACATCTAGTGGCCATTTACATAAAAAAATGCCAACTATGGTGGCCTATTGAACGAACAATAAAATCCAAAGGAACTTGATTAATAGCCATCGATAGTGAATTTATGCATGTTTCACCTGAGAGGTTTAAGAACATGTTACTTCCATCACAAACAGGTTTCATCATATTATCAAGCAGACCAAAGCTTGAACACATCCCACAGTAAAACCATATAAAGATTTCACAGTAAAGTGGAACGTATGCAAAAGAAAATAAGTTACTTCAAGATTTTACAAACTAAAAAGGCAACAATAGGAAAAATACGTTAGAAAACTAAACATCTACTCACTTATTAAAATATTATCAAAAGCCTATCTCAAAATAACCATTATTCCTGAATTATTTGGGGTAATACTTTTTCTTTCTTCAATGAGCTCTTCTCAATTATGGGTGAGAAAGCTACATTTAATCAAAATGTCTATTGTATGCTACAGTAGCAGACAATCTGTGTAAGGCACATATTGTAATTAATAGTTATTTTATATCAGATCAATTAACCTTTGTGGCTAAATGAAGAAATTTACAGGTTTTTTCCATCTACAAAGTGCCATGGAACAGAAGTTTTCCATATGCCACACACAGACTGATATCCTTGTGATCTTTATTTCTCAGAACATCCTGATCATATCATCTTCTCTCTCATTCATTACTTTTAACTCTTTGCGGTGCATTGCATAATAAGACTTGGTGAAATGATAAATGGCTTGCTGAGCACAACATAGTAGAAAATAATAAGCTATTGTTTCTCATGGGCCCTACTTTGCAGAGCTACGTCAATATAATACTGTTAGTCTGAAGAAGCGATTTCATCACTCCAAGATGTAACGACAAACCACTCTGCCTCAGAAGTGCTTATGAGGATTTTCATGATGTGTAGTAAACAAAGCTTGGTAGTAACCAACAAAATACATGTACCAGTGAGATTCACTTAGACATGAAAGTGTTTTGATTTATTTGTCAAGTAGTCACGTGCATTACAAATTAAAACATTACATAGCATAAATACTACATCTGGAAAATAACCACATATTATTTAGCAATCTTAAGAAATGCCTGTCAGAGAAGTTTATTTAATTCAGTAAACCAAGACTTCCACGAGCAACACTGCTCGTTTACGGAAGCAATGTAAACAGACTTATTTTGTACACAATTTTAAAATAAAAAAAATCTGATGTGTTACACTCACATGACTTTCTCTACTCTTGTACAAACTATTTTTACAAACGCTTATTCTCCATATGTATGTACAGGACATAAAAAAAAATTAATAACGAATTCCCATTTGAGAAAAAGTATTGGAAAACTTAAGGGAATAACAAGCAATATCTCGAAAATGGTACACTCAGCAACAAAAATGTATATGACATAAATTGTGTATTTTAATGCAATCTACATTTTTTGTGTAGTAAAATTTTGTCTATCTCTTATGGTTTACCAGTTATGCAAAAGTCGTTCACAATGAAGAATACTTTTGGAGACATTCCCAGAAAATTCAAGATATATGTTTCATTTGTCATGAAAATATCTTAAACATATGATATTTTAATCAAAATCGTTAGAGCCATTATTGAGAAAATTAAAATTTTTGAAAAATATTCCATGTAAAGGGTAATCTGGGGTGGGGGGATTTTCTTGATAACCTTTGTGTCGCATCTCTGGAAGATACTGAACCTAAATACCAAGTTTGGTGTTTATCCGACTGTTTGTTTCTGAGTTATGCTGTTCACAGACATACACACATGGACATGTTTCCAAAAATGCTTTTTTTTTGGATTCAGGGGGTTTCAAAACATATATTTCCGGTGAAATCTTGGTATCCAATTTTTTTGGGTGGAATACAATACTTCCCCTACTTACTATACGTAGTAGAGAAAGTAATAAAACATTAAGAAATACTGAGTAGCTGTTTAATGGCCCCACCATAATCACATGTATGCATGATTCACTTGAATTGCAGCAACCTTGGCATGTTACACTAGCAGTGAACACTGAGTTGCTGGTTTCTGCTCCTGCTGCAAACACTAGTTTTTTCACTGTGCATCTCAAAATTTAAAAATTATTCAAACACTGTATTGTACGAGAATTACTTCCTAATTATTGTGGCTGTTTTTGTCTTGTTATCCACTGAAATGCCTACCAAAAACTTCCATTCGAACAGAGAATTTTTATGTATGATACATACATAAAAACCAAATCATATATACACAGCTGTGTAGACAATTTCAGGAGACACTTCCTGGTATTCCAGTTCCAAATAGTGATACTATCAAGATGTCGGATTAATAATTTAAAATAAAGAGAGTTCAAGGTTGTTACACTACATCACTAAAATGTTCTTACTTGAACGCGTTTCAGAAGACTGTTTGCTCCCATCGTCAGCATGTCCTCAACTGATTTTGCCGGTCATTGTCTGGGGAGTGCGTGGCTAGTGGTGTTCTCTGGTGCTGGGCTGATGAACCTCCAAAGGCTGTTGTGTGGTGGCAGTTCGAAATTCATTAGGTGATTCCTGTGTTTGACGATATGTATTTTTTCCCAGAAGTCCAATTCATTGCTGCTGTTGATCGGTTTTAAGAGTTTTATGTTCGGAGTGATATCATGGTTTGAAGACCAGAAATGATGTGCTACTGCTGATTTATCTGGCTGTTTTTGGTAAATGCATCTCATATGCTCTTTAAGTCTTATTTCAAGATTTCTTTTGGTTCTTCCTATGTATACCAGATTACAGTCATTACAAACAATTTTACTTATACCAGCTGATTTATCGTTGGGGATAGGATCTTTTGTTTTGTTGCATAGTAGTTTCTGTATATTGTGGTTATTCTGTGGAGACAGGGTGATGATGTATTTCTTGAAAATCCTTTGAAATTTATGATGTGTCCAAGGGTGATAAGTGAATTTCCTATTTCACTTTAGTGATGTAGTGTAACAACCTTCAACTCTCTTTATTTTAAATTATGACACATCACCGTTACTAGCTTCTAAATCTTCAAAATTAGTCTGATTAATAAGTTTAGCACAACGGGATTGCTAATCATCAAACCTAAGAAACAAGAGACACATTCTAATGGAGAAAAAAATTGACAATATTGGTGCATCATTCAAGTGCTCTCCAAAGAAGTCTGTAAGATGTGTTGCATCGCAAATGAGTGTTTCAAAATACCTCTGTTTATATAGCTGCTTAACTTTTAAAATTGAAATGTTACAGAGTGAATTCATGAATTATCCACGAATGTCTCAATGCAGATAGACACCACTTATAACAAAGTTAGTACTTATTATAGTACATGTTACTATTACTCATGAGTATGCAACACAGGAGACTAAGAATGTAACTCCTACCATGTAGTAAACAGCATGCAGAGCACACATACATGTGATCTGATCCTGACCATAAAATGACCATTCTGCACATTGTTATAATAAATCTTCAGTTCATATTTGAAGAAGTTAGTTTATTACGTTCTTTGCACCACGCTTTGGGTGTCAATTTGAAGTAGGTTGTATTGAAGGAGTTGTATTATATTTCAACTGTTGGGGAGCCGAACCTGAAATAGTTACAACCGCATGTACGGTACCCAGTAGCCTTTGCCTCAAATATACTTTCTGGTGGCCTTTGCCACAAAAAAAATGTTTTAACTGAAGAATGTAGGCTTACACAGATTATAATTTGACTTCTCTCCTTTTATTAATGCTTGACACGATTTTAAATAACACTTCACTGATAGAGAGCTGTGAGATTCTTTTATGAATTACTTGCACTTTTTAACACATAAACTATTTTCGTCTCACACGAATACGTATTATACTTCGAGGACGTGTCTCGCACCCGGTTACAAATACTGTCTGCAGACAACTGAATTGATTTCAACCGCCTAAACTTGTAAATTTCTGTATTTCAAGTCTCTGATTGGCTAATCCTACTCCAATAGAATACCTTCATTTAACTAAAGCATTTTCTGGTTGTTAATTGGCTATTTTTTAAACTGTCTCAAAATTTACATTATTGTTGCTCCAATAATGACTAGTAGCATTTAAACTTTCAAATTCATTATTGCCTCAAGGTTACCTCATTGTTAGCAACGTTTAACCTATTATTCTCACAGCTCCTACATTATTAAATTACGTAATATATTCACATAACATTATTACACATGGATACAATAATACAAACATATACAATGACTGTTACATACATTTTTTTATATATTGTTACATACACATATTGCTTTAAGGTGGGCTGTTATTGAATTTACATATTATATAATTAGACTGAAATTATTTAAGTGTTAAAAATACTGCCTCATTTTTTCACAAAACTAATGGAAAAATACAAAAATAAGTGCTAATAATATGACAGTAACAACAACACACTACTATGATAGTCATTTCATAAACCATGGCAACTATTTTTACTTTCTCTACTAGGTATATTAAGGAGGGGAAGTATTGTATTCCACCCAAAAATTTGATACCGAGATTTCACCAGAAATACATGTTTTGAGGCCCCCTGAACCCAAATAAAGTCTTTTTAGAAAAAGGCCTATGCATTAGGTTTAGTACCTCTTAAAGATGCGACACAAAGATTTTCAAGAAAATCCCCAACCCCAGACTACCCTTTATATGGAACATTTTTCGAAAATTTTGATTTTCTCAGAATGGCTCAAACGGTTTTCATTAAAACATCATATATTTAAGATATTTTCATAACAAATAAAATGCATATCTTGAATTTTCTGGGAATGTCCCCAAAAGTCCTCTTCTTCCTGAATGGCTTTTCCATAAACTGGTAAACTGTAAGAGATAGACAAAATTTTTTCATGCAAAAAAATGTAGATCTCGTTAAAATGCAATTTGTCATATACATTTTTTTTGGGTGGAGTGAACCATTTCCGAGATATTCCTTGTTATTTGTTTGAATTTTCCAATACTTACACTTTTTCTCAAATGGGAATTCGTTGCTCATTTTTTTTATGTCCTGGACATGCAAAGAAAATAGAATGCTCCACATAGCAACCATCTCTTAAAAGATTTGACTATCACTTAAAGCTTACCATATTCCCCTTGCACCTACAAGAAAATTAGCAATAAGATTTAACATCTCAATTAACATGAAGTATACGGAGAGTAAGCATTTGTAAAAATAGTTTGTACAAGAGTTGAGAAAGTTATACGAGTGTTACATATATTGTTTTATCAATCAATGAAGTTGCAGGTTGAAAGTCACTAGAATGTCTTTCGCAATGATGGTATAAAATTGGTATCTAGGTACAGCAGGCTCCATAGGTTCATATCTGGCCCTGAGCAGTAATTTTCTGACCCGTAACCAACATCCATCACCTGCTTTCTTTATCAAGGAAACGCGTAGGTTGACAGCCAACATAGGAAACTGCCCCTCTCACAACAAATTGCGCAAAACTAGTCACTCTGAAATAACCTGGATAATCAAGCACTTACCACTCAGTAAAGCCCCAGGTCCCGACAACATCCCCAATGTCACACTAAAACATCTCCCTAATAATACACTGAAATACTTGGCCCGTATCTTCAACTACACCCTAGAACACGAAATCCTTCCCCCACGTGGAAAACTGCCCATGTCCTCCATTTCCCTAAGCAACACAAACTTAGAAAGAACCTTCGGCAAAGTATGGCACTAAGGCCTACTACGAAAAATTATTTCCAACAATTTTCCTGACTAGGTCATCAAACTCAGGGTCAACTACCTCTCGGCATAAACCTTTAGATCCACAGTCAACAATACAATGTCCAGCCTCAGATCCATACATGCTGGTGTACTCCAAAGCAGTATATTAGGACTCCTCTTCAACGTTTACATAAATCACATCCCCATATCCAACTTCATATACGCAGATGACACCGCCATCATGACGCAATCTTGGAAATCATACCTCATCTGCCAACGCATTAAAAACATCACCAAACTCAAACATGGCTCACAAACTGGAGGATCAAACCCAATCCAAACAAGTGCCAGGCAATTTTGTCCACCAAATACACCAACCACAGAAGACACTACCTCTCTCCCCTCCAGCTCTTCGGAAAGAATATTGCATGGAAGAATACAGTTAAATACCTAGGCACCACAATGAACATTGGTCACACGTGGTGTGAGCACATCCGAATGATCAGAGGTAAAACGAATGGATGCCTCAAAGAACTTTACCTGCTTCACAACTACTCCAGCCTACTTCCACTAGTAACAGCATTAGTTATATACGAGGATGGTCTGAGAAGCTTCCAACCTCAACATGAAGATGGCAGCACGCGTAAATAAAAGCTAGTGAATTTCGTTGTTCATCTGTTGACAGTTACTCACCAAAGTTACAGCCATTTTGGACACTCAGTTGTTATGTAACAGTCATTTGAGTGAGGTGATGAGTGTTTTTATGAAAATGGACAAAATCGAGTATCGAGCTGTCATTAAATATTTGTTTTTGAAAGGCAATACACCTACGCAAATCAAAGATGAGTTGGATTCTGTGTATGGGGACTCTGCACCATCATTTACCACAATGAAATTTTGGGCAGTTGAATTTAAACGTGGCCGTAAGAGCTTGGGAGACGAACATTCGGGACATCCAAAACCTGCAACTACTGACGAAAACATCACCAAAGTTCACCAAATGGTGCTAGACGACCGCCAAATTAAAGTGAGAGAGATAGCAGAGGCTATGAACATGTCAAAAGAACGTGTTTGTCACATATTAAATCAACATTTAGACATGAGAAAGCTGTCTGCATGTTGGGTGCCGCGTTTGCTCACATTAGACCAAAAAACGTGTTCAAATGAACATTTCCAATGCTCTGTTGGCGCAATAAATTCGAGTTTTGAAGCAGATTAATTACTGTAGATGAAACTTGGATACACCGTTATACGCCCAAAACAAAAATACAGTCCAAACAGTGGACTGCAAAGGGGGAACAGGCTCAAAAAAAAAAAAAAAAAAAAAAAAAAACCTTTTTTCAGCTGGGAAAGTGATGGTGGCTGTTTTTCGGGATAGTCATGGAGTTATTTTAATTGATTATCTTCAAAAAGGAAAAACCATTACAGGAGCATACTACGCATCATTACTTGACAAGCTGAAGGCAGAACTTGCGGAAAAACAGCCACATTTGCAGAAAAAGAAAATTCTGTTTCACCAAGACAACGCACCGTCTCACACCTCAGCGGTTGCAATGGCAAAAATCCACGAATTACGGTTTGAATTGCTTGTACATCCGCCTTACTCACCAGATCTAGCCCCAAGCGACTTCTTTTTGTTCCCTCATCTGAAAATTGCACTCAGAGGGCAGAGATTTTCATCAAATGAAGAGGCAATCACCTTCGTGAATAATTATTTTGCAGAGAAAAACGCTGAGTACCATTTGGACGGGTTACAGAGATGGGAGCATCGCTGGGAGAAGTGTGTACAGTTACAAGGAGACTATGTTGAAAAATAAACAAAAAAAAATCTGAAAAAATGTCTTGTATCATTATTAGGTCGGAAACTTTTCAGACCACCCTCGTACAAAACACTAAACCAAACTATCATTACCTAGCTGCCACAGTATGGGGGATTTGCGCACACGCACACACATACAGTTACTTCAAATGTCCATAATAACATATTTCCTATCATTTGCAAGCTCCCCCAAACGGCGCCAGCAACGCCTCTACACAACGAACTACACGTGTACACAATCAATGAGTTCATGTGCAAATTAGCCTTTGACCCATACAATAGCACCAGAGGCAATACAAATCCACTCATATCATCCTCAGGAAACCATGACCCACTTAGAGATAACCACAAGCACCCACTATATCTCTTTCACAGATGACATCACTCCTGAAGACATTACAAATTACCTCCACCACCTAGTCCCCATCTAGGCAAACACCCCCGCCCCCAAAACACACACTCAGCCCATGCTTCCCAGAATTCAAAGTTACACTTCACACAACCACTACCCTACTTTTCTTTCACTAACAACCCATTCCCAACTCCCCAATGCTCCCAGCCCATACCCTACTCACCTCGCTCTCACACCCAATTCACCAACCTTCATGCTTGCAGACCCCTACTCTGCATGCCCTGAAGCACATCTTCCCACATCTAAGTCCAACCACGTACAACACCAGCTATTTACACAGCACCACTGCATGACAACACAAATACCACCCCCGTCACGCCACTACATCCACCCAATGTAAACACAGACTCTCACCAATACACCATAAACAACCTGCCAGGCAATCTAGGCATCAGACATGCTTGCCACACAGCGCACCGTTCATGATTCAAAACTCCAACACAACTCATCCACATGGTACCTACAGCACCACTCAGCAACATGCACTTAAACATGCCAAGCATGATTTACAACAATTCCCAACTCCACTGCCCTGTCTGGTACTCAGGATGACAGCCAAGTTTACCATTTAGGAATTTTACACACAGCATGCCTAGCATGATCCATTCCTGCATAACACACTACAACCAGAGTGCTTATTGCAAGATCTTTAACCTTCTCCTTCCTAATCTCTGGTAGAGGAGTTTTTTTTAGTGGGTATGGCCATCCTTCAAACAGCTAGCCTCACAACCTCAATCTCTGTCCCTGTCTCCCATTGAGGGGCAAGTACAGAAAGAAAGAACAAATAAAAAACTGCTTATTTTCCAACTACTTCATGTTAATCGAGATAAACATATGCAGAAACTATTCTATGGCCAATTTTCTAGGTGCAAGGGGAATATGGCAGACTTTAAGCGACAGTCATATCTTTTAAGAGCTGGTTGCTATGTGGAGCATTCCATTCTCTTTCAATGTCCAGGACATAAAAAAACGAATAAGAAATTCCCATTTGAGAAAAATAAGTATTGATAAAATTCAAACAAATAACAAGGAATATCTTGAAAATGGTTCACTCCACACAAAAAAAATGTATATGACAAATTGCATTTTAACGAGATCTACATTTTTTGTGTAGAAACATTTTGTTTATTTCTTACGGTTTAGCAGTTACGCAAATGCCATTCAGAAGGAAGACTTTTGGGGACATTTGGGGAAAATTCAAGATATACATTTCATTTGTCATGAAAATATCTCAAATATATATTTGAATATAAAATCATTAGAGCTATTTTTGAAAAAATCAAAATATTTGAAAAATGTTGCATGTAAAGGGTAGTCTGGGGTGAAGAGATTTTCTTGAAAATCTTCGTGTCCCATCTTTGAAAGATAATAAACCTAAATACCAAGTTTGATATTTATCCGACTTTTCTTTTTAAGCTATGCTGTTCACAGACACACACACATGGACCTTTTACTAAAAAAATTTTTTTTTATTCAGGGTGCCTCAAAACATGCATTTCCGGTGAAATCTCAATATTGAATTTTTGGGCGGAATGCAATACTTTCCCTATTTACTATACGCAGTAGAGAAAGTAAAAAGTTAAGCCTTCTCAAATAGAGATATTAAGGTTATTAGCATGAGGTTTGCAGATTACCTACATATTTAGAACATTTTATTTGTACTGTTACAAAGAAATAATATTTACAGGTTTATTCATCAGATGGGATGAAAAACATTCTATTCATTGCACAATTTTTAAGTAGCTGATGTGGTTGGATTACCTTTCAGTCCCCATAATTCGGCATTTGTAATTTAAATAACAGTAAATTAAGAGTACATATATTGAATTGAAATGTGTAGGTGGAAGTATGCATTTTCACTCCACCAATAATCCCAAAAAGAGGAGCTATTTTTACTTTCTCTACTACGTATAGTAAGTAGGGGAAGTATTGTATTCCATTCAAAAATTTGATACTGAGATTTCACCAGGAATACATGTTTTGAGACCCCCTGAATCCAAAAAAAGCATTTTTAGAAACATGTCCGTGTGTGTGTCTGTCTGTGTGTGTATCTGTGAACAGCATACCTCGGAAACGAACAGTCGGATAAACACCAAACTTGGTATTTAGGTTCAGTATCTTTCAGAGATGCGACATGAAGGTTTTCAAGAAAATCCCCCACCACAGATTACCCTTTACATGGAACATTTTTCGAAAATTTTAATTTTCTCAAAAATAGCTAACGATTTTGATTAAAATGTTATATGTTTAAGATATTTTCATGACAAATGAAATGTATATCTCGAATTTTCTGGGAATGTCTCCAAAAGTATTCTTCATTGTGAACGACTTTTGCATAACTGGTAAACCATAAGAGAAAGACAAAATTTTACTACACAAAAAACGTAGATCGCGTTAAAATACACAATTTATGTCATATACATTTTTTTTATGAGTAAAAAAAACCATTTTCGAGATATTGCTTGTTATTCCCTTAAATTTTCCAATACTTATACTTTTTCTCAAATTCGTTATTAATTTTTTTTATGTCCTGGACATGCAAAGGGAATGGAATGCGTCACATAGCAACCAGCGCTTAAAACATTTGACTATTGCTTATAACCTACCATATTCCCCTTACATCTACAAGAAAATTAGCAATAAGACTGACATCTCGTATCTCAATTAACATGAAGTATATGGAGAATAAGCGTTTGTAAAAATAGTTCATGTACAAGAGTAGAGAAAGTCATGTGAGTGTAACACATCAAATTTTTTACATAAGTGACATACTTATTCCAAGCTAAAGTTTTATCAAATATCATTCCTACAAATTTGGTACTAGTTTATATCTGTATCACATAATTATTAAGAACTATATCTTTACACCTATTAGTTTTACAGCCATTTCACACCAAGTGAACCTCATGATAATTTTTAGTTATAAAAGGGCTCAAGAAGGTTAACAGAAAAGATCAAGACTGGTTGTTTCTATTATCTGGGCAAAATTACATTAAGTTTTATTTAAAGTACATATTTTTCAACTCCTCTCAGAGTCTTTCTTCGAGTCTTTCTTCAGTTACCTTTAATCGCTAAAATATAGTTAAATCTGCTGCTTTCTTACATTGGCATTAATTACTTACCATAAAGCAGTTATATTGCTGTAGAGAGATTAAGGTACGTGTCATTATTATTCAATTTATGATTAACCTTTAAAGCTCTTAAATATCACATCCAGGACATTTCCCAAAAAGTTTGTTACAGTTTAATGAATCTGAAAAGTAGAGCAGTGTTTTTATTAACTGTATTATTGCTTAGCACCAAGCAAAGCCTTAATACTCAAAATGTTTCTAGATATAAAAGCTGTGTGTGCAGGTGTGACTGCATATTATGGTTTTCGATATGACAGTTTGGTTGATTTTGAGGTTAAACCTTTACTTTTTACTACTAGGTTAATAAATCATTAAATTTTATGACCAAATTGTTTTTATTAAGCCTTATTTCATTGTAAACTGTCTCAACTTCCCTTTAACTTGTAACTCATGATCCTAACTGGAATCATATTTTCTGCAAGTAGTTTGCCATTAATAACTAGACATTAGCTAACCTTATTTGTAATATAAAATGTGTCCAGGTTCTGCTACGGTATTGGATTATGAGCAAAACTGAAGAGTTATGCTTATGTAATCGAGGTTTTCAAGTATACACGGTAATCCTTGGATTATGAGGAATATTTTAGTGTGTCCACCACCAGAATAAAAGGCAAGAATATTCACTAACGTGAATCATTTGAGTTTACTTGTGCGGATCCTATGGCTTAGCAGTTGCGGCCCACTGTCCCACTCCTCTACTTCTAAAAAACATCCCTCGGCTACACTTTGCAACTTAGGGCCCTCAATGTTGGGCTACACCTCGAGGCTTATGCCCTCAGTAAGTAGCAACGATCAGCTTCATGTAAAGTGACTGTCTCTGGACACCAATAACATAGCTTGGCCTGGGAGAGTATTGATCACAATAGCTCCATGTATGCCAATAAGGATAAACATGCATAACACTTCTGGAATCAATGAAATTCAATATGTTGAGGAATCTAGAAGTAATGAGTTCATTTATACCCCTACGGTTGAAACGTTGCACTTGATAGCTAGCGATTAAGTTGGTATACTTGCAAAAAAAAACACATGAAAAGCTTTAGCATTAGACTTCCTAAACCAATCACAAGGCAGTATTCCAGGTGGCCGATGACAAAGCAGAAGCGGAACTGGAAGCGGTTCTGTTGCCGGATGCAGTTATTTCCAACCACGTGTTTCAGTTTGTGCATCCCTAGCACATGCGCCAAGTTGTTCCTTGCAAGCTAGTATTGTTCATTGTTATTTATATTTGTGGTTATTGTTTGATAGTTTTGTTGTTCATTTATCTATTTTTATATATCTTTCATTCATATTATTTGTACAAGATTTGAAGTATGACAATGACTAAAAAAAAAATGATGCTGATCACCGAGCGATATTCACGAAGTGATAATCCTTTGCATCAAGATGTGCCACTCAAGTGAGGACCCAGGAATTCTTTGAACAGGAGGAGTATGTGAAGGTTCATGGGCATCCCTCTATTCCTGCTGATAAAGCCATA
This sequence comes from Deroplatys truncata, assembly GCA_030765065.1. Classification (NCBI taxonomy): domain Eukaryota; kingdom Metazoa; phylum Arthropoda; class Insecta; order Mantodea; family Mantidae; genus Deroplatys; species Deroplatys truncata. The sequence continues at coordinate 35,727,703 of CM060987.1, read as the reverse complement.
CAACAAATTGCAGCAGCTTGGACTAAACACGAGAACTGTTTTTTACAAGGGAGTGAAACTCCAAGAGAAAGAGGACAAAATTCCTGAACCATTTGGAATGCAGCACAAGTGAAAATAACTTTATCACAGCTTATAATTTGTTTTATTTCTCCTCATTGTAGCTGGCAAGTTTACATAATTCTGTTTCTATATTGTCAAAAGTGTGTAATTTATTCTACACACGTTGCAATGTTTATGGTTGGGTTATTTTCAATTAATAAATAATAATACAGCTAATCTACTCTAGTTGTGGCCCGCCGAAGTAGCTTAAATTAGCCACAGAAAAGCTAATAATTTACCTTGTGAGTGAGTTTAGAAGTAGATGTGATCTGTTCAATAGCTTGTGCCCACCTACCAGTCCCTCGACGGTGTTTTATTTATATAGGCATTTTCATTTAGGTTGAAAAAATGGCTAGGTTTGTTTTGTTTCGTACGCGATTCGCCTATATAAGTAAAACACTGTCGAGGGACGGGTAGGTGGGCACAAGCTATTGAACAAATCACATCTACTTCTAAACTCACTCACAAGGTAAATATTCGCTTTTCTTTGGCTAATTTAAGCCACTTCGACGGGCCACAACTAGAGCATAATGTGGAATAATACGAAGTTATTATTCGTTGACGTTCGCTACTTACGTACACTTTTTGTATGCGGCTTAGGCACGATAGTAAGGAGAACAATCAGCTGTTCTTGTTTACTAGCCACTCTCACAACGTTACGCGAAGCCACACGAACTGTCAAGTGCAAAGATTCAACGGCGGGTGTATAGGACATGTCTCGACGAAAGAATTTAAGCGACCCACCCGCCCAAACTAGTTCTCATTTATATAGCAAAATCTAGCGACATTTTGAGGTAGTTCTATCAACGTTAGGGAAATTTATATAAAAAATTTAAACCTAACCTCCCGTGAATCAGAAATCTAAGCTTATATCGCAAACTCTTTGTTCATTCATTCTAAGCAATTCAGTTACGCGAGTGTTGTTAGTATAGTGATGGCGGACCTATTGACATACGGATTGTCACGATCGTATTCCTAAAAAATCGAAATACGTTTATCTCTTAGGTAAGCCCTAAATATGTTAAAATAAATAAATCTCTACAGTAGATTGCGACATATGACAATTACAGGAAGCATTTGATCCAAAAACTACTAACCGGCATAGCAGCTCCTGTAAGTACCTCTTCATGTCCTGAAAGCATAAAGAGACAATTATGTTTTAGAGTGACTATTTTTCAAGTAGCCTTTACACTCATTAAGAGCAATCATTTAGCTTACCTCCATCATGTCGTATGTTTAAGTAAATATATTTCGCCTTTAATAAACACGTTGACACCTCAAACTAGCGTATACAGAAGCAAATTCCCAAATGCTTTCCAATACCTTTATACAAGAACGGGCAACCACGAACCATCACATGATTATACATCATTTATGAACGACGCACAACGTGCGCAATACAGAATAGCCAACCTCGAAACATAACATAGTCCAACATGGGAGAAATTTCTTTTGTAAGAAAACCACGCCTTCATGTCACTGCCTCCACGATCGTGAGGATATTGCAATCGATAATGTTGCACAGCTGTTCACTGTGGCGTGGTTTGGTAGTATTGCATAAATAACGTACGGCAAAGTCGGCCTTCGCCTCTTTTCCCATATTATGTAAGCAGTACGGACTGTTTTCGTCGTTTGCGTGCTCACAAAAAATTCCAATATAGAAATCGAAACCGTTCCATACGCTTATGTATGGCTTAGGTAATGACAGAATTAAACACATTGCTTTGGTTTTGTTCATAGTTAATCCCGTTAACGAACACTTTAAAAGCAAATAATGATGCGCTGTTTCCAAGCCACGTAGCAGTTTCAATTCACGTAATCAGATAATTAAGTTTGAATGCTTTGTTCAGCTGAATTAAGAACATTATGTTTTAATCGCTGAAGTAGCAAAAAGAAAATATAAACTTATCCTACAGTTACACGCACGGATAGTATCTAGATGTTTGTTTACTAATTTTAGCTGAATTTCGAAAATTTTAGAGAGTAAGAAATAAGGCATTTGTAGTTTTCTCCTTGCCGCGGAAGACCGAAAGGAAGATTTGTTATGGATTAAGTTGGCAGCCTGACTTAGCCAGAGAACGGCTGCTTTTGTTTTCCTTTGCCATCAAAAGTGTTTGTTCAACGTGAAAGAAAATGTAGTAAAGAAATTAGTATTTATTTCAGTGGCATTTTAAGGCAGCATTTTGATTCATTCGCCAAATAAGTGTAATATTCACAATATTTGAGGCCTGCAACAGTACCTTTAATGGAAAAATTAAGAGAGATAGAATTCAAGAGTGGCGTGTATTTACGTGGTCACTGAACGAATTGAAACAAAATAATGAAGCATATTCGTTACTCCGTTTGGAGTGTTTGATAACAGAGCTACGGTGTTTTCAAGATTGAAGAAAATATGATCTATGGTACCAAGATGACGATGTTGATGAGCAGGTGTGAGTGAAATATTAGTGATACAACTGAAGGCAGGTTTGGAATACGGCAAAGAACAAGTATGACTTTCATGTCCAACGACATGAAAGTCACCGGGGTTTGAGAGGCAGAGGAAGGTAACACGAGTCCTGCGTCCTTGCACTGCAGAATTGCAAGTGCTATCGTATGTTTGAATGTATACGGCTACTTAAACCGTATAATGCTTTAATACTCCTAACAAACCTTATTAAAGTGTGTGATGAATCACAAAAGAGCACCTAATCATTCCTCTGACAGTGCTGAAGCAGGAGCTGCTTATTATACAGAAGTAGGTATCTGTTTATTTGGTTAAAACTCTCCGGTGTCAGGTAAAAAACACAGAACAAGTAGGTTCCTCATCTCCTTTGCATGAACCTGGGAAACATCGACAACCAAGTGACCACAATGTCACCTTTGAGTTTCTTTGTATATGATACGTAGAGCTATTCATCCAGGAGTCCCATACTGTGAAAAAAAAAATAATACTTATATACCAAAAGGTATTACTAGAAATAAGGTGGAGATTTTTCGTGGTCCGTTGAGACATTGCGAAAACTACTGTATTAGCTGAATTTTCGGCGGAGGAGGTGTAGAATTAAACGTAAGCTACTCATCGAGACCGGATATTTTACCTTGGCTTTCAGAGTGCTTAAGAAATTAAGGAACTTCGTAATGAGGAAAAGTGAATAATTTATCTGAATGAAACATGGCTAGACAGCAACCTCACCTTTACAGAATCTTGGGAGACTGCTGATGTTATCGGTGGTTGTGCCGATGGAAATGCTGATAACAGATTCAAAATAACTTCTGCAGGTTTTCTGAAATAAACTATTAATTTATAAAACTGGATCTTTAGTAGGTGATTATCAAGGACAAATGAACGGTGCAACCTTAAAGTATTGAGTTAGAGCAATGTCTATTGCTAAATGCTACAGTAAAATTCTATATTCGGGAGCAGGCAATATGTCACTGATACGGCTTAAGCAAACTAGCCGTACAGGGACTTAAGTTCGTGACACTGCAGGACTGTAAGATTTACTGTATCCACTTAAAATTAAATTGACTTTTACTTATGTGCTTAACGTCCCATTCTATATTGGGCGTGAAAGACTGGTAATTTTGCTCAGAGGCCTTTTAACAGGCTTGAGGTTCCTTTACGTGTCGTAAATCTACGACACGGGACCACCGGCTTTACTTCCCTTCCGAATGAAGCCATACTAAGGATTTTTACGCCCGAAATAAAATGCATCGCCCTTTACCGGGTTTGAACCCGCGACCTCGGGAACTAGAGGCTATCATAACCACTACACCACGGAGGACAAGTAGCCACGTGGGGAAAGTAGAACAGGAGTATTGTGGGGGGATTGAGTCAGGTGTGATACACATTTATAATTGAAAAACCCAATGATAACTGAGGAGTAACCCACGGCTCTGAGCTTGCTCAAGCGCTATAGAGTGCTGTTTTTATCTCATGTTAGTGTTTGGTGCAGGTGTGAGCTATGTTTACCGCTTGACATATTACACTACACTGAATAATACCTGAACCTGACCCGCTGCGTAGCTCATTCCCCCGCAGAACAGTTGAGCTGGCACATTTCTCTCACGACCTTCCCCCTGGTTAGAAATCAGTATGAGCGTTTATTTGCGGAAACAGTATTACTTATGTAAATGCTGGAGCCTCCTCTACCTCGTTCTACCTAAATTAGAATTAAAGACGTTTGATGACAGTACTAACAATCGGTTAGAATTCTGGGATCAGTTTCGGTTTATTGTGACAATTTTTTATGAAAGGGTTCAAACCCGACCCAGACCAATGTAGTTTGAGTGTGCTTAAAAGTGACAGCCCCATGTCAGTGGATTTACTAGCATGTACAAGAACTCCTGCGGGATGAAATACCGGCACACCGACGGCAATTATATGAACCTGACACTTGACAGCTTCGTTAACAAACAAAGTATTTTTGTTTATTAATGAGAGATATTCCCTTGTTTAATTCAAGCAGCATTGTCCGGATCAAATGCTACAAATCTTGCCGAGAACTTTCCCCCATCAACACCTATCTACAATAAGGCCATTGAATAGCGGAAATCAAGATTCAATTGCCTACTAATTGAAATCTATGTACAGGAATTACTGAATTTAGCAATACCCCAAACTGTTGACAAGCAAAGTATAACCTTAGGAGTCGTATGTGATAAATAAAAACTTAACTTTATGCTGTATTCATTGCTTCATTCAGCATTGCCCGGGAATATTATGAGAGTCTGGGAAAAAAACGCGAAGTATCAGCACGGCCGAAGCTGACCACAGGTAGTTTCGAATCATTTCCTCTACAAGAAAATGAGAACTAGGAAAATAATTTTCAACTTTAAACAAGTAGCACTTATAACCAAGAACTTAGAAATAATGCAAGAAGAGAACAATGGAACACTTTCCTATGCATTCGTGTTAGAGAGATTAGACAACAAGCAAGTCTGCTGATTCGCATCATGTACCTCTTTCAACCCTTCAAGAAAATGAAACGTAAAGATTTTGCAAGAGGGTTTGTGATGGGAGGGGTCATCGTGGTTGCAGATGGAAGCAAGTGAATGGCCTATTTTAGTAGCTCTTTATCCCGAGGAAGAGATAAATGCTGAAAGACGGAAAGCAATAGTCTCTAACATATCTTATGACCAATATATTCAGCGGCCTTGTGTCGTGCGCGTGATCGATGCTAAAAGTAGAACGTAAACAAAGCTCATGCCGTGAGTCGTGTCTTCTGAAAAGGTGGTCACATCTAGTCAAAGGAAGAGAGACGCTTGAACACATATAGAGACCAATTACTTTAAGAGAATTACACGTAAATGCTCTATTTAAGGAATTAGAAAATACGTGTCACTGAAAAGCGTATTATGGAAGTTAGAAAATAAATATTTTGAATTAAAAGCAAATGTTTTGTGGAAGAGTACGCATGTATATTTTCTTGAAACGAAGATTTTATGTTTTGTATAACTGGCGCAACATATCTAGACATGTGAAAATTTTAATGACAGCTATGAAGTTAGTTAATTACCAGATCAGGAGGTGACCGATCGACTGCATGCTGGAAGAGTAAGTGGGACAGTCATTGTCATATATCCGTACACCAGTTATGCACTGCACTGATAAACTTATACGGAGGGTTGCCCCACTTAAGTTCGGACGACTTTGAATTGCCCTCCCACTCCACTCCTGTCATTGGTCAAGCTCCTTATATTTATTATTGCATCAGCTCACTGTAGTGATAGCTGTCTGCTGGGTCAGTCTGAGGCAAAGTTTACGCACCATGACTTAAACAATCGCCGACTTGTGGTAGGGGTACATTGTTGGGCTTTCCGATGCCGGTTACAGCCTTTCAATGATAGTGGAAAGGTGCAAACAAAAATGTCTTACCATAAGTCGTGTGTGGGGCGTAAAACACAGCTGCATAAAAATGGATTCCCACCTGAGGCTCAGTGTGCAAGAAAACTCGGAAGAGAAAGGCCACAACCAACACGACCTAAAGCACTGGTAGCCAAGGTGAGTGCAACAGTGACTCAAGAAAACCCACCAACCCAAAGAAGCATTTCCAGCGGCATTGGAATATCCAAAGGGACCTTATATCGGATAATAAATAGTAATTTGGGTCTAGAATGACGCCATAAAGCACGTGAACACGTCCTGAAAGAGTGGCACATCAGAGAACGCTTCACCAATGCTAGAAAACTCTATGAACACCACCTGGCTGGTGAAAAGTGGCAATAGGTGGTTTCTTTAGATGTAGCAGAGCTTATCAAGGTGACACAAAAAAAGTCCGAGGCATGTATTACCATTAATTTTGCAAAAAGGGGCGTTCTCTCGGGAGAACAAGGAAAAGTCTTCGAAGGGATTCATGGTGGTTGCAGGTTATTGCTCTCGGGGGAAACTCGGCATTCACAGAGTTGCCAAAAATTTAAAAATTAATGCAGCCTGCTATCAAAGGAATATTATGGGGCCAATTTTTTATGAGATTTCTCGGTTGTATGGTGAGGATGCCCCAAATGTTTGCATCCACATGGATAAAGCATCCAGTCACACTTCTCGGTCCTGCCAGCATTACTATCACCGGAAAGCTATGTGATACCGTTTAAAAAGATCCCTGTGAAGTCATCAGATGCCTTGGCAATGGATTTTTGCGGATTTGGTCTGCTGAAACAGCACCTTGCTTCTCGGCGTCCAACCACAATTGAAGGACTCTGGAAAGCCTGCTAGGAGGAGTGGGATAACATCTCCTTCCTGTTCTTAGACGCAGCCTTCTTCAATGGAAATTGCGTTGCAGAGCTATAGTTAATGCCCGTGGAAATCACTTTGAACGCAATAGGTGGTGGCGAAAGGGATTCTCGCCATGAAAAAACATAAGCAAAACCGCCCAAGCTTAAGTGGGACAACCCTCCGTAGTTATATACAGTATATTTAAGTCTACCAGTGTACATAGCGCTCAACATAAAAACACTGTCAATCATCTGCCTCGAATTCTTCCACGTCTGACAGCCTTTCTATTCTGCGGAATCACTCGCATCATTGCCATCACTGCTGTTGCTACTTTCTGCAGCATTATCTTGGATGATAATTCGTTATATTTGGTTTTCTACAATTCCATCTCTTTCGAAATTATCTCAAGTTCAAAATGTCCACATACATTTTCCCATTCTGGCCTCCAAATTTCTGCAAATCGCTGGCGACATAACTGCTCCACATATTTTAATTTAAAAGTGACATTTTTGCGTGCCATCTATTTTTTGACAGCCCAGATTAATTCGATTGGATTTAGCCCTGGGTGATATGGTGTCAGTCTAAGTAGATTATGGACATGTTATATTAATATCTGGTCAAGTATGTATGATTTCTGAAACGGTTTGTTGGATTTAATTAAGTTATATAGTCTTTGTTTTTTCATACTTTCATCATTATGCCTAAGTAACCAAGCTCACCTCCAAAGCTAGTTATATGTTGGAATACTTTGGATACTGCAAGCTACTATGCACAATATTACGAACAAACCGTAGATATATTAGCAGTGTGAACACTGAAGAAAGTTCTTCATCTGCAGTAATAAAGATTTAGGTGAGAACATCTACTATACCAACTATTGTACACTGAATGCAACTTCAAAGATTAGACAAAAAGTATTACGCTGTTGGAAGCGAGTACCATAGAAATCCTAAGTCTCTTAAATTGGTGCAAGGTTTGTCCATAACCAAACTTGAAGCCATAGAGGTCCCTGCCCAAAGGAATATTATTATCTTTACGACACCAGTCAGCAATCGCTAAAAATAGAACACCAAATAGTAATAGTGAAAACATTTAGTATTTTAAGTTTGCCCCTGTCGCAATATGTGACCTAGAAAGAGGTTTTCCCTGCTCAAATCTGATTACATAACTGAAGAAGTTATGGATTCAAACATCTTCGAATGTATATAGTCATACTCTGTAACAGACTGTACGAAGACAGTCCAAAACATTAAATTTTGTATATTGCTCGTGTTTGTATATACTCTGTAACTATTGCATCTTATTCCTTATTTCAAGCTACCTACTGTAAGTACTATTCATATGGTGTTCCCACCAGTGACCACTTTTTCTAGCAGACCTGAGTGTACTTCTGCATTGTGAAAGCGGGTGCTTGTTGACATACCCGGCGCTTAGCCACGCACATGAATACGGATCCCTGAATTCGAACCTGTATTTCACATCGATGCTCACGCACTTCTAGAAATACTTCAAAACTGTGAAAATGATTGGATGGATTTTGAGATTTTTTTAAAAGTGTCACAAACATGCAAGAGCGGAATTGACTTATGAAGAAACATAAAATTCAGATAAGAAATTATTGAAATCCGTTCAATTGATGGCGATGAGTGGTTCGGGACTTCGAACACACCAACCACTATCTACTAACGAAGGTCCATGTGGAGCCTGTTAATAAAGTAGTTTTATTTGCCTTCCAGATCACTATTTGGAGGTTGAGAAGCCAACGGAGTAGACGATGTCCTAACACTCAAAACCAATAACCAACATTCACTATTAACACCGCTCAACGTCCTCTTATATCTTAGATCAAATACCACGATATTACATATGATATGCAAAATACGGCATTAGAATCATAGTCTAAGATTTGTTCTTGATAGTAGATCTAAAAGACTACGTTCTGAGAAATTGCTAATAACAGCGATGATAAGATACTTGACAGACTGGGCCTATGGCTACCATCTGTGAAGAAAGTGGAATGGATGGCAGCCATAATTCGAAACGTTAGATGATTGTAACCAGCTGTCTCTTAGCCCCAAAACGCATACTATCTTGTGTTTTACTTTCTCTACTACGTATAGTAAGTAGGGGAAGTATTGTATTCCAACCAAAAATTCGATACCGAGATTTCACCGGAAATATATGTTTTGAGACCCCCTGAATCAAAAAAAAAACTGATGCGTTACACTCACATGACTTTTTCTACCCTTGTAAAACCATTTTTACAAACGCTTATTCTCCATATGCTTCATGTTAATCGAGATATCGAGATGTCAATCTTATTGGTAATTTTCTTGTAGATGCAAGGGGAATATCATAGGTTTTAAGCGATAGTCAAATATTTTAAGCGCTGGTTGCTATGTGGCGCATTCCATTCTCTTTGCATGTCCAGGACATAATAAAAAGGAATAACGAATTTGAGAAAAATTTTAAGTATTGAAAAATTTAAGGGAATAACAAGCAATATCTCGGAAACGGTTCACTCAACAAAAAAACTGTATATGACATAAATTGTGTATTTTAACACGATCAACATTTTTTGTGTGGTAACATTTTGTCTATCTCTTATGGTTTACCAGTTATGCAAAAGTCGTTCACAATGAAGAATATTTTTGGAGACATTCCCAGAAAATTCGAGATATACATTTCATTTATCATGACAATCTCTTAAACATATGATATTTTAATCAAAATCGTTAGAGCCATTTTTGAGAAAATTAAAATTTTCGAAAAATGTTCCATGTAAAGGGTAGCCTGGGGTGGGGGGATTTTTTTCTCAAATTGATATTCATTTTTTGTCCTGGTAATGCAGAGAGAATGGAATACTCCACATAGCAACCAGCTCTTAAATGTTTGTCTATAGCTTAAAGGCTGCCAATTCTACAAGAAAATTAGCAATAAGATTAACATCTCGATTAACATGAAGCATATGGAGAATAAGCGTTTGTAAAAATAGTTTGTACAAGAGTAGAGAAAGTCATGTGAGTGTAACACATCAGATTTTTTAATATAGGTTGTGTTTTAAAAGTCGTTGCGACTTGGCAGCGCTTATAATTGATTATTTAGAACACATCAAGGTCCAGAGTATAATAAACAGTGTTTTACATTGATTGATTATTTGGCTGATCTGTATTGTTGGTTGTAAACAATGTCTTACCTTTTTTTATTCAGTATATATTAGGATTTAACACGTAAAATAAAGCAATGTGTATGCATTGGGTGAAATACGAGTTTCCGGAATGACGTCATAAATACTTCACAACATTTTGTTTTGTCTAATCTGCACTGCCACCCTCGAAATAGTCTCCTTGGGAGTTGATACACTTGTCCCAGCGTTTCTACTACTGCTGGAAGTATCTTTGGAAGTCCTCTTCTTACATGTTCAGAGCCTTCTGCGGTTCGCGATGGATGACATCAATGTCCACAAAACGGTGTCCTCATAGCTGCATTTTAAGTTGCGGGAAAAGAAAAAAGTCCGCTGGTGCCAACTCTGGAGAATAGGGGGATGGGGAACAGTATTCATCCTATTTTTATCCAAAAATTGGCAAACAGAAAGGGCTTTGTGAGCGGGCGCAGTCATGATGCAGGAACCGGTCACCACTCCTCCATTTCTCCGACCGTTTTCGTCGCACATTCTCCCTTAATCTTTGCAACAGTTGTTTGTAGAACACTTGATTCACTGTTTGGCCCCGTGGCACAAATTCCTTATGTGCAATGCCTTTAATGTCAAAAAACACAATCATCATTAACTTCACTTTGGATCGAACTTGCCTGGCCTCTTTTGGGCGTGGAGATGAGGGACTCTTCCATTGAAGATTGTTGCTTCGTTTCTGGACCGTACCCATAAATCCATGTTTCATCACCAGTAATAATATTCTCCATAAACTGTGGGTCATTTTGTAGCTGTTCTTTAAGATCTGTGCAGGCAATCATACGGCTTTCCTTTCGATCATTTGAAAGCAGACGGGGCACGAACTTGCGGCAATTCTTTTCATGTCCAAATAGTCTTTCAAAATGCTTTGAACACTTCCAAAGAAGAGTCCTAATGAGTCATTAAGTTCTCTTATTGTAATGCCATTTAAGACCATTTCCCTCACCTGATTGATATTTTCATTATTTTTGCTGGAACAGGGTCGCCGCGAACGATCTGCATCTTTAACTGATGTCACACAGCTTTTAGATTTCGAAAACCACTCAAATGCTTGAATTGTACCCATAACTTCCTTCCCATAAGCTGTTCTTAACATTTCAGAGTTTAAAGCACAATTTGATGTTCGTTCTTTGTTCTTCGTAATCTGACATTTTTGCTACGCGGAAAAATCGCAGCACTTGCAAAACACGTGTTCACTTCAGAGCGTCTACCTCATCACTGCATGGTCACAGGAAGTCACGTCATCTCTCATTTTTATCGGCAAGGAACGCTGCATGTACAGTCTGGGTAAGAATTAAAGAAATATCAGCGTCAGCATTGTTGTGAAGTCATTCCGGAAACGTTTTGATCTCAACTCGTATAGCATATTTACATTTTCATAGGTAAAAACGACGCAGACAAAATGCCTTAAATTATTCCTAATTGTACATTTGTAACCCTAAACCTGGCTGATTTACTATTATCGGATATACATATTAGTAGGCCACGATGAGTTTGCTCGGTAGGAAGAACTAAACAGTTACGGAACAGCATTAGACTTGCAGTCAGGTAAACAAAACATCTGCAGTTCCGAGTTGCATTTTCTAGTGAGGCTGAGGCCTGCAAAAGTAGTAGTTTTCATTGTGCAACTGTACATTCCCACTATCGCCTTGCCCCTCTGATTGCTAGCCTTGATGGCGTAACGCACTGTCACGAAAACAGTGGTGCCCTCCTTCAAGTGCACTTATATCGTGGCCGACTGTTTCACCAAAAATGATTACTGATCATTAGGGCTAGGATTTTTATGATAGGGTATATATTTTTTGGTAGGACTGACATGCTCCTTAAATACATATAAATGCTTCTTATGAAACAGCGAAATGAATTAACCTAATTTGTTAAGTCATATTTTTGCGTATATGGCTATTTCTCTCTGATAGAGCATATTTTAGTAAGTAAATGGTCATATTCGTCATATTTTCACTCTTTCAAGAAGAAAAGAACTTTCTCATGCAATTTATTTCTTCCGTGTTACATTTCTCAGAATTGCGCACCTCATTTTGTTTCCTGGAAAATGGCAAGTATCTACCTTCCTTCCCTGTTTCCTTTGAATTCACAATATGGACTTCAGCCTTACGCATCAGTGAGTTTGTGTAAGCTATTGTTACTCTATGAGCAGGTAGCTGATTAAGTCATTCTGCACCCTGGATTGCAGACAAGTGTCTAATTAATTCATTGTGTTATTCAGCCTTATTGCAGTCGTAAGCGTGTGCATTACAGTGCCTAAATGCCTAAAGTGAAGCAAAATGTTCAAGTAAAACTAAACAAGTTTGTTTCTCAATATGGTGAGAAAGTAGTGGTAAAATAATGTATTGCAAACTGTACGACGTACGAGTAACTGCGGAGAAGTCATTTAACGTTCAGCAGCACGTGGTAACAGATAAACACAAACGTGGAGTACAACGGATTGAAAATGAAAAAAACACTATAGCAAATGCTCCTAGGGGAATCCTGCCAGTCTTATTCACCATTCTGCGAAGAACTTTGTACAGTTTTCCTTTGAGCTGATATTCCCTTAAGTAAACTAAACCATCCAAAATTTCGTGAATTCTTAGAAAAATACACAGGCAAATCTGTTCCTGATTCTTCCACATTAAGAAGGAACTTTGTCAGCCGAAGCTATGAAAAAACAATACAACAAATCAGACAACAACTTGTAAATAAAAACATTGTAGTTTCATCAATTGATACCCAAGACTCTATGGGAAGATATATTACAAATGGCATTGTGGGAACTTTGGAAGAAGATGGTCCAGGCGAAAAGTTTCTAATAAACTGTGAACATTTAGAAAAAGTAAATTTTTCCACCATTTCTAAGTTGTTCGACAGATCTATGGGTGCCATATGGCCCGAAGGTGTTAAGCATGACAATGTACTTCTCTTCGTAACGGATGCTGCACCTTATATGGTGAAAGCTGCCGATTCTCTAAAAGCATTGTACAGTAAAATGGTGCATGTGACTTGTTTAGCTCACGCCTTGCACCGAGTTGCAGAGGAGATTCGTAGTAAATTCAGTGACGTTGACAAATTTATTGGTTGTGTTAAAAATATATTTTTGAAAGCCCCTTCGCGTGTTGCAGCATTTAAGTTGTTAGCTCCAGACATTCCCTTGCCACCATCTCCCATTTTGACAAGATAGGTCTCCTGGATTGATGCCTGCAACTATTACTGCCAGAACTTCAACGTTGTGAAAAGCATCATTGACTCATTCGATAGCAATGAAACTACTTCAGTTGGACTAGCTCAAGAATTAATGTCTAATGGTGAAATTTCAGGCAAACTTTCATACATAAAATCAAATTTTGGATTTATTCCTGCTGCCATAAGTGCTTTGGAGGAATCAGAAGTGCCACTAGTGAAACAGATAGAACAAGTGAAAAAAGTTGTGAACAAATTAGAGGGTGTTTGTGGTAAAGTGGGAAAAGAAGTGTCAAAGAAACTGGAAAAGGTGTTAGAAAAAAAACGAAGGGTATGATACACTGTGTTCCATTTCAATGATTTTGTTGGGTGAAGAGTTCTCTCTTAATCATTCAGATTTAGATTCAAATGATATTGTTCATTCTAAACATGCTCCTCTTGTGTTAGCTGAAGTAGAAAGAAGCTTTTCGAAGTACAAGGCTTTGTTGGCTGACAATAGGAAATCTTTTTCATTTGAAAATTTGCTCAAGGTTTTCATTGTGTATTGCAACTCAGAGCTTACATGAAGTAGAATGAGGATGTAAAAAGCACATAGGTTAATGTTAATAAAAATCATACTGGAATGTCAAATTGTATAGTTTAGCTTGCTTCTCATGTACATTTTACTCTCAAATAAATAATTCATTATCAAAACTGACTTACTAATTTATTTTACAATAGAGATTTTACCTCATTTTAATATTGTTAGGTCATATTTATTATGTTATTGTGCATATTTTGGTAAATGTTTGGTCATAACAGCATATTTTTTGTGCATATTATGGGGATTTTTAGGTCATAAATATCCTAGCCCTACTGATCATTTTATTCAAACAGGGAATTTTGCTCTCTTCCACTTATCTACAGAAGGCAAAGAAAGTGACATATTCTACCCAAAAATTGAATATTGAGATTTCACTGGAAATTAATGTTTCCAGGTCCCCTAAATAAAAAAGGCTGTTTTAGTAAATGTCCGTGTTTGTGTATAAATTGTACATACATATAACTCAAAAACGAAAGTGTCGGATAAACACCAAACTTAATATCCAAGTTCAGTTCTAGTTAGATTCATATTCAGTTTATCTTAGAAAACGACAACCAGGTGTTCTCCTGGGTTTTGGCCAGATCTAGGTGCGTGGAAAGAATTGCGAGGTAGGATTTTCTGATTATAGTTTGACTCCCGTTCTTACTGCATACGGCACCAGAGTGGCTCACACGGGTGATACAAGAAATAATTGGTAAGAAACATTTCCATTCCAGGCCTAAATGGGGACTAAAGAAAACCTGAAAAAACTGTCAGAAATGACTCTTTGCGAGATTTGAACCGCGGACCTCTAGATCACGAGTCCGTGCCTTAACGATCTCGGCCACCCAAATCGGTATGGTGGGCGTGAAAGTTATCTGCCCTTAAATTCAAGGTGAATCACAACAGAGGTTTGTGCATTACAGAATGTAATATATGCACTGTGAGTAAAACTGCTGAAAATAACGATATTGGAATATTATCTTGTCTCTCTGAGAGGATTATGCAGACGTTTCATATGCATTATGTAGGGTCATTTCATTGGTCACAGAGGGGTACAAACACGTGTTGGTGTGCGTGAATGCCATTACTAAATACGTGTGGATATTTGGCACACGTGAGGCAAACGCAACAAGACTCTGCATTGTCTGGTGGCCATATTTGCACCGTTTGGTGTACCGAGGTATTAGTGTCAGATAACGCCTATTTAAGGCACATTCTCCGAGAAAGCTCCATTTTGACCTGGAGATTACACACATTTTAACCACCACATTTTCTGAAACGGTCTCTAAGCGAAACAACCATTAAACATTTGAAAGCTGCTGCAATACAAGCCCCCATACAGATCATACAAGAATGGGATGGAAACTTACATTAGCTACAAGTTCCAATTCCATACTGCTAGGCACGAGTCTTATGATACATATCCTTTCGACTTGATATCTTCCTCACCAAATTGTCCTCTGTCAAACTTGTGCTTAATTAGGGGATATCTTGCCTAATAACCAGAGCTAGGACAAAATATATCCATTGGCTTACAATGTGTCCACGCAGCGAGTTTGTATCGCCAGTGTGCAAGGGGAAGGGGGTGCCACAGGTAACCTTGAAATGGTCAGGGGTAGAACAGAAAATAAACATATAGCTCACAGAGAGCAACTCTAGCATACCAGTAACGCAAGCGAACTACCGACTGTCAACTGTGCAGCCCTGGTTCCGTGTACTAGGTAGGGTGCAGTTATGTTGATTCCTCGCTCACTGGACATTTGTCCTAGCTCTACTGATAACCCATATGCGTCTGCTAAAGAGGTATCGAATATAGTAAGAAAGACATTAGAGACATTTAACGTACACCAGCAAAGTTGGGGATTGCGCTTATTTAAATATCTATACTCAAAGTAAGGTTCATAATAATGTTAATGCGAAAATGGCAATTAGATTTGAAGGTCCGTTACAAATTTCGGCGTTTCAATCACCAGTTACTGCAACCTCATCAGATAACAGACATAAGCACAGAAGTAACAATTAAAAGCAGCACATGTGTAATAAAATTAGCCTCGTATCAGTATTTTAATAAAAAAAATCTGATGTGTTACACTCACATGACTTTCTCTACTCTTATACAATCTAATTTTACAAACGCCTATTCTCCATATGCTTCATGTTAATCGAGATATCGAAATGTCAATCTTATTGGTAATTTTCTTGTAGATGCAAGGGGAATATGGTAGCTTTTAAGCGATAGTCAAATATTTTAACGCTGGTTGCTATGTGGCGCATTCCATTCTCTTTGCATGTCCAGGACAAAAAAATGAATAACGAATTTGAGAAAAAGTATAAGTATTGCAAAATTTAAGGAAATAACAAGCAATATCTCGAAAACGGTTCACTCAACAAAAGAAATGTATATGACATAAGTTGTGTATTTTAACGCGATCTATATTTTTTGTGTAGTAAAATTTTGTCTATCTCTTATAGTTTACCAGTTATGCAAAAGTCGTTCAGAATGAAGAATACTTTTGGAGACATTCCCAGAAAATTCGAGATATACATTTCATTTCTCATGATATTATCTTAAACATATGATATTTTCATCAAAATCGTTAGAGCCATTTTTGAGAAAATTAAAATTTTCGAAAAATGTTCCATGTAAAGGGTAGTCTGGGGTGGGGGGATTTTCTTGAAAACCTTCGTGTCGCATCTCTGGAAGATACTGAACCTAAATACCAAGTTTGGTGTTTATCCGACTGTTCGTTTTTGAGTTATGCTGTTCACACACACACAGACACACACACACACAGACACACACACGGACATGTTTCCAAAAATGCTTTTTTTGGATTCAGGAGGTCTCAAAACATGTATTTCCGGTGAAATCTCGGTATCGAATTTTTGGGTGGAATGCAATACTTCCCCTACTTACTGTACGTAGTAGAGAAAGTAAAAATTCTGATATGTTACACTCGCATGACTTTCTCTATTCTTGTACAAACTATTTTTACAAACGCTTATTCTCCATCTAGTTCATGTTAATTGAAATAAACATTTGCAGACTCTATCTTATTGCTAATTTTCTTGTATATGTAAGGGGAATATATATTTACAAGGGCAATATAGAAATACAGTAGCCTTTAAGCATTTCTCTTAATAGCTGGTGGCTATGTGCAGCACCATTCTCTTTGCCACAGATTAATACTCTTTGCATATCCAAGACAAAAAAAATGAATAACGAATTCCCATTTGAGAAAATAAGTATTGAAAAATTTAAGGGAATAACAAGCAATATCTCGAAAATGGTTCACTCAAAAACAATGTATATGACATAAATTGTGTATTTTAACGCGATCTACATTTTTTGTATAGTAAAATTTTGTGTATCTCTTATGGTTTACCAGTTATGCAAAAGTCGTTCACAATGAAGAATACTTTTGGAGACATTCCCAGAAAATTCAAGATATACATTTTATTTGTCATGAAAATATCTTAAACATATGATATTTTAATGAAAATCGTTCGAGCCATTTTTGAGTAAATTATAATTTTCGATAAATGTTCCATGTAAAGGATAATCTGGGATGGGGGCATTTTCTTGAAAACCTTCGTGTCGCATCTCTTGAAGATACTGAACCTAAATACCAAGTTTGGTGTTTACCCGACTGTTCGTTTCTGAGTTGTTGTTCACAGACACACACACGGACATGTTTCCAAAGATGCTTTTTTTGATTCAGGGGGTCTCAAAACATATATTTCCGGTGAAATTTCGGTACCGAAATTTTGGGTGGAATACAATACTTCCCCTACTTACTATATGCAGTAGAGAAAGTAATAATACATATTTATATTATATTACTTGTGTGAGATGTTGCCTTGGACAGTACACAATTGGGAATTTTTTGTTTAATGTAATTTCTCTACGCTGAGGCGTCCCAGCGCAGTGAAGTATTGTAAGGGTACTGAGGGATAACCCAGGTGTCGCGAAGCTTTCGCAATCATCACCAAAAGTCATGTCATCCCAAATTGTTCCTGGCTTAACTTGGATATGCTGCCGTGGTTCATTCTAGTGCATGCAGTACTGTGCACGCTTTCCAGCATACTTCGCTGTATGAGCAGTTAAAATCAGAAATTCCAAAATGCGAGCAAGAAGAAACTGAAATTGTGCTGTGAAAGATAGAATAAGGCAATGAGCAGTGATTGTGGAGATGTGCTCTGTTAGCAAGCGAAAACTGGTGTGCGGAAGTGCATGATCCTTAAAATGCATAAAGTTAAAAAATGAAGGCGAGCATGGGATTTGTGGATTGTACAGTTAATTCATTTTACGAAAGTACAGGCTGATTTTTTTTCGATCTAACCCTACAGAAACGCAGAGAAGATAGTGTAGGGTGGGGGAGAATGTCTGGCAGTATTCCCTTTGTGTGGGAACGTCAGGAATGCGCAGGGTTTGCAACCGAAGCACACATGTAAACACTACTGCTTTGTAAAGCTACTGTCCTTGATCTAGTTTCTTCTTAAAGTAATTATACACATTGTACTCACTTCCGGTGTCTGAGAATGCAGAATTTTACTTCCATCCAATTTACGTTTAGCTACAGATATAGTAACACAATAATTATGTTCGAGACTGTACTACAATGACTCGGAACGCGTGATGTCACCTGATCTCACGTTGTGGAAGCGCTGCTACTCTATTACTGCTGACCCAACACCCCTCCCAGAAGATAATGGACTTATCCAGCTACTGCGCATGCTGATAAGCGGGCTCACGACAAACAAATCAGCCCATGCTTGAGTTGAAGTCACTCCGTATTACTCCTGTTAGCGTAAGGTAGGCCGCACACCGGACGCGTCACGTCACGTCGCGTCAGCGACAACCAGTAGTCTCAGCAACATGACGCAACATAATGGAGCACAATGCAAATCAATGGAAAAACAAGTATCGCCGCACACCGGTCTGCGTCGTAAATGACGTCATACGCGTCTTGTTGCAGACACAAGCGATAAGACACTGCATGCTCCATTTCTGTGCGTCATGTCTTAAACAACGCTCCAGTGCAGGTGTTTTTGTGCGTATTCTGAGCATTTAACTTGCAAAGTGGCACTAAATAAGATACGTTCAGGGAATTTTGTTCGCATGAGTGAAGATCAGATCAACATTAAGCTGGTGCAATCAGTGGAGAGATATCCTATAATATATGATCATTCGCTACCAGGGCATTCGAATAAGAACGAGCTGGATCGAGTGTGGCAGGAAGTGTCCAAAGAATTAAATTTAAGTGGTAAGTACTTAAATTGAGTAAAATATTTATTAACTACCTATGTAATAAAGGAACATGCACATTAAATATAAACACTCCTTGTGTAACTAGCATTTCAAATGCTAGTGCAACAATATTTAGGTTTGTCCTGTTGCGTACTTATTTTGTCAAGGAACATTTGATTTCATAAAGTATGAACACAAGTGATTTCTCAATATCACGGCCTCAGCGGTTGCTCTTCTATTACAGGGTTGCAATCTCTGCAATACACGTAAGGAACTGTCATGGTTTTCATCATTTTCTGTAACACTCGGTTCACTAAAAATGCCACCTTTAGCCTAACGAAGTTATGTAGGACACAAATTGCTCTTATTATATTGTCTGTTTTATCAGGTTTGCAGGCTATAGCCGTCCCAAGAACTCTAAATTTAGAAGCAAGCATTCCGAAACCACACTCTACATTCTTTCTGGCCCTGCTAAACGTATAGTTAAAAATCCTCCTTTCATTTGTGAGTTCTCTTTGAGGATAGGGTCTCATGATATGTTTCTGTAATGGAAAAGCTTCATCCCCCACGAAAAAATAAGGAAATGGGGAACAGTGGCCATCATCCTTTGGTAGCTTCTTGGGGTCAGGTATATTCAGTGTGCCCTGTTGAAGCTTTCTTCCTAAAGCTGAGTTTAGCAACACTCCACCATCACTATTTCTACCATAATCACCATTATCTATAGCAATAAAGAGCCCATCTGCATCAACCAAAGCTAATAGAATAATACCCCTTGTAGTTGTAAAAAGATGTGCCACCGTTTCGTGGACACTGAATACGAACATGTTTTCCATCTATGGCACCAATACAATTCGGTATATTCCAAAGCTCCAAGTATCTTTCGGAAATGGTCTCCCATAACTCCTTTGAGGGTGCAGGCATAAACTCAGATTGAAGTGTCGTCCATATTGCGAGGCATACCTTTTCGACAATTTTACCAATTGTTTTTTCACCTCTTTTAAACTGAAAGCTCAAGCATCTGAAGCTGCTGCCAGTAGCTAAACATCTAAAAATAAACAGCCGATAATAATAATAATAATAATAATAATAATAATAATAATAATAATAATACGTATTTTCATTGCAGTGGCCACCTGTAAAGACAAATGGAGAAACTGCAGGAATTGTTGGTCCAGAAATTTAAGGCAAACTCCTGCCAGTAGTTCAGCAGCAACGACAAAAAAACCCTATCATCTTGCAGAATACTTAGCGTTTTTTATACCATTCACAAACTCAAGAAGGCAAATGGGAAACTTCGAAAATCCGTCTGTAGAAGAACAGTCACCTATAACAGAACAACCTTCAACTCCGCCCATGATAGAACAAAACAGTGAGAGGAAAGTACAGTAGAAATGATGCAACCGCTACCTCGAACACCTAGAAGAGCCACAAAAAGAAAAGATTCGAAAGTGAATGTTAACGAAATATTTTCTTCATATCTGCAGATGAATACACAAAACGCACGACTGAAATGGAGCCCAATAATCCAGAAGTGTTATTTTTCAAAAGCCTGCTACCGGACGTGGCTAAATTATCACCTGCCGCTAAAAGTGCATTCAAATTGTTTATGCAGCAAAAATTAAACGACATACTGCACGGATCAACCACCAATGTTCAGCATAGTTCTAATAGTACCCATTCCTATCCTTCCACTTCTGTATGGTAGTCGAGAGCCTGGCTCCTCAAAAACTTCCACTCCATTGCCGTTTGCGGTGAATTTAGTAGAAGAAAAAGAGCAAGATGTTCACTCATATTAATATGCCTGATTGCAAATGCAGCCGCAGAACTTAAAAAAAAAAACACTAAAAAATATTGCATTGCATTACTTACAGGAGTTGCCAACATGGAAAAGTTTAAAACTATGTTTATTAACTAATAAAATTAACGCTAAAATAGATACCAACAAGTTATTATTTTAACCCTTAATCTTAGTGTTATAAGTAGCTTTTCATCAGGGCTTACAGCTCTCCTGTAGTTTGTGTCTTGCTTTTTTAATAAAGGAGAAACACACTGAAGTTCTCTGTAGATTTCGGGGTACATTCTGTAATACGACTGGAATTTAACCGGATCTTTTAATAAACCCTGCGCTAGGACATAAGCACCATACTAGGCACATGACAAATTAAAATCGTGAATCCATTTTCTTTTCCTTTTGTTGCGTAATTTCAACCATATGTACATCAAAACATCGTCCTCACTCGAGGAATCCATGTCAACAGCTGATAACGTGTCGCACTGATGCAGGCATGTGTTTTCTGCGGTGTGCGGCCGCAAGTCTGCATCACGCGAACGACAAACAACGGCATCTTATTTCATGTCGTGTTGCAGATGCTGACGCGTTTGGTGTGCGGCCTCCCTAAGAATGTAGTTGTGCATGAGTTTCCTGCGAGTCTGACAGACGTTGAGGCTAAAATTCTCTCTGATTTCAGTTAGTATTTTAGATGTGTGTAAAGAGTGGCAGAGGAAATAAAGAAACGAGAACATTCAAAAGTTTAACCTTGGCCTTCCAATTGTATTGTACGGTACTCTCGCGTCTCAGGTAACATGAAATTAATTTTTTACAATGTATTTATTATATTTGCATATTTTTAACTTAGCAGTTCTGTCTACATTAAGTAATGGAATATAGTAACATCATAATGCGATAGTATATATATATATATATATATATATATATATATATAATTGAAAATTGATTCATGAATAGTGACGTGTAAATTTACTTAAAGCTTACAATGAGTGCAAGTCGTTGAATGAACTCGTAATGCATTGTTAAATGTATTGGATTCTGAAACATTGTGCGAATTTTCAGAGAATATCCAATGTTAGATAATTTCGTTTTAGTTCCGGGGAAGAAATGTAAGAGACATATCTGTGCTTTAAACCTTGAGAAACTTATACTTGTATGCTCACGTCGTATGTGTTACCAGTAGAGAAATTTACTGTACTTCACTCTTAAAATAAAGTTTCTTAATATATGCAAGAGTTATTACATTTAAGACTTACAAACTACATGTATATGGGATATTCTGAAAAAATGTATGAATGTTACTTGAAGATTTATATCACTAAATTTGTTTTTCCCTTTCTCTCTCATACACACAAATAGTTTATACAGTTTGTTAATAATAATGTATTGTTAGAGCTAAGTAAGTACTTTACTGATATAACCAAACTCCTTTGTCCTCGCAGGCTTAAGCCCTAACATCCCTCATTTAACATGTGACACCTTGTTTTACCAATCTCGTGGATGAAGAGTATATTGGGACTGGCCGTCACCGATGAGGAGTCAACATTCCCTTGAAGATGCCCAGCTAAGTCATGGGCGATACACCGGCTGAACTTTTATCTGTTGGATCATGGCCTGCATCATGGTGCTACCCAGGTTCAGTGATGGCGTCCCTTGCTCGCGTTCGTGAGTTAGGGGATGGAGCTGCTGTCTGGTGGTCAGTGATTCGAAAACATCAATTTAGTTGTGCAAAGTTACAACCAGATGACTGAAAAATGCAATGCTATAGCCGGAATTTGAATCACTGATCTCTCGGTTTCCGTCCGGTTGCTCCAACCAACTGAGCTCATGCATGGCAACATGCCGGTAAGACATTATATTCTCCAGCTGACTCACATTTTTTCTGGTAAACCACAAGGATATCTCAAATTGTTTTGATATCACATACTCCAATAGCGGCTTAGTGTTTAGGCATTGTAAGTCGCCATTGGGGTATGTCATCTCAGAACAATTTGAGATCTGTTTGTGGTTTATCGGAAAAAATGCGAGTCCGGTGGAGAATTTAATTTGTACCTTTCCAACCTTGTCTTACACACATAGCTAGTGTGGAAGAACAATTACTGGATCAATTTAACTGCCTGAAATACCGTTACGGGCGCTACAGTCCTCTTGGCAAGACCGTGTGCATCTGCTGTACTTATTATTGGGTCTTGAATGTAACTTGCCTGGCCATTATACGAGGGGCACTATTTATATTTTGAGCCTAATAATTAAAGCAAAGTAATTTCTGATTGAAAACTGCCTTATTGTTCTTCAAAATATTCTCCTTTATGATCAATACACTTTTGCATCCGTTTGAACCATTTGTAAAGCATTTATTCCAGTCTTCTTGAGAAACCTCCAAAACATGGTTTTTGAAGGCATCAACGGCTTCTTATGCCAACGAAAATCTTTGTCCACGCAATTTATTCTTGATGTTCGGGAACAAAAAGAAGTCATTGGGTGCCAAATCAGGACTATATGGCGGATGACCCATCAATTCGATTTTTTGAGCCTTTAAATGCTCTGTTGTTAGACGAGATGTATTGCGCTCGCATTGTTTTGATGAAGAACATACTACGGTTCTTGTTGATTTTCCTTTCTTCACCGAAGACTTCCGGCAAACAAATGGTTGTGTACCATTCGGCACTGACCGTTTTACGTTTCTCTAAAGGCACTGTTGCCACTTGGCCAGTTTTGCTGAAAAAGCAGGCGACCATTTGCTTCGAAGTGCTTCGAGTGCGAACAACTTTTGTTGGATTTGCTTCCATACAGTCGACTGCTGTTTACGTTCCGGCTCATACGCATAGATCCATGATTCGTCACCTGTTACAATCTTATACACATCTTTTGAGGCACCGCCATTGTATTTATTGGGCATTTTTGTACAGCAATCGACACGAGCATCTTTTTGAGATTGCGTCAAATTATGTGGGATCCAACGAGAGCAAACCTTTTTCACGGCTAAATAATCATGCAATATTTTATAAATGCTGGTGGAACTAATGCCTAGGATTGCCTCAATCTCACAATATGTCGCATAACGATCTTTCATTATTAGTTTTTGCACAGCATCAATGTTTTCTGGCACAACAACTGATTTTCGACGACCTTCACGAACTTCATCATTGAGCGAACGGCGGCCACGAGTTAATTCGTTATACCAGCGTTTCACAGCGGCAAAGGATGGAGCTTCGTCACCAAATGTGGAAATTAGTTGATCGATGCACTCTTGTCTTGATAATCCACGTCGAAATTCGTAATAAATCATTGCACGAACATTTTCACGAGTTAATTCCATGTTTTTGTTAACACACAATTTTCAAGTTAGTGTAAACAAAACAAATGACACTCTATTACAAAATGTTTGAAGTAGATTATGGTCAAAAATGTCAAAATTTCCACTGGAAACGTCAGATGGTACCTACAACATTCAGGGTTGCTAAGGCTCAAAATATAAGTAGTGCCCCTCGTATTCTCTGTGTTCTTAAAATGTCCGTGCTATTTCGTTTATGTGTTAGCTCTTACTGGGATTTGTTGGTTTGACGAGTAGGAATTTTTGTATAGCCGAGCTATATGGCATTTGAAATTGTAATCGTTTGGTGGCCGTGTGCACCATTCTCGATCAATATTTTACCGTGATAAACTCATTTGTGGTGCGCCGACTTCGGTAAAAGTTTATTGAGGATTTTACAGTGGTTAAATCTGACCGGACGGTTTTCGTTGATTATCTCCAACTTTACTTGTGCTGTAATGTTAAAGAAACACTGTATTTTCGCCAACAAATGCATCCTGATACAGTTACTTTAATGTACTTTGTAATTTTTAATGCCTTACGACTATTTATGCGACAGGTGCGTTAAATATTCTGACCCAAGACGTAACAAAAATCCACACAATCACGGCGTTACATATAATTATACCAATTGAAGCATAGTTACAGGAACAATGCAGAAATAAGGGTAGGAATGAATGGATTTAGTGCAATTAGTACATTTTTAGGAATGTTAGAATACATAGATATAGGAATCGGATAGCCTATGATGCCAAAGTTTGTGTGGGAGTAGTGAGTGCGCCTCATATTCAAGAGGTTCAAATCTTGTCTGGGGATTTCTTTTCTACCCTCTCTTTCAGTACGCGAAGGTCGACTAAGCTAGATGGAACTTTAATCAGTGTAAAAAGAAAGGAAAGATGAAAAAAATCTATAAAAGTTGAACATATTTTTCTACTCAAATGTAACACTTTTCCCACATGCCCATCTTTAGGTTATTGATTTTCTCTTTGCTTTCTATCTTTTCTTAAGAATTGCATGTTAATTTAATAACACATTACAGTAACTTGGGTTTAATTTTGCTTTTCTCCATTGCTCGCTGAAGTTGCACATGCATGCGCTTCATAAAGTGATAGAACAAAGGAAAAAGAGACGACTGATATTACTTCCGGTAACATTCAATAGAGTTTACCTGCAATGAACGGTATGTTCAACTGATGTATGCGTCTGCCAGCTAACCACGGTCATCTAAACTGCGCTGAACATTGGTGCACCGCTGTGTGATTGCCCTGGTCAAATTCTTACCGCGGTAAGGTGAAGGTCCCTGGAAGGTTTCTTTAACAAGAATGGTGCACACAGCCATTAATGCTTGTGAGCCGGATTATATAACCGTTTTTAAATTAATAAACTATAAAATTTAATGCGTTGCATTACTAGTTAGACTGGGAGTAGAATTTTAATATTTCCAACTCGCGCAATGTCTAATGATGCTTCAAGATAAAGAACTGTCATGAAATTATGTACATCAAGAAGCTTCAAGAGAGGTATTTGTGAAACAAATTTATATTCATGTACTGTGGGGTATCCAGCGAAAATATACCCACAGAAATATATCAGTCATGTCGTATTTGTCAAGACCTCTCGGTACCATTCCTCTCCTTTAGTTATAATCGTAACTTGGGTGACCAAGATGTTTCTTAAATAAATTGTAAATTAACACGTCTGATAGCACTTTCCATTTTCATTAACAGTAGTGATAATAAATTATACTGACAAGTTACTGTTTAATCGCAATGCAGGTAATATATGAAAATGGTTTTTCTTTTAGCAATAGTCTATAGCTAAATTATGTAAAATAAAACGAATCCTGGCTTTTATTTCATAATTTCTTTTCAATTTTTAACTTTAATCACGAAATTTTGTCTTACATAGCAAGAATTACTATTATATGAATTTTCCGGATCTCTGGTCATAAGAACGTAGGACTTAAACCACCGTCTCCGCAGGGATCGAACCGGCAACGCTAATTACAAAAAGCTGGAAGTCAACAACTGCGCCACTCACGCAGGCATTTCGAAGGCCACTAAAGCGCTGTGACTGGTGCTTTCTATGGCAGCCCTTCCTCCCAAAGCATTAAGCTCCCATACATGAAACAAAAGGTTATTCTAACCTGAACGATGGAAAATTGCATTAGCTGTATTTTTGGACACTGCGTTTGCATTTAGTGTTGTTAAATTAGATTTAGCCATGCATAGCAAAGAATCGCTACATGCAAAGCAGGGAGCCAATACAGCAAATCTAAAATGACAAGCAACTGCATGCACCCATGAGACAGACAACAATTGAGAGAGAGAGAGAGAGAGAGAGAGAGAGAGCAGCTCATAATGTCCTTATCGACACTATTCATAACACTCAGCAACAATTTCTTGCGACTTACCTTTCTTTCTTTGAAAACTAAGGATCAACGTTCCGTTCTTGAAGGTTCATGTAGGAAGGAAAATCCATGAAGGATAACAGGATTCAATATTCTTTATTTCTAAAAAAAACAAACAAGTAAACCAGCAGGAGAATGCTTACATAATAATTAAAGTTGTCATTTAATTCTAAAAAACATGGATTTTTCCCTGGTTCTACATGGGAAGTAAATGTATGATGATCTATCCAAAATTGCTATCGCAGTTTATTGAGCTAAATGACAATACATCCCACCGATCCTAAAGAGTGGAAATTGTCTGTTATATATGGCTTTGCCTTACAAAACCGGCACCTTTGCTAACTAAGTACTCCATCACTTCACCATTATTTCTTAGGCTAGCACACTGAAGTGCAGTCTTTCCTTGGTCATCTGTCTCATTTATGTTGGCCCCTCGTTCCAACAGATACTTGACGATATCCAGATGATTGTACATACTTGCTTTGTGAAGTGGTGTCATCCCTATAACATCTTTCTTGTTGACGTCTGCCCCATGAGTGACCAATAGCTTTGTTATTTCCATATTACCCTGTCTTACTGCATGATGAAGAGGAGTTTCCTGCCTGATTATTTCTGTCTTTCCTGTCTTTACAGCTGTGAACTCCGGTGTGATGGTAGTGCTGGGCATTGTCTCCATGTTTACTCCTTTTGCAAGCATCTGTTTCACCAGGTCGGGGTTGCCGGCCTCAACAGCACAGTGTAGGCAGGAGATGACAGTTGTATTATGTTGGCTACAGCGTTTGCTAGCCAAGCTAAGCTCCTTCAAGGCACGTACTGCCCTCAACTCTGTTGTTAAAGCTTGCAGTTGCCCTGAGAGCTCCACCACCTGGTCCTTCAAGTTATCCATGCTCTGTAACAAGCCACCAATTAATAAATGCACCTAAATGAACCAGCGCTCAAGCTTAAGGAATGGTATATGGAGTAATTTAGGAATTTTTAAACCTGTGTTACTAAAAGGACAAAGTAATCAGAAGAACATGATCACAGATCGATGATGATGAGCAAAATGCATTTACCTATGAGGGTCATACTGAAAGTCATGAGCAACCTATTGTTATGAATGTTAATGTTTTAGAGCAAGGATAGCGAAAACGCCTTCCTTCCGCGAGTCACCAAATATGCAACACGCACTGCATCACTCAGCAGTATGTGTAAAACAAAGGGACAGTGGCAGAGAGGGAACGGCGCCAACGAGACAAAATTACTCGCGAGTCGCGTTTTCACCACCTCTGTTTTAGAAAAATCGAGTATATCTTCTTAATCTAGACTTTTCTGTCACTTTTCAACGTAGCTTCCATTTCTTTGCACACATTTTCCCCAACGTTCCCTTGCAGTATATGTCCGTTCCGGCTGCCCAAAGACGCTAACGCACCTTAGTTTCTTTTTTGACGGCGAATTCAAATGGTGCAATTCCATACTCTAGCGTTTTGCTTTAGGCTCATAATAATGACACCAGATGAAGGCTTTGGGTGATATTTCTTCCCGGAACTTTGTGGTCTTCGGTCATTAAACCTGGAACCAACGGGCACAAACTTTTCGATGGCCCAGGTCTTGAATCATTTCTTGCACTGCACTATGCCCTACTGCAAGTTTTGTTGCCACTTCATTCACAGCGACACGCATGAATTCTCTAATGAACTCATCAGTTCTTTCCCTGGAGCATACCGTGGAGGCAGTTTGAGGGCGACCGTTACGAGACTCATCTTGCATGCTCGTGTTCCCAACTTTGAAGTGTTTCGCCTATCTACTAATCCGCTGTCGCCCCTACACACATCTCCATATGCACGCTGAAGTCTGATGTGAATTTCAACAGTTTAATTTCCTGTTTTACAAGGAATTCAATGGCAGCACGCTATCGGAATGTAACGATGTCGACCGTTGTGCAAATATTGCCTGTGATCACGTGATAGAAGTTAATGAAATATTAATGTGTCAACACGTAGTGTAAACGCTATAAATTACAATAATGCAATGTGTTTTATATTGTTGGTATTGCAGTTGTAACAATGGGTTGCTCAATATTTTCAGTATGACCGAATTAACGATAGTTTCTTTTTTTACGGCGAAAATGGAAAGAAAACAAGAAGGGGGATAAACACTTATGAACAACAGCCTCACAGCAATAATCTAACAATACTAGGACATGGAACTAATATAAAACTCGGAAATATCATACACACAAAAAATGACTAAAAGCTATGAAGCTAAGAGCTCTAAGCTTCACTCTAAGAGATATCGCTTGCAAAACACGCTTTATTGTGGATCCGAAGATCACCGCTCTGTCGACCATGTATTTGCTCGTCATAAAGGAATAGGGCATGCAATCCTAAAGTAAGGGACGATAAATAATTTTAATTCTAACTGGCGTAACCCAGAAAAACATGACTTTATACTATTAAAGTGTGAAGAACGATAGCGGCATACGAGAGCTGCCAGAATCAAGTGATGAAGCCCCAGCCCAAAAAGGTCTTCATGAAATCATGTGTTGTAGATGGCGGCATTATTGTTGTAATCTCTCCGTTGCGACAGTGCAGCAAATAACACTGACCATAAAATAAAAACAATACAAAATAATAATTAATGGCGAAATGTATCCAACAGGTATGACATTTTATAACTACCTAAAAACTAACTGCAGAATTTCCTTTTATAGATGAAACAATTCACCTTTGATCACCTCAGTGACCTCCAAACACAAACAAACAAACAAAGAAATGGGACGTGTTCTCTACCAAAGAAAAATTCGCATATACCGATCATATATTATAATATTCATATAAAAAGTTGATCATCTATAAACGCTACGTTACTCGCGGTATCTCTTTTATCAAGGGATAATTTCAAATTAGGCGAAAAATGTTTCGTTACAACCATGGCTGCTACAATAATTGTAATACGCGGAAGCAGCATTCAAATGTTCATTCGTGGTAACAAACTCTTGAGACGGAAAGAAAAGGAGGGAACAAGAATCGCAGTAGCATATCCGTTTACATGACGCTTGGTAAGATCTAAACTTGAACACAGAAAAGTTCGAACACGGCTAATACTACAAAAGAAACTGACACAATTCGTGTGTTTTGGTGATCTCCACGTTTCTCCTGTAGTAAGTATCTTGGTATCTTTTAATGGTTTTTTTTTCTTAATTATACAAAACACAATTAAATAGAACTTCATGGGCTATTCACAGCATTTACAGATATAAGTTTACGAGAACATTCAATTGCTTCGTAAAATTAAATTATTTAAATTGACAAGCGTTGGCATTTAGATGATAATCATGAAAATGAGTCTCTGGTACATTAAACCGGCAGAGACTAGATAATGTTGTGAAGAGAAAGGCTGAAGAACATATTTTGTGTGTGCGCTCCTCCAAACTTATACGTCTACAGTTAGCTAATGGCAATATTGGCAAATTTGGACAAACATTAATGCCACTCGATTGGGCAAACTTCTGGAATTGCCCAAAAAACTTATCGAAGCACTGACGAAAATATTTTCCACACAAACAAGGGGGAACATTTCTTTATCTGTGAACGATTCTGGAAAGAGTGTTGTGGGTTTCTTATACCACGGCAATTTAAATTTTCTGAAAGATTCGAGAACTTTAGGCATCTTCAAGAGCTACCCTAAGCTATTCCAAACATTTTCACAGTGTGAACGAAAATAAACGTTTCGCATTTCTTTTTCTCCCAAACAAACAATGGGAGACATATATGGAAGCTTTATCTTTAGTTACAAATAACACCAATTCAGACATTACATATTATGTACGTTGACTTTGAGACGTAATTCACCAGGCAATCACTTACGTTTGGCCCGAAACGACTCTAAAGGGCTGCATATTTTACCTCGGATCGTCGCGGTGGAGAAAAACTGCATCATTGGGATTATCAAATGATATTTAAATCAAAGGAATCTGAAATCGGAAGACTTCTGAAAACTTTGTTTGGGCTGCCTCTAATATGCCCTGACCAAATTGAAGGCTACTTCGCAAACGACCTAATTTTCCGTAAACGTACTTATAAACAACTGGATGACTTATTGATTATTTACTTCATATCTATATTCTCGCAGATGGCGGCTTTCCACCAATTATGTGGGTCGACTTTAATAGTAGTTCTGAACGGACAACTAACAGCAGTGAGGTGTTTCAATCAACTGAACTCTTCCCATCCCAACAAATTAGAGACAGTTAAGAATGTTAAAACTGAAACTTATGTTAAAACGAGAAGCGAGAGAAAAACTAATCCTAAAATGCGAGAAAAACAGAACTATGTAAAAGAACAAATGGAAAAACTATATGATTCTACCACTATCCGATATATCTTCAACAAACCAGCTGCAAGAATACAAAAAATTAATACGTTGATAACCTCTATATACCGAAGAAACAAAGCGTGACACAAAATCGATGGGGGATACCTGTTGTTTGAGATAAGTGCGTGGGGTCAATCATCCAGGCCGCGGTTGCGAAGTCGTAACTCGGGTAAATTAAAATCCTACAAAACAAAAATGCTAAGTTGTCACAAAACGAAGCGATGAAGACAAACAGAAAGAAATAAAAACAAGATAACAAACAATGTAGATCAATCGCTGTTCTATCACATACTTGAATGAAACTTGTTTGAATGGTT
Source organism: Deroplatys truncata (assembly GCA_030765065.1). Lineage (NCBI taxonomy): Eukaryota > Metazoa > Arthropoda > Insecta > Mantodea > Mantidae > Deroplatys > Deroplatys truncata. Next base: position 35,696,539 of record CM060987.1, on the reverse strand, counting down.
CGATATGCAAATTACGTATAATGCCGCAAAAAAAAATTTTCAGCTGAAATAAGGGCGCACAGAGTAAAATGATACTAAAGTATTTCACTTCTGTACATAAAACCACATCTTGAGAGGGTGACGTCTATATCGTTTTTACCCGGTGTACACGCTTCCGAGCCACAATTTAAAAGATGTATTATTATTATTATTATTATTATTATTATTATTATTATTATTATTATTATTATTATTAGTGGTGGTGGTAGTAGTACTAAGACTACTGGAGAGATACTCAGTTAAAATTATTATATAATGCCACTGCCCAGTTTAATGCAAGAAAGCGAAACGTAGACAATCAGAAGAACTGACAAAAGACGATTAGAAGCGACAGAAAATTAAATTTCTTATTTCGCAGGCACATATTGTTGATCAAATGAAGGGAAGGAGACAAAAATGGTATCAACATGAGAAAAGGATGACAAAAGAAAGTATCCCCTATCGAGTGCTAAAATAGCCACAGGTAAGAAGAGACACTGATAATCTCAGGACTAGATGGAGGGACTATGGGGAAGGAACGAGCTACAAGGCTCAGTCCATGTATATTATTATTATTATTATTATTATTATTATTATTATTATTATTATTATTATTATTTGAATAGGATATCTATAAAAAACAGTTACGGAGTCAGCATCCCGAACTCTCTTCCGAAGGAGGCAACAAGACCAACTTACCAGGAGACCTGTAACTACTTCTCGCCTCCTTCTTGAGTGTCCTGGTTTCTTAAATCCAAGACAGATGTTGCATAACGAGGGTGACATATAACATTGCGATCGCGTGCGAGAAGTTACTACGGACCGGCGGTGCGAGCGCCTCCCGGCTCATCTACCTGGCCTTAGGGTTAATGTTTCATCACTTCCAGAACAGCCCATTATGTGACGCTTCCCCGGTCCAGAGGTTTCCTTTGAGCCGTTCCGAGTACGTTTCGCTTCCAGAAAGTTATGCTTTTGCCGGCTGCTTTTGCCCGTGAGGATTTGAATAAGTTAAAAGGTTGCGAAGTGAAAAGTGGACAGTGGCAGTACAGTTCAGTTGTGACTCAGCAGTTCAGTTGTGTTATGTTCCGAGTGTGTACCAAAAGTGATTCAAGTGTAACGTTTGCGCTATGCTGAGTGCCTAAGTGATAAAGTGTGTCTCGCAGTAACTGGTGTTCTCATTTGTTATAGTATGTTTCAAAATGTCGAAGGCTGAAAGAAGGTTATCAATCTACTGGATTGTTACATTTTATATAATCTTAACTTAATTCATTGTTTGTTAAGACATTTCAAATTACTGTAGTTTTTGCATATGTAATGTTTTATACTCCTAGCAAATTTCAAGTCATATATAGGCATTAATATGTTTATGTAAATCACTTCTTGTACAATTGTTCAATATCGATGTATAAATTATTGTGGTCGCTGGTGACCTTAGCTGTTAAAAGCAATATTAGACAAACAATATAAAAAAGCTTGAGCTGAAGTTACTTGGGTTAACACAAATTCAAATAGTGTGAAAAGATCAAGAAACGTCCTATAAGACACAATCAGCAGACCACTTAAATGGCGGACAACATTCTGCGAATGTCTCGGGCCAATTAAAATTTCTCAGGCTGCGGACTGATACATTTGAATGTGAAGCTTCTTGGATGATTTTTCGACCCAGCTAGCCATAAATCACTGACTTCAAGATGGTTCACCTTTCCATCGGGATGGACGAATACGCCTGAATGAGCTGTTTCCCAACGCGGATAGGCAGTGGTGGCTTTTGCATCGACTGCTAAAAGTGTTCTATTTATACACATGATCCTTTGCAGTGGCCTCTAAAAGCAACCTATTTAACCGCTTTATTTATTTACTTGGGGCCATATAAATGAAAACGTGCGAAACAGAATCCCACGCTAATGAACAACCGACATATAAAAATCAGGAATACATTTTCAATGCGTTAAAAGAAACTCTAACAGATGTTGTTTTCGACTGTGAAGGGTGTTTACGACACTAAGAAAAAGGGGCATTTGGTTTGATCATCTATTTTATGTTATTTCAGCTTTGAACTATTATGGATGGACTACGTTTTTCTACTTTTTTTCCCTGTATGTTGAGATGGCCGCAAGCAAACAAATAATCAAAAGTGCTCATTTCAAATTTACATGAGTTAAGCGTCAGTCGTGACACTTTGAGCTTATTGCTGTATTCAATTGAACTTTGGTAAATTAACATTACATAAAATTCCAAGTAGTCAATAAAATAAAAATTTGTACCTTCGCTTCGCTCATTAATCGGTACTGAAAAAAAACAAGAAATCACTTAGCGTCCTATGAAGTTAAGTTAGTTTCCTCATAGTTTGGGCAGGTACTTATATTATTTAATTACTACTTTGAAGTTATTATGTTAATATTATTTAATCAAATTAGTTTTAAGTTATGTTTAAGTATTACTTCAACACGTTCCATTCGATTGCCATAATTTTAACGACTTCTATTTCAGGCTGAACATATTCAGCGAATAAATTCTGTTCTTATAACGTTATAAAATCGAAATCATTTAAATAGTTCAAAATGTAACGAATTTACATAGCCTGTCTCAGGATCGTTATGAGAAGGCATGAGAAATGTTGAGCACTAAAGCCAGGACGGAAAGAAATAAGGTTACTAGACTATATGCAAGGATCTAGGAGATAACCAACCACCCCCATCCCTGGTACAGTCCTTTGGCGTTCGCAGCCAGCGCTCAAACCCGTTATCTGCCAGACTATCCGCTGTTGACGGCGTAGTTTGAGTGTTGATGGCTTGAAACCAATTGCTGAAGAATTCCTCTGCCTGGTTACGAGTATTCCCCTACCTTTTCATTTGGATACCACGTGATTAAGACACCCTCTTACATCACCACAAATGTGCTGCGTCTTTTAAGAAGTTACAGCTTGGATGTTAGGCAAACTGCCTTTTTTACTGGGTGGTAATACATCAAAAGTTATATAGAAATAATCGTGTTTGGAGATATTAGGAAATGATACAACCAGTTCTTATTCTGCCTTTTTATTATATCGCTGCCATATTTGAATTATAAATATAATTTTTGCATATTTAAAATCAATATAAAACTTTTAATTTATTTACAAATTTTCTATTATATTCAGGGAACGCTAGATAAGACACCCTTCTATCTTGCAGAATCGGCTCCGTGCTTTGTGTTGGAATGTGACCACTTTTATTTTCTCTACTTATTTATGAGGGCTGTCCCAGAAGTACCCGACATAACAAAGAAAACACAACAATTATGGGAAAAAACATCTTTATTTCTCTACATAGTCTCCTTTCAGCTCGATACACTTTGCCAAGCGATGTTCAATAGCTTCGATACCCTGTTTATAGTGAAACCCATCGAGTTCTGCAAAATAGCCATCAACTGCAAACTCCACCTCTTCATTGTTGGCAAATCTTTTACCAAGCCATTTCTTCAACTTTGGAAACAGAAAATGATCAGAGGGGGCTACGTCTAGCGAATATGGTGCATGAGGAAGCAACTCGAACTTTAACTCATTGATTTCGGTCAATGGATGTGTGAACTGATGCATTGACTTGATAAAACAGAACTTTCTTTTTCGCTAAATGCGGCCGTTTTTTCTTGATTTCATCATTCAAACGCTGCAATAAGTTTGCATAATACTCACCATAGATTGCTTTTCCTTTTTGAAAATAATCAATGAAAATTATCCCATGTGCATCCCAAAATACTGACGCCATGACCTTGCCTGCAGATGGAAATGTCTTCGCCTTCTTTGGAACCGATTCTCCCTTTTCAATCCACTGTTTTGACTGTTCCTTCGTCTCAGGTGTAAAGTGATGGACCCATGTTTCATCCAAGGTTATAAATCGACGCAAAAACTCTGCTTTATTGCAGCGAAACATCCACACAAGGCTGTTTTTGTACCACTGTGAGCAAACGCGGCACCCATCTTGCGCACAGCTTTCTCATTTTAAATTTTCAGTCGGTATGCGATGTACAGCACTTTTTGAAATGCCTACATGTCTGTTAGCTCGCGCACTTTCAGTCGACGGTCATCCAACACATTTTGTGAATTTTCTTCACAATTTCTGGCGTGGTAACCACATTTGGTCGACCACTGCAATGTTCATCTTGGCAGTTTGTACGGCCTCGTTTAAACACTGCCACCCAATATTTTACTGTTGTAAACGAAGGAGCAGGCTCCCCAAGAGTAGAATCTAGCTCAGCTTTAATATTAGTTGGACTAAGACCTTTCAAATGAAAGTATTGTATCACATAACGATCACCAGTTTTATTCATATTTACAAATTTGCTGAGAAAGTTCACCATTGATGGCTGCCAAACAATTACTGAACAACGTAGCATCGTCAAACTTCAAACTTAAGCTTTATAGGGGTGGTACTTTCTACCATAGTCATTTGTTTGAAACAAACGCTATATATACGTCAGGTTCGACTACTTCTGGGACTGCCCTCGTATCTCTGCTTCTTACTTATGTAAGTAAGGGAAGCATTCTACCCTAAACCGAGCGGGATGGCTCAGGTGGTAACGTCTGTCAACCTTCTCTACCTACTAGGTACGTTGCAGAGAAAATAATACAAATGTATAATTTTTATGATTTTTAAATCAAATATTGGTTGTTTGGATATTATGATTACAACTTTTTAAAACTTATAATGCCTGTTTCTAAATTCACTGCCCCCCCTTTTAACGTTCTATTGACTTTTTCGACTACCTACTTTATTATAAATGCCTAAACATTCGGCTCTAACCATAATAAAAGTTATTGCAGTTCCTCGAGCTTAACTAGAGCAAGCAGTTTGACTGAAAATGCTTAATGCTGGCATAAGGTCAGATAGGTTTTCATTATGCCACATAAAAAGTGACACGTTTCCAGTTCAACAAAAGCTACTTACCCTTTTCGAAGGTGAATCTATGCCGAAAAGTGCAATTACCATGGTCTACTTGCGAGATGTTCTCTAACAAACGTTTACGGTCGCTCCGCTATCAGGGATTTCCTAAATGATAACAATTAAGTGGCTATCTTGATTATCAACCAGTTCAAGTTTATCTACTTAAGATATCCGCAGTCGTATAACCACCCAAGCAAACGCAGATACATACTTCTAATATATACAAACAAACTTCTGGGAGGCACTGAATTTGACCCAATACATTCAGGAGCATGAGAAATCTTATGTTACATTCACATGAAATTCTTTACACTCTGGCTTTTTTAGTGGGTATACAAATTATTCTTTCAAAAGCTATTTTTCTACTTCATATTAATCGAGATAAAATGTTGCAGAAACAGACACAAAGAGAACAGCAATATTCAAATGTTTAACTGGACGCTATATGCTGGCATTAAAATTCCATACTTTTACCATGCATTCACGAGAACCAACTGAATGTTGATAGGACTTTGAGAGAATAACAAAGTATTGAACAATGCGAAACATTAATAACGAGTATCTCGGAAATGGCTTACACCACACAATAAAAAGTATTTGAAATACATTGTATGTTTTAAAGAGATCTACATTTTTGGTGTAGTACGTTTTCACCTACCGCTCAACATTTATCATTTGTACAAGATTATATAAAATTTGAGGCAGTATTTTTAACACTTAATGATTTCAGTTTAATTATATAATATATAAATTCAATAACAGCCCGCCTTAAAGTAATATGTATATTTAACAGTATATAAAAAGTGTATATTACAGTCATTGTATATGTTTATATTACTGTATCCATGTGTAATAATGTTATGTGAATACATTACGTAATTTAATAATGTAGGAGCTGTGAGAATAATAAGTTAAAAGTTGCTAACAATGAGGTAACCTTGAGGCAATAATGAGTTTGAGAGTTTAATAATGTTACTTGTGATTCTTGGAAGCAATAATGTAATGTTAGTGACAGTTTATAAAATAGCCAATCAACAACCAGAAAAAGCTTTAGTTAAAAGAAGGTATTCTATTGGATTAGGAATAGCCAATCAGAGACTTGAAATACAGAAATTTACAAATTTTAGACGGTAGAAATCTATTCAGTTGGTTGCAGACAGCGCTACTAACCAGACGCAAAAAGTGTCATTGAGAAATTTAATACGTATTCGTGTGAGACGAAAATAGTTTACGTGTTAAAAAGTGCAATCACTTAATTAAAGAATCTCACAGCTCTCTATATCAGTGAAATGTTATTTAAATCGTGTCAAGCATTAATAAAAGGAGTGAAGTAAAATTATAATCCTTGTAAGCCTACATTCTTGTCGCACCACAACCCTGCCAAGACATCCATGTCTCTAACAATAAACTGACGCAGCCGAGGCAAAAATAACAAAATTTAAAGAAATAGTCAAACTACAAAGTTAATATTTTTAAACATTTTGGGGGAGGGCAAAGCCCACCGGAAAGTACATTTGGGGGCGAAGGCTTCCAAAACGTGGTGCAAACAACGTAAAGAGAATACCTACTTCAAATTCCTTACGAATGAAGAGGACTTCACACGCTATTCCCAGGAAATTCAAGATTTACATTTCACTTTTCATGTAAATATATTTAATTTATGGTATTTTAATCAAAATCGTTAGTCATTTTTCAGAAAACAAAAGATTCGAAAAATCTTCCGTGTAAAGGGTAGTTGGGTGGGGAGATTTTCTTGACAACCTTCGTGTCGCATCTTTGGAAGATACTACAATTAAACTTTTCGTTTTTGAATGGTGTTCACATACATTTTTCTAAAAATGTTTTTTTTATTCGGAGGGAATCAAAACATTTCCGGTGAAATCTCGGTATCGGAATATTTCGTTGGAATGCAATACCTTCTCTACCTACTATGTATGTGGTAGAGAAAGTAAAAAATCAATGCGAGGTGATTAGCTCTTCGTTTGGCAAAAGTATTATTCCAGGAAGCTAACAACCTATTCCTTGAATATGGCGTTATAAATAGTTTTAATGCCCCCATTCCAATTACTGACCTAAATTCCATTTCCATTCTGACTGGGAAGCGACAACGCAAGTGTTTGTGTGTGTGTGTGTGTGTGTGTGTGTGTGTGTGTGTGTGTGTGTGTGTGTGTGTGTGTGTGTGTGTGTGTGTGTGTGTGTGTGTGAGTGTGATTTAATGGCTTTTCGACTATCCTTTGACCTGCTGTAGCGGTTTAATCTAAAAAGCAGAAAAGGCATTCAATCTTTCTCTTCATTTCATTCTTCATACTTCCACTCCACGTTATCTCTCAACATACTTCCGCACGCTACTCTCTCAAGTAGTTGGCACTCTTTCCCACCGCTTCTTACTATACCATCCCATTATTCATCCATTTACTTATCTTTCCCTATAAATATTGCTCACTTATGGGATCTACACTGCCGTTTGTGAAAATTGCAACACCAAGAAGGAAACGCACGAATTCAATGAATTTAATACCACCAGTTAGGTACATAACAAGTAACAAATGACAAACTTTTCAAATCTATACATGACCGTTGATCCCTAATATTCAGTATTTGGTGTGGCCTCCATGCGCTGCAATTAGAGCTGCTATACGCCGTGGCATTGAATAAGTTCCTGGGCGATTTCCCACAAATCTGTGACACTGGTTACTGGAGGATCGTGACGCAACAGGTGCCGACCAACCATGTTTGGTCCCAGACAAGTTTGATGGGCGACATGTCAGGCGAGCGTGCAGACCAGGGAAGCAATGGTACCCGTCGCTCTTCGAAGAAGGCTTGTACATTCCTCGCAATATGTGGCCGGGCATTGTCCTGTTGAAATGTGGCCTGTGGAGATGCCTGAAGCAGGGGAGTACCTCAGGCTCTACAACCGCCGTTAGGTACCGGTTGCTGTTCAAAGTGCCCTCAATTCTTAGGAGGTGAGATCGGTTGTTGTAACCAATGGCGCCCCAAACCATCACACCTGGTGTTTGTCCGCTATGCCGCTCAACAATGCAGCCCTCCAGGTTGCACTCATCACGGTACAGCCGGACACGCATGTGGCCATCACTGTAGGATACGTTGAAGCGGGACTCGTCGAAAAGACTACATTTTGCCACTCAGCACCCCAGTGACGGTGTTCACGTGCCCATTGTAGTCGGAGGAGCTTGTGGTTTCTGGACAATGGAAGCCGACGTAATGGTATGTATGCAACCAGTCCAACCTGCAGCAGACGGCGACGAACCGTTGGTGTACACAAGTTCACACCTGTTGCAGTGCTCCAGCGTCGAGCCGACACTGTGGATGAAGCTGTACGGTCCGTTATGGCCATGCGGACAAGATGACGGTCATCCCGTACTGTGGTCATGTTCCGTGGTGCAGTACCCGCTCTTCGTGCGTACGACCTTCATCTATCCACTGCTTCCACATACGCATCACTGTCGTAGCAGCATGCTCTGTACGAGCCGCAATGTCATGGTACGACAAACCCGCTTCCCGGAGGCCGATATTCTGCCCCGTTCGAACTCACTCTCATGCCGATATGGCTCCCTTTGACGTCGACGAGGCATACTGGCGATGACTTCATTGTTTCCACCTTGTTTGACAGCTCTGCACTGACTACACTGGGCGCAACACTGACCTTGTCGGACCAACACGAGAGGGCTCGGCCTACGTGTACCCTATCTTTCTGCAAACCTAATCACTTAATGCTTCCACACTCTTCTACACTTCCACCAAGTTTGGAGTTATTCGGCAAATTCTTTCTTAGTGTTGCGATTTTCACAAACGGCAGCGTATTATTCGATATCACGGTCTTCGGACATCACGTTAGCAGTTATGCCTCTTTTGCTGCACATTTAATAGAGGCAATGCGGTGCTTCTCCTTCACATTGTGCCGGCCGTCGCTGCTCAGACTCCCTCCGAAACAGTTCTGATATTCCCAACACTGTTCACCTTCTCATAGTCACAATTGTAATGATAATAAGCACGTACCATAACATAAGGGATGTTGGAAATGTTGCCCTTCTCTAACCACACATTTCTGGCATCTTCTCAGAAAATTTGCATTCACACTAGACAGTTCAGTATCCAAAATTGAGTGAATTTCTCGCCCGATGTTTTCTTTTAGTTCTTCCAGTGTATGGGGGTATGCTGCACACGCCTTATTTTTCAAGTTAAATCACATATGGTTAAGTCAGGGGATCTCGAGGGCCATTATTCGTTACTAATTATCCAAACATTCACAATTTTCCTGAATTAAATTTAATGGCTCATTAGCTGTATGCGCGGTAGCAAAGCCTTTTGGAAAAATCTAGACTGACATTCAAAAAATGCCAAGTGTTCAAAAACATGGCGGAAGTCATTTCTGCGCCTCTCTGCATTTATTCTTTGTTGAAAACATACAGGTAGATCCTATTTGCATTTTCTGACAATTCCGCGTCATGCAAGGGTATCTCGTGTGTAAAATCGGGTTTCTCGGTACTTCAATATCTGTTATTTTGCGATGAAACATAGCCATGTAACTGGAACCATGCTTCGTCAGAGAAGAACGTTAAGCGTGGGTCAATTACTCCACCAATTCGCAAAATCCAATCACAGAAATTTGACGATCACGTGATAAATAAGGTGTATGCAACAAACCTCCATACAATGCAAGAACTAAAAGAAAATACCAGGTGAAAAATTCGCTCAAATGCAATTTCGGATATAAGCGTGAATGAAAATTTGCTGAGAAGATGTCAGAAAAGTCTGGATAAATGACAACATTTCCGTCTCCTATGATAAGATATGTGCTTATTATCATTGTAATTGTAACTATGAAAACGCGGGGCGGTTGAGGGGATATTATAACTGTTTCAGCGGGAGTCCGAGCTGCGGTGGCCATAGTGTGAAGAAAAGCACTGTAGACATTGCCTGTTGTTCATAGTGCACTGTTAGTAAATTCCTTGAGTTGTAGCTAAAGTAGTAGTGTGTTAAAATTGTTTCAAACCTAGTTAGTGTATTTGCATTTTAGTTGATAATAGAGATAACAGGGACTATTTTAATGTTTTTGTGTTAAATAAAACGGAAAATAGTATTTCTTTTATTTTAAATGTTTTCTTCCCGTTATCCTCACATTAATGTAATAAGGTATTAATTTTATTATTACTAATGCTTGTATTACTCTCAGGTGTAATTCTAATAATAACAGAGTAGAGTGGCAGAGAAGCTAGGAACTAATGGTCTCAGTACGCTCAGCCTACACAAAAGTTACAGAATTCAACCGACAGACTTTCAGAGGTTACAGGGGAGTGTGAGGCGAGCACTTTGATATAGGACAGTTAACTGTCTTTGAGTTCATGGTAACAGCAATAGATCAAAATCAATAACGAGCCAGTATGCCACTGATAAACCTTCCCTGAGTTGCTGCTACTTGCAGGTAAACGTGGCCAGGCTATGTTCAAACATTCCATGTGTATTCCTTCGTAACATTACTTGAAAGAAGCACCAGAAATTAAAATTTGGCTCACTCCAAACGTACACCATTCATGTTTGGGGGAAATAGGATTTCATCGGTTGTAAGGGTTGTAGCACCACCAGATTGACAGCCGAGCACGCTAATGATAGCGTTATTACTACAGCTAACTGTTGTTTGTCTCTCTGTTACGCAAGATTCTCCACCTGAAAGTACCAGTGGTGCACTGGCTCTTGCTGATTCAGCATTTTTCCAGAAAAAGTAGAGCGCATAACTTTGAAAATACCTAATGTTAGCTATTAATGTTAGATGGAAATCAGTACGGCATTTGTAATAACTATTTATTAATTTGCATTTATCAGTACAAATATTCAAATCATTATGTAACTTCTAAGTTTGTCGTCTAAGAACATAGATGTTCTATATCACGGTGTTTCTATACCATCCCCGGTTGAATTCTGTAACACCCTAAACAAGGCTTTTTTTGTCTGTTTCTTTTATATCGATTGTTTACGGATGATGATTACTTACTATAAAATTCGGAATATTGTTGATCAATCCACGCTTCAGGGTGATTTAAATCAAATAAGTAATTGGGCCGCTGCATGTAAAATGACAATTCATGCTAAGAAAAGTAAGTCCATTGCATTTAGCAGATCCCCTTAGATCTACATAACTATCACATGGACGGGGAAAAATTTCGCAGATGGACAGCTGCATGTATTTGGGTGTGTACTTGGCGAGTAACGCTGGATGGGACGACCAGGTGAATTACGCATCTAGGAAAGCGTCGAAAACATTACATTTCATAATGAAGATACTCAAAAAGGGAGCGCAAAGTCCAGAGAAGTTGCCTATAAGTCTTTAGTGCGTCCGGTTATGGAACATGGAGTATCATGTTGGGACCCGTATAGAGTGAATCAAATTGATTCGTTAGGAAAGGCACAGGGAAGGGCTATAAAATTCATAAAAGGAAGTAAATATTTTGGGTCTACAAAAGGGGAAGAGATTAAGTGGAAGCCTTTAAAAGTTCGGCGTAAGAGGCATTGGTTATGTACATTATTTAAAGCTTATGCTGGTCTAAACGCATGGGTGGGCCTTAGTGAAAGATTGGGGAATATTACGGAAGAAACGATTATTTGTCTAAAATTAAGTGAATTATGGTTAGTAGAACCATTGAAGAATGGAACGAATTGCTTGTAGCAGCCTTTCAGGGCTGTCCTCTTTCCATGAGGAAATTTAGGAGAAATCTGAATAGAATAAATGTTGGATAGTTAATTATAAACGTTACTTAGAAGTATATTTGAAATGTTATAAACATGTGAATACTAATGGTAAACTTATTGGCTATACTGACTGGATAAGTAATTAATGAATGTAAATAGTAAAGCAATTAATGATTTCAAAACTTTTAGTTGTTACTTACACTGGTAGCTATATTAATGTGATTGCTGATAGAAAGTTATTCACACTATTGTTTATTGTATTATTATTGTTTGTGCACTTATTTTTTGTAATATTAGTTTGTATATTTAACTCTGCCACCAGGTAATACCCATTTGCAGTGAATAAATAAATACACACATTTATTTTGTTTAAGACTTTCAATAATGTTATAGTCTGTCTCAATCAAATATACATAAAATGTGTTGTAATGTACAAAGTAATGCCATTTTTACTTATATTTGTCCTAATTTTTCCCATCCAATACATCTGCATAATATTGTAGCGCTTACAGTCACGCGCAGTTTATTATTTAGCGTCATGACTGATGTCAGAGTATGATGCGGAGATGCAGACTTAAATGGATCCATGCAATACCGGCGTGCGAATGTCTCATTATTATTATTATTATTATTATTATTATTATTATTATTATTATTATTATTATTATTATTTGGTGGAAGTTTGACGTTCTTTAACCGGGTAATATCGGACGATGAATGAAATGAGCCCAGGGTACATATAGCTTAAAGTTAATCGTTATTCGTCTTCTCAGGATAAGGGGACACGCCAGATAAAACCATATCCGGGTAACTCACCCTAAACGAGATTCGAATTCGAGACCTCTTGAATATGAGGTAGACATTCTACCCTCACACCAGAAAGGCGGGCAGTTTGCCTCTTATCGTTTTACATTAAAACGCTGCACTGTATCAGTCTATAAGTAAATACTCCAGTCCGGATGGCATGTTGAACGAAGGTCTACCAGGGCAAGAGCCTTAGCCCAAGCCCCCTCCAGGACCCAGGGCTAGCGCCAGCCGAGTGGCTCTCCAACCGTGGGGGTTTCCCATGAGGCCAATGCCTTGAGTCTAAAAAGGTCCCCACGCTTACGCGAGGATGCAAGTGGATACGTCACTGACGCGCGTCATCCCGAAACGGGGCGACTACCGTTAACTACGGTGGGGACAACGGCAATCTAGCATGCCGTCTACTAACTCTCACTCATGGTTGGTGCCGGAGAACATCGGAGCGTCTCACAACCCCGCCTGGGCGGATAAACCAGCCAGGCGTACCCAATCTCCCATGGGTATCGGGAACCACTGCCCCGCCGAGTCCAACCCAATCCGAACAGCTCCCCATCGGGAGGGGCTCGAATGTTCGGCCCAGCGTACGTCTAGTAGCGGCAGAAGTACGAGTGCTCAGGATCCGCAGCGCCCACACCTTAGCAGCTGAAGGGATCGGAACTCCCTCCCCCTTACAGAGAGTAGTCATACACAACACGAAATACATCACAAGGGATTCGTAGTCTTGCATGGCCAATGAAACAGTAGTGGCATTTTCAACCATCGCCCTAAACACATAATCTCTCAAAAATGAGGACCTTTCCAAACTTCTGTTTGCTTGGAACAAATCAGTAGCTAGATCGGCAGACAAAGAAGCACACAAACCCCAGAGGTCTGCATGGGCCGAAACTCTTAGGTTCGGTCCGGGTCCGATCGTCTAATTTTGTTTTAAATAAATTATTATTATTTAGTGATGGGACAATACCACTGTTTCTCGATAGCGATAATGATTTTGAGCACCATTTATAAAAAAAAAGTAAAAAAATAAATAAATAAATAAAAACTATAAAGGCAATAGCTTGTTCACTGAATTACGTTCTTATTAGTAGTTTTCTGTGTTTAAACCTATGTAACCGATTTTGTATTGTATGCTAGTTCGAAATTGTTTCTGTTTTAACATTTTCCAACTACCATTATGTTAGTCAAGATTAATAATAATAATAATAATAATAATAATAATAATAATAATAATAATAATAATTTATTTGCTTCCCTTTTTATGCAACTATTAAAGGATTTCCTATCCGTATTACGGAAATTAGTCGTATGGTCTACCTGTAAGGTACGATCATGACCCGAGTTTGACTTGCGTAAACACAAACTAACAGATGAAACGAAAGAACAAATATTTCCATGCGCTGCATTGTCTCACGTCTTAAGTGCTGATTTGTTTCTGCTGGATTCGCAGATTTTGGTCACCGGAGTAGGTAAATGTAATGGCTGAGAGTGAGTCACTAAACCAGGCTATTGCAGAAACATCAGATAAGTTTGCGCATCAAGTTTTCATTCACAACTCAGTTAACACTGCATGTTACATAATACTGTACTCCTTCCCGCATTTCTTTACATGTTTTTATTTACACAAACGTGTCCATGTTTTATGGAATGTCGCATTGATTCAACCACAGGAAACGCAGTCAAGGTCTATCAAGAATTATATTCCAGCAACTGTTTGGGAACACGTGCGAGGCAATAACGCGAAGTCTCGACTCCTTTCATTCCTTTATCTACCATAAAGTACATAATGCAAAACTTAAAAATTTAAACGTATCGAAGGTTTATCTCAAAGTATTAGACATCGATAATACCTAGTCGAGATTATTGAGATATTGAGTTTCCATCCCTATTATTATTGTTGTTATTATTATTAATAATAATAATAATAATAATAATAATAATAATAATAATAAAAGTACACGAAGCGCTGCTGCTGAGGTGCGAAGGGATTCAGGGTCGATTTCCAGTACCCTCATGGAGATTTTCTCTCCCTTGCTGTGAGGCAGGAATGCATTCAAGTCCTGGGAACCAATTGAGTAGCCACTTTACAGAAATAATGGCGGCTGAGGTCCTGGAATAAGCATATAGTAAGCGGTATGTTGAAGGCATACTGCACTCTGCCCAGGATGTCCTGGGTGTGGGTGGAAGCCGGAGTTTGCACCTGCCGAACTGTTGTAACGTTATCATGATTAGACAAAGCGGGCATTTATTGATTTATTATTATTACTACTTCTGCAATGGATGTATGCCTGCTGTTATGATTGCGCTATTCAGGACATATCAACACTGCGGACCAAAAAATGTGAAAAATTAACTTTTTTCGTTCTTATTTTCGCTTTGCATGGAACATTTTTCATTTTTTGATTTTCTCAGAAACGGCTAATGTCTTTTAATAAAATGTCATACTTTAAGATATTCCAAAACAAATAAAATGCAAAATTCTTAAATGTAATAAACACTTTCTTTTTTGTATTTACTTCCAAGCCCGAGCCCGGGAGGGGCCTAGGCCCGGTCCCGGCATGTCGTCCTCCGTGGACTACTGGTACCGTGCTAGCCTCTAGTTCCCAAAGTCGCGGGTTCAAACCCGGCAGAGGGCAATGGATTTTTTCGGGCGTAAAAATCCTTAGCATGGCTTCCTTCGGAAGGGAAGTAAAGCCGGTGGTCCCGTGTCGTAGATTTACGGCACGTAAAAGAGCCTCAAGCCTGATAAAGAGGCCTCTGAGCAAAATTACCGGTCTTTCACGCACAATATGGAATGGGACGCTAAGAACCATAGTAGTTAAGGAGCGTCCATAAATAAAACCCAATTTAATTTAATTTAATCTCAAATGCACGATAATGAATCGCATTTAGAGTCAGAAAACGTTTAGGTTTATTCCTGCGTAACATCTCAAAGATATGTTAGATCAACATTCATAATGATGCTAGTATGAAGACGGTATACAGGGCAAAACGCTCGAAAAATTTACTTAATGAAAAGCGAAGTACTATTCTGTGTTTTAACGCACTCCTTAAATATATAACCGAAGCATAAATTAAGACCTATCTAGCATGCAAAACTTGAATATACCTACTTGAAAATGTAATATAATAATGCATCACCGTGAAAAATAAACTTGTATGTCTTACCGAAAGCAGAATAAGGTGAACCAAAACAATGTCCAATGCGATGCACTGTCAGTGTCTCTAATTTGATATCTCTGACAGACAACTACCAAGAAGCTCTTTCTTTGATGAAAGCGATATTTATACATACCAAAGCCTGCAGTTATTAATTTGTCACACTTCGCATGGTCAAGCACACTGGCAATGCTATTTACTGCATGAATGCAGCAAATGAAAAAGGTCAGAGTGTTAATCCTCACTCTCATCGAGAATTAATTATCATTCATTACTAGCTATTGATGTTACATAATCCTGGCATTCTGGGAGTAAACTGACAGTAAGCGAGCTACCAAGAAAGCTGCACATTCCCCATCCACTTTAAAAAGTCTGATGTGTGGCACTCACATGACTTTCTCTACACTTGTACAAACTACTTTTACAAGCGCTTATTCTCCATCTACTTCATGTTAATCGTCGTCCTCCGTGGTGTAGAGGTTACCATGTTAGCCTCTAGTTCCCGAGGTCGCAGGTTCAAAGCTGGCGAAGGACAATGGATTTTTTCGGGCGTAAAAATCCTTAGCATGGCTTCCTTCAGAAGGGAAGTAAAGCCAAGTGGTCCCGTGTCGTAAAAGAACCTCAAGCCTGATAAAGAGGCCTCTGAGCAAAATTTCCGGTCTTTCACGCCCAATATAGAATAGGACGCCAAGGACCACAGCAGTTAAAGAGCAAATAAAACTCAATTTAATCGAGATATCGAGATGTTAATCTTATTGCTAAGATATGGTAGGCTTTAAGTGACAGTCAAATATTTTAAGAGCTGGTTGCTATGTGAAGCATTGAATTTTCTTTGCATGTCCAGGACATAACAGAACGAATGACGAATTCCCATTCGAGAAAAAGTATAAGTATCGGAAAATTAAAATAAATAACACGGAATATTCGGAAATGTTTAACTCCACAAAAAAAAAAGGGAATGACATAAATTGTGTGTTTTAACAAGATCTACATTTTGTGTGTAGTAAACTTTTGTCTATCTCTTCCGGTTTACCAGTTATGCGAAAGTCATTCAGAATGAAGAGCACTTTTGGGGATATTTCAAGAAAATTCAAGATATACGTTTCATTTGCCATGAAAATAGCTTAAACATATGATATTTTACTCAAAATCGTTACAGCCATTTTTGAGAAAATCAAAATTTTGGAAAAATGTTCCATGTTAAGAGTACTCTGGGGTGGGGGATTTTGCTTGAAAATTTTGGTGAAGCATCCTTGGAAGATAGTAAATTTTAACGTGGCTTCCTTCGGAAGGGAAGTAAAGCCGATGGCCCCGTGTCGTAGATTTACGGCACGTAAAAGAACCTCAAGTCTCATAAACTGGCCTCTGAGCAAAATTACCAGTCCTTCACGCCCAATATAGAATGGGACGCTAAGAACCATAGCAGTTAAAGAGCGTCCATAAATAAGTAAACAGATATTCAGTTTTTCACTCATATCCTTAAACATCTTATATTAATCAACGCAGATTTTGCGTATTTCTTCCGCATTCTAATCTCAAGCTTTTCAGTTTAGGGTATGCATTTACGTTTAAAGCCTTTTTTCCTAAAAAAATTCAAACTTTGCTTTTTTCTGTTTTTATGAAACTGCAATCCTTCCTGTTCAAAATTATGTAAGGTTTATTTAAATATTCCGACTCTTAAGTGGATTAAAATTGATTTGAATGGTGCGCTGCGGTCCCGGATTTCGGAAAGGTGGGCGTGGCAGTTTATTTTGAATTACATTGCTTCTCATCCCTTGCCTTTTCTGATTCTAATCTCCCTTCTTCAAACTAGCACAGCTTCTGCAAACATTTCCTTATGCTTTCAACAGATGAAACTAAGCGCAAATGCATAGAAATTGTAATTGGATTTTTAGGGGTCTTGACGTGACACTCCTTGGAGGCATCGTTTGCTTAAAAACAAATTTCAGGGCTGTAAGCATTGTCCGAGTAATTGTGAGTTAAAATGGCTAACAAAGCTAATGTTTGTTCACGGAAGAGGAAGTTTTTGACTGTAACAGACACACTAAGTAGTGCATTGACAACAGTGAAAGTATTCAGACAATGAATACTGATAAACCCTGTCCTCATTCTAAGATTGGATGGGTTGACATTGCTAATTCTGCCAGTGATGGTACTGATATTTTAATATTATTAAAATATAATATGATTTAATACAAATTTTAATAAAGAACTTTTCAAGCAAGATGTTTTTCATGCTGAATAACATCTTAATGTTTAAACTCATCCCCCCCAAAACGAAAATGTCTTCAAAACGACAAAAGCTCTACTAGAAGTTGAACTAGAAACTTCATTCATTTTAAAGCTAAACAACAGGCTCTTTTGTGAACTATAACTCTTAAGCCACAACAAAAATCATCACTACTATGAATATTTAAAATAAATCTGCCCAACTGTTTTATAAATATAATCAAAAAAACTGAACTGTATAATACTAATCATCATATCCAAAATATTCTAGTCCACAAAATAAAGCCCTCATTAAGGTATACGTCAGTGGAAAAAAAATCTGATGTGTTACACTCACACGACTTTCTCTACTCTTGTACAAACTATTTTTACAAACTCTTATTCTCCGTCTATTTCATATTAATCGAGAAAAACATTTGCAGAAACGATCTTTTGACATGCAAAGAGAATTACATTTTACACATAGCGACCAGTTTTCTAAAAGTATATGACTATCTTTAAAGCCTACTATGTTCCCCTTGTTTTGTATTTGCAAGGGCAATAAAGAAATACAGTAGGCTTTAAGCATAGACATATCTCTTAATAGCTGGTTGCTATGTGCAGTACCGTTCTCTTTGCCACAGATTAATACTCTTTGCATATCCAAGACAAAAAATGAATGACGAATTCCCATTTGAGAAAATAAGTATTGAAAAATTTAAGGGAATAACAAGCAATATCAATATATGACAAATTGTGTATTTTAACGCGATCTACATTTTTTGTGTAGTAAAATTTTGTCTATTTCTTATGGTTTACCAGTTACGCAAAAGTCGTTCACAATGAAGAATACTTTTGGAGACATTCCCATAAAATTCAAGATATACATTTTATTTGTCATGAAAATATCTTAAACATATGATATTTTAATCAAAATCGTTAGAGCCATTTTTGAGAAAATTAAAATTTTCGAAAAATGTTCCATGTAAAGGGTAATCTGGGGTGGGGGATTTTCATGAAAACCTTCGTGTTGCATCTCTGGAAGATACTGAACCTAAATACCAAGTTTGGTGTTTATCCGACTGTTCGTTTCTGAGTTATGCTGTTCACAGACACACACATACGGACATGTTTCCAAAAATGCTTTTTTTGGATTCAGGGGGTCTCAAAACATATATTTCCGGTGAAATCTCGGTATCGAATTTTTGGGTGGAATACAGTACTTCCCCTACTTACTATACGTAGTAGAGAAAGTAAAAATCAACAAATATTAATTTTTGCTATGCTAGTATGTTTTGAAAAATTGCACATTTTTTTAAAATTTTGATTTATTTTAACTGAAAAGAATATTTCAATGTTGTGTTATATAATATATTATATTCCTTAGTTAGAATTAGTTACTTTAACTGTGAAAATTTCATATCAAAACCGCACAATTTTTTCCAAACGTGAATACATACCTTAACGCACTAATGGAGGATCCATTTATTTGTAAACACCAACAGCTTCCGTAAAACAAAGATTTCTTCGTTTGTGCAGGTATGTGAGCATTAATCTTTAATCACCGGCCACCACGTCCTATAAACACCCAAGGCTGATATGCAGCTTGAACTCTTTCGTTTATATCAGCATGTCTGGGTGTATAACACGACTTCTGTTGTGTTTGCCTCATTCCGTGATTTTGTTAAGTCAAAAATAACACTAAGAATTGTAAACTGAAACTTGGCGGTCCAGAAATGTTTGGAGGATAATTACTACTTCGTTTTAGGATAGTCACGAGAATGAAATATCTTCTGGTAGCGGTTAACGCCCATTCTTACTTAATCGCCACCACAGCAGGTGCGCACTGGTGATACCTGATATTATAATTGGGAAAGGAAATTTGGGAAGAAAGCGTTCCAGGCCTAAGTTAAGGGTACCTCCCCGACATTTGCTAGTTATCAGGACTGAGGAAAACCTGGGAAAAGCTTCCAGTCATGGACGACGGTCCTGGCAGGATTTGAACTCAGACCTCCTGTTCACAACCTGATTCCTTAACGACCTCATAAATTAAGTTTTATTTATGGACGCTCTTTAACTACTGTGGTTCTTAGGGTCCCATTCTGAATTCAGCGTGAAAAACGGGCAATTTTGCTGAGACCTCTTCATCAGGCTTGAGGTTATTTTACGTGACATAAATCTAGACACCGGCTTTACTTCCCTTCCGAAGGAAGTCATGCTAAGGATTTTTACGCCCCAAAAAAAATCCATCGCCTCCATTGGGTTTGAGCCCGAGATCTCGGGAACTAGAGGCTAGCATGGTATCCCTAGACCACAGAGGACTTTAACGACCACAAAATTAAATTGAGTTTTATTTATGGACGCTCTTTAACTACTATGTTCCTTAGCGTCCCATTCTATATTGGGCGTGAAAAACCGGAAATTTTGTTCAGAGGCCTCTTTATAGGACTTGAAGTTCTTTTATGCGCTGCACCCCTACACCACGGAGGACGACACATACACAGTGTGAATGTAATAACAGACGATTATGCCCAAAATATAATTTATGTAATCCTACCATTATAAACAGGTTATTACTGTATTCAATAGCGTGCATTATTGGCCTCATTATGACACACGTCAGTAATAGCAATGATGACGTAATACTGCTATTCCAAGCTGCCATGGCCTATAGAGGGAAGATGAAACCATTTTGTGATATTCTTTTGTCTAAGCAACGAAGATGCAAAAAGCTCTGCACATTTTAAAATACAAAACTAATATCAGAATCATTTACCATGCTATGCTGATAATAGGCTACATTACGGTAAACACCTGCTGACTTCTCTCCCAGGAAGGGAATGGATGCAAGTGGCTGCCTTACTTATCGTTTAACACGCCAGGTAATAACAAATCAAATGCAGGGAGGGAACCTAATGTTTCAGTTACGAACATATTATGACGCAGCGGCTATGGGTCAAGGTTATCGGGAGGTCGGCGCCGACAGTCGGAGATAAACAAAGATAAGTGGCGCTCTCGCCCGGCGTAAACACCAGAAGCGCTACCGTCAGGTAACCAGAATATTCTGGAAGTTTCTTTCCCTCGCCTCCAGAACATGTGTCCAGATAGTTCTAGAATGTTCTGTGGAAGATTCCATTCTCGCGAGAGTCAGGCAGTTCAGTCGGTCAGCGAATGAGTAGACGAAAAGTGCCGTTCTCTGAGCGACTGTTGTGACGTGCAGTGAGTGCCGCGAGATATCTGAGAAGTCTTGTGTTCGACTCCCCAGCGAGTGAAACGTCCGGAAGAGATTACGTCATGCGTATTTCGTTACGCTCACTACATCACGAAGAAAGTGTGGTGATAATGAAAACTAAGTGAAGTGGCAGGGTGAACTAACTGGTCTCAGTGGAAGTTGAACTAGATAAAAAAAGTGGAGTACCATTGTGAAGCGACAGGTGAAAAACTGGATAAGTCACAGTATGAAGACGCTTGGACTTATGTCAACAATTGATGTCGAATTATTTCATGATTTATTTCTTACAATTTATAATGCTAAGATTGCAAAAAAATGTATCCAACTCCTGGATGTTACTATTACAATACGCGAATGAATGAAATGCGTAAAACGATGCTGAGATTATCCCAAGAATCAGAGAGCTTAGAAATACTCGACATTTGCCTACTGAGGATCAGAATATCCTCGAAGAAAGCATTCAGATAACGCTCCCTAACAAGGATTCGGATACGGGGCCTCCTAAATGTGAGGCAGTCATGCTGTTCCAGTCACCGAAGGCAGGCAAAAAATCTTCCGTTTCAATTATTTTAATGAAATAACTGTCTTAAGAACCCCACCCCCGTTTCAGCTTCAGTAGATACCAAGAAAATACTAAGTCTACCATATTCCGAAGATAAATCGTTTACCAACAAGTTAGGATTGTGCTGTAGGCTGGTAACCCGCATATCTTCATAATCTTCCAGGAAATTATAGCCGGAGTTATACACCTGACAACCAGACAAGTAAAATGGCAAAACGATATGATAGAGAAGCAACCTTGTAAATCACAATTTGGAATATTACAACTTTAAATAACGAACGGGAGTTAGATGAGTCAAGGAACTGAATTAAAGATGTTGCAGTTACTTCAGAAACTGAAAAGAAACCGAAAAGGAAGGACTTGGACAGTTACGTATAAATATACAGTGGAGTGCCTTAGAAGAACGAGCAGAAGCCAGCCAAGGTGGCGATTGTGGTGAATAATAAATGGAGAAGGAAAATATAATTCTATTCATGGATAAATGGGAGAATTCATCACTGATAAAAGTTAGTGGACTCAGCCTACTAAAGAGGCCTCTGAGCAAAATTTCTGTCCTTCACACCAAATACAGCATGGGATGCACCAAATCAGTTAAGAGCGTCCATAAATAAAACACATTTTTTTTAAAAGGAATATGACTATTGTTGGTGTTCAGGGGCTGCAGAAGCAGATCGCAGAATTTGATAATACTTTACCAAGCAAATAAAATAACAAAAAATAAAAAACAACTGTATAATTATAGCAGGAGATGTCAAACTTCGAGCGAACACAGAACCTATTAAGATTACAGCAGGAATGTATGGAGCATATGCTGTAAACGAAAATGGATAAATGTACAGTTGAAAAGCTAATGGAGTTAAATGCCAAAGTGTAAGAAAAAATCTATTACCTGTCTAACCAAGGTAAGTGTCAAGGCCAATTGCAGCTACTGAGGGTAAGTGCTTCCTTCAGACCTAATAGTTTTTACAGCTGACGAAAGACAGCGCTCTGTGTATGTGCCAGGACCCCTTGATATGTTATAAGATAGTTAAATTGTGTTACATCAAGCCTCATTTATATCTCGTTCTATTGGAAACTATGATACACCTGTATTATTACCCCCTACTTTTCAGATATTCTGTTAACATTTCAAATATTGGAATGGTACAATCAGAATGAAAAATGCAATGCTATAACTGGGATTTGAACTTCGGCTCTTTCGTTTCCGTCCGGTTGCTGTTACCATTGAGCTACCATGACAATATCCAGGCACAACATTAAATTCCCCAACTGACTCGCATTTTGCCCTTAAACCACAAGAAGATCTCAAATTAATTTAGAGATGACATACCCCAATGGCGAATTACATATCTAAGTACTGTAAGTCCCAGTTTCATAGTTTAAGCAACTATTAGGTCAATCAATGATAGTTTCATAGTTTAAGCAACTATTAGGTCAATCAATGATATGGCATTAAATTTTTCAGTCGGATTCTACCTTTGCAACCTTATTCTACACACGGCTTATGTAAAAGAAAAGAATTACTTCAAATGTTGTAAAACACGTAGACTAACTTATATGAATAAAACAACACAAAAAAATCAGTATCTTCATAAACAATAATTGAAGAACTTAAGAATGAGTATGCAACACAGACATATTATTACTTTCTCCACTACGTATAGTAAGTAGGGGAAGTATTGTATTCCACCCAAAAATTCGATACCGAGATTTCACAGGAAATATATGTTTTGAGACCCCCTGAATCTAAAAAAAAAGCATTTTTGGAAACATGTCCGTGTGTGTGTCTGTCTGTGAACAACATAACTTACAAACTAAAAGTCGGATAAACACCAAACTTGGTATTTAGGTTCAGTATCTTCCAGAGATGCGACACGAAGGTTTTCAAGAAATCCCCATCCCAGATTACCCTTTACATGGAACATTTTTCGAAAATTTTAATTTTCTCAAAAATGGCTCTAACAATTTTGATTAAAATATTATATGTTTAAGATATTTTCATGACCAATAAAATGTATATCTTGAATTTTCTGGGAATGTCTCCAAAAGTATTCTTCATTGTGAATGACTTTTGCATAACTGGTAAACCATAAGAGATGACAAAATTTTACTACACAAAAAATGTAGATCGCGTTAAAATACACAATTCATATCCTATACATTTTTGTTGTTGAGTGAACCATTTTCGAGATATTGCTTGTTATTCCCTTAAATTTTCCAATATTTATACTTTTTCTCAAATGGGAATTCGTTATTCATTTTTTTATGTCCTGGACATGCAAGAGAATGGAATACTCCACATAGCAACCAGCTCTTAAAATATTTGACTATCGCTTAAAGCCTACCAATTCCCCTTGCATGTACAAGAAAATTAGCAATAAGATTAACATCTCGATTAACATGAAGCATATGGAGAATAAGCGTTTGTAAAAATAGTTTGTACAAGAGTAGAGAAAGTCATGTGAGTGTAACACATCAGATTTTTTTATTTCCTGGCACAGTGCACAATAATATATTTCTCCACATTTTCTGGTGTAAATGCCATTCTTCTGTAGAATAAAACCTTGTATGAAGCAAAAGATCTTTTGGCATCGCAAGATGTCACAGGACTATACACCAATAGTTACCATTCCCTTCGGAGGCTGAAATTCTTCACCAATCAGGATCTTGCATATAGTTACAGGCGGGGTTTCTATCAATTACCGACATTCTGGAACTTTCGAGAAACACTGAATACAATGCCAACTTTCACAGAAGAGTTTTTTTTTTTTTTTTTTTTCACATCTTCCATAATATCCATTGATTTATACAGGGAACCCAATCTTGTAATCTTCTCTCGGATCCAAACAAAGTTCCTTGTAATGTATGCAATACAACTATCAATATTAGATTCCTTGAAAGCAGCTTGAGCTTAACATAGTGAGAGAGCGGACTCTGGGTAGAACATTTCTACTACAGACCTAACAGTTTCAAAATGTTGTATAAAAGTTCACGACTTGTATCCAAGTATCCCATCTCGTATTTGTATTTATTGTGCTAAGAGTTTTACAATTTGATTGTCTACTGCACTTTGACCCTGGCCACTTATTCAGTAGACAATCACTACAGTTTATTTACATTTTACAATTTCTTGTCAATAAATTATCTTTTTTTCAGTTTTTTCATGTCCCATTTCCACTTGTTTTTCACATTTCACTTATTGATTACTTAACCATCACACATTCACTATAGTTTTCCATTCAAAGTAAGATACGCTAACTCTTACTTTTCTCTATCCACTGTCCAAAGCC
Source organism: Deroplatys truncata (assembly GCA_030765065.1). Lineage (NCBI taxonomy): Eukaryota > Metazoa > Arthropoda > Insecta > Mantodea > Mantidae > Deroplatys > Deroplatys truncata. The sequence continues at coordinate 35,671,645 of CM060987.1, read as the reverse complement.
GTTTATTTTTTACTTTACACAAAAACTGTCCAATGCTTCTAGCGTCCTTGCACATCATTTCGATCATAAGCGTATTTCTATCCCCTTAAACCACTTATTAAAAAATTCTTTTCTCCAATTTTCTGTTCCTTGGCACTTAAATACTATGTGTTCAATGCCTTCATTACCACCACATATCGGACATTGGTTCTGAGGAATACCCTGTCTTAACCCTCTTAGCCTCCATGCTCCGGTTCTAACCCATGCAATAGATTCTCCCTCTTCTTTATTTACTATGTATATATATTTTTCCCTACCCCATGTAATTTTCATTGGCCTACAACAAACTAATGAGCTCTTTTCGGCAATCTCATTGAACATTATTTGTATTTCTATATCTTCCAGTCTTTTAGTGGCTCCGGAGGCAGACAAAGGTTAGACACTTGCTAGCAGTTACTTTTTTAGTAGCTTTCACAAATACCTTTTTTTTGTGGATGAAATAAATTTACTAACTATAGGGAAGTCAGTTATTATCTCTTCGACCACACGCTGCAAATCATGACCAGAGCATGTTCACTGTACAAGGCCTAGGAGTTTTGAGTTTTTTTTATTTATTTATTTATTTATTTATGGACGCTCCTTAACTGCTGTGATCCTTAGCGTCCCATTCTATATTGGGCGTGTAAGACCGGTAATTTTTCTCAGAGGCCTTTTATCAGGCTTGAGGTTCTTTTACGTGCCGTAAATCTACGAAACGGGACCACCGGCTTTACTTCCCTTCCGAAGGAAGCCATGCTAAGGATTTTTACGCCGCAAGGCCTAGGATAGAACACTTTGAGAGCACTGGCAGGTTTCAACATATACGCTGCATTGGAGAACACAACCAGCGCGTTTTCATCTTGGACTCCATTTGGCCAGAATGTCTTCAAACCACTGCACGAATTTGGCTATTGTCATGCGATTAGTATCTTCCAGGGGTTTGGAAGCAATCAGAGATGCTTTGATCGGAGTTTCGGGGTCTAATTTTCCCATAATGAGGTCTCTAAGAAAGAGCGATTATTTCTCTGCTTGTAGTTTGTAACGCGGTATATCTACAACTACAACCGCAATACGCTCGTCCTTAAAAAAAAACATTATTGGAGGTAATAGGCTCATCCTACAATTGCACTTGCTTTCTTGACGAATTACGTTGTGAATTATTTTTGAGTAATACACTTCGTAATGTTGTTTCACCTCCGACTCCATGGAACATCCTGTTTTCTTTTCACATACTTCACACACTACGATTTCACCGTCTACGTAAGCCCTTCATCTATTGCAACCATACCTTTAATTTTTCACCTAATGAAGAACCTAGATGTCATTATAAAACTACTTCCGATTGTAAAGCATTCCTGGTAACGACGATCTCTCAGGGAAAACTAAATTGAATTCATTTCAAACCATGTGTGCAGTTTTGACGGCATAAGCTGGATTTTCTTCATTGTTGATGTATTGAGCAAATGTTTAGACGTCGCAACTGTACAACGTCGATAATATATAATCTTATCTTTAATTGTTAATTATTAGCATTTCTAAAGGAACAAAAATATAGACAGGTATAGAAAAACAGAAAGGATAATACAGGGTAATTTATGAAGAACTGACACATTTATTTCTTTAATTGTTTCAAAACGAGTTATGCTAGCGACAGCTTATTATATCTGAAATGCAGAGGAATTTTGGGAGATTATTTATCTATATAGCAAATGTTGAAAATGTCCTCCATCCTGCATAACGCACAGCTCAACACATCGTTCCATGTTACTGGCCAGTCGTTGGAGGACTCTATTGTCAATAGCTTGAATCTCCTGTGTAATGCTGTGCTTCAGATCGTCCAATGTCTGGGGATGTGTGACATACACCCTGTCTTTTAAGTAACCCCATAGAAAGAAGTCCTGCGATGTCAAATCCGGAGATCTCGGTGGCCACAGGCTCTTGGAAATTATCCGGTCGTCAAATAACTTGCAATTAGTGCCATGGATTCATTTGACGTATGGCATGTAGCGCCGTCTTGCTGAAAATATCCTTGACTCAGCTCTACATCGTCTAGTTGCTCAGCAAACTCCATGAAAATCCGTCGGTACTCTGCAGAGTTCACATTGTTTTTTAAAAATAAATTGGTCCCACTATTCTCTGTGCGGATACTGCACACCAAACTCCGATTTTAACCGGGTGCATAGGTGCTTCATGAATAACATGTGGATTTTCGATGGCCCAATAGCGCGAGGTATTTGAGTTCACATAGCCAGATAAATGCAACCATGTCATGGACAATATGGCAGAATTTTGCACAATGAACGCCTGAAACCAACGACAATAATTCAGTCGTCTATCCTTATCTGGTTCCTGTAACTGATGGACAACCGTAATCCTATACGGCTTTAGGCCTGCATTTTTCACCGCTCTCTTGACACATTGAGTAGCTGTACCCTGTCTCCTGCGACAAACGTCTTAATGACTTTTTGGGTGACTGATTCAGTCGTGCTCTTACGTCAACAACCTGGGAAGCCTAGATGAACGAGTTTTGCCTTTTTCACTCACCAGAGATCCAGTTGTTTCCAATTTGTTTACCAATCCCAGTATTTTGTTTCTTTGGGGAGGATTCCGAACACCAAATTCTCTCTGGTATGCCCTTGGAGTAGCTGTAATTGAATTCGTAATCCAGCACTGCTTTACAAGGAAGAGTCGTTCATTTAATGTGTACTCCATTTTCACGTTGACTAGAACAAGATCTCAAAAACAGTTGCCGACAATAAAACTAACAATTAGGAATATAACATGAGCATCTGCGCATTGTGTGGCAGGCAATTGAAACTCCGAAACATTCTGCTTAATTTGGTGCTAAAATTGGAGCATTGAGTGAATTTCGAACAGAATAATTAAAGAAAGAAATGTGCAAGTTCTTCATAAATCCCCCTGTATAAGCAATAATGTAATAAATAATGCAAATATAATAAATCGTTAAGAACAGACACGGCAAAATGCTTATTTTATGTAAAATTGTGCAAAACATGTAAAATGAAACGAGGATAGTAATTTACATACCTAAATTCTAGACATCTTATTCCGTGAGTTCACATATAAAGGAACAAAATATGTAGTGCTTAAGAATATGGCCTCTAGTCATAACCATTGCGCCATAGGTACGCTCTGAAACCTTCGTTATCGTGTTAGTATTTCGAATTGCATCTTCATTAGCAAGCTGTCGCTTTAGAAACTTATAGCCATAACTTCGAAATATGTTTTCTATCTCAAATGTCTTGTCTAACACACCTCCACACTCTCTGAAATTATTTCCGTGTAGTTCAACAGCATCCACTCTATAAAGCAATAAAAGAGAACGGTACATCTCATATATCTGCAAGAAAGACTTCAACTCATTGTATCGATGCAGCCAGCCGCTTAGGACACGCCTGGTGTTTACTGTGAATGCATGCAATGCTGGTTAATCACCCAAAAGCCATTCTATAAGACGATATGTCGTCAATATTTATCTACTATTGATACAGATATGCGCATTTAAGTTACTCATCGTGAAGTATGTTTTATAATACGAGGGGCGTCCAATAAGTAAATTTCCATATTTTATAAAAAAAACATTACACACAATTGATCATTTTGGATTAATTTCATTTATACTGTACAATCCTTCTGTTACTTTTCTACATAGTCAACATGTTTTCCTAAGCATTTTTGGGGATGTGACACAAGTCTTTCCAAGCCAGTGTTGTACCAGGTCGGGTTCTGTGCTCACAACCAGCTGTTCACTGATTTGACTTCATCATCGGTGTTAAAAGTGCTTACCTTTGAGTTGGAGGAACATGTGAAAATCACTTGGGGCAAGCTCCGGTAAATATGGAGGATACGAGAAAACTTCCAAGTTGAATCTTGACCCAGGCTGAGCTCAGAAGATTCAACTGGGAAGTTTTCTTGCATCCTCCATATTCAGCAGATCTTTTTCCAAGTGATTTTCACATGTTCCCCTGGCTCGAAGGTCATCATGGAGGTAGGCACTTTAACACCGTGACGAAGATCAATCAGAAGTGAACCAGAAGTCGGGTCCTGTGCTCGTAACCGGCTGTTCACTTCTGACTGATCTTCGTCACGGTGTTAAAGTGTTTACCTCCATGATGACCTTTGAGTCATCAACTCCAACACGAAGGTAAGCACTTTTAACACCGATGAAGTAAAATCAGTGAACACCTGATTGCGAACACAGGATCCGACCTGATACAACACTGGCTTGGAAAAACTTGTGTCACGTCCCCAAAAATGCTTGGAAAAACATGTTGACTATGCAGAAAAGTAACAGAACGATTGTACAATATAAATAAAATTAATTCAACGTGATCAATTGTGTGTAATGTTTTGTTACAAAATAGGAAAACTGGTATTACCTGTAATTTATCGGGTGTGTGGTATTTGGTGCATTATTGAGGAGAGAAGATGCAGATTACAAATGGTATTTTTCCAACGCCATCCATGTTGATTAAGAACTTCAGGGTTTTTCAAAGTTTACAGTGGAGCTACAATGGCCTTCATAAGCTATGCTGCCAGTTAGACCTGAGTATGTTCTGAGAGCAAGGATGGAATTGGTAATGATTTGTTAGAAGAAGACTTAAAACCTAAATTGACATAGCCAGCTTATGCTCTGCTTGTGAACTGATTTATTCAAGGCATTTCCGGGAATCGACCTCGAAACACTGGAAATGGCAGCCAGGGGTAATAATCATCTGTCATGGGTTAGCTCTGATTGTTAATATGGACTCCATCTTGTTGATGTGCAATTTGTACATCTTAAAGAAAATATATTCCTTTAAAACGTTCAATATAATTCTGTGGTGAAATAATAATTTCACTTGCATGTCGTGTATTATTAGAGTCTTCCGTTCATGTGGATCATTGACGACACGACAATAAATTTGGGAAATTACATCACTGAGGAGATAAAGAGCCCCGTTATGAAAAGATTAGCACTTCCCCTTTTCATAATTCTGAAACCATCAATGCTTACACATAACAGCATATCACTGATTGATTATCGCATTCAGGGGTACTTAAATGTTAACCTTCTCTGCCAATCGAACCCAAAATACTGGTGGACGACGTTATTTTGCTGACAACAAACACTCCACTCGTTCAAAACTGGGATTTCATTTGGGTTGCAAGGTTAACCGTCTCAGGCGGTGTTTCTCAGAAATTGAAAGGTTTTGGCTCAAGCGGGAACTTAAGGCAATTTTCGAATGTTTAAGTATGAGCGGTAGTCTCTGTGCTCACACTTTGCTTTTCAATCGCCGGCTTCCCCTATTCTTATGTTCATTCAATTTGCCAAACACTGGACCAACCGATCTAATCTTCACGCTAAATACCGCCTTAAAATATCGCTTTGAGCCATAAATGTTTCAATTTTTAAAAGTATCGCCGACCCAGCTAGCCTTGCAACGCAAATTGCATTCGAACAAGTGGAGTTTTCTCAATGAGAAGTGTAATTAAAACCGAAATAAATAAAGCGCATCTGTGTTCCGCACAAGAGAATGTGGTTGTGAGGAAAGTGTTGACAATAACTTTAGTGTTATCTAAGAAAGATTACGACTCTACTTTCAACATATCAACAAGGTTTAGGCCTCTTAGAAATCATACGCTTTTGTGCTAGCAATGTTGAATACAAGATGAATATACGTAAGGCGAACGAATGAACAGAGATTTCTTGTATTGAGCAGTATATAAACATTCTTATTCGTACACTTCAATTTTCTAGAAAATACTTTAATATTTGGTAGAGGATACAGTTTATTTAATATTTTTTCCATACATGTTGAACAATATAACAAATGCTATATTAGGAATTAACTAAATGCTAACTTATGAACTTACAAACTAAATAAAGTAAACTTGTAAAAGAAACATGACCATGTTTGTACAACTTTTCTATTCATGCATTAGAAGTAATAGTTAAATAACAAAGACACCACTGATAATTTATTACCCTGTTGGATAGTCCTTGGCTTTAATAACTGCCTCACACCGTCTCTTCATAGAAGTAACCAGGTTTTTGCATTCTTCTGGGCTGATTTTATTCCATTCTTCTTCCGCAACACTTTTAAGCCCTTGTTTATGTTACTCAGATTTTTCGGACTCGTTTCTTCGGAATTGTTCACAGATGCTCGATTGGATTCAAGTCTGGACTCTGAGGAGGTGTTTGTAGGTAGTTTGGTAAATTCCATATCAACCAATTCATGTTCAGTCTTGCCTGGTGTTTACATCATTATCCTGCTGAAACCTATAACCAGCTGCCATGCCCATTTTCTGGGCACTCTGCTTTACATTGTTCTATGAAATGCCAGTATACACGTGTTTGTCCATAGTCCATCAATAAATTGTATATTACCAACACCGTTGGGTGACATGCAGGCCCAGAGCATAATGGAACCATGACCATGTTTAACTGTGGGAAGTGTTTCTGGGTCATTGTCTAAATTTGCTTTTCTCCAGACTCTGTTTATCCCATCTGACTCAAGGAGGTTTATCTTTGTCTCATCTGACCATATCACGCTATTCCAAAAGTTGTGATGCTTATGAATGAGATCTTCAGCAAATGCAACTCGGTTCTTCCTGTTTGCTACACTTAAATAAGGCTTCTTCCTTGGTGCTCGCCATGGTATCCATACTTCCATAAGACACGATGAACAGTTTGGTCAGACATCTTCTTTCCAGACACATTTTCTACTAATGGTTGTAACTGAGGGACGCCTAATTTTGGATTTTATTGGATTCGGCTTCCAATGAAACGTTCCTCTCGTGCATTCAGCCTACTTTCTTTAGGTTTTCTTGATCAATTCTTTGTAGAACCTTCCTCCCTAAATTTTTTGACTAAGTACTGAATGGTAGAATGCGGTTTATTTACTTTTTGTCCTATTTTTCTGAGACAATACCATCTAACTGCCAAGTTTATGACTACTTGCTTCAGATCAGAACTATGCTCCTATTACTTGCCCATTTCGATCACAACTGACAGAACGTATACAACTGCGACCGCAGTAGCCTAAACGACCTTTGAAACACGCGCATGTTGAAGCTGTTTATGACGCAGTCACCATTCTTAACAAATATACGAATATGAAAGTTGTATAAAATTGTGGGCTATTTCTTTAACATTGCTGTCTCATGCAATAGAGTAGGTTTTGAAATGCATTTTTCATTGGAATTTGAATTAGATTCATAAAGATCATATAAATGACTCACAGAAAAATACAAGTTTTTAAGCAAGTAAAGAATGAGTTTTTATTGAAAATCTGATGTGTACGAAAAAGAATGTTATATACTGTAACTATTTCTCGGGCTTGGCTGTGTGGAGTTCTTCCTTCCTTACTGGGCATTTTAAACAACTTTATAAATCATTAGAAAATGCTTACACACTGCTAGAATACTAACATTGGGCGATGCTTGTAATGTAGATAGTAGATCTATTTACGACAACATCGTAAGCTGCCACGTTGTACGGTCCCCAGAGAGCAGAACACCCGGCACACGTTTTCTCGTCAGAGGCCTACAGTACTTGTAGGTGAATCAGCAACCATGCGGTTGCATAATAATAAAGACACGGCAAAGGCTCGAGATTTACAGCAGTTGTTACAAATCTAAGAGAACACCTGATATATTTTAAGCACCAGAATGCAGTAGCCAATGTAAGCCAGTTTTTTTACTTCTTTGCTTTAACCATTAACTTGTGACGTGACTTCTCTCGTACAGCGCACAAAGTAAAAAACGATATCCTCCATTGCATAATCAAGTCTGAGCTCTGGTATCTATAGTACCTTCTTAACTTTGCTTACTATTTACTTCAATTAATCTTCGCGAGGTAGGCCTTGTTTACTCTCCAGGAGATGCTCGTGTTCTCGAGGCATCTGGTAGACGTCAAGTCACGCCACGTCATGTCACCAGTTGCGCCATATTTCTGTCAACAGCAGTACTGGTTAAAATGTTGCATCCTGCTGGACCGTAACGTCATATGACGCCCAACGGTCATGATTTTGAAAAGCAAGTGCTCGAATAGTTAAATAAAGATACAAATTACGCGGAAAGTAATGTGGGTAGTGACTATGCCATCGAAAGTGAGCACAATAAAGACACAAATAGAGAAATTGGTAACCATGATTCTGATGAACCGACAGAGGACGCGTGCAATTGCGTTGAAAATGCTACAGATGAAGATGAAAATGCTGCATATGATAAAGCTGAACACAGATAAAGATATTTCTATGGCAGAAATCCTTATAAGTAGCCAGCAAAAGAACCCGTGAGAAACGTTCTACTCTGAGCTACAACATAATCCCTTTGCCTGCTTTGCGTCTCCTTAGACGATTTGGAAACAAAGTGGATTGTAAGACTGCCTGGGATTTCCTTTTTTCCCCTGAGATGACACAAATAATCATAAAATCGACGAATGTCAAGCTAGGTGCTGTGCGGCAAAAATACCAACGAATGAATCGTTCAGAAATTCAGAATGTTGGTCAAATTGAGGTGGAAGCATTATTTGGATTGGTACAGTATACTGCTGCTTTCAAATCAAATGAGGATATTTCATATATGTTTGCAACAGATGGCACTAGTAGAAAACTATTCGTCTCATCATGTCTGCGAAGAGGTTCGTAAATCTTCTACTGTGCTTGAAATTTGGCAATACTGAAGACAGATTGCAAAGACGAAGGGAAGATCCATACCCACTGAATATTCGCAAAAGTCTTATTCAGTGGGCGCCAATGCTTGTATTGATGAGATGCTAATACGTTTCAGAGGTCGGTGAAACTTCAAGATGTTTATGCCTTCGAAGCCAAAGAATTGTGGACTGAAATTAATGTGCATGACTGGTGCAAGAACAGATTACTTCTATAACGGATATATATATATATATATATTTATATGCCGGAATAACACAGATGCACTTGGTGAATTGGCGGAAGAAAGAAGGATGAGCAAACCAACACAAGAAGTCCTTCGTTTGAAGGCACCAACAGACATATCACTTTTGATAGTTGGTTTACGTCTGTAGAACTGGCCGAAAAGTTGAGATCAAAGCAGTTGACTTTATTGGGACAACGAAAAGGAATAAAATCGAAATTCCTAAGGAATTCATACCATCCAAAACAAGAACAGTGGGGCCTGCAGCTTATGGTTTTACCAACAAACTGCAACTTTTGTCCTACCAAAGAAAAGCAGCAATGATTTTGCTCTCCTCGATGCACAATAACAAAGGGGCGCTACAGCTTCAGGAAAGCCAGAATTAAGAGAAGCCAAAGCAGGAGTTGACGGTTGATCACAAATGCTCCTCGTATTCTACTGGTCGCCGAAACAAGATGGCCAATGGCTGTTTTCTTCAGATTGGTCGATGTGGCATCTAATAATTCATATATTCTGTACTATTCCTATTCTGAAAGCTCCCAGATTCCACAACTGGATTTCCTTAAGACCTTAGATGTCCAGTCTCATACAAATAAGAGAATACTGAATGAGAGGATTCCTAGAGAGATACAAACCAGATTACGGATTCTCAACATCAGACTGGTTACTACAGCAGAACAGAGGCTTGAAATCAGGAAAACTTGCCGTATATGTCCAGCATCGAAGAAAATACGAACCGCATACATGTGTTTCAAGTGCAAGACGCCTGTGTGTTTCGAATTGATTAGAAGAATCTGCATAATCTTTGATGAACATGACTTGCCAGTACTTCAACACAAAAGGGGTGGGAAAGCATTACCAATCTTTTGTATGTGCACGTTTCGTTTCGTTTTCTCAACAGTAACTAAACTGTGAATAACTAACACTTTCTGCAATACATGTTTGGTGTTCAACTAGAAATACCGAGTGTTTATGAACACTGATATACACAGTCCCTGTGGAAATGTAACTAAAACAATACATTTTTTCACCAACTTTTTGTATAATTAACCTTTTTTCCCCCTTTTTACTTTCTCTACTACGTTTAGTAAGTAGGGGAAGTACTGTATTCCATCCAAAAATTCGATACCGAGATTTCACCGGAAATACATGTTTTGAGACCCCCTAAATCTAAATAAAAGCATTTTTGGAAACATGTCCGTGTGTGTGTCTGTGAACAGCATAACTCAAAAACGAACAGTCGGATAAACACCAAACTTGGTATTTAGGTTCAGTATCTTTCAGAGATGCGACACGAAGGTTTTCAAGAAAATCCCCCACCATAGATTACCCTTTACATGGAACATTTTTCAAAAATTTTAATTTTCTCAAAAATGGCTCTAACGATTTTGATTATAATATCATATGTTTAAGATATTTTCATGACAAATGAAATGTATATCTCGAATTTTCTGGGAATGTCTCCAAAAGTATTTTTCATTCTGAACGACTTTTGCATAACTGGTAAACCATAAGAGATACACAATTTTACTACACAAAAAATGTAGATCGCGTTAAAATACACAATTAATGTCATACATTTTTTTTGTTGAGTGAACCATCTTCGAGATATTGCTTGTTATTCCCTTAAATTTTCCAATGCTTATACTTTTTCTCAAATTCGTTATTCATTTTTTGTCCTGGTAATGCAAAGAGAATGGAATACTCCACATAGCAACCTGCTCTTAAAATATTTGACTATAGCTTAAAACCTACCAATTCCCCTTGCATCTACAAAAAAATTAGCAATAAGATTAACATATCGATATCTCGATTAACGTGAACCATATGGAGAATAAGCTTTTGTAAAATTAGTTTGTACAAGAGTAGAGAAAGTGTAACATATCCGATTTTTTTATTTTTTATACTATAGTTAGGAAACATATCCTATGTCAAACTGGCGCTTAAGAAGTCCGTCATTAAATAAAAAAACTTAAATATTACTTCCAAACACTAAGTTTCGGTCGTCACATCACCAATGGTGTGACAAATTTACCACGTCAATGGTTAAGGCTTCATGTGTTAATATTACGGGTCTTTCGAACACCAGGAATTTACTGCTGACCAAGAAGTAACCACAACTGCTATTTACTGCCTTGCTGTTGCAACTGAAGATAAACGACCGGAAAGATTGCTCAAGTGCTGTTTGATAATGTACGCCTGCTCACCGCTGAAAGCTACTACCCACCAGCTTCGTTTGGAGGTGATTACATGCGCCCTATTTCTTCTAATCTTGAGCTCTCTCGGGGTTCCATCTTTTACGTTCGCTATTCCACAATCTTCGTGGTATCAAAGATAAATAAAATATGAACCAAAGACTTTGCTTGACCAGTAAGCTTCAAATCAATATCTTCTCATTCTTCTAATTTAAGACCGTGTCCTGTATGTTTCAACTCCTTTCTGTTGGCGGTCTTCTCATGGTTTGAAGTTCATCGTAATTTTCGAGAGACGATTTTCACCCATTCTATTAAAGTGGTCTCTCCACATCCTTTACTTCATTGTCTAATCCACTTCGTGATGTCTGTAATCCCAAATATACTCCGTATTTCTGCATTAGTCTTTTTATCATATAATGTATGTCCTGGTATTAGTCTTATAATTCCCATTTCGTTTCTTCTAATAAGCTGTTCTTTGTACTAGCTCTTGTTTCAGCTGCATGTCACTACTAGTCTGACACAAGTTTTATATATACTTTCTACACTCATATGCTTCTTTCTCTAAATGATGCCCCTTAGTGTCCTGATATCATTGATGCCTTTCTTACTTGTAATTTAATTTCTGTAATTCAGCTCTTATTGCTGATGATATTAATCCCCCAATTTCAGTCTATCGTATTAATTGTTGCTAGTTTATATCTAATATTCTTTAGATATTCTTAACGATTTAGTTGTTTTCGTCGATATTTGTATATTATGTCTCTTAGGGTTAGCTCAAACTTATATAATAGCTTTTGTAAATTACCCTCATTTTCGTTTAACCACATAATATCCGCATAACGAAATAATTTTATATCCTTGTTTCCCGGTTTAAAAGCACTATTAGCTTCTTTTGTTTCTCTAATGATGTGTCATCCAGTATTGCACTAAACAAGATATCCCCTTGTCTTACACCTAATAATAGGGGAACAAATCCATACTTCAGCACTGGCATTCTTACCTAATACAGAAAATTTCCGATCATTTATACTTTAAATAAAAATCCAAGAAAAACGCTGTGGCAATTTTCTACTTTGGATAAAAAAATAGATGTTAGTGCTTGTGGTGCCAAAGAGTCTTATTAACCCTTAAATGTATTTTTAATTCTCCGCAACTTGCCTGAAGGAAATAATGACGCTTTCTACTTAAAATTTGCTACCACGAACTGGGACCTTTTAAAATCACTTCAGATCGATCGAAATGCACCCGGAAAGCCTATTTTCAGAGGCACTCCTTAAGATGTGTTTACAAAATAAAATAGTACAAAAGCTACCCTTAAAAGTAAACAAAAACTTGGGGAATTTCATAGATTTACAAAACATCCTATCACGAAACGTAATAGTAAAACCCCGGTATGCATAATGCAAACTAATGCATATGATAAACGACATTATATAAGTTATGCTGCTATCATTTAAATGAGAGGAAAGAAGTGAATGTACTAAATAAAAACTGCTAGCACGTCCTAAATGACCTCTAGAAGTAACTTATTTGAAATTGAATTGAGTTTTATTTATAGACGCTCTTTAACGGCTATGGTTCTTAGCGTCTCATTCTATATTGGGTGTGACAGACTGAAAATTTTGCTCAAAGGCCTCCTTATCAGGCTTGAGGTTCTTTTATGTGCCGTAAATCTGCGACATGGGACCACCGGCTTTACTTCCGTTCCGAAGGAAGCCATTGCTAAGGATTTTTACGCCCGAAAAATTCATCACCCTCCGCTGAGTTTGAACCCGCGATCTCGGGAACTAGAAGCTAGCATGGTAACTCTAGACCACGAGGACGACACCTGTTGGAAATGGATTAAAACTTGATAGGGGGCCTGCTAAAATGTAGGATTTTTGGGATTGTTTTCTAAATCTCCAATAAACATCAGAATGTAAGACAGAAAATTGCGAATGCACTTAGAAATTAACGCCATGATACATTTACGATCTTGTTTACAAAAACAAAGCTGACGTGTTCTTCTTTGGTATATATTTTAACACCTTCGGAACCGCTGTATTATTTTACGGCCGAATTTCAGCAGACCACATCTATGACTTTTACAATACGCGCACCAGCAAGGCAGGAACATGCTCTGAAAGCGAGCTGCTCGTCTCCCTTTAATAGCGAATTATTGCTATTCTAGAGGAACAGGGAGTCTCCTCTAGGAAGGTACCGCTGAAACAACCACTTTCCTGTAGTATATGCTACAACGGAAATTCTTTCTTAAAATGTGTCCAATCAAACTGACAGGAAACTCACAACATATGAAACATCTGGCTTGAGACTTCGCATTATTCAGCCTTAAACACCAAAAATTTTAGAAATAACAACTCTTGCAGTTGAATCACCACTTCTCTTAAAAATAAATCAATAAATTAAAACGTGATTCACTCCCAAGAGCACCAGAAAAAATTAATTAAACTGAGTTTTATTTATGGACGCTCTTTGACAGCTGTGGTTTTTAGCGTCCCATTCTATATTGAAAGACCTGTAACTTTGCTCAGAAGCCTCTTTATCAGACTTGAGGTTCTTTTACGTGCCGTAAATCTACGACTCGGGACCACCGGCTTTACTTCCCTTCCTAAGGAAACCATGCTAAGGATTTTTACGTCCGAAAAAAATCCATCGCCCTCCGCCATGTTTGAACCCGCGACCTCGAGAACTAGAGGCTAACATGGTAACCACTACATCACGGAGGACGACGAGAGCGCTTCAGAAGTCACCAAAACTGCTATTCTGGGTAGGGACAGACAAATGCACAATTTACATTCTGTTTGAGGGCATCGTTTAACTTCTCATTGAAAATTTCGACTACTTTGTGCTGCTGTTTGACATGGAAGATTCTCTTACTTCAAGTAAATAAAAAATAAAATCAGTTGGTAATCCCCTTCGACTAACATATTATAGCTTCTGCATACTGCATTCTCAAATGGTTGAGAACTGATAGGCCTTCGCTTATTTATAAAATTCTTGTCCTTCGCACAAGAGGCGCGGAAGAATAGCAAATAAGAACGGGCGTTAAAACATTTCTTTATAGTTATTTTGGAATAAAAAACACTTGATACCACAAGGAAAAGTTAAGAGTACGTTTGCTTTCTAAAACGGAATAATTTTGGAACAAAACTAATCGGGAATTTTTGGAATGGAAGTGGGAAAAAATCCTCGAAAAAAAGATGTCGAGAAGTAAGAATTGTTTATTAGCTTAAGAGACAAAAGTTAATTTGTGTTACAGACACTGAAAATATAAGAGCAAGAAAAGTAGGACATGTATGGACAACACTGAGAGCCACGAAAATAAGGTAGCTAAGGCAGGAATTTGGAAATTTTCCTCGTCGGTTATTTGCTAATATCACATTTTAATGTGCCCTCGAGTGCAAGAAAGCTGATAATTCGAGAAGGGATTAAGGGTATAAACAGATACAATTTCAAGAATGTGAAATCAGAAAAACAAATTTATAACAGTGAGATAGAGGATTACAACCTGGGAGGAGACTAGGGATGGGGAGAAAGAGAATAAATTTAAAAAAACTGTGAGGAAGTACTGAAGGACGATAAGCAGGAGGAAAAGTTTAGAAGAGTTATCTGTAAAGAATTACATTTTGGTGTATAGCATCCATGGGCGTATGGAACTGAAAAGTATATTAATATTAGAATTGGTGAATTCAATTGCATAAAAATTATTACTAAAGCTTCACATCTTAATGAAATAGCACTCAGTATGCCAGAGCGGCTTAGCATATTAACAGCATACCCGCTGAAGTGCACGATCTGGCTTCGCCTAACAACGTGCAGATCTAGGAGCCGTGGTTTTGCAAAGGATACGCGCGCATTGCGTACCTAAGGCACGTGGTAAAGGACTCCAATAGCAGCGGATTATCCCAGACAAAGCAAAAGTTTGCAAGAACATATACACAGACACCTAACACACACATGCAAAGCTTAAGCACACTGAAAGCCAATAGCGCCACCTACCTTGGACGAAGAATGCATTTCAACTTTTATTCTGCACTATTATTTAGCAAATCTGCGTTTATGTCAACCTCCGCGCCGTTAGCCACACTGCATCCTGCCAAGTTGGCCAACGTTGCTCCTAAAAATACCTGTCCTTTGTCCTTTTTTTATGTAATGTTCCTACATTTGATCATTTGTATCCGCTACCATTCTCTTCCGCACTAGCTATTTTTGGAAACAGGTACTTCATTTCTCCCCCCTCACACACGCTCTCCCTCTCTCGCTTAGCTTGAGAGCACGAAGAAAGAATAAGGAACTATGATAACGCGTTAGGGAAGACTTTCACAGCTATCCATTACTCTGCTTCTTATAAAACTCGACAGACAGCTGTATGCCCATGTTTACCTTCCTGGCTACTGAAGTTAAGAGATGGCCGCCAGTCATCTGTTTTCTTTAGCGGCGCTTTCTCTAAAATGTTGAAGCTTAAAGAGCTAAATCTTGCACACAAAGTGTTGTAAATGCTACGTTAAGGATGGCAGACAAGAATTTATTTTCCCCTCGAAGGGAACAAGCAAAGCAAGTAAACACCACCACTACCCTGATTTTTTTCTATACGTATGTAATTCTGCCATTTTATAAATGAAATAGTTTTCTTTCTAATTAAGGCCTTAGTAGCACCGAAAAGCTGTTAGTAACAGCGAATTAATAGTTAACGTATAATCATCTGGTGAATAACACAGCGTGTGTGCCTCAAGTGGGCTGGTCTGGAACTTAAGGGTATCTGACTACTAAATTTTAAGTACATATAGTTCGTACGAATTGCCTTATTTTATTTATTTATTTTTTGTTTTCAGTTTCAGCACCATTCCCAGGATATATTACTTAGGTGCTTATTTCCCTGTTTCTCCTATATGAACTTATAAGGATTTGTTCTCTTCTCTGTTTAATGTGCAAGTAGCATCTGCACTTCGCACAACGTTTCCAAGCAGACAATCTTTACGCTGTAGTTAAGACTTTCCCTAAAATTTGACTTTCGGTCAAGGCTCCTCCACCCCTTCAATCAAACCTATTCTGCGACATCTTGTTGAAGTCGCTAAACAGTTGTCACGCACTATTTGGTATTCTGTTGCATTGTCTCAACATCTTGTTGAAAGGGAGAAAATCGTGGTTAACGATACCAAGAGCCGAGACCGCGTTGTTAGTGCTAGCAATCTACTACTGCTGCCTGAAAATGGATGCACTTTTAGTGCTCCTTGATCTTAAAGAGTAGCGGTAACAATCTTAACCAGAAAGTTACCGAATAAACTGAATATACTATGGCTTAATCATTTTACTTCGAGTAGCGGCGATGGTGGACAAGGATCGGAGTGCACAATGCCATTTATTTAAAGACAACGGCGGTGATGAATGAGGTTATTAATAATAGCCCAGATGAGTCTGGAGCCCTTGGCGCTGCTAAAAACACCTGACTGCCGTTTTTTCAGAGTAGACAAAAGATTGGAAACTCAGGTGATTTGTCCCAAACAGAAACAATTCAGTGGAAAACAAGAACGTTTACCCTCATCACCGAAGTGGACGGCTATGCTAACGATGAAACTATCACTTGAAAAAAAAAGTGGAACTACCTCAAAACGAAATAGGAATACAACATTTGCTGCCATTAAAGGAGTATTAAATGCACATACAAAGACAAAGTTACGATACAGAACTACAGACATCCTCAGGCATCCAAATTAGAACTAATTACAAGAAATACGGCGAAAAACAAGAAGAAATTGGAATCTATATTAATCCAAACTGTCGCTCTACACAGATTCGAAGCCCTACTTACTGAATCTATTGCATGAAAATATTGAAAGCAACGGTGTTCATGGTTTCTTTGCCAAATGGTGAACAACAGACAATAATAACATACACTGGATTCTTAGCTATGCTTTCACATGAACCAACTTGATTCTTTCTGTGCCGGAGGGATGGCACGAGTTAAAGATCTACTTTTCCGACTGTGCAGAGCAATGCGAAAGCAAGACCAACAAAACTAGAGCTGAAAAGCCAATGTATCGAGCCGGCTACGCCTCTGGCAAATTTGTCTCCGTAAGCAGCCCATAGCCGAGATACACGTTCTGAAATGCCGAGCCCTACTTGCAGATATATATATTTCCATCTCTTTAGTAAAAGAGATACGCTCAAAGAAGTTAAGTACCTGGATACCACACAGGTCCGATACCAAAACTGAGAAACATCCACATGATATCCAAAATGGGAACAAGGTGCGTGTTGAAACTGCAAATAACAACGAAGATAACATGTCCACTAGTAATTAAATAAAAGATTTCCCAGTGTGATGATTTTACTGCATGAGAGCAATGTTAGACAAGAACATACCAATTCAGATATTTCCGGTCCAGAAGCAGCTGATGGTGCCGATGACACGATCACATGAAGATGCTACAAGTGGATAATTATGTTTGAGTCCTAAAAGTGACAAACAGTGGCCGAAAACGAGCAATGGCATTTCATCACTTCTACTCTTACAAAATTAAGGACATAGAAGAGTTTGAACAGGTAGTGATTAAACATCCAGCAGTACCTGTTTACTGTTTCTAGTGTTATTGCTTTCTGTGGCATAATCCCAAACTTTTTATAATAAAAATCAGCATTGTGACTAAAAATACATGAAAGCTGACACAGCCACTGAGGCACACATGCAGATGGGAAATTAAGGTATACGGCGTATAAAAACAAGAGGAACACGAATGTGGGGTGAACTCCTGGCGGAAGAGAACATACTGAGGGAGCTTTCTGTACCATCGGCTTTATCAACCCTATGTTTATTTGGAAATACTTTTCATGCTCTGTGTCTGAGGTCATTCCTATAGCTTTCTCTAAAATCTTAGATTCCGAATCTCTCCTCAGAAAATTTAGATCGCCAATATAAACATGCTAGTGTTGAAATACATAGATTCAAAACTAAGTTTATAAACATTAGTATCACACACAGCATCCGAAATAAAAGCGTCAATCAAGGTTTAAGAGTGCCACACATACTTACGGCACGTTCATCCATGGCCGATTTTTTCAAGTTCATAATGCGCTTCATGTTTCGGACAGCAGCAAATCTCCAGAATATTTCCACCATATGTGCCTTCTTGCTCTTCTTCCTCCTATTTCTGTTTTTCTTCCTCTTACACTCCGTATGGTATAGTTGCAGCCTCTTAATCGTGCCAACGTCCCAAACACAAAACCTGTTTACTAACCATAAGTTGTCAGTCACATTATCTACTATCACAAATCGGCTGAACTTTTCAAATCAACCGTATTTGGCAATAATGGCATTAACACATTAGCTTTGAAGTTTTGGTCCATTTTATATTTATCTAATGCTCATTACAGTCATTCGGGTGAATAATAGCAAAGCAAACTTTGTTCAGGTTAATTTTCAACATACACTTTACAGTATTTTACCTTCCCCTCCCCCGAGAGTAGTTAGAAATCGATAGACTGTCGCAATTTGATTGTTTCTTAAAATGGCCGTCTTTTCTGCAGTTTTTATTCTAGAGGAGAGATAAAACGGTTTAAGCCAAAAGGGCATGTTCGTATTCACTCTGAGAAAAGCTGCAGCTTTCTGCATCTTGACTACACAACATTTTCACATCCTCACCAGTACACCACGTCATTGAGAGGTCTTGCACGCTGGATGAAGTTAATAGCGCGTTTGAGATTTTTCACGAAGTTTGTTGTATTATTGCTTCGAAGAGTTTCCACTAATAAACCATATAAAACTTGTAAACCTAGACACTGTTTCTTTAGTTTTAGAGGAGGTGCGATTAAAGGATCGGGTCACAGGCCCGTCGGCCGGGCGGGCATTCTTTCAAGGCTGTTCACCGGGCTCGGATTTGATGAAACGACGTGCAGATTAGTGTGGCAGCTATTGGATCCGAAAATTATAGTTGATTATGGAAACATACCACATTACATGCCACAATAACATACTTATCATAGATGCGTCAAGACTAGCCAAACGGATCCGAGTTGGGTGTTTTCGAGTTCAGTCCAGATCGGGCAAAGCCCAAGAATGTCGACGTGCGAATCTTTGCATTTCACTGCTTCATTCTGTTCCAATGACGGGAACTTCAATGATGGATACTTGCAGAATAAGCAACAGCGTTATCATAGTTAGAGTCGCCTCTGTTCTAGAGCATTTCTTATAAAACATACCACGTTGTTGTACTTCAGCGCCGAATACCATATATATATATCAACAGCGAATGTGAGTGTAGGTTACTGTGTGCCGAGCATGTATAAACAAGGTGTAATCAACCAGATTGCTTTAGAAGTAAACTAAATACTGCTAGCTTTAGCCAATGCTGAAAGCACAGTTTGTTTCTAAATAGGGCTACCAAAGCACCCGATTTAGGCCGGTACCACGCGGTTTTTAATGCCCTTTCTCAACCCCAAGTTAAAAATACAGAAAATGGGATAAATACCCAGTTTTCGTCCTTAAGCGTCATGTAGCGGGGAGAGCTTTGAACTGGGCAATTATTATCGATGGTAAAGAACCCGAGTGGGAAAATGTTGAAAATTGTATATTCTACTTCAGAAGTGAAAATATCATTGTAGATTACAGTGAACTCTTCAATGAAATTATCTGTCTAAAAGGTTTGTAAACAATTAGGATAAGAAAACACAGCAACATTTCAGGAAGCACTGTTTCGGATAGGTGGTGTAATTTTTTGAGCATTCATTCAGACGACATGCACCGAAGAATTGAGAATTGTTCAGTTTTTCTTTTCAATCCGGCCCATAACTCAACCATGGAAAGGATTTCTTCTTTATCAAATGTTCATTGCTTAGATGGGAGAAATAGGTTAACAGAGTGTGTAAAAACATTTGCTCTTTGTTTCATATAATTATAAAGATGTCAGTTGTTCTCAATTCCATTATCGTATTATATATAGAAGTGAGTTTCTCATAAAGGCTGGGAGTCAGAAATATTTTTCCTCAAAAAGTGAACACGAAGAATCCTTATAGTGCAGTTATCATTAGAATAAAGGATGTGTAGAAAGCCCACCCTCGTGTTTTTTTCATTTTGGAATTTGATAACTTTATTTCTGAAGTAAAAACCTCGGGTATGATCAGAGAAGTTAAAGGAGCTATACATATAAATAATAATAACAACAAAAAAGGATGGGGAAGAAGGAAGAAACAAAGTAAAAGAGAGAAATCAACTGGTTACATTTCTTTCTTGTCATTTCATTTAGAGGTGACGAGGTTCTCTCTCTCTCTCTCTTAGCTCTCTTAAAGCAGCCAGAAAGATATTAGCTGCTCTTTCTTTCGTTCGGACAATATAATGGCCATTTCCTTTTGTGTACTACTCGTCACAGGCGACCCTAACAGAATTTTCCTCTATTTCTGGGGTCTGACTGTGCGAAGCTTTTCCTTTCTTTCTTTACACGCTATAAAATTGCACAAAGAACTGCTCCAGATGAAACATACTCCGAGAATCAAGTTGTTCCGTGCTATTATAGTATACTGCGATAAGGATGATAAAAACAGCTCAAATGCAAAATAAAAAATATCCTTATATTACTTTTCTTATAAATAAGCAAAATATGCTCACAGTTTATTATAATATTTTTTTCAAACAGATTCTTTGGATGGTAAGATGAATTTAGAGCCTTTAACATTTTCTGTTCGTCAAATTAAATTAAATTGAGTTTTATTTATGGACACTCTTTAACTACTATGGTCCTTAGCGTCACATTCTATATTGGGCGTGAAAGACCAGAAATTTTGCTTAGAGGCCTCTTATCAGGCTTGAGGTCCCTTTACGTGCCGTAAAGCTACGACACGGGACCACCTTCCCTTCCGAAGGATGCCATGCTAAGGACTTTTACGCCCGAAAAAAATCCATCGCCCTCCGCCGGGTTTGAACCCGCGACCTTGGGAACTAGAGGCTAGCACTGTACCAGTAGTCCACGGAGGACGACATTCTTCTCTTCGTCAGATTAATTAATTTTTAAAATATGGACGTAACTTGATTTTCACCCACCTGTGTATATAACGTGTTTTGCACTTTGTGATGAGAGTAGAATTAATTTCTGAACTAATTATAATTGCAAATTGACAAATTATACTTATAATTGTCTTAATATTTTGCAACAATACCTATTGAAAACTACAAATAACATGACAAAACATTAGTTTACTAGTTGAAATTGTCACAAGGATGTAAAATTGGATACAGTTTAAACAAACTGATAATCTATTCTTTCGGAAGTTATACATGTCTGCTCTTTTTGTGAAATGTCTACACCTATTGTACAGTGTGTTCAAGATCAAGACAATTACAGTCCTCATGAGTTATGTCTGGGTTATCAGTAGGTGCAGCTGGAGATGATTCTAGTTCCTTGTAGAAGGTAAGTCTGTGATCTCTCAAATTCAATCTTCTTGCAAGGAGATTACTGACCTAAGGTATTGGCCTCCTCGAAATATTTGTTGCTGTAGGAAGTGGCTGCAAATGACTGCATCCTTTCTTAAGTTGCGAAACCGGAGTGACAGTGTTAATAACTTAAGAAAAACGGTCCCACTGAAACTCTGACAGACTCTTCCTGCGGGGTTCTTTGTGTTTCACAAATTGAATCAGTTTTGCAGTCTGAATCGCATCCAGTGGTTTATAATTCTGTACATACCTGGACTTCCAATCTTGAACTCATCAGTCTTTGATGTACGCGAACACAATATTAACATGTTTTAAAAAATGGTGTGATAATCTTCAGGGAGGAGAAGAATAATGTCTTGTGAGCTCATATCTTCGGATATTCGAACAAATAACCTGTCACATGATAGGAAGCTGTGACCTCGTTCAGGAAAAACATATTAACAGTTTTGATATGTTCAGGGGCATTCCAAAAGCAAGTGTGAACCTAGTAGTGACTATATTATAATAGTTTTCTTTTGACCACCGCATCCATCGCTAACCAAAAGAACATGCCTAATATTTTTAAAAGTTTCATTCGTTGGCATAACATTGGTCAGGAAGAGATGTACAGCACTTGCAAACTTCATTTGATTCGCGTTCTGAGTGGTTTTCCGTCCATGTGTACAAATAATTTCGTTTTTTCGTATTGTCACAAGACTAAAATTGTACAGTCCTATTTGGGGAGAGTAGTAAGCTTTCTGAATGGGAATTTTAGGAAGTGCCTAGATTAGCTGAAAGTCATGAACCATGACTATGGTCTGTGAATCTTCAATCTTGTCCCTGATAGTTTTATAGAACGCCTTGCTGCTGCATTTATGAATGCGTAATTGACGTTGTAAAATTTCTTTATCATGATTTTCAGCAGTCTTCATACCATTATGCAGACTTTCGCGTATGGTGAATACGCCAATTCTGGCATTGTTGACGTTTGTACTATATTCTTTTGATAACATCTAATAGAACGTTGAAAACAACTTTTAGAGGCTCACAGTAATTGTACGTTCTCTGGAGTGTACGTATGTTTTTCAGCTTGATGGCAAATGCAGACGAACTCTTTTCCCACGTCCATAATGTTTTTCCCTCGCCTTTAGCCTGCCTTAGAAACTTCGCATGTTATTTATCTTTTGAAGAGTCTTGTCTTCGATTCTGTCCCCTCTCCTAGTTTCGGTTGCTTTTTGGCCTGTAGTTAAGTTTATTTTTAGAATACCACTCTTTACAATGTATTCTACCGAGAGGCTTCTATCTGTTTTACGGTTATCTTTTATGTTCTAATTCTAGTAGCTACTTGTAAGTTAGTATGCTACAGAAGGAAGTTGTTTTGTTTGGATCTTACTTTCAGTTGTAAAGAGTCTTTCTGAATTCAATTAACATAATTTTCAGAGATATGATAGCATTGAAATTTTGTTCGTTCTGAATTTACACAATAGGTTCCCTAAGTTACGACTTCCACATAAACCAACTGAAAGGGGCAAAGGGATCACTATAACTGGCTTTCTTTTTTCTTTCCATGTCTGTATTGTTGCGTTTTCATTTCCTCCATAAACTGACACCACAGTATTTTCCATATTTTTCGTCACAATCTTGCCACTCACATAAATCACAAGTCAACTACCCCCATAATAAATGCTTCAACGCTCTCTAACAATAGATTAATTTGTGTATTATGGCCAACAAAAACAAACTTAAATGTATGTAACAAAATGAAGCAAAACAGATTTTTGGATGTAACTTGTTTTGGTCAAACGCAGGTTCTTAACTTCTTGTAACCCAAGGGAGATAACGTTTTCTGCACAGAATACCGCATGATCACATGTAGAGGACTCCTTTTATGGCAGTGTTAGCAGTACCTCAATAATTCTAACAGACGGATATAACTTGTTTTGTATTTGAGCTCTTCATAAATAGTTAATAACGGAATCAAGGAAAATTTTGAAAATATGAGAGGAAATTGAGCGAACTCTTTGAACCCCAAATGCATCTGCTATTGAAGGATATAAGAAAAATTACACATACATGCATGCTTTGACTTCGTTGGTTCAGGAGTAACAAAGGGAATCGAATGCTGATTTAACTTTCGTTAACTTTGTGAGCGAAAGACAAGCGTGACTTAACACTTGGCGGGAAAGAAATCCCGAAGGTTTGATGACGTGTGCGGATGAATACAACAGAATGGAAGCAGTACTGGATGAATTTTCAGCACTTTCGATATCCGTACTAAAGTGTGCATTTACTTCGTAGTTTAATTCATCTTGCGATATGATCTAACCGTTAAAAACGCTTCAGGTCTCCAAGAACTGAAACCGCTCGTTAACCTGTCTTCTTCTTGCGGGGTTGGAAAAATTTAGCAATCCCCTAACCTTAATGACAGCTGTCCATCAGACTCTTTTGTGAACTAGCAGCAAGGGAAACAACGACCATAATATGTGCATCTGCCTCCAGAAAACAGAACTTTCTGTATTTATTTCAGCAAAAATGAGTTGCAAATTACTTCGTTTGATTCGCTGCAATAAATACAAATAAAATTAAAAAGCCGTTAAGAACTTTCAAACTGTACTTCCAATTTATACATTGGATCTTTAGGGTAAAAGTAAATAACAATTATCATTTAAGGAAGAAGTAGAGATCTGCAAGTGTAATAAAATCATCATACAAATGCCTACTGCGTTACAATCTAATACACTACATTCACATGACTTTCTCTACCTATTATAGATTATTTTTATATGCCCGCTTCTGCAAGCTGCTTTTACGAAATCTTATCTACTTCATGCTAATCAAGACAAACCTTTGTTGAAATTGTTTCGTTATAGATTTCGTTAAAAGGTACAAGTGGGATAGAGGGAACCGAAGCAATAGTCAGATGTTTAAGAGCTAGTCGCTGAATGCTCTTTACAGACATCGCAAGAAACAATGGAATATTTATAGCACTCAGAAGAACGACATAGTATTGACAAAAATTAAACCAATAATAACGGATATCTTGGAAATGACTATGGCACAAATTTATGAAATAAATTGTGTTTCAAAGAGATCTACCCTTTTCAGTACCTAAGTTTTTTGTCTGTCTTTTACACGCTATACCTTCCGATCAAAGAGGGATTCACAAGGTATTCTCAGAAAATTCAACATATACATTTTGTGTGTGATGTAAGTATCTTAAAACACAAGGTGACCCACACAAGCCGTCCTTAGTTGAAGTTAGCTTATACCGGAGAGCGCGGATGCCAAAAGGTTTGCCTATGCAGAAGTGCAAAGGGGACTCCATACCCACAAAGAGACCGCTAGATGAAAGACCAATGCTGGAAAACAAACACTTGAACTGCTACCACTGGTCCCAGAGCTCATTCGGTAGAGAAATCCTGGGCTCGATCCCGGATGGGTTCCAGAAAGTTGTCTTTAAACAAAAACATTTAACGGTATGCCGAGTCTGGTGCTTGAATATGAGAGTACATGTGTGTGTGTGTGTGTGTGTGTGTGAAAGGGGGTATTATCGGTTATTTAATAAGCAGTTCGTTCATTAACTAGAATTCAGGATTGCCCCTTGACGCAAACCTGAGCACAGTGTTGAGTCAAGTGTTCCATCATAGTTAGCCTACAATTAGTACAACTATATAACACCAACTGGTGCTGAAAGGTCAACAAGATAAAATTCTATTTTATTAGATATATTAGTGCATCCTTAAAGGTGCGTTGGAATGAAATTATTTTCTGTTGGAGCAGAAACATGCCCGCCTTGGTGGACGAATTTATGTAAGGAACTCTTAGGCCCACGTTCTACCTGGAATGATCCATCATTTCTTAACATTATCCCCCCCAAAAAAAACCGTGCGCAGAAAACAAATGCCGCGTCTGAAAATGTCCAGAACACAACCTTCGAGCCTCAGCTGCAGTTTGGCTCATCCTCGAACTGCATACAGGTGACCACGGAACGCTTATCAGTACGAAACTACCACGTAAACACCTGCAGACACTAGCACTACCTCAGTGACCTTTCGATTTGTACCTGCACTCCCCTTTGAACAGTAGTGTTGCGGCAACTTCTTTTGCACCTACGTATGCTAGAAACATAAAACGGCAAAGGACGGCTTGTTTGGGCCACCTGGTATATGATGGTTTAATCAAAATCGCCAGTTTTTATAAAATCAAAAATATCGGATATATTACCACATAAAGGGTAGTTTTGGGATGTGGCAAGGTATTCTCTTGAAAGTCTTCGTGTCACATCTTTGAAATTAGCTGAAATTAAATATCAAGTTTGGTATTTATCCCATTTTCGTAAGTTATGTTGTTGGCAGACAAACATGGAATTTTTTTTTAAATTCTTTTTCGGATTCAGGGAGCCTCAAAACATGTATTTCCGGTGAAATCGTGACAATGAATTTTTGGGTGGTATACAACACTTCCTCTTACGTACTACCGGTGGCAGAGTACGTAAAAAGGTTCTCAGTTGTACGTTGTGTGTATGATGCACAATCACGAATAGCGATGCATGTTGAATCTTCCAAATAGACCTGGCAGATATCTAAACCAGCAAACTACCAAATATGCACCATAAGTTACCCTAAAATAACTGAAAACTGAAGCACCTAACGTTTTAAACCGAGAAAGAGTTTGGAGAATAACCATAAAATGCGAAGCCTGCAAGGAAATAAAATCGCTACTACGGTTAGTTTTCCAAATTGGTAGGAGGGGGCACAGTTAATGTTATTGATTTCATACCTCTAGTTTGTTACGAGCTGGCAGTTCGCTGCAAATGAAATACCACAACAGACTGCTGAATATCTACACGAGGTCAGCACACACCAACGATGAAAGCACCTTGAACACCGATTACCTGTCATGAGCACCAGTTCGTTATGGAAGATGACATTTAAATACGTAGTAGAAAACGCTCAAGCCGTAAACTGGAAGAAACTAGTCCATACAATTTAATACATCGTGATCAGTAAATGCTTACGTTTATTATAACAGAGTCCGGATACTGATCACGTGCCATCTTTTAACTGTTGCATCATAGGTATTGCTAATGTGTACATAAATTATAATGATAGACCCCAGATTCTGAAAATGCGTATTAGGTCATTTTTAGTCATGCCATTTTGTATTTTACAGCATTTTATTCGATTTTACGTCATTCCTTTGTCACTTTCTTATGCTTTGTGTCTTTAGTGTGAGGCAGTATTTTTAACACTTAAATGATATCAGTCTAATTATATAATATAAAACATAATAACAGCCGCCTTAAAGCAATATGTGTATGTAATAATATATAAAATGTATGTAACAGACATTGTATTGTGTTTATATTATTATGTACATGTATAATAATATTATG
Organism: Deroplatys truncata; assembly: GCA_030765065.1. Classification (NCBI taxonomy): domain Eukaryota; kingdom Metazoa; phylum Arthropoda; class Insecta; order Mantodea; family Mantidae; genus Deroplatys; species Deroplatys truncata. The sequence goes on along the minus strand of CM060987.1, from coordinate 35,644,737 downwards.
TGAATGTATTACATAATTTAACAATGTAGGAGCTGTGAGAATAGAATCAAGCTACCTATCGTAGCAAAGAGAATTACAAAGTATAAGCCGAAAATCGCTAGCAATGAGGTAACCTTGAGGCAACAATTAATTAGAAAGTTTAATAATGCTACTAATAATGCTTGGAACAATAATGTAATATTAAAAACAGTTTATAAATTGCCAATCAAAAACTAGAAAAGCTTTAAGTTAAATAAAAATATTCTATTGGAGTAGGATTATCCAATCAGAGACTTGAAATAGAGGAAATGTACAAATTCAGGCAGGAGACACTACAAGAAAGCGTAACCAGTCAGTTTTGGTACATAAAAATTCATTGCGGTGAGAATAATATAAGGTTTACGTGTTAAAAAGTGCAATTAAACAATAATCTCACAGCTCTATAGTAGGATATATCAGTGAAGCGTTATTAAATCGTGTGAAAGATAAATAAACAAAGAACAGTACAATTATAATTTGTGTAAGCCTTGTTCTTTAGCCACACCAGCATGCTAAGAGATACGTGTTCTGAAAATTACTACTGACGCAGCCGAGGCATACATATATAATATTTAAGTAAATAAACATTAAAATAAAAAGTTGATTCGTGAACGTGGGGCGAAAGCCACCGGTAAAGTGAACGTGGGGGGAAGGCCACCGGAAAGTTTGTATCGTACGTGGGGGCGAACACTCCTGGAAACATATCTCCCGCAATACGTGATCTAACCACAACAATAAAACTACCTCAAGTTTGGCTCTTATAAGTGGGGCAGCAATAACCCTCTGAAGTGTCATCTTCTTGCATTTATATTGTGTAAAAAAAATTTATACTACTGACATTTTACATAAAGATAACTATAAATATCACATTCCTATCTAAAGGCTACTTCATAACAATCGAAAACGGTAACCAGAACGACAAAGTTGAAGTAGATTTATTTTAATAAGAGCATTCATAATTTCACGGGAAGCTTTTCCCGGGTCCCGGGAACGCCATATTAGATCTATATTGTACATATTCGATTCTTCCGCTAGCGCTCCTCTAGTCGCGAGCTGCAAACATGAAACTGGAAGAAATTCTAGCATGTGTGCGTCCTAACCTCAGACACCCGAAGATCCATTGAGTGTTAGCTCTTCTAGTAAAAGGGCCATCTGTAATTTGTTTATACGCAACTCAAAACTGTCTATTGCCTCAAAAACAATAGCAAAAGCCGTTAGAAATTAATAAAGATCCACAAACAACTTTAATGTGCGCAATTAAATAAAGAAATGAATCGGCCACAGGAATCGAAATGTGAAGGATCTGCATTTAGATGTTTACTCTCGAATTTTGACGTTAGCTAACCCGCATATGTTGGCTCAATTGGAAGCAGGTGAAGCAATATCATTGGACAGTTAAAAGCAAATGAAATCCTAATGCGCAAAATGACTTTCCACTTTGTGAACGATAAGATCATGGGTGTGCAGTCCCGGTCTCGTTACCGGGTTGTTGTGAACCAAAATCTTGTATGGTGTATTGCTTCCTGTTCTCGTTTCCGTTTTGGTTACCGTTCTAGGGCTGCTGTGAACAAGCTTAATGGTTAGTCTGGAAGGGGTTGCTTGCGAGTGGAGAGTGGCTATTGTCAGGGGAGCAGTTATAATTCCTGTTAGGAATTCATGTCCCAAACTAGGGATTAGATGGGTCATTTTTCCCTTTCTTTCATTAACCCTAGACAGGTGGCGCACGTACGTCTTACATTAGTGGTGGCGCGGGGTCATTCGCGACCCCAGGAGATGGTTGTAAATGGGCCGAATTAATACTTTTGTCTAATTAATGCTGACATATACTGAGTAATACATGATGTATTAAAATAACTGTTGGTTGTAGAAATCTACTTTAAAAAATAAATCAAGAACTTTGATTTGACAGTTACCTTGTTAAATCCCAGCAACTTGGACTGATGCGCAGCAAAAAAAAAAAAAAAAAAAAAAAAAAATGTAAATGTTCACTTCACTCATGATCATAGTGTATCACAGTTAATGTGTTTTTTTTTCCATCTCAACAGTAAGAACATATGTTGATACTCATATTATAATTCACACACAGCTTCTACACACGACTACACTATGGTCTTTGCACACCTGCTGCTTGCATTTTACACACGCAAGTTTTGTCTTTCTGTCTGCAGTTCTCGGACACACATTACACCTCATTCTTTTCTTCACTGGCAATTCCTCTTCTTGATTTTCTGGATGTGCTGCATTTATAAAATGCCGTATTTTCTCAAGCAATAATTTTGGCATTGTTGTGATGTTTGGCCTATGCTGCATATGTTCATGCACCAGGCTGAGTGCAAGTTTTCTCAAATACTGCCGTCTCGTTTCACACAGTCTGGTATTAGCCTGGGCAACAATTTGAGAATTTATTCCGCTGATGTTCAGCATGAAGTAAAGTATTGTTAGAGGCCAGCGATTGCTTTTCCTAGATGCAGAATATGAAGCACACATCTGATCCACCGTATCTACTCCTCCTTGGGTTTCATTATAAAATGTAATGACTTCAGGTTTCTTTGCCTCGCCAGAATTGTTGTCAATTGCATTGTTGTGATGCATTGTTGACAAAGCAAGAACCACTTTACCTTTTTTGGGAATATACGACACCAACGTTCCTTCTCTGAAAGCAAATGTGCTTGTACACTCTTCCTTATTTTTTGTACTAAGGAATTCTGGTGGAATTTCTTTCTTATTCTTCCTCAGTGTACCAACAACTGTAAGTCTGTGAGCTCTCAGCAACTCTTCAGCCAATGGGATGCTAGTAAACCAATTGTCCATTGTGATGTTACGCCCAGTCTTGGTAATGGGTTCAATCAGTCTTTTGACAACATCACCAGAAGAATTGCTGACATGGTACGGACCCTCTGGTTGCTTTCCGGCATATATTTCCATCTTTAGTGTATAATACATGCGAGCATCGACCAAACAAAATACTTTAATGCCATATTTTGCAGGTTTATTACGCATAAACTGGCGAAAAGGACATCTTCCTCGGAATCCTACCAAACTTTCATCGATTGTGCAGTATTCACCAATTGAATAATTGCTCATACAGTTGCACACAAACGTTTCAAACAATTCTCTAATTGGTGTCAATTTGTCAAGTTTTTTCCTCTCTTCCCTGTCACGTTTGTCATCGAATCTAAGACATCTAAGCAGGAACTTGAATCTTTGTTGCGACATAACACAAGGAAATAATTCAACTCCAGTTCCATCTGTAGCCCATAGATCTTCTGTGTTCAGGTGGGATGACTTTAGAATTCCAGCAAGGAAGAGTAAGCCAAACAAAGCTTTCATTTCCACTATGTTTGTAAAATTTGCATTCCTCTCTCTGCTGTAGTTTTCCCTTATCCTCTGAATTTCCGCATTGGTGAATGTGACGATACTTTGGAGCATATCGTCGGTAAAAAACATATTCCAGGCCTCTAAAGGAGATTTTGCATTTTTAGCTGCAGGTTTTACACCTGGTAAGTGAGTCACCATGTTGTGGAAGCGGGTACGTGAATTTTGAGGAGGCTGAACCATTTTCCATGCCGTAACTCGATCCTTTCCATAAATATTGCACATTATTTGTGATAGTGGAATGTCGTCATCACTCATATGTGCTTCCTCTTCTGCACTTTGCTCACTTTCACTATTTGAACTCAGTATTTCAAGTTCATCTTCGGTTTCGCTGCCTTCACCACCTAATGCCTCCTCTTCTTCCACTTCCCTTATTAGGGCTAATAACCTTGCCTGATGTTCCTCGTAACTCATATTGAGATATAAAAACAGCACTACGTTAAAGACTAAAACATACGTATATATTATAACCACAACTTTTCGAAGGTTCAGCTGAAAGCACACTGTAGCTACAGAAACAATATGCAGACGAAACAGGCAACGGAAGAGGTAGCGTGGGGTATTTCCTGCCCTCCTTTCAGCCGAAGAACACAAATAGCTTATATTCTAGGAATGTATGGCCTGTGTTCCAATGTTAATGACCTCTAACAAAAGCCAAGGAATGCAGCGAAAGGTAAGGGAAAGACAGAGTTCAGGTATCCGAAATCATTATATATAACTTGCAAATAAAACTGACTGGGGTCAGAAAATACCACGCGCCACCTCTCTAGGGTTAATAGAAGACATCCGTGGAATAAGGGTGGAATGAGATGTTGGTGCAAATAGGATGTAAGATCACTAATCTGCACTTTAGTATCGTCTTATGATATATTAATGAATTAGGTGGAACACTAGAGCCACCTAGAAATTACGCTCTGTGGAGAAAGGGTGTTACATCATTCAAAATGGCTGACATTACTTGTGCTGGATCTCCAACAAACGTCTTTAAGATGTTAAATAAAGGCCGAAGACGTAAAATAAATGTAAAAGAATGGAAAGATATAAAAGGAAAACATCTAAATCAGAGTGGGAGGGATATACAAGAAAAGACATTGTAAAAGCAGGAAAACTGAGTTTTATTTACAGACGCTCTTTAACTGTGGTCCTTGGCGTCCCATTCTATATTGGGCGCAAAAGGCCGGTAATTTTGCTCAGAGGCCTCTTTGGCAGGCTTGAGGTTCTTTTACCTACCGTAAAGCTACGACACCGGACCACCGGCTTTACTTCTCTTCCGAAGGAAGCCATGCTAAGGCCTTTTACGCCCGAAAAAACCCATTGCCCTCCATCGGGTTTGAACCCGCGACCTCAGGAGCTAGAGGCTAGCATGGTAACCACTACGGAGGACGATAAACAGCCTTGTGCTGACGTAAGTGGAAAAAAGGTGTAACAACCTAAATATAATGCATTATAACAGAATGGATATAGTTATACAGGATAAATGAGTGTTTTTACCAGATATATAAGACTAAGAATAAGAATAAGAAACTGTAGTACTGAATGTTAAATTATGGTGATACATCCTTATTCCACTGTCACAATTATATGTCACAAAATAATTCTGAAATATTAATATGTAAAAATAATATTAATTTTAGCAATTCAATATACTTGTGTTTTTGCATATTTAGATTCGTTTCATATAAATCATAGTTATAATCCATTAATAATTTTTACTCTTTTCTGAGAAATTATGATTTTGATGGTTACACCCTTATTCCATTACAGTGCGTGTAATCAGGTTACTATTGTCCCTGTCTTTGTATCGTGTTATAAGCTATGAAGTCCTATTCATTCCTAATGAATGTTGTATAATCTGAGAATTCAAAAGATTTAATGCTACAGTTTTGTAAGGCCTGCTTCAAAATTAATTCTTCACACAAGAACATGCAATAAATATATATTTAATTAAATTTCTATATTATCTCATCGTTATTCGTATACATACTTTTTTTAGCTTGAATAGCAGTTATATCCACGTATAAATTAATTTACCTCTATAAATTCCTGTACACTAATTTTAAGAAATTAAATAAATCCCTGTTCTAGGTCTCTTTTTGTTGTAATTATAGTGCCATTTTTTTTTAAATTTTAGCCACTCTAAACATTTTTCAACATTCTTAGGTCATCAAAATCCAGTTCTGATTATAAATATAAAACAAATAAGTCCTGTGGCGCTACAGCCCACGAAGAGCCTGGGCCTGCCAACCCGACTGCTGGCTTCACGCCCACTTACGCACAGTGGAGGTGGGCGATCATCCAAGCGGAGAGATGATGTGACAAGCATCACGCATCCCCCAGCCGAAAAGTTGGCTCACGAGGCCAGGACCGCTTCCTATCGCAGTTCCTCACATTCCCAGGTAGGCACCTTATACTGGACTCTGCATCTCCATGAGTGGGGTCGAACCCGGGCGCATTCCGTAGCTGGGAACCAGAGCTCCACGCTCTAGCCCACAGAGCCACGGCGCTGATTTAGGCTGAATTAGCTGCTTCTAGGTTTTATAATGAATTTGTGCAGTCTGGTAAACGACTATATACATTAGCTTTGTCTCCAGCAATTCCCCAACCACAGTGCAAGAGTGGAAAGGAGGTACTCTGGATTTAAGTCCATCTCCAAACAATCTGGGCTGATTGCCAACACGATGCGTTGTTTCAGGACTAAAACAGCGTTCAGCTAAACATCGCCTTTCTTATTCCTAAATCTATTTCTAGATAATGTTTAACTGGACAGCGTATAAAACGGCATCTGGCACGAATGCGGATGAGGTAAACGCGCATTTTAGAAGCTTCTGGTAATTTGGCACCACGTCTCAGTACCATGAGATCAGGGCAGAGGGAGATTGCATTAATACTCGCTGTTATCTCGGTTAGTAAACGGATGGACCATTTTGATTTCATTGCAGTGCTGTATGCAATCACAAATTAGTTTTATGACAGAAAATATAGCATCAGGAACGCGTTCTAACAAATTATGAGAAAATTTGAAATAAATTTTAGTGCCTTGATGACAGTTTTCACGCAGATAAACCTAATGAATGTTGCACCGCTTTAGAGGAAAATCCAAAACAGATATTTATGCCTGGAGCACCCTGGTGCGTTCGCAACCAAACCTGCATACCGATCTAGGACTTCCGGAGGTTCACCCAATCTTCTGGACCAGCTACAAGAAGTTGCACAGATCCTGCATGCAACAACACAATCCACTTCGTCAGATTTACCTCCCTTCTACCCCTCACTACCTAAGACTCCAAAAACGTTGGCACATTGACCTCCTTCTGAATTAACTACAATAAGTCAAACCTTGGGACCATCGCTAGGTAGCACCCCATATACACATTCCATTCCGTGTGGTTTTGCATAATCATCTTCAACAAAGCTGCACAGTACTTGAATATAATAACGTTTACAAATATAAAATATCTGATGTGTTACACTCACTTGACTTTCTCTACTCTTGTACAAACTATTTTTACAAACGCTTATTCTCCATATGCTTCATGTTATTCGAGATATCGAGATGTTAATCTTATTGCTAATTTTCTTGTAGATGCAAGGGGAATTGGTAGGCTTTAAGCTATAGTCAAATATTTTAAGAGCTGGTTGCTATGTGGAGTATCTCATTCTCTTTGCATTACCAGGACAAAAAAAAAATAACGAATTTGAGAAAAAGTATAAGTATTGCAAAATTTAAGGGAATAACAAGCAAATGGTTCACTCAACAGAAAAAATGTACATGACATAAATTGTGTATTTTAACGCGATCTACATTTTTTGTGTAGTAAAATTGTGTCTATCTCTTATGGTTTACCGGTTATGCAAAAGTCGTACACAATGAAGAATACTTTTGGAGACATTCCCAGAAAATTCGAGATATACATTTCATTTGTCATGAAAATATCTTAAACATATGATATTTTAATTAAAATCGTTAGAGCCATTTTTGAGAAAATTAAAATTTTCGAAAAATGTTCCGTGTAAAGGGTAATCTGGGGTGGGGGGATTTTCTTGAAAACCTTCGTGTCGCATCTCTGGAAGATACTGAACCTAAATACCAAGTTTGGTGTTTATCCGACTGTTCGTTTCTGAGTTATGCTGTTCACAGACACACACGGACATGTTTCCAAAAAAAAAAAAAAAAAAAATTGGGGGGATTCAGGGGGTCTCAAAACATTTATTTCCGGTGAAATCTCGGTATCTAATTTTTGGGTGGAATAGAATACTTCATCTTACTATACGTAGTAGAGAAAGTAAAAACACACTTTATAAGATGTGTATATAGCGGCTGTATATTCCTTTATACACGCATAAGAACCTGTACCTCTCTTTAAGGATTTATTACCATATTTTCTGTGGACATAATTCTAGTATTCTGTAGTCCACAAATCTCAATAAATTATTTCCTCACTTCCCTTCAATTACTTGTTTTCGTACTTACCATCTTTAAGGTGAAACAGTTTGATGGGCGTCTAAAACTACCCGTTCTTTCGACACTGTTAGGTGCTAAACGTCATTTAAAGAAAACATGGCCGGTTTAACTGTGTCTACAAAGTATCACTGTTGCCAACGTGCCGGAAGTACGTCCCAAAGTTCTTTTACGTGCTTGTCAATTTAGTAACGCGTGCTTATTGTATTTACGCACACTTCAAAGCCAACTACTTGATCAGGATTCTAGCTAGTTTCATCAACTGTTATTGTATTGCGCATCACGGAAGACTATTAGGAACAAATTATCACACGATTCATTGTCAAATTCAGTGAAAAATAAAATCGCGGAGCTATGTAATTGGGGAAATGATAGATACACCAACTAAAATCAGACCTATACCCAAATGTGTGCTGCAGTTACGTTGCAAAAAGATAAGTTGGGGTTCAAATTCTGGCATAAACTGCGGCAGGTAAGTCCGGTGCCATTACAGACTATCAAACGTCCAAAAGAGGCTTACAATCGTACTAAAAGCAGTTTTCATTTGAGAACTAAATATTTCTGTTCCGTGCTTGGCCTTCAAGTAAAAGCGCATGAATTACAAGTCTGAACTCCCTGCGTGGAGTAATTACAGGCTTTCTTTACTGCCGTCTTTAAGAACGGGCTCAAATCCATGTTTCTCACTTGTATTTCTTGAGCGTATGGTTTAATATTTGCAAATATGAGAAATCTAGAAATCTATATGATTAAAATGATTTTGATCCACTGTTTGAATCTAAGCTCGAGTGCTGCTTACGGGATCACGCTTTTAACATATTTGTAAGTTTCCGGAAGACGCTTTACATAATATGTGAACATCTTTTCTGTTAATGGTGATTAGGGAAAGACGGAATTAAGCAGGCATTAAATTCTAAAACTTGTCAAAAATTACATTTTAGTTCTTTTTTCTGCAGTCTTATACATTTGAATGTCCTCTTTACTATCATGTATACTTTATCACTGTAGGCACAATAGTTTTAATAAAGGTAATGCATCCACCATTTGGCACTCAAATTCTGAACCACTTCACAGAGAGAAAACACGTCTTAACTATTATAATTTTTGCAGTAGCTGGATAGATTTTAGCTTATATTTTACAGGTAGTCTTGTATAAATTGGTCCCACTGCTAAACATGACAGTATACGTGTGTCCACACCATATTTTTTCTTTCTTTACAAGTATATGCGAGTTTCTTTCTCCATTTTTACTTTGAACAACATTTTCTGACATAAACGACCTGTTTTCTCTCAAACTATAGAAGATAGCTACATGAAATTTTAGAATGATGAAAGCAACACCTTAATGCTGTTGTGGATTTATTTTGGTGTTAATAAGTTAGATGGTTATTTTAAAACATAACTGCTAATATGTTTTATAAAAAATTGTGCAATTAAGAAAGAAATCCTATTTTCATTTACACTAAGGTTATAAAAAGAGAAAGTTTGTATCTGTGTATATGGAGTAATCTCAAAGACCATTCAGCTGATTTTGATAATTCCTTGAAAACCTCTATTCTTCCGGACTCTTAGATATGTTTCCAAAAATTTTTAAATTAGAGGGGGTAGGGCTTTCTTTTTGCTTTCTCTACTACGTATAGTAAGTAGGGGAAGTATTGTATTCCACCCAAAAATTCGATACCGAGATTTCACTGGAAATATATGTTTTGAGATCCCCTGAATCCAAAAAAAAGCATTTTTGGAAACATGTCCGTGTGTGTGTCTATGAACAGCATAACTCAGAAACGAACAGTCGGATACACACCAAACTTGATATTTAGGTTCAGTATCTTCCAGGGATGCGATACGAAGGTTTTCAAGAAAATCCCCACCCCAGATTACCCTTTACATGTAACATTTTTCGAAAATTTTAATTTTCTCAAAAACGGCTCTAACGATTTTGATTAAAATATAATATGTTTAAGATATTTTCATGACAAATAAAATTTATATCTTGAATTTTATGGGAATGTCTCCTAAAGTATTCTTCATTGTGAACGACTTTTGCATAACTGATAAACCATAAGAGATAAGACAACATTTTACTACACAAAAAATGTAGATCGCGTTAAAATACACAATTTATGTCATATACATTTTTGTTGTGGAGTGAACCATTTTCGAGATTTTACTTGTTATTCCCTTAAATTTATCAATACTTTTCTCAAATGGGAATTCGTTATTCATTTTTTGTCTTGGATATGCAAAGAGTATTAATCTGTGGCAAACAGAATGGTGCTGCACATAGCAACCAGCTATTAAGAGATATGTCTGTGCTTATATTACCCTTGCAAATACAAAACAAGGGGAACATAGTACGCCTTAAGCGATAGTCAAATATTTTTAGAACTGGTCGCTATGTGTAAAATGTAATTCTCTTTGCATGTCAAAAGATCGTTTATGCAAATGTTTATCTCGATTAATATGAAATAGATGGAGAATAAGCGTTTGTAAAAATAGTTTGTACAAGAGTAGAGAAAGTCATGTGAGTGTAACACATCAGATTTTTTATGCTCGTGTCACCCAATTTCAAACCAGTTACGTTGAATATGATTAACTATTTATGGCACCTTATTGCAGCGAATATGGCAGATTTTAACGACTTAGAGCCCAATAGGGAGGTTTAAAACAGTTTAAAATCGAGTTATTGAACCAGGGAGTTGCGTATCACCATATTTTTCCTCAGAGTTTGCTGAAGCTTCTATTAAGGAACATTTTTAGTATGGTTTTGACAAAGCTTCGTATATTGGGAATTTAGAACCTGGCATAAATGATCACTACCCTATAACTTTGAAAAGCCTTTGTTGCCCTTACATTAAGTCCGTATTTTAAAACCAGAGCATACAAATTAACAATCTTTGGCCTATCTGGAAAGTTAGTACACTTATACTATAGGATCCAACTACAAACAAGCTGTCTTACAAACCTCAGAAACTACCCTTGCATTATAGATTGTCTCGTAAGTAACGTCGGTTTTTAAGTTTGGTATTTTATAAGATAGCATTAGTTTTTTTGGTTCGTCAATGCTATTTATAGGATGTCATGGCTAGTATTGTGTATATTGCGAGAATGTGTCAGTCAGTTGTTAATACACAATCACAAAATGGAAGTTACAAAGTTTGAGATTAGAGCCCTTCTAAAGCACTACTGGAAACAAGGATATAAAGCTGCTGCTGCCGCGGCTCGAAAAATATGCGAAATGGAAGGAGAAGCTGTCGCTAATGAGCGTGTGGCTCAACGATGGTTAAAACGTTTCAACACTGGAGAGGAAAACACTCTGACGCCTCGAAACAGTGGCTCAGTCCGCGTCAACCCGCCAGTCATTGTTAAAAAAATCAGTTCGGCCACAAAGTAATTTTGTGTGTCTGGTGAAATTTTAAAGGAGTGATTCACTGGGCGTGAAGTCAATGTGGATCTTTATTCTCAACAACTGGAACGAGTTCATGAAATTTTGAGACGGAGATCCCGAGCATTAGTTAACCGAAATACAGTTCTCTTACAGCACGACAATGCAACACCCCAAATTGCACGAACCACCATGACAATAAAATTCAAGAATTGGAAGGTGTCGAACTCCTACCACACCGAGCTTACAGCCCTGATCTTGCGCCTTCTCATTACCATCTGTTTCGATCCATGGCCCATTTATTGCGTGGAAGAAATTTCGAAAACATTGAAGCTGTGGAAGCGGGTCTCATCGAATTCTTCACATCATAAACCAGAGACTGGTACCGTCGCGGGATAATAAACCTCCCTGAAAGGCGACTAAAGGCCATAGAATATGATGGTCTCCACTTTGAAGAGTAGTTCGATTTCTTGCCAGAAAACGTTCCAAATAAAGTTTAGCTTAAAAACCGACATTACTTATGAGACACCATATATGTATAGGCACAGTATTCTGAAAGTTTTAAACCTTCATTTTCAACCCGTTATAAACAAAACTGTTCTGATTGGTTAATCAGGACACATATGTGTGCACTTGGACTATAGGATTTGAGAAAATTATAAAACTTTAAAAACAACTACCCCTACTTAACTTGGCATTGTTTGGTCATTCTTGTGTAAATTATACAACCTGGGTGCAAATTATAGGCTACTCGTGGCTTTCAAACAACTCCCCATCCTTATTTTCAACCGCTTATGTATAGAATGTACCCGCGCAATGTCGGATATGACAGCTAATTATCACACAAACATAGATTAGAGAATTTGAAGACACACACGTCCTGTAAAAAACTTCAGCACGTATAATATCCGCGCAACCGCCTCTATCCACATAGTGGCAACTTTAACATATTCTTAGGTTTTTTTTTTCTTTTCTTTTTTTATTTTACGTCACTTTAACTTCCTGGTCATATCGCGACGGATCTGTTGGTGGATAACTCTTAGAATGATATGTGATGGACAGGTAGCCTTCTAGGTCTCATCCCTGTAACCACCCGCTCCGTCACGTGCCACAGAGATCCTAGCGCATAGCTACCGAATCTTCTGCTTCGTGCCGTGCAGACGGCATTAGGGTGCCGTCCAGTCTAACCGCCGCCCCCACACAGAAAGGCGGAAGCTAGCCTTCTAGGTCTCATCCCTGGGAATGCCATCTTGCTTCGTCACATGCCTACAGAGACCCCCAGCTCATGGCAGCCGGATCTTCTGCTTCCTGCCGTGCAGATGGCGTTAGGGTGCTGTCCAGTCTGCTTAGATTGGCATAGCATTCGCTATTACCACTTATTTTTCATTTTACTATTGTTTTAGACTTATGGTGGAACTTTGGGTCGTGATATTAAATATCCAATCCGGTATTTACCTTGGCAACTGCGGAAAACCACGAAAAACCTCAGACAGATTGGTCGTCCTACGGGATTTGAACCCGGGACCTCCCGAATCCGGGCCACAGACTTTACCGCCTGAGCCATCCCGCTTGGTTAGAAAATTTTCATTTACACTCGAGAGTCCCATATCTGAAACTGAGTGAATTTCTCGTCTGGTGTTTTCTTTTAGTTGTTCCATTGCATGGGATTTGTTGCATACTTTATTTTTCACTTGATCATCAGAGTCTGGTAAATTTCTGTAACTCTATTTTGCGAAATGTCAACGATAGAGTAACTGCCCCACGCATAATACCTATTCTTCTCTGACGAAGCATGGTTCCATTTACATGGTTATATTCCGTCGTAAAATAACATACTCAAACACAGAAAAACCCTATTTTACACACGATATTCCTTTGCATGACACGAAAATTAATGCGTGGTGTCAGTAAATACATACAGAATGATAGGACCTATATTTTCTGAACAAATAATAAGTGCAAAGAGATACAGGAATTACTTACACCGTTTTTTGGACAGCTGACCGATGCTGAATGTCAATTTGGGTATTTCAAAAACTGATGGGTCGTTTAATTCAGAAAATGTTTAAATATAGGATATGTGTTAAGGACTGTGGCCCTAAAGGTCCCCGCATCTAACTGTATCCTATTTTCATCTATGGAAAAACTTTAAAAATAAAGTATTTGCAATAAACCCCATACACTGGCAAAGAAAACATCAGACGGAAATTCACTGAATTTTAAATACAACTCTCGGGTGTAAATGCACAAATGTATGGATAGAAAAGGGCATTTCCAGAATCTCTTATAATAAAGCACGTGTTTATTATCATTATTATTGCAACTGTAAATATGAGAACGTGAGGCGGTTGCGGGGATATTATAACTACTTCGGCAGGGGTCCGAGCTGCGGCGGCTGGCGGGCAAGACGCCGTGTGGAAGAAAAGCAGTGTACTATCACTCATGGCGATTTAATTTGAATTTCATTTTACATTCTGGAATTACTATACAGCCTCACAGTTTACGAGATTATGGGGTAACTTTAGATCTTTTACTGATCTGTCAGTGCAACTGGTAATATTGCCAGGTGTCGGGGAGCTACGCCTTATCGTGATGCATTCTACTCGTATAATTTCCCACATTTTATATGGATTGGAAAGCCTAGCAGGAAATTGTTATTACTGCACAGAGAACGATTCCTTGTTGCAAATCAGTAATCGATACTCAAACTCTCCAGGGAACTGCATACCTATAGTTACATAAGTTTCATCAAAACATTACTCGAATTTCTGCCGAGCTGTTAACAATACCGTATCATGCTACGGAATATTTAAACCTGGTGTTATGCTTTGTACCCATGCATATTTTACACGCCGTATGTATTATAGATTAGTTATTATTTAATGAAAGCAATGGAAAATGGTAACTGAGGTTAGATATTTATGCAGGGTGACCCACATAAAATCGGTACGGTCACTGTCTCACTGTCATTAGAAAGCGTATGCCACTATATTAAATTACCTACTTCCTATGTAAATAACGAGTTACCAGACTTACTGGTTTATAACAAGTGCTGGAAGTGGCCTCCACCAAAATCCAGGCATCGCTGCACTCGTACGCCAAACAATATTCTTGAGGAGAGATGTTATTTACCTCATTTGTAATGTTCTCTTTCAGTTAATCCTTCGGCGAGAGTTAACATACTGTAGCGTATGTGTGTGCATTGTCGCGTCGGACACATTATTGCTGTGTATAATGATATTTGTTGAACTAAATATTTCGTTTGTGAGTTGAGTTCTTGTCGGCGCGGTATATTTCCCTCCAATTCCTAATCAAGGGGGGGTGAAAGCAAGTTGAGGGATGAGGCTCTTTGTCTGAGAGCTGGTGTCACCAGTAGTCAGTTTAGTGTATATCTTCAAAGTGTGTGGATGTATGTAGTGTGCGTGGTCCGTGTGAGTGAGGGCATCTCCCTCAGTGTTTGTAAATTTTTGGAAATTATGCAGCTGCACCAAGGCAACTTTATAATAAACCAGAGTTAAATGTGAATTTATATGTATTATTTATAAATATCCCACGTCCGCTTTAGATTTGTGTGCAGCAAGTTCCTGGCATCTCTCGTTTGCCTCTGTAGTTACGACCACCCAATGTTTATGCCGGGGTAACTAAATTTAATATTTTAGCTGCAAAACCTTTTGGCCTCACCCCGGTGTATAACAATACACGTTGGCTTTTTGAGCTCCCCATAAATAAAAATTACAGCTGTTAAGAAGGATCGCAGAGGCTTTTACTGATACGTTTGTTTTCGGGAAACACTTTGCTGATACAGGAAGAAAACAATAGTTTTATTAATGTACGCTCATTAACTACTATGATTCTTAGCGTCTTATTCTATACTGGGAGTGAAAGACCGGAAATTTTGCTCAGACGCATCTTTAATCAGGCTTGAGGTTCTTTTACGTGCCGCAAGTCTACGACACGGGACCACCGGTTGTACTTCCCTTCCGAAGGAAGCCATACTAAGGATTTTTACGCCCAAAAACATGCATTACCCTCCGCCGTGTTTGACCCGGTTCACTGATACAGGCCATACCCTGAATATATGGAAGGTAGCATCATCTTGTTGAAAGACCCATACTCCTTTTCATTTTCCGTTAATTGTGACCAGAATGACTCAACGATCCGCAGATATCTTGTGTTGATTGCCTCATTGAAAAATTAAATGGGGCTATTAATGCGCATTCCTGACACTTCACACCATACGCCTATCTATTTGGGTTATGCTGCGACTAATAACTGCAATTCTGAGAAGTAACAGAACCATAAAAAAGAGCATGGGGTCCAAGTAACCGACAACGATCAAAGATAAGAGTCAGTTGCAATAATTCTTTGTCTGGTTCTTTCAATTCATGCCCACTCTAACACAAATTGTTTGGAATTTGAGCACTTTTAGCATACGATTGCATGTTGTGCGTGATAGGCCAATTTGCTGAGATAATCTCCTTATCGATTTTTTGGGGCTTCTCCTTAACTCTATGGGAATTCTGTCGAACGCGGTGGGGTTTCCACTGTCGGCCACCTATTCCTCTTCGCATTCGCATTGTGTAGTCTTCCAGATTTTATACAGGCCTTGAATTATATGAATTGTGGGGAGCTTGATACCAGAATATTTCACCTACAATATTTCTTTAGTCTTCTTAATGGGACAAGGTACTCTGAAATGGTCAAAAATCACATTTTTTTATTTCTATTATTTCCAGCTTCCGAAAATATATGATTTTTTGGGGGTTAAGAGGTTTTTAAGAAATTTAAATACCATTTAAATGCTAGTCTGTATTCCCTTAACGCTGTCATGCAACGCCCCTTTTCAGAACATTTTTGTATGTTTCAACAACGAACGGCTATATCATGCCCAGCGAGCAGTTCAGCAATTAACAAAAGAGGCCAGGACCAAGAGAAGGCAATCAGAAAAGCTGCAGTAATCCAGGAATGAAGATGCAGATGATTATGACCTTGTGACCTCGGAATGTACTGAAGTGTGTCAGAATTTTAATGTTCAAACTTTAAACTCAGTTTTCCCAAAACAACACTTTTGGATACTTATGTACTTTTTTCACGGAATGTATGAGAGGTAGAGAGCTGAAATTTTCAGTACATGTACACAACACATAGTTAAACTTTCCGAACCACCATCATAATTTTATAATGTATATTAGTGATATTAAGAAAGCAACAACGCTGCAAATGTTCACATGTTTACTTTCTCTACTACGTATAGTAAGTAGGGGGAGTATTGCATTCCACCCAAAAATTCGATACCGAGATTTCACAAGAAATACATGTTTTGAGGTGCACTGAATGCATATAAAGCATTTTTGGAAACATGACCGTGTGTGTGTGTGTGTGTGTGTGTCTGTCTGTCTGTCTGTGAACAGCAAAACTCAGAAACGAACAGTCGAATAAACACAAAACTTGGTATTTAGGTTCAGTATCTTCCAGAGATGCGACACGAAGGTTTTCAAGAAAGTCCCCCACCCCAGATTACCCTTAACATGGAACATATTTCGGAAATTTTAATTTTCTCAAAAAGGTTCTAAAGATTTTTAATAAAATACCATAAGTTTAAGACATTTTTATGGCAAATTAATTGTATATCTTGAATTTTCTGGGAATGTCTCCAAAAGAATTCTTCATTGTGAACGACTTTTGCATAACTGGTAAACCATAAGAGAGAGACAAAATT
This sequence comes from Deroplatys truncata, assembly GCA_030765065.1. Taxonomy (NCBI): domain Eukaryota; kingdom Metazoa; phylum Arthropoda; class Insecta; order Mantodea; family Mantidae; genus Deroplatys; species Deroplatys truncata. The sequence goes on along the minus strand of CM060987.1, from coordinate 35,627,784 downwards.
TTACTACACAAAAATTGTAGATCGCGTTAAAATACACAATTTATGTCATATACATTTTTTTTTGAGTGAACCATTTTTGAGATATTGCTTGTTATTCCCTTAAATTTTCCAATACTCATACTTTTTCTCAAATGGGAATTTGTTATTCATTTTTTTTTCTGTTCTGGTAATGCAAAGAGAATGGAATACTCCACATAGCAACCAGCTCTTAAAATATTTGACTATCGCTTTAAGCCTACCAATTCGCCTTCTATCTACAAGAAAATTAGCAATAAGATTAACATCTCGATTAACATGAAGCATATGGAGAATAAGCGTTTGTAAAAATAGTTTGTACAAGAATAGAGAAAGTCATGTGAGTGTAACACATCAGATTTTTACTTTTGTGACTTTGCAATTTTTTTTTTTCAATTTCTAGTGAACTGATACACATAACTAAATAATTGAGGTTTAGAAGATAGCTGATTATACTAAGAACAAGCATCCAAAAGTGTGATTCTGTATTGCAAGTAGTATCAGAGAAAAAGGTACATGAATTCACATATTTTAAGAGTAAATTTTATTATTTTTTTGCTGAATGAAATAATTTTTACGGACTCAACTACCACTTGAAATAATTATGATTTATAGAATGATTCATAAAAAATTAAGGAAAACCCACTGAGAACTTTAATAGTGGTAATTCAACACATTTAAGGTGTAATTTTCATGTGTTCAGACTACCTTGCCCCTTAATGGAGCCTGTCTTTATTTAAAATTCCACTGAACTTATTCGTGTTCACCTAAAAGCTGCACCACTACTCTCAGAACACTTCCACTTAATTCACGACAATTAGGCCTCATTTATGCGTGCGATTTCATGTCGCACTGACAAGGAAGGATGCGACACGGCATAATTTTTAGTGGTACTGTTGGGAAATCAGATCTAGCCCGTTTCCACATCTGGTTCGACAGCTAGAATGGATCCCTGTATTGTATTCTATTACTACAAACGTTCAGCTCGGAAAAAAAATAAATAAATACAAGAGTGGAGACCACATCCATAAACACTGGTTGGTGGACACTATGTTTAGGACCCTCTTGGGAAAGTTGCTTCTTGTCACGATCCTTGTAATTTTCTAACGCAAAATCCCAAATTGAACTCCTAATACGAATTTCTTTTATAAAATGTTCCATATTCATACCTGAAAGAAGTCTAGACGACGAAAACCTGCTCACTCTCGCAAAATGTGAAAATACAAGCCATGCTGAAAAAAAAGAACAGAACTACAGCTCTGGGTTTCCCAAAGTGGCAGCAGTGTCTCACTCACAATACAACGTACATACAAGGCCCATATACACCCATGTATATTAATACTGTCACATATGTCGTACGACACGAAAGACCATGCGACGTGTTTTTCAGGTCGTACGACACAGAATGTCGTGCGACTGTCACGTCGCATGGTATAAATGCTTCCATTTAACTCAATGTATTACTCGCGCAAAAACTTCTGGACTCGTGACCTTGATTGCCAACCCAGCTGCCGAGTCTAGGAATGGTTTATGTTTAGCTTTATCAACGAAAGCGATATAATACCTTTGCTTACTCACAGTGCGTAACACATACAGTCTGCATAGAAAGTGTCTGCATCTGGTTGTAATTTTAAAGAGAGCTGCAGTATCTAAATAGTACTTATTTCATATTTGTTATATTTATAACCATGGCTCCTATGTTTTCAAAGTTAAGTGGTAAGGTGTTACATAGTCAAAGTAGGGAAATAATTGCAAATGTCCTCGACTTCATGAAGCAAGAAGCAGAGATGAAGGAAGAAAATATATGTTCATCCGATTTCCACAAAAGCCTTAAGAGAATGAAAGAAAGAGTAGTCAAAGCAACTGGTGTTTCACCGAGTTCCGATTCCAGAGTTCTCAAAGATAAGAAAAAAAACATATGGATGAAAGAGTACCATTTGACACACCTGGGAAGAAACATAAGGTCCCTAAACGTATTACAGAAATAGACGATTTCGAATGCGTCATTCGGCGCACGATTCACAATTCCTATGTGGAAGAAAAAACTGTGCTAACAATAAGCGGATTGCTCATCCAGCTGAAACACAGCAGAAACTTACATGGTGGTGCTACAAATCTCAGAAAAATTATTAAAGATTTAGGGTTCAAGTGGAAGAAACCGAAATCAAATAGAAGAGCTCTAACAGAAAAGCAAAATAAATAAATAAATAAATAAAATAAAAAATAATAAAATAAAAAAAAATAAAAAGTAAATGTTGCCATGATAGCTTAGTCGGTTAGACCAACGGCACGGAAAGCCTAAGATCCGTGGTTCAAATCCCGGCTATGGCATTGAATTTTTCAGTCTGATTCTACCTTTCCAAATGAGTATAATTTTATATGTACTTATATCAGTGTGTACTTATATCAGCATTAATTTTTAAGGTGGTGCTACAAATTTCAGAAAAATACTATAGTGTATGAAGATGAGTCATACATACACAGCAGTCGTACAGCATCTAAAAGTTGGAGTGACGATAGCGAATTAGGTTGCAGGTTCCTGTTGCTAAAGGGCAAATACTTATTATCGTTCATGCTGTTGGAGAGATCGGCTTCGTTCCAAATGCCCTTCTTTTACAAGTTGCAAAAACAACAGGAGATTTTCATCAAGAAATGAATACAGAAAAGTACATGAAGTGAATCAACGCCATGTTGAGACCTAATATGCCTGCTGGGTCTGTTCTGGTCATCGACAATGCTTCACAATGCGTCAACACTCAATTGACAAACCACCTACCTCAAATTCATTGAAAGAAGAAATGAGAGCTTGATTACTTAGACATAATATAGCTTTAGATGAAAGCATGAGTAAAACAAAGCTATATAACTTAATTAAAACCAACAAACAGCTTCAGACGTCATACATACTTGACCAGATAGTAATACAACATCGCCATAATGTACTTAGACTCCAATCGCATCACCCAGATCTAAACCCAATCGAATTAATCTGGGCTGATATAAAAAAATGGGTGGCATGCAGAAATATGACTTTTAAATTAAAATATGTGGAGCAGTTATAACGCCAGCAATTTGCTGCAATTGGAAGGCCAGAATGGGAAAATGTATGTCGACAAGTTGAATAAATTAAGAATCATTATTTCGAAAAATACGGAATTGCAGAAAATCAAATAGAAAGAATTCTCGTGCAAGATAATGGTGCAGAAAGTAGTGACAGCAGCGATGACGGCAATAATGTGAGTGATTCCGCAGAAGAGGAAGGGTTGTTAGGTGTGGAAGAATTGGAGGCAATGATTGACAGCGTTTTTTATATTAAGCGCTTTTTACAGCGTGGATTTTAATATACTGTATATAACTAAGTTTATCAGCGCAAAGCAGTGCATAACCGGTGTGGATATTTGACGATGACTGTCCCACGCACTCCTGCAGTATGCAGTCCACCGGTCACCACCTGATCTGGTAAGCAACTCGCATCATAGCTCTCATTAAGATTTTCACGTGTCTAGAACTGTTGCGCCGATTATACTTTCAGATAGCGTCGCACTTGCCGTACGACATGCAATCGCATGCATAAATGGAACCCTGCTGTTAAACCTCAACTGTCGAACCTCTTTAACAATTACGTAAACGGGGCACAGTGTAGCAAATTCTAAATATATGAACGTAGCGAGGCGTACCATTTTTATGTGGGACATGCGGTATAACTGCGGGGTGAATATGTAATAAAAATTATATGAAAACACATAAGATATACTTAGTATTAGGTAACAACTTGAATTAACGAATGTTTTCCGAAAGAAAGAAATAATAAAAGGTTACGGTTAATCATTGAGGACTAGTGAAGTCATTGACTCGCTTGTTTATGCGATCGACTACAGCTGTTCTTAAAATCAATGAAGAACCCAGCATGCTCACCTCAAACACGAGTGATGCTACCAAGCCTTTAAGCAGACCAAGTGAGCAAACAATTGCTGTTACAAAGATACCTTGCACGCTCTTGATTCATGTTGCATTATTAGCGAGTTGAAAGCCATTGATTATCATAGCGTCAATGATTCGCTGCAGAAGTGTTTATTCTCCTATTGCTGTGTTTGGAAGAATCAATGTGCACCTCATAGCAGTTTAAGTAGCTTTACTGTGAATGCAGCAAGAGAGGTTCTATGGCTTCCTTTTATACGTCATTTCAAGGGCTTCGTAAGCAATATAAGTGTATAATGATAAATCGAAATGATTTATTATAAAAATGCTTGTAGTGACTGTTGGAAAATGCCATTCTTCAGCATAAAATGCAATAGCTCAATACACATAAAAATTGTCATTCGACAGGAAACCTCAGAACAAAAACACAATTGGAGGCAAAGAATCTTCGCTAACACGTTGTTTCATGATAATCCATAACATTGGATATGTAGGTGTAACACGTAACTCCCGCTCTACAGACGCTAATAATAATAATAATAATAATAATAATAATAATAATAATAATAATAATAATAATTAGTAGTAGTAGTAGTAGTAGTAGTATCACGTCCGAGCTTCAAAATATTATCATAATTTAGTGATATATTGTGATGCAGCGGCTATAGCCCAAGGTTATCGGGAGGCGGCGCCGGGCGGTCGGAGTAAACAAATATAACTGCCGCTCGCCAGCGTAACCACCAGAGGCGCTATCGGCAGATAACTAGAACCTTCTGAAACCTTCTTCTTCCCTCCTCCAGAAAGTAAGCTGAAATAGTTCTAGAACGTCCGAGCACCTTGTGCAAAAGATTTCCCTGAATATATAAGCGAGTGTTCTCGCGAGAGTCAGTGAGTGAGTGAGCGAGCGAGTTGGCGGGTGAGTTCCCTGTGCGACATCAAGAGCGATTCTCCGAGCGAGTTGGTGACGGCTGTTGTGACGTGCGGCGAGTGCTACTGCGGAGCGACATGGAGGTCTTGTGTTCGACTCCCGAATGAAGTGAACCTTTCGGCATGAAGAGGCTACGTCACGAAGGATGAAGTGAAGTGACGGAGAATTGAACTAGTTCACCTTAGTGAAGTAAACCCCCAGTGAAGTTGAACTGGATAAGAACTTAAAACAGTGACAGTTTAGAAAAACTGGACAAAGTCACAATATAGTCACGAAGCTTAACGTGTTTTTGCAGCTGGTGAAACGTTCTTTAAGAAAAGTATGGGACAAGTAGAACTTTGTAGTAAAGCCGGTGGTCCCGTGTCCTATATTTATAGCACGTAAAAGAACCTCAAGCCTGATAGAGAAGCCTGTGAGCAAAATTTCCGGTCTGTCACGGCCGAGCAAAGAATGGTAAGGTAAGAACCATACTAGTTAAAAAGCGTACAAAATAAAAGTCAATTTAATTTTAGCGTGGGATAAGGCATTCTAGAAGACTCTGTTAAGAATTAAAGAAGATCGAAAAATCATCGGACTGGTTTTGAAGAGATACCTGGCGGCACACAGTCCAATTAGGATTGACGGCAACAGCAAACAATGTGATACTGAGTACACAGATCTGAGGTATTCCGTTCTCTTTGTAGAAAGAATGCGATAAAAGCCGAGGCCACACGTAACTGAAATACCCGGTCCTTCATAAAATCAGGGAGGAAAATTGGCAATCACGAAAGCCCTACTTATGGAGAGCAGCAAGAATGCCAACCGTACAAGTGCCACACGCTTTCTGCAGCTGAAAAAAAACAACAGGTATAGCTTGACACTATCGCAAAAGCCCGCCCATAATGCATGTCAGAGCGAAGCACAATTGCCGATGGTGAAAGGAAGTTCGATAACACGTTCTGGTGCTCTACCATTTATTGATCACCCGCTCATCACTTTGTAAATGCAACTGTTGAGGAAGATCGGCGGTAGCTAGAAGACAGTTGGCGGTCCATTCCAGGTTTCAGAATTGGGACAATAATGGTTTCGCGCCAAACTGTAGCAAGCTTACCGTCGTTCCAAATGCAGTTGTTTACGTCCAGAGAGAGATTCTGAAACATTTGTATATGAACCCTATCAGCACTAGGAGTGGTGCGGGAGGACGTTAGGACGTGCTCCAGCTCTCGCACAGTGAAATGGCCATTACAAAATGCATGGTTTCCGCAGCGAAATGGGAGGTCCTGTTTCCAACAAGCAATTAGACAGAACGTCAGGAACAGCAACCGGGTCGACGGTGACGGTATTTGTCATCTGAAGTTCTGGTATGGCTCTATCTGCCACCGAAGTAGGTTATCCCAAATATTTTATAAATTTTGTAATTATATGAATAGTTTAATTACTTAATGATGCAATGCAATCACGTATTATTCTGTAAATATTCTTCTGGCGTTGTCTCTTGCTGTGTAAGCTTAATGGCAGTAAAATTATTACTATTATTATTAACATAGGAAGGCGAAACAAGACTAAAGGAGTGGATAAAACTGGTTTATGCGACCTGTTTACTCTGAATTATTGAGCGCGCTATGGCCTACATTTGCTTAAGATGGATTTAAGATTTCTCCTGTAGGGTGACATTGAAACATCCAAAGCGTACCTCTCCATGCCCGGCATCCCTCGACTCACCTAAGGACCAGCAAACCAGGAAGATTACAGTGGAATACAACGACCGGAAGCATATAGAATAACCGTAGCGGGGTGTATCCCTGTTGAGTGACGTTTCAGAGCGACGATCATCAAACACAACCCTCGAGAAAAGACTCTAATCCGCCTTCTGCAGTTGCTAGGTAGGCATCTGTAAACTGGAGTAGGTGACATGAAAAAGCAAGAAAAGTACATATGGAAGATGGCAATAACCCACTGTACCTCTTAAATGGACAGAGCAGGCAGGACCATTGCATGAAACCGTCGAGTACATCAGAGAAGCACTTATAGCCAGTGAGCAATAAGAAGTCAACAAATCGTGCAGGTCGAAAATTGTCAAATGTTGGTCAATTTGTTGGTATTAACCATGGGATATTGCGAAGTGGCAGGAATTGGAATACAGGCTGATGTCTGCCGCACCAAATTACCAACATCCGTAAAATAAATAATAAAGAGTCAATCGGCATCCATTGCTATATCTGCACTACCAATGTTTCAAACCCCTGAGGAAATTATGAATGATCCTACGTATACAGGATAGGTGACCTATGATATTCCTTGAACAGGATGACTCTTAGTAACAAATAGCACTAAAAAAACCCTTGTGCATCTTTTGCTGTTTTTAAAGCAATTTTTTTAGAAAATAGCGAAAATTGCTTAATATTAACTCTATTTTAAACGAAGGCTTTACAAAACTTACAATACTTTTTCAAATGTATCTTAGAGGAGATTGAAAGATACATTTTCTACATGTTTAAATACATTTTGAATTACAACAATTCGCAATCTTATTATCTCTATTATAAGCTTTTGAAATTTGTCTCAGTTGAAAATATATCGTTAGCCTCGAGTCTACAACCATGACAACAAACGCACTTCAGCTGTTGTTTATTGCGCTTATGCCTAGTTTTTGAAACAGCGGATTATCAAGTTACAAAATGGCTCACTTCGCTAATGCCGAGTATCTTGAAATGTTATTCATTTACAGTGACACACATCGTAATGCGGAAGCTGTGACAAGAATTAATCGAGAAAGGCTTCCTTAATAGACGAGCATCACATCATACCTACGTAGGACATTTGTTTTCACCTTTCAAACAGTTGTACTGTCCATTCCAAACCAGAGTTCCCTCTGATGTAAACAGAAGCACGTGCTTCGGCTTGTCACGAACCCAAGAATATACTTTTACGCCAACGTAAATAGTTCCTCAATACATGTATTCTATTATGAAATATTGGAGCAGGAAAGGTATATAACTGCACAATTTATTACGGTTATCATAAGAACTCAAAGTTAAAGGTAATGGATATATACTAGCTGTTAAGAGATTACAAAATATTATTTTCGTTTGCTATTGCGCTAACGCCGAGAGCATCTTGCTTGTTAATACCAACCATATGTATGACTGCCACTCTCTTACATATACAAGAAATGCAGCAATGAATTCCCAGAGGTGCTATCTGAGTACCGAATAAACACTTTGCGTAACACAGGAAATATGATAAGCGAACAGTCATTCATAATACGCTAGTACATGTTTGCTCAGCTCAAGTCAAATCTTGTGATTTAGACAGTTGGTATTTGAGCTCACCTGGCAGAGGAAGGTGCGTGTAGTGGGAATAAACTGTCCAAACACAAAAGTGGGAAACAGTTAAAAAGTTGCTAAAACAAACAATACTTCATATATTCAACTCACTATTACAAAAATACCAACACGTGCATGATTGCATATTATGAAGCTAATATAAGATTTTACAGGCGTTTCAGTGAGAAGTGTAACGAAAGCGAGCAGGGAATATAAACCGACCTAATAGAACATAGAAGAGGATAATATGTGGGAACTTGTTTTGTGCGACAGTGCTGTGGAATTGTGGATAAGCTTGTCATTGTTTTGGAGAGTAGTTCTGATTCCGATATGTCAGCTGAGTCACCTTCAGAGGATTCGGATTTGGGTTTTGCACTTTTGCCCGAGGATTGTGATTAACGTAAGCAAAATGTTCATTGCCGCATACTTATAAAATCGATTGTTACCTCGGGTTGTATTTTGAACTATGATTTTGACACAGGGCGCGTTTTTATGGATTTAAACAGTGCTCAACAAGCACGTGAGAGGGAACAAGCTGCCATTAGGGGCGGGGATTACGAACTACTTTCGCGTGGATGATACAAAGAGTTTGTTTTCAGTGAAAGGCACTCTGGTTTGGAATGGACAGTAGATACAGGAAGCGCATCTCCTCGTGTTGAAGGAGTTGGTCAAACAAATGATGTACAGAAGAAGAAATCCTTCAACAGGTGGAAGAAGATCCTGGAAGTAGCAGCCGTGGTACAGCTCGCACTATCGACGAATCCCATTGGACTGTTCTGAGAACATTAAAAAAGAATTGCTATGACCTTATCATATTAAGCGCTTCCAGTGTTTCTATGAAGCAGATTATGCGCCATGAGTAGCATTTTCCGAATGATTTCTTGAACAAGGAAGGGACTTTCCCCTTAAAATTCTTACAATAAATGAAGCAATGTTTACCAGAAATGGAGTAACTAATCACCGTAACGCACGCTCCTGGGCTTACGAATTCAATAAGGCAAGACAGCTTTCAGCACAGATTTTCTGTAAATTCTTGGGCAGGAACATTAGGAAACATATTAATCGGTGCGTGGATTCTTCCTCGGGTTTTGACAGGAGCCATTTGTCTAGTTTCTTCCAGAAACGTTAGCAGTTCTGCCTGAGGATGGTTCCCTAGCGGTAAGAAATTATGTGAAATGTAGGATGTAAGAAATGTGGTTATTACATGACGGAGCACCTCCGCACATTAGTAGAGCCGTGTGTGGCCATATGCATACCTACGTAGAACGCTGGATCGCTCAGAATGGACAAATAAAATGGCCACCAAGATCGCCAAATTTAATTCCAATCGATTTTTTTTCCTTTGGGGCGATATGAAAACTTGCGTATACATTACAAAAGTGCCTGATGTAGAAACTTCAAGAAAGAATAATTCGAGCAGCAGAAGAAATACATAACAACCCGGCCATTCTTGATAGAATGCAGCTGAATTGCAGAACACGTTGTGAAACATGTATTAGCAAGGGGTACACATTTTGAACGATTTCTATAAAAACTAAAAAGAAGTTTTCATTAATTTTCTGTTCTTGTCTTACTTTAATTATTCACAGGGTTTTGTAATTCATAAAGAAATGAAACATAATCTTGTAATTTGGGTTTCTCAAGCTTTCATTTGCCTTTATATATGTACATAAATGTTCCTAATAATAATTTGCATAATATTATAAATCCTTCACCAGTTCCATATTCGTATGATATTTATAGGTTACGTTACAATCATGTGTAGTTTTCTATTTATTTGTATGCCGAATGTGTTTATTTGTTCGCTGTCATACAGCAGAAGCTGAGGAATTAAAAGTTAACCTGTTGAATGTAAAGTGAAACTGTTGAATTTGCTGTGTTACAATGTTGTGCAAAATAAAATAGTAATTATCTCAAGAACGGAAAGCTTTATGGAAAAAAATTATGAAGTGAAAACACTTAAAACAATGTGCTCTTTCATTGTTTCAAAGGATGATCATAGGTCACTTTCCACCCTGTGTAATGAGAAAGAACAATAGTGTTCCTGTCTTTTTACTTTCTCTACTAGTATAGTAAGTAGGGGAAGTATTGTATTCCACCCAAAAATTCGATACCGAGATTTCACCGGAAATACATGTTTTGAGATCCCCTGAATCCATTTTGGAAACATGTCCGTGTGTCTGTCTATGAACAGCATAACTCAGAAACGAACAGTCGGATAAACACAAAACTTGGTATTTAGGTTCAGTATCTTCCAGAGATGCGACACGAAGGTTTTCAAGAAAATCCCCCCACCCCAGAGTACCCTTTACATGGAACATTTTTCGAAAATTTTAATTTTCTCAAAAATGGCTTTAACGATTTTGATTAAAATATCATATGCTTAAGATATTTTCATGACAAATAAAATGTATATCTTGAATTTTCTGGGAATGTCTCCAAAAGTATTCTTTATTGTGAACGACTTTTGGTAAACTGGTAAACCATAAGAGATAGACAAAATTTTACTACACAAAAGATGTAGATCGCGTTAAAATACATAATTTATGTCATATACATTTTTGTTGTTGAGTGAACCATTTTCGAGATATTGCTTGTTATTCCCTTAAATGTTTCAATACTTATATTCTCAAAAGGGAATTCGTTATTCATTTTTTTGTCTTGGATATGCAAAGAGTATTAATCTGTGGAAAAGGGAATAGTGCAACTAGCTATTACTGTGCCTAAAAGCTACTGTTTTTCTATATTGCCCTTGTAAATATATTTTCCCCTTACATCTAAAAGAAAATTAGCAATAAGATAGTCTGCAAATGTTTATCTCGATTAACATGAAGTAGATGGAGAATAAGCGTTTGTAAAAATAGTTTGTACAAGAGTAGAGAAAGTCATGTGAGTGTAACACATCAGAGTTTTTATTAACAAAATCAATGCAGTATGCAGGCAAATTTGTTAGCAATTACACCTGCTTAGAGCACCCTACACCTCCAGATTTTGCCCAGTTCTTTAAGCAGTACACACCATAAAGGTGCACAGTCGCAAATTCAGAACAGAGAAAACAAGTTTGCTTTATACAAACTCATCCTCTGATAATTTGCTTTTCAGCCATGGAAATGGTTCCTCGTGGAATAAATAAGATTTATTTAATTCGGCATTTTTGTAAGTTAACCTGTTCATCTAACCAGAATTAACTTATAATGGGAAGTCCAGATGAAGTTGTCAGTTTCAATTCCTTAGCATGTAATGCTAATGCTAGCGTGTTAGTAAAATAAATATTTAGTTTGTTAACGACGCTGTCAAATTCGAATCATATCAGCGCCGCCAGTATGCCTGGATTTCGTGCCGTGGGAGTTCTTTTACGTGCTAGTGTATCTACTGACATGGGGCCATGGCCTATAAGTACACTAAAGACCGATGGTCTGGGCCGGGTTTAGACCCGCGACCTTGGGATCAGAAGGCCAGCGCCTAACCAACTGAGCCACCCAGACGGAGTGTAATGCCTGTGATGCTTAGGTCTACTGAACTGTCCTTTGTGATAAGGACGCTTAATGAGTACTGACATACCTAGATATTTGCTTTAAAGGACCGAGATTGCAACAATTAGTTCGCCAATTTCACTAATTAATGATGAGCACATCACGCTTCAGTCCCAAAAACAGGAACTAAAGCTACAAGGTGATTTATGAAGAACTGATACATTTCCTTCTTTAATTATTCTGTTCGAAATTCACTCATTGCCAAAATTTTAGCACCAAATTAAGCAGAATGTTCTAGAGTTTCGATTCCCTGTCACTAGATGAGCAGATGTTCATGTCTTATTCGTAATTGTTAGTTTTGTCGGCAACTGTTTTTGAGATTTTGCCCTAGTCAACGTGAAAATGGAGTACACATTAAATGAATAACTCTTCCTTGTAAAACAGTACTGGATTACGAATTCAATTACAGCTAGTCAAAGGGCATACAGAGAGAATTTGGTGATCGGAATCCTCCCGAAAAAAACACAATACTGGGACTGGTAAACAAATTGGAAACAACTGGATCCCTGGTGAGAGAAAAAGGCAAAACTCGTTCATCTAGGCTTCCTAAGGTTGTTGACGTAAGAGTAGGAGTGGATCAGTCACCCAGAAAATCATTAAGACGTTTGTCGCAGGAGACAGGGTACAGCTACTCAATGTGTCAGAGAGCTGTGAAAAGTGCACGCCTAAAGCCTTATAGGATTACGGTTGGCCATCAGTTACAGAAACCAGATAAGAATATACAACTGAATTATTGTTGTTGGTTTCAGGCGTTCATTGTGCAAAATTCTGCTATATTGTCCATCACATGGTTGAGAGATGAAGCATGGTTCCATTTATCCGGCTATGTGAATTCACATATGCACCCGGTTAAAATCGGAGTTTGGTGTGCAATATCCGCACAGAGAATAGTGGGACCATTTTTTTAAAAAAAACAACAAAAAAACAATGCGAACACTGCAGAGTACCGGCGGATTTTCATGGAGTTCGCTGACCAACTAACGATGTAGAGCTGAGTGAAGAATATTTTCAGCAGGACAGCGCTACATGCCATACATCAAATGAATCCATGGCACTAATTGCAAGTTTCTTTGATGACCGGATAATTTCCAAGAACCTGTGGCCACCGAAATCTCCGGATTTGACATCGCCGGACTTCTTTGAACGATCTGAAGCACACAGGAGATTCAAGCTATTGACAACAGAGTCCTCCAAGAAGTGGCCAGTAACAAGGAACGACGTGGTGAGTAGCGTCTTATGCAGAATGGAGAACATTTTCAACATTTGCTATAGAGGTAAATAATCTCCCAAAATTCCTCTGTCTTTCAGGTGTAATAAGTTGTCGCTAGCATAACTCGTTTTGAAACAATTAAAGAAATAAATGTATCAGTTCTTCGTAAACCACCCTGTAGAACAAGCAGACGTATTGATCACGATGCCCTGGATTCAGTCAAAATCTATTCAGCGCTTCTACACCTAGCTACAGGATCACTAGCCTTAATTATTGGATAAACATAATTACATGAAGGTTTAACTTTGTTTAGTTCTAGAAGGGTAAGGGAAGTTCCGGTTGGTGCTGAAAGACGGCGAAGAGGTTCCTCCAGTGCACTGAGTTTAAACCGGAGATGTTATATACATTGAGAAGCACGTGGATCGCAAAGTAAACAAAATGTGTGTTACACGTGGACTATGTTAACACAAAGATAAGGCCAGGAGGATGATATACTAATAAAAGTTTGCATTTGCTAGCAATTGAAAACTGCTTTAGGGGGAGGGGGAAGCTATAACATAGGGAAGATGAAAAACTAAGTGGTAACTTACCTAGCAAGGAATGGAGTGCCAATTCCCACTAAGGATAACACATCTCTTCTATCACCACACCTGTAACAACAAATAACATGATATTAACAATATACAGGATGAGTAAATCAGTCACAAAACTAGAATGTCATCACTTGTCGCTTCAATTGCCATCCTACTTTTTCTAAACGAATTTTTTTACATAATTTACTGCTTGGAATACGTATTACTTTTATAAAAACCTTGGGAGAATCAGAAATAACAGGGTGAAATCTGTACTTTTGCCAGCCACACCAACCCATTTCGTCGCAAATGAAAACTGAAAAATTCGAAGCATGCCATATTAATATCGTTACATTAATCTTAAACTCCCTTTTGATGCCGAGGTTAGAGCCGGTGACATTAGAAACATAGAAAGGATTTTGGATACACGATTCCATCCGATAACACTAGTCTGCATGATATCGGATGACTGAAAACTAATAAGTGATTTTGACACACTTTTTTATGCTATTTCAGAACTGCTTTTAGTTTTTTCTATCACGTGCAGTTTTTTCACTTCAAAAATATAGAGATATAAAGATATTGCTTTAGCCACTACACATAAAATTGGGCTTGATGAAGCAATTTGTAAGGGCTCTACCACAGGATGGACCCTGCTTCAAGTACCTTTCCATGAAATTTCCCTTCATTACACAAGACAAATTAAAGGCTGGAATTTTTGTTGGTCCTCAAATAAAGAAATTGATGAAGGATGAATTTTGAGAAGACAATGAATAAGAGAGAAATAGAAACATTTGACCGCCTTCCGATCAGTTACTGAAAACTTCTTAGGCAATAACAAAGATCCTAATTACAAGGCCATTGTCGAAACAATGTTGGAAAATTTCAAGAAGATGGGTTTTAACATGAGTGTAAAGGTGCATTTTCTGCATTCACATATCCACTACTTTCCAGAAAATCTGGGACATTATAGTGAAGAGCAGGGTGAACGTTTTCACCAAGATATTAAGGAAATGGAGAGGAGGTACCAGGGGAGATGGAATGAAACTATGATGGTCGACTACTGTTGAATGTTGAGGAGAGAGTCATCTTCAAGGATCTGCAAGGAAGGCAAAGAAGAGAAAGTTTGAAAAAAATTAAATGAAACACTTTGGCTTCTTGTTTTGTTAAAGTGTAGTTATGAAATAAATTAGGGGAGTTCTTGAGAGTATTCTTAAAATGTTTCTTGAATAAAAACTTACGTTGTGTGAAATGGTATTTGAATACCTTTCTACGCTCATTAGTAAAATTGTCAAAACATTACTTATTTTGGGTAAAAACCTGACGTGATGGAAAAAAAACGGAAGCTATTTCTGGAACCAGCATAAAAACTTGATTCAAGAACTTTTAAGAAATCATCTGACAAAAAGTTTGAAAATGCAGAGTAGTATAATAACTGGTTCCAGAATCTGGGAGGTGGCACAGCAATACTGTGAAAGTTACTACAGCTTAGATAGGAGTACAACAGACGTGTGCAACAGATGCAGCAGTCACGTCATATCTCGGAGCGATAGCCGAGAGATGTAGTACAACGCTGTACAAAGGATAATCAAAAGGCGACTGTTGAAGATTTCGCTGAGTTTATGCAAACAAATAAGATTGGCTAATTTGTTGCCAACAGTGTCACGGAATGGGATGAAATATTTTAAATGCACAGTATGCCCATTCTTTACCCTCTAAATACGAGGGCGGATCGAAAAATAACGCACAATATTTTTTTTACAAAAAAATTTAACATTAAAACAACAACAAAATCACAAATGAACTTGCACCTAATACCTACTTTTCGACATAGTCGCCAAGTTTCTCAACACATTTCTCCATTCGTGATACCAGTTTTAATATACCCTGTTCGTAGAAGTCCGTTTACTTGGAGATAGCTATCTGCGGACTGCTGATTTCACTTCAGCATCTGTTGCAAAGCGTTGGCCGGCCAGGAATTTCTTCAGATGAAATCCGACGGTGCAAGGTTCGGAATGTATAGTGGATGCTGGAGCACCTCCCAACCAATTTTGGTGATTTTCTGACGAACAGCAGCAGCAACATGGGGGCGAGCATTGTCATGAAGAATCTTGACATCATCAGCATTGTGGCGTTTGTCACGAAGGGCACAACGCAACCTCACCAAAGTTTTCAAGTAGGCTGCAGCATTCACAGTGCTCCCGTGTTCAGCAAAGTCCACCAATACAACACCATGCATATCCCAGAACAGCGTTACAAGCACTTTCCTAGCAGAATGAGCCACTTTGAATTTTTTCTTCACTGGGGAACCAGCATGTTTCCACTCTATATTTGCGTGCTTGGTTTCGGGCGTGTACTGGCATGCCCACGGCTCATCACCAGTGACGATTCCTTTCAGAAAGTCATGCCCTTCTGCTGTGTACCGCGTTAGGTGATCCAAACTCACCATCATTCGCTGGCCCTTGAGGTTGTCTGTCAGGTTCTTAGGCACCCAGCGAGCACTAACTTTACGAAATTGCAACGCGTCATAAACAATATCGTACACTTCACCATAGGAAATGTTGAATCGTTGCGATAAGGTTCGCAGTTCCACACGCCGGTCGTTCAAAATTGCCGCCTCAATGCCTCTAACATTCTGCGGAGTTGCAGCTGTTACCGACCTCTAAGGTTCACACGGCTCTCTAGGAAGAATGCACACCACCTGGAGACATGGCTACGGTCCATACAATCATCCCCATACACGCCACGCAAGTCCCTGTGAATATCACTCCGTTTATGTGCTTTGGACCACAAATATCGAACCACACCTCTCTGCTCTTCACACGGGAACGACAGTAACATGCGCGCCATCTTTGTTGAGTAGTTAACGCTTCTCTCGCTAGAGCTGCACATGAAACAAAAAATACCCTCTGCAGTGAAAACTTCAAACTATATCCATGTGAAATTGTAACATTCCAGCTGCAATACCAAGGCAGAAAAAAAAAATATTGTGCGTTACTTTTCGATCCACCCTCGTACAAATTACGTCATTCGCATACACGCAAGCAAATATACCCAAAACATCAGAGAAGCTGGAAACCCTACCAAGATACTTTTTCCTTCCAATCTCTCCACCAACATAATTCTCGTTTTGGATACTTTTAAAACACCTGCCGACAGTAGAAAGAGAAACATGCAAAAGCAGATATCCATACCAGCTAAGAACACGCCAAAGAAATTGCTGACACTCCCCTTACATCGCAACATACAACCAAACGAAGCGCATAAACACCGAAACAAAATCAAATATCCACTGGCGTTGCACTCACAGCTTGCCTGCAACTACCATGCAGCTTCTGCAAATGATACAATACCAAATAACTTATTAAGTGCACGTATATACCAAAAAACAACAGTTAAAACTCATGCCCTTATCCCCGCACCCATCCACACTTCAGAAACACACGCCGATGGCATTAGGGAACGCCAAAAGCAAAACAGTTGTGCGGAGTACAAACAAAATGTATTGCCAGTTTCTAAGACAAAGCCAGTCAACAGGAATACACACATCAAAGTACAACTTTGTTAGGAACTTACGCACACACACAGCAAATGGCGTCGGTGACTGCGCGCTCAAGATGTTCAGCCTGAGTTACTATGATGTTACTCAAAAATCTCAGGAATCTCCTTCCGTATCCAGAAAATACGACCATTAGATTTGCCATTAAAGGCTATGCGCTAGGTTCACAGCACATATTAGAAATGAATTGGTTTACAAGAAATTTCAGGCCAGTGCGGCTAGGGGAAGTGTCATATTCCCACATTTTCTTAGTAACTATATTGGGCCTCAAATACATCGCTAACTTGTAGAGTCGAGTAATATAGGACTGGAGCTAGCTGCAAACTTAAGATCTAGCAGATTTACAATTTTCTGTGAGTAGCAGACCTGGATGACCGCTTATCCCACCACTTTGGTAGCTTTCTAGTAGAATGCGCAAGTCTGCAACCAACAGTACTCAGTTGGCTCCAAGATGCCTTCCGGCTTAGACACTCTGCTGTGATGCGTTTCAGCGCCCTACACCATCATTTTTGCGCTTACTATATATGTCGAATTTAAGCCCTCCCCCAACCCAGACTAAGCTTTACTATACGTTCATTGTTTATTCTACTTCTCATCTCTGCGAACAACACAGTCGCGGGCACATACCGGATAGAAATTCACGCCACCATGACCAAGAGAAAAAAACAAAGCCAAATCACCGAAATTCATCGTGTGCAGCAAAAAAAAATTACAAATAAATAATAATAAAATCCTCCGCAGCCATATAACGAGAATCACCTCTATTGCCAAAGCTGGTAAATAATCATGTGACCAACCATGCACCCACTAAATAACTTCCATGTACTTAGTCGAAGTAGATGACGTCATAGAAGCATCTGGATAACAAATGAACTCTTAACACCTGCTCAAATGAAGTCAAGGAAGCAACGGATTCCTCGCAAAAAAAACTATGCACTTGTTATGGACGCCCGAGATTCCACTAGTAGTACCATCACTGCTAGGAGATTCACACATGGCATCATTGAGACTTCTCTCTATAGGCTCGTTATCAAAAAAATCGGAAGGCTGGAGAATTCCGACAAACACCATGCGGGTAGCTTCCAGGATAGTTAGTCTGACAGTGAATACAGGAGCGGCGCACAACAGAGGTCAACCAGCAGCAATGGCCGAAACACATGAGAATAACACAGCAGAGATGGTGAGCAGCGGTAAACAATGACATAAATAATGTTGCACCAAATCATAAAGAACTTATATATTTATTTTTTATTTATGGACGCTCTTTAACTACCCTGGTTCTTAGCGTCCCATTCCATATTGGGCGAAAGACCATAAATCTAAAATACAGGATCAACGGCTTTACTTCCCTTCCGAAGAAATCCATGCTTAAGATTTTTACGCCCGAAAAAACCCATCGCCCTCCTTCGTCGTCCCACGGAGGACGATCCACAGAGAACTGTCCTACTATTTACGTAAACAAAAAACACCGAGACAGAGCGGTAAAACTTTTACCAATGTTGTACTCTCAAAACAGGCTACTGGTCACAGAATTTCCAAATAATCAACAACGAACAGGATTATTGCAACTTGGTGCGCTTCTTGGGAGCAAAACGAGGGGGGAGTACAACTTTGACTTCACTCCTATACCAGATTCAAGCTTACACCGCGTAGTTACGAAAAGCATCTGCACCAATGCAATTGAGATCCAAATTATAAAGGAACTTCGCGGTGGAGATCAAATAAATCTGATTTGAATAAATAATGTAATTGAGAAAATGTCAACACAGAAGGCCACCCCTTCTATATGCCTATTAGAACTGAAAACGAAATAGGAATCTGAATATGCCCTCACAATAACAGCTCTCCGGTATTTCAGGATACAAGTCGGACTATAAAATACCACTAGTTAGTGCGAAAGCACTAACGAGAACTAACACAATGAGCGCCATTGCAATGCGCCTTCTCCCGTATATTCCAAAATGTGCCAGACAAAATTCAAAACACCTAAACCAAAAGCATACATGAAATTTTTACGCATTATGCAAGGTGCAGGGGCATGGATCTAGATGCAAAGGCTACGAAGCTCATCAGGAGGAAATTTTGAGGTGAGGAGGAACACCAAGGCTCCCCAAATGAGGCCACTTATAATGAAAACGACGCCTACAACCACCAAAACCTTCCAAACACGAACAGACAAAATTGGAGCCCGGAGGTAATTCTACACATTATTCCCGTGTAATCGCAATACTCCAGAAAAACCAAGAGCCCCCAAACTCCAAAAGTCAGCTGTCTCTGCTAATGGAGGAGACCTCCGACCAATCTAGCGTTCAAAAGCCCACGACTTCACCCACGTACAAGAGAGACCTAAATCTTCTCAAGGACATTAAGGAAACCGATAAAGAATGAGAAAAACTACAGAAATCACCCTGCAAATGCTAATAGAAGCACTAAAAGACTGCCTCCCTCCTTGCAAGAAATTTCGAGTTTTTTATTCTTTCTTCCGTCTTTTCAAAGACATGAACCATGGCTGAACAATGTGCTTGTGGTACGTCGCATAAAAAACCGCAACTCGAAAGAATTTCTAAATAAACAAAGTGCACCCAATGCTAGCATTACTGGAACACATCTTGCAGCACAAAATAGCCTAACATACCTAGTTAGACAATCTTCTACACAGAGGGGAAGGTATTGCATTATCAGTATAGCCACATAACACAACTGCATCGCAGGGAAGTAGCAGGCTGTAAAGCTTTGGACCTCCTGCCCGACATCCTTGATATAGCACTAATCTAACATGTCCTCTAAGAGATAAATCAACCAAAAATCACCTCTTGTCTGACCGCCAGCCAATTTTAGTTTCGATTCGAAGCCACGACTCCTACAATCAATTTTAAGAATACTTACACCAAGACTTTAAGTCAATAACCATCAATAATAAGAATGCATGGAAGATACCATCCTCGCAGTAGAAATGATCTCGACCTCAATAGCTCTTCCGATACCTGCTGCTAAACAACTACATTTACCACCAAACGTAAAACAGTTAAGAGCACAGTGTAACACAACCAGACCAGAATGACAGCAAACAAGACATCTAACTGTACAAACCCTTCTATGATTCAACGCCGAAGTCAAAACTTCAATCCCCAAAGCTATGAATGAACAGAGAAGCGACACATTAGCTTAACTAGCGCAAAAAGACACCTCGCATTACCAATAATTGTCTCCCTTGAGCGTACTAGGCTGTCATCACAACAATAGTATGCCGGAGAAAAACGCTGACAAAACCGAAGTACGTGCAGTAGCTCTAGATATTTAATGCACATTCACACCATCTCCGATCGTTGCGGAAACCAACATAATTACCTCACGCCAAAAGTAAAACAAACTCAGAAAACATGGCCGCTGGAGATAGCCTGGATTGCATACTACCTGACGAACCGCAAAAGACCGCGCCACGAAAAAAATCCCTTAGATCGTAATGAAGCCCTTACTTCAGCCTCATCATAGAACATGCTAAACCACCAAAACCAAATAAAAATGTCGGAGATATCAACAATTACAAGGCAATCGTTTGCTAAACATAAAGATTGAGTCTAGAAAATAGGCGTCACTTCCGAAAGCGATAACCTTGAATGCAGAACGGCAGCGGTAACGTCCGATAGAAATATTTTGGCAAATCGGATTTAGTTAACTGAACTCGTACAATGCAGTTGTGTCCATCTTTCGTGTTTTAAAATGCTCTTTTTCCATTATAGTAAACGTTTTAGCTGTTTTTGTTACATTTCGCACTAAAGACGATGACGACGGATGCGACTTCCTTTAAAGGGAGTTAATTTAGCACAATTGAAGGCTCAGGGCAGGTGACAAGCCACACTTTTTTCCAAAGATGAAGGTTTTGCACAGCAGCCATCCGTGATTCAGTTCCTATCTGTTTCTGTTTTGCTTCTTGTGAAAGGCTGTCCGATGGCAACAAAATACATTTAATTAAATTGAATTTTATTTATGGACGCTCTTTAACTGCTGTGGTCCTTAGCGTCCCATTCTATACTGGGCGTGAAAGACCGGTAATTTTACTCAGAGGCCTCTATCAGGCTTGAGGTTCTTTTACGTGCCGTAAATCTACGACACGGGACCACCGGCTTTACTTTCCTTCCGAAGGAAGCCATGCTAAGGATTTTTACGCCCGAAAAAACCCATTGCCCTCCGCCGGGTTACAACCCGTGACCTCCGGAACTAGAAGCTAGCATGGTAACCACTACACCACAGAGGACAACAACAAAATGCATGGATTCATCTTCTTGCTTGGAAAACTTTCATTCGTTTTTCATCTAGAAACATAACAAGCAACTTGCATATACCATTGCGTGTTTCGCAAAACTATTAAATTTTAGTGAGTACATAAAGAATCATATGAAAATATTGTTTTAAGCTTATACAGACTTCAGAGTAGTACTTCTTCAACGGATACCCTTCTCTTTGTGGGACTTACAAGCCAATGCCTTGGGTCAGTAGACTGTCGAGGAGCAGGCAAACTCTGGATCATAGCATATCCAGGATGATTGATCAGCCCAGTGCCTGGTATGGAGGTGAAGAAGGAAATGAAATCTAGCAATGAAAGGAATGATAAGAACATTGGCTGATCAAATTATCCAATTTAGCATTCGTCTAGCAACCTAGGAAAGCCGCGAAAAAACCTTCGGTTAGATTGGACGGCACCGGGGGTTTGAACTCGGGACCTCCCGAATGCGGACAACAGACGTTATCGCCTGAGCCAGCCAGGTGCAGAGTACCAGCCTGAAAATAGCAGAACATCATCTAAGTTTCGTAATTTCACTATAGAATAATACGTGGCTTATTATTATCTTGTATTCGAAATTCATATTAAAATATTCTGCAAGCAAGAAAAATTATGTAAATTATATTTTGTTGAAATTTTCGACAAACCTTAATTAAATCTTACGTTTGGATTTCAATAACATACAAAACATTACACAAGCTGGAATGTAACCCGTTCTAAAATTAATTCGGCTTATTGTGTTGCTATTAATCTATTTTTTTTAATTTCCAATAATCCTTTAACTCGTTTAATTTCTTTTATTTCAAAGAATAATGTTGAGGGCATTACTTACTCATCGAATCTCCAAATTTAGAAGCCAATAATTTGATTGTACTTCATTACTCATATTATATGGAGTTAAAATATTTTCTGCTCTACTTCAGAAAGATAATCAGGTCCTGAAACTACGGACTCCAGAGACAACACCTCAAAAAAATGCCCCGGCAGCGATGGAGGAAAATTAATCCTGCATTATACAAAAAATCCAAGAGGAAAGGACGAAGGAACGAAGGTGGAGAGTACTATAGGCTCCGTGCATTAAACGGACAATTGCACCGTCACGCTTCTGGTGGCAAAAGCTGTAAACTGTTGTGAGACGGTCCTGGTTTAACTGATTAACACGTGAATATTAGCTGCCTTCTCACCGCATGTTGCCATGGCCTATTTAATAATAACTGTGAGATTTCGAAGTGTTTCATACGACAGTAATCGGTCAAATTCTCCCAAGAAAGGCCGTCTACTTGCAGAAAGTGGTCAGGCACTAAATTTACAAGAGAAACAGCTCGTAGGAGGTAGCTACAGTTTAATAACTGCAAACGTGATAAGACAACATCGGTTACCTTGAAATCCTGTCATGTCACAGTAAAGGTAACTTAATTGTTAATGTGGCAATTATTAATACTCATATATACTTAAACAATTCCGACGTACTACTCGGGTCATAAAGAATAGCGCTGGTTTGGTGGCGTTGTTATCGTGTTTACATTAAGGGGACAAGGTAGTCTGAGCACATGGAAATTACACCTTAAATGTGTTAAATTACCACTGCTCTTAAAGTTCTCAGTGGTTTTTTCCTGAAATTTTTATGAATTATTCTATAAATCATGACAATTATTTCAAGTGGTTATTTGTATTGATAGCTTATGCAGTTGCGTCCGTAAAAATTATTTCGTTCAGCAGAAAAATAAAATTTACTCTTAAAATATGTGGATTCATATAACCTTTTCTCTGATATTACTTGCAATACAGAATCCACTTTTGCACGCTTGTTCTTAGTATAATCAACTATCTTCTAAACTTCAATTATTTAGTTGTGTGTATCAGTTCACTAGAAATTGAAAAAAAAATTATTTGCAAAGTCAAAAAAGTAAAAATATGGAAAATTTGCAATGTTGTTGCTTTCTTAATATTACTAATATACACTATAAAATTATGACTGGTTCAGAAAGTTTAACTATGTGTTGTATATATGTGCAGAAAAGTTCAGCTCTCTACCTCTCATACTTTCCGTGAAAAAAGTACATAAGTATCCAAAAGTATTGTTTTAAGAAAACTGAGTTTAAAGTTTGAACATTAAAATTCTGACACACTTCAGTACATTCCAAGGTCATAATCATCTGCACCTTCATTCCTGGATTACTGCAGCTTTTCTGATTGCCTTCTCTTGGTCCTGGCCTCTTTTGTTAATTGCTGAACTGCTCGCTGGGCATGATATAGGCAGCCGTTCGTTGTTGAAAGATGCAAAAATGTTCTAAAAAGGGCGTTGCATGACAGCTTTAAAAGAATGCAAACTAGCATTTAAATTGTATTTAAATATCTTAAAAACCTCTTAACCCTCCAAAAGTACATATTTTCTAAAACTGGAAATAATAGAGATTTTATTAGTGCTTAAAACAAAAAATGTGATTTTTGACCATTTCAGAGTATCTTGTTCCCTTAAGTCGCTTTTACATGCTATACAAAATAGGGATAGACTCCCTCTGTGGTGTTGTGGGTTGAAATGCTAACCTCCAAATCCTGAGGTCCCGGGTTTGATTCCCGGTTGGAGGGTGGGAATTTTTCTTTATCCAGGATTATTCCCCATCCCCCCTAGTGTCTGGAAGTACGAATGGTAGAGAGAGTGAGTGAGAGTGTGAGAGAGAATTTATTGTAATAATCAAAAGTAACAGCAACCCAAAGATTAACAACACTGTAAACGAGTGAGCATCATTGCTGATGAGCATTTGTTCCAAAGGTAAAAAGCCGCCCAAATGACCTCAGATGTTAAAGTTGACATAAATGGAACATTACAGAAAAAAAATCTGATGTGTTACACTCACATGACTTTCGATATTGTTGCACAAACTATTTTTACAAACGCTTATTCTCCATATGCTTCATGTTAATCGAGATATCGAGATGTTAATCTTATTGCTAATTTTCTTGTAGATGCAAGGGAAGTTGGTAGGCTTTAAGCGATAGTCAAATATTTTAAGAGCTGGTTGCTATGTGGAGTATTCCATTCTCTTTGCATGTCCAGGACAAAAAAAAATGAATAACGAATTCCCATTTGAGAAAAACCATTGGAAAATTTAAGGGAATAACAAGCAACATCTCGAAAATGGTTCACTCAACAACAAAATGTATATGACATAAATTGTGTACTTTAACGCGATCTACATTTTTTGTGTAGTAAAATCTCTTATGGTTTACCAGTTATGCAAACGTCGTTCACAATGAAGAACACTTTTGGAGGCATTCCCAGAAAATTCGAGATATACATTTCATTTGTCATGAAAATATCTTAAACATATGATATGTTAATCAAAATCGTTAGAGCCATTTTTGAGAAAATTGAAATTTTCGAAGTTTCCATGTAAAGGGTAATCTGGAGTGGGGAATTTTCTTGAAAACCTACGTGTCGCATCTCTGGAAGATACTGAACCTAAATACCAAGTTTGGTGTTTATCCGACTGTTCGTTTCTGAGTTATGCTGTTCACAGGCGCACACACACACGGACATGTTTCCAAAAATGCTTTTTTTGGATTCAGGGGGTCTCAAAACATATATTTCCGGTGAAATCTCGGTATCGAATTTTTGGGTGGAATACAATACTTCCCCTACTTACTATACGTAGTAGAGAAAGTAAAAAAGACAGAAACAGGAATAGTTGCGTTGCCGCAAGTAAACAACGCTAATGATATGTCCTGAGTAGCATCAGTAGATACTGCTTCTAATTGGATATCATGTTATCGTACGTTAATGCTTTTAGAGTCGATCAATTGTCGCTGTGACTGTCCTGCTGGACCGTCAGGAAAATATAAACATATTTCTGCTGTTATTTATGCAGTTAGCGGAGAGCATGTCACCTCACGAAATGATCAACCGTGTGAATGCTCTTGACCCACATCTCGAATGCGGTAGAGAAATATAGTAAGGGAAAGAGGTTATAACTTTTCGCCAAAAAAAAAAAGGCTGAGGACTTGACATTCAGCCAATTAAAATTCCTGAACTGAAAACTCAATGCATACTCTCAAAAATTGTAAACGAGAAAAAGTCTGAATCACTTAAAGTCGCCAAGGGGTTAACAGCAAATGTCACAGTTATTGTTTGAGAATAATACGAGTGTGGGAGGACAATCAACTAATCACCATGGAACAGATTACTAGTTCCGCACCTTCTTGTTTGCTACGTCCTAATAGTATTTTTTTCTTTAACAGTAATATTCCGAGACCTTTATGTGTCATGTATATAGGAACCCCGCCAGCCAAATCCTATAGGAGCTACAACGCCTAAATGAGTCAAACTCCTATAAATGCCTTAAAGCAACATACAGTACTAGCTACGGACAAACTAATACGATAGCTCACTAATATTATAAGATATCTTATTCACAGCTTCTCAGCATCAACACATTAATAATTTCTTTTTTTAATATTTCATCTAAGTTTTACGTGTTATGTATTTTGTTGCTAATATTGTAGTATAATAATTAAGAGGTTAAAACACACATTCATAATGTGCACATGGTAGAGAACACGTATATAACGTTATAACCTATAAAATATAATATGAGAGGGAAAGGTTAGCTATATAACCCGTAATAAAAATTACAAGAAATACAGTAGCATCTACGTAAGCATGTAACGAACCTTGGATTCATAATTAAGACAATGGAAGACTGTAAACATTATATAAACAAACTATTACTGGATAGTAGCACCAATCAGATACATTGATACATACCTATAATTCAAATACGTACGCTAAGAAAACGGTTGAAGGGAACGCTAACAGAAGTTTGTCGAGCAGAAAGGCCGTGTATAAGCTCGTCTCTAAATAGACGCTAAAACTACGTATTTAAAGTCTACCAGTTATACATACTTTAACAGGACAACGGTAATAGTGATTTGTGAATATCTACATGTGGTTTATCTAAAATAAAAGTGAAATAGTTAAACAGAATACTTGTGTGCAAAAAATATTTTAACATTCTCCATACCCAACCTTGACAAGACACAAGTGCTCTCCGACACAAATACAGCATCCGTGGCACAATTATAAAATAATAATTACAACATACTAACACACAGGAATATAGAGATATACGATCATCAGATTCCAGTCTACGAGAACGTCGCAATACGTCACAAGAGCACGGGCATCAAGACGACCTACAGGTACTAAACACCGCATCCATCATCTCTCTCTATGGTCCATCATCATCAACAACTTAGTGGGGTTCTTGTTGCATAGTGTCACCTTGACATGGGGGCCTACCACGCGGGAACTGCAACCGCCTCAAACCATGTTTGTGTGAAAAATGATCTTTTTAGTTTTTTATGTTGATTTTAAAACAGCACTTATTCCGCAACAAAGACTTTCAAGAATTACAATTGAAGTGAATAACCTATCTATGCGTGGGGCTCCAGGTCGAAGCAACGATTTACTATGCTGAACAAACACTTCAACGACGAGAAAAATGTACGGATCCAATATTGCGTTATTTGAAACTTTGCACTACATAGTTTTTTTTACTTTCTCTACTACGTATAGTAAGTAGGGGAAGTATTGTATTCCACCCAAAAATTCGATGACGAGATTTCACCGGAAATATATGTTTTGAGACCCCCTGAATCCAAAAAAAGCATTTTTGGAAACATGTTCGTGTGTGTGTGTGTGTATGTGTGTGTGTGTGTGTGTCTGTGAACAGCATAACTAAGAAACGAACAGTCGGATAAACACCAAACTTGGTATTTAGGTTCAGTATCTTCCAGAGATGCGACACGAAGGTTTTCAAGAAAATACCCCCACCCCAGATTACCCTTTACATGGAACATTTTTCTCAAAAATGGCTCTAACCATTTTGATTAAAATATCATATGTTTAAGATATTTTCATGACAAATGAAATATATATCTCGAACTTTCTGGGAATGTCTCCAAAAGTACTCTTCATTGTGAACGACTGGTAAACCATAAGAGATAGACAAAATTTTACTACACAAAAAATGTAGATCGCGTTAAAATACACAATTTATGTCATATACATTTCTGTTGTTAAGTGAACCATTTTCCAGATATTGCTTGTTAAATTTTCCAATACTTATAGATACTTTTCTTAAATGGGAATT
Organism: Deroplatys truncata; assembly: GCA_030765065.1. Taxonomy (NCBI): domain Eukaryota; kingdom Metazoa; phylum Arthropoda; class Insecta; order Mantodea; family Mantidae; genus Deroplatys; species Deroplatys truncata. The sequence goes on along the minus strand of CM060987.1, from coordinate 35,600,310 downwards.
CGTTATTCATTTTTACTTTCTCTACTACGTATAGTAAGTAGGGGAAGTATTGCATTCCACCCAAAAATTCGATACCGAGATTTCACCGAAATATAAGTTTTGAGACCTCCTGAATCCAAAAAAAGCATTTTTGGAAACATGTCCGTGTGTGTGTCTGTGTCTGTGTGTGTGTCTGTGAACAGCATAACTCAGAAACGAACAGTCGGATAAGCACCAAACTTGGTATTTAGGTTCAGTATCTTCCAGAGATGCGACACGAAGGTTTTCAAGAAAATCCCCCCACACCAGACTACCCTTTACATGGAACATTTTTCAAAATTTTAATTTTCTCAAAAATGGCTCTAACGATTTTTATTAAAATATCATATGTTTAAGATAATGTCATGAGAAATGAAATGTATATCTCGAATTTTCTGGGAATGTCTCCAAAAGTATTCTTCATTGTGAACGACTTTTGCATAACTGGTAAACATAAGAGATAGACAAAACTTTACTACGCAAAAAATGGAGATCGCGTTAAAATACACAACTTATGTCATATACATTTCTTTTGTTGAGTGAACCGTTTTCGAGATATTGCTTGTTATTTCCTTAAATTTTCCAATACTTATACTTTTTCTCAAATTCGTTATTCATTTTTTTTATGTCCTGGACATGCAAAGAGAATGGAATGCGCCACATAGCAACCAGCGTTAAAATATTTGACTATCGCTTAAATGCTACCATATTTCCCTTGCATCTACAAGAAAATTACCAATAAGATTGACATCTCGATATCTCGATTAACATGAAGCATATGGAGAATAGGCGTTTGTAAAATTAGATTGTACAAGAGTAGAGAAAGTCATGTGAGTGTAACACATCAGATTTTTTTATGTCCTGGACATGCATAGGGAGTGGAATGGGCCACATAGCAACCAGTTCTTAAAACATTTGACTGTCCCTTAAATCCTACCATATTCCCCTTGCATCAACAAGAAAATTAGCAATAAGATTAACATCTTGATTAACATGAAGCATATGGAGAATAAGCGTTTGTAAAAATAGTTTGTACAAGAGTAGAGAAAGTCATGTGACTGTAACACATCAGATTTCTTTTTATGTCCTGGACATACAAAGAGAATGGAATGCGCCACATAGCAACTAGCTCTTAAAAGATTTGACTATAGCTTACAGCCTACCATATTCCCCTTGTAGCTATAAGAAAATTAGCAATAAGATGAACAACTCAATTAACATGAAGCATATGGAGAATAAGCGTTTGTAAAAATAGTTTGTACAGGAATAGAGAAAGTCATGTGAGTGTAACACATCAGATTTTTAAGAGCTGGTTGCTATGTGGATCATAGCTTGTGTGCCCAAGACAAGGACAAAACAAAAAAAAACCAATAACGAATTCCCATGCGATAAAAAGTATACGTATTGGAAAATTCAAACAAATAACAAGGAATATCTCAGAAATGATTCACTCGATTAAAAAAAAATGTATATTACATAAATTGTGTGTTTTAACGAGATCTACATTTTTGTGTAGTAAACTTTTGTCTATCACTTACGGTTCACCAGTTAGGCAACAGTCACTCAGAATGAAGAGGACTTTTGGCATCATTCCCAGAAAATTCATGATATACGTTTCATTTGCCCTGAAAATATCTTAAAGATTTGATATGTAATCAAAATCGTTAGCCATTTTTGAGAAAATAAAAATTTTTGAAAAATATTCCATGTAAAGGGAAGTCTGGGGAGAGGTAATTTTCTTGAAAATCTTCGTGTCACATCTTTGAAAGATATTGAACCTAAATACCAAGTTTGGTATTTATCCGACTATTCGTTTTTGAACTATGTTGTTCTCTCTCGCACGCACGCACGCACGCACGCACGCACGCACGCACACACACACAGGGACCTTTTTCCAAAGATGCTTTTTTTGGATTCAGCAGGCCTTGAAACATGTATTTCCAGTGAAATCTCGATATCGAGTTTTTGGGTACAGTGCAACACTCTCCTACTTACTATACTTAGTAGAGAAAGCAAAAATAATAAAGATTTCTGCAAGTAGGACATTCAATTAAAGCCAGAAAAAAAAAAAACAGAGCAAAAAAAACCAGATTATCTGAAGCTGGTAAACATCCCTATGAGCTGTAAACTTCATGGTAGGTGTCCTAGAATGTCACATTTGGGAATAAATTAGAAAACCTGCACTTGCTGAATGCAACAATTTATGTAATATAACAATTGTTGGTTGTGGTCTTGACATGCATCTTGATGGAAAGCCAGAAAGGGTAGTAGGAATTAAGTGCCCTATTTCATGTGAAAGCAAAGCCATTGTAGCTGAGAAAGAAGAGAATAACATTCCCTATATTATAAAAGATTCACAAGGAAATTTGGAATTGAAGCAAAATCATGCATATTTCACTCAATGTCCAATATTGCTGTACTGTTGTGGGCTTAACATTTGTGATTTATTTATTTACACAAAATAATCTTACTTATATGCTTTTAGAAATTCATGGAAATGATATATTTCTAAAATGTTGAAATTGAAAAGTTGCAACAAATTTAATTCAAACAATATTTGAAGCAGTTAACATGCAAGTCTAATAATGAGCTTCAGACATCAACGGAGGCTGAATTTGACATAACATAATACATCTGCACTATGCCATTAATGCAATGCAAAAGTTCACTTGGAATGCTTTGAAGTATGCTATATACTTTCAGTCTTTTAATGCGATGCTCAACATGGATTCGCACACTAGCAATATTGTAAATGCCATCAACTTTATCAGGTGTTACGTGGCCTTTATGCATAAAGACTCGCATTACCAAAATCACATTTCTCTTATCCAATTTACCTTTTATTCTGTAAAAATCTTTATCAGACATCATTTGGTCTCCTGGTTCTATCATTTTCAAAACTTAACTCACTGCCTTGCTTCCATAACACTTAGAAATAAACGTAACCATGCGATGCAGTGCCATTACAATAAGGAATGTATATGCAGATTTATAATCTGAGTACATTACACACGTTAACTGATTTCGGGAGGCTGTTCTGTTTTAATTTCAGTGCGTCTATAACAGCTCTGCAGTTTAGTTACTAATCTTTTAACAGAGGGCAAAATGGACCTAATGTTATGTTTGTTGGGTCACAAAATAAACCCTTTCATTTTCTGTGAAAGTATAGGAAACAGAGATTGGAATACCCTAGAAATAGTGCTGCAGTGAATATTGAAAATCTCAGCAAATGGCAAAGCTAAGTTCATTTTCATTAAAAATGTGAATAGCCTATTTTCTTTAATAATTTTATGGTTCATAGAGTCTGGCAACAAATTTAAAAAAAATCTGATGTGTTACACTCACATGACTTTCTCTACTCTTGTACACACTATTTTTAAAAAACGCCTATTCTCCATATGCTTCATGTTAATCGAGATATCGATATGTCAATCTTATTGGTAATTTTCTTGTAGATGCAAGGGGAATATGGTAGCTTTTAAGCGATAGTCAAATATTTTAACGCTGGTTGCTATGTGGTGCATTCCATTCTCTTTGCATGTCCAGGACATAAAAAAAATGAATAACGAATTTGAGAAAAAGTATAAGTATTGGAAAATTTAAGGAAATAACAAGCAATATCTCCAAAACGGTTCACTCAACAAAAGAAATGTATATGACATAAGTTGTGTATTTTAACGCGATCTACACTTTTTGTGTAGTAACATTTTGTGTATCTCTTATGGTTTACCAGTTATGCAAAAGTTGTTCACAATAAAGAATACTTTTGGAGACATTCCCAGAAAATTCGAGATATACATTTCATTTCCCATGACATTATCTTAAACATATGATATTTTCATCAAAATCGTTAGAGCTATTTTTGAGAAAATTAAAATTTTCGAAAAATCTTCCATGTAAAGGGTAGTTTGGGGTGGGGGGATTTTCTTGAAAACCTTCGTGTCGCATCTCTGGAAGATACTGAACCTAAATACCAAGTTTGGTGCTTATCCGACTGTTCGTTTTTGAGTTATGCTGTTCACACACACACAGACACACACAGACACACACACACACACACACAGACACACAGACACACACACGGACATGTTTCCAAAAATTCTTTTTTTGGATTCAGGAGGTCTCAAAACATGTATTTCCGGTGAAATCTCGGTATCGAATTTTTGGGTGGAATGCAATACTTCCCCTACTTACTATACGTAGTAGAGAAAGTAAAAATGAATAACGAATTTGAGAAAAAGTATAAGTATTGGAAAATTTAAGGAAATAACAAGCAATATCTCGAAAACGGTTCACTCAACAAAAGAAATGTATATGACATAAGTTGTGTATTGTAACGCGATCTACATTTTCTGTGTAGTAAAATTTTTTCTATCTCTTATGGTTTACCAGTTATGCAAAAGTCGTTCACAATGAAGAATACTTTTGGAGACATTCCCAGAAAATTCGAGATATACATTTCATTTGTCATGAAAATACCTTAAACATATGATATTTTCATCAAAATCGTTAGAGCCATTTTTGAGAAAATTAAAATTTTCGAAAAATGTTCCATGTAAAGGGTAGTCTGGGGTGGGGGGATTTTCTTGAAAACCTTCGTGTCGCATCTCTGGAAGATACTGAACCTAAATACCAAGTTTGGTGCTTATCCGATTGTTCGTTTTTGAGTTATGCTGTTCTCAGACACACACACAGACACACACACGGACATGTTTCCAAAAATGCTTTTTTTGGATTCAGGAAGTCTCAAAACGTGTATTTCCGGTGAAATCTCGGTATCGAATTTTTGGGTGGAATGCAATACTTCCCCTACTTACTATACGTAGTAGAGAAAGTAAAAAATCTGATGTGTTACACTCACATGACTACTCTTGTACGAACTATTTTTATAAACGCTTATTCTCCATATGCTTCATGTTAATTGAGATATCAAGATGTCAATCTTATTGCTAATTTTCTTGTAGATGCAAGGGGAATATGGTAGGTTATAAGCAATAGTCAAATCTTTTAAGCGCTGGTTGCTACGTGGAGCATTCCATTCTCTTTGTATGTCCAGGACATAAAAAAAATGAATAACGAATTTCAGAAAAAGTATAAGTATTGGAACATTTAAGGGAATAATAAGCAATATCTCAAAAATGGTTCACTCACAAAAAAAATGTATATGACATAAATTGTGTATTTTAACGCGATCTACATTTTTTGTGTAGTAACATTTTGTCTACCTCTTATGGTTTACCAGTTATGCAAAAGTCATTCACAATGAAGAAAACTTTTGGAGACATTCCCAGAAAATTCAAGATATACATTTCATTTGTCATGACAATATCTTAAACATATGATATTTTAATCAAAATCGTTAGAGCCATTTTTGAAAAAATTAAAATTTTCGAAAAATGTTCCATGTAAAGGGTAATCTGGGGTGGGGGGATTTTCTTGAAAACCTTCATGTCGCATCTCTGGAAAATACTAAACCTAAATACCAAGTTTGGTTTTTATCTGACTGTTCGTTTCTGAGTTATGCTGTTCACAGACACATACACGGACATGTTTTTAAAAATGCTTTTTTGGATTCAGGGGGTCTCAAAACATGTATTTCCGGTGAAATCTCGGTATCGAATTTTTGGGTGGAATACAATACTTCCCCGACTTACTATACGTAGTAGGGAAAGTAATAAATTAAAAACTTCTTTGTTAACACCAACCAAAACATTTAGGTGTGCTTCGCTAGAAACTGAACTGTAACCACAAAACTGTCTTTCTTCATCAGGGGAGTCAAGTCCTGAGAGTTTACTATCATATTTAGATCTAGCTTGTAATGGCCAATATATTTGCTTGTGTGTAGGCACTGAAAACACAATGAATTCAAAACTGCTTTTTATGCCCCCATTTGTCTATCAGAGTCTAGGCATTAGCATTTAGTCACAAGAAATAGATCCACTATTTTGCATAGAGTTTCATGTATTCATTAAAGAAATCACTGAATTTCTGCTTTCAATTCTGTTCATTTCCTGACAGTTTGTTCATGATGACTTCCTTTTGTAACATTTGGGAATGATAATTGGTACATATGCTGGACTAGCAGGATGTTGAGATTTAGACCCTTCTTTGAAGTGTTCATTGCCGATTCTGCCTTATAAGAATCGTTTGTTTAAACATAACTATTATGTAAATGATAGCTTAATGGATAATTTCTGGCTTATGTGATGTGGTCTACTGAAACAACTCTTCTACTTCCAGAGGTTTGTTTGTAGCAGTGATGAAGATCTTCAGGGGCATGCATAGTGATTTCTTCTGAACCTCAGCGACGGTCAGTGCCATGCTGTTTATATACCTGTTATGGGTGGCGCTTGCTCCTGATTGAACTTTGCCTATTTCTGTATAACGAAGTTGGATTGTTATTATTAGCTCCATGTATGGATGCCAATTTGTTTGTTACATTATTTTTTTACCACCACGCTTTGGGCATCAATTTGAAGAAGGTAGATGCCGCTATGTATTGAAAGCCAGTTTGAAGAAGATGTATTATATTTCAACTGTTGGGGAGCCAAACTTGAAATTCGTTGCAATCACACGTATAGTACCCGGTTTCCGGTAGCCTTCACCCCAAGTTTAAAAATATTAGCTTTGTAATTTGACTGTTTCATTAGATATTATATTTATGTTTGCCTCGGCTGCATCAGTATTGTTAGAGACATGGAAGTCTTGGTAGGGTTGTGGTGCGACTGAAGAATGTAGGCTTACACAGATTTTAAGTTTTAATTCACTCTTTTTTATTAATCCTTGACACAAATTAAATAGCACTTCACTGATATAGAGAGCTCTAAGATTAACTTGTACTTTTTAAATGTAAACTATTCTCGTCTCACACAAATATGTATTTAAACCTTGAGTACATATCTCGCATCCGGTTATGAGCACTCTCTAGAAGCAACATGTCTCGTTATGAGCACTGTTTGGAGGCAACTGAACTGTTTTCCACTGCCTAAATTTGTAAATTTCTGTATTCAAGTCTCTGATTGGCTAATCCTAGTCCAATAGAATACCTTCATTTAACTAAAGCTTTTTCTGATTGTTGATTGGCTATTTTTAAACTGTCTCAAAATTTACATTATTGCTGCTCTAATAATTACTAGTAGCACTTAACTTCCTTACTCATTATCACCTCAAGGTTACCTCATTGTTAGCAACTTTAAACTTATTATTCTCACAGCTCCTACATTATTAAATTACGTAATGCGTTCACAAAACATTATTGAACATGTTTACAATAATATAAGCATATGCAATGACTGTTACATACATTTTACAATTTATTACATACACATATTGCTTCAAGGCGGGCTGTTATTGAATTTATATTTATATAATTTGACTGAAATCATTTAAGTGTTAAAAATACTGCCTCAATAATATGGAAACTATCACACAGTGGTTCTCAAATTTTCCCAGCTGTTTCTCCAATTTATATGCTGTGTAATTTCCATTGCCCTTTCCAAAAGGTTACTATAAATACTTTTTCAACAAAAACATGTATATTTGAGGATAATGTGGAATAAATGAAATGGGAGGGTTTCAGTAGCCACAACAATACAGTACAAAACTACAGGATATGTACTTCAAACAAGAACGTAAACTAAAATGAATAAATGCAGTTATATAAAAAACTGTAATCATGAAACTATTACCTGATTTTGTAAGTGTTAGCCTGAATACAAATTTTAATTAAACCTTCTCTTTGTAAGACTTACACCCTCAAGAATTTACAAGCTAATGCCTTGGGTCCCCGAATGCCTGTCGAGGTGCAAGCAAACTCCTGATCATAGCATATCTACGATGGGCGATCATCCCAATGCCCAGTATGGCGGTGAAGAAGGAGGAAATTAAATGTAGTGATGAAAGGGATAATAGGAAAATTCATCGATCAAATCTCCAACCCACCATTTGCCTAGCAACCAAGGAAAATCACAAAAAAACCTACGGTCAGATTGGTCGAACCTGGGGGTACAACCCGGGACATCCCGAATGCGGGTCAAAGATATTATCTCCTGAACCATGCTGCTCTGTACTTTTAATTAACATGTAGTTAAATTATTTAGTTACTTCTTTCAACATTATACACTAAAAATTAAAAAACAAAGAATATGAATTCCAGTGTACAATAACAGGTCCTCTCAGTCTTAGCTACAATTTGTTTTAGTCATATTCTCTTCTCAAAAATCAAGATATACAGTAAACAAAACTAGCAGTAAAATTCATGCTTAAGGAGTAAATATTATTGCAATAATGAAGCCTTTATATCAAATGAAATGAATAGATTTATACGACTAGAGCGCATCTTTTCAGTAAATGACAAGTAATGTAGATAAGAAACTAAAACATACTAACAAGACAATTGAAATAACAACTCTGAGTATTCAATGAAAAAAGTCATTTGTATGCAGAGCTCATGTATATTTATAATTTAAGTTGCACTGATTTATATACTGACAAATATAAGAAAATAGGCAAAAAGTTATTATTAATCTAACAGCTCATATCCTTCTTTTTTCTTCTGATTAAGTGGTCTGTGCACACCTCTCTTAAATCATTCACTCCCCTGCTGCACTCTAAGAGATATTAAATGATATACTACAGAAAAATTGTAGAATTCATTAAAATATGCATTTTGTTGTTTTGACTGTTTACAAAATATTTCCTGCTGTTCCTTATAATTTTCCAGTATTTCAAGCTACAAACTTCTGAAATCTTATGGCCATTCTGTTGTTTCTCACAACCATAGCAAAGAGCATGCAATACGAGGGACGTTGAAATGTTTAGTAACCAGCCTATCCATTGTTGGACAATAATGGTTATAAAACATAACTGACTGCCAGCAACTGACCTTAAGCTATTAAAATATGCATAAGTGCGAGCATAAACTTTAATATCCATAGTCGTACAGTCCATTGAGTTCAGTTCTGTGTCATTAGCTGGTGAAAAATCATGGATAAACATTATATTCTACATTTTCACATGCTACAAGCAATGTGAAACAACAAAAAAAAACAAAAAGAACATGATGTGTTACACTCACATGACTTTTTCTACTCTTGTACAAACTATTTTTACAAATGCTTATTCTCCATCTACTTCATGTTAATCGAGATAAACATTTGCAGACTCTATCTTATTGCTAGTTTTCTTGTAGATGTAAGGGGAATATATATTTACAAGGGCAATTTGGAAATACAGTAGCCTTTAAGCACATACATATCTCTTAATAGCTGGTTGCTAGGTGCAGCACCATTCCCTTTGCCACAGATTATAACTCTTTGCATATCCAAGACAAAAAAAATGAATAACGAATTCCCATTTTAGAAAATAAGTATTGAAAAATTTAAGGGAATAAAGGGAATAACAAGCAATATCTCGAAAATGGTTCACTCAACAAAAAAAGTGTATATGACATAAATTGTGTGTTTTAACGCGATCTACATTTTTTGTGTAGTAAAATTTTGTCTATCTCTTATGGTTTACCAGTTATGCAAAAGTCGTTCACAATGGAGAATACTTTTGGAGACATTCCCAGAAAATTCAAGATATACATTTTATTTGTCATGAAAATATCTTAAACATATGATATTTTAATCAAAATCGTTAGTCATTTTTGAGAAAATTAAACTTTTCGAAAAATCTTCCATGTCAAGGGTACTCTGGGATGGGGGGATTTTCTTGAAAACTTTCGTGTTGCATCTCTGGAAGATACTGAACCTAAATACCAAGTTTGGTATTTATCCGACTGTTCGTTTCTGAGTTATGCTGTTCAGAGACAGACACACAGACATACAGACAGACATGTTTCCAAAAATACTTTTTTTGGATTCAGGGGGTCTCAAAACATGTATTTCCGGTGAAATCTCGGTATCGAATTTTTGGGTGGAATACAATACTTCCCCTACTTACTATACGTAGTAGAGAAAGTAAAAAACAATACATGAGGACTTGTTGGCTGTTGATTAAGTGTGTACATTTGATACCACTGTAAGATGGATTCAATCATTTGAAAAAGGGTGAGAGACTTTGAAAGACATCCCTCGTTCTGGCCGGAACCTGTGAACGAAAGAAGAATCAAAGATTGAGGAACTTGGTGGAGAAAAATTGACATATTACTGTTGAAATGCTAAGTAAGAAGTCTTTATCAGTGTTGGCAGCATTACTGTATACTCCATGAACATTTATAGCTGCGAAAAATCTGTGCAAAATGGATTCTGCATTCTCTAACCAATGAAAAGAAGAAGAGAAAATTATGTGCAAGGAAACTGCTGAACATGTTTCCACCTAACGGCCCTAAATGTTTTGACAGATGTATGTACTGGTGATGAATCAATTAAGCACAGAATTGTGTCTGGGTAAAGCAGAATGATCCAAGACCAGTCGTTCTTCGACAAGATTTTTGTACTCGGAAGCAAATGTTCACCATGTTCTTCAACTATGAAGAACCATTAGCAGTTGATTGCATGCCAAAAGGAATGACAATGAACAGAGAATGCTAGGCTCTTATGTTTTAAATCCTTTATTTGAAGAGCTGAGGTGGCGGCATCCAAAGACAGGAATTTCAAAGGCTCTTGCTTTTGCATGACAATGCGTCTCCTTGCAGGACAGTGGCAAATTTGAGGAAACTGGAAGCCGCTAAAGTCCAGTTGCTTGATCATCCACCCTACAGACCTGACCTCGTGCTGTGGGACTTCTTGCTGCTTTGAGTGAAATCTTGCATTGCTGGAAAACCTTTTAAACGAGTGCAGGACCTTGCTCAGGCTATAAATTCATCTCTGTTGACAATACCTCAGTCTAAATATCATAGTGCTTTTGAAATGTGGTCGCACCATCTACAACTGTGTGTGGAGGGAGATGGAGGCCACTTTGAAGGATTGTGAGGAAACGTTTTTGAATTCCATCCTTAGTTTGGACTTACTTGGTATTTAAGTTCAGCATCTTCTAAGGATGTGATCCAAGATTTTCAAGAAAATCCCCCTCCCCATCACAAAACTACCCAAATATTTTGTTATTTTTTTATTTTCTCATTAACTGTTTAAACGATTTTGATTAAAAGTAACAATATATTTCAGATATTTACTACATGAACAATAAAACATATATCTTGAATTTTCTGGAAGCAGGCTGTGAAGTTCTCTTCATCTGGAATGAATTTTGTGTAATTGTAAACCATAAAATATAGGTAGATCCCTTTAAAATACACAAATTAGTTCAAACAATAAGTTTTGCAGCATTCGCTATTTCCAGTATGTTTGCTGTTATGGATTTTAATTTTTCAATATTTTGTAAGTTTTTGAAGTGACCACCGTTCAGTTGTTTCTTGTAATGTCATGAAAAGACTGTGCAATTTTAATACCAGCATATGCAATTTGACTATTGGTTCAGCCTCCTAAATTCACTTTTTCTACAAATGAAAGCATTTCCGCAAACCCTCATCTCAATTAACATGAAACATATAGAAAAATAAGCCTTTGTAAGAATAGTATACAGAAGAATAAAAACAAATGAAAATGGCTAGTGAAAGTCATATGAGTGTAACACAACGGATGTCCAAACTCTTGACTTTATCTTGGCATTTTGTAATCTTCTATTTCATTGTTAATTATCTATGCTTCCTTGTAGCTATAACAAAGTATGTACTGAAAATTTTCAAAACATATTTATCACAGTTAACAGGAAATAGCCAGAAAATTAAGCATATTTATGAATAATATCCAGAAAAATAAATAATAAGGAGTACAGAATAACACTTTAGATTTTTACTTATTAAGTTTGACCTACTGTATAACTTTTATCTTCATATTGTAACCTATATTATCTACCATTAAAACTAAATTTTATTATCCTCTGCAATGTTATATAAATTCAGATATTACGTTACTACATCAAATATATTAAATTCACTGAAAAGTATTTAGATAAGACAACACAAACTTCAGTTGCTGTATACTAAACAACTGAGAGGGAAAAAAAGAGTATCACTTAGTAAAAATACAATACATGTATAAGAAACTTGAAAGTGTTAAAAAGACAAGGATGATGGCAAATAATACCATACAACAAAACCACAGCAACATGAGGAGGGAATAAATGGCATAATGGCACCAAAGGTGTGGCACCATTTGCTGCACATGTGTGTAAAAAGGCAAAACAGAGAAATGATCACCACCAGCCACATATGATCTAAAGAACATAAGAATTGTTGTTAAAATATGCTGTCGAATTTACCTATAGGAAGGAAGATGATAATAAATGGACCTCACTTAAGGCAAAACATTGCTAAAATAACAAAGTTAGCACTGCCCTGACATCCTATCTGCTTTGCAATTTTTCATATCACAAACTTCAACCAGGATTCAAACAGGACGATGTTAAAACTATCTCCACAGCATACTACCCTTGAGCTTTAAAATTAATTTTATTTGTACCTCCATGACAGTAAAATGCATAGTCACTGCATAAATTGACATGTTTTATGATTCTTAAGACAAAAAAAAGTTTATACACAAGTATACCGAACTTCCCAATTGTAACTTCTGTAGTGTAATCAGCCAACTGACTGTTCGATCCCTTGCAAATTTTGCTATTAAAGGAAACATAGGTTATGATGGGTTAGGTTATGTAAGCTCTGCCTTCACAAGCACATTTTAGAGAGTGTAGTTATATCTCAATCTCAGCGGCGTATTTAACTCGCGATCCTATTTTGAGGTTTGGGTGAATACTGCCTTTTTAAAAGTTGCCACTCTCCCAATAATTTTTGGGGAAATTTTGGTAAGAGATTGAACCTTTTCCAAAGTAAATTCGGGCACGTGTATTAAAAAATCCACCAAATATTTTCTGTCCTCGACAATGCATCTTTCGATTCCTAACCTATCACGCAGGCTATCTGGTTTGAAAGAATCGAAATTAGGTTAAGGCAGGCCGATCGATAAAAGTGAAGTCCTGTTATTTCTTTGAAATGGACCAATGTGTAAAGGAAAAAATGTGTGCATAATTAATTTCATAATTTGCATTCCTAGTAACTAAACATTTACTTACCCACTCAAAAATCTTAATTACAGCTTCTACATCATCACCACTTTACACCCAATGGCATAAATATTATCTAATTTTAACCACATTAGATGCACCAAAATATAAACTTTTTTTTCTTCATAATTACCATACATAGCACCAAAATTAAAGCGGTATTTATAAAGCCGGTCCCCCCAAGCACCCAAAAGTAAACACTACCTCCGCCATGTTTAACCTACTTCCCATGTGGTAGTGGCAGCCGTGATTAATCAAAGGCTATAGAAAACCACGCGTTCTTCCTTTTTTATTTTTATACAAATTTTAAACAGTCAATTTATGTTAAATGGTTCTCGCTTACTTTCTCTGCAGTGATGGTATTTAACTAATTAACTAACATGCGTATAATACAATTTTCTCGCTGAATGCTATATTTCCTTTTAATTAATTCGAGTCCCAAATACAAGCATTATAGATCCCATGGCCCCACATTACTATGGTCCAACCAACAGTGTTGCCATACATGATTAGATTACCTTTCTATGATATTATTTTCGCTTTTCCGTAAAATAAAAATGGTATAATTTTGCGTTTTTAATCTTTTATATATCGTCAAAATAACTCTCGCAACCGTCATACAGAAAGCGAATAATGCGATGGAAAGATGTTGATGAAGATGGCAGTAATCGATTTCTATTAGAGGACAGTGTTGAGAACTTTCATAACTTAGGTTTAAAATAAGTATATAAAATCTGGATTCACTATCATTTATAACTAGTTTTATTGTGGATAGGTTTATGTTGTACAGATTTAATTGCAATGATATATAGAATGTTTCTAAATTAGACCGAGAAACTTTATGATCAAATTGATAGCACATTGTCTTAAGGCACCAATGGACTGCGACACTTGCTTTCAACGCAAGAGGGATTTATGTGATTAAATTGGTCGATTTTACACGATATCCATGCGAAACCGATGCCAAAATATTTTAATAGTCGTCATGTAAGAAACTTTTTCTGTATTTTTTTATATGCTGTAACCAAGTTCGTTAGCCGGGTATGCTAAAGAATTATATAAAGAGAGAAAACTGTGCCCAGCTAACACTGGATCAGGTACCGATATTTTATAATTAACTACTAAGAAGATTCTTTTTCGATGGTCTTAGACTAAGTGTGCATTTTTTCCAATGTGAATAACTTTGGTGGCCTGGAAGTGCGGAATCTTCATATTCACTAGGTTCACCTCCATTTGTTTGTACCTATAGGTTAGGGATTTCTCTACCGAATGAGATGGTCCCACAGAAACGCGTGAGGCTCGAATTCGGGAGGTCTCGGGTTCGATTCCCGTCGGGCCAGGCATCTGATCATGAGATTTTTCGTGGTTTCCCCGGGTCGATAGACAAATGCTGGGCCTCTTCTTCCTATCATTTCCTATCATCCTTTTTAAGGTTGAAGGACCAGGCGACGGCGTTCGATGTGCGGTTGGGTGGTAGAGGTGCGCTTTGGAAAGGTTTCCCCCTGGCGTCAATCTAGATTCTAAGGTCAGCCGGTGGGCTCGGAGCTTGTGGGCAGGGCTGACCGGCGGCAGATGTGTTCAATCTGGAATCATTAGGGACTCCGTCTATGCACATCGTCGCCGGATCTTGTCGCTCCTTGGGTCTCCCCCTCCCAACCAGGGGTTCACGTTAGAAACACAAAGGGCCACAATGGTGTAAGTGCGGTGCTCTGCCCCGGTTTCAGGAGACTCTACGTGATATGTACTCCTAATCCTAGGTGTCTGTGTATTACGCGAAAACTGTGTAGCATTTATGTTATTAAATACGGGACTCAAGTGAACGTAAAGCATTTTAAATGTTCACCTACTGTGACTATCTAAAAATTACTCGACCGTTCCGACCGATGATTCTTCCACCGCCAAAGGCTTTAGGCTATATATATATATAATTTATTTATTTTTGTTAACGGCGCTGTCAATGACCAGGGCCGCCAGTGTGCCGAGATTTCGTCCCGCAGGAGTTTAAATCTACTGACATGGAGCTGCCGCTTTTGAGCACGATTATACACTATCGGTCCGGGCCAGGTTCGAACCTATGACTTTTGTATCAGAAGACTAGCACCTAATCAACTGAGTCACCCAGACCGACACTTTAGTTTAGGCTTTGCAGCATCTTCAGAACCTGGAAGACTATCGAGGGAGAAGGGGTGGTTAAGGAAATCAAACGTGACCAAAGTGACGTTAAAGACGCCAAAATCCTTTTGCGTGAATATCAAAGGAGTTTTCATTCGTTATTAAGAATAGCCGGAGAACTCGCCATAAAAATATTCTACATCATTGTAAAATAATTCCATAAAGAAGGATGGGAGGTAAATGGAATGAATTAAATAGTCATTTGAGTTTAAAAAGCTAATTGTGAAATACCGGGTAAGTCAGTTATATAGTTAAGAATAAAGGTTAGTGATTGGTAAAGGAAAAATGAAGCTAACATCGCAGAATACTTGAAACAAGGAGCTCTTACAGTTTCTTGTAATTATAGTAAATTCTTGCATTGCAAAACAAATAGAGAGACCAAAACAGCATTTCGTTACCGAGCTCAGATGGTAACGTCTGTTGCCGGCATTCGGGAGGCCCCGGATTCAAATCCCGTGGGCCGAACAATCTGGCTGGGTTTTTTCGTGGTTTCCCCTCAGTCGCCAAGGTAAATACCGAATTGGATATCTAACACCATGGCCCAAAGTTCAACCTTAAGACTAAAACAATATAAAAACTGAAATATTTAATATGAAAAATACGTGATAATAGCAAATGCTCTGCCATCTATCCGCAGATAATGAAGCAGGTAGCCTGGGCGGTACCCTAATGCCATATGCAGAGAATCAGAGATACAGTTGCTATGCACTAAGATCTCTCTAGACACATGTCGAAGCTGACATCTGCCTGTTACAGAAGCAGACTACAGTTGCTATGCACTAAGGCCTCTGTGGATATGTGACGAAGTAAGATGGTATGGTAAAGGGATGAGACCTAGAGGATCTGTCCACCGCACACCGATCCATGGGGTATCTCTTAACAGATCAGTCACGATCAGGACCATGCAAATAATGGATCGTAAAATAAATAGAGAGAAAAATTATTTTGTTAACTTAAACATTACGGTGTAATCAAACGGGTAGGTGAACAGTGATGCATTCTGGAGGCTCCGAAAGATTTAAAGTTCATTTCGGAGGTTTAAAAACCTTCAAAATCTTTAAGTGTTTTATGCATGCAGCATTTAAAGTTCAAATAAAATAATGAACAATCATTACAGACATGTACCCAGTTGATGATTGTAGGATTTAATCCCGTTTTTAGTTTGTGTGTGGAAGGTCCATATCAGGATTACAGTTGTTTCGTACTATATAGCATTTTTCCTATTTGAGGCTGTACAAGCTTGCCATTTGTTAACCTCAAATGGGACATCTAAAATTGCGTATTTCCGGACGCATGTAAAAATGTCTATAATGCTAACTTTATACTCATGATATATATAAAAGCGATTGCCATAAATCAATACGTGCTAAAATGGTATCCGATAAAGATGTCAATGTTATAAGAATTAAACTTTATAATGAATTACCAGTAATATTTAAATCGTTATCTGGCACAACATTTAAGTTCCAATTGAAAAAAAGTCCATGTTATCAAATGACGTTGATGCAAAAGCAAAGCAAGCTCTGATTACCCTCCCCGTCGCAGGACTCACAAGCCAATGCCTGTGGTCAGATGCCTCTCGGGGTCCTGAGGGTCTATGACTCAGAGAGTGACAACCAGGGTGAGGGATCAGCCAGACGCCTGGAAAGAGAGCGAAGAAAGAGATGATAGATGAGATATGAATGACAGGAAATGTGAAGATCGAGCATCGGTGGAGTGATGAATGACTAGGGAAACCGGAAAACCCAGACGCCGTTTTGTCCACCGCAAATCTCACATGCCGCCTTGGTGGGAGGTGAGCGGTCTAATCACTCCCCATAGATGATGTTGATGAACTGTAAAATTTTATTTTGTTTTTCATTTTACTCTGTGGTGGCCAAAGCTGCCGCAGCAGCTCAAAATATTGTTTATAGTATGACATAAATGTAATGCGTTTTATTTGTATATTTGTTTTATATCGACGAAGTTAAAATTCTCTACAGAATCTGTAGCAAACAAACTGAAGTGAACAGATCCATAAAGGCACTATGTCTCACGTAGATTAGCAATGTCAGTTGCCTCTTTTGCAAACTCTCGGAAACCAGTGAACGTTATTTATACAGAGAGTGTCAAAAACTACCAACCGGCTGCTCATGTTTTTCCTGTTCGCGTCCTAGGCGCTCGTTGCCGTCTGCTGCTATTATAAAAAGGCGCGGATAAAACCATACAACATTTTTAAAACTACTTTTAAAGGCTTTACTTACCAACTTTATGAAAGGAGATGCTGAAACTGCCACTGTCGTTCATACATTTTTGGCACCTCTTTAGGAAACTATTCATCACTCGCCGTAGTTCACGTTGAGAATGCTGGCAATTTTCTGGCTGATATTTTATTTTAATTCTTCCAGGGTGTGTGGGTTTGTCTTGTACATTTTATGTTTTAAGTTACTCCAGAGATAGAAATCGCAGGGGGTTAGGTCGGGGGCCGAGGGGGCCCCAAATCCCTACTAATAATTCTGTCCTCAAACACACTTTCAGTTGTTCTCATCGAAATATTGGCCATATGAGCTGTTGCAGAGTCTTGTTGAAAAAAGGCAAACTCATGCTCCCTATTTGTTAATTCTCTAAAAAAAGAGGGGGTAAAATTATATTCACGTATGTACGGGTGTCAACTGTTGACTCGAAAAAAATTGGCCCTATAACTCTTTCTCCACTCATAGCGCACCATACACCAATTGTTTCGCCACGAAGGGGCACTTCCTGAACAATATTACGTTTGTGAGAGCTCCAGTAACTATTATTTTGTGTACACACATATGAAGGTGTAACCAAGCCTCGTCCGTGAAAATATTAAATATGGGTCTATTTCGCCATTGTGTACACCACTAAGACTCAACTCACAAAATGTGCGTCTAATTACAGGATCACCTGGTTGAAGAGCATGTGTCACGGTTATTTTATATGGTTTTAGCTTCATCAATTTGGTAACTCTTCGCGCAGAGCCATAAGAAATGCCTGCCTGTTGCGAAAAGCACCAAAGGGATTTTTGCGGGGAATTCTCCAAACGATGACCGATGTCGTCTAATGTTTCTTCGGTAATAATTGTATGACGTCTTTTTAATTTCTTAGCCTGAACACATCCTGTGGCCTGAAATTTATTGTAAAGTTCAAGGATTGTTGTACGGCCTGGAACATTTACCCCTGGAAATCTTTCTGCAATCGTACTTTCACTTGGCGAGCTGACTGAGTTAACACATACGAATCATAAATAAATACACGCTGTGCAGTAGAAAACATATACTGAGCCATAATATACTTTGTGATTTATTACAGGACAAAATAATAAACAACTCGTAAAAACTACATCACATCGTCTTTAAATCAATATAGTACTTAACACTGCAGAGCAAAACAGCGTCAACAGCGTGAACCTTGTTTATAGCAGCAGTGCGTTATCATATTTCCACACGCCCAGTGGAAAAACACCGCACAGCCGGTTCGTAGTTTCATGGTTCTCCCGTTATTTCACATTGTGGATACAATGAGCTGCAAATGGGCCGTTCCATTGTTTCTGTCATTGCTTACATGGCATACCTTGTGTATATAAGAGTATTTATTGGATAAGTGTTTTCTTTATGAAACTCAGTTAAAAACATAGACATCAAAATTGAGGTGGCAACTCTTTATGTCTGTAAATAAAAAGTATACAGCACTGAGCTAGAGCAAATAAAAAACTGATGTGTTACATTCATATGATTTTCTCTACCCTCTATGACTTATTAGTGCTTATACAAATTATTCTTACGAAACTTTATTTTCCTATCCACTTCATTTTAATCGAGACAACCCTTTCCGAAAATAACTGCATTACACATGTCGTTATAGATACGAGGAGAATAGCGATAGTCGAATGTTTAAGAACTGGGCGCTAAACGCTGGTCTTTAAATTCCATACTCTTACCATGACATCGCGATAAACAAAGCATTGAACAATTCGAACCATTAATAACAGATATCTGGGAAATGGCTTATGATACAAAAAAGGGTCATTTGAAATAAATTGTGTGTTTTAAAGAGATCTACATTTTTTGTGTAATACGTTTTCGCCTATCGCTTAATGTTTACCAGCTATGCAAGATTATATAAATTTCTCTCTGAATGAACAGGACTTCACAGGCTATTCCCAGAAAATTTAAAATGTACATCTTATTTGTTATGTAAATATCTTTAATGTATGGTATTTTAATCAAAATAGCTAGAGCCATTTTTCTTAAAAAATCCTATTTTCTAAAAGTGTTCCATGTAAAGGGTAGATGGGGTGGGGAATATTCTTGAAAACGTTGGTATCGCAAATTTGGAAGGTAGCGATCATAAGTACCAAGTTTGGTATTTATACAACTTTTCATTTTTGAGTTATTCTGTTCACAAACACACACACGCACCTTTTTCTAATAATGATTTTTCTTATTCGGCGTGCCTCATGAATTTCGGGTGAAATCTCGATAATAGAATTTTTGGATGGAATGTAATATCTTCTCAAACTACATGTACGTGGTGGAGAAAATAAAGATGTTCTTTTAGGCACAAACCTAGATTGCAAGATTGAAAGAATTTATTTTACATTCTGTGAGGAAATGCCTGACTCCCTTCTTGTAATAGTGTTATTAAACAAATTTTGTGATACCCTTTTATCGTAAATTTTACCTCAGAATAGTCTTCCTATTTGTAATTCTTACATAGAAGAATTATGTTCCTGGCATAAATATAGTAGACATTTCATTATGTAAATGCACTCCTCAGGAATTAAATTCTCAACTAGTTAATATTACAAGGTCCAGCAAAAAAGAAAAGTCTGATGTGTCACATTCATTAACTTTCTCTACCCTCTATCATTTATTAGTGTGTATACAAACTATTCTTACTAAATCTTATTTTTCTATCTACTTCATTTTAATCCAGATAAACCTTTGCAGAAATTACTACATTGCACATTTCGTTTTTGATACAAAGAGAATAGCGAAAGTCAAATGTTTAACTGGACGCTATATGCTAGCCTTAATATTCCATAGTTTCCACGCAATCGCGAGAAACAACTGAATGTTGTCAGGACTTGAAAAGAATGACCAAGAAATGACAATTCGAACCTTTAATAACGGATATCTCAGAAATGGCTTGTCACAAAAGAAACTTATTTTAAATAAATTGTGTGTTTTAAAGCAGCAGACTTTCCTCTATCGCTTAACATTTATCAGTTAAACAAAATTATACAAAACTCCTTCCGAATGAAGAGGACTTTAGAGCTTATTTCCAGAAAATTCAAGATATAAATCCTATTTCTCAAGTAAATATCCTTAATATGTCGTATTTTTAAGCAAAATCGTTAGAGCCGGTTTAGAACATCAAAACGTTAGAAAAATGCTCTATGTAGAGGGTAGTGTGGGGTAGGAGGATTTTCTTGAAAACCTTTGTGTCGCATCCTTAAGGTACTCAACTTAAATATCAAGTTTGGTGTTTACCCGACCTTTCGTCGGATCTCGGTGTCGATTTTTTGGGGGGAATGGAATACCTTCTCTACAACTATACACGTGGTAGAGAAAGAAAAAACACATCTCTGCCATTTTTAGAAGAGCAGACTTTTCCACTATTATGTAGGCATGTAGTATGTATCCATGCCTTTGTCTTTCATAAAGTGACAGTGCTGTTTTATTCAACACATCGTGTAACTCTAACCTATTATGGGCCTTTGCATCCGGCTATGGAAGTCTTATTAACTGAAAACATGCAACCAAAAACCAAACCATATCCCTAATTAAGAGTGCATGGTGAGAGTTCCTTACAATCACATATAATTTGCTACTTGCAGTGAGGGGAAACAGGAGAAGTCAACACCCGGCTGTTAATTCTTCGTATTGGAAATGAAACCATGGAGAAGATTAAACACACACACACACACACACACACATATATATATATATATATATATATATATATATATATATATATATATATGAGTAAATTACAAATGAGAATAGAGTTCGATTCTATCTGTCATTTATTAATATATTATTACTTTCTCTTTACCTATAGTAAGTGGAGGAAGTATTGTATTCTGCCCAAAAGTTCGATATTGAGATTTCATCGAAAATACATGTTTTGAAGACCATTGAAATAAAAAGGATTTTTAAAAAGTGGTCCGTGCGTGCATGTGTCTGTCTGTGAATAGCACAACTCAAAAACGCAATCTCGAATAAATACCAAACTTGGTATTTAAGTTCAACATCTTCAAGTCCAAAATTTTCAAGAAATTCTCCCCACCCTAAGCTACCATTTACATGGAAAGTGCTTCGTTCTTTTTAATTTTCTTAAAAAAAACACTACAAAATGGCGACATTTTGCAGGCTAAAATGGCGAAAATTGTCAAAATAACATGTTTTGTTTTTTTGTACACTTAAATATTAATATATTTAATATAACATTTATTTATATTTTAAATAATTTTCTAAATGGTAGTGCATCTGCCATTTTGTACTCTAAATTCTGCACCACTTCACAGAATAAAAATCATAACTCCTAGACAATTTGTTCTAGAATTTGATATCACCTGTAAAATATGCTAGCTCCTGTTTGTCCAGGCAATGTGATTTTGTGTTTGTTAAGTGTGCTGAGATTTTTTTCTGCATTTTAGTTTAAGCAAAACATTTTTTAATCAAATTGTTGTATAAATAACCCGTTTTCCCAACAACTGTTGAGGATAGGTAAATTAAATTTTGATATGATAAAACATCTCACTGATGTTATTGATCTACTATGGTTATGTTTTGAAAAATTAAATGCTGATAAATTTTAAACAAAAATATATGTAATTGAGGAAAAAGCTTATCTTCCTTAAATCAAATTATTGTATAAAGGTAGACAAGTGACTTAGAAGGTATGAATCTACATCTGTTAAAAATTTCAATCTAATATGTTAAATAGCGAGATAATGGGCCTTGAAGTTAACAAATTTGACAGTGAGAGGCTTTCAATCCCTACTTAATGAGAGAACTATTTCTTCCTCAGCACGGAACCTTCAGCACGGAACTGTCCGTCGCTTCACTACTCTGGCAATCATTACCATCCCCCTCATCATGACAGCTGTGAAAAACTTAAAATCTAGACTGATGGTGGGTGGCTTTAATTAGAGTGCATTCTCCTGTGGAATAGTTTATAGAGTTGTATAACTCTCTAAAGTCGGGTAAATATTTAAACTTAACAACAGTGAACTTTAGCTTTCTTCTGCAAAATTCTCACCACAGAAAAGTAGTAACAAGATAGTATACAGTGTGTATAGGTATACAAATTTAATGCCTCACTTTTCACTCTTTGAAGAAAGAGTATTATTTCTTATTTTTCCCGTATCACGCTTTAGTCTGTAATCAAAATAGCACTATCATCTCTCCTCTGATGCTACAAGACTAATGTAAACATTAAGCAGGCATTAAATAACCTTTCGTTTTGGTGTAGAGTCATAAAAACTTATCCTCAAGACATATAATTGACCAGCCGTCACTAACTAATTCCAGGCTCTCTTGAGTTTTCTCGAGGTAAGAAAAGGTCTTTATAGTAATTAGCTATCACTGCCATAGTCAGAACGTTACCGAGGACGCTTACTGTTGTAGCGAATCTGTCATTGAGCCACTCCACAGAAAGCACCAGACCAACGTCGTCAGTTGGAATACCACATCCTCCAAGGACAGTTATAAGGGCCGCTATTAGAGCGTAAGGCACTCCAGGTATTGCTATACTGATTGGTGTTGATAACAGAACGATTTTCAGAATCAATGTGGAGTCCATAGTCATACTATTCAACTGTGCCATGAAAATAGTCATGCCAAAGAGAGACATTGCAGTTCCTATCTTGCTTATGTTGACGCCAATGGATAAAAGCACTCTTACCATTCTTGGGTCGAAATGACAGTTTTGCTCAAGAAAATCAATGGCTATTGGTAACGTCGCCAAGCTGGAGCTGGTTCCTAATGCTGTAAGGAGTACTTTACCACTGTAATAACGAAATGGATTCTTCCTGGTGAGTACGAAGAATGCCAAAGGGTACATTATCAAGATCTGTACTGAATAATACGAGAGGAAGGTGGCCATGTACCTCCCTGTTCTAGCTATCAAAATGGATAGCCCCACTTTCATAATCTGCGCCCCAACCAGAGAAGCCAGTAATAATGGAGACACAAACATAATCCATTTCATCCACAAAAATGTCATAGACACGATGCAGTCCACTAGATCCTTCAGAAATGTTACTTCATCGCCAACTTTCTTCATCACTATACCCAAAACTATTGAAGCAACCACTATACCCACCATGTTTACACTTTGTGTCATTTCTCCTCCAGGAACAAACTTCCACTCACCGCTCGTGTCGTTTCTTAAAGCAGTCTTATAGGCCTCTGCAAACATTCCTATTGGATTTGGGGGAACGAAGTTTCTTCCCAGATCCAAAAACATGTCTTGAAGCGTTATGGGTTTCAATTCAAGGAAAGTAGGAGGAGCATCATAGACGGGCATTCCTGGGCGTACAGCAAGTGCTAAGACGAGTGTGAGTAATCCGCCTTCTACATTCAGGAATAATGTTATCCCAAGGTACTGAAGAATCATCTTCAAGGACATACCTTCCTGGAAATTTGCTAAGGCGCTTACAAGGCAACTCACTAAAAGTGGCAATGCTATCATTCTAAGCACTCTCATGAAGATGTCTCCTAGAAAGCCAACATACATGGTCTCACGTGTAGTGAAATTCCTAAGAGAACTAGCAATAGAACCTGCTACGGCGCCCAATAATATTCCCAGCAACATAAGAATCGTTTCTTTATGGTTTTTGCAGGTTAGTTTTACCTTGCTGTATGCTTTCATAGTTTAATATACATAACGTCACTTTAAATAACAGTTGAATGCACTACTCCAGATTTATTCTTGAAGAAATAAAACACTGTCTACCTAAAAACGTTTCCCTTTCTTCATTATTATGGCATGTAAACAACATTATAAAGTGAAATTATTTTATTTATTACCTTCTCTACTACTTAACACGAATAAGAAGAGGGAGTATTATACTCCACCCAAAAATTCTATTTCGACATTTCCGGAAATAAACGTTGTGAGGTTCCCGGAATTAAAAAACATGATATGACACATTCATATGACTTTTTCTACCTTCTATCGTTTATTAGTAGGTATATAAACTAGTCTTACTAAAGCTTATTTTATATCTCCTTCATTTCAATCCAAATACATTTTTGCAGAATAGCTGCATTACACGTTGTCGTCCTGCGTAGTCTAGGGGTACCATGCTAGCCTCTAGTTCCCGAGGTCGTGGGTTCAAATCCGACGGAGTGAGAAGGATTTTTTTGGCGTAAAAACCCATAGCTTATCTTCCTTCTGAAGGGAAGTACAGCCGGTGGTATCGTGTCGTAGATTTACGGCACGTAAAAGAACCTCAAACCTGATAAAGGGGCCTCTGAGTAAAATGTCCGGTCTTTCACGCCCAATATAGAATGGGATGCGAAGAATCATAGCAGTTAAAGAGCGTCCATAAATAGAACACAATTTCATTTTCACATTACACGTTTCGTTATAGATACAAAGGGAAAAGCGATAGACAAATGTTTAAGAGATGGACACTATATTTTGGCCTTAAAATGCTATACTGTTTCAATGGAATCGCGAGAAACAAGTGAAAGTTGACAGGACTTTAAAAGAATGGCTATGTATTGAACAATTCGAGCCAATAAGGGATATCTCGAAAATGGCTGATGCCACAAAAAAGTTATTTGAAATAAATTGTGTATTTCAAAGATATCTGCATTTGTTTTGTAGTAAGTTTTCGTCTACCGATGGACTAAACTCTTTTTCTGAGCATTCGTATTTCAAGGATCTTGAGGTTAGAACGAAATTTCACGGGGTATAGGCTATGTAGAGTCTTTTATGAATTAAGGATATAACAATGACTGCATAAGATTTAATAAAAGTGTCGGTGGACTAGACGCATTGTAAATGAAATAACTGCACATTAAATGTTGCACAAATACTACAGGTTTAGGTGCAGTACCGTCATTGTGTAACACACTTCCCTATTAGAAAAATATGTCAAGTTGTTCCACAATTTTATGTGAGAACTATAGTGCAAATAATGAACAAATATGGCTTATCGAAGGTTTCCAAACAAGCCTGAACTTAGCAGCAAGTAAGTAGATGCCTGCAGATTAAATTTTCTAAGTTAAAGTTTTATACACGAATCTAGTCATACATGCGTACAAATATATAATTAAAGCGATTAGTAAAATTTACCCCAATTCAGACATCTTCTTTGTTTCAAGATCACTAAAAATATAATTACTCATTTTATTAAGACATATGCGATAACTGCAATGGAATTGTGGCAGACATTAGATTTTATAACCCTGCTAGAAGCTTTTGTTCTACTTATTGCTTCAAGTTATATACAGGATGTTTAAAAAAGTATTCCATATTTTGTGAGGTGGTAGTATGGACAAAAAAATAAAATGTCCAGTAAACATTGTCTCTAAAATGCATACCTTAAGATCTATGAGCACTTGTTCATCTTCGCTACTGTGAAACACCTCTTCTACTGCAAGCTCTTTGCTATTACGTATGATCTACAGAATGCAGTAAACAAATGAGGACATTGCTCTTACTGTGAAACAACATGGCTTCTAATGTATTCTGCTTGCGATTATATACGACCTGCCCTTGTGAACCATCGCTAAAGGGAGTGCTCAATATGGTGTCCGATCATAGTAAGGCATGCTTTTGTCCGACATCTTAGGGAATCATACACTGTCTGAAAGACTCTAGGTTGGTCATGGATGTTTTAGTAGGCATGACACCTTCCTGTAGTGCTTGTACATTATTAATTGGGGTTGCATACACCGGAAGATTTCAAGATAAAATTACGATGTAAAAGTATTTCACAAACTTATCAAAACACAAAATGATCCCATCAGAACTAATAAAAATATGCGTTGCATTTACTCAGAAGTGTGAATGGATTACAATAACAACACTGAAGATTACTGCATGCTGTCCATGTTTACTGCCTGCTGTAGGTCATACGTAATTGCAAAGAGCTTGCAGTAGAATATATGTTTCACAGTAGCATATATGAACAAGTGCCCATAGCTCTTAAGGTACGAATTTTAGAACCCATATTTAGAGGACAGTTTTCCTTGTTTTGGTCCACACCTATGAACATATGGAATACCTTTTTTAAACACTTGTTGTGATTACATGCCAACGAAAATAACATTATGCGAAAGCTTTTATTAAAATTATAATTGTTTCTTTCAAAGGAAATGTGTCATTATTCCTAACTTAGATAGCAACTTTCACATCGTATAACGATATCAATTCTTTTTAAGAGTATCGTATAACAGTATATATATAAAGATAGAGGGAGTGGAAGGTAACTTATGATCATCACTTTAAACTATGAAAGAGCATGTTGTTTTGAGTGTCTTTCCTTATGCCTTTTTTCCATAAAGTTTTCCGTTCTTGAGATAATCACTATTTTATTTTGCACAATATTGTAACACAGAAAACTCAAAATTTTTACTTTACATTAAACAGGTTAGCTTTATATTCGATAGGTTAACTCTTAATTCTTCAGCCTCTGCTGCTATGGCAACGAACAAATAAGCACATCCGGTATACAAATAAATACAAAACTACACATGATTGCAACGTAACCTATAAACAGCATACGTAATATGGAACTGAGGAAGCATTTACAATATTATGCAAATTATTAATAGAACCCTTATTCATAAAGGTAAACGAAAGCCTTGAGAAATCCAAACTACAAGATCATGCTTCCTTTCTTTGCGAATTATCAAACTCTGTGAATAATTAAAGCAAGACAAGAACAGAAAATCAACGAGAACTTATTTCTAAAGTTTAGAAAAATTGTTCAAAATGTGCACCCCTCGTCAACACACACGCTTCACGTTTTCTCAACCCCGTTGCTCTCTACGATGTATGTCCGGGTTGCTTTTTATTTCATCGCTGTTCGAAGTATTCTTTCTTGCAACGTTTCCACACCAGGCACTTCTGTAATGTATACGCATGTTTTAATATGCCCCCAAAGAAAAAACATCTATTGGATTTATATTGGCGATCTTGGTGGCCATCATATTGGTCCATTCCGAGCGATCCAGCGTTCTACGCAAGTGTTGCGTAAATAGCCTTACACGGCTCTACTTGTGTGTGGAGGTGCACTGTCATGTAATAGCCACATATAATTTCTTACTGCCAGGGAAACATCCTCAAGCAGAACTGGTAATATTTCTTGAAGAAACTGGAAATAGATGGCTCCTATCAAAAACCGAGGAAGAATCCATGGACCAATAAATGTGTTTCCTATGATTCATACTCAAACATTTACATAAAATCTGTGCTGGAAGCTGTCTTTTTTTCTTATGTGTGAATTGTCGTAAGCCCAGGTGTGTGCATTATGGTAATTAGGTACTCCATTTCTGGTAAACGTTGCTTCATCCATTGCGAGAATTTTAAGGGGAAAGTCCCCTCCTTGTTGAAGAAACCATTCAAAAAATGCTATCCTTTGTGTGTAATCTATTTCAGAGAGATACTGGACGCGCTGAGCATGATAAAGGCGTAGCAATTCCTTTAATGTTCTCAAAACAGCCATTGGAATACGCCGATAATGCGAGCTTTAGCATGGCTACTGCTTCCAGGATGTTCATCCACCAAGTGAAGGATTTCCTCTTGTTGGGCAACATTTCTTTAACCAACTCCTTTAACAAGAGGAGATACGCTTCCTGTATCTAGAGCTCTTTGACAGATGACAACAAATATCCTATGATATAGTGCTCATCTATTTGGAATTCTTTCTCGATAAATTCTTGCCACAGCTGCCACGTTGTGTTGTGTTTCACCTTAAATGAGTAGCATTTCAAGATACTTGGCATTAGTAAAGTGAGCCATTTTGTAACTGATACTCCGCTGTTTCGAAAACAAGCCATAAACGCAATAAACAACAGCTGAGGTGTGTTTCTTTCGATCTTACAGTGCTGCCAACTTGTGTAGTCTCGTGGGTATAGACTCAACTGAGACAAATTTTGAAAGCTTATAATAATAGTAAGAGTGCTAATTATTTTTCATTCGAAATGTATTTAAATATGCGGAAAATATATGACTTTCAATCTCCTTTAAGAAATATTTGAAAAAGTATCTAACTTTCCTAAAAAATTCGTTTAAAATATATTAAGCAATTTTCGATTTTTTTTCTCAAAAACCACTTTAAAAACACAAAACTGCACCAAAATGTTTTGTTTCATTCATCACAAAGGGTCATCCTGTTCAGGGATGATAATAGGTCACCTTCCATCCTACATATAAGCAATCGAGTGAATTGGTTAAGGCAAAAAAGATGATTAGACTGTGAGTTTATGCAACCTCAACATTACAAAACCTTTTATGATGGTTAAAATACAAAAATTTTGCATAATTGCTTATTTTATGTGAGGTGTTCTAATTGTTGCTGAACAGCGAGGACAAAATAAAATATTTGAAACGTATGAATTTATAATCGATTCCATTCTAATTCTCTCTTAACCCGCAACATTCTAAAGAATTGTGTAATATCACCCTTTTCATCCCTTTTTATTTGAATTGGTAATTCAAACGGTTATACTTTGACCCAAAGACTGATTTACATCATTTTCCTTTATTGTAACCATTAGGTAGTGCATATATAAAGTAAGAAATCAAATTGCATCAATCAATATACCAACATGAGGTAGTAGAAATTTCACACTCATACCGACTATTAACACGGCTATTATGTCTCTTAAATAGTTAATATATGTCATGGGTTTCGTACACTGACCCCAATTTTATGGTAAATTAAAACGTTCAGTTCGAAAAGACAAAATTCTGTGACAGTTACTATATTTGAACTCAACTTTAACAAATTTAGTGTTTTTTGGAGGAGACCAAAGATGATAGTGTTGATAATTTACTGTCATATAAGAAATGGGTCGCCTTATTCATAATTATATTTCTAGTGAGTAATATTAAAAGTTGCTAAAAATTATGGGATATTATTTGTCCCTTCCTGGTCATAGCACCAATGTAGAGAGAGTTTATGCCTCATGAATGCTCAGTGGACAGAAGAAAGGAATATACCATGTGATCAAAAGTATCCGGACACCTCACAAACATACTTTTTTCATCTTAGGTGTATTGTGCTGCCACCTACTGTCTGGTACTCATTATCCGCGACCTCAGTAGTCATTAGACATCGCGAAACAGCAGAATGGGACGCTCCGTGGAACTCACGGACTTCGAATGTGGTCAGGTGATTGGGTGTCACTTGCGTTGTCTGTACGCGAGATTTCCACACTCCTAAACATCCCTAAGTCCACTCTTTCTGATGTGATAGTGAAGTGGAAACGTGAAGGGACATGTACAGCACAACAGCGTACAGGCCGACCTCGTCAGTTGATTGACAGAGACCGCCGACATTTGAAGAAAAGAGTAATAGGCAGACATCTATCCAGACCATCACACAGGAATTCTAAACTGCATCAAGATTCACTCCAAGTACTATGACAGTTAGGCGTGAGGTGAGAAACCTTGGATTCCATGGTCGAGCGGCTGCTCATAAGCCACACATCACGCAGGAAAATGCCAAACGACGGCTCGCTTGGTGTAAGGAGCGTATAACATTACACGATTGAACAGTGGCAAAACGTTGTGTAGAGTGACGAATCACGGTACACAATGTGGCGATCCGAGGCAGGATGTGGGTATGGCGAATGCCCGGTGAAAGTCATCTGCCAGCGTGTGTAGTGCCAACAGTGAAATTCGGAGGTGGTGGTGTTATGGTGTGGTCATGTTTTTCCTAGAAGGGGCTTGCACCCCTTGTTGTTTTGCGTGGCACGATCACAGCGCAGACCTACATTGATATTTTAAGCACTTTCTTGCTTCCCACTATTGAAGAGCAATTTGGGATGGCGATTGCATCTTTCAACACGATCGAGCACCTGTTCATACTGCACGGGCTGTGGCGGAGTGGTTACACAACAATAACATCCCTGTAATGGACTGGCCTGCACAGAATCCTGACTTGAATCCTATAGAACATCTTTGGGATGTTTTGGAACGCCGACTTCGTGCCAGGCCTCACCGACCTACATCGATACCTCTCCTCAGTTCCGCACTCCGTGAAGAATGGGCTGCCATTCCCCAACAAACCTTCCAGCACCTGATTGAAAGTATGCCTGCGAGAATGAACGATGTCATCAAGGCTAAGGTTGGGCCAACACCATATTGACTTCCAGCATTACCGATGGAGGGTGCCACGAACTTGTACGTCATTTTCAGCCAGATGTCCGAATACTTTTGATCACGTAGTGTAGCTTACAGTAAAATAAATTAATGCAATACTGCAGATACAACACAATATAAGAAGTATAAGTTGTAGTGAGTTTCATAAACTCATTGTGAACAGTATCCATCTTATTTACCCTGCTCAAGATGCTGAGAAATACAATTGGTAATAAAGAACTTAAATGTTAATACTGAATACATTTAATATAATTTGATAATATATGCTTACTTAAGCTAATATACAATAAAGCAGATGTTCCAAAACTCTCAATTATTATTTAAATGCACATTTTTCCTACATTAAGGCTCCTTATTTCTAAAAATTTCATTTCCTTAAATCGATCAAACTAATGATAAAATGTCTTGGTTTTGGATTACCAGATTATGGTAACTGAAACGGCAACTCTAGGCCGAGCCCGAGCTATGGAATTATTAATAATTTGGGTAATTACTTTTTAGTGAAATTAAATTATGCTATGTACAACTATTTTTCTATTTACTACCAGTGTGGCTTAAGAAGTGTGATTTAATGATATGTTTGTATTTAGGTTACTAATATTAGAGGAGTAATAAATTGTTTAATGTAAGTAATATAAGCACTATGTTAAAATACTGTCCACGACGAGATATTTTAGATGCAGGAAAAGTGTCTCCGAAGGCAACAAGTGAGTTTTACGATGTCTCTCTGGTAGCAAAAGTATTGTTCGTACAGCGAGGGTGTAGAGCCATTGTCCTTTTGTACGGTAATTCGCCATGACCGGAGTGAGTGAGACAACAAGCTTAACGGTAAAATGAGGGAAAGCCGCGATTTCGTGTTAAAATTGAGCAAGAGGGGGTGGAATAGGTCCAATGAGACCCAAGTAAATCGATATGAAATAGTGAGACGCGTTGAGTGGCGCGAAAAATGCACCAATAGGAAATTAAGTAGCCTAAGAAGCCCGCGAACATAAATAGATCTGCTAAGAACAAAGATCGGGGAGTTGCTTCGAAACTACAGGCAGAGAATGATGCTGGTGGATACTTAAGAGATGTCGCGCCAAAAGTTAGTGAATTAAGACAGGGTTCGCTACTCACATAAGAATCGCTACGAGTACAGAGGTTTGTTAAACATATAAAGTTCGCGTCATATCAGCGTCGTGTTTCAACAACAGTGGACGGTGTTTTAACGGCGACAATATGAGTGTTGTGAACTACTAGAATTAACAAAATAAAGAAAACAGTGGTGTCGTCTTTTTGGAATTGAAGCACGTCTATTTTCTCTCCGTTACCACACCCGAGATCTACGTTTCCTTTAACGAGGAAAAGTCCCTGCTCTTACATATATCAGTAATTACTACAACTAGCCGAGGATAGAAATGCAGAGAATCAGCCCACGTCGAACATCCGGAGTCTACGCGGAGGCTGCAGAAAGGTAAGCCGCGAGCTACGGGCATTTCAGAACAGAACAACATCGGACAGGGGGTGGTACTGCCGCATAACTCATAAACAAACATGTTGTTCTTGACTGAATCAATGAAAACAAGGGAAATGTTGCAAATTTGAAGTGCAAACAAAGATTTAATATTGATTTTAAAAGTTATTTATGGTAATCGGTACGAAATTGTTATAGCCAAATTTTTTCATACTTTCTTCAGATTGTAATTTGAAATTGAATTACTACTTCCGGTGTATATTGAAGGTACATTTTCAAATGTAATTTCAGAACCCCATTGATATTTATTTAATTTTCATCTGGCTATCCCACTGTAATTCTTTGGCTGTCGCTATCTTTACTGCAGAAATGTTGGCTTTGCTCTTTCTTATACTCGTTACTGAACTTATCCTGAAGCAACGTTCAATGAAAACCAATGGATTTGGTAGTTTAAAAACTAAGTTATTGCCATAGGAAACGTCCCAAAGTATTAATTCCCAATAGTTGTTGACTGCATTTACCGGCTCAATAATACAAAAACAGTTTCTTGCATTGACTATTCTGTGGTGACAACGCAGTACACTGCACAATTTACTGAATTATCATCAGGAAGGTTTGTAAACGTATGTGGCTTGTAATTACTGGTATTCTAATATGTACCGTCAGAATACGGGCTTCGGTCTTCATTATAAAATGGAAGGTCATTTAGCTCTTAATACCTAAGCACCCCAAATTTCCAGAAGCCGTAACAACGTTCATCAGTAATCACGTGTCATCTGAAAAATAAATAGTTGCCAATTTCTGACCTGGATAAGTATTAAACTTCTTGGTCTTATACTTTAGAGAGAGCCTTTTTAAAAAAAAGTGAATGGTCCTACCAAATGAGGGAATGTCGACATCTTCCTTTACTTTAATCATATTTTCAGCTACTTAGTATTTTCGTAAGACTGCATTATCAATAAGTAAATTCGTAAATACTAATTGCCGCGCCTCTGACATATACATCAGATAGCCCAACTACCCATTAACACCGGTGACAACAATTTTGATTAAAATATCACATGTTTACGATATTTTCGTTACCAATAAAAAGCATATATTTTTAATTTTCTGGGAATAGCAAATGAAGTCCTCTTCATTCGGAGTCAGCTTTATAGTTTTATACAACTGATAAACCGTAAGAGTCAAATAAAACCTTATTGCACAAAACTTGTAGATCTCATAAAACTACACAATTCATGTCAAATCATGTGGCATTAGCCATTTCCAAAATATTCGTCATTATATGTGTGAGTGTATCAATAATCTTGTCGATTTTTTAAAGTAGTCACCATTCGGTTTTTTCTCGAGATGTGATAGAAAGAGTATGGAATTTTAAGTCCAACGAAAGGCGAAATACATTAGCTATCAAGAGAATAACATTATAAATTGCGGAATTTTTTCTGTGAAAAATGTAAACATCCCTCTACATGTGAGTGACAATGGGGTGGGGAGCAGCTCTCTAGCACTGTAGGTAGCCTGCAATTTCATGCCATTGTGCAAACTGTGAGGGCAAGTCAGATCGGCCTGCACGAGTATATTTCATTAACAGTCTTCGGTCTGGCCCATGGGACTACATTTTTAATTATACTGCAAACGGGCGTGGCAATTATTGTAATCACGATTAAAATACACGCTTTATTTCACCCTTTTAGATTTATTTTTGACCGCATCAACTCTAGAGATATGCTAATTAAATTAAGGGGAGGGGTTAATCTGTGACACCTTTTGATATGTAAACTGTTCCGACTCTTACTGTAACATCTCGTTTGATGAAGAAAGGATTACGCAACGCTATGATACACAAATTGAGCCATCTCTCTTAGTGTCATCTTTTTATCTACTAATTGAGATAGCGGATTAAATACGAAGTCCACATTATTCGAGATATAGCAAATCTGATTACAGTTGTATCCTTCTCAACATTATAAGCGAATTCATGAATAACTTGATCCCTTATCTGCATTTTTAATATTTTAATGGCGGCTTCCTTTGATATGTAATTTGCAATGGTGGTTTCAATATGAAGTATATACCGTTCGAGATAGAGCAAATATGATTACACAAATGTATTCCTTTCAATATTGTAGCACGATATCATGTTCCATAACTCTTTTTGTCTATTTTAATTAATTCATATTATATATTAATTTAATTAGGTTAATCAAATTTTGGGTTGGTGGCATGCTTTTATAAGCAAATTGAATTTAGGGGCCGTATACTACTCAGGATAGCAGCTCCTTTTCGATGTGCAACATCACTTAGTGTCTTTTGTTATGTAAATGAATTAGTCAACTAAGTTAAGTGGCGGCTATTTTTAATGTGTTGATTACGCTGGTTTTCCCATTTCTTTACTACTCATGTCATGAAAGTCCCAGGACCCTGAATTAATGGCGACACATCGTATGTAGAAACATTACCAGGATTTTGCACATAGAAATGGGCATTTTAATATAAGTAAGAAACGTACCTTTCAATATTTGCATTCAAGCACACAAGCTGCAATGGCACCTTCGTTTAGAAACCTACTGTTTTATGGAAGTTAATAGATAATTATTTCCATGCCGTGAGAGAACCACCGGGAAACACAGAAAGAAGCAGTTCCTTTGTTATACAACAAAGTGATTGTAAATAAAGCTAGCACGCATCGCACTTATATGAAGGCAAGACTGGACCTTTCTGGAAAATCAAACAAGGATTAGTTTTAAAATTTTTTAATTATTTTATTGTTTTTTCAAAGTATTTCCCTTTAATATCAATACATTTTTGCATTCAATGAAACTAATCCTTAAATCAATGATGCTACTCTTCCCGAGGCACTTCAGAAACCGGCTTTTACAATGTTCCAGTGCTTCATCTGGTGAAGAAAAGTGATTCTACGCATTTTATCCTTAATTTTTGGAAGCAAAAAGAAATCACTAGGTGCTAGGTCAGGGCTGTATGTGGAAGATCCATGGTGCTGGCTTTTGGGCCTTCAGATACTCAGTTGTTGGTTTTGCTGTATGCAACTATTCGCTATCATTTTTCTTTTCGACGTTTTTCACAAACTTTTTGAAAAAAATTGCGGTAACTACATTTATACACCAATCAGCAGTAACGGTGCGTCTATCTTCTAATGCTATAGTAGCGATATGGCCCGTTTTAGAAAAAAAAACTAGCAGCCATCTTCTTACCAACACTGTGAATTCGTCAGACTTTTGTAGGCATAGGTTCTTTGTGTGCAATCGATCCACATATATAACAAACATGGAAATTCATGAGATAAACACTAGACAAAAGGGTAAAATCCATCACCCCAGTGCAAAGCTTTCTTGCTTCCAGAAAGATATATATTATGAGACCATAAAAATACTTAATAGGTACTCTCCCTAATGATCTTAAGGGAAAAGTTGACAATTTCAATGTTTTTAAAAGTGCTGTTAAAGAGTACATATGCTCAAAAGCATATTATTCTGTACAAGATTATCTGAATGACAAATTATCCTGATGATAATGCTTATATAGCTCTGTAAGTAGTATTAGTAAATATTTGGTGGCTGCTCTAGAATTAATGAAGCTGTTTAAATGTATGTACATTAAGAACTGACAGTAAATAGAACAAAATGATGAGACGAAAAAAAGGTACAAGCTTAGGGAAAGTTAAAATAACTGTTCTTGTCTATAAATATAATGTTAGCCTTATAACGGTAGGGAGGTATTACGCCTGCTTGTTTCATTTTGTATATAATATGTCTTTATTTTATTTTAAATGTTCTGTGTTCTATGTAATATTTATGTATATATGTAACTATAATGTACATTTCCTTGACACGCATATAGTATGTCTTTATTTTATTTTAAATGTTCTATATTCTGTGTAATATTTATGTTTATATGTAATTTTTGTACATTTCCTTGGTATGTTCTGTGTTCACAAGCCTTATGGCTGAATATAATATAATCTAATCTGTTCGAAATACCCATTGAACCATTGTCCCATTGCATTTGAGGAGACTGAAGAGAGTGTATTTGGGGTGGAGCTGAAACAGGAATAGCTGAAACTCACGATGTCATTCCTACCTTCATTTCGTGGTCAGTTTAGAGTTTTATCCATGTAAGTGGATAACAGCTGGGTCACTGAACAGGGTATGACCAAATAAAGGTTCTGATGGGCCAGCACGATAAACAACTTTTTGACTATTTATAGGACCAAAAGACAAACAGAAATACATAGAGACCAAACTCCCCAGACAGGACTCATACCCAGTTAGGCGTGTTAACCACTAGATTAAGGGGAGACCCACTCACTTCACTACAAATACAGGAGGTGCTCTGTAACCAGCTAGTACTAACTACTTGCGACTAAACGTGTGCGAATAGATAATGAGCGGAGCGAGCCATTTAACCAATGTTGTCAATCAACGTATGGAATGATAATTTTCCAAAAGAACGGATTAAATTCCTTGTCATCCCCCAATATTTATCACTGCTTTAAGTGCATATAACACGGCCAAGGCAAGTGCAGTCCTGCACCGTGAGCGGAGAGACTGCGAACTAACGCGATGACGTAATACAACCACACGCATACGTCAGGAAATGCTGTACAGTCTGGTTTACTCTTTAACGCATCGTGTAATGTTCACAGTGTTAATTATGGAACGTAAAGGGAATAGGGTTATTCACGAGCAACCTCGATGTGTTATTATTATGTTTTGTGATGAAGAGGAAAAGGAGGTCAGAAAACATCTATTACAAATGCCACTGAACGTGCTAATTGTTCGGTTTTCCCAGTTGGACTGTACAGAGGGGAGAGCAGGCCCATATGTATGTGTACAAGTGGCGCTCTCCGATACAGGACTGCAGTCGCCTTGATCGAGTAATACACGGTATCTTTATTTACTTGTTTATTAACAGGTACAATATGATATATTAAACCTGTAGGTATTTAAGAGTTACAGAAAACAAAAATGAGACTGCACAGCTTCGATATTACGGTTTTGGAAATCTGGGGGAGGGGATCTTGAGCTCCCTCCTACTAGCGCTCCTGGACGTGGTCACAGTACAAACATAATAAAGAATTACAATTCATTAAACGAATTGCCTTCATCTTTCATAGTTTAAACTTAATGCTTGAACAAGGTGGGTGGTTATATGATTTGCAAGCTGAATTGTTCAAGACTTAGTGCTAGTGTTGGACAGCACTACAACAGACTATCATATGTTAATAGGTAACAAAACACGTCAGCATAAACTGGACGCTGAAATTGAATGAGACAGATAATTATGTAACAGTGGTAGCCTTAGACAGCACTCATGTAGCGCTACTGCAGTGTTAATAGATAACAAACTACGTGTTTACATAAACTGGAAGTTACTGCCTCACCTGGCCTTGTCTTTCCATTGAGAATCTAACTCATTCTCAACCGTGATGGACAAATAAGCAAGCTCACAATATGTTCTTCCTCTAAGCTCCGAAAGGGAAAACAAAAATGTATAAGGTACTCAAGTTCGGTCGGTCGGTCACTTACCACGTGGCTGCCATAATCCACTCCATTACATTTGGTAGAACAGAGTCTACTTATGCCTCTCATTG
Organism: Deroplatys truncata; assembly: GCA_030765065.1. Classification (NCBI taxonomy): domain Eukaryota; kingdom Metazoa; phylum Arthropoda; class Insecta; order Mantodea; family Mantidae; genus Deroplatys; species Deroplatys truncata. Next base: position 35,562,634 of record CM060987.1, on the reverse strand, counting down.
CGGCTACCTCACCACTGCTTAGCTCACGACCGCCAGGACTGTCGCTAGCCATGAGAAGAAGATAGGAGAGGCGAGTGACGTGGCAGGGTGGCAACATGCCATCAGTTATGCAAACTGTACACATAATTAAACATTCGGAATATGATTTCAAGGTGGTAGAACAGTTCTTCGTGTGGTGATATCAGCTTTATCAGAATTAGGTATTTGATAGCCTTTGGTGGAGATTTACATTTTATGAATATAAACTAATGAGTTTCTTTTTACAGAAATTTGTAATTTCACTTTTATTTTCATTGTAACTTGTGCTAAGACATTTACTAAGGTTTGTTTTTTGTACATTTCATTTAGTTTTTTAAAGTTAGACAATTACCTTTTCTGCACCCACTGTGGGGAGCATAGATACTTTGCCATAATTAAAATGTAGGTATGTACTTTCTTCTTATGGAGATACGATAATCTTTGCCTATCTGCGGAGTTAGGATAGAAGGACATAGGCACACAACAGACGGATGAATGGATAGACGGGCACACTTAGTGCATGGCTCACTGACCGTACAAGTAGATATTTAAGATACAAGTTAAATGTGAAGAAAAGAAAAAAGAAGAAAATAAAATATATAGATAAATTGTCTCTGATTATGAGAACAAATTGTATCTGGCTTCACGCTTTTTTTGACAAAAAATTACTCATATATTGGCAGTTCCTCTGGTCAGGCACTAGATACTAATATGTCAATATCCTTCTAGCTAGACTTAAGAATTTTTCTGTACATTAGTTTATCTCTGGTTCTGTCACTGTGCACATTCTGCCAAAGTAAGAATCCGGTCTTCATTCCCACCACAAAATGCACAGATTCTCCTTCCAGAATCGTCAGTTATTTTTATGCCCTCTGACCTCCTAGGCTAAACCATGCCACCACCCCATAACCGATCCTTTATAGGTAAGTTTGTGTGCTTCTTTACTCCAGTTCAATTTTATTTCGTTTGCTAGGCTTAGAGAAGGCTTAATTTTACAATCCGATTCGATTTCCTATCGGCTGACACATTTCCATATATGTTTGTTGGTTATTTCACCTCTTTGCCATACTGGCCCCATGCCTATTATCTTCAAACCTCTTTCCAGCTCAGCTGCCTAAAGCTTAGGAGAGATGTTCTCTGGCTGGTATTTGTAACATTTGGAGAGTAGTTTGGAATGAACTTCCTGCATCAGTTTCAGCCAGGACTTCCTGCTCCTATTTTACATTCTGTAACATACTACCTCTCTCCTTAACCTAGGATTTGACTTGCCTTGCGGAAGTGCAAAAACTCTTTCCCAAAATTCTACCTGCGTTTTACTTATATGCTCTGCTCTTTTCCATCCTGAAACTTCCCTTCCGTATAAGCTTCCTACATGCACGCCTAACTTGGAGTACTATTATGCAGGTAGTTTTATTGTGCACTACCGCGCGGGATGGCTCAGGCAGTATTAGTCTGTGGCACTCATTCAGGACGTCTCGGGATCGATCCAACGCACTCTGGCTCATGGGTTTTTCGTGGTTTCCCTGGGTCACCAAGTGGACGCTGGGGTGGTTCATCTTCTACCACGACTCTCCTTCCTCTTATTTCTCGTATCCATCATCTTTTTTATTATCTGTTTCATGTTTGCAGGACCAGGCGACTGTGTTAGGCGGGTTGCGGCTGGGCGGTTTAAAGCTTTCTTTCCTTTTGGGCAGGGACCGTGTGGCTGGAAACATTAGAGAGTCCATGCTTGTGCCCGACGGCATCCGGATCTGGCCTCACTTCGGGTCTCTCCCCTCATCTTTCCCTCCAGGGGTCTCGTTGGAAGCAAAAAGGGCTAACTGGCCTATTTGCGGTGCTCTGCCAGGTTCCGGGAGCCGCTCTGTGATACGTACCTTTTACCTTTACTATTAGGTACTCTCCCAACCGAGGGAAGTGGCGCCGCGGTAACGTGTGAGATTAGCATTCGGAAGGTCCCGGGTTCAACCCCGAAAACCGCCCACACTGACGCATGGGTTTTTCGTGGTTTCCCCTAGTCGGCAGCGAATGTTGGGGTGGATTCTTTTCTACAGGTGTAAATGAAATAAATATTTTGTTTGTTAATGACGCTCTCAATTGTCAGGATCATATTAGCGCCGCCAGTGTGGCGGAATTTCGTCCCGCAGGAGTTATTTTACAGGCTAAACTCGGCGCCAATCAAGAAGGTGATTGACAGTTACTAACCACGTGGTGGAAAGCTTTAAATGAATGGGAGGGGATGAATACGTCACAGCGGTCGTCATAGCAACCATTAGAAGGACCAATTAGAACTAAGGCGTTTATATAGCAACGATAGACGCAAATGCATTGTTGCGATATCGTAACACGTGATTGGCATGACGTGCCGGGCGAGCGACCGTTGCAGTAACCAGAACTGAAGTCTTATCTTCTGCTGTCGATGCAGTTATAAACAATTCCTCCTTTTAGCCCCAGCTTGCTTGTTTGTATCAGTTTAGAGATTGCCTGCGTACTGAAAAGTTCTCTTGCGTCGTCGTATTTGTATGGTATTTGCCTTGTGTTACATGTATTTGTGTTCGAGTATTTGTGCGTGTGTGTGTTGTGTGAGCATTTATAATTGTGTTTAATGGATATTTAACAATGTCCAAAAATAGTGACAAAGATAGCGTAGCCAAACGAAAAACTGAGCGCACTCGGGAACCGAATAAAACTGTATTTGGTAAAGGTATCCCAATTAAAGGACAGGCGCGGGAAATAATATGCTCTGTGAGAGAATATTTCTAAGAGGAGAAATTGAGCAGGGGGCCTCTTATTCCATTCTCTAATGTACTTGACAGGACCTCGCGTGCTGCAGGAATCAGTAAGAATACTGTGGTTAAGATTGGGAAAGAAAAATATTATAAAGAAGAAAATCAGGCATCAGGGTCTAAATTAGAAACTCCTGGAAAGAAAAGAAAAGGATGTAAACGTGTCACCAACTTAGATCCTTTCCAGCAGGATGCAATACGCAGACACATTTATTCCTATTATAGGAGAAAGGAGCATCGCACTATTTTCAAGCTCCATGTATCTTTAAAGGAAGCCGAGCTATTTCAAGGTAGCAAGTCTTCTTTGCGTAGAATAGTGAAGAAGTTAGGTTTTCGTTACAAAAAAGTAAATGGCAGAAAATTACTAATGGAAAAACCTGACATCTTAAGCATGATTTTGAGAACATTGTTTGGCTCGATGAGACGTGAGTAAATGCCAATCATTCTGTCAGCAAAGGCTGGACAGACGATACGTTGGAAGGAACAATGAATGTGCCTTTAGGTAAAGGAGGCAGAATAATACTTCTCCACGCTGGAACTGCATCGGGTTTTGTTCCCAATTGTTGTCTTCTTTTTAAATCAAATAAGACAATGAATTATCATGAGGAAATGAATCATAACAGTTTTCTTAAATGGTTCAAAGAGCAGCTTCTTCCAAATTTACCCAGACCATCTGTAATAGTAATGGACAATGCTTAATACCACTCAGTAATTTCTGATAGAGCACCAACAATGGGAACAAGACAAAATGAAATAATTCAGTGGCTTGTTCGACGCAATATACCGGTGAAGGAGGGACTGGAGAAAAGTGAGCTACTGGAACCGCGGTTTCCAAGTTATGCAGTCGACGGCATTGCTGCAGAACATGGTCACAAAATAGTTAGGTTTCCCCCTTATCATTGTCATTTTAACCCGATTGAATTAATTTGGGCCGAAATAAAGGGTTACGTTGGGCGAAACAATAAAGCTTTCACTGTGTCGTCAGTAATACAGCTTACAGAAGAAGCACTAACAGCAGTAAAAGCTGAAAACTGGATAAAAGCGGTGACTCATACAAAGGCTGTAATAAGTGCAGCTTGGGAAAATGAAGGAGTTTTGGAAGCCACTATAGAAGAGCTTGTTATTTCCGTGGGAGATTCTAGCAGTCTTCAGATGATGATGATGACAACGGTGTCTATCAGGCGAGCAGCAGCAGCAACAACAACAGCGATGCAAGCGATTCGGAAATCAGTGGCATTTTTCCATTAGAATAAGCATCAATATTTTACAGGTATGTTTCTTCTGTTAACGCAGATCTGTACACTGATATATTCTTGCATGATCTATCCTCTGCACGTAGATTCATTATTTTACAATTGTCTTCGTATACGAATATAAATAGTATCCACTCTACAATGCAGGCGCAACCCATTCTCCTTCGAACCGCTCTCCACGTGGTCACGATGAGCGGCAACGTCGCCTCTCTCGCTCCGCGAAATGTCAATCACCTTCTTGATTGGCGCCAGATATAGTAAATCTACTGACATGAGGCTGTCGCTTTTAAGCACACTTCCAAACCATCGTCTGGGTCGGGTTTAAAGCCGCGACCTTGGGATCAGAAGGCCAGCGTCTAGCTAACTGAGGCACTCGGACTTCTAGGTTTCATGGTGTATTTCGATTTATTTAAATGTTTCCACTCAGGATTCATATTTATCATTTGAATTGATACAAATTGTTTAAAAAATGGATCCCTATACATAACCTCCCCTGAAATTTTTCTGGCTATGCTCTGACAGAGAGTAGAGAAATGTCTGTGAATGTAGCACATCAGATTTCTTCGTACAGTTTCCAGCGTATCTTTCGTTAGTTAAGTTTTTATGACGCTGATTGCTAGGTTTAGGGGAACATTATCGCAAAGGCCTTGTATAATGTATATAATTAAACAAGTTTAGAGCGTTAAGCCGCATAATGCCTTCAGTATATATTATGTTATCCTTTTCCACAGTTCTTTACTGAAACTCCTAAGCATTCATTGATTCTTGATGAAGTTTATGTGATGTGAGAATACAGCGATATGTTTCCCTTGGATATTGTAATTTGCAAGCACTGAAAAGGAGTATACGTATTGAATTATTGCATACCACAAAAAAGCGAGTCTACACTTCAACATTTTTAAGGAAGGCAAGTACTATTTTGTAAACTCTTATTTTAATAATACTGTAATATCATTATTACTAATATTACCTATTCTACTTCATACTTCCGGGGCTTTAGTTTGTAAGTACATAATATGTACTTGCGTATTATATGTAGGTATGTATATATATATATATATACATACAGAGTGTTTCAGAAACAGTATTACAAACTTCGGGTATGAGTTCCTTACATCAAAAGAAGGAAAAAAGTTTATATGAACATATGTCCCATAATCCTTTGTTTTCTCGTTAGGAGGTGTTCAACACAGTGGTACACTTATAACACACAAAACTCATAATAAATGCTCGAAATGTCCTCCTCTTGCTTCTATGCATGCCTGTACTCGTCGAATAATGGAATGTCGCACCCTGTCAAAAACTCCGGGATGGTGTCGAATGGTTTCGCAGGCTTCCATGACACGTCGATGAAGCGTTTCTCCATCCGGGATGGCTGCTCCATAAACCAATGATTTAAGATGTCCCCAGAGGTAAAAATCCACAGGACTGAGGTCGGGAGAACGTGCAGGCCATGGAACTGGTCCTCCTCTGCGTATCCATCGGTCATGGTAGATACCAGTCAGTGCATCTCGAACAATGCGACTAAAATGTGCCGGAGTCAGGCATTTATCACATTTATCAGCAAGGCGACGATAAACAGCGACAAATGTTGGATGACTCGCTTGTCTTCGGTCTAGAAACTCCATCTGATAGAGCCGTGCAGCCTTGCGTCCATTGCCATTCGCGCGACCATACATAAAAATCATGTCTGCCTATTGACGAAATGAATATCCAGCCATGGTGGAACGAAACACGTGTAGTTAACTCACTACATGTACACAATTGAAACGTTGAAGACAGACTAATGACAAATGACAAACGTAAACAAGTCTCCATGGCAACACTTCGCCATCTACCGTATGTAGTACAATGGGTCAACGCCTTCTATGAATGATAGAGAAATGAAATATTGAGGTTGGACCCCGAAGGTCGTTGAACTCACACTTTCATTGTGACAGGAATAACGCGAAAACCAAGGATTATGGGACATATGTTCATATGAACTTTTTTCCTTCTTTTGGTGTGAGGAACCCATACCCGAAGTTTGTAAAAGTATTTCTGAAACACCCGATATGTATGTAACCTAGCGGTAACGTGTAAGGCTCGTATTCGGGTCCTGGGTCGATTCCCGTCGACCACCCACTCTTATCTTGGGTTTTCGTGGTTCTCCCTATTCTGTAGGCAAATGTTGGGGTGGTTTCTAATCTACCATGATTTCCTTTCCATCATTTCACTTTCATGCCGTTTCCTTCTCATCTTCCAAGTGTGCTTCCAAGGTTTCGTGGCGTATGAGCGGTGCCAGACAGATGGCGCTGATGCTTGCTTAAAGGAAAGAGTACTCCTCGTGGACACTGGCTGTTTGTAAACGGGTCGTTCATCGCCCTCTCTAGGCAGCTCCAGCAATGGGACGGGTCTTTGAGTTTGGAACTGTTAGGGACTTACCCGCGTCTCTGTGGCTTATCTACCTGTGGCCTGTAGCCTCATGTGGTGTCCCCTTCTGTTGTATAACCTATAATTATGTATGTATCTCTGTGTGAGTAGTAATAGTAGTAGTGGGGCTTCAGGGCGACAACTATGAGATCATTAGTGCCCTGTGTGTGTGTGTGTGTGTGTGTGTGTGTGTGTGTGTGAACTTCTAACATGAACACCTTTACTACTGCTATGAAACGCGGGAAGAAGGATGAGACGAGAGGAGACACCGGGCGACCGGATTCAGAGCGATGTACAGCAAAGACAGGGTCGCTAATTTTCCAGAAGCAGGCGGGGAGGAAGACAGAGGATCCCGCCCCACACAGAGGGGGTTCAATGTCCCTCAAGGGGGCCGCATACCCAGGCAGTCAGCCGAAATCCAAGGGACGGAGAGAGTTTACACAGAGCATCCTTTTCCCCTGCCACGCTGCACCGAAACACCATCGCCGACACTTACGACCCTAAAAGAGACGAGATGAAGGGTGAATGAAATGATGAATGGAACGAAATGGAGGGAAAGGAAATTCGGGGGCTGAAAAATATCCCTCCAGCATTCGCCTGACGACCCGGGAAAAACCCGAAAAAATCCATGGGTCAAAGTAGGCGTTCGCCGTGAATCGAATGTCGTCCTCTGTGGTCTAGAGGTACTATGTTAGCCTCAAGTTTTCGAGATCGTGGGTTCAGACCCGACCGAGGGCGATGGATTTTTTCGGCGTAAAAATCCTAAGCATGACTTCCTTCGGAAGGGAAGTAAAGCCGGTGGTTCCGTATCGTAGATTCACGGGACGTAAAAGAACCTCAAGCTTCGTAAAGAGGTCTCTGAGCGAAATATCCGGTCATTTACACCCGGGACGCTAAGAACCATGGCAGTTAAAGAGCGTTCATAAATAAAACGTAATTTCGTTTTGCCGGGGATCAAACCAAAGGCCTCCCGAAAGCGGGCCACACGTTGCCGCTTGAGCCATTGCACTCGATTGACGATTGAGTAAAGTCATAATATTTAATTGAAGCTAAAGGTTCAAAGTATTTTTGAACATAAAAACTAAGTTTTAAATTTCTTGAAAATTCTGAGCAAATTCCAGCCATGGTTACCCCTAATGCTACACGAATGTCCGTTTCGCTATCATTGCTACCCTCATTTTAGGACATAAGAAGCATAAACCAGATGCCTCTACCACCCACCTTCAACGCAAATGCTTATAGTTTAGAATTAGGAGCTTTTCTTCATTTTCATCTGTCAATATTGCGTTTTGTTGGTATAGTTCCTCGTCAAATGGTTTTTCCTAACTGACGAACATTTATTATATAATATGTATGCTATTGTATAATAAAACGTTATACCTAGCATATTTTAAAATTGAAATAGGTGACCAGACTGAAGTGGTATTAAAACTTGTGCTGAAAATCCTAAACAAAGGTACTAAGTTGTACAATTACGTATGCTATTTAGCATGACAATGAATTGACATGAACAATAATACCTACAGTCACGACAGTTGTTTTTTGGATTTTATTGAGGGAGATGCAGCACATTGAATATCCAATTTGCTGTCTTTCGATAAGACCTGTGCCACATGGATCATACAACCCAGTTCCGATATCACAAGTAACATTATCAGAAATTGCAGACTCGTCAAATTAAGGTGTGGAAGAGTATAGTCCAATTTTATCTCCAGATATGGATGGTGGGAATTCGTAGAGCTTAAGGAAGGTTGAATTTAATGATTTGATAGCACAGTACGACCTTACCAAAAATGGCGAATTGAGTGTCAAGAATGAAAATAAAAGCTGGTAATCCCCTTTATAACTTATTGTGGTATACAGGTCCGCATTTACACGTAGGCTAAGATAAAATAAAATAAAACTATGCACTGTATTCGCCCGAAAATAAGCCACACTTTTAGCCTAAATTTCAGCGGCAAAAATTGTATTGTGGCTTATATTCGCTACCTTGGAGTATTACACACCTTTTCTGTTAAAATCTGTGCTCATTTGCAACAATAGAGCTAGTGTCTGGAGCAGAAATTGGCGGCATTTTATTACACAACAATGCGAACTTTTACTATTTGTCGTTAACATTTTGTATATTGTTTCATTAGCTTCCACCTAATTAAGTTCAGTTTTAGTGAAAAGCTCCACACTGGTAGGAAAGCTTGATTTTGGCCGTAAATGAATGATCATTTAGAGCGAAAAGCATCATCAAGTCAAGGTTTCCGCGAATTTACGATGCAAGCTTCAAACTTGCAGTTGTGTTTTATTCCAAAATCACAACCAATAGAGAGGCCGAAAGAAAGTATAGACTTGACGAAATATGATGCACTATATACTAGGGTAAATTATCACGTACAGGTAAGTACAAGCAAATAAACGCTAATGCACATTTTTCTTGCCTTAATCCAGATACGGTTTATTTTCTACATTTTTTCTTCCCCACAAAAAATTTTAAGGATGCGCTTACATAGATTATTTTCGTACCAATACGTATATGCTTTAATACTGTGCGGACCTTCTTATATCTCAGTACTGACATCGCTAACAAGCTTCATAGGTACTGTCACCGTAATTATTGGCAGGAAAATATAAATGATTAAATAAAGAAATAATAGTAAGATGGAGAAATAATTACAATAAATAGTTTCCGTATATTAAACAAATGTAAAGCTTGGGATGAAAGATTTGTCCAGAAAGAAAAAAGTAATTAGCAAGACAGGTTAAGCAAAGTCATTAGCAACAGCCGAGGATAGAACACATTAGTTTAAAGATTCTTGGAATGCAGATAGGATTTAGCTAAGTACGTTTGAACAGTCACATTGACAGAAGTTCTGTAAAAGAGAAAGGTAAATGAAATTCTTAGATTCGGGGAGGTTCCGCATAGTAACAACGTAAGAGATGTATACATAGGAGTTTTTAGTATAGGCTCGCGCGAGAACGAATCTTGGTGGGATAGTTTGAAAGTAAGCGGGACTTGAATTGAAATTCAATTGAGTTTTTATTCATGGACGCTCTATAACTGCTGTGGTCCTTAGCGTCCCATTCTATATTGGGCGCAAAAGACCGATAATTTTGCTCAGTGGCCTCTTTATCAGGCTTGAGGTACTTTTACGTGCCGCAAATCTACGACACGGGATCACCGGTCTTGCTTCCCTTCCGAAGGAAGCCATGCTAAGGATTTTTAAGACCGAAAAAAGCCATCGCCCTCCGCTGCGTTTGAACCCGCGACCTCGGGAACTAGAGGCTAGCATAGTAGCCAATACACCACGGAGGAGGACGGCGGGACTTAAGATAATACAGAGCGTGTATTGCTAAAGTTAGCGTCTGTATTTTCTTTCGTGTGCAGCCTTAGGGGCTTACAGTCTTTTTTATGGTGATCGCAGCTCGCAGCGCCAAAGACCGCACTTAGTTGTCGGTTACATAGCGGTAGCCGCGAGGGGTTTTGCCGGTAAACATTTTAGTGACTCACGACAATTTACTCTTCTAGTTTCCTTTATTGCGGAAACAGTTATTTCTGATACTGCAGAAGTTAGCAGGTATAATAATTGTTATATTTTCGAGTGCTACGATTCATACTCAGTTCCATTCTTTATCTTCAAATGGTCGGCAACTCGCCTGTATTAGATCACATTAAATCTCTCAGTCAATTTAAACTGGTGTTGTCCTTTCAAACTACTCCAACGCATACACTGAGAGAAACATCTCATAGCCAACCACTGAAGCAGCCGGCAGCAGAATCAAGATATTGGAGACGACGTCAAAAGGTGACACCAGCCATACGTCGTCAGAACAATACGAATTTAAAGAATATGAGCTGCTGAGTTAGCTGATTGCGCCGAGTATGAGAGAGAAACACGGCACAAGGCAAAATAAATGTGCGTTTGGTAACTCTTGACTGTGTTCAAGGACCAGAAGCTGAGCTGACCCCACCAGAAAAATTTCGAACCCAGAGTTTGCGTTTCTTAACAAGATGGATACACTTACAATTAATGAAAAGATTGCTGCAGCTCAAAACTTAGTAGAAACATACAACGGTGTCTTAGTTGGTCAATTGGAAAATTTTATGATTCAGTTCAAGACTTTCAACCACGAGTTAGAAAATATGATGAGGGAAATGGAAAATTTATTTGCCAGGAGAGGTGAATGTACAAATTCCTCCTGGAAAAATAGTCGAAGATTATTACTTTCCCTACTACGTATAGTAAGTAGGGGAAGTATTGCATTCCACCTAAAAATTCGATACCGAGATTTCACCGGAAATACATGTCTTGAGGCCTCCTGAATAAAAGAAAAGTAATTTTTGGAACATGTCCGTGTGTGTGTCTGTCTGTCTGTGTGTGTGTTTGTGAACAGTATAACTCAGAAACGAACAGTCGGATAAACACCAAACTTGATATTTAGGTTCAGTATCTTCCAGAGATGCGACACGAAGTTTTTCAAGAAAATCCCCCACCCCAGATTACCCTTTACATGTAACATTTTTGGAAAAAATTTAATTTTTTCAAAAATGGCTCTAACGATGTTGATTAAAATATCATATGTTTAAGATATTTTCATGACAAATGAAATGTATATCTCAAATTTTCTGGGAATGTCTCCAAAAGTATTCTTCATTGTGAACGACTTTTGCATAACTGGTAAACCATAAGAGATGGACAACATTTTACTACACAAAAAAATGTACATCGCGTTAAAATACATAATTTATGTCATATACTTTTTTTTTGAGTGAACAATTTTCGAGATATTGCTTGTTATTCCCTTAAAATTTTCAATACTTATACTTTTTCTCAAATTCGTTATTCATTTTTTTTGTCCTGGTAATGCAAAGAGAATGGAATACTCCACATAGCAACCAGCTCTTAAAATATTTGACTATAGCTTAAAGCCTACCAATTCCCCTTGCATCTACAAGAAAATTAGCAATAAGATTAACATCTTGATATCTAGATTAACATGAAGCATATGGAGAATAAGCGTTTGTAAAAATAGTTTGTACAAGAGTGGAGAAAGTCATGTGAGTGTAACACATAAGATTTTTCTTTATCTTGCATTTGACTAACTTGTTTACTTAAAATTGCAATATGTTAGTACTTTCTCTGCTACGTATAATAAGTAGGGTAAGTACAGTATTCCACCCAAAAATTCTATGTCGAGATTTCACCGAAAATATATGTTTTGAGGCCCTCTGAACCCAAGAAAAGTATTTTTAGGAAAAGCTTATTGTGGGTTAAAAATAAATTGAGTTTTATTTATGGAGGCTCTTTAACTACGATGATCCTTAGTGTCCCATTCTATATTGGGCGGGAAAGACCGGTAATTTTTCTCATAGCCTCATTATCGCGCTTGAGGTTCTTTTACATGCCGTAAATCTACCGCCACCGGCTTTACTGCCCTTTCGAAGGAAGCCAAGCTAAGGATTTTAACGTCCGAAATATTCCATCGACCTCAGCGCGCGCGCGTGTGTGTGTAACAGTATAACTCAAAAACGAAAAGTCGGATAAATAACAAACTTATTATTTATGTTCAGTATCTTCCAAGAATTCACACGAAGATTTTCAGGAAAATCCCCCGAACTATCGCTTACATGGAACATTTTACGAATGTTTTTATTTTCTTAAAAATGGCTCTAACGATTTTGAGTAAAATACCACACATTAAAGATATTTATATGAAAAATAAGATGTATATTTAGAATTTTCTAGAATTGCCTTGAAATCCTCTTCATTCGGAAGGAATTTTGTATAATCTTGTATAACTATTAAACATTATGCAATAGATCAAAACGCGCTACACAAAAAATGTAGATCTCTTTAAAATACACAATTTGTTCCTAATAATCTTTTTTGTGGCATAAGCCATTTCTGAGATAGCCATTATTAATGGTACGAATGGTTCATTATTCGGTCATTCTTTTCAAGTTCTGTCAACATCCAATTGTTTTTCGCGATTGCATGGAAACAGTATAGAATTTTAAGGCCAGCAATAGCGTCCAGTTCTTAAACATTATAAGATCTATAACGAAGTGTTCAATGTAGCTATTTCTGCAAAGGTTTACTTGGATTAAAATGAAGTAGGGAGAAAAATAAGCTTCAGTAAGAATAATTAGTATATCAAGTATAAAACGATGGAGGGTAGAGAAGTTCATGTGAATGTATCACATCAGATTTTTTTAACTAATACTGATTTGTATATTTCGGGACATAGATATGAATCTCAATTTTGTGGGGTTTTTTTTCGTAATACACTTCGTTGTTCATAGCATTGTTTATAAATCGTGTTGAATACCTTAATGATTTTCAGTTGTTTGTATTTTTATCTTATTAATTCATTAATTTTTAAGCACCATACAGTAAAATGTTTTAAAATATTGTAATAAACTTTAAATTGTTCCTTTTAATTTTTAGTTAGAAAATTGCTATAAAATGCTGTTCTTGCAGGTTAATTTTCAAAAAATTTCCTCCCGTGTAGTATACCATAGCTAGACCCTCCGGTAGGGCCCACGTTACATGTTCAGCCTAGGTCCTAAATATACATATATGCAATATGGTATACATATTGCATGGTGGAGTGCAAACAATTATTTTTTTCTTTCGAGAACAGGAAGTTTGCATTCTTCTGATATCCCTGGCTTAGGAACAGCACATGAGTTAACACAAGTGTTTATTTTTATTAATCCCAACAGAAGAAGTATACCGGATATTCTTCACGGGGTCTACTTAGTCTCCTTGAAGGAAACTTATGATAATTCCTGCAATTGCCTGCAAAGCCAAACATAAATTATGCATACGTTGCCGTGATCTCAATTGTGCGCGTGTTATTAGGCAGCAAAGAGGGTACAATATACTTTCATACTTTTTGTGTGAACGAGACAGTAGAACAATGAAATTAACATATACGCGTTATTCAAGCTGGCCAAAATTAAATGTTTAATACTCCTGATTTATTAAACCACAAAGATGAATGAAGCAGTTCATCAAGATGTAATGCTTTCAGCGAAGGGAGAAACTTCTGGGAGGTATTAAAGATGAACATTACTAACGAATTTTAAGAACCGTGCTCGGGAAATAGCACGCACTTGGATAGAAAAAGATATTTTTGCACTCTCATCTCAACTATTTCGCAGAAATGTTGGGGTACAAAGAAAAGAACACGAAGTGAGATTTCATTAGGATACAAAAAACGCGAAAACAAGATGCCGGAGACGATGGTATCTTGTGCAAGAGAATGACTACTGTTTTTGTTTAGCGTAGGGTTCTGGTCTAAGATGTGTTCTGATCGAGCGAGATTGCTCCGTGGTAATATGTGAGGTTCGCATTCGGGAGGTCCAGGTTTCGATTCCCATCGACCGCCCGCTCTGACCTGGGTTTTTTTATGATAAATTTGGTAGGGCAATGTTGAGGTAGTTTTCTTTCCATAATTTCCCTTTCATTCGTCCCCTTCTCATCTTTCAGGTGTGCTTCTAGATTTCGTGGCGTATGGCGGTGCCGGACAGATGATGCGGATGCTTTCTCAAACGAAAGGGTGCTCCCCGTGGACACTAGAAGTCTGCTTGGTCGACGGGTCGTTCATCGCCCTCTGTAGGCTGCTCCAGCAGTGGGACGGGTGTTCGAGGCTGGAATTGTTGGAGACTACCGTGTGTCACTTTGGCCCGTCTGCTTACTACCTGTAGCCTGCTATACTTCCTTTACTTCATCCCTTTTTCCTGGGGGTGGTAGCCGCAATGGATCTATGTAGGTCTAAATGTGCGAAGTGTCTCCCACCGTGTTATAACCTATAAGACCTGTTCTGTAGTTACATATCACATGCCAAGAATAAGGTATAAAGTGTAAGATTCTGGAGAGATGGTTTCCACAGTAGTCGCTCAACAACCTCCAATCCACAAACATTCTGGAGAGGCAGTTGCCACAATAGTCGAACAGCAACCTCCAATCCACAAACATTCTGGAGAGGCAGTTGCCACAATAGTCGAACAGCAACCTCCAATCCACAAACATTCTGGAGGGATAGTTTCCACAGTAGTCGAACAACAACCTCCAATCCACAAACATTCTGGAGAGGCAGTTGCCACAATAGTCGAACAACAACCTCCAATCCACAAACATTCTGGAGGGATAGTTTCCACAGTAGTCGAACAACAACCTCCAATCCACAAAAATTCTGGAGAGGCAGTTGCCACAATAGTCGAACAACAACCTCCAATCCACAAACATTTTGGAGGGATAGTTTCCACAGTAGTCGAACAACAACTTCCAATCCACAAACATTCTGGAGAGGCAGTTGCCACAATAGTCGAACAACAACCTCCAATCCACAAACATTCTGGAGGGATAGTTTCCACAGTAGTCGAACAACAACCTCCAATCCACAAACATTCTGGAGAGGCAGTTGCCACAATAGTCGAACAACAACCTCCAATCCACAAACATTCTGGAGGGATAGTTTCCACAGTAGTCGAACAACAACCTCCAATCCACAAACATTCTGGAGAGGCAGTTGCCACAATAGTCCAACAGCAACCTCCAATCCACAAACATTCTGGAGGGATAGTTTCCACAGTAGTCGAACAACAACCTCCAATCTACAAACATTCTGGAGGGATAGTTTCCACAGTAGTCGAACAACAACCTCCAATCCACAAACATTCTGGAGAGGCAGTTTCCACAATAGTCGAACAACAACCTCCAATCCACAAACATTCTGGAGAGGCAGTTGCCACAGTAGTCGAACAGCAACCTCAAATCCATAAACATTCTGGAGAGGCAGTTGCCACAATAGTCGAACAGCAACCTCCAATCCACAAACATTCTGGAGAGGCAGTTGCCACAATAGTCGAACAGCAACCTCCAATCCACAAACATTCTGGAGAGGCAGTTGCCACAGTAGTCGAAGAGCAACCTCCAATCCACAAACATTCTGGGGAGGCAGTTGCCACAATAGTCGAACAGCAACCTCCAATCCACAAACATTCTGGAGGGATAGTTTCCACAGTAGTCGAACAACAACCTCCAATCCACAAACATTCTGGAGCGGCAGTTGCCACAATAGTCGAACAGCAACCTCCAATCCACAAACATTCTGGAGGGATAGTTTCCACAGTAGTCGAACAACAACCTCCAATCCACAAACATTCTGGAGAGGCAGTTGCCACAATAGTCGAACAACAACCTCCAATTCACAAACATTCTGGAGGGATAGTTTCCACAGTAGTCGAACAACAACCTCCAATCCACAAAAATTCTGGAGAGGCAGTTGCCACAATAGTCGAACAACAACCTCCAATCCACAAACATTTTGGAGGGATAGTTTCCACAGTAGTCGAACAACAACTTCCAATCCACAAACATTCTGGAGAGGCAGTTGCCACAATAGTCGAACAACAACCTCCAATCCACAAACATTCTGGAGGGATAGTTTCCACAGTAGTCGAACAACAACCTCCAATCCACAAACATTCTGGAGAGGCAGTTGCCACAATAGTCGAACAACAACCTCCAATCCACAAACATTCTGGAGGGATAGTTTCCACAGTAGTCGAACAACAACCTCCAATCCACAAACATTCTGGAGAGGCAGTTGCCACAATAGTCCAACAGCAACCTCCAATCCACAAACATTCTGGAGTGATAGTTTCCACAGTAGTCGAACAACAACCTCCAATCTACAAACATTCTGGAGGGATAGTTTCCACAGTAGTCGAACAACAACCTCCAATCCACAAACATTCTGGAGAGGCAGTTTCCACAATAGTCGAACAACAACCTCCAATCCACAAACATTCTGGAGAGGCAGTTGCCACAGTAGTCGAACAGCAACCTCAAATCCATAAACATTCTGGAGAGGCAGTTGCCACAATAGTCGAACAGCAACCTCCAATCCACAAACATTCTGGAGAGGCAGTTGCCACAATAGTCGAACAGCAACCTCCAATCCACAAACATTCTGGAGAGGCAGTTGCCACAGTAGTCGAAGAGCAACCTCCAATCCACAAACATTCTGGGGAGGCAGTTGCCACAATAGTCGAACAGCAACCTCCAATCCACAAACATTCTGGAGGGATAGTTTCCACAGTAGTCGAACAACAACCTCCAATCCACAAACATTCTGGAGCGGCAGTTGCCACAATAGTCGAACAGCAACCTCCAATCCACAAACATTCTGGAGGGATAGTTTCCACAGTAGTGGAACAGCAACCTCCAATCCACAAACATTCTGGAGAGGCAGTTGCCACAATAGTCGAACAGCAACCTCCAATCCACAAACATTCTGGAGAGGCAGTTGCCACAGTAGTCGAAGAGCAACCTCCAATCCACAAACATTCTGGAGAGGCAGTTGCCACAATAGTCGAACAGCAACCTCCAATCCACAAACATTCTGGAGGGATAGTTTCCACAGTAGTCGAACAACAACCTCCAATCCACAAACATTCCGGAGAGGCAGTTGCCACAATAGTCGAACAGCAACCTCCAATCCACAAACATTCTGGAGGGATAGTTTCCACAGTAGTCGAACAGCAACCTCCAATCCACAAACATTCTGGAGAGGCAGTTGCCACAATAGTCGAACAGCAACCTCCAATCCACAAACATTCTGGAGCTGCAGTTGCCACAGTAGTCGAACAGCAACCTCCAATCCACAAACATTCTGGAGAGGCAGTTGCCACAATAGTCGAACAGCAACCTCCAATCCACAAACATTCTGGAGGGATAGTTTCCACAGTAGTCGAACAACAACCTCCAATCCACAAACATTCTGGAGAGACAGTTTCCACAGCAGCCGAACAACAACTCCAGTCCACAAACATACTGGAGAGATAGTTTCCACAGTAGTCGAACAACAACCTCCGATCCACAAAAATTCTGGAGAGTAGTTTCCACAGTATTCGAGCATCAACCTCCATTCCACAAACATTCTGGATAGCCAATTTTCGCAGTAGTCGAACAACAACCTCCATTTCACAAACAAGTTGAACCATTCGAAATGAAAAGTCGACTATCGTCCCGCCTGCTTGATGTCAGTGTGCTGATGACTCGTTTCCCAGCGATCTCTTTTGCCCACTGAGTTCCATTTCAATGTCACATGTTCTCTCACATGGGGTCTCAGATGAGGTGACCGGCTCCCCCAGCTATGGTGTAGAGTTATGGGATAAATGTTATAGTATGTGCAGTGTACACTTATTACATGTACAGTTGCCAGAAGCGTTTGCTTGCGCATTTGGATGCGAAGTTCTTCATATAACCTCAATACCTAAAATCAGGTTGTATTTTTGAAGCTATTCTGACTACGTTAAACCTCTACGGCTTAACGCTTAGAGTACTCCTGTGCAACTCTAAAGCGTCGGTCACACGGCGACTTGTACAGTATAGTTTGCACAAAGAAGGCGGAACAGCGTATACGTCCATACGTTGCAAGCAAGTTTGCGCAAACCTCAGAATGAACTTGGTCTTCGAAAGAGGAGGTTGTTGAGAGCAAATCAATGTAGCCCGAAGGTTTATTTTTATTATAACATTTCTGTACTGTTTATCAATGAAAAGAAAGGATAGGTACCAAAGCTCCCGATCGAAATGGTGTAAAAGGTGACTTCTGAGAAAAAAGGTATACTCACATATAAATTTAATGATATGCTTAAGAGAAGATCCAGATGAGTGTAATTACTTGAGTATGGACGAAAGTGCATAATATAACCAACTACTACGTTTGGTGACTCCTGTAGGTGAGCGATAGAACATCGTGATGCGCGAATCTATTTCGCCTCATGAAAGATTGAGTTGTAGTTTAAGGCTTTAAGCTACTGGAAGATCAAGCACGGATTTAACATTTAATTTCTGTATCATCTTTTGGTAAGACACATTCTTCTCATTCCGATCCCAATATTCCTTAGACTTTGTCTTCCAAAGGCATGGCTGCGATTTATATAATTCGGTAAACTCGCTAATAAATTACTTAGAATGGGTGCGTATATCACACATCTAGCACAAAACTTCCCTTCCAGTTGAAGTCACGGCTTGTACCACGCCCACACGCACACACTTAAGAGGTCGCGCAAACTAAATCTTCAGCAATGCAAAGTTTACGCGGGCCGAACTTACTAGTTTGTGCGAGCTACCGTCTTGGCGTCCAGACGCACGTTGTCGATACAAACTGGTTTACGCAAGTAAGCCGCGGTAAAACCTGCACGTGTATTGAAATTGAAATTGAAATTGAGTTTTATTTATGGACGCTCTTTAACTACTATGGTTCTTAGCGTCCCATTCTATATTGGGCGTGAAACACCTGTAATTTTGCTCAGAGGCCTCTTTATCAGGCTTGAGGTTCTTTTACGTGCCGTAAATCTACGACACGGGACCACCGGCTTTACTTCCCTTCCGAAGGAAGCCGTGCTAACGATTTTTACGCCCGAAAAAATCCATCGCCCTCCGCCGGGTTTGCTGCACGTGTAGCCGCCGCATAACACAACCGCGTCCTATGCCAGAATCCGGCTTACGTCATCCATTAGCTCAATGAACGCTGCGGTGAGACGTGGATCATTTGTAGAGTTTACCATTGCCACTTAATCTGAACGGTGGAAGGAGAACCCAAACCTTCCCCTCTTTCGCGGCCCAGCCACTTCTACACTTCTAGAGTATCCATGAAATAAAACGCTAAAGATAGTTGATTTCATCAACCATAGAAGAAGCTTAAGAGTTTAATACTGTTTATTTATTTTACATCGCTTTAACTACAACTATCGCGACGGATCTGTTAGTGGGTAACTCTTAGATCGATGTGTGGCGGACAGTTAGCCTTCTAGGTCTCATCCCTGTAACCATACCAGCATGCTTCGTCACATGTTCACAGAGACCCTAGTGCATAGCAACTGGATCTTCTGCTTTGTGCTGTGCAGCTGGTATTAGGGTGCCGTTCAGTCTACCTGCTTTCATTGTCTGTGGATAGATGGCACAGCATTCGCTATTACCACCTATTTTTCATGTTTACTGTTGTTTTAAACTTAAAGTGGAACTTTGGGTCGTGGTATTAAATATCTAATCCGGTATTTACCTTAGCGGCTGAGGGAAACCACGAAAAAGCCATCAGATTGGTAGACCCACGGGATTTGAACCCGGGACCTCCCGAATGTGGGCACAGATGTTACCGCCTGAGCCATCCTGCCCGGTAGTTTCTTTCCGTACCTTTGCTCTAACCAGCAGCTACCTTAGTAACCACTAGCGTAGCTAGAAAATTATTAAGGGGGGTTATGTACAGAGGTCCATTTTTAAACAATTTGTATAAATTCAAATGATAAACATGAAAATTGATTCTGAGTTGAAATACTTAACTAAATCGATTTCATATTCACAGATTAGGGTTCAGCAATTGGAATTAAAATTAGGATAGGATGTTTTGTGTACTGTAAGCAGCAAATGTGTTGTGACATGAGAATTAATAACCCATGTAAAGTATTTTATATTACTGCTGCAGCCATTTTATTACACTATAAAATAGGGTTTCTAGTTACGTTCTAAATGGGAGATATTGCACTAATTTGGAAATCACTTAAATTTAGCACCGGAACGAAAACATGCCCCCGGTATCCACGCCATCTAAAGCACAATTTCTGTTGTCACCTTTGGTCATATTGTCACATGAGTAATGGCAAGAGCTTAATTTAACTTATTTTATTGTTGGGATTATTTTATTAATCATTTTATGATACTTGAATTTAGCTTGGAAATCTCTTTATATTGTAAAATGCAGTAGTTTTGCTAAGTTGTGTAACTAACAGAATGTTCTAAGGAGTGCCATTTTCCATGAAAGTCACTGTGGACTTTACGACACATCAGCTTCCTGATAGAAGCTTCTGGAACAATCCTGCAGAAAGGTCACCTTGCATGTGCAACTTCAAGGCGGTTCCACACCATATTTGGTAATGTCCGCCCAGTCAATACCGACACATCAGCTTCCTGATAGAAGCTTCTGGAACAATCCTGCAGAAAGGTCACCTTGCATGTGCAACTTCAAGGCGGTTCCACACCATATTTGGTAATGTCCGCCCAGTCAATACCGACACATCAGCTTCCTGATAGAAACTTCTGGAACAATCCTGCAGAAAGGTCACCTTGCATGTGCAACTTCAAGGCGGTTCCACACCATATTTGGTAATGTCCGCCCAGTCAATACCGACACATCAGCTTCCTGATAGAAGCTTCTGGAACAATCCTGCAGAAAGGTCACCTTGCATGTGCAACTTCAAGGCGGTTCTACACCATATTTGGTAATGTCCGCCCAGTCAATACCGACATCCCGATAGGAGCTCAAGATGCTATATAAGCAAGTGAGTGACGCCCGCTCCGGGGTGTCTTCTTGTTGTCTTGTCTTGTCAGTTCGTCTTGTTCTGCTGCTCACGACGCTCGGGGCCTAGCCCCTTGGGCTGCGCTGCACCCAGATCCTGCAGGCCTCCGCAGGATTCAATCGGACCACGCCCGCTGCCTTGCCATGGCACAATTGGACATAACTTTCAGGTGAACACCTAAATTCTTAAACCCCTTAAACTAAATATTATGTTCTAGTTGATCATTCAAGTTAGGAAGCCCCCATCATTGTAAACCAAACACTAGCCAACTCCATACTTACGTCTATTGCAGAATATATTAGTTTGGCTAAGCCAAACTCTGAGTTCTCTATTATCTGATTCCCAATTATTCCCCCCTGTGTCCAACTTTAGTTGTGACAATATTGTCCAAGACATGCAGCGTAAATATAGCGCTACCAGTGATTCAATTAGGAAGTACATCTGCTCCTGCTAACCTACAAAGGTGATACTATTATTTTAACGGAGTTATTTTCACTATTCATTTTTACATTTTAGCAAGGAAGGTTTCAACCCCCAACCCCCTGGCTACGCCTCTGATAGTAACATGTCGACACGGCATTAATTTCCCAATTGAGTTCCATTTTTTCCGATAAACCATAAAGCGTCCCCAAATTCATTTTGAAATAATATACCCCAATGGCGAGTTACAGTTTCTTAAGTACTTTAACTCCCGCGCTTCATAGTTAACTATTAGTTCAAACAATGATGATTAATTGTGTTTATTTTGTCTACAACGTATAGTAAGTAGGGTAAGTATTGCTTTCCATCCAAAAGTCCGATACCGAGATTTCACCGGAAATATATGTTTTGAGGTGCCCCGAATAAAAAAAAAAGCATTTTCAGAAAATGGTTCATGTGTATGTCTGTGTGTGTGTGTGTCTGTGAACAGCATAACTCAAAAATTAAAGGTCGGATAAATACCTAGCTTGGTATTTGGGTTCAGTATCCTTCAAAGATGGGACACGAAGATGTTCAAGAGAATCCCTCACCCTAGACTACCCTTTACGTGGAGCATTTTTCGAAAATTTCGATCTTCTCAAAAATGTCTCTAACAATTTTGAATAAATGTCACATCTTTAAGATATTTTATGACAAATAAAATGTATATCTTGAATATTATGGGAATGTCCTTAAAGTTCCTTTCATTCTGAATAGCTTTTTTATAACTGGTCAGAGATAGCAAACTTTTTCTACACAAATAAATGTAGATCTCGTTAAAACATACAGTTTATGTCCTGTACATTTTTTTGTGGAGTGAACTATTTCCGAGATATTCCTTCTTATTTGTTTGAATTTTCCAACACTTAATACTGTTTCTCAAATGGAAATTCGTCATTCGTTTCTATTTACTTTCTCTACTACGTATAGTAATTAGGGGAAGTATTGTATCCCACCTAAAAATTCGATACCGAGATTTACCCGGAAATACATGTTTTGAGACCCCCTGAATCCAAAAAGAAAGCATTTTTGGAAACAAGTCCGTGTGTGTGTCTGTCTGTGAACAGCATAACTCAGAAACGAACAGTCGGATAAACACCAAACTTAGTATTTAGGTTCCGTATCTTCCAGAGATGCGACACGAAGGTTTTCAAGAAAATCCCCCCACCCCAGATTATCTTTTATATGGAACATTTTTCGAAAATTTTAATTTTCTCAAAAATGGCACTAACGATTTTAATTAAAATATCATATGTTTAAGATATTTTCATCACAAATAAAATGCATATCTTGAATTTTCTGGAAATGTCTCCAAAAGTATTCTTCATTGTGAACCACTTTTGCATAACTGGTAAACCAAAAGAGATAGACAAACTTTTACTACACAAAAATGTAGATCGCGTTAAAATATACAATTTATGGCATATACATTGTTTTTGTTGAGTGAACCATTTTCGAGATATTGGTTGTTATTTCCTTAAATTTTTCAATACTTATTTTCTCAAATGGGAATTCGTTATTCATTTTTTTTGTCCTGTATATGCAAAGAATATTAATCGGAGGCAAAGAGAATGGTGCTGCACATAGCAACCAGCTATTAAGAGATATGTATATGCTTAAAGGCTACTTGTATTTGTATATTTCCCTTGCCAATACAAAACAAGGGGAACATAGTACGCCTTAAGCGATAGTCAAATATTTTTAGAACTGGTCGCTCTGTGTAAAATGTAATTCTCTTTGCATGTCAAAAGATCGTTTCTGCAAATGTTTATCTCGATATATGAAATAGATGGAGAATAAGGGTTTGTAAAAATAGTTTGTACAAAGTAGAGAAAGTCATGTGAGTGTAAAACATCAGATTTTTGGAAACATGTCCGTGTGTGTGTGTGTGTGTGTGTGTGTGTGTGAGTGTGTGTGTGTCTGTGAACAGCATAACTCAGAAAGGAACATTCGGATAAGCACCAAACTTGGTATTTAGTCTCAGTATCTTCCAGAGATGCGACACGAAGGTTTTCAAGAAAATCCCATACCCCAGACTATCCTTTACATGGAACATTTTTCGAAAATTTTAATTTTCTTAAAAATGGCTCAAACGATTTTTATTAAAATATCATATATTTAAGATACTTTTATGACAAATAAAATGTATATCTTGAATTTTCTGGGAATGTCTCCAAAAGTATTCTTCATTGTGAACGACTTTTGCATAACTGAAAAAACATAAGAGATAGACAAAATGTTACTACACAAAAAATGTAGATTGCGTTAAAATGCACAATTTATGTCATATACATTTTTTGTTTTTGAGTGAACCATTTTCGAGATATTGCTTGTTATTCCCTTAAATTTTTCAATACTTGTACTTTTTCTCAAATTCGTTATTAATTTTTTTGTCTTGGATATGGAAAGAGTATTAATCTGTGGCAAATAGAATGGTGCAACTAGCAACCAGCTATTAAGATATGTGTCGATGCTTAAAGGCTACTGTATTTCTATATTGCCCTTGCAAATACAAAACAAGGAGTACTTAGTAGGCCTTAAGCCATAGTCAAATATTTTTAGAACTGGTCACTATGTGTAGAATGTAATTCTCTTTGCATGTCAAAAGATCGTTTCTGCAAATGTTTATCTCGATTAATATGAAATAGATGGAGAATAAGAGTTTGTAAGAATAGTTTGTACAAGAGTAGAGAGAGTCATTTGAGTGTAACACATCAGATTTATTTTTGTCCTGGTAATGCAAAGAAAATAGAATACTCCATATAGTAACCAGCTCTTAAAATATTTGAGTATAGCTTAAAGCCTACCAATTCCCCTTGCATCTACAAGAAAATTAGCAATAAGAGTAACATATTGATATCTCGATTAACATGAAGCATGCGGAGAATAAGCGTTTTTAAAAATAGTTTGTAGAAGAGTAGAGAAAGTCATGTGAGTGTAACACATTAGATTTTTTTATGTCCTAGACATGCAAAGAGAATGGAATGCTTCACATAGCAACCAGCTCTTAAAATAAGTTTCTGCAAATGTTTATCTTGATTAACATGAAATAGATGGAGATTAAACGTTTGTAAAAATAGTTTTTACAAGAGTGCAGAAAGTCATGTGAGTGTAATAACACATCAGATTTTTAAAGTTCTATATTGTTTAGTATTAACACGGAGTGTATTCCGCTGATTTAAAAACAATTTTCTTTCTCCTTCTAGGCGCATGGACTTACGGAGATATGGAACCCAAAGCAAAATTTGTCACATATGTGTTTTCTGTCCTTTATTTCTTAACCAACGGAGAACGTGCAAGACATAGGCTTGATGACATGATATATGGTGCCGTTGATGTAGGAAAGATTATGAAAACGGCAGTAAGTAAGCTGGAGAGTGCTTCACTTCAAGACGCCAACCTTAGGAAGGTCCTGAATACTCTTCAAAACATCGCCAACAATAATAACTCTATTGACAGTTTGAACTACTCCATAGATAATCTGAAAGTTGAAGGGGGGTTTCTACCCATTCTAAGGCCTGGAGCAATGCGACAGTTGCCAATCAAAACTCTAGTGCTTAATGATACAAGAACTGCAGTTCTTATGTCTGGTGCTTTAGATGACATGCCGGCATTGTTGCAAATTGGCATATATCACAATCCGTTGAAGGTATTACGTAAAGATTCTTTCCGCAAGCTACACCAATTGTTAGCGCTTGCTCTAAAGTATAACAATATCTCACATTTAGAGGCGGGATGTTTTAATGATCTTACATCGCTTCAGTATCTCTTTCTTGATGGCAACAAGATAGTGTCTGTAGAAAGAGAGCATTTCTCTCAGTTACAGCAACTACGTCAGCTGAGCCTGAACTATAACTTAATACAATTCCTCGGTTTTGATACATTTAAGGACCTTTCTAACCTTAGCCATCTACACTTGAAAGGAAATCAGATCAAATATCTTGATACGGGTATTTTCTCAAGGATGTCTCACTTATTGATGCTTGATCTTGCAAGAAATCGGCTTGCTTATATCAGCAAAGATCTTTTTAACGATCTGCACTCGCTTAGATCTCTTAATGTCTCAAACAATAACATTGCTTATTTAAATTCCAAATATTTTATGTTCCTTGGCAACCTCACCCAACTTTCTCTGGATTACAGCTCATTCAATTGCATTTTTGGCAAACAGTTATTCCACTATCTAGGGAATCTTACTATGCCACTACTTGTTTATCGCAAAATCTCTGCAGTCATTAATAACAATAATCTTTCATGTTTATGTCCCAAACTATGTCATTACTGTTAATATTAAAACAAGAGAAATTTTGTTCGATTTTGCCCTGGTAAATCCTCAAAAAGGTTTCATTCTACAACAGACCGTACTAGCGATAAGCATTGCTACATGTAGTTATTATGAACTGTAGTGTGACAAAATAATAACACATGTTTAATATCTTGATCTATGATAGAAGATACTCAAGACAAAAGGCAAAACTACAAACGTAAGTTCCATATCTGAAGTAAAGTACCTGTAGAGTTCTGCTACACTTGTTTGATCATTAGAACTTGGGAATTTTAGGTGTTGTACCTTAATCTTTTTTTTTTGCTACTAAAATGTCCAAATGGACTTTTTTGTATAGAAAACATGAAATAAATACATATAGGAATGATTTAGTTGCTCCTTTTTTACCCTTTTTCCAATATCAGCACTTTTTGCACCATTTTTTTTCTTATTTTCATCGTCTTTTTCCACTTTTTCCCCTTGCTTTTGCTTCTTCGCCATGTATTTTCGATAAGATTTAAATGTTGATTTATGAATAAGTGGACAGATCTCCTTCGTGAATGTTTTATTAGAATTTACAGATGATTGATGGATTCACATTTATGAAGGACAGTTAATTCCTGCGAGGTTAAGCCTTTAAATTAGTTTGCAAATCAATAAACTGCCTAGGATATAAAAGTAAGTTGAAATTTCAGGAGTTCCACTTTCTCAGTTAGCAACTTATCACTAGATGGGATACTTGGTTAAAGGCTACAGTGTTTATTTCAAACCATTTTCAGACTATGTGCAATTTTTTGGATGCTTTACCAAATGAAGATTCTTCAACTCTTATAAAGGGCAAAGAACTAGCAAGTCAACAGGAATTGCAAGATGAACTGTGCATTGATGCATTTTCCTGGCAACTGCTATTTCAGTGAGATGTTCTGATGGACGCGAAGGAAGTACTGGAAGGTATTCGAAAGCGAAAGCTGGAACAGAGGCAGCCAAAAACTGATGTGGTTTTTGAAACAAACAAGGATCTGCATTGAGGCAGTATTTTTTAACACTTGAATAATTTCAATTAAATTATATAATATGTAAATTCAATAAAAGCCCGCCTTGAAGCAATATGTATGTAATAATTTGTAAAATGTATGTAACAGTCATTGCATATGCTTATACTATTTTAAACATGTTTAATAATGTTATGTGAATGCATTACGTAATTTAATAATATAGGAGCTGTGAGAATAATAAGTTTAAAGTTGCTAACAATGGGGTAACAATGAGGTAACCTTGAGGCAATGAGTTTGAGAGTTTGAATGCTACTAGTCATGGTTAGGGCAGCAATAATGTAAATTTTGTGACAGTTCAAAAATAGCCAATCAACAGCCAGAAAAAGCTTTAGTAAAATGCAGGTATTCTATTGGACTAGGATTAGCCAATCAGAGACTTGAAATACAGAAGTTTACGGGTTTATACGGTTGAAATATGTTCAGTTGCCTGCAGACCTTGATAGCAACCGGATGGAAGATGTGTTCTCTAAAGAAATATTACGTATTCGTGTGAAACGAAAATTAAGTATACGCGTTAACAAAATGCAAGTATTAAATTAAAAGAATCTCACAGCTCTTGATATCGGTGTAGTACTATTTAATTTGTGTCAAGGATTAATAAAAAGAAGTGAATTTAAACTTAAAATCTGTGTAAGCCTACATTCTTGTCATACCACGCCCTGGTTAAGATAAACGTGTCTCTAAAGTAATACTGACGCAGCCGAGGCAAACATAAACATAAATAATATCTATAGAAGCAGTTTAATAATAAAGATAATATTCTTTTTTAAACTTGGAGCGTAACAACAAACAAGCCTCTCAAATTGGTTCCCAAAGTGTGGTGCAAACAAGTCAACAACAATAACTTTCTCAGCATCACCGACTACAAACAAAATATGCACCACTTGTATCTGTGACATGGAACGTTCCTCTTCTGCATACAAGTATTTATTTAATAATCAAAAGTGGAGCCAATTAAAAAGATTGAAATATTGAATATTTTCGGTTTTAGCGGCTTTCTGGACCAGACTTTAATAGTATTGTGCTCTGTGATGTTTTAGGCAGACTTTTTTATACATGACTGAATTCTGCATTCTGCTTTGGTACTTTTTGTACAGAATATTTACATTTTAAGTTTGCACCTTTTTTCAACTAAATTAGGCACCTTTTGATCATGAATATTTTTATTTAAAGATAAGGTCATCGCTTTGACATGAAAGGCAGCCATTAAACGTCGAAGACGAGCTGTGAGAAACTTTCAAATTGATAAATGTCCTTCAAAAACTATTGTACAAATACCACATGAAACTAAGATATAATAAATAGAACTAAACTGCGATTCTTCACACCAGAAATGGGAAGGCAGCTGTTTTGATGTTTCAAATGAGGATGTCAATGATAGTAAAGATTTTGATGTCATGGAGCAGAGTTTCTGTGTGTAATATAAATTTCAACTTCATATTAGTACAGCTTCTCAGTAATCTAAGTTATTCATGAGCATTAATTACTAATAAGTGTAAAGTGTATTGGTATACCATTAAATAGTATATTTACTGATTAATGATAACTGCCTGATATATGTAGACACATGTTTTATAGTTATCCCGGGGTCAGTAAAGTGAAAAAATTAAGGCTAACCATTGCTGAAATTTTGTCAAAAATTGCAAAAGAAATAAAAGGTCAGTTTTTA
This sequence comes from Deroplatys truncata, assembly GCA_030765065.1. NCBI lineage: Eukaryota > Metazoa > Arthropoda > Insecta > Mantodea > Mantidae > Deroplatys > Deroplatys truncata. Next base: position 35,534,362 of record CM060987.1, on the reverse strand, counting down.
TACAAAAAATACTTTGAACCTTTAACTTCAATTACATACAACGGTCTTTGCTCTCAGCGCGCTTTAAGGCTTCAACATGTGGACATTTAAATACCCAAGATTTCACGGTCTATGCCCTGTATTTACTGTTAATGACCTTTACTCGACTATGATTTTTCTTACACTTCTACAAATTAAAAATGTTGTACGCGTTGTAGTTTGTAAACAATCTTGTTCAAATTTTAGCACAAATTCAGAGAGAATGAATTTAAAAAACTGGCATATGGTTTTCGCTACACTTTTTAAACTGCTCAAGGTCCACTGCGCGTAAATTCTTTAAAAGGGTTATATTTTAAGGTTTAAAACGTTTTAGACAGCAAGGCCTAAAAGTCAATAGTGCGATAAAGTTTTACACCACTCCATTGTGTCCAACTCTGGCTTCAAGTCAAATCACATGGCAATTACCTTTGTGTTTGCACATGTTTAATAATTAGACTTCGTTTGATTATGTTTTATTACTTTCTCTACTACGTATAGTAAGTAGGGGAAGTATTGTATTCCACCCAAAAATTCGATACCGAGATTTCACCGGAAATATATGTTTTGAGACCCCCTGAATCCAAAAAAAGCATTTTTGGAAACATGTCCGTGTGTGTGTCTGTGTGTCTGTGAACAGCATAACTCAGAAACGAACAGTCGGATAAGCACCAAACTTGGTATTTAGGTTCAGTATCTTCCAGAGATGCGACACAAAGGTTTTCAAGAAAATCCCCCGCCCAGATTATCCTTTACATGGAACATTTTTCGAAAATTTCAATTTTCTCAAAAATCGCACTAACAATTTTGATTAAAATATCATATATTTAAGATACTTTTATGACAAATAAAATGTATATCTCGAATTTTCTGAGAATGTTTCCAAAAGTATTCTTCATTGTGAACGTCTTTTGCATAACTGGTAAACCATAAGAGATACACAAAATTTTACTACACACAAAATGTAGATCGCGTTAAAATACACAATTTATGTCATATACATTTTTTTTGTTGAGTGAACCATTTTCGAGATATTGCTTGTTATTTCCTTAAATTTTCCAATACTTCTACTTTTTCTCAAATAGGAATTCGTTATTCATTTTTTTTTGTCCTGGTAATGCAAAGGGATGCGTCACATAGCAACCAGCTCTTAAAATATTTGACTATCACTTAAAGTCTACCAATTCCCCTTGCATCTACAAGAAAATTAGCAATAAGATTAACATCTTGATATTTCGATTAACATGAAGCATATGGAGAATAAGCGTTTGAATAAATAGTTTGTACAAGAGTAGAGAAAGTCATGTGAGTGTAACACATCAGATTTTTTCATTATGTTTTTTAACATGCTTGATTTCTCATGACGGTCGCATTATCTGTAGGTATACTTCAATGTATCACAATTTGTTGTCGAGTTAATCTATACCTTATATTGGCAGCGTTGTGCTTTCTTTTATCTAAGACGTTATTCTTTTATCTAGTATAACCTACATAGAGATTAAAATGACAGCAATTATTAATTCAGAAGGAACTGAAATGGAAGAACCAGGTGAAATTACAGAATCAGGAGAAAGAATAACACTAAAGGTACCTATCCAAAAAATCCAGAAACCAATATGATATAGAATGTAATCGCTTCATTGCCTGATGTAAGGCATGTTGAAAATAATTTCACTGATCATCAACCAAACATTGAAACATCTGTCATCTCGCTGCACACGAGAGTTGACCTCGTTTTAACGTCTTTTTCTCTTGTTTCAAGAATCTCGCTATACACACGAGTTGACCTCATTCTAAACGCGTTTTCTCTTAACTTCCGGAATCAATATATTATTTTATTGATAATTTACGAATTCGAGCGCTGTGTAAAAAATAGCATATGAAACACGTGTTAAAAGTGGCTTTATTTGCTCGTACTTGCGAGCAAACTCCCACTTTTATAACACTTGCATCATAATCTACTATTATGTTACAATCAGAGTAGTGAATAAAATTCTATATGCTAGTTTTTGTACATTAATATTTAAATAATATGGTAGTATTTTTATTTTTCAAAATTACGGTTTCTGCATCATCTGGAACACTTGAAAAAAATATAAAGATATCTGCTTGAAATTTAAATCAGCCTATAATTGAGGTAGAACAGTATATGGCAGAATTTTTAAAACATTTGGATAAAAACTTCAAAGTTAGAGATTTCACCCATGGGTACCCTTAAACTGGACATATTATAAACTCAATAAACCGAATTCTTAGGTGCTGTTACCTTTATTTGACCTTTGTTATTTTCTCCATTGTGCCAATTAATTAAGGGACACTAAGACTTACTGAAAACATAAACAAAAGCCAATTGCTTTTATATCGACAACAGTGCACTGCAATTACCTGAAAAGAAGATTTTTGTGTCACTTCATTCAAGATTTTTCTTTTTTTTCTTTTTATATTTCTTTATGGGTGAGCAGACTACTGGAAGAGGGGGAGGCAGATAACGTAGTTTATCTGTACACTAGATGCACGGGATTTATGGACGCTTTCTTTTTTCTTGCTTTAGTGTTCAACTCTTACTTCATACAGCACCACAGACGGTGGCATTGGTGATTGATACACGGACTGGACTGGACTAGTGAACGGGGACAACTACTACTGCGACTCTCAATGAATCTATTGTGCGTACGCCCCCGAGAGGAACGGGTGAGGTGAGGGAACTGCAGGAGACACATGGGTTGCAGAGCGACGCCGACGCAAGTGGACAGAGACGCGTAAAGTTGCCTAACAGTTCCAATCTTGACCACCCGACCAAGGGCGGGCCGCTCGCAGCCCCTTAAGTGGAACCGAGGAAACATTTCCAAAACGCCAGTCTCTGCGCCATCTGCCCCACACCGACTGCACCACTGACCCGGAGTCAACCTAAAAAGAGAAAGGGAAATAAAATGAGAGAAAATAGGGGAGAGAGGAAATCCGGGGTAGAATACAGCACTCCAGCATTCGTCTTTGTCAAACGGGGAAAACCACGAAAAACTCATGATCAGAGTGGGCGGCCACCGAGAATCGAATCTGGGGCCTCGCAAATGCGAGCCTCACTATCGCTCGGTTAGGTGATACATGAAATGAAACGATAATTTGGGAAGGAAACGTTCCAGACCTAAGTTTAGGGTACGTCCTCGGCATTTGCCAGTTATAGGGATTGAGGCAAACCTGGGAAAAACCTCAGTCAGGGAACACGGTCCAGTTGGGACCGAGCGAGATGGCTCCGTGACTGCCCACGATGATGGCCTTTTCGTGGTTTCTCCGGTCAATAGGCGAATGCTGCGGTAGTTTCTCATATACCACGATTTTCTTTCCCCTTCATTCTGTTACTTCTCATCTTTCATGTGTGCTTCTAGGTTTCGTGACGTATGGCGGTGCTGGACAGATGACGTGGATGCATGTTTAAAGGAAAGAGTACTCCCAGTGGACAATAGAATGTCGAGGGTCGTTCAGCGCCCTCTCTAGCAGCTCAGTAGTGGGACAGGTCTTCGAGGTAGGAATTGTTAGGGACTTCCGCGCGTCCCTGTGGCCTGTCTGCCTTTAGCCTGCTGTGGTTCCTTCACTTCATCCCTTCCTCTTGGGGGTGGAAGCTACAATGGATCATGTAGATCTAAGTGGCGAGGTATCCACCTCCGTTGTATAGCCCTAACCCTAACGGTCTTGTTGGAATTTGAACCACAGACCTCCATTTCACGAGTCCGAGTCCTAACGACCTCGGCTCTTGGGCAGTTTCTTGTGCGATAATTTTGCACAAAGAGGTCAAAGAGAGTGAAGTTTCACATAAGCTGACTGACCGACCGACGGAAGACAGTAGAATCTCCGTACCAGATTGTACAAACTCGTTCCTTTCGTGTGCCTCTCTCTATAGATATCTGTCTTGGGTAGCAAGAACCCCAGGTCAAATTCTACACTGCATAAGGTACCTCATGTTGGAAGATCTATGGGACAATCAGCCAAACAATTGAGTGGGTCCGCAAGGACCACATGCCTTAAGACGGCATTACAACCCCCCTTATACATTAATAATACTGTATTGTAACTATGTACTGATGGTTATTTATTAATACTGTTTCTGGGTAATGTTATTCAATGTTAAAAGGTTTTATGAATGTGTAATGACTGTGTTATTAATTATGAAGGATACATGTAGCGTAATGTGTCGTTATACAGTATAATTATGCAGTGTAAATATTTTAAAAGCTAGCATTTTGACTGTTAAACCTCCTACGAGGAAGAGAAAGTTGTACAGGCCATAAATAAAACCGAAATAGCTACGCGCAAGAAGGGCGCGTAATAAACCATACAAGAGCAGTCCCAGAAGTACTCCACATGACATATATATAGCGGTTGTTGTTTCAAACAAATGACTATTGTAGAAAGTACAAATCTTATAAAGCTTAAGTTTGAAGTTTGACGATGCTACGTTGTTTAGTAATTGTTTGGTAGCCATTAATAGTGAACTCTCTCAGCGAATTTGTTAACATGGATAAAAATCGATATGTGTTACAATACTTTCATTTGAAAGGTCTTGATGCAACTAATATTAAAGCTGAGCCAGATTGTACTCTGAGGGAGTCTGCTCCTTCGTTTACAACAGTAAAATATTGGTTGGCAGAGTTTAAGCGAGGCCGTACGAGCTGCCAAGACGAACATCGCAGTGGCCGACCAAAAGAGGTGACCACGCCAGGAATTGTGAAGAAAATCCACAAAATGGTATTGGTTGACGGTCGACTGAGATTGCACGAGCTAGCAGACATCGTAGGCATTTCAAAAAGTGCTGTACATCACATACTAACTGAAAATTTAGACATGAGAAAGCTGTGCGCAAGATGGGTGCCGCGTTTACTCACAATGGATCAAAAGCAGCGTCATGAGGATGTTTCAGTCAAGTGTTTGGCGACGTTTCGTTGCAGTAAACCGGGTTTTTGCGTCGATTCATAGTCATGGATGAAACATGGGTCCATCACTTCACACCTGAGACAAATGAACAGTCAAAACAGTTGATTGAAAGGCGAGGATCGGCTCCAAAGAAGGCGAAGATAGTTTCATCTGCAGGTAAGGTCATGGCGTCAGTTTTTTGGGATGCATATGGAATAATTTTCATTGATTAGCTTCAAAAGCAGTCAATGGCGAATATTATGCAAACTTATTGCAGCGTTTGAATGATGAAATCAAGCAAAAACGGCCGCATTTAGCGAAAAAGAAAGTTCTGTTTCATCAACAATGCGCCAGTTCACACATCCATTATCACCATGGCCAAAATCAATGAATTAAAGTTTTAATTGCTTCCTCATGCACTCTATTTGCCAGACTTAGCCCCCTCTGATTATTTTCTGTTTCCAAAGTTGAAGAAAGGCTTGGTGGTAAAAGATTTGCCAACAATGAAGAGGTGGAGTTTGCAGTTGTTGGCTATTTTGCAGAAGCTATTGAACATCGCTGGGGAAAGTGCATCGAGCTGAAAGGAGACTATGTAAAGAAATAAATACGTTTTTCCCAAACTTTTTGTGCTTTCTTTGTTAGGTAGGGTACTTCTGGGACAGCCCTCGTACAATGAGAATGTTCGAGAACATTTTAAAGACGGTTGAGCAAGCCAACGGTAAAGATTTTGAAACATTTTTAAAATTAGAGTAAGGTAGACCAGCGAAAATCTTACGTCAGAATGAGATCCAATAGAATTTAAGTGTGTACATTTTCAAAGCTAAGGAAGAATAGACGGCAACCCAAGTAGGGTATAGCATAGTTGGTGTCGTTAGATGGAAGCATCAATTTGTGATATTCACTGTGTTAGTGGGGGCAAGAAATGTATTAAGTGTTAGTGCTAGATCAAACCGTAGGACATTCACACTATTGAACTTGCAACTTGATCCCCAACTGCAGTACGCTAATATTTAAATTATTAACTTCACATCGTTAGTTTAGGAGATAGCTCTGAGATTTAATAACCTAGAAAGCCAGCACTATGCTCGATAACACACACTACCATATATCTAGCCAAATCGATCGTATAAAACCTACATGTGTTTAGCTTATTGAAATAATTACCAACAAAATTCAACTTTCACGGGTATTATTATTTCAAGTAGTGTTGTGGATTGAACACGCTCTGGTAGAGCTAAAGTGTACCGAGTGATGCTAGCCGAGGCACACCTAAAATATTTACAATTAAATTACACTCATAGCATTAACACTGTCGTTAGCAGAGCAGTGAAGTTTAACCCAGAGATCCGTGCAGCCAATTGCCGAGGTTCAACACACCGCCGGCCCTCGTAGCCGTGGTTGCTGGAGGGTATAGCTCCGGCGCACCGCCAAGCTGAGGGTCGCGGGTTCGAGTCCCACCATGGACATGGGTGTGTGTGTGTGTGTGTCTGCATGTTGTATAATTGCATAATAAACTGTAACGAAAACAGTAAAAACACAGTAAGATTAACTGGGTAACATAAAGGAACTTCTTAAAAAAAAAAAAAACCTATAAACATATTTTTCTATCCTGCGTTACAAGGGCCCAGAGGGAAATAATGTAAATTATGCCTTATTCCATGTGTTTTTTTAGGTTGGGGGTTTGAAGTTTAATGTCCTTTAACCGGTTTGGCCAAATAGAACGGTCAATTAACGAGATAAATAAAACCGAAACAGCTACGCGCAAGAAGGGCGCGTAATAAACCATACAAGGGCAGTCCCAGAAGTACTCGACGTGACATATATATATATATATATATATATATATATATATATATATATATATAGCGGTTGTTGTTTCAAACAAACAAACAAATGACCAACGTTATAAAGCTTAAGTTTGAAGTTTGATGATGCTACGTTGTTTAGTAATTGTTTGGCAGCCATTAATAGTGAACTGTCTCGGCGAATTTGTAAACATGGATAAAAATCGTTATATGTTACAATACTGGGTAATACAAAGGAACTTCTTAAAAAAAAAAAAACACACACACACACACAGCAGCAGCATCACCCTATTGCAGGTAACGTGACCCGCGTTACAAACCTTGTAGCAGGGAACAGCGATAGCCTTTATTGTCGATGATGATAAGATGATCTGGGTAACAGAGTGCTAGTAAGGCACCGCGCTAAGCTATAAAGGTATTTTTCTATCCTGCGTTACAAGTGCCCAGAGGGAAATAATGTAAATTATGCCTTATTCCATGTGTTTTTTTAGGGTGAGGATTAGAACGGTCAATTAACGAGATAGTTGAAATGATACCCAAAATGGACCCGGGGCCCCTACAGTTTAGAATTACACGACATTGGTCTTCTCAGGGCAAGGGAAAACCCCCGGGGGGGGGCTATCCAGCTAACTGGCTCTAACTGAATTTCGAACTCCAGACCTCTTGAGTAACACCCCCACATCACAGAGGGGTGTTATTAATTTCTCTAGAACAAGTATGTTAACTTTTAGATGTAAAAGTTCCCGCATTATTACCACGGAATAAGTTTCTCTTTTTGATAGTTTAACCTGTTTTAAAAAGCATCTCGTCTACGTAGAAGATGAACACAGTGTAATAACTAGTAAACGTTCAAATGAGCTCGGGGTACAAAGAACTGAAGGTATTCGGTACATGCCTTATCAGAACAAGTGGAAACTCGGGAAAGCCTTATCGAGATAACTAGCCCCAAAATACATCCGAATGCAATTCCTCTGGAACACTGGGCAGAAATGCCCGCGATGCACCTGGAAAGCCTGTTATTTTTGCTACACCAAGAAGGGATAAGGAAGCACCATACAACTGTAATATATTTTTTCTGCTTTTTATCATTTGATCTTTAGTATTTAAAATATAGAAAATGGAATTCGTAAGTTTATTGCTTTCCTATATTTTTAAAACGTTACATGGTTCCAAGGTATAAAAAGTTCTATTTTTGTTGATTATAGAAGAATTCATACGTGACTATATCTTTAACACTGAATGATCTGATCTTTAGTTTACTCCCCCTATAATGTACCCTCAATTAGTACCCTACATTCGATGCAATTATGGTACATTTTGACGCTGAGTGTCAGATGAAGTATTACGACATTCAAGGTCATATAGTGTATCCCAGCTTTTTCCTTTGAAACGTACAGGAGTCTGGCATCGAACTTGCGAACCATGTAGATTTGTTGTTTCTTCCAGAGGAGTAATTCTAAGATTAGGAATGTATACCTGTAATCATAAATGCAAGGTGCTGATTTAAACACAAACTGTAGATAAAAATAATGGCAAAACATAGCTAAATATATTGTATCGATTATCCTGCCCCTCAATAAGTGGTTATCTTAGAGCCTATGCTCTAACCGCTGAGCTATAGCATCCTCCTTTCCAATCACATAAGAATCAGAAGTGAGAATTTCGTGGTTGTAATTATGAGAAAATTGGACAGCCCTGGCTATTAGCATGAAATGTGAACGTTATGCTTCTTAGGCATTCGGGACTACGCTGTTTCTCATAGTAACAGGAAATTAACGGAATGTATGAAACATACTTTATATATCCAAATAATAACGAATAATGAATGTAACTTATAAAATATTCATCTCGAAATCTTATAAACAATACAATCGTCAGGAAAATTATGCTCATTAACTGCTGGCATGGAATACTACAGAGGGTTTTTCGTAATCTATGGTAACAAACCTAAGGACCCCTTACCTTAGGAAAAACCACGCCTCCACCAGCAGTGACGTTCTATCTGGCAGTCTTTAGCTTGAGCTAATAATCTGCAGCAAAGCTTCCACTGGAGTAAACTGCTACGAAATACAGGGATGTCCAGTTTATTCCATTCCTCCTGGCAGCTTTCCAGAGACCATCCAAAGTTTGCGGCCGTCTACTTCCAAGAGCTCTTTTCAGTAACCCAAATGCACAAAACTTCATTAATGACTTAACACGGATATCGCTGAAAGGTATGGAATTTATTCCCATTTCTCTCTTTATGTTCTCCAAAACATTTTAGGTTGAAACAAACGTATGGCTTGATGCCTTCTCTTGATGTACCAGACTTTATTTACATTTGCGCAGGGATTTCTGTATGGAAAATTGGAATCAGGTCATTAGTCTGATAATATGCCGAGTTGATTTTCACATTTTTATGTACACGAGAATGCTTAGTATGCCATTGTAGCTGTACGTTACTATTACCATGAAACCATTGGGGAAAGTTTCGTTTGTTTCCTTATACCAAATTTAACATTTTTTTCTCCCCTTGGTTGGTAATATATAGCCCAGGATTTATTGCAGTCACTTAGATAAATATATACCTCATCTAAAAAGACAACAGACATCCACTTTTCACCAGCTAGGTATCGTTCGTACAGCTTTATACTGTTAGTGGCACGTTCTGCAATGTGTTTAGGCAACAGCTTACATCCCCGGCTCTTATGGCACTTTTCTAGATTAAAATCCTGGTTGATTATGGTGTTCAAAGTAGTAACAGAAATCCCTAATTACAGCGCAATGGCCCTCTGGTTGCTGGATTTGGTCCAGAGGCATGAGCCCTCACCCTCCAAATTATCTCCGGGGTGCGACTGGTGGCAGATTGTGGATTTCCCTGTTTCTTGTCCTTTGGAATAAGTCCTGATGTGGCCTTACCTTTTTTGTTGAATGCACATGAGATCACTATCTTGGATATGGTAAAACCACGCCTCTTGCACTGCTTAATAATCTTAGAATACAAGTATTTTACATAGGAAAGGGGAATAATGTACCCTTATCAGAATGGTTCTATTTTGACGCCATTTTATGCAGCAAGAACAAGAGCACACAACTGAATAAACACACTAATATACTCATACTGCTGAACTTCCATTTGGTTCCACATGTTTCAGCACGGAGCTACTGTGCTCGTCTGATATCGTTACCATAGATCGTGAACAACCCTCCGTATTCAATGAACTCTGGAATAAACAAAATGTTTAGCGTATACGACTTCGTACTTTTTATGACTCCCATTTGAGGAGATAATTAAGACACTATATAACTACTCAATTAGTGAAACATACCGTATGTTATATATCAAATTTTATAGTAATTGAATATTTTGTGTAAAGATAATTACACGTGCACACAAAAATGTAAAACTAATGCATATCCTGACTTCAGAGTAGCCCACGTAGGCACTTACAAGATTATTTACCCAACATCCAAAATCACTATAAAATGTTCAGTCACTGATTTTTCATATGTCCAGAGCTTTCGTTTGAAAACTACCCTTTCCAAACAAATAAATACTTTTAATTTAAGAAAACAAATGTCAACTTAGATACTGAAAGGAAAGTTTAAAATCAGGTTAATTGCAACTCCCACCTGAATCACCCCAAACTTTGAAGTTTAAATGACACCCCTAGCTTTTTACTTTCTCTACCACGTACCTTGTAGGTAGAGAAGGATTTGCATTCCACCCAAAAATTCTCTACCAAGATTTTACAGAAAATACATGTTTTGACTCCCAAAACAATTTTTAGGAAAATATCCGTGTGTGTATGTGTATCTGTGAAAGGCATAACTCAAAAATGAAAAGTCGGATAAATACCAAACTTTGTATTTAGGTTCAGTGCCTTCCAAAGATGCGACACAAAGATTTTCAAGAGAATTCCCACATCCCAGACTACATATTATATGAACCATTTTTCGAAATTTTAGATTTTCTAAAAAATGGCTCTAACAATTTTGATTAAAATACCATACATTAAAGATATTCACATAAAAATGTATATCTTGAATTTTCTAGGAATATCCTGTGAAGTCCTCTTCATATGGAAGGGATTTGTGTAATTTTGTAACTTTATTGTAAAGTACAATAAATTTTGTAAATTTACTGATTTACGTATTAACATTGGGCAGTTTTAAAATGTGAGACTCTATGTATGCTTATAGATATAATGCATGTAATGCATTTTTGGTTTTATGTGCATGTCCAAAATTTCTATCTCTTGGTTTTTCTTCCAAATTACTTAAAGTACATGTTTCGCCTGGGGTTCGAAAGCTTAAGTGAAATCCTTTCTTCGAACCTAAAGCGGATACATATATTTACATATGTCTTAAAATTCGTTTTAATGACAAAATAGAATGCACAGATCAGCTATATTTCACAGTAGAAAATCAGCCATGATTTAGGAATTACTTCGAATAATGCAGGCACAGGGGAAAAGTTTGATCCAGTTAATAATACAGGTATAACAATAAGGTACGTCTAAACGTTCAGGACACATTCCTCACATGCAGAAGAATAAAATGTGTTACATGGACATGGTTCCGCAAACTCCTTATTTCCGTGTTGGAACTCATTTTCTATAAGTTTTCATTGTACATTATCAGAGAAAACACACAGGAACAGAACGCATCAACATAGCACATGAAACTCTTTCTTACATGAAAGTGTTTCTTCAAAATGTCCTCCGTTAGCATTGATACATGCATCAACCCGCCTTTGCATTGAATTCCGGATGCATTGATGAATTCCTGGAGAAATTCATATTGTTTTGTAGCCTTTCAAAACACGGGCACGAAAACCCTCTTCATCTTGTACCGATGTTATACCCAAGAGCTTTCAAATTCCACCCAAAGTAAAAGTCTAGTGGGTTTAGGTCCGGAAAACGTGGAGGCCAAGGAATTGATCCACCTCTACTTATTTATTTGTCATGGAATTATTTAGATGTCGGAGGACATCTGAACAACACTGAAATGAGGAGTAGTTCCATCGTGCATGAATTACACATTTCGTCCAACTGTTAAAGCCACATATTCTGACAGAACAGTTGAAATATTATCTTATTATCTAAGATAGCATGGTAAGTTTATCTGTTGAACCTGTGTGAAAGAACATATGACCCTAACAAACAGTCAATAACAATGCCGGACCAAAAATTCACAGAAAGTCTTTGTTGATGATGTGATTCAACAGTTATGTGAGGGTTATTAAAATTTATAACCTGATTACGTTGAAGCGACGACTCATAAGAAAAGAACACAGGGTTGACGCATTGTTGAATAACCTATTGGCAGAGGAGTACCCACACAGGAATATCGGCTGCAGATAGTACCTGCACACGCTGTAAATGGTAGAGTCAGCAACTCCTCATGTAACACTCTCCAAACATCACGTGGTCAACATTACTTGTTGCACCTAATTGTTTTACGCTGACACTAGTGTTGTCAACTGCATGAGGTAAGTATTTCCGCCTCCAGTTGAAGTATCCTCCTTCTTACAGCCCTCCCCCAGTCGCCAGTAGCAGGCTTAAACCCTCCATGTTTCCTAAGATGTCGATCAATTGCTTCAAACCTTCATTCCGGAAATCTCTGCCGATACAAACGTTGAGCATAACAATTAACGCATGCTAATCCACATCAAATGACCATCTGTCAACTCCGTGTTCGTGAACACTTCCATTGCACTGTACCGGAAACCAAGTCTGTGAGAAGACACTCTAGTAAACAGTTACGCGATTGCCAATTTCGTAATGAACAGTAAATAGTTGATGTTATGATAGTGAAGCAATGAAGTCAGTCGCATGTCAACATTGCCTTTGTTCAATTGGAACACGAAATACTGGTGGTGAATCCAAGAATTACAACTTAATCAGACGTAGCCAAGAAGGCATTTTGAACATTTGAGCAAGAAAGAGTTTCGTGTGGTGTACTGTGACCTTCTGTCCCTGCGTGTTTCCCATTATTAATGTAGTTGTGGCAGATAGTAAATTAGTAATCACTGTAGCACCACAAAATTATATTTGTCCTCATGGTAAAACTTATCCTATAAAAGCTGTTGCTATTACTAAAAAAAATTATAACTCCAATTATTCATGTGTAATAAAATGTATATGATCCATAATATTATTTCTCGTCCAATATGAAGATAAATACAAATGAAAAATATTGAAGCTCCATTAGAGAAAAAGTACTTTAGTAGAACCAATGCTTTTGAAAAAAACTTGAAATCGAATTGGACAGTTCGTTTTATTAATGAATTCTAGCACAGAAATAAAGAATTTTCGGACCCACGTTCATCATATGTTCTTCTTCTACGTGTGGGGAATTAGTCCTGAAAGTTTGGCGTACTTTATTGTCACATTCGTATATCTGCAATACCTCAAGGTTTACTGAGTTGGGTGCCAATTTGAGGTCGAAATAAACATTCTTACCTCAATAACTGCACTATGTTGCGTTCAAAACATACGTTTTTGCAAAATTGAAGGGATAAATCATATTTGGAGATTTAAGGGATCATTTAATGGATCGAAAAAATGTCCTATTGCATCAGCACATTTAATCGTAGTTCATAAGGAGTATAAGTCTGGTATCATTTTAGCGAAAACATGGATGCACGTCATATAATTCCACGTTTTAGAATCATTCCTGGTGTCTAGTTGCTATACACTGTTGACAAAAACAGAATCTTCAACAAGAACATGTGATTTCTCTAACTAAATTAACTTTTCCTACAGTTTACTAAGATTTGTAGTGTATTAGGCTTTGTAACATGTAAATATATCCATCATTTACGACCTACAATCCAATTCACAGTATGTTACAGAAACTTACCTGAAATTCTGCCCATATGCGTTTCATTGTGCAATCACAATGCAGCGGATTACCCTCAAGCGAGATTTGTTTCAGACCTCTATTTAATATCCCACTGGCATTCAACTGGCTGATGTTGTTGTTGCCCAAGTACAGAGCAGATATACTTGTCATTACCTCCAATATTGACTCGGGAAAGTGTGTTATGTTATTCCCTTCAAGGTATAAATAATGCATATTTCTAAGGTTCCTGCAACAACAAAAGGGGTTAATTTGTGTGACAATGAAAATATATTAATTATCCTAGATTCTGTTCTTTACACAAAATGAAAACTAACAGGGGCGTTCAATAATTAGTGCAACACATTTTTTTCCTCCGTCAACTGTGTTTCAAAAATCTTTACATTTGGTGTGGAATATTCTTCGATATTCACGCGTCATCTCATGCATTTTCATTAATTATCGACTGAAGGCAGCACTATAAGCAGAGTTCAAAATTGCGTCTGTAGCTGAGGCACTTTATAAACAAAGAAAGAGACCTTCACCAATTTCCAGAGGCGCCTATAGAATGTCTATTTAGATATGGCAGTGGATAAAAATACGATGAATTGTTCGGTTAAGCGTCTGACATCATCAGAACAGGAAGGAAATCTCACGCACACACTGCTGTGATGCCATCACGTTTGTGCCGATACAATTGTCCATCAGTTACGAGTTAAGATATTCAAAGGTTTGTGCCCTCTGGGTTCCTCGAAGAACGGAAGACCAAGAATGAAGAGCAAAAAAATGTCATGTGTGCCGAATTACTTGATAAGACTAATAGTGGCGATTTTTTTGTTTGGCGGGGGGAAGCAAACACTGTCACAGGTGGTGAAACGTGTGTGCAGCACTTAGAGCTGCAAACAAAACGGCAATCCATGGAGTGGCATCATACAACATCTGGAAGAAGTTCAAATCCGCATTCTCAGCTGGTAAAGTCATGGCTACAGCCTTCTGGGACTCTGAAGGGGTTATTCTGAAGGACGTACTCCCGCATGGTTACTTTCGACTCTTAGGAAATTGAGGAAATGATTCCTGCGTGTTCGTCGACACAAAAATGTGAATGAACTTCTCCATGACAACGCGAAGCCACACGCAAGTCTACGCACCCGAGACGAGATCACACGCACTACAGCTCGGATATCGCACCTTCTGATATGCATCTCTTCGGTACACCGAAGGATGGTCTTAGCTATGATGAGGTACTTAGTGCAAAAAGAAGAATGGTTGAGATACAGACCAGCAGAGTGGTACTATGGGGGCATTAATGTGATCGAAGTTCATAGACATGAATGGAGATATATTCAAAAATATATGTTTGTATCCAAAGAATTAGGGAACAATATGGGGTATGTAAACCTGGAATAAAACCAATCTGCTTTGAGAAAAAACAATGCTGCGTTACTTATTAAACTCCTTCGTAAATCCGCCCTCCAACGGCATAACACGCCTGTCTCTCATAAGAAATAACAGGATAAATATTTAAGTTATGAATAATCAGCGTCTGAAGCGAGTGAGGTAGCGCCGCGGTAACGTGTGCGACTCGCATTCAGGAGGTCCCGGTTTAGATCTCCGGCGACCGCCAACTCTGATCCATGGGTTTTTCGTGGTTTCCCCGGGGTCGGCAAACGAATGCTGATGTGTTTTTTTTTTTTCTCTATCATGATTTCCTTTCCATCATTTCCAGCTCATCTTTCAGCTGTACTTCTAGTTTTCGTGGACAGATGGTGCGGGTGCGTACTAACTGGAAACAGTATTTCCCGTGGACACCAGAAGGCTGCTCATTGGTGGATCGTTCATCGCCTTCTTTCAGCAGCTCCAGCAGTGGAACAGGTCTGCGAGCTTGGCAATTTTAGGGACTTCCGAGCGTCTCTGTGGCCTGTCTGCCTTCAGCCCGTGGTCTCCTTGGTTCCTTCTCCTCATCTCTTCCTCCGGGGCTGTGGTAACAGCAATTTATCTGTGCAGGTCGCAGCGCGTGAGGTGTTCTCTTCTGTTGAATTACCTAACCGTAATCGGTGTTTGAACCCCTACCACTATAAAGCGAGAAAAAGAAATGGTAGCTGTATATCCCCACAAAGCCTGCACGTCGCGATCGCCTGGTTTAAATCTCAAATCATGAAGAATATGATGATAATTATGATATTTTGGTGTTACTTGCTTTGGTGTGAATGACGTTGTTTAATGTTTTGAAATCTCCATATTCCACAGTTGCATAGACAACTTTTCTATCGTAGCTTTTTCTAGGGATATGTAATGTTCACAGTGTTATTAATGGTCAAAAAGTAACGAAGAAGTGAACGATGACACAGTCAAGTATTTGGATTTTGCACAGAATTGTCTTCCTCTGTACTGTCGGGATGTTATATGCATCCCTTGTACATCAATTCTCCAGGTTTTCCACATCCCTTAGCTTATTCTCCTCGACTATGCATGTTTAGATTATCTCATGTATATTCATTTGTACAACCATTCTTCCTTGTTAGTCCTCTAAGCGCCCTCGGGAATTTCTTTTCGGGCTCCAGTATTGTAGTTTCACCTCATTTGCCTAGTAGTTTCTTGCTATAAATACACCTTAGATTTATAAAATTTAATTTAATCTCTTATACATTGCCTTTGTTTTATGCCAAAACCACAACAACCGCCCTATGTGCATATCTGCCGGGACGTCAGTGACTTCGGTATTATGTCACTGCGCAGAAGAGGTGCAGAACGTGTCAAGGGCACGTTTATCAGCTGTGAGTTGTCTCAGTCGTTGCTTTATTCGTGTTATGAAGTGTTTTGACATTACTTGTGTTGTGTGTGATTTCCTTAGAAACGTTATTCTCTTATTAGTTCACGGAAATGCCCGCCATCAAATTCACGCTTGAACAGCTTTTTTATACGTACATGAAATCTGAATCATGTACACAGGTGTGTAGAGAATTTCAGCAGCAATTTCCTGGTTATCCAGTTCCGGATAGACACTGTGAGATGTTTGGTCAATAAATTTAGAACAACGGGATCGCTAAACGCTAACATACAAGATTTATAGGAACAATCCCCACACCATAGACGAACTTAGGGACAATATAAAAGCATAAATTATTAACATTACGCAAGAAGAACCTATACATGTAAATGTAATTTCATCCGAGGATGTCAAGAATGTCTTCGCGCAGATAGACACCACTTTCAACAACACTTATAACAAGGTTAGTACTCACTATATATATGTATATGTATATATTTGTGTGTGTGTTACTAACACTCGTAAGTAACGCGGAAGTTACGGAACGGAAAGCCTCGCAGTGTAGTAGACTGTGCGGAGCACGCATTAGCGTGATCCGCGGCCTTGGCATAAAAAGAAGGCACTGGATAACCTGATTTCTAACTATTAATGTAGCGATCACATTTATTGTTGAAAGTCTTATCATTATAACTAATATAATTTTCCGGGCTGTTATGCCGTGGTCTGCTGAAGAAAGATTTCCCAGACGTTTCGTCCACAACTGCGGTGGACATCTTCAGTGGCGCGGACGAAGTCTTCTCGGTGAAAGTATCGCAGCGTCTCTGTTCGAGTTCTGCCAAGGCTTGCAGCTGATGAAATTCGCCGGGAATCTGCCAGGGTTCTCGAGAAGGCCAAACCTCCTACCAGTAATTTAACCAATCAAGAGAGAACTGCATTAAAGAAGCTGAACTCCAACCGAGACATCATTGTTTGCTCAGCGGACAAGGGTAATGCCACAGTTATTCTTAACCAACAAGACTATCAACAGAAAATCTCCGAACTCCTGCAACCAGCAACCTACCATAAGATTAAACGTGATCCGACAGCCCGTATTCTACGGAAAACTAATCTTTTGATCAAGAACTCCTCGCTTTCGAAGGAAGACAAACGCCGCCTTACCAAGTCCGAAGCTCAGCCGCCTAGACTTTACGGGCTACCCAAGATACATAAACCAGAGGTTCCGCTCAGGCCCATTGTTAGTGGTATTGGTTCTCCCACATACGACATAGCTAAATACCTAACCGGCCTTCTACAACCCCATGTCGGCTTGTCCGACTCTTTCATCAAAGACTCTACTCATTTCATTCAAATTCTCCGCAACCTCAAATTGCTACCTAAGGATTTACTAATTAGTTTTGACGTTGTGTCTCTATTCACCATGGTTCCAGTACAAGAAACTCTGAAGTTGTTACAACCCATCTTCTCTGATGATATCATTACACTTTTTCACCATGTCCTGACTACAACTTATTTCCAGTGGAACCGGTCATTCTACGAGCAAATAGACGGTGTTGCCATGGGCAGCCCCCTTAGCCCTGTTGTGGCCAATTTCTTAATGGAGGCATTTGAGTCAAAGGCACTAAACTCAGCTCCACTTAAACCAACAGCCTGGTTCCGCTATGTGGATGACACCTTCGTCATCTGGCCCCATGGTGAACAAGCTCTTCAAGATGTTTTGTTACATCTAAATAGCATCAATCAGCGTATACAGTTCACAATGGAACAAGAAAAGGATGGCCAACTAGCCTTTCTAGATGTACTCGTTAGCAGGAAGGCTGACGGCACGCTGGGTCATACTGTCTACCGCAAACCCACACACACAGACCGTTACCTTAACAAGTACTCCAACCACCATCCTAGACAAAAACGTGCTATGATTAAGACACTCGCAAACCGTGCTTCCCGTATTTGTGAACCACACTTACTTCCACAAGAAATCCGACACCTAGAAACAGCTCTACAATCAAATGGTTATTCAGTCCAAAAGGTGAGAAGAGCCTGCCGTCCGGCCAAGCCCCGACCGGTTACTCAGGACCAACCCAAAAGCAAGTCCATTGTCTTTCTGCCATATTTCAGAAATGTCACTGACCGTATTGAACATATACTTCAACGTCATAACGTCAAAACAGTATTCAAACCTACAAGACAATTAAATAGCCTACTGCGCTCTTCCAAAGACCCCCGAGATCCCCTGTCATCAGCCGGTGTTTACCGTATTCCTTGTTCCTGTGGTTCAGTGTACATTGGTACCACACAGCGGAGCGCTAACACCAGACTCAGCGAACACAAAAGAAACTGCCGCCTGGGCCATACAGAAAAATCGGCAGTCGCCGAACATGCCATTGAAGCCGAGGGCGAACACATTATTAGATTTCAGGACACCAACATTCTTTCCTCCATAAAGCATTACCATAACCGGCTACAACGCGAAGCAATAGAGATTTACAAACATCCCAATAATTTCAATAGGAAAGAAGAAGCATTGAAACTCAACAGTAACTGGCATCTAGTCATCAAAAACAAGAAAGGTCATACAAAACCGAAAAACACTGCGAGCCAATCAGAAGAGAGCAACAACACAGCCGGCGCCAGCCCCCTCATACCAGCGGGGCAATCAGCAGAGAGCGTCCACACTATAAAGAGAGCGGCACTAACGGCCAACGCATCAGACGCTGCGATACTTTCACCGAGAAGACTTCGTCCGCGCCACTGAAGATGTCCACCGCAGTTGTGGACGAAACGTCTGGGAAATCTTTCTTCAGCAGACCACGGCATAACAGCCCGGAAAATTATATTAGTTATAATTGTGACACCGGCCGTGAAAGCCTACGTTCTTACAGTCTTATCATTATTAATATCAGTTTTATAACTTTAAACACAGTATATTCTTTGACGCATAAAAGTTCTGCTCGTTGTTTATAAAATTAGCTGTTTATAATCGAAGATTACTCAGTAAACTGTATGTCTCCAGCTTTGGATATTAAAATTTTGTGGATTATTTATTCTTTAAACCAAAATATCTTCTAAATATTATTTAATTGTATACGTTAAGGTATTCGTTCTTTTGTTTTGATACATGTATAAGCGAAACGAGCAAGCAAACAGAAACGCCACAAAGTGGACGTAAACCGTTCGCTTGGCTCTAATTTATGCTAACCACATTGTCTACGAGTTAATGACCATGCTAGCGAACTTTTTTTTTATTGGATAGATTCGTTCAGCATTAGTAATACTATTCAGAACCAGGATAAAATACATAATAAACAATATAACTTATTCTTAGGTTATCCACATAAGGCCTCTATAGCACCAAACAGTTACAGATAAGAATATTGCATATATGGTTCACCAACAGTTCTCTAATTTTAAATCACTATTATTCACCACAGAAATCTATATTATATAACCCTGAAGTGCACAGTTAATTTGGACGAAGCAATAATAAAACTGAACGGCTAATCAGAGCATATATTATTATTATTATTATTATTATTATTATTATTATTATTATTATTATTATTATCATCGAACATTTGGCTTCATGAAAGATCTCGTTCTGGCAAAATGGTTAATACCGTGAACATTAAATTTCCTGGCGACTTGCTTATGAAAACGTCAAAAAAGAAACCCAGAGAAGAGAAGAAAGCTCATTTCCTGTTTCCGAACGCTAGGCGGACGACAAGAAGGGAAACTTACCACCACGCTGTTGAAGTGTGGGTTCCAACTCTTTTCTACTGCATTAAAAGAGCTTATTTCTTCTTTCACTTTCTTAGTCTTTAAAATGTTTTTAATGTTTAATATCCCTTTTAGCAACTCAAATCCTGGGTCCATCGGCCTGAGCGAAAACAGAGGCAACCGTATCAGAAGAAAGAGGCAACTGACATCAACAAGGTTTGAACTCCAAGCCCTTTGGTTTGATGCAGACGCAAACATCACACTACGGAGATTTATGGAATTGTTTTAGTAGTGTTTTATGTCCATTCTTCCTACACACGTCATCACAGGCTGTGGACACTAATGATAGATGAAATTATATTCGGGAAAGGAAATTTGGGAAGGAAACGTTCCAGGCCTAAGTTTAGAGTATCTTCCCGAAATTTTTCAATTAAGTTACTAGATTTTTTTTACTTAAAATCCGGGGACATCTCAGATCCAGACTAAGGCTCGGTTCAACAGGATCTGTAGCCAGAGCTTACAAGGGAAAAATGCACACATGCAAGAAAAGGATGCAACTAAAAATTGCGTCATTATTACGCAATATTAAATCACATGGTATTAACAATTCCTATAATATTGTCATTGCTATAATATAGTTATAATTAGTTACGATATTAAAACATTTAATTAACTTTAATTAAAAGACGAACAAAATATCATCAAAATCACAATATTGAAACACAAAATCAGGCATATTTTTCTGGCGATTGAATATTCTTACCGTGTATTTTCTGGAGGCCAGTTTTGCAGCAAATACCTTACATGTCATGGGGATTGAACATGCATTGAACTGTTTTAATACACAGCCTTGAATGATTGGACGTCTACATGATTTCATGAAAAAAAAGCCCTCTCCACAGACGCATTACTTCCCGGCAAACTCGAAGCAGTGATAAATTAATTGCATGCATTACCTCGCAATCTAGTGAAGAAATGCGTCAAGCATCTGCTGGCACCGATGTCTTAATCGATATACACGATTTTCGGTTTAACATCTTTCATTTTTACGGCTTGATAATAATGAAATCGCGTTCGAAAAGTGAACATTTTTGGAAGTTTATTAAAAATCGGCGATATTCCGGGAACAAGCTATAGTCAGGGACAAAAATTTAAATTTAGGACTGTCTCCAGGAACCGAGGACGTCTAATAATCTTAAATAATAGGACTGAGGAAAACCTGGAAAAAACCTCAGTCAAGGCCGACGGTCCTGGAGGGATTTGAACCATAGATCTGCCGTTGATAAGTCCGTTATTTATGACCAATTGTTTCGGTAACACGGTATCTTGCGTAAACTAAGTAGTATTGCAAGGTTACGACAATTCACAGTATTGTCAACATTAACATGGTTACCAACTAAATCCGTAGCTTAACAGCCCTAGCGGGTCAAGGTCTACCATACGACTGTTGCATTTTCTATCTCCGACGATACAGGATGCTGCGATGAATAATAATCTCCCATCATGTAGCTCCTCAGTTGATCCCCAAGGTACTTGAGAGGCTGAGTGTAACCTGTATCAGACCTCCCAGTAAGGGGAACCCAACTGCTGGCAGCAACCCTTATGCAGCGCTACAGGGACGGTCAGCTACCAGCGCTTTAGTATAAATAATCATACAACAAAGGGAACATCCATTCTGAGAACACTCTGTAGTATAAAAGTGGCATTATTTCCAAAAATACGTACAAAACCTACACAGAAAGAACTATAATTGGGTCCAAATCTGCTGACGTTTGGGGCGAGTCTAAGGCCCGGTTTCACAGTTTAAGCTTAAACTTAAGCGGGGGCATAAGCCATAATGGTGTTTTACAGTGCATAGTTCAAGCGATAAGCCGAGCTTACACCTGGCTTGGCTTAAACCGTACTGAAGAAGACGAGTTAGTGATGACATGCAACAAATTATTTTAACCCACATGCACAACAGAAGACGACCTAGAATGTTTAGAATGAGTGCAAACAATTTTCACGTTTGGAATGACCGAGAATTCTATGAGAGATATCGATTAAGTAAACAGTCGGCAATACTGGTACCAGAAATTATTGATAATCCTTAAACACGAAACCGACTGGTAAGCAGCAAAACTTAATGTGGTATATCCTTAATTTTAAATTCACACTTCATGCTTTTATGGTATATATTATTGCAGACATTGCTATCACATCTACATCTAACGTAGGTTTCAATAATAAAGCCCTCTCGTCAGAAACAATGCTTCTCTTAATATTGAGGCCACATTCAAGTGGAAGTATGCGAATTGCAGCTGGAGATTTTTTCGACATCTCAAAACTACGGCATGCAGATCCAGAAAATTGTTTCACACCATTCTAATCCACGCTCCATATTGCAATTTTCCCCCGCGCTTGGTTTTTCTTACTCCACAGTAATTTGTCCGACAGCTTGCACTTTATTACATGCTTATGCTGCTTCACAATTTCTAGGAGAATTCTGACATCTTGAGAAGTAAAGTTCGCAGTGCGGTTTGACTGATTTTTCGATCATTTTAACTTTATGTTGCTGGATAACCTACAAAAGCTTATTTTAGGAGCAGCGTCGCCATAAACAAACGATGGGAATACCCTCGATGCGCATGCGCAAGCGTTACCCACTTTTTTGTCGTCCTCCATGGACTAGTGGTACCATGCTAGTTTCTAGTTCCCAAGGTCACGGGTTCAAACCCGGCGGAGGGCGATGGATTTTTTCGGGCGTAAAAATCCTTGGCATGGCTTCCTTCGTAATGGAAGTAAAGCCGGTGGTCCCGTGTCGTAGATTTACGGCACGTAAAAGAACCTCAAGCCTGATAAAGAGGCCTCTGATCAAAATTACCAGTCTTTCACGCCCAATATAGAATGTGACGCTAGGGACCATAGTAGTTAAAGAGCGTCCATAAATAAACAACTCAGTTACCCACTTTGCTGTTCCGTGGAGTTTTTCAGCTCAGTCAAGCCTGGTGAAACTCGCAAAGCTTAAACCAAAGTGTAAGCCTTGCTTAAACAGCGCCTGTAGTTTACTAAAACTTCCCCTTAAGCTTAAACGTGAAACCAGTCCTAAGTAATACGGCACTAACGCATAGCAATAGTGCGATGTTGCCTCATAAGGGCGGTACACCTTGCCGCTTTAAAACTCTTAGCGCAATGTCATATGCGTGCATGCGTATTCCCTATCATAGAAAAGCAACTAGGATGTTCTTCGAACAAGTACAAAAAAATTTATTTTTATATCCAGAGAGTCGAATTTTATATCATCAATTTTTAGTTATCTTTCGTGACGTTTAAACGGGGACTTTTATTTTTAGTTATGCTTATAAGTTATAACAGTAATAAATATGTTGCTAACATAAATTAAGTTGGGTTTTCTTAATCTTGTCAACAAGATGTTACGTTTTTCACGATTCAATCAACTAAAATGTATGTGATTTTCATAAAAAAGGCCTACTCTGAGATACGTTGCAAATTCCTAAAAGAAGTATTCAGTGCTCCCAGTTCAAGAAACATTTCTTCACACGAAAGTCATGCATTGTTTGAAATAATATTTTAACAGGTAAATGGGGATATACAGATGTATCAAAATATGTGGGAAAACTGGGGTGTTGATGGAAGACCTGAAAACAAACAAAAAGGTTCATGCAAACATAACTATGGCCAATTTTCCTTAGTTTCATTAGTTTTTGAGTAACAGTCATGGTTGTCAGCCATTAGTAATTTTCTTGTCCATTCAAATTGTTGATTTGTTCTTCAATTGTTCTTCATTCAAAGCCCCCTGATGGCAGTTGCTATGGCAAAATAAACGATAATTTCACATACGTAAGTCATAAGCTGGAACTTTTATTGAATTGTGGACATTTATTATTGTGAGCGTAATTAGATTACAATTAGTGTCAAAACAAAGTATTTTAATCAGGAAATGGCAGAAATACACCTTATGTGTGGACGAGTTAATTGGAATTCAAATAAAACAAGGCGTTTTTATGCTGAACGATTTCCTAATAAACATTGTCCAACAGGACGTCCCAAAGAATAAACGAGCGTCGTATGGAAAAGGCTCTTTTAGAAAACGTGTTTCTGATAATGGAAGACCAAGGAGCACCAGAACACCTAACATAGAGGAACGAGTCCTCAATCATTTGGACGAAAATAGCAGGAGCAGCACCAGCGACATAGCAGTAATGAGAATTTGAGTCATACGACAATGTGGAGAATTCTACAAGAACAACTCCTTTATCCATATCACTTTCAAAGAGTCCAAGGTTTTAGTGAAACTGATTTTTCACGCAGAGCAGCATTCTGTACTTGATTATAACAACGAATTTCTTTTCAGATGAGCATCTTCCCTCTGCTATAATCTCACCGATGAAGCGAATTTACAAGAAAGGGAGTGCAGAACTTTCAGAATGCTCAGGCATGGCTGATGAAAATTCCACAGAAGCTTTGGAAACAACACATCAACAACAGTTCAGCATTAATATTTGGGTTGGAACAATTGGTGACATTAATCGGTCCTTTCATTTAACCTGAACATTGATAGCAGCATCATACAGTAACTATTTAACAAATCTTTTGAACGTTTTAATCGAAGAAGCTCCATTGAACTTAATTCAGTGCATGTAGTTCATGCATGGTGGGGTACAAGCTCATTTTACTCTTGCTGCTAGAGAAATTTTAAATCAGCGATTCCCAAACAAATGGATAGATCGTGAGGAATCGACATTGTGGTCTGCTGGTTCTCCCAACCTGAATCCTTTATATTTCTACTTATGTGGTCATTTAAGTCCATTGTGTATTGCAGACCTATTCCTAACGTGGAAATTTTTCGTTAGCGAACAGAGCAAGGATGTCAACAGATATGGCAGATGCCTAGAATATGGGAAAGAATAAGGTAGGCAGTCGATGATGCGGCGCTTAGAAGCCTGTATTAGAGCTCAGGGTGGCCATTTTGAGCAATTTCTGTAGAAGAAAAGCTTATTGAACGCTCAAATTATAAATTAAATTAACCATTTGCTTATATTAACATTTTTGCTTGTTTCAGGTCGTCTATCAAGTCCTTAAAGCTTTCTCATATGCTTCGATACACCCGATATAGAACATCAGGCAGATACAGGTTTATGGCCAGGTTAAAACAACAATTAAGGTTTGGCGGAAAATAAGATAATTAACGTTTCGACAATAACAAAAACGAAAATGAATGGTGAAGGGTTGTAGGCACCTCATTTGTGAGTTAAACTTCGGCGTAACGCCTCTGTTCATTTCTTTCAGCGATAGGCTCTGTTCTACCGTTTATAAAGTTAGAAAACTTTTTTATGAAAATGTCACTTAGCAAGACGAGCAAACGACCATTGCAATGGCACTTACCGCAAATAGGGAACATACTGCCGAAGCGGAGTAAAGTTTAGCAACAACGCGGTTCAACAGCACTGGTTCTCGTGAAATATCAGGAGGTTTGGACCGCACTATAGGATAAATTGCGAACCTTTCAACATTTCTCACCTGAACCAAGCTGGGTTGAGCACATGTAGGCTGTTGTGGGATAAGGATAGCACGTTCAAGCTGGATAGATCACTGAAGGAGTCGGCTGGAAGATTCGTGAGATTGTTTTGTTCCAACCTAAGCTCAGTTAGTTGCAATAAACCATCAAAAGCCCTGTCCTCAATTTGGGAGATCCTGTTTGCCTGTAGATTCAGAAGTTGGAGCTTTTCTAAGTGAGAAAACGTGCTGTGTGACACACGAGCCAGCCTGTTGTTGTTGAGTAATAATATCTGAAGATTAGTTAAGCCACCGAAAACCTGTTGGACACAATTTTATCATTAATATTTCGTTTCAAAGAGGATTTTTCTCTCTTCCTTATGTTTATTTATCTTTGTACCTTCCCTAGTGCTTGCTTAATGACTTTGAAAAGCATTACCAAAAAAATGTGAGACAGGATGAATAGCAAACTTAAGTCAGAATTATTTTAAATATGCAAAACAAAAGCTTTCAAAAAATTCATACCTTTCCTTTACATAGAAGAGCTTCTATTTTTATTTAATCTAAAAGAAATCTATTGATTTCGATTTAAAAACAAACTGTGTGTTGTATGCGCAGGACTTTCACTATTCATTCTTCTACAAAGACTTATGCTCCTATCTACTTTTTATTAGTGGACAGCGAATAATATTGGCTAGAGAAAAATCCCCACCCTTATCCGGGAATCGAACCCGAGACCTCCTGCACAGCAGGCAGATTCTCTACAGACTAACAAAAAACTTATTTGATAAAAAATCGTGTTCTTAAACGAAATCTGCTTAATCTGTGTCGTAATATTATGTATACCTCTTAAGTGCACACACTTAATTTATTTTTCCACGTAATTTCCAGCCACGTTGAGACACTTGTAGCGTTTGACGAGCTTAGAAATTCCGCCATCGTAGAATTCTGCAGCCTGCGACTGAAGGCAAAACACGACGCTGGTTTTGAACTCTGAAGTAGATAGTTTCTTTACGTTATTTGCACCATTCTTTGGGCGTCAATTTGAAATAGGTTGTATTGAAGGAGTTGTATTATATTTCAACTGTTGGGGAGCCGAACTTGAAGTAGTTGCAACCGCACGTATGGTACCCGGTAGCCTTCGTTCCAAAAAATTAAAAATATTAACTTTGTAATTTGACTGTTTCTTTAAATATTATTATTTATGTTTCCCTCAGTTGCGTCAGTATCTTTGTTAGAGACATGTTTCTCTTAGCAGGGTTGTGGTGCGACTGAAGAATGTAGGCTTACACAGATTTTAAGTTTTTCTTCACTCCATTTATTAATGCTTGACACGATTTAAATTACACTTCACTTATATAGAGAGCTGTGAGATTCTTTTGTTAATTACTTGCACTTTTTAACACGTAAACTATTCTCTCACACAAATACGTTTTAAATTCTCGAGGACGTGTCCCGCGTCCGGTTAGGAACACTGTCTTCAAACAACGCGTCCAGTTATGAGCACCGTCTACAAGCAACTGACTTGATTTTTATCGCTACATTTGTAAATTTCTGTATTTCAAGTCTCTGATTGGCTAATCCTAGTCCAATAGAACACATATTTAACTAAAGCTTTTTCTGGTTGTTGATTGGCTATTTTATAAACTGTCTCAAAATTTACATTATTGTTGCTCCAATAATGACTAGTAGCATTATTAAACATTCTTACTCATTATTGTCTCAAAGCTACCTCATTGTTAGCAACTTTTAACCTATTATTCTCACAGCTCCTACATTATTAAATTACGTAATACATTCACATAACATTATTGAACATGTATACAATAATATAAACATTTACAATGACAGTAATATACACTTTTTATATATTGTTATATACACATATTGCTTTAAGGCGTGCTGTTATTGAATTATACATTATATAATTAGATTGAAATCATTTAAGTGTTAAAAATACTCTTCGTCAAACAAAACGTTAATTAAAGCAGTGGGACCATACTGGGTTACCTAAAAACACACAAAGTGTCTTCAAACCCTTTCCAGCTGAAAACATGGCAACTGCCTTCTGGGACAGAAGAGGAATTTTGCTAGTGGAGCTCTTGGAGAGAAATGCCACAATTAACTTTGAAAGGTATTGTAAGCAAACCTGAGAAGGGTCGTTGAAAACAAACTCGTGGCATATTGAGGAAGTAGCTTGGCTCAAAGCGCTTTGCCGATGATGAAGAGTTGAAAACCAGCGTCGTGGGTTGGCTTCAGTCAGAGGCGGCAGAATTCTACGATTGCGGAGTTACAAAGCTCGTTAAACGCTACAAGTATCTCAACGTGGCTGGAAACTATGTGGAAAAATAAATTATAGCGTGTACTTTCAAATATTATAAAAAAATTCAGTAACTTCATTAATATTTTTTAAAAAAATAAATAAAAGTTACTTTATGAATAGCCCTCGTACAGAGATTATTCAGAATAAAGTGCACTTCACAGGTTATTCCCAGAAAATTCAAGATACACCTTTTATTTCCATACCAATATCTTAAATACTAATCCATTAGCATCAAAATCATTTTTGTGAAAGTAAAAAATAACAAAACATTTTCTATGTGAAGAGTAGTTTGGAGGGGGGATTTTCTTGGAAATGTTCGTGGTACATTCTTAACTTAAATACCAAGTTCCAAGTTTGGTATTTAACCGATTTTTGGTTTTTGAGTTATGCTGTTCACAGACAGACACATATACACACATATGCGCTTACCGTTGTCTAAAAATTCTATTTTTTGATCCAGGGAGCCTCAAAACGAGTATAAGCATAGCAGAAAGGTGTAGCAATAATTTTATGAATAAACATATACTTTATTTAACATTATTATTCCTTTGTTGTAATTGTGACGTTGATTTGCAAGTGCTAGAATTTTCTAATATTAATTTCTTGTGCGGACGTAGGGATAACAACATTAATTACATTTTTACTTTCTCTACTACGTATAGTAAGTAGGGGAAGTATTGTATTCCACCCAAAAATTTCATACCGAGATTTCACCGGAAATACATGTTTTGAGACCCCCTGAATCCAAAAAAGGCATTTTTGGAAGCATGTCGGCGTGCGTGTCTGTGTATGTGTGTGTGTCTGTGAACAGCATAACTCAGAAACGAACAGTCGGATAAACACCAAACTTGGTATTTAGCTTCAGTATCTTCCAGAGATGCGACACGAAGGTTTTCAGGAAAATCCCCCCACCCCAGACTACCCTTTACATGGAACATTTTTCGAAAATTTTAATTTTCTCAAAAATGGCTCTAACGATTTTGATTAAAATATCATATGTTTAAGATATTTTCATGACAAATGAAATGTATATCTCAATTTTCTGGGAATGTCTCCAAAAGTATTCATCATTGTGAACGACTTTTGCATAACTGGTAAGCCATAAGAGATAGACAAAATTTTACTACACAAAAAATGTAGATCGCGTTAAAATACACAATTTATGTCATATACATTTCTTTTGTTGAGTGAACCATTTTCGAGATATTGCTTGTTATTCCTTTAAATTTTCCAATACTTCTACTTTTTCTCAAATAGGAATTCGTTATTCATTTTGTTTTTGTCCTGGTAATGCCAAGAGAATGGAATGCTCCACATAGCAACCAGCTCTTAAACTATTTGACTATGGCTTAAAGCCTACCAATTCCCCTTGCATCTACAAGAAAATTAGCAATAAGATTAACATCTCGCTTAACATGAAGCATATGGAGAATAAGCGTTTGTATAAATAGTTTGTACACGAGTAGAGAAAGTCATGTGAGTGTAACACATAAGATTTTTTGGATTGAAACAGTTGAATTCAATGGAAGAATCCATTTCCGAATCATTCAAATAATCGCCATTACATTCATGGATACAAGGCCTCCGCTTAATATACATACACGTTCCGTCTCAAGAAACAAGGGTGGGTAACAATAGGCTGTTATAAAAATGTTATTACACTGAGTATTACAATCTTCAATTTTAGTATGTCTCGTGCTACACGTTCTACTTTTAGGGCCAGCTCCTAAAAATGTATTTTAATAAACAGTGCACTAAAAGCGTAGAGAAAGTTTTCATTTTACTTTCTCTTCTTAGTAGGTAGAGAAGGTATTACATTCCACTCAAAAATTCTATACCGACATTTCACCATAAATACATGTTTTGGGGTCCCTAAATCCAAAAAGTCACTTTAAAAAATACGTGTATTTGTGTCTGTGTGTATGCCTGTCCGTTTGTCTTCTTGTGTGTATGTCTGTGAACAGCATAATTCAAAAACGAAACGTCGGATCAGCACCAAACTCTGTATTTAAGTTCAGTAACTTCCAAAGATGCGACACGATGATTTTCAAGAAAATTTTCTCAACCCAAATACCCTTTACATGGATATTTTTTTCAATTTTTTGATTTTCTGAAAATTGGCTCTAACGATTTTTATTAAAATACTGTGTATTAAAGATATTTACAATAAAAATAAAATGTATATCTTAAAAATTTTGGGAATAGTCTATGAATTTCTCCTCATTCGGAAGGAAATTCACATAATTTTGCATAAGTGATAAGCGCTAAGCGATAGACCTAAAACGTACTGCTCAAACAGTGTAGATCTCTTTAAAACACACAGTTTACTTCCCATAACTTTTTTGTGGCATCATCCATTTCCGAGATATCCGTTATTAATGGTTCACATTGTTCAATACTTACCTCATTCTTTTAAAGTCCTGTAGATTTGAATTGTTTCTCGCGATGCCATGGAAACTGTGGAATTTTAAGGCCAGCATATAGCGTCCAGTTCTTAAACATTTGACTATCGCTATTCCTTTTTGTATCTACACAAAGAGCCAAAAAACTACGAACCAGCTGCGCGGTGTTTTGCCTGTCCGCGTCCTCGGCGCTCGTTGCCGTCTGCCGCTATCATTGAAAGGCGCGGATGAAACCATACAACATTTTTAAAACTACTTTTATAGGCTTTACTTACCAACTTTATGAAAGGAGATATTGAAACTGGCCACCGTCGTTGTGCATACATTTTTGGCACCTCTTTAGGAAACTATCCATCACTCGCTGTAGTTCGCGTTGAGAAATTCTGGCAATTTCCTGGCGGATATTTTGTTTTTAATTCTTCCAGGGCGTGTGGGTTTGTCTTGTACACTTTGTTTTAAGTTACACCAGAGATAGAAATCGCAGGGGGTTAGGTCGGGGGACGCAGGGGCCCACAATTCTCTACTAATAATTCTGTCCTCAAACACACTTTCGTAAAGTTATTAAGTAAAGCCTTTAAGTAATTTTAAAAATGTTGTATGGTTTCATTCGCGCCTTTCTATGATAGCGGTACGGCAACGAGCGCCGAGGACGCGGACAGGAAAAACACCGTTCGTAGTCTTTTGGCTCTCCCTGTATAACGAAATGTGTAATGCAGCTACTTCCGGAAAGGAAAGAATTTCTATACCCACTAATAGCCGGTAGAGGTAGAGAAAGTCGTGTGAATATAACATCAGGTTATTTTATAATTTCAATGAGAGCTCATTTGGATAGAAGTGTAGTTATGCAAGCATTGTGGCACATACACAAGTGAAGATGAGAAGGTTGAAATACTTACGTTACCAGTCATAGATTTTATTTTGTTCTTGGCAAGGCTGAGCATGCTGAGAGACCACAAACCCCAAAAGGCTTCTTCATGAATAACAGAAATACGGTTATTATCCAGCAGTAATGTCTTCAGGAGCACCAGTCCTTTAAACGTGCCATTATCCAACACATTTATTCGATTCTCACTCAGTACCAAAGATCGCAAAACATTGAGATCTCGGAAGACTCCAGGCATTAGGTAGGCTATCATGTTCTTTGCCATATCCAGCTCCTTCACAGTTTCGAATCCAAGAAGCATTCCCTCTCTCACAGACATGATATGGTTATTTTGTATCTTCACCTAAAACATGTAATCATGCGCATGCAAACGGGTCATATGAATAAAAAGCAAGTACTCTCTCAAACCGAGCAGAGCACCGCAAGTAGGCCATAGAGGCCTTTTTGCTTTTATCGTGACCGTGACAGGGTTGAGGGGAGAGATCCGAAGGGTGACAAGATTCCGATGACAATGGGAGCATGAACGTGGTCCCTAATGCTTCCAAATAAAACGCATTCGATACCGCCCGGGCCCACCCATAAGCCCCTAACCTCCACGGGGGCTTCCCAAAGGGGCGCCCGCCCGTGAGTACTCGAAGGCTGAGCAGCTCCGCGACAATGCCAGCGAAGAAACCTCTATAGAGTGCACACCACGTCCAGTCGCTACCTGAGGAACACCGTCACCTGGTCCCACATCCTCAAGCAGATGAAGGGGTACAACAAATGAGGAGCAGGAAAGTCGTGGTAGAATATGAACCACTTCAGTATTTGCCTGCCGACCCGGGGAACCGCAAGAAAACCCATTAGTTTATTATCTCTAGGAGGTTTACCTCCTTTTTTTTAGAATTCTTTCCAAAATGAATTACTATTCAATTCATAACTCAAAATTTAATAATTCTTACATCAACAATTTTAGTCATTTCATCTTTATTAACCTTATATTATTATATACGAATTATATACACAACAATAATAATTACAAATTCAGAATCAGAGTGAGCGATCGCCGGAGATCGAACCCGGGGCTTCACGAACGCGAGTCGCACGCGTTACCGCGGCGCCATCTCGCTCAGTAAAAAAAAAAACACTATAAAAGAAAAATATATAATTTTGCAAGAAACTGAGAATATCTCAAGAAATAGTTTGCAAAATAGTGTGCATGATATGCAAAACACATGCAGTTCGAATACTTGTGATGTAGGTGCTTTGGAGATTCAAATTTGCTTCCTGAATTCTTCACATGGCTTTAACTGTGCAGCAAAACGGTCTACTTACTAAGTGCATTTACAACATCCACCAACAGTTTTAACTTTTAACAGAATACATTGACTCGCAGCACAGCGAGGGATTTGGACTGCGAATTCGATCCTCTGAAGTACTATAGTTTAAAAACACAACTAACTGAGCTGTATGTTTCTGAAGTGCACTCTATATAGAGGAACAAATCCATTTCCAGTACTATGATCTTATTTTGTTTTTCCCTCCCTCTCAAACCTGAGTGAAGTTATACAATACTTAAACTTAAAATGACAAATAACTTATACAGAGGCTTCGTTTGGACGCGTGGCCGGATTTATGGGAATGTTCTTGGCATCGGGAAACGCGCTGTTTGCCGGCAGATTCAGATATGCATAGCCCCTTAATCAAGCGCATTGCTTTCTCGCACAAATTATAACTGCAGTGCTTTTCCTTCACACTGCGGCCACTCCTGCCGAAACGTTCTAATATCCCCGCAAACGCCTCACGTTCTCATAGTTGTAATTACAATTATAATGTTAATAAGCGCATACCTTATCATAACAGATGCTGTCCTTCTCTAACCACATAATTACTGAACAAACAATAAATGTAGAGAGGTACAGGAATGTCTCACTCACACCATCTTTTGAACAGCTGACCGATGTTCCTGTCTGGATTTTTCCAACAAGACTCTGCTAACGCACACACCGCTGACGAGTCTTAAACTTAATACAGGAAATGTTTAAAGATAGGGTAATTAGTAAAGTATTTGGTCCTCACGTACCCCTGATTTAACCGAGCAGGATGGCCCAGGCGATTTCATCTGTGGCCCGCATTCGGGAGGTCGTGGGTGCGATTCCTGTGGCCGATCTTCCTGACTCGCAGGTTTTTAGGGGGTTTTCCTGGGTCGCCAGGCGAATCTGGGAAGGAATCTCACATCACCCGAATTTCCTGTCCCTCTGTTTCATTCTCATTTCCCTTCATCCGTTGGTCTCTTTCAGGGTTGGAAGTATCGGCTCAATGTGGCTGGGGAAAAGGATGCTCTTTGTGACACTCTCAGTCCCTTGGCTTTCGGCTGGCTGCCTGGGGTATCCGACCCCCTTGAGGAGCGTTGGACCTGCTCTGTGTGGGATGGGGTCCCCGGTCTGCCTGTCCGTCTGCCCGGGAGTCTCTATCTGTAAACTTAGGGATCCTATCATTGCTGTGCCGTCACTCGTGTTTCCGGCCTCCCGGTGTCTCCTCTCGCCTCATCCTTCCTTCCTTCCGGGGACGACTCCTTGTGTGGCGTAGGCACAATATCACCCATGTGGATCATGCCGATTCCTCTCCGTGGCCAATTCAACCACTCCTGATCTAACTGTATGTAATTTGCATTTATAAGGGGACTTGAAAATTAAAGCGTATGCAACAAACCCCCATACATCAGGCGGGAACTAAAATTTAACATCAGGCAAGAAATGCAATCAATTTCGGACGTGTAACTCTTGAGTGTGAAAGCAAATTTCATGAGAAGACGCCAGTAACATGAGGATAGAGGACAACATATCTTATGCTAAGGTATGTGCTTGCGATCATTATAATTGTAACTATAACAATAAGAACGCGACGCGGTTGCGGGGATAATAAACCTTTTTCGGCGGTGGACCGAGCCGAGGCGGCCGGTGGCCCCAGTGTGAGGGAAAAGCGTTGTGCAATAACCACAGATGTTGGAAATGAGGTTCTTGGACCGCTAAACATCTCTCACACCTTTTAAGAAGATTTACATCTTCATGGCCGTGTAAATAAAAGCATGCCTTGACCGTAAAAAAAAATGAACGCTTGTCAATAGTACTAACATTAAACTATCCAACATCCAATTACAGAAATTAACTCTACACACATTATCATGTGGTTGCAATTCTTGAATTGCAGTTATCTAATAGGATTTCAACGTTAAAAGTTAAGTCGCATTCCAAGCCTAGAAAGTTACCTCGGGGATTACTTTGGACTTCGCTCTAACTTTTTACTTTATCTACTACGTATAGTAAGTAGGGGAAGTATTGCATTCCACTCAAAAATTCGATACCGAGATTTCACCGGAAATACGTGTTTTGAGACCTCCTGAATCCAAAAAAACTATTTTTGGAAACATGTCCGTGTCTGTGTGTGTCTGTGAACAGCATAACTCAGAAACGAACAGTCCGATAAACACCAAACTTGGTATTTAGGTTCAGTATCTTTCAGAGATGCGATAAGAAGGTTTTCAAGAAAATACCCCCACCCAAGATTACCCTTTACATGGAACATTTTTCGAAAATTTTAAGTTTCTCAAAAATGGCTCTAACGATTTTGATTAAACTATCGTATATTTAAGATACTTTCATGACAAATAAAATATATATCTTGAGTATTCTGGGAATGCCTCCAAAAGTGTTCTTCATTGTGAACGACGTTTGCATAATGGAAAACCGTAAGAGATAGACCAAATGTTACTATACAAAAAGGTAGATCGCGTTAAAATACACAATTTATGTATGTACATTTTTTTTTGAGTGAACCATGTTCGAGATATTGCTTGTTATTCCCTTAAATTTTCCAATACTTATACGTTTTCTCAAATGGGAATTCGGTATTCATTTTTTTGTCCTGGTAATGCAAAGAGAATGGAATGCTCCACATAGCAACCAACTCTTAAAATATTTGACTATCGTTTAAAGCCTTGCATCTACAAGAAAATTACCAATAAGATTAACATTTCATTATCTCGATTAACATGAAGCATATGGACAATAAGCGTTTCTAAAAATAGTTTGTACAAGAGTACAGAAAGTCATGTGAGCGTAACACATCAGATTTTTTCCGATGTCATCGGGTTTTCCTCCGTAAGAACATGGGTATTTTATTTCGGTTTCTTATTAGGATTAGATCCCATTTCCCTAAATCTCTTCACAAGATTATGAACAGTTTTTCTGTGAGGCGCAGGAACAGTAGGGAATCTGCCTATAAACCGCCGTCTCACTTCTCTACAAGAGTTTGTTGTCACAAAGGGGTCATACAAACAGATTCTGTGTGCTAAAGTATACGGACTTTTTGGCATTATAAGAACACTAACACGTGGTCTCACAACGCATCAACCTCTGCACAGCACAGACTTCCATCAACAGATTAGCCGGTTCACGAAGAGAAGGGGAAGTGGAGGGGAAACAGAACCGGTCAGAAAGAGCGCAATACAGGGAAAGGAATTCCCCGTAATACGGCCATGCGTCGAAACGTAGGCTCTGTATTTTCACCCATTCTATAGTCAGTTTAAATTATAAAATCGAGAGTATGCAGAAAAAGAGTGGCTAATGAAGTTAACTGCCGACTCTGTTCCTACATTTACTAAAACTAAATGGACACAATACTTTGTTTAACAGTCAGAAATATCGTACCTTACCAATATGTTTCGAGATATTTGCGAAGGCTCCATACTCAATGTCCGCAACATCCGAATCGAGTATGGCCAGCACCTTGAGATTTCTACCACGAATGTGCCCCATATCATGGTGAGTTAATACAGCTGGGAGTGCAGCCTCTGACATATAGATATAACTAACATTTCCAGTGAGCGATTCACCTATCTCGCTCAGCGAGAGGTTGGTACACCGGATTCCATCCATGTCACAGTAACACTCGAAGGGACAGTAATAGGCTATTCTAGGCCCTACCAGACTTCCCTTAGTCATTTTCAACAGGATCAACAACCAACCTGTGACAATACAGAAGATTATTGACAGCTTTTGAAACTAGCTACTTGTGTCCTAATTACAGATAAGTTCATGAATTAGTAGTTCAAAATAAACGTTTTACTCCTAAGATCTGTGAACTAGCTATTCATATCTAATAAACCAGTAGTTTAAACACTTCATGACATTCACATAATTTGTCATAATGCTCGCTTCCTGTTATTATCGGAGATTTTTGTTTGTTTGTCTGTTTATTTGTTTAGTTCCATTCCCGCCTTTAACTACATTAGTTTTATCGGCGGCCTTTTCTTTGGAATTTATTGCATACTGGCAATGGTGTTAACTCGTATTCTCTTGTCGTTTGGGTTTTTAGGTTTTAATCATTAGATCACACACACACATTCACACTCTCATGCATGCTTCCAGCCTCCGGGGAGGATAGGGAATAATCTTGTCTAGAGAAAAATCCGCCCCCGCCGGGAATCAACCCGGGACCCCTCACATAGAAGGCAGGTGCTCTACCGACTGAGCTACGGGGCCAACCAGTTGAGTCTTGGCAGCTAGGCTAAATGTTTTCTCTAAGTTTACTCCGCGTGTAAACGTACCAAACGGTGTTACCCGCGTTCGTTTTAGTTTGATTGGCTAAATTACATTTCCTAATACGTGGAAACCGTGAAACCTTAACAAATGTGCCGTTATTTGCCATTCTGTAACTTGTTTGTTATCGCGACATTAGTTTTCTCAAGGTTCGTTAGCCCACTGCAATGACTAATCGAAAATTCGTGCGCTCCGCGATAGCGTTTGTTGGAGGCCAAAGTGCTGTGAAAATGACACACGAAAACTGTAAATTATATGTACAGTAGTGGAAAATAGTATAAAGGAATAGATATTTGTAGTAAAATGAACATGTTCCGTTGGAATATTGTTGCATACAGTGTATCTACAATAGTATGAGATTCAGTACACTAACAAATGCATTCAAATGGTATCTCATTTCATGCCAGTAGTACACTATGACAAGGAATCAACGATTCAGATGATAGAGGGTGGAAATCTGTATAAAGGTAGTTAGAGCTGTGTGGTGTTAGGGTTTGCATATGTGCCTTTACTGCAGTCAGCAAACAGACACCACTAATGGCAGCTTGACGTGTATTACATAAACCATTATTGTGACAATGCCATGTGCGAAATGGTTATCATGGATAAAAAAGGAAAAATCAGTGCGTACAAGAAAATGTAGTTCAATGATTGATAGTTTTGTTACATTGTATGCACAATATGGAAAGAACATAAGCTATGTGCAAAGTATAAAATTATCTGAGGTATCTAAACAGTTGCTTTTGAACAAAACAAGGGTCCAAAATTGTTAATTCTTCCCAACCTGTTGCTGATTTACAGTTGCCAGCAATTGCCAGATGTGTGAGACACATTTTGTCAAATGAGAACACCTTCAATTCAAGAAACAAAAGCATAATCTAGCACTAACCTCACTCATAAGAAGGTTTGGTTGGATTTTGCTGAAAAAATATGTCATGGACTTCAGAATGATAGAAACTGATCTACAGTGTTGAGAAGAAGTATAATTTAGATGAGGCCTGATATATTTCAATATTATCAGCAGATCACAGAACAGAGCAGCCAATAAGAATGAGGAGAAATTTTGGTGGCAGTGGTGCTGTGATTTGGGAATCCTTCTGCGCTAAAGGTAAATCATGCATTGCTTGGCTGAACACTAGAATGAAGTAACATGTACTCTAAGATGCTAGAGATAGAATTGATTCAAATGTATGAGGACCTAGGGGAAGATAGTCTAATTTTCAACAGGATAATCCAACTGTGAATTCTTCTGTTACAGTCAAAATGTGATTTGAACAAACGGATATGTCTTGCCATGACCAGCAAGTAGCCCAGTTTTGAATCCCATGGCAAACCTTTGGCAAATACTTGCAAGGCATCTTTATGCAAGGCAACTTCAAGCCACATCTGAGCTGAAAAGAGCAATACCAGAAGAGTGGGCCAAAATTTCAAGGCAAGAAATAAAAACTCCACCAAAAAAATTCCTAAGATACGTCTTAATGTACCTATATAAGAGTAAACGTGGTTCCACAAAGTATTAGCAATGCAATAACCAATAGTACAGAGGGTGCCTTTATACCAATTTCCATTGAAGAAATGCAAATGTCTTATTTTGTTATTTGTTTTACGATAGAAACTAATTCTGTCATGAACTTTTATACTGCTCACATCTACTACTTTCATAATAAATTAGATACATTTGGCTAACAAATTGTACCTAGTACTTTTCAGTAAGAAACGCAGTGCCTTTATACTGATTTCCACTATTATATGTGGATTTTTTAAATTCTCACCTATTGCTTAGAATAGCATCTTCTAGTGACCCCAGAGAATTAGATTGTTTATGGGTAAAACACGCCAAGCTGTTGAACAGCTGTGGCAGTCGCCCTATAAAATGTGATTAACTTCAGAGCAAGACAGGCAAAAGAACTAGCAACGCAGTTTCATATTATTTTGATGCAAGTTTCAGTAATTCATATCAACCCGCGATTATTGCTTAATTTTCCTTATGATTTCTGGCTTTTAATTATAGTTTTTAAAGATACCGGCGGCGCCGTGGCCGAGTGGTTAGACCGCTCGCCTCCCACCGAGGCGACTCGGGTTCAATCCCAGGGACCTGCATGTGGGATTTGTGGTGGACGAAGCGGCGTCTGGGCGGGTTTTCTCCGGGTTCTCCGGTTTCCCCCGCCATTCATTCCACCAACTGCTCCATCATCACCTTTCCTTTCATCCATTTCACCATCATTTCGTTTCAACTACTTCCTTCATCCCATACCAGGCATCGGGCTGATCACCCATCCTGGATGCTCTGTCCGATCCATGAGTGTCTGCTCCTCGACGGGCCTCTGACCCCAGGCACCCGCTTGTAAGTCCTGGGGGGTGTAAGTCCTACATAAGAGGAGGGTAAACAGATAATGAATGAATGAATGAATTTAAGGATACCAGTCGTCATGCAGACTTTTCTGAAATGTTAATGTATACCATCAAGCATAAGTAGGTTCTTATTGTTTTATTCATGATTTGGCAATGTTCAGCTTTAGTTCAGTTCTGTGGAAATGTTCTTGCATCTTAATTTTTGAATGAAAATCATAATTGGTATCTGATAATATCCATTATTACTTTAAGTATTCCTTAGGTGAAGGGTCGTAGTGAACAGAAAGGTTAGTTTCACTAATTGTGATATCTGGGGGAATGTTGCAGCTACAAGTATTTTATTTCGGATTATGTTTCATACCATATTTATTAAGTATAAATTATCACTTTATAACCAAACTGACTGACTTCTATTATGCTCTTCCTTTTCCAGCAGCATTAGTTAAAATTACATTTGCAACGGTTACGATAAGCTGATAAATAGCTTTTTTTCTAGCCACTTCTTTTAGTATATTGCAAATTGTCTTAAAATAATTCTGGGAACAAACACTTATCTCTGTAATATCCTACAGCTCTCAAAAAAGCTCATTTCCTAATTTTAACCTAAAAATGAGGGAAATACTTTCGTGAACCATGCAAATAAACACAAGATTTATCACTATTGAACCCAAAATTCTTAAATCAATAACTATTAGTTTTTATTACGATACGAAATTACACAAAGTTTATTTTTATTTTTAAAATTTGGCTCTTAAAAGTTATGTTGGAGCATGATTTACCAATGCTATCGCATCGAAAATTCCTTGCTCAACCATAATTACATTTTATACTAAAACGAATAAATAAACATTTGATAATTAAAATTCAAGTTTCTATAATATTTTCCTCTTTCTGCAGCATTTAAAACGACGTCTATGCAAATCTGTTGTATAACAAACGTGTTAGCAAGATAATCTCGGGGTCTGTTGAGCTCAATAACCGAATCTTTAGTCTTAACAACATTTGTTTTGTTACGAAGTTACAGAATGCCGATCAATTGGTTAGTAAATTTAACAATTTGTTAAGCCTTAACAAAACGTTACAGAATAGCCCTGATGCCAAATTAAATTAAATTGAATTTTATTTATGGACGCTCTTTAACTACTATAGTACTTAGCGACCCATTCTATACTTGGCGTGAAAGATCGGAAATTTTGTTCAGAGACCTCTTAATGAGGCTCGAGGTTCTTTTACGTGCCGTAAATCTAAACACGGGATACCGGCTTTACTTCCCTTCGGAAGGAAGACATGCTAAGAATTTTTACGCCCGAAAAAATCCATCGCCCTCGCGTCCTCGGGAACCAGAAGCCCTCATGCCGCGATTGAATTGTAACAACATGCACTCATACAAATGGAGTGTCGGGAGCATACAATTGTAAAGTATGTTTAAATAATATTTAACTTACAGTTACGTAGTGCTCGCTAGTGGCACAATTCCCTCCCCGTAGAAGTCTTATTCCTTGATGTCGGGTTCACTATCGGAAGAACTTTTCAGTTGGAATTAATTGTTCTTTCACACAAGCCGTGTGTTGAACAGGGTTGGAAAGGTAGAATCAGATGACTGAAAAATTCAATGCCATAGCCGTGGTTCAAATTCCGGCTATGACATTGAATTTTTCAGTCATCTGATTCTACCTTTCCAACTTTTCAGTTGTTTTAATTTCCTTTCGGGGTTTCCCTACACTGCTAATACTTACACCCGTAAATTCAGACACGAGCTCCTCAATTTTCCTATTGGTAGAGCTGAATTTCTTTCCGAATGACATTAAAAACGTGTAGTAAGATTTTTTTTTCTCGCCA
Source organism: Deroplatys truncata (assembly GCA_030765065.1). Lineage (NCBI taxonomy): Eukaryota > Metazoa > Arthropoda > Insecta > Mantodea > Mantidae > Deroplatys > Deroplatys truncata. The sequence goes on along the minus strand of CM060987.1, from coordinate 35,493,457 downwards.
ATACTTCGTGTTTCCCCTTACGAAGTTTGAGCTCAGAGGTATCCCTTTATTGTGCCATTATGCAGCACTTGCATACGATATAAGAAAAGCTCACGCACTTTCAGTCGTCAGTGAATAACATTCAATGTTAATGCACTTCAGCTTTACGCCTGACTGAAGTATTAATCTGCAGTCAAGCACCAAGTAATAAATAACCTGCGGTAATCTGGTGTAACTGCATGTGCCTTGTGATACACAAGTTTGAACACGAAAAGTAACATCCCACACATTTCACAATATTGTGGCGTTAATATACAAATCAGTCAATACCCCTAAGTGCTAATTTCATGCATGTACTTGCAATAAATATGATTTCCTTGTGATTCTTGGAATATATAAATTTTGTCTACTGGTTCACAACAACCCTAGAACGGAAACAAAAACGGGAATGCATGTCGATGACTATATCGATAACAAGGTGAAAAGTCGATTTTGTACATTAGGACGTCATGATATTTTTACCTGCTTTAGTCAGCATAATGCGGATTAGCCATCGTCAAAATTCGATACATTTTCTAAAAGCAGATCCATTGCTATTTCCAATTCCTCTAGTTGTACCAGGCTTCGTTCCTGTATTAATAGCGTGCATTGAAGTTATTTGTTGTTCTTTGTTAACTTCTAGCGGATTTTGCTGCGCTTTATAGTTTTTATTGTTGTTTTTTAATCATATGCAGTTTTAACTGCACATACACAAACTACAGATAACACTTTCCCGAGAAGATCCAACACTCAAGGATCTGAAGGAGTCAGGATCTGTGGTCGGGGCGTACATTTGCTGTGATTTCTTCTAGTTTCATTTTCCCAGCTTGCGACTAGAGAGAGCTCTAGCGGCTGTTTCATGTCACGGCCGCCTTGAATAATTCCTAGGGATTAATATTCACAACATGGATCTAATATGCCGTCTCCGGGAACCAGAACGAGAAAGTTAAAATGTATCCAAGTCTTCTTTGCCGTTTCCGGGACCTGATATGAACGGGGAGGGGCTCCTGAATCCGGGGCAGAGCACCGCACGCTGGCCAGTTGGTCCCTTGTGAATCTACCAGTGACTCCGGGGAGGGAGAGGTGAGGGGAGAGATCCTAAGGGCGACCAGATACGGATGACGGGGTATAGGAAATGAGAGGAGGGAAAGTCGTGGTAGAAAATTGACCACCCAAGCATTCGCCTATTGACCCAGGGAAACCACAAAAGCCCATGGGCCAAAGTGGGCAGTCGCCTGGGATCGAACCCGTTTCTTCTCGAATGCGGGCCACAGACGGTGTCGTCTGAGCCATCCCGCCCGGTTATGACATTGTAGTACATGCATTATAATTTTGTCATTCTCGTCCTGGTTTTCGTTCCCCTTAAGATGCTGGCATATCTCGTTTTTATCTGAAAGCTTTGACTTTGAGAGAACTTGATCAGTTACGGATTTCTGTCTTATACGCTGTTTGTTTTCATTTTACGGTAAATTCTAAGAGCATAAATTAGAATTACATCACCTGTAATACAAAGTGAGGTCTGCATTACTTGTCACCTTCTTTTAAAGGAACTCAACACAAACGTTACACACAGTACGAATTGTGAAGCAAGCACATTTACCGTTCACCACGCCATGGGGATTACACTCATAAAAGCATAATCTATTTCTCAGAGATTAACCTTCCTATTTTAAGAGATATGATAGCTCCTTTATTCATTTATGAAGATTATATTTTATACTCAGTTTAATGCAGGGACGGATTCGCGTTTATAGTGGTTTCATAATACGATTACACACTCGGTCAAACTAAAAGTGGCCGATCTCTTGAGCAGCTAAATTCTTTCCAAGTCCCTTCGAGTGAGCGCGCGGATCGCAAACATCAACTTCTGTGCACCGCTTTGATTAACTCCGAGTAATGAAAATTATTTGTGGGATCTTGAATAGACTTCGTGGGAGGCAGTTGCCAGAAAACGAAACTATTTCTCACTAGTAGTTTCCAGGGATAACAGACTCAGGAAAGTTATAAATGCTACTGGAGTGGATATTGAGAATGTGGCATTTTTGTTTCCTTTTTATTTTTATTCTTTCTTTTGAAATATAAAATTAACGATTTTATTTTCTATTTTATAAGTTAACTCTTTTATGTTATGCCACAATATAGGATTGTAACAAATCATGTACCCCTTTCCTTTTAGTTTTGTATTGGCTAAAGATGGGAGCCAAAATAATAAAGCAAAAATCCTTTTAAGATAAATATGGAAGAAAACGTGTTATATTTTTACTCGTGTATTTAAAATGAAAGGGGAAATGACAGTGAAATAGTTCCACGGAGATTTGCACTTGCAACTTCAGAAACAGTAAGCTAACTCCTTACCACTGAGCTAATGGTGCTGCTATAAGTGTGACATTGTAACGATCTTTAGTCATGCTCCACTTGAGAACTATAACTCAATAAAATGTGCTATGGTTACAAATATTCAGAGTCGAAATACTCTGAAACATCTTTCTGTTGAAATCTCGTATATGGATTATTTTTCCTGAAGATTTTTGTGTTCCCCATTATAACTACTACAAGAATATACGCACTCATGTGAACAAATCTGGCTGTCTCGAGCGCTCACGGAACTACACGATTGGAGCCAATTTTAAATTGACGAGTGTACGTACAAGTTTGTGTGTGTATGTGTGAGTGAGAGGGAGAGACTACTGAATACTACCTTATGTTCAGAACATACTAGATGTTCTGCAACCATCTAGTGCTAACTGCATGTGACTAAACGTGTGTATATATGGACAGTAAAATGAGTGATGTGAGCCGTTTAATCAATGTTGCCAACCAACATATGGTATCATCATCTTCCAAAAAAACCAGATTAATTCTGTCATCTCCCAATATATAACACTGTTTTAATGTATATAGTGTTTTTATTTACTTGGTTATTAATAGGTACAATGTGGTCTACTGTTTACTAAGTATAAAAGAATTACAGGAAACAAAAATGAGACTTCAGGGCTTCGATGTTACGGTTTTGAGTGGGGGAGTTCAGACGCCTGAAACCCTGCATATATCCCTGCCTAACACCATTAGTTGTTTTTCAAGTGAAAGCTTCGACATGAACAAAGAAGTTAAATATTTATCAGAAAATATGGAGACAATTGAGCCTCTGCACCGTCGTGATACAAATCCGAAAGTTGCTAATAATTTTCTGTTGCCTTGTTGTACAAGGTAAGCGATTGTATTGACGTGAAAAGATATTCGGCGCCACTTTTGGAATCTCACCTCGACGATTACCTACAATTTCTGCAAATTAGAATACAGCACAGTAAAAGTGATTTCGCAGATCGCCAGCCCTTGGAAAATAAACGATGGCATTAAAAGTAATATTAACATATACGGAGTTTTCCAAGGCAATCAAACCGTTAAAATCGTCGCTGAAATTCATATCAATTTGTATTATATATTGTACATGTAACGCGTTGCCTGAGCAGCATAAAAAAAACTAATGCTCGAAGTCAAAAAAGTAGTGTTTTTGGCAGCATCCATAGGTTCGCCAGTTGTCCTTGGTTGGCAGTATTGCCTTCGCCACTGCTTAGCAATTGTTTGCAATGCTGCTGTTGGCAATATGTGAATAAAAAGAAATGGCGGGAAGGCGCCACCGCCAAATATATACAGTAGTTGCATATTATGTTTATAGTCATACGAGTCATACTAAGTGTGCCTGACAATTATGTAAGTGGATATTATGTGAATGGTAAATGGTATATAAAAGCGATGGCTAAATTGTCATACTTTTGCCCACCTAAATTAGGAATAAGGAAGTGAAAAATAATGAAATAAATTACCTTAGGAGTGAGTTTAGAACATGATGTGGTCTCTCCAATATCTGGTGCCCGCCTACGCACCCGTTTTAGGTGTTTTACTTATATAGGCAAATAGCGTGAGGAAAACAACAAACGTAGCCATTTTTCCATGCAAAGTGGGTACTGCCAACCTAAATAAGTGAAATGTACTGAATATGCGATGTGCTGTTGTTTCTGCGAACGTGAATCATTCGAGTTTTAGACGCGCAGATCCCTAGGCTACGCTCTGTCGTCGCTTCGCATCGGCCGCAACTTGCTACACTCCTCTCCTAAAAACATCTCTCGGCTACGCTTTGAGGCTGAGTATCTTACCGGCCTCGGTGGCATTATTCATATGTTGGCAGCATTACGTTAGAGCAAGCGTAAGACCTAATGCGGGCAAAAGTGACACAAATGCGGGCAAAAGTATGACATTATCGGTGAGGGATTATCGGTTTCCAACATAAATTTGATCCTTCGGGGCGGATGAGAATCTGTACATGCTTGTGAGTTATTAATTTTGAACATTGTGCGATAGGAATCGTTGTGCGACTTGCAGCATTGCTCCAAAACTTGAAAAGCACTGTCCTGTAACAGCTTGCTTCAACTGCCAGCTCATCATACTTGGTTTTGGTGCCGAAGAATGGTGAACAGTTATTGCATGCGAACACTTGACACAAACTTGTGCCTAAGATAAATGCATTTGTTACATTGAGCCGCAACATATTCTACAGTGTTACATCATTTCAAAAATACCTAACCTGCTAATCAACCCCAACTTGTGAGGTGTGTGGTAGTACATACAGCTGAATTATTGCAGTTCGAGGCTTCGAATGCTACTTAGAACTTCTACTGAGAACATTGCACCGCAGAACGTCGTCTACATCTAGCTGTAAACAGCCCAGCACTGCTACTGTAAGTTTGTTCCGTTTCGTCTCATTTGCTCCTGTCCTGACGAGGGCGGACATCCTGTCTAAATTCCTAACCTCCTACTTCTAGCACTGAAAGATAGACTAAATACTTGACTTTCTTTTAATCTGGATTTCACACAGACAGTTTGCGTAGGTTATAGGTCCAAGCAATTGTGCTTTGCATATTTCATTACTTATGTGGAATTTCACTTAGAGCATTGCTTTGCTTGTGTATAAATTCACATTGCTGTTCCAAACATTTTTCATTGTTTAACAGTGTGTAAATGAATGCCTTAGTTAAGATCTTGTACATTTAGCATAAGCTTAATATTGATTATTTTTTCAGTAATTGTTTGCGATAATTATTTAGTATGCCATTAGAATCGAAAGGGAAGGCTATTAAAAAGTGCAGTTTGCTGAAAAGGTCTTCAAAAACGAGATCTCTCATTATGAGCTGATATCCAAACAAAGAGAACTGCTAGAATGTATTCAACAATGTTGAATGTTTAGATTGTGAATTAGACCAAAAAAATCTAGTGAAGTTCATTATGAAGAGAAGTTCAATGGATTTGACAACACATTGTGCAATAGCTGGTAAGATTCAAGAACTGATTGCCTCTTTTGAAAGATCCATAACACTCCATTGTTTTTGACAACTTAACACAAAGCAGTTCTAGCTTGAAATTCCCACCTATTGAATTGCATATCTTTGAGGGAGATTTGACAAAGTATCAGAGTTTTAGGAACACTTCAGAAAGTTTTGTCATCAACACTCACATTGATAATGTATAATGTCTTCTCTTCAAGGTGAACCCAAGGACTTGTTAGACAACTTAGCCATGATATTGTCACGAACGTGTCTGAGGAGATCCATATTGTAATTATTATTTTATATTAATCGCCATTATTTTATTAACCTGTCATAAGTTTCTGAATTCATATAGAATCATATTTTATATTCTTAATTCTGCTCAAGTCTTAGTAAATTGTATATATGACATGAAACAGTGGTTTGCCATTTCCTTTGACATTTCAAAGGGATGTTACGGTGCCTTAATTTCCTGAGGAGTACGTGTCTTTCTGCAGGCTCTTAGCTGCACCTTAGACTGCGTTACGTCACATGGATGTTCTAGAACATTGACGCATCGAGTTATGATTGGCCGCTGTATTTCAAATCCAGGGCGGTGGCAGACCATATTTGGTAATAGCTGCCAGGGTATTTAACCCTATATAAACAAGTGCTTGAGCTCTACTCAGGGGATTTTTGTGTTGTAAATTGATCGGGACCACTATGGTACCCGTCGACGGCCGCGGCACGTACGCTCCGGATGGCTTCATCTGACACCACTAACGGCTTGACGAAGTCGTGTTGAGTATTGCCTCTCCACATCCACGACGAGACATGTTTCTCAAGGTAAGCCTTCTAAGATAAATTGATAATAATAATGTTGGTTAGTATCATCATCATCCCTGATAATGTAAACTCAACGATCGTACTATAGAAATGTAACACTTTAGAATATAGTAGTTTCGCTAAGCCAAGCTCTGAATTCTCTATCATCTGATTCCTAGTTATTCCCCCCAACTATAGTTGTGAAAATATGTAATGAAATCTCTTCATTGCTTGGTATTTAATTGATGGAAGATACAACAATAAACAGTTGATTGTTTCATAACTCGTAATTGTACTAGTTGGTCCTTGTACAACTATTGCAAATTCATGTATCAAGTGAAATCCAATCTTAATGCCATGAAATTTTATTGTAGGAAGTGATTCTACATATAGGATCAAATCCAAATATAGAACCAAATGGGAAAACCAAATTTTCTCCACTGGCATTCCAAAACTAAATAATTTTATTGATTTTTTGGTAAAGTAATATCAGCCTTTGGAACTGACAGAGTCTAAGAAGCCTGTTGCCGAATAAAAGTATGATCCAAAACCCAAACTAAAGCCACTTTACATTGCCAATAATAACACTTTCTTGAGTTGTAAATTTTGCAATCTTGATAATAGTTGCAAATTCGTCAAAGAAAATAGATCATTTTGTTTCTCTGTCTCACGTCTCCAGAGAGTGTAAGCAACTCAAGTGTCTGAAATATAGTGGAAATTACAACTTATCAGTTCATAGAGAACAAATGTCCTCCAACGGTAATGTAAATGCTGTTGGTCATACAATTATTCACCCACAATAATGAAAGTGGTTTCAAAGCAAGGCTCAAATGTTATGCTAAGTTCAGCTTTTGTTGGAGTGTAAACTAGAACAGGAAAAGTTTTGACAGTTCAAGTTTTGTTAGATTCTGCAAGCCAATTATCCTTTGTATCCTCTAGCCTTGTTTTAAAGCTTAACATTAGAACTAAGCCCTGTCAGCTACCTATTGGTATTTAGGAAATACCAATGTACCTCCTGTAATCTCCTCTTATACTTTCACCTATTAGATTATAGCTTCAATATCAATTGTGCTGTAAATACATCACAAGTCAACTACCTCCATGGAACCGAGTATTCTGGAAGGATGTGGCTTCAGTTCCTGAAATGGTTTCAGCTACTAGCTTCATACAAACCGTGCCAAATATAAAAAATTGTGGTCTTTCTCAATTAACCACAGAGTATTGTCACATTCTCAGAGCTGTACAAAATTGGCGCCCCTTTGACTGCAAATTGGAATACAGAAAGTTTCAGGTCTAGGAAGAAAGTTACTACTGGCAAAAAGAAGAGGAAAGAATGCAGATTCAGTGCCTCTGTACAAACACCTTATTCTCCCATGTGCATCTAACACTGGAAACTGTTTGTAATGTACTGGCTAGGTACACCACAACAAACTTATTTGGAACATGAGTTAGGTGTATCTGCACCATGGTTGACTGGTCGAGGTTAAATTGCTGCTCTCATTTCTGTAGGATGCGTTCAGGTGGAATATCAAGCGGTGGTTGGTGTGTAATGCTCTGGTGATAGTGTCCTGTGCATGAAGTTGATGTTCTGTTGATGACTGACCAAAGTGTGCAGATGAGTTGCTATAATGTCAAGTTGCGTTGGCACTGTCCAATGTTGCACTGCTATGGCGGGGAAGGTGTGTTCAGTACCTAGTTTTTATTGGTGAAACGGCTGGAGGGTGCTTCTTCTATGGTGACTAGTTGGGCTCTGTGATGAGCATCTTTGCTTGCAGGTAATGAATCGCTTCCCAGATACCATGCAGAATTTGGTTGAAGCTTTCAGGACTAGAATTCTGTTTGGACTTGTCATGCAACTTCCATGAGATTGCTGCAGGTCGCATTGAGTTGTTGTGAGGGTGCTGCACTTGACCTGTATAGTGCAACTGGCTACTATAGATAGCACAGAAGCATCAGCAATGTCACAGCTAATGTGCAGATGTGCAAGTTGCTGCTGCAGTAGTGTCAGCAAGGTGGCTCGGCAGTCTTCCTGGCTGTGCCTGTAGACACAGTTGCGTCCACAATGCATACTCCTGCTGGTTTCGTACCTTGATGGCACAGCCTAACAAGGACAACCCCTTGATCAAAACATCTGAAAATGGCCCCTGTCCAAGAACCGGAGCTGAACCAGTGGTGTTGGTCCCTACTGGCTGCAGATTTTAATGGCCTTCACTAGCTGCATAGGTAACTGGCAGTGCACGGCTACCACTGTAGCACTAAAAGTGCCATAATGAGTCGAGCTGCACTCTGCTGCAGGTGGTTCCAGCTCTGATGGTCTAAAGGTGACTGCTGTTGTAGCAGTTGCTGCATAACTACTTTGTAGCCTGCCGGTGTTAGCACTCACTACATTGACAACAATTGCTTGCATAGTCCCCTGAGTCGATGGCGCTGGTACTGGTGGCTGGGGCGGTAAGCTCTTCCAGAACTTCCACCTGTAATGGCTTTTGAATTTTCTTATAAAGGATAGTGCTGCTGAGCAGTTTATTTTATTTACAATTGGGGTGCTGATTTGTGGTGTCCGGTATTGTTGAAGCAAACCAAATGCTTGTGGGATACTTAGCTTTCGCAGTTCCACTTACGCAGAGAGCCATGTTTGGGAATCAGTTAGAGGTCAAGACTGAGGCTCTGACAAACGATCTGCTTTTTGAGGCGTTCTTGATTGCCAAAATTGGTAGCAAGGTTGCTGGGACAATGGCATTCCGAGGTGGAGGGAGGTCTGGAAGAGGTCAGCCCGTCTTCAATTTGTTTGGAGTCTCATCATCACCATTTGTGTGTGGTACTATAGAACATCAATGTCTTTGTGAGCTTTGGAGATACTTGAGTCGTTTGAGTAGATGATGATCTTCCAGAGGCTATTGGAAATGGAGTTGCATATGGCTGCGGTCATGGTGTCTGGGATTGGTGACAAGTGCTTGTCAATGTTCTTAATGGTGAGCACTCCTTGTAGTAGAACTTCATCAAAAGATTTTATGTGGGAGTGTAGGTTGTAGTGTAGTTTTCATGTCCTGGATTTCTGCGTTGACGTCTGGGTAAGTGTTATGATATGCTGAGGGGCTGTCTGAGTGGCAGTGCTGTTGTTTGTTAATCAGAGATTAGGTGCTGGCATGTTCGACATTGCGAGATCAGGTGTAAGATAGCCTGCCACTGAATCGTAACAGTGAAGCCCGGTGTTGTAGGTGGAACGGTCGTGGTCGGATGTCTGTGTACATGTAGGGGCAACAGGCTTGTCTGTGTAATGGTCTTGTCTGCAGCAGGTGGCACAGAAGTGGCATCGACATGCAAATCGTGCTGCTTTCACGTTGCAGTAAGATACAATGCACCACAGTAATGACAGCTAAGTGGCACAGTGCATCTTTCCGCCGTGTGGCCATAGAAGCCGGTACACTCGCTTGATTCAAATGAAGGCCATTGTCAAGGTTGAAGTTTTTCCTTTCCATTGCACTGGCCATAGCTTCTTTAACTCTGGAAGCTGATGGAAGCCCCAGGGCATTTGAAATTGTCACATCACAAGGTAAGCTTCCTATTTTGAAGAAGTATGTAGATTTTTGCTTGAATATAGTGAATTGGGTGACATGGAAATTGCACTGCCTGAAGATTGTAACTCAGTTTTTACATCCCCTATCATTGTGTGCTCAAGCTAGTACAACAAAACCAGGAGTTTTATTTTATGGAAGTTGTGAATTTTCAAACAGGATACCTTTGAGTTTTATTTATGGTTGGTCCTAATATACCACTTGATTTGTTATTTTGTCTTGAAATTCAGAACTTAAACTATTACCCTTTTGGCTGACATTGCAAAGAGGTTCCAATGAGTACTGGTTCACCCTGACCTTAGAAACCTTAAGAATATTATTTGATGTGAATATTGTAAAAAAGAAATCAAGGTCTACTATCTTACTACTGTTACCTGTGGTACATATTGATGACCTATTAAAAGGTAGCAAATTAGTTAAAGCTAAAAGGCTTCAAGGGAAAGTAAGATCTGCCCTGGATAGTGTACATTTCCATGTTAAAATGGACATCAAATTGTCCAGAAGCTCTTGTTGATGTATCTTTAGAGGATTTTCACCTAGTAATCTCACCAGTAATGAAGCTATCAAGACATAGGGTATTGTTTGGCATCCTAAATCCAATGAATTTCAGTTTCAAAGAAATTTGAAGGTGTTCTTTAAGAGAAGCCTTCTCACCATTGTTGATTCCATACTTAATCTAGGATTTTAAGACTGTGTAGTAGTTAATATAAACTCGTCCTATAGATTCTTTGGCTATAGGATGATCGATTATATCCATATTCCAACATTCCTTAGATTTGGAGTCTGTATGTAATGAACTTCCTCTTCTTCATGAAGTCAGATTTCTAAGAAATGCAGTGCCCTTTGCTAAGAACAATCTTGTTGAAATCCGTGACTTCTCAGATGCTTCAGAAGCTGCATGTGGTTGCTTCCATATATTAGATCCATATCTGATCATGATCTGTATCAGCGATCCTTTTGACTTCCAAGCTAAAGTTTGCTCCATTGAAACAATCTGCCTTGAGCTTTCTGTTGCGCTTTTGGTTTCTGCTTTATGTTTAAGGTCATAAGGTCCTTAAATTTGTCTCTTCTATTCTTCACATGCTACTGGCAGCATTATAGTTCTGTGGTTGCAGAAACCGACTAATTCCTAGAAAACATTTATAGCCAATTGAGTGGCTGAAATTCAGTCTCTTCTCTCCCAGATTAGAGATGTGTTTCTAATTTACTAATTTATCCATTTGATTACTTATCTTGAGGTATTTTATCCTCACAAACACTTTCTCTTGATGTATTATGGCATGGCCCCACTTGTTCGTGAGAATTGTATCCAGCACATGTAGATGTCATGCTGGCAGCACACCTTCAGTGAATGCAGAAACTAAGTCATTTTTAGAGTACCACTAGATTTAAGTGTATTCGCCTGAGCTGGAAGAATTGTTATCCTTTTGCAAACTCAAGCAAGTGTACACTATGTTCCAAGATTTATTGCTAATGTTCCTTCTGCTAAAGATGTTTGTCTCGTCCAATTTACTCTTGAAGAACTGAAAGGTGATGAAATGAAGATAAACAGGTTTGTTACAATTTAGTGTATACACAATGAACTTAATAATTTGAGTCCAGTAATGCAATTGCATCAGCAGGTAAATTAAAATCTTTAAACCCCTTTCTAGATAATGGGTTGTTGAGATTCGGTGGTTGGCTTGGGAATTCACAATTGAAATGCCACAAATATATTCTTCCACCAAAACATTTTGTTACCAAGTGGGCTATCAAACACGAGCGTGAAATGTTAATCGCATTCTGGCCCTCAAGCTACAAGTGCTTTTGTAGAAAACCACCTCATACCACTTACCACTAACATCATCATGGATCAATTACCCTCATATAGAGTTGAAGGTACCTTGCCCGTTGCTAAAGTGGATCCCGATTATGTTGGCTCAGTCACCACAAAGGGTGATAACCCTAGGAATAAGATGAAATTCAAATCATACATTGCTCTCTTTGTTTGTCTCACTACAAAGGTAAAATATCTTGAATTTGGAAAGAGTGTGACAACTCTGGATTTCCTTGCCACCTTTAGAACATTCGTGGCACCATAGGATTCCCAAACTTAATTTTGAATGACGACGGCATAATTTTTGTTATAGCCAATAATGAGATACTAGGATTTATAAAATGTAGCAGCTCTGAAATACAGGAATGTTCACCTAATTTTAATTTGAACTGCAAATTTATTCCACCTTCCATACGTCATTTTGGTGGGCCGTGGGTGGCTGGATTAAGTCAGCAAAGCTGTTGAAGCAGTTAATTGGACATTCCAATTCATACTCTTTTGTATGAAATTGAATCTGTGTTGAACTCAAGACCTCCTGTTCAATGACTAACAACCCATATAAACAATGTTATTTGACACCTGGACACTCTGATAATGAGACAATTGACTGCATTCCTCCTCCCAACATATCCAACAGTTCCTCGTCCTGTTTGGCAAAACGGAGTGTAGTGAACAGCTCTATCATGTTTTCCGGCAGAGGTGACCAAAGGAATATATGCAGTTGCTCCAGCAGTGGCACATGTGGTCATCTACAGGAAATTTAATCCAGCCATGGGGGATACTATTGGTCCTGCAAAGGGAAGACAACCTACCTCTACTGTCTGCAAGACTGGTATAATCCTGGAAGACTTGTAGGAGCTCCATCTCTGCGACAGTATCACTCAAATGGCCACAGTGAAATAAAAACTATTACTTTCATCATGCCAGAGTCAAATTGAGTCCATTACCCAAGGATGTTAATGTTCTTTATGTAATGATTAATAAATATGAGACTTTGAATTCAGTTATGTAAATTTAACTGTAAAAAAACTACTGATTCAAACTTGTTTGTATGTTAAAACTCCTCAAAGGGTTGCATGCTACCCTTGGCGGGCAGCATTGTCCTCAGCACTGCCTATTAATTTTTTGTAATATTGGAGTTGGTAACAAGTGAACAAAATAATGGCTGGCATGCAGGACATTAAGATAGCAAATGTCATAACTGCAGAGTTTTATTTGTAGGCACATATCATGTGATTTGCAGGCGCTGGTGAGTATAGTAACTCCAGCACAGTGGCACCATGGATGAGACGTACAGACTGCGGATAAATGTCTGCAGCAGCAACAGCATCTGCAGGGTAGGCAATGGTCTTGGAAGCTTCTTTCTACAGTGAGGTGTAGCCCAAGAAGAGACGAGCCTAATGTGGGCAGGTGATGTAGGTTCCTGTGCATCAAGATGCGAACAGCTCAAATTACTGAGGGTTAGAGTTGCTGCACGGTTTGAAGTACTGGTTGTGTTAGAAGGAGTTACAGCACTTCTCGAATACTACAGCAGTGTGTACGCTGGCTGTGTTTCTGATTGGACAGATGCAGGCTGAGGAGGTGTGTCTTCATTCGGTGGCTGGTGAGATAGTGTAGAATGGGGTAACTTCGGCCACCTGGGGTAATTTCAGTCATCAATGGTTGGCGATACTTATTTTGCTCCTGCCAACTAGTGCGTTAAAGAGCAATAGCTAATGATAGTTGTTAAAAATTGCCACTAAGCTATTCTACAATCGCATGCATGTTCAAAGAAATTAAGTGTGCTCATTACCGAGTCACGTGATTTCTTTCATGGCACTGAAAATTGCATTGTTTACTGAGAGCAAGAAACAAACAGTTGTGGCTCCAATCATCCAGTTTGACATTGAAACAAGGTTTAGAGTCAAAGGTATGTGTATCTGTTGAACAGTACATGCAATTTTATGTATACTTTCCTAATAGTTTTTCCAGAAGGAAGAATTACATGTTAATTCTTGTCCTTTCACAAGGTAACTTCGGCCATGGCAAGAACCTAGAAGAAAAGACTAGGTGGACGCTTGTATTGTAATTACAACCTCATATAACTTGAAAATGCATTAAAAGAAGTTAGGAGTTGTAGGATGTCTGTTCGCCAAGCTTCGGAGAACTAAGCTGTTCCTCAGACAATCCTTCAAGATAAGATTAAAGGAAACCCTGCAGGAAAAATAGTCCATGTGTCCTTTCAGATGAGGTGTGTTATCTACTAATATATCACTGTTCAAAAATAGGGGAATGTAGTGAATTAGGCGACTTGTATATTCTCAATGGAAAGGATACAACAATGTAATGTGAGGTGCAGTGTAGTCTACCGATATTCATTGTCATATTGATTTCAGGAGGAAAGTGACCTCATCCATGAAAAAATTAAATTGAGTTTTATTTATGGACGCTCTTTAACTGCTGTGGTCCTTAGCGTCCCATTCTATATTGGTCGTGAAAGACTGGTAATTTTGCTCAGAGGCCCCTTTAACAGGCTTGAGGTTCTTTTACGTGTTGTAAATCTACAACATGGGACCACCGGCTTTACTTCCCTTCCAAAGGAATGGATTTTTACATCCAAAAATAATCCATCGCGCCCCTCCCCCTCCCGCTGGGTTTGAACCTGCAACCTCGGGAACTAGAAGCTAGCATGGTAACCACTACACCACCGAGGACGACACCTCATCCATGGACTCACTATATGTACTACATGGGGTATGCTTTAACGCCAGGAGATATTCGATCACTCGTAAAGAATTATCTTGACAGGCAGGGAAAAACTACTCCTATTTTTAATGGCAACATGCCTGGGGAAGACTGGCTACATCCATTCCTTCAGACATCAGCAGCTGTCATACAGAAAATATAAAATATGCAAGAGCCTCTGTAGGATCAGAAGAACTGAATGAATATTTTGATAATTTGGAAATACCACTTGGAGTTCCTCCGAAAAACATTCTGAACTCTGATGAGACAAATTTCGTGGAATGATCCAGGAAAAGTAAAAGTTATTGTGAAAAGAGGAAGCAAACATCCTGAGAGAATTGCTGACTCATCAAAAAGTGGAACTTCTGTCATGTTGGCAGGGACAGCTTCTGGAAAGCTATTGCCCGCACATGTGCTGTATCGAGCTAAACATTCATACCCTGGCTGGACAGAGGGAGGAGTAAAGGATACCCATTACAATTGAAATGAAAGTGGGGGTTTGATTTAAACATTTTCGAAGGCTGGTTTTCGACAGTTTGTCTCCCACATCTAAGGAAGTTGAGGCAGCATTTTATATCACAACACTGTGAATGCCAGAGTGATTGTAGTGTAAATTAACATTATTGCATGACAATGATTTTAGATGTTTGTTAGCCATAAGCATTCTTAGGAAATAAGATTACACGGCCTCACTGAAACTGACAATAGGAGTGGGTAACAATGAAGCGAGGGGGTGAGTTGTTTATCACTAAGAATAGACAAACAAATGACGTCAGGTTAGCGTGCCTTTCTTTAGAAATGGCGGGAATATCTTCCTAGAGCATATGTGTTAGTAATTATGATTGGCTGACAAAACAGACGCTAATGTTGGCACGATTTAGTAACCAATAGCAGCTCTATTATAATGTTCAGGCATTTCGGGGTGAGGGAGTATAAATTCTTGAGCCAAAAGCAAGTATTGCGCAGTTCTAAAGAATCATTCACGAGATACACGTCGCGCAGTCTTGAGGAATCTCTCGTGAGGTGAATTACGTACAGTTTGGATGAATCTCTCAGTCGTAAAGTTAGTTACTAAATGGGAAGCACGCGGCAACTAATACGAGATTAATTACATTCGGAAATATAACAGTTTCAGTCAGGCGTGTATAAAGGTTACAGATGTGAACTATTAATTAAGCGTGACAGCAATAAAAGTGTAAAAACAAATTCTTTTATCAGTGTTATCTTTCAGTAACAACTCCTTTCCGTTTACACGCCCTGCTCAGAGATATTTGCTCGACTGAGTAATAATAGCTAGCCAGAGGACAAAGAACCCAAATTTCAAAAAAAAAAATAATAAAACAATAACAGGCGCTCAGCAAAGAAGATAACACGAACAGATTACTGCAACAAAGTTACCAGGAAGAAAAGTTGATTGGGGACAACCTGTCCAGCATCTATCAGTTGAAGTGATCAGACTATGTGAGAACCATAATGTATCACTTCTCCTCCTACCATAAATTCAACCCATCTCACACAGCCTTCAGATGTTGCACTGTTCTGTCCAGTTAAGTTGTCCTGGAGAAAGCAACTCAATAAATGAAAGAAGAAAAATAGGGTACCTCTGCCCAAAATAGAATTTCCTCGAATTCTGAAAGCAGCAATCGATATTGGTAAAGAAAAAGTAACAGTTCAACTGACATCACTTCAGAGCTACAGGACTCATTCCCCTAAATAGAGATGCTGTCCTCAAAAAACTTCCTGATTTTAGGATAATCAAAATTCTGAAAAGCATAGAAAAAACATCCATTACAGATCTTTTGAAGTCCTCTCATATGAGAGATGGAGGTAATTCTAAGTCCAAAGGAAAGAGGTTGAATGTGAAGCCTGGACAAAGGCATAACTGAACAGATTTTGGACCAATGTCAAGGGGAAGAGGAGACTGACAACAACAGTGAACCATACAGTCCAGAAGGAGGAAGTTAGGAGGAAAGGAACGACTTTCTGGAAATACAGGTAAAGATAGGAAACTTCATCCTCGTTGAGTTTTCAAGTGGTACAATTCACCGATTTTATATCAGACAAATTAAAGAAATTGGTGATAAGTTATGAGGCAGTATTTTATATCACAACACTGTGGATGCCAGAGTGATTGTAGTGTAAATTAACATTATTGTATGACAATGATTTTAGATGTTTGTTAGCCATAAGCATTGTTAGGAAATAAGTTTACATGGCCTCATTGAAACTAACAATAGAATGGGTAACAATGAACCGATGGGGTGAGTTGTTTATCACTATGAAGAGACAAACAAATGACGTCAAGGTAGCGTGCCTTTCTTTAGAAATGGAGGGAATATCTTCCTAGAGCATATGTGTTAGTACTTGTAATTGGCTGACAAAACAGATGCTAATGTTGGCGCAATTTGGTAACCAATAGCAGCTCTATTATAATGTTTAGGCATTTCGAGGTGAAGGAGTATATATTCTCGAGCTATAAGCATGTTTCACGCAGTTCTATGGAATCATTCACGAGGTACACGTCACGCAGTCTTGAAGAATCTCTCGTGAAGTGCACGTCATACAGTTTGGAAGAAGCATCTCTTGCGTCGTAAAGTTAGTTACTAAATGTGAAGTATGCGGCAACTAATACGACAGTAATTACATTCGGAAATATAACAGTTTCAGTCAGGCATGTATAAAGATTAAAGATGTGAACTATTAATTAAGTGTGACGGCAATAAAAGTGTGAAAATAAATTCTTTTATCAGTGTTATCTTTTAGTAACAACTCCTTTCCATTTACACGCCCTACTCAGAGATATTCGCTCGACTGAGTAATAATAGCTAGCCAGAGGACAAAGGAACCCAAATCTTAAAATAATGAAACAATAACAGGCGCCCAGCAAATATGATAACACGAGCCGATTACTGTGACAGTTACTTGTAAATTTTTTGAGGAAGGAAGCTGAAAGGATCTGCTCTTCATTTTTCTGGATTGTACTGATGAATGTAAGATAGAGAAGGATGACATTGCTAGAAAACTGCAACCTTGTACACTTGTCAGATGTGGACAATACACATTTCAATGTATGGTTGTTAGTCCAGAGATTTTTTAAAATAATGTCAGAAAGATGTTATAACAAGAACTAAAACCTCATGCATTCATTGTTTGTGTAAAAAGGATTAATTAAGTTTTCTGAGAAAAAAATCAGTAAATATTCTTTGCCTGTAAGTATATTTAATACAAAAGATCCTAATAAAATGTTTAAAGTGATATGTTGAACAAAGTAATCCTGGATCAAGTAACTCCATCCATGTTTTGACACCCTTGAACTCGCTTATGTGTGATATTTATATTTTTTGCACATAAAAGAAAGGTAATATACCGAGAACTTGTATTATATTTTTTGGAAATATTAGCAGAGATTTTCTTGAAATTTTTTTTAAAAATATGTATGAACAAGTGGACGAAATAACCCTGTTTGACGGTGCAGCAGGAGCCGGAGCTGGTGAGATAAGCTTGATAACGTAATACTTATCTAAATGTTTAAAGCCGCACAACGGTGTGACAATTTTGAAGCAGGATGCTTTACCTGCTTCTGATGTCGTTATCATGTAGCTTGTTCTGTTGTCTCATGCAGCAGCTGCCGCAGCAGTAGAGCTATGAGCTCAGGGAATGCGTGAGCATATTTTGAAGGGATAACACCAGTCTAAATTGACTGAGAAATTTAATGTGATCTAATAGTTGAGCTCTTGAAACGAGTTGCTGTCCGTTTGAAGATAAAGAATGTAGCATTTGAAACTATAACAGTTGACTTATTATACCTGCTGATTTCTGCAGTATTAATTTTACGGTTTGAAATAACTGCTCCACAGTGAAAGAAACTAAAGCGTAATTTGCTGTGAGTCGCTAAAATATTGCTCAGAAAGATCCCTCGCGATAGCTTACACAAGCGCGTCACTGGGCGCTTACAACACGAGTCGTCACAAATATCCAGAAAGACGAATGTGTGCAGGAAAACAGTGTGTCTGATTTAGATTGCATGCATTTATATCAACTTAAGCTCC
This sequence comes from Deroplatys truncata, assembly GCA_030765065.1. Taxonomy (NCBI): domain Eukaryota; kingdom Metazoa; phylum Arthropoda; class Insecta; order Mantodea; family Mantidae; genus Deroplatys; species Deroplatys truncata. The sequence continues at coordinate 35,475,153 of CM060987.1, read as the reverse complement.
GCCTACATATTACTCCCTTACCAACATCCCTTCATACACATCTCTTAACTGTTACTATGCCTGTTACCTTTCACTTTTCCAGTTTATTATTTAATAATTTATATCTTCCTGTCAATAATTGCAGTATCAAGGTGAAGCTGAGAAAGTTATAGTTGACCCTGACCTTTGATTTTGCCTCTTCCTCTTGCTTCCTAGTTGAAGCCACTACCACCAAAATGCAAAAAGCAGTCGTTGCCAGAAATAAATGGAACAGAACAACTGACAGCTATTGAGCTTCATAGGTTACATACTCTAGGATGCTAGAGCTGACAAGAATGCTAAATGAAAGTGAAAAACTAATGGAAAAGCTCAAGATGAAAAGCTTTTCTGGAGTTGACTTACCATTTTCTTTGTAAAGCAAATGAGTTCACTTTACTAATGACTGTAAATGTTATGTGTTTTATTTATTCCTTTCTATTCCATTCAAGGTGTAGTAAAACTCTTCGAGGATTATCCTAGATAAGTTGGAAATCATCTTTAAATTCGTTGTTTCCATGTTGTTTCAAAACTTGTAAGCACAATACAAGATAACTTACAATCTGCAAAGAAACTTTTACTTTAGTGTACTCCAGAATAGAAAATCATCTTTTTTATTCACCAAAGTCCATAACTCATATTCTTGTTTTTACTTTCTCTACTACGTATAGTAAGTAGGGGAAGTATTGTATTCCACCCAAAAATTCGATACCGAGATTTCACCAGAAATATATGTTTGAAACCCCCTGAATAAAAAAAAAAGCATTTTTGGAAACATGTCCGTGTGTGTGTGTGTCTGTGAACAGCATAACTCAGAAACGAACAGTCGGATAAACACCAAACTTGGTATTTAAGTTCAGTATCTTCCAAAGATGTGACACTAAGGTTTTCAAGAAAATCCGCCTGCCCCAGATTACCCTTTGCATGGAAAATTTTTCGAAAATTTTAATTTTCTCAAAAATGGCTCTAACGATTTTGATTAAAAATCATATGTTTAAGATATTTTCATGAGAAATGAAACGTATATCTCAAATTTTCTGGAATGTCTCCAAAAGTATTCTTCATTGTGAACGACTTTTGCATAACTGGTAAACCAAAGGAGATAGACAAAATTTTACTACACTTAAAATGTAGATCGTCATACATTTTTGTTGTTGAGTAAACCATTTTTGAGATATTGCTTGTTATTCCCTTAAATTTTCCAATGCTTTTTCTCAAATGGGAATTCGTTATTCACTTTTTTAACTCTTGGACATACAAAGAGAATGGAATGCGCCACATAGCAACCAGCTCTTAAAATATTTGACTATCGCTTAAATACTACCATATTCCCCTTACAGCTATAAGAAAATTACCAATAAGATTAACATCTCGATTAACATGAAGCATATGGAGAATAAGCATTTGTAAAAATAGTTTGTAGTACAAGAGTAGAGAAAGTCATGTGAGTGTAACACCTCAGATTCTTTCAAAACCATATTGAGCACAGTTTTTTAGTGCTTCTGTATTTCAATAAGAGAAATAATGCTGTAACCACTGTACCCAAGTACAAGTACTCTTGTCACTTTGTAATTGGTTCATTATTTCATAGATGTTTGAAACTTTAAGAATTCTTTCATCATAATAGAGCTGTGTTGTTGAGGGGTCCACTGTAAAGGGGAAGCTATGCCACAAAACATGAAAAAATGAGTTTTTTAGTATTTCAGACAGCTCCAGCCAGTACTGTAAACCTCTTGAGTAGTTGGGGAAAATCTATTCTCTCAAGCTTTCCAGTCCAAGATGGAGCAATGCCACTGCAGTTCACTTATATCAACTTTGAAACTAGCAATCATATTGTAATATTTAATTTTGTAATCTACATATTCTGATGTTCAAGGCATAATCAGAACTTTGAAGAAGATACCAAGAACAAGACATGACCAGTAGTTGACCATTCATTTATTATACACTGTCTCCAAGAACTTTCTGTACTCTGCCCTAATGGCTGTCCTATAGCTTCTATCAAATTAAAGGACCTCATATTCATGTAAATTAAATTGGGTTTTATTTATGGATGCTCTTTAATTTCTATGGTCCTTAGCGTCCCATTCTAAATTGGGCATCAAAGACTGGTAATTTTGCTCAGAGGCCTTATTTTCAGGCATGAGGTTCTTATACATGTCATAAATCTACGACACGGGACCACTGGCTTTACTTCCCTTCCGAAGGAAGCCATGCTAAGGATTTATATGCCCGAAAAAAAATCCATCGCCCTCTGCCGGGTTTGAACCCGCAACCTCGGGAACTAGAGGCTAGATGGTAACTACTACACCACAGAGGATAACTCATGTCCATGTTTTCATACATATCACTATCATTCCATCAGTGCATCACAGTATTTACAAGACCTCAATCAAGTTCAACAAAATATTTTGATGTTACAAAAGTTTAAGTTTGAAATTATACCTTCAAATATTCATTTCTGTGTGACTCATATATAGCAGTATTTTTGAGGTTAATGCAGACCTTTGATTATTAAATTTAGCATTTTTTTTTTTTTTTTTTTTTTTAAGATTCTTGTGTTTGTTTGAATCATATTAGAAACTAGTATTGTTTATAATCAAATTATTTATGGTAGGATACATTTCACAAACGTCTATTTTTCTTCTTTCATGGTTGAATTGGCACAGCTCCCCCTTGCAGTGGATCTCTGGTTTGGGAAATCTCTCAGCTTACCTGTAGCCTATGTATTGATAATAATCTAAAAAGTTTGTAATTCACATATTAATCACCATGACGCATACACTTTTGAAATGTTATGTGTTTACAATCAATTGAGGGTCCTAGTGAAAGAGCAAAACTGAATTTTTGCCATTTCTATTATTCTCTATTATATGTTTTGTATATGTGAACTAGGACGTCATATAGCTCCTGCGTTTTTGCAGCAGACTTTCTACACTTGGGAGTACAGCCTTATAAGAATTTTGAGTGAGAGAAGGAGCAATGCTACTTATTTGTTTTCAGACTCTTGTACTGGACAATACAGTGTTTAATGAGTATTATTCTATTATTCTCTCATTGTCAAAGGACTCTGTGACTCCATTCACATAATTTTTTGCTCCTGGACATATTTATTTGCACAGTGATTGGGATTTTCGCACAATAGAAAAGAAACTCTAAAAAACATTTACACACCTGGTGTGTATGAAGTTGTGGAAAATGCCAGTCAGAGACCCATTTAAAAATAAAACCAGCATTTTGGGGGTTTTCAACATTTAAACAATAAAATAGCATAGAGTGGATTTACAGTTACTGGCTTTAATAACTGTTGTGAAATTTGATAGACAACCAAGCATGTTCTTTTACAAATACACTTATTCTGACATAGAACAGTGACATGGATTGGAACGCTTCAAGAAGATGCCAGGTTGTCGCTCAAAAACAAGAAGAGGCCTTATGCTTGATCATTCTTCATGGCTAAACTTTTTGAAGAAATATTACTCTATCCATGCAGATGGTCCATATCATCGCTGAAGTTAAAAGAACTCGTGGAAATAGTCCCATATATTCCTTCAGTTTTTCATGGTGTTTACCAAAAACTAAAATTCATAGAAACATGGACAGTGAAGATACACCAGGGCAGATATGAATTTGTTTTTATGTAGTTGATATGTAAACGTATTAACATAATTTAGATTCAGAAAACAATATTTAAGTCAAGATAAAACTCTTTTATATGCCAGTATAACATTTTTTATTTTCTGTACAAAAATTATACCATACATGTTTATAATATATGCTTTTTGCATTGACATTAATATTTTTTCCTACTGCATAATTTACCTAATAAGCTGAGAAGTAAAAAGTTAATCCGTTATTATACAAATAAGGGTCAGCACAGTGATTTAGAAAACTTGCGCGCGTGTGCGTATTGGTGTGTGAGAGACAGAGAAAACAGCATATCTCAAGAACAAAAGTCGGATAAATACCAAACTTAGGAAGTAGATGCATTATCTTTGAAAGATGTGACAAAAATTTTCAGGAAAATCTCCCCATCCCAAACTATCTTTAAATGGAAGATTTTCCACAAAATATTTTTGGATTCTCAAAAAATGGCTTCAATTTTGAACAAAATGCCACATCTTTAAGATATTTGGATACAAATAAAATTTATATCTGAAATTTTCTGGGAATATCCTGCGAGGGATTTTTGAGAGCAGTAGCAAAACATTTTGTTTACCTGGTAAACCTTAAGAGATCTACAAAAGTGTACTACACAAAAAAAATGTAGAACTTCTCAAAACACACAGTTTATTTGAAATAACTTTTCTGAAGTACCAGCCCTTTCCGAGATATCCATTATTGGTTTGAATTTTTCAACACATTTATAACTTTTTTAAAGGTGCTGTTGCTATTCACTTGTTTCTCATGAATGTCATGAAAAGAATATGGAATTTTAAGACTAGCATATAGTTGCTCACTTTTAAACACCTGACAATCGATGCACTTTCTCTATTTTCCTTCTACATAGAACAAGATGGGAAATGAAACTATTTCTGCAAAGGTTTATCCCTATCTATATAAAGATGTAAGAAATATAAGCATTCACCAGAGTTGTGTCCACACCATCTGCTGAAAAATGTTATATAAACGTTTCTCTTGGTTTTCCTTTGGTATAATTGGTTAAGAAATTACGTTTTAGTAGTTTTCTACAAAAACGTTGAGAAAATTCTACTCCATGCGCTCTGTTCTGATTGGGAATTCAGTTTACAACTGAAGGTACCTCATCTAATGCTTGGTGGAAATTTAAGTCATTGGCTAAGCTACAAAGGTTAATTATTTTGCATACGAAAAGAATAGTTTTCAATGAATATGGACATGGTTAAAAAAATGTTATTATTTCACATAAATTATTACAAAACCTTAAATATAATATGTGATAACTGATGGCGCATTATTATTACCGTGCATTTACGCTGAGCTGGTGATTTATCACATGATACAAGTGCAGTATATGTGTATTGTGTCAACTACACAGTTCATTCTGCAGTAACCTTTAAATGTAAATGAACAGAGCACACATTCATTTATGTAGTGAACACTAGTAACAACAGATACTTCAAAAATGCATATTAGACTGTAATTGCATCAGCAAGTATGCAAAACCATGTATCGAACATTTTGGTAATACTGCGGGAGCAAAAAGAAGTTTATTTTCTTTTACTCTAGTGTATGACTATTTCCAAAAATTATGAAATTATTAATTGATAAAGTAATATTTTATTTAAACTGTAATTTAATATTTATTTATGAGCAGTGAAGGTAAATTATTTTTCTTCCATTCCTAAAGTTATTAAAATATTAGAGATCTTGCAAACTTGCTGATGATTGTATTAGCACAGCAACACATGTAGTTCACTGTTCTAGGCAACCTTCAACAGATTTTCTACAGTTGTGATGTCAATTTAGGTACTAGCTGCATACTGCAGGTTGTATTGCAGACTGGCGCAGATGTCGACAGACAACACCTGCAAAATTATATTGAGATTCTTGCTGATCTTGTTGTGAGAATACCTATAACAGATACAAAAACAATTTGTAGAGAACCTTTGGTTATGTGTACTGTTAAAGATGTTCAGGGCAAATGTAACAAAATGATTACTGATTTCACAATACCAGAATTCAAAATTAAATTGACATTTACCCTAAAATTTTGAGTGAAATACAAAAGGGTTCTCAGAAAGATAACTTGACCGTTTAATAATTAAGTCAAAACAACTTACTGTATTATTTAACCAACAAAAGAATCTTTAGGCCTTGGTTCTCAGAGTGACTTTACATCTGTGAATAGCAGCCTATTAATTATTAAAACTTGTAAACCTCATTTAATGTTGTTAAGGGGAGGCATCAATGAAATTGGGCCAAAAATGATGAAAAATCGGATTTTACGTTTTTGCCTTAAAATTATGTTTATACTTTTTACTTTCAGAATCTATTGTAGTTTATGCCGCATCACCATTTCAAAGGCAGTTACGTCATGATTTAAATGCCCATGTGCGGGTGGGCGTTGATCCTGAAATGCACTCATTAACCCATTGCAGCAAAATTGCATACAATTTTGAAGTTTAAGGGGACCTAGGAAAGAGTTATTAGTCAAAATGGCCAACATTTTCAGTTTTTTGATGTCTGCAAAAATAAACCCTTTATAATGTTAGTCAAACATTTAAATGTGTTTGATGGTGATAAAAACCTTTTTAAAGGGTTTGGCAGGCGTTTTTAAAAACCAAGCATGGAAATTTAAATGCCTGCCATGCCTATTTTTGTACAACTCAGCTTTAAAATGTTATATATAACATGGTACGTTACACGATTAGTAAACCCTTTAAATATGGCGGCGCAAGCTCGACATCAGGATTTATGGCCATGCGGTCTAAGGCACGATAGGAGTAGCTAACCTATCAAACCAAGGATCGTAAGATCGAAACCCGGTAAAATGCATATTCTGCATTCAATTGAAACTGTGGTAAAGGATGGGGAGGGCCCAACTAAAGCAAGCGGTGTGATGGCATGGTTGGATGCTCACGGGTTTCAATTGGTTTTACACTTTTAAATTTAAAAAAAATAAAAAATAAAAACACACACAATATTAGGCAGACAGTATTAATGAGGTCAGACAATGCTGCAGCTATCATTTGCTCAGATGGCCAAACGTGTTAAGGCATTGTGATGATATGGTTACGTTGCATAATCAGAGGTTCGCGCCCCAAAAAAAAAACAAAAAAAAATGTTATTTTTATTCTTACTCCGAGAAGAATTTACCTCACCTCATTGGGTATCCTTGAAGGATGTAGTGGCAGGCTTAAGGTTATGAAAAAAATGGGTATCAAAACTGGTCAAAATAGAAGACAGACCTAAGGGTTCTTATATAAAAAAGAACTAAACCTAACCTAGCCTATCCTCCCGTGAATCAGAAACCGGCTTATATAAAAAAAGCTAAATCTAACCTAACCTCCGTGAATCAATTCACGCAAGGTTAGCCTTAGGTAGGTTTTTTTTATACAAGCTTCTGTCATGATATGTTTATATCTCAAATAATTTGTGACAAGGCTAAATACATTCAAATCAGCAAAGAAACAGATAAAAGTATTAAAACTTAAAGAAGAGGAAGCTAAACAGTTATCCCAAAGACCTTCATATGGTTCAGGGGAATTCTAAAGCAATAAATATGTGTTGTTATACATTTAAAGCTTTAAAGTCATTTTTCTTCACTTTTTGTTTTCCTACATTTTTTAATGTTCAAAATGCTCCTTGCAATGCAGTTTTTAATAGATTTCTTTGAAATTTTGCACAAATGATTTTAGATAACTGCTACATAAAACTTGGTATTTTAAATGATCTATATGGAGCAGTTTAATTGTTATTGCATTTTTAATTTGAAAATTATTAATAATTTGGAAAAAAAGGTAATATATGTATTCAATAATTTTTTTCTCCAAAACTATTTGACACATCTGAAAAAGAATACCACGTTTTGTAGACATAATCAAAAGAAACATACAGTCAAAGTTTAGTTTATTTACAACTAATAATGTTATGCATGGAGCATTTGTTATACTACACTAAAACTGTGGCAAAAAACCAGTAAATATTTTGTTTTTGCAAAACTATCTTAGATAGAAATGTGAAATTTAGTACATCTACTAGATACCCTTTAGCACAAATACATACAAAATTTCACATCATTATGACCAAAACTATGGATTTTAGCAATTTTCACCGATGCCTCCCCTTAACACTATCAAGATCATCATCACCAATATTCTGGGATTTTGTCCCACAGAAACTATTTTTACATACTAATAGATTTACTGATATGGGTTTGTGACGTTTAAACATGCTTAAGTTCCATTATCCTGTGACAGGATCAACTTTGCCATCTTGAGCACAGAAAGTCAGACTTGACCAACTGTATCATTTAGGCCAGTTCAGTATTTAAAGAGCGGCACATTTAAGGTGCAAAATACCTAACAGCTGATAAAAATACATACTGAAATTATAAACTTGTAAACCCTTTTGTGATACCTGTTCATAAAATTCTATAGTGTGTTTTTCAACTGTGCATGGGGAATGAAATGTATTTTTTATTAATGTGTGTGGGTTAACGGAACTGTCTTTCCTAAGCTCCAGAGATAATATAATTATATTGTAAGCTAAGACAAAATTATGGCCATAATTTGCTTGAATGCTGCTTTTAATTCTTTCACTGATCTCCTGTTGTAGTAATTGTAGGATTTTCCGATTATCTCTTTTTTCCTGGACTCTTTTTTGTTTCTTTTATTTTTTTTTACTTTCTATGCCATGCACCTAGCAGGTAGAGGAAGTATAGTGTTCCACCCAAAAATTTCACCAGATATACAAGTTTTGAGGCATCTTGAATAAATTTAATAAAAAAAAAAATTAGAAATAGATCTGTGCATGTGTCTATGAACAGCATAGCTCAAAAATGAAATATTGGATAAATACCAAACTAGGTATTTAAGTTTAGTACCTTTCAAAGATGCAACACAAAGATTTTCAAGTAAATTCCCATACCCCCACACTATACTTCACTTGCAAAATTTTTCGTTATTTTCTTAAAAATGGCTGTTAACAATTTTGATTACAATACATTGTATGTAAGCTATTTGCATGCCAAAATGTTTATACAGAATTTTCCAGAAATAGCTGCAAAGGCCTCTTCATTCGAAAGGATTTTATATAACTGGTAAACCATAAGAGTAGACAAAAACGTGCTACACAAAAAAATGTAGATCATTTTAAAATGCACAATTTATTTCAAGTAACTTTTTTTTGTGGTGTCAGCCATTTCCAAAATACCCATTGCTATTGGTTTGAATTTTTTTTAATACTTTGCAATTTTTAAAGCATTATCATTATTGGGTTGTTTCTCGAAATTTCATGGAAGCATTATGAGTTTCAAGGCCAGCATGTAGCAAACCACTTTTAAACATCTGACTATTGATTTTATTTACTCTACCCCCCTTGTATCTACAACAAAATTTCTTCTTCACTATCAAGAGATTAAATTAAATTGAGTTTTATTTATGGACGCTCATTAACTACTATGGTCCTAAGAATTAGGCTTGCAGCCTATTTCGTCTTCATTCCAGCCATCTTTTCCTTCATCTTCCTTCTGGTTTTCTATTTTATTATGTATTTGTTTCACTATTTTTTCATTTCCCATTTGTTTAATATGTTGTATCCATTGTAGTTTCTTTTCTTATATATTTTTACTATTGGAAAATATTTTTAATTCTGCTGTTAATTCTTCATTTCGTATTTGATCTAATATTGTACAACCTTTTACTTTTCTTAATAAGTTAATCTCTGCAGGCTGTATATTTTGTTGCTCTTTTTCGTTATTGTCCACGATTCACTTACATAGGTTAAAGTTGGTATGGCCTTTGTCTCATACCTAGTTTTGTTGTTTAGAGTTCTTTGTATTGTGCCACATATCATTTGAAATTTATTAAGCTTACTGTTAATGTAATTTTCTCTTTCATAGCTTATATCACAGCCTACAAATTTAAAATGAGACATTTGTTTTATTATAATTGTGAAACATACTGGGTATGTTCTTTGACCATTACAACAAAATGTGTGAAGCTATTTCTGCAAATGTTCCTCTGGATTAACATAGAAATAGATAGTACATAAGTAGATTAATAAAATTAGCATAATGAGATAGAAAAAATAAGGTTTCTAGGAATAGTTTGTAGAAGTTATAAAAAATGTGATAATGGATAGAAAATTCATGTGAATGTGTGAATGTAATTGCAGCAATGCTTTAAGAATCCTAATCCAGGTTCTTTGAAATATCCGTGCTGATTTGCTTTGGGATGTGTACCACTTGAAGAAGTTGTTTGTTGTATTGTTATTTGCCCCATGCTTTGGGAGCCGATTTGAAGAAGGTTTGTTGCTGCTGCATATGGTAAGCCAGTTTGAAGAAGGTGTATTATATTTTGACATTTCCTTAAATATTATACATTTATGTTTCCCTCAGCTGCGTCAGTATTTATTTTTTAGAGACATGAATGTCTTAGCAAGGAGTGGTGCGACTGAAGAATGTAGACTTACACAGACTGTAATTTTACTTCACTCCTTTTATTAATGCTTGACACGATTTAAATAACACTTCTCTGATAGAGAGAGAGTGAGAGTGAGCTGTGAGATTTTTTATTAATTACTTGCACTTTTTAACACCTAAACTACTTTTGTCTCACACAAAATACGTATTAAATTTCTCGAGGACACATCTCGCGTCTGGTTAGAAACACTGTCTACAAGCAACGCGTCCAGTTATGAGCGCTGTCTACAAGCAACTGAACCCTGAATTTGAAAATTTTGCTATATTTCAGTTTCTGATTGGCTAATCCTAGTCCAATAGAATACCTTCATTTAACTAAAGCTTTTTCTGGTTGTTGATTGGCTATTTTATGAACTGTCACAAAAATTACATTATTGTTGCTCCAAGAATGACTAGTAGGATTATTAAAACTTCTAATTCATTATTGCCTCAAGGCTGCCTCATTGTTAGCAACTTTTAACCTATTATTCTCACACCTCCTATTAAATTATGTAATGCATTCACATAACATTATTGAACATGTATACAATGACTGTAATATACACTTTTTATATATTGTTACATACACATATTGCTTTAAGGTGGGCTGTTATTGAATTTATATATTATATAATTAGACTGAAATCATTTAAGTGTTAAAAATACTGCCTCACACTGATACACTTCAATTGCCTCTTCTGCCCTTCCAAACAATTGTCTAATTGACAGCAATTTGTAGACAGAGACCCTGCTGTTCATGCGCCCATAAGGAAATAGTTCATAATCTTGTGAATAGATTTAGGGAAATGGGATCCATTCTTGACAGGAAATTTAAAAGTAAATCACTGTGTTCTTACAGAGGAGAAACTCGATAACATCAGAGAAAAGTTAGGACGAAGTCCAAAGAAATCTCTCAGAAAGCTTGCATAGGAGTTTTACAAACCTTGGCTTGGAATGTCACTAAACATTTAAAGTTAAAATCCTATAAGATAACTGTAATTCAGGAGTTGCAATCACACAATAGTATAGAGTTAATTTCTGCAATTGGATGTTGGATAACGTCAATGGTCACTTTGCTGACCCAGATTCAATTTTTTTGCGGACAAAGCAGGGTCTTGTTTATGTAGCATGAAGAATTAATGAGCATTAATACAAATTTTCTTAAAAGGTATGATAGATGTTTGGCAGCACAAGGACATCATTTCCAAATCTTCTGTCATGAAATCATGTGGTCATTATAGTTAATTTGAATGAGAAATCTATGTATTTGAATTTAAGGGGCTATGAATATTTGACTCCACCCGCAAGCAGCATGCTTTCTGGTGTCCAAGATCGCATTAGGCCAGCCAAACGAAATCAAGACTATCTTATAATATCTATTATATGCATTAAGGCCCCGTTTTAAAATCCTTGCGGTCATGTATGGACATGAATCTGCTGGAATTTGTTGCTGGTCTTCTAGCAGCAAGTATGACGCGCCATAAAAAACAATCTTTTCAGTGCTGATATGCGCTTGTATCCCAATGCTATGAAATCATTAATTACAGCATTTCAGATAATTTTATTAAATCTAAAACTATGTTATCATTCCCTTACAGTTTATTACTGAATAATTTTATCAGTTTGCCTGATGTCAAAGTTTTGTGAATACACACAGGTATAAAAAAAAGACTTGTTTGAGGGGTGATATAGGTGGGGAGAAATAGTATCTTCTCCTTGTACTCATCACAAACAAATCTTAGCACTGAAATATTTCATAGGAGCAAGTACCAATCACAGTGGTATTCATAGCAAAAGCTTTGAGGAGAAGGAATGGATATGCCCACCACAGCGTTTTTTTTTTTTTTTCTTTCTCAAAACAGATTTTCTCTATTAATTTTTTAGAAGCTTTGTTAACAGTGAAGGCAAGATTCAGTACTTAAGCATTAGGAATCAAATTTGGGATACATTACTTCACTTTCTCTGTAATTTATACAGGACGTGTTTCAAAAGCTTTTGCGTCCATCAGCTGTAGGTCGGCTGGCAGTGCTGGTGTTGTCTTCATTGTGGTCTCTGGTAGATGGCGGGATTTCAAAGTTCATAACTCTGTGTTGTTTTTTTTTTGGATGAAAATTTTTTTTCATATGGCAAGTTCTAGAGGATGGTTTACTTCTTTTAGTAATTCAGAGCTTGTGTCTATTTTGTGGTTGGCTTCCCAAAAATGTGCTGCAATGCTGATTTGTCTGTTTATATTTTATGTTCTTTGTTGTGGGATGTTTATCTTGCCCTTGGTTTTTTCGATGTGTACTTATTACGTTCTTGTCAGTTAATCGTTTAAATCCCAGGTTGGGAAGTTTTTGTTAACCTGATCTTAGGGAGGTACTTTCAACAGGTTTTTCAATTTGAATTTATGTTGTGGGGCTAGGATTATGTTGTGTTTTGAAAAGAGCTTTTGAAACCTGTTACTTAAAAGTGGGTGGAATGTGAATTGCTTAATTTCTTTCTTGTTTTTCAAGGGTGTTAGGGTAGTGCTATTACTGATTTCCTTATTTCTTCTGAATTTTTGTATCTTCCTATCATTTTTTAGCTAAATCTACTGGCAAGTGCTATTTTAATGATTTGCAGGTAATCTTTGTTGTATTCATCTTCGCTTAAAGGCAATCAATTAAGCTGTGTACTGGACTATTGAAAATTGCCTGCTAGTGTGACTTTGGGTTAAAACTATTGCATTTGAGGAGTTATCAGTGTGGATGGATTTTCTATATATCCCAAAGGAAAGTGTGTCTTCATTTCTCATTATTTTCATATCAGAAAAGGCAGGTATCCATCTTTCTCTATCTCTACAGTGAAGTTGATGGCTTTGTCTTTTAAGTTTAACAGGTTTAAGGCATCCTGAACAAGCTTATCAGGCATTATTGTGATAATATTGTCTACATATCAAAACCATACTTTGAAGATGTTGGGGAAAGCTTTAGTTACATGTATTTCTAATGAGCCCATAAACATATCTGCTAAGAAGGGAGAGAGTGGATTGTTCACAGTTAAACCAGACCTTTGTTGGTAAAACTTGCCCATAAAACTGAAAAAGTTACGATTGATGCAAAGTTCTGTAAGTTTGGTATAATCTTCTATTGCTTTCTAATCTTCTGTAGTTCATTAGATAAACCATTTTCTGAGGAGTAGAGAGTGTTGTTTGGGATGCTGGAAAATAAGGAAGTGACATCAAAGGACACTATGATGTTGTTTGGGCTCAATGTGATACTTTTAGGGGGTCTATTAAGTTGTATGAATTACTGATGCTCAGACTGTCAAATTTGGAGAATAAATTGAAGCAACGAGAGCCATTTTGTCAATTGGTAGGTGGCAGCACCAATGCTGTTCACTATTGGTCTCAGGCTATTGTCATTCTTAAGAATTTTAGGAAGGCCATATATTTTATCTAAGATAGAGTTGTTTACTTTAATCCTGGGTTTTGTTATGACACTGACGTCTTTCAGAGTGAAATTAGCATGTTGTAGGCTTATTTAAGAAGGTTATTGTTGATCTGTATATATTCCTCTATGCTTAGTAGGTGTTTCATCTTATTTATGTAATCCACATCATCCATTATCACTATTTTGTTGCCTTTATCTGCCTTTGTACAGGGAGAGCCAAAAGACTACGAACCTGCTGCACGGTGTTTTTCCTGTCCGCATCTTCAGCGCTCATTGCCATCTGCCGCTATCACAGAAAGGTGGGGAAGAAACCATACAACATTCTTAAAACTACTTTTAAAGGCTTTGCTTGCCAACTTTATGAAAGTGCATTTGAGGACAAGATTATTAGTAGAGATTTGTGGCCCCCTCGGTCCCCCAACCTAACTCCCTGCAATTTCTATCTGTGGAGTAACTTAAAACAAAGTGCAAAAGACAAACCCACACATCCTGGAAGAATTAAAACAAAATATCCGCCAGGACATTGTCAGCATTTCTCAACGTGAACAACGGCAAGTGATGGAAGTTTCCTAAAGAGGTGCCAAAAATGTATGGACAACGACGGTGGCCAGTTTCAGCATCTGCTTTCATAAAGTTGGTAAGTAAAGCCTTTTAAAGTAGTTTTAAAAATGTTTTATGGTTTCATCCGTGCCGAGGATGCAGCTAGGAAAGACACCACGCAGCCAGTTTGTAGCTTTTTGGCTCACCCCATATTGAAGGATTTTAAAGTTTATTTCATGTGTGTTTGTATTCAGATGTGGCTATTATAGCTAATGTTTTCACATTATGGTTTAGTTATTATTTTATTGTTTTCTGGTAAACCAAAACTTATTGCTTCTATATCGACTACATAGTCCACGACTCTGTTAGAAGAATCTATGCACATTTTCAAGCCTTTGTTTAGAAAGGCAGTTTCTTTTTGAAAGGAAGTACTTGCAGATTGATAGGTTGATCACATTTTCAGTGTTTGATGGTAGCTTGATAATTTCTTTTTGTCTATTGTTGAAATATTTGCGGTGAAGAAGATACTCCTCCATTGAGCATCAATCAAAAGAGAATCATTATCTTATCAAGAGAAAAGTTCTCTCCGCATGTAGTTTTGGATTGTGATAAAGTGAAATATAAGTACAAATATGAAACATGCACACATGAAAGACTATTCAGATTTCTGAAACACGAAACTGAGCTATTCTTATTGGGTGATATAAATAAAAACAAGCAAAAGCTTGTGAGCTGTAGCTCCAAGCAAGTTGAGAAACAAGCAACAGGTCGTGGTTTGATATAAATAAAAATTTCCCCTCTTCGATGAGCTATTGCTATCACCTACCAAGCTTTTGGTCAGTGACCTTCACCACGACACATCATCTGAGTAAACAAACACGCCCATTCTTTGTCAGGAGGCGATTTAAATCTTTACTGCACCTAAATATACATATACTCATTCATGTTAATCATACTCTCATTTATGAAATCTAATAGACATGCAAATTTTAAATAACACAACTATAATTAAAGATTTCGCAAATGAAACAGACATTGAGATTCAACCAACTTTTAACAGCTAACGCTCATCCCCTTTCTAAATCTAATCCCTCGTTTCCTTATTTGATAGTATTACAATCGTGTCACCAACTGATATTTGGAAGTAGATTATTTGTACTTCTGTTTTTGCACCTTTATATTGATATCCTCTGCATCTACATAAAATATCACTACGTAATTCCAAGAATTTATAAGATGTTAAGAAAGGGAATTAAAACAAATTAATCTTAGAGTTAAGACTTTCATTTACACTGAATTAAAGTTAAAATGGATTAAAGAGTTGATTAAAGAGTTTCATTTGAAAGTTAAATTTTAAGTTTGGTTTTAATTGAAATTGTTTAGTTATAATCCGGTTTTGATTTGTGCGAACATTCTACTCTATGTAAGTGTTTATTTGTATATCGCTTTGATTATATTACCAGTCTTCGGTAATAGAGCGGCTCGCTATGACCTCTCTCACATCATGTTTAGCATTATAGTACCCAGATGAAAACACGTCAGGATCTTTTCAGCATTGTTAGAAGATCCACCTCGTGTTTCATTTGCCTCTGGAAGAAAATGGTGCGCAACCTTTTACATTTTGTCTTTTAAATAACTGTTTATATCAGCACATATCCGAGTTCTTGAGTCTTGAAACAATTTTTAATTTCACTATCACTTACGTATAGCAAGTAGGGGAAGTATTGCACTCTAAGCAAAAATTCGATACCGAGATTGCATCAGAGATACACGTTTTGAGAGTGCCTGAATTAAAAAGAAACATTTTTAGCAAATGTGTGTGTGTGAACAGCATAAATAAAAAAACTAATTCAAACTTAGTATCCTCCAAAATGTGATAAGATTTTCAAGAAAATTCCTCTACCCTGCAACGGTCGATTTTGTTTAATATGTTTCTGTATTTGTTAGCCCCACGTTGTGGAGCCAATTTGCGAAAGAAATTGCTTTACGTAATGTTGTTTACATCAGTGTTGAAGCCATCTTGTGACGTCATTCATTTGTTTGGTTTGTAGCTCCATCTGGCGTAGCAATTTGCATCAGTTTTGAAATAATTCACTTTAAATGTCCTCTAGCTAGCTTTTTGGGTCTAACATGTATTTCTTTGCAGGGTGTGAAGTGGAAAGGAATCTTTTATCCAGAAATTATACTGATGAAGAAAATTTGTGTTATAATTTTTATTGCCGAACACGTTCACTAACACTTTTACATATTGATATAGATACTCGCCAAACTGAAACTGTTTGTAATAACTTCTTACTTATCACTTTTAACTATGTATTTCAACTTTGTGTAGAATTAACTTTATAATAATTCTCGTAATTCTGCTGCGCGTAACTTGACGAACTGAAGGACTGACTGACGACGTGTAGTGTACACGAAATTTTGATGAACTGAGGCGACCGACGTGTAAGGTATTGAGAATTTTGTTGAACTGGGGGGCGATTTACCACGGACTCGACTTTATATACTCCCACTCCTCGACATGCCTAAAGATTATAAATGAACTGCTATTGGCTAATAAAACGCGCCAACATTAGCGTCTATTTTAATATCCAATGAAAACCGCGAATACATATTGCTTTTAGGGAAACATTCTAGAAGTTTCTACCGAAAACGCGCGAAACATTACGTAACTTCCTTGTTCACAGTAATGATAAACAGCTCACCCCCTCGCTGCATTATTGCGTTATTATTGACAGTTTCAGTAAAGCCGTATATTATTATTTACCAATAATAATTACAATTAATAAACATCTGAAATCAATGTCACGTAAAAATACATATTCATATTACAATCATTATTTACATTTAAGTAATTTGTGATACAAATTACCGTATCATATGCCCCACTAGAAACATAATTATAAATATTTATAACTTGTTTGGAAATTTTATAATTGTGTTTTTAGTCTCCTAAATCTTGGAACACACGCTATCACTTTCACTTAACACTTCACACGCATTTAACACACGATATGTTTTTCTTTTACCTTGCCACTACTTACTGGCTCTAGTTTAATTTGTTTTGACATTAATCTGACGTTACAAAAATTTTTTTTTTATAGCAAATACTTTACCCTAAATTATTTAATTACTGTTACCAAATTGTTTACTTTCTTAAGTTGTTGACAAAAATTTATACATTTAAGATTTTTTTGTAATTATCATACATATTTACCAAAATATTCACCCTCTACATATATTTACATCTCTTAAAACTAGGCAATGTTTCACATGTTCTGTTTGCTACATAAGTATTTGTTTTTAATTATTTTTACCCATTTTTGTTATTTTGTACTTTATTTTAACAATGTTCTTGGAATTGTATTTACGTACTTTTACTTTAATATCATATTAAGTTTCAATTATTACCTTCTTCTTTTCAAATACTGTTACAGTTACTAAAAATTGTTATTTATTTTTTTTTTTAAAAAAATATTTATTTCTCCCTTTTTTTTTTATTTTATTAAATTTCTGTTTTCTCATGACATATACATTTAGTTAACCCTCTTACGTTCCAATACATTTCTCTGCAAGTCATCTTCAACTATCCAGCATTTACTTTTCATCTCATTGCTATTTACCCTCCTGGATCAAATTGTGTGTGGCTAAACATTACTCGTAGCCGTATCCTAACCTTCAAATTGTTGTTCATGAATAACCTCTTGTATTCATTTGAAATTTCGTCCCATGATAACATTTGAAAACAATCTAAAGCTTCCTGAACAATACATCTTTTAACAACTTTCATTTTCAATTCATCTGCTATCCCTTTAACTTGAGAATACTCTGACAAATCTGTACCAAACTGTACTGGACTGGAGTTTTCATTCTGAACATCTTGGTACAATTTATTTCTTTGCATTACTGTCT
This sequence comes from Deroplatys truncata, assembly GCA_030765065.1. NCBI lineage: Eukaryota > Metazoa > Arthropoda > Insecta > Mantodea > Mantidae > Deroplatys > Deroplatys truncata. Next base: position 35,457,168 of record CM060987.1, on the reverse strand, counting down.
CATTCTGTATTTCTGATATCTCCCCTCTGAATTTAACTTGCGCCTGATTCACATCTACATTCATAACCTCTTTCATCTCTCTTATCTCACTTGAAATGTTACTCAATCTACTACCTGACTCGGTACATTCTACATCAACATGTTCATTTTTAGTATTAACCTCACTTTCTTTGTTATCTCTTTCCCTACTCATGTTTAACATTTTCATTGAAATTTCTCATATCTCAATTGCTATTACTTCCTCATTTTCATCACTCATTTTTGGCATACTACTATCTAGCTTCGTAACTTTCTTTTCAATTTCTTCCCTGCTTTTATCTACTTTTTGCTCTAATATCTCATTACTCCTACCAATATCTTCAATTGATTTCCTATGACTCTTTTCCATACTCTCAGTTAGTTTTTGTTCTAATTTCTCATAACTCTGAGTTAGTTTTTGTTCTAAACTCCTATCAAAATCTTCCCTCAATTCTTCCCTCAATTCCCTCTTATTCTTTTCCATATTTTCATTCAAATTTTTCAGCATTTCCATAATCATTCTAGTATCAGAATTAATATTTCCTGCTATTTTATTCTCACTTCCTGCACTAACATTTCCTCCCTCCAATACTACATCGTTTGAGCTTTTTTTGTAACCTGTATTGAATTACAGCTAACTGTTACACTATCCCCTTCCATCATTGTTTCTTCAATATTATTAGTAGCCATTGTTTTCGTTTTCTAAAAAAATATTACAATACTCTGACCTTTATGATGCTGTCTGTTGCTGTTACTTTGATGTCCAGCTTCCTGCCCCTTTCTCCTATGTTTGTATGTCGCTTCTGCGTTGTGTTGTGATGAATCTACGTCGTCTCGATGTTTTTTGTATCCACTTATCCGCACCGTTTGTCGCTCCTCTAGTTATTTCTTGAATCTGCGTCTTGTAGATCATTTCACTGCTCCATTCATTCCACATCCTGGTTAATTCTGCTACTTTCCTGGTTAATTCTGCTGCTTCCTGGTTATTCTGATCCTTTCCTGGTCATCTTGTTCCTTTCCTGGTCATCTTGCCCCACGTTCTGGGTGCCAATATGCAACGGTCGATTTTGTTTAATATGTTTCTGTATTTGTTAGCCCCACGTTGTGGAGCCAATTTGCGAAAGAAATTGCTTTACGTAATGTTGTTTACATCAGTGTTGAAGCCATCTTGTGACGTCATTCATTTGTTTGGTTTGTAGCTCCATCTGGCGTAGCAATTTGCATCAGTTTTGAAATAATTCACTTTAAATGTCCTCCAGCTAGCTTTTTGGGTCTAACATGTATTTCTTTGCAGGGTGTGAAGCGGAAAGGAATCTTTTATCCAGAAATTATACTGATGAAGAAAATTTGTGTTATAATTTTTATTGCCGAACACGTTCACTAACACTTTTACATATTGATATAGATACTCGCCAAACTGAAACTGTTTGTAATAACTTCTTACTTATCACTTTTAACTATGTATTTCAACTTTGTGTAGAATTAACTTTATAATAATTCTCGTAATTCTGCTGCGCGTAACTTGACGAACTGAAGGACTGACTGACGACGTGTAGTGTACACGAAATTTTGATGAACTGAGGCGACCGACGTGTAAGGTATTGAGAATTTTGTTGAACTGGGGGGCGATCTACCACGGACTCGACTTTATATACTCCCACTCCTCGACATGCCTAAAGATTATAAATGAACTGCTATTGGCTAATAAAACGCGCCAACATTAGCGTCTATTTTAATATCCAATGAAAACCACGAATACATATTGCTTTTAGGGAAACATTCTAGAAGTTTCTACCGAAAACGCGCGAAACATTACGTAACTTCCTTGTTCACAGTAATGATAAACAGCTCACCCCCTCGCTGCATTATTGCGTTATTATTGACAGTTTCAGTAAAGCCGTATATTATTATTTACCAATAATAATTACAATTAATAAACATCTGAAATCAATGTCACGTAAAAATACATATTCATATTACAATCATTATTTACATTTAAGTAATTTGTGATACAAATTACCGTATCAACCCCAAAACTATCCCTTTTCTCCAACAATGTTGATTAAAATTCGCTATTGTTTAAGATATTTGCATGGCAAATATAATTAGGTATATCTAGAATTTTCTGGGAATAGCCAGTGAAGTGCTCTTCATTCTGAATGACTTTTACGTAACGCTAAACTGTAAGAGATTTTGGCAGAGGGCGATGGATTTTTTCGGGTGTAAAAATCCTTAGCACGGCTTCCTTCGGAAGGGAAGTAAAGTCAGTGGTCCCGTGTCGTAGATTTACGGCATGTAAAAAAACCTCAAGCCTGATAAAGAGGCCTCCGAGCAAAATTAACGTTGTTTCGCGCCCAATATAGAATGAGATGCTAAAGACCACACCAGTTAAAGAGCATCCATAAATAAAACTCAATTTAATTTAATTTTGTAAGAGATTCTACTACAGGAGTCCTACTACGCATCTGTGTCTGAACAGCAAACTCAGAAAGGCAAAGTCGTTAAATAACAAGTTTGGTATTTAAGTTCAGCACCTTCCAAACATGCGTCAGGAAGATTTTCAAGAAAGTTCCCCCCCCCCCCCCCAAAACTGCCCTTAACATGGAAACTTTTTCCAAAAGCTTTATTCTCTCAAAGAGACTTAACGATTTTGATTAAACACGACATGTTTAAAATGTTTTCATGTCAAATGCATATATTGCATTTCCTGGGAATATCCTCCGAAGTCTCTTATTTCTCAGTAACTTTTGCACAATTGGTAAACCAAAATCTATCTACAAAAAATCTTACTACAAAAAGAAAATTGTTCTCACTAAGGAAACAATTTATGTGAAAGCATTTCTTTTTTACTTTCTTTTTTTTTTACCTAATCATTCCTGAGATATTCCTTGTTATTGGTTTAAACTTTCAAATAACTACTTATAATTCTCTCAAATGGGAAGTCGGTATTCAATATTTTCTCATGGTCATCATGCAAAGAGCATCGAATTTCAAAGCCCTCATATAGCCATGCGCTCTTTAAAAAGCTGACTCACTTTACCTACTCTATGTATAACAAAATTGTAAATGTAAACTGAACGTTTATCTGGATTAACAAAAAGAAGCTGGAATAATAAGCTCTTGTAAGTATAGTTTGTAGAAGAATGATTAGAGAAAGCCATGTGAATGTTGAATAGCAGGATTTTTTTTCTTTTTTCCGCAATCATCTGAAAAGAACGGAATTTCAAATCCATCAAATAGCGGCCCACATTTAAAATAGTTGACTATCCCTTTAGTTTACTGCATTCTTCTATTCCTACAATGATAATTTATCTCAATTAACAAGAAGTAGCTACCAAGAATAAGGTTTTGTAAGAATTGTTTGTAAAAAGAGTGATAGAGAAAGTCGTGTGATTTTTATTTTCCTCTCTGGAACCATGATCATGAACTCCGCCAATGCATTAAAATGCAGTTGAGCAAGCTGAGGTACCTACGGAGGTACCTCAAGAAATAGCAAGCAAAAGCTTCCTAAAGGCGAGCAGGACTTGTTTTTATTTATACCATATCGCAAGCAATAGCTCAGCGCTCAAGGTCAGCAAGCTTTTGCTTGCGAGGAGGTTGAGCAGAAAATTTTTATTTATACGAAACCGAGCAATTGCTTGGAATTAGTGAGAAATGAGCTAAAGCTTCTTTTATTTATACCACCCATTGTTCTCAACTCCAGTGAGTGTTGAACTGCTGTGCTAAACTTCTACCTGACACAACATGCTTATCAAGAACTATCTGAATTTATAGAGGTATAGATGTCCATCTATTAAATACAAATAGAAGGCACTGAAAAAGTTGAAAGGTTTTCATAACTTTTGATCCATCTGCAAACATTTTGCCAAAAATAAATAAGTTGCAATACAATATTTGGCAACGTAACACCCCAAAGTATGTGACACATTGGCTATCACATGAATGAAGTAAACTGTGCCAATCTCACTCAGAAGAATGGATAACATATATGAAATGGTTACAATTTAAATTCATCTACTTTGATATTTAATTACAAATTATTGAAAAGAGTTATATGCCATATGTATGCTGTAAAGCAAAATAAATGTTCAAGTGAGTTATTGAGAACTGCTTTATGTGGGAAAATAATGTGTATCATTAACAAACTTTTGAGAAATCAATCCGAAAATTAATTTCGTCTTAGGCTCATGTATTTTCATCTCTGCACATAGGATTATTTAAAAAATGCTAAAAACCATATTTTATACACCACTCTTCATATGCTGCTAATATTCTTCTGAATGAATTCTCATCCTGCTTTAGCAGTCACTAACAAATTCTGTCTATGGTTTAAATGCCTGCCATTGGAATATAAAGTGCATTTGTTTGCATCACATTTATATGTCCTTAAAACAGCTCACTAAGAAACTTCAACTATTCGAGCCACTAGTCACTTCCAGATTTGAATCTCTCAGTGACATTACATTTTTTGCATTAAGAATATCTGAGTGTTGTGTGTGGTCCTATCTTATGGTACAACAATTCACATTTGCTCTTTTCTGTGTTCCACGCAAAGAGCCTCCCGATAAAAAATTATGATAAATTCTAGCTGTGTCTCAGATCCTCAAAATGATTTCTAAATATTACCACTAAGCAAAAGCTTCACAAGACTTAGTTTCACCACTATACAAATTGCAACTGCTGTTCTTTACTGGAGCCCCAAACACAAAGTGATGCAGGTCAAAGTTGACATAAGATGCAGTAAACCACAGAAATTACAATCTGAGGATTGAATTTTCCTTAAGTTTAAGCATGTTTTACACTAAAATGCATCACAGAGTAATGCTGTGACAAATTTCTTTGGCAAAACAAATTTTTATGATGAATGCAAAAGGAAAAATCTGATGTGTTACACTCAGATGACTTTCCCTACTCTTGTACAAACTATTTTTACAAAATCTTATTCTCCATCTATTTCATATTAATCGAGATAAACGTTTGCAGAAAGGATCTTTTGACATGCAAAGTGAATTACATTTTACACATAGTGACCAGTTCTAAAAATATTTGAGTATCGCTTGAGTACTATGTTCCCCTTGTTTTGTATTTGCAAAAGCAATATAAAAATACAGTAGCCTTTAAGCATAGACATATCTCTTAATAGCTGGTTGCTATGCGCAGCACCATTCTATTTGCCACAGATTAATACTCTTTGCATATCCAAGACAAAAAAATGAATAACGAATTCCCATTTGAGAAAATAAGTATTGAAAAATTTAAGGGAATAACAAGCAATATGTCGAAAATGGTTCACTCAACAAAAAAAATGTATATGACATAAATTGTGTACTTTAACGCGATCTACATTTTTGGTGTAGTAAAATTTTGTCTATCTCTTATGGTTTACCGGTTATGCAAAAGTCATTCACAGTGAAGAATACTTTTGGAGACATTCCCAGATAATTCAAGATATATATTTTATTTGTCATGAAAATATCTTAAACATATGATATTTTAATCAAAATCATTGGAGCCATTTTTGAGAAATTTAAATTTTCGAAAAATGTTCCATGTAAAGGGTAATCTGGGGTGAGGGATTTTATTGAAAACCTTTGTGTCGCATCTCTGGAAGATATTGAACCTAAATACCAATTTTGGTGTTTATCCAACTGTTGGTTTCTGAGTAATGCTGTTCACAGACAGACACACGGACATGTTTCCAAAAATGCTTTTTTTGGATTCAGGGGGTCTCAAAACATTATTTCCCCTGAAATCTCGGTATCGAAGATTTGGGTGGAATACAATACTTCCCCTACTTACTATACGTAGTAGAGAAAGTAAAAATGGTTACTAATATTTCATTCAGTGTAATATGTGACTCACCAGTAAAGCTACAGGCAATTATAACCCCTCCACATGGCATAATCTGCACAAATTAGTGACTATTCATCTTCATTATAAACAAGGATTGTTGTTTAGCTCATTTGTTGCTGATTTTTAGGATTTGTAGGATTGTTAGGATTCATATTTTATATATATTCTGTGTTGTATTTCTTTGACTATGTTTGTGTTTCATTGACTGTTTGAAAACAGATTAGGCAACATGTGTATGTATCATAACACTACAAAGGTTGTCATTCTCTGTGGACTAGTGGTACCGTGCTAGCCTCTAGTTCCCAAGATCGCGGGTTCAAACCCGGCGGAGGGCGATGGATTTTTTCGGGCATAAAAATCTTTAGCATGGCTTCCTTCGAAAGGAAAGTAAAGCCAGCGGTCCCGTGCCGTAGATTTACGGCATGTTAAAAAACCTCAAGCCTGATAAAGAAGCCTCTGAGCAAAATTACAGATCTTTCACACCCAATATAGAATGGGATGCTAAGGACCATAGTAGTTAAAGAGCATCCATAAATAAAACTCAATTTAATTTTTAATTTATGAAATGTTGTAAGAGTATGCAGAGTACATGACTTACTGGCACGGGTAGCTGAGTCATTAAGGCACACACTCATGAATGGGAGGTCCATTGTTCAAATTCTGCCAGGACTGCTCACCCTAACAAAACTTTTTCAGGTTTTCCTCAGTCTTTATTACTGGCAATTACCAGAGAAATACCCTAAACTTAAAGCTAGAATGTTTCCTTCTCACATTTCCTTTTCCAGTATCATTTCATTGCATATATCACCAGTGTCCATCGCCTTGGTACCACTTCTTACATGTAGTAAGAATGAACTTCAACAGTATTTAAAAAGAAGAGGAAGAAATGACCAAAGCTCCAGTCAGTTGGTTGCGTAGTTCAAATCATAAGTGTGCAAAGAGAAAGAAAAATCAAGAAAAACATGCGTGCAGGTTGCAACTTTTCAGGTTAGCACAGGAACTGTCTCTGCAGGGCTTGTATGGTAAGAGCATATACATGTGTCATTTGTTCTTTAAAAGTTCTTCTAGATAACAGCTGATAACTAAGTGCACTAATTTGGCACAGTCATCAACACAATTAATTTTCAGTTATAACCACACGTTATAACTGAATCTTTTTCTTGCTCAAATATGTTCATGCATGGATAATATGCAATGATGGTTGACTTTTTTGGTCCACTCTCTTAGCCAGAGAGACCAGTTCCAGTTTTGCCTGTTAGTTATCCTACCATGCTGAGATTCTGCAAAATAGAAAAAAGCGCATGCACTTGCGACATAAAGAATATAAATTCTCTCTTTCCATAGCAGAATAGTGGAGTGGTAGAATAAGCTGATGAGTATAATTTTGCTGCATCGTCAGGAATGGGAGCTAATTTATAATTTTGTCATTTATCATTAAGGATAACTTTCTGTTGCTGTAAACTTTTAAAGCTCCCTTCATATCCAGGTCCTTATGACCTATGTTGATCATTGAAAGTTGTAAGTTTCTGACACACCATATAAATAGATGATCATCCCATCAGCTCAAGCCATTAAGATGTTGGTGATCAACTAATCATTTTAAATATTATCAGCAAGTTCTCTGCAGTTTTAAGCATTCAGGTTGTGTTTTAATATAATTGAATGTCATTTTAATAACCTATGATGTAGTAGATATACCCCAATTGCTAAGTGCTCCCATTTTGAAAAACTTATTAATGTAAAGATGCATTTAAAAATTTCCTGAAACTCCGAAAATATCAGAATGTCATGGGAATATTGCACTTTTTACACATACTCAGCATTGCAAAGCATTATTGCATAAAACATGGTTCTGGTTTCATATTTCTGAGTCCCAAACAATTCATACCTGCAACACAGATAACAGCTAATGAAACATGAATGTCAAAGTACTTTTAGTTAGCTTTCTATTTGCTTTTCCAAAAAATTCCATACTTACACCATTGTATGTCACAGTTGGGACGAATGTAGGACGGACAGTTTTTGTTTCAGCCTCCGCTATGAGCTGAAGCCTTTGGCCATCTCCAGAATGTATGCAGTTTTCTACAGCTGGCCAGCTGATTCCAGACTTTGCAGCACACTGTAAAATATTGCAGTTAATTAGCAAAAATTAGCTTCAACATTCCTATATAAAATAATCAGAAATATGTTAAGTTTCATTAGAGGATGCAGCATTAAAAAGTTTATAAAATTGAATATAATTGTTAAAAAAAGTGTGTTTAAATTAATATTCTTTAGTATAAATCTTGCATCTGACATAATTGTATGGCAAAATGGAGCTGAAGGTTCTTCCAGTTTGATTTGCTCTTTTATTTTTTTTAAATGGGTAAGGTGATGCGGAAGAAATGAGTATCTTGCCAGTTGCCTGAGTCTTCAGAAAGGCAGTCATGCTAGAAAAAAAAAAATGCAATATACCTCAGCGAACCAGGGGACCCAAGAATTTGACTGAGATTGAAATCACTTTGGAACAATGACATTTCCTTTAGCTTGGTAGCCACACAGGTTAACACTGGCTAAGAATAAAAGCCTCTGAATTTCTTCCCAAATAGTGCTTCTTTGCCTTGCTAACAGAAAAAAAAAGATGACCATCCATCCCGCTTTTACCAGGACCACATTGAAATTGAGCCTTCTGTCAGACATTTTGTAAGCCATATTAATTTACCATGGATTTTGTTCAGGGTCATGATTTTTCCCTATTCTTTTCTTGCATTGATAGCCATATTTTTTAAGGAATTTAAAGTTGGCAATTTAGCTAGTTCCCACTACAGATGTTGCCAGCATATAATTTCAACAAGGAAAGCATCAGTGATGGCATCTGGTAATGTATCATTGAAACACTGAAGCGAGATTCACTTCAAGAATTAGTTTGATATGGCATGCACACAGTCTAATAATTCACTACTTTTTGAGAGTTACCATGAACATGTTTTGTAGACCATGCATACCAACAACTATAATAAGAATTGTGGATACTACCCAAGGACACACAAACGTGCTGTATTTAATAGTTTGGCCTACAAATTTTAAAACATACTGTTTGAATGGTAAGGAATACAAGGAAGAGCTGAAACACATCATGGAAATAGTAGACAATTTTTTTTCCCCCAGGATTTAATACAGAGCAAAATTCAGAAACCAAATGAAAATAAAAACTTCTATGACAAAGATTTACAGAACTTAAGATCTTTAAAAAGTTAAGTTACCATCCTTGAGCATTTGACAAATTTAAAAATAACTTTAAACAATGTAGTATTAAATTATTATTAAATGTAGTCTAAATAACCTACTAAAAACCAACGCAAATGATAAAATTCCAAAGATACGCAGGTATCTGCAAATAAAATGTGAGGATTGCCAGATGATGTATATAAGTAAAGCAAAAAGGAACATGGGTTTGAGGCTTTAAAAAACATGTTAAATATACAAGGAAACAGACAAAATGCAATTGTCCATTTCTGGACAGTAAAAATCACAATGTTCAAAAAGAGGTAAAATTAATAAAGGTGCTCCAAAGGCCGATAGATAAACCATATGGAAAAAGCTCTGGATACAAAAGAACAAGGATCATCTCATGAATTTTAGTTTTCCGACAGACAAGGATCTCATCACTAAATACATCAAGCCACAAGCGACACCTACAGGAAAATTCATCACTGGCTATTAGCTGACGATGGAGACAAGTCTCCAAAACATGTTTGAGGTAACTCAAAAAATAGGGAAATTGCTAGAGTGTGTGTGCCACATTGAAATAATTCTTGCAATTATATTATTTCACTGTGTTTTTCTCTGTATGATTGGTATTTTGAGATTTGTTTGCTTTGTAAATAGTTTTAATGCATGTAATATGTTTGTTTGGCTAAGATTTGAAAATCTTAACAACTAAGCCATAAAACTTCATACAAGATTAGTTTACATGGTGAAAATAGAAAATACTAATTCATTAAATGTTCTGCATTACAGGAATAATATGAAAAGTCATAATATTATAAAAGCAAAATAAATGCCCTTTTTTTACTTTCCTTGTGAAGTTTGGTTTTAATGAGAGAAATGCTTTCATTTTTTGTTGAGGATATGCAACCTGCTGCATATACCTCAAGAAAACAAGAGGTAGTATCTAATATTTATTTCTCCTGATACAAGAATGGATCCTCTGCCCATACACTATGTTAAGCAAAGGCATTGTTACCAGGTGTACAGGTTATTTAGATTGAGTTACTTTTCTAATGGCTGCTGTATTTAAGTAGAGTTATGTTGTAATTATGTAAATGAAATCTGAAAGAAATACCCTGTAAAGAATATCTTTGCATCATTTGGTGCTCAGGCCATTAATGTCTATTTCTCACCTAATGTGGGGTTACTCAGAAAGTTATGGAGAAAGAAAAGATTAACACTTTTTTTTCAGCCTAATCACATACTTGTAACTTCTTATACTTCAGTATGAAATGATTTGCCAACTCTGCAAAATAAATGAGTTCATGTGAGATATCTCTACATCTGAGGTAAACCTGTATTCAATGAGCCATTTCTTCGGATTTGGGAAGGGGAAAATTACATATGGCGTCAAATTTGGTAAATACAGTGCATGTGGCAGCAGTTAAAAATGCAAGTCAAACAACTTTGCAATTGAAATGTGCGTCGGTACATTGTCTTGGTGAAAAATTACTTATACTCCATTGCTTTTGCCGTTTTTCATGTCTACTAGCACCATATCTCGGGCATTCCAGAAAACACGTCCATTACCTTTGCTACTGAAGGAAAACACTTGGCCTTGGAGCGCTTTCACCCTCTTGCAGCATTGTTTGGACTGGTGCTTCATCTTCGTCATGTGGTGTTGAATCCATGCTTTTTCAACAACAATGTGTGTAAAATGTACCGGACACGATGTAATAGATCTTGGCAATATTAGCAAGTTCACATACCTTGATTCGTCGTTTAATAGACATTGTGGATTTTTGGAGAGTTTTCTTAAGTCAGTGGTAACTGGATATGCTAGAACATTGAAAGAATGGCGACGTTTAAACCCCGTAGTCCATTTCTTCACCATTGAAAATTATGGCGAAGAATGTTCCAAAGTGGAACCCAATTCGTCTTATATTTCGATTGGTGTTAAACCTTTTAATACAACGTATTTAATCATCGCACGACTTTCAATTTTATCCATTTTTGGAAGAAACCTCAATTTTTACTTTCTCTACTACGTATAGCAAATAGGGGAAGTATTGTATTCCACCCTAAAATTCGATACCGAGATTTCACCAGAAATACATGTTTTGAGGCCCCCTGAATCCAAAAAAAACATTTTTGGAAACATGTTGGTGTGTGTCTGTGAACAGCATAACTCAGAAACGAACAGTCGGATAAACACCAAACTTCGTATTTAGGTTCAGTATCTTCCAGAGATGCGACACGAAGGTTTTCAAGAAAATTCCCCCACCCCAGGATACCCTTTATATGGAACATTTTTCGAAAATTTTAATTTTCTCAAAAATGGCTCTAACTTTTTTGATTAAAATATCATATGTTTAAGATATTTTCATGACAAATGAAATGTATATCTCGAATTTTCTGTGAATGTCTCCAAAATTATTCTTCATTGTGAACGACTTTTGCATAACAGTAAACCATAAGAGATAGACAAAATTTTACTATACAAAAAAATGTAGATCGCGTTAAAATACACAATTTATGTCCTATACATTGTTTTGTAGAGTAAACCATTTTCGAGTTGTTGCTTGTTATTCCCTTAAATTTTCCAATACATATACTTTTTCTCAAATTCGTTATTCATTTTTTTATGTCCTGGACATGCAAAGAGATTGGAATGCGTCACATAGCAACCAACGTTTAAAAGATTTGACTTTCGCTTATAACCTACCCCTTGCATCTACAAGAAAATTAGCAATAAGATTGACATCTCGATTAACATGAAGGATAGGGAGAATAAACGTTTGTAAAAATAGTTTGTAGAAGAGTAGAGAAAGTCATGTGAGTGTAACACATCAGATTTTTATTTTGCGACACTCTAACAACCAAACAAGGGAAAGTATATGCATGAAAATGCACGTTAGGCCATGAGAATTTACTATTATGACATTAGGTCTATTTTTCTTTCTTTTCAGCCTTCTGTTAGCATAATTAGGTGTAGATTTGCTGGTATCTGTAGGCTGCTGTGGTATGGAAATGAGTTGCTGGATCGCGGAGGAAGGTAGAAATCTCCAGAATCGTTAGATCACTATGAAGAGTGGTGTTGCAAAAGTACCAATCTGCATCAGTTGTAATTCGGAGAAATCTGTTCTGTATAATTTGTATTTTTCGGATTTGTGATGAAGTAGAACCCCAGGTTGCAAAACTATTGCCATATAGGACGGATGAGGGAATTGTACAATCTTGTAATGTAAAGCAAGTGGCGATTTTCTTGATATGATGGGCTACAACAAATGAATACGATACCTGATTTTCTGAACTAAATTGGCGATGTAGTCACTGCATCTGATCTAAAATTAAGCCGATATATCCAGCAGTTTGTGATTTGGATATTACTGCATCTTTTAAACAGGATGACCATTGGTGTTTCTGTTGTATGTGAAATCGACTAATTTGATTTTAAAGCATTTATAGTTATTCTCCATAGTTTTCACCATACGTCGATTTCTTTATAGAGAGTGTGAAGTTGTCTGGTTGATTCACAGGTGCCTTTGTTCAGAAATGCAATGTCATCAGCATAACGAGCAGTAGTCAAGTTTTAAGGTGTTAAGTCAGATGTATATACAATGTTTGGAATTGGTCCAAGAACACTTCCCTGAGGTACATCGTATTTAATTTCATGTGGTTGCTCGTATTCACATTTTACTTCAGAACTATCGCTGCTTTGATTCTGCCAGCACCATCCTTGCGCCATGCGGAGAACTTTCCAAGCTGAATAAATGCTATAGTGATACGCACATGTTTACCATTTACTGCAAATATACATATATGGTAGCCTTATGTATATGGTAGCAGCAAATGAGGTCACTTGTAACAAGATTAAATTTAGAAGTTTTTGTTTTTCTCCAAGTTGTTATGCAAGTAATAATATATGCTACTTACCATTTGCCCTGCTTTGTCTGGAACTCTGCTAGACATGATACAGTGAACAAAATTTACTTGCTCAGTGCCGGCTGGTAGCAAACTCAGGGCACAGGACTGCATCATATTTCCAGCACACTCTCGATGTCCATGTTGGCAGCTGAATGTTCCAAATGCATCACTCTGTAGAATGTATACATAATGCCTGAACATAATTTTTATTACAAAATAAAAGGATAAAAACAATTATATGTTTTTTATTCTAATTTCTCTACTAGCTACTTTAGACAAAAAATAACCATTCAGAACTGGCTCAATAAGCATTGCAAAAGGCAACTGAATGTATAATTTACTACCCATCACCCTGTATTCTTCAATAAATTATGTAAGAAAATAGTTTCCATGATGTGGAGAAAGAAAAGGAAGGAACTTAGTGAAGGTAGTGCCATTCTTTTCCTGCAGACAGCAAACAAACATTCAAAAGCATTATAAAATGCTTTTCAGATATAGTTTATACTAACTATAGTATATCTAACTATAGTTAGATATATATAGTTAGATATATCTAAACTATATCTAACTATAGTTTATACTATAGTTTAAATGAATTTCAGATATAGTTTAATACTTTAACCTGAAGAGAGAAGAATGTTGAGTATTGGAATAAAATGCGAGGCAATATTTTATATCATAACATGCTGTGAATGCCAGAGTGATTATAGTGTAAATTAATATTATTGTGTGTACATGATTTTAGATGTTTGTTAGCCATAAGTATTGTTAGGGAATAAGTTTACACGGCCTGACAATAGAAGTGGGTAACAATAAACCGAGGGGGTGAGCTGTATATCACTAAGAAGAGATAAACAAATGACGTCAGGGTGGCGTGCTTTTTTTTTTTTTTTTTTAGAAATGGAGGTAATATCTTCCCTAGAGCATATATGTTAGTAGTAGCGATTGGCTGACCAAAACAGACGCTAAAGTGGGCGCAATTTGGTAACCAATAGCAGCTCTATTATATTGTTTAGGCAATTCGAGGTGAAGGAGTATATATTCTCGAGCCATAAGCAAGTGTCGCACAGTTCTGAAGGATCTCTCACGAGGTTCACGTCTCAGAGTTAGTTATAAAAATGTAAAGTACGCGAAGTAATTGGTGCGCGGCAACTAAAACGACTGTAGTTACATTCGGAAATATCACAGTTTCAGTCAGGCGTGTATAAAGATTAAACATGTCAATTATTAATTAAGCGTGACAGCAATAAAAGTCTAGATTCAGATTTTTACTTTCTCTACTACGTATAGTAAGTAGGGGAACTATTGCATTCCACCCAAAAATTCGATACCGAGATTTCACCGGAAATACATGTTTTGAGACCTCCTGAATCCAAAAAAAGCATTTTTGGAAACATGTCCGTGTGTGTGCCTGTGTGTGTGTCTGTGAACAGCATAACTCAAAAACAAAGAGTCGGATAAACACCAAACTTGGTATTTAGGTTCAGTATCTTCCAGAGATGCGACACGAAGGTTTTCAAGAAAATCCCCCCACCCCAGACTACCCTTTACATGGAAGATTTTTCGAAAATTTTAATTTTCTCAAAAATGGCTCTAACGATTTTGATTAAAATAACATATGTTTAAGATAATGTCATGAGAAATGAAATGTATATCTCGAATTTTCTGCGAATGTCTCCAAAAGTATTCTTCATTGTGAACGACTTTTGCATAACTGGTAAACCATAAGAGATAGACAAAATGTTACTACACAAAAAATGTAGATCGCGTTAAAATACACAACTTATGTCATATACATTTCTTTTGTTGAGTGAACCGTTTTCGAGATATTGCTTGTTATTTCCTTAAATTTTCCAATACTTTTTCTCAAATTCGTTATTCATTTTTACTTTCTCTACTACGTATAGTAAGTAGGGGAAGTATTGCATTCCACCCAAAAATTCGATACCGAGATTTCACCGCAAATACATGTTTTGAGACCTCCTGAATCCAAAAAAAGCATTTTTGGAAACATGTCCGTGTGTGTGTCTGGGTGTGTGTGTGTGTCTGTGTGTGTGTGTCTGTGTGTGTCTGTGAACAGCATAACTCAAAAACTAACAGTCGGATAAACACCAAACTTGGTATTTACGTTCAGTATCTTCCAGAGATGCGACACGAAGATTTTCAAGAAAATCCCCCCACCCCTGACTACCCTTTACATGGAACATTTTTGAAAATTTTAATTTTCTCAAAAATGGCTCTAACGATTTTGATGAAAATACCATATGTTTAAGATAATGTCATGAGAAATGAAATGTATATCTCGAAATTTCTGGGAATGTCTCCAAAAGTATTCTTTATTATGAACGACTTTTGCATAACTGGTAAACCATAAGAGATAGACAAAATTTTACTACACACAAAATGTAGATCGCGTTAAAATACACAACTTATATCATATACATTTTTTTTGTTGAGTGAACCGTTTTCGAGATATTGCTTGTTATTTCCTTAAATTTTCCAATACTTATACTTTTTCTCAAATTCGTTATTCATTTTTACTTTCTCTACTACGTATAGTAAGTAGGGGAAGTATTGCATTCCACCCAAAAATTCGATACCGAGATTTCACCGGAAATACACGTTTTGAGACCTCCTGAATCCAAAAAAAGCATTTTTGGAAACATGTCCGTGTGTGTGTCTGTGTGTGTGTGTGTGTGTCTGTGAACAGCATAACTCAAAAACGAACAATCGGATAAGCACCAAACTTGGTATTTAGGTTCAGTATCTTCCAGAGATGCGACACGAAGTTTTTCAAGAAAATCCCCCCACCCCAGACTACCCTTTACATGGAAGATTTTTCGAAAATTTTAATTTTCTCAAAAATGGCTCTAACGAGTTTGATGAAAATATCATATGTTTAGGGTAATGTCATGGCAAATGAAGTGTATATCTCGAATTTTCTGGGAATGTCTCCAAAAGTATTCTTCATTGTGAACGACTTTTGCATAACGGTAAACAATAAGAGATAGACAAAATTTTACTGCACAAAAAATGTAGATTGCGTTAAAATACACAACTTATGTCATATACATTTCTTTTGTTGAGTGAACCGTTTTCAAGATATTGCTTGTTATTTCCTTAAATTTTCCAATACTTATGCTTTTTCTCAAATTCGTTATTCATTTTTACTTTCTCTACTACGTATAGTAAGTAGGGGAAGTATTTTTATGTCCTGGACATGCAAAGAGAATGGAATGCGTCACATAGCAACCAGCGTTAAAATATTTGACTATCGCTTAAAAGCTACCATATTTTCCTTGCATCTACAAGAAAATTACCAATAAGATTGACATCTCGATATCTCGATTAACATGAAGCATATGGAGAATAGGCGTTTGTAAAATTAGGTTGTACAAGAGTAGAGAAAGTTATGTGAGTGTAACACAACAGAGTTTTTTATGTCCTGGACATGCAAAGAGAATGGAATGCGCCACATAGCAACCAGCGATAAAATATTTGACTATCGCTTAAAAGCTACCATATTCCCCTTGCATCTACAAGAAAATTACAAATAAGATTGACATCTCGATATCTCGATTAATATGAAGCATATGGAGAATAGGCGTTTGTAAAAATAGATTGTACAAGAGTAGAGAAAGTCATGTGAGTGTAACACATCAGATTTTTTTTATCAGTGTTGTCTTTTAGCAACAACTCCTTTCCGTTTACACACCCTGCTTAGAGATACGTGTTCGACTGAGTTGTAAGAGCTAGCCGGAGGACAAAGAACCCAAATTAAAAAAAATAATTAAACAATAAACGCCCAACAAATAAGATAACGCAAGCCATTGAGAACTGTGACAAATGCCGCAAATAATTCAACACAATCGTATACTTATGAAGAAACTAATTTCTGAGCATTGGTGCATTATTAATATTAACTGATTTATTCTTACGATGCCAATGAGCAGCAACGAGTCAATTGTAAGAGACTTTGTATTGCTTTTAGTAAACAGAGTATTGAATGTTTTGTTATTTTATTTCAGTACATCACAAGGAAAAAGAACTGATGTTTCATTAATATGAGCTTTGCTTAGAATTTCGCTTTCATATCCTTGCGGCTATTTCAAAATCATAATTACATTGAATACTCTTGCTAATGTGTGCCGTGTTACTGGGTTTAAATGTTGCATTCATTAATGCAATTTTAAATATCTATATAATTTATTTCGCTTCATTTATAACAGATGAAAGTATGGTTGTGATTAACCGAGCGAGTTGTCTCCGCGGTAACGTGTGAGGCTCGCATTTATGAGATTCCGATTCGATTCCCGTCGACCGCCCATTTCTTAGCGAATGTTGAGGTGGTTTCTTATCTACCACGATTTCCTTTCGTTCCGTTTTCTTCTCACGTTTCAGGTATGCTAGATTTATGGCTTGAGGTGGTGCGGGTAGATGACGTGGATGCTTACTCCAAGGAAAGTATATTCTGAACACCAAGAAGGGTCTTCAGTGCCCTCTTTGGGCAGCTCCAGTAGTGGGTCTGTTCTTTCAGCCAGGAAATGTAAGTAGCTTCAGCGCGACTCTGTGGCCTGTCAGCCTGTAGCTTACTGTGGTTTCTTTACCTCATCCCTTCCTCCTGCAGGGATGGTAGCCACAATAGATCTCTGAAGGTCGCAGTTCGCGAGGTGTTCCCCTCCGTTGAACACACTATATCCTAGAGGTAGAAGTTATTCAACGGAGGGGTACACCTCGCCACTGCGACCAACTAAATCTACTGTAACCACACCCTCCCGGGAGGCAGGAAAGGAGGTCCACACAGACACACGGGAGTCCCTATCATTTCCAGCTTGAAACACCCGCCTTCACCAGCAGAGGCGAAGAATTCCGCGAGAAGGCGACGAAGCGACCGTAACAGGCAGCCAACGCACCTGGCGTTTTACGTGGAGAAGTCTTTTACAAAGCGCAGCAATCGTGCCATCTGCCCCACAGCAGTTGCACTGCGGATCCCGAAAACACTTCCTGAAACATGAAGGGGAGAGAGATGAAATGAGGAAATGGAGATATCATGGTAGAATACGCCAGTCCAGCATTCGCCTAGGCGACCAGAGGAAAACTACGAAAACCGCCATGGTCAGAGTGGGCGGCCACGGAAACCGAACCCGGGATATCCCGAATGCGGGCCACAGACGCTACCGCCTGAGCCATCCCGCTCGGTCTCTATACCCTATGGTTATGACTAGAAAAATCTAATGTGATGGACTCACATGACTTTCTGTACCCTCTGTCGTTTATTAGTGGGTACACAAACTATTCTTACTCAAGCTTATTTTTCTATCTACTACATTTTAATCCAAATAAACCTTTGCAGAAATAGCTACATTACACATTTCATTATAGATACAAAGACAACAGCGAGAGTCAAATGTTTTAGAACCGCAGGCTATACGCTGGTCTTAAAATTCCATACTGTTTCCATGACAATCGCGAGAAACAACTGAAAATTGACAGGACTTCAAAAGAATGACTAAGTAGTGAACAGTTCATGCCATTAATAACGGATATCTCGCAAGTGGCTGATGCCACAATTATTTGAAATAATAGTGCTTTAAAGAGATTTGCATTTTTTGTGTAGTGCGTTTTCGTCTATCGCTTAACGTTCAACAGTTATACAAAATTCCTTCCGAATGAAGAGGACTTCACAGGCTATTCCCAGAAAATTTAAGATATACATTTTGTTTATCGTGTAAATTTCTTTAATCGAAATCCTTAGAGCCATTTTTATAAAAGAAAAAAAAATTCGAAAAATCTTCCATGCAAAATGTACTTTGAGGAGGGGGAATTTCCTTGAAAATCTTAGTGTCGCATCTTTGGAAGATACCAAACCTAAGTGCCAAGTTTTATATTGAGGCAGTATTTTTAACACTTAAAAATATTTCAGTCTAATTATATAATATGTAAATTCAATAACAGCCCACCTTGAAGCAATATGTGTATGTAATAATTTGTAAAATGTATGTAATAGTCATTGCATATGCTTGTATTATTGCATCCATGTGTAATAATGTTATGTGAATATATTACGTAATTTAATAATGTAGGAGCTGTGAGAATATTAGGTTGAAAGTTGCTAACAATGAGGTAACCTTGAGGCAATAATGAATTTGAAAGTTTAAACGCTCCTAGTCATTATTGGATCAACAATAATGTACATTTTGAGACAGTTTAAAAATAGCCAATCAACAACCAGAAAAAGCTTTAGTTAAAAGAAGGTATTCTATTGGATTACGAATAGCTAATCAGAGACTTGAAATACAGAAATTTACAAGTTTAGGCGATTGAAATCAGTTCAGTTGCCTGCAAACAGTGTTCCTAACCGGACGCGAGACACATCCTCGAGAGATTTAATATGTATTCGTGTGAGACGAAAACTAGTTTACGTGTTAAAAAGTGCAAGTAATTCATAAAAGAATCTTACAGCTCTCTATATCAGCGAAGTGTTATTTAAATCGTATCAAGTATTAATAAAAGGAGTGAAGTAAAATTATAATCTGTGTAAGCCTACATTCTTAGTCGTACCACAACCCTACCAAGACATCCATGTCTCTAAAATAAATACTGACGCAGCCGAGGCAAACATAAATACATCATATTTAAAGAAACAGTCCAAATTACAAAGTTAATATTTTTAAACTTAGGGCGAAGGCTATCGGAAAGCGGGTACTATACGTGTGGTTGCAACGAATTTCAAGTTCGGTTCCCCAACAGTTGAAATATAATACAACTCCTTCAATACAAACCTTTCTCAAAATTTATTCGACTTTTCGTTTTAAGGTTATGCTTCACAGACACACACGGACATTTTTCTGAAACTGCTTTATTTGGATCCAGGGGGTATCAAAACATGTATTTCCGGTGAAATCTCATATATAATTATTGAGTGGAATGAAGTACCTTCTCTACCTACTAGGTACGTGGCAGAGAAAGTAAAAATGATTCATTATTAAATAGGTTTAGTTGGGTAAAGATTTACTACTCGTACAAGAGATGGCTTCACTCAGAAACGTACTCTTTTAATTCCAGTAATGCAGTACAGAAAATGGCGACTCATTTCTTTACATCCCATGACAGCAGTGTGAACTTCCTCTCGCGGGGGTCTTGGGTTTGTTACGCTTCAGTAGTGATTGGACATAGCATTTCATTCACTTTCTCTGTGATTACAAGCAAAAGCAGAAATGTAGAAAGTAAAGTTCATTGTTCTTTGCATGTGAACCACCTAGTGTCAGCTGGGTCATAAAGAAATAAACACTCGTACATGGGACATTTCCTTCTAACTCCATGGCGAAAGTAGCTTCATTCAGGGTACTTGTAGCTGGCTGTTTGAAAGTGTACTCATGTAAACATCTACCGTCTCGAAGTTCATAAAAAATATCCTCAATTTCACGCATTGTGCATGTTCATTATGATTGTATAAAACATACTTTCTCTCTCACGCTTCCTACTTCCTTTCTAGCAGTTGCCTTGCGTAGTTGCTAGGCATTGTAAATCAGAGGAAGATAGTCCTACAAAGAATTTGGCTAAAAATCTGCTGCTCCTCATTAAAGGAACAGATTTATTTAACTAAAACTATAAAGAGAAAATAATACCGAGCGAGGTGGCGGCGTGGTAACGCGTACGACTCGTATTCGGGAGGTCCTGGGATCGATTGCCGGCGACCGCCCACTCTGACCAATGGGTTTATTTGGGGGTTTTCCCGGTCGTCAGGCGAATGTTGAAGTGGTTTCTATCAGCCCTCTAATTTCCTTCATCCTTCACTCCGATAGTTCTGTTTCAGCGTTGGAGGTGTCGGTGATGGTGTTTCGGTGCGGCATGGCAGGGAAAAGGGATCTCACTGTGAATTTTCTCCGTTACTCGACTTTCGGCTGGTTGCCGTGGTATATGGACCTCCTCTTCGGAGCTGGGTATGGGACGGAGTTCCCCGGTCCAACTGCCGGGGCGTCTCAATCTGGAAATGTAGGGACTCTGTCATTGCCGTGCCGCCTGGTATCTCCTCCTCTACTCCCTCCCAGGGGTGACCCCTTGTGGGGTATAGGTACAATATCCTAACTGGAGCAGTGCCGAATACCCTCCGATAATCAGAAAAAGATAGAATAATAAAATAAACCTCAGAGTTTTCAGTGTTAAGGGAAGATATAACCCACCTGCAGCTTTATATAAATCAAATCGTTAGTCCACCGAGGAAAAATTTCCCGATTTTTACTTTATCGCTTATCTACGGTGGGTAATATCCCACCTAAAATTTCGATATCAAAATTTCACAAGTTTTGAGGTCTCCTGAACCCTATTCCCTATCATATTTAGAAAATGTTACGTGCGCGTGCGTGTGTGCATAGTTAAAAAACAAGAAATCGACAAACAAATACAACAAACTTGGTATTTAAAACCATTATCTTCCAGGATGAAGGCGAAGGTAATTAATTAAAATTTCTCTCTCCACAAACAACCTTTTACATGGAGAAACTGTCACTTTTATGTTACCAAAGCTGGCTTTAATGATTTTGATTCAAATCTTATACGTTTGAGATACGGCGTGACAAATAAAATATATGTATGTCTTTAATTTTCTGCATTTATATTCATTTAATTTTATTTAAATCGGGAAACACAAGAGATGCACATAACCTTGCTACAGAAAAAATGTGGAATTCATTGGTTAATGCAGCTCTTTGGGTTGGGCAGCTCTACGGTATATTTCCTTTTGTGGGATTGAATTTTCCAATATTTTAAAATATACACTTGAAATACTCTGTCCATTCATTAACTCTTCGTGCATACTCGGTCAAACTAAAAGTGGCCGGTCTGTTAAGCAGTTATTTTTTACTTTCTCTACTACGTATAGTAAATAGGGGAAGTATTGTATTCCACCCAAAAATTCGATACCGAGATTTCACCGGAAATACATGTTTTGAGACCCCCTGAATCCAAAAAAGCATTTTTGGAAACATGTCCGTGTGTGTGTCTGTGAACAGCATAACTCAGAAACGAACAGTCGGATAAACACCAAACTTGGAATTTAGGTTCAGTATCTTCCAGAAATGCGACACGAAGGTTTTCAAGAAAATCCTCCCACCCCAGATTACCCTTTACATGAAACATTTTTTGAAAATTTTAATTTTCTCAAAAATGGCTCTAACGATTTTGATTAAAATATCACATGTTTAAGATGCTTTCGTGACAAATGAAATATATATTTCGAATTTTCTGGGAATGTCTCCAAAAGTGTTCTTCATTGAACGACTTTTGCATAACTGGTAAACCATAAGAGATAGACAAACTTTTACTACACAAAAAAATCTGATGTGTTACACTCACATGACTTTCTCTACTCTTGTACAAACTATTTTTACAAACGCTTATTCTCCATCTACTTCATGTTAATCGAGATAAACATTTGCAAACTCTATCTTACAGCTAATTTTCTTGTAGATGTAAGGGGGATATATATTTACAAGGGCAATATAGAAATACAGTAGCCTTTAAGCATATACATCACATATACATATCTCTTAATAGCTGGTTGCTAGGTGCAGCACCATTCCCTTTGCCACAGATTAATACTCTTTGCATATCCAAGACAAAAAAATGAATAACGAATTCCCATTTGCGAAAATAAGTATTGAAAAATTTAAGGGAATGACAAGCAATATCTCGAAAATGGTTCACTCAACAAAAAAATGTATATGACATAAATTGTGTATTTTAACGCGATCTACTTTTTTGTGTAGTAAAATTTTGTCTATCTCTTATGGTTTACCAGTTATGCAAAAGTCGTTCACAATGAAGAATACTTTTGGAGACATTCCCAGAAAATTCGAGATATACATTTTATTTTTCATGAAAATATCTTAAACATATGATATTTTAATTAAAATCGTTAGAGCCATTTTTGAGAAAATTAAAATTTTCGAAAAATCTTCCATGTAAAGGGTAATCTGGGGTGGGGGGATTTTCTTGAAAAACTTCGTGTCGCATCTCTGGAAGATACTGAACCTAAATACCAAGTTTGGTGTTTATCCGACTGTTCGTTTCTGAGTTATGCTGTTCACAGACAGACACACACACACACACACACGCACACGCACACACAGACACACACACGGGCATGTTTCCAAAAATAGTTTTTTTGGATTCAGGGGGTCTCAAAACATGTATTTCCGGTGAAATCTCGGTATCAAATTTTTGGGTGGAATACAATACTCCCTCCTACTTACGATACGTAGTAGAGAAAGTAAAAATGAAGAAAACTGTTATATTTTTATTGATTTATTTAAAGTGAAAACGGGAGGGGGGTGATTAAGTCCACGGAGGTCTGAACTTGCAACCTCAGGTACACTACCACTGAGCTAAGAGTGCTGCAGTAAACGTGGCATTAGCTTTAGTCATACCCCACTTGGGAACCATAAATCAATGAAGTGTGTTTTGGTTACAGATATTCAGTACTGAAACTTCGTATGTCAATTATTTTCTCGGAAGACTTTTGTGATTATAGTTATGTTCCCCATTATAACTACTACAAGAATATACGCAGTCTCGCAGAGCGCTCACGGAAGTACCGTATTCAAGCTCGTCTCTCAGATCTGGCCAGTTTTAAATTGATCGGGTGTACTCTAATTATTGAAAGATCTGACAGATATTTATCATAAACAGGATGTGTAAGAACAGCATCTGTATCTCGGATTTTGGATGGAATATTATTGCAATATTTTTTCTAGAGAAAGTAAAACTTTTATATAACTAATTCTGAGAGCGGCTATGAAAATGAATAATTGGTAGAGAAAGTTGTGCGATTACTGCACTTCAGACTTTTTATCACGAAACTTTATGGTGATTAATAAATGTATCTACCTGCAAATCAATGTTGCATGCCTTAATTCTGTGATATTACTGCAAGTATATGCCTTATTAAACCACTAATTATCACAGAAAGGCAACACTAGTTTAGACGGGTTGGAACTATTATGTAATTGCATTTACCACAAACATATGCGATGGAGGGAGGTGAAATAATAACTTTTCCTTGGATTTTATTCACAGACGTAATCTATAACCCAAATTTGCGTTTATAATCTACCGCGTTAAATGGTATTCCTAAAATAATCGGTAGCCTTAGCGGTAATTGGCACTGGCTTCGCACACGATAGCTGCTTGAAAGTTAGATTAGGAGTACGGTCCATTGAGAAACTATCCAGCTGTTTCCATTGCCTTGCATGTTCACACATCGCTTCTTTCCGAGAGCTAGCGAAGAATGCATAGCAATTTAATAACGATTGAATCTGTAATGATAAAATCTAACAAGTTGTTTACTATGTACTTGTCTCGATTTCGTAGTTATCTTCGGCTATTATGGTACTCTTGTCTTGACGACCCAAAGATTAGGCTTCTAATGCCAAGTCGTACTTATAGAAACTGGTGACAGCAGCGGCAAATGGACTGACTCAAACTGAACTATCCTGCTGCTTGAAAAACATCAGCTAGGAACTAATCAGTACTTTCCGCTGCGCAGGAATTTTCAGTATCGTTTCAAGAATTAACAAGGAATGCATCCCAACTAAATAACGACTGCATTCGTCATACATACGAGGGTGGATTGATAAGTCAGTGGCTTTTTAAAGAAAATAATTTTTTTTCTCCAAAAAATCAATTTTATTTCTCAACATAGTCTCCTTTCAATTCAATACACCTTGTCCAACGTTTCTCCAGATTTTTTAACCCTTTCGAAAATATGATTTTTTGAAGTCTGCAAAGTTTGGGGTTAATTTTGCCATGATGTGTTCGCTGGAAGTGAATTTCTTCCCAGCGAGCCAATTTTTCAGGTTTACGAAGAGGCAGAAGTCGCTCGGAGCCAAATCTGGAGAATATGATGGGTGAGGTAGCAGTTCGTAGCCCAATTCCAGAAATTTTGCGATGGCAATTGCTGACTTGTATGCGGGTGCATTATCCTGGTGAAAGAGAACCGTTTTCTTCACCAAATGGGGTAGTTTCTTTAACAATTCCTTGTGAAGCTCATCCAGCATTGCGGCATAATATAAACCTGTGATCATTTTACCCTTTTCCAGGTAGTGGATGTCTATCACCTCTTGTGCATCCCAAAAGACAGCTGCCATGATTTTTCCTGCCGACAGAATGGTTTTCGCTTTCTTTGGAGCAGGTTCGCCGAAGGAAATCCACTGCTTTGATTGTTGTTTGGTTTGGTTTGATAGTAATGGATCCAAGTTTCATCAACCGTGATATATCGCCGCAAAAAACTCATTTGGGTTGCGCTGGAACACGTTCAACCATCCCTGTGAAATGGTCACACGATTCTGCTTGTTTTCAACTGTGAGCAGTCGTGGCACCCATCTTGCTGACAACTTTCTCATACCTAAACATTCGTGCAGAATGTTATACACCCGTTCACTCGAGATGTTAACGGGCTTGGTTTTCTCATGGATTTTCACTCGGCGGTCTTGCAACACAATATCGTGAACTTTGTTCATTTCTTCTGTTGGGACCTCAACCGGCGTCCTACACCCACGGCATCTGTGCTCGATCGGCCACATCGTAATTCTTGAACCACTTGTGAACAATGCCATATGATGGAGCAGAGTCCCCATAATACTTTTTCAGCTTTTCTTCCTATTCCTTCACCGTCTTACCACGCAAAAAATAGTGCTTTATCAGAACACGAAATTCACTTTTCTCCATTTTCTACGAAACAACACACATCTGCTTATTTTAGACGCTCTCAACAATGTTCTAAGAAACAAAAGACGACGAATTTCTGCGATTATACCTAGAATAGTGTAAGACTTGGTTGCAAACAAGAAACCTGTGATTAAAACGCTATCTTTCGTAAAAGTCATGGACTTATCAATCCGCCCTCATACTATGTTTAAAGGACAACACATTTTAGACAAAAACTGCAAGAACATAGGGAAAATGTTTTTAAAAAAGTAAAATTAAATCTAAATAGTCTGTTAAAAGAGAAAAGGAACAGTAATTTATGAGTACATAAATAGGAACTAAAGTAGTAATGCAAAATGTGTGATCGATGCAGTCTTAGAACCGGAGTTGATGTAAACAAAACATTTTGCATCCCTCCGCATTAGCCTCGTGTTATATCAGCTGTGATGAACAAACTGCTTATTATTATCATAGTGTGAAGGTAGAAGTGAGGTGAACGACAACACACAGAATTAAATGAAAGTTATGAGCTTCTTTAGTTTTACTATTTATATTATTTATTATCTCATATTAATCTAAAGTTTCCAACTATGATTAACATACTTTTGAAAACCCCAGATATTTGCGCATATATAAGGCACTATATGTTATGGCACGCTTTGGTTTCCCACGCATCACGGGACTAGTTAATGACGCCATGTGTGTACATCAAGGGTTCTAAGAGTGAAGCGATTATACGCATATTTAGTTTGTAACATAAAATGGGCTGTCCACCTAACAGAAGCCAGGACCAATTTCAGTGCAACGTCTAGTACTTCAATAAATTATTAGTATTATTATTAAAGGACGTACTGAAATTGCAAATACGTCTGCAATTATGTCCAACTATCGCTAGTAAATTCTCTCTCGTTTTATTCTCCAATATAGATACATAAGGATAAACCAAACGTATTGCCCATTATTTACGACAGGGGCGCGATACGAGGCACTTAAAGTGAAATTAATCTACTTTCACCCCACTCCTTTAGCCAGCAGAAGTGGCTAAATTGGTTTTCCCAAATCCAAAGTCGACCAGTGGCGTCTGCAGTGCATTTATCACAGGTAGTTCATGAAAATCAGTGGAAGTTCTCTCGGCAAAACTTCAATGCATCCGTAAATCTCCATATATGTGAAGTCACGTGTATGTTTAGCAGCGAAAAGAGAGGAGGCATCACTAGAGGAGGAGAAGAAAGCTTCACATGCCCAGTGCCTAGCATTTTGGCACTGATTTAAGAGTTAAAATTTGCTGCTCATGGAAACAGAAAAATGAGATGGTTACATGCCTTGTTTTACAGGCTCCTAGTATTGAAACCTAAAATGAATGAATTCATTAATTAAAATACAGCGAGAAAAGCATTGTGATATGTTCAGATTAGCAGATATTTTCTGAGGATTCTGAACTCAGAAACAACTTCAAGGTTTCGTGTGTAATGGTAGGCTCCTGATTAATTATCACCTTATCATATAATACGGTGTTCCCAATTCCCCGTCCACATCTTGAAGTTGTATCTTTTAGGTTGCTACACGGCGCGCCGGTAATGTTGGTTGTATGTAGCAGGAGTTTTAAGGCTGGTTCAAATGTTAAATCAATTACGAGTTTTTATTTTAACACGTAATCTTCAGATGTCTTCTTGATGTATTATTACTATTATTATTCAATATTACATGGCATTCATATTATAAGCATTATAAAACTAAACGAAGTATACAATTAATAAGAAACAAACATATGTTAGATCGATGTAACAATTAAAGTTAAATGCTAGTACATCAAATACACTTGCCTCGTACGCGGTGGCAGTATTAGCAATACCAAAACCTTTTAAATAAAATAACTTAAACAGAAGCAAGTATTCCTGCGTAATGTAATCATAAAACAGAAATATTTTTTTCACTCCTGATATTGGCAGTTGGGTTGCCTACTCGAACAAAGTGGACGGCGATCCAGGAACATATTGTATATTAATGATTGTATTAAAAGCTCTGTCAGTTCTACCCCTCAATGTCCACTTTACCAACTGTACCTCGAACAGGTTGGGTGCCCCGTGGCATCCAGCGTTGCACCCTGCGCTGCCCAGGAAACCTCAACCATACTTTCGCCCAGGCTGAAATCTGATGTATATCTATATTTATCCTAATTTATTTCTTCACACGGTTAAGTTTGAAGGTTGAATAACATTTTTAAAATCCTATACCAAAGCGGTACTGGAACCACTGATCTTCGGTCTCCGTCCCGACTAACTCTCACAGTGCTTTCCTAACGAGATACGTGAATGTGCATTAAATCTTGCTCGTTTGACTATTTCCGGTAAACCTCCAAGGAAATTTAGATTTCTCATACTTTAAAGGCAACTTGCAATATTGCAAGCACGTTTTAATTTGAGGCTTCTACACAGTTAACCATGCTATAGGTTTTATTTATTTTCGTTGTATTTTTTTTCACGATCGTCTATTTAGTCTGAGGTTGGAAGGTTGAAAGACTTTAGGCTTGTTGTGCAGAGTATGGTGCGGTCGTGCTGGCGCGAGGAGTGGTTAGCTCTCCGCGGAAATAAACTTAGAGTAGTGAAGCGCATTCCGATAAACTGGGTAAGTTCCTGTCGCGTATCTCGTCGTGAGGAGGTGATTTTGGCTCGGTTGCGTATTGGCCACTGCAATTTTACTCACGGTTACCTTTTTAAGGGTGACCCTGGTCCTATTCGTCCGTTTTGTAGCGAAGGTCTGTCGGTCCGCCACGTGTTGCTAGAGAGTATTGCTCTAGCACAGCTTCGGGACACTCTAAAACTGCTGGCCAGTCTTGCAGAAGTCTTAGCGGATTATAAGCAAGCGGTTGATAGCATTTTTAATTTTGTGTCAAAGGTAAATTTCCAAATGCAGATTTAGCCATGTTAATAACAGGTGTTTCATACTTCTCGGTTTAGCTTTATATATTTATTTCTGACTTGTGTTATGATTTTTATATCGATCTTTTTCTCTGGCTTTTGCTATGATTTTCTACTCATGTTTATCTCTGGCCTTTGCCACGCTATTTTGTACTGATCTTTATCTTTGGCTTTTGTCATGATCCGTTTTTACAAGGGCGCTAATGACCTAGAAGTTGAGCGCCCTTAACTTAAAAGAAAAGTTGAAACGCATTGGTAAAATGCATTGCCTAGGACAGGACTCAAATTACGGATCTTCGGCTTTCAAAAGCATTTAGGCATTGCAGGTTGCTTTTTTAAGACACATCTCGGAATTGTTGAGATTGGCGTTGAGGTTTACTGGGATGCACGAATCAGACGAGAAAGTATAATCGAATTCAGATATCTAGTCAAGCTGTAAGGCGCGAGCATCAAAGGTACCTTTAAGCTGTCTCGGAGTAATTAAGATTCACCTTGGACGTCATCTGTTGTGCATATTTACGTCACTGTTACAATGATCATCTCACAGGTGCACATATACGTATTGATCTCACTTGAACCTCGAACCTTCTGCGCAGGTCTGCATGCTTACAAAGTTTTGCTTTGTGTACCTCTAACCTCATTAACGTTCGGTTAAACTTCCGGAGCGCAGTCATTACCTTCGTCGATTTCAAAGATCATCTTTTGTTACATACAAATGCTTTAGATTCCTAAATCTTCCAAGTAAATGTTGGATATAAGACTGTACACAATATAGGTGTAAAAATTCCCTTTCACCAGGAAGCACGATAAAATAGCATATTCAGAGTTGCAGTAAGAATAAAATAGAGGTCTACAGTAGCACCCTAAATGATCCCTATTACGAAAATGTTATGAACAGAATTTCATATTTTAATTAAGAAAAGTTAATGCCCAGTGGACTACTAATGCATTGTAACGTCAGACTAGCTATAGTTGATTCCAGATGTTAATAATAAATAGCTAAATATAAAAATCATTGGATCCGTCATTATACGTATAATTTCCAACAAATAATGTATGAAGTCCACCAAAAAGGTCTCATTTGTTGCATTCAGATGACTACCTCTACTCACTCTAAATATTTTTATGCAATCTTATTCTTCTGTCCACTTCTTGTTAATAGAGATAAACTTGTTACTCATTTACATATTTCGTCATAAGTATAAGAAGAATAGAGTAGGCTAAAGGCAGTCATATTTTTGAAAAGCGTATCGCTATTTAATGACTTTAAATTCCATGCTTCGTGCACGACCACGAGAAAAAAACGAGCGACGACTTACCATTTGAAAAAAGTATAAGTATTTGAAAATTCAAACCAATAACAAAGAACGTTCCAAAAATGATTAGCGCCACAAATCATTTTAATGTGTATATTACCGAGAACTTGGTGTTTCTGTAGTAACATTTTTTTTCTATTTCTTACGGTTTATCATTTGTGCAAAAGTCATTTAGAATGAAGAGGACTTTACGGGCTATTCCCTGAAAATTCAAGATATACATTTTATTTGTCATGCAAAACTTTAAACATATGGTATTTTAATAGGAATCGTTGGATTCATTTTTGGGAAAATCAAAAATAGTGCAAGTTTTTCCATGTAAAGGATAGTTTGGAAAGAGGGGGCATTTTCTTGAAAAATCTTCGTGTCGCATGCTTGGACGACGCTGAATTTAAGTATTAACCGAATTTTAGTTTTTGAGTTATGGTGTTCACACACACACACACACCAAACACATCTTTTTCTAAAAATGCTTTTTTTATACAGGGGATCTCAAAACCTGTAACTCCAGTGAAATTTCGGTATCGAATTTTTGGTTAGAATACAATACTTCCTCTACTTACTAATATGTAAGTAGTAGAGAACTAATAAAAATGAGTAAAGATATTTGTCTTCCTCGTTGAAATTTAGAAACAGAAATTTTAACAGGTAAAAAACAAAAAATATCTCAGCTCCGTGTATGTAGTGACTCACGAATTGTTGTATGCATGGATCAATGAACAGAGCGACGCTTAAAGGTGGTCTGCAGTAGCGAATGCAACTAAAACAGCAAAATAAATAAAATAAGAAGAATTCAGGAATATCTGCGAATATATTTGATACAATAGCGTTACAACGCAGGTTATTAAATGTTTTACTCAATAACTTGTATATAGGGTGTCCACGAGTCCCTTACTAATTCTCCAAGATTTGTATTCTACAGTCATTTCGGAGGCAAAAACTCTAAGTGTGTTATAGAAATAAAAAGTTAACCAATCGGAATGTGTCAATGCCATCACATACAGTTTGCTGCCTTAGTTTACAGCCAGGTCCCACCGCAGGTCTCTATACTCTCTCTCTCTCTCTCTCTCTCTCTCTCTCTCTCTCTCTCTCTCTCGCACAACGCTCAGCAAACTCAGTGGCAAGAATGGCGTGCAGCAATTGATCAGTTCAGTAACTGCTGTAACAGTGTGATGACATTCACGCGTTCTGATTAATTAACCATTTTCGTTATAACATAAGTATAGGGTAGGGAGGTGGACGTAGGGGGTCACCTTCCGCACTTGGACTTACAGAGATCTATTACAGCTATCATCCCCAGGAGAAAGGGATGGAGTGAAGAAACCACAGCAGGCTACAGGCTACAGGCTATCTAGACAGGCCACAGAGACGTGCGGAAGTTCCTGGCTCAAAGACCTGTCCAGTACTGGAGTTGCCCAGAGAGGACGATGAACGATCCGGCAACGAGGCAGTGTCAACGGGGTATACTCTTTCCTTGGAGCAAGCATCGCGCCATTTGTCCGGCACCGTCACACGCGACGAAATCTAAAAGCACACCTGAAACATCAAAACGAAAAGGAATGAAAGGGAAATTAGGGAAAGGAAATCGTGGTAGATGAGGATCTAACCCAGCATTCGCTACCTACCAGGGAAAACCATAAAAAAACCAAGGTTAGAATGAGCGATCGACGGGAATAGAACCCTGGACCTCCCGAATGCGAGCCTCGCACGTTACGACGGAGCCAATTCGCTCAGTTATAACGTGGGGACAAACAGAAAATGTGCTTGCATTTTGTCTCCGATTTGCCAATATAATGCGCTGGTGAAGAGTTAGTTTGCGAATTCATGGACATTCTGTATACTATATATGTGAGGCAGTTCACTGGACATGTGATGGCTGGCCCCCATGAAAAGAAGTAATTTGCTTCCCCGGATACTTGTTGCTGACTGTATGCACACAAGTCATTCCTGTCCCGTGTCTTTTGCTGACAGTGCGCATGTAAAGTCAGTTTCTCTGATTCTATTTTATTTGTTTAGACTGAAGAAATACATTTCCTACATTCATACTTTTTTAATACAACGTCTGAGATTGTTGTAGACCTGCTTTATCATGCTGTTGTTAGCGAATAAATCTACGTTCTTGTTACAGCTTCGTAATGCATTTAATTTAATATCTCTTTAACCATTTTGGTCTGCAATCTTCATGATCTAGAAGTTCTGCCATCTTGTGACACTCGGTATCATTCTCGTCCTTTCTCCCTCCAACTTCCTGTGTTGGGGATGGTCGGATTTTACGGCGACATAGTGTTAATAGAATAGAAGCTCCTTGGTTGGTAGGCAAACCGAAGAATAAAACAGGGGGATGGTTTAAAATGCGTGTCCCCTCGAGTGGTAACCCTGATCAAGAATCTGGACAAGAGGATGTTAAGCAAACCTGTGTACCCCATATATAAAGAGGGTGTGTTTGCACAAAATTCTGTAGAAAAGAGCCCCTGACCAAAGGCAGATGCTACGGTCATAGGCGTATCAGGTACGTTTTTTTTTTTGCACAGAATAACTACTATCATTTGTCAATTTTTACTACTAAAAAATCTGATGTGTTACACTCACATGACTTTCTCTACTCTTGTACAAACTATTTTTACAACCACTTATTCTCCATCTACTTCATGTTAATCGAGATAAACATTTGCAGACTCTATCTTATTGCTAAGTTTCTTGTAGATGTAAGGTGAATATATATTTATAAGGGCAATATAGAAATACAGTAGCCTTTAAGCACACACATGTTTCTGAATAGCTGGTTGCTAGGTGCAAAACCATTTCCTTTGCCACAGATTAATACTCTTTGCATATCCAAGACAAATAAATGAATAACGAATTCCCATTTGAGAAAATAAGTGTTGAAAAATTTAAGGGAATAACAAGCAATATCTTGAAAATGGTTCACTCAACAAAACAATGTATATGACATAAATTGTGTATTTTAACGCGATCTACGTTTTTTGTGTAGTAAAATTTTGTCTATCTCTTATGGTTTACCAGTTATGCAAAAGTCGTTCACAATGGAGAATACTTTTGGAGACATTCCCAGAAAATTCAATATATACATTTTATTTGTCATGAAAATATCTTAAACATATGATATTTTAATCAAAATCGTTAGACCCATTTTTGAGAAAATTAAAATGTTCGAAAAATCTTCCATGTAAAGGGTAATCTGGGGTGGGGGGATTTTCTTGTAAACCTTCGTGTCGTATCTCTGAAAGATACTGAACCTAAATACCAAGTTTGGTGTTTATCCGACTGTTCGTTTCTGAGTTATGCTGTTCACAGACAGACACATACACACGGACATGTTTCCAAAAATGCTTTTTAGATTCAGGGGATCTCAAAACATGTATTTCCGGTGAAATCTCGGTATCGAATTTTTGGGTGGAATACAATACTTCCCCTACTTACTATGCGTAGTAGAGAAAGTAATTATGTTTGGAATGTCTGTATTAGTTTTTGGTAAACATATTGTGTACAGAGAACAGTAACGCTTTACAGATTAAACGTAATAGCCGTCATTAGGAAAAATATCTGATGTGATACATTTACATGAATTTGTCTAATCTTTATCGTTTATTAGTGAATATGCAAACTATTCTTACTATAGCTTATTTTCATATCTACTACGTCTTAATTCAAAGAAACCTTTGCAGAAATAGCTGTATTACACATTCGCTTATAGATACAAAGAGAATAGCGATAGTCAAATGTTTAAGAACTGGACGCTATATGCTGGCCTTAAAATTCCATACTGTTTCTATGCAATTGCGAGAAACATCTGAACGTTAAAAGGACTTAAAAGAATGACCAAGAAGTGAACAATTCGAACCATAAATAACGGATATCTCAGAAATGGCTTATGACACAAAAAATTTATTTGAAATAAACTATGTGTTTTAAAGATATCTACATTTCTTGTGTAGTACGTTTTCGTTTATCGGTTAACGTTTACCAGTTAGACAAGATTATACAGAATTCCTTCCGAATGAAGAGGACTTAAGAGGCTAATCCCATAAAATTCAAGATATACGTTTTATTTGTCGTGTAAATATCTTTAATATATGGTATTTTAATCAAAATCGTTAGAGCTATTTTTTAGAAAATCAAAATTTTCGAAAAATGTTCCATGTATGGGATAATTGGGGATTGGGGAATTTTCTTGAAAATCTTCGTGTTTTATCCTTGGAGGATACTGAACTTAAGTACCAAGTTTGGTACTTATCCGGCTTTTCGTTTTTGAGTTATGCTGTTCACACACGCCCGAGGACTTTTTTCTAAAAATGCTTTTATTTTGGGGGGGGTGGTTTCGGCTGAAATCTCGACATCAAACTTTTGGGTGAAATAAATACTTCCCCTACTTACTATACATAGTAGAGAAAGTAAAAATGCTTTCGAATCAAGTTCTGTTTCATTTGAGACAAAACTCTCTTGGGAATTGGTTTCTTATCTATCTCTAGAACTTCCACAGGCATACCTCTCTGACGTTTGATCGTTTTCACAAACTGAATACATACAAACATTTCTACACGAAGTCTGAATGTTTCTCATAATTGGCAGAGCTACTGAAGTTTGTTTTGATGGCTTACTCCCTCAGGTGAACCAGTTTTAAGTCTTAAGTTCACGTATGCCTGTGAAAACAAGCTTTCCTTGAACACACCGACACACATTCTTGAGACTGAATTAAGCGGGCTTTGGAAAAACTTATCTTAATCCAGAGACTTTCAGGAAATCTTAATTGCATTATGGCTGCGCAGTTAGATGCTGTGACACTTGTGAATGTCCTTATTAAATAAAGAGTGATGTACAAACTAAAGCGCCAAGCATAATATCTCCTCCTTAATGCTGAGATGTTCAACTATCACACAAGATATTTCAACATATGTTGAAATGAATATTTCTTCGTCATCAATTCCAGGCAATCAATTAATGTTGTTCCTTCTCGTGATTTTATTTAAAGGGAGATGCAGACAATAACAAACCAATAAATTCTCTCATTTCCATGAAATCTACATGACGGGAAAAATTCTTCTGCTCCTGTGATTTCTTATTTTCACCCTTATACCCTTTGCTAAAACATTTATGACGTCCTCTGACAAAATCCAATAGGCACTTCTTCACTGCGTACTTCGGACAAAAGTCAGAGAGCTGTTAAATCATATTCCACTATCTTCTCTTGAGCAACTTCAAATTGTTGTTACTTTTTCTTGTCAAAACATTAAGGTGCATTTGCGCCATTTGTTCAATGTTTACAACCTTCATTTTTTGGTACTTCAGCTATGAGCTAAGATCTGAAGAGACGAGAATTCGATTAATACCTATTATAGATATGTTAATGTAATTCGTGTCATCATCATTTGTTCACGTTTTAACCACTTCGTTATAGTGGACTCCAATATAAAATCAGACACATCATTTCTTTTAAATCCGTTCAGTCTATTTAGTCTGTAAGAGTAGTGATGACACAACAAGTTCAGCACAGCAGCCAACATTGAACAGACTGTGTACTATCTACGAGGACAGTTAAGGTATTACAGAGTCCACCAATTTTCAGATGGACAATTAGAAATTCTCCATACATGCTTACCACCTTGTATAGTGGTAGCACGAAAGTGCTCTGTCCCGCTTTTATTTCATAGAACTGCACAATCAATCTCTTCTTAAAAGAATGGTGACAATTCCAAGAGAAAGCCGTGAAATCTGCGTTGCACTAAGTTAACTCAATAAATATCCGCACCATTTGTCTGTATGGCAGCAACAGAAAACCTGGAATTACGTCATTTTTCTATTTAGTTATTGCACTTAATTCAGCAGCGTACAAGTTTCAGTTCCAGGAAAAACACTTTTTGGTGAGTTTGGTGACTTTGTCTGAAGTGGATCCATGGCCCAATAAAAAGTTTAAATGGCTAAAAAAAGTAGTATTCCGAGGGAGCGAGATCGCAACTGCATGCAGAATGATCTAACTACCCAAAATCCTGTTTTACAAGAATATGAATAATGTGGATGGTAGCATGTGTCATACAAGAGCACCTGTCAACAGCAGATCTCAGCATTTGGTTAGAATTGTAGGTATGACACCTTACTGTTGAGCTTTTCTCTAGGTACTGATGCTCCAATGTTACGCCATAATTAACCCCAGAAAAGGTGTAAACATCACATTTACTGCAAAAGGTTGACTAATCACTGGAGCTCCACTCCGTGCTCTGTATAACGTCCCTATCTCGGTGCCTCGAAGCATCGTCTTTTACACGCAAAGAGGCATTTGTTCATTTCAGCTAAAGAAGTGGAGGAAGCAACGTGTCTTGCTGCTCAGTCAAAACATTTTTTTCTGACTTATGTCGGCGTCAATTTTATCTTGGTCTTCCGGTGTAATAATTATGTAATTTCTAAGCCCTATCTGTATAAATAAATTACTAACTAATGCGCGGAAAATCATTCGGTTACGCTTGTAATTATTTTTCTTAAACGCGGAATGTGAGGTAGCCAGGTATAGTCTCTATGACACAAGTGTTTGAGCCGATAGAAAATTAAAATGCTGCATATAGCCTCATTTTTTATGAACGGCGCTGGCTGGCGGCCAGTTATATATGTAATTAACCTGGAGTCCTTGAGTAAAGTATTTGTTCCGCAACTGTTTTCGCAATGAATATTGCATCAGTTTTCTAGATATCCTGAGGGATCACCTCTAGTGCCTTAAACTGTTAGAGGAAATCCCCAAGTAAGAAATTATATATGTAGCTACTCTTCAATCTCTGAAATTCAGGACAGCTAAGATTTTCATGCAGAGGCTGTCATTTATTGACGTTACTTACCTGAGATTTTCCAAAGGGAACTAGATGGAGGTCCAAAAGTGTTTCTGCGCCCAAGGACACCCAATTGGGAAAAAGCTGCCTCGTAATGAAGGCGACACTGTCTGGGCAGAGTGTCTCATAATACACCGTCACTCCAAGTCTCTGTAACATACAATGTACTATTACTCATACAACCAGGTTTGCAATATAAGAAGCTGACATCATCTCTGTAACAAATAAACTCGATGCTCTTTCAAGCATTAATGAAGTGAAGAAAATAGCAAAATCCTGCACGAAATTTGTTATGGATAATTGAGAGCGAGGCACATAATTTTTGTTCTGCTGATTATACAGGGAAGTACAAATGTATGGAACTAGTTGTATTTATGATAGAAAAACGTATGAGGAAACATTGGATAGGAAAGCGCTCACAGTTTACATTACTGCAATTGCTGTACATTTGTGCTTTTGTTAAAAAACAAAATTGTAAAGTTTGTTGTTTTGGAGCTAGCAAAATTAAATTCAATTACAGCGGCATTTCCGCACATGTTTTGGTAAAGATTCATCAGCACGAAACAACATCTACCGTTGGTACCACAGTTTGAAGAGACTGGTTATACGGTTAAAAAAACATAAAAACACAGAACAGCCAGTGTATCAGCTGTGAATATTAACAGAATCAGCTCAGTCTTCACACTTAGTGTTCAGAAGTCACCGTATCGAGCTAGTCAAGAGCTCCAGTTGCCCCCAAAAACCATATGGATAGTTCTTCGTAAACGGCTGTCCATGAAACCATACAAGATTGCAATTGGTACAAACCTTGAAACCAAATGACTGTATCGTACGGCATCAGTTCTGGGTAGAAATGCAAGCGGACATAGAGGGTGATGAATTTGTTGGACACCTAGTTTTCTCTGATGAAGCTACATTTCAGTCGGGCGGGGAGGTTATTCGCCATATCATGCGAATATGGGGCACGAGAACCCTCAAGCCAACATTGTGCAAGTCTGGCCTTCAGAGAAACTGGGACTGTAACTGTGGTGACCTATCTTGACATGTTGCAGCAATTAGATGGGAACTCTGACGACTACCTGTTCCAGCAAGATGGGGCTCTACCCCATTATTACAATAAAGTAAGGCGTTATTTGAATCAACATCTGCCTCACTACTGGATTGGCCGTGCTATTGTTAATGACCTAACATTTTGGCCACCCAGGTCACCTGAACTTATCCCATGTAATTTTTTTCGGAGGGTATATGTGAAGGATGCAGCCTATGTATCACCACTGCCACAAAATCTTCCAGAGCTACGACGGCGTATTCTTACTGCCATCGAATCAATAGATATGGAAATTCTGGATCGAGTATGGTAAGGACTTAACTAACACCTGGACATGTGCTGTGTGACACGCAGTTCCCATATTGAATGTTGTGAATCTTTTTAATATCAGTAAAATTTGAGCGTCTTTCTATTTAATGTTGTCTGATACGTTTTTCTATCATAGTGCCTTCATAGTAAATATGTAAACTAGTTTCATTCATTTGTACTTATTCTGAATATCTCATCTAGTAGATGAGACAGACAATTCGTTTGACCCGCACCCTCGCAGGGTAGTGCACCTTCATGACTTTGTGACGAGATTCCAAGTTTTACTTTATGGTTCACTAAGCAAACAACACGTACAATATTTTTTTAAAAGGATCAAAATATATTCAAGCAATTAAGAATCATAGAATACGGTGCAACCTATACATAGTTTTCTTTTTCCTTACAAGTAACATTAGAGTGATCTGGTAACTATACATACATGTTAGGATGATAAATGCAATCACGTACAACTCTAATTACTCTCAGTGTTATAGCAAAAACACACCTCTGTACATCTCTGGTAATAATATTCTGTAATACGTATTTTCTTAATTTTAACAAAAGAATTTTTGTGAAGCAAGGTGTTAAGCAATACTATTCCCAAAATTGCATGATTCCTATTTTGCTTCCACCAGTGTGTTTATGATTGGAAAACACAAATGAGTTATTTTCAAAACTAGGCGGATAGTTCATCAAGAGCATCTTAAAAGCAAATGAGAGGGGGAAGACCTCCTCTTAAACCTCCAAAAATGCGGCGCTTAAATGTGGTTGAAGTCTAGAGGAAAGGTCAAATGGATTGACCGAGCAAAAAACACTCATCCTCTATAATTTTAAAGTTTGTTTTCGCTTTTAATATTCTGGATGCTTACCTATAAAAGCAACAGGTACCGAACTGGAATAAAAAATTTATTTTAAAGTTCCAGTTATTGTATAAGCACTTTCTCTTCATTCAAAAATTTCCATATACTGTAGTTTTTATCTAATTTTGCTGAAACTTTTCAGGTTTATTTCGAAAAGTTAAACAATTAAATTTGTCATATAAATCTTCTGGTCTGTAAAAGAATACTAAGCTTTTAATTTTTAAATAAAAAAGGTAAATTTGAAAAAAATAAGTAGTTACTTGCAATTATTTTCTTATTAACTGAAGGCAATCTGCTGTGCTGTAATATTATGAATGACAACTACTTGAATGAAGCATTGTTTTTAAAATTTCGTTGTATTGGACATTTAGCGCAGGACAAAAACATTTGTTTTTGAAAGGGAAAAGTTTAAAAATAAGAAAGGCATCAAAAATGAATTAAAAACCATCCAATGCTTACGTAAGAAAGCTTGTATTAAACTTTCAACTAAACTGACTGAAACCTTTTTGAAAATATAATTGTCAATGCTATTCCCTTCAGAACTTCTCTACATTAGTAATCAGTGTTAATTGGAGGAGCATCTACACATCAGCCATTAACAATTACGTAAACATTCTTGAGGCCAAAGAAGCTCTGCAAAATAACCTTTTTCA
Organism: Deroplatys truncata; assembly: GCA_030765065.1. Lineage (NCBI taxonomy): Eukaryota > Metazoa > Arthropoda > Insecta > Mantodea > Mantidae > Deroplatys > Deroplatys truncata. The sequence continues at coordinate 35,417,539 of CM060987.1, read as the reverse complement.
TTCGGTGAGACTAGGTTTGTCACAGGCGTAAATGAACTACTATGTCGTCTTAAGATTGTATGCCTTTATCTCATTAATGTGAGATGTCGAATTTCAATCCAATGAAGTCCAGTCTCGTGTATATGGCCTCTTTCCAAATGTATCCTTGTGGAAAGACGAAGTATAGTCACCGATTAAGAGTTTCAGGAAAGGGGTTCCTGAGCTGAAAGTGAAAGTAGTAATGTAATGGTGGATTTAGAAAGGCTAAACAAATAAGTGATTATGTAACAAATGTCAAATTAATGTAATTTTCATTGCTGACAAACTGGAAGGATGTAGATATTGTTTTCGTTTATTTAATGAAACGCTTTCCACTACTCAGATTTATGTTTTATTTGTAATGAAATAAAATTTATTAATTATTATATCTTCCAATTATACATTAGGCCATTCATAAAGAACCTTTGCTTACATTTTCAGCTGATGCAATGTTCCAGAACGTTTTTTTTTACTTTGATTTGGTGGCTGAATTAGAGTTGGATCTCGGATTTATTAGTTGTCCTCCAACCATTTTTGAGGAGACATTTGAAATGGCTTCCAAAATGTTGAAGGTTTAGTATGGAATTGGTTTCCAAGGAAACATTTTTCTTCCCAGTTTAACATAGACTGTCTACTGTCGCTGCAGTAAGTATGGTTAAAGGCGTTTTTACATATTATCAAAACTGATTTCCCAGTTTGAGGGACTGTCATTTATGGGAAACATGACAATAAATAAAATATAGTATACTTAAAATGAACTTGCTAAATCCTGTATGATAAACAGGCTAAAGCGGAGTTTTACAAGAATAAATATCGTATATAATTATATTGTTTCTTTTAAGCTTCACATTGCACATATATTTATATTGCAATTGCTTTCCGTTTTAGTTCAGTTCAGTTGTATGTTTGCTCCTTAATTTGGAACCCTAATTTTGGAATCCAACGTGGCGTTTACCAAGTATGAGTATTTTACTTTTTTCACTACAGAGGGCGATGAATTAGGCGACAACGCCTGTGGCCCGCAATCGGAAGGTCTGGGTTCGATTCCCGGCAACTGCTCACTTTGACCATGGGGTTTTTCGTGGTTTTCCACTGGTCGCCTAGACGTTTGCCGAGGTGGCGTATTCTTCCACGATTTCTCATTTCATTTCTCCCTTTCACGTTTATGTGTGTCTTCGGACCCTGCTTTACTAGCGGTGTCGGGCAGATGGCGTAGTTGCTTGCGCAGTGTAAAGATTTCTGACCGTCAACGCCAGAGTATGTTGTCCCGCCCGTTAGGATAGCCTCCTCGCACTCTTTTGGGATTCTTCTCCTGCACTGTCGCGGGGATGTTCAAACTGGAAACATTAGGGACTTCTGCGCGTCTCTGTGGCCCTGTTTACCTGTGGACCTGAGATCTCCTAAGGCTCCTTCACCTCATTCCTGCCCCCCGGGGTGTGTAGCCACAATAGATCAAGCTGGTCGCATTGGCGAGGTATTCACCTCCGATAACCACATCCTACACTTTTCACTACTGTCTACTATGAAGTTTGCTGTAGGTTCTTGATAGGTATAACTATATTTCAAGGTCCAAAACGTAAGCGAACTAAATCGAGTCATATTAAATTCAAAACTCAAAATTAACGGGAACCAACTCAAGAACTTCTTTTTTGGTGATTCCAGAGCTAAAACTCCTAGGTAAACAAACCCATGAACTGGATCTACTACTAACGACAAACTGTCTTAGGCAAGTCTCCTTGAGTAAATTATCTTTAGATTTTTATTTAAAAAACTGATGTGTTGCATTCACTCTTCCACAAAATATTCTTACAAAAGCTTTTTCTATTATCTATTTCTTGTTAATTGAGTTAAACTTTCATTAATTATTTACACAATTCCTCACAGGTATAAGAAGGATACAGTAGGATAAATAGACTAGAAAAAACAAGTAGCTAAGTAATAGCTTTGAAATTTTATGTTCCTTGCATGACCTCAAGGAGGCAAAAGAACTTTGCACTTAAAAAAGTATAAAGTTTTTAAAAAATTAAACCAATAACATAAAATATATCAGAAATGGTTAACGCCACAATCATTTATTTGTCATAAATTGTGTGCTTTAACTATATCTCCATTTTTTTAGTTTCATTTATACCTTGCCCTTAATTACATTGGTCTTATCGGTGGCCTTTCCTTTGGAACTTATTCCCTATCAGCAATGGTGTTAACTCGTATTCTCTTGCCGTTGGTTTATAATCATTCACACTCTTATTCATACTTTCAGACTCTGGGAGAGGATAGGGAATAATCTTGCCTAGAGAAAAACTCCCACCCACAGCCGGGAATCGAACTCGTCACCCCTCGCACAACAGGCAGGTGCTCTAACGACTGAGCTATGGGACCAACTTTTTATGTAGTAAGATTTTGTCTATCTCTTAGCGGTTTACCAATTATACAAAAGTCACTCGGAATAAACATGACTTAACAGGCCATTCGCAGAAATTCAAGATATACATTTTATTTGTCATGAAAATATCTTAAACGCAGACTACTTCAATCAAAATCGTTAGAGGCATTTTTGAGAATAAAAAAAACGCCAATTTTTCCATTTAAAGGGTAGTGTGGACTGGGGCAGGGGGATTTCTTTGAACATTTTCGTGTCGTATCCTTGGAAGATGCTGAATTTTAATACCAAGTTTGGTATTTAAACAACTTTTCGTTTTTGAGATTTACTATTCACGCATACACACGGATATTTTTTAAAAAAGGTTTTTTTTAGATTCGGGACCTCAAAACGTGTATTTTCAATGAAATCTCCATACTGAAGTTTTGGGTAGAGTGCTACAGTTCCTTTGCTTACCAATAGGTAATTAGCAAAGAAATAAAACACGTATTATCGACAGAATTTCTGATGCTTACAAAGTTGTGCTGTTGAGTACTGCAGTGTTACCAACATCCGTTCCCTTTTGCTGCAACTTTTTTTCGCCCACGACTATGTCCAAACACTAGGCAGGCGTGTGAAGAATTGCGCTTTAGGTATAAAGCAGAACATGTTTTATTAATTATATATTTTCTATTTTGGGCGCCTGTTTGTACAGTTTCACGCCTTTTGTCTGCTCGTTTTATACGATGACAGCACTTTCCCTTCTACCACATTTGAAAGCTCTGCGACTCGTAATGGACATTCTCAAACAAGGGAAGGAGCAAACCAGCTGACCTCAAGTTCGTTTCGGTGTCAGAGAGAGCGTTGGCTAATATATGGATATCTCCCACCGCCTAGTTTTTGTGCAAATGCGACACACTGGCGTCAAGAAAGCAGTAATTCTGCGAGGCAATAGCAAAGAAACACCACAAACATAACCTCATTCATTAAGGATAGACTAACCGAGCGGTAGCGTGTGAGGTTCGCATTCGTCACGTCCCGGGTTCGATTCCCGTTGACCGCCCACTCTGACCAACAGTTTTTCATGGTTTTTCTTGGTCGTTAGGCGAAGCTGGAGTGGTTTCCATCTACCACGATTTCCTTTCCGTCATTTCCCTTTCATTCCGTTCCCTTTTCATCCTTCGGGGGTGTTTCTAGGTTTCGTGGTGTATGGCGGTGCCGAACAGCGGATACTTGATCTAAGGAAAGAGTACTCCCCGTGAACACTAGAGGGCTGCTTGGTCGACAGTTTGTTCATTGTTCTCTCCAGGTAGCTCCAACAGTGGAGCTGTTAGGGACTTCCGCGCGTCTCTGTGGCATGTCTGCCTGTGACCTGTAGCCTCCTGTGGTTCCTTCACTTCATCTCTTCCTCCTGGAAGGTGGTCGCTACAATAGAATACTACATATGTACATCCCAGCTCCCGAGCTGTCCAGTGTTGCCAACACTTCCTCGGAAATAATGGCTAGATGGTCTGTTTAAAAAGGCATTATTTAACAAACAATGGCTAAATATAATTGGCATCTAAAATAACCTACCCGTAATTTGTTTGCAGAAGCTAAGCTCCATAAAGACATTCTAAATTAATTAGATATTTCCATGACATTTAAATATTTAAAACAATAATTTATTTAATATAAAATTAAAATGGAATAAGGTATGTTTTTGCTAAGCACCAACACCGTACGTAAAATATAATTGATATTGAAATATGTAGTTTACTGAAATTCTTTAGGTAAAATCTCGTATATAGTCTTTATCTATTTTACTAATTAGCCTATTTAGTCAATATGATTTTCAAAGAATTCACTTAAATCATAAATAGGATTTTCCATTAAGTAGTCATACAGTTTGTGTTTAAAATGTTAAGTGGTTTGTTAGATATTTCATAGGAACATAATACAACTGGGGATTCACCCTAACCATTTACTCCTTTTGCATAGCTAAAGTGCAGATGAAATTATGCTATTTAGGCTAGATTTTGACTAAGGCGTTTGTTAAATAGGCTAGATTTCAGGCTATAAGCCTTTTACCATTTTATATGGCCAAACGGTACTGTAAAAATGTTAGATTTAGCCATAAAATAGCTAAGTTGGCAACATTGGAACTGTCTCTCTCCGTTGTGTATCCTATAGCTATACCCTCGGCCAGGTTTCTTTGGTAATTATTTTTTAAAAAACTTAATGGAAATTGTATAAAATGTCGTATAAACAACCCGTTTTCTCAGCAACTACTGCAGATAGCTGAATTAAAATTTCAGATGACAGAAACCACCTCTAAATGTTGTTGGGGATCTACTTTGAAGTTAATAACATGGTTGGTTATTTTAAAAGAAATAATTTCTAACAATTTTAATCAAGAGATGATATAATATAGTACAATCTTTCTTAATAAACAAACATGTTGGATAAAAGTGAATCGGTGAACTCAGAAGGCATGGATCTACATCCTGTAAAATCTTGAGTCTGATATCTTAGGTAGTTTCTGAGACAATGAGCGTGAATTTAATAGACTTAACATTGACGGAATAGGGTTTCTAATCTCTCTTTAACTAAATTTCTTTGCAACTTTTTCGATAACTTTAATTAGAAAATTATTTGTACTAACATTCAAATATAAAATTAAGTCTTCTCTTATGTTAGCATGACCATTTTTACTTCCTCTACTACGGATAGTAAGTAGGGGAAGTATTGTAATTCACCCAAAAATTCGATACCGAGATTTCAACTGAAATACATGTTTTGAGACCCCCTGAATCCAAAAAAATCTGATGTGTTACACTCACATGACTTTCTCTACTCTTGCACAAACTATTTTTACAAACGCTTATTCTCCATATGCTTCATGTTAATGGAGATATCGAGATGTCAATCTTATTGATAATTTTCTTGTAGATGCAAGGGGAATATGGTAGCTTTTAAGCGATGGTCAAATATTTTAACGCTGGTTGCTAAGTGGCGCATTCCATTCTCTTTGTATGTCCAGGACATAAAAAAATGAATAACGAATTTGAGAAAAAGTATAAGTATTGGAAAATTTAAGGGAATAACAAGCAATATCTCGCAAACGGTTCACTCAACAAAAGAAATGTATATGACATAAATTGTGTATTTTAACGCGATCTACATTTTTTGTGTAGTAAAATTTTGTCTATCTCTTATGGTTTACCAGTTATGAAAAAGTCGTTCATAATGAAGAATACTTTTGGAGACATTCCCAGAAAATTCGAGATATACATTTTAATTATCATGACAATATCTTAAACATATGATATTTTAATCAAAATCGTTAGAGCCGTTTTTGAGAAAATTAAAATTTTCGAAAAATGTTCCATGTAAAGGGTAGTCTGGGGTGGAGGGATTTTCTTGAAAACCTTCGTGCCGCATCTCTGGAAAATACTGAACCAAAATACCAAGTTTGGTGTTTATCCGACTCTTCGTTTTTGAGTTATGCTGTTCACAGACACACAGACAGACACACAGACACACAGACACACAGACAGACACACACACGGACATGTTTCCAAAAATGCTTTTTTTGGATTCAGTGAGTCTCAAAACATGTATTTCCGGTGAAATCTCGGTATCGAAATTTTGGGTGGAATACAATACTTCCCCTACTTACTATACGTAGTAGAGAAAGTAAAAAAGCATTTTTGGAAACATGTCCGTGTGTGTGTCTGTCTGTGAACAGCATAACTCAGAAACGAACAGTCGGATAAACACCAAACTTGGTATTTAGTTTCAATATCTTCCAGAGATGCGACACGAAGGTTTTCAAGAAAATCCCCCCACCCCAGATTACGCTTTACATGGAACATTTTTCGAAAATTTTAATTTTCGCAAAAATGGCTAACGATTTTGATTAAAATATCATATGTTTAAGATATTTTTATGACAAATAAAATGTATATCTTGAATTTTCTGGGAATATCTCCAAAAGTATTCTTCATTGTGAACGACTTTTGCATAACTGGTAAACCATAAGAGATAGACAAACTTTTACTACACAAAAAATGTAGATCGCGTTAAAATACACAATTTATGTTATATACATTGTTTTTGTTGAGTGAACCATTTTCGAGATATTGCTTGTTATTCCCTTAAATTTTTCAATACTTATTTTCTCAAATGGGAATTCGTTATTCATTTTTTTGTCTTGGATATGCAAAGAGTATTAATCCGTTGCAAGGAGAATGGTGCTGCACATAGCAACCAGCTATTAAGAGATATGTCTGTGCTTACATTGCCCTTATAAATACAAAACAAGGGGAACATAGTACGCCTTAAGTGATAGTCAAACATTTTTAGAATTGTTTCTTTGCATGTCAAAAGCAAAGCATGTCTGCAAATGTTTATCTCGATTAATATGAAATAGATGGAGAATAAGAGTTTGTAAAAATAGTTTGTACAAGAGTAGAGAAAGTCGTGTGAGTGTAACACATCAGATTTTTCCTTTATCTGCGATTCACAGATAATGGTAATTTTAATCAAATTTATTTATTTAACGAGCCAAGCTCACTACAGGATAAATTTAAATTAATTAGTAAAAGGGATGTTAACATGTCAAGAATTCCAAATTTAAGAACATGCATCTTAACAAAATAAAGCTGTAAGCTAAGTAGAACAGTTTTAAACAGCCAATCATTTTCAGATGAATGCAACGTGTTAAACTATGCTATAGCAAATGAAGCTATGTGATCAATGCTACTGCAAAACAGAGCCGTTTACTTTCACTTTTCAGCCTGGAGCTTGCGTGCATTTGATTGACATTCACCTTGATCTTCATTCATCATGGGAGCAGCATTTCTCAATCGGTGGTTTGTAACTGGTACCTGGCCATGGCATAAATTATACCGGTCCATGAGAAGTTCTGTGGGAACTTACCAGTTAAGTTTTGTAAGTGCTTTCATCACATCTATTGTATAACAAATGTTCTGGGGACGATCTATGAATGGATACCTATCTAAGCTAAAATTCCAGCTGAAAAAATCATCTGTAGTAAGTGCTATCGGGGACTATGTCCTTAAACAGGAGAGATACTAATGAACGAATGGATTTTTCTTAAAGACAGTTCAGGATTGGGAAAGAAAACGTTGCCGCTTGTGGTCAACCATAAGAAATCTCAGCAAGCCGACTACCACACTGATTAGCTGCAGGAAACAACCCTTTTATTGAGCACAAAAATATATTTCAAGTTACTCAACTATCAATCTACCAAGAAGGTCATAAAAGACACTTCTCGTATGAATCACCTAGCATTTCAGATAAAAGAAGTGGAAAGCGTTTGTTCAGATGTAACTGAAATAGCAAAGGAGTTTTCTATTTTTGATTATGAGATATTACTGTTTGCTTGTTTCCTTTTGTGGCACGGTTAGGCTTAGTCTAACTGAACACTAACGGAACAGAATCTATAAGGACTTTAGTATCAGCTACGACAATACATTAACATTTTAACCACCTAAAATTTATGTGAGACGTCTTTGAAGTAATAGTGCTTATCACCGTTGGTGATCATTTAGAAACACACTGATATAGCAGGAGAGTTACCACACTAAAGCTCGAAGGACTTGGATTCGTCTGCGGTTGTTTTTAGGGACACGTCATATTAATTCTTGTAACACTTTCAGCATCACTATTGCTAAAGACAAGATTGCTCAAGATTGTCATACAATATTAAGGAAAGCTTGTGTTAGTCGTTTTCATATCTTGTGTTCTTCAAGTAGTGTTCTTAAAGCATTCACATGTGCGTTATCAGTAGGTATATATAGAGAGATCGAGCGCAGTTTTTTGCGTTTATATGGGAAAGGATAGGGAAAACGAGGCTAGATGCGACGGTTCAAGGAGGAAAATGCGTTTATATGGGCGAGATAGGGAATACGAGGACTGACGCTAGGCTAGACAGTGGTAGGAGGGGGAGTGCGCTTTATATGAGAAAGATAGGGAAAACGAAGTTAGGTGCTAGGCTAGACAGAGGCTGAGTAGAGTATAGTTTATATGAGAGGTATAGGAAAACGAGGGGAGGTGTTAGGCTAGACAGAGGCTGAGTAATGTATGGTTTATATGAGTGGTATAGGAAAACGAGGAGAGGAGTTAGACTAGACAGAGGTCGAGGAGCAGAGTATGGTTTATGTGAGAGTCATAGGTAAACGAGAGAGGCGTTAGGCTAGACAGAGCTAGAGGAATAGAGTATGGTTTATATGAGAGGTATAGGAACAGGAGAAGAGGTGTTAGGCTAGACAGAGCTAGAGGAATAGAGTATGGTTTATATGAGAGGTATAGGAACAGGAGAAGAGGTGTTAGGCTAGACAGGTAGTGTAGCAGTAGGAATATGGACTTATATACAGGAGAGATAGGGAATAACAGGCCTGATGCTAGGCTAGTCAGATGCTAAAGGAGGGAGGGATATGCTTTGTACGAGAGAGATAGGGAATACAAGGAAAGATGCTATACTAAACAGGACTTGAAGGGTAGAATATGAGTGATATAGCGAACCGAGGAGAGGTATTAGGATAGGAGTTTTGAATGATGGAGTAGGCGTTTATATGCGAGAGATAGGGAATACGAGGGTCGATGCTAGGCTAGACGGTGTTGAATGAGGGAATGCATCTTATATGAGAGAGGTAGGGGAATATGAGGAGAAGTGCTAGGCTAGTCGGGAAGGTCTGAATGAGAGATTATACTTCTATATGGGAAAAGATAGGGAAAACGAAGGTAGGTGCTAGGTTGAGAGAGTCTTCAAGGAGGAAAATGCATTTATATGGGCGAGATAGGGAATACGAGGACTGACGCTAGGCTAGACAGTGGTAGGAGGAGGAGTGCGCTTTATATGAGACAGATAGGGAATACGAGGGGAGGTGCTAGGCTAGACAGAGGCTGAGTAGAGTATAGTTTATATGAGAGGTATAGGAAAACGAGGGGAGGTGTTAGGCTAGACAGATCTAGAGGAATAGAGTATGGTTTATATGAGAGGTATAGGAACAGGAGAAGAGGTGTTAGGCTAGACAGGTAGTGTAGCAGTAGGAATATGGACTTATATACAGGAGAGATAGGGAATAGGAGGGCTAGACTTGAAAGCGACTTTAGACGTGAACTTAGTGGAAAACTGTTTCATGTCAATGTTAGAACGCTAATTCTAGACATGCCCATCACGTAACCTATTCAGGGAAAAGGTGACTCGTTCAGGGGAAAAAGGTGACTGCTCAGGGAAAAAGGAGACCCACAAAGGGAAAAAGTTGACTAGCAAAGGGAAAAACGTGACCAGCAAAGGGAAAAATGTCACCAGCAAAGGGAAAAAAGGCGACCACCAAAGGGAAAAAGGTGACCTGCAACGGGAAAAGCTAACCCACTAACACTAACAGGTAAGTAATTCAGATAGTATTGCAAGAGGCTGACTGGATCATAGCAGTGTATGATTTCACAGGTAATTCAGCTAGTATCGTATGTTTTTAGGCTAATTCGTCTAGTAACACAGGATAGATTCCAGAGGCTAACTGCATCATAGCTATGCATGATTTCACAGCTAATTCAGCTAGTATCGTAGGTATTTAGGCTAATTCAGCTAGTATCACAGGAGGTTAGATTCCAGGGTTGGGTATAGCATTGTTTCATATTTCACAGGTAATTCAGAGGGTATCGTAGGTATTTAGGATAATTCAAGTAACATAGGTGTTTAGAGTAATTAAGCAAGCATTACAGCAGGGTAGGTTCCAAGGGTTGGTTATAGCCTAGTTTCGTATTTTACAGATAGTTCAGGTAATATCATAAGTATTTGAGGTAATCAGCATAGTTTCACAGATATTATTGATAATTTCGATCAGAGATTTGTATCACAGCTATTTAAGGTAAATGCAGATGATTCAGGTTGTATCAATGGTATTTGAGTCATTTTAACAGGTAATTCAGATAGTATCACAGGTGCTCGTGCTAATTTAGAGCAGGAATTCGTATTAGAGCTAGTTAAGGTAATTTCACATGATTCGGGTAGTATCACAGGTATTTAAATCATTTTCATAGCCAATTCAGCTAGTATCGTGAGCATTTAAGCTAATTCAGCTAGTATCACAGGAGGCTAGATTCCAGAGGCTAACTGCATCATAGCTATGCATGATTTCACAGCTAATTCAGCTAGTATCGTAGGTATTTAGGCTAATTCAGGTAGTATCACAGGAGGCTAGATTCCAGGGTTGGGTATAGCATAGTTTCATATTTCACAGGTAATTCATCTAGTATCACAGGTACTCATGGTAATATAGAGAGTAATTCGATTATAAAACTTTTCTCATCCAACGTTACAACAATTTATATACTTTTTTCTAAATCTTACAAACTTATTATATGTTAAACAGTTATTGTACGATGCGGAGAGGGATAAACTGCATATTGGTTCACAAATTGAAAAGCTTTACGTCAACATACCTTTATTTTAGTTCGTTATAGATGTCTCTCCCCTTTTATCTAGGCTTGAGACTAGCACTAGGATTGCTCCTAATGGCAGGGTTACCACCTTCCCTTCCATCTTCTTCTTTCTTCATCAGGCGTCAGCTATCTGCATATACAGCACACAGATACCTTCTTTTTTAAGATTGTAGACTCACTAGAAAATCTTTATCTTTAACTTACATTCTTTTAAGCACTGTTTGTAATGGCGTAATGTCCATACGCATATGTTGTTATCCCGTCCTCAGCAATAATTCTTTTATCATCAAACGGAGTCAATGCAATTTTATTCACTTGTACTGTAGCAAGGGCATGCTTTCGTGATAGGATCAGATTCATAGGTGTTCTGATGATTTCACTGGTTTTAAGACAGTCTGTATAGCTGTCAAACGAAATGTACTGCTTAATAGCGCTACGTTTTATACCTTTAATCTTTTTTATCATTGACCCTTGAATATCTAAGGCATACATCTTAGGACGTAGTCCAACAAAGCGTAGGATGATTTTGCTATTAGCCTCATCTTTAAATTTTCCCAATACCTTCTTGTTCTGAGTAGAGTAACATATATGGTTGGCAGGGTAATCAGCTGTATCGAGATGCTCAAGAAAACGTAGCTTGTCCTGGTACACATCTTCAGTTGTTACACGATGAATGAACGAATCAGTGTCCATATACATAAGCTTCAGGTTTTCAGCTCCATAATAAGGCAACAAAACGTCGTAATGATAGTTATACATTAATGTCTTGGAGATGTCCAACACACTCATACCAATGTATATAGGCTTGTTGAATACAATCTGACGAGAGGCCATATGTACAGCAGCTAGATTATAGGCATATATCGTCCTGTCGATAAACGTAGGCTTGGCGATCAGCTTCTCTAGAGTTTTTTCATTGGTCACCAGTCGTATATCCATACGATTACGCAGGTTCTCCATAGTTTTTCCAAACATAGCGTTGTTAAAGAGTTTGTAGAGATCCTTCTCGAAATCATTTGCAGCTTGTTGTCGTAGCCTGTTGTTAAATTCCACATAAGGTTTCAACCACTGAGACTGTCGGAATTGTAGCACACGATGGATTTTTGTTAGTCGTAGTCCATGACTAAGAGCTTGCTTCAAAGCCATGTAATGCACTACATACTTCTTTCGAGGTCCAAGATGAGGTATCAGTTTCTTTGTAGATGATTCCAATGGTTTCATACACTCTGGCAGGAACGGTAGATCGTTGTGTAGATCGTGAAGTTCTGCAGGATACTCGATGTCGACTTCTAATATGTACCCATGAGGATCATCTTCTTGTAGTGTTTCTAAGTTGATTTCTTCAGGTGACACCCACTGAAATCCACCAAAAGGAAGGGCGTGACACATTGCCCACCCATATTGGTTATTTGCGTCCTCGTATGTGATAAATTGGGTTGGTCTCGTCGGATCAAACTTCTCCATATAAGTGTTATTAGCCTCAGCATACCGATGAGAAACTTGGCATAAACCTCCTCTTATACCTGATTCCACCATGAGTAGTTGATCATAATCTTGTAACAGCTCTAACTTAATTCCAGTAAAAGTAACATAGCGTCCCATGTTAGACCTGGAGAGGTAAAATAATGGGCGGGATCGACTTTGTGTGTTTTAAGGGTTTGCTCTCTGAACGTCTCAAAGACGTCAGCTAGAAGAAGTACATCCGAAGTTAAGTAGAGATCGCTGTACTCTCCCAGGTTTCTCACATTAAACAGCTCCCATACATTTCTAGCATGATCGTAGTCAGCATCAGTAATTTCTTCTTCATTTAATCTATTGTAGAAGGAGTCCTTAGGAGGCAAGCAGGTCTCGTTCAGGGCATCCCATGACGTAACAAAATCATATGGAAATACACCCTTACGGGTCATCAACTTCAATTTGTCTTCTCCAAAGTACTTTAGCGTTTCAGGATACGAGGTTAGATTTTTTACCAACTTATCCAAGCTTGTACTGAGGAATCGGAAGCTATCCACAAATCGAAGCTTTATATCTCCTACATACTTGGTGAATGAGATATAGCTTTCTTCAGAGTTAGGAATTACCTCCACACGTTCACTTGTACAACCCAGCTCCTTAACAATGAAATGAGAGTCATATCCGCTAAGGTTATGCATGAAGACTGGTATATATTTAGGTGTTTTACAGGCTAAATTACATTCATTATGAAGACTTCCACGATATTCACCGCTGATGTGATCATGGTCGCGTACTTTATAGTTCTCTTCTGTAAAGGGTTTTCTACACAAGTAGCATGTCGTAGAAGACTCGAAATCCTTTTGCTGTTGATCCGTAAGTTTCAGAGGCTTAGCAGATTTGTATATATTACCAATCATTTTTGCAAGAGATGTCAGGTACAGCATAAACTTCTGAGCAGCATCAGCACCACGATACACATAGGGTTGCTTAGGAAGACCAGTTTCGAGATGTTCAACACTGGATGTAGGCTTCACGTAAACACAGAAGCTCATTGGTGTGTGCTCTTGATAAGGGGTTGTATAGGAAGTTTCAGGATTGGGTATACACGTATGGCATGGAGTGAGAATACTCTCAAAATCCGCATAGATGACACAAGGTACTTTCAGCATCCTCTCAACATTTTTAAACTGTACAATTGATTTCTCCTTGGTAGGCATAACTACCCTTGCAACACCATGTTGAATACAGACGGCTGCATGTTCTTGTAGTTTTTCCTGTCCACTTCGTCCGCTCTGGTCATCAAAATGTGTAAAGCAGCGCTTACAAGTATAAACCCGTCCATTATGGTTAGTTTTCTGGCGTCGAACGAGTTTCTCAAAATTCTTTATATACACGTAGTGATGTTTTCCACTGCTGTCATTCAATAGTAGCAGGTCGCGATGTTCAGGTAGTTCAATATCAGCAACCTTTATCGGATACACTTCGTGCTTCTCATCCAACCCGAAAACGTTAATAGACATATTGTTAAACTTCTCAAATTTAGGTATTTGAGAAAGTGGAGTAGGGTAGGAAACACAGCTGAAGTCGTACTTATCTTGAAGTTGTTTGTATTTGCTCACACGTTGCGCATCCTTCCCTATGAATTTAGCTAATATAGAGTACATGAAACATTTCTCGTCGGTAAAGTTCTGAATGTTTATACACGCTTCTTTAGCTCCGACAGATGACGGTAGTGGTATGTAGCTACTTCCTCGTAACGGGTTGTACTTGTTGATACGAAGTCGAACTCCTTCCACAGCAAGCACTCCTTCCTACCCTTAAGCTGAGACTCCTCCATTTCAGTCACCAATTTCTTGAATTTCACTTCAATCGTTGACTCCAGTTCTGTTTCTAGAAACACAGCTTGATTCCGTGTTTTAAATGTTTTGTCACAGGTTTCTCCAATACTGTTAACAAATCGACACTCAGCCAGCAGATTAATTTTAACACTCTTATGAATGCTAAGCTCTTTATGCACAGCCTGGATTATACGTTGTTTTGCCTCTTGCAGATACATATTTAGGTCCTTAGCTGATTCGCATCGTATAAAATACGATTTCAATCGTCCTTCGAATGAAGTTTCGTATTCTTTCATACCACAGTCCTCCATTGTTGACAGCAACTGATGTTTAGTTGGCTCCAATCTTCTTTTCTTCTGAGGGCTGCTTATTTCACATATATCTTCGTGTCGCTGTCCCTTATAACAATCTTTGAAGGTTACATTACAATGTTTACATTTGAAGAGCTTCTTGCAGCTCATCTCGTGTCTTCTCTTGTCATAACCTCGGAGGAACTTCCTCCCACATTTTCCGCATGCATATCCAGTAGCGCTTGGAATAATATCCTTATACGCTGAGTTATTCATCTTTATTCTTGATGTAATAACGTATTAATCACTGATCAATGAAATGTAGACCTCTTCACCTTGACACCACTTTAGAAAGCTGATTATTCTTGGAGAGAACACGATGTTAACACCTCAAGACTAATTAGCACAATGAAGTCCAATGCCCTAGATCACCATATTTATAGAGGGAGCACGAACCTTTTAGATCAATCATAAACTCGTTTCATAACCAGATGTATATGATCGCTCAACGTGTATTAACCCCACAGCCATATAACCTCAAGTCTAGAGACAGGATGTTTATGACGTCACACCCAGAGACAGAATGTCTGACAGCATCAAACACGTTTAAACTCGTCTAATACCTACCTGCTTAAGCTGTCACACCAGCAAGAGAAGATTTCTCCCACGCTCATTCAGACATATATTTCAAATTCAAAGCCTACCACCACCATCACCACCTATTGTACCAAGGTTAATTACAGCTGTATTATCACAGTACTTAAAGTAAAAGCTCAAAAGGTAACGAGAAGATGTCCCCATTATTTACTTAATTATCTCATGTTTTCATTCCCTTTTCAATTCTTCCTTTCCATCTTCTCACAGAAAGCCCATTACATTTAACTACAATCACGAGAAAAGCAATTTTTCCAGAGTTTCACAGATTCTAAGCTTCTAAATCGAACCCGGTAATACTTTTAATAAATGTATTTTAGCTCCCCAATATCAGCATCTACCATTTAATCTTTACTCGAACCTGATATGATCCATAAGCTTGACGATATATGAAATCACCCCTTCGGGATTCTATCTAAGTACTTTAAAGTAATTTTTATAACGATAACGATATTTAAGGACTAGATACTCTGTTTACGTTTACCTTGACATGTCTATCTAAATTAAATTACGAGTTATTAAATGTTTGCAAGTAAATTTCATTGAATCGGTATTCGAACCCAGAACACCAGGAACAAAATAATTTATAATATTAGTCTGACATGTTAAGCAAAGCTGTATGCAGTTACATCATCGATCTAAGTGATATATTCTAGTGTACAGAGGAAAATTAAGAAAGTCATTAAAAAATCGGGAATCGAACCAAGCACAACTGATTGGCAATTATATACAGCATTAATCACCCAGTACAGAACCTATCAATCATGCTTTGCTGCACTCCTCTACATCACTTAGTTTCCGAGATAATGAAAATTTAAAAATTAAGGATCGAACCCAGGACGTCAGGTATCTAATTACACATTTACAAGATACTACCTAATAACATAAACGCAATAAAGTTTATTTGGCGTCTTTATCTTAATTGGTTTAGGAGTTATTAAATTTATAAGTAAATTCCATCGAATCAGTATTCGAACCCAGAACACCAAAAACAAAATAATTTATAATATGAGTTTGGTATGCTTAAAGGTGCTGTATGTAGTTACAGCATCAATCTAACTGATATTTTCTAGAGTATAGAGTAAAATTAAGGAAGTCATTAAAAAATCGGGATTCGAACTAGAGAAAACCGATTAAAAATTATATACAGTATTAATTACACATTATAACAGCTATCAAACATGCTTTGGTCCATTCCTCTAGCTTTCTTAGTTTCCGAGATAATAAAGTTTTTAAAATTAAGGATCGAACCCAGGAAACCAGGTACCAAAATATACATTCACAAGAAACTACCTAATGACATTAATGTAATAAAGTTTATTTAGCGTCTTTATCTTAATTAGTCTCAGAGTTATTAGAAGATGAATTTGCATTCACTCCTAGGATTCGAACTCAGGCATCCCGGTCAACTTGGAACAATACCCTAATGACGCGGCGCATTCCAAAGAATTGATTAGTTTTTATCCCAATGTTCTATCTCTTTTCATTCAGGAGATATAAGCGATTAAACAGTAGTAGAAATAATATGTATGTTTGAGCCCACAGAGAGATGCCGACATCTGATAAAGTTCTTTGATCTATGCCGGCAAGTTCCGCCCATTTTATTTCTACTGTTTAATCGCTTATATCTCCTGAATGAAAAGAGATAGATCATTGGGATAAAAACTAATCAATTCTTTGGAATGCGCCGCGTCATTAGGGTATTGTTCCAAGTTGACCGGGATGCCTGAGTTCGAATCCTAGGAGTGAATGCAAATTCATCTTCTAATAACTCTGAGACTAATTAAGATAAAGACGCCAAATAAACTTTATTACATTAATGTCATTAGGTAGTTTCTTGTGAATGTATATTTTGGTACCTGGTTTCCTGGGTTCGATCCTTAATTTTAAAAACTTTATTATCTCGGAAACTAAGAAAGCTAGAGGAATGGACCAAAGCATGTTTGATAGCTGTTATAATGTGTAATTAATACTGTATATAATTTTTAATCGGTTGTCTCTAGTTCGAATCCCGATTTTTTAATGACTTCCTTAATTTTACTCTATACTCTAGAAAATATCAGTTAGATTGATGCTGTAACTACATACAGCACCTTTAAGCATACCAAACTCATATTATAAATTATTTTGTTTTTGGTGTTCTGGGTTCGAATACTGATTCGATGGAATTTACTTATAAATTTAATAACTCCTAAACCAATTAAGATAAAGACGCCAAATAAACTTTATTGCGTTTATGTTATTAGGTAGTATCTTGTAAATGTGTAATTAGATACCTGACGTCCTGGGTTCGATCCTTAATTTTTAAATTTTCATTATCTCGGAAACTAAGTGATGTAGAGGAGTGCAGCAAAGCATGATTGATAGGTTCTGTACTGGGTGATTAATGCTGTATATAATTGCCAATCAGTTGTGCTTGGTTCGATTCCCGATTTTTTAATGACTTTCTTAATTTTCCTCTGTACACTAGAATATATCACTTAGATCGATGATGTAACTGCATACAGCTTTGCTTAACATGTCAGACTAATATTATAAATTATTTTGTTCCTGGTGTTCTGGGTTCGAATACCGATTCAATGAAATTTACTTGCAAACATTTAATAACTCGTAATTTAATTTAGATAGACATGTCAAGGTAAACGTAAACAGAGTATCTAGTCCTTAAATATCGTTATCGTTATAAAAATTACTTTAAAGTACTTAGATAGAATCCCGAAGGGGTGATTTCATATATCGTCAAGCTTATGGATCATATCAGGTTCGAGTAAAGATTAAATGGTAGATGCTGATATTGGGGAGCTAAAATACATTTATTAAAAGTATTACCGGGTTCGATTTAGAAGCTTAGAATCTGTGAAACTCTGGAAAAATTGCTTTTCTCGTGATTGTAGTTAAATGTAATGGGCTTTCTGTGAGAAGATGGAAAGGAAGAATTGAAAAGGGAATGAAAACATGAGATAATTAAGTAAATAATGGGGACATCTTCTCGTTACCTTTTGAGCTTTTACTTTAAGTACTGTGATAATACAGCTGTAATTAACCTTGGTACAATAGGTGGTGATGGTGGTGGTAGGCTTTGAATTTGAAATATATGTCTGAATGAGCGTGGGAGAAATCTTCTCTTGCTGGTGTGACAGCTTAAGCAGGTAGGTATTAGACGAGTTTAAACGTGTTTGATGCTGTCAGACATTCTGTCTCTGGGTGCGACGTCATAAACATCCTGTCTCTAGACTTGAGGTTATATGGCTGTGGGGTTAATACACGTTGAGCGATCATATACATCTGGTTATGAAACGAGTTTATGATTGATCTAAAAGGTTCGTGCTCCCTCTATAAATATGGTGATCTAGGGCATTGGACTTCATTGTGCTAATTAGTCTTGAGGTGTTAACATCGTGTTCTCTCCAAGAATAATCAGCTTTCTAAAGTGGTGTCAAGGTGAAGAGGTCTACATTTCATTGATCAGTGATTAATACGTTATTACATCAAGAATAAAGATGAATAACTCAGCGTATAAGGATATTATTCCAAGCGCTACTGGATATGCATGCGGAAAATGTGGGAGGAAGTTCCTCCGAGGTTATGACAAGAGAAGACACGAGATGAGCTGCAAGAAGCTCTTCAAATGTAAACATTGTAATGTAACCTTCAAAGATTGTTATAAGGGACAGCGACACGAAGATATATGTGAAATAAGCAGCCCTCAGAAGAAAAGAAGATTGGAGCCAACTAAACATCAGTTGCTGTCAACAATGGAGGACTGTGGTATGAAAGAATACGAAACTTCATTCGAAGGACGATTGAAATCGTATTTTATACGATGCGAATCAGCTAAGGACCTAAATATGTATCTGCAAGAGGCAAAACAACGTATAATCCAGGCTGTGCATAAAGAGCTTAGCATTCATAAGAGTGTTAAAATTAATCTGCTGGCTGAGTGTCGATTTGTTAACAGTATTGGAGAAACCTGTGACAAAACATTTAAAACACGGAATCAAGCTGTGTTTCTAGAAACAGAACTGGAGTCAACGATTGAAGTGAAATTCAAGAAATTGGTGACTGAAATGGAGGAGTCTCAGCTTAAGGGTAGCAGCTGGGCTTTGCTTGCTGTGGAAGGAGTTCGACTTCGTATCAACAAGTACAACCCGTTACGAGGAAGTAGCTACATACCACTACCGTCATCTGTCGGAGCTAAAGAAGCGTGTATAAACATTCAGAACTTTACCGACGAGAAATGTTTCATGTACTCTATATTAGCTAAATTCATAGGGAAGGATGCGCAACGTGTGAGCAAATACAAACAACTTCAAGATAAGTACGACTTCAGCTGTGTTTCCTACCCTACTCCACTTTCTCAAATACCTAAATTTGAGAAGTTTAACAATATGTCTATTAACGTTTTCGGGTTGGATGAGAAGCACGAAGTGTATCCGATAAAGGTTGCTGATATTGAACTACCTGAACATCGCGACCTGCTACTATTGAATGACAGCAGTGGAAAACATCACTACGTGTATATAAAGAATTTTGAGAAACTCGTTCGACGCCAGAAAACTAACCATAATGGACGGGTTTATACTTGTAAGCGCTGCTTTACACATTTTGATGACCAGAGCGGACGAAGTGGACAGGAAAAACTACAAGAACATGCAGCCGTCTGTATTCAACATGGTGTTGCAAGGGTAGTTATGCCTACCAAGGAGAAATCAATTGTACAGTTTAAAAATGTTGAGAGGATGCTGAAAGTACCTTGTGTCATCTATGCGGATTTTGAGAGTATTCTCACTCCATGCCATACGTGTATACCCAATCCTGAAACTTCCTATACAACCCCTTATCAAGAGCACACACCAATGAGCTTCTGTGTTTACGTGAAGCCTACATCCAGTGTTGAACATCTCGAAACTGGTCTTCCTAAGCAACCCTATGTGTATCGTGGTGCTGATGCTGCTCAGAAGTTTATGCTGTACCTGACATCTCTTGCAAAAATGATTGGTAATATATACAAATCTGCTAAGCCTCTGAAACTTACGGATCAACAGCAAAAGGATTTCGAGTCTTCTACGACATGCTACTTGTGTAGAAAACCCTTTACAGAAGAGAACTATAAAGTACGCGACCATGATCACATCAGCGGTGAATATCGTGGAAGTCTTCATAATGAATGTAATTTAGCCTGTAAAACACCTAAATATATACCAGTCTTCATGCATAACCTTAGCGGATATGACTCTCATTTCATTGTTAAGGAGCTGGGTTGTACAAGTGAACGTGTGGAGGTAATTCCTAACTCTGAAGAAAGCTATATCTCATTCACCAAGTATGTAGGAGATATAAAGCTTCGATTTGTGGATAGCTTCCGATTCCTCAGTACAAGCTTGGATAAGTTGGTAAAAAATCTAACCTCGTATCCTGAAACGCTAAAGTACTTTGGAGAAGACAAATTGAAGTTGATGACCCGTAAGGGTGTATTTCCATATGATTTTGTTACGTCATGGGATGCCCTGAACGAGACCTGCTTGCCTCCTAAGGACTCCTTCTACAATAGATTAAATGAAGAAGAAATTACTGATGCTGACTACGATCATGCTAGAAATGTATGGGAGCTGTTTAATGTGAGAAACCTGGGAGAGTACAGCGATCTCTACTTAACTTCGGATGTACTTCTTCTAGCTGACGTCTTTGAGACGTTCAGAGAGCAAACCCTTAAAACACACAAAGTCGATCCCGCCCATTATTTTACCTCTCCAGGTCTAACATGGGACGCTATGTTACTTTTACTGGAATTAAGTTAGAGCTGTTACAAGATTATGATCAACTACTCATGGTGGAATCAGGTATAAGAGGAGGTTTATGCCAAGTTTCTCATCGGTATGCTGAGGCTAATAACACTTATATGGAGAAGTTTGATCCGACGAGACCAACCCAATTTATCACATACGAGGACGCAAATAACCAATATGGGTGGGCAATGTGTCACGCCCTTCCTTTTGGTGGATTTCAGTGGGTGTCACCTGAAGAAATCAACTTAGAAACACTACAAGAAGATGATCCTCATGGGTACATATTAGAAGTCGACATCGAGTATCCTGCAGAACTTCACGATCTACACAACGATCTACCGTTCCTGCCAGAGTGTATGAAACCATTGGAATCATCTACAAAGAAACTGATACCTCATCTTGGACCTCGAAAGAAGTATGTAGTGCATTACATGGCTTTGAAGCAAGCTCTTAGTCATGGACTACGACTAACAAAAATCCATCGTGTGCTACAATTCCGACAGTCTCAGTGGTTGAAACCTTATGTGGAATTTAACAACAGGCTACGACAACAAGCTGCAAATGATTTCGAGAAGGATCTCTACAAACTCTTTAACAACGCTATGTTTGGAAAAACTATGGAGAACCTGCGTAATCGTATGGATATACGACTGGTGACCAATGAAAAAACTCTAGAGAAGCTGATCGCCAAGCCTACGTTTATCGACAGGACGATATATGCCTATAATCTAGCTGCTGTACATATGGCCTCTCGTCAGATTGTATTCAACAAGCCTATATACATTGGTATGAGTGTGTTGGACATCTCCAAGACATTAATGTATAACTATCATTACGACGTTTTGTTGCCTTATTATGGAGCTGAAAACCTGAAGCTTATGTATATGGACACTGATTCGTTCATTCATCGTGTAACAACTGAAGATGTGTACCAGGACAAGCTACGTTTTCTTGAGCATCTCGATACAGCTGATTACCCTGCCAACCATATATGTTACTCTACTCAGAACAAGAAGGTATTGGGAAAATTTAAAGATGAGGCTAATAGCAAAATCATCCTACGCTTTGTTGGACTACGTCCTAAGATGTATGCCTTAGATATTCAAGGGTCAATGATAAAAAAGATTAAAGGTATAAAACGTAGCGCTATTAAGCAGTACATTTCGTTTGACAGCTATACAGACTGTCTTAAAACCAGTGAAATCATCAGAACACCTATGAATCTGATCCTATCACGAAAGCATGCCCTTGCTACAGTACAAGTGAATAAAATTGCATTGACTCCGTTTGATGATAAAAGAATTATTGCTGAGGACGGGATAACAACATATGCGTATGGACATTACGCCATTACAAACAGTGCTTAAAAGAATGTAAGTTAAAGATAAAGATTTTCTAGTGAGTCTACAATCTTAAAAAAGAAGGTATCTGTGTGCTGTATATGCAGATAGCTGACGCCTGATGAAGAAAGAAGAAGATGGAAGGGAAGGTGGTAACCCTGCCATTAGGAGCAATCCTAGTGCTAGTCTCAAGCCTAGATAAAAGGGGAGAGACATCTATAACGAACTAAAATAAAGGTATGTTGACGTAAAGCTTTTCAATTTGTGAACCAATATGCAGTTTATCCCTCTCCGCATCGTACAATAACTGTTTAACATATAATAAGTTTGTAAGATTTAGAAAAAAGTATATAAATTGTTGTAACGTTGGATGAGAAAAGTTTTATAATCGAATTACTCTCTATATTACCATGAGTACCTGTGATACTAGATGAATTACCTGTGAAATATGAAACTATGCTATACCCAACCCTGGAATCTAGCCTCCTGTGATACTACCTGAATTAGCCTAAATACCTACGATACTAGCTGAATTAGCTGTGAAATCATGCATAGCTATGATGCAGTTAGCCTCTGGAATCTAGCCTCCTGTGATACTAGCTGAATTAGCTTAAATGCTCACGATACTAGCTGAATTGGCTATGAAAATGATTTAAATACCTGTGATACTACCCGAATCATGTGAAATTACCTTAACTAGCTCTAATACGAATTCCTGCTCTAAATTAGCACGAGCACCTGTGATACTATCTGAATTACCTGTTAAAATGACTCAAATACCATTGATACAACCTGAATCATCTGCATTTACCTTAAATAGCTGTGATACAAATCTCTGATCGAAATTATCAATAATATCTGTGAAACTATGCTGATTACCTCAAATACTTATGATATTACCTGAACTATCTGTAAAATACGAAACTAGGCTATAACCAACCCTTGGAACCTACCCTGCTGTAATGCTTGCTTAATTACTCTAAACACCTATGTTACTTGAATTATCCTAAATACCTACGATACCCTCTGAATTACCTGTGAAATATGAAACAATGCTATACCCAACCCTGGAATCTAACCTCCTGTGATACTAGCTGAATTAGCCTAAATACCTACGATACTAGCTGAATTAGCTGTGAAATCATGCATAGCTATGATGCAGTTAGCCTCTGGAATCTATCCTGTGTTACTAGACGAATTAGCCTAAAAACATACGATACTAGCTGAATTACCTGTGAAATCATACACTGCTATGATCCAGTCAGCCTCTTGCAATACTATCTGAATTACTTACCTGTTAGTGTTAGTGGGTTAGCTTTTCCCGTTGCAGGTCACCTTTTTCCCTTTGGTGGTCGCCTTTTTTCCCTTTGCTGGTGACATTTTTCCCTTTGCTGGTCACGTTTTTCCCTTTGCTAGTCAACTTTTTCCCTTTGTGGGTCTCCTTTTTCCCTGAGCAGTCACCTTTTTCCCCTGAACGAGTCACATTTTCCCTGAATAGGTTACGTGATGGGCATGTCTAGAATTAGCGTTCTAACATTGACATGAAACAGTTTTCCACTAAGTTCACGTCTAAAGTCGCTTTCAAGTCTAGCCCTCCTATTCCCTATCTCTCCTGTATATAAGTCCATATTCCTACTGCTACACTACCTGTCTAGCCTAACACCTCTTCTCCTGTTCCTATACCTCTCATATAAACCATACTCTATTCCTCTAGATCTGTCTAGCCTAACACCTCCCCTCGTTTTCCTATACCTCTCATATAAACTATACTCTACTCAGCCTCTGTCTAGCCTAGCACCTCCCCTCGTATTCCCTATCTGTCTCATATAAAGCGCACTCCTCCTCCTACCACTGTCTAGCCTAGCGTCAGTCCTCGTATTCCCTATCTCGCCCATATAAATGCATTTTCCTCCTTGAAGACTCTCTCAACCTAGCACCTACCTTCGTTTTCCCTATCTTTTCCCATATAGAAGTATAATCTCTCATTCAGACCTTCCCGACTAGCCTAGCACTTCTCCTCATATTCCCCTACCTCTCTCATATAAGATGCATTCCCTCATTCAACACCGTCTAGCCTAGCATCGACCCTCGTATTCCCTATCTCTCGCATATAAACGCCTACTCCATCATTCAAAACTCCTATCCTAATACCTCTCCTCGGTTCGCTATATCACTCATATTCTACCCTTCAAGTCCTGTTTAGTATAGCATCTTTCCTTGTATTCCCTATCTCTCTCGTATAAAGCATATCCCTCCCTCCTTTAGCATCTGACTAGCCTAGCATCAGGCCTGTTATTCCCTATCTCTCCTGTATATAAGTCCATATTCCTACTGCTACACTACCTGTCTAGCCTAACACCTCTTCTCCTGTTCCTATACCTCTCATATAAACCATACTCTATTCCTCTAGCTCTGTCTAGCCTAACACCTCTTCTCCTGTTCCTATACCTCTCATATAAACCATACTCTATTCCTCTAGCTCTGTCTAGCCTAACGCCTCTCTCGTTTACCTATGACTCTCACATAAACCATACTCTGCTCCTCGACCTCTGTCTAGTCTAACTCCTCTCCTCGTTTTCCTATACCACTCATATAAACCATACATTACTCAGCCTCTGTCTAGCCTAACACCTCCCCTCGTTTTCCTATACCTCTCATATAAACTATACTCTACTCAGCCTCTGTCTAGCCTAGCACCTAACTTCGTTTTCCCTATCTTTCTCATATAAAGCGCACTCCTCCTCCTACCACTGTCTAGCCTAGCGTCAGTCCTCGTATTCCCTATCTCGCCCATATAAACGCATTTTCCTCCTTGAACCGTCGCATCTAGCCTCGTTTTCCCTATCCTTTCCCATATAAACGCAAAAAACTGCGCTCGATCTCTCTATATATACCTACTGTTATCACTTCACGATTGTGGTCTGCCAGCTGTATGTTTTCTTTGAACTTTTTCCTCCCTGTGCGAAATGTACTCGCCCACTTAGCCACGTGTTCATTTTCAATGTTTCATTATCGCTTAGCATCGCGATGTCACACTGTGTTCATGAATACATTATTTTATTATGACATCACCATGTTCGAGAGCTGTCACCTTGTGCTCATGTATACCTACATTGCGTCACTATGCTCGCATTGTGTTCATGTATACCTACATTCCTTTACTATGGTATCACCACGGTCACGATCTGTCACGTTGTGTTCAGCTATAGCTCGTTTCGCTATGGCACCATCACCCTCATGATCTGTCATAATGTGTTCAGCTATAGCTTGTTTCGCTATGGCACCATCACCCTCATGATCTGTCATAATGTGTTCAGCTATAGCTTGTTTCGCTATGGCACCATCACCCTCATGATCTGTCATAATGTGTTCAGCTATAGCTTGTTTCGCTATGGCACCATGACCCTCATGATCTGTCACGTTATGTTCAGCTATAGCTCGTTTCGCTATGGCACCATCATCCTCATGATCTGTCATAATGTGTTCAGCTATAGTTTGTTTCCCTATGGCACCTCACGTAGGCCAGTGTGGCCCTTCGTGCTTCTAACGCGACCTCTGGGAGGGAAGGATAAGGAGGAAACCCGAAGGGCGACCATATCCAGGCGACGACGTGCGCAAGCATGGGCAGGGTCCCTAACGATTCCAGATTGAACGCATCCGACGCTGGTTAGCCCTTCCCACAAGCCCAGAGTCCCCCGACGGCCGCTAGAGCCCAGGGATGCGGCTCTCGAGGGTGGATCCGTCAGCAGTTCAACCGACGCCAGGAAGAAGCCCTTCCAAACCGCACCTCCACCGTCCACACGCAGCACACCGAACGCTGTCGCCTGGTCCTTCAGCCATGAAACAGAAATGAGAAATGGACAGGAAATTCGTGGTAGGAACCACCCATCATTCGCCTACCGACCCTGGGAAAACACGATAAACCCCATGGTCAGAGTGGCCGGCTCGACGGAAATCGAACCCGAGGTCTCCCAAATGCGAGCCTCTGACTTTACCGCGGAGACATCTCACTACGTAGTAGTAGTAGTAGTAGTAGTAGTAGTAGTAGTAGTAGTAGCAGTAGTAGTAGTAGTAGTAGTAGTAGTAGTAGTATTGTCATTACCTTCTCACCTAACCGAGCGGGATGGCTCAGCGGCAACGTCTGTGGCCCGCACTCGGGAGGACCCGGGTTTGATCCCCGGCGACCGTCCACTCTTGCCCGTGTATTTTTGTGGTTTCCCGTGTGCTGGTGTGGTTCATCTTCTACCACCATTCTCCTCCCTCCCTTTTCACGTACCCACCATCTACCTTGTCATCTGTTTGGGGGTTGTAGGCCCAGTAGACGGTGCTCGAGGGTTTCAACTGGGCGGTGGCTGTGTGTTCTGTAGAGGTTTCTTCTCTGACGTCGCTGCTGGGACTAATCAGTTAGGTCTCTCCTCCGAGTGGGCTCCGCCCTGGGGGGACTGCCGGAGTGGCTTGTGAGTAGGACTGGACGTCGTCGGATGCGATCAATCTGGAAACATAAGGGACCCCGTCTGTGCTTGCGCTCCTTTCGTCATCCGCATCTGGTCGCCCTTAGGGTCTCTGCCCTCATTCCTTCCTCCCAGGAGTCAATGGTAGAAGCACAAGGAGCCAACTGGCCTGTGTGCGGTGTACTACCGGTTTCGGGGACCACCTCCGTTCGTTCGTACCTTTACTTTTACCTTTACCTTTTCACCTAAGAATAGTTGAACCGACTACTATGAAACTTCGTATACATCATTTCTTGGTCACAGAGCAGGGTATTTATCCGAATTACTTCTTCAAAGGATTATAAATGGCTCTACATAAAATTCTCGATTACTGTTAGATAACGAAAGCTGACAAGCATAACTTTTCTGGCTGGATTTCTTATCTAAAAATACTATTTAATGAATTGCACTATAAGTTGCAGTCCCTTGCGATGAAGGAGCAAGATTTCACCCTCCTCATAACATACTCTGGGGATGTTTCGTCACTTAACCATGGCGAAATATAAGACATACTCACCCCAATATCCACCCATAACAGCATACGAGTAGGAACTGAGAAAAAATGAGAATACTGTAAAACTGCTGGATCTGACAACCGCTCATGTTGAAGTCTGGTGGTGTTTGGTGTCATAAAATTAACAAATGGAATGGAAAGGTCATCTTCCTTCTCCCTGGTAAAAAAAGGTCGCTAGGTTCTGTCCACCACTATACCCTTCAATATAGAAATACGTGCGTTTCATTTCGGAGTTTAAAGTTTTCGATTTATTTTTCATTTCGAGAAGTATCGACAACTCATTCAAAAGCACATCTCTGAGGATATAGTTAATTATGCCTGAACACAATGAAACAGATCGCAAGAGTGGTGATGTGATAATAAAACTAGATATGCTTAAACACAATGGCACAGATCGCAAGAGTGGTGATGTGATAATAAAACTAGATATGCCTGAACACAATGAAACAGATCGCAATAGTGGTGATGTGATAATAAAACTAGATATGCTTGAACACAATGAAACAGATCACAAGAGTGGTGATGTGATAATAAAACTAGATATGCTTGAACACAATGAAACAGATCGCAAGAGTAGTGATGGGATAATAAAACTAGATATGCTTGAACACAATGGCACAGATCGCAAGAGTGGTGATGTGATAATAAAACTAGATATGCCTGAACACAATGAAACAGATCGCAAGAGTGGTGATGTGATAATAAAACTAGATATGCCTGAACACAATGAAACAGATCGCAAGAGTAGTGATGTGATAATAAAACTAGATATGCTTGAACACAATGACACAGATCGCAAGAGTGGTGATGTGATAATAAAACTAGATATGCTTGAACACAATGGCACAGATCGCAAGAGTGGTGATGTGATAATAAAACTAGATATGCTTGAACACAATGAAACAGATCGCAAGAGTGGTGATGGGATAATAAAACTAGATATGCTTAAACACAATGGCACAGATCGCAAGAGTGGTGATGTGATAATAAAACTAGATATGCTTGAACACAATGAAACAGATCGCTAGAGTGGTGATGGGATAATAAAACTAGATATGCTTGAACACAATGGCACAGATCGCAAGAGTGGTGATGTGATAATAAAACTAGATATGCCTGAACACAATGAAACAGATCGCAAGAGTGGTGATGTGATAATAAAACTAGATATGCCTGAACACAATGAAACAGATCGCAAGAGTGGTGATGTGATAATAAAACTAGATATGCCTGAACACAATGACACAGATCGCAAGAGTGGTGATGTGATAATAAAACTAGATATGCTTAAACACAATGGCACAGATCGCAAGAGTGGTGATGTGATAATAAAACTAGATATGCCTGAACACAATGAAACAGATCGCAATAATGGTGATGTGATAATAAAACTAGATATGCTTGAACACAATGAAACAGATCACAAGAGTGGTGATGTGATAATAAAACTAGATATGCTTGAACACAATGAAACAGATCGCAAGAGTGGTGATGGGATAATAAAACTAGATATGCTTGAACACAATGGCACAGATCGCAAGAGTGGTGATGTGATAATAAAACTAGATATGCCTGAACACAATGAAACAGATCGCAAGAGTGGTGATGTGATAATAAAACTAGATATGCCTGAACACAATGAAACAGATCGCAAGAGTAGTGATGTGATAATAAAACTAGATATGCTTGAACACAATGACACAGATCGCAAGAGTGGTGATGTGATAATAAAACTAGATATGCTTGAACACAATGGCACAGATCGCAAGAGTGGTGATGTGATAATAAAACTAGATATGCTTGAACACAATGAAACAGATCGCAAGAGTGGTGATGGGATAATAAAACTAGATATGCTTAAACACAATGGCACAGATCGCAAGAGTGGTGATGTGATAATAAAACTAGATATGCTTGAACACAATGAAACAGATCGCTAGAGTGGTGATGGGATAATAAAACTAGATATGCTTGAACACAATGGCACAGATCGCAAGAGTGGTGATGTGATAATAAAACTAGATATGCCTGAACACAATGAAACAGATCGCAAGAGTGGTGATGTGATAATAAAACTAGATATGCCTGAACACAATGAAACAGATCGCAAGAGTGGTGATGTGATAATAAAACTAGATATGCCTGAACACAATGACACAGATCGCAAGAGTGGTGATGTGATAATAAAACTAGATATGCCTGAACACAATGAAACAGATCGCAAGAGTAGTGATGTGATAATAAAACTAGATATGCCTGAACACAATGACACAGATCGCAAGAGTGGTGATGTGATAATAAAACTAGATATGCTTGAACACAATGACACAGATCGCAAGAGTGGTGATGTGATAATAAAACTAGATATGCTTGAACACAATGACACAGATTGCGAGGATTGTTATGTGATAATGAAACTAGATATGCTTGAACACAATGTAACAGATCACGAGAGTGATGATGTGATTATGAAACTAGATGTACCTGAACACAGTGTAACAGATCATGGTGATGTGATAATGAAACTAGATATACCTGAACACAATGTAACATTATTGCAAGAGTGGTGATGTGATAATGAAACTAGATATACCTGAACACAATGTAACATTATTGCAAGAGTGGTGATGTGATAATTAAACTAGATATGCCTGAACACAATGAAACAGATCGAAAGAGTGGTGATGTGATAATGAAACTAGATTTGCCTGAACACAATGAAACAGATCGCAAGAGTGGTGATGTGATAATAAAACTAGATATGCCTGAACACAATGTAACAGATCGCAAGAGTGGCGATGTGATAATGAAACTAGATATGCCTGAACACAATGAAACAGATCGCAAGAGTGGCGATGTGATAATGAAACTAGATATGCCTGAACACAATTAACAGATCGCAAGAGTGATGGTGTGATAATGAAACTAGATATGCCTGAACACAATGAAACAGATCGCAAGAGTGGTGATGTGATAATGAAACTAGATGTGCCTGAACACAATGTAACATTATTGCAAGAGTGGTGATGTGATAATGAAACTAGATATGCCTGAACACAATGTAACATTATTGCAAGAGTGGTGTGATAATGAAACTAGATATGCCTGAACACAATGTAACATTATTGCAAGAGTGGTGATGTGATAATGAAACTAGATATGGCTAGGGATAAGAGGCGAGTGAGGGGAAAGGCGGTAGGGAAATTTGCAGTCGCACAATGAAAACAGTACTACTGTCAGTCCCCAGCCTCGCTAGTAAATGCAACTTGGAACTGCGGATGTTACCTTATATGACTGTTCTTCCGATGCCCCGCCTACTAGTTTCGTAGCAGTTTAGTTCCTCTACCCACCATACACATTCATATCGTGGCCGACCAGTAACTGTTAGTTGCACGCGCTCGTTATATTTTCGCAGCGTTTCCCTGCCCATTATACCTATATAGAGACTCATCCGTCCGTCTGTAGAATCTGGTACTAAATGTTGTTGGGGTTATTTTATTCTATATTTCCATAAACGTCAAATCGAGGGTTTTAAAGTACTTCCACACGTTATATATATATATATATATATATATATGTTTCAGTACCAGCATATTTAACAAAAGCTTCTCAAACTAGTCGATATTACAGCTTCAGTATCGATACGATTAGTGAGCCAACTATTCGATGGAAACTTACAAACTCTTCAGTGTTATAACCGAACTGTAACTGATTCATTAATACGGAAGTCTTCAAAGGCAACTCTTATGCTTACATGGAGAATGTCCGCGCGCAACTGATTTGTTTCCGTCATAGCAGCTCACGCGCAACTAATTAATTTTTAACCCCTTCGCGCGCAACTGATAATATACCCCTGTTTTTCTATGCAGATGGTAAAATTCCTACCGCACGTTCCACACGCCACTGTAATTTAAAACCAGTTCGCCATACGTGCTTCATACAACATATTTTATACAATTTAAACTATAAAGTCTAGATCCTCCCTTTATAGGTATCTCTACTGACCACGCAAACTTCAAGCCGTATGAAAGGCCATTCACTCTTTTATTTTTGTGCCCACGCGCCATTGGACACGCTTTAACGCTCAGTTTTGCAGCTTTGGACTCTCAAAGTTATATACATTACCACTTTAATTACACGGGTGTGTCAAGGTCAATAACACGAATAACCAGTGGTGGCTTTCGTAGGACGTGGTTACTCACTAACGTACTAGGTGGCTGCTGGGAACAAGTGACAGTCCACATTTATGTACCACCAAAAAGGTACATAATAGTAAGAACCTCCAGCAGAGAGATTGCGCGTCCAGCAGAATGCTACCGTGGCATCACCTGTGGCGCAGGAGCCAGTATGCAATCTTAATGTATCCAAAAATACACTGATTTTCTTTCCAGTTCGGAAATGTATTATTTTGCCACATGTTTAACAAAGGCATTTTATAGGTACTAATGCGAATTACTTATTTAGGAAGCAATCACTTAGGTCCCTTTGGATCAAATATTTTTTGCTCATAAAATTATACGAGGGCGGATTGATAAGTCCATGACTTTGACGAGAGATAACGTTCTAATCACAGGTTTCTTATTTGCACCCAAACCTTACATCTATTATGAGTAGAATCATAGAAATTCGTCGTTATTTGTTTCTTAGAACACTGTTGAGACCGTCTAAAATAAGCAGATATGTGTTGCTTCGTAGAAAATGGAGAAAAGTGAATTTCGTGTTCTGATAGAGCACTACTTTTTGCATGGTAAGACGGTGAAGGAAACGGAAGAAAAGCTCAACAAGTATTATGGGGACTCTGCTCCATCACATGGCATGGTTCACGATATTATGAAAATCCGTGAGAAGCCAAGACCGTAAACATCTCGAGTGAACGGGTGTGTATAACATTCTGCACGAATTTTTGGGTATGAGAAAGCTGTCAGTAAGATGGGTGCCGCGACTGCTCACAGTTGAGAACAAGTGGAATCGTGTGACCATTTCACAGGGATGTTTGAACATGTTCCAGCGCAACCCAAATGAGTTTTTGCGGCGTTATATCACGGTTGATGAAACTTGGATCCATTTCTATCAACCTGAAACCAAACAACATTCAAAGCAGTTGATTTCCTTCGGCGAACCTGCTCCTAAGAAAGCGAAAACCATTCCGTCGGCAGGAAGAATCATGGCAGCTGTCTTTTGGGATTCACAAGGGTTGATAGACATCCACTACCTGGAAAAGGGTAAAATGATCACAGGTTTATATTATGCCGCAATGCTGGATCAGTTTCACAAGGAACTGTTAAAGAAACGATCCCATTTGGTGAAGAAAAAGGTTATCTTTCACCAGAATAATGCACCCGCACACAAATCAGTCATTGCCATTGCAAAATTTCTGGAATTGGGCTACGAACTGCTATCTCACCCACCATATTCTCCAGATTTGGCTCCGGGCAACTTCTTCCTCTTCAGCCTACTGTTCTTGTACCTACAGCAAAATATGCAAAATAAAAAGGATTTTTGCAAACGTTTATTTCGAATAACAAGAACTAGGTAGAAGAATTGTAGAAGAGTGCGTAGAGAAACGCACGTGAATGCAACGCATCAGCTCTTTATCTTTCTTTTTTCCGAGCGAGGTGGCGCCGCGGTAAAGTGTGCAACTCGCATTCGGGAGTTTCCGGTTCCCCGGCGACCACCCACTGACCTATAGGTTTTTCGTGGCTTCCCCGTCGGCTGGCGAATGTTGGGGTGGTTCATCTTCTCCACGATTCTTCCCCCTCTCATTTCCTGTACCCATCATGTTCCTTGTCATCTGTTTCAGGCTGTAGGACCAGGCGACGGTGTTCGGTGGGTTGCGGATGGTGGCTGTATGATCGTGGAGGTTTCTTCCTGACATCGTCCAGTGACTGCTCGACTGGAACCCGCCTCTGGGCGCTTTCGGGCAGGCGCTCCTTCGGGGACCCCCCAGAGGTTCGGGCGGAGTTGGAGGGGTTCAATCTGGAAACATAAGGGACCCCGTCTATCCTTGCGCCCTCCCCGTAAGGGGGGTGGTTCCGACCCCTTCAGCTGCTGTGGTGCGGGCGCTGCGGACCCTGAGCACCTCGTGGTACTTCTGACGTTGCTAGAAGTACGCCAGGCGGAACATTCGAGTCCCTCCCAATAGGGAGTTGTTCGGATTGGGTAGAACTCGGCGGGGCAGTGGTTCCCTATACTTATGGGAGACTGGGTACGCCTGCTGGTTTACCGCCCAGGCGGGGTTGTGAGACGCCCAGATGAGCGAGAGCTGGTAACAGTAGCTAGATTGCTGTCAGCCCCTCCGAGGTTGTTCGGTAGTCACCCTATTGGGTTGACGCGCGAAAGTGGCATATCCACTTCCGTCCCTGTGTGGCAGGAGGCGAAGGGAGGGCTGGTGTCCTGCTCCGATCTCGGCCACGCAGGGGGAGGGGCAGAATATAAAATAGATGCAGCCCTAATGGAAAAGTCCCATGAGCTTGTCTCCTGGGATCCGAGGGTGCGGCTGAGTAGTCAGTCCAGATCCCGTTGGTATTTATTATTCTTGCGCCCGTCGTCTTCCGGATCTGGTCACCCTTCGGATCTCTCCCCTCATCCCTCCATCCCGGGAGTCGCGGAAGAAGCACAAGGGGCTGGCGGGCTTGCGTGCGGTGCTCTGCCCCGGTTTCGGAGGCCTCTCCGGTTCGTCCGTACCTTTATCTGTTATTTTCTTTCTTTCTATACTACTTACCAACATTAAGGCGAGGAAGTATACATTCCACTCAAAAATATGATATGTGGATTACACTGGAAATACGCATTTTGGTGTTCACTGAATTTTGGGGTAGAATACTTCTTCTGAGAAAGTAAAAATATCATAACTTTCAAATGTGTTGCCACTTTGTACTAGACAGTGGCTTTAATTAGCATGCTTTAATTACTTTTACAGTCCCTAGTGGATGTACAAAGCCCGAGAACTCCTTTCCCAAATACAGCCCCTAAGCATCCTCAAAGGTACCCTCGCGTACCCTCCGTTAGATATCGTTCTATCTAATAAAATTTCAAACGAAGGGTTTCTGAAACTGATGTATCAACAGATTAACTAGTCTTAAGCGTGCTTACTGCAACCGAAACAAGTTCCTTGAAACTGGTTTAAATTGCAAAACCTTGGAAGCACCGAAAACAAGCAGGTTTAAATTTATTGAACTTCAACAGCAATTAAATTTGGAGAGGTATGCAATATTTTAAAGTGAGAAGCATCTCAATTATACCGACCTACAAACACGTTTTACTTCAAGTTGTGGCGGGAGACTCATTTAAACGCATGAAAATATGCATCTGACCATTACTTAAAGTAGTTAAGTTGCTGATATCGTCACACCCATGTCGTCCATACTCGGGTTCTTCAGCGATGTCCAGTCACAAATGGAAGTGCGAAGCATCATAACAACCGTTTTGAGAGCTACAAGAGATGAACTATAGCTTTATTTAGGTTTTTACGAAATTGTCATGTTAAGATCTGAGGTTCATGTCGTTTCGGTGGTAAAGGCTAGTTCATAATAGCCCGAGAAAGGTAAGCAAAACGGTAACGAGGACGGGAATGCATATCGATGATCTTATGGATCACAAAGTGGAAAGTCGATTTTGCGTATTGGGATTTCATTTGTTTTTGACTGAACAAAGATATTTTTTCACCTGCTTCCAATTCAGCCAACCTAATGCGGGTTTAGCCAACGTCAAAATTTGATTGAGTAAACATTATCTACTAGATACAGATCCATTACATTTCCGGTTCCTCTAGTCGTATCAAGCTTTCATGCCTTTATTTAATGTCGTACATTAAAGTTCTTTATTGTTCTTTGTTAATTTCTACGTTTTTTTATTTTTTTTTTGTTTTGTTGTTCTTTGTAGTTTTTGCTATTGCTTTTAAGGATATACCACACACTCATATTCACATAGACATATAAATCAATTTGAAACAAGAATTATACATAATAATATAATTCACCAAGAAATATGTTAAAATATTTAACAACCAAGAATTGTACAAAAGCAAATTTTAACTTAGATAAGTAAATATCAGGCGAGCTAGCTAATTCCAGGTAAAAGATAATTCTAGGTAGAGCCCACCTTTCACCAAGCTAATAAGCAGGGAACTGGTAGCAGTAAGGAGAAATAGAAAGAGACAGATAGAGAAAGGAAAGAGACAGAGATATTGAATCTGCTTCCGAACGCGCCACTGGGACGCGTATGCGAAATCTTTTGGAGCAGAATAATCTCATACATAATAAGGTAACGCGGTCTGAGGACCATTTTGAAGCGCGGAGTTAAGCGTCACTAAGCTTAGGTATAAAAAGGGGAAGAAAGCCCCAGATTTTCACTCTCTTATA
Organism: Deroplatys truncata; assembly: GCA_030765065.1. Classification (NCBI taxonomy): domain Eukaryota; kingdom Metazoa; phylum Arthropoda; class Insecta; order Mantodea; family Mantidae; genus Deroplatys; species Deroplatys truncata. The sequence continues at coordinate 35,381,981 of CM060987.1, read as the reverse complement.
GAATCTCGTCGACACGCAATGATACTCTCTGGACGACAAATGCACGTGTGTGCATTGGGTGGGAAGCGTGAGCAGTTAGACTAGGCTCCTAATTTATTATAATGGTGAGAATTGTTACAATAGGAAAAGCTAGCTGCCCATAAATATTTATTGGATAATAAACTACATTCTTAAGGGAAATGCAGTGTATTTTAATTTGCCTAACCTATGAAAAACCTGAGAGTAGCGAAATTAGTTAGATAGGTAATTATTAGGAATGGAGAATACAGCAGCCGACGAGCAGCAATAGCCGGAGACAAGAACAGTGCAGCAGAGGGCATCAACCAGAGGAACAACGCTTTCCAGCTACAAGCCAACACTCAATGGATCTGCAGATGTCAGAATCTGAGATTAGGGCACACATATGCTAGAATTTCTTCCGATTTTCATGTTTTCAGCTTTCGACTAGAGAGAACACTAGCGGCTGTTTCATGTCATGGCCGCTTAGAATAATCTCTAGAGTGAAGAGTGCAATATGCACAATATAGATCTCATATGCCATGCCCAGGAACTGGAACGAGAAGGTTAGAATTTACCAAGTCGTCTTTCTCGTTTCCGGGGCCCGGGGAAGCTTCCCGCCAATTATGAACGCTCCAATTAAAATGCATGTATTTCAACTTTGTCGTTCTTGTTCTGGTTACCATTCTCGGTTGTTGTGAACCAGCCTTAATTCGTTCCGCTTGTCTGCCACTCCGGGTCTGTATAACACTATCCGCACTCCAGTTTTACCCATTCATTGGGCATTATTATTCCGAATGAATATCTCTTTGCTTTTCTTTCTGGTTATAAACTATATTAAGGGGACCAACCTGTAAACATTTGCGAAATTTCTGAAAAAATTTAATTTTGTGTAGTAATAAATGTTAGTGCTTGTAAGACAGATGGGTATATAATGAATGGTATGGAAACTAAAATCATTCGGGTGGCAATCAACAAAGGAATGCATTTTTGAAGTCGAAAATAATCTCTCTACACTTAAAAGTAATTTATTTTCTCTTTTACTTTTTTTTAGTGCCCCCTTATCAATAAATGGCTTATTGGAAAGGAAGAATCAGATGACTGAAAAATTCAGTGCCATAGCCGGGAATTGAATTTTTCAGTCATCTGATTCTTCCTTTCCAACCCTGTCCAACACACGGCTTGTGTGAAAGAACAATTAATTCCAAATGGCTTATTGTTTTGCAACGCACAATTTGGATTTAGGAAAGGTTTATCAACCATTGATGCTGTACAGAAGTTGGTTATTGATACTTCATCTGCTTTTGAAAACTATTAAGGTCCCCTATGTATCTTTCCTAGGCATTTGATACCGTGTCTCATGGTATTATTATCTCTAAGTTACAGAATTATGGTGTCAATAATGAACTTGTTCCGACTGAATCTTATTTAAATAACTGCTATCAGTCGGTATTTTGTAACTAGATTAACTTCCTCCGAATTTAATATAATTGCAACCAGTGTTTCTCAGGGATCTGTTTTAGGTCCTTCATTTTTTTCTTATGATTAATTATTTTACGTACAATAGGCATTCTGATCCAATTTTATTTGCAGATGCTACTTATCTCTGTGCATGTAATCCTGACATGCACAGGCATCAATTTAATAACAGATGTGGAGTTTTTCTTTACTGAAGCTGCAAATTGGTTTCAGGCTAATGGATTTAAACTTAATCATAGTAAAACTCAATGAATATTATGTAGTTTATCTAGTACGACATCTATTGCAACCTCTCATCAGCTTAAGTTTCTTAGTATTAACTTGGATAACAAGTTGACTTGAATGATCATAACAACTATGTTTATATTCGACTGTCCAGAGTGCTTTATTTATTGCGACGTCTTAGATTCTGCGTTGCAAAGAAATACCTTAAAATGCATATTATGCATTTTAATAAAATTTTACGTTATTTTATATGCATTTGGGTTAATGGGTCTAATATGCATCAAGTGCTTCTTTTGCAAAAGAAAATATTCGCATTTTAACGAATTTCGATAACAATGGTCATTGCAGACCTTTTTTTATTTGTGAAGGTATTCTCACAGTCATAAATATTTATGTATATAGATAAAGATAAATATTCAAAACTATCACTTACAGCCTGATTTTGATAATTATGCAACTAGATTAGATTATTTTTATCTGTACCACATACAAGATTAAGTAAATCTAACAGTGTTTTAATTTTTCAGCCTTAAATATGCTTAACAGATTGCCTCAAAATTTTCATTCATTAAATATTAATTTATTTAAAATAAGTCTGCACCACATAATAGATTAGGTAAGTAAAGCAAAACATTGTTATAATTCTTCAGCCTTAGATATGATTAATTGATTGTCTCGAAAATTTTCTTCATTAAATATTAATTTGTTTAAATATAAGTTACTCACTGGCTTATAAATAATCCATTCTATGATATAAAAGAAGTTCTTGAATCCGCAGTTGTATACCATTCTAGTTCTGGTGGTTTTAAATTCTTTATTGTAATTTTATTTCTATGTCTTTTGTATGGACAACGTCCATGGCAAAGCAGTTTTGCCTATAACTTTTTAATTGAATAAAAGCTATCCGTGAAACTTATCAGGAAAGTAAAAATGACGAAGTACAATACTCTAGAAATAAGTTTGTTAATTAAAAAGCGGAGAAAGAATTACGAGGCGTGTTTTTAAAGTAAACACCGTCCTAACATTTCACCGCTGCAGCGCTCCAGTCGCGATTTTGAGCATGCGCGATCACTTCCTCTATTCATAAGGAAGCCAGACGCAGCTGTGAGCGATCGCCAATTTGTGTTTTCCTGTTGTTGGAGCGTTTCGAAATGTTCAAAACCGAACGACCCGCCGACTGTGAAGTCAGATCAGTGATTCGTTTTTTGAATGTGAGAAATATTACACCAGTAAAAATGCATTGCGAATTGGGTGAGGTATATGGGGAAACAATAATGAGTGACAATGCCCGGCCTCACACAGCCAAACAAACTCAATATTTTATCGCACCATTTAGTTTGAGAACAATTTTACCACCTTTCCTACAGTCCGGATTTGGCACGAGCGATTTTCATCGTTTCATCATCTGTAGAAATTCCTTGGTGGAAAACATTTCAACGAGATGATATTGTGAAACAAGAAATACAGACTTGGCCTTCATCACAGGCGACATGATTCTTTAACGTAGGCATACAAAAACTGGGACAAGTGGCTGTTAGGACAAGTGGCTGAATAACGGCGGTGACTATGGAGAAGTAGTGTAAGATGTAAGGTAATGAATGATAAAGCATTTAGAAAATAATGTTCTTTATTTTTTAAAACGTTATCGGTGCTTACTTTAAAAAACATACATTGCATATACTTTTAAATTTATTTTCTAAACTAATTTTACATTTTATTTACAAAACCGTGGTTAGGTGTGTAGATTTAGAAAAATAACATTTAAATTTGGTTCCAAAATATTGAAAACTGCACCGCAGAATACTGTAGATCGTTAAAAAAGTAGAACAGTTTTTTCTTAGGAAGTACTGAAGGAACTGATCGAAAATTTGAAAGTTTATTGTGTATAAATCACAAATATCTGGTAAAAAGAATCAAACAAATTGCCAAAGAAGTACAGGACTGTTATGTTAAAAAACAAATACGAAAACATAAGCATATAGCATAGAATAATGCTAAGAGTACCTTCTTGTCTGGGATACACATATTTATTATTATTATTATTATTATTATTATTATTATTATTATTATTATTATTATTTTATTTCCTGTTGTTTCTCTTGGTTAAAATCAAGAAATTAATAACATTTAAAAACAAAATGAAATGCCAGGCTGGTCCCGTAGCTCAGTCGATAGAGTACCTGTCTGCTGTGTGAGGGGTTCCGTGTTCGATTCCTAACTGGGGGAGAATTTTTCTAAGCTAAATTATTCACTATCCCCCCAGAGTCTGGAAGTATGAATGGGAGTCTGAATGTGTACGTGATCTAATGTATAAAACCCAAAGAAAAACCAGAAATAACTGTATACGAGTAAACCATTGCGATAGGCAATTTGTTCCAAAGGTAAAAGGCCACCATTGCGGTTAAGGGCGGGGTATAAATGGAACAATAAAAAAATTACATATTAACATGATAGTGTTTTAAAAATCTGAAATAGCTAGAAGTGATCAGGATAATAATTGTTTGTAACATTACCCGCACACATTTCCAAAATAAAAAGTATCTTGTGCGCGAAAGCCAAATTATAAAATATGTATTAAATATAATAAAATGAAATAAATTGCTTCTCACTGGCTCACCCAAAGCACTTCTAACTTAATGGCTAAAATAAGTACATAGTCTTGCCTTTTCAGCAGTTTCAGCGGGCATTAACTATTTGAAACAATTTCTTGCAAATATCTTTGATTAAGGGAAGTAGATGGAAAAATAAAAATAAAGTTTCGTATGAATAACTTGAAGACTAGCCATGGAAAAGAAGTTAAAAGTCGTGTGACTGTTACACACCGACTTTTTTCATTAAGGTGCTAACTGACATAAATGAGGAAATAAATCAGTGCTGGGGGTAATGATAATCGATTATCGAATTATGTGATAATACCAATTATAACCAAATTACGTATTATTGCATTATTATTATAATATTATTATTATTATTATTATTATTATTATTATTATTATTATTATCAATCCATTTAAGCAATTAATGTTTTATTTTCCTGAAAAGTGATTGAAAACTAATTTAAACTTATTTTATATTGCGTTTCATTAAGTAGTTTTCACTTGCTTCATCCCCCCCAAGCTATGTTTCAAGTTACACCCATTATATTTTACATAAGCAATATTAGTCGCCTAATTTATTTACATCCGCTTGATGTTAAAAAACTTAAGTTCATAGAACTCTCAAATTATCATATATTAGCCACAGATTTGCACTGATAAGGGAAAGCATGTTTTAATTACATGTCATTCACAACTTTTTCTTATATCGTTCTTTAAGACCAATTATAACTAATTTTTTCGCTCACTTCTATTATGCATGCAGAAGAAACACACCTTCTGCCGCAGCCATAAATTTATGTAATCAGACTTTCCTATTTTGGGTAGATATTTCTCAAAAAGTCTGATGTGTTGGAGTCACGTGGTTCCTCTATCCACACTTCCACAAACTATTCTTAGAAACGCTTATTTCATAGTAGGTATAAGGGAAATAAAGTAGGCTTAAGCGATAGTCAAATATTTTAAAGCGGTATGCTATGTGATGGTAGCTTTGAAATTACTACATGAGCACGAGACAAAAAATGAATAGCGACTTAGCAGTGAAAAAAAGCATTTGACATTTCAAACCAATAATAAAGAATATCTCGGAAATTTAACATAAATTTTGTGTTATATCGAGATCGATATTTTGCTGTGCAGTAAACTTTGGTCTATCTCTTAAGATTTACTAGTTATAAAAGTGGTTCAGAATGAAGAAGACTTCACAGGCTGTTCCAGAAAATTCAAGATATACATTTATTCGTCATACAAACATCTTAAGCCTAACCAAATTTTGACCAGAATCTTAACATAAAATATTGAAGAATATCTCGGAAATGGTTAATGGCACAAAAAATTTATTTCACATAAATTTTGTGTTTAACGAAATCTACATATTTTGTACAGTAAACTTTTATCTACTCTTACGGTTTACACGTTATATAAAAGTCGTTCAGTATGAAGAGAATTTCGCAGGCTTTCCCAAAAAATTTAAGATATACATTTATTTGGCATATAAACATCTTGAACATGTGGCATTTTGATCAAAATCTTAGAGCCGCTTTTGAGAAAATAAAAAGTAACCAAATGTTTCCGTGTAAAGGGTAGTTTGCGCGGGGTGGGGGAGGTTGTTCTTGAAAATCTTTGTTGCATTCTTGGAAGATGCTGCAGTTTAATACCAAATGTGGTATTTAACCGACTTTTCGTTTTTGATTAAGTGATGGTTATAAAACAGAAGCTTCCAAATCTTACATTCAAGCCCCATTATAACTGCTTATGGGTTGCTTTTTCCAAATTAACTTCCATAATAGTCGGTTTAATTATTGTTGTGTGATGGTAACAGAAATACAACCAAATTTGAAAATATAACTTTTGATTTAGGATACTATTCATCGATAACATTTAAGTGTGCAGGAACATCGTAATTTCTCAGAGTTGTATTACACAGTTTTAGCAGATTCGCTGGCTCTTTATCTGCTGTTTTCACAACCAACACTAATTTTCAATAAGCAATAAAGCACATTTTTGACTAACCTGTTTGGAGTCAGTGACCAGAAGTGAACTCACAATTCCAAATAAGAGAGCTGTGTATCTCATGGCGCTAACTGCGATACTAGCAGAAGAAGACTGCCGAGTGACGTTCCCCCGATCACTGAAATGACCCTGGAGGGGACCAAGTCAACCTAGTTCGTCCTTGGAGCCAATGCACCGGCTTTCGCTCCGCCTGCTCTCTGGTTTTACGATGAAACATTCAAAACAGTTTCTTTTCTTTTCGGAAAATATATAATAATAGCTGGCTCACCCGATGTTGTATGATAGATTTTTAAACTCCAATTAATTAATTTCATTTATACCCCCACCGTTCTTTATGGAATTATTGTACAATGATATATAAGTTTTTATGGTGAATCCTACTCTTTAACCCTTACATTGTAAGTTCGAACAGCCCCGACTAAACATAAAAATGGATGAAAAATCTCTTGATATTCACGCAAAAGAAACCTCCCCTCAAGAGTCTTCCAAGTGTTCGAAATGCTGCATAATCTATAAGTACCTTTGTCGGCGGAAGAATCCTCGTCGAAATTGTCAGGTATTTTTTTTAAATAATAATAATCCCGTGGTGCTTCAGCCCTTGAAGGGCCTTGAACTGCCAACCCGACTGTAGGTCTCACGCCCACAACGCACGGCAGAGGTGGGCGATCATCCAACCGTTGTGAGGAGGTGATGTGGTCAGTATCACGCAACTCCCAGCCAGATTGTTGGCCTTCGTGGCCGGGATCGCTACCTTTTGCAGCTCCTTGCTTTCTTTACGGTGCTGAGTGAGCACCGGCCCTATACCCGGGACTTAAAATCCGTACCCCCAAGGATGGGGTCGAACCCGGGCGCATTCTGTAGCTGGGAACCAGATCCCATGCTTTAACCCACAGTGCCAGGACATAGTGGAATTATACAGTATTGTAATTATAGTATATTACCGAGTAGTTGAAATTAAAGTGACAGTCAGCGTGGCATAGCATGGACTGTAGGAGTCTTGAAATCTCGTAAATATGCTAATTAGGCAATGCGCTCGCGAATTATGCCAGAAACTTAGTTGCAACTCTTACAACCAGGTGAAAATACGGCGCTGTAAGCAAGAACGCAACTGTCACACCATTACTGTCATGCAAGATGGAGCAACACCATATGTCACTCGCCAAGTGAAAGATTTGCTGCAAAAAACCTTCAGTAACGGCTGCTCGTCTCTAGGTAATTTCCAGATGCGAGGCCTACATGACGCCGACCTAAATCCACGTGACTTCTAGTTGTGGGGATATTTGAAAACTCGTGCTAATGAGGGACACAAAGACTAGCTTACAAGGACAAGTCGTTCTGAGCACCAGATGTGCAACGAGCAACTGTCGACCATGCCGTGTTACGAATGCAGAATTTTGCGTAGTTGGGATACCAGTTGAACAGTTTTTGTAACAATACGCAATTCACAATTAGCCCATAAAACTCCCTTTTGGGCAAGGGCCCCTTTCAAGTGAAACGGAACTGGATTTTGCAATCCCGGTTAGCTATTCCGGAAAAGATCAAACTAGTTTATTGTCTTCCGGGCTATGTCCACTATTTTTTCCAAGTTTCTCTCTCTTTGGTTATCTTGGTCCACCTGCTGCCAAGATCCTCCTCACATCTTCTGTAAAGCGGGTTCTCTGTCTGCCGACGTTTCTCTGAGCAATCCTGGGGTCTCAAGAAGTCACTCTTTGTGTCCATGTATTAAGATGTTGTCTCATAAAGTGTCATGTCCATCTCCATTTTAGGTACCTTTCTGTGATCGCGGCATCCTTTAAACCTGCCCTCTTCCTTATTTCATAGTTCTGCATTCTATCTCTGATTGTTATACCCAAGATTTTCCTTTACATTTTCCTTTCGCAGATATCTATTGCTTGCTTCTATCTTTCTGTTAAACTCCACGTTTGTGACTCATATTATAGAGCTAGTAAAATACGCATGTTCATTATTTGACCTTTCAAATTTGTACTGTAGGATTTGTCTAGGAGTATAAATTTTTGGGACCAGAATTTAGATAAGACGCATCGTGCTATTACTTTGTCCATCGTGTTCTTAAAGGAAATGGTTTGACCTAAGTACCTATGCAGTTTCTTGTACGCAATCCAGAGATTGGTTGAACCATTGATGTGATGCATTTCCTAATAAATGTGCCAGAGTCGCCATTACGACGTGTTTCTGCCTTTTTCCTGCGTCCATTCCATGTTCTGACTGCTTACAGAATCGCCCATGTGTCTGTTCTTTTCTACCTTTCTCCTCACCCATGCCATGTTCTGAATGCTTACAGAATCGCCATTAGCATATGTCTGTTCTTTTCTACCTTTTTCCTGCGCCCGTGCCATGTTCTAATGCTTACAGAATCGCCGTTATCATGAGTCTGTTCCTTTCTGCCTTCCTGCGCTCATGCCATGTTCTAACTGCTTACAGAATAGCCGTTATCATGGGTTTGCTCTTTTCAGCTTTTTCCAGCGCCCGTTCCATGTTCTGACTGCTTACAGAATCGCCGTTATCATGAGTCTGTTCCTTTCTGCCTTCCTGCGCCCATTCCATGTTCTGACTGCTTACAGAATCGCCGTTAGCATGTGTCTGTTCTTTTCTACCTTTTTCCTGCGCCCATGCCATGTTCTGAATGCTTACAGAATAGCCGTTATCATGTGTTTGTTCCTGTCTATCTTTTTCCTGCGCCCGTGCCATGTTCTAATGCTTACAGAATCGCAGTTATCATGTGTTTGTTCCTTTCTGTCTTTTTCCTGCGCCCGTGCCATGTTCTAATGCTTACAAAATCGCAGTTATCATGTGTTTGTTCCTTTCTGTCTTTTTCCTGCGTCCGTGCCATGTTCTAATGCTTACAAAATCGCAGTTATCATGTGTTTGTTTCTTTCTGTCTTTTTCCTGCGCCCGTGCCATGTTCTAATGCTTATAGAATAGTCGTTATCATGTGTGTTTTCCTTTCTGTCTTTTTCCTGCGCCCGTGCCGTGTTCTAACTGCTTACAGAATCGCAGTTATCATGTGACTGTTCTTTTCTGTCTTTCTCCTGTGCTCATGCCATGTTCTGAATGCTTACAGAATCGCAGTTATCATGTTTCTGTTCTTTTCTGTCTTTTTCCTGCGCCCATGTCATGTTCTGAATGCTTACAGAATTGCAGTTATCATGTGTCTGTTCTTTTCTGTCTTCCTGCACCCGTGCCGTGTATCTGACTGCTCACAGAATCACAGTTACCATGTGCCTGTTCTTTGCTGTCTTTCTCCTGCGCCCATGTCATGTTCTGAATGCTTACAGAATCGCAGTTATCATATGTCTGTTCTTTTCTGTCTTCCTGCACTCGTGACGTGTATCTGACTGCTCACAGAATCACAGTTACCATGTGACTGTTCTTTTCTGTCTTTCTCCTGCGCCCATGTCATGTTCTGAATGCTTACAGAATCGCAGTTATCATGCGTCTGTTCTTTTCTGTCTTTTTCCTGCGCTCATGCCATGTTCTTATTACTTACACGCTATATTTTCACCTGGTGGCAATATAACTAATTGTTTTTGGATCGTTTGCGAGCTGATTGCTTAATTAGCATATCTAGAATGTTTTATACTCCTACAATGATTGCAGTCCTACTGTGCCGCGCTGAACGCCCTCACTACCCAGTAGCACAAATTTTGTACCTTCTCTTTTGGTCCCATAGTTATTTAATAACATAACTGCTACATAGTTTTCACACAATGCAGAAACTCTAAACGTATACAACGAAATCGTGGTAAAGCTCATGAAGATTCCGCCCTCCCAGGCCACCAAGTTAAACTCTTTGGAAAGGAGCATAGACTGTGGCCATCCAGAAAAATAATCTTATCAGTTGTTAATATAAAATATGGATTCACTGATTTCTAATGTTAGCAGTGATGCCTTTTGGAATACTTAGCAGGCTAACGAATTTGATTATAACAATTACAAATGAAATGAAACAAAACGTTCCTACATGAGAGTTATTAGAAGGTTTTAGCATCGAGGTTACTCAGAAGTTTTGGAACTCTTTACACACATTTCTGGAGTATTTATTAAATGGCAATTAAAGAAATAAACTTAACATACGATTCGTACCCTTATAAGCAGGATAGTTTGTCGATTTTTACATTCTCTACCACGTACCTGGTACGTAAAGGTATTAAATTCTACCCAAAATTCACATAATCACATTAGAGTTTTTTTCAATTTATGTTCAATTTTTCTATTAGAATTATGTTAAACTTTAGATGATGAACACCACTTGGACATCGTTTAAATTGGAATATGACCATCTTTTGTACTGTAATGTTTGCTATCTGCTAAGGTTAAGCATTTCTCTTTTAAGTGAGTTCTCCAGTGCCAGGAAGTATTGTAACGAAAACATTTTGACGAATAGTGCTGGTCAGTCACTGTCGCGTGAAAGCAGACATCACATCGTTTAGTTGAGATGCCTAAGTTCACTCAACCATTGAAAAGTGAACTTCATAGTTTATTGGTGAAATTGGTGTCGATGTGTTTGCAACTGATGGAACAGTTTTATTGCTTAAGGTTTGTGAAAAGACAGTCACAAAAAAGTATTTTATCGATCAACACATGTTAACAACAAAGCACAAACTCGTTCTCGCTTTAAAGAGTGGTAATAAGAAAATAAGGCTACTTCCAACAGCTGTTGCTACATCTAGCAGACAGTCAGTTTTCAATAGTTACGTAATTCGTTAGTAAGTGCTAGCGGAGCCTAACACAAGAACATTTACAGCAAAACTTTGTGGTAATGTGGTAACGTATCGTATAATTTGTACAATTTATAACCAAACATTGGCTATTAAATGTATTATGATTATGACTTTTTAGAATTACGAGGGCGGATCAAAAAGTAACGCACAATAATTTTTTTCTGCCTTGGTATTGCACCTGGAATGTTGCAATTTCACACAGATATAGTTTGAAGTTTTCACTACAGAGGGTATTTTTGTTTCATGTGAAGCTCTAGCGAGAGAAGTGTGAACCACGCAACAAAGATGGCGCGCATGTTACTGTTACCCAGGTGTGAAGAGCAGAGAGGTGTTTCGATATTTGTGGGCCAAAGGGCATAAACCGAGTAATATTCACAGGGACATGCGTTGCGTGTATGGGGATGATTGTATGGACTGTAGCAGGTGGTGTGCATTCTTCCTAGAGGGCCGTGTGAACTTTAGTGATTCACCACGCTCCGAGAGGCCGGTAACAGCTGCAACCACGCAGAATGTCGGAGGCATTGAGGCGGAAATTTTGAACGGCCGGCGTGTGCAACTGCGAACCTTATCGCAACATTTCAACATTTCTTATGGTGCAGTGTACGATATTGTTCATGACACGTTGAAATTTCGTAAAGTTAGTGCTTGACAGACAACCACAGGGGCCAGCGAATGATGGCGAGCTTGGATCTCTAACGCGGTACACAAGGGCATGACTTTCTGAAAGGAATCGTCCATGGTGATGAGTCATGGGCATACCACTACACGCCCAAACCCAAGCAGGCAAGTATGGAGTGGAAACATGCTGGTTCCCTAGTGAAGAAAAAGTTCAAAATGACTCAATCTGCTAGGAAAGTGCTTGTGACGGTGTTCTGGTATATGCATGGTGTTGTATTGGTGGATTTTGCTGAACACTGGACCACTGTGAATGCTGCAGCCTACATGAAAACTTTGGTTAAGTTGTGTCGTGCCCTTCGTGAGAAACGCCACAACATGTATGCTGACGATGTCAAAATTCTTCATGACAATGCTCGCCCCCATGTTGCTGCTGCTGTTCATCAGAAAATCACCAAATTTGGTTGGGAGGTGCTCCAGCAACCACCATACAGTCCGGACCTTACACCGCCGGACTTTCATCTGTTTGGTCCCATGAAGAAATTCCTGGCCGGCCAACGCTTTGCGACAGATGCGGAAGTGAAATCAGCAGTCCGCAGATGGCTATACTCCAAGGAAACGGACTTCTACGAACAGGGCATATTGAAACTGGTATCACGAATGGAGAAATGTGTTGAGAAACTTGGTGACTATGTCGAAACGTAGGTAAAAGGTGTAAATTCATTTTTTGATTTTTGTTGCTTTAACTATTAACCTTTTTCTTTTTTGTAAAAAATTATTGTGCGTTACTTTTCGATCCGTCCTCGTATAGTGCCTTATTTCAATTTACCATGTATTTTCTTATGTTTTTATTGCCCTTTTTGCCTATCTACCTGTGAAATGAACGAAATTCCAGTTTCGAAAGAACAGAATGATTCCTGGTTAACGATTACGCAAGTGCAGAGTTTCACAAAATAAAGTTAATAAATACAGCTAGTTTCCATGCTCATATTTCTGTATTAAAGAAGGGATAGGGTAGAATAGGCCTAGAAGCAGAGGGGGACTTAGGACCTCGACCTACGCAGATATTTTTTACCTAGGCTTTTAACGGGGCGCCCCCGAAAGGGAAAGAGGGATGAGGTGAGAGGAGACGGAGAGCGACTGGACCGGGAGGCACGACAGGCAGAGGGCAGGGTCCCTACCGTTTACAGATTTGAACTCCCCGGGTGGTGCCTGGTGCAGCCGGTTCCCCTCCATCCTGGGCTTACACATCCCTGGGGGGGGCTTGGAACCAGAAGACCGCTCTCAGTCCAGGGGAACGAAGGATTACTCAAAGAACCCTTTCCCCTGTCATGTACCTGCCAAGACCTCCCTCCGACACTTGCAACCCTGAAAGAAACCAAGCAGATGAAAGGTGAAGTGAAATGAGAATGGAGATGAAGTGGAGGGGCAGGAAATTCTAGGGATGTAATTATCCTTTCCAACATTCGCCTAGCGATCTGGGGAAACCCTCGAAAAAACCCATGGGTCAGGAAAATCGGCCTGGGAATCGAACCCACGACCTCCTGAATACGGGCCACAGACGTTATCGCCTGAGCCATCCGCTCGGTACCTCTTCACTTACTGAGCTAGGTGGCGCCGTAGTAACGTGTGTAACTCACATTCGGGAGTTCCCGGGTTCGATTCCCGGCGACCGCCCACTGTGACCTATGGGTTTTTCGTAGTTTTCACGGTTCGGTAGGCGAATGCTGGAGTGGTTTCTCTTCTACTACGATTTTGCTATCCATTTCCTGTGCTCATCATTTCCTGCCTTGTTATCTGTTACAGGGTTGTAGGACCAGATGATGGTGTTCAGCGGATTGCGGCTGGACTGTGGAGGTGCGCTTTGTGAAGGTTTCTTTCCTGGCGTCGGTCGAGCTGCAAAGTTAGGACTTGCCAGCGGGTGGACGCCCCTTCGGGGAGATCCCTGGTGTTAGTTGTTTGTGGGTGGGCTTGGACGGCGGCGCATGCGTTCGAACTGGAAACTTTAGGGACCCCGCCCACGCTTGCACACGTCGTCATCCGGATCTGGTCGCCCTTCAGGTGTCTCCCCTCATCCCACCCTCCCAGTGGCCACGGTAGAAACACAAAGAGCCAGGAGGCTCTGCACCGGTTGCGGGGGCCCGTCCGTACCTTTACCGTTTACCCCTTAATTTATTTTCCCCACCTCCTTTGAACACATGCATGCTACTTACAAAAGTGCGGTACATTTAAGGTTTGTGGGAAGAATTTCTGGGTTTTTCACAAACTATGCGTGTCCAGTTCATATAGGTACAGCAGAATGCCAGTGATCGACTTGGAACTCCGGATTGTTAAAACGAATTTAAACAGTTCTGCTGAGTGAAGGAGAGAGGACGGAAGGGAAGGCACTTTTACTTCTTGAGTGCCTGGTATGGCGACCCATCTTGCGCTAAACAGTGTGCAGCGAAATACACAGATTTCAGTAATCACATTCTTTGTTTGCACAAGAACATAATACCCACTGTCCATATACTAGAATAGTTGTAAACAAGAGTGACGGACGTGTTAAAATTACTAAACACACAATTATTGGAACCTCGAGAACGGTGTATCAAAACTGATGTCACACACAACGTTCTCTGCCCTTATAACTTCGCATAACCACTTTTATATTATAGCATTTATATAAAAAGTGAATATTCTGTTCGCCTTACATTACTCATTAATCATTATAAATCTCAAAATAAGCACTTAATACTAGTGAGAAACTCCTTGCGTATCCACGGTGAATGAGATTTCTCCAACCATGGGTTTTCCATAATTAAACACGATTTCAGCAGCTGTATGTAGCGTTTAAACCAAATATAAAACACTGATTTTGAAGGAACACTATGAGCACAAACTCAGCAACACATATGTATCTTACCTTCAAAATCCTGGAGCCATCAGAGCCTAACCAAGACCTAAAAGTCTCTAAAAGACAAAGAGATCCAATGAACTATGAACCAGCTGCGCGGTGCTTTTCCATTGGGTGTTTGGACACGTGTTTTCCGCCGCTGCTACTCTGGCTGTCTGTCCTCTGCAGAATTGTGTTGACTGTGATGCCATGTGTTCATTGAGAGTTTGAGTAGTGAAGTAGTTACGATTATTTATTATTGTGTCCCTATATTTAGTCGCAATTATGGCTCAGTATATGTTTATCACTGCGCAATGTGTATTTATGTAGGATTCGTATGTGTTAACACAGTCACTCGTCAAGTGCAACTAAGATTTGCAGAACGATTCCCGGGTGTAAAGGTTCCAGCTCGCACGACAATCCATGTTTAATAAATATTGTGCCGTTATAGTTTTATTTTAAAAGATTGTGATAAATATGATTTTATAAGGCTTGAGATACTGTAGCGTATGTGTGTGCATTGTCGCGTCGGACACATTATTGCTTTGTAGCATGACATTGTTGAACTAATTATTTTGATTGGGGTTTGATTTCTGTCCGACGCGGCATCTCTCTCTCTCTCCCTGCCTCCTGGCCAAGGAATGGAGAGAGGAAAGATGGTGAGGAACCAGAAAATTGCCAGCATTTCGCAACGTGAAGTACGGCGAGGGATGAGTAGATTCTTAAAGAAGTGCCAAAAATGTATGGAAACGACGGTGGCCAGTTTCAACCTTTCATAATGTTGTAAGTAAAGCCTGTGAACATAGTTAACGGAATCGTTGTATGGTTGCATTGCGCCTTTCTATAATAATCGTAGACGGCAATGCGCGCCGCCATCACGAACCGGAAAAACATCGGGCAGCCGGTTCGCAGTTCATTGGGTTTCTCTGTATTAGGGAGGGCTGGTTTAGAAGGCATGCATTACATACTTTGAAAGCTTTTCATTAAGCATATACAATATGAATTGACAGAGGTAATCTTAAGCATTCGTTTTAACCTATAAATTCTGAAACCTTTAGCACACTTATTGTTGTACAGCACTGTCTATACGCTAGAGGTCCAGAACAGCTTCTCCATAAATATAAGAATTTTAAGAAAAATTAAAATCTTTAGTAGGGTTTAACGTAAACATTAAACATATAACTATTCTAAGCACATTCATGATCAAAGCCATTCTAACTGCAAAGTTTTTAGTAAAACTACCCTTTTGGTTTCTTCTTTTTCAGGTCGATGATAGGGTGGCGTACCATCGATCTAAACTTATTGCTAAGGTCGCTTCGAATAAGCTATACTCGGCTTCGTATTCCGGCATTCCCTGTGGGGTAGCAACAACATTAACAACAACGCCAGACATAATTAATAACTAAGTCATGCTGATATAGTTATTTAGAGGACTAGTTACAAAAATAGAGGTTTAATAACGAGAGTTTCAAGTTAGAACACGACCGAAGGGAGTTACTAAACCTAATTTGTAACGTGTTGTCTACAATATTTTATCTACTTTCAGAGTATTTTAGTATATGTTATATATTTAATGAAATGTATTCATTGCGGAAACGGTATGTTTAGAGAAAGAGTAACATGGGCTTTGGAAAAAAAACACACGATAAATCAACAAACATGTTGTTCACCAATGGCACTGGGGATTAATTGATCTGCATCATTTTCCCTCTGGCTTCCCAATATAAAGTCTGTAAGTTATCACTTTTAAGGCCTTCACATTTGGCGAGATGCTGTTTGTTCAGGATGACATCTTCACAGAGAGTGCACTTGGGTGTAGGTAGGCATCATATCTTGTAGAGGCGTTCTGCAAGACAATTGTGGCAAGTAGCCATCCTAAATAAGGCCACTGCAGTCTTCCTTGGCATTTTTTGTATATCAACTCTACCTTTAATATTCTTATAATCTTTATCTTTTACTTTATCTTCTTCATTAAGTCTCTGCTGTCTTTTGAAATGTTGTTTAATGTTATTCAATTGTTTATTTATTTCTATTTGTCCTACAGGTTTTATTTGTTGTATTGCACCTTTCTTTGCTAATAGATCCCATCTTCATTGCCCAAAAGTCTGATATAAGCTGGGATCCCTTGTAAAGTGACATGATTTTTAGTTTCAACTGCTTTAATTAGGATTCTCATTTCTTTAATATTTCTATTCATCAACAAACTTTGTTGTTATATTCTGCAATTAGGGATGCTAGTTTCATGTGTGAATTTAAAGTAAAAATGAGCAAAGAAGGTGATTTTCATGGTTCACCAGGAAAAAAATTAAATAATTTTAAAAGTTTTTGTTTTAATGCATATTATTATCAAGGAAAATAAGATATAGATGATCATCATTAAAGTGTATTTTACATTTTGTTGAACCTGTATTTTATGTTTAGATAGCGTGTTTTGTTAAATATAAAGTATAGGTTTTGTTGCCTAGTAACTAGAAAATAAAACATCACTGATTATTATAGTATTAGATTAAGTATCTTCTACTTAACTCCAACATGTCCTATTCCATGACCAAGACTTAATAAATCTGTTTTAGCCATTTAAAACTCAATAATGTAGGTACATATTTTAAATATTTTAGACAATCTAGGACATAAACACTTTCAAAATAAATAAAATCCTTGTCATCTGCTTCTGAAAAAAACCTTACATACCTAATTATATCCCCATTTAAAATACAGGGGATGGATTTTACGTTTTAAATATACGATGAATTCAATACACTCGCATAATTCTTTCTAGGGATTTCTCTATTCAGTTTCTTCCCTAAGGATAAATGTTTTACAACAAATTAACTCAGATTAAGCAATATGATAAGTAAGCAAGTTCCCAATCCTAAATTTGGTAATGTAGATAAGTAGTTCTTATTGAAATATATTTCTTTCTCTGCCAACTACTTATAGTATTCTATCCAAAAATTTGATACTCAGATATCTTCAATTGTGTTTGTCTGTGACCAGTATAACTAAAAGGCAAAATGTTCCACTTGGTATCAAAATATCAAACTAGTATTTAAGTTCAATATCCCGAAGATGTGATACAAAGACCTTTGAGAAAATCCCCCCACCCCAAACTAGCCTTTACATGGAAACATTTTCAATGTTTTTGATTTTCTCAAAAATGGCTCTAACAATGTTGGTTAAAATACATTTAAGATATTTACGTCTCAAATAAAGTGTAGGTATATCTTGACTTCTCTTCATTCTTAAGGAATTTCATAATTTTGTATATTGGTAAACCATAATAGATAGATAAAGGTGTATTACACAGAAAATTTAGATCTCTTTAAAACATTTATTTCAAATAACCTTTTTTACTTTCTCTACTAAGTAGAGTAAGTAGGGGAAGTACTACATTCCACCCAAAAATCAGATATTGAGATGCCACCGGAACTACATGTTTTGAGGCCTCTAAATAAAAAAGTATTTTTAGAAAAGGTGTGTGTGCGTGTGTGCGTGCGTGCGTGTGTGTGCGTGTGTGTGTGTGTGCGTGCGTGTGTGTGTGTGTGCGTGCGTGTGTGTGTGTGTGTGTGTGCGTGTGTGTGTGTGCGTGCGTGCGTGTGTGTGTGTGTGTGCGTGCGTGTGTGTGTGTGTGTGTGTGTGCGTGCGCGCGCCTGTGAAGATGATAATTCAAAAACGAAAAGTTGGATAAATACCAAACTTGGTATTTAGGTTCAGTATCTTTCAAAGATGTGACACAAAAATTTTCAAGAAAATCTCCCCACCCCAGATTACCCTTTACATGGAACTTTTTAAAAAAATTTGATTTTCTCAAAAATGGTAACGATTTTGATTAAAATATCATATGTTTAAATGTGTAAGATGCTTTCATGGCAAATGAAATGTATATCTTGAATTTTCTGGAAATGTCCCAAAAGTCCTCTTCATTCTGAATGAATTTTACACAACTGGTAAACCGTAAGAGATAGACAAAATTTTACTACACAAAAAAATGTAGATCTCGTTAAAACACAAATTATATTATTTAAATTTTTTTTTTGTCATGAACCATTTCTGGGATATTTCATGTCATTTGTTTGAATTTTCCAATACTTATACTTTTTCTCAAACAGGAGTTTGTTATTCATTTCTTTTTATGTCCTGGACATGCAAAGAGAATGGAATGCTCCACATAGCAACCAGCTCTTAAAAGATTTGACTATCGCTTAAAGCCTACCATATTCTCCTTGCACCTATAAGAAAATTAGCAATATGATAGTTTCTGCAAGTTTTTATATTGATTAACATGAAGTAGATGAGTAACACAGATTTTATGGAATGGAAAACTAACTGGAAGGAAGCAATGAAAAAAGTAAGCAGAATGATTGAAGTTTTCCACCTAGTCATTTTAGGGATATTAACAATTTAGAAATTTGTTGTTCACAGATACTTTCTATCTTTTGTATGCTTCAATATCATAGTGTAGGGTTGTCATATGCCATGGATTTCATGGACTGTCCACAATTTTTACTGTATTTGAAATCAACTTCAATAAATTTAATGTTTTTTGGGGAAGGCCAAGGTTGATAGTTTTGAGAATTTGCTGTCACATAAGAAATGGATTGCTTTCGTTCATAATTGCATTATTCAGAGTTACCAAAAATTTTGAAATATTATTTCTCCTGGTCATAACGCCAATGTAGAGAGAGTTTTTCCTTCATGAGTGCTTGGTGGACAGAAGAAAAGAATACACTAACACTAATATTAGTTAATGTGATGCAGCAAATGCAATACAATATGAAAAATATAAGTTTGTAGTGAGTTTCATAAACTTATTGTGAACAATACCAAGGTCCTTTCTTCTGTTCCAGGTTCTGAGAAATATGATTGGCATAAAAAATTTAAATGCTAATATTGAATACATAATATGTGCTTACTTAAGGCAAAATACAATACACTAGTCCTTCCAAAACTCTAGATTCTTAATTAAATGCACATTTCTCCTACATTAAGTTCCTAATCCCTCAAAATTTCATTTCCTTAAATTGACTCAACCAAGGATAAAAAATGTCCGGTTTGGGATTATCAGATTATGGGAACCCTACCTTAGTGAAATGATTTTGAATTATGTATAGACTTCTGTCAATGACTGCTATCATCACATGAACCAGATACAGTCATGACAGTATAGGCTTATTATTTGAGGCAGTATTTTTAACACTTACATGATTTCAGTCTAATTATATAATATATAAATTCAATAACAGCCTGCCTTAAAGCAATATGTGTATGTAACAATATATAAAAAGTGAATATTACAGTCATTGTATATGTTTATATTATTGTATACATGTGTAATAATGTTATGTGAATGTATTATGTAATTTAATAATGTAGGAGCTGTGAGAATAATAGGTTAAAAGTTGCTAACAATGAGGTAACCTTGAGGCAATAATGAGTAAGAAAGTTTAATAATCCTACTAGTCATTATTGGAGCAACAATAATGTAAATTTTGAGATAGTTTATAAATAGCCAATCAACAACCAGAAAAAGCTTTTACGTTAAATGAAGGTATTCTATTGGACTAGGATTAGCCAATCAGAAACTAAAATGGAGCAAAATTTACAAATTCAGTTGCCAGTTGGTTGTAGACAGTGTTCCTAACCGGACGCGAGATGCATCCTCGAGAAATTTAATACGTATTCAGTGAAAGACAAAAAATAGTTTATGTGTTAAAAAGTGCAAATAATTAATAAAAAAATCTCACAGCTCTCTATATCAATGAAGTGTTATTTAAATCATGTCAAGCATTAATAAAAGGAGTGAAGTAAAATTATAATCTGTGTAAGCCTACATTCTTTAGTCGCACCACTCTCTGCTAAGACATTCATGTCTCTAAAAAAATATAAATACTGACGCAGCCGAGGCAAACATAAATATATAATATTTAAAGAAACAGTCAAAATTACAAAGTTAATATTTTTTAAACATTTGGGGCAAAGGCCACCGGAAAGTACATTTAGGGCGAAGGCTACCGGAAACTTTTTATCATACGTGTGGTTGCAACTACTTCAAGTTTGGCTCCTCATCATAAGAACTACAATACAACTCCTACTTCAAATCGGCTTTCCATATGTGAAGCAACAAACCTTCTTCAAATTGGCTCCCAAAGGTGCGGCAAATAACAATACAACAAACCATCTTCTCATGTACAAAACATGTTATCTTCCATTTTTACAAGTATGTGAGGTCAAAGGAAAATATGAGTATCGAAAGACATGTACACTTTCCAAGAACAATTTGTCAACAAGTAATTTTATGTGCATGTGTTTTTATATTTTATTTGCACTGTATTAATAACAAGCCTGTTATTTGCTTTGTATTACCATACATGCTCGGCATAGCATTTCTCATTAATTTATGCAACAATGCAAATGCAAACAATGTGCACTTATAGGCAAATAATCCTCTTTTTCCCAACCGATAGGAGGCGAGTGTAATATTCAATAAGCCAATGACGGGATCAGAAAAGTACCTTTAACAATGGCAAGGTTTACTATTCTCTTTCTACTTTATCAAGTACATATACTGCGAATAATAGACAGAGGATATGACACTCACCAAAATGCTTGTTTGGTTTTGGAGTAGTCTACCAGATTTAATCAGCTGTTTACTGAAAGTACCTGCCACACACTCTGTACCTCACTTCACTCTTGCAGCATTGTCAAATATTGTACTGTAAAATAAATGAGTTGAATGATATTAGAAGCCTTCACTTACATCATGATGGTAAAATATGGACGATCGTTTCGAGACTTCAAGGTCTCATCTTCGGCATTTGGAGACGACTGGATCTCGATCCACAAATACAAAATGTATCTAACCCATCAATTTGTAATTTGTGGATCAAGATCCAGTCGTCTCCAAATGCCGAAGATGAGACCTTGAAGTCTCAAAACGGTCATCCATATTTTACCATCATGATGTAAGTGAAGGCTTTTAATATCATTCGACTCATTTATTTTATCAATTGACTCTTCACTGTTAACATTGTCTTATTTCAACTTTGATTGCACTGTAAATTACACAATTTTAGGAAACCTTCAAAATAGACTAACAATTCTAAACTATTTGCTCTTACCTTTGATGAGTTCTCTTAGCAGTTTAAAGGTGGATATCTATACACTTCCATCCTATTCAAGGAGTTCTATCAACTTTTCAATACTGATTTTGTATTTGAAACTGAACTCTTTAGAAATCATTGCTTCAATTACCTGGAAGCAGATTGCCTGCCTGTACAATTGCTGGCACTGTAATGTTATGACTAAGGGGCGGATCAGAGTAACATAACATAACATAAGGTCTCAATCTGTAGACCCTATAGTGAGCTAGACCAGCTTAAAGAAAGCTAGTCTACTCTAGGATGTAGATTAAGTCATAAATACATAATTACATTGTGTACTAGTATGTAAATAAATTGTAGTTCTTAAGTAGAGTATGTTAGAGCTAAAAAATTTTAAAACAATATTATTTATACTTAATGTAGTTATAAAATTTGGTAACATTTTATAGTCAGTTATTTTTTTGAATAAAAGAAATCCTCCTCTGTATAGAAGGTGTGAGTGATGAGATATCTTTTTAATGCTAACTTGAATTTATTTTTATTAGTTTTCAGTTCCTTAATATATGATGGAAGTGAATTAAATAATACTGCACCATTGTAGTAAGCCCCTTTTTGCAATACTTGCAGGTTATTGCTTGGCCTGTATAAGTCCTGCCCATTTCTGGTTTGTTTGCTGTGTATGTCTGAATTTTTTATGAACACTTCTGGGTGGTCAACCACGGTTAAAAGTACAGCTAAAATATACTCACAGGCTAATGGTAGAATTCCAAATGTTTTGAATAGGTAGTGGTTTACAATGAGTTGATTTCTTTACACCTGCCATTATTCTTATTATCTTTTTTCGTAAAAGAAATATTTTTTTTGCGTCTACTGAATTTCCCCAAAATGTTATTCCATACACCATAATTGAATGAAAATAAGCATAATATACTGTTTTTAGGATGATTTTATTTGTAAAATGAATTAATGATCTAATTGCAAAACATGCAGAACTTAGTTTTGTTAGGATGTAGTCAATATGGTCTTTCCAATTCATATTATAATAAGACCAAAAAATTTTATGCTACAAGTTTCAGTAATTTCATTGCCTTCATGTTCAATTCTTATATCTGCAATACTTTTATTTTTTGTACGAAAATTGATATACTTAGTTTTTTCAAAGTTTATATGAATTTCGTTACTATCGAACCAATTATTTAGCACACTGAAAATACCGTTGGATAACTCTGAGAGGCGACTGATGTTGTGTTCTTTAATTATAATACTTGTATCATCAGCAAAGAGAACTGGGTGAGCATGCTCATTTATTACTCTGGGGAGGTCATTGTCATATATTAGAAACAAAAATCAAACCATGTGGAACACCATGCTTTATTTTGAACCATTTGGAATATATTTTGTAATTATCTGCAGGATTTATTACGACCTTTTGACGTCTGTTTGATAGGTAAGATGCAATCCATTGATATGTTTTATTCTTAATGTCATAATATGATAATTTTGATAAGAGTATATTATGATTTACACAGCCAAATGCTTTTGATAGATCACAGAATATTCCTAGTGTATTACATTTATTATCAAGTGATTTCAAAATTTCATTCATTAAGTTGAAAGTGGCATCATTGGTTGACATGTTTTTCCTAAATCCAAACTGCTCCTTTGCTAAAATATTATTTTTAATTAGGTGGTGACATATTCGTTTTAACATAAGTTTTTCAAATACTTTGGAGAAAGCAGTTAGTAATGATAATGGTCTATAGTTTGACTTTTGCCCTCTCTTGTATAGTGGTTTAACTATAGAATATTTTAGCCTGTCAGGAAAAATTCCTGTTACAAAGGAGAAGTTACATATATGACTTAAAGGTTTGCTAATTTTATCAGTGCATAGTTTTAATATCTTAGTAGTTATTTCATCATAACCCGATGAATTCTTGCTTTTGAGGGATTTTATCATTTTATTTACTTCTATCGTGCTCATGGGTACTATTTCTGTACAAATAGGCTGTTCTAAGCTTGCTTTCTTCAAATATGAAATAGGGTCCTCCACTTGTTGTTTGGACTGTAACAGTAAATTTTCTGCTAACTGAATATAATACTCATTAAATAATGTTGCTATTTCTTGTGGTTCTTTTGTGGTGATATGATTTACTCTGATTTCTTTTATTTCATTTTTTGTGTGATGTTTACCAGTCTCTTTTTTTATAATTTTCCATATTGTATTAGGCTTGTTATTTGAGGACACTTATCTCCTTTTCATAGCAGAGCTTTTTAGCTACATTTATAACCATTTTTAAAATTTTACAATATTTTTTATAGGGTTGTCTATGTTTCTCACAGTTGCTTTCTCTAGTAGCCAAGTAGAGTTCTCTTTTGTGTTTGCAGGATATCTTAATACCTTGTGTTAACCAGCCATTTCTAGCGGTGTTAATAATTTTCTTTACATGAGATGGAAAACTTGAGTTATGAATCCTTATGAAGGTATTTACAAAGGAGATAAACTTGTCATTCATATTATTCTTTTTGTATATTTCTTCCCAGGTTTGTTCTGAAAGCTGGTAATTAAAGAGTGACCACTTTTATAAGGTTGACTTACCTTGTACTGCATACGCACTCTGTTTGTGAAGCAGAACATCATGCCTACTCGCATTCTTCAAATCGTGAAGATTCTTTATTCAGCCCAGCCAGTTCTACACAAATTGACCATTTGGTGTCTCTTCAGGTGCAGTGTTAGGCTCATCTGATGGAAAGAGCTTATTTCAAGCTTCGGCTATGGTAGTGTCCTTGAAAGTCCAAGCTTCTGCTGCCATGTACACAGCATCCTGTGAGTCAACTTTTTTGTATCTTGTTTTTTCCCCAATCAGAACTACATGGTGTGTGCACAAATTGTAATTTGCAGATTCAAATGTTTTTGGTTAACCAATGTTTCGGGTGTCCAGTATTCAAATAATTGATGCTCTACTGTGAGTGGTTCTCAATTTACAACTTTGGAAGAGGCTCTTAAGGTGGAAAAAGAAGCAAATACCTTAAAGGAATTTATAATTGAAACCATGTAGCTTTCATTAAAGCTAATGCTCCAGAGGATAAACTAGCTCACCTTACCATTTGACAATGAAAAGGTATGTTCTTGGAGAATTAATCAAAATTGCACTCTGTCGACTGGCGAGAAAAACTGTGCCAAGATACGGAAATGTGTTGCAGACCAGTAAGCTAGCATTTTTGTGTAACAAAATGGAGAAAAATGGCAACTTTTTTCAAAATCTTGTTTCAGCCCATAATACTCTAAACACAACAGGAAATCTTTTCAACAATTTTGGCAATTCTTTATGCAGCAAATGATGCTAATTGTACTAATGCTATGCTGGAAACTCTAAACAACTATGGAATTGTTAGAGACATCTAGATGGAACTGACTTGTCTCCTCACATGACAAAGTATAAGCAAACTCTGCAAGGCATAATAAAAGGATTGAAACTTTCAGTGTTGAGCTCATAAGTTTAACCTGCTGATGAGGATCACACTCAAATTTTTGAGAATGGGCAACAATGAGTTGTAGTAAGCCAATTCAGGTTTTCTTGCTATAGACCGAAGTTCACATGCAATATATGCAAGCCTAGGTATGTTTCAGCAATGTGCGGGCATATGCTAACATAGATTTGAAATGAGAGGATTTCCATGCTATGAATTTCTACTATAAAATTGGTATAAGGGAGAGAAAAAGCCTTAATAGACAGCATCCTGTGTTTGGTTTGCACATTTTTAAAAGAGAAAGGGATTCCCTTGAAGATGAAAACCAAGCAGGATAGCTAACTACAGCAACAATGGATGAAACTTGAAGAAAACAGAGCCCATATTGTGGGAAGATTGTTACACATATCAAATTCAAGAATCCGTAAAATAGTGAGAACAATCCTCAAAGACAAATTTCACTTCAAGAATGAAGAAGGTATTTTGTTATGTTATTTGCACCACGCTTTGGGCGTCAATTTGAAGTAGTTTTTATTGAAGGAGTTGTATTATATTTCAACTGTTGGGGAGCCAAACTTGTAGTAGTTGCAACCGCATGTATTGTAAACAGTTTCCAGTAGCCTTCGCCCTAAATGTACTTTCAGGTGACCTTTGCCCCAAGTTTAAAAAAAACATTAACTTTGTAATTTGACTGTTTCTTTAAATATTATATATATATGTTTGCCTCGGCTGTGTCAGTATTTGTTTTAGAGTCATGGATATCTAGGCAGGGTTGTGATATGACTAAGAATGTAGGCTTACACATATAATTTTAGTTCACTCCTTTTATTAATATTTGATATGGTTTAAATAACACTTCACTGATATAGAGAGCTGTGAGATCCTTTTTATTAATTAATTACACTTTTTACTTTCTGTACTACGTATAGTAAAGTAGGAGAAGTATTGTATTCCACCCAAAAATTCGATACCGAGATTTCACCGGAAATACATGTTTTGAGACACCCTGAATCCAAAAAAAGCATTTTTGGAAACATGTCCGTGTGTGTGTGTCTGTGAACAGCATAACTCAGAAACGAACAGTCGGATAAACACCAAACTTAGTATTTACGTTCAGTATCTTTTAGAGATGTGACACGAAGGTTTTCAAGAAAATCCCCCCACCCCAGGTTACCCTTTACATGGAATATTTTTCGAAAATTTTAATTTTCTCAAAAATGGCTCTAACGATTTTGATTAAAATATCATATGTTTAAGATATTTTCATGAAAAATAAAATGTATATCTTGAATTTTCTGGGAATGTCTCCAAAAGTATTCTTCATTGTGAACGACTTTTGCATAACTGGTAAACCATAAGAGATAGACAAAAGTTTACTACACAAAAAATGTAGATTGCATTAAAATACACAATTTATGCCATATACAATTTTTACTTTCTCTACTACGTATAGTAAGTAGGGGAAGTATTGTATTCCACCCAAAAATTCGATACCGAGATTTCACCGGAAATACATGTTTTGAGACACCCTGAATCCAAAAAAAGCATTTTGGAAACATGTCCGTGTGTGTGTCTGTGTGTCTGTGAACAGCATAACTCAGAAACAAACAGTTGGATAAACACTAAACTTGGTATTTAGGTTCAGTATTTTCCAGAGATGCGACACGAAGGTTTTCAAAAAAATCCCCCCACCCTAGGTTACCCTTTACATGGAAGATTTTTCGAAAAGTTTAATTTTCTCAAAAATGGCTGCAACGATTTTCATTAAATATCATATGTTTAAGATATTTTTATGGCAAATAAAATGTATATCTTGAATTTTCTGGGAATGTCTCCAAAAGTATTCTCCATTGTGAACGACTTTTGCATAACTGGTAAACCATAAGAGATAGACAAAATTTTACTACACAAAAAATGTAGATCACATTAAACTACACAATTTATGTCATATCCATTTTTTTTTGTTGAGTGAACTATTTTCGAGATATTGCTTGTTATTCCCTTAAATTTTTCAATACTTATTTTCTAAAATGGGAATTCGTTATTCATTTTTTTGTCTTGGATATGCAAAAAGTTATAATCTGTGGCAAAGGGAATGGTGCTGCACCTAGCGACCAGCTATTAAGAGATATGTATGTGCTTAAAGGCTACTGTTTTTCTCTATTGCCCTTGCAAATATATTTTCCCCTTACATCTACAAGAAAATTAGCAATAAGATAGAGTCCGCAAATGTTTATCTCGATTAACATGAAGTAGATGGAGAATAAGCGTTTGTAAAAATTGTACAAGAGTAGAGAAAGTCATGTGAGTGTAACACATCAGATTTTTTTTGTTGAGTGAACCATTTTCGAGATATTCCTTAGTCCCTTAAATTTTTCAATACTTATTTTCTCAAATGGGAATTCGTTATTCATTTTTTTTGTCTTGGATATGCAAAGAGTATTAATCTGTGGGAAAGGGAATGGTGTTGCACCTAGCAACCAGCTATTAAGAGATATGTATGTGCTTAAAGGCTACTGCATTTTTCTATATTGCCCTTGTAAATATGTATTCCCCTTACATCTACAAGAAAATTAGCAATATGATAGAGTCTGCAAATGGTTATCTCGATTAACATGAAGTAGATGGAGAATAAGAGTTTGTAAAAATAGTTTGTACAAGAGTAGAGAAAGTCATGTGAGTGTAACACATCAGAATTTTTTTTTAACAGGTAAACTTATTTTTCGTCTCACACGAATACATATTAAATTTCTTGAGGACACTTTTTGCATCTGGTTACAATCACTGTCTGCAGGCAACTGACTTCTGAATTTGTAAATTTTGCTATATTTCAGTTTCTGATTGGCTAATCCTACTCCAATAGAATACCTTCATTTAACTAAAGCTTTTTCTGGTTGTTGATTGGCTATTTTATAAACTGTTTTAAAAATTACATTATTGTTACTCCAAGAATCACAAGTAGCACTGTTAAACTTTCTTACTCATTAATAGTTCAAGGTTACCTCATTGTTAGCAACTTTTAACTTATTATTCTCACAGCTCCTACATTATTAAATTACGTAATATATCCACATAGCATTATTGAACATGTATATAATAATATAAGCATATGCAATGATTGTTACATACATTTTATAAATTATTACATACACATATTGCTTTATGGTGGGCTGTTATTGAATTTACATTTATATAATTACACTGAAATCATTTTAGTGTTAAAAATACTGCCTCAAGAAGCAGCTATGCAGTCACTGGATTCCCCATCACCTCACAAATGAGCAAGAAAAAGCACATGGGTGCCAGGAAATGATAGCAGAATTTGATGGGAGAAGATCCAGAAACATATCTAACTTTATAACAGGTGATGAAGACTAGATATACTAGTATGATCCCCAAGCCAAGTGGCAGTCATCAGTCTGGGTCTTCCCATGAAAAGATCTCAAAATAAGTGAGGCAAGCAATAACTTTTGCCATGAAGATCTGTTTCTTCATCTCAGCTAGTGCTCATAATGTGACAATTGTGGACAAAAGACTGTCACTGCCAAATGGTACACCACAAAATGTCTGCCACAAGTCTTCAATGAACTCAGAACAATGTGTCCTACCACTGGTTTACTCGGAATCTTGTTGCACCACAACAATGTCTGTACTCATACTGCACTAGCAACCCATTTTCTGCAAGAGTCAAATATTTGTCCTCCCTACACTCCGTGGTCCCATGTGACCTTTTCCTATTCCCCAAAATAAAAGAAAAAAATTTGTGCTCAATTATTTCAATCACCTGAAGCTGCAGTAGCTGTGTACAAAGAATGTATTTGCACTCCATGCAAAGAATGGCATTCAGTATTTACAAAATGGTTTGAGTGGACGAGATATTGTATAGAATGCAATGGAGATTTGAAAATATGCAATGATCAGATCTATTTTTTTTTTTTTTTAAGAATGAACACAATAAGTTCATTTCAAAACTTTCAAGTGACCCTTGTATGGCAGGATGAAATAGAGGAAGTAAGCACTGCTGTTGTAAAAGCTAAGAATGCATTGACAAATTCTCAGAATGGGAAAATTTCTTTCCTCAAGGATAAATTTGAGAGGGTTAAACCCGAAAGTAAAATAATATTCTAAAGCCAGTGGAACTCATTATTAAAGTCTGCAATATAACATTTAGATATATTTGATCTCTTTGGTACTTTAAACAATGACGCAGGAATCAAATTTTTAAGGCAAGCATCAAGAACACATGTCCATATAGTCAGGCTACAGGCATTATTTATTTCTGTAAATTGCTCCACTCTAATGAAACTCCTAACCTTCAGAAAAATTCTACATTCAACACTCATCTGGTTCATGGGAAATTAGCTCATGCCCAAAGTTATATTTGAAATTGTGAGTGGATTGAGGACACTTTAGTTACACTTAGAACAGGTTTTGAAGACCATCTCTATTGTCAGCTGTATGTCCACTGGCCTCTAAAAGGGTATCCTCTAGTTCAGGTCAGTTGTAGTGCTATCTATCTGGCTAGTGGAGAGTTTTACTTTGTCATCAACTGGTAGAAGTTCAAAATTCCTTGCTCTCTGTGCATTTTTTGTGGCAATTTATTTTTTTCTATAGTGAGTTCTGCTGGTGTTTTGAGTATGTTTTAAAAGCTTGATTTCTTGTTTAATGTCGTGTTCTGTTGACCAAACATGGTCAACTACTGCAGATTTTTCTATTTGCTTATTTTTACACTTCATAGGTATTCCTTTAGTCTGGTGGTACATAAGGTTCCTCTTGATTCCATATATTTCATGGCTGTCTTCACAATCAATGTGATATATTCCTGATTTCTTAGCGTTTAGTGTCCTTAAACAATGACAAAATAAGTCTCTGAGGTCGTCTTTATTGTATGGAGCCTATTTTATGCCATACTCTAGAAACAGTGTATAGAATTTGTTTTAATTTTTGTGTGGAAACATGAGTCTACTATATTTTTCTGGTGAGATATCTCTGCTGTTGAGAGTGGTGATGTCCAACTCTTTTTTTTTTCTTTCTTTCTTATAGTATTTTTGTATTACTTTGTGTATTATTTGCAACTACTTTCTGAATATGTTGATATTCCCTGTTGTATTTATCTGCTTGGAAACATAAGTTTACCAATCTGTAGGTCAAGCTGTAGAATATTGCATGTTGGTGTGATTTAGGACTGCAATTGTTTTTTTATGAAGCTGTCCAGATGGATTTATTTTCTGCAACAAAGGTAAAAAGTTTCTTAGCACCAGAATATCCATCAAAAGAGATGGATTGACTCCCAGCAACACTTCAAGCAAGAGTATCCTCTCATTTATGCACACAACGAGTTAGCACTAGCAAAACTGAAAGAACTTGTGATTGAGCCAGCAAGAAAAGTTGTGGCAGCTACTGTGCTCTAATGTACATAATGGGCCATATACATAAAATGAAGTCTTAGATTTATCTGGCAATTTTCGAAGTGTAATCTTGTCTATCACAAAAAACATTTATACTTGACCTTGATTCAGCTTTTCATAGACTAGCTCTAGCATAAATTTTTCTGGTATAAAACTGAATTAAGATTAAGTTCAGTGCATAAAACAAGTAGACAGTTGATTGTTTGTAGATTAATACTAATTTTCAAACTACCTAATAGGTGAATGAATCCTTGGTGAAAACACTTATATCATATTTTTGTTTGCAAAATGACAGATCTCGTGAATATTAGAGACACAATATCGAGTTAATAAGCATATACAAAATGATGTATAGATTATGAAGAGAATATCGAGGTTATGTCACGTCCCTTCTTGAGAGTGCAGAAACATGAGGGGGTTGCCCTTACAACTAAAGAAAGAGTGCAATGATTCATAAATAATTCACTAAGAACCAAAGGAATTGGCAGGTATCATTCACATTGTTGAGCTGTAATATATGCAGGAACTTTACTGGGTAGTTTAGATTCAAATACCAAAGTCAAATGAAGTATCAATCCCAGCTTTATCGCAGAAACATTTTACCAGAAAGGGTTATCTGAATTCGAAATTACCTTTTCTGCTTTCTTTTTCTTTCTTTCTTTCATCACATTGCCCCTTGTATGGGAACTAAAGAAATAAGTTTCTACAGATG
Source organism: Deroplatys truncata (assembly GCA_030765065.1). Taxonomy (NCBI): domain Eukaryota; kingdom Metazoa; phylum Arthropoda; class Insecta; order Mantodea; family Mantidae; genus Deroplatys; species Deroplatys truncata. The sequence continues at coordinate 35,350,753 of CM060987.1, read as the reverse complement.
GTTGTCTCTTGCCCGATTTTCTGAAAATTGCTAGATTTTTCATCCCCTTTAGCAATTTAGGAAGTTCTTCCTCACAGATTTTTTAGCTTAATTTTGCAATTCCCAGTTGCATTACAGTTCTCTCTCTCTCTTTCTCTCTCTCTTTCATGTTCTGGAACTTTTTATTTAATGTGATGAAGAAACCTTTCACCTAAGATTTGCTTCTTCAGCTTATTGCCCATTTGAGATGTTTTCAGTTTTTCAGCTTTAACACCCAGGATATATGACTTGTTTAGCAACATTGCATTGGCAGTTTGTGGCCTATCTCATTGGGTGTGCAAAGTCTGACAGATTCATTGAATTTTGTTGTAACAAAAGTTACTTAACAGTTACTTAAACTAAATTGATACCTGCAACTGCCTGCCTTTCTGTTCAGTTTGCAAGTTCTCATCTTGGGATCAACCCAAAAGGTTTATTTTTATTTTATTTATTTTTATATATTTCCTAAACATGGTTCATTTTCACTTCACTCTACCACAGGTTCAAATTTATGGGTGTGGTGGTCTGCTGCTTCAAGCAGGCCCACAAACATAAGACAAGCAGAGAAGACAAATGTAAATAAGGATATAACCACAGGAAGAACATAACTGTCCTAAAGTGTTTACCAAAGTAATTCTGCAAATTTAAACTGAACGAAGTAAGTTGCAATATGCTAGATAGTACAACCATAACTCTCCTAGTAATATAGAAAATGGCATGACTGAACAAAAAAGTTGGCTAACCAGCTAAGAGGCCTATCCCCTCTTCTACATAAAGGAAGAGAGGGGCACATGTGCTGTAGCAGGGAAACAGAGAAACAAATGGAGCTGAACATATCCAGTAACACAGCGTGCCTCTGCAATAGAAATCGCATCTCTCAGTTTTGTTGACTATCTTATTCATTTCAACATACTGCACCTTTCTCCATGGCCAAAAGCTTTCTCCACTACATGTAGAATACTGCTTAGGCGTGTCTACAGCTCTCTAATCAAGATCATTCCATTTCCATGAAGAATGCACGTGGAAATTATATACACAAGTTCACAGAGAAAAAAGTCTGCATACTGGACATCTTGAAATACAGTGCGAGCCAAAAGACTCCGAACCGCCTGCCCAGTGTTTTTGCTGTCTGTCCTTGGCACCCATTGCCGCCTGCCGCTATCATAGAAAGGCGCGAATGAAACCATACAAAATTTTTAAAACTACTTTTAAAGGCTTTACTTACCAACTTTATGAAAGGAGATGCTGAAACTGGCCACCGTCATTGTCCATACATTTTTGGCACCTCTTTAGGAAACTACCCATCACTCACTGTAGTTAACGCTGAGAAATTTCCTGGCAGATATTTTGTTTTAATTCTTCCAGGGTGTGTGGGTTTGTCTTGTACACTTTATGTTTAAGTTACCCCGGAGGGGTATTTTATGAACAATATTACCAGCTGCATGGTGTTTTTCCACTGGGCACGTGGAAATATGATAAAAACATAATGCACTGCTGCTATAAACAAAATCATGCTGCTGCTGTTTTGCTGTGAAGTGCAGCTTTGAGTGGATGGTGATGTGATGTAGTTCAGTTATTACGCGTTATTATTTTGTCCTGTACTTAGTCACAAAGTACATTATGGCTCAGTATACGTTTTCTACTGCACAGCGTGTATTTATTTATGATTTGTATGTGTTAACTCGGTCAGCTTCACAAGTGAAAGTACGATTTGCAGAAAGATTTCCAGGTGTAAAAGTTCTAGGCGGTACAACAATCCATGAACTTTACAGTAAATTTCAGGCCACAGGAAGCGTTCAGGCTAAGAAATCTAAAAGACGGCATTCAGTTCTTACCAAAGAAACAGACGACATTGGTCATCGTTTGGAAAACTCCACCCAAAAATTCAATGATGGATAGTTTCCTAAAGAGGTGCCAAAAATGTATGGACAACGACGGTGGCCAGTTTCAGCATTTCCTTACATAAAGTTGGTAAGTTAAGCCTTTAACAGTAGTTTTAAAAATGTTGAATGATTTCATCTGCGCCTTTCTATGATATGGCAGATAGCAACGAGCGCTGAGGACAGACAGGAAAAACATCCTGCAGGCGGTTCGGAGTCTTTTGGCTCCCCAGTATATGTACACACACATATACAAGAAAAGTTCTGGGTGTGCAGTTGCAAGTATGTGATCACCCAAGAGCCACCACAACACTGAGAATTACTTAAGGAGTCAAACATATTCAGAAGATTAATTTCCTCAGCCATTTTTAACTGAAACTTTGGGATTTATAAACAGCTGTGTGCAGAAGCAGACGAAACACGAGTATCACATATGCACGTGCAACCAAAACACAATTCTTTCAAATCTGTGCCGGAAAAACTTTCAGTGAAAGCTTGCTAGATTAAGCCTTAATTTTATGCATCAGTTGAACAAAATTATTAAGCTTTATGTGTAACCTTAAAGATTATATTTTAACTTAAAGACTTACCTTTAGTCAAAATTAAGCTTTATATATATGGCCCAATGCATTGAAAAATTTAAGTTCTGGCAAACCATCAGGCTCCTCTTTCCTGCAGTGAATAGAACACAGCAATTCTTAGGAGTTCAAAGCAGTGCTTTCGAGTCTGCAGTCGTAGAAATAGCTGAGCCAAGAAAAATATGACAGAGCATGGTGGAAAATCTGTGGTCTCAAGGTTGTGCATAAAGAGTATTCTGAAGCATTTATAAAATGAACATAGATTCCGCATTCTAATATCAGTGCTGAGAGCTCCTTATCAAAAATACAACTTGTGACTAGCAACAGGAGAAGGTTAACAGCATCCTATGCACTCACAAATTCACAATGGAGGCTTTGGAATGAAGGTAAAATTTACAGATCATAAAAATTCTATTTATTTTAAAAGGAAAATAAATAATGGCTTTAAAATAAGACTGATCACATGGCTTTCTCTGCCCACTATCATTTATTTTATACAGCATCTATAAATTAGTCTTGCAAAGCTTATCTATCTACTTCCAGTTAAGTTAGATAAATGTTTACATTAATGCTTTGATCACACATTTTGTTACAGGTACAGAGAGATCGCAGAAAAGAACTGAACACCACCACCACTTTAAAAAGTCTGATGTGTTACACGACTTTCTCTACTCCTTATACAAACTGGTTTTACAAACCTTCTCCATCTACTTCATGTTAATCGAGATAAAAATTTGCAGAAACTATCTTATTGCCAATTTTCTTGTAGATGCAATATCTCAGAAATGGTTGACTCGCCAAAAGAAGTGTATGCAACATAAATTATGTTTTATGAGATCTAAGTTTTTTGTGTAGTAAAATTTTGTCTCTTACAGTTTACCAGTTATGTGAACATCATTCAGAATGAAGAACTTTTGAGGACATTCCCAGAAAATTCAAAATATACATTTCATTTGCCATAAAAATATCTTAAACATGATATATTTTAATCAAAATTGTTAACCATTTTTGGGAAAATCAAAAACTTTCAAAAATGTTCCACGTAAAGAGTAGTCTGGGTTGGGGGGGGAACTTTCTTGGATCTCTCTCCTTCTTCCTCCCCCTCCCCCCTCTCTCTCTCCCCCCTTGTTTTTTTAAAACTACTTTTGGATTCAGTGAGTCACAAAACATGTACTTCCGATGAAATCTCAGTATCAAATTTTTGGGTGGGATGGAATGCAATACTTCCCGTGCTTACTATACATAGTAGAGAAAGTAATACACGATACATATTGGAAATGGCTGATGCTACAAAAAAAGTTTTTTGAAATAAACTGTGGATCTTAGAGAGATCTACATTTTTTGTGTAGTACGTTTTTGTCTGTTATGGTTATCATCAGGGTTAGGAAGTTCATGCATTTGCATATTTTTTTCAAAGCATGTTATTGATATGCTGATAAATTATTTTCATGAATTATGAATTTTCTAGTGCTCTGAGTGATTTTTATTGGGCATATAATTGCATATTTATGCTGTTTTAAGTAACTGCATCATATTTAGTAAATAGCATGATTATTTGGCATATTTTAACACTTAAGCGGGAAATATTTTTTAAAATTAGTTATTTTGGTTAAATGGTCAACTTGTTTTTCTGTGAAATGATGCTAACAAAAGGATCCTGTTTCACCCTCTGTCAATGTCACTGAGGCAAGTGATTCATGACATTGATCACGTGAAGAATGAGTGATGCAATGCTGGTAAGAATCATGTGATATCTTGGAAGATAGGGAAATCTCCGCTACACTGGGGAACAGATTAAGCAATAAGGCAGTGTGTTGATCAAGCAGCCGCTGCAGCCTGTTTGTTTGCGACAATTGACGAGGTGATATGAATACACACAGTATTAAAAATGCTGAAGGTGAAACCAAGTAATGCGAGCAGACTTAAGAGTTTACAAAGTGAATTTTCTAGTGATCTTATTAGTACAGATGGTAGTGTCTTATACTGTAAGGCATGTGAAAAAAATATTGGGAATGAAAAACGGTTTCAGGCCGTTCAACATATTAATACTGCAAAGCACAGGGAAATGATTATGAAAAAAAGTGACAAGTGAAAGTGTCCAACTTCTACTAGTCAAGTGTATGGGAAGTAGAGTTATACAGTTTTCATATGACCTTTGTGAAGCATTCCTACCAGCTGACATACCTTTATGGAAAATAAATAACCCAATTTTGCCTAATTGTTTTAGAAAAGTACACCAAGCAACATGTGCCTGACCAAAGTACCTTACGTAAAACATACATCCTCGTTGTTACAACAATGCAATGTCTACCTTGTAAACTAAGTTAGCAAATGAGTTTCTCTGGATTTCAATAGATGAAACAACTGATATAGAAGGACGTTTCATTGCAAATGTAATAGTGGATGTTCTAAATCAGCAAGAGGCAGGTGTGTCCTATCTCTTAACTTGCTCTCAGTTAGAAGTTACTAACAGTACATCAGTGAGTCAACTTGTGATTGACTATGAAATTAATATGGCCTGGCAATATAAAATATGACAATGTACTTTTGTTTTTAACTGATGCAGCAAGCTATATGATCAAAGCAGGGAAAACACTAAGAGATATTTTCCCTAAGAGCATTCATTTAACTTGTCTTATTCATGCCCTTCATCGCATGGCAGAAACAATTAGGTTACGTTTTCCTAAAGTAGATAAGTTAATCTCTAATGTGAAAAAAGTGTTTCTTAAATCTGCATCTAGGGTCCAGCTGTTCAAAAAGATGCTGCCTAATATTCCACTACCATCTGAACCTGTTTTAACCTGTTGGGGGAGTTGGATAACAGCTGCATTTTCTTATGCTAAGCATTTATCGTCAGTCAGAAGAGTTATTAATTCATTAGAATCAGATGGTGCTGTTTCAATTCATATAGCACAGAATGTTCTCTCAGATGAAGAGCTTGAAGGAAATCTTGCCTTTATATTGACACATTTTTCCAATATGCCTGCAGCAATTAAATCCATGGAAACAACAGGTCTTCCCTTAAATCAGTCATTAAATGTATTTGATACTACCATTTCTGGTTTGCTGTCCATTCCAGGTAATGTAGGGCAGAAAACAAAAGACAAAGTAAACTATGTTCTTTTAAGAAACCCTAGGTATAAACAAATCTCCAAAATACGAGATATTCTTGAAGGAAAGCCCTTAGGGATACCTGAAGACTTGCCTCTTTCTGTGGAACAACTATCAACTTTTAAGTATGCACCAATATCCTCATGTGACGTTGAAACAAGTTTTTCAAGATACAAAAGTATATTCAGAGACAACAGACGAAGATATACCATGGAAAGTCTCAATTATGCAGTAGTGGTAAATTGTAATTCATCCCTCATTTTGGATGTGGAGTCATGTGCATCTACTTCTCAGCTATAAATGTAAGTTTGCATGTGCACATTGTCTTTAAATATAATAATTTTTAGGGTATATTTTGGTGCATATTTTGCACATTTTAAGGGCATATTTGCATGCATATTACAAGAGTTTTTAGAGCATGAACTTCCTAACCCTGGTTATCATATATGCAATTATGAAAAATTCCTTCCAATGAAGAGGGTTCATAGGTTACTTTGAGAAAATTCAAAATACAGTTTATTTGTCCCGTAAATACCTTAAAATGTTTTAATCAAAAATTTTTGAGCCACTTGAGAAAATAAAAATATGGAATGTTTTTCCATGTAGGAGAATTTTCTTGAAATTCTGCTGAAGCTGCAGATCTCTTCCTGGAGTACATTATGCAACAACCAGATACATGCAGTATCATTGCATGACAGTGTGCCACCGTCGCATATCATCATTGTTGCAACTAAAAATTTGGGACACTTCATAGTGAATGATACTACTGTATTTGTACACACTCAAGGACCTAGCCTCTAATTCCCGAGGTCACCATTTCAAACTTGGGGAGGGCGATGGATTTTTTTGGGGCATAAAAATCCTTAGCATGGCTTCCTTTGGAAGGGAAGTAAAGCTGTTGGTCCCGTGTCGTATATTTATGGCACGTAAAAGAACCTCAAGCCTGATAAAAGAGACCTCTGAGCAAACTTAATGGTCTTTCATGCCCAATATAGATTGGGAGGCTAAGAACCACAGCAGTTAGTGTCCATAAATAAAACTCAATTTAATTTTTTTACACTCGAGGACTAAGTTTTCTATGAAAATAAAAGTATCTTTGGATTTAATAAAGCATAGTCCCTATTTGTTTACACTAAATTTCAGACACTCAATCTGGCACTTCTGCTAATCTGGCACTCATATTTGCAAGGAATGGCTGGATTAGTGAGAGTTTAGTGTAATTATCAGACACATGTGTTTCTATGGGATTAAAGAAATTGCAACAGGTTGAAATAATAGAGAGACCACTCTTAAACAAAATTTAATAGAAATATAATTACTGTTTTGTAACAAGACAAATTTTCCACCATGTGTGTTACCATATAAAATCAGTATCTACCTTGAATCTTTAAATTCTCTTATTTATACTGTCTCTTACATTATAAAACTGTCCACTGTTTAGATAATTCTGTATTGCAGATCACAGCTTCTCACAATGTTTAAGTAGATGTTCTCTAAATGGGTTCATTTTGTCACATTGAAACACTTCAATACGATACCTATGTTATTAAACACACAAACTGTATTAAAAATTATATGGCTATTTTGAGAGTTATATTAAAGTGAGACATTTTAATAATAAAGTATCAAAGTAAACTGCAATATATTTGGAATATTCCAGTCCATCTGAGGCAGTTTCATTTCCTCTTCAGCTTTTCAGTGGGTAGTATAATAGTCACAAATATTGAACCTGGTAAATGCAAGCACCAAAACTTCAAACTTGATAGGCAGATTAAAAAAGGAATTTAGTTCAGTAACTTCAGTTACTTTTCACACATTTTCTGGTCATTTAATGAGCAGAACATTCTGAAGATGGTGATATGCAGTAACCATCTATGATGCAATGAAATGGGCTATGATGGAAGTTGCAACCAAAGTGAATGCTGCAGCAATGCCCGCAGAATTGCTGGTACCTTCACATTCCTTGACATTTTTGTTGGCTTCCGAGATGTATGAGCAGAGAACTGATTTAAACTTGGTCATGGAAGCTGTTTTATCTTCAGGCTTAAACATCTGCAAAAGAAAAAGCATTAGAGAGAAATATCGCCCACATTTACATTTTTCTGAGAAAATCAAGGTTAAAAGAAATTGTAAGTGTACATCCACTATGAACTTATTTATGACAGCCATACTGTGTGTTTGCCAGTTTGGTTAGTAGTTTTACTCTCATAATATTGAACACGGCAGTTACTTTTGATTATGTTTGTGTTCTCCTAAATTTGAATCACTTTTTATTTTGTCTATTATTTAATTAATTATGCTCCAGCTAGCTGGTTTGATATTTTGGTTGAGCAAGTACCTCCTGGCAGGGAGCATACCGGAAAGGAATCTGAAAAATATAACACTGAAGAGTTTGGCTTTATGAATTTATTTCCTATCTCACCATAATCACCAACAAAGTATAACACTATTAACTTCTCAACTTTACCTCACTGAAACGGTCTACCTATATTATTTTACATAATAAACCCATAAATAAATATTTTGAGAGTTTACACTGCAAATAAACTTAGTAACTCCCATCCTTACATTTTATGTTAATACAATGTGTATACCATGGAGTAATCTAGGGGTTGTTTTGTGAGCTCTGAGAATATATACATTTTTGTCTGGAGTTGCTTAAGCATTAAAATTAGATTCTGATTGGCTAATTTTTGGCTGATATATAGCATCGTATTTCAGCGGCCAATCAACAAATGTAACATCTTCCTTAGGTTGAGAACCCATGCCATCACTTTCTACTTTTTAAAAATCTAATAATCAGCCCCAATGCATTTCTTTTTAGGCAAGGCTCCCCTCTGATTGTATCATTCAATGTCCTTGGAGACAGCTTTCCCCTGCAGAAAACAGTTTCAGCCTTGGCATCAAATTTCATAATGAATCTTAATAGTAACATATTTTCATACATAAATTTGTACGTTAAACTGATTACATAATCTACTTTTATTTTGCATGACATTTTATTTAAATATCCACAACCTGGGTGTGCAATTATTATTTATTGTTTTTATAGTTGTAGTGAGTGATTAATAACTAGTTTATTGGTATTGTTAATTGCTTCACGAGATTAACATTTTCACCACAGAAATTGCAATAAGAAAATGTAAAACAGCGACAGAACAAATAAAACAAAATTCTCTATGATGCATGAAATCCATAAAAGCGAAACGGGAAAGTAGTTAGTAATCTCAGAAAAACAAAACAGTCCAGGAAACTGAAATTGGCAAGATAGGTAATCGACAGATAATACAGGAGGGTTATCGAATAAAGCAAAATTGATGGTGGGAAAAATACATGAATGTTTGCAATAAAAGAAAGGAAGGATTTACATGGAGCCAAGTGGGTATACTATGGTTAAGTGGTCTAAAAGTGACAAAAGAAGTCCATCATGTGAAAATATAGAAAGTTCTTCATAGTATAGCAGATCATTCAGAAACTGAAATATTATGGTGAGAGAAAGTATAGAACAAGTAGTGCAGTAATTTTCAGACAGAAGTTTTGGCATTAAAATGTTTTTGAATTAGCAGAAAGTAGTTTTTGGAACAATTTGTCAATTATATAAGGAAAGTAAGATAAAATTGTTGGAGGAAAGTGAATATGGAAAGGAAGTTTGTTTCACTTAAATATTGGATCATCATTTTTAAAATGTTGGAAAATGTTGGAAAATAAAACATCTCTATTGCAACATTGCTGGAAAAGGTGAAAGTGGCTTGGTTAACAATCATATACAGGTATTATCAGGAATTTCTCAACTGACTGTACTAATTTGATATTTATTCATGCTGTTGACATTCATGAAACTAAGCTACTTTAGTAATGACATGATGTTTGCAGGAATCTAATGTGCAGTATGCACCTGCTGAATCTTGTTAAATGTGTCTGTGGCAAGATGCTAGTGTCATTGTCCAAGATCTGGCCAGTGTGTTATAAATATATTTAAATTGGTAATTGTTCTTTTACACCAGCTGTGTATTGGAAAGGTAGAATAGACTGAAAAATTCAATGCTATAACTGGGATTTGAATCACAGATCTTCCAGTTTCCATTCGGTTGCTCTAACCACAACCGACTTGCATTTTTCCTAGTAAACCACAAGGAGATCACAAATTCTTTTGGAGATGACATACCCTGAAGGCAACTTACAATGCCGTAAGTACTTTAAGTCCTAGGCTTCATAGCTTAAGCAACTATTAGGTGCATAATGTATTTCCATTGCTTTCCACTGTGCTCCTTTCTTTATGTCGCATTGGAGACAATTCCATGGCTGCTGTATAACATAGCACATCTGACATGTGGCCACTTGAATCTTTAGCATTCTTATCACTGGATAGCATGTTAACTGGCTATCTCATTACCTCAATACCTTTGAGCCTTTTATGAGCAGTGCTAACCAACTTAAAATAAATTGGCCTTTCCTTTCTGTTTTAATTATTTAAGTTAGATACATACAAGATTCTATAAATACAAGAGCTGTCGCAGAAGTAACCAACCTAACAAAGAAAAGACAAAAATTTTGGGAAAAAGCCTCTTTATTTCTCAACATAGCCTTTCAGCTCAACACGCTTTTCCCCAGCAGCGTTCAATAGCTTCAGTACCCTGTTTATACTGAGAACCATCAAGTTCTGCAAAATAGCCATCAGCTGCAAACTCCAGCTCTTCACTGTTGGCAAATCTTTTAGCACCAAGCTATTTTTTCAACTCTATAGAAATGGGGCTAAATCTGTCGAATAAGGTGCATGAGGAAGCAATTCGAACTTCAACTCATTGATTTTGGCCATGACAATAATGGATGTGTGAACTGGTGCATTCTCTTTATGAATAAAAGTTTCTTTTCCAGTAAATGCTACAATTTTTGCTTGATTTCATCATTCAAATACTGCAATAAGTTTGCATAATACTCGCCATTGATTGTTTTACCTTTTTGAAGATAATCAATGAAAATTATTCCACACATATTCAAAAAAACTGATGCCATGACCTTGCCTGCAAATGAAACTGTCTCACCTTCTTTGGAGCCAATTCTTCCCTTTCAATCCACTGTTTTGACTGTTCCTTCATCTCAGGTATGAAGTGCTGGACCCATGTTTCATCCATGGTTATGAATCAACACAAAACTTGCTTTATTGCAGCAAAACCTCTCCAAACACTTGACTGAAACATCTTCACGATGCTGCTTTTGTTTCATTGTGAGTAAACATGGCACCCATCTTACGCATAACTTTCTCATGTCTAAATTTTCAGTCAGTATGCGATGTACAGCACTTTTTGAAATGCCTATGGTGTCTGCTAGCTTGTGCACTTTGTCGCTGGTCATCTAATACCATTTTGTGGATTCTCCTCAATTTCTAGCATGGTCGCCTTATTTGTTTGACCACTGCGATGTTCATCTTGGCAGCTCATACGCCTCGCTTAAACTTGCCACACAATATTTTACTGTTGTAAACAAAGAAGCAGACTTGCCCAGAGTAGAATCTAGCTCAGCTTTAATATTAGTTAGAGTAAGACCTTTCAAATGAAAGTATTGCATCACATAACAATAGCCAGTTTTATGCATATTTAGAAAAAATTTTTGAGAGCGTTCACTGTTGATGGCTGCCAAACAATTACGAAACTACGTAGCATCATCAAAACTTCAGACTTAAGCTAACTTTATAAGGTTGGTACTTTCTACCTCAGCCATTTGTTTGAAACAACCACCACTATCTATACATCAGGTGGGGTACTTCTGGGACTGCCCTCTTAACTGTCCTGCATTTCCTGACATACTAATGGAAGTGCAATAGGAATAGAATATCATGTAACAAGATAGCAATATTATATTCCCCCCTCCCTCCTTCCATCCTGTTTCAGAAACATTAACACAATAAATGAGTTTTAGAATTTAATTTTTAGCTGTTGTGTTTTTTCCAATAGGATGAAGCTTAAACAAGAAATTCTAGACAGCTGCATCCTCCCAACATGAATATATGGAGCACCTGGACAAGATCCCAGTAACAAAGGGCATCAATACAAATTATTCAAAGAAAGATGTAAAGGAAAATATTACAGATATTAATAAGAGGCCGGATAAGAAACACAGAAATTAGGAGAAGGACAAAAGTGAAGAGTGCCACGATCACAGTACAAGTAGTAAAATGAAAATGGGCAGGTCACACAGTAAGGCTCAATAACAACCGATTGAGTAATATAGCAACAGTGTGGGACCAACAGAAGGAGAGAGGGGGTCGGGAAATCCCGAGAATGAGATGGATGGTCCAAATGAAAAGGAATGCTGGCAGCACCTGAACTAGGATAGCAAGAAACTGACGCCTGGAAGGCCCACGAACAGCTGTACAGGAACTAGAGACACTCAGCACAACTGCATGTTAAGAAGATGGGACATACCTGAATACGACAGTGATCGTGAGAACAAGTGTTCAAAATGAGTCAGATTAAAGTGAATATAAGTGTCGAGTACCAAAACGAGCGAGACTCAAGGTCACAGGGTACAGGAACAAAAATGTGTAAATGTAAAAAGAAATCTAGGTCAAGACAATTAACAAAGACAGGGTAATTCCACCTTTTTAGCTCAAATGTGGGAGGAACATTGAGAGTTTTACTTATAATGTTTGTGTATTTGTGTTTACTTCACGCGTTGAAGCCATCTTGTGACGTCATTCATTTGTCAGGTTTGTTAGCTCCATCTGGTGTTAGCAATTTGCGGCAGTATTAGTTTTTTTGTTTAAAAAAAAATGCTAGTTATTTTATTTAATTTTGGTTCTTTGTCCTCTGGCTAGCTTTTGGGTCGAGCACATCTCTGTATACAGGTTGTGTAAACGGAAAGGAATCTTTTATCCAAAGATAACACTGATGAAAGAATTTCTTTTATACTTTTATTGTCGAACACTTTCACTATCACATTTACACATTGATCTAGACACTCGCCAAACTGAAACTGTTATAACAACTTCATTACTGATAATTCTTAATTCGCGTACTTCAACTTTTTGTATAATTAACTTTATAACACTTGAGATTTTTCCTAACTCTGTTACGCGTAACCTGCAAATTGATATCCGACGTGTGCCGTACAAATACTTTCGACGAACTGACGGGAATGCGACGTGTAGTGTACAAAGAATTTTTGATGAACTGAGGGCGATCTACCTCTGATTTGGCTTTTTATACTCCTACACCCAGATATGCCTAAATATTATAACTGAACTGCAATTGGCTAATAAAACACGCCAACATTAGCGTCTATTTTTATATCCAATGAAAATTATGAATACATATGCTCTAGGGAAACGTTCCAGAAGATTCTCAAGGAAAAACGCGCCAACATTACGTAACTTCCTCGTTTCCAATAATGATAAACAGCTCACCCCCTCGCTGCATTATTGCACGCTATTATTGTCAGTTTCAGTAAGGCAGTATAAACTTACTTCCCAACAATAATTACAATCAATAAACATCTCAAATCAATGTCACATAAAAATGCATATTCATATTACAATCATTATTTACATTTAAGTAATTTGTGATACAAATTACTGCATCAACATATTGAGGCACCCTCCTCTTAGGAGAGGCCATTGTCCTATAGGAATTAAGGGCTAATATTTTGTGTGCATTGCACATGCACTTGCATCTACTGCCTTTAAGGTTTAATATTCCAGTATATTTTCAGTATATGTCCTAACAAAATTCTAGTACTACATGCCGTCCTCTGTGGTGTAGTGGTTACCATGCTAGCCTCTAGTTCCTGAGGTTGTGGGTTCAAACCCAATGGAGGGCGATAGAATTTTTTTTGGGTGTAAAAATCCTTAGCATGGCTTCCTTCAGAAGAGAAACGATGCCAGTGATCCCGTGTCATAATATACAGCACATAAAAGAACTTCAAGCCTGATAAAGAGGCTTCTCAGCAAAATGTTCAGTCTTTCACACCCAATATAGAATGGCACACTAAGGACCACAGAAGTTAAAGTGTGTCCATAAATAAATAAATAAAAAAAATTAAAACCAGTACTACATCGAGTTATATTGCAATAAAAGTACAGCAGTATTCAAATGCATGTTATGGCTAGCTTAATATCTTTACTGGTTTAATTCGTTTCCACAGCCATTATATGAAGCTGTGTTTATTACTAGCTACTATTCCCGATGTTGAACAGATGGCTTTCAAATCTCTACTGATGATCTAATTAAATGTATTCTCTGCACTCTATATGAAATTATTGTACAATAATCTAGAGGACCTTTTATGCTGAATTCTGCCCTTTACCCCTTAGGACTGCAATTTCATAAAACTCCCATGCTATTCATAATAATGGATCAAAAATTGATATATTCACAGAAATGGAAATGAAATATCAGCAGATTTTGTTTTTATAACCTTAGACTCCCCCCACCCCCTCACACTGTAACAATCTTAAAAGTTTTGGAAATGTTATATACCCTGTAAAAATGTTAGGGATGAAAGATTGACCAAATGTTTCAGTAATTATTACACAAGATAAAAGTTATGGAAAAACAGATATACAAAATTGTAACATTCAAAAACTACTTATTTAAGGTCTGAAAATTTAATCTGAAATATATATGGATATTTCATCCAATTATTCCAGTATGTAATCACTAATTGAGTATACGAGGGTCATGCCGAAAGCTTTTAGCCATTCCCAAAAACCACAACTAAATTTCAAAACTCTTTCACATTTTCTCAAAGTAGTTCCCTGCAACATTTATACACTTATTCATTTGCACAAACCATTTGCAAACATTTCTTGCCACACTTTATCTTTGACACTGTTCACAGCCTCCAAATATGCACTAATGGCTTCACCATCTGACGTAAATTGGCGCCCCCACAGCCGTTCCTTCATTTTAAGGAAACAAAAAAGTCACAGGGGGCCAAGTCTGGCAAGTAAGGTGAATGGGGTAGCACCCTGATACCCTCTTCATTCAGAAAATCCATCATTCTGACAGCAGTGTGAGAGGAGCCATTGTTGGTGCAGCAGGAGATGTCCCTTCCGTGACCTTGGGTGCTGTTCTTTCCACTACTTGATGACCTCTGGAAGGCAGGACTCCATGTACCATAGCGCAGTGACTGTGTTAGTTGTCAAGTGGAATGGTTGCTATGGAACCCTTTCTTGAGAAAAAAAAAGAGGTGCTCATTTTTTTTCCCCCCAACACTTCGGCCCCCTCTTGACTTTTGTTGGAGATGGTTCATCTTCAAAGCACCAGACACGTGACTGCTGTTTAGTTTCTGGATCAAAGGTATATCCACGTTTTCATAACCTGTAACAATGTTATATATGTCCCAGCTTTCACCACTTTTTTTTTAAGCATAAATTCACACCAATCCACCCAGACTGCTTTTTGATGAACAGTGAGGGAATGTGGGACCCAACGCGCACATCTCTTGGCAAGACCAAGATGTTGATTCACAATTGTTTATGCTGCTGTTGATCCAATGTTTAATGTCTTCTCTATCTCAAGGAATGAGATATGCAGATCTTCTTTCACCATTTTCCTCACAGCTTCGAGTCGTCCTCCGTGGACTAGTGGTACCGTGCTAGCCTCTAGTTCCCAAGGTCGCGGGTTCAAACCCGGCGGAGGGCGATGGATTTTTTCGGGCGTAAAAATCGTTAGCACGGCTTCCTTCGGAAGGGAAGTAAAGCCGGTGGTCCCGTGTCGTAGATTTACGGCACGTAAAAGAACCTCAAGCCTGATAAAGAGGCCTCTGAGCAAAATTACAGGTGTTTCACGCCCAATATAGAATGGGACGCTAAGAACCATAGTAGTTAAAGAGCGTCCATAAATAAAACTCAATTTTTTTTTTTTTTTTCACAGCTTCGATGTTTTCAGGCATAACTGCAGTTTGTGGCCTACCTGCACGAGGCTCTTCTTCTAAGGATTCTCTCGCCCTGCGAAATTCATGAAACCAGTTTCTATCTGTTACCAGTGAAGGAACAGGGTCCCCAAAAGTTTGGCAAAATTTGGTGGCTCTGCTTGGGTCTAACCCCTTTCTGAAATCTTAATAGATCACTCTAAAGTCGCTTCTGGACGGCTCCATCTTTCATAATGCACTGGTCAACAGATGACGTAGTACTCTCCCCCCTTGTGACTCAACACTTACAGATATTGCAATTGTTTTTCTGAGCCATCCTAAATAAACATCAGGCATCAGATGCACAAGTGGCAACTTCCTCCCTGGCATATTGTGACAGAGCTAAAAGCTTTTGGCATGCTCCTCGTAATTTCAGTATAGCCAGTTATCATTAGATACCCTATTTTGGCACACATGCATACTGTCTCTAAACCAAATGTGCTTTGTTTGGATGCCATACTCCTGTTTTAAATCCAGTCTATCAGCACAATTAAAGAAGTAATCAGCATAATGAGTGGTAAATTAAACAGACTTGCAGCTTAAATCATAGCTTAGGCTGTGAATCCATCTTGAATGAAGTACATTCAGCTTTGCAACATTTTATCATCTTGCAAGTTTCGATCAGGGATGAAAAGGTTGTGTAAATCAGCTCCACTTTAATATAAACATCCATGTAGTTGATTCAGACATAACTATTATAGCATTGAAAACAAATGCAAAATATGCATTTCTGCCATTCATGGGCTCTTAATTTTAACCAATACTTCGCAACATACCACCACTTTATATAGAGAGTATTTATTTCATTGCTGTCCAATTACTTTCTTTCCAAATAATTGCCCAGAAAAATAAATATATTGCATATAATTATTGAACTGTCATCCATCGCATAGTTTGGATAAATTCAGAATAGAAAACGCTCTTACCTTCTTGAAAACTACGGTTGGAACAGAAGCAAGAGGAGGCTGGAGAGCTTTTGTCTTGTTGCCCATCTTAGCTAGTTCCTCCTGGCCCTTCTCCGTATTGACACACTGATCTAGGTCATCGGCCTCCAGACCATTACTGGCTGCACACTGCAATATTAAAAATTAATGTCTTAAACAACAGATTTTACATTTTGACAGTTTGAGGATATAGAAAATGCATCATTCCACTTTTTGGGCAGTATGACCACAATATGTGCAACAATATAATGTAAGAAACATAAAATGTATGACTAGTTATCTTACAACCCTTTAATTATCTTAGATGCAGGCAGTTGATAAAGATCAACCACTGATAGAAGAGTTCATTAAGAATGTATATTATTTTTTCTGGATTATATCAGATTACCTCAACCATGTGCTTCAAACAGTCCAAAAAATTCGTAGATAATACCTTAATTCCATGTTTCCGTTTGTGACATTTCTGTCAGGCATATTTAAGTAAAATATTCTATTACTTTCTCTACTACGTATAGTAAGTAGGGGAAGTATTGCATTCCACCAAAAAATTCACTACTGAGATTTTACCGTAAATATATGTTTTGAGGCACCCTGAAACCAAATAAAGCATTTTTAGAAAAATGTCCATGTGTGTGTATGTCTGAACACCGTAACTCAAAAATGAAAAGTCTGATAAATACCAATGTATTTATGTATTTATGTTCAGCATCTTTCAAAGGTACGACATGAAGATGTTCAAGAAAATACCCCAAACCCAGATTACCCTTTTCAAAAATTTTGATTTTGTCAAAAATCGCTAACAATTTTGATTAAAATATATTTAAGACATTTTCATGACAAATAAGATGTATATGTTGAATTTTCTGAGAATGGCCACAAAGTTCTCTTCTTTCTGAATGGCTTTTGCATAACTGGTAAACCGTAAGACAGACAAAATTTTTCTGCACAGAAAATGTAGAGCACATTAAAGCACAATTTATATCGTACATTCTTTTTGTGGACCGAAACATTTCCGAGATATTCCTTGTTATTTGATTGAATTTTTCAATACTTATATTTTTTCTCAAATGGGAATTTGTTATTAGCTTTTTTATGTCCTGGACATGCAAAGAGAATGAAATGCTCCACATAGCAACCAGCTCTTAAAATATTTGGTTATAGATTAAAGCCTACCACATTCCCCATGTACCTACAAGAAAGTTAGCAATAAGTTTCTGCAAATGTTTATCTCGATTAACATGAAGTAGGCTTTTAAAAATAGTTTGTACAAGAATAGAGAAAGTTATGCCAGAGTAACACATCAGATTTTTTTTTACTTTTTGTTTTTAATAGACAATGTACTTTTAAATGGGATTTTACTATTGAAGAATTTTTAATAAAAGCATTTTGTGTGAGAAAAAAGAATTGTTTCTAAAGCATCTGATGCCAAGATTTAAAAAAAAATGTTATGATCTATGAAGAACATCTCATGAAAGTGAGGAACTTTACATAAATAAATTTCCTTAGATTTTCAAGTTCCCCTTTAGATGAAAATTGCATATAGTAAAATCAGAGTATCTTGAGATCAATAATCCTTTGCTAATTACTCTAACTTAAAAAATCTGATTTGTTACACTCACATGACTTTCTCTACTCTTGTACAAACTATTTTTACAAACACTTATTCTCCGTATGCTTCATGTTAATCGACATATCGAGATGTTAATCTTATTGCTAATTTTCTTGTAGATGCAAGGGGAATATGGTAGGTTTTAAGCGATAGTCAAATATTTTAAGCTCTGGTTGCTATGTGGCGCATTCCATTCTCCTTGCATGTCCAAGACATAAGAAATGAGAAATTTGAGAAAAAGTATAAGTATTGGAAAATTTAAGGGAATAACAAGCAATATCTCGAAATTGGTTCACTCAACAACAATTGTGTATTTTAACGCGATCTACATTTTTTGTGTTGTAAAATTTTATCTATCTCTTATTGTTTACCAGTTATGCAAAAGTTGTTCACAATGAAGAATACTTTTGGAGGCATTCCCAGAAAATTCGAGATATACATTTCATTTGTCATGAAAATATCTTAAACATATGATATTTTAATCAAAATCATTAAGAGCTGTTTTTGAGAAAATTAAAAATTTTGAAAAATCTTCCATGTAAAGGATAGTCTGGGGTGGGGGGGATTTTCTTTAAAACCTTTGTGTCGCATCTCTGGAAGACGCTGAACCTAAATACCAAGTATGGTGTTCATCCGACTGTTCGTTTCTGAGTTGTAGTGCTCACAGACATACACAGACATGTTTCCAAAAATGCTTTTTTTGGATTCAGGGGGTCTCAAAACATGTATTTCCGGTGAAATCTTGGTATCAAATTTTTAGGTGCAATACAATACTTCCCCTGCTTACTATAAGTAGTAGAGAAAGTAAAAATTTCCTGAATTAAATTTAATGACTCATCAGCTGTATGTACTGTAGCAGTCTTATTGGAAAAGACTAAACTGATATTCCGCATCAGTCAGCTGTTGAAAAAATGGTGTAAATCATTCCTGTACCCCTCTGCATTATTATTTGTTCAGAAAATATAGGTCCTCTTATTCTGTATGTATTTAATGCACACCACACACCAATTTTCGTGTCGTGCAAGGGATCTTTTGTATAAAATCTGGTTTTTCTGTGCTTCAGTATGTTATTTTACAACAGAACATAAGCATGTAAACAGAACCATACTTCATCAGCAAATAATATTAAGTATGAGTCAATTAATAGAAAGTGTTATCCAGAAGTTATAGACAGTAAAGCGAAACAGTAATTTAATTTAATCTTGAGTCGGTGGATTTGCTGAAACTTCACTTACTTTAAATTAATGGAACATGTTTCGAAAGCACAGCTTACTTTCATCTTTAGCTTTTTTCTGACTAGTATGACTGAAATTTGGGTCCATAGATGTAGGTGGCATGATTTGCTATGGCAGATTTGTCCATTTGTTAGACAAATCTGCCATAGCAAACATTTTTGGACCACAAACCATGACAACCCCAAGACAAGACTCCTGAAATGCCCACCAATCCAACAGAAAAATTTTGGGAAAACACACATATAATCAAATGCATGAATACAGTAATGAACTTTGAAATCCTGCCACTCAACAATCTAAGCAGCTTCATCATGGACACACAGGATGACACCACCTCCTCACCACTTACATCTATGGACCCAAATTCCCATCATGCTCAGTCAGAAAAAGCTGAAGATGAAAGCAGCAGTGCTTTCAAAACGTTTCATTAATTTAAGGTAAGCAAGTGTTAGTGTATCCACCAACTCAAGATTAAATTAAATTATGGGTCAATTAATCAATCTTGACATTTTGCAAAATCCAGTTACAGAAGTTTATCCGACTCAAGATGATCATATGAAAAATCAAGTATATGCAACTAAACCCACACATTGGAAGAACCAAAAGAAAACATTAGGCGAAAAATTCACTAAATTTTGGATATTGAACTTTCGAGTGTAAATGAAAATTTACTGAAAAGATGCCAGAAATGTGTGGATAGAGAAGAACCACATTTCCATCTCTTATAAGGTATGTTCTCATTATCATTGTAAATGTAACCATGAGAATGAGGGGCAGTTGTGCAGATAATATAACTGGTTTGATGGGAATCAAAGTTGTAGCAGATGGTGCACGAGCTGTCATGCGGTGGCCACAGTATATTGTAATGTGTATTGCATTAAAAATATCAATCTCCTCTCTTAAATGTTAAATTAAGTTATCAAAACAAGTCTCAGTTTATACCAGCAAATTTTATGCCTAAATTGGTTGAAACTATTATTTTTTGTCTGAAAACACTCGTGCAAGCAGAGGAAATAGCCTCATTTGATATTAGGCTGATGCAGGTTAGTGTCAGGTGTACACTACAGGGAATTTTAAGTCCTAAAATAGGAGCATTAACAAGTACCAGAGCAAGGAATAAAAAGAACCAACTTAATATCCTCAAACACATAATTTTGTTCTCATATATGCCTTTAATTTGTTAGCAATTAAGCTGAGATGGTGACAAACAGGCAAAAAAGCATTTTAGCTCTTGTATCAAACTATTCCAGGTGGTGGCATCACACTTAATGCAAATACACACCAGTAATCATAGCATACCTCACATAAATCTTGCATACATTTGACAGAGATCTTCCTGGTTCTGCTATTTATATGCAGAGCTTATATTCTTAAAACGCAATTAAGTACCTTACCCCCCTATATCTCAAATAATTTTTAATCTGTTACACACCAATGTGTACTTATGCAAGGAAAAGAGAACATAAAAGCTAATTACAACTTTCACATAAAAGTTTTCATTTTTCCCTCTCTTTCTTAAATGTGCATTTTTGTCTAGGCATCATTTTTACCTTCTCTATTACCTTCCTATAGTAAGTATAAGAAGCGTTGCATTCCACCCAAGAAGTTCATACTAAGATTTCAAAGGAAATGGAAGTTTTGAGGCTCCCTGAATCCTTAAAAACCATTTTTAGAAAAAGGTAGGGAAAGGCATATATGTGTGTATTTAAGTTCAGTATATTTCAGGGATACCTAAGTTTGAGAAAATGGCTCTAATGATTTTGATTAAAATACCATATGTTTAATATATTTACATTTGCATATCTTAAATCTTCTGGGAATAGCCCATGAAGTCTTTTAATTCTGATTAAGTTTTATATTTGTTGTAAACTGTAAGAGATAGACAAAATCTCACTACACAAAAAATGTAAACCTCATTAAGACACCTTAAATAAAATTTTTATGGCATTAACCATTTCTGGGATATTCTTTATTATTGGTTTGAACTGTCAAGTAACTGGTTTGAACTGCTAAGTTACTATTCATTCTATTTTCTCCCCTTCCTCTTCCTCATGTCATGCAAAGAGAATGGAATTTCAAAACCATCACATAGCAGTCTTTCTTAAAAGATTTGACTATCGCTTCATTGTCAAGTTAGTCTTTTATGCACTAAATGTTTTGCATATAGTCTGTATAATATTTTTCAAATCTAAAAAGAGCCTATATAACATTTTAGGTTTTAAAAAATACAAGTCCTGCATAAAAATAAACATTCAAGAAATATACATGCCAGAAATTACATTTGTCGGCATATAAGATGCACCTTTTTCTCCGAAAATATGTCCTAAAACCGGGTGCATCTTATATCACGATAGCAAATTATTACCTCCATTTCTTCAAAATTGGTATATTCCAATTTGAAGCAATTCTTGTTAGCTTCCTTGCAGAAATGAGAGCATTTCAGTTGTATAGAGTTCAGTGGATGCACACGCACTGTCTTAAATATTACTTTTTCTACTATGTATAGCAAGTAGGGGAAGTATTGTATTCCACTCAAAAATTTGATACCGAGATTTCACCGGAAATATATGTTTTGAGACCCCCTGAATCCAAAAAAAGACTTTTTGGAAACATGTCCGCACGTGAGTGCGCGTGTGCGTGAACAGCATAACTCAAAAACGAACAGTCGGATAAACACCAAACTTGGTATTTATGTTCAGTATCTTTCAGAGATGCGACACGAAGGTTTTCAAGAAAATCCCCTCACCCCAGACTACCCTTTACATGGAACATTTTTCGAAAATTTTAATTTTCTCAAAAATGGCTCTAACAATTTTGATTAAAATATCATATGTTTAAGATATTTTAATGATAAATGAAATGTATATCTGGAATTTTCTGGGAATGTCTCCAAAAGTATTCTTCATTGTGAACAACTTTTGCATAACTGGTAAACCATAAGAGATAGACAAAATTTTACTACACAAAAAATGTAGATCGCATTAAAACACAGTTTATGTCATACATTTTTGTTGAGCGAACCATTTGAGGTATTGCTTGTTATTCCCTTAAATTTTTCAATACTTATACTTTTTCTCGAATTTGTTATTCATTTTTTTTATGTCCTGAACATGCAAAGAGAATGGAATGCACACATAGCAACCAACACTTAAGATTTGACTATTGCTTAAATACTACCATATTCCCCTTTCATCTACAAGAAAATTAGCAATAAGATTAACATCTCAATTAACATGAAGCATATGGAGAATAATCGTTTGTAAAAATAGTTTGTACAAGAGTAGAGAAAGTCATGTGAGTGTAACATCAGATTTTTTTTATATTGCTCATTCAAACTTCAGTTATTGTGATTAGTGCAAAGATCAGCTTGTGTCTTTAATTATGGTAATTTGCAAACTTTGGCTGGAGAACAACATTGTAAATGGTGATTGTATATCCTAAAGAACATGGAAACAGGGCTGCAAATAGATTATAAAGAAAGCAACTTGCTGTAAACATAATCTAAGAAGTGGCCAGAAGTTTATACTTCGATTTTAGACAACAGACAAGCAGGAATTTCAGTTTCTGCTCATTTGTTACAGTAGTTTGAAATACAGTAGATTGATTAATTTTTCCTTAAAATGTGTCTTAAAAATGGGGTGTGTTATGTATCAGTGCATCTTATATGCCGAAAAACATGGCACTTCTGAAGTTTGGCAACCTTAACTGCAGTAGCTTATTAGATGCTGCCTTTGATTACTATGATACGCTTTTGCCTATTTCTTTCAATTATCTTGCTTTAATCACTGCTGGTATTCAGTATTGTAAAAGAGCACCTGTTGTGAAGGATATGTAGAATTGGGATTCTTGGTGTTGACCATCTCCATGAGGCAGCTGATGAAACCAAACTGGTGAGACTTGTCAAAGTATACATCCAGAGCACAGGCTTGCACCTTATTACCATAGCATTCACGCTCACCATGATGGCATGTAAAGGCCCAGCTTCCATTTGCCATTCGAGTCATCTGTAAAAACCAAACAATTTAATTATTTCAGGTATGACCACAAAGCCATTCACATACTTGCCAACTTTTTTAGTTTGCAGGAATGGAGGCTTTTTATGACCTTAACTCTGCAGTGGTTGCACAATGTTTTATACTATTATAGTTGCTGTGGACCGAGTCCACCTGAATTTATAACTACATAACACAGAGTAATACAGAATATACAATTTACTATGTTTGAATTTTAATTTACTAAGCACATACGTTTTATCTGTCTAATTCTGCTGAAATTGAATTTCATAAATTCATTACATGGCTTCAAATTCACAAGCAAATACTGATATAATAATGTTAAAGGGTGAAATACATGTTATAGTTACTGCAGTACTTCAGATTATACAAATCAGCCACAGTTAAGTTCAACTTTCTTGGACACTCCCTGCCAAAATCTTAATATTCCTGATTCATTCAGACTATTTCATAAGGACACATTCTGCAAAAAAAATGGACAAATAAACATTCACCGAGTTGAACCTAGCAAAACGACAAAGTGGAACTCTAATAATAAGAAAAGCCTTGCGAATAAACTATTGTATGACTAGAATAGCTCAAACATTTACTTTTTTACTTAATCTTTTTAATTTATATACAAATTGTGTATACATTTGGGCTACAATAATATATTGTACACTTTGTGTATACAGAAGACATGTATTGAGGTTACAATTCATTAAATGTTCTCAGTTACTTATTATTTCTGCTAACAGCAACAATAATATCCAATAGCATTCCTCATGCCGGACTGTCAGTCTGGAATTGCTAACTATTCCATAAACACTGCACAAATCCAAGTGCAACAAAGGAATAATGTAATACTGCTGATTACAAGAAGGTACTTGGGTCATGTGATTCATAAGTTCAAAGCACTTAGAGGAAATGAAAAAAAGGCTTTCGTTCGGGAAAAATACTCACTTACTGCAAATCTGCATACAACTACTGCAGGGTAAAGGCAATTTGATCAGATTCGAAGTGCAGCAGATTTTCATCAATTTCAACAATTTCTATTGTATTATATTGTAATTTTTACTTTCTCTACCACAGGCATAGTAGGTAGAGAAGACATTGCATTTTACCCAAAAATTACAGATTTCACCAGAAATACATGTTTTGAGGCTCCTGAATAAAAAAGCATTGTAGAAAAGGTGTGTGTGTATGTGCGCGCACGTGTATGCCATAACTGAAAACCAAGAAGTCTTATAAATACCAAACTTGGTATTTAAGCTCTGTTACCTTCCAAACTAAACTACCCTTTATATGGAACATTTTTTGAACATTTTTATCTTCTCAAAAATGGATCTATACGATTTTTATTAAAATATCATGTTAAAGCTATTTATATAAATAACATTTATATCTTTAATATTCTGGGAATAGCCTGTCTTCATTCAGAAGGAATTTTGCATAACTTTGTATAACTAATAAACGTTAAGCAAGACGAAATGTACTGCACAAAAAATGCAGATCTGGTTAAAACACACAATTTATTTCAAATGACTTTTTGTGGCATAAACCATTTCCAAGATATCTGTTATTAAGGGCTTTAATTATTCAATACTTTGTCATTCTTTTCAGTCTTGTCAATATTCAGTTGCTTTTCACAATTACATGGAAAGAGTATATTGGTGTAGTAGTATACTACACACATGAGGGAACGCTGATGAAACATAAAATGAAATATTTGGGAAGGAAACGTTTAAGACTGAAGTTTAGTGTACCTCCCCGGCATTTGCCAGTTATGAGGACTTAAGAAAATCTGGGAATAAAAGCCTCAGTCTAGGACGGTCCTGGTGGGATTGGAACCACGGAATTCCCGTTCACAAGTCCGTGTCTTAACGACTTCGGCCACCCTTGTTGGTCGAAGAAAAAGAACCACGTTTTGAAAATGTGATTTTCCATCTGTACTTGACTATGTCGAAGAGAGCTTTGCACTTATTTAAGACTTGCCCAAACAGCATCAACGAAACAAAGGAGGTAAACGATGAAGACAAAAATGTTCAGACTGAAAACGAAAGATACTTACGCTGGATTTGCCATAGGGAACCAGCTCAAGGTCGACGTACTTGCTGAGAGACTTGTACGTTGGAGCAAGCTGGTCTCTGAAGAACTTGATGCTGTCTGGACACAGGGATTCATAGTAAACCGTAACGTGTACAGGCATTATGGCACCTGCCGTGGCTTCCAATTTCCCATGACTACTGTGGTCATGTCCCTCGTGGGCAATCTGCAACAAACAAATTTTGTTAGTTAGTCTTGCTGTAAATGTATGCTAAATGAACACAACTTCAACAGAACAGTTAATATTAACATACACATTAAACATCGAAATATACGAGGGCTGATCAACAAAGACAGACTGATTTTTTCCTGTAACTTCCGTGATAGTTTCGTATCTGTAACAAATATTTAAAAAGAGCGGGTTTTTATGTATAATGTTGGTAGGCGGCAGCACTGTCGTATTGGTAGGTTGGTAGTAATGCTCTATTTTGTAGAGCCTACGTGCATTTCGCATACCAGACAATGGAGGTGATGCATTTTTTAAATCGATTATCACCGGTGATGAGTCATGGCTGCATCATTATGATCCTGAAGGAAAACAAGCCAGCACAGTGTGGAAATCGCCAGGTTCTCCAACACCAAAAAAGGCAAAAGTTGTTCCATCTGCAGGGAAAGTGATGATCACATTTTTTGACTGTAATGGAATGATTTACCAGCATGCAGTTCCCCCTCACACTACTTTTACAGCAGCGTACTACACGTCAGTATTGGCTACACTGAGGAAACACATTGCAAAGAAACGACCAGAGCTTTCTCGGACTGGGTGGCGACTTCTTCATGACAATGCACGGCCTCACGTCGCAAATCAAGTCATGCAGTTTCTTGCTCGATTCAACATTACCTGTGTACCACATCCACCTTATAGCCCTGATCTTGCACCCTGTGACTTTTTTATTCCCATCACTAAAGGCAAAGCTTAGGGGTATTCGATTTGAGAACTCTGAAGCAGTGCTCAAGAAAAGTGAGGCGATTCTCAAGGACCTGACAAAGAATGGTCTGCAGCACGTGTTCAAGGACTGGCAGAGACGCTATAAAAAGTGCATTGAAGTAGAGGGGACTACATTGGAAAAGATAATGTAAACATTAAATTGGAGTAATAAACATCTGTGAAAAAAAAATCAGTCTCAGTCTTTGTTGACCAGCCCTCGTATCTTTTTACAAAATACTTCGCGATAATAATACTTTGAAAGGAAACAACCCTTAATAGTGTTTCACCACTACTTTCTTTTTGGGGACTTATCCTCTTAACACACTTTATGATTGCAAGCCTGCATTTTGCGTTCCTTTTCAATGTTCTTACAACCGCTCCCCAAATATATACCCCATTTGTATTTACAAAGTCAGGAGCGTAAACAGGGGGTTCACGCCCCCCCCCCCGATACACAAAACCGTGATATCGAAGCACTGCAGTCTCATTTTTGTTTTATATAACTCCAGTATGGCTCATGAAATACCATATGCTGCATAATAGTTATAATAATGAGCAAACTGATACAATTGCAGCCGCTCATAATAATTAATAATAATAATAATAATAATAATAATAATAAATTCATAGCTCGTCTGACAAGAGTTTGTTGTGTGTATGCGTGTAAGTACACCGTATTAAGGCAAGGATGAAGTAATAGGTAAATTAAATTGTCGAAATTATGGATGGTCTGGAGAAACCGGGAGAAGTTTCCGCGCTCGTGCACGTAACCTGCTTCTGCTAAAGTGATTAACTTCTGCCGTAGTGTGCTACCACCTATAGCTTATCTCGACCTTTAAAGGACAGTATGGAGGTAAATGGGATATCTGTCTAACGCATGTATGTATTGGTCCTTTTCTACTCACGCGCTGTCACCAAGTTGCTAATAACATGGTGTAAATATTCAGTTATACATTTCAGCTTTGAACACATTCTATGCGGAATATCTCTCTCTATCAAATTATATCATTTCATAGTCTTCATAGATTCCTTTTTCTTGTTTATTTTTTGTTTTTAATTAAAGGCGCTCTTTAACTGCCGTGGCCCTTAGCGTCCCATTCTATATTGGGCGTGAAAGACCGTAATTTTGCTCAGAGGCCTCTATCAGGTTTGAGGTTCTTTTACGTGCCGTAAGTCTACGACACGGGACCACCAGCTTTATTTCCCTTCCGAAGGAAGCCATGCTAAGGCCTTTTACGCCCGAAAAAATCCATCGCTCTCCGCCGGTTTGAACTAGAGGCTAGCATGATAACAGATTCCTGTGGGCACACATTTCTAAAGAAAATTTTTCAGGAAAAGTCCAATATTTGCCGTTTCTGTGCTCATCACGCAGTAACCAATAAAATAAACAAAAAGGTAGAACGCAACATTTTTTCTTAGCTAGAGTAAGCTAGATTGTTGATACCTGTCAAGTTTGAATTCTCCACCTTTAATAAAATGTGCGTTATATATTTTTAAATTAAATATTTTCGGAAAATTCAATATCTATGTATGCAATAGAAAAGTTATCCAGCGAAAAGTTTTTTTGTTATTGGGTTTACAACGGGGACTAAGCGGGAGAAAATGTTGAGGGTTGGAGAGTTTTTAAGCAACCGGAACACTTTTTTTTGCATTCATTGTGTAGGACAAAAGTCGTGCATCTATTCAATTAACAGCGCCAGACACGAGGCAGAAGGCAGTATAGGGTAACATCAGTTTAAGGAAGTGTGTAGGTTTATACACTGAAGTGTCATGAAATTACGTAAATATTTATAGGTATGGAGGAAGAAGCTCGGAATATACAAAATGTTGGTAAACTAAATAGGAACGCAAATTAACAACAAATCTGTGACATGATTCTAGTAAAATGAGCGTTACTAAGGCAGTAAAAGAAACAGCTATGGCTACCGGGTATTCAGATACAGTAATGTACAAGATAAAGTGACGATTACAATGACCTCTAAAGACATCAAAAAAAGGATGGATGAAACAAAAACACGCTAGGTTAACGTATTATGATGGAATAAAGCAAAAGCAGAGCAAGGTGCATAGTTCATTCTTAGCTGTTTGAGAAGATTCCACTCACACTGACTTAACTTTGTCAAGGGTAAACAGTGATAATGCCCTACCAAATTATAGCTTTTATGATTTTATATCTCCATATTTCTATGATAATGTATGTTTCTATGCCTGTAAAATCTTATTTCGAAATAAAAATACAAAGAGGAGAAATATAGTGCAAGTGAAAATTAAATGTCTTACAATAGTCTAAAATAGCGGTGCAGCGAAGTATTATTCATAAGTTAACATTAAATTGGCAGACCCATCGCAGCTGAGCACCAGAGGTGTTATAATGGCATTGATGTAAGTTTAATGACAATATGAAACAAAGTTCGGGAAAAGCTACGCCCGTAAGTGCACTTCATGTGTGCACGACTCTTATGTATTTGGCTCCATAAAGTAATTAGTCATACTAGTGTATGGGCAAAAGCTCCTTAAAAATGCCAAAATGTGCTAGCGGCTGTGGTGTTGTGTAGATTTTAAATTATCGCATATTCGTTACGTTTAATAGTATTCAAGAAAAGAACCATAAATCCGCAAGGTGTCAAAAGTTTGGGTGTTCAGATGCTGTTCTGCTCTTAGGCAGCAGCCGCCATTGTATAACTCGTATACTTAGAGGTTTAGTACATCACATTGTACCTGCTTTAATAAACAGATGGTGACGGAATTTTAATCAGTTCTTTTGGGAAATTAACATTCCATGTGTTGGTTAAACGTCTCGCTTCACTCATTTTACTATCCGCACACGTTTAGTCACAGGTAGTTTTTACTAGATGGTTACACCTATACTTTTAGTGAAGTGAAATTGTAACTTCTGAGTCGGTATTCCCATAGTCTAATGACTCACACACCTGATTTAAAAACCAATTCATAATATTCGCAGGAGGTAACCTAACCTTGCTATGAGTCCTAATGCCCTGTTCATAGATTCAGGTAGTATCACCCCTCACATAGATAAATATCTAAAAGTGACCACGGAATAAAGGTACACACTTCCTGTGTTTTCAGTTATTATTCCAGCCTCTCCCTCGCTCTCTTCTCCCCCTCCCATGCACTTTATGTGCACGCCCCTGAGCAAATTCATCTCTTTATATTCTCATATTGCACTTCTTTTGTATGTTCAATCTAAAAATTGCAAACCTGGTAGACCCTGAATTTGACTCGCAACACGCAATAATTGGTTTGACCTTATACCTTTGATACCTAACGGGTAAAAGCAATAACAAATGACTGCCTGTATTTCAGTTAATACAGTACAGTGAAACAGGTTGGATAGGAACTCTGCCACAAACTTTCAAGGGATATTTAGAGATGCTTATTGAGTGTTTTAATATATGGAACCCCGTGGTCTTTGGCGTCTTATGAATCCGGGATTACGAAGAACTTTACCTAACGTGACGGGACGTAACTGAATTTAAGAAATGCTGCTAAACTAAAGGTCTAATTAGGATACACTCAACTTAATATAATAGGAATGACTCTTGATTTGTAGTTTTTATTACTTCATGCCACTGCTTCACGCAGATTGGTTCCAATTACTTTGGGACATCAAACTTGACATAACGGGAAGGGAAACTTTGACATTGCCAAACTCTTAAGTCACGTTAAACGTTACGTTAAGCTCATGGTAATCTCGGCTTTACACATTGTATAAAATTGAGCTATTTAGGGTTGACTTAACGTGGTTAACGTAACGTAACTTTAGAGTTTGTCAATGTCAATATTTTAGTTCCCGTTACGTCTGACGCATATTAATGAAAACTACCAATCAGAGCCATTATGCATCCTGATTGTTTTAGCTTAGCCCGATTTATTAACTTCACGTTACGTTTCGTACGTTAAATCACGTTAAATTCATCGTAAACTCGTATTCACCAACTAATTACACTTTGTTTCTTGAACTTTTCCTCCCACAACTGTACTTCAAATAAAATATTAATTTTGGAAATCAATAAGATTTCCTTTCCTTTGAAGTTTTGAAAGCAGTACTTATTGTTTAAAAGACCTGTTTCGCGGACACATGCGTTTCAACAAGACTGCGCGTCGGCACCTTCGAGTTCCATTTTACGGAATTACCTAATGTACAGTTTGGACAACAACGAATTGGTCGCTGCTGGATTTTTACTTTCTCTACTACGTACTTACAGGAAGTGGAGGAAGTATTCTACTCCACAAAAGATTTCAACGAAAATACATGTTTTGAAACACTCTGAATCCAAAAAGCATTTTTAGGAAAAGGTCCACACTCGCGCGGGATTTTCCTTCCTTCCTTCCTTCCTTCCTTCCTTCCTTCCTTCCTTCCTTCCTTCCTCTCCTCCCCTTTTTGAAGTTTAACGTACTTTAAGCGGTGTGTCATGTTGCACGGTGAATGAACGAAATTGTTGAAATCATGCTCAAATGGGCGCGGGGCCCCAGAGCTTAGAGTTACCAGACATTCGTATTCACAGAAGGAAATTCCCCCAAAAAAACCTTATCGAGGTAACTCACCCTAACTAGATTCGAACTCGGAACCTCTTGAATATGAGGCAAACAAGCTACCCCCACACCACGGAGGTAGGTGTGTGTGTGTGTGTGTGTGTGTGTGTGTGTGTGTGTGTGTGTGTGTGTGTGGAGCATAAACCCCCCC
This sequence comes from Deroplatys truncata, assembly GCA_030765065.1. Classification (NCBI taxonomy): domain Eukaryota; kingdom Metazoa; phylum Arthropoda; class Insecta; order Mantodea; family Mantidae; genus Deroplatys; species Deroplatys truncata. The sequence goes on along the minus strand of CM060987.1, from coordinate 35,319,738 downwards.
CCAAGAAAACGAAATGTTCGAAATGCACCAAAATTGATATTTAGGTTCAACGTTTTCCAAAGATGCGACGAGAAGGTCTTAAAGAAAGTCCCCTACTACTCTTTACAAGGAACATTTTTCGAATTTTTCGATTTTCTCAAAAATGGACCTAACGATTTTCATTGAAAACACCATATGTTTAAGATATTTACTTGGGAAATAAAATGTGTATCTTGAATTTTCTGGGAATGAAGTCCTTCATTCAGAAGGAATTTTGTATAGGTCCTTTCGTATAACTGGTTAAGAATAAAAGAAAAAATGTACTACACAAAAACTGAACGATTTATGCGAAAACGTTTTGGGGCATTATCCATTTCCAACATCTCTTTTTACTGGTTTGAATGTTTCAATACTTTTTAAAGTATTTTTTAAAGTGCTGCCACTATTCAGTTGTTTCTCGCGATGTCATAGAAAGAGTATGGAATTGATAAGCTAGAATACAGCAACTACGTTTTTAACATCTATCAATTTTGCTTCCTCTATCCCGTGCTTCTTCTACGAAATATGTAAGAAAACAATTTCTGCAAAGTTTTATCTGTATTAACATGAGGTAGATAGAAGAGTGAGGGGTTCGTATGAATAGCTTGAAGAATGGGTAGAGAAGGTCATGTGAATGACACTTTCTTTCTTGACATGTGAAGAGCCTAGTTTACAATACTCCACACGATGCTTCTTGACCTGGTTGCTAGGATTGTCATTGCCGCTGAAGCGTGTGCAACAATCCGTAACGTGTCGCCGAGCGGTTTATCCTCATTACGATGGTCGACGTTTACAGCTGCTGCTTTAAACAAACTGTTCTGTACGTTACAGTAACAGAGCATTTATTGAACCGTAATTCAACAAAACTGCACTTGCTCTGCCTGAGGGCGTTGCATTACTCACAATTTTTACTTTCTCTATCAGATGTACCTAATAGGCAGAGAAGGTATTGAATTCCACCGAAAAATTCTATATCGAAGTTTCACCAGAAATACATGTTTTCAGGTCCCTGAATCATTTTTAGAAAAAGGTTTGTTTGTATGAGTGAGTGAGTGAGTGAGTGAGTGAGTGAGTGAGTGAGTGAGTGAGTGAGTGAGTGAGTGAGTGAGTGAGTGAGTGAGTGAGTGAGAACAGTATAACTCAAAAACGAAAAGTAGGACAAATACCAAACATGGTTTTTAGGTTTAGTAGCTTCCAAAAATTGGACACAAGGATTTAAGAAAATCCCTCCACCCCAAACTAACCTTTACATGGAACATTTATCAACACATTTACATTGCAAATTAAAATCTGTCTTAAATTTTCTGGCTATAGTCTATGAAGTCCTCGTCATTCAGAAGGACTTTTGTATAACCTTCAGAGCAATCCGAAACCATAAGTATAAAAAGCATAACAGGTCTTTAGACATGCGGTTGCTACCCAGAACATGATTTTGGAGGTCCAAGCGTCCGGAAAAAATAAGTTTTAAAAGCGTAATAAAGCATAATCTAAAAAAAATAAACCATAAAGGCAGAATATATAATATTAAGGATAATTCTTGGAAATTAGCTAGGCACCTGTTTAAAATCTAACATTGTATTCAATACAGAAATTAATATTCCCAACATTGAAAAGCTAGGAATTTCAACAATGAACATCTTGTGCGTGGAGTTTAACGGTTTTATGGTCAGTATACAATCTGAATCAAAGCAGTTTACATATATTGAACACCAGCATGCCAAAAATTACTGTAAATGCAATTCAAAGGGTCCGCGAGTTTCTCACGGATTATTTTGTGGTTGAAAAGGAGAAACTCATATACCTTATGTTCAGAGTGCATTAATTTCGACAAGAAGTCCAATGTGCAAAAGCATGTAGAAGCTGACATAGATCTCGGAAACAGAGTGATGGACACGGTTCAACTTCAGGCGGTCCTAGCAGCATACATACAGTACTATACCTCATATATGGCAGCGTATGGAAAGTTCAAAGGATAATATGAAATAAATTCTCAAAGCATTCACTTCTGCTAGTATGCTATTCCGTGTCTTCCACAATGAACAGCTTCGTCAGTGGATCAACAGCTGCAAGTATAAAACCGGCTCCTGGTGAAACCACCCAGAAGATATCTTCTCAAGTGTGCTGAAGACTCCAAAAAAACCAAATCAGAATGTGAGGGAAAATCTGTACATCCAGTGGTTGATGAATAGAGAAATATAAATAATCGCAAGGTGGTGAATATTCTTGTTGCTCCATTGGATGTTTTGGGCGAGAAACCCCGCCTTGTGAAAAGAAAAATTGTATAACATTGCAATGCTGATGTTAATAGTAAATCTAATACTTGATACTATATCTTATTGAGGTTCACAGATCAAACTTCATTGTTTTAATATCGGACAGTGCAACATAATATATGCTTTCTGCTGGCAGGCAATTGGCTGGAGTTGCACCTCAGCTTTTACATTCTACCCTTTGGGCTCATGTGATGCATCTTTGTCTGAAGAGGTTAGATTTTCACTCAAAATTGCTGATGAATTCATTACAGCTGTTAAACACTGCTTTAGTGAAAACTCCCAGCCAGAAGGGAGAGATTATTGGACTACTTAAAGGAATCAGAAGCATTTGATCTACCTCCAGTTCCAGGAATTACTCGTTGGGGCACATGGCTGAAGACAGGAAAATATCACAGCATGAATTTCAATGCAGTTAAACATTGATCGATCTGGAAAATGAAGGTAGTGCTACTGTAACAAACTTAAAACGACTGGTTGAAAATGAAACCCTTCAACTTCAACTCGGAACTTTTATCTGAAATCTCCGATGGTACTTGTAAACAAACACAGGTTTTGGAATCTAATACTGATGCAACACAGACCTGGCTTATTCTATCATCGGTTCAAATGTGCAGCATGTAAAAAAGTTGAGACCTGTATGAATGAACCCATCCTGTAAAAAGCTTCTGGAAGGAAGTTCAGAATTTAGATCCAACATTAGCCGTTCCTGAGCAGATTTATTCCATCTTCAATTGAACTGAAACGCTTCTCCAACATTGATGTTCCAGTGGAAGAAATATCAACGTATACAGCAATGGTACAGGAAGAAAATTTGTCTTCTGACAAACATTCCTCTAAGATGCCTACACTAAGTAAACTAGCAATGAAGACAACAATGGTTCCTCCATCATCTGCTTCAGTTGAGAAGCTTTTCTAAGTTAAATTGGTTTTTAAATTTTAAACGGTCGTATCTGACAGTAGAAAATCTTGAATCTCTTAAAACTTGCAATTAACCTCAAGAGTGTGTTACAGAGACAGAGCGAAATGACTAGATTTTCATTCTTTAGCATTGTTCTCTTATTGTGGCGTGTTCTTGTATTACTTTATATTATTTTGCAAGACAAATGATTGATTTAAGATACTAAAGTTTTTTTGTATTAAAGAAATGCATTATAAAAATAAAGCATACTCAAAGAGATAAAGCATAATGTGGGATGCTTTAATAATATTTTATAACTGGTAAACGTTAATGATACACGAAAATGTATTACACAAAAAATGTAGATATCTTTAAAAAAACACAATTTCAAATAACTTTTGTTGCATCAGACATTTCCGAGATATTAATAATTCGAATTGTTCAATACTTAACAATTCTTTTAAAGCCCTGTCAACATTCAGTTGTTTCTCGCGATTCTATTGAAACCGTATGGAATTTTAAGGTCAGCATATAGCGTCAGTTCTTAAACATTTGACTATCGGTTACTTTTGTATCTATAACGAATGTGTAATGTAGCTATTTCCGCAAAAGCTTATTTGGATTGAAACGAAGTAGATATAAACAAAATTAGCTTTATTAAGACTAGTTGGTATAATGAACTACAGAGGATCGAGAAAGTCGTGTGAATGTATAGCATCAAATTTTTTAGAAACAATTTCTGACGATATTTTCTCAGATTAAAATAACACAAAAACCACCATTAAAGGTAACTAATACTTTGTAGACCCTCAGAGCTTTATGAAAGCGTATGGTGCAAAGCAGCACCGGTTCTCATAACGATAAATGAATATGAATAAAAACGGAATGTGTCAAATAAGATGCAACCTATGAAAGTTATCTGATACCTCTTAATCGCATGACTTTCTCTACCAAAGTAGAGAAAATAAAAAAATAAATCTTACACGCTTGTGTTGTCCGAATTTTGAAAGTTCGACTATAGACTTAGAGAGCGTTATGTTAAACGTAATGTGACAAACGACTCTAAATGCTGCCCGGACAACTTTAATCGTCTATACTCCCTATACTTGAGTTAATTGTTTATTCGTCGCTTAGACGCTCAGCGTAGCCCATCCAACTTCACTGCTCTCAGCTGTCGACTGCACTCGGTTATCTCTGACTCAACAATTCTCCGACTCCGACTTTTGCCGAGTGTCCACCCTCAGTAAGGTTTTATCGCAGGGTTTTTATTTCGAGATGGGTATTTAAGGAATGGCTTTTCTGTTTTACAATGGAATGATTTAGATAGGAGGTAGCATGTTGCTCCTCGACGGCTGCGAGTTAGGATGCAACGAAAATCTGCAATTTCATTGACTGTGGGTAACAACAGTGATCTGAATTCCAGGAATCGAGAGGTCGCCCAGGTTTACCTGGACGGAATGTAAAATCGCCACACTAGCCGCTATTGCCGCGTTACCTGTACGATACAGTAGGTTTTCAATTTTCGCAAGCTTTTGGGTCCTGTGCTGCCATTGGCCGAGTCCTAGTGAACCATCCGAGCGGACAAGCGTTCAGGTGGCGACCAAGTCCAAAGCTGCTTAACTTCTACAACAGCTTGTGTGGTTGTGAAAATAAGCAGGCCAGTTAGCAGCGAAGCAAGAGAGGATGTAGGTAAAGGATTTGGGTTCATCAAGTTAATAAGAGGGCGGGTCACTAGTGAGCGGTCACTCATCCAGCTAGCGACCAGGCCCAATTGTTGGGGACAGTAGAACTGGATTGTTAGCCCTTATGCAAGCGGTCCCATGGCGTCCTTAGGTAGACGATAGCTCTTCCGTCTTCTGGAGGCCGTATGGTCATAGTGCCCCAGGATGTTTACCAGCTGATTAGGATGAGTTGCAAGTTTCCACGCTAGCAGCCCCTTAACAAATGGGATGTTCTCTATGGGGCGGCTTCCCAAACTGCCACCTAGAAAATTTCCAGTAAGGCGGGGACCCACATAAAGGGTTTGTTGCTTGGGCCATTACTGAAGGCGCTAACGATCCAGGCGGCTCTTACTGGCGCGGCTCATGATCATCCTTGAAAAGGTTACTTTTGTTTCCAGCACCCAAAACATGTTTTGAAAATAATACACATACAGAACAGTCATTTGAAGCTCAGTAAACCGCTCCAAGACGCACACTGCTCTACTCTGCGCTTCCGCCAGAAAACGAGGTACGTTATAAAAACACCAAGCCCATGTATAGACCTAACAGGAAAGGTAAAGTAATAATGCTTGTTTACTACGTACATACGGGTGCCCCGAAATCGTGCCCATGTGCCACTTATTGGCACGCGTGTGATAGGTTCACCATTCGTGCTGGGGCATTTCAGTAATTATGATAATTAATCAAATTATATTAATCGACTTGGCAGAATTGGTGAGGAATTATTGGATACAGCAAATTTAGTGTTGTTCAAAAACGGACAATGCACTCCATTGTTGATTTAGCCGATTTAAACTGGACGTCACTTTTTTGACTGGAAGTTAACGATGTAACAATCAATGCAAGGTAATGAACACGTTCTTTTTACAACATGCAATTCAATATTATCACAAATTTGTCCATTATTAAATCGAGTCTTAAAATGATGGGTTAGATTATCTTTTGCGTGGCAATTACTAAAGAAACTCACCAGACTTTCTTTGCTTTTCTTTCTTTCTTTCCTTCTTTTTTTCCGATTATTGAACTCGTCCTTGAAGAAATCAACTGTATTAATAGCTCTATGCAACTAAGCACTCCACAAACAACTATTGCACCCGGAAAACAAATTCTAAGCAGGAACCAAAACTGCATTGAGGTTAAGGCAAATAAAAATCATGCTTTCCATCGCTTCAGACACCTTAATTTGGATAGTATGATGATGATTTAAAATGTTCAAATCCATGTCCGAACATAAAGCCAAATAAAAATGATAGGTATGCTTTCCTTCAGTATTAATTGACAAAGCTCAGAATTTGTTCCATGAAACAAACACTACGTTTCCATGGGGAATTGAAATCGATTTGAGTCCAACTCCATATTGAATACGTCCCGCGTTTCCATGTTAAGTTCAATACGTATCGAGTTCGATGTGGATACACAAAGTTCGAGAATAAAATAATTCAAGCTTTTATGTTGGTCAACTTTGATTTAGGTTGCCGAACGTGTTAATTTGTTTTTCTGCATATTTTATGTGGGTTTTGAGGTTGGTGAATGTTTTGAGAAGAATAAATTGCGAATTATAGAAGCGATAAAAGTGGCTTTGCTGTGTGTTTTATTACACAATTAACGATTTTCGCTAATAAAAACAATTTGACGAGCGTGCAGCGTGTTACGAGTATAGTATCTTTGGCGTATTCAAAACGATTTCAATACGGTAGGTGTTTCCATGCAACAAATCCAAGGTTCAAAACGATCTTAATACGATCCAGATCCGCGTTTCCATGCAGTGTTCAATACAGAAAGTGTACTCAAATCGATTTGAATTCCCCATGGAAACGTGGTAAAAATGTACACAATGGAGGTAGTTATGGTTTAGACAACGGCAATTCACAAACAGGCAGAGGGATTTTAATAAGTAAACAGAGCAATCGTGTTACCGCACGGAGTATAGGCGATGTTAGATATTGCAACGAATACTCGCCTTCCCAACCCAACAGATGGTTACGTTGCGACTATTCCATTTATTCAATGCATAGATAGACCAGTGGAGAACTGCAGCAATATGTCTAACGTAAAGAAGAGTTCATACGTAATAACCAATCACAATAAGCATAGTTTGTGGCGGAATTTGGCATGGAACATTCAGCACAAATGGCGAAACAATCAAATGCATCATTAGAGCTCAAACGACATTTAGAACATCATATTAAACAGTCTGTAGTTCTATGAAATACAAGGAACATGACTATTAGAAAGGAACAATGAGGAAAGGGATTTTCAACCTCGTCAACTCAAACTATGAATGAATTTTTTTTTTCATGGAATTGTGTCATACTCTAATAAGAGGGGATATTGCTTGAAAAATTTACAGCCTTCAATGTAAAACAATCTCAGATTTCTGCATTACAGCCTTTACACTGTACACCCTATTTGTTTACAGAGAACACTGCAAGGTCGCAAGCACCAACCCTCGGCGCGTTCCTAACTTGATGGTTTACTTACTAAAACCCCTCTGCCTGTTCATAACCCTGATTGTGATATATGAATCACAAAGAAATAGCCGATAACTTTATGAATTCATTCGCAAGTGTTGAACCTTAATGGAAGTTTAGTGCCATTATTAAGGAATTTCTAAGCATTAAATCCAGGACGAAAGAAAAATATGCGCGTTTAGGTACTGGACTTCACAGTGACGTCGCAGGTTACAAACCATCCCCATTCCTCTTAAGGCTGGCTCACAATAAGCCGAGAACGGTAACCAAAACGGGAAAGAGAACGTGAATGCATATCATTCACAAAGAGGAAAGTGGATTTTGCACATTGGGTTTTCATTTGCTTTTAAGTGACCCGTAATATCTTTTCATTGTTTTCAATTCAGTCGACATAATGCGGGTTAGCCAATGTCAAAATTCGATAGTCAACATTATCTAAATGCAGATCTATTATATTTCGATTCCTGTAGCCGTACCAAGCTTTCATTCCTTTATTTACTGGCGTATATTAAAGTTCTTTATTGTTCTTTGTTAATATATACTGGTTTTTGTAGGTTGAGGCATTAACCAGTTTTGAGTTACATATAAACAAAGTACGGATAGCCCTTTCACTGGAAGAACCACCACTCAATGGACCTGCAGGTGTAAGGTTCTGAAGTTAGGACGTACATATACTAGAATATCTTCCGGTTTCATGTTTCCAGCTTGCGGTAGGGACAGCACTAGCCGCTGTTTCCATGTCACGGCCGCATAGAATAGACTTTACAGTGAAGAGAGTAATATGCACAATATGGATCTAATACGCCGTGCCGTGCCGTGCCGTGCCGTGCCGTGCCCAAGAACAAGAAGAGAAAGTTAAACTTGGCCAAGTCTTCTTTCCCGCTCTCGAGGCCCAGGAAAGCTTCCCGTTAAAATACAAGGACGGATCGAAAAGTAACGCACAATAACTTTTTTACAAAAACGTTTAATAGTTAAAACAACAAAGAAATCACAAATGAACTTGCACCTTTCACCTACTTTTCGACATAGTCACCAAGTTTCTCAACACATTTCTCCCATCGTGACACCAGTTTCAATATGCCCAGTTCGTAGAAGTCCGTTTCCTCGGAGTATAGTCATCTGCGGACTGCTGATTTCACTTCCGCATCTGTCGCAAAGAGTTGGCCGGCCAGGAATTTCTTCGTGGGACCAAACAGATGAAAGTCCGACGGTGCAAGGTTCGGAGTGTATGGTGGATGTTGGAGCACCTCCCTACCAAATTTGGTGATTTTCTCTCAAACAGCAGCAGCATGGGAGCGAGCATTGTCATGAAGAATTTTGACATCGTCAGCATTCATGTTGTGGCGTTTGTCACGAAGGGCACGACGCAACTTCACCAGAGTTTTCATGTAGGCCGCAGCATTCACAATGGTCCCGTGTTCAGCAAAGTCCACTAATACAACACCATGCATATCCCAGAACATCGCAAGCACTTTCCTAGCAGATTGAGTCACTTTGAATTTTTTCACTGGGGAACCAGCATGTTTCCACTCCATACTTGCCTGCTTGGTTTCGGGCGTGTAGTGGTATGCCCACAGCTCATCACCAGTGACGATTCCTTTCAGAAAGCCATGCACTTCTGCGGTGTACCGCGTTAGATGATCCAAGCTCGTCATCATTCGCTGGCTTTTGTGGTTGTCTGTCAGGTTCCTAGGCACCCAGTGAGCACTAACTTTACGAAATTTCAACGTGTCATGAACAATGTGTACACTGCACCATAGGATAAGGTTCGCAATTGTACACGCCGGTCGTTCAAAATTGCCTCCGACATTCTGCGGGGTTGCAGCTGTTACCGGCCTCCCGGAGCGTGGCGAATCACCAAGGTTCACACGGCCCTCTAGGAAGAATGCACACCACCTGGGGACATTGCTAAGATCCATACAATCATCCCCATACACCCACGCATGTCCCTGTGAATATCACAATATCACTCGGTTGGTCCACAAATACCGAACCACACCTCTGTGCTCTTCACACGTGGACGACAGTAACATGTTCGCCATCTTTGTTGCGTAGTCCACGTTTCTCTCGCTAGAGCTGCCTAGGAAATAAACAATACCCTCTCTAGTGAAAACTTCAAACTATATCTGTGTGAAATTGCAACATTCCAGCTGCAATACCAACGCAGAAAAAAATTATTGTGCGTTACTTTTCGACCCGCTCTAGTACATGTATTTCAACTTTGTCGTTGTGGTTACCGTTCTGGATTGTTGTGAACCAGCCTTTACAGTCTGTTGGCATTTGCATACAGCACTCATCAGACCGTGATCAGCGAGTCATGGCCCGCTGTTGTTTTAGAGCCCTTACACATGAAGCGATACTGAAGTACCTGGAATTGTTCAGACGCGTACACATCCAGATGCACTATTTCGGTTAGTTCCCTGTCAAAGCGCAATTCGAAGTTTGCTCTTCAATCGCACGATTAACGAGCGCATTGAGACACACACACACAATTTCAGTGGTGTTCACATGTTCGCGCGCTTTTGTAGTGGGCGCCAGCGTGGAGGCCGAGCGCTTTGACACCACCTGCTTATCGAAGAAAAGGCGGTCCTTTGGAACATGGAATGTCCGGAGAAGAACAATGTGTAGAAGGATAGGGTTATAAGCATGCTGTTCGTCCTTTAAACGGAGCCAACCCCCAATATATATATTTTTCTTTCTCTACTACCTATAGTAAGTAGGGGAAGTATTGTATTCCACCCAAAAATTCGATACCGAGATTTCACCGGGAATACATGTTTAGAGACCCCCCTGAATAAAAAAAAGCATTTTTGGAAACATGTCCGTGTGTGTCTGAACAGCATAAGTCAGAAACGAACAGTCGGATAAACACCAAACTTGGTATTTAGGTTCAGTATCTTCCAGAGATGCGACACGAAGGTTTTCAAGAAAATCCCCCTACCTCAGATTACCCTTTACATGGAACATTTTTCGAAAATTTTAATTTTCTCAAAAATGGCTCTTAACGATTTTGATTAAAATATCATATGTTTAAGATATTTTCATTACAAATGAAATGTATATCGCAAATTTTCTGGGAATGTCTCCAAAAGTAGTCTTCATTGTGAACGACTTTTGCATAACTGGTAAACCATAAGAGATAGATAAAATTTTACTACACAAAAAGCGTAGATCGCGTTAAAATACACAATTTATGTCATACATTTTTTTTTGTTGGGTGAACCATTTTCGAGATATTGCTTGTTATTCCTTTAAATTTTCCAATACTTATACTTTTTCTCGAATTCGTTATTCATTTTTTTTTGTCCTGGTAATGCAAAGAGAATGGAATACTCCACATAGCAACCACCTCTTAAAATATTCTGACTATCGCTTAAAGCCTAGCAATTCCGCTTGCATCTACAAGAAAATTAGCAATAAGATTAACATCTCGATATCTCGATTAACAAGAAGCATATGGAGAATATGAGTTTGTAAAAATAGTGTGTACAAGAGTAGAGAAAGTCATGTGAGTAACACATTAGATTTTTTAAAAATCAATTGTGCAGTCGCTTTATATAAATAGTGGCGGCTGAGGTCCTTGAATCCGCATGTTGACAGCATACTACCTCCTTCACCACATACACTATTACTGCACTAGCCCACGATGTCCTGCGTGTGGGAGGCCGGAAGAAGGCGGAGCTGCCGTGCAGTTGTAACGTTATTCGCAATTCGTCGACTCGAGCATTTACTCCTACTAGTATTATTACTGCTATGGATGTGTGCATGCTGTGAAAATTGTGCTTTCCGGACATCAACATCATGGACCAAAAACTGTGATAAATTAGTTTTGTTACTCTTTATTTTCCCTGGAAAAGTTTGTTATTTTTATTGCCTCAGAAATGCCGCTAACGATTTTGATTAAAACACCATACATTTAAGATATTCGGATGATAAAATGCTATGTTGAATGTGATAAATTTTTCGTCGTCTATTTTGAAGCCCGACAAACATTCCAAATTAAGCCGAATCGACCCGCCGGCCTGGCCGAGCCTAGGCCCGAGCCCGTGCAGACCTCTAATCTGGGCGCACACGCTCAAGCACTCTCACGTTTATACTTTGGACATAACGAGGAATATTTTTTATCAAAGGAAAATTTTTCGAACCGTAGTAGAGCAAATGAGCCACGATGCCGGGCATGTTCTTTAACGGAGTAACGTAATCAACTTTACACCAACTCTAGACAAAAGGGTAACATCCATCATCCCAGTGCAAAGCTTTCTTGCTCCAGAAAGGTGTATATTATGAGACCATAAAAACATTTAATGCTCTCCTTAATGATCTTAAGGGAAAAGTTGACAATTATGTCTTTAAAACTGCTATTAAAGAGTACTTATGCTCAAAAGCATATTATTCTGTACAAGATTTGAAAGACATTATCCTGGTGATACATATATAGCTCTGTAAGTAGTATTAGTAAATATTAATTACAATATTAATGCCTTCTCTAGAATTAATGAAGCTATGTAAATGTATGTATATTAAGAACTGACAGTAAATGATATGCATTGCAAATCAAATAGAACAAAATGATGAGACGAACAAAAGGTATAAGCCTAATGAAAGTTAAAATAACTGTTCTTGTCTATAAATATGTTAGCCTTATAACGGTAAGGAGGTATTAGACTTTTCACAAAATTACACCTGCTTTGTTTCATTTTGTATATGCAATATGTTTATTTTATTTTAAATGTTCTGTATTCTATGTAATATTTATGTATATATGTAACTATATTGTGCATTTCCTCGACACGCATATAGTATGTCTTATTTTAAATGTTCTATATTCTGTGTAATATTCATGTTTATATGTAATTTTTGTAGATTTCCTTGCAACGAACGAAATTCCACAAGGCACTGGAATCCATTCAAGATTACTTCTATAACAGGACTTTGTGGAATATAAAAATAAATGTATCCATGATTCAGGAAAGAGACTGAGCTGTATAAAAATATTAGAGCTAACCTTTGATAAAATGTATGTTAAACTCCGTATATAAACCAGTGTCAAATCACTTCCAGAAATTTTTATAATTTTGTTCTAAGAATTGTGCGCGCTAATAGGAAAGTTGGGATCTGACAAGAATTTTTTTTTAACATCCTATGTAAAGCAGGAAGTGTTATTCGGAAGTTAGAGACAGTGAAGTGAAACAATTTCAAGTGAAGTTTTGGTGTAACCAACTGAAGATTCAATTAAATCCTATGTAAAACTTTAATAAGATCTAAGTAGGGTTATGAATCAGCTGTGTACAGTTCAGCCATATCTTAATTACTTAAAGGACCTTGACCATGTAGTGTCTGCAGATATGAGGACTGTCTTGGGAGACTGTTGCACAAAGCTTATCGAAAGTTTACGCATGAAACTAAATACCTGAAAATATTTAAGTTTTAAGTATGCAATAAAAATACTTAATTTCCATCCAAATATTTTTAATCGTGTATTTCTTGAGAACTCGCGTAGAGACCAGCTGTCGTTCTACGACTGAATTGAATAATACATGAAGGAAATACAACTTCCCGAATACCACAACAGGAATTCACAATGTCCTTCTGTAGAAACAAAATACCTAGTATGAATCCAGAAATGCAATCCAACTAAAAGGGTTAGAAACCTTAACTATTTAAGGATACCCAGCTATCAAATTTAAAAAATCCACAATTTCAATACGATTCATTTTAAACTTCAATACAGCAATCAGGGTTTACTGTACACTAAGTAGACCAAATTTAATGTATATTTTAAAATTAGTCAAAGGATATTAATTTCATTATTTAACTGTTTTGAAAAAATGTTCCGTACCAGGCAATTATTTTTTGAAACAAATAATAATTAAACTATTAATACTCTATTAATAAATTCTAAGAGATGGATTTGTAATTATACCACTAGTTTGGGAGGAAAGTTTTAAATATGGAACTTTATGTTTTTGCTTAATGTACGCAATAGGTGTGAATATTTTAGTTTTATAATTTCAAGTCACGTTTTAAAAACATTCACCTCAATTTTTATCTTATTTATAAAGAGATTGCACAATTTCATAACTTTATATCGATAAGTACAATGTGTGTAATAGCTTGAAAATTTGCCGATAATATTTATAAATTCTGACAATTTTTTACTCTTTCACAGATAGGAATCTGTAACTATATTTCAGTTAAATTTTAATTATGGGAAGATATTTACAGACGATCTCACTCATAAGGGATAGCATGTGCAACTAACCTATATATCAAGCTCAGGTGATAAACCTTCTGGTGTTTTTCTACATTTTCCAGTGAAATATGTGCCATGAAACAAGCTAATAAACAAACAACATTTTTCAATCGGGCGCTGGGGTAGCGCAGTGGTTTCGTTTCCGGCTCTGGGGTGGCGATTTCATGTCGGCCTTTTTCACGCCTTCACCTCTAAGTTGCTCATATGAAGTATCCCAAGGCCCAATGTGGTTCGGAGTCCACGGTAGCAGCTGTAGGTCCTCATTCCATCACCATTATCTCCCTACCATCGGAGGCACCCACCTCAGAAATGGGTCCAGTCCTCGCTTGGTGGAATGAGGTATCCCCCAAATGTCAGAGGCCATATGGGGAGCGTTAGAAACAACAATATTTTGCTATTCAAAATCTGTTATTCCGGCTACTCAAATGTTCAAATGGAAAATAGGGTCATACAAGATACATATGCCATATAATCGCACTATAGAGTAAGGAAAACAAGTTATACTGCAATGGAACCCTACCAAACAACAAATACCTTGCAGTGAGAAGGCAGTACAGAGATTTCAACATGCTTTTAATGCATTGCTCTTCATACCCTTACCAAAACTGAACTCTGTGGAAGAACACACAGTAGTCTCGAAGCCAATAATGGAAACTCCGTGCCTTAATGGATATTTTATTACTGCTTGTTATCACCCGTTGAGAATGCCATACGGACTTTACTACCTAGCAGGTTATCAAGGATGTACTTCCACAGCGCACAACATGCATTACTGCAATACCTCTCATACTTGCAGAATGTTACATTTTTACCATCCAAAGGGGAAAATGTGCAACAACCTAAGTAATATGAAACTTTTTAGAGACCTAATTATGTATGAAAACATTCTTAAAATACATAATGGTTTAGAGTGAGATCTAGAATTGAAATTTGATATGTTAACACTAGTGTATTGAATTTAAATGTTAGTTTGTATACCGAGCACAATTATGCCACTGTTTTACAGTTTTTGTGTTTTTCAGTTGTCTGATTCTACCTTTCCAACCTTGTCCAACACACGGTTTGTGTAGAACAATTAATTTCATTAATTGACCTAAGAGTGGTTGAAATTATGCCCGGGACTTAACGTATGTACTTACAACATTGTAAGTCGCCATTGGGGTATGTCACCTCAATACAATTTGAGATCTCGTTGTAATTTACCGGGAAAAATGCGAATCAGTTGTGGAATTTAATGTCATTCTGGCATGTTGCCATGGTAGCTCAGTGACTAGAGCAAACGGACGGAGACCGGGGTTGAAATCCCGGCTATGGCATTGAATTTTTCAGTCGCCTGACTACCTTTCCATGTTGTGCAGGTTGTGTTTCGATCGTGAATATTATTCATTTTTACTTTCTCTACTACGTATAGTAGATAAGTAGGGGAAGTACTACATTCCACTCGAATTCGATACCGAGATTTCACCGGAAATGCATGTTTAGAGGTGCCCTGAATCCAAATAAAGTATTTTTGGAAATATGTCCGTGTGTGTGTGTGTGTGTGTGTGTGTGTGTGTGTGTGTGTGTGGGTGTGTGAACAGCATAACTTAAAAACGAAAAGTTGGATAAATACCAAACTTGGTATTTGAAGCGTAGTATCCAAAGATGTTTTTCAAGAAAACCCCCCACTCCAGACTATCTTTTACATGGGATATTTTTTCGAAAAGTTTTATGTTCTCAAAAATGGTTAACGATTTTGATTAAAATATCATACATTTAAGACATTTTCAAGGTAAATGAAACGTATATCTTGAATTTTCTAGGAATGTCCCCAAAAGACCTCTTCATTCTGAATGACTTTTGCATAACTGGTACACCGTAAGAGATAAACATTTTACCATACAATTTGTCACTTTTTTGTGGAGTGAACCATTTCCGAGATATTCCTTGTTATTTGTTTGAATTTTTCAGCACACTTGTGAATTCGTTATTCCTTCTTTTTATGTCCTGGTCATGCAAAGAGAATGGAATGCTCCACATAGCAACCTGCTCTTAAAAGATTTGAATATCGCTTAAAACTTCCCATATTCCCCTTGCAACTACAAGAAAATTAGCAATAAGATAGTTTCTGCAAATGTTTATCTAGATTAACATGAAGTAGATGGAGAATAAGCGTTTGTAAAAATAGTTTGTACAACAGTAGAAAGAGTCATGTGAGTGCAGCACATCAGATTCTTTTCTAATGAAAGTTAATGTCATTAATGACTAGATTTCGTCGATTTTGAATTTATCAACATTTCAAATAATCGTACCTTTAAATTGTTTATGATTAATGCACGAATTTGAGTATTCTTTGAAAGGGCTTTTCGAAGTCAAAGCTACTAAAAAAATATACATATGATCCACCAGCTCAACGAAAACTCATTTTTAATATTATTCTGTAGTGGTGTAAGTAAATGTGGCAATCGATGGTTTAAGATTCTGGGTTTTTTAATACCGAATAAAACCTTCATGAAAGTATTTTTCTCAAAAACAATTATCAACCTCTAACCCATATTTCTTTGTCAGTAAAAATATTACAAGAGGGTGACAACATCGACATACTGGGTGGCCTGATGATTTGCAATAAATCACAGAACATAACGGAACATAACTAAGACTCGCAAAATGTTTAAACTAGCTACTTGCCAATCCGTTAAAACCTCTGTACTGCACTGCAGTGAACTGCTGTACTATATCTGCCATCTTAGTTTACAAAAGAAATGTCTGAAGCATTTCTGTGTTAAAAATCAAATTCTATCATTGTTGAAATAATCGCAGTCAGTCACTATCAAATTACAACTGAATTGCGAAGGAACTAATTCGCTCGCATCTTAACAATTATAAAATTGTTTTGCGAATGGCAAAGGCACAAACAGCCTAAAAGTGTCTTTCTGCGCTGCAGTTTGTACTCCTCCACAATCGTTCTGAATACAAAGATCTGCGAGAGGAATAAAGCTGGTTCAATAAATATGCATATATTTGTTACAGATTTTCGTGACTAAACAATAATTTTATGTAAAACCCCTTTGCTTTAAATACAATGTTTATTTTGGCAAATGTTATTGCTTGATTTTAGGAAACAAGCAGTTGCTTTGCCCACTGTGCTGTACAACCGTAAAAGGAGTAGAACGGGAACTAAAGATTACATGGGTAGATGAGAGAAAGATAAAAAATAAATATTATGCTATTTCTCAATGCATTTCTTAGTTGTGTGTTCTCGAATGGGAACTTAAAACATTTGAGACACTTCGTCATGCCAAACATGACGTTATGTAACACAGGGTTAAATCTGTTTTGTTCTTTTAGAAAGTTTCCGTGGAGGCAAATAATACAAAAATGGCCTAAGATGTTGACGCAACAATTGGCGTTCCCCTTCTCCTTGTAGTTCAAGGATAAGAGCTTAAACTAGCTGTTCAAGTATACTGCTGAATATCAAGTACATCGAATGCCAATAAACAGGAGCGCCATTTAGGGGGGCAGGGGGGGTCAATTGCTCCCCCAAGGGTATGAGAAATAATTAAGCTACTGGTTATTATTTTTCTACCAAAACAAACATTTTAACAACTGCAGTTTTAATATAATTATTTCACATTTGAGAAGTAAAAGATGATTTCTTTTAAACTAAATGTGTCATGAAAATTCTGGAAACAGTTTCAGGCAACCTCCCCCAGCTCCTAAGCAGATACTGGACGCTTCTGCCACTAAAGAATACGAATATATGAAACATTGATTCACAGTCATATGAAGAAGTTACCCGTCATTCTTGCAACTGTTTCGTAACGCTCCTGGAGATTACTAAGCGTGCTTTTGATTGTCCTTTTTTCTTATATAGTGAAGGACACTTCCACATAGCCGTTAGCAGTTTTCTCCTCCTACGTGTTTCTCAACGCTGATATAAAAGCAATCTAATGTTTTCACGTGACGTAGCGCACCTTTATTACATTTTTCTTGATAAAGCGCACGTATTATTTGCGCAATCCATCACCTGGATTGGCTGCTTGGGTATACGAATAATGCTCCAAGCTCTGTCCATTTTTACTTTCTCTACTACGTACAGTAAGTAGGGTAAGTATTGTATTCCACCCAAAAATTCGATACTGAGATTTCACCGGAAATACATGTTTTGAGACCCCTGAATCCAAAAAAAGCATTTTTGGAAACATGTCCGTATGTGTGTCTGAACAGCATAACTCAGAAACGAACAGTCGGATAAAAACCAAACTTGGTATTTAGATTCGGTATCTTCCAGAGATGCGACCCAAAGGTTTTCAAGAAAATCCCCCACCCCAGATTACCATTTACATGGAACATTTTTCGAAAATTTTAATTTTCTCAAAAATGGCTAACGATTTTAATTATATCATATGTTTAAGATATTTTCATGACAAATAAAATGTATGTCTTGAATTTTCTGGGAATGTCTCCAAAAGTATTCTTTATTGTGAACGACTTTTGCATAACTGGTAAACCATAAGAGATAGACAAAATTTTACTACACAAAAGATGTAGATCGCGTTAAAATACACAATTTATGTCATACATTTTTGTTGTTGAGAACCATTTTCGAGACATTGCTTGTTATTCCCTTAAATTTTCCAATACTTATACTTTTTCTCAAGTGGGAATTCGTTATTCATTTTTTTTATCCTAGTAATGCAAAGAGAATGGAATACTCCACACAGCAACCAGCTCTTAAAATATTTGACTATCACTTAAAGCCGACCATATTCCCCTTGCACCTACAAGAAAATTAGCAATAAGATTAACATCTCGATTAACATGAAGAATATGGAGAATAAGCGTTTGTAAAAATAGTTCTGTACAAGAGTAGAGAAAATCAGGTGAGTGTAACACATCAGAGTTTTTTTAACTACTTTCTTACGATTTATATCAAACACTATTGGAGTGATATAAACTTATTGTCCAGAATATGGTAAAGTAAGTTTACGCGATAACTTAGAATTAATACTTTATAAGCGTCGTATTCAAATCACACATACCTAAAAACCCACATTCAGTTATAATGTTGCGAAATTATAGGTCTGAGCAACAAATGCAGCTAAGCCAATCACGTTTAAAAGTGATTCCTTTCTTATGGTCAGAGAGCTATAATTAAATGTTGAGCATCTCTAAGCCACGGTCATTATCAGGAAATCATACTCTGTATTGAAACAACTAGATGAGAGCTTTCCGTTATAGAATAAAAAACTAGTGAATATTTTGGTCAAAAAATTTCTTATTCTATTGCATGTGCCTTAAGTTCTTTCCACAGAGTTTTCACAACCAATTAAATTCTCATTCTGGTGTTGAATAAATTTCAGTAGCTCCTCCTAATAGAAGTTCACCACCATTCCATAAAACAATCCTACAGTTTCCGAGATGCATTTTTCTGTATCTAAGATTCCATCGCAAAAGCAATTGCGTTATTAGTATCTTTGGTATAAAGGGGGGTTTCAAACTAGGGTCCGGAAGTCAGATCTTTATCACAGAGTAGTTGATAAGAAACAATTGTAAATGGCAAGTTAATGTGATGTTAGCAAAACAGACGACTCATTATTTATGTTCTTCAAGAACGTTTCTTTACCGGGCGGGATAGCTCAAGCGATAACATCTGTGGCCTGCATTTGGGAGGTCCCGGGTTCAAATCCCGTGGGCCGACCAATCTGAATCAGTTTTTGTCGTGGTTTCCCTCAGCCGCTAAGATAAATACCGGATTGGATATTTAATAGCACAACCCAAAATAGTAAATGAAAAATAGGTGGTAATAGCGAATGCTGTGCCATCTATCCACAGACAATGAAATCAGGTAGACTGGTGCACGGCACGAAGCAGAAGATCCGGCTGCTATGCGCTAGGGTCTCTGTACGTGACGAAGCAAGATGACATGGTTACAGGTATGAGACCTAGAAGGCTAACTATCCGTCTTTCTATATGAAAGCAGCAGTTAAGACTGGACGGCACCCTAATGCCATCTGCATAGCACCAAGTAGAGGATCCAGTTGCTATGCACTAGGGTCATACAAAAAGTTTCGTTCATATACTGCAAAAGTCCACTAGATTATCACAACTCATTTTCAATACAGAAAAATTTAACTCTAGAAACAGCTACAAGTTTCCGAGATGAACCGGCTGCGGAAGTCTGATGAGTTCTAAAAAAACTTATGCTAGGCTAAGACAAACATTAAATAAATATTGATAACTGGTAGAAAAGTAGTGTAAGTTTCCAAGGGTTAGGTAAAAAAACTATCGAAAAATATTTAGTTCCTACTTTATTACAAAAGGGACCTTACTTTTAAAACACCCCTACTATGTCTCTAATGTAAAGGATTTGAGCACTAGCCTATCTATAAAACAGTACCTTAAGTAAGGGCCAAAAGGCGTTTAATAACCTTAAATATCTCAGAACACAACTTGATTTGATGTTGCATAAAGATGGAGATGGGTTATACCTTCCCTTAAAACTATATTAAAGCTTATTGTATTATTCTCCTATCTTTATAATTATAATTAAGTAGACCTGGAGCAGTATATTTTTAACTAAATTCTTTGAGGGAGTATCTTCTTCTGGGTTTACATTACCTAGTAATTTTATCTTTTCCTATCCAAAGATTTATATTTAAAGATATGAGAAGCAGTTTTGTCTTCGTTGCATTGCCTACATACTGGTTTTGTTTAAAAATTCCCATTGTATGTATGTATTTCCAAAACACAACTTTGTACAGATAATATCTACTTGATTCTAAGGTAGCAAAGGTAGCAGCTAGAATAATAATAATTAAAAAAAAAGCTTGCGACAAAATATGAAAAACCTTATACAATAATCCTTGGGGAAAAAACGGAAGAAATTAATATACTTTAAACCCTTCCTCAACACTGTTGCATGGATTTTTCACAATCTCGCCTCTTTGGTGTATGATTTGGCAACAACGGAAAACTACACGAAATAGAAAATAGGAGGCTAAGATTTGGTCTTTAAATAGAGCAGTGTCTAAGATGACGAACCCAGTGAATCATTTTCTCAATTATTTGAAGAAACCACTAGATGCCCTAATTACACCAGACTAATGTGTCTTCAAATGACTGCAGAACGCCATTGTTTCAGGAGAAAGGGTGTTGTGTTCTTGATAAAGAGAAAGGCTAGACCATTACACTCCTGTGGCCTGCTCCAGGCGGCAGGAATCTACTATTGAACAATTATTAGTATGAAATGACGGCTGTCGAAGGAACAACTGCTTCCTAGAAGTAATGTACACTCGCTTTCATTTATGCCATCATCGCTTTGGGAGGCATTCTACTGGCCTTCACAGGTGAATTATGTATCTATAGCAGGGAGGAGACGCTGTATCTGTGTACCTTTTCGCGCATGCAGGGGCATTGTGTTTTACATGCAGAATTCTAAAAAATTAAATTGAGTTATTTAACTGCTGTGGTCCTTAGCGTCCCATTCTATATTGGGTGTGCAAGATCGGCAATTTTGCTCAGAGGCCTCTATCTGGCTTGAGGTTCTTTTACGTGCCGTAAATCTACGACACTGTACCACCGGCTTTACTTCCCTTCCGAAGGAAGCCATGCTAAGGATTTTTACGCCCAAAAAATCCATCGCCCTCCGTCGGGTTTGAACCCGCGACCTCGGGAACTAGAGGCTAGCATAGTAACCACTACACCACGGAGGACGAACGTATGTGACTTGCATTCAGGTGGTCCCGGGTTTGAACCCCGGCGACCGCCCTCTGATCCATGGTTTTCGTGGTTCCCCCGGAATTGGAGGCTTAAACTGGAGTGCTTCTTTTCTACCACGATTTCCTTTCCATAATTTACCTTTCATCCAGTTTCCTTCTCATCTTTCAGGTGTGCCAAGTTTCGTGGCAGATGGCGGTGTCGGGTAGATGGCGCGGATGCATGCTCAATGGAAAGAGTATTCCCCGCGGTCACCATAGAGCTGCTTAATTGGTTGGTTGTTCATCGCCCTCCCTTCTGTTGTATGAGTCGAGTTTGCGAGATAGGAACTGTTGGGACTTGCGCGCCTTGTGGGCTGTCTGCCTGCAATCTGTAGCCTCCTGTGGTTCCTTCACCTCATCCCTTCCTCCTGGGGGCGGTAGCCGCAATAGACCTCTGAAGGTCGTCGTGCGGGAGGTGTCCCCTCCATTGAATATCCTATACCTACATAGGTGGCCATAATGCAACACTTAAGCAAACAGAAGACAGGGCTTAAAAAGTGACAATCGGCCCTATTTGTAACAGTACTAATCGTATGATATATTTCTTTAATGACTATTTATCAAATACTCCAGAAGTTTTGTGTGCGTATGTGTTTGTTGAACAGGCAGAGGGGTTTTAGTAAGTAAACAGAACAATCCTGCTACGGCACATATTCGCTGCATAATATACGCCAGTGGGAGAACTGTGGCAAAACGCCTAAAGCAAAGAAGAGTTTGTATACCAACATTTGCGGAATGTGGCAGGGAACGCTTTAGCACAAATGACCTACCAATCAGATGTAACAGAGCTCAAAAGATTTTAGCAACATGTTAAACAACACTAATTCCATGAAGAACTTGGAACATGCAAGACTATTAGAAAGAAGCATTGAGCAAATGGACCATTAACCTCCTCAGCCCCAAACTACACATCAGTATGTTTCCAGGATCTGTGGCATATACTAAGAGCGGATATTGCTTTTAAAAAAGTACAGCTTTTGAAATGCTTGGTTCGTAGCTTTCATAAACTAATTGCACACTATCAGTAGCTAAAGATTGCTATATTTAACATAAAAATTAATGGGAAACACAGTGAAGTAATTAAAATATTAATAAACACATTGCTATATTTCATCTAATAATTCTTAATCCTTATTTACCTGCTTTTGAAGCAGGGTATATTGCCTTTAACTGTTCATGTTTGTTTACAGAGAAAACACTGCAAGGTCGCAGTCGTGTTCGCCTTCCCTCGCCACCAACGCTCGCTGCGTTCCTAACGCAATTTACTTGCTAAAACCCCTCTGGCTGGTGATGAAACTGTGTCAAAACCTGTGAATAACTCCCCCCCCCCAATTGTAAAGATTTATGCACTGAACTTTCTGGATGCCAGAACCTTCTAAAAACACTTATGTAAGAACGCTTTGCTTTATTTGCTTTGTGTTTATGTTGTAATCAAATTCGTTAGCAGGTGATGCTAAATAGGTGTATAAAGAGAAAATTGCTAACTGAGGACATGAACCGATATTTTATATTAAGAACTGAAGATTATTTTTCTCAGTGGTCGCAGACTGTCTTTTCCAAAGAGGTTAATGCCTAGGAGTGTAGAATCTTCATATTCACCAGCTTCACCACCGTTTCGTTGTATATGTTAAATAGTTTCTGATTGTGTAAAAACGATGTAGCTTTATGTTATAAAATAACGGACCAAAGAAAATGTAGAAAGGTTTAAAAGTTCATCTAATGCACTTATCTAAAAAATCTGATGTGTTACACTCACATGACTTTCTCTACTCTTGTACAAACTATTTTTACAAACGCTTATTCTCCATATGCTTCATTTTAATCGAGATATCGAGATGTTAATCTTATAGCTGATTTTCTTGTAGATGCAAGAGGAATTGGTAGGCTTTAAGCGATAGTCAAATATTTTAAGAGCTGATTGCTATGTGGAGTATTCCATTCCCTTTGCATTACCAGGACAAAAAAAATGAATAACGAATTCCCATTTGAGAAAAAGTATAAGTATTGGAAAATTTAAGGGAATAACAAGCAATATCTCGAAAATGGTTCACTCAACAAAAAAAATGTATATGAAATAAATTGTGTATTTTAACGCGATCTACATTTTTTTCTGTAGTAAAATTTTGTCTCTTATGGTTTACCAATTATGCAAAAGTCGTTCACAATGAAGAATGCTTTTGGAGACATTCCCAGAAAATTCGAGATATACATTTCATTTGTCATGAAAATATCTTAAACATATGATATTTTAATCGAAATCGTTAGCTATTTTTGAGAAAATTAAACTTTTCGAAAAATGTTCCATGTACAGAGTAATCTGGGGTGGGGGGATTTTCTTGAAAACCTTCGTGTCGCATCTCTGGAAGATACTGAACCTAAATACCAAGTTTGGTGTTTATCCGACTGTTCGTTTCTGAGTTATGCTGTTCACAGACAGACACAGACAGACAACCAACACACACGGACTTTTTTTGGATCCAGGGGACCTCAAAACATATATTTCCGGTGAAATCTCCGCATCGAATTTTTGGGTGGAATATAATACTTCCCCTACCTAGTATACGTAGTAGAGAAAGTAAAAATGTAACTTCATAAAGAACAGGGTGAGGTAAATGAAATTAATTAGTCTGTCATTCAAATTTATAAAGCTAACTTGCTACGTCATATTTAAATACTTTATTACAGAGATAAAGACAGGCACTCGCGATAAGTTATAACACGCAATCAGAGTTATCGCATATTGGAATAGAACTATTTGACTGGCGATAAATAACTTTCTGTTTCAGCGATGGTGCATCCAGAACAAAGATTTTCTTTCAACTTTGTCATAATGGGGAATCTATCCCAATATGGAAAGTATGTAACGCATTTGGAAGAACGACAAGGAACAACATTCCGAAATCCAATTCCTAGTCGAATCGGTTTAGAATAAGATGCTGTTTCGAAGTTATAAAAAGCTGGTAAAAGAGCACCAGTATACATGTGCCTCATTCCTGTGCCAAAGATAGAATTTTAAGCACAAGTCTCTTGCTAGGTACAATACTCATAAGCCGGACTTTGACGACTTAAAAATGGTTTGAAAAATACATAAATCGACTAAAAGTTTTTTTAAAAAATTCGTAATCAGAAAAAAATTGAGTTTTATTTAATTTATTACAATGAGTAACCTATAAATTAATTTATACATCGGTACTACTGCTACACAAGTAGGGAAAGTGAATAAGAATAATGATGAGTTATAGAAAATGAATTTAGAAAATTATTAAAGTGTCTGTTCCAGGTTTTTGTTTGAAGAATCTTCAAAGAAAATTAAGACAATTGTTTTTGAAGCAGTTTTAACTGTAAATTTACCACACCGAGTTTTCAGATTATGGAAAATTCATAGCGACTGAAGAGAACTTTACAACCTATGACACGACACAAAGTCGTGAACAATAGCAACCTGACTACGCGCTCAACGTCGAAAACGGAAAAACTAACCTGTCGAATTCGCAGTCTGGGACATGTAATGATACCAGTTCCCCAACCATTCATCTGCAAGCAACCATTTTTTTTCCAAGAATGCAATTCAAGAATGTAACAAGTTACTGTTGTTCCTCAATTGAATAGTGAAATTTCTGATCATTTAAAAGTTATCCATACGTAAAATATCAGTATAATCCATGTAATTGCAAGAAAATAACTATACAAAGACGCAAAGGACAAGAAAATTACAAAATGTCGTAAAATCGAAAGAAAAACAAATAGAAATAGGCAAAAAAATTACCAAAAAGTGTAAATTTTCATAATCTGGGACTCGTAATTATTTATATACACTTTAACAATGCCTATGATGCAATTAAAAGATACCGAGGATGGCTCAGGCGGTAACCTCTGTGGCCCACTTTCGGGAGCTCCTGGGTTCAAATCCCGTGGACCGACCAATATGAGTTGGGTTTTCTCGCGATTTCCCTCTCTTGCCAAGGTAAATACTAGATTGGATATTTAATACCACGCCCAAAGTTTCACTTTAAGCCTAAAACAATAGTAAAAACGTAAATAGATGGTAACAGCGAATGTTCTGCCATCTACCTACAGGTAATGAAAGCAGGTAATTACCTAATGCCATCTACCTGGCACGTGTAGAAACAAAGTTACAGTTGGTTAGTAGTCAGGTCTTTGTGGACACGTGTCCAGGCTACCATCTGCCCGTCGCAGAAGTAGAGGTACAATTGTCTAGCACTAAGGCTTCTGTGGACACGTGACGAAGCAAAGCAACATGGTATGGTACAGGGATGAGACCTTAGAAGGCTAACTGTCCGCCACACCGATCCACGAGGTATCTCCTAACAGTTCTGTTGCGATAAGTTAAATAATGTAGAATAAGCAGAGAAAAAAATTAAAAGATAAACTGTCATCAGAATTCGGGCCCTGCTTGTTATACAGGATGATTATAAAATACGTTTACAAAGTTTGGGGACTGGTTCTTCACACCGAAAGAAGAAAAATGCTTCATATAAACCTATGTCCCAAAATCCTTCGTTTTCGATGTCTTAAAATTCAAATCTGTTATTAATGAAAGAACATTTTAAATTGACACAATCTGTTTATGACATTGACACTGTTAGCTTGTTAGGAAGTGCTCGAAATGTCCTTTTGCATCTATGCACGCATGCACTCGTCGGATCATGAACTGTCACACTGTCAAATACTCCTTGAAGACTTTCTGCATCTGGATTCTCTGCTCCATAAATCAATTAAGGTGCCCCCCAGAGATTAAAATTCATAGGCTTGAGGTCGGGGAATGTACAGGTCACTGAACTAGTCCTCTACCTATCCATGGTAGATACCAGCCAGTGCATCTCTAACTGCAACTACAAGACTCTGCTTTGACGTGTCATGAAAGCCTACAATACCATTCGACACACATAAGGTGCGACAGTCGATGATTCGACGAGTACATACGTGTCTAGACGCAAAAGAACATATCGAGTATTTGTTATGAATTCATGTGTTGAGCACTTTCTAACAAGCTGACAATGTCAATGTCAAAACAAATTAATGTTGTCACTTTAAAATGTTATTTTATTAATATCGGTTTGAACTTTAATACATCGAAAACGAAGGATTTTGTGACATACTGTTCGTCTGCACTTTAAAAATTACAACAGCCAAATTAATGGAGAGAAAATATAATTTTTTTTGGACATAGTGTTTCGACGTTTTCAGATCGTTCATTTTATCAGTTTTATAAATGTTTTAAAAATATGCCAATATTGCAACTCTTTTGTGGGTAGCGTTTTCAAAATTGTCTTACATGCATTAAATAGCACAATTTTTTTCGTATTACTTGATTTTGCGGTGAAAATAGGATTTTATTTGACGGAGGAATAAAATGTCAAAATTGGGAGTTTCCAACGTTTTTGCCTTAATTCCTCATTCTTTACTCACTTTTTACGACTTCACGAATTTATTTCCCCACCAATTTAAGTCACATGTCGATGAAGGTGTATGCAGACAAATACTTTCTTGAGTAACATGTTTATATGAACTATTTTTCTTCTTTCGGTGTAAGGAACCTGTCCCCAAATTTTGTAAACTTGTTTTAGAATCAACATGTATACTCATCAATATTACTCCACAATTCTCTTGTGGTAACAAACCTGCAGTCAAACGAAAAGCGCTGTATCACTGTAGAATTCTTTTATATTTAGATTGGTTTATTTTATCTGGCTTCTATTTCATCAACGAATTATGGAGCTCGATGCAAATCAGATACCACTAAAGCAAAATATGTGGTTATTCTTAAAATGCGAAATTTTATTATATACTACAAAATGTTTTGTGCCAAAAGCATTGAAATTTATGAACATCTAAATTATTTCTATTAAATGAAAATAAAATGTACACGGTTTCTTATCACTATAAATTTAAGTTTCAAGAATCAAAATAAAGCTTTAAACAAGTCGAATGGTTTCCCCTGCTATAACATATTGAATCTGCGACTTTTAAGAACGTTGGATGAAACAGAATTGTAATTACTAAATGTGAGGTTTTTAAACACTTCAAACTTTGTGTGAAGAACTACCACTCTAGTGCATAAGCGATTTTGATTACTTTCCTCTCTTGGGAGCTCTACAACGAAGTAGCCCCTGCGAATGTATGCACGGGTTAACCGAAGTTCACCGTTGCTGATCTACGGGTACGGAATCTCTCTTCAGTGGATCTAGGATCCTCGCGGAGAAAGTTTGTGGCAACCAAAGAGTGGTTGCAGTTCTTTTTTAAACTGCAGTAGATCTCCTTTTCTTTCCTTTACGTTTTCTGTTGCTTTTCTAGTTTTTTATTGCTCAGCAAACAGACAACTTTTATCTTTTTACTTTTGCTGTCTATAGTAAGGTAGCCATTTTTGAGAACACCAGAATTTTCGAAGAATGTTATATAAAGGGTCTTTCAACAAGAGTGTCCTATCTTTAACATGTTATAGCTGCCGTTGTTATTGAGTTACAGCAGTAATTTTTTTTCATGTGGCTACAGTTCTTATTGACAAATAGCCATGGAACTACAGCATTCAGCAACGCGTAGAAATTGTGAACATTTACTATCAAAATTGATGATCTGTTCGCCAAACTATCCGTGTATTGCGTGAAGTTTACGGTGTGCATAATCCTCCCTGCGAGATAACGATTCGGCCTTTGATCGATAAATTTAAAAGTGGTTCTGTCAGCGATCAAAGAACGCCTATACGTAATCGACATAAGTGCTCCAACGAAAACATAGGCGCCGTTCGTGAGAGTGTACGCGAGAACGGAAACAAATCAATTGCTCATCGAGCGCAAGAATTGGGGTTTTCGCCGACCACAACTTGTCGAATTCTGCATCTGGGCTTGAAGTGTCACGCTTACAAAACGGCGTTAACTCAATAGCTAAAGCCCATCCCCAAAAGGTTACTGTGGGGTGTGGATTTTGGTATGGTGGATTCATTGGTCCATATTTTTTCCAACATGAAGATGGAGAAGCTCTGTCAATGGAGAAAGATACCGGGCTCTTATAAGCGACTATTTTTGCCTCAATTGGATGGTATGGATCTCAGAAACATCTGGTTCCACGAGGATGGTGCCACATGTCATACTGCTCTCGAAACAATCGATCTTTTGAAGGAGAAGTTCAAAGGTTTCAACATTTCCCGTGGTGGTGATGTTAACTGGCCCCCGAGGTCATGTGATTTAACGCCCTTGGATTTCTTCTTGTGGTGTTATGTTAAATCTCGAGTTTATGTCAACAAGCCAGAAACAGTAAATGATCTTATGAATTACATCACGCGTGTTATTCGTGTAGTTGGACCTAATTTACGTTCTTCTGCCATTGAAAATTGGGTCAACCGTATACGCGCAACCCAACGAAGTCGTGGCGGTCACTTAACTGATGTTCTCTTCCACACTAATGACATTAATTATGTTCCAAAATAAAAAAATACACCTCTATCATTTATAGAACGTGTTTTATTTAAGTTCAAAGATAGGACACTTGTTGAAAGACCCTATATAAAGGGTAAATTGGGCTGGGGTGGGATATTCTAGAAAATCTTCGTATTACATCCTTGGAAGATGCTGAATTTAAACACCAAGTTTCGTATTTTTAGTTTTCGAGTTGTGCTGTTCACAAACTTGGACCTTCTCTTAAAAATATCTTTTTCATGCACTCATCTCTGTAAAACGTTGTCTATGTTATGTTATGCTTCTGTGTATTCATCCAGTGTTTACGTAATGCATACACAGCAAGAGCTTTTAATGCTTGGTTTGTGAACATGTCAATTATTTCCTCAAGGTATACTCGTGTATGAAATCCGGACAACAAATATAATTTATGGGAAAAGATGGCCTTGAAATATAACCGAGAAGACATGCACAAGAGCCTCTCCGCGCGCGACCTTCTCCCAGCTTACTGCGAGTGTTTTGCTGATGGAAAGAGAGACAAACTGAACAGCAGCAAGGGAGAAGATTATAACTTGAACTCGACCCTTTGTCCGTTTGCCATATTTGTTTCTAGGCTTGAAGCAGAAGGCCTTCAAGATTGAAAATTATTTCAAGGCCATTAAAACTGAAAAAGTGCAGTTGATAGAACATGTAATAATCAGTTTTAAAATTAGTACTCCACACTAGGTGCCTAAATAAGGGTAACCAACGCTTTGCGTTTTATATTTTCTCTTTTGTTGATTTAGGGAAGTAGAGTAGAAACCGAAGGAATGAAAGAGAAAGGAAAACAGGTTCTCCAAAAAAAGTAATGAGAGTTATAATTCTAATAGAAAAAATGAATAATATTGGTTTAAGTACTGTAGAAATTTACTACGAGTACTCACTACATATTCGACACAATAGAACTTGCACTCTACTCCGTTTTTTGACTTCTTGTTACTTTCTCTACCACGTGTATAGTAGGTAGAGAAGGTATTGCATTCCACCCAAAAATTCGTTAGAGATTTTATCGGAAATACATGTTTTGTGACCATTTGAATTAAAACAAAAGAATTTTAGAAAAATTTCTGTCCTTCTGTGTGCAACATAACTCAAAAAGGATTCGGATAAATACCAAAATTGGTATTTAAGTTCAGTATCTTCCAAAGATGCAACACGAAGGTTTTTTAAGAAAATCCCTAACTACTCTTTACATGAAAAAATTGTGAACATTTATTTTCTCAAAAATGGCAAACATTTTGATTAAAATACCATATATTAAAAGATATTTATATGGCAAATAAAATGAATATCTTGAACTTTCTGGGAATAGCCGTGAAGCTCTCTTCGTTTTAAAAGATTCTTTTATAATCTAATAACTGATAAACATTAAGCGATAGACAAAAACGCACTACACAAACAAAATTTCTCTTTAAAACAGATGTATTTCAAGTAAGATAAGCCTTTTCCGATATATCTGTTAATGGTTTAAATTGTTCAATACTTTATCATTCTTCAATTATTTCTCGTGATTGCATGTAAAACAGTACAGAATGCTAAGTCCAGCACACAGCGTCCTTCAACATCTGACTATCGCTTTTCCTTTTGTATCTATAACGAAATGGGAATGTAGCAAAGCTTTAGCTCTATTAAAATGAAGTAGAGAAAGTTTTGTAAGAATAGTTTGTGTACCAACTAGTAAACGATAGAGGGTAGCGTAAGTAATGTGAATGAAACAAATTTTTCTTTCGGAAGGTATAAGTCAGATGTCAACTCTGCGGAAGTCGAATCTTAAGCAAGAGGAACCGAAGAGGAATGCTGCCCAGCAAGCGGGTGGCTGACAAGTATTTATCGCGTTAACACAAAATGGATACAAGAATGATTGTTTTTAACATACCTTACATGTATCTGTGCGTTAACAATGGGTAAGAAAAAACATGAGAAAGTCAAGTTTTCTCACCGAAGATGGCGGTGGGGGTGGGGAGTAAACGACACAGGACGAAAAGAAGATCTAGGTTTGGAACATGCGGCGAGATTTTACCCGAATGATGTGTGAAAGCACGATTATACGGATGTGGCACACGGCGGTCTACGAACTCGCTTGTTTCGGCGTTTCATGCGAGAGCCATAATGGATGGGTGAGTCATGCAAAGCTTTCACTTCTCAGTAACAGGAACCGCAAATGACGTAGATACGCCGATTTCGGGTATAATTGCGTTGACTATAACGGTTTATGGTAGTCTCCAATCAAAAGCATAATTACATTTTAAAATATCTTAGATGTTTATCTTCAGCAGTTAGAATGTTGATCCCTTCCGACTTATTTAGCACATTCCTGTTTTCTGGTAGCTTCTTTAACCCTTCTTTCAGTTCATGACTATTTCCAAAGGTTTTTTATATGCATTGTACAGGACGTAAGATGCAAGCATTTATAAATCAGTTTAGATAGTCCGCGCATCACGACTAGATACAGTATTTTCATCCTTGAAATGATTTAAGAATCTTAGTCATGGATTGATTTATTGATTTGAGATGCACATAACACTTCCAGGTAAAGAAACAATTTATTTCAGTGGTCTAAGCCAGGTGCATCAAGGTTGCATACTGGTGGCAGTAGTACAGGCGATGCCATGGTGGTGTGTTACAAGACATTCAGCCCCTCTGCTGGAGGGTCATGCCACTACATATTGTTTGGTTCAAAAGTGTACTGTCATTTGTTCCCGCTAAATATCTGTTATATTGGCAAGCTTGTCTTATGCTACAAAAGCCATCACAAGTTGAGTACTGATCTTTAACATCCCTGTTTAGGTGGTACATGATTCAGTGCTACAGTAATGCGTTTGATATTTTTCGACTCCCAAAAATGGTTCAAATATCTGGAAATGAGGTAACGAATTGGTCTGAAACAATACGCTATCTGCTATTTAAATATATTTCATTAAGTCCTTTTTTATTCTTAATGACACAAAACCGCCGAGTGAGGAATTTATATCGAATGCACTGTGCCATGTAAAATATCAGGGGATTTTTGTATCATTCCTGAGTAAACAATCTACACCTACTCGATTGCACTGCTACTAGGTTGCCTAGGTAACAAAATCAAACTGCTTCAGTCGGGCACAATTTTTCGGTTTATGTTATCAGAGAAGCATACTTCAATTTTATCCAAAATGTCTGCAGCGAACGTCTTCAGTTTCTTTGTCCTGCGGATGGATTCACTGACGCAACTGAATCTTGTAGGCTCTTAAGACTTCTGTGGACTACATCATGTACCGTAGACCGAGGAATGGCAAGTTCTACACTGGTGCGTCGAAATGAGTTCAAGAGTTCTTACGACGGTGTACGAATCCTTTCCATATTTTCCACAGACAATTCCTTTGCTATGCTTTCCACGTGTAGACAAGACTACCAGTTTCTTGTAACTGTCTGTCCCATATCACAATGCTTACATAGGAGGGCATCGTGGTGACGGCCAAGATTACATTCACGGTGAAATTTTCATTGTACACGCTTCACAAATTTTGTTGCAGCCAGTCCAAAAACACAAAAACTGTTGTGTCCACTTCGCCATCTTTGTACATTCTAATTTAACCCAGGTTGTTGGCTCCAGCAGTCCCTTCAAATGCCAGGAAAAATCTTTCGAGAGCAAAAATTCCACCGTCCTGCCATAACACAACCGCCGTCACCTGGCCCCACAAACCTGAAGCAGCTGAAAGGAAATAAATATATTCGTAGTACAAGGGACCCAACCCAGGCATAAGTCTACCGGCCAGGGGAAACCACAAACACGCATGGTCATGGTGGCCGACCCAACGGGAACCGAGCCCGGGACCTCCCGAATGCCATTTCGCTCGATAATCGGGATGGAAGTACGACGCTGAAGAGTTTCTGCTCATTGCAGGGCTACATTTCTTTACCGCGCAACTTGTTCAACAGTCGCGGGAAACTAACACACTTATTCACTCTCAGCTACATACTTACGGGCAAGAGATGCATGTTAATGACTTCTACAAGGGCGTCGAGGCCAGGGTACACAATTACGAAACCCGTGACGATCAGCATGCGAAATTACCGATCCGAAATCCCTGCTGAAACCAAATTATATGGCGTTACAACTCTTAATGGCTTATGCACCCACTTCCAGCGTTAAGTATGCGAGTGTATCAGTTTCTGCTTTCGAATTTTAAAATACACAAGCACCGTAACAGCTTTTAAATTGCCACGGTAAGGGTGCCGGGACCTGGAGCCTGAGGGTCTTTCAGTCCCCTCCCAGGTATTCAAGATGGGGTGCTGAGCCTCATTTTTTGTTAGTTTTGTTTTACTGCGTTGGTGCAAACTACAGTATGTAATTATATTGTGACTTTGTCCAGTTTTCACTTTTCTTCGTGACGTAGCCGCGTAATGAAATACGCACGAAGCAGCCTATTCTTCGGATGATTCACTCGCTGGGAAATCGAACATAGCACATCTCTAATCTCTCGCGGAAGCAGCACTCACCGTACGTCGCAAAAGCACTCTTAGATAACTCGAACACGCTGGCTTATATGGCCGCTGGAATTTTCCACAGAACATACTAGAAATGTTCTGGAGGCGGGGAGAAGAGAAACTTTAAGAAGATTCTGGTTATCTGCCGATTGACGTTTACGCAGGACGAGAGCGCTTCTCCCTGGTGCAAACAAGGCAATTGAATTCCGGGAAAACGATCAGTCCACTAAGTAGTATGAACATACTTAAGGTACGAGATGGTACATAGGCCTACATTTAACATATTAATGCTAAATACTGTCAAAACATTTATTATCCTAAATAATTACAATCTTTGGACATCAAGTAATGCTTAATTGTTTTTAAAACATCTAACATTTTGAATTATTGTATATAATATTTAAGTACAATTATATCGACGGATAACTATAATAATTATTTTATAATTTCCATACTCAGATATTGAGCCTCTCCGTGTTTTCTTCTTTCTGGCGCTCTGTGACGCGCTTACCACTAACTCTTTATAGCTTCATTTAATGCCCCAATATTCAGTAACACTGATACAAAACAGAAGTACATGCCTAAGAATTTCAGCAACTGTTTCAAATCTTCCAAGTTCGAGTTCACCTTATTTCATCCTTAATGAACTTGTCGAAAGAATTTACCACTTTTCCATTCAGGAATATTTTATATTCGGAAGGAGAGTATTTAGCAAGCATGTAGTCAAAAACTGTACTATCAATTTGTTACTGCAATAGAAAGCGTGAGGAATGCAGCAGAATAAACCTAACCAAACCAATTACATTACATCCTCAACCCTTCTTCCTTCCTAGCTCAGTAACTGGAAACAAGTAGTAATTCAACACCGAGTCATCAAAAGAACGCTTATGAGCACTTTTCAATGCAAATTATGTTCTGTAATCAGAAAAGACAACTAACATTTTATTTCTTACCTCCATAACACACAACTATTCCGAGAAGTCTCCCATAGCTGACGCTTGTCCAAATTATTCCTGTTATTCTACAAATCTCGTAACCGTAACTTCTTTAACTAAACAAAACAATGCAGAATTTATGTCAATTCTGGATAGGAATACTGCCAGTGTGAAATAGATGTCAAATGTCAAATGGAAAGGCCATTTGCTTTTGCAACACATTTCAAGTCAGGTTCGGAGAAATGAAGCTAAGCTCACGAGAAGGATTAAATAAGAATTTACATCTATTATTTTGCTTCGCAATGCCAAAACGTTTCACCTTTTCCAGATCAGGATGCGGGAAGGGACTCTTAACTAGGAAAGCTACGCTAAGCAATTAGCACACGTGCATAGGTATCTCCAATGACAATGGTGATAGGCCATGATTAGCTCGGAAAGCATTTACAGGAAACCGGAATAGCAAACTACTAATATGTCTTTTGGATTATCACGGTGTGTGGACGCAAAACAAATGCTTATCTTTCAAGTTTCTCCGGACTTTCAGATGAGCACACCACATACTAATTTGATAGTAGCTCTGGCGAGCTTAGGGTTAAAACGAAGTACTCGTAACCAGGCGGATGGAGGACATTCTGCTTATAGATAAACGTCAAGCGCATTCAAACTTAAAGAACATCCAAACAAAAGAACGCTTTTGTAGTATACCTTACGTACACTACGCACGTTCAGGAGTCCTGGCTTGCAACCAAGGCATGACCAGCAAACAGATGCTATGACGACATACGGAAACAGGTCACAACGCTCCAAGTGTGAATCAGTAACATTCGGCGACAGACCACATGATTCGAGTATGAACGCTAATAGCTTTGCCAATAGGCACAAGCAAGTCAAACATAACTGTGATTTTCCATTGCTTTCGACCGGTTGCTCAAGAGTTCTTCAGGCCAGTAGTAGTTCTTGGAATAAAGGAAAATTTTAGATTACGTACCTTACATCTAAGAGAACCACAATGCAATGATCTTGTTTTAACAGTCCAATCGCTGATAATCAAGGTAATCTCTATCTTATTCAGATCTGATCCGGCGCTTTCGATATCCAGAAGCATATCTGGACTTAAATTATAGTTGTCCTGAATTTTCAGTCTATCACCGATTATAGATCTCCATGTAAAAACTTATATTCTAGATTCTCTGCAACAGTTTCTAAAACACGCAAAGCCAACACGTATTCCTCTACACCAAATTGTTTGCATACGTGCCTTATATCTAATACTACACTATGTTTCACGTACCACATACAGTGAATACATCTATTAAACATCTTATTACAGATGCTATTTTAGAATATTTAACAACCTGAGCGTCAACCATCCGATGCGCTATTACTTAAATTTCACTCCACGTTAGCCTTCTGATATATCCGGTTTGGACTGGTGTATTAGCATGTTAGGGTATAAATAGGCTTGCCAACTCTCCCGGAGTAACAGGAGACTCCCTACACCATTGTTTAAGCTTCCATATCTCGACAAAGACCTGATTTTGAACTGGCATATCCTATACTAATGGTTTGTTTTTCCAAATAATATAGCGATACGTTCCGAACACTGTAAGAAACGATTTTTCAAGTACAGACGTGCTCACATACAAAGAACTGGATAGAGGATTCACTTTTTCTGCAACTTAAGATACTTTACGTAGAATAATTATTGCACATACAAATCCGATAGATTTTTCCCAAGCAACTTTTGGGGTTCTCCAAGCTAAATGCATTTTAAAGAAAAATATCTGAGTGAATCAGTCAGTATTACTCAAAAAGAAAATTCTGATACGTACTAAACCATGCTTAATTCAGTTCCCTTTGTGGATATAAAGCAAAGATTTCAATAACACCCCCCAAATGTCAAAATATTTTTTATACATCCTCAGAAGCCGCTCTAACGATTGTAATTAAAATATCAAATATTTGTGATGTTTGAGTGATGAAATGCAAATCTTGAATTTTAAGTGCATATCCTTTGAAGTTTATAGAATGCAACAAACGGAGACGGAAAAGTAAAAAGCGGACAGACGAAGACCAGGAAAAATATAGATATAAGCTATACAATTTGTCAAAACATGATCTGTAGGATTCCATTTCCAAAATATTCTTTATTGTTTGAGTTTTCGAGCTTTTAAACAGTATGCGTAAATAATTTGTTATATATGTCCAGCATATAGCTATCGACCTGCGCTTTAATCGGTTGAGCGTTTTTCAGAGCACTAAGGGTCGGTTTCACCAACATATGTTAAATTTTAACACAACGTTAAACTTATTTAACACTGAAGTTAACACAAATTCTGTTTCATCAAACAATGTTAACCTTAACAATGTGTTAAAAGTCGGTGTTAAGTTAACATCGCAATACCCCTTGGTTAAGACATTTAACAAACGTTAGAAGTTGGAAAATGGCTGCCGCAAACCAAGCTATTGCTGCGAGTTTGCTACAACAGCGAGTTGTCATTCCTAATAGAAGAGTAGTTGTACGTCATAATAAATTTGAAACCCTGCAAAAGGAGAAATTTTTAAAGCAATATAGACTATTCAAGGGGTCATGAGCATGGTTTTATGGGAAATACGAGAGATTAGAATACTACCAACAGAAGCATGCCTCTTTCTAAAGACCGTTAGATTTTTCGCAGTTGACAATACGTCTATACCTATTATCCAGATGTTAATTAATGCATTTCAAACCGTGATACATTTATTTCACTGACATCGCGATTCTAACCTCAAACAACCGTGAACATCACATGGCAATTGCCATGAATGTAAATAGCCACTGACACAGAGAGCGCAGCGAAACGTAGACAAAAGTGCATCGGAGCACGTTCAGAAGCAGTGTAGTTCGGCCACCGCCATCTCGAAAGCTAGCGTTCGCAGTTGTCTTTGATGTTAACAATATGCTAACAAACAAATTGCTGTAAAAGCTTTATGAAACGCAAAACTTTTAACCTTATGTTAAACTTTGAACACCGTGTTAATAAGATGTTAGAGCATTTTTAAAATCAGTTGGTGAAACCGGCCCTAAGTGTATGTTACTGTAGTATTAAACCACTAAGGATGGGACCTCAATACCGTCGATAGCCTCGATACTCGATGGTATCGAAGTATGTCCAATGCTTTGAGGTAAACCTTTGATACTTTTCGATACTTCTAAATTTTTAAGTTTTGCATTATTAAAAGTTGTTGCATTTAACTTTATGCTAGATAAGGAATAAAAGTTATTGCCTCGTACATATCCCAGAAGATTTCCTGGACTATAGTTCTTGATAAACCTTTACTGCGTTCCTGTGGGTGAATCAAAGGAATATTCCATAGGCCCTTGTGTCTAAATCGAAACATGCAAAACAATGGGGGAAGGAGTACGGTTACTCGTGTAACATGCAGTGTTAACCGAGTTGTAATGAAGCGGATTTAGTTGACTCACTAAATCTCGTTTCTGTAATAGCCTGGCTTGGTGATTCACACTCAGTCATATCATTTACCTACTCTGGTTGTCAATATCTGTGAATCCAGCATAAACAAATCAGGACTTAAGACGTGAGATATTACAACACGTGGAAATATGTTTTTACTTTCTCTACTACATATAGTAAGTAGAGGAAGTATTGTGTTCCACCCAAAAATTTCATACCGAGATTTCACCGGAAATACATGTTTTGAGACCCCCTAAATCCAAAAAAGGCATTTTTGAAAACATGTCCGTGTGTGTGTGTGTGTGTGTGTGTGTGTGTGTGTGTGTGTGTGTGTGTGTGTCTGTCTGCGTACAGCATAACTCAGAAACGAACGGTCGGATAAACACCAAACTTGGTATTTAGGTTCAGTATCTTCCACAGATGCGACACGAAGGTTTTCAACAAAATCCCCACACCCCACATTACCCTTTATATGGAACATTTTTCGAAAATTTTCTCACAAATGGCTCCAACGATTTTGATTAAAATATCATATTTAACATACTTTCATGACAAATAAAATGTATATCTTGAATTTTCTGGGAATGTCTCCAAAAGTATTCTTCATTGTGAACGACTTTTGCATAACTGGTAAACCATAAGAGATACAGTTTACTACACAAAAAATATAAATGTGTGTTTTAACGCGATCTACATCAGTTTTTTTATTGAGTGAACCATTTTCGAGATATTGCTTTTTATTCCCTTAAATTTTTCAATACTTATTTTCTCAAATGGGAATTCGTTATTAATTTTATTGTCTTGGATATGCAAAGAGTATTAATCTGTGGCAAAGAGAATGGTGTTGCACCTAGCAACCAGCTATTAAGAGATATGTCTATGCTTAAAGACTACTGTATTTCTATATTGCCCTTGCAAATACAAAACAAGGGGAACATAGTACGCCTTAAGCGATAGTCAAATATTTTTAGAACTGGTTGCTATGTGTAAAATGTAATTCTCTTTGCATGTCAAAAGATCGTTTCTGCAAATGTTTATCTCGATTAATATGAAATAGATGGAGAATAAGAGTTTGTAAAAATAGTTTGTTCAAGAGTAGAGAAAGTCATGGGAGTGTAACAGACTTTTTTTTTAACCGAGCTCATGTAAAAAATGTTAGGTTATATTTTCAAGACTACAGAAAAGTTGCATTTTTTATGGACAGAAAACCCTTTAAAAGAAAGTTTTCAGACAAGAATAGTACATAAAAAGGGAAGCAACAATTATTATTGCTGTTGTCCTTGAGTAACAATAGCGGAAACCTGTGGCATTATCAAAATAAAAAATTGTTGCCAATTGGAGAACGTCAAACAGGAACAATTTCGGAATTAGCATACAATACAAAATTGGTTACATGCGTTTATGCACAGAAAACTACTAATAAGAATAAGATTCAGTGAAGAAGCTAACCCCCCCTAAAAAGTAATACTCGCCCAGTTTTTCTGAGAGCTCAATTTCAATTATTTAGATCCTTTTTATGTAGCTGAAAGCTTTCGTTTCATGCCAAGGCACAATCGCCTTATATGCGTATCGGCCGAGAGGACGGTGATCTCAATATTCTACCACTGCGCGGAAGGAGCGCAGAACGTGTCAAGGGTACGTTTATCAGTCGTTGCTTTGTCTTCGTGTTGTGAAGAATTGTGCGCGATTTCTTTAGGAATGTTATTCTCTTATTAGTCCACTGAAATGCCTGCCAACAAATTCACGCTTGAATAGAGTATTTTTATGTACGAATACGTGAAAACTTAATCATGTAGACAGGTGCGTAGGCAATTTCAGCAGCAATTTCCTGTTTATCCAGTTCCGGGTAGAGACACCGAGATGTTTGGTCAAATTTAGAACAATGGAATCGCTAAACGCCAAAAAGTAAAGTTTATAGGAACAATCTCACATCATAGGTGAACTTAAGGTCAGTATAAACTCATAAATTATGAATATTACGCAAGAACAACTACATGTGAATGGTAATTTCATCCGACGATGTCAAGAATGTCTTCGCGCAAAGGACACCAGTTTCAACAATACTTACAAGGTTAGTATTCATTACATATGTTACTTAACACACTTAAGTAACGGGGAGTTACGGAACGGGAAACCCCGCAGTGTAGTAGATTGTGTGCGGAGCACGCATTCGCGGATCCGCGGCCTTGGCATAAAAGGAAGGCACTATAGATACTATAGCAGCTATTGGAATATGTATATACGTACACAATAAAAGCTTAAACTACTAGTAATTGTTAAGTTAAAAATCAATAAAAATCTTAACATTAAAAAAAATTGAAATAAAAATAGTTGGCAGTGTTACTTGGTATTTCAATGTATCCTATTATATCTAAATAGACATAGTAATGTAAGTGTAATAACATTGTACGTTCTGAACATGTACATACCTATCTGTAATGTTATAATTGCTTTTATACATTTCCAGAAGTTGTCATTAATACGCCGTATTATACCATAGAGTACCAATTTTAATTCAAATTACTTTTTCCCCCCTTTCTTTTATTTTGCTTGGGGTTTAACGTCCTTTAGTCTGGTAGGTCATATCGGACGATGAATGAATGAAATGGGTGAAATAATGCTCAAATAAGCCCGGGGTCCATAGAGCTTAAAGTTTTCCGATGTTCGTCTTCTCGGGATAAGGGAAAACTCGGTAAAAACATTATCCGGGTATCTCACCCTAACGAGATTCGAACTTCAAAATGCAAGGTAGACACGCTAATCCCCCCACACCACAGAAGCGTTTTTTTCTCGAATAAATGATGAATTAGATACTTAAATTCAGCATCTCCCAAGGATACGACATTACAATATGCACATTTCCACCATCCCAGGCTCCCATTTGCATAAAAAAGGTAGAATATCGTGTATTTGACATATTGACATGAGAAATAAAATGTATATCCTGAATTTTCTGTGACAAAAGCTTACTAAAGGACAAAAGTAGAGCTCTTTAAAATATATAGGTAGCTTGTGTCACATTTCCTTTCATAGTTCAACAACTTAGAAAACATCCTTGAGAGTGGCAAGTCACCTGGTCACTGCCTTGGGCGGGCATTCCTCTTTTACTCTGTCTCTAAGTCTCTGCTTAAGCACCACACGCCATAATTTCGCCTAGCCCGTGTTTTATTTTATTTTATTCTCACAAAATTGTTTATCACATCACTGTTGGAACTATCTAACTGTAGAGGCAGGACTAAAGGCATAAGAGTATTGCAACAAAACTGCTGTGTTTGTAGATTTCTGTGACAGGCCACGCAAAGAGCAAGGTGCAGCGGGTGTGAAAGCAAATGTTTGCATATAACTAGCGATAGCATTTCATATGCATGCGGTATTATCATCGGATATCTTCCAAAAGTTAATTCGCACTATTTAGGGTTTCATAACCTTCACTACCTCATCTCTCTCTTCAAGGAAAAAAGTTCCTCGCCGATTGATTTTCATAATACAAATTATTTCAATTGAAGGTTTACAAAGAAAACTAGTGGCTTTAATTTTTTTTTACAGGGAGACCAAAGACACATCTCGAAACTGTGCTCTTTAACATGCCACTTACAGAACGGGAATAAGGATTTTAGTTTTTGAGTTATCACGATGTAAACAGGGTCCTATTAAATTTTTCCACACTATAAAATTGTGTGTTCACAACAGTGATGTGTCACAAGTTGTTCTACCATAGTAGCGTTGACAGCTTTCGAAATATTCCATGCTCTATGATGTTGCAGATTTCTAATTCTTTTTCTTCGTAAGAGCTCGCTATGACGACTCCTGAATTTATTTCTCCGCATTGCCAAGCTTTATCAATTAGTTTGAAATCGTTTGTAGGCTAAAATGAAACGTGAGTAACACGGTTACGCTATTCGCGTAGTCCTTGTAGTTTAGCATGGCTGGCGCTAACGGAAGTGGAAATAGAAGGGGTAGAGTAGTATAATATGGAAAACGTGTTTTAACGCTCCTGTCCCCAATAAGTATGCTAATGAAAAACTGCGTAAATAATTATTCCGACGTCGATCCCCTGATTCGTAGCAGCTGACGATTGCATTTCGAGGAATAGCTTAGGGTACCAATGGACCTCTTTAACAATGTTTTAGGAAAAGAGCAGTAGTAGTAATCGCCGTTTGAGTGGTACAAAACTACTGTGGTCATCAGCGTCATCCTCTGGCTATAGATTTATTGAAGTCGAATACATACAAAGCAATTACAGGGTTAAGCAATTGAGATTACAAAAGTAGAAAAAATAAACAAAAAACACATACACAAAAAAACCTCGCAAATCAATATATAACAGAACTAATCTTCAACAAACACAAGCAGTTAAGTCAGATTGGGCACAGTTTGAAAGCCAACAACACACCAGAAACTACACGATTAAATTTTTGTAGGGAAACCACTGAATTTAACTAGCCAGAAAGTTTGGCGATAGAGGCAGAATCATTCCCTAAAACCGTAATTAAATTAGGAGAGAGTCCAAGTCGTTCGCGAAAGGCGGAGTAGTAACGATATTGGGTGAGGAAATACTTCGAGGAAAAGGGCATTTGAATACTGAATTTTAATATTATAATTCTGAAACACTTATTAGAATTACTCATGATAATTTAATTTTGGATTTGAAAGTATCCTCACATTCAAATATTATACTATAGAAAAGAAAATCTGATGTGTTACCTTCACATGACTTTCTCAGTTCACTATTATTTTTTGTCTCTTGCACACTTTTATCAAAGCTTATTGTTTCATTAAATCAACATGTACGCTTGCTGAAATAGTTTCATTATACATTTCGTTGCAGCTGCAAAGGGTTTAAAAAGCGGGTCGCTGTATACAAATTTGGAATTCCAATCTCTTTCCACGACAATGAGGCCCAATTTAACCTTAACGGAACAACAAATCGTAATAATTGCGTTTATTGGACACCAAAAAATGTAGATGTAAATGTGGACAGATTGAACGTCTGGTGTGGACTGTCATTTTTTACGGTACAGTTAGTCACCAGATACCTGGAAATCGTAAGCACATCAATTTTGCTACCCATCTGAACACTTTATGGAAACTGCGAGTTCTACCAACAAGACGGGGCTCTACAGTATCACCTTTCCTGGACGAGACCCTGCAGGAACACTGTTCGAAGAAGTGCATTTGGGTTCCTAGCATATTCACCAGAACTCTCTCTGAACTTTTACCTCTGAGAGACCTTTAAGGATGCCGTGTATCGCTAAAAACATCTATGGTGGAGGCCCTTCAAGAATTTAAAACAGCATGTGCAAACTCGTTGATTAACGTTGAACAAGCGATGTGTCTGGCAGCTAACAGCAAATATTTTAAGAACCGAAAGTAATTGAACTGGTGTAAGAGGCTTGTCCTAAACCTATGAAATTCAATTAAGTTCAGGACTAACATGCAATAAAAAGTGTGTGTGTGTGTGTGTGTGTGTGTGTGTGTGTGTGTGTGTGTGTGTGTGTCATTTAAGTTGAAACTGGACAATATCTCCAAAAGAAATGTCTAATAAAACTTGCTTGTTACTATGGGGGAAAGTAAATGTCATTAGTAGTGTTTTATTTGGAGTTGTGATGGCCATTTTACGGTCAATTTAATTTTTTTTTAAATGGGACCTACATTTTCTATGTTGTTTTCTCACTCCTCATAAAAAAACTAAACATTGTATAAAGCACTTTACAATTTTTCTTACACCAACATAAATAACGACAATTCTGAAGGGTGTGTACGAATGCGCAATGAATGTTTGGACCATCCATGGATAGTCATTTGAGGGTCAAGTTACGTTTAGTAATTGGGAACCAACACTTATTTTGTTTCCTTATTCCTCATCACAAAATAAACAGCTTTTAGTTTCCCGTTTGAAAAAATGGGATTGACCCTGAAATGACCATAATGACATTCTCCAAATAAAACATGACTAATGGCATTTACTTTCCCCCAGAAATATCGAGCAAATATATATAACAAAACCTCTGTGGCGCAACAGCCGGTTGCCGGGCCAAGGCCTGTCACCCGGCCGCTGCGTCCCCCACAACAGGCATCATGAATGCAGCACTAGAGGATGGGACGTGGTCAGCGACGGATCCCTCACGGCCTGTATATGCGGCTTCCTTAACCTGGAGTCGCTATTTTTCAATCACGTAGCTCCTCAATTGGCCCCCGGGGATCTAACGAGACTTAGTGCATCCCGGCCAGGTCTCCCAGCGGGTGAAAATCCCCACGCCGGCACCGGGAATCGAACCCGAATTCCCCGCTTGGTAAGCAGCTGCGCCACCACCGCGCTAAGGAGTAGACCACATATTACGGATCCTGTATTTCTGCAAGTGTATCTCGATGAACAAGAAGTGGACACTAAAATAAACCTTTGCAAAAACAGCTCGTAGTGAAGATACAAAAATGAATGATAGTGAACAGAGAAAGTCATGTGAATGTGACATCGGATGCCTTTTTAGAAAGTTTAAAAGTAACAGTACAGAAGATGAATTATAACTCAAAAATGGGCTTTAGTACAGAGGTATATAAATGTCGCGGAATAAATACACCGTAAGAAAAAAGAGCAGACCCTCGAAGTCCAAATCGTTTCCGCGGCCGGTTCACAATAGTGCTCGAAGGCATGCCTTTAGCTACGTTTTATTGTGCTTTTCATATTGAGTTCCAGCTACCGAATATGCCCAAACAGCCGAGCGGTTATAAGCAGATATGTAGCAATAAAGCCTACCGAAGTCCGTATCCTGAGCATAATTTTTTTTTGCAGAAAAAGTGTTTTATTACACATATTATAACAGTTTATTACACATATTATAACAATTTCCAAGGCGTATTTGATTTTAAGGCGCTTATGCTCACACATAAAAATTGAAACCACTCTTCTTTTCGTTTTGAGACTAAATATAAAGTAAATA
Source organism: Deroplatys truncata (assembly GCA_030765065.1). Classification (NCBI taxonomy): domain Eukaryota; kingdom Metazoa; phylum Arthropoda; class Insecta; order Mantodea; family Mantidae; genus Deroplatys; species Deroplatys truncata. The sequence goes on along the minus strand of CM060987.1, from coordinate 35,275,122 downwards.
TTATATTCCTAAATGAAAAAGCAAATCAAACTAGAAATTAACTGAATATCGGGTGTGTGGACCCTCTACTTCTATTACTGCCCCCATTCAGAGGATGGATGCTTAGCTAAATTTTCGCGAGAGGATACTTCCTCCCAGCATCCAACATTTCATCCCACAAAACCACTTGTATTGCACGCCAATTTAACTCAAAAATTTTTTCCTTCTCCATACATTTCAATAGGATTCAAATCCGGTGAGCAAGGAGGCCAATCAATCACTGTGATATCTTGGTTTTTCGAGAACCAGTTTGAAACCTGCTGACTTGTGTAGACAGGGTGGTAATCCTACTGGAATTCAATCATTCCATTGGGATACTAGTCTTTAAAGAAGAACTATGGTATTTTCGAAGATATCTGTATACTGCTGGCTATTCAATGTGCCATCAAGCTCCCACAACACACCTAGGCTATCTCGTGACATCCACGACACAGATGCGTGACCTTGGCGATCCATTTGTGCCACGTATTTTGCGTCTTAACAGTTCCTCTGGGGGGGCGATAGATAACTACTTTCCCCCATTTGTAGATGAAAATGTCACCTCGTCTGTGAATATAATCCTATTCCAGTTATGGTTGATATTTTATTCTGCAATGCGAGACGAGAAAATCTGTGATCGTCTTTAAGACGCTGCTTCTTAGCTGCCGATCGAGCAAAGTGTCCTGCTGTAATCAAACGACGCAAGGATGCGGCTCGTTCCGGGAAATTAAAATGACTATTGTAGGCACATGCTGGAAGGCATTCTATCAGCCTCTTCTATAAGTGCAGTGTCCTACTGAGGAGTGAGCAAAGGTTTTCGGCCCGAACCAGATCGACGACGAACCATCCCTTCCCTGGATAACAGCACCCACCTCGTAGCCGTAGACAGTTACTTCAAGTGCTCTTGCAGCCCGAGAGATTATACACCAACGTTCACTAATGTAAGGGGAGATCTCCTTGTAGCTTCGTCTTTATGTGCGCGCTTCGCCATAGCAAAAGCCAATATGATTGCTAACATATCATGCAGAACTTTAAGGCTATGAGGTGCGCGCGCATGATCTTGCTAGCGCCATTCACAACTGAAGAATGAGTGTGTTTGCACACCCAATGTTAAGTCAATTAAATATTTGGTTTAGTTTTTCACTGTGGAATTCTTACTAATATGGTATTTATTTTGAAAATTAAAAGCGTAATTTTGTTTTTAAGCATGAATGTATTAAAATTAATAAATATACTTTGTATGGAAAACATAGGGCATTACCATATAATTAACAAATTAAAATCCAAATAATACCAAAAATACAAAGGTTCGAATCCAGGTTGTTCCAATGAGATGCCTGCGTTTCACCGCTCGGCTACCATGCATACAACCACACTGAAAGACATCTTCCTACTTATCGCATAGCTTTGAAATTACGTAGGGTGGTATTAAATAGTGTATTGTGAACGCAGCGTCAGCGAATGCTTCCCACGTCTTCCGAATCGAACTCCCTTTCTGGCCGTTGCTCATTTATTTTATCTTAGGCTGTGCATAAATCATAGCCACTTGAAATAATATAATAGTCACAGCCTTCTAAATCAACTACGGCCTATTCACGACCAAGACATGGGATACCTGTTATCTTAAGAGATGTTCCTGTTGCTGTGAAACATTACTGTGAATTCAATGCTATAAAAATGAACTATAGTTATGTAAAGCATAGTGCTTGATATGTCATTATAACATGCAGAACACCATCTAGAACATCGTCGTATGTTTTTGGAGGTCAGTTGAAACTGGCAAATTATCAGCACAGTCACCTGCCGTGAAATAATGTACTTCGCTGCGACCTCTTGTTCCTTGTACATTAATGACGTAATACCTCTCCAAACTGGTATTCCTATCATCCGAGGTTTAATGTGCCTAACCAGTTTCAGAACTTTGCCTAAGCTTCAAGGGAAAACGTTACAACTAAGCAGGGATGAGAATCTTTAACATTCTAGCCAGCATCTTGGCTTTCTTCCTAAATTATTGTAGGACTGTAAGGAATAAACCGTCATCGACAAAAGTGAACTCAAAACAAATTTTGCCGAAAGGATTACTAGCAAATTAAGAACGAATAAGGTCACACGTAATGTTTAAATTTAGTTTTATTTTATCTACTGCTTGCTTATCATAGGTAGAGGAAGTATTTTATTCTAATGAAAAATTCGACCGAGATGCCAGCCGAAATTCACGTTTTGAGGTCCCGAGGTCCCCAAGCCCCGCGCAAACCAACACGAAAAGTTGGATGAATGTCACATTTTGCATTTTTCAAGGACTCAACACCAAGTTTTCACATATTTTATTTTCTCACAAATGTCTAACAATTTCGATAGATATATTTTGTTTCAGAAAAAAAAAATATGAATCCTTTGGCGCTACAGCAACGAAGATCCTGAGCCTACCAACCCGACTCCGGAGTCAAGCCCACTTACACAGGCAGAGGTTACTGATCATCCAAACGATACGGAGAGGTGGTGTGGATAGCATCACGCATCCCCCAGCCGGAAAGTTGGATAACGAGGCCAGGACCGCTACCTATCGCAGCTCCTCACTTTCCTCGCTATGTTGAGTGGGGACCGGTGCTATGCCTATCCGAGACTTAAAATCCGCGTCCTCATGGGTGGGATTGAACTCAGGCGCATTCTATGTCTGGCTGTGGCCGAGAACTAGAGCTCCACACTTTGAGAAAATGGTTTGAATAAAACTTCTATCTTGAGTTTTCTGTAAATAATCTACGAGCTTCTCCATGTGAAAGGATTTTGTGTAAATTTGTATCAACTTGGAGATTAACGCTTACTACAGAAAATTTAAGATTAAAATACCCCAAATGTATTTTAATATAAAATACCAATGTATTTTTTGTAGCGATAGTGCTTTCGAAATATTTTCCGAAAAGTAGCTTCATAAGTTTGCGATTCTTTTATTTAACTCAGTAAGTGCTCGTTACTAAGACTTCTGAATTTGTTTCCTCCATAGATGCTACTTTCGCATTTCTGAGAAGAACTATATGGTAGAACATAACTCATTAACTAATCCGTTTTTATTAATAGGTATATAAGAAACAAATGTGAAATTCAAATGTGTACATCCAATTTTTCTAGTTACTAATATGGTACTATAGAAGTCATCCAATTCATCGCTAATGGCAGCCTAAAATAAGGACTAGTCGCAGCCATGAATTACATTTAGAATGTAGCATTTCATTAATTCCTAGACTGAAATACAACATTTTTACTTTCTCTACTACGTATAGTAAGTAGGGGAAGTATTGCATTCCACCCAAAAATTCGATACCGAGATTTCACCGGAAATACATGTTTTGAGACCTCCTGAATCCAAAAAAAGCATTTTTGGAAACATGTCCGTGTGTGTGTCTGTGTGTCTGTGTGTGTGTGTGTCTGTGTGTGTGTGAACAGCATAACTCAAAAACGAACAGTCGGATAAACACCAAACTTGGTATTTAGGTTCAGTATCTTCCAGAGATGCGACACGAAGGTTTTCAAGAAAATCCCCCCACCCCAGACTACCCTTTACATGGAACATTTTTCGAAAATTTTAATTTTCTCAAAAATGGCTCTAACGATTTTGTTTAAAATATCATATGTTTAAGATAATGCCATGAGAAATGAAATGTATATCTCGAATTTTCTGGGAATGTCTCCAAAAGTATTCTTCATTGTGAACGACTTTTGCATAACTGGTAAACCATAAGAGATAGACAAAATTTTACTACACAAAAAATGTTGATCTCGTTAAAATACACAACTTATGTTATATACATTTCTTTTGTTGAGTGAACCGTTTTCGAGATATTGCTTGTTATTCCCTTAAATTTTCCAATACTTATACTTTTTCTCAAATTCGTTATTCATTTTTTTATGTCCTGGACTTGCAAAGAGAATGGAATTCGACACATAGCAACCAGCGTTAAAATATTTGACCATCGCTTAAAAGCTACCATATTCCCCTTGCATCTACAAGAAAATTAGCAATAAGATTGACATCTCGATATCTCGATTAACATAAAGCATATGGAGAATAGGCGTTTGTAAAAATAGATTGTACAAGAGTAGAGAAAGTCATGTGAGTGTAACATCAGATTTTTAATCATAGGTATAGCATAAATGACCTCTAATCTCAGATGAAAATACTTCCTTACAAACTATTGCACACTGTAGCCACATTAGTAATATGTTCTCCAATAAATACGTACCATCGTTAACACTTCTCCGGAAATACATTGTGTTTTCTTCCTAATACTTTGTAAATTTTAGATATGAAATAAACTGGTTGTAACTTTAAAACGCCTTCACTTTCATTAAAGTGCTAAAAAGAGCTTTATACAAACACCGTAATAGAAAACTATTTTGTTGCGCATGTTTGCCATCCTCACACTTCGTCCGTTTTTTCACTGACACAGGTACACTAACGTGCATAAAAAGTGGGCCATTTCCCCGGATCACAATTGTGTTTTGCCTTCTTTAAGATTTACACCTTTAAGCAACTAACCTCCGATTCCACCCAGTCGGTATTAAGTTCTATATGTAACTGGCCTGAAAAACAACTCGGACACACAAAAGCGAACCAATGAACGATGTCGATTTGTACACAAGGAAACGCTAGACCAATGCGTCATAATTCGGCCTAAGGGATGGACTATTTATGTGGTTAAACTGGACGACAGCTAAGCCATTACATTGATATGAGAGCTTTCATTCCTGCGCCGGGGCGCAGTTGGCTGGAGCGTGGTGCTCTGTCCCCGGCCGTGGAATCCATCCGGGTGAGTTCCCACCTGTGCGGGTGCGGATTTTAAATCCCGGGAATAGGACCGGTGCCCACTCAGCATCGTGAGGAAAGTGAGGAGCTGCGATAGGCAGCGATTCTGGCCTCGTGGGCCAACTTTCAGGCTGGGGGATGCTTGATACTGGCCACAGCACCTCTCCATATCGATTGTATGCTCGCCCACCTCTGCCGTGCGTATGTGGACGTGAGATAGGCAGTCGGGTTAGCAGACCCAGACCCTTCGCGGGCTGTAGCGCCACGGGTTTTTATAAGAGCTTTTATCAGCGACATGGAGACAAAGGTTAAGTTTTTCCGTTACTAAACGTTGATAAGAAAACGATAGTGTAGCATGAAAATGTAAGGTTTGAGTTGTAATGACATCCTCGTAAGGGGGTGAGCGTTCCGACCCCTTCAGCTACCGTAGTACGTGCACTGCGGACCCTGAGCACTCGTGGTACTTCTGACTTTACTAGAAGTACGCCGGGCCAAACGTCCGAGTCATTTGGAATGGGTTGGACTCTGCGAGGCAGTTGTTCCTGAGACCCGTGGGAAATTGGGTACGTCTGTGCGGGTTTCCGTACAGGCGGGGTTGTGAGACGTCTCAATGTCCTCCGGTACCGACCTGGATAGCCGGTAGACAGTATGCTAGATTACTGTCGGTCCTACCGATGTGTTTCGGTAGTCATTCCTCTGGGATGACCCACGTAAGTGGCGTTTCCACTTCCATCCTCGCGCAAAGAGGGGGGGGGGTATTGGCCTCATGGGAAATGCCCACAGATTGGAGAGCCACTCGGTTTGCATTGCCCTGGGTCCAGGAGGGGGGCTTGGGCTTCGGCTCTTGCCCTGGTAGACTTTCGCTTAACTGTAATGATACTCTCAGGAACGTCATTTCAGTTTGTTTGGTGGGAGGCAAGGTTGCCTGAAGCAGTTGCCCAAATTTTCAATTTAATTTTAAGGAAACCATTTCGCCTAAAAGAAAACTTTTATTTTTTAAATGTGAAATATTTATATTAAAAGTACTACAGATCCTGTGCTGTTTCTTTTTGTAGAGCAATAATAACCAATAGCCAAATAATTTCTCATAGCTTAGGGGCAGAGGAAATTAACCCCCCTGCCCTGCTAGAATTATGCTAAAAAAACAGGTGGTCACGCTGGTAGGGAGTGGGGCTAGATTGTCGGTATCAACAACCAGTTCCGTTCCATTATGGGCCACATTTAATGCACGCCATATATCTACCCTTAAGCATCAGGGCTATAAAATTTCATACTTCTTTATTAGGATAGAACAGATTTATTCCTTACTGTTTCTCCCTACTCACCAATAAACTAAAATTTTTCAGAATTAATTAGTTGGTAGGTAAAACATAGCATCTTTAACATGTATTAGTTCCCAATATGACCTCGTGCTTAACTGAAAACTAGAGCGATTAAACGCATATAAAGGGAAAATATCGAAGTGCAGTTAATTTGGTTTAGATACTAGTAATGGAAAAATACAAGACACGAGAGCAAACAGATTTTATTCACTCGTGAAAATTGGCAGTCATTGTTCGTCTTGGACACTGTACTTTCCATTGTAATTAAACTTTTTTTGGCATAAATTACTGCTATCAACTTATCAGCACAGCTGACAAAATAATGTTCAAATAACCTAGATACTTTTCGTATTATCTATGCTGCATGACAGTAACTGAGGTTCTCAAAGTCTGAAAAAAAGATAACCCATTCACAGTCAAGAATTTTTGGAAAATATGTACAGCCTAAGACAAAATAATTGAACAGCCAGAGAGGCTGACGCTGACGTTGCGTTCACAATACCACCCTGCATTCATTTCAAAGCAAACTATGCGATAAGAGGAAGATGCCTTTCACTTTGTTATGTGCACGGTCCCCGTAATTGGAACAACCTGGGTTCGAATCCTTGGCGTAAATGCTATTATTATTAATATTATTATTAATTATTATTATTTATTATTATTTAAATATTATTGTTAAATATATGGTAATGCCGTACGTTTTTCATGCATGAGATATCTTAATTTTAAGACATTCATGCATAAAAACGTTAACAAATTACTCTTCGTTTTTAAAACAAGTCCCATATTAGTAAGAATTCTAAAGTGCATTCCATACTGTTTCTATGCGTATGGAATTTTAAGGCCAGCGTATAGCGTCCAGTTCTTAGACATTTGACTACCGCTGTTCCTTTTTATCTATAACGAAGTATGATGTAGCTATTTCTGCAAAGTTTTATTTGTATTCAAATGAGCAGATAGAAAAATAAGCTTTTGTAAGAATAATGTGTATACCCACTAATAAAGAGGGTAGTGAAAGTCATGTGAATGTATCACTAGGTTTTCCATATAGGCCTAATATTTACTTATTTATTTAGTTTCAAAAAAGGAAAAACAGTGTTTCAATTTTTATGTGTGGACGTATCAAATAAGCCTTAGCAATTGGAAATTATGCTATATGTGTAATAAACATTACGTTTTTTTGGAAAAAAATTAATTATGTTCGGGATACAAAGCTCAGTAGGCCTCATTACTACGTACCGCGTGGCTGTCAACGCATATTAGGTGGCAGGGATTCAATATGAAAGGTGACAATAGAACGAAGCTAAGAGCACACGTCCCGAGACACCATCGTGAACCGGCTGCGGAAAGGATTTGGACTTGGACAAATATATGCTTTAAGAATCTGTTTTTTTTTCAGGAGGGGGGAGCCTTCGTACCTTAATTCCACTATTGTGAAGACAAGCTGGCCATCCGACTTTGCAGTCACCTTTTTTAAACTCTAATAACGAATTCATTTACCTCCCCCCGTTCTTATGAAGTTATTTTACAATAATCTAGAATTTTTATGGTAAATTCTCCCCCTTACCTCTTATAATTTTAATTTCTTACAGCATCCGCTGTTTCTAATAACGAATAAAAAATTCCCTGATATTCATGCAAAAGAATTGTAACACCGGCGGAACGTCCAACTTCCTTAACCTCCTCCCAAGAGTCTTCCAAATTCTGAAAATGCTGCATAGCCAACAAGTACTCTTTAGTGGTAGAAAAACATCGGCCTAGATGGGCGATTAATTTTTTTTAGATAATTACTAAGGGGCGGATCAGAGTGGCCTTTTTTACGAGGTTGACTTACCTTTTACTGTAGTCTGTTTATGACGGAGAGAGGCGAGTCCAGATGTAAACAACGGGCGCGTGCCTACAGTGCCCGTACAGGTCGTACCAAAAGAATGCTTATACTATGCTGTACATGACAGTTAATACTTTTATTCCGTTATAGAACACTACATTTTACACATATATAAAGTGAATATTGCATAGTCTGTGGATTGCAGTGGACAGCAATGTACATGTGGAGATTGTCGAAAGTTAACGTTCTCCGTCTCTCACTTAAACAAAAGCTGCTTCATGAGAAACTCCTTTCGACATCGCAAAAGGTAATAGGTGCATACGAGTAATACATTATATCACTGATATATTTCTTACATTCTGATCTGGAGGGCTCTATTTCTTTTTGCAGCGAGACATCTCGTATAGCACACATGATAGAAAAACCAGTATTACTTTCTCTACTACGTATAGTAAGTAGGGGAAGTATTGTATTCCACCCAAAAATTCCATACCGAGATTTCACCGGAAATATAAGTTTTGAGGCCCCCTGAATCCCAAAAAAGCATTTTTGGAAACATGTCCTTGTGTGTGTCTGTGTGTCATGTGTGTCTGTGTCTGAACAGCATAACTCAGAAACGAACAGTCGGATAAACACCAAACTTGGTATTTAGGTTCAGTATCTTCCAGAGGTGCGACACGAAGGTTTTCAAGAAAATCGCCCACCCCAGATTACCCTTTACATGGAACATTTTTCAAAATTTTAATTTTCTCAAAAATGGCTAACGATTTTAATTAAAATATCATATGTTTAAGATATTTTCTTGGAAAATGAAATGTATATCTCGAATTTTCTGGGAATGTCTCCAAAAGTATTCTTCATTGTGAACGACTTTGGCATAACTGGTAAACCATAAGAGACAAAATTTTACTACACAAAAAATGTAGATCGCGTTAAAATACACAACTTATGTCATGCATTTTTTTGTTGAGTGAACCATTTTCGAGATATTGCTTGTTATTCCCTTAAATTTTTCAATACTTATTTTCTCAAATGGGAATTCGTTATTCATTTTTTTGTCTTGGATATGCAAAGAGTATTAATCTGTGGCAAAGAGAATGGTGCTGCACATAGCAACCAGCTATTAAGAGATGTCTGTGCTTATATTACCCTTGCAAATACAAAACAAGGGGAGCATAGTACGCCTTAAGCGATAGTCAAATATTTTTAGAACTGGTCGCTATGTGTAAAATGTAATTCTGTTTGCATGTCAAAAGATCGTTTATGCAAATGTTTATCTCGATTAATATGAAATAGATGGAGAATAAGAGTTTGTAAAAATAGTTTATACAAGAGTAGAGAAAGTCATGTGAGTGCAACACATCAGATTTTTTTTCTAACACATTCTGAAGTTTATCGTTCACCTTCTTCCTATCTTTTCCGAGTTTGATGTCTTTAATTTCTACGCATACTTCCAGCATGTTTATAGCCTTTGATATGCATAATTCAGATGTTTCTCACGAGTTATGGCATTGGGTAAACAACAGAAGTTAAGCGGAGCATCATGCTTGCAACGGTATACTTCTTTACCACCGCCAGTACTCAGAGGACACGTGCCTCTCTGCATCGGTAACTTGAAATCATGGACCAGGTCACTAATCCGCCTCTAATAATTAGAGTAGTTTAAATTTTAAAGCTTTGTACCTTCTCTTTTGTCCCGTAATATTTCATAACAAGGGCTACAAAGTTTTAACATATACAGTGAAATAGAGGTAAAGCCGGTGAATATGAAGATTATACACTCCCAGGCGACCAAGCTAATCTCTTTGGAAAAGACACGGTTCGCAACCATCGAGGAATACAACCTTCTCATTTGTTAATTATAACATATCGGTTCACTTATTTCTAATGTTTGCAATGCTCTCTATGTATATAGTTATTTAGCATGTGCTGCTAACTAAATTACAACATAACTACAAAGGAAGTAAAACAAACTTTTCTTACATGAGGGCTAGAATGTTAAATGTAAGGGGAAGAGAAATAATAAGCAACTCCATTCTAATTGTATACATTGTACATAAATTTTAAAGTAGACAAATCAATCATTCATTCATACACGAGGGCTATTAAGTTTTGGCACTGGTATCGCATGCGTATCGTAGTGTTATAAGCAGATTCGATTCTCTTTTGTTTTGATGAGTCTTGTGTTTTTACTTTCTCTACTACGTATAGTAAGTAGGGGAAGTATTGCATTCCACCCAAAAATTCGATACCGAGATTTCACCGGAAATACATGTTTTGAGACCTCCTGAATCCAAAAAAAGCATTTTTGGAAACATGTCCGTGTGTGTGTCTGTGTGTGTGTCTGTGTGTCTGTGTGTGTGTCTGTGTGTGTGTCTGTGAACAGCATAACTCAAAAACGAACAGTCGGATAAGCACCAAACTTGGTATTTAGGTTCAGTATCTTCCAGAGATGCGACACGAAGGTTTTCAAGAAAATCCCCCCACCCCAGACTACCCTTTACATGGAAGATTTTTCGAAAATTTTAATTTTCTCAAAAATGGCTCTAACGATTTTGATTAAAATATCATATGTTTAAGATAATGTTATGAGAAATGAAATGTATATCTCGAATTTTCTGGGAATGTCTCCAAAAGTATTCTTCATTGTGAACGACTTTTGCATAACTGATAAACCATAAGAGATAGACAAAATTTTACTACACAAAAAATGTAGATCGCGTTAAAATACACAACTTATGTCATATACATTTCTTTTGTTGAGTGAACCGTTTTCGAGATATTGCTTGTTATTTCCTTAAATTTTACAATACTTACACTTTTTCTCACATTCGTTATTCATTTTTTTATGTCCTGGACATGCAAAGAGAATGGAATGCGCCACATAGCAACCAGCGTTAAAATATTTGACTATCGCTTAAAAGCTACCATATTTCCCTTGCATCTACAAGAAAATTACCAATAAGATTGACATCTCGATATCTCGATTAACATGAACCATATGGAGAATAAGCGTTTGTAAAATTAGATTGTACAAGAGTAGAGAAAGTCATGTGAGTGTAACACATCAGATTTTTTTAGTTGCTGAATCGCGACTATGAATATTCTAGGAATTTTCCTTATTTTACATTTTATATGGAGTACCAACTTTCTAATCCATTGGCAATTTCAATGCAAAGTCAAAGCCTTCTTCGCAAGAATGTTTTTTTTTTTTATTTTTTTTATTATTTTTTTTTTTACAACTCTTGTGTGTAGTCAGACTAATACATAGGATTTTTAAATCATTTTTAATCTTTTTAATTTACGGATTTAAATTAGGTGTTTTATTGCCTTTGTCCAAGAGAAAGTTGATTTTTCAGTTGTGAAAGAATTATCAAAATTGATTGAGTGGTTTTTGAGATACACCTCTACATACATATAATTTTTCTCTTTATAATATTAATATAATTAGGAGAAGTTTTAAATCTTGATTATGAGGAAGCAAAGAAAAACTAAATTTGAATTAAGCCAACCCTTTGGTGAAATTTCAAAATCTTATAGTTCTTGTCTATTCTGAAATTCTAACGACATGCGTGTAAAATTATCTTATCAAGTAAAAGCTCCATTCAGCTGGTGCACATACGTTAGCAGTTATTGTTTTTATAAATATTGCCTACACGCCAAATTATTTAAGCTGGTACAACAAAATGTTCCCCGACATCAGCTAAAAATATTACTGACACTTAAATCAGCCTTTTTTTAATATTTGTTTAAGTATGCACAAAAACCATTTTTTTCTTGGAATGATTCACATATTTTTAAAAAGGACCTTAAAATTTCAGAAATATTGGAGAAAAATTGCATCACGAGTGACCTTTTATACGCTGAAAAACGTGGAAAATTTTATTTCTTAGAAAATCAAGTTTAAAAACTCACTTGACAATATTTTGTGTTTCTGGCTTTGATATGTGGTCACGAGATGTTTCATTAAGGTTGTAAATGGAAAATACTATGGCGCATATGTTGAAGATTTAAATGTTTAAAAAATGCAAAAACTAAGGTGTGAAATTTTTGATTTTCAAAGCAATAGCGTTAGAAATAAAAGCTATTTTAAATGTAAAGCTAAAAAATTACTGAGAGTTAGTGATTATTTGCACGTGTCCTTCGTGGCAAATTGTTACCAGTGTTAACGCTCTTTTATGCATAGCAAGTTTGCTCTGCTGATATGTCAATGCTAATTTCGTTTCAAAGTGATAAGGCTGGATATAAACGTGGTCATATAATAACCTTTACTGATTACTCGCTAAGCTTTTAGATAAGTAATTTACATAACCCATACTGCTCAGGAATATCGTTATCTATAGGTGCTTTGTAACCTTTTAGAAGCTTCCAAAATTATATTATAAACTGAAATAATTACACTAGCTTTTCCCTTTTGAGAATTTGCTACATTTCAACTAAAAGGGAGCAAATGTGAAAAGGCTAATTACATTTAAATATGTGCGGCTATTTCCCACTTTTAAATTATTCAATTGATATAATTATTACATCATTAGAGGTAGACAAAAGTATTCGTATACAGTTTTAAAATTCTTGGGTCAAATTAATGGAGAAAATTCTCATTTTTACTTTCTCTACCACGTACCTAGTAAGTAGAGGATATTTCATTCCACCCAAAAATTCTATACCGAGATTTCACCATAAATACATGTTTTGAGGCCCCCTGAATAAAACAAAAGCATTTTTAGAAAAAGGTCCGATTTGATGGAAAGTCAAATAAACACAAAACTTGGTATTTAGGTTCAGTACCTTCTAAAGAGCGACACGAAGATTTTTAAGAAAATCCCCCACCCCAACTACCCTTTACATAGAACATTTTTCGAAAATTTTGAGTTTTTTAAAAATGACTGACGATTTTGATTAAAATATCACATATTACATATATTTACATGACAAATAAGACGTATATCTTGAATTTCCTAGGAATAGCCTGTGAATTCCACTTCATTCTCCAATTTTGTATAATCTTGCGTAACTGGTAAATGTTAAGCAATAAAAAATGTATGTCTTTAAAACACACAATTTACTTAGAGTAAATTTTTCTCTGGCATAAGCGTTTTTGAGGTAACCGGTATTAAAGGTTCGAATTGCTCAATACTTTTCATTCTTTTTAAAGTCTCAGATGAAAACGTACTACACAAGAAATGTAGATCTTTTTAAAACACACAATTTATTTCTGTTTTTTTGTGGCATCAGCCATTTCCAATATCTGTTATTAACGTTTGGAATTGATCAATGCTTAGGTCATTGTTTTAAGTCTCGATTTTCAGTTGTTTCTCGCGATATCATGGAAAGGGTATGGAATTTTTAGCCAGCGTATAGCGTCCATTTCTAAAACATTTGACTGACTATTACTATTCCCTTTGTATGTATAACGAAGTGTATAATGGATTTCCGGAAAGGTTTATCTCGATTAAAATTAAGTAGACAGGAAAGTAAGCTTTCGCAAGAATAATTTGCTACCACTAACAATCAATAGAGGGTAAAAAAGTCGGGGCTATGTCAGTTGCGTCTAAGGAAACATTTACGAAAAACCGTACCTCAGTTGCGTCCGGGGTTTTAAAAATCTATACGTAAGTTGCGTCTACACCTGCCTGTTTAGGTAGCTTGGTAGGTTTAGGTTCTTCGATAAGACACAGCCAAATACTACAGAACGCGTTCTGCGACGAGACACAACAAAGCACTGTTTAGAATGCTTTCTGCTACGTCATATACAGCATAAAGGTCAAACTGGACACGCGTAATAGTTCGCATTCTCAGTTGTGCACAGCCATGGAGTCGATGACAAGTGAGAAGGGGAAGCCTCTATTTTTAACCAACATTTTTAACCTACTTACTACTTAATCATACAAGGTATTTGTTATTTTTTTGTTAACTCGTGTTTGGTTGTTAGATTTTTATGCATAACACAATGTAATGTAACAAAATTTCATCCATTTGTGGGACTTAAATTAAAAATGTTAGACAATGCTAAGTGTGCAAATCGTAAGGGAAATGTTTATGCCAGGAATTGAAAATACTGGGACTAACAATTCAAATCTTTCAGAGACGCAACTGATGCATTAACCAAGAAATCCAGAAATGCAACTGACGTATAAAACTGACTGCGGGACGCAATCGCCGGTCACCGACAAACTCTTGTGTATGCAACAGATTTTTTAGACTTGCGTGCGTGCGTGCGTGCGTGCGTGCGTGCGTGCGACTTGGTATGTCTTATCCCTCTTAGGAATCGGCCTACTCGTGTATTACCCGAATGCGAGCATAAGGCGCTACCGCCTAGCCAGTTTTGCATCGAAGGCGAATAAGTGTTTGTGCGTGGCAATACAATAATAAGATCCGCATTGGACGGCTCAAAGGCAGAGATTATAGGTAAATCTTTATGGATTCTCCTAGATGTGACATTTCTGACACGTGCTGATGAAGTTCTGAGCGATGAACTATACTGCACACATTCTCATTTGTATCACAGCAGTAATGGAGATGAGCAAGCGAGACCGACCAAACTTTTATATTTAAATCCCACAAGGAAATTTGTGGCAATACATGCCATTTAGATGTCTATAGTAGCCGAAATTCATAGGCCCGACCCGGTCTGAACTGAGGCCGAGAATAGGTTATACTGTATCTACCACCTGTCCCGGGCCCAATTGTCTTAATTTTCTTTTAAATAAAATTACGTAGTCGTCGTCGTAGTAGTATTTTTTTCTTGGAGCGGAAATGCTAATGCCCGCCAGTCTCACTGACAAGCGTGGGACAGTTGCCCAATTAAAACGCCTCCAGTTTATCTTGCAGCACTCGAACCACCTCCAGGCATAACTTCACAGTTCAACAAAACAATTAACTACCGTTTTCATCGTTTTCTTTTGCTTTAATAATGTCAACTACCATTTCTTGTATAATAATCAAATTCGGGTTTTTTTTCTCTAGCATAATCCCATTATACAGGGTGATGCATGGATAGTGAAGGATAGTTTCCTAAAGAGGTGCCAAAAATGTATGGGCAACGACGGTGGCCAGTTTCAGCATCTCCTTTCATAAAGTTGGTAAGTAAAGCCTTTAAGAGTGGTTTTAAAAATGTTGTATGGTTTCATCCGCGCTTTTCTATGATAGCGGCAAACGTCAACGAGCGTCGAGGACGCGGACAGGAAAAAGACCGCGCACGCTGTTCGTAGTTTTTTGGCTCACCCTGCATTTTCAGCTACAGTATTTTTCAAAACATAACAGCCTCGCCTCCCACCCCTGCCCAAGTCGGCAGAGTTTTGAGGGTTGGTTTTACATGGTTTGCAGTTCTAAGTAAACCACAATTGCCAAGTCTTTAGTGGTTCTTTAACTCGAGTGATTCTCGGGTGGCACATATGAAAATGTTTACTTAACCTAGCACCTCTTTCAACGACAGAGCTATTTTTATTTTTCACGAGTGTCTTTGGCGAAGAAGGTCGCTGATGTGATTCACACAAGATTCAGGTGATATCCAGGGTCAAAAAGGAACGACGTGTTGTGCACTATCTCACCGGTTTGCAAACTTACATAAAACACGATACTAGTCTGATTGCTGACGAAGCTGAAGGAAATGCAGAAAACATACAATATTTGGCTACGTTGCTTCTCATCCTCCTAATGAGGGTCGCCTTTTGTTTGCTAATGGTTATTGCGCAGTGGCAGGAAGAAGGCTTTGGTCAAGGGTATGGGGGTGAGACTGCCATGTTTTGGAAAAAAGTGTATCAGGCCATGTCCTGTCCTGTCATTCTGATACGTTCTAGTCTTCTCATTCAATTTATAACATTGCAGTATTGTGTGCTCGGGAGTATCTCTTCCTCCACGATATGAGCAATGTTCACTGTTAACCATTCGCATTTTAAATAGGTACGATTTAAACCGTCCATGTCTCTTCGTCCATTGGCTACTTCAGTTTGTTTGCCATTCTTGTTGCTATATTTTCATAGCGTTATCCCTTGCTTTTTTCTTTTGAGCTCTTTTTTACTATATTGCCATATGCAAGCTCCCTGACCAATAAATGTATGGGTATAATGCCTCCACTCACTTGTACTGTCAAGTAAGACTGTCCTATATGTACTAGCTATTCTTATGGGTATCTTGCGCTGGACCCTTTCAATAATTCTCCAATATGTTGTTTTTTCTATCCAAGAGTTCCAGGCTGGTGCACAATATACATAGTAGCAGTGGTCTATAATCGCTGCTGCCTGCGGTGCGAACGGACTCTTAAGAGTTCGTTTTCCGGTACTGGCATAAGATTTTTCCCTTGCTGGAAGGCGTGGTAAGGTATGCACTTAAATCCTGGAACCCCCATATAGTAAGCGGCCTTACTGACCACATGCTGGTCCTATTACTGCTATCTGCCCAGGATGTTCTGGGTGGACGGAGGGAGGCGGAGTTTGCAGCTGCCGTGCTGTTGTAATGTTATTTACAATTTATTACTAGTATTGCTATGGAATGTGTGGATTGTGATAATTGTGCTATTCCGGGCTTCAACCTTGCAGGCCAGAAAGTGCAATAAATTAATCTATTTGGTCTTCAGTTTCCCTTTACATGGAAAATATTCTTTAGTTTTCATTTCATCAAAAAATGGCACTAATGATTTTGATTAAATAAAAATAAAATGCATATGTTTAATGTGTTAAATTATGTTTCGTCTTAATTTTCAAGCCCAACGAATATTTTTCAAATTAAGCTTTAACTCGGTCCGTCGGCCCGAGGGCTTGGCTCAACCCGTGCAGGCCTCTAATGCAATGCGGGGAAGTACAACCATCATTCACATGTCTTTGTTACAACACAGGTTTAACGTAATGGTTGCAAAGTTGCAAATAAGGGCACATTACTGTTACTGCGAAGCATAACTTCTAATGTAATCTGCCTGAGATTATATACGACCTGCACTTGTGAACCGACGCTAAAGGAGGTGCTCAATATGGTGTCCATTCATAGTAAGGCACGCCTCTGCCCGACTTCTTAGGGAATCACGCACTCTCGCCACTCCAGGTTGGTCACGGATGCTCTGGCAGGCATTCATGACTCCTTCCTGTAGTGTTTGTACATCATTAACTGGGGTACTTATCAAAAAACAAACTGATTCAATTAGAACTAATAAGAATACATGTTGCATTTAACCAGAACTGTGAATACGGTTTACAGTAACACTGACATGTTTTCTGCATGCTGTATCCATGGACAATAACAGAATGTGTTCTCATTTGTTTAGTTCCTGCTGTAGGTCGTACGTACGTAATAGCAAAGAGCTTGCAGTAAAAGAGATGTTTCACAGTAGCGAAGATGAGCAAGTTCTAACAGCACTTAAAGTATGTATTTTAGAACACATGTTTACTGGACTTTTTTGCTGTTTTTTGTCCACATTACCACCTCTCAAAATATGGAATACCCTTTTTTAACACCTCTTACAGGAAGTATTTTTACATGAATAGCAGTTCATACTTAATGAGAAGAATGAAGCTGACTTTTCTGTACTATAATTGCAGACATTTGTGGTTCTAATTTTGTGCTGCCTGTCATCAAAACTGACTAAATGTTCATCAGTCATAGCAGAACTATATTTAGATTTGACATTTCAATTTTAAAAATGTCTTTACAGATACACGTTGATGCGAACACTAATGAGTCATCGTGCAAAGCCTTGGAACGTGCCACTCGGCGGACAGTTCTCTTAGAAGTCAACCAAATGTATTTGACCTTCAAAAGGTCATTACACTGTATATCAATTAAAAATCTGAGCCTTTAATTTTATATAATCATTCGGAATTCATGAATAAATTAACCTAATACAGGCGCACCGTTTCTTTTTATTTACATTTTTTTTAGTTTGCAAGCGGATCAAACAAAGGCAGCTCGGGAGCCGTAGTTTGGCAAACCCTACTCTAAGCGTAATTTACGTCTGCTGCTGAAATTAGTTCGGTTTTTGTTATCTATGGAGGTACCTCACTTCTATAATCTTTAAGTGTAATTCATGTCTTAACTAGAAAGGCTCGGACACCTAGCTAGAATCGGACATGGTCAACCATGACTCTTCCCAGCGAGAGCAGTTGCTGCCATGGTTTATCGTAGATTTTTAAAATTGTATCTTAACGGAAAAATGAATGTTTAAATAGACCACTGCAAATGCATTCAAGCATAGGAGTTTATTTGAAAGTAAATATGGTAATGAAACTCATAGCATGACTGAACTATTATTGCTGCCAATTTTATTGCTCACAATTTCAACTTCCTGTGTGTAACCTTGTGAAGTTAACCAAAATTCTGTATTTCTGCATGCGTGATCAAGATAATATGCTTTCAACGTAATAACTTAATAAAAACGCCGAACTCCGAACTTAGACACTGCAAAGTTTTAGACGTTAAAAGAACAAAAATTATGATAAAGGCTCAACATTATAAAAATCACACTCCATTAACTAATGTAATGTTTACTAGAATAACTTTAAAGTATCCTGTTATGTCTTTGATAAATTGCTTTTCTGCTCCTTTTCTCTCTCGATTGAGCAGGTTACACAAGATCAGAGTGGTGAAAACGCCTTCTTTCCCCGAGTTACAGGAATACGCCAACTGCATTGCAC
This sequence comes from Deroplatys truncata, assembly GCA_030765065.1. NCBI lineage: Eukaryota > Metazoa > Arthropoda > Insecta > Mantodea > Mantidae > Deroplatys > Deroplatys truncata. The sequence goes on along the minus strand of CM060987.1, from coordinate 35,256,531 downwards.
CGTCTAGCACCATGTACACTACGTATGAAAAGTACGCGGACACCTGGCTGAAAATGACGTACAAGTTCGTGGCGCCCTCCATCGGTAATGCTGGAAGTCAATATGAGGTTTGTTCCAGCACGATTCAGAATCGATTCCGAATTATCTGAGTGTGCGCAGTAGCTAAGTGGCGTTCCAACACGACAGAGAATCAGTTCAAAACCAATTCTGAATTTCCAGTTTGCTGTTCCAACGTATTTGGGAACTAGTTCGGAACGAGTGAAATCGGTTCGGGATGAAGAGCAGGAACTGAAAATTCCAGACATGCGCAAATTGTATGGTCTACAGCGCATACTCAGTCAATTCAGAATCGATTCTAATCGCTTGGAACAAACCTGACAGAGTATAGAAAAAGTGACATACTCTCTGTATTCAGTAGAAAATAAAGTTTAATATGTAATTTATTCCTCCATGCGTGTTTATTTCTCAATACGGAATAGCAAAGGTGTTTGGTAAGCAGTTGCTCGCTGTTGAGTAGTATGGCGACATACTTGAGGAAAAGAACAAACGTCTAACAAAGCCAGGGAGCAAAACAGCGTTCAAAGATAACAATAATGAGTGATTTAGAAGGTGACAGTGATCTTTTTAATGATGCATCGACTTCCGAAGAAGAGGATTATTTCCATTTAAACATTATTCCGTTATTTTAGGACCTTTACCCCCTTTTGGCACCTTTATACCATTTCCCCCCAACCATGCCCATAATCCCCTTTTTTCTTTTAAGTTTCATTCCAATTTATTCTTTAACTTTCAATTAATGTCTCCTCAGCTTGCTGTGTACGTACGAATAGTAAGTCTACCTCTTTCAGTAAACGCCGCGCGGGAATTGAAAGTACACCCGCAACAATGGAAAATAATTGTGTGTTCGACGAAAACCTCTTTCTCTCACTTTACTGCTATAAAGTAGCCCGCAATAATGCAATTGACAATGAGTGATTCTATCCCACCAGAATCATTCACATTCGTGAATGTGAGTTTGTTGCTGTGAGAGACATCATCTGTTTACGTGGAGACGACAATAACCTCAACTGCGCAGTTCCGAGAATTATTAAGACTGGGCTATAATTCACAAAACAATTATATATAAAGAAATAAAAATTTCAGCCCAATTGAATGGATAGTTTAGAAAATAGCAATTTCAGTTGTGCATCCCCTTAAATAAACCAGCACCTTATTGTGCCTTTTTCCCCTTATTTGAGCACCTTTTCCCTTCCTTTTTTCATCTGAAATTTGCAACTAAAAATTCTAACCCTGATCATAAGCATACATTGGTACCATGTAGTTTTGTATTATTTGCATTACGTTCGGAATAGAATTTATGTGGGGTGTCATTGTCTCAGAGTATTGGAGTTTTAAATTAAACATTGTGTTTAGAAGCTTCTGTAGCAGGAAACCTAATGTTAAATTGGAATTGTGTTAAATTACTTTTTCCGGGTTCTGGTTTAAATATAATATCTATAAATTACAATTGTTATTCGCAATAACTCAGTATCAATGGCTTTAAGCCGATAAACGAACGCGATTTATTTTTGCTCGAATATTAGGACTGGAATCAGTATGAAAGAAACGCTTACGATGTACATCGGCGGAATTTGATTTCATTCATCAACGCTGTAAACGTAGATATTTGATCGTCTTCTGATTGACCGTGCAACCAGGGTGCAACGAAGAAGGCCATGACAGAACGCGAACGGTTCAAGTAGTGTTCCAACCACACAAAATTCCGAATTAGTTCTGTGAGCGTACCGGACTGGCGCATGTGCATTAGCATGTGTTGGGATTAGTTCCGAACCCGTTCAGAACCGTGTGCTGGAACAAACCTATGGTGTTGGTGCACCCTTAGCCTTGATGACAGCGTTCACTCTCGCAGGCATACTTGCGATCAGGTGCTGGAAGGTTTCTTGGGGAATGGCAGCCCATTCTTCACGGAGTGCGAGAACTGAGGAGAGGTATCGATGTAGGTCGGCGAGGCCTGGTACGAAGTCGGCAAACATCCCAAAGGTGTTCTATAGGATTCAAGTCAGGACTCTGTGCAGGCCAGTCCATTACAGGGTTGTTATTGTCGTGTAGCCACTCCGCCATAGCCCGTGCAGTATGAACAGGTGGTCGATCGTGTTGAAAGATGCGATCGCCATCCCCGAATTGCTCTTCAACAGTGGGAAGCAAGAAGGTGCTTAAAATATCAATGTAGGTCTGCGCTGTGATCGTGCCACGCAAAACGAGGGGTGCAAGCCCCCTCCATGAAAAACACGACCACACCATAACACCACCACCTCCGAATTTCACTGTTGGCACCACACACGCTGGCAGATGACGTTCACCGGGCATTCGCCATACCCACACCCAGCCATCGGATCGCCACATTGTGTACCGTGATTCGTCACTCCACACAACGTTTTGTCACTGTTCAAACGTGTAATGTTGACGCTCCTTACACCAAGCGAGGCGTCGTTTAGCATTTTCCTGCGTGATGTGTGACTTATGAGCAGCTGCTCGACCATGAAATCCAATGTTTCTCACCTCACGCCTAACTGTCATAGTACTTGGAGTGGATCCTGATGCAGTTTGGAATTCCTGTGTGATGGTCTGGATAGATGTCTATTACTCTTTACGACCCTCTTCAAATGTCGGCGGTCTCTCAGTCAACAGACGAGGTCGGCCTGTACGATTTTGTGCTGTACATGTCCCTTCACATTTCCACTTCACTATCACATCAGAAACAGTGGACCTATTTTTAGGAGTGTGGAAATCTTGCGTACAGACTTCTGACGCAAGTGACACCCAATCACCTGACCACGTTCGAAGTCCGTGAGTTCCACGGAGCGTCCCATTCTGCTGTTTCACGATGTCTAATGACTACTGAGGTCGCGGATAATGAGTACCAGGTAGTAAATGGCAGCCTAATACACCTAAGATGAAAAAGATGTGGGGGTGTCCGGATACTTTTGATCACTTAGTGTATGTAAATACAAACGGAAATCAAGCGGACTGCCGTTTAGAGGGGAAGCAGCAGAAAGTATCCAAATATGTCAGCTGGGAGTGGTGATTTTTAGCACTTTGAAATCCGGAATTTATCATTTTAATTGTTACATGTAACTTTCGTAGCGTTTAAAAAAACTTTTAATTTGGGTCAATTATGATAAATGGGTAATATATTTTGAAATGACAGTAATCTGAAATCGAAATCGCAATTTGTAAAGGTTTAACAGCGAGGTAAAACTGTGTAAATTGCGCGTTTATTTTAAATAAATATGGGTTTAAAGAGGGGTAAATAGAACAAATTTATACATAGCATAGCACCGCTCACAAAACCAGGATAAAAACAAAATGCAAAAATACACAAAATCAAATTTAAATCATGCAAGTTAATGAATAACACTTGAATGAAATCAATCATAGGACATAACTCAACATTTTGTTCTGTCATTCGCGTTCTCCCGTCACCAATTGCATTTGCTGAAATATCTCAGCATCTACGCTGTCGGCAGGCCGCCAAAAATATTTCAGAACTGGGCAAACTTTGGTTATTTGAGCGTAACAGCCAACAGCATTTGCAGCCAGTACGTCTTTATTTGCCCTCGATTTTTAAGTTGGGAATGAAAATATTCATACCATCATACAAAAAAACTATTCATATTAATAACCTCCCAAAAATGGCGTCTTTCTTTTATTTCACTTAAATATTTCAAATTTATTGACAATACTCAGCCAGCAATGACAAAGCCTGACCCCAAAGGACAGGGGGAAAAATCACTTTTCACATTTTCTTCCATGTAACTAACATTGTTTTGCACTTAAGCATACACTAGAAAAATGTTTTTCGTGTTGCTTTTTACACCCATTTGAAAAAAGAATCTAGGAATTGCTACACATTTCACATTTATATAGCATTTTAGCTATATTTTTACTTTCTCTACTACGTATAGTAAGTACGGGAAGTATTGCATTCCACCCAAAAATTCAATACCGAGATTTCACCGGAAATATATGTTTTGAGACCCCCTGAATCCAAAAAAAGCATTTTTGCAAACATGTCCGTGTGTGTGTGTGTCTGAACAGCATAACTCAGAAACGAACAGTCTGATAAACACCAAATTTGGTATTTAGGTTCAGTATTTTCCAGAGATGCGACACGAAGGTTTTCAAGAAACTCCTCCCACCCCAGATTACCCTTTACATGAAATATTTTTCGAAAATTTTAATTTTCTCAAAAATGGCCCTAACGATTTTGATTAAAATATCCTGTTTAAGATATTTTCATGACAAATGAAACGTATATCTCGAATTTTCTGGGAATGTCTCCAAAAGTGTTCTTCATTGTGAACGACTTTTGCATAACTGGTAAACAGTAAGAGATAGACAAAATTTTACTACACAGAAAACGTAGATCGCGTTAAAATACACAATTTATGTCGTATACATTTTTTTTTTTTTTTTGAGTGAACCATTTTCGAGATATTGCTTGTTATTCCCTTAAATTTTCCAATGTTTTTTCTCAAATGGGAACTCGTTATTCATTTTTTATGTCCTGGACATCCAAAGAGAATGGAATGCGCCACATAGCAACCAGCTCTTAAAAGATTTTACTATGGCTTAAATACTACCATATTCCCCTTGCACCTACAAGAAAATTAGCAATAACATGATTAACATGAAGCATATGGAGAATAAGCGTTTGTAAAAATAATTTGTACAGGAGTAGAGAAAGTCATGCGAGTGTAACATCAGATTTTTTTTTATATAGCAAAGCGTACACACCTCCTTTTAAACTGTGTAATATTCGAATTTTCCTTCAAATCACCTTTCGCATTTCAGTCGGAAGGTATACACGGAACCGTTACCCCACAGCGGAGTTGAACGATTCTTATATTTTATATACTATTTCTATCTTGCGTAGTTCTTTGAAGCAAACCAAAACGTAGGGGCCATTACCTATAGGGCAATGATGTTGGGCGTGCGCATTTTTGTGAACTTCAAAGCATTTATGGGTTTCCAACGTTACAGTGGAACACACGTAAAATATAATACTTTCTTTAGTGTGTGATGAATTATAACAAAACGAAATGAACAAAGACGTAATGTAGTTTTACACTGGTATTTCTGTTCATAATTACTTAAAACGCTATGCAGTAATGGTAAGGAACGCTCATTTATTACGTCACGCCATTTATCCATTTTTAAAAGCCCCCTTCCCACACCCTCTCCCCCATGTCATGGTCTGTCGTGTTCTGCCACATCTTCCCCTTTCTAGCCACACCTCACGCTTGGAGCACTTTATTACTTTCTCTACCAGCACCTCGCAGGTAGAGGAAGGCAATGCATTCCACCCAAAATTTCGAATTCGAGATTTCACCTGATATATTTTAAGGCGCCCTAAATACAAAAGATTTTTATATCTTCCAGAACATTCCTCAACCCCAAGCTATCCTTTACTGTGAAACTTTTTCGTTAGTTTTTTTTTATTTCCCAAAATGAACATAGATTTTGATTAAAATACCGGTCAAAGTGTTTGGGGAATTGTTTTATACGTAAGTACATTCGAATAAAGCGACCCTAATAAGCCCCCAGGAACATACACACCTAAAAAGAGCTATCCTATGCAGACGCAAAATATTAATTTGAAATTAAAATATTTCCTTGAACTGCATTGGACATAAGTACCTATCAGGTAATGTATGTATATCAGAGCACCTGTTGCTTGTCAGCGACTTCTGCTTTCACTGCTATTCTTGGTATAATAGCAGCAAAATAATCTCGGTTTTCCGCTGAAGCCTGGTATCTGTGGTCTGGCATACGTAGAGTTTAATTCAGTTTCTCCCAGTTGCTCTTTGTTCTCTTAAAACGCTCTTAGGTGCGACTGTTTCAAATCTTACCATCTTCGACACGTTCATTCTACTGTCTTAAGGTTTATGTACCGTCAAATGCAGCATTCTTTAACGTGACTACACTAGCACGTCTTAAAACTTTATTATGTGCCCTATATGGCATTGTTTTGATTATTTGAGAAACAGAAAAAATGGTAATGGACGTGTTAACAGACCTTGGGAACAAACTTCTCGGAAAGGTGGTTCACATTTATATAAAAAGCGCACACCTCACGACATTTAAACTACCTTGAAAATTTTGCGAAGCCGGGATTACGATGAACTTAAATGCTGCATAACTAAAAGTGTAATTAAAAAGCACTTATACAACGGAAATGATTGATAAGTAGTTTTTATTACTTCTTGCCACGACTTCACGGCTATTGGTTCTAATAAGGTATTGTAACGGAGGAAAAGATTGACGCCAACTTATGCGGGATTACGATGAACTTAACGTAACGTGACGTTACGTAACGTAACGTGAAAGTTTAACGCAATGTATTAAATTCAGCTATTTAGAGTTGACTTAACGTTACTTAACGCTACGTAATAGTTTGGAAATGTCAAGCTTTTCCTTCCCGTTGTCAAGTTTTATGCCATATGGTAATTAGAACCAATCGGCGTGAAGCAGTAGCACAAACTAATAAAATAACTACCATTAGTCATTTTCGTTACGTTAAGACCTTTAGTTTAGCAACATTTCTTATCTTCACGTTACGTCCTGTCGCTTTAAGTACATCCTAATCCCGGCACGACGCCAACTTAAGTCACCTTAAGTAGCTCCATTTAATAAGTTTGACTTTCACGTTACGTTAAGCTCATCGTAAACCGGTTTTACTTCTGTGCCATCCATGATCATGTTTCACAAGAATAAAATCTATTTTCATTCTAATACCTTATAAAAATTACTATTATACATTATTCGCTCATCTAGTATTACAAATGCATTCTCCATTTTTAACAACTCTTTTTAATCTTGTGTAACAAATTTTAAATGCTGCGAAATTGTACCGAAAAACATGGTTGGGACAGAGATGTCCACGGAAGCTCAAATTACTTTTGTGAATGAACGGCCTCTAGCAATTTTTCTAGAGGTGATGCAGTTTGCTTTTTTTTTTTTTTTTTTTTTTTGGAATTTAACGTTAAAATAACTGATTTTCTTCGTAGCCGGTGGCAGCAATTTAGAAGTGTTTGTTTTTGTGATGCAAAATGTAATCTTGCAAAGTGCAACGTCAGTTTATAAGCGTTGGGTAGTCAAAAGCATCATTTGCAGTACTACTAAGGGAAAAGCATGAAAAAGCCCTGAAAGTTACATGGTGCTAGTTTCAATGCCTAAATTACGTATAATGTAAAGGAAATATAACTCACAGCAAACACGTTGAGCGACGCTACAGCTAAAAGAAGTCCAACGCAGCTAGCCATGATGCAAGTAGATGAATACTATACTAACAACCTCACTTGGACGGAACGTTCGTGCGACTGCGGGCAGGTCTCCGTCAAGCTACCAGGCTGTTTCGCCTGAAGGAAACAAGAAGTAAACATGGCTGCCAATGTGGGAACAAAACCGGTTCCACTGGTGCGTCGAGTAGAGCTGAAGACCTAGTTTACATGGGCTCACTTTTACTGCATTGTGAATTTGTTCACATTTGCAGATGCTTGTAACCCTGTTTCTATTTCCAGGCCTTGGGCTCGCGGAATATTTTTTTCATTCTTAAAGACTGCCATCGTTAGGATCTTTGGAGATAATTGGAATGTATGAATCACACGGTGACGTGAATCAGCAGGAGTGATTAAACTCGTCATGTATATGGTGCTGTAGTTAGCAGATAAGGAAAACTGCAGTAAAAGTCTTATTTCAAGTTTTTCCCTATAGTGAATCACGTTTCACTATTTATGTCATCATAGTAAACTGCCTTCCACAGAAAATACGCGTAAAAATAAAAAAAAATTATATTTCATCTCAAGCATTACACAACGATGGTGACGATTGACTCTGAGGTCTGGTGATTAGCATGCTAGCCTCCAAATCTCCCGGGTTCGATTCCCGCCGGAGGGTGAGAATTTTTCTTTTACCACGATTATACCCTATCCTCCCAAGAGTTTAAATATGTGTGTGTGTGTGTGTGTGTGTGTGTCAATTTAAAGCAAACCCAAAAAGACAATATTAATACAAACAGTATTGTCATGAGCAATAATTATTGTTGCAAAGTTAAAAAATCTGATGTGTTACACTCACATGACTTTCTCTGCCCTTGTACAAACTATTTTTACAAACGCTTATTCTCCATCTACTTCATGTTAATCGAGATAAACATTTGCAGAGTCTATCTTATTGCTAATTTTCTTGTAGATGTAAGGGGAATATATATTTACAAGGGCAATATAAAAATACAGTAGGCTTTAAGCATAGACATTACTCTTAATAGCTGGTTGCTATGTTCAGCACCATTCTCTTTGCCACAGATTAATACTCTTTGCATATCCAAGACAAAAAATGAATAACGAATTCCCATTTGAGAAAATAAGTATTGAAACATTTAAGGGAATAACAAGCAATATCTCGAAAATGGTTCACTCAACAAAAAAAAGTGTATGACATAAATTGTGTATTTTAACGTGATCTACATTTTTTGTATAGTAAACTTTGTTTATCTCTTATGGTTTACCAGTCATGCAAAACCCGATCACAATGAAGAATACTTTTGGAGACATTCCCCGAAAATTCAAGATATACATTTTATTTGTCATGAAAATATCTTAAACATATGATATTTTAATCAAAATCGTTAGAGCTATTTTTGAGAAAATTAAAATTTTCGAAAAAATCTTCCATGTAAAGGGTAATCTGGGGTGGGGGGATTTTCTTGAAAACCTTCGTGACGCATCTCTGGAAGATACTGAACCTAAATACCAAGTTTGGTGTGTATCCGACAGTTCGTTTCTGAGTTATGCTGTTCACAGACACACACGGACATGTTTCCAAAAATGCACACTATACGTAGTAGAGAAAGTAAAAAACCGCGGATATGACCAGGTTTTTAAGCTGGCATATAAATGCAACAACAAATAAACATAATGTGTTACATTCATATGACTTTCTCTACCACCTATCGCTTATTAGTGGGTATACTAATTATTCTTACCAAAGTTTATTTTCCTATCTACCTACTTCAGTTTAATCCAGATAATCCTTTCCAGAAATAACTGCATCACACATTTGTTATAGATACAAAGGGAATAGGCAATTGTCTAAAAATGCTTTTTGGGAGGTTCAGGGCCCTCAAAACATATATTTCCTATGAAAGCTCAATATCGAATGTTTTAGTGGAATTGAATACTTCCCCTACTTATACGTAGTAGAGAAAGTAAAAATGGTTACGATTTAACAACTAAGAAAACAGAAGGTATAAAAATCAAAAGACAATCGGATCTGTTTATAACGGTACATATGATATGTACGCGATAGTTATGTCAAGATCTTTTAACAACACTTGTATGTTGTATTTGCTCTGCATGTGTTAACTTCTTTTTTTGGGGGGGGTAGTGACGGGAATGGGTAAGTTAACCTTAGGAGAGGAACTGAACAGGAGAAATGAGGAAAGGTGTTGGGGTTCCGCTGAGCACCCCCGATAGTGCGGAAGGTAACTGCCAGCTTATTGCGCTGGCAGCGGGTGAAGGAAATTTTCGGGTGACGCCATGACTGTGTCAGAACCCTGACTGCCCCCTGGGGAGTGGATCGGGATTGGATAGGGATTCTTCTAAGCTTTATTGAAAATGTTTAAGATGACTTGTGCGCTCCTCGAGAGGTGCGCCTAGTTTTGTCGCCGGTATCTGCTACCATACGTCCAGTAGCTTGCTTGCGCAAGCATGTTGTTTCGGAGTTTTTCCTGGCCACTCTTCAGGTTGTTGAGTACCGCAGTTCATTCGGCCGTCGTAGTGACCAGGACTTTCATCAGGTCAGCAAGGCCTGTCGCGAACCCCTGAAATCCTCCAGAAAATCTGTTGGAGCTGGCAGTGGTGAGTGCTATGGCAGGCTGGCGACGACTTGCCCCAGGCCACTGATTGATGTGTCGGTGGCGTCAAGTCGCTGCAGGCAGCTGGTGATAAAGGCGTTGAAGGCAGTGGAGAAGGCGGCGGTGATGGCGTGGAGATTCTGAAGTCCTGATTCTAGGGTGGCTAGTCGTCGGAGATGAGCATTTCCAACGTATGCTAATGTTTACCCTTCTTTCTCTGTTTACCCTCCCCGTTATTAGGGCTTACAAGCTGCTGCCTCGTATCAGACGCTTGTCGGGGAGCAAGACCATGGATCAGTTAAAACAGCCAGAATGGGTGATTAGCCGGAACCCTGGCATGAGAGCGAGGAAGTACATGATATGAAATGGCGATGAGATGAATGAAAGGAAAGGCTATGATGGAACAGTTCGTGGAATGAATGGCGGGGGAAACCAAACAACTCGGAGGAAACCTGCCCAGACTCCGCTTTGTCCACCATAAATCCCACATGCGGTTCCCTGGGATTGAGGTGAGAGATGAGCGGTCTAACCTCTCGGCTACGGCGATGCCGTATGCTAAATAAATATAATTATGCCCAGCTTAACGTCAGCAATTATTCAAACGATATTTGTAAAAATTAATAACCGCGAAGAACTTTCTCTGCTATGTATAGCAAACAGGGACAGCATTGCATCCCACTCAAAAATTCGAAGTCGAGATTTCACCTTTCACCTAAGCCCCTGAACCCAAAAATAGCATTTTTAGAAAACGGTCCTTGCGTGTCTCTGTGTGTATCTGTGAAAAGCATAACTCGCAAACGAAAAGTCGGACAGATACCAAACTTGGTATTTAGAATTACTTGTCTTCCACACAAGCCGCAAGTTGACATGGTACCTCAGTGGTTAGAGCAACCGAACGAAAACCGAAAGATCAGTGGTACAAATCCCGACGATAGAATTGAATTTTTCGGTCGTCCGGTTCTACCTTTCCATCCTTGTCCAACACACGGTTGCGTGGAATTCAGAAATCAGTAAGAATAGTTTGTATACCCGCTAATAAACGATAGAGGGTAGAGAAAGTCATGTGAATGTATCACATCAGAAATGTTTTCTCAATGGCTGAGGACTATATGCCGTTTCCAAAAGGCTTAACTTGGTGCCTTGAGAATGGAGAATTTTAATGTTCACCACTATTGATGTATTTTCGTACATTTAAGTTTGGGGTTTCTGCATTACAAGTTTTGAGGCGCCCTGACTACTTTATGAACTCATGAAAAACAAAGAAACGAACAATTAATATTTCACAGTGCACTAATTAAAAATCTGAAGTGTAACCTTCACATGACTTTCTCTAACCTCTATTTTTTATTAGTGGTTGTACAAATTATTTTTACTCGAGCTTATTACTTTCTTTACTACGTATAGTACGTAGGGGAAGTATTGCATTCCACTCAAAAATTCGATACCGAAATTTCACTGGAAATACATGTTTTGAGGCCTCCTGAATCCAATAAACGTATTTTTGGAAACATGTCCGTGAGTGTGTCTGTCTGTGAACGGCATAACTCAGAAACGAAGTCAGATAAACACCAAACTTGGTATTTAGGTTCAGTATCTTCCAGAGATGTGACACAAAGGTTTTCAAGAAAATCCTCCCACCCCAGATTACCCTTTACATGGAACAATTTTTGAAAATTTTAAATTTCTCAAAAATGGCCCTAACGATTTTGATTAAAATATCATATATTTAAGATACTTTCATGACAAATAAAATGTATATCTCCAAAAGTATTCTTCATTGTGAACGACTTTTGCATAACTGGTAAACCATAAGAGATAGACAAAATTTTACTGTACAAGAAATGCAGTTCGTGTTAAAATACACAATTTATGTTATATACATTATTTTTGTTGAGTGAACAATTTTCGAGATATTGCTTGTTATTCCCTTAAATTTTCCAATACTTATACTTTTTCTCAAATGGGAATTCGTTATTCATTTTTTTTGTTCTGGTAATGCAAAGAGAATGGAATAATCCACTTAGCAACCAGCTCTTAATATATTTGACAATCGCTTAAAGCCTACCAATTCCCCTTGCATCTACAAGAAAATTAGCAATAAGATTAACATGAAGAATATGGAGAATAAGCGTTTGTAAAAATAGTTTGTACAAGAGTAGAGAAAGTCATGTGAGTGTAACACATCAGATTTTTTTCTATCTACTACATTTTAATCCAAATAAACCTTTGCAGAAATAGCTACATTACACATTTCGTAAAAGGTACAAAGGGAACAGCGATAGTCAAATGTTTAAGAACTGGAAGCTATATGTTGGCCTTAAAATTCCATACTGTTCCCATGCAATCGGAAGAAACAATGAAAACCAATGGGACTTAAAAAGAATGACTTGGTATTGAACAAATCTAATCATTAATAACGAATATCTCGGGAATGCCTGATGCTATAAGAAATTTATTTGAAATAAATTGTTTGTTTTAAAGAGATTTTTTTGCGCAGTACGTTTCCGTCTCTCGTTTAACGTGCACCAGCTATACAAGGTTATACATAATTTCTTCCAAATAAAGTGGGTTTCGAGAAGATTCATGATATACGTTTTATTTGTCGTATAAATATCTTTAATATGTGGTATTTTATTAAAAATCATTACAGCCATTTCTTAGAAAATTAAAAATTTGAAAGATCTTCTATGTAAAGTGTAGTATGGGGTGGGGGATTTTCTTGAAAGTCTTCGTGTCGTAACTTTGGAAGGTATTGAACCTAAATACCAAGTTTGGTATTTATCCGACTTTTTCGTTTTTGGGTTATGCTGTTCAAACACACAAACTCACACACAGACCTTTTACTAAAAATCTGATGTGTTACACTCACATGACTTTCTCTACTCTTGTACAAACTATTTTTACAAACGTTTATTCTCTATCTACTTCATGTTAATCCATATAAAAATTGCAGAAACCATCTTATTGTTAATTTTCTTGTAGGTACAAGGGGAATATGGTAGGCTTTAAGCGACAGTCAAATGTTTTAAGAGCTGGTTGCTATGTGGAGCATTCCATTCTCTTTGTATGTCCAGGACATAAAAAACAAATAACGAATTCCCATTTGAGAAAAAGTATAAGTATTGGAAAATTCAAACAAATAACAAGGAATATCTCGGAAATGGTTCACTCTACAAAAAAAAATGCATATTACATAAATTGTGTATTTTAACGAGATCCAGATTTTTTTTATTTTTTGTGTAGAAAAGCTTGTGTATCTCTTACGGTTTACCAGTTATGGAAAAACCATTCTCAATGAAGAGGACTTTTGGGGACATTCCCAGAAAATTCAAGATATCATTTCATTTGTCATGAAAATTACTCTTCGAAAAATGTTCCACTTAAAGGATAATCTGGGATGGGGAGAGTTTTTTTAAAATCTTCGTGTCGCAACTTTGAAAGATACTGAACCTAAATACAAAGTTTGTTATATATCCGACTTTTCGTTTTTGTTTATGATGTTCACCGACACACAGACACAGACATACACGGACCTTTTTCTTAAAATGCCTTTCTTTTTAATTCAGGGGTCTCAAAACATGTATTTCCGGTGAAATCTTGATGTCGAATTTTGGGTGGAATGCCATACTTCTACTTACTATACGAGTAGAGAAAGTAAAAATGGCTTTCGTAAGAATATTTTTTAGAAGTTACATAAAAATAAATGTTAGTGGGTAGGAAAATCATGTGAATGTAATACATAGTATTTTTGTCTTTGAGTCATATGGCTTATAGACACACACGCATGCAGCTAATATTTTTATTTGATTGAATACAATAAGCTTCAGAACGCGTATTTTCGGTGATACTTCAATCTGAATTTTTAGGTCGAATGTAATATCTGCTTCCTGTTAGCTAAAATAATACTTTCCCACATTTAACCTCTATATTCTTCTTCTTTAATTGATTCCCTCCTCTTTGTAGGATTTACACCCCCAAGGACTTACAAGCCAATGCCATGGAGCCTGTCATGGAGCAAGCAAACTCTGGATCATAGCATATCCAGGATAGGTGATCGGCCCAGTGTCTGGTATGAAGGTGAAGAAGAAGAAGAAAATGAAACGTAGTGATGAAAGGAATGATAGGAAAATTCGCGGATCAGATCATTCACCCAACATTCGCCTATCGACCGAGAAAACCGCGAAAAATCTTCGTTCAGATTGGTCGGTTTGAACTCAGGACCTCCCAAATGCAGCCACAGACGTTACCGCCTGAGCCATCCCGCTCTGCCACCTCTATATTCACTATAAATTAAATCGTAGGAAGCAAACAAAGAAGTTTGTGATTAAGGACTGAGGCAGTATTTTTAACACTTAAATGATATCAGTCAAATTGTATAATATAAAATATAACAGCCCGCCTTAAAGCAATATTTGTATAAATAATATATAAAATGCATGTAACAGTAATTGTATTAATGTTTATATTATTATGTACATGTTCAATAATGTTATGTGAATGCATTACGTAATTTAATAATGTAGGAGCTGTGAGAATAATGAGTTAAAAGTTACTAAGAATGAGGTAACAGTGAGGTAACCTTGAGGCAATAATGAATTAGAAAGTTTAAAAATGCTACTGGTAATTCTTGGAGCAACAATAATGTAATTTTTGAGAGAGTTTATAAATAGCCAATCAACAACTAGAAAGGCTAATAAGTTAAATAAAAGTATTCTATTGGAGTAGGATTAGCCAATCAGAAACTGAAATAGGGCAAATTGTACAAATTTAGAAGTAGGTTGCTTGTAGACAGCGCTCCTAACCGGACGCGAGACGCGTCCTCGAGAAGTTTAATACATATTCAGTGTGAGACAAAAATAGTTTACGTGTTAAAAAGTGCAAGTAATTAAAAAATAATCTCACAGCTCTCTACATCAGTGAAGTGTTATTAAAATCGTGTCAAGGATTAATAAAAGGAGTGAAGTAAAAATATAATCTGTGTAAGCCTACATTCTTCAGCCGCACCACGCCCTGTTAAGAAATTCATGTCTCTACAAATTAATACTGACGCAGCCGAGGCAAAGAAACAGTCAAATTACAAAGTTAATATTTTTAAACTTGGGACGAAGGCTACCGGAAACTTTTTACCATACGTGCGGTTGCAACTACTTTAAGTTCGGGTCCCCAACAGTTGAACTACAATACAACTTCTACTTAAAATTGGCCTTCCATACGTGAAGCAACAACTCCTACTTCACTGTGTGAAGGGTTCCGAGTTCGATTCCTGACTGGGGGGAGAATTTTTCTAACCTAAACTACAATACAACCTTCTCAAAACCTCCTTCAGAACCAAAAGGATGGGAAAATTGAAGAAACTACGCAACATTGCTAGAAGAATTCAACGCCCGTGTAAGAGACAAAACTAAGTCGGAACGAAACTCACTGTGACAATACAAATATATTAGCTTCCAAAATATTTTTTAGAATAAATAGTATCGTGTATAACAACCGAGCGAGGTGATGCTGCGGTAACGTGACGGGAGGTACCAGGTTCGATCCCCGGCGACCGCCCACTCTGACCCATGAGTTTTTCGTGGCTTCTTCTGGTCGGCAGCCGAATACTGGAGTGGTTCCTTTTCTAGCATATTTCTTGCACCCATCATCTCCTTCATTGCCATCTGTTTAGGGTTATAGGACTCGGCGGGTTGTGGCTGTGCGTTATGTAGAGGTTTCTTCCCTGTGGTTGGTCGGGGTGCCCAGTTGAGATCCACCTCCGAAGTGGGCCTCACCAGAAAGAACCACCGGATATTTAGGTGCACTTGCGTGGAGTCGGGCGGCGTAGGATGCGTTCTATTTGGAAATTTAGAGGTTCCGTTCATGTTTACGCCTGTCGTCATCTGGATCTGGGTCTTTCCCCTCATCCCCCCTCCCAGGGATCGTGTTAGAAGCAAAAAGGACCGTTGCGGTGTACTTGAGGTGCTCTGCCCCGGATTCAGGGCCCCCGAAATGTAATATGTAACTTTACCTTTACAGCGCATAATAACGCAATTATGCAGTTGCGGATAAAAACTGATTATACAGGATGAAAAGAGTATAGATGTTCATAGTTTAACGAGGTACGAGGGCTGTCCCAGAAGTAGCCGACCTAAGAAAGAAAACACAAAAATTTTGGGAAAAAACATATTTATTTCTCTATATAGTCTCCTTTCAGCTCATATACTTTTCCCAGCGATGTTCAATAGCTTTGATACCCTGTTTATACTGAGAACCATGGAGTTCTGTAAAATAGCCATCAACTGCAGACTCCACCTCTTCATTGTTGGCAAATCTTTTAGCATCAAGCTATTTCTTCAACTTTGGAAATAAAATAATCATAGGGGGCTAAATCTGGCGAAAAGGATGCATGAGGAAGCAATTCGAACTTTAACTCATTGATTTTGGCCGATAATGGATGTGTGAACTGGTGCATTGTCTTGATGAAACAAAAGTTTCTTTTCCACTATGCGGCCGTTTTTGATTGATTTCATCACTCAAACATATGCAATAAGTTTGCGTAATAATTGTCATTGATTCCTTTTCCTTTTGAAGATAATGAAAATTGTTCCACACACATTCCAAAAAACTGACGCCATAACCTTGCCTGCAAATGAACTGTCTCACCTTCTTTGGAGCCGATTCTCCCCTTTCAATCCACTGTTTTGGCTGTTCTTTCGTCTCAGGTGTGAAGTGATGGACCCATGTTTCATCCATGGTTATGAATCGACACAAAAACTTGGCTTTATTGCAGCGAAACATCGCCAAACGCTCGACTGAAACATCTTCACGATGCTGCTTTTGTTCCATTATGAGTCAACGCGGCATCCATCTTGCGCACAGCTTTCTCATGTCTAAATTTTCAGTCAATATGCGATGTACAGCACTTTTTGAAATGCCTACGATGTCTGCCAGTTCGCGCACTCAGTCGAGGTCATCCATTGCCATTTTGTGGATTTTCTTCACAATTTCTGGCGTGGTCACCTCATTTGGTCGACCACTATTATGTTTGTCTTGGCAGCTCGTACGGCCTCGCTTAAACTCTGCCACCCAATATTTTACTGTTGTAAACGAAGGAGTAGACTCCCCCAGAGTAGAATCTAGCTCAGCTTTAATATTAGTTGTACTAAGACCTTTCAAATGAAAGTATTGTATCACATAATTATGACCATTGTTATCCATGTTTACAAATTTGCTGAGAGAGGTCACTATTAATGGCTGCCAAACAATTACTAAACGACGTAGCATCACCAAACTTCAAACTTAAGCTTTATAAGGTTGGTACTTTCTACCACAGTCATTTGTTTGAAACAACCACACATCAGGTCAGGTACTTCTGGGAATGCCCTCGTAGGTATACTGCATGCAACGTTGTATTAAACGGTGTGCTACCTACCTATAGAGCAAGTAATGCCTCCGAAAAATTTATATCGACACTTCACTGGAAATACACGTTCTGAGACTCCCTGAATAAAAGAAAAACATTTTTAGAAAAAGGTCTGTATGTGTGTATGTGTCTATCACTGTATGTGAACATCATAACTCTAAAACGAAAAGTCGGCTAAACACCAAACTTGGTATTTAGGTTCAGTACCTTCCAAAGATGCGACAGAAGATTTTCAAGAAAATCCCTTCACCCCAAACTACCTTTTACTTGGAAAAATTTTATATATTTTATTTTCTCAAAAATTATTCTAACGATTTTGATTAAAACACCATTGTTTAAGATATTTGTATGACAAATAAAATGTATATTTTTAATTTTCTTGGAATAGCCTGTGAACGACTCTTCGTTCTTAATGAATTCTGTATAACTGATAAACCGTAAGAGCTAGACAAAATCATGCTACACAAAAAAGTGTAGATCTCGTTAAAGCACACGTTTTATGTTAAATAAAAATTTTTGTCGCTCAAACTATTTCGAGATATTCTTTATTGTTGGGTTGAATTTTCAAATATTTATACTTTTTTCCAGCTGGAAAATCGCCATTCGTTTCCCCCCTCCTCCCTCTCTCTTCCCTCCTCGCGGTCAAGCAACGATCATGAAATTTCAAAGTCATCATATAGCAACTTACTTTTTAAAAATCTGACTATTGTGTCCTTCTTATACTTACAACAATGCGAAGGCTGGCCCCATAGCTCACTCAGTAGAGCAACTGTCTGCTGTGCTAAGGGCCCCGGGTTCGATTCCCGGCTGGGAGGGTGGGAATGTTTCTCTAATCAAGATTATCCCTTATCCTGCCCAGAGTCTGGAAGTGTGAATGTGTGTGTGATGTGATGATTAAAAACCAAAGTGCAAGAAACACAACGATAAGAGTTACACGAGTTAAGTTCCATAGAAAAGGCCGCCAATAAGACCAATGTAGTTAAAGGCGGGGTATAAATGGAACTAAAATGGGATTTTATCTCGATTAACAAGGAGTAAGCAAGAATAGTTTATAGACGAGTGAGTAGCGAAAGTCATGTGTACATCACGTGGTTTTCTTCTTTGCGCAATCGATTCGCCGTACAAAATTATTTTCTGTCAGAAGTTCATTCTTTATGCTGTGATGCCTTTGAATTTCGAAATGCACTTAAGGTATGAGTGGTTTAAGGGGCCATTAAAAGTCGTATCCTCTCAGTGTTAAATTTACCCATTATTCCTGAAACTATTTAACATGTCAGGCTGAAATTGTTACTGGATGTTGATGCATGCCTTCCTAGTTTATTATTTACTTTTATTCAGAAATGTGATTTATTAAGGAAATTATGATTTGTTTTTAGTTAAACAATTTTTACTTTCTCTACTACGTATAGTAAGTAGGGGAAGTATTGCATTCCACCCAAAAATTCGATACCGAGATTTCGCCGGAAATATATGTTTTGAGACCCACTGAATCCAAAAAAAGCATTTTTGGAAACATGTCCGTGTGTGTGTCTCTGTGTGTGTGTCTGTGTGTGTCTGTGAACAGCATAACTCAAAAACGAACAGTCGGATAAACACCAAACTTGGTATTTAGGTTCAGTATCTTCCAGAGATGCAATACGAAGGTTTTCAAGAAAATCCCCCCACCCCAGACTACCCTTTACATGGAAGATTTTTCGAAAATTTTAATTTTCTCAAAAATGGCTCTAACGATTTTGATGAAAATATCATATATTTAAGATAATGTCATGACAAATGAAATGTATATCTCAAATTTTCTGGGAATGTCTCCAAAAGTATTCTTCATTGTGAACGACTTTTGCATAACTGGTAAACCGTAAGAGATAGACAGAATTTTACTACACAAAAAATGTAGATCGCGTTAAAATACACAACTTATGTCATATACATTTCTTTTGTTGAGTGAACCGTTTTCGAGATATTGCTTGTTATTTCCTTAAATATTTCAATACTTATACTTTTTCTCAAATTCGTTATTCATTTTTTTTATGTCCTGGACATGCAAAGAGAATGAAATGCGCCACATAGCAACCAGCGTTAAAATATTTGACTATCGCTTATAACCTACCATATTCCCCTTGCATCTACAAGAAAATTACCAATAAGATTGACATCTCGATATCTCGATTAACATGAAGCATATGGAGAATAGGCGTTTGTAAAAATAGATTGTACAAGAGTAGAGAAAGTCATGTGAGTGTAACACATCAGATTTTTTTAAATGTATCAGCAATTAACTTTTTAAAAATATAACGAGCCAACTAACTTATAACACCATTCCGGTATTGTTTTTATATCAAAATTTCATTTAGTTATCTTAAGGAGTTTCTGAGAAAACGGATCGTTTATATCGGAAAATGTCATTCAGAGAAAGTATTTTCAAAGTAAGAATCTGATATGACACATTCACATGATTTTCTCCACCTTCTATCGTTTATTAGTGGGTATACAATCTATTCTTACTGAAGCTTTTTTTTCTATCCATTTAATTTTAATCTAAATAAACATTTGCAGAAATAGCTACATTACACATTTCGGTATAGATACAAAGGGAACAGCAACAGTCAGATGTTTAAGAACTGGACGCTATATGTTGTCTTAAAATTTCATACTTTTTCCATGCAATCGCGAGAAACAACTGAAAATCGATGAAAGAACGACAAAGTATTGATCAAATCGAACCATTAATAACGGATATCGCGGAAATGGCTGATGCTACAAAAATTATTTGAAATAAATTGTGTGTTTTAAAGGGATCTACATTTTTTGTATAGTACGTTTTCGTCTATCGCTTAATATTTACCAGTGATATAAGATTATATATAATTTCTTCCAAATGAGGTGGACTTCACAGCTATTCCCAGAAAATTCAAGATATGCACTTTATTTGTCATGTAAATATCTTAATATATGATATGTTAATCAAAATCGTTAGAGCCATTTTTTTAGGAATTCAAAAATTTCGAAAAATCTTTCTGTACAGGGTAGTCTGGGGTGGGATGATATTCTTAAAAATTCTTGTGTCGTATCTTTGGAAGGTATTGAACCTTAGTACCAAGTTTTGTATTTATCCAACTTTTTGTTTTTGAGCTATGCAATTCTTTTTCCTAAAAATGCTTTGGGGGGGGGGGATTCGGGGTTTCAAAATATGTATTTTCGGTGAAAAATCGACACCGAATATTTGGGTGGAATGCAATACTTCTTCCCTACTTACTATACATAGCAGAGAAAATAAAAATGGAGGAAGAAACTCATATATGTTCACAAAGTAAAAATCACATTGTATATATATATATATATATATATATATATATATATAAAGTGCAATATTTAGCAATGAAATGTCTTTGTAGTGAGTATTGACAGATACACTATGTAAGACAGAAAATATATGTATTACCATCTTTAAAAGTAGATTTGAAATATAAGTAAAAATATATTATAAAATATGTATCAAATTAAAGAGTTATACGACTGCACAAAAAACTAAAAGCTTACATTTTAGGCTTTTGCCATTTAGTCACTCGTTAAAAGAAACTGAACAGCTTGTACTCTTTTTATTTTTTTGGAAAGCTTTTGGTTTTGTGCAACTTACAGTTGCAGTTTCCGTTCAATTCTGTGATATAAAAGGTAAAGGTACACATTCAGAGCCAGGCGGAAACGTTTGTGGCCCGCATTCGGGGGATACCGGCTTCGATTCTAGTGACCGCCCACTCTGTTCCATGGAGTTTTTCGTGGTTTTCCTCTGTCGCCAAGGTTTATGCCGGGGTGGTGTACTCTACCGCGATTTCTGCTTTTCCCCATTTCATCTTTCAAGTGTGTTTTCGGGTCCTTCGGTGCTGACGGTGCCGGGCAGATAGCGTGGATGCATGCACGTTGGAGATTTCTCCCCGTGAACGCCAGAGTGAGCTGTCCAACCAGCAAGGATCGCTGCGTCGCCCGATTGGGATTCCTCGCTACTGGTGTGCGGGAGTTCAAACTAGAAATGTTAAGGACTTCTGCGTGTCTCTGTGAGCCTGTTTGCCTGCGACCTGTTGCGGGTCCTTTACCTTATCCCTGCCTCCCGAGGGGCGTAGCCACAATAGATCATAATGCTCGTAGTGCGCGAGCTGTCCCGCTCCGTTAAACACATCCTACAACTTACACATCACAGAAGGGCCCCCGAAACCGGTGCAGAACACTACACTTAGGCCAACGTGGCCTTTTGTGCTTCGAAAGCGACCCCTAGGAGGTAGGGTTAAGGGTGACCCTAAGGAGACCAGATCGGGGAGAGATCCGTGCGCAAGCACGGACGGGTCTCTAACGATTCCAGATTGAACGCCGTTCAAGCCTGCCCAAAAGCCCGAACTCCCGGAGGCTCACCTTAAGGGAAGCTGCTCACAGAGGGCAAGTCCAACCAACGCTAGGGAGAAACCTTCAATAAGCGTACCACGACCGCCCAGCCGCAACCTGCCGGACACCGCCCTCTGGTCCTTCAACCCTGAAACGGGTTGGTCAAGGATATAATGAACAGAAAAGTAGTGATAGAAGCGGAACAACCCCAGCATTTCCCTATCGACTTAAGGAAACTACGAAAATCCCATAGTCAGAGTGGGAGGACGCCGAGAATCGAACCCGGGACCTCCCGAATGCAAGCCTCACACGTTACTGCAGAGCCATCTCGCTCGGTAATCCTATGACGTAGTACGTCTGGCAAAATAACCCTGGTTGTTCCTTCTTGATGTATGTCATATTCTTTTGACCTTTACAAGCATGTCAAGTGTAGGTCAGTTAAGCTGATAAGAGCGCTCATAAATCATTTGTAATGAGTTGACAAATGGTGAGGACTGGGTAAAGAAGTCAGCAATGGAAGTGTTCGCCAATCGGGATCAGTTGAACATGATTTCTATTTACTAGAAACAAGGATGCAGCGCTAGAAGCGCAACTGAAGCTTTAGCAAAAGCCCTCCCTTGTTAGTTGGCGAGTAACGAAAAAAAAATATCTTACAGCAAGAAAAATACCGACGGATCGAAATGGCTTCCTGGTAACTGTGAGGCTCGCACTCGCCAACTCCCGTCGACCACCCACTCTGACTTTGGCTTTTTATGGTTTTCCCTGGTCGGTAGGCGAATGCTGGGGTGGTTTCTTATCTACCATGATTTACTTTCCATTATTTCTGTTTCCTTCTCGAATTTCTAGGTTTCGTGGTGTATGGTGGTGCCCGACAGATAGCCTGGATGCTTGCTCGAAGGAAGGAGTGCTCCCCGTGAAGACTAGAGGGCTGCTTGCTCGACGGGTCGTTCATCGCCTTTTCCAGGCAGCTCCAGCAGTGCGAGGGGTCTTCAAGTATGGAAGTATTAGGGACTTCCGTGCGTCTCTGTGGTCTGTCTGCCTGCAGCCTGTAGCTTCCAGTGGTTCCTTCACTTCCTCCCTTCCTCCTTGGGTGGTAGCCATAATAGATCTGTGTAGGTCGCTGTGTGTGAGGTGGCCCCCCCCCCCGCCGTTGCCGTTGTATAGCCTATACCAGATATGAGAAGCTTGAGCCCCAAGGGACCATAACAAACCCACCCTCCCATACTCCTTCCACGCCCAGTCCTTGTAGACGTTCACTCGTCACCACGACTGACAACAAACTACACACAGTGACTGTCGGTGTGGTGTAGTTTAGTAATGAGTAGGCATCGGACATGATTTTAGGTTAAGTTAACTTCTATTCTTCTACTACCTTGTTTACAAGCGAGCGTAGAGGAGAGAGGCAATAGTCTCGTGCGCTACCGAGTTTGTGCTGTGCTGAGTACTGGTATGCTATAGGTATAGATTAGCACAGAAGTTGAGATAGAGAATATCTTTACGTTATTAGCACCACGCTTTGGGTGCCAAACTTGAAGTTGTTTATTTCTGTTTGCACCACCTATTGCGGGAGATATGTTTCTTGGAATGTTCGCCCCTCGTACGATACAAAGTTTCCGGTGGCCTTCGCCCCAACGTTTAAAAAATAAACTTTGTATTTTAATGTTTATTTAAATATTATATATGTATGCCTCGGCTGCGTCAGTAGTAATTTGCAGAAACACGTATCTCTTAGCAGGGGTAGTGCGGCTAAAGCATGAAGGCTTACACAAATTATAATGGTATTTAACTTCGTTTTATTAATCTTTCACACGATTAAATAACACTTCACTGAAATATCCTATTGTAGAGCTTGAGATTATTGTTAATTGTTCTTTTTAACATGTGAACTTTGTATTATTCACGTCCTAATGAATTTATCATGTCTCACACTGAATACGCACCGAGCGAACTGCTCGGGAACGGTGTCTTCTAGCATCTGCCACTTGAATTTGCAAATTTCATCTATTTCAAGCCTCTGATTGGCTAATCCTACTCCAATAGAATACTTTTATTCAACTTTTAGCTTTACTAGTTGTTGATTGGCTATTTATAAACTGTTTTAAACATTACATTATTGTTACAAGAATTATTAGTAGCATTACTAAACTTTCTAATTTATTGTTGTCTCAAGTTACCTCATTGTTACCTCATTGTTAGCAAATTTCGGCTTCTATTCTCACAGCTCCTACATTTTTAAATTACTTAATACATTCACATAACATTATTATACATGTACATAATAAAATAAACATAACACAATGACTGTTACATACATTTTATATATTGTTATATACACATATTGCTTTAGGCGGGTTGTTATTATATTTTATATTATATAATTAGACTGATATCATTTAAGTGTTAAAATACTGCCTCAAAGTAAGTATACAGTTCTGTAGTAAACTTAAACATTTATTACAAAGTATAAATAAGCTGAACAAAATAATAAATGTAAACTGTAGCAGATGAAATAATCAGCTTCATGTGTGATTTACATGCGTGGACAATTATTGCAATGGATTACAATATATTTTCTGAACGCATCAAAAGCAAAACGTCTTCTCAAACTCAGAGTTTATATCTTGAAAAACTCCGTTCCACATCACATGACGTGACTGGTGCAAAAAGAAACTAACGAACGTCACACACCTCTATCTGAGAAACACATTCATTTTCATTATTTAGAATAGTGTTATTCTTAACATTAATAATGTTGTTATTAATGCCTAATGCGACATATAATTGCATATCCTGAGTTTTTATCACTCAGAGTTAACACTCCTGAGTTTCTGCTTTGCTATTTCAGCAGCAGAACATTTGTCTACTTCTGTAAAGTGCTGTGTGAAATTATTGACAAGATTCAAGGCTCTGGCATTGCCATTTGGGATGATTCAAATTGTTTTTGTTAAAGGAATACTCTTAAATATATTATTGATTAACTGCAAATATCCATACAGTGTGGAGATATCAACGATTTTGCAATTAATAGCTGAACTTGCTTCATTGTCAAATTTGCTAATCACTTAAACAACCTGGTTGTAATACTCAAAGTAGTACAGAGCGGCCATCAACCAAGACTCCCACCATGTCAAAATAGACCGGTGACAAAAGAATTCCTAATGCTAGTTCTTTAAATTTTAATGTCCTAGAAGGCGCCTTTAAAAGTATATATTTTTTACATTTGAGATGAAATCAACTATATCAGAAAAAGTTCCCTAATCTGTTCTGCCATTCGGTGAAGACCACGAGCTAAACACGTCAGATGTATATCTTTGGGATAGTGTTCCTTAATTTTGGAGGCACTTTGACTATATGAAGGACACAAATAGTGCGTTCTTAGTTTCTATGCCATCTACCATAGAAAAGGCATGGCACTGCCAAACAGCTTCAGTGAAAGAATGGTTAAGTTCGCTTAACACCTCATATGTTAACAAGAACTTTTGATCTGGACGTTCAGGAGATATTGCTATGACCACATTAACCATAGATCTCTCAGTAGTATGCGTAGTTTCATCTATCGAAATCCAAATATATGAACTTCCATAGAAGTCTAATGTTGTTCGGAGTATTGTCATAACAAGGAGACAAATAACGTTTGCGTAAAGTTGACTCACAAGGAACTTTCATAGCTGTACATTTCTCCAGAAATGTTTTAAAAGAAGAATTTTGCAGCTCATTAAATGGGATGTTTGTGCTTACCATCATGTCACACAAATCCGTGTGGGCTTCGGTTTGGCTACATGAGTTCGTGGTTTCTGATCTGGATAATATAGCCTCACCCTTTCACTTCTAGGAAGTAACGCAATATTTTGCGAAATTTTTTAAATCTATGGTGTGTGCAATAAAAATCCTTCTGTCTCCTTTGATTTCAATGTGGCATACTTCACAAAATATATTTTCCCCTCTTACATCAAAATACTCACTTTCCATATTTATTTACAAGTAAGACAACCTTCTTACTGGTTGTTTATGGCATGTTTTGTCACCTAACAATGGTCGGACACGTAACTTCAGAACAGGCTGTATATATATACTGATCGCTTGCTTAGACTGGCAGTGGTTGGGGAGAGGGAGGTCTCAGTGAAACCCTGTGCGCACGTAACTGTTTTCCAGTCAAAGTGCAGCGAAACAGCAACCGTGTCCGAAGCCTAGTAATGAGCATGACAAACTCCAAACAGATATCACTTCAATAAACCTTGGGGAGAGGGTTTACTTTTGTATTCAGGATAGCAACGAAGTATCTTGCTTGTTGTGTGCTACACGGTTCCGTCGTATGTAACATTATAATATAAAAATTCCACTCTTCAAATGTAAATTTGAATTTATTTCTTTGAATTTGAATTTATGTATTTAGTGCTAAGAAATTACAAATATAGGGTTGCCCGCTGAAAATTTGGCCCTGGCCACTCTAATTCAATAGACTTCCACTCTGCATACAATGTGTTATACTGTTACATATGTATCAATTTTCTTCTTCTCTCTTCACTAATTCCACTTCTTTAACTCTAACCATATTTAATTTTAATTTAATTTAATTGTTGTACTAATCCAATACAAAACATAAAAGAAAATAAGACCAGCATTAAGATTTCGTTGTAATATTCTCCTGTTAGGTGATAGCTCTTTATTGATAAAGATATCAGTTCCTTTTAGTTTTTGGCTCTTCTAAGTACTTCATACACTAACTGGATTGTTGCTAACTTGACCACTATTATCCTCTTTCCTACTTGTCTCCCAACTCTAAAGGCCTCAACAATTACCCAACCATACATCTCCAATTCAAGTTTCTCCTTCATTATTTGTACTACTTCAGCAGGCCATATCCCTCTTCTCCCTTTTACTCCTACAAAGACCAAATTAAATCTTCTCTCCCTTTCCTCCATACTTTCCATTTTTTTCCTTCATTACCTTTACTTCCTGTTTAGTTTCTTGCACTTCATCTCTAATATTCTCTTTAATTTCCTTAACCATCATAGTCAATTTGTCACACAGTCCTTCCACTTTATCCATTTTTCATTGAGATTCCCCAACAATGTTTGAATATCCTTGGGTCCCGGATTAACTTCTACTCTTCTAATGACCAACAATACTGATAATACACAAAATAATTTCCTCTCCAAAATTGTTTCCTTTTTCCCCATAAATTTCATTCTCATGTACATTCCAATTCTCATTCTGTATACTGCAACATCCACACCCATTGTCACTTAACCTCTTCTTCCTTCACATTCACGAGCGCCTCATAAATACAACCTTCCTCTTTCACTGCTGGCTTAGCACTCATGTGTAACATTATAATATCAAAATTCCACTCTTCATATGCAAGTGGCAACGGGCATAATAAACTTACGGATACGATTAGAAATATTCAGCCATATTATCAAGGAACATATTCATGCTATATACTTTTCACGTATAGCACATAATGTGAAGTGAGTTGGTATCCATTCATTAACAATGTACATTGTGCTTTTGTTTACACAGGGGATGATAGGATGACACTTTTGGATAATCTAAAGCAACAGACACTCCAAAAACATAGTAGATCACCACTTTAAGAAAGTTTAGTGCATGGCAGTTATCGGATTTCAAAACCTATTGCTGAGAAAATAAAGTCATTCACTGATGGAGAATATGACTGCATAATATTGACTGCTGAAGTTATTGCACCTCAAATTGTAGATTCTTTCAGAAACATAAGCCTGTCACGTCACACTGTCTCCAAGAGGGTAATCGAAATGAACTGTGATATTGAGGGACAGCTAATCACAAAAATTCAAACCTTAAAATGGTTCTCTTTGACTCTGGACGAGCCCACCGATATTGTTCTGCCCAATTGGTTGTGTTTATTAGGGGCGTTGATGACAACCTCACTGTGTTAGAACTGTTAGATGTATTACTGCTGAAGCATCACACTCGTGGAACTGACATTTTTTAATCCTTCCTACGTGGTGTAACAAAGTATAACTTGATGTGAGAAATCTTGTATCTGTAGGCCATGGATGGTGCCCCATCAATGTCAGGAAAATATAATGGTTTTGCGGGTTTACTCTTACATTGTTTTAATGAGAGAGGTATTAATACGGATGGTTTTAAGGTGTTTACTGTACCCACCGTGTATGCTCATTTCTTTTCATTTACAATTGGAATTAATTGCATTACAAAATAATACCTATATAAAATCAATGGGAAAACAGGGCTTGGAACTCTACCGGATGTTGCCAACGGACTTGTACCCCAACTTGACAGAGTTTGCAGGCCGAATTGTGGCAATGTTTGGTTCAATATACACGTGCGAACAACTAATTTCGAAATTGAACTATCCTAAATCTTATACACGCTCCAGATTATACGATGACACCCTTGTTTCAATATTACGTTTCTCTACGAGTGATATCAACCTAACATGATAGCTTAGCGTCCACTGGTCCACTGAAATGCCGAGACAAGTGAAACAGGCGGTTCTGGTGCGATGGGAAGTGGAAGAAGAATGAGGGCATATCACCCCTTCTGAAACAGCTCCCCATCCCTAACCTATCCCTATAAGAGAGATACCGACACGGATGACCGAACTTGCTAAAAAACGGACTCGCGAGCGGAGGATTCTCTCTTCAAATCCAGCCAGGATCGTCCTCCATGACTGAGGTATTTTACAGGTTTTCCTCAATTCTCATAACTGGTAAATGTCCGGGTGGTACCTTAAATTTAAATTTCCTTTCCCAATACTCATTTCATTCCATGTATCACCACTGTTCACCGCTTGTGGTGCAGTATGCAGTAGGCTACGCAGAGACACGCAGAAGTCTCTAACGTTTACAAACTCACAGACCCGTCCCACTGCTGGAACCACACAGGAGGCTACAGTCCGTAGGCAGCGAGGCCACAGAGACGCGCGGAAGTCCTTTATGTTTCCAAACTCGAAGGCCCGCATCACTGCTGGAACCACGCAGAAGGCTACGGTCCGTAGACGGACAGATCGCAGAGCCGCGCAGAAGTCCCTAAAGTTTCCACACTCGCAGACCCGTCCCACTGCTGGAGCCGCCGAGAGAGGGCGATGAACGACCCACCAATCGAACAGCCCTCTGTTGTCCACGGGGAATATTCCTTCCAGTGAGCATGC
Source organism: Deroplatys truncata (assembly GCA_030765065.1). Lineage (NCBI taxonomy): Eukaryota > Metazoa > Arthropoda > Insecta > Mantodea > Mantidae > Deroplatys > Deroplatys truncata. Next base: position 35,227,686 of record CM060987.1, on the reverse strand, counting down.
ATTTGCGCCATCTGTCCGGCACCGCCATACACCACTAGACCTAGAAGCACACCTGAAAGATGAGAAGGAAATGGAATGAAAGGGAAATGACGGAAGGGAAGTCGTGGTAGACAAGAAACCACCCCAGCATTTGCCTGTCGACCACGAAAAGTCCATGGGTCAGGTTAAGCAGTCGCCGGGGGATCGAAGTTGGGACCTCCCGAATGCGGGCCACAGACGTCGCCGCCTAAGCCATCCCGTTCGGTCCTCCCTCCCTATAGTCCAATGTTATTTCCTTCAGTGCTGGGTTTAATGCTTAGAAATCCTTATGTGATGATGCATGACGTGAAATGATAATTGAGAAGAGAAATTTGGAAAGGAAATGTATCAGATATAAATTTTGGATATCTTTACCATCTAAAAGAAATAGGAGTGTAATGAAGTATATATTTAAGGTGCAGGGAAAAACTTTAGGATGTGTTACATTCACATGGGCCTCTCTTCCCACTATCGTTATTACTTTCTCACCACGTTCATAATAGGTAGGGAAGGAATTGCATTCCATCCAAAAATTCGATACCGAGATTTCACCGGAAATACATGTTTTGAAGCCCCTTAATCCCAAAAAAGCATTTTTAAAAAAAGACCCGTGTATATGTCTGTGAACAGCATAACTCAAAATCCAAAAGTGGATAAATATAACATTTGGTATTTAGGTTCAGTACCTTCCAAAGGTGTGACATGTCGTCCTCCGTGGTGTAGCGGTTACCATGCTAGCCTGTAGTTCCGGAGGTCGCGGGTTCAAACCCGGCGGAGGGCGTTGGATTTTTTCGGGCGTTAAAATTCTTAGCATGGCTTCCTTCGCAAGAGAAGTAAAGCCGGTGGTCCCATGTCGTAGATTTACGGCACGTAAAAGAACCTAGGCCTGATAAAGAGGCCTCTGAGCAAAATTACCGGCCTTTCACGCCCAATATAGAATGGGACGCTAAGGACCACAGCAGTTAAAGAACGTCCATAAATATACTAAAAAAATAGGTGCGACACGAAGATTCTCAAGAAAATCCCCCACCTAACTACCCTTTACATGAATATTTTTCGAAAATTTTATTTTCTAAAAAATGGCTCTAACGATTTTGTTTAGAATACCGTAAATGAAAGATATTTACGTGATAAATTATATATATATATATATAATTTTCTTGGAGTAGTCTGTGAAGTCCTCTTCACTCGGAAGCAATGTTGTATAATCTCGTATAACTGGTAAATGTTAAGCGATAGACGAAAACGTACACAATTTACTTAAAATAAGTTTTTCTGTGGCATAAGCCGTTTCTGAGATATCTGTTATTAAGGGTTCGAATTGTTCAATATTTGTCTTTCTTTTAGTCTCATTGATTTTCAGTTGTTTCTCGCGAATGCCTGGTAAGAGTATGGAATTTAAAGCCGGTATATAGTGCCCACTTCTTAAACATTTGACTATCGCAGTTCTGTTTGTATCTATAGCAAAATGTGTAACTTATTTCTGCAAAGGTTTATTTGGATTAAAATATAGTAGAAGGAAAAATATTATGCTTTAGTAAGAATAGAGAGTAGAGAAAGTCACGTGAATGTATCACATCAGATATTTTTATATAGGTTCTACCAACTTACAAAATCTTGTTGCTTTCTCTACCACGTACATAATAGGAAGAGAAGGTATTGCATTCCAGCCAAAAATTCGATACCAAGATTTCACCGGAACATGTTTTGAGGTCCCCTGAAACAAACAAAAAAGCAATTTTAGAAAAAGATCCGTGTGTGTGTGTGTCTATGAACAGCAAAACTCAAAAACGAAAAGTCGGATAAATATCAAACTTGGTATTTAGATTCAGTACATTCCAAAGATGCGACACGAAGATTTTCAAGAAAATCCCCAACCCCAAACTACACTTTACATGGAGCAGTTCTCGAAATTGTTTATTTTCTAAAAAATACTTCTAACGATGTTTATTAAAATACCACATTAAATATATTTACATGAAAAATAAAATGTATATCTGGAATTTTCTGGGAATAGCCTATGAAATCCTCTTTATTCGGAAGAGTGGAGCGTAATACCTTCTCTCCCTACTAAGTACGTAGTATAGAAAATAAAAATTGGAGACTCTCATAGATTCACAAAACACAGTCTCATAGGTAAAATTCCACACGAGCAGGTACGCTTGCAAAATATAAACTGTATAGACTCATCACAAGCTTATCACACTTGGAAAACACCAGCAATGGGCACAGATTCCAATCTCTGTGGTGTCAAGCTTATCATTCAGGGATTTCCTTCAGTTCTTAGAATAATTATTATCACACAGCCTTAGCGCAAGGACTCTGAGCTCATTTCCGCATTTGTTACCGGAACTGATTCACTGTATAGGATGACTGTTTCGAGTCTAAAGATGGGAACTTAAAAACTAGAAACAACGAATATGAAAAGAAAAGAGAAACAAAAGCTCATTAGCTCTAGTTTAGCATCTTTGGAATTAAATTTGAACCATGTGTGTGCGTGTACGTAGCGGGCTCTCTATCTTAGGCCTGGTTTCACAGTTTAAGGTTTAGCTTCGAATGGGCCTTAGCGATGCTTAAGATACAGCGGAGTTTTACAGTGAGTGTTTTAAGCGATAAGCTGAGCTTATATGTGACTTGGCTTAAACTGTACTGCTGTAGTTTACGGTAAGGAGTCGCCGTGTTATCTGAAGAAGACAATACTAGTGATGAGGAAATGCACAATTTTAACGCATAACACAACAGAAAACGATCTAGTATGTTTAGAATGCATCCAAACCATATTCACGTGGAATGACCGAAAATTCTACGAGAAAGATTAAGTAAACAGTCGGAAATGACGGTACAAGAAATATTCGTGGTACAATTAAACACAAAACCGAATTGTGTGCACTGTATTCAACACACGCTTGTATCTTCACTGATGGATCCAGACTTGATGGTCATAATGAATGTGCAGAGGTACTTCCTGATTACCCCATACAATCTAGTCTTCCCAAATATCTTTGTTTCTATCCTTGTGAATTGTTCGCAATTCAACTCTCGTTGGAATATATACTTAAAAGAGATAACTTACACAATTACATAATATTCTCCAACTCGTTGAGTGCTTTAAAATCACTTCAACAAACCACAACCTACCAAAATATTGTTAAAGAACTTCAGAAACTGTATAACCAAATACTAGTTAAAGCAGCATCATTCGCCTGGACTCCGTCTCACGTCGGAATTCTGGGAAATGAATCAGCTGATCAGGCAGCTAAAGATCCATCAAACATCCCCCTCAGGATCCTACACACGGACTTCATAAACTTCATCAAAAAGACTTGCATTAATCAGTGGACATAAACATCGAAAGCCACATTTAGAAGCAAGTTACACGATGTCTACAGTTCCGAGTCCAAAGTTCAAAACTATCATTCCACCACAAAGACCAACTGCTATTAGCTCGACTATGTATTGGACATACTTCTACAGGATGATTTATGAAGAACTGATGCATTTCCTTCTTTAATTATTATGTTCGAAATTCACTCAATGCCCGAATTTTAGCACCAAGTTAAGCAGAATGTTCAGGAGTTTCGATTGCCAGTCACTAGATGTGCAGATGTTCATGTTTTATTCGTAATTGTTAGTTCTATTGTCGGCAGCTGTTTTTGAGATTTTTTTCTAGTCAACGTGAAAATGGAGTACACATTAAATGAACGGCTCTTCCTTGTAAAGCAATACTGGAATTACGAATTCAATTACAGCTACTCAAAGGGCATTCCAGATAGAATTTGGTGTTCGGAATCCTCCCTAAAGAAACACAATGCTGGGACTGGAAAAAACTGGATCCCTGGTGAGAGAAAAAGGCAAAACTCGTTCATCTAGGCTACCCACGGTTGTTGTTGACGTAAGAGCACGACTGGATCAGTCACCCAAAAAGTCATTAAGACGTTTGTCGCAGGAGACAGAGTACAGCTACTCAATGTGTCAGAGAGCTGTGAAAAGTGCAGGCCTAAAGCCGTATAGGATTACGGTTGTCCATCCTTACAGGAACCAGACAAAGATAGACGACTGAATTATTGTCGTTGGTTTCAGGCGTTCATTGTGCAAAATACTGCCATATTGTCAATCACATGGTTCACAGATGAAGCATAGCTCCATTTATCCGGCTTTGTCAACTCAAATAACACACGCTATTGGGCCAGCGAAAATCCACATGGTATTCATTAAGCACCTATGCACCCGGTTAAAATCGGAGTTTGGTGCGCAATATCCACACAGAGAATAGTACGATCTTTTTTTAAAAAAACAATGTGAACACTGTAGAGTACCGACGGATTTTCATGGAGTTTGCTGAGCAACTAGACGATGTAGAGCTGAGTCAAGGATATTTTCAGCAGGACGGCGCTACATTCCATACATCAAATGAATCCATGGTACTAATTGCAAGTTTCTTTGACGACCGGGTAATTTCCAAGAATCTGTGGCCACCGAGATCTCCGGATTTGACTTCGCCGGGCTTCTTTCTATGGGGTTACTTAAAAGACAGGGTTTGTGCTACACGTCCCCAGACATTGGACGATTTGAAGCACATTACACAGGAGATTCAAGCTATTGATAACAGAGTCCTCCAACGAGTGGTCAGTAACATGGAACGACGTGTTGAGTTGTGCCTTATGCAGGATGGAGGACATTTTCAACATTTGCTATAGAGGTAAATAATCTCCCAAAATGCCTCTGCATTTCAGGTATAATAAGTTGTCGCTAGCATAACTCGTTTTGAAGCAAAGAAATAAATGTGTCAGTTCTTCATAAATCACTCTGTATAACGCATAAACATCCCAACCGTGACCTTCCTCCTATGTGCGACCTCTGCAGATCCAACCTCACAGTCCATCATTTCGTTACAGCCTGCCGTCGCTATGTACAACACAGACAAAGACTGACATCCCCAACAGCCTACCAGATGCCCTAAATTCAGCATAACAAAGAACTTTAAAGTTTATGAAAGCGACAAAATTGCAATAACAATGTATAGCACACCTATCCACAGAATTTAATGTTGTATGTACTATTACTGTTTAAAATATTGTATTTTCACTGTAATTATGTTCTGTATTCTAAAGTAGTCGCGTTATGACTTTATAGTTGAAGCGACAATAAATAATACGTAATAATAATAATATTAATAATAATAATAATAAAAATCTACTAGTAAGAAGCGAAACTTAATTTGGCATGCCCTTAATTTTAAATGTATACTTCCTACTTGTATTGTATACGTTGTGACACTCATTAACGTCACCTCTAACTACATGCATATAACGCATTGCTTTATATTTCAGTTATAGAGCCCTCTCGTCAGAAACAAGGCTTCTTTTATCACTCAGGTTATAATATAAGTAAGTGCAGAGCGATCAAAATTGTTTCACACCATTCTAGCCCACCCTTTGCATCGCAATTTTTCCCAATGTTTGCTTTTTCTACTGATAATAATTTGTCCGATTACTTGCATTCTATTACATGCTGTTTTACCATTTCTGGGAGAATGGTGGCTTCTTTAGAAGTAAAGTTGTACGCTTTGACTCTAATTTTTCGGTTATTTTATCTTTATGTTGCTCTAAACCTACAGTACAAAAGCTTGTTTTAAGGACAGCGTCACCATGAACAAACACTGAGAATTCCCTCGATGCGCAAGCGCAAGCGTTATCAACTTTACTATTCCGTGGAATTGTTGAGCTTATTAAAGCCGAACGTGGTTACATTACTGTGAAACTCGCAAAGTTTAAACTGTATCTACGTAAGAAAAACAGAGTAACGTATGTAGTGTGTGACATTTATTCACGAACTCTTGGAAATCATGCGTCGGAGCAATAATTAGCTTAAACGAAACAATGTAATTAGTGACATTGACAATCAGGTATTAAAGGAAACTGCTCAATTGTTTCCAAAACGTCTATAAACAAAAGAAGACGAAGAAAATGGATTTTTATAGTGCTGCATTGAGAATTAATTATCTTTTTACATAGTTTTAAAGAGTTAAACACACAAACCAGCTAGTTGGGATTAAGCAGAGATTACAGATCTTCCCAATCTAGCAATGCCCAACTTCTAAGATTATTTATCTGGACTTCCCTTTCTCGATCCCATACAGTTTGGGAAATATATTTTATCTGTACTCGAAACTTCGTCGATTGCACCATAAAGTGAAATGCTTTGTAGATTTTGTGATAATCAGGCAAAGGAATTCTAAAGTTGGCTTCAATGTATCTACACCCAAAACATTATGTCAGTACAAAGAATGCAAACAGCGGCCTTGAGTCACTGACGGACGGGTAAACACGGTCTAGAGAGTGCATTTGCAAAGTCAACATACTGTACGAGGGATGGATGGTTTGTAACCTGCGATTTCACAGCGTGAAGTCCAATAAAAGCTCAACTCGAGGAAATAACCTCGATACGAATTTTTGGATGGAATGTAAATGTAGCAAGTACCGAGCGAGATGGCTTTGCGGTAACGTGTTAGGCTCGAAATCGGGAGGTCCCGGGTTCTATTCCCGTCGACCACCCACTCTGACCTTGGGTTTTTCGTGGTTTTTCCTGGTCTGTAAGCGAATGCTGGGGTGGTTTCTCACCTACCACGATTTCTTTCCATCATTTCCCTTTCATTCCGTTTACTTCTCATCTTTCAGATGTGCTTTTAGGTTTCGTGGGGTATGGCGGTTCCGGGCAGATGGCGCGGATGCTTGCTCAAAGGAAGGAGTACTCCCCATGGACACTAGAGGCCTGCTTGTCGACGGGTTGTTCATCACCCTCTCTAGGCAGCTCCAGCAGTGGGACGGATCTTCGAACCTGGGACTATTACGAACTTTCGCGCGTCTCCGTGACCTGTCTGCCTGCGATCTGCAGCCTCCTGTGGCTCCTTCGATTCATTCCATCCTTCTGGGAGTGGTAGACGCAATAGGTCGCAGTGCACAAGCGTTTTTTATATTAAGCGCTTTTTACAGCGTGGATTTTAATATACTGTATATAACTAAGTTTATCAGCGCAACACAGTGCATAACCGTTGTGGATATTTGACGATGACTGTCCCACGCACTCCTGCAGCATGCAGTCGACCGGTCACCACCTGATCTGGTAAGCAACTCCTTTGCATAACCTATACCTATACTGTAGGTAAGTAGCAAAGTAAGTAATAAACTGAGAGAGCAAGAACATTTAATTCTGGAAAGTTATATAATCCTATAATCGCTATTTGGTAGCGATAGTAGTAGAAGACTATAATGGCAATAATTAAATGTAGAGCATGTTACGGATAGTGCAACAGATGGCAACACTGTTGAATCCACGCCGTATTTATTGATTTTTTGCAGGTAACGTAAAAGCAATACACATTGAAGCTAAGAAAATGAATGCAATTTATTAGAATATTAAAATTACAGTGAACAGAATTCATTTTATTTTAAATATATATGTCATTATTTGTCTGGGGAATGGATCCCATGGACTGCTGTTTTGAAGGTGTTAAAAGGATTGGGCGATAGGGGAGCTGCGCGCGCCGATAAGTTAGATAACAGTTCAGTTGCGTCACATGTAATCAGCGTATTATAGTGTGGTGGACCAAAAAGTAGTAAAAATGTAGGAAACATGGAATCATGCATACCTCGGGGAAAATAATATAATTGAAGAGAGTAGAAGACATTACGAAAATGGCACACATTCACAAAGAAAGATTCCATACAGAAATAAATTTCCAAAACCTTTTTCAAAAGTCAAGTCAAAGCTCTCAAAACAGAACAAAACATAACTGAGTATGAAAGAATGGCGTAGATATGAAGTGAGAAAATTGCAAAAGTTATTTCTAAGTTGAAATCAACTAGATAGCTAGAATAGATAATGCCTTAGCATTATGAAAATTTACAGTAGAGAAAGTTGTGATAGCTATAATCGCCGTGTTGCGCTGTATGATAAGGTATTACTAAAGAATATGAAATAAGTAAGGAAAAGTAGTCTAAATGACATTAGTGGGAAACATGAAACAATTAGTGTCGGTTATATGACATGCATGTGAAAAACACATATCCATATTAAAACAAGAAACCGGAAACTAATCAATTTATTGTAATATTAAGTGCAATATTTGGAATGCGCACCCACTCTTACATAAACACTTTTTATCCAGGAAACAGTCGTGGTAAGTATTAGAAAAATCTGGTGTTACATCACATGACTTTATCTACCCTCTCTTCTACAATCTATTCTTACAAAGGCTTATTATTCTATCTAGTTCTTGTTAATCCATATAAATTCACATTTACACCTTTCGTTATAGGTTACGGTAGGTAAAGCGATAGTCAGATTTTTAAAGAACGTGAATAAATGTCTGTGTTCTTTGCATGACCGCAAGGGAAAAAAAGAAAAAAGAATAACGACTTTTCAGGTGGGATAGAATAATTATTTGAAAATTCAAACCAATAACCAGAAATATCTCTGAAAAAGTCCTATCGATTTTCAGCTGTTTCTTGCTTAGTCATGAAATAATTATAAGGCCAGCGCATAGCGTTCACTTCTAAAACGTTTGACTATCGCTATTTTTACTGTATATTAATGACCTGGCCATAAACAATGACTTCCCTAACGCTAAATTCACTCTTTTTGCAGATGACGCAAACCTTTTAATTTCTGGTAAAGATAAACAAGAACTTAAAGTAAACATTGACACAGTAATTTTTATCACAAATTATGTAAATGTCAAGAGTGATTATAGTGTGAATATGCATTATTGTGTGACATTGATTTGAGATGTTTGATGATTGTAAGCATTGTTGAGAAGTGGGTTTATACGGCCTTACTGAAACTGACAATAATAGCGTGCAATAATGTAGCGAGGGGGTGAGCTGTTTATCATTATTAGAGACGAGCAAATGACGTAATATTGGCGCGTTTTTCTTAGAATTTGCTGGAACATTTTTCCTAGAGCATATGTTTTCGTAATTTTAATTGGATATAAAAATAGACGCTAATGTTGGCGCGTTTTATTAACCAATAGCAGCTCAGTTATAATCTTTAGGCATATCGGGGTGTGGGAGTATAAAAAGGGTTAAGTCAGAGTCAGATTCCTCCAGTCCATCGGAAACATTTGTACATTACACGTCGGCTCCAGTCCATCGGAAACATTTGTGCATTACACGTCGCTGAGTTCAACAGAAACAGTCATGGTGAATACATCGCATAGTTTATTGATTTGCAGTTACGCGTAGCAAAGTTATGAAAAATCTCAAGTGTCGTAAAGTTAATTACACAAAAAGTTGAAGTACGCGAATTAATAATGTGCAGTAAATAAGTTATTATAACAGTTTCAGTTTGGCGAGTGTCACGATTAATAGGTGAAAGTGAATAATGTGTTAAGACAATAAAAAGTGTAAAACAAATTCTTTCATCAGTGTTATCTTTGGATAAAAACTCCTTTCCGTTTACACACCTGATTAAGAGATTTGTTTGACCGAGAGATCATAGCTAGCCGGAGGACAGTGAACCCACAAATTAAAAACAATAATAGGCGCTCAGTAAAAGATAACACGAAGTGACCGCGACAAATTGTCTTTTATACGTGCGGCAGATAAACAGTAGCATTCTTTCAAACACAAAAACATCGAGACGACGCAGATTCATCATAATACGACGCAAAAGCGACATATACATCTAGGAGAGAGAGGCAGGAAGCTGTACATCAAAGCAACATCAACAGACAGCATCACAAAGGTCAGAGTATAGTAATTTTTTTTCTAAAAAAATTGTAAAAATTTAAATGTACTTGAGGAGTGGTAGGATTAAGAAAACAATGTCTACTAATAATACTGAAGAAACAATGATGGAAGGGGATAGTGTAACAGTTAGCTGTAATTCAATACAGGTTACAGAAAATAGCTCAAACAATGTAGGATTTGAGGGAGAAAATGTTAGTGCAGAAAGTGAGAATAGAACAGCAGGAAATGTTAATTTTGATGGTAGTCTGACGATGGAAATGTTGAGAAATTTTGGTGAAAAATTAGAAAAGAGTTTAGAACAAAAACTAGATCAGAATAAGAAAGAATTGAGGGAATATATTGGTAAGAATAATGAGAAATTAGAAAAACTAACTCAGAGTAGTGAGAAATTAGAAAAACTAACTCAGAATATGTAAAAGAATAATAGGGAATTGAGAGAAGATATGGAAAAGAATAATAGAGAATTAAGGGAAGATATTGGTAAGAGTATTACAGATCAATTAAGGGAAGAAATTGGTAAGAGTAATGAGAAATTAGAGCATAAATTGGATCAAAATAGGGAAGAAATTGAAAAGAAATTTATGGAGCTAGATAGTAGTATGATGAGAATGAGAAATGAAAATCAGGAAATGATAGCAAATGAAATAGGTGAAGTTTCAAAGAAAATGTTAGACATGAGCAGGGAAATATCTAACCAAAAAAGTGAGGTTAATAATAAAATAGAACATGTTGATGTAAAATGTACAGAATTAGGTAGCCGAATGAGTAGCATTTCAAGTGAGTTAAGAGAGATGATGGAGGCTACGAATGCAGATTTAATTCAGGTGCAAGTTAATTTCAGAGGGGAAATATCTGAAATTCAGAAGGAGTCAGAAACACAAAGAAATAAATTGTCTGAAGAAGTTAAAGGTTTGTCTAAAGATTTGAATCAAAAACTAACTTCTGAAATTAATAAGCACCAAGCTGTTCAAAATGAGAACAATAAAAAATTGGAACAGACAATAGAAAATCTGCAAGGTACTGTAAATAGGTTAGAATTAAATTCAAGGGTAAATATATGTGATGTTAATGTATCTGATGTACAAAATAATGATAGAGGCAGTTCCTCAGGTATGACTAATAATGTGAGTGATGCGGCGGCTTCATCTATAGCTCATGCTGAAACTCAGAGTGCACAAGTAACACTAGAGAATTTAAATATGGGAGTAGGGAATTTGCAAAATTATAATCATATCTTAAGTGATTTTCCACTTCCAAGATTTAATGAAAACTCCAGTCCAGTACAGTTTATTGCAGACTTATCAGAGTATTTTCAAATTAAAAAGATACCGGAAGCATTAAAAATGATAGTTGTCAAAAGATGTTTGGACCAGAAAACTTTAGATTGGTTACAAATGGTATCAGGGGGTGAAATTTCATATGAATCCTTTAAGAGGCTATTCATGAACTGATTTTGGAATGTTACGGTACAGCACAGAATTCGAGCAATGCTCAGTCATGGTCAATTTGATCCACGAGAGGGAATATCAATGACTGATTACTTACTGAAACATGCAAGTCAGGTTAGAAACTTGTCACCTCCAATCAATGAGGAAGATTTTGTGAATTTGCTCACAAGGCATTATCCTTTAAGGATACAAAATTATTTATTAATTGCAAAACCACGTAATATCTATGAGATGACAGAATTAATGACAGCTTTGGAACAACAGGAAGAAGATGTATCTTGGGAGTGGGAGCATAGATTTTTAGATGTGCAAGATAGACGAAATTACCAAGGTAGTTATCACCAAAATAGAGGACAAGACAGACGTCATGAGAATAATACCAGACAACGGTACCAATCATACGTTCCAAAATTTGAATGACCGAGGATAGATGGGAGACCAGGTCGACAGGAACAAATAAATTACGTCAGGACAGAAAGATTGCCGGAAAGAGGGCAAAATCAAAGAAGACGGTACATTAGACAAAGGGGAAATTTCACTCACTAGAGGGAAAACACTAACCGGGAAAGATCCGAGGAACGACAAGAAAATTACGTGCCAAGAGGACATAATTTCAGAAATCGAGGATTTCGAACTCGAGGAATGGGAACTCAAAACAATGGTAGCGAAAATGAGATAGATTTAGCTCCTGTTAGGAATGGCAGTCCCGTACGTGAACATGGAATTAACCAGGAAAACTGTTAATAGACTCCTGTGCAGTAGGTTCTCAGGACGTCTTTAATAATTCAGTATCCATTACCAATACAAACAATATGCCTACACACACACTCTGTAAGAAGATTGCAGCAACGAAAGATAAAGAGGAAAATTTCGAGTCACCTCATGTTATGATAGAAATCGCGAAGAAAGAGATCATTGCAACTGTAGATTCTGGTTCATCAGCTTCAATTTGTTCGCAGAAATTTTATATAAAATTGATAAATGAAGGTAACAAAATTATGGCTCTTCCTACTAGTAATTTAGTTTGTCGTGTTGCAATCAGAAGAACGACACAGGTCATAAAACACAAGCTCTACTTAACATACTTATCGGCGGAGAGAAATTTGAGGTTATGTTTCTTATTGTAAACCATCTGATTTGTGACATAATTATAGGATGTGACTTCCTACATGAATATGAAGCATGTATAGATTTTAAATATGAAGAATTAAAAATGACGAAAGACAATAGAGAAATAAAGGTACCGTTCATAAAAGAGAAAGCTTCCGTGATTGAGATGACAAAGGACGAGAAAAATCTTTGTGACCAAGAGTTTTTTGTGCAAATAACAGAAACCGATGGAGATATTCAAATAAGACAATTAGTCACAAAATATGAAGGGAATACCACGCCATATTTTCAACAGCTAGTAGAAATGCCAGAGAAAATAGAGAAATTTACAATCCAAACAAAAGACGACCATGTGAGCGAGACAGACAACAACTGGGAAGAGAAGAGAAATGAGGAAATAATACACAAATGTGAAGAAGCTTATAACATTACGAAAACGCAAAAACAAATCCTTCATGATGTTTTGATGAACAATAGTTCAGTATTTAGTAATATCCCAGGCAGATGTAACGTATATCAACATACATTTCAGGTAGAAAATGTGCCAGCATATAAACATAAATATGATAATTTGCCTATAAGTCTAAGGGACAAAGTTAGAAAACTGATAAATAGCATGTTAGAAAATGGGATTATTGAGCAAAGTAATTCTCAGTAAATAAATTCAATCTGTTGGAGTATTAAACGAGATGGTAGTTTGAGATTAACATTAGATGGTAGATATGTAAACCAATATATGAAGCCAGATCATTTTCAAAGTGAAGGAATTGAACAACTAATTACGAAACTTTCAAGAGGGAGATTTTTTACATCCATTGACCTCACTGCGTCATATTGGCAAGTGGAATTAGATCCACAAGTGCGTGATTACACTTCATTTCAATACTCGGGGATCCATCGTTTTTGTGTAAATCCTTTTGGTTTAAAAAACTCAGGAAGTGGATTTTTGAGAGCCATTCACAGTATCTTTGGAAATTCTGCAGATGACTTTTTAATAAAGTATATTGATGATTTCCTTATCATTAGTCAAACATTTGAAGAACATATGAATAATGTACATTACGTGTTAAATAAACTGCAACAACATGGTATGACTGTGAACATACTAAAATCAAAATTTTGTGTCAAGGAAATAAATTTTCTTGGTTATGTAGTGGATGAACGAGGTATAAGACCTGACCAGAAGAGAATAGAAGCAATAATGAAAATTCCACCACCAAGGAACGTAAAGCAAATTAGACGTCTCTTAGGGGTATTGAACTTTCAGAGTAAGTTCGTACCAAGGTATTCGGCTAAAATAGAACCACTGCGGCAGCTACTCCGAAAGAATAATAAGTGGAGATGGACAGAGGATCATCAAAAATGTTTTGAGAGAGTAAAAGAACTCTTTGCTAAGTCCATATTGCTCGAGAGGCCCAGAGAAGATTTGAAATACGAGATTTATGTCGACGCATCAATGCAAGGATTCGCCGGAATTTTAGGACAGCGAGACATCAACAATGACTTTCACGTCATTAGTACAGCTTCTAGAGGACTTACAAACATAGAGCGGAATTCTTCAGTGACTCGGTTAGAAATTGGAGCACTGTATTTTTCATTAATTCGTTTTAAGACCTATATTTATCAGCAAAAGGTGAAAGTATATTCAGATCACATCAGCCTAACTTTCATCCAACGGTGTAGATTATGTAGTGGAAAACTTGCTAGATACATTCACGCAATATCTGCATTTGATATTGAGATTATACACATTCCTGGCAAAAATAATACCTTCAGTGATTTGCTATCAAGATTAAACTATAACCCACAAATTCCCGAGAATATTGAAAGGCCTAGAAATGAAGTCAAAATACTGACAATTGAAATTCCTCTAAGCAAAGAAATGATAAGAAAATTGAAAAATTTGGGGAAAATTCAAAATGAGGACGCAAAATTATTTGAACTAAAAGGAAATGCACCACTAATTGAAGAGGCAAAGAAAGAGATTATAGCAATTCGGAATGGGACATTATACAAGAAGCATGGAAAAGAAATGCCTAGTTGGAAGGTAATAGTTCCGAAAAGCATGGAAAAGGAGCTAGTTAAGAATTTTCACGAAGGGTTAGCACACTCAGGGACGGACCGGACAACTTCTATGATTTTAGAAAATTTATACATATCCAAATTGTGTCAGAAAGTGCGGAAATTTGTACCGTGCTGCAACCTGTGTCAGAAGGCAAAGCAAATAAATGTAGCATATGCATTTGAGACTAATTCGGTCATAAGGGATAAGCCGAGATGCGTAATTAGTATTGATATTCATGGTCCAATGCCTCCAAGTTAATTAAGAAACAAATATATATTTGTCTGTTATGATATATTCAGCAAATATGTAAGAATTTACCCTTTGAGAAAACCTACAAGTTTAGCATGTTTGAATAGGATACTCAAGTCATATGTGATAGAAGAAGGAATCCAATCTGTATTGAGCGACAATGCTTCGTCCTTCACAGGAAAAAAATTTATGGAGGGACTGAAAGAAAATGGCATTAAACAATATTTTTCGTCAAGATACAGACCGAACTCCAACCCAGTGGAGAGGGAAATTAAAGAAATTTCGAATTATTTATGGGTGCTGTGTCATCGAAAACAAACCCAATGGTATGGATATGCCAATTTCGTTCAGAATCTACTCAACGAAACAGTAAACAATGTGACAGGATACAAACCATGTGAACTTAAGTTAGGAAAGAAGATAAATACAATATGTAAGAAAATTCCAGAAGCCATTCCAGATGCGCACTCGATACCACAAACAGAAGAAGAGATGTTCCGACAAACATTCGAGAGGATGAAGAAAAAGGCCATAAAAAGAAAAATGAAACATGAAGAAAAGAAAAGAAAGGAATGGAGGATCAAAATAGGAGATTTAGTTTTGGTTAAAACCAAGAAATTGTCGGATAAAACAAATAAACTTTATTGGCGAATGTTTCTAAAATATCATGGACCATATGTTGTTGAAGTATATGGAACAAATACATATGAATTATGTAACCCAACAACTCGAAAAGCTATTGGAAAGTTCCATATTGAGATGCTGAAACTATACAACAATGAGGATAAAGAAGAAACAGAAAACTAAGATGATAAAAAGTAAATCCAGGATATTTAAAGATGAACTGCAGAGCAATGTATTGGAATGTAAGAGGGTGGTATATTGGGCGTGAAAGGTCGTAATTTTGTTCAGAGGCCTCTTTATCAGGCTTGAGGTTCTTTTACTGCCGTAAATCTACAACACAGGACCGCCGGCTTTACTTCCTTTCCGAAGGAAGCCGTGCTAAGGATTTTTACGCTCGAAAAAAAACCATCGCTCTCCGTCGGGCTTGAACCCGGGACCTCGAGGCTAGCATGGTAACCACTACACCACGGAGGACGACCAGGGTTCAACGGCCTCTCCCAAGGGGTGGTTCTTATACCCCGGCAACTAGCTGAAGGTCGAGAGACGGAGCAAGTTCACAGAGAGCATCCTTCCACGCTGTACCAAGACACCATTGCCGACACTTCCAACCCTGAAATAGACCAAATTAGGTGAAGGATGAATTAAATGATTAATGGAACGAAATGCAGGGACAGGAAATTCCGGAGGGGGGTTGAAAGAAACCACTCCAGCATTCGCCTGGCAATCCGGCAAAACCCAGAAAAAAAACCCATGGTTTAGAGTTGGCAGTCACGAGAATGGAACCTGGGACCTCTCGAATGCGGGCCACATAAGTTGCTGCCTGAAAATTTCCATCGAACCACACCTCTTAATGAAATCTTTAATCTGGCAACCAAGCCATACAAAATACTAATGAGATACGTCTACAGTTTTTGTGTAAGGAAGCAGCGAACTTTACTCCGTAAGAAGCTGCATAGTTCGAAAATCACAAACGCTCGTAAAATCCGCTTCCTTCTTTCAAGATATTCCAAAGAACTGAGAAATTGTCAATGAAGAGCCGCGGAGTAAATGGCTATGGTTATAGAACCGTGGCGTTAAGTTTGCACCTCCTCTGTTGTTCTGTTTCACTAATAGTGCAAGGAGGAAGTATTAGGTTATAGGTTGTAAAAGTTAACACCTTCTCATGCTTTCTGTCGCTCTAATAATGCTTGCAACGGAGAATTCTGTCACACTATATCTCCTACAGCCAAGTTCACACCTACTTAAACTTTCTGTAATACTTATATATCGCCTGCACGGAAAGACCCCATTGTGGCTTTTATGGCTCCATTTTCGTAAGCTGGGTTGTAACAGGTTAGCGGCCAAACTCCGAACTACAGTGCAACGTTGCCAATGTGAAAAATAAATTAAATTGAGTTTTCTTTATGGACGCTCTTTAGTACCAATCCATATAATTTTGTTCAGAGCCTCTTTGTGCGTTCTTTTACGTGCCGTAAATCAACGACATGACACGTGTTCAGCTGACATGTGCGTATATCGGAATGTGATAATAATGAAATAACCCACGCAGAGACAGCAGAACTAATTAAAATTAACTAATAAGAAGTAACAAATAATAAAACGGGGGAATAAAAAATACATAGTAACTGCAAGCTGAAATCAAGAGCGTAACGAGAAGAGTGAATACCAGTGGCGTAGCTTGACACTGTGTTCTGGGTATATTAGATTTTAAAAATTGAATTTAGAATTTTTTAAATGATGCACAAATTCTCATACATTAGTGTTTCGTAAAATAGTGTGAATTCTCCATATCGATTCGATTATTGTTGTTGTAATTTTATTATTATTATTATTATTATTATTATTATTATTATTATTATTATTATTATTATTATTAGATAGTTGTATTAGTAGTCATTAGCATCACTACCAATTGCTGAAATTGACTGAATACAGATTTTAAACTAAACTAGATGCTGGCTGTAGTGACTAGTCCAAATAATTTAGTGGTCTGTGTACACCTTATCCAAATTATTGTTCTCCAAGTAATTCTAATCTAATAACTCTAGAAAATTCCCTTTGTTGCTGAGGTTTTAATAAGTAATCCACTAAATCGATAGAATCACATATACGAAGGGCACTATTTATATTTTGAGCCTAATAATTAAAACAAATTAATTTCAGATTGAAAACTGCTTTATTGTTTTTCAAAACATTCTCCTTTATGATCAATACACTTTTGCATCCGTTTGAACCATTTGTCAAATCATTTATTCGTGTCTTCTTGAGACACCTCCAAAACATGGTTTTTGAAGGCAACTACGGTTTCTTCTGCCAACGAAAATCGTTGTCCACGCAATTTATTCTTGATGTTCGAGAACAAAAAGAAGTCATTGGGTGCCAAATCAGGACTGTATGGCGGATGACCCATCAATTCTATTTTTGAGCCTTCAAATACTCTGTTAGACGAAATGTGTGTGCGCTCGCATTGTCTTGATGAAGAACGATTCTACGGTTCTTGTTGGTTTTCCTTACTTCACCGAAGACTTCCGGCGAACAAATGGTTGAGTACCATTCGGCATTGAGCGTTTTACGTTCCTCTAAAGGCACTGTTGCCACATGGCCAGTTTTGCTGAAAAAACAGGCGACCATTTGCTTCGAGGTGCTTCGAGTGCGAACAACTTTTGTTGGATTTGCTTCATCTTGAAACACACATACAGTCGACTGCTGTTTACGTTCCGGCTCATACGCATAGATCCATGATTCGTCATCTGTTACAATCTTATATACGTCTTTTGAGGCAACGCCATTGTATTTCTTGAGCATTGTTGTACACCAATCGATACGAGCATCTTTTTGAGATTGCGTCAAATTATGTGGGATCCAACGAGAGCAAACCTTTTTCACAGCTAAATAATCATGCAATATTTTATATATGCTGGCGGAACTAATGCCTAGGGTTGCCTTAATCACACAATATGTCGCATGATGATCTTTCATTATTAGTTTTTGCACAGCATCAATGTTTTCTGGCACAACTGATTTTGGATGACCTTCACGAACTGCATTATTGAGCGAACGGCGGCCACGATTAAATTCGTTAAACCAGCGTTTCACAGTGGCAAAGGATGGAGCTTCGTCGCCAAATGCGGAAGTTAGTTGATCGATGCACTCTTGTCTTGATAATCCACGTCGAAGGTCGTAATAAATCATAGCACGAACATTTTCACGAGTGAATTCCATGTTTTTGTTGACACACAATTTTCAAGTTAGTGTAAACAAAACAAATAACGCTCTATTGACAAAATGTTTGAAGTAGATTATGGTAAAAATGTCAAACTTTTCATTGGAAAAGTCAGATGACACCTACAACATTCAGGGTTGCCAAGGCTCAAAATATAAATAGTGCTCCTAGTAAAACACGTACAATGAAAGCAGTACAGGTTTACGTAAAATTAACACTTTACTGCACTGCACGGTTGCACGCACATAATACTGGTTCACCAATAACAGGAATGAAATGTTTATGTTATACTGCCTTGCCATACTCTTGTCTCCAATCCCTATTGTCCTGTTTCCGGACCTTGGAGAGAGCAGGTACACAGAGACTAAACACCTCACTAAACGTGTTAAGTCTCTGCTGCTGCCTTTATGCCCTTAATGCACAACAAAACATAGGCATGCCTTCTTACAACGAGAGGTGAAATTTAGTGGGAAAAGCTATATAACTCCACTCTTGATGAGACTTGCGCTCGCTCAGCCATCCCAGTCTACTCGACTCTGCTGCCGCATCATGAGATTTCGAAGCTGCCTAAGTACGCAGCCCTACAATCCGAAACGAAGTAGCAGTAGGGGTTGGAGTAAGCAGCAGTGAAGGTGATTGTATTAGTTATTTTTTCATCATTTGTTTGAGACTGCCTTTATTTATATGTTTAAAAATTTACTTATTTATTTAGGTAGATGTAGCGGGAAAACGTTGAGTATCACTTGTAGCTGGAAAGCGTTGTTCCTCTGGTTGATGCCCTCTGCTGCAGTGTTCTTGTCTCCGGCTATTGTTGTTCGTCGGCTGCTGTTTTCTCCATTCCTAATAATTACCTATCTACCTTATTTTACGGGCCTCAGGGTTTTCGTAGTTTTCACTGCATTTCCCTTAAAAAAGTGGTTTATTATTAAATAGATCTTATGTGCGGCTAGCTTTTCCCATTATAACAATTTCCACCATTATAGTAAATTAGGAGCCTAATATAACTGCACACGCTTCCCACCCTAATGCACACACGTGCATTTGTCGCCCAGAGAGTATCGCTGTGTGTCGACGAGATTCTATAAGAAAGTGAAAATATGGGGCTTTCTACCCCTTTTTATACCTAAGTCTCGTGACCCTCACTTTTGCACCCCAAATGCAACGACATTTCTAATTGGTCCTCAGACCGCGTTACCTTCTAGTTCTAGTTCTAGTTTGAGAAGGGGTGGGTTTTATGCCCAAGCACTGCGACCTTAAGATCTATTGCGCATCCCCCCTTTCATCAGTTAAGTAGTCTGTTGCTCGATATGAACTTAACCAGACTGCTAACAGAGGCTTTCGATAGTTCAAATATCTTTGGAAAGTGACTGCCAAAAATACTTGCTCTTTGACTCGCAAGAGCAGGGCAATCACATAGTAGATGAGTAACAGTCTCATCTCCTTCTAGACATCTACTACAGATAGGGTTGTTAAACAATCCCATTCTGTATAGATTAAACTTTAGGGCACAGTGTCCTGTAATGAATCCTGTTGCAAGTCTTCTTCTACTAAGACCGCGCAAGTATTTTGCCCGGCTGTTATCCAGGTCTGTAATGAACAACTTGGAATGTCTGCAACCCTCAATGGAGTTCCAGTAGTTCTTGTGTTCTGCTTGAGCCCAGCACTTAATAGCCTGTTTCACTGGTCTGTAGGACACTCCCAGTACAGGCTCCGGACCAAAGAATGGGATTTCACTGCCAATCTTGGCTGCTTCATCTGCTTTCTCATTGCCTGGTATACCTATATGTCCTGGCACCCACATAAGTTGAACCTTATTGTGTTCAGCCAGTGCCATTAAGGATTCCCGGCATTCTGAGACGAGCTTTGATTTTATTGATGGTGATTCAAGTGCTTTAAGAGCAGCTTGACTGTCTGAGAGGATAAGAACACTTCTATTCTTATATCTCCTTCTAATGCTTTCCATGACACTGGCTAGGATTGCATAAACCTCAGCCCGGAAAACTGTAGCTAAGGTACCAAGACTATAAGAAATCTTGGTACCATTACCGTAAAGCCCAGCCCCCGTTCCCGATTTGGTTCTAGAACCATCAGTATACCAGATTGTGCCTTTGTTATTATGAGGTTTTACCAGTCTTTCCCATTCACTCCGCTGTGGATAGGATACCGTAAATTTCAAATCAAACTTGAATCTTGTTTCCAGAATGTCAGTCCCCATGTTGAGTACCTGTTGTACATTCTTATCCCAAGGAAGCTTGAGATGATTAATATGTCCAGTGTTAGACACTTTAGTTTGGCGACCAATACGGTGATACGCGATCATGGCTTCTGCCTTCATCCATAAGTGGAGAGGTGTGAGCCCAATCAGCATCTCCATAGCCGCAGTTGGAGTAGTTTTGATGGCTCCCATAATTGAAATGCAGAAGGTCCTCTGTAATTTAGAGTTCCTTTCTGCACATCTTTAAATTAACTCTAGGCCACCACATCAGTGCGGCATAAGAGAATATAGGTCTCACCATGGCAGTGTATATCCAATACACTATGCTAGGTTTCAGACCCCATGTCTTGCCAAGCATACCTCTACATGTCCAAAAGACTCTGTAGGCTTTGGTAATACATAATTCCATATGATGTTTCCAAGTTAATTTCTTGTCTAAAACAAGCCCAAGATATTTAACTTGTGTTGAATAGGGCACTACTTCACCAAAGAGAGAGAGTCTGGTTAAATCAGGCCCCCTTCTCCTGGTGAAGGGTACCACTACTGTTTTGCTTGGATTAACAGTTAGATTATTCATCTTGCACCAAGCTTCCACTTTCTCAAGCGCCATTTGTAGCACTTGAGAAACTGTGTGAGGAAATTTCCCTCTTATGATTATTGCAATGTCATCTGTAAAACCAATTGTGAAGTAACCATCACTATTGAGTGCGCAAAGAAGTGTGTCCACTACAAGGTTCCATAGCAGGGGTGATAAAACACCCCCCTGTGGGCAGCCCCTCTCCGTGGACACATCCAGCGTCTCCCCACATAGATTCATGGTTATCTTCCTATGTTGTAAGACAAAACGTATCCACTCACAAAGAAGTGAAGGTACATCGTGTCCATAGAGGGCGTTCGTCACGACATCACAAGATGTCGTGTCAAACGCACCTTCAATATCAAGAAAAGCACCAATGGCTATTTCTCTGGTATTAAGCGCCTTCTCAATAGTCGAGACCACTTGATGAAGTGCTGCTTCCGTTGATTTCCCTGTTTGATAGGCAAATTGGTACTTGTTTAATGGATGTTCCATTAAAACGTAATCCCTAATGTGCCTATCCACTACCGCGTTACCTTTTTATGTATGAGAATATTCTGCTCCAAAAGATTTCGCATACGCGTGCGAGTGACGTGTCCGGAAGCAGATTCAATATCTCTGTCTCTTTCCTTTCTATATCTGTCTCTTTCTATTTCTGGCTATTGCTTCAAGTTCCTTGCTCATTAGCTTGGTGAAACGTAGGCTCTACCTAGAATTATCTTTAACCTGGAATTAGATAGCTCGCCCGTCCCTTGCTTATCTAAGTTACAATGGTTGGTTGTTAAATATTCTAACATATTTCTTGGTGAATTATTTTATGTACAATTCTTGTTTAATATTGATTTATATGTCTATGTGAATATGTACATATATGTGGTATATCCCCTTTCATAGACTCAGTCTCAAAGTCTACCCTTAGGCTCCGCCACTGGTGAATACAAGCAATGAATGGCTACGTGGTAAGTTGCGGTGTGACGTGACTAACTCTGGCAACTACTCTGTATTCACTCTTAGGTTGATCCGTGTCAAAACAAACCCCAGATGACCAGTGCACCGCTATAATGTATCCTTCCGCCATTCGCACTAGAAATACTGTCACACTTTCAGACCATGTGACGAGTAGAAGCGGCACGTAGTGCAAAAAAAAGAACAGAATCCTTATTTCGACAACTGAAACGGTGACTAGCATATTCTATTAAGGGTTAAAGGTGATAAGATTGATAGTTGCAACAAAATAAACGTTTGCACATATAATAGTTAATTCTAAAATAAATGAGCGAAAAATAAAGTAACAAGTATGCGATAACCTAATTTATTCGCTCTCTGGAAGCGGCACTTTATTAACTGTTGGCGACTATTTTAAAAAAGAAATTGTGTACTGTTACGCGAATTGCATCCTTCTTAAAATCACTACATTCTTGCATCGCGTATTTTATATGCTTTCTTTTTTTCCGGGTGTAACTACTTTTCTTGTTTCAGATTTTTCTGCACAAGCACTTTTTATGCTTGTACTGAAACACCGGTGAACTCAGAAGTTAATTTCACCATTTCTTTCGCGGAAAGTGTTGGATATTTCTCACATAACTTATAATAAAGATTCAACACTATTGTTTTTTCACCACTAGTCAATGGTTTGCGCGGCTAATGCTTTACGTAATTCGACGAAAACACAGGAGCAAATTCATTGTCCTCCACGATACTAAACACAACTGCTGGTTTCTGCCTGTAAACAATATTCTGCGCCTACCCGGATGTCAGGTGACTCATACAAATTGCGCCATGGGACTTGTAGCTCTGTTTTACGGTATAAATCAGCGTTAAATAAAACCTTAGGTATTTGTATAGAATATTATACCATTTAAGAATAAATTCATTCTAAAATTCAGAGATTAGCATGGGACTACTTTCCTGGGCACATTGCTACCGTGTTGCACCACGGTGCACTGACCACATGGGTTTGTTTTGCCGTGGATCAACCTAAGAGTGAATACAGTTTAGGCGGCTGTTACCATATGAACGGGCCTACCGTCCTCACTTGCTTTTGCGACTGCAGCGCTTATGTCAGAACCCAACTTAGAGAATAGAGCTGTAGTCGCCAAATCCCAATGTCGACAGTTTAAAATATGTTACCAACTGATACAATTTGTACAATGTATAATACGCTATAGTTATTATTTTTATTTTCGCTACTACCTACGTATAGTACCGAGCGAGGTGGCGCCGCGGTAACGTGTGCGACTCGCATTCGGGAAGTCCCTACTTTGACCCATGCTAGGGTGGTTTCTTCTCTACCATGATTCTCTTTCAATGCATTGCCTACTCATCTTTCAGGCGTACTTCTAGGTTTCGTGGCGTATGGCGGTGACGGACAGATGACGCGGATGTAAGCTCAATGAAAAGAGCTTAAGGGTTGACACCATTGACACCGAAGGGCTGCTTGATTGGTGGGTCGTTCACCCCCCTCTCTCGGCGACTCCAGCAGCGGGACGGGTCTGAGCTTGGAACTGTTACGGACTTCCGCGTCTCTATTGCTGGTGACCTGTAGCCTTCTGTAGCTCCTTCGCCCCATCCCTTCCTCCTGGGGATGGTAGCCGCAATATATCTATGCATGCTGCAGCGCGCGAGGTGTCCGCCTCCGTTAAATCACCACTACCTCTACCTACCTAATTAGGTAAAACCTCGAGGCAGTACGACCTGCACAGATCTATGACTACCACCATCCAAGAGGAAGGGTTGAAGTGAAGGAACTACAGAATGCTAGATGCCACATGCCACACAGGCACGCGGAAGTCACAGTTGCAGGCGCGAAGATCCCTTCTATAGCTGGAGCCTAGAGAGGGCGACGATCACCTGATGCCCACGGGGAGTACTGTTTCCTTTGACAAGCATCTGCATCATCTGTCCGTCACCGCCATACGCCATAAAGAAGCACGCCTGAAAGATGAGAAGGAAGATGAAATGGAAATGATGGAAAGGAAATCGAGGTAGAGGATAAATCAGCCCAGCATTCGTTTACTGAACAGAGAAAGCCACAAAAAAACCCAAGGTCAGAGTGAGCGATCTACGGGAATCGAATCTGGGACCTCCCATATGCGAGTCTCACACGTTACCGGCCCGATCCCGCTATCCCCCTGACAGTTTTATTGTTTTCTTTTCTTCCTCTTGCCATTTGGCTTATCACATTTATCGTTTTAATTCGCGAAATTCACACAATAAATGTAACTCGAGCTCCAGACTCCCTCAAGATAAATTGTGGAACTTGTGTTACATTTAGCCAAAAGGTTTATTAAAGATTAATAAACGTTACTCCTAGTAACGCCGTCCTATATTTGAGCCAAAGGTTTGTTAGTATATGAAATTAAAGCTTAAAAATGCGCTATTTCTTGCATTTACATACTATAATCATGTGATATGAAAAGTAGGATTAAGGTGATTTCTTTTTTAAATAAGTTTGCTCTATCGTATACATAACATACATTTTTAGAAAAAAATGGTTCACGAAAGTTGAATAATGGTGTCCAAAAGTTCCTAGTGTGTAAAAAAATTAACAAATAAAATCATACGCAGCTGCGATGCGGTAAAGTTAAAAAAAAAATCCGGATGTGTTATATTTAAATGACTTTCTCTATGCTCTATCGCTTATTTAGTGGGTATACAAACTATTCTTACTAAAGCTTATTGCTTTCTCTACCATCTACATAGTAGGTAGAGAGGGTATTGCATTCCACCCAAAAATTTGATACCGTGATTTCACCGGAAATACAAGTTTTGAGGCTCCCTGTAACCAAAAAAGCATTTGTAGAAAAAGGTCCGTGTGTGTGTTTGTGCGTGTGTCTGTAAGCAGCATAACTCAAAAACGAAAAGTCGGATAAATACAAAACTTGGTATTTAAGTTCAGTATCTTACAAAGATGCGACACGAAGATTTTTAAGAAAATCCCCCGCCACCAACTACTCTTTATGTGGAACATTTTTCGAAAATGTTGATTAAAATATCACGTATTAAAGATATTTACATGACAAATAAACTGTATATCTTGAATTTTCTGGGAATGCCCTTTGAAGTTCTCTTCATCCGGAAGGAATTTGGCGTAAACTTGTTTAATTAGTAATCTTTAAGCGATAGACGAAAACGTACCACACAAGAGATATAGATATCTTTAAACCACACAATTTATTTCAAATAAGTTTTTGTAGCATAAGCCATTTCTGAGATATCCGTTATTAATTGTTCGAATTGTTCATTACTTCATTCTATTAAAGTCAACATTCAGATGTTTCTCGCGATTGCATGGAAACAATATGTAATTTTAAGGCAGCATATAGCGTCCAGTTTTTAAACATTTGCTTATCATGTTCCCTTGGTATCTATGTACTGTAGCTGTTCCTGCAAAGGTTTATCTCGATTAAAATGTAGTAGATACAAAAATAAGCTTTAGTAAGAATAATGTGTGTACCCACTAATAAACGATAGAGGGTGGAGAAAGTCATGCGAATGTATCACGTGAGAATTTTTTTCTATCTCTTAATTTTAATCCAAATAAACATTTAACACGAAATTAAAATATATTTAAACTATCGCGAAAATTGTCATCCACGGCAAGCCTCTGGCGTTTAATTTTTCACTGAGTATTAAAATATTATTTTAATATGTTATACCATAAAGTACTATTATTCCCTTATTGCGGCATAAAATTCACTTTAAATCAAGTTAAGTGTTTGTATGCACTACATTTTTGGCAGTTTGGTATGTTCCTTATATATGTACATGCCCCGCATGGAATTTAGCAAAGGTGAATCGCCTTTGAAAGGGTTTGTAACACACAGTGCAATTTAAAAATGGAGGCATAAATGGAGCGGAGTCTTAGATAAATAGGTATCTTTTCTGCAAACACATAAATGCCCACCAAAGGGAAAAATTCTTAATAAGAGGTCATGAGTATAAATATGAAATCTTTTTCAAAATATGTAAATAATATTTTCATATAATCTTCCATAAATACATAAATCTGAATTAATCTCTGATATTGCTATTATTTATCATACATAAATTTTCATTTATTCTATTATAAATGCACATCAGAGATGGAATTAGTAGATTAGAAATAGAACAAAATAATAAGTGAGGGAAGAAAAACAACTGGAATGTTGAACTCGGTATTATGGAGCAGAAACATATTAAATAAAACTTAAAAACTCATTTATAATTCAATAGTACAAAGTATATTGCTCTATAGAACGAAACGAGCGAAACCACAATAATGGTATAATGGGAAGCTGAAGGGAACAGAGGACGTGGAAGACTAAGAAAATAATGGAAGGATGGGTCCGAAGAAGTATGGCGTATAGAAGACTGACAGATAAAGATGCAAAGGATAGGGGTTTATGAAGAAATAAAATTATGCATGGGTTGCAGGAAAACTATTGTAATATTCATAAAAAAAGTATATGCTATATTTACCTGTATTGCATCGCTGGTATTAGAGAATGTTCACCATATCATGGTGCCTAGGGTAAAAAGAATAGTTTAGGCCTTCATAACATAAACTTACGTCCACCCTGTTATTCCTCGTCCGCTATATATATATATATATATATATATATATATATATATATATATATATTTCATAATATGCTTACACTGCTAGGCCGAGCACTTGCGATAATGTATAAATAATATAAGCCATGAGATTTCTCAAGCCTACTTCTCTAAAACAATTTGTCTGATACATGGTATTGGCGTTCCGGATCATTTAAGTGGGCTGAATGCTGTTTGATAACAGCGTTTGTGACTTCTCCTATCACTGTTTATAATTTGTTAATTACTTCCATTTGTGTGTATGCGCGCGCGTGTGTGTAGGCTAGCTTATATTCGGAGTTGAACCGGTGTGAATGATGCATGCAGACCGCATTCGTTCTTCATCTCTTAAGAATAGTGTTTGGTTTAACTTGTGCGTCTTGAAAACATGCCGAAAGTTTAATCAAGTGTTAAATCCCGTTTCAGCAATACGTAGACGAATTTAAAAACATATTTAAACAGTTTTGTTTTGTCAACCATGTGGAAAAACAGTAAGTACAGATCAGCGTTCACAAGTGAATCAACATTTATCAGAAAATAAACATATTGCTGCGAATTCACAGTTGTTGATAGGTGAACCGGCTTCTTCAAGTGTAGGTCAATCAAAAGTGTTCTCAGTATTATTTAGATTAATGCAGAGCGTTTGTTGCAGCCAATATCCCACTCAAAAAGTAAACAATATTCAACTTAAGAATTTGTTGACCAAATATATCGACGTTGACCCTCCTGAAGAATCAACATTAAGAAAGAAAGAAAGAAAGAAAGAAGGAAAGAAAGAAAGAAAGAAAGAAAGAAAGAAAGAAAGAAAGAAAGAAAGCTACCTTCCTAACTCAGCATGTGGAAATGAAAGTCTTTGAGTGAGAATTGATGAAACCAAGATTCATGTTTCAAAAGCGTAGGAAATATTGTTCTCGGTGTATTGAAAAATGACGAAATAGTGAGCAATCTTATTTAGTGGCGTGTAAAGAACTATCTGCAGCAAATAATATGACGATTGTGAAGTTATTCAGTGAAACTGCATAAGAAATTGTGGCAGTAATTTGTATCACAATAATGTAAATGCCAGTGTGATTGTAGTGTAAATAAGAATTATTGTATGACATTGATTTGAGATGTTTGTTAATTATATGCATTGTTAGGAAATAAGTTTACACGGCCTCACTGAAACTGACAATAGAAGTGGGTAACAATTAGCGAAGGGGTGAGTTGAATATTAATTAGAAGAGACAAACAAATGACGTCAGATTGGCGCGCTTTTCTGAGAAATGGAGGGAATTTCTTCCCTAGAGCATATGTTTTCGTAATTTTTTATTGGATATAAAAATAGACGCTAATGTTGGCGCGTTTTATTAACCAATAGCAGCTCGGTTATAATCTTTAGGCATATCGGGGTGTGGGAATATAAAAAGCTAAAGTCAGAGGCAGATTTCGTCAGTCCAACAGAAGCATTCGTGTGTAATACGTCGCCCAGTTCAACAAAATCATCCACGCGTTACACGTCGCTGAGTCCAACAGAATAATTCAGAAGTTAAACGTCGCTTAGTTGATCAGAATCGTTCGCGAGTTACACGTCGCAATTCTACAGAATCTCTCGCGTCTTAAAGTTTGTTATAAATGTGAAACACGCGAATTAATAATGTGCAGTAAATAAGTGATTATAGTGATATTAGAAAATATAACAGTTTCAGTCTGGCGTGTATCAAGAGTCAATATGTGAACTTAATTAATTGTGACGGTAATAAAAGTGTAAAAACAAATTCTTTTATCAGTGTTATCTTTGAGTAACAAATCCTTTCCGTTTACACACCTTGATCAAGAGATATGCTGGACTTAATAATAATAATAGCTAGCCGGAGGACAATGAACCCAACATTCAAAGTAGAAATACAATAACAGGCGCCCAGCAAAAGATAACACGAAGTGACTGCGACAAATTGGCTTCCATACATGGTGCAGATAAACATGAAGCATCTTCCAACTACCAACAAATAATCCACTTCAAAATGGCCAAATGGTATAAAATACAACATATTAATCTTTACAGATGGTGTACCATACATCTTAAAAGCAGTCAAGTTCTTTCCGTGCGTTTTCCTAAAATGATTTATATCACATGTGTAGTTCATGCCCTTCATAGATTATGTGAATGTATCAGACTACTATATCCCAACGTGTATCAAATGGGGAAAAATATTTCTTAAATCATCATCGAGGATTGTTCTCTTCAGAGAAAAGAAAATCTTCCTCTTCCCCTTGCGCCAGTAGTCACCGCCAGGGCACTTCGCTAAGAGCAGTCTTGTACTGCGGGGGAAAAAATGAAAGCTTTGCATCTGTTGTAATTGAGTTGGACAAAAATGATGTGCTATCTATTGAAATAGTTAAGGATTCATTGAAATACGGCCAGTTATTAATGATTTGGCGTTCATATCTATAAATCTAAACTTGTTATGTGACTCCATACAAAAACTAGAAGCTTTAACAAATCTACTGAGTGAAACACTTACGGAGGTGCGGGCTGTTGAAATGAAAATTAATTCGTTATTAGGGTTAAAAGTACTAAAATACAAGTTTAAAAATTGCTTGAGGAAATAAATGGTTTTCAAAAACTGCGCAGAGTGGCCTGGAAGATAAACAAGTAGGACATTTAGAGTGACATCTCTTTGTTTAAATATGCACGATTGGTCATCCTGTGATGTGAAAACATTTTTACAATATAAGATCTATTTAGAGTCAAACTGCATGCATTCACGATAGATAATTTTGATATTTTTTTGCTTACTGCAAGTTTAAGGGAACATGCTAGGAACTGTTCCATCTATGAGTGGTGAGTACCTCTAACAATAATAAATTAATAATTTGCTCTCATTTGTATGAATATAAGTAAAATATTTTAACATTTTTACCAAACATTTTCTTCTTTTTTTTACATAAAAAATAAATATTTTACCTTTTTTTATAACCACATAAAAATGCGTCCCTGCTAATGGCGCAAGCACCGAGCTGGCTGGGCGTGTTTAATACATTTTGCCTTGGTTTTGCAGAGAACATAACAATTTTATTTGTGCCTTTTAAATGCGTAACGGTTGTAATGAAATAACGCTTACAAGGAAGCAATGATATGGCATATGCCCACTAAAGGAACGATCTTTTCTCTGACACCGCGTTAAACCATATCCGAGTTTCAACCACCGGTGACCTAGATTTTGGAATCCCTAACGAATGGTCTCGTTTGTACCTTTGGAGTAGCTTTCCATGGATTTGGCAGAAAGAAAAAGAGTTTATCATTAACCCTAGATGCATTCACCTGATTAAAAATGAATAAATTAATATTTAATTAGAAGTCTATGTTTCCGAGCTGTCACAGAACATAACTGCGGTGACTAGGTTTATACGTTATAGTTTGGAGTTTGGTCAGAGGGACCGCTCAGCGCTTACTTGGCTGTACTGCCAAGTAGAGTACTGCCATCTGTTCAGCAACTGATAAACTACATTGCTTGGTAATACTAACGCACTAACGCTTCTGATAATATTATGATTCAAACATTCGAGCAAGTGATTTAATTAAGCATAAAACTTGTAGCTTCATATATACAGATTGTAAAAAATTGGAACAAAGCAGCGCGTTCCTTAACTTCTATCGTTTACTGGCGTGGCGTTCCTTATTAACAAATTAACTATGGCGCTAGTGTTGGTTTCTCACTCCACAATGTGGAGATGGCAGTAGACCTTAGTAGATGGCAGCACAAATGCTTTTCTACGGATTTCTTATATATCGGATAACTATTTGAATTATTGCAATAAAATCCTTATTATAAATACAAAATATAATTAAACAATCATAATAAAATTCATTTTAATGCCTTTCATAGAATTGCTCTTGATAATATATGTAGAAAAAGTAGCTCTTTCGGCATGTTGTTTGCGCATTACTTTACGTTTAAACTTAGGTTACGAATGACCTTCTGTTAGATTACCATTCATTTCATTTCATTCATCATCAATTTTTGTAAGGAGTAACGGTAATCGTGCTCCTATATTATGTGTATCTTCAACCTTTATGCCTTCTGCTGTGATTACTTCTGTTATGTTGTAATGTAAGATTGCATTGTTCCTCTATGTTGCCAAGTATATTTGTAGCCTTAATAACCCGTAATTTTTAATTAATTTATAGATGGAGAATGTTCCAAGTTTAATCTTTCCTATATACATTCGATACTGATCGCTTTTAAACACACTAAAAACCATCGGATTGGGCCGGATTTGAACCCACGATCTTGGTATCAGAAGGCCAGCACTTACCGAACTTACCCACCCGTACTGGTTTTTGGTTATAGGATAACTCGTTATACCCATTAACATAAATAAGTCAACAAAATCCAAAATTTCGAAAAATTATCGGCACTAGGTTATACGTGAATTTCTCGAGTCACTCGCCGGTACAACGTTAAGCGGAGCAATTTGTATTTGTATATTTCATTGACACCTACAGGTAATCGTTATATCTGGAGCATGAATTAATTTACTTTCGCTGGGTTTTGTGTCTAAAATTACAACGTAAGGTTATCGTATATTACTTGTAAATTACGATATCATTATCATCGCCTTAATTCTCTTATCTCGTACGCATTAACTTTGTTGATGACTTGTACGGAACAAAAACAATAAAATGCTTCTTGTCACATTTCGTTGTGTAGAACAAGAAGTTCTAGCTCTAGAAGGCTTTGAAAAGTGTGTAAATGTGGATTTTAGTTATAAGATTATATTCGAATCTCCCTGAATTCAAAACTAGACCTCCGTGTTATATAGTTTTTTGTGGATATAGGCAATAGTGTTTTCGCCTGTAAAAGCCCAGACATGGCGGATGGGCGTGGCTTAGCTTTCCCTGGTTATTTTACGGCTGTGCTCTGCCATCTAGGTAGAAGGATCAAAACTATTTGAGTTTGCTTCTCTCAAAAGATGGTAGCACAGAGACTCATTTCAATTTTCGTTTTAAAATGAATAAAAAACATAGCAATTAAAAGCAAAATTCAAATACTATTACATATTTGTATTAACCATTAATGAAAAGGTACAAGTAGTATAACGTTAGATAAAATAGTGGCTACAATTCTTAAACAATGCTCAAAATTCCTAACCTATGAGTACATAAATCCTATGAAGCAAAGCATAAGTTTTAAAGCGATACACCGCTAATTGTGAATCGGAAAGGCACGCTATTACGTGTTTCTCTTACAGGGAATTTTTGAAGTGAATTGGACAATGCGTGTCTGATTCGCACATATACTTTATTCACAGGATAGCAAAACTATTAGAAGTGCGACTCTCATGTTAAATGTTGCAAACAAGAGGGCGATCGCATCGTGAGTAGTGATCTGGGATGGAACTATGGAAAATCGTGCTCTCGGATGATGACGTCACTCGTAGCTACTACAGCTGTATTTTTCATACCTGCTTAGCTTAGCTGTCTGCTCAGCTAATCGCATGTTCCAATATTGTATAGCTACTGACGACGTACAAAGTTAATTACGTGAGCTTCAATAATCGTGATTGCACTTGGAGTTATTCATACTTCTTTTTAAAGAAGTCGATTAAAGCTCACATAAAATAACTTGTCACTGTCATCTGTAGCAATGCAATATTACAACACAACTATGATCAGTTGAACACCTCACAGCTAGGCTAGTATGAAAAACACAACTGTTTATTCTTGTGTAACTTATTAAATTATCCAATAGTCGGCACATACATTGCTTTTTATATAATATTATCGGGGTTAATAGTGGTTGCTGAATGTTTCTATGTCATAATACATAATGGCCACATTTAAATTTTTGAGAGTGAATGAGATCCAGCACCTTGCAATAATTTCTTCTGCATACTTCATAGTAAAATCTTTTGCACTTAAACTGCTTCCATGGTTTGTTTGAACTTCCAACCAACAGTAGGATGTGGAATTTGACAGGAAAATTGGAAGAATAACACATGTTTGACACTTGTTATTTTATTCTACTCTAGATAGTGCAATACAATTTGACATAACTTAAATCCATTTCCTACAAAGAAACTTCTGCACACATTATATGCAATAGTGTAGCTATTGGTTTTCATTCACTAAATTGCTATTAGCAGTGCAATAAATGTCATTAGCAAGTTTCACCACACCATTTAACACTATTAATGTCATTGACACTCTTTGTGCTCTGACTTGAAGCACCATCACTGGACACAAATAGCCACAACTTCACTCCAGCTTTCCATTGTGTATATCCTAGAATTAAATAGAACACACATGTTTAAACTACCCTTAAAAGTAGGTTTCTGAAAAGAGAAATTGCTTACATTAAGAAAAAATTTGTGGTTACAAACACCTTGTTATTATATTACACACTATCCCTTGTAAACCAGAGTTCTCTCTGATGTAAACAAAGCATATGCTTCCTCTTGTCTTGAAACTAAGCACTACGCTTATGCCAATGTAAATAGTTCCTTAAACGTATTGTGTCATGAAACATTGGAGTAGGAAAGGTATAGAACTACACATTTTATTGCGATTATCGTAAGAACTCATTGTTAAAGGTTATGGATATATAGTAGCTGTTAAGAGATTACAAAATATGATTTTCTTAATTCTACCTGCTATTGCATTAACAATCAAAGAGTATCTTTTTGTTAATTACCAACTGTATGGATGACTGCTATTCTCTTGCCTATATGAGAAATGCAGCAATGAATTCGCAGCGGTGCTATCTGAGTACCAAAAAAACTCTTTGCATAACACAGGAAATATGATAAGCAAACAGTCATTCATAATACGCTCGCACTCATATGCTCGGCTCAGGTCAAATCTTCGATTTTATCAGTTAGTGTTTGAGTTGCCATGACAAAGGAAGAAGTGCATAGTGTGAATAAGCTGTTTTAACAAAAAACTGGGAAACCGTTAAAAAGTGGCAAAAACGTTTGGTTGACAAAGTGCTAAATGAGAAGGAAATAACACTTTTTATTGTAAAACCACCACCACTTTGTGTTACTTGAACAAAATAAAATTCAGTATATGCAAAGGATCCATGGATCTTTTCATTGAAGGTTCAATGAATTAGATCTTTTGAAGGATCCTTCGAACTGTTATTTATAGTGAAATTTTAAACACTTTTCATTAAAAAATTACTAAGCTTCTGTGAATTCAGAAAACTAAGCTTATATATATAAATAAGCAAACCTAATGCTAACCTTCCATAAATTCAGAAACCTAAGCTTATATAAAAAAAACCTAACCTCCCATAGTAACTTGGATGCAATGTGCTGTATATGAAAAGCGTTTAAAATACTCAGTGTGTTAAAATGTTCACTATAAATAACAGATCAAAGGATCATTCAGAAGATCCAATTCATTGAAAAGATTCATGGAACCTTCATGAAAAGAGCCATGGGTTGTTTGCATATACACAATAGTGGATGAGTATATACAATCAGACAAAAAATTCAATGCCATGCCTGGGATTCAAACCAGCAATCTTTAACTTGCCATACCACTGCTCTGATATCTAAGACTTTCTCTACTCACAGTAAGCTATTTTCATAAGTATTCTACAAATGATTCATCATATATCGTGATCAACTTCATGTTTATCATATGTGTTAACTTAAAAGGCTTCAATACATTTAAAAAATATTAAATGCCCATTACTTCAAAACCTTTGATTTTTGCACAAAAACAACACGATCATTTAAATGCCTATACATTTCTTATAATATCCTGCAACTTAATTACTAATGCACAATGTATCTTTAAGGGAAGGATTTTGTATCATCAAAATTGCTACAAAGTTTAAATGGTAGAAAACAGACACGAAAGATTGAAACCACTTTGGAATTTCAAAGCCTCAGAACACATACTGAAGCTGCTAATTTCACTCAAAACAAACACTTCAGTTATTCTTGGAAACAAATGCTTTTGAGCATCTGTAATAACAGATTACAAGGACATCGTCAAAAAAGCTACCAGAATTTCTATTTTCATACACCATGCCCAGTTCAAAAAAGGACAAGTGGCATTTAGATAAAAATGCCCAAAAGAGGGTGAATTACTGAAATATATGTGAATGATATCAAATATCTTTCTTCCTTCTGTATTAGAAAATTTCATTTGGGCACTGTCTTAAAATAATTATAGTATCATTGGCATGCTATCCTTGACAGTTTGTGTGTCAGTCCACCAATAATCCTACATTTTTTAATTATACAAGAGTATCACTTGCATGATCTGCATCTATGTGTTTGAATATTAGCACAGTAACATGCTAATTAATTTGCATTAAAGGTTGATTTTACCTTACCTACTTTTGGCTGTGATCTCCACCCATCAATTATGAAGTGCAAACACGAAAATTAATTGTATATTCCACTGTCTGGATGACTCACAATATCTGAAAAGTAAATCAGGGCAATATAAAATTCAGCAACACTAAGAAGCTCATAAAAACTTAAGGGGACCTAGGACAGATTTTGTAGTCAAAATGGCCAAAATTTTCAATTTTTTGTTTTCTGCAAAAATTAACTCTATAATGTTAGTCAAACATATAAATGCATTTTATGCTGATAAACACCTTTTTAAAGGGTTTGGTAGCCATTTTTAAAAACCACTGCACGGAAATTTAAACGCCTGTCACGCCCATTTTTGTTCTCGCTTGCAAAATAGTTACTTTCTTTCCAAAAAATCATTCAAATTTGCACCATAGTCAGTGTGTATTGGTTGTTGCTTCCATCTGGTGTTCATTACTGTAACTACAACAAAACTTCATCCTCATAAGAGTTCAAAATATAGCCAAATTCTTTAGAAACAAAATATACAGCCGCCTCACACCAGTAAAATATATTTTTATTATAGTATTTAAATATTTTAAGAATTTATTTGTAACATTTTATCTGTTTCACAAGTTTTAAATAATTATGTGTTATGTATACATGCAGCTTGGTTTTGTGAGGTTATTACTGTCAGTGTCTTTCAAGTTTATTTATTGGTAATTGAAATGCATACACTAAGTGCAAGTTGGAGGAAACCCACAGGTAGGATGAGTAAAAGGAATCTAAAGGCTCTGAAAAATATTGAAAAAAAGATGGAAAGGTGTTCCCAAAGAAACTATAGAATCACAACCTGGCCCATCAACATTGCCATGTGATCACATCAGTATTTTATCTGATTCAAATAGTAGCACAGAAATTTCGGACAATATCATCTTACAGTGTGCCCCACGGTGATGAATATGATGTGTTATATTGTCCAACAGATGTCACACTATGCCATGCACTAGCTCAACATATGTCACGTATGTCATATGTTTATGCTGCCAACATGTAACAAATTAAAGCCGCCAAAACGAAAATTAATGCCGCGAATGCGGAAACGACCACAGAGTGTAGCCCAGGGATCTTAGACAACCTGTGCTTTGTGAATTAACGGAAGGTTACGCTTACGTTAGATTTTTTGTTTATGTAAGCTTTCGAAAGGTTAGGTTTAGGTTAGTTTTTTTATATAAGCTTACGTTTCTGAATTCACGAAAGGTTAGGTTTAGGTTAGTTTTTTTTTATATAAGCTTACGTTTCTGAATTCACGAAAGGTTAGGTTTAGGTTAGTTTTTTATATAAGCTTACGTTTCTGAATTCACGAAAGGTTAGGTTTAGGTTAGTTTTTTTATATAACCATAGGTTTCTGAATTACCTTTATATATATCCTTGTTTTAATTTGTTATCACTGTTTACATCAAAGCACGCGAGCGAAGCGAGCGTGCGTTCCTAAACTTACGTTTCTGATTCACGGGAGGTTAGCTTAGGTTTAGTTTTTTTTATATCAGCTTACGTTAATGGATTCACGGAAGGTTAGGTTTAGGTTAGTTTTTTTATATAAGCTTACGTTTCTGAATTTACGAAAGGTTAGGTTTAGGTTAGTTTTTTTATATAAGCTTACGTTTCTGAATTCAGGAAAGGTTAGGTTTAGGTTAGTTTTTTTATATAAGCTTACGTTTCTGAATTCACGAAAGGTTAGGTTTAGGTTAGTTTTTTTATATAACCATAGGTTTCTGAATTACCTTTATATATATATATATATATATATCCTTGTTTTAATTTGTTATCACTGTTTACATCAAAGCACGCGAGCGAAGCGAGCGTGCGTTCCTAAACTTACGTTTCTGATTCACGGGAGGTTAGGTTTAGTTTTTTTATATAAGCTTACGTTTATGGATTCACGGAAGGTTAGGTTTAGGTTTAGGTTAGGTTTTTTTTATATAAGCTTACGTTTGAATTCACTAAAAGTTGGTTTTTTTATATAAGCTTACGTTTCTGAATTCATGAAAGGTTAGGTTTAGGTTAGTGTTTTTTATATAAGCTTACATTTATGGATTCACGGAAGGTTAGGTTTAGGTTAGTTTTTTTTATATAAGCTTACGTTCCTGAATTCACGAAAGGTTAGATTTAGGTTAGTTTTTTTATATAAGCATAGCACGTGTTGAGTTAGAATGCTAAAGACAGTATTGTCACATCCCGTGCAAACCATTTTGCTTTATATTAAATACGCACTGTTAATTTGCACGCGTTGCGTTTCAACAAAATCGCACAACAACAACAACAAATAGCCGTAACAACGGCGCATCGCATTTTTAGCCGATTTCACATTTTTATTTACGTTGGCAGTACCCAATTTGCATGTAATTTTTTGCAAAATGGCTACGTTTGTTTACTTCCTGACGCGATTTTCCTATATAACTAAAATACCTTAAACGGCCGGGCAGGTGGGCACCAGCTATAGACGAGACCACATCGTGTTCTAAGCTCACTCTTAAGGTAATTTATTCGCTTTCCTTTTGATTTTATAAGCATTTTCTACGGGCACACTATAAGATAATATTAGCCGAAATTTCAGATTCTACCTCTGTTGTGCATAATACATTACCCACACATACCAGTACACATGAAATAATTTCTGCCAGTGACAAAAAGCTCAGATATTTTGAAACACCACTTACACAGCCTAATCTATATGAAAATAAATACATTTTAATTCACTCACAAGTTCTGAATGAGTTATGTAGCAATATAGTATGTGATGAGTGTGGGGAAAAGTCTTTGATTATTGAAACAGGAGAAAATAAGGGTCTAGCATGTAAGCTTACTGTAAAATGTAAGAATTGTGACAAGACATTTTCAGATGTTTACTCCAGCCCAAAAGTAAAGACTGATTCCAAAAGTAAAAAGGCTGCTTTTGATGTAAATAGAAGATGTATAGAGTCATTTTTAAAAATTGGAGGTGGTCACAGAACAATGGAAAGATTTTGCATGAGCATGAATTTGAATATAATAGATTCTAAAACATTCACTAAGCATATGCATGCCTTAGCAGATGAATCAGAGACCATAAGAAAAAATGTTCTTTCCAAATCAAGAGAAGCAGTGCATAAAGCCCATAAGGATCTGAATGCTGCAAACATAAATAAGAAAGTAATAGATATAGCTGTGTCTTTTGATGGAACCTGGCACAAGAGAGGGTTCAGATCTCTATATGGGATAGGGATAGTAATTGATATTTTAACTGGATTAGTCATTGACTTTGAAATTTTATCAAAATATTGCCCCATGTGTGTCCTCTCTCAAAATGAACTGGGAGAAGATACTCCAGAGTATAACATATGGCTTAGAGGACATAAAAGTATACCTGGAGAATGCTGTAAGAATTACTCTGGTTCATCTGTTGCTATGGAAGTTTCTGCAGCAGATATCTTATGGAAGAGGTCTGTAAGTGAGTGTTCCATGCGCTACACAACTCTATTATCTGATGGTGATGCCAAAACATTCCTTCACCTGACAAAGGAAGCTATATATGGATCAGATACCACAATTATAAAAGAAGAGTGTGTTAACCATATTGCCAAGAGGATGGGTACAGGATTAAGGAATTTGGTACAGGAATGGAAAGCCAAAGGCACTCAACTTGGTGGGCGAGGACCAGGAACACTAAAAGAAGCTAATATTGTCAAGTTAACCAATTATTATAGGAATGCCATTGTCTCTAATTTACCTGATGTTGATAGGATGAAATCTGCCATCTATGCCACTTTGTATCATTGCTCATCTACTCATGAAAGCCCAAAACATAGTAAATGTCCTTCTGGAAAAGATTCATGGTGCTTCTACAATAGAAGTATTGCAGAAGAAAAAATGCCAGAAAGCCATAAGGTTATGTCTATACAGTTTTCTTCTGCTATGCTAGTAAAAATACTACCATTGTACCAAAGACTAGCCTGTACTGAACTTTTGTCAAGATGCACCCAAGGTGGAACTCAGAATGCAAATGAAAGTTTGCATTCTTCAATTTGGAGAAAGTGTCCTAAGGAAACCTTTGTTTCCAGGAAAAGGTTAGACATAGGAGTAATTGATGCCATTTATGAATATAATATGGGATGCATTGCTTCACAAGAAGTAAAAGCCAGTTCAACTGGAGAAGAAATTACTGGAATAGGAAGAAAAATAGCCCTGAAAAGAGATTCTCGCAGAAAGTATGAAAGTCGCCGCTCCACATTACAACAGCAGAAGTCCACCAGAAAGAAGAAGGAGTTGAAATTGCAAGCAGAAGAGGCTAAGAAGAAGGAGGGAAAGAGGTATGGTTCTGGACAATTTTAACCCTTTACACCAGGTACATTAGCCTGTATAAATGATTTCAATATAAAATTTAAGTTTTCTCAGAACAACATTTTTCAATATGTCAAATGTCCCATGCGGGACAGCTTTCTTTAGTTTTGCATGAAACTTGGCATAATAGTTCTACTGTTCTATCTAAAGAAGTTGTAGTATCATTTTTGGGCTACTATGTAAAACTTGGACACAGTGGGCTATTAATCCTAAAAATTTTTACTTTTTAGGCTGTAATATCTGCATTAATGATTATAATTAATAATTTGTTATTCAAAGCACAAAATGAAAAAAGCATACTAGGATAATTTGCAAGGAGTTCAAATATTAATGTGACAAATTGGTACTGATGAAAAATAAAATTTGTCCCGCATGGAATATTTCATAATTTTCAAATATCGTGATATGAAAAACAGAAAATAATTTATATCTGGAAAACTACTTCATCAATTTTATTGAAATTTACACATAATGCTATTTGGAATGAGGGAAACCAACATACAAAATTTTAATAAGATTGAAAAAAAATTGTAGAAAATCATATAATCTGTCCTAGGTCCCCTTAACCTTTCATCCAGCACTCTCATGCTGGAAACTTAATAACATACCTTCAGATTCTATGTCACCATTCGGGACTCGAACCACAACACTGGAAGGAATGTAAATCGTAGGCGTATCCCCTCTGTCTGGACGGCTAAATGTATCTGAAAATTAATTCGTTATATAAAAATGTTGCAACATACAGTAACCTATCAGTTTTCTACCTCATTCTACGAATATCACTGAAGTTAATAGAAAATACCAATATTACAACAAATATACATTCAATCAGAAATAGCGTAAATGTATGAATACCGTCTCGGCATTGTTCCTGGTGAAAAAACTTCGGACGAAAACTTCCAGCTATAAAAATCCAAGATGGTCCCTTTCTTCGTGCCTCTGCCATTTAGTTCGTTACGAACGTCGAAACTTGAAAAAGCCAATCAGAAAATTCGCCTTTCCCGCAAAAGTACAACTAATGACACACCGTGTCCATGTGGGGAGTTAGTGCCCTCGGTTTCCACTTAGCCAATACCACCATCACCCCTGTGACTTTATCTGGAATACTGTTTCTCAGGGTTGGTACGAGCGTTATTTTGTAGTGGTTGATTCATAACACGAACGCATATGAAGTGTAACCCTACTGTTGCATTGGTGGAAGCACGAAGGCGATCGCAGCGTGAGTAGTGATCGGGGGTGGAACTAAACTATGAAAAATCGTAGCTACTACAGCTTTATTTTTCATACCTGACTAGCTGTCTGCTCTAGGGTTGGGTCGAGCGATTCTTTTGCAGTAATCGATTCATACGATTCGCTCACGATTCATGAATCGTCTCCTTGTTTGCTGGTCTACCTTACTGCTCGATTCAATCATGTATCGTGTCTACCACGATTCGTTCATGAATCGTACCCTTGTCTGCTCGCCTGCCTTAGTGCACGATTCGTTCATGAATCGTCCGCTTGCCTGCTGGTCTAACCCACTGCACGTTGCACGATTCAATCATGAATCTTCCGCTTGACTGCCGACTATTCTCACTCACAATTCTTATATGAACCGTCCCCCGTTTGTACTTTGCAGTTTGCAGACATGCGCAATCAGGAGTTTGTTGTTACGATGAGGGTTATGATCTTTTTTCTTTCACGTAAAAAAGTCAATGTATGTAAAAATGCTTTCCGCGCTATTTTGGGTAATACCCTTGGAGTTTCCTGAATTTGTCAATGAAATCATCCTGCGTGATTCCACTTAAGTTGCGATTACATAAGGTATTATGCAAAGTAATTATGAAGGCATTATTATTATATTCTTCTTCATTTCGATGATTAGGCATTCCACCTGCCTTCGCATTCTTTACTCCCATCTTTTCCTGGGGTGTCCAATGTCTCTTTTTCCTGGCGATTTGTACTTATTAATTAATAGTGGTATTCTTTCTTCAATCGTGTAGTGAAGTTCATATGATCTTTTCAATTAAATTAATTTTCTTCGATTTTATCTTATAATTTATAAATATTCAGTTCTATAATTTTATGTTTCATTTATCATTAGATCTAATCTAGTACATCCTTAAGTTCTTCGTAAAAAATCGTTTCCGCCCTCTGAAGTTTACTTTTGTCCGCTTTTTTATTGTTATTATTACTATTATTATTATTATTATTATTATTATTATCATCATCATCATCATCATCCTCATATCATCATTCGTCACCACTACCGCAGTTGCGCGGACCAATAAGCTCTATAACTTTTATAAATACGTGACCGTGCGTGCAGAGAATAATAATTTTTATATAAATTTTACATCGGCATATTCGAGGTACTATTAATGCATTAGAATTGGCTTAGTTATATCCATGCATGTTCCTATAATTTTAATGTAGATTATAGTATATAAATTAATGCTTTTCAATTATATAATTTTAAACACTTTAATATTTTATAATCACAATGTTAATCAAACCAAGAATTCTAAAATTCTCTATTTTTTTCTACATTTTGCATATATTTTGGTATTGTATATTATAATATCTACTACACTGTAATCATGCAATACTGTGTATCAAATCTCCCAGTAGAGTACTGAAAATTACTTCAATTGTTTATACCACGTGCTGCAGCCTACGTTCATCCATTGGCAATGCTTACGATTCATTTTACTGCGCTTTACAGCTATTTACACAATTTGTTTTTAAGAGTTTATCTTTCTCGGCTGAACTCGGTACTCCTAGGTACAGGAAAGTAACTAAGAAATAGTTTTGAAAATAAAAGTACTAGTATACCAAAGGTAAATGCAATGTAACTAATTCTATACGTGCTAATCAAATACATAACAATAATACAGATGCAGAAAGTAGTGCATCTGTATCACCTTCGTTAACAAACAACACAAATTTAGGAGCGTTTATGCATTGCTCCTTTCAAAAATTAATGAATGAAATGAAAGAATGTAGCTGATTGTTGAAGATAATCGTAACCTAGGTTTAAACGCTAAGTAATGCACAAACTACATGCGAAAATGCCCCTTATACTACATGTATTATCCAAATCAATTCTGTAAAATGCATAGAAGTGTGGTTAGAATTCTTTTGAAAT
Source organism: Deroplatys truncata (assembly GCA_030765065.1). NCBI lineage: Eukaryota > Metazoa > Arthropoda > Insecta > Mantodea > Mantidae > Deroplatys > Deroplatys truncata. The sequence goes on along the minus strand of CM060987.1, from coordinate 35,185,023 downwards.
TATATTTTATATTTGTAATTAGGATTTGATAAGTATCACCAAAATATTCATAGAATAAAGTACAAAGATGTAGAAAAGCATTTGTGCTGCCATCTATTATAGTAATATAACAAGAGCTCTCTGGAAAAAGTAACCAACACTAGCGCCACAGTTAATTTATCAAAAAAGGAGCGCCAAGAACTGCAATCCAGCAATCGAGAACAGGTCGCCCAGGTTTACCTGGGCGGAATATAATCGCCACATTACCTAGCCGCGTATGCGGCTTTACCTGTGCGATAAAGGAGGTTTAAAAGAATATACACAAGCTTTTGATTTATGTTGTCTTGGGCGGGGTTTAGCTTTCTGCACTACCATTTGGCTGGGTCTCGGCGTTTCCTCATGGGCGGACTAGCGACCATGCGGTGACCAAGCCCAATGCTGCTTAACTTGGGCGACCGCTTGTGTGGTCATCAAGTTAAGCAGGCCGGCATGGCAGCAAAGCAAGATGGGAATACAGGTAATGGGATGGGGTTACTCAAGTTGGCGGCAGGGCGGGTCGCTGGTAGATGGTCACTCATCCGCCAGCGACCGGGCCCAATGCTGCTTAACTTGGGGAAGTTTGTGAGATGAGGGATTGATAGACTTCAGCCTCGGGGGCCCAAGCCGTCTTTCGGCAACCGGTAGCTCTTCCTCCGCCGTGGCGCCTTGTGGTCATAGCGGCCCAAAGAGTTAACCAGCTGGTTGGGGTGGTAGGTAAGTTTGGCGTACATGGTGCGGGTTCTGTCCCGCACCACGTCCACGATGTATGGGAGACCGGAATGGGTATGTAGGATATGTGATGGGAATCTACGCCCGGTATCATAGATCATCCGAAGCGCCCTGTTCTGAACGGTTTGCAGTCTGCGGATGGTGGTCGCTGCCGCCGATCCCCAGACCTCGCAGCCGTAAAGAATCAGGGGCGGGATAATTGCCTGATATAGGCGTAGCTTGAGGCGTATGGGCATTGTGGAACGGAATACAGGGTACAGCTGCCTGAGCGCGGAGTGGCCGAGGCCGACCTTTGCCCTGACATGTGGCGGGAAAGTGAGGCCGCGGTCGAGCGTGACTCCGAGGTATTTGGCTGAGGTAACCCAGGGGATTCTCCTCCGACGCAACCTCAGAGGCCGCTCGGGCCGCCACCGACGGACCTTCGCCAGGAGAAGCGCAGAGCTCTTCCCCGGGCTGATGGCCACCCTCCACTTTTCGCTCCACCTGCCAATGGCTCGGAGCTGTCGCTGTAGTGGAGGGAAACAGAATCGGGCATTCTTGTTCTGTGCCATTATGAGGACGTCGTCGGCATATTGGCACGTAACAGTCCTTGGTTCCATGGGGAAGTCCGACATGTAGGCCGCGAAGAGAAGCGGGGACAGTACACTGCCTTCCGGGACTCCAGCGGCTATGGGACGGACTGAGGAAACCTTCCCCTCCACTCTCACCCTGAATGTGCGATCCCGGAGGAAACTGCTTATCAGGGCAAGATAGGCGGGAGGGATGTCCGACTCCTTGAGTTTATACAAAAGGCCTTGGTGCCACGTCGTGGCAAAGGCCTTCTCTACGTCCAGCAGCACTGCTATGGTCTTGAAGTTCTCCTGGAAGCCCAGAGAGGCCTTCTCGGCCAGTCGCAGTAACTGCAGGGTTGTGGAGTGCCCATGGCGAAAACCAAACTGATGGTCCGGGAGGAGCTGCCTTTCCTCAAAGAGAGGTGTAAGGCGGGCAAGGAGCAACCGCTCAAAGACTTTTGAGACGGTTGGGAGCAAGCTGATGGAGCGGTAACTGCATGGAAAGACCGGATCCTTGCCGGGCTTTAAAATGCATACCACCCGCGCCTCCTTCCAACTAGTTGGAAAGTGACGGAGGTGAAGGCATGCATTGAAAATCCGCGTCAGATGGATGACGGCCTTCTTGGGAAGGTGCTGGAGCATGGGCGCCGTGACACCGTCATGTCCAGGGGATTTATTCGGATTGAGTTTTCGGATTTCGGAAGCCACCTGTTTAGGGGTGACTATTGGAAGATGGACCTCCTCGTGGCGCGGTTGTGGTTCCTCATAGAGGTAGTCCACAGTCGCTTCCACGAGTTCAGTAAAGTCTTCGTCCTGGGGGTCCTCCCGCGGTTCGAATTGGAGTTCTAAATGGTCTGCAAACACTGTGGCTTTCTCGCGGGGCTCGAAGGCGAGTCTCCCGCGAGTGCCGTGCAGAGGATGCTGGTACTGCGTCTTATCCTTCCTCAAGGATTTGATTATGCAGGAAAATACAGACAGAACCTGCACCCGGCCAGCCCAGAGTTTGCGCGCGCAATTTGACCGGGAACCGCGGTGTTCGGCTTAGCTTCAACTGTGCATGGACTTGTGCTCTATAATAATGCCTACACCATACACTGTGTATTGCAAACCCTTTCAAAGAGAAAAGTATAAGTATTTGAAAATTCACACCAATAGCAAGGAATATTTCGGAAATGGTTAACTTGGAAGAAAAATTAACATAAATTGTGTGTTCTAACGAGATATGATTTTGTCTCTCTCACGGTTTAATAGTTATCAAAAGTAATTCCTAATATAGAGGACTTCAGAGGCTATTCCCAGAAAATGCGATATACAGTTCATTTTTCATGTAGAATCTTAAATAAACGGCAAGTTAAAATTGTTGAGCTATATTTGGGAAAATAAAAAATTTCGAAAATATTCCCATGTAAAGGGTACTTTGAGGTTGGGAGTTTTTCGTATCCTCGGAAGATGTAGAACTTTCGTTTTTGGGTTATGCTGTTTGCACAGGAACACACGGACCTTTACCTAAAAATGCTTTTCCGGGATTGAGGGTGTTTCAAAACTCGTATTTCCAGGGAATATCAGTATCGAATGTATATAGGAAAGATTAAACTTGGAACATTTTCCATCTATAAATTAATTAAAAATTACGGGATATTAAGGCTACAAATATACTTGGCAACATAGAAGAGCAATGCAATCTTTCATTAAAACATAACGAAAGTTATCACAGCAGTAAGCATAAATGTTGAAGATACACATAATATAGGAGCACGATTTCCGTTACTCCTTCCAAAAATTGATGATGAATGAAATGAAATTGACGCCCAAAGCGTGGTGCAAATAACGTAACAAACAACCTACTTCAAATTGGCGTCCATACGTGGAGCTAAATAAATAAACAACTCCAACGTAAAGATAATATCCTCTTCAAATTGGCGCCCAACGTGGGGCTCGAAGAGACAAGAACTGGTGACAGCATCTGGAAAGAAGAGATCAACGAACAACATAGAACTACCAGAATCGACGAAACTACAAGACTTCATCTCAGAACTTCAAAATCATCAACATCATCTAAGGACAGCAACAATTCTTTCAGGAGTAGGTTGTTTGTTACGTTATTTGCACCACGCTTTGGGCGTCAATTTGAACTAGTTAGTTGCTGCTACGTATTGAAAGTCAGTTTGTAGATGCTGTATTGTATTTCAACTGTTGGGGAGCCGAACACTTGAAGTAGTTGCAACCGCACGTATAGTAAACAGTTTCCGGTAGCCTTCACCCCAAATGTACTTTCAGGTAGTATTTGCCCCAAGTTTAGAAATAACAGCTTTGTAATTTAACTGCTTCTTTAAATATATTATATATTTATGTTTGCCGCGGCTGCGTCAGTATTATTTTAGAGACATGGATATCTTGGCAACACGTGATGCGACAAGAATGTAGGCTTACACAGATTTTTAATTCACTCCTTTTTATTAATCCTTGACACAAATTAAATAGCACTTCACTGATATCGAGAGCTGTGAGATTCTTTTATGTAATACTTTTTTATACGTATACTTATTTTTCGTCTCACACGAATACGTATTATATTTCTCTCGAGAACGCATTGCATCCGGTTACTATCACTGACTGCAGGCAACTGACTAGATTTCAATCGTCTAAACTTGTAAATTTCTGTATTCAAGTCTCTGATTGGCTAATCCTACTCCAATAGAATACCTGCATTTAACTAAAGCTTTTTCTGGTTATTGATTGGCTATTTTTATAAACTGTCACTAAAATTACATTATTGTTACTCCAAGAATCACAAGTTGTACTGTTAAAGTTTCTTACTCATTATTGACTCAAGGTTACCTCATTGTTACCTCTTTGTTAGCAACTTTTGACCTATTTCTCACAGCTCCTACATTATTAAATTACGTAATGCATTCACATAACATTATTGAACATGTTTACAATAATATAAGCATATGCAATGACTTACATACATTTTACAAATTATTACATACACATATTGCTTCAAGGCGGGCTGTTATTGAATTTACATATTATATAATTTGACTGAAATCATTTAAGTGTTAAAAATACTGCCTCATATTAAAGCCCTGGATGAATGGGATATCATCCCCAAGTACTTTTGTAATCAGGAGAAAGAGGATTTTAAAAAATTGGAAGTGTTAGATTTTTGAAATAAAATGAAGGAATATGAAGATTTTAATGCAGAATCATATTCTGGCATGTTGAAACAACAATTGCTTTAATTTTCCTCACCTTGTCACATTCATATGCAGACGTTGAGAGAATACTTTCTATGGTCAGCGCTATTAAAACCCAAAAAATGAACGGAGTCAATTCTACAACTGTGGAGCTTTAGTGCGCATCAAATTGGACATGGGAAATTCAAAAAGGTGTGTACTGTCAGTGACCCACGAGATTGACTTTGTCCTTGAACTGCAAGCGTGCAGTGGACTGGGGAGCTTCTTGCGTAAGGTGTAGATAGTGTAACACCAACAGTTCAAAAATATTGTCAACAAGTGCAGTCTTACTGCAGGCAGTGTCAGTGGATGCTACAGTGTTAAAACGCATTGTATCGCGAGTGTCAAATTAATATAATTCATTAGTGAAATGGCTAACTTTCGGAAAAAGGGAAAAAGCATTCATAGCGAGGCTCGCGAAATAATAAACCATGTAAAGGAGCAATGCCAAAAAGAAGCAGAGCAGAAGCAACTAATTCTGCCGATTTCGCGAGCGGATGAGAGAACAGAAAATTACTGCGGTGTGTCTGTGGGAACAATTAAGAATATAAGACAAGAAAGTGCGAAGAGAACAGAACGCACTCCAGGCAAGACAAGACAAGACAAGACAAGACCTCGAAATCCAGAAAGAAACATAAATATAGACGATTTCGACATGTGCGTCATTAAGCGGACAATAATGGACTTCTACGTCAATAAAAAGATAGTTCCGACATGCAGAAAGTTACTTCCTGTAATTAGAAGTAAGATACAATTTCCTTGGGGGAGGGTTATTCGGAAATTGGGATTTAGATGGCGCAAGTGCCGAGGAAAGCGAACAATCTTAATCGAAAAGCCAAGAATTGTTGAATGGAGATGCAAATACTTAGCTGAGCTAAGGGAATACCGAAGACAAGGCAGAGATATCGTTTATTTGGATGAAACGTGGATGGACAGTAATTTAACATTCAAGAAATGTTGGCAAGCTGATGGGATCACAGGGGTACTTACTGATGGTAGTGCAGGAAACAGACTCATTGTTGTTCACGCATGCTCCGAGAATGGATTTATTTCTGGAGCATTGCTGATTTACAAGACAGGATCAGTAACAGGTGCTTACCATGGGCAAATGAACGGTGTCAACTTCGAACGATGGGTGAATGAATGCTTGGTTCCAAATCTTCCGGAAAAATCTGTAATCATTCTAGATAATCCTCCTTATCACACCATTCAGATCAATATGCCCCCAAATAAATACGACACTAAAAAAAATGATGTCATGGCTTCAGAAAAATGGAGTTCATTGTGAAGAAAGCATGCTAAAGCATCAACGTTTTTCTTTGATATAAATGAACAGACCAAGGGAAAAGGTATTTAAGATTGGCTGATCCTCAATGCACATGGACACTCCACTCTGTATCTGTCGCCTTACAATTGTGATCTTAATCCCACTGAGCTTGCATGGGCGACAGTAAAGCACTTCATAAGGGAGCGCAATGTTACTGGCGAATTTTCATTATCTCGTTTATCGAGTTTAACCAACGAAGGAATCTCAGCGCTTCCTGCAGAACACTGGGTAGGATATCACCGGCATGTTAGAAAATTAGAAGATGGTTACTGGTCCAAGGATCGTTTGGTTTCTGATGTGATCGATCAGATTATTATTTCAAATGCAAACGACAGTTCTTCTGATGAGCAAGAAGGGATATCATCCAATGACTCGGACTCCGAATCATCTGCATCGGATCTTGCACACCCTTTAGATTAATGAGCTTAGTAAAATAATATTCAACATTTATATTGTCATAAATATACTGTTTTGCATGTATACAGGTTTTACAAGTTCACTTATTGAAAGTATGATCATAATTGTTTTGTTTGATGCGGTAATAATGTACTATTGATGTTACTTCGCCTAATATTTGTTGTCGCTGAAAGAAAGGATAAGTACCTTTGGAACAGGGTGTAAAACAATAAAGCGATAGGAAAGAATAACACAACGCTCTCTCAGGTTTGCTTACGTTAATCACAAGGACAAAGCTAAACTCCTGAGTCACGAACAGTAGTGACAGAGCAGGTACAGGCAGTTGAGCGCCACCTGAGCGACTCACATTGTAGAGTTGGATCCTTTTGAAGAACTGAAATTACTTTTACCGTCTGCTATAGGAGGAGCACAGTTCCCCTTCATCAGGAGATCACAACACTAAAAAAACACACAAATGAAAACACACTTGACGGTCGACTGCGCTGGTTGATAATCCACAACAATTTTGGACCCGGGCTTGTTGTATTTACATTTGAGTAACAGAAGTTGCTATTTCATTGTAATGTTACACGCCCACATTGTGCCACTCCACCATTTCTACTTTATTGTTGCTGTTAGTGCACGCTTATCTGTTGGGGCCATGTGGATGGGGCATTGTCCATAACAATAACACGGAATACAAGGAAGTGACTGATCCTTAAACCATCTGTAGTGACGTTCATGGTAAATGTCTCCATGGTAGTCCCCAGGTCTGGAATTGAGGAGCAGTATTAGGTGGTCATAAAATGAGATGGCAACATTAAACTTCCAGTGCTGTCATCACTCCAGGCCGCCGTTTCACCACGTCATACTATTTCCCTCTAATTCTTTCGAGTGTATTTTTTCTGTCATATGTTGTCCTGAATAACCTTGTTTAAAGAGTTAAGGCTTCCCTGAAATAGCTCTGCTTCTTTAAGTGAAGAAATAGGTTTGCATACGTTAGGACGCTCGCTTCGGGTGTCTGAATGTGAATTTGAAAGCAGTGAGATAGATACCTGACTGTCGTGCACGTTAAAAATGAAATGTAAAAGTTCTATGACTATGTTCCACTGGTCATGGGTTCAAATCCGGCAAACGGCCTCCCTCTCCCAGTCTCCTCCTCCTCCTCCTCCTCCTCTCTGTGCAAGGCACTGCATGTGTGTTTATAAAACTGCAACACAGTTTCAGAACACTCAACACGCTCCTTTACGTACATCAGTATAATAGAAAGGAGGAAAACTGTATAGCTTCTGAAACATCATCACCGTAAACAACATACGCTGCTATTGTTATACCTAAATATTTGTTATGTAACACTCCTAGAAAACCAATAATAATTGAGATATTCCATTCCTTTATTTTGAGCCCCACTTGGGACATTCCTCCCCTTTGGGAAAAGTAAATAATGTATGCTAGTTCTCCAAGTGAGCCCTAAAGCATCATAATTTCCAAGTCTCACAATAATGGTTCCTTCATTCTCGAGTGAAAATATAACACACACACACACACACACACACACACACACACACACACACACAAATAACTTATTTAAAAAAAATTGTCTTCGGTTGAATAGATATTTGATTTGTTAACGACGCTGTCATTTGCGAGGATGATAAAAGTGCCGCCGTTGTGCCGGAATTTCGTCCCGCAGGAGTTCTTTTACATGCCAGTAAATCTACTGACATGGTGTTGTCGCTTTTAAGCACACTAAAAACCATCGGATTGGGCCGGATTTGAACCCACGATCTTGGTATCAGAAGGCCAGCACTTATCGAACTTAGCCACCAGTACTGGTTTTTGGTTATAGGATAACTCGTTATACCCATTAACATAAATAAGTCAAACAAAATCCAAAATTTCGAAAAATTATCGGCACTAGGTTATACGTGAATTTCTCGAGTCACTCGCCGGTACAACGTTAAGCGGAGCAATTTGTATTTGTATATTTCATTGACACCTACAGGTAATCGTTATATGTGGAGTATGAATTAATTTACTTTCGCTGGGTTTTGTGTCTAAAATTACAACGTAAGGTTATCGTATATTACTTGTAAATTACGATATCATTATCATCGCCTTAATTCTCTTATCTCGTACGCATTAACTTTGTTGATGACTTGTACGGAACAAAAACAATAAAATGCTTCTTGTCACATTTCGTTGTGTAGAACAAGAAGTTCTAGCTCTAGAAGGCTTTGAAAAGTGTGTAAATGTGGATTTTAGTTATAAGATTATATTCGAATCTCCCTGAATTCAAAACTAGACCTCCGTGTTATATTTGTTTTTTGTGGATATAGGCAATAGTGTTTTCGCCTGTATAAGCCCAGACATGGCGGATGGGCGGGGCTTAGCTTTCCCTGGTTGTTTTACGGCTGTGCTCTGCCATCTAGGTAGAAAGATCAAAACTATTTGAGTTTACTTCTCTCAAAAGATGGTAGCACAGAGACTGATTTCGATTTTCGTTTTAAAATGAATAAAACATATAGCAATTAAAAGCAAACTTCAAATACTATTACATATTTGTATTAAAAATTAACGAAAAGGTACAAGTAGTATAACGCTAGATAAAATACTGGCTACAATTCTTAAACAATGCTCAAAATTCCTAACCTATGAGTACATAAATCCTATGAAGCAAAGCATAAGTTTTAAAGCGATATGGTTATCCATTGTGTAAACGGAGAGATAACACTGTAAAGCATATCTCTTGATCAGGGAATTTTTGAAGCGAATTGGACAATGCGCGTCTGATTCGCACATATACTTTATCCACAGGATAGCAAAACTATTACAAATGCAACTCTCATGTTAAATGTTGCAAACAAGAGGGCGATCGCATCGTGAGTAGTGATCTGGGATGGAACTATGGAAAATCGTGCTCTCGGATGATGACGTCACTCGTAGCTACTACAGCTGTATTTGTCATACCTGCTTAGCTTAGCTGTCTGCTCAGCTAATCGTATGTTCCAATATTGTATAGCTACTGACGACGTACAAAGTTAATTACGTGAGCTTCAATAATCGTGATTGCACTTGGAGTTATTCATATTTCTTTTTAAAGGAGTCGATTAAAGCTCACATAAAATAACTTGTCACTGTCATCTGTAGCAATGCAATATTACAACACAACTATGATCAGTTGAACACCTCACAGCTAGGCTAGTATGAAAAACACAACTGTTTATTCTTGTGTAACTTATTAAATTATCCAATAGTCGGCACATACATTGCTTTTTATATAATATTATCGGGGTTAATAATGGTTGCTGAATGTTTCTATGTCATAATACATAATGGCCACATTTAAATTTTTGAGAGTGAATGAGATCCAGCACCTTGCAATAATTTCTTCTGCATACTTCATAGTAAAATCTTTTGCACTTAAACTGCCTCCATGGTTTGTTTGAACTTCCAACCAACAGTAGGATGTGGAATTTGACAGGAAAATTGGAAGAATAACACATGTTTGACACTTGTTATTTTATTCTACTCTAGATAGTGCAATACAATTTGACATAACTTAATTCCATTTCCTACAAAGAAACTTCTGCACACATTATATGCAATAGTGTAGCTATTGTTTGTCATTCACTAAATTGCTATTAGCAGTGCAATAAATGTCATTAGCAAGTTTCACCACACCATTTAACACTATTAATGTCATTGACACTCTTTGTGCTCTGACTTGAAGCACCATCACTGGACACAAATAGCCACAACTTAACTCCAGCTTTCCATTGTGTATATCCTAGAATTAAATAGAACACACATGTTTAAACTACCCTTAAAAGTAGGTTTCTGAAAAGAGAAATTGCTTACATTAAGGAAAAATTTGTGGTTACAAACACCTTGTTATTATATTACACACTATCCCCTGTAAACCAGAGTTCTCTCTGATGTAAACAAAGCATATGCTTCCTCTTGTCTTGAAACTAAGCACTACGCTTATGCCAATGTAAATAGTTCCTTAAACGTATTGTGTCATGAAACATTGGAGTAGGAAAGGTATAGAACTACACGTTTTATTGCGATTATCGTAAGAACTCATTGTTAAAGGTTATGGATATATAGTTGCTGTTAAGAGATTACAAAATATGATTTTCTTAATTCTACCTGCTATTGCATTAACAATCAAAGAGAATCTTTTTGTTAATTACCAACTGTAAGGATGACTGCTATTCTCTTGCCTATATGAGAAATGCAGCAATGAATTCGCAGCGGTGCTATCTGAGTACCAAAAAAACTCTTTGCATAACACAGGAAATATGATAAGCAAACAGTCATTCATAATACGCTCGCACTCATATGCTCAGCTCAGGTCAAATCTTCGATTTTATCAGTTAGTGTTTGAGTTGCCATGACAAAGGAAGAAGCGTGTAGTGTGAATAAGCTGTTTTAACACAAAACTGGGAAACCGTTAAAAAGTGGCAAAAACGTTTGGTTGATAAAGTGCTAAATGAGAAGGAAATAATATAATAGATAGAAAATACCAATATTTCAGGAAATATACATTCAATCAGAAATAACGTAAATGGATGATTACCGTCTCTACTTTGTTCCTGGTGAAAAAACTTCGGACGATAACTTTCAGCTATAAAAATCCAAGATGGTCCCTTCCTTCGTGCCTGCCATTTAGTTCGTTACGAACTTCGAAACTTGAAACAGCGAATCAGAAAATTCGCCTTTCCCGCAAAAGTACAACTAATGACACACCGTGTTCATGTGGGGAGTTTCCACTTCTCCAATACAACCATCATCCCTATGATTCATACCCTCGTCTGCTCGCCTGCCTACTGCACGATTCTTGACTGCCGCTTATTCTCACTCACAATTATTATATGAACCGTCCACCGTTTGTATTTTGCAGTTTGCAGACAAAATGCGCAATCAGGAGTTTGTTGTTACGATGAGAGTTATGATAGTGATGGGTCGAGTGCGTTACTTTACCGGAACTACTTCCAACACTTCCACTCCGCAGTCGGAGTCGTTTCAAGGAAGTAGTTCCAGTTCTGTGTTCCAGTTCCACTCCGAGGAAGTAGTTCCGGCCTCTGGTGGAACTAGTTCCATTGGAAGTACTTCCACTTCCTCATTCCGGAGTATTGGTGAAAATGCTTCCACTGTTTTACTCCGGAATGACTTTCCCTAGTCTATGAAGAGGAAGCATTACAAATATATTCAACGGGATACCACACATGTCTTTAACAATTAATGTCTCCTGTCACATAAGTAAGTGTTTGTGATTTAATGGCTTGTAGTTCTACGCTAGTATGTTGTGTTTTTATCCCCGTTGTATAATGAACTACAAAGTAATATTGGTAATATCATATGTAGTAATGTAGACCCTACGTACATGAATACTTTGTAATTCCATTTGCTGTAAAGCAAATATAATTAACGGAACGCAACACTGGCTTTAAGACTGAAACGTATGCCTAGATACTTCGTAAAATATTGTTGTATTGCGTGTTAAACATTTAGGTTATGAACTGTGTGGAGGTAAATTCTTTTGCAATAAATGTGGTTTCAGCAAATATAAAACATTATTTTGGGAAATTAATTTAAATATACTCATAATCTCTAGGAGCTGCTTTTTATGTTATTGTGAAGCAGAACATTTTGAGAATTTAATAAAAAGTGGTATGCTCCGATTTACATTTATTTTATTTATCCTTCTGAACCGTAAGTCTACGGGTCAAAGTTTACTTCCTTAAGGCAGTTTAATAGTATAAATTCTTAAGGTATTACTCTAACTTTGTGATTAAAAAAACTAGGTTATCAAATACAGAATAATGCAAATTACAAATTGGAATTAATTGTTCTTTCACACAAGCCGTGTGTTGGGCAGGGTTGGAAAGGTAGAATCAGATGACTGAAAAATTCAATGCCAAGCCGGGATTTAAACCACGGATCTCCCGGTCTCTGTCCGGTTAAATTAAAAATTGTTCGTCTTAGCTACAGCTGTATATGCAGAATTAACAGCTGTTTTGCTGTTAACGTCTACTTATCTACCTCATAGCACATAGCCAACAACGAAGCGGATAAGGGAAATGCGCAATGTAGAGTACAAACATTTTCAACAGAAATGAGGTTGGCGAAACTGGAAGTAAAATTTATCAGCTTCAGCTGAGGTTATGTGACGTATGGCAATTCATAATTAAATACTATTGTAGCTTTGTCCTATTTATGGTGCTTTAAGTTTTTTTCTTGTTTCAAATAGTTATTCTGCTCACAGCGACAATGTAACAAATGAAAAATATATTTTAAATGGGTAATTATGCATAATTCGTGCTGTTCATCAAAAGGGCTTACTACTAATTTTAAGGCTAAAACTCGCAATCAACATAAAATGTTGCTTTAGGGAGTTAAAATGCAATATTTGCCTACAGACATACTCAAATATTATATTATTATAACTGCAACATACGTGTGAAGTAGTAAGCGCACATGTAACTAGAAATTGGAATTTTCTCATAGAAGCATAATCGGGATTAAATGATTACAACAGAAAAAAACAGGCTTCTGCGTGCTTTTGAAATTCTGTACATAACGTTCAACTTACTGCAATATTCCCTTATTAAAATCACGACTACATGACGTGGGAAGTACGAGTAGATGAAATATAACTAAAAAAATCTGATGTGTTACATTCACATGACCTTTCTACTCTTGTACAAACTATTTTTACAAACGCTTATTCTCCATCTACTTCATGTTAATCGAGATAAACATTTGCAAACTCTATCTTATTGCTAATTTTCTTGTAGATGTAAGGGGAAAATATATTTATAAGAGCAATATAGAAAAACAGTAGCCTTTAAGCACATACATATCTCTTAATAGCTGGTTGCTAGGTGCAGCACCATTCCCTTTGCCACAGATTAATACTCTTTGCATATCAAAGACTAAAAAAATGAATAACGAATTCCCATTTAAGAAAATAAGTATTGAAAAATTTAAGAGACTAACAAGCAATATCTCAAAAATGGTTCACTCAACAAAAAATATGTATATGACATGAATTGTGTATTTTAACGCTATGTACATTTTTGTGTAGTAAAATTTTCTCTATCTCTTATGGTTTACCGGTTATGCAAAAGTCGTTCACAATGAAGAACACTTTTGGAAACATTCCCAGAAAATTCAAGGTATAGGTTTTATTTGTCATAAAAATATCTTAAACATATGATATTTTAATCAAAATCGTTAGAGCCATTTTTGAGAAAATTAAAATTTTCGAAAAATCTTCCATGTAAAGGGTATCCTGGGGTGGTGTGATTTTCTTGAAAACCTTCGTGTCGCATCCTTGGAAGATACTGAACCTAAATACCAAGTTTGGTATTTATTCGATTGTTCGTTTCTGAGTTATGCTGTTCACAGACAGACACACACACACAGACAGACAGACACACACGGACATGTTTCCAAAAATGCTTTTTTTTATTCAGGGGATCTCAACACATGTATTTCCAGTGAAATCTCGGTATCGAATTTTTGAGTGGAATACAATATTTCCCCTACTTACTATACGTAGTAGGGAAAGTAAAAATGAATAACGAATTCCCATTTTAGAAAATAAGTATTGAAAAATTTAAGGGAATAACAAGCAATATCTCGAAAATGGTTCACTCAACAAAAAAAATGTATATGACATAAATTGTGTATTTTAACGCGGTCTACATTTTTTGTGTAGTAAAATTTTGTCTATCTCTTATGGTTTATCAGTTATGCAAAAGTCGTTCACAATGGAGAATACTTTGGACACATTCCCAGGAAATTCAAGATATACATTTTATTTGTCATGAAAATATCTTAAACATATGATGTTTTAATCAAAATCGTTAGAGCCATTTTTGAGAAAATTAATCTTTTCGAAAAATCTTCCATGTAAAGGGTAATCTGGGGTGGGGGGATTTTCTTGAAAACTTCGTGTCGCATCTCTGGAAGATACTGAACCTAAATACCAAGTTTGGTGTTCATCCGATTGTTCGTTTCTGAGTTATGCTGTTCACAGACAGACACACAGACAGACACACGGACATCTTTCCAAAAATGTTTTTTTTTGGATTCAGGGGGTCTCAAAACATGTATTTCCGGTGAAATCTCGGCATCGAATTTTTGGGTGGAATACAATACTTCCCCTACTTACTATACGTAGTAGAGAAGGTAAAAATGGCTTTTCTCGTGGAAGCATAATTGGTATTGAACCATACATCAGGGGGGGAGGAAAGTTTAAGCGTATTTTTTAGAAGTCTGTATTAACGTTCAACTAAAGGCGTTCATTGCATTTGTCATATTTAATAGGGCATTTAACATCAATTTTGCATAAATGACACAAACCCGAATTCATCAGTACTTGAGTCAGAATTGACTTAATTTACTTAAACATTTTTTCTCAAATTGCAACGTGACGCAGGCTGCATTAATGCCATCTTATTTACCATAAAGGAAATGATATCCAATGTTATGGCGACTTCTAAATAATATGAGTAGGAATAAAATAGCGACTTAAGCGCCAAGGAAGATGCCGACAGCTGATAAGGGTAATTACATGTGTTTTAACATATGTAATCATATGTAAACACGTGTAACCCGCTAATGACCGCCGCTAATGTCAAGTCGGATAGATATGTGTGGTAATACATATGTAAACATATGTAACCCGCTAATGACCGCCCGAGATGTCGACAGATGATAAGATATAATCGACATCGTTTGTTCTGTGTTGCAGCCTCCCTGCCGGCTCCCTTTAAGATGTGCGATAGGGAATTGTTTTCTCGAGGCCTGCCGCCCCTCGGCAATTTAATTAGGTAATGATCGTCAAACATTTTTTATGACTACTAATGCCCTTGATTAATTAATTGTATATGAATTGAATCGAGCGTGAGTATAAGTAGCGCGCTCACGGGAACAGTCTGCCATGTAATGAAAACACTGCAACCTACTTCTGTCTGAGGAAAGCTGTATGTCCATTAGCTGACAATGTTAGACGCTTTCACCACATTAATAGACTTTTAAGATTGCATTCCGGATCTGTTTACATACATTAGCGAACAACAACTTACTTCTGCCTGGTGGTAACGGTGACCTCCATTAGCTGACAACGTTAGACGCTTTCACCACATTAGCGAACAATGTCAGTTATTGTTTTCCTAAGTGCTCTGCACAACTCTCACAACTTCAGCTTTTAGCGGGGGAAATGATATAAAAAGCAGCAGCTTCTCCAATGAGTTCCAAGTTGACCGGGATGGCTGGGTTCGAATCCTAGGAGTGATTACAAATTCAGCTTCTAATAACTCAGAAACTAATTACGATAAAGACGTCACATAAAGATTATTACATTAATGTCATCAGGTAGTTTCTTGTGAATGTATACTTGGGTACATGGTGTCCAGGGTTCGAATACCGATAAAATGTAATTTAATTGTAAATTTAATAACTCCTAAACTAATTAAGATAAAGACGCCAAATAACCTTTATTGTGTTTATGTTATTAGGTAGTATCTTGTGAATGTATACGTGGGTACCTGGTGTTCTGGGTTCAATCCTTAATTTTTCAAATCGTCATTATCTCAGAAACTAAGAGAGGTAGATGAGTTGACCAAAGCATGATTGATAGCTGCTATGATGTGTAATTAACACTGTATATAATTTTCAATCAGTTGTCCTTATTTCGAATCCCGATCTTTCAATCACTTACTTATTTTTTCTCTATACTCTAGAATATATCACTTAGATTGATGCTGTAACTGCATACAGCACCTTTAAACATATCAAACTAATATTGTAAATAATTTTGTTTCTGGTGTCCAGGGTTCGAATACCGATAACATGTAATTTAATTATAAATTTAATAACTCCTAAACTAATTAAGATAAAGGCGCCAAATAAACTTTATTGCGTTTATGTTATTAGGTAGTATCTTGCGGTTGTGTAATTAGATACCTCACGTTCTGGGTTCGAGCCTAATTTTTAAATCGTCATTATCTCAGAAACTAAGAGAGGTAGAAGAATTGACCAAAGCATGATTGATAGCTCCTATGATGGGCAATTAATACTGTATATAATTTTCAATCAGTTGTCCTTACTTCGAATCCCGATCTTTCAATCACTTACTTATTTTTCTCTAAACTCTAGAATATATCACTTAGATTGATGCTGTAACTGCATACAGCCCCTTTAAACATATCAAACTAATATTGTGAATAATTTAGTTTCTGGTGTCCAGGGTGCGAATACCGATAAAATGTAATTTAATTATAAATTTAGTAACTCCTAAACTAATTAAGATAAAGACGCCAAATAAACTTTTATAGGGGGAAAGGATGCTCTCCTGGAACTTTAGGCCTCTAGACAGAAGCATTTATAGGGGAGAGATAGGGAATACCAGGGCTGATGCTAGGCTAGTCAGATGCTAAAGGAGGGAGGGATATGCTTTATACGAGAGAGATAGGGAATACAAGGAAAGATGCTATACTAAACAGGACTTGATGGGTAGAATATGAGCGATATAGCGAACCGAGGAGAGGTATTAGGATAGGAGTTTTGAATGATGGAGTAGGCGTTTATATGCGAGAGATAGGGAATACGAGGGTCGATGCTAGGCTAGACGGTGTTGAATGAGGGAATGCATCTTATATGAGAGAGGTAGGGGAATATGAGGAGAAGTGCTAGGCTAGTCGGGAAGGTCTGAATGAGAGAGTATACGTCTATATGGGAAAAGATAGGGAAAACGAAGGTAGGTGCTAGGTTGAGAGAGTCTTCAAGGAGGAAAATGCATTTATATGAGAGCGGTAGGGCATACGAGGAGAGGTGCTAGTCTAAACATGGTTTGAGGATTAGAGTATACGTTTATATGGGAGAAATATGGAAAACGGGAGAGATAAAGGATAGACAGAGATTGAAGGAGGAGGAATGTAGGTTTATACTGTAATATAGAGAGTAATTCGATTATAAAACTTTTCTCATCCAGCGTTACAACACTTTTATATAGTTATTTTCTAAACCTTACAAACTTTACATTTGTTAAACAGTAGTGCGCGAGACGGAGAGGGACAAACAGTATATCGGTTTACAGTGAAGTATACGTCCTAACCTATTCCCACCTTGTTTGTTCTGGATCTTCTCATTGTCTATCATCATCTAACGTAACCACGTAACAAGACGTAACACAGGAAATCATACATATGGCATATTAATAAAAAAAATAAATAAATAAAGGTATATATAATGAAACATAAACAAGTAGACAGAGGGTCATCGATACATAGAAAACCAGGAGTTGTATGTACTGAGACCATAGATTAGTATAGGCAAACAACAAAGAAGTGAATTTATAGTGTAAATAGCCTAATATTTTCAAATATTAGTACAGTCTAAAAGTATATAACTTAATTATGTATCGAGTATTGAGAAATAAACGTTATTCATTATTCACTAATCTCAGATCACTGCAATTGTATTGAATCAATTCACAATTACTAATGCCATTCAACTTACATTTGTCTCTGATACATAAACAAATTGCAAACTGGAGAAGGACGAAAGTAATAAAAAGACTCAGGCAGCAAATTTTAAGAAAGAAGAGAAAGATACATGACCGACATTGTTTTAGAACACAAATTAGTGTTGTAAATAAAATTACTGATAGCTCTGCTAAGCGTAAGGAAGAGACATGGAAATAAATTGCAAATGAGTACAATTCTAGGAAGATCATCCAGTGTGAATGAAAATCCCTGAAATGATATTATAAGAACATAAAGAAAAGAATGAAGCAAGCAAATGCCATTGACAAGGTACGATTGTACAAAACTGGAGGGGTATGTATGTACCGCCTTTCTTAGACAATAGTAGCCAAATAACAATTGTTGCTCTTCTATTCAATCGCCAATGAGTTTGATGATGAAGTTGGATTCCATTCAGAAGTAATCACCACAGTGAAGGACATTGAAATAGTAAATCCAGATCCAACATGTCCTTCAGCAATTTTAATAACAGGTAAGGAATTTGAAGAAAGAGAAAGTGTAAAGGTGGCGTCTGCAGTTCCCATACAGAACTTTCAACTCCATTGCCTGAAAAGAACAAAGATGGCATAAGAGAGGGTTTTTATGAGAGGAGGATTGAGTGTTTGGAAGAAGAGTACACAGTGAAAATGAAGATCTTGAAATTGGAACTAGAAATGAAAGAATCTCAGAAAAATTAAGCGTTGTTAATAACTTATACAACCATAAATATATTACAAAAAAGTAATGAAACAGGCAAGGAATAATGTGGATAAAGAAACTGTTAAGCAGATCTACTACGCTTTCATTTATTTGCACATACTCAAAGTATGGAATTACACTTTCGGGAAATATTGCAGAAATAGACATGAAAAAGATATTTACGCAAAAAATAAAAAAGGACTTAGAATATTAGAAAAAGAAGATAAACGACATTCATGTAAACCAATTTTTAAAAATCAGTTTACCTGAATACCTGTAAAAAACATATCACTTTACAAAACGTAATGCAGACAACATTTATTTCTTATAAACATTATTCTATTACATTCCTTCACAAAAAAACAAACATATTTCCCAAAGGCATGGGTGATAGTCTAGACATTCTAAACACTCAGTTATATAATCATATACATCACACAGAAGGAGACCTGCATTATCAGTAAAAGAACTAAACATCTCAACAATGTCTGAATGATGTATTTTATAAGTACAAGTTTTTGATATTTCAAAGTTCCTGTTAACCATGGTCGTAATTGATTAACACAATTTCTCGATCCTGTCATGCTATAACTTTAGAAGCTTTCAGCTTACTTATAATTTCCTCAATCTCTTGTGTGTGACTATTATTACCAGCATCCCTCGATGCAATTAGTAACCTCAATATATTTACTAGTCTATTCGGATTTTCAAGCGTTGATATCACTGAATCATCATCATATGAAGATTTTCATATTCTCGCAACTTCCGATGTATCCAGATTTTTCACCAACAGTAGTCTCCAATGAAGGACAGAGGCTTGATCCGGTATAACATTCCCCTCTATACATCTTCGGATCTTCAAGTGCAGGAGAGAGAGTCGATTCAGTATAACATGTTGCTCTATGAAACTTAAATCTTGACAAAGAACGATTCTTAAAAATCCGCCCGCATACACAGCATCTAATAACGCGTTTTCCTCCATGTGTAATGTGTGAAAAATTGAGTTTCTCATTCGTTAGTTGCACAGATTTTCTCGGGCAGTAGCTCATGCTAAAACTAAAAGAAATTAAATGAATACGTGAATGCTAACGCTCTAAGGAATTCAAAGCGAATGAATGAATTCATAACACGCAACTATGTATATATCCAGGATGAGGACGACGGAGGGAATTGCGATCAATGCATAGCAGGGGGAAAGGATACTCTCTTGAAACATTAGTCATCTAGACAACTATTGTTCACGGAGCCCGTAAACGTCAGGTTGAATGGGACAGACCTCAGGTTCAAATCTTTAAGGGTACGGACCCCCGCCTTTTGCCTGTCATGTATACTAAACCATCCTAACAGCGTAACATTACGTTACAACGACACGTAACCAGAACATGGCGAGTGCGAGCAAGGAAAAAAGGATGCTCTCTGGGAACATTCGTGAAAAGGGATGCTCTCTGGAAACAGTCGCCATCCGCACAACGGATTGTCCCTAACATTTCCAGATTTCGGACCGTTCAACATCGTGACGCGCTCCTGTCATCTACTTTTCAACGAAATTTCACCTCCTGAATTAAAGTTTGGTGCTCTGTATAGTACTGCACAACATGTATTACGCTGCGTGTCCCTAGCGTTTCCAGCTCCTGAATCGTTCCAGCTAGTGGAATGCCTCTACCATCTTCATGTCAACGATCTGTTACTCTGAATTAAAGTTTGGTGATCTGTATAGACCTGTACAACATGCATTACGCTGTGTAACAGACTCATCACGCTATGTAACAACATGATCACGCTATGTAACAACCTGATCACGCTATGTAACAACATGATCACGCTTTGTAACATGATCACGCTATGTAACAACCTGATCACTATGTAACAATATGATCACGCTATGTAACAACATGATCACGCTATGTAACAACACGATCACGCTATGTAACAACATGATCACGCTATGTAACTACATGATCACGCTATGTAACAACACGATCACGCTATGTAACAACATGATCACGCTATGTAACAACATGTTCACGCTATGTAACAATCTGTTCACGCTATGTAACAACATATTTACGCTATGTAACAACATGATCACGCTATGTAACATGATCACGCTATGTAACAACATGATCACGCTATGTAACAACACGATCACGCTATGTAACTACATGTTCACGCTATGTAACAACATGTTCACGCTATGTAACAACCTTATCACGCTATGTAACAACATGATCACGCTATGTAACCACATGTTCACGCTATGTAACAACATGATCACGCTATGTAACATGATCACGCTATGTAACAACATGATCACGCTGTGTAACAGACTCATCACGCTATGTAACAACATGATCACGCTATGTAACAACCTGAGCACGCTATGTAACAACATGATCACGCTATGTAACAACCTGAGCACGCTATGTAACAACATGATCACGCTATGTAACAACCTGATCACGCTATGTAACAAGCTGATCACGCTATGTAACAACATGATCACGCTATGTAAAACCTGATCACGCTATGTAACAACATGATCACGCTATGTAACAACCTGATCACGCTATGTAACAACATGATCACGCTATGTAACAACCTGATCACGCTATGTAACAACATGATCACGTTATGTAACAACCTGATCACGCTATGTAACAACGTGATCACGCTATGTAACAACATGATCACGCTATGTAACAACGTGATCACGCTATGTAACAACATGATCACGCTATGTAACAACATGATTACGCTATGTAACAACCTGATCACGCTATGTAACAACCTGATCACGCTATGTAACATCATGATCACGCTATGTAACAACATGATCACGCTATGTAACTACATGATTACCCTATGTGACAACCTGATCACGCTATGTAACAACCTGATCACGCTATGTAACAGCATTATCACGCTATGTAACAACATGATCACGCTATGTAACAACATGATCACGCTATGTAACATCATGATCACGCTATGTAACAACCTGATCACGCTATGCAACAACATGATCACGCTATGTAACAACGAAATCACGCTATGTAACAACATGATCACGCTGTGTAACAATCTGATCACGCTATGTAACAACATGATCACGCTATGTAAATAGGGTGGACCATTTAAGTTGAGGCTATACAATATATCCAAAACTAAGCGTTGTAGAAAGAAATGTCTTTAATAAAACTTGCTTGATATTATGACGAAAGTAAATGCCGCTAGTCGTATTTTGTTTGGGGGACGTTATGAGGGTATTTATGGGTCAATTTATTTTTTTTAAATGGGAACCTACAATTAGGGTCAATTTAAAAAGACCCTGAAATGTTGTTACATAGCGTGATCAGGTTGTTACATAGCGTGATCATGTTGTTACATAGCGTGATCAGGTTGTTACATAGCGTGATCAGGTTGTTACATAGCGTGATCATGTTGTTACATAGCGTGATCATGTTGTTACATAGCGTGATTAGGTTGTTACATAGCGTGATCATGTTACATAGCGTGATCATGTTGTTACATAGCGTGATCAGGTTGTTAGATAGCGTGATAAGGCTGTTACATAGCGTGATCAGGTTGTTACATAGCGTGATCATGTTACATAGCGTGATCAGGTTGTTACATAGCGTGAACAGGTTGTTACATAGCGTGATCATGTTGTTACAAGCGTGATCAGGTTGTTACATAGCGTGATCATGTTGTTACATAGCGTGATCATGTTGTTGCATAGCGTGATCAGGTTGTTACATAGCGTGATCATGTTGTTACATAGCGTGATCATGTTGTTACATAGCGTGCTCAGGTTGTTACATAGCGTGATCATGTTGTTACATAGCGTGATGAGTCTGTTACATAGCGTGATCATGTTGTTACATAGCGTGATCATGTTACATAGCGTGATCATGTTGTTACATAGCGTGAAGATGTTGTTACATAGCGTGATCATGTTACATAGCGTGATCAGGTTGTTACATAGCGTGATCGTGTTGTTACATAGCGTGATCATGTTGTTACATAGCGTGATCGTGTTGTTACATAGCGTGATCATGATGTTACATAGCGTGATAATGTTGTTACATAGTGATCAGTTTGTTACACAGCGTGATCATGTTGTTACATAGCGTGATCATGTTGTTACATAGCGTGATCAGGTTGTTACATAGCGTGATCATGTTGTTACATAGCGTGATCGTGTTGTTACATAGCGTGATCATGTTGTTACATAGCGTGATCATGTTGTTACATAGCGTGATCGTGTTGTTACATATCGTGATCATGTTGTTACATAGCGTGATCATGTTGTTACATAGTGATCAGGTTGTTACATAGCGTGATCATGTTGTTACAAAGCGTGATCATGTTGTTACATAGCGTGATCAGGTTGTTACATAGCGTGATCATGTTGTTACATAGCGTGATGAGTCTGTTACATAGCGTAATGCATGTTGTACAGGTCTATACAGATCACCAAACTTTAATTCAGAGTAACAGATCGTTGACATGAAGATGGTAGAGGCATTCCACTAGCTGGAACGATTCAGGAGCTGGAAACGCTAGGGACACGCAGCGTAATGCATGTTGTGCAGTACAATACAGAGCACCAAAATTTAATTCAGGAGGTGAAATTTCGTTGAAATGTAGATGACAGTAGCGCGTCACGATGTTGAACGGTCCGAAATCTGGAAATGTTAGGGACAATCGGTTGTGCGGATGGCGACTGTTTCCAGAGAGCATCCCTTTTCACGAATGTTCTCAGAGAGCATCCTTTTTTCCATGCTCGCACTCGCCATGTTCTGGTTACGTGTCGTTGTAACGTAATGTTACGCTGTTAGGATGGTTTAGTATACATGACAGGCAAAAGGCGGTGGTCCGTACCCTTAAAGATTTGAACCTGAGGTCTGTCCCATTCAACCTGACGTTTACGGGTTCCGTGAACAATAGTTGTCTAGTGGACTAATGTTTCAAGAGGGTATCCTTTCCCCCTGCTATGCATTGATCGCAATTCCCTTCGTCGTCCTCATCCTGGATATATACATAGTTGCGTGTTATGAATTCATTCATTCGCTTTTAATTCCTTCGAGCGTTAGCTTTCACGTATTCATTTAATTTCTTTTAGTTTTAGCATGAGCTACTGCCCGAGAAAATCTGTGCAACTAACCAATGAGAAACTCAATTTTTCACACATTACACATGGAGGAAAACGCGTTATTAGATGCTGTGTATGCGGGCGGATTTTTAAGAATCGTTCTTTGTCAAGATTTAAGTTTCATAGAGCAACATGTTATACTGAATCGACTCTCTCTCCTGCACTTGAAGATCCGAAGATGTATAGAGGGGAATGTTATACCGGATCAAGCCTCTGTCCTTCATTGGAGACTACTGTTGGTGAAAAATCTGGATACATCGGAAGTTGCGAGAATATGAAATCTTCATATGATGATGATTCAGTGATATCAACGCTTGAAAATCCGAATAGACTAGTAAATATATTGAGGTTACTAATTGCATCGAGGGATGCTGGTAATAATAGTCACACACAAGGGATTGAGGAAATTATAAGTAAGCTGAAAGCTTCTAAAGTTATAGCATGACAGGATCGAGAAATTGTGTTAATCAATTACGAACATGGTTAACAGGAACTTTGAAATATCAAAAACTTGTACTTATAAAATACATCATTCAGACATTGTTGAGATGTTTAGTTCTTTTACTGATAATGCAGGTCTCCTTCTGTGTGATGTATATGATTATATAACTGAGTGTTTAGAATGTCTAGACTATCACCCATGCCTTTGGGAAATATGTATGGTTTTTTGTGAAGGAATGTAATAGAATAATGTTTATAAGAAATAAATGTTGTCTGCATTACTTTTTGTAAAGTGATATGTTTTTTACAGGTATTCAGGTAAACTGATTTTTAAAAATTGGTTTACATGAATGTCGTTTATCTTCTTTTTCTAATATTCTAAGTCCTTTTTTATTTTTTGCGTAAATATCTTTTTCATGTCTATTTCTGCAATATTTCCCGAAAGTGTAATTCCATACTTTGAGTATGTGCAAATAAATGAAAGCGTAGTAGATCTGCTTAACAGTTTCTTTATCCATATTATTCCTTGCCTGTTTCATTACTTTTTTGTAATATATTTATGGTTGTATAAGTTATTAACAACGCTTAATTTTTCTGAGATTCTTTCATTTCTAGTTCCAATTTCAAGATCTTCATTTTCACTGTGTACTCTTCTTCCAAACACTCAATCCTCCTCTCATAAAAACCCTCTCTTATGCCATCTTTGTTCTTTTCAGGCAATGGAGTTGAAAGTTCTGTATGGGAACTGCAGACGCCACCTTTACACTTTCTCTTTCTTCAAATTCCTTACCTGTTATTAAAATTGCTGAAGGACATGTTGGATCTGGATTTACTATTTCAATGTCCTTCACTGTGGTGATTACTTCTGAATGGAATCCAACTTCATCATCAAACTCATTGGCGATTGAATAGAAGAGCAACAATTGTTATTTGGCTACTATTGTCTAAGAAAGGCGGTACATACATACGCCTCCAGTTTTGTGCAATCGTACCTTGTCAATGGCATTTGCTTGCTTCATTCTTTTCTTTATGTTCTCATAATATCATTTCAGGGATTTTCATTCACACTGGATGATCTTCCTAGAATTGTACTCATTTGCAATTTATTTCCATGTCTCTTCCTTACGCTTAGCAGAGCTATCAGTCATTTTATTTATAACACTAATTTGTGTTCTAAAACAATGTCGGTCATGTATCTTTCTCTTCTTTCTTAAAATTTGCTGCCTGAGTCTTTTTATTACTTTCGTCCTTCTCCAGTTTGCAATTTGTTTATGTATCAGAGACAAATGTAAGTTGAATGGCATTAGTAATTGTGAATTGATTCAATACAATTGCAGTGATCTGAGATTAGTGAATAATGAATAACGTTTATTTCTCAATACTCGATACATAATTAAGTTATATACTTTTAGACTGTACTAATATTTGAAAATATTAGGCTATTTACACTATAAATTCACTTCTTTGTTGTTTGCCTATACTAATCTATGGTCTCAGTACATACAACTCCTGGTTTTCTATGTATCGATGACCCTCTGTCTACTTGTTTATGTTTCATTATATATACCTTTATTTATTTATTTTTTTTATTAATGTGCCGTATGTATGATTTCCTGTGTTACGTCTTGTTACGTGGTTACGTTAGATGATGATAGACAATGAGAAGATCCAGAACAAACAAGGTGGGAATAGGTTAGGACGTATACTTCACTGTAAACCGATATACTGTTTGTCCCTCTCCGTCTCGCGCACTACTGTTTAACAAATATAAAGTTTGTAAGGTTTGGAAAATAAGTATATAAAAGTGTTGTAACGCTGGATGAGAAAAGTTTTATAATCGAATTACTCTCTATATTACAGTATAAACCTACATTCCTCCTCCTTCAATCTCTGTCTATCCTTTATCTCTCCCGTTTTCCATATTTCTCCCATATAAACGTATACTCTAATCCTCAAACCATGTCTAGACTAGCACCTCTCCTCGTATGCCCTACCGCTCTCATATAAATGCATTTTCCTCCTTGAAGACTCTCTCAACCTAGCACCTACCTTCGTTTTCCCTATCTTTTCCCATATAGACGTATACTCTCTCATTCAGACCTTCCCGACTAGCCTAGCACTTCTCCTTATATTCCATTACCTCTCTCATATAAGATGCATTCCCTCATTCAACACCGTCTAGCCTAGCATCGACCCTCGTATTCCCTATCTCTCGCATATAAACGCCTACTCCATCATTCAAAACTCCTATCCTAATACCTCTCCTCGGTTCGCTATATCGCTCATATTCTACCCTTCAAGTCCTGTTTAGTATAGCATCTTTCCTTGTATTCCCTATCTCTCTCGTATAAAGCATATCCCTCCCTCCTTTAGCATCTGACTAGCTTAGCATCAGCCCTGGTATTCCCTATCTCTCCCCTATAAATGCTTCTGTCTAGAGGCCTAGAGTTCCAGGAGAGCATCCTTTCCCCCTATAAAAGTTTATTTGGTGTCTTTATCTTAATTAGTTTAGGAGTTATTAGATTTATAATTAAATTACATTTTATCGGTATTCGCACCCTGGACACCAGAAACAAAATTATTTACAATATTAGTTTGATATGTTTAAAGGGGCTGTATGCAGTTACAGCATCAATCTAAGTGATATATTCTAGAGTATAGAGAAAAATAAGTAAGTGATTGAAAGTTCGGGATTCGAAGTAAGGACAACTGATTGAAAATTATATACAGTATTAATTGCCCATCATAGGAGCTATCAATCATGCTTTGGTCAATTCCTCTACCTCTCTGAGTTTCTGAGATAATGACGATTTAAAAATTAGGCTCGAACCCAGAACGTCAGGTATCTAATTACACATCCACAAGATACTACCTAATAACATAAGCGCAATAAAGTTTATTTGGTGTCTTTATCTTAATTAGTTTAGGAGTTATTAAATTTATAATTAAATTACATTTTATCGGTATTCGAAACCCTGGACACCAGAAACAAAATTATTTACAATATTAGTTTGATATATTTAATGGGGCTGTATGCAGTTACAGCATCAATCTAAGTGATATATTCTAGAGTATAGAGAAAAAATAAGTAAATGATTGAAAGATCGGGATTCGAAGTAAGGACAACTGATTGAAAATTATATACAGTATTAATTGCCCATCATAGGAGCTATCAATCATGCTTTGGTCAACTCCTCTAGCTCTCTTATTTTCTGAGATAATGGCGATTTAAAAATTAGGCTCGAACCCAGAATGTCAGGTATCTAATTACACATTCACAAGATACTACGTAATAACATAAACGCAATAAAGTTTATTTGGTGTCTTTATCTTAATTAGTTTAGGCGCTATTAAATTTATAATTAAATTACATTTTATCGGTATTCGAACCCTGGACACCAGAAACAAAATTATTTACATTATTAGTTTGATATGTTTAAAGGTGCTGTATGCATTTACAGCATCAATCTAAGTGATATATTCTAGAGTATAGAGAAAAAATAATTAAGTGATTGAAAGATCGGGATTCGAAGTAAGGACAACTGATTGAAAATTATATACAGTATTAATTGCCCATCATAGGAGCTATCCATCATGCTTTGGTCAACTCCTCTACCTCTCTTAGTTTCTGAGATGATGACGATTTAAAAATTAGGCTCGAACCCTGAACGTCCGGTATCTAATTATACATCCACAAGATACTACCTAATAACATAAACGCAATAAAGTTTATTTGGCGTCTATATCTTAATTAGTTTAGGAGTTATTAAATTTATAATTAAATTACATTTTATCGGTATTCGAACCCTGGACACCAGAAACAAAATTATTTGCAATATTAGTTTGATATGTTTAAAGGTGCTGTATGCAGTTACAGCATCAATCTAAGTGATATATTCTAGAGTATAGAGAAAAAATAAGTAAGTGATTGAAAGATCGGGATTCGAAATAAGGACAACTGATTGAAAATTATATACAGTGTTAATTACACATCATAGCAGCTATCAATCATGCTTTGGTCAACTCATCTACCTCTCTTAGTTTCTGAGATAATGACGATTTGAAAAATTAAGGATTGAACCCAGAACACCAGGTAACCAGGTATACATCCACAAGATACTACCTAATAACATAAACACAATAAAGTTTATTTGGCGTCTTTATCTTAATTAGTTTAGGAGTTATTAAATTTATAATTAAATTACATTTTATCGGTATTCGAACCCTGGACACCGTGTACCCAAATATACATTCACAAGAAACTACCTAATGACATTAATGTAATAAACTTTATATGACGTCTTTATCGTAATTAGTCTCTGAGTTATTAGAAGCTGAATTTGTAATCACTCCTAGGATTCGAACCCAGCCATCCCTGTCAACTTGGAACTCATTGGAGAAGCTGCTGCTTTTTATATCATTTCCCCCGCTAAAAGCTGAAGTTGTGAGAGTTGTGCAGAGCACTTAGGAAAACAATTACTGACATTGTTCGCTAATGTGGTAAAAGCGTCTAACGTTGTCAGCTAATGGAGGTCACCGTTACCACCAGGCAGAAGTAAGTTGTTGTTCGCTAATGTATGTAAACAGATCCGGAATGCAATCTTAAAAGTCTATTAATGTGGTGAAAGCGTCTACATTGGACATACAGCTTTCCTCAGACAGAAGTAGGTTGCAGTGTTTTCATTACATGGCAGACTGTTCCCGTGAGCGCGCTACTTATACTCACGCTCGATTCAATTCATATACAATTAATTAATCAAGGGCATTAGTAGTCATTGAAAATGTTTGACGAACATTACCTAATTAATTTGCCGAGGGGCGGCAGGCCTCGAGAAAACAATTCCCTACCGCACATCTCAAAGGGAGCCGGCAGGGAGGCTGCAACACAGAACAAACGATGTCGATTATATCTTATCATCTGTCGACATCTCGGGAGGTCATTAGCGGTTTACATATGTTTACATATGTATTACCACACATATCCATTAGACTTGACATTAGCGGCGGTCATTAGCGGGTTACACGTGTTTACATATGTTTACATATGTTAAAACACATGTAATTACCCTTATCAGCTGTCGGCATCTTCCTTTGCGCTTAGGTCGCTATTTTATTTCTACTAATATGCATAACGCAATACTGGTTAGGTATTGTACTGGCAATGAAATTGGTAGAATGTTGTAATTGGAAGTGGAAATAACTCCGACGGAGTTGGAAGTAATTGCCTTGGAAGTACTCCGGCGGAATGGAAGTAAAACTGTTGTGGAAGTAACTCCGACTGAGTTGGAAGTAAATGCCTTGGAAGTACTCCGGCGGAATGGAAGTAAAACTGTTGTGGAAGTAACTCCTACGGAGTTGGAAGTAAATGCCTTGGAAGTACTCCGGCGGAGTGGAAGTAAAACTGTTGTGGAAGTAACTCCGACGGAGTTGGAAGTGATTGGAAGTAAGGAAGTGCCAGTTCCGAATAGTGGAGTGGTTACTTCACACTTCCAAATGAGGAGGCGTTCCTTTGAAACTTGAAACGACTCCGACTCCTTCGACCCATCACTAATTATGATCTTTTTTCTTTCACGTAAAAAAGACAATGCATGTAAAAATGCTTTCCGCGCTGTTTTGGGTAATATACTTGGAGTTTCCTGAATTTGTCAACGAAACCATCCTGTGTGATTCCACTTAAGTTGCGATTACATAAGCTATTATGCAAAGTAATTAGGAAGACATAATTATTATTATTATTATTATTATTATTATTATTATTATTATTATTATTATTATTATATTCTTCATTTCGATGATTAGGCATTCCAGCTGCCTTCGCATTCTTTACTCCCATCTTTTCCTGGGGTGTCCGATGTCTCTGTTTACTGACGATTTGTACTTATTAACTAATAGTGGTATTTTTTCTTCAATCGTGTAGTGTAGTTCATATGCTCTTTTCAATTAAATTAATTTTCTTCGATTTTATCATATAATTATAAATATTCAGTTCTATAATTTTATGTTTAATTTATTATTAGATCTAATCTAGTGCATCCTTAAGTTCTTCGTAAAAAATCGTTTCCGCCCTCTGAAGTTTACTTTTGTCCACTTTTTATTAATATTATTATTATTGTTTTGTTTACTACATATCAGCTGATATAAGATCGTGCTAGTGCAGACATATCGTATCGATTTCATTTGATCAAAATCGAGGATTCGAATTCATGCCAATGCATGCGAATACGCTTAGTTGTATCACTGCATTTTCTAATAATTTTATATAGATTATGTTATAGAAATTAACCGTATTTAATTATATTGTCATTTTGGCCTTTATTGTCATTTTGTTCCACGTACATAGTAGGTACAAAAGGAATTGCTTTCTACCCAAAAATTTAACATCGAAGTTTCACCGGAAATGCAGGTTTTGAGGCTCTACAAATAATAATAATATTAATAATAATAATAATAATAATAATAATAATAATAATAATAATAATAATAATAATAATAATAATAATAATAATAATAATAATTTAGAAAAATTTAGCTATTTTTTAGACCTGTGTAATTCACCCAATTCTTTGATCATTCTGGTGTACTACGAATCGACAGAACACGGCAATACTTTTTTTTATGCGGTGTTCTGTTTTCGTATACCATGTTACAGCATCACAATGCTTGCCGCATGGTAATTTCCTTGCTCATCATCGCACTCACTCGGCAACATTCGTCCGGGCTCGGCTTGGCAGTCAAAGCTTGGTGGGTACTAAACAAAGCGCAAGCGAGAATGAATCGAGAATATCCTGATCACGATTCTTTTTGAACGACGATTCATGTACGATTCTTGCGATTCTTTCTGAACGACGATTCATGTACGGTTCTTGCGATTCTTTCTGAACGACGATTCATGCACAATTCTTACGATTCTTTTTGAACGACGATTCATGCACGATTCTTACGATTCATTTTGAACGACGATTCATGCACGATTCTTACGATTCATTTTGAACGACGATTCATGCTAAGACTGCCACGATTCATGCGATTTTTTCCTTCTAGTCGTTCATATGAACGATTCGTTCTTGAATCGCCCCATGTCTACCAGAAACGCAATTATGGTCCTAAAGGGTTAATTGTCAATGAAGTAAAAGATGTGTATTAGGATTGTGTTGAGTTAGGTTATGTTCTGGGCTAAACTTGCCACACAGAGTTCCACTGTCAGGCGCGTAGCGTGGTGATACTTTCTGTACTCAGTGTTGCCAACACTTCCTCGCAAATAATAGCTAGATGGTATGTTTAGAAAGGCATTATTTAATAAAAATAAATATATAAAATAATAGATATATTTGGCGTTTAAAACTACCCATGTTTTCTTTGCAGAAGTTAAAACCCCATTAAGAGATTCTAAATACCATAACTGATTAGATAATTCCATAATATTTAAATATTCTGAAAGAATAATTTATTTATTATAAAACAAGGATTTTCTGCATTACTGTGGTCCTCAATGAAAAAGATAACAAAAGTAACGATTAAGTGGTCCTTTTTATATAGTCGTTTTTGGCGATTTTTGGATGGAAGTGCTGCCAATGTGAATCATTGAGTTATAGACGCGCAGATCCTTCGGATACGCTACACTCCTCTCCCTTTAAAAAACATCCCTCGACTACGCCTTGAGACTGAGGGCACTCAATCGTGTTTTCAACTATGTTGGGATTTCAAATGTTGGCTTTGAAGACCAACGTAATTCAAGTTACCGACGTTTTCAATGAAGACTGTGATGAATCACCTAAAATGTTAAATATATCTGATGTTGAATTATGAAATTTACTGAAATCCTTTAAGTAAAATATATAAAAACTGACCAATTCTGTGTGTCAAGAATCATAGATTTTGAGCGCATACTCCAGAAAGTGGACTTTATGATTAGGACATAACATAGGAACATAATTCACCCTAACCTTTTGCATAGCTAAAGCGTAGATGAAATTATGCTACATAGGCTAGATTTTGGCTAAGGGGTTTGTAAATAGGCTAGATTTCAGGCTATAGGTATTTTATGATTTTATGTGGCTAAACGCTACTGTAAAAATGCTAGATTTAGCCATAAAATAGCTAAGTTGGCAACACTATCTGTATACTTTGGTGTTCTGTGACGTATAGTAAGTAGTGGAAGCAGTGTTGCCAACACTTCCTCGCAAATAATGGCTAGATGGTATCTTTAAAAAGGCATTATTTAACAAACAAATGCTGATATAATTGGCGTCTAAACCTGCCCATATTTTATTTGTAGAAGTTAAATCCCATTAAGACATTCTAAATATCATAACTGATTAGATAATTCCATAATATTTAAATATTGTAAAATAATAATTTATTCAATATAAAATTGTAATAGAATAAGGTATTACTGTTGCTAAGCTCCAACACCGTACGTTAAGTATATCTGATATTGAAATATGAAATTTACTGAAATTCTTTAGGTAAAATATGTAAAAACTAACCAATTCTGTGTGTCAAAAGTGTCATACACTTTGAGCGCATACTCCAGAAAGTCGACCTTATGATGACGTGCCATGACTCATGATAGGAACATAATATAGCTACATTGGTAGTGGGGATTCACCCTAACTATTTTTTCCTTTTGCAGCTAAAGCACAGATGAAATTATGCTATTTAGGCTATATTTTAGCTAAGGGGTTTGTTAAATAGGCTAGATCTCAGGCTATAAGCATTTTACGATTTTATATGGCTAAACGCTACTGTAAAAATGCTAAATTTGGCCATTAAATAGCTAAGTTGGCAATACTGAGTGGAAGTATTACATTACAACAAAAGATTCGATAGCGAGATTTCACCGGAAATACATGCTTTGAGATGCCCTGAATCCAAATAAAGCATTTTTGGAAACATATCTGTCCGTGAACAGCATAACTAAAAAACGAAAAGTCGGATAAATACCAACTTGATATTTGGATTTAGTATCTTCCAAGGATGCGGCATGAAGATTTTCAAGCAAATCCCTCCCACCCCAGACTACCCTTTACATTGAGCATTTTTCGAAAAATTTTATATTCTTAAAAAAGAATTTAACGATTTTGATTAAATATTGGAGGTTTAATATATTTTCATGGTAAATGAAATGTATATCTTGAATTTTCTAGGAATGTCCCCAAAAGTTCTCTTTATACTGAATGACTTTTGCATGAATGGTAAACCGTAAGAGATGGACAACATTTTACTACACAAAAAATTTAGATCTCATTAAAACCACAATTTATGTCACACAAATTCTTTGTGAAGTGAACTATTTCCGAGATATTTCTTGTTATTTGTTTGAATTTTTCAATATTTATATTTTTTTAAATGGGGATTCCTAATACTTCTTTCTTTCTTTTTTTATCTCCTGGATATGCAATCAGTATGAATGCTCCACATAGCAACCAGCTCTTAAAAGATTTGACTATCGCTTAAAGCCTACCATATTCCCCTTACACCCACAAGATAATTAGCAATAGGTTTCTGCAAATGTTTATCTCGATTAACATGAAGTAGATGGAGAATAAGCCTTTGTAAAAAAAAAAGCTTGTACAAGAGTAGAGAAAGTCATGTGAGTGCAACGCATCAAAATTTTTTCTGTTATTATTAACATGGTGATTTTTTAATGAGTATGCATAGAATATGTTATTTGGGTGAAAGATTTCTTAATGTGTATGGACTAATTTTAAAGTGTAGAATTATCTTCATTGTGAGTGAAACAAAAAACAGTTTCGGTGCTCCAGTATGGGAAAACATAGCCACAATAAGAATCTATGGCAACACAATTCTAAAGCGCATTCCGAAATGTCCAGTGCCATTGCACCTCTTCTAAAAAGTAAACATTCGTATGCCTATAAGTGTGAAACTTGCAACAGAATTTCAATTATGAGTATAATTTCAAACGCTTCAACAAGATTATCACGGTGAGGGACTACTTGCAAAAACATCTGATGTGTTACACTCACATGACTTTCTCTACTCTTGTACAAACTATTTTTACAAACGTTTATTCTCTATCTACTTCATGTTAATTAAGATAAACATTTGTAGACTCTGTCTTATTGCTAAGTTTCTTGTAGATGTAAGGGGAATATACATATCCTTTAAGCATATACATATCTCTTATAGCTGGTTGCTAGGTGCAGCACCATTCCCTTTGCCACAGATTAATACTCTTTGCATATCAAAGACAAAAAATGAATAACGAATTCCCATTTAAGAAAATAATTATTGAAAATTTTAAGAGAATAACAAGCAATATCTCGAAAATGGTTCACTCAACAAAAAAAATGTATATGACATAAATTGTATATTTTAAGGCGATGTACATTTTTTGCGTAGTAAACGTTTCTCTATCTCTTATGGTTTACCGGTTATGCAAAAGTCGTTCACAATGAAGAACAATTTTGGAGACATTCCCAGAAAATTCAAGATATACGTTTTATTTGTCATGAAAATATCTTAAACATATGATTTTTAATCAAAATCGTTAGAGCCGTTTTTGAGAAAATTAAAATTTTCGAAAAATCTTCCATGTAAAGGGTATCCTGGGGTGGGGGGATTTTCTTGA
The DNA here is from genome assembly GCA_030765065.1 of Deroplatys truncata. NCBI lineage: Eukaryota > Metazoa > Arthropoda > Insecta > Mantodea > Mantidae > Deroplatys > Deroplatys truncata. The sequence continues at coordinate 35,150,334 of CM060987.1, read as the reverse complement.
AAACCTTCGTGTCGCATCCCTGGAAGATACTGAACCTAAATACCAAGTTTGGTGTTTATCCAACTGTTCGTTTCTGAGTTGTGCTGTTCACAGACAGACACACAGACACACAGCCAGACACACACACGGTCATGTTTCCAAAAATGCTTTTTTTGGATTCCTGGGGTCTCAAAACATGTATTTCCGGTGAAATCTCGGTATCGAATTTTTGGGTGGAAAACAATACTTCCCCTACCTACTATACGTAGTAGAGAAATTAAAAATCACTGAAGTGCAGTTTGTATTATTATAAAGGAATAGCGGAAAATATTTTAAATGAACAATTGGAAACTGATACATGAAATATGTGTCAAATATCGGAAGAACTGGAGTACTCGCCAGTTGATGACATAAAAAGTTGGAAACAAGAAACTGAGGCGGAAACGTGGTCATGTTTTGTGAAACATATGGTTCTCATACTGCCGCTTACAATACTATAAGACATGAGAGAGAAGCGGCAATAGGTGGTAATGTAAATTTTAATTTTTATAAATACTCTAAATTAAGCGAACAATTGCACCTACATTACCTGAGAGTGACTTTAACTGAATAGACTGGTAGGCGATCGTATGCTTTTGCGTTGTTATTGAATAAGGAAGCAGAGCAACAGCTATGAATTGTGAACGTCAGTGTTAACTCCAGACTTCGGCTTTCTGCGCTGACATTCGGTGACTAAACGGGACGGCCCCTGTCTGCAAGGATGTCTCCTAATTGACTGTTTTATATTAATTTTAAAATTCGTTCATAAATCGTCCGTTCTACGTCTGTGGTTGTGATTATGCTGATCATTCTCGCTTATAATTCCCAGATGACGTGTCACGATTCTTCCTGTACACGGAGGTGGCAGATGGAGTTAATCTGCCTTCCTTGCACAGCGCATTGCCAACTGAGGCAGTATTTTTATGAGGTGTGATCAAAAAGTTTTCGGAATGACTTCACAACAATGCCGACGCTGATATTGCTTTAATTCTTACCCAGATTGTACATGCAGCGTTCCTTCCCGATAAAAATGAGAGGTCACGTGGCTTCCTATGACCATGTAGTGACGAGTTAGACGCTCTGAAGTGAGCACGTGTTTTGCACGTGCTGCGATTTTTCCGCGTAGCAAAAATGTCAGATTACGAAGAACAAAGAACGTACATCAAATTTTGCTTTAAACTCGGTAAAACTGCAACAGAAGCCTATGAAATGTTAAGAACAGCTTATGGGGAGGAAGTTATGGGCAAAACTCAAGCATTTGAGTGGTTTTAGAAATTTAAAAGTAGTGTGACAACAGCTAAAGATGCAGATCGTTTGGGGCGACCCTGTTCCAGCAGAACTGATGAAAATATCAACCAGGTGAGGGAAATGGTCTTAAATGATAGGTGCATTACTATAAGAGAACTTTCTGACTCATTAGGACTCTCCTTTGGAAGTGTTCAAAGCATTTTGAAAGACAATTTGGACATCAGAAGAATTGCCGCCAAGTTCGTGCCCCGCCGTGACCAAAAGGAAAACCGTGTGATTGCCGGCACATATCTTAAAGAACAGCTACAAAATGACCCATAGTTTATGGAGAAAATTATTGCTGGTGATGAAACATGGATTTATGGGTACGATCCAGAAACGAAGCAACAATCTTCACAATGTAAGAGTTCATTTCCACGCCCGAAAAAGGCCAGACAAGTTCGATCCAAAGTGAAGTCAATGCTGATTGTGTTTTTTTGAAATTAAAAGCATTGTACATAAGGAATTTGTGTCACAGGGTCAAACAGTGAATCAAGTGTTCTACAAACAAGTGCTTCAAAGATTAAGGGAGAAACAGTCATTGTATTATGTTTATATTATTGTGTACATGTATAATAATTTTATGTGAATGTATTACGTAGTTTTAACAATGTAGGAGCTGTGAGAATAAAAGCAAGCTGGTTTACGTAGCAAACAGAATTACAAAGTAAAAGCCGAGGTAATAATGAGGTAACCTTGAGACAACAATAAATTAGAAAGTTTAATAAAGGCTACTAATAATTCTTGGAACGATGAATGTAATATTTAAAAACAGTTTATAAATAGCCAATCAAAAAATAGAAAAGCTTTAAGTTAAATAAAAGTATTCTATTGGAGTAGGCTTAGCCAATCAGAGACTTGAAATAGAGGAAATATACAAATTCAGGCGAGAGACGCTACAAGATTGCGTACCAGGTCGGTACGGTACATGTTCAGCGTGAGACATAAAAATTCATTGCGGTGAAAATAATATAAAGTTTACGTGTTTAAAAGTACAATTAACAATAATCTCACAGCTCCATAGTAGGGTATATCAGTGAAGTGTTATTTAATCGTGTGAAGGAATAATAAACAAATTACAATACAATTATAATTTGTGTAAGCCTTGTTCTTTAGCCATACCAGCCCTGCTAAGAGATACGTGTTCTGAAAATTACTACTGACGCAGCCGATGTATACATATATAATATTTAAGTAAATATTAAAATGAAAAGTTGATTTTTAAACGTGGGGTGAAGGCCACCAGAAATTTTGTATCGTACGTGGGGCGAACACCCCAAGAAGCATATCACTCGCAAATTAGTGTGGTGTAATACGTGGTGTAACTGCAACAATTAAACCCCTGCAAGTTTGGCTCCCATACTTGGATCTGCAACTACATCAGGTTTGGCTCCCCAACAATGAGGGAAAGCAACTACTTCACAACTCAAGTTGGAGCTGGAGTCTAACAGATTAGCGGACAAACTTTGAACTACAGCGCGATGTTGCCAATATGTCCAACACGTGTTTACCAGACATGTGCATCACGATATTATGGTATTAATTGTGAAACAAACTACACAGAGATAGCTATCACAAGTATTTTTTTAATCTTAGTTACGAAAACAATAATTCAATAGCAATAGGTTTCCGGGATAGTACCAAGAGCTAAAACGATAAAGAAGGGTGGGGATAAAACGCTGCCCAGTACTTGAACCCCTTTTGCATGCGCTTTCAAGTGCCGAAAAAACTTCAGATTAAGGAACGAAAAAATGGCCATGGGACATCATAATTTGGCTTCACTTTTAGTTTTTCAATTTAACAGCAAATTAAATAAGGTAAACAGGTTCGTGGGTAAGAGAAATACGCAGAACACAAAACAATTGGATGTACATTTCTGCTACATGCCGCCATATTGTTTTGTTTGTTTACGTAAACGCAGACAGCGTCAACGTGACGACTGGTTGTAAAAGTTTACACCAACTAATAACGCAGATAAGAAATGGAAATCGCTATTGGCCATTTTATATTAGCCAAAGCAGAACCTTTGAAAGCGCTGTGAGGAAAAATGACTGGAAGCATCTGAAATGCGTATATCGAGAAGAAAGTAGCATTTGAAATACAAAGTAAATAATTAAGATATTTCAAAAGCAGATTGCGAAGCTAGAACAGCACAAGTAGATTAGCAAGAAGAAAATAAATTTGTTGGGTCACTGGATGAGAGGCAAAAGCTTAGGAGTGAATGGAAAAACATTTGGTGTAGTAGAAGTTGCCAGATTATTAAGGAAATTACATATACGGAGACAAAGGGAAAACAAAAATGGCTAAGGTATTACTAGAAGACTGGGTTTGCAGTGAGCGACCCGCCCTTGAATACAAAGTATAATTAATTAGTTGTGAAATGAAAAATGGCTTAAATCAACTGTTTCCACAAAATAATGAGTTAAAGCAATAAAAAAACTTTATTGCATTGCAGAAAATTAATACAGAAATAAATATTTCAATAATAATTGAAACATGAAGCTATAAAGCAGTTTGTACAAACGTCTGAAGGGCTTAGTTTATTTCTCCTGGACAATTAGTTTTTTGACAATTCGCCTCAAAGAGATATTCGCATGGAATTATTAAAATATATCTATGGATATCTGAAGTGTGAAAAATTGTAATGCACCAGAGAAACACATACATTGGTAGCAGAGCTAGAAAAATTCACAGATTGAGTGGCCATCATTAAGGGAATTCATACCTTATCACCACCTCGTACAGCTATTTCTGTTTTCTTAGGAAAGACTATGGTCAAGACATTGTTATTAAGAATTTATGTATTTTATGTCACTTTAACTACATGGTCATGTCGCGACTGATCTACTAGTAGGCAACTCGTGGATCGGTGTGGCGGACAATTAGCCTTAGTAGGAATAATATGTTCCTTCCAGGACAAAAGAAAAAGCCGACAGTTAATGAGGTGTTTAATCCGATTAGTTTAATTAAGGGGACCTAGGACAGATTATATGATTTTCTACGATTTTTTTCAATCTTTTTAAAAGGCTGTATGTTGGTTTCCCTCATTCTAAATAGCATTATGTGTAAATTTCAATAAAATCGATGAAGTTGTTTTTCACATATGAGTTATTTTCTGTTTTTCATATCACGATATTTGAAAATTATGAAATACTCCTTGCGGGACAAATTTTATTTTTCATCAGTGCCAGTTTGTCACATTAATATTTGAACTCCTAACAAATTATCTTAGTATTCTTTTTTCATTTTGTGCTTTGAATAACAAATTATTAATTATAATCATTAATGCAGATATTACAGCCTAAAAAGTAAAAAACATTAGGATTAATAGTCCACTGTGTCCAAGTTTTACGTAGTAGCCCCAAAATGATACTACAACTTCTTTAGATAGAACAGTAGAACTATTATGCCAAGTTTCATGCAAAACTAAGGAAAACTGTCGTTCGGAGAAAACTTAAATTTTATATTGAAAACCTTTATACAGGCTAATGTACCTGGTGTAAAGGGTTAAAATTGTCCAGAACCATAGCTCTTTCCTTCCTCCTCCTTCTTCTTAGCCTTCTCTGATTGCAATTTCAACACCTTCTTCTTCTTGGTGGACTTCTGCTGTTGTAATGTGGTTATTTTGAACTCCTCTCTTCCTCTTCTTGGGCGTAGCACTGCCACAAATTATTTGAGCTAGAATTTTTTTGCCTCTGAGAGTCGACGTCTATCATTTTTAAAAATGGTGTCTACATATTTTGACCAGTTTTGATACTCATTTTTTGTATTATTAAGCCTACCACTACATCCTTCAAGGACATCCAATAAGGTGAGGTGTATTCTTCTTGGAGTAAGAATAAAAAAAGTATTACTTTGGGGCGCGAATCTCTGACTATGCAACGTAACCATATCATGTCACAATGCCTTAACACGCTTGGCCATCTGAACACATGAGAGTTTCAGCATTGTCTGATCTCATTAATATTGTCTGCCTAAACTTAAAAGTGTAAAATACATATGTGCATCCAATCGAAACCCGTCAGCATCCCACCATGCCGTCACACCGCTTGCTTTAGTTGAGCCCTTTACCACAGTTTCAATTAAATGCAGAATATGCATTTTACCGGGTTTCGATCCTATGATCCTTGGTTTTGATAGGTTAGCTACTCCTATCGTGCCTTAGACGGCATGGCCATAAATCCCGATGTCGAAGTCAAGTTGTAGATAGAAGTACATTGCAGTGTATAGCAGAATGTTCAATGCACGCGCTAAAATCGAGTCTGTGTTCGTTCAGAAATTCTAAGCGAGAGAAATCTTCTAACTCATTGTGCACGAGGTTGTGGAAGATGGCGGCGTGACCTTGCGCCACCATATTTAAATTACCAATTTAAAGGGCTTACTAATCGTGTAATATACCATGTTATATATATCATTTTAAAGCTAAGGAGTTGTACTTTTTATAGAATAGAAAACAAAAAAATTAAATATTTTCGCGGAAATTCATTTCCCGGTGTCCTTAATCCTGCACCCATCCTCTTGGCACACTGACTATGGCGCCAATTTGAATGATTTTTGGGAAAGAAAGTAAGTAATTTGCAAGCGAGAAGAAAAATAAGCGTTGCAAACATTTAAATTTCCCTGCATTGCTTTTAAAAACGCCTGTCAAACCCTTTAAAGAGGTTTTTATCATCATCAAACGCATTTAAATGTTTGACTAACATTGTAGAGGGTTAATTTTTGCAGAAATCACTTTGACTAAAAAATCTGTCCTAGGTCCCCTTTAACCTTATAATTAGATGATCATCTTTTTGACACATTGGCGCCTTTGAGGGGACTTGCCGCCAAAGGAGCTGACGTCTCTAAGTGCTTGACATCTGTCAAACTTGATTGGAAAAAGTTTGATAAGTGTTGACAGCCGAAGTATGACATCTCAATCAATCAGATAATGATGAGACATGTGTATAATTATCGCGTATCATTGACTTCAAAGGGCTTAAACTGCTAACAAGGGTGATGCTGCCTTTCGAGGCTTGGATTTCCAGTAGCAATGTCCTAAATAGTTGGTTGCATGACATTGATCGGCTAATACAATTATCGCGCATCATTGACTTCAAAGGTTGAATCACGTCGCTGAAGTCAGGGGCTTGGATTTCCAGTACCGTATATGTGTGTTACCACGCATATTAAAGAAGGACAACAGTATGATAGTTATAGTTAAGTGTATATTAAAGCATGCCGACAGTATAATAATAAGGATCATATACATGTGTAAAGCTATCACACCTCATTGACTTTAAAGGACTAAATCCACACTAATTGACTCCCGTGTTACCGCATGGGTGTATTACCATGTATATTAAAGAATACTAACATTCTAATAATGATCACATACATGTGCATCATTATCACACCTCATTGGCTTTAAACGGTTGAAGTCGCGTGCAAGGAAGTGGGTACCCCCGTCTCGTGTATTTGATTGATTAATATAATTAAGTGTAAATTAATTGACTCGCGAACCTTGATTGAGTTATGCTGTTCACACACACGCACGGACGCACACACCTGCATACACGAATACCTTCTCTAAACTCTCTCTCCCCCTCTCCTTCTCTATCTTCCTCTCTCTTTCTATCCCCCTACCAGTCACTTTCATGGTATTTAGCCTTAAAATTAAACCCAGGCACGACTTTCAAGAATTGACAATACAAATAGAAAATTATATAAACAATTTCAGCCTTTAAACATCCTGTTATATGACTAGAGTCGGAAGTTTTCAAATAATTAAAAATTAATAATCTGATATTGAAAAAATTGTTGTAATTGCATAATACTTAATTGTATAGAATTATATTAGATAATTAGTCATTGACAAACGTATGCCGATGAATCGATTAACATAACTAAGCGATTAAAAATTGATTTAAAAGGGATACCGGTGCCGCATCTCGTTGATAACCAAATATGAAATTTCTGTCTGATTCGTATGTAGAACTGTTTTATGAATATCTCAAATAAAACATAAATAAGCTCTATGACTCCCCATTGATTAACATAACTGAGTGATTATTAATTCATTTCAAAGTTTCATTTCCAAGCTTTCATTAATTCATTCACATTTACATGACAAATAAAATGTAAGCATATTTTGAGTGTTTTGGGAATGCCTGTGAAATCTTCAGAAGGAATGTTGTATAATTGTATATAACTGGAAATCTTAAGAGATTGACAAAAATGTACTTCACTAAAAATGTAGATCTCTTTAAAAGACGCAATCTATTTAATATATCTTGTATTGTGGCATCAGCCACTTCCAAGATATTCCTTGTTATTGTTTGAAATGTTCAATATTCTCATTTTCTGATGTGCTGTCACCACTCAGATGTTTCTCTCGATATTTTGGAAAGAAAGATGTTTTTGTTATTTTTAATTTTGACTATCGCTTTGGTTTCGGTATCCCCTTGCATCTACAATGAAATGTGTAATGAAGCTATTTCTGTAAAAGTTTAACTCGATGAACATGAAGTAGACAAGAAAAAATCAAGATTTTGTAGAAATAGTATGTCGAAACTACACAATAAAAGATACTGGGCAGAGAAATTCATGTGATTGTAGCACATCAAATGTTTTCCCTCGAGGTTACGCAAGACATCACACAACGACCCTTAAAAGGTGGACAAATCTTACTACACAAAAATGTAGCACACAATTATTCATAACAAATAACGTGTCCTGTGGCGTTAACCATTTTCGAGATACTCTGTTATTGGTTTGAATTTTCGAATACATTTTTCAACTGCTAAGACGCTATTCTTTTTACTTTATCTACCACGCATATAGTAGGTAGAGAAGCTATTGCTTTCCACCCAAAAATTCGATATCGAGATTTCCTGGAAATACTTTATGAGGTTCCGAAAAAACATTCTTAGGACAATGTGAGCATGCGCGTGTGTCAGTCGGTCTGAGTGACTCAGTTTGATAGGTGCTGGCCTAACCAGTTAGGTCGCGGGTTCAAATCGACCCAACCAATGGTTTTATGCTTAAATGCGATTGATGCATGTCAGTGGATTTAACGGCACCACTGTAAAAGAACTGCGGGACGAGATTCCGGCACACCGGTGGTGCTGATATGATCTTGACAATTGACAACGTCGTTAAAAAACAGTTATTTTTTCTATCCGTCCGTGAACAGCATAACTTAAATTCGAAAATTCGGATAAACACCAAACTTGGTATTTAGATTCAGTATCTTCCAAAAATGCGACACGAAGATTCTAAAGAAAATCCCCCCACACTAAACTATTCTTTACATGAAACATTGTTACGAAATTTTTTATTTTCTAAAAATGCCTATAATGATTTTAATTAAAATGCCACACATTAAAGGTCAAATGAAGTGTATATCTTGAATGTTTGGCAAATAGCCCATGAACTGCTCTTCATTCCGAAGGAATTTTGTGTAATCTGGCATAACTGGTAAACGTTAAGCGATAGACCAAATCATACTACGCAAAACATGTAGATATCTTTAAAGCATACAATTTATATCAAGAAATTGTTTCGTGGCATACGCCATTCCTGAGATATCCGTTATTAATGGTTCGAATTGTTCATTCTCTGGAAGTGCTGTCAACATTCAGTTGTTTCTCGCGATTTCATGGAAACAGTATGGAATTTTAAGGCCGGTATTAGCGTCCAGTTAAACATTTCACTATCGCTGTTCTCTTTGTATCTATACCGAAATGTGTGTTGTAGCTATTTCTGCAAAGGTTTATTTTTGCATTAAAATGTAGTAGATAGAAAAAATAAGTTTTAGTATGAATAGTTTGCATACCTACTAATAACGATAGGTGGTAGAGAAAGTCATGTGAATACATCACATCAGATGTTTTTCTCATGGTCATGCGAACAGCATGGAATTTCAAAGTGATCATATGGCGACACGCTTTTTAAAATTATGACTATCGCTTTAGCCTAGTGCAGAGGTGGCGAAAAAGTGCTTCGCGAGTTATTTTGACTCGCAGGCGCCGTTCCGTCTCTGCAACCGTCCGTTTGTTTTTCACGTGCTGTGAGTGGTGCAGTGCGTGTTGCATATTTGGTGACTCGCGGAAGGAAGCCGTTTTCGCCACCCTTGGCCTAGTGTATTCTTCTTACGCCTACAACGAAATCTGGCAATGAAAGATCATCTTGCTTGCTTTAATGTTAAAGGTCGTGTTAGAATAGTTTGTAGAAGAGCGAGTAGAGAAAGTCATATGAATGAAACACATCAGATTTGTTTACGAAAGCAAGGTGTTTGTATAGAACTTCTATGGTTGTACTAGCTCAAGAATACTGTTGTTCTAGTCATCGGACTAGCATTTGCTTCTTCATATCTGCAATGTTATAAACAAAAGAAAAACAAGGTGATGTGCTGAAATTTCCATCTATGGAATAAAAATCAAATACTCCAATAAGCATACAGTTATCGTAAAGTATAGGACACAATCGTGGTTACCTACAAACGCGTTAGAAAAAAATGAGAATCTAGATGATAACAATGATATTGATATGCATACCACGCAGTTTGTCAGATACAGCAAGAGTTTTGCCATATTTGAGAAAAATAAACACCTGACTATTCCGTAGCCAATCTTAACGAACCGATGTGACAACATAGATTGTTGTTCTATGGCGACTGGCGAGCAAAAGAAAGTAAAGGAACTGCAGAGAAATATGTATAAGCGTAATACAAGCGTGGTATTGCTAAAGTTAGGGAATAACGAAATATCGTTGTGGTTGTGCAGGATAATTTAACTAAAATGAGCATGCCGAAATACTGTAAATGCATATGCCATAAAGTAGCATTGCGTCTGTATTTTCAGAAGTTTCTGCAATTTAACTAACCGAACTTTGCTGTTTTCAGATTAAACTTAGTACATGAAGCACAAGATTGACAAAAGGCAATTTTTGAAAAATAAAATATTTTCATGAAATCATTAATTGCTTTGTTAATTCAGAAGTGTACTATTCTCCTCCCACCTCTCTTTAGCAGTCAAAAATGATTCCTACTACTATACAGTTATAACATTTATTTATACTACTTAAGTTCTTTGCAGTCTTTATATGGCTTGACTAACCCAGGTTCTATATCAGGCCATACAAAGTAATAAATAACACTAATTTCTACGAGTACCGCGACAAAATATCCAAAATTTCTAACCCTGTTACATGTTCTTTTATGGGTAATGAAAGGAAACGGGGTTAATAAAAATTCAAAACTAGTTTTTTCCAAATGGTATACTTCTTAGAATACATTCAGATATTGAATGGGGAGCTTTAGGCTTTAATATTTTTTCTAGAAGCATGCCTCTGTTCTGGTGAAAATGAACTCTTCCTGTTTGATTGCATCTCTTACTGCTTATTTAAGACTTCCATCTGCTCACTGAAGATGGCTCCACCGGAGTATTTTTTGCATATATTTTTTGGATGATGAAGTTTTTCCAAAGTTATGCATAGCTGAGCACAAAGCTGAAGCATGATTCCATTGTTGCTATGTGCATTTTGTTAACAGCTAAGAAATCGTCGAAAGAGAATACAAAGCCAGGATGACAACACTACATTGGATGATTCATCTGCAAGAGTTTGTAGTTTTTTTATTTGTGCTGCCACCTAGCGACACTTTTAATGAAGAGTGGTAAAACTCGTGCTGAAAAGGAAAAGCTGCCCTGGCCACTCGGTAAACGCTGGCCGCCTGGAGCAAATTTGGTAAAGACTTTCAGTTTTCATAGTTCTGGTTAGAGAAGGCCGATATTGCAGTTCATTTTTCTTTTTTGCAATGGTAGCTGTAGCAACTAAAATGACATTTATGTTCAGTTTTGTTTAAAACGTAAACATTTTCTTAAAATGTAGATATTAAATTTAAAACCGTTTGATCCACTAAGGATAAATGACTTAAACCAAGAATATGTCTTTCATCCTGAACAAGCAAAGACTCTTCCTTGATCGAGATGAGTCTACAAAATTGGTGCAGGTTGTTCGCAAGCGCAGCGAATTTCGGATGAAGAAGTACATTTCTGCGACGGACAACAGAGCTTGGTGCCTTGATGACGAAGATAGAAGACGTTATTTTCTGGAGCTTATAGGGGGTTCAGCATGGGACGCGGTAAGTACAGTACCTACTTCTGGCCACTGGCTTCCTAGGGAAGCATTCAGCAGAAATTCTATACTTACCCATGGGTGGCTGCAGGGATAGTCCCCTCATGCCATAGCACTAGTTAAGGTAAGATGGACATTAGGGGCTTCAAAACATGGGGAGAAATAATGAATGTGCTGTAATGAAAGAACGAAGTTTATTGAACATTTGGGTAAATTGTCATACTGTTTCCCTCGTTTGTGTCACTTTTGCCCGCATTAGGTCTTACGCTGCTCTAACGTAATGCTGCCAACATATGAATAATGCCACCGAAGTCGGTAAGATACTCAGCCTCAAAGCGTAGCCGAGAGATTGAGGGCCCTCAGCCTCAAAGCGTAGCCGAGGGATGTTTTTTAGAAGGAGAGGAGTGCAGCAAGTTGCGGCCGATAGGCCGCAACTGCGAAGCGACAACAGAGCGTAGCCCAGGGATCTGCGCGTCTAAAACTCCAATGATTCACGTTCACAAAACAACAGCACATCGCATATTCAGTGCATTTCACTGATTATTTAGGTTGGCAGTACCCACTTTGCATGGAAAAATGGCTACGTTTTTTTTTCCTAACGTATTTGCCTATATAAATAAAACACTTAAAACGGGTGGGTAGGTGGGTACTAGATATTGGAGAGACCACATCATGTTCTAAAATCACTCCTAAGGTAAGTAATTTCATTGCTTTTTCACTTCCTTATTCCTAATTTAGGTGGGCAAAAGAAAGACCTAATGCGGGCAAAAGTGACACAAACGAGGGCAACAGTATGACAATTTAGCCGAACATTTTAAAATATGGATGATGTTAGTTATTTTGGCTACACTATAATGTATGAGGGTCTCATTCGGGAGGTCCCGGGTTCAGTACCCGCGCCATCGCTTACCTTGGGTTTTTCTTGGTCGGTAGACGAATTCTGGGATGATTTTTCTTCTACCACGATTTACTTTCATTTCCCTTGCATTCCGTTTACGGCAAAACTACGATATCTATACGCACGTTAAGTAGTGTTAAAAAGTGCCGAAATACTCGAGTATCCGCCAGTGGCTCGAATATAATACACAGGTATATTATTCCAGAACACAAGTATAAGACATTCGGAGTTACTTCGATATTGGATTATGGTGAAAATAGAAGCTTTTAACTTGCAAAATCGGGGTTTTTCGCTATCCACAGTAATTCTTGGTTAATGAGGAACGTTTTAGTGTAGTAAATGTTACTCCAGGTGTTGTATATTGCCCACCCTTTTCCACGGCCGTTTTTATATAGTCTTTTTGGCGACTTTTGGAAAGAATTGCTGCCAACGTGAATCATTCGGGTTTTAGACGCGCAGATCCCTCGGCTACGCCCTGTCGTCGCTTCGCAGGCCGCAACTGCTACACTCCTCTCCTTTTAAAAAACATCCCTCGGCTACGCTTTTAGGCTGAGGGCCCTCAATCGATCGGCTACGCCTTGAGGCTGAGGGTCCTAAATCGTGTTTTCAGCTATGTTGAGATTTCAAATGTTGGCAGCGGAAAGACAACGCAACCAACGTTCCCATGATGCCACAGGAGAGACGCATGAGATGCGACTTCTGAGTGTCAGTAATATGGAACAAAAGTGACAAAAATATATTCTTAAAAAAACAAGCAAGCACCATGCTATTTGTTCTTTATTATGTGTAATAATGTGTTGAAGTCAATAAAAGGCATGCAGTGTATGCGTGTGTTACGTGTATATAGTGATACCGGTCATAACCCAATGTCGAAGTATTGCGACACATTCTAACATTCGTCGTCCTCCGTGGACTAGTGGTACCGTGCTAGCCTCTAGTTCCCAAGGTCGCGGGTTCAAACCCGGCGGAGGGCGATGGATTTTTTCGGGCGTAAAAATCGTTAGCACGGCTTCCTTCGGAAGGGAAGTAAAGCCGGTGGTCCCGTGTCGTAGATTTACGGCACGTAAAAGAACCTCAAGCCTGATAAAGAGGCCTCTGAGCAAAATTACAGGTGTTTCACGCCCAATATAGAATGGGACGCTAAGAACCATAGTAGTTAAAGAGCGTCCATAAATAAAACTCAATTTTTTTAAAAAAAACATTCTAACACGTTTTACAACACAGATTATAAATGCAGATAACATGAACAGCATATTTAATGAGCAAATCACATTTTCAAAAACGGTTTATTATAAACAATTAATATACGAATCACACTCGGAACATTATGGGTCCATTTCCGCTGCCATCACCCACGATAGAAATAGCGGAAGTGGGAGTACAGTCAACGTCTGAAATAAAAAAAAAGCAGATTTAAAGGTAGCCGAAGGGTTGAGAACCTTAAGCCGCAAAGCGTAATCGAGGAATGTTTTTATAAGAAGAATGGGTGGGTGGACCACATTATTTCACTCGAGCAACATCTAATGAATCACTCCTTCCTTTAACATTTCGAACTATTCTACATTAATTTTTTACTGGGTTTAGTAAGTATTTTTGCTGTAAAATCTTAATTGATAAATACGGGTTCATTTTTGTTCTTCCCCTTCCGCACATGTTATTAGAAAGTCAATGTTATGTATATTAGTGCGAATAAGGAGAGGTGTAATAGTAATACTACTCCTCATGCTTCACTCCTCTACTTATTCATTTAGGAATTTCAATATTCACGAAAGGATGGTGCTTTAATAATCATATGTTGGCAGCTATGCAGTTGTGAGAGCTAGAGGAAGCAAACGGCACCTGCGGGGAAATTTTTTAGTACTACTGTGTGTATAGATATCGTAGTTTGTCCCCGTTTCCTTCTCATACTTCGGATGTGCTTTCAGATTTCGCAGTGTGAAATCCCGGACAGAGTTGCTTACTCCAAGGAAAGAATGTTCCCCGTGGACACCAGAGGGCTGTCTGGTTGTATAGGTCGTTAATCGCCCACTCCGAGCAACTCCGGCAATGGGTCGGATCTTCGAGCTGGAATTATTAGAGACTTCTGCGCGTCTCTGTAGTCTGTCTGCCTACGGCCTGTAGCCTCCTATGTTTCGTTCATTTCATCCTTTCCTCCTGGGGGTTGAAATGAATTAAGTTTTATTTATGGACGCTCTTTAGCTACTGTGGCTCTTAGCGTCCCATTCTATATTGGGCGTCAAATACCGGAAATTTTGCTCAGAGACCACTTTATCAAGCTTGAGGTTCTTTTACGTGCCGTATATCTACGACACGGGACCACAGACTTATTTTCCTTCCGAAGGAAGCCATGCTAAGGATTTTTACGCCCGAGTTCTCCTGGGGGTAGTAGCCACGATATGTCCATGTAGGTTCGCGCTGCGCGAGGTGTACCCCTCCATTATACTATACCCTATACTTCCATTGTTAGTTATTTTAAGTATTCCGTACATTATAGCTCAGTATTTAAATTCCTGCAGTATAGTGCCACGCCCACTCTTGACTATTAAAACGACGGTTTAAGTTTCCCTTAAAGCTAAAAATGCAGCTGAGAACATTACAAAAGAGATCAGAATGAACAAAGAGGATAAAAGCGGCAGAGGGAAGACAGAATGACCTAAGAAGGAGAATCTTATGCTCCTGGAAAGTGTTGGTAACGCTAATTTTAAGGCTAGAACACATTATTGCTTTTGTCTTTTACCGGAAAATTAAATTTTTCACTCATCTGGTGCACCTTTCTCTGAAGCGGTTAGTCCTATGGTAGTGGAATTTCCAGTAAATACTCATATATGTATGATTCTTCCAACCTTGCATAATTATTTAAAAACTTAGAAAAACTTTAGGATTTGCATACCATTAATTGCTCTAATATTGCTTTTGTTTTTCTAGTGATTAAATTTCAGCTTTACGCTATATCAGTAATAATGCAGTTATTGGACTAATACTGTGTGGTTAAACTTAAATGTATATTTTGCACATATGGTCAATATTTCATAGTTAAAACTATGGACTACACACGAGAATCACAGTCCGCTCTGTATAACACATTTCTTGTATTTGTTTAAAGCTTTAATAATAAATATACCTTAATGGGAGCCATGTATAAAAATCATTCTGAATTTCTGTTAAAGCTTGATAAGTTGTTAAACAGCACAACATTTTTGAAACAGGTGATTTAATTATGATCAATATAGGACTGTTTGATTAAACATCAAATTTTGGCACTTTCCATGTGCTATAACGTCTATCTTACCTTGAATAAAATAAAATACTTTAAAATGCATATTTTTTATTTCATATAGATATTGAACAACAAGAACGCAACAATATTTCTCAACGAACTTGCAATTTATATCATATTATAAATAGAGAAAACTTGCATACATATATATATATATGTGTGTGTGTGTGTGTGTGTGTGTGTGTGTGTGTAACGTAATCTCAAAAACCACTCAACTAATTAATTTCATAAATTATTAAACAATCTGATGTGTTACACTCACATAACTTTCTCTACTCTTGTACAAACTATTTTTACAAACGCTTATTCTCCATCTACTTCATGTTAATCGAGATAAACATTTGCAGACTCTATCTTATTGCTAATTTTCTTGTAGATGTAAGGGGAATATATATTTAAAAGGGCAATATAGAAATACAGTAGCTTTTAAGCATATACATATATCTTAATAGCTGGTTGCTAGGTGCAGCACCATTCTCTTTGCATATCCAAGACAAAAAAATGAATAACGAATTCCCATTTGAGAAAATAAGTATTGAACAATTTAAGGGAATAACAAGCAATATCTCGAAAATGGTTTACTCAACAAAAAACATGTATGACATAAATTGTGTATTTTAATGCGATCTACATTTTTTGTGTAGTAAAATTTTGTCTATCTTTTATGGTTTACCACTTATGCAAAAGTCGTTCACAATGAAGAATATTTTTGGAGACATTCCCAGAAAATTCAGGATATAAATTTTGTTTGTCATGAAAATATCTTAACATATGACATTTTAATCGTTAGAGCCATTTTTGAGAAAATGAAACTTTTCGAAAAATCTTCCATATAAAGGGTAATCTGGGGTGGGGGGATTTTCTTGAAAACCTTCGTGTCGCATCTCTGGAAGATACTGAAACTAAATACCAAGTTTGGTGTTTATCCGACTGTTCATTTCTGAGTCATGCTGTTCACAGACACACAGACACACACACACAGACACACATACAGACACACACATGGACATGTTTCCAAAAATGCATTTTTTGGATTTAGGGGGTCTCAAAACATGTATTTCAGGTGAAATCTCGGTATCGAATTTTTGGGTGGAATACAATACTTCCCCTACTTCTATACGTAGTAGAGATAGTAAAAAATGTTGGGCTCTAAGAGTTATCTCATTATGTTGTTTTTGAGGATGGGCCGTGAAGTTGAGCGTCATTTAATCTGGTAAGGCATATCGGACGATGAATAAATGACATGGGTGAAATGATGCCTAAACGAGCTCGGGGTATAGTACGTAGGTCACACACCGAGGGATGGCTCAAGCGGCAACGTTTGTGACCTGCATTCGGCAGGTCTAGGGTTCAATCCCCTGCGATCGCCCATTCTGGCCCATGGGTTTCTCGTGGTTTCCCCGGGTCGGCATCCGAACACTGGGGTAGTTCATCTTTTACCACGACTCTTCTCCCTCTCATTTCCTATCCCCAACATCTGTCATCTGTTTCAGGGTTCTAGGACCGGACGATGGTGCTCGGCAGCTTGCGGCTGGGCGGTGGTTTGAACACTGCATGGATTTTTTTCCTAGTGTCACTGCGCGGACTGCACAGTTAGATCTCTCCTCCGGGTGGGCTCCGTCCCTGGGACGCTGGAGTTTGGTTCTGGTGGGCAAGACCGGGCGGCTTCGGATGTGTTCAATCTGGAAACGTTAGGGACCCCGTTTGGTTTGCGCCGTCGTCATCCGGATCTGGTTGCCCTTGGGGTCACTCCCTCCCAAGGGTTACAGGTAGAAGCACAAAAGGCCGACTGGCATGCGTGCGGTGCTCTGCCATGGTTTCGAGGGGCCCCTCCGTTCGTACTACCTTTGCCTATATTGGCCACACAATGGAGGGCAACACCTCGCGCACTGCGACCTTCGGGAGATCTATTGCGGCTATCTTCCCCCAGGAGGAAGGGATGAAGTGAAAGAACCACTGGAGGCTACAGGCCGCAGCAGTCTGGCCACAGAGACGGGCGGACGTTCCTAAAAGTTCCCGGCTCGAAGACCTGTCCCACTGCTGGAGAGATGAACCGTCAACCAAGCAGCCTTTAAGTGTTCACGGGGAATGGATGAGATGTACACAGACGGAAGTGTTTGTAGAAACTGATGCAGAGAATTGCAAATAAGTCAGAACAACCCTTTTTGCTTCTAGCGTGACCCCTGTGAGGGATGACGGGCAAACCCGAAGGGTGACCAGATCTGGATGATGATGCGCGCAAGCAAAGATGGGTTCCCTAATAATTGCAGATGGAAAACATCCTGGCCCCTGCTAGCCACATATTAGCCTCGTGCCGCTAGGGGAAACCCTGAGCAAGGCCATCTTAATGTATAAAGGCCAGGAAGAAAAACAAGATAGTTGTTAATTACGTCATCTTCGGAGGCCTATCCTTATCGGTAGTTCACAACCTGCATCATAGAAATGCATCTTAGTCAGTGTGTATTTGGAGTACTAATTAGTTCGAACCGATAATTAGTAACCAGTTACCTACTTAGCGAGCGAAAGAATACTTAAAACGGGCCAGGAAATGATGGGCAGGAAATTCGTGGTAAAAGAGGAGCCACCACAGCATTCGCCTACCAACCCGGGAAAACTACGTAAAAACCCATGGTCAGAGTGGCCGGACCGACGGGAAGCGAACCCGGGCCTTCCCACGTTACCGCGGTGACATCTCGCTCGGTATTACGGGGAGTACTCTTTCCTATGAGCAAGCACGGTACAGCCGTGCGCCACGAAAGCTAGAAGCACACCTGAAATCCGAGAAGGAAACGGAATGAAAGAAAAACATGGAAGGGAGATCGTGGTGGATGAGAAACCACCCCAGCACACGCCTATCGACCAGGGAAATTCACGAAAAACTCAAGGTTCGGTCGACAGGAATTGAATCGAGTTATATTCTTGCTCCTAATCTCATAAGTGCTCTAACAACGCTATGAAAGATATGACCAGCAGTACGGTGAAAGCGTATAAGATCGCCTACAAATATCTGAAATGCTCTGAGTCGAAACACTCGCAAAGCGCATAACAATAGCAATTTGGGGGATACAGTTCCTGTCTCAGCTTTCTTGTAAATGATCTCAAAGTAGGTTCAAAATGAATGAAAAGGACACTTCCCTATTACCGAAACGTTTCTTGAATCTCTCTCCTCTCTTTCTCTCTCTTATATTATGCATCTCGCCTTTCCCGTACTATATACGCACTATATCGCATTCCCTTTGCTTTCTTCTTCAAGATTATCAATGTAATCTAAGTAATCCATGAACATGTCTCAAATATCTTTCTCTCATATACCACAAGGCATTGCAGTTCATATTCATTCATGAAAGCTAGGACTCAACTGGAGAAGGAAGACAGTAATTTTCAACTAGAAAGAGGAGTCAGACAAGGAGACGCCGTTTGTTTACGAGTCTGTTAAGAGATATCTTTCGGAGAATGAGAAGGGAGTAGAAAATCCAAATTGATGGGAAGAAACTCCGGGACTTAAGGTTTGCAGACATCATTCTGTTTGCATTGAGACGAGGCATACAGGGACTATCCCAGCTGAGCAAAGAAGCAGGACTGGAAAACTGAATCCACACAAAACAAAACTAATAACAAATAGCACTGAAGAAATTATCAAAGTGAACAACAAAGAACTACAGTACGTCAGCGAATATACCTATCTTGATCAAATAAAGTCGTTCAGTAATGCTACCCGCAAAGAAGATCAAAGACGCATTTCAGCACCATAGTTCAAACTCTGGGGTTTTCAATTTATTTTCACAAACAAGGCATATAGCATTAAATTAAAGGAAGAAATAATGCACAGCCGCATTCTTCGTCTCCTACTGTAAGGAGCTCAAACTTGATCTTAACAGGCATAGAAATAAAAGTGTTAGAAGCATGTCAAAGGAAAATGAAAGGAAAGGTTCTTGGCGTTCTTCAGGATAGAAACTCGATGAAAACCTGAGGAAGATGACAGGCATCAAAGACGTAACAGCTATTCACACCAAATGGAAGCGGGCAAGCCACGTCATGAGGATGGACTACACCAGATGGATACATAAAACTACAGCTTGTGAACCAAGGACCGGCCACAGAAAATTAGGACGACAAAAGAGAAGATGAGCAGAAGACCTAAAACTACACTTGGGGACCAACTGGTCTACAAAGGCTTAAGGGCCGAAGCTAGTGGAAACTGTTGGTAGAAGCAGCAATGGAGGAATGAAGATCTTTCCCGCAATGCCTAAGCGGAATCTCCAGAACAGCCACCTTGCCAGCCAAGAGGCCCTTGCCCTTCAGGGATTGATTATACGGGATAATTCTTAATTGCAGTTCATTTGACAGGTGAGTTGCTTCATCCAGGTCACGAGGGTAAATTCTAACCCATATTTGTGCTCTGTTCACTCTAGTAGTAACATACTATATGACGGTGCTCTTCGATAATATTTTCCTCCGGGGATATCTGAAAGGAGTAAAATACTTCTGAAGTAGCTCAACCAATGATAATTAATTGCTCTTCCAAACAAACCGTGTGTAGGATGAAGTTGAAAAAGTAGAATCATACTGAAAAATTCAATACATTAAATTCAGCTTTATTTATATCTTTAACTACTAAGGTTCTTAGCCTCCCATTGAGCGTGGAAGACCGGAAATTTTGCTCAGAGACCTCTTTATCAGGCTTGAGTTTCTTTTACGTGCCGTAAATCTACGACACGGGACCATCGGCTTTACTTCCCTTCCAAAGGAAGGCATCGCCCTCCGCTGAGTTTGAACCCGCGACCTCGGGAACTATGGGCTAGCATGGTACCCTTAGACCACGGAGGACGTTTGAAAAATTCAATGCCACAGCATCAGCACGTAAAGTTCAAGGTCTGGCATTGAATTTTTCAGACGGACTTTAGCTTTCCAGCTTTAGCCTACAACTCGTGTGGAAGAGTTGACCTAGTAGTGGTTAACTATGAAGCCCGGGTCTTAATGCACTTACGAGATTGTAAGTCGTGATTGGGGAATGTTATTTACCTCAAAATGAATTTGAGATTTCCTTATGGTTTACCGGAAAATATGCGAGTCAGTTGGGAATTTAATGTCGCGTCGGCATGTTGCCATGATAGCTCGTGGTGGTTCAAATCCCGTCTATGAAACTGTTTTTCAAACTGATTCAACCTTTCCGACTTCGGAAGTAGTTTATTCTTGTATATAGGTCGCCGAGTGTTGACATAAATAATAGTTTGCTATGGAAGTAGAACTTGCTGTAGGTTGGTGCACGCCGACAGTAGGAAAGGGGCTTAACCATCAAGCACGTATTCAGAAATCTATTTTCGGGGGGGGGGGTCCAACTCATTAGATAGATTGATGAAAGTGATTAAAAAATCAAATTTGGTTTTTATAAAAGTTTATTTTCAACACATATGATTTTTTTTTAATTCAATGCTACCTTTAAAAGCTGGTAGACATATTTAAGGTAAAAACGTTATATGTAGGTATATACAGGGGAAGTATTATATTACATCCAAAAATTCGATATCGAGATTCCACCGGAAATATATGTTTTGAGACCCCCCGAATGCAAAAAAAAAAAACATTTTTAGAAAAAGGCCCGCGTGTGTGTATCTGTCAGTCTATGTGAACAGCATACTCAAAAACGAAAAGTCGGATAAATACCAAACTGCGTATTTAGGTTTATTACCTTCCAAGGATGCAACACGAAGATTTTCAAGAAAATCCCTCGCCCCAAACTACCGTTGTCATGGAACATTTTTCGAAATGTTTTATTTTCCATAGATGGCTCTAACGATTTTGATTAAATTACAATATATAAAAGATATTTACATGACAAATAAAATGTATATCTTGAATTTTCCGGAATGGCCTTTGAAGTCCACTTCAATTGGAAAAAATTTTGTGTAATCTTGTATAACTGCTAAACGTTAAGCGATAGACGAAAACGTACTACACAAAACATGTAATCTCTTTAAAACACGTAACTTATTTCAAATAAGTTTTTTTGTGGTGTAAGCCATTTCTGAGATAATTTTCATTACTTGGTCATTCTTTAAAGTCCTATCAGCATTCAGTTGTTTCTCGCGATTGCATCGAAACAGCACACTGGAACACTGGTGACGCTCATCAGTGACGGTCACTGAAAGAGATACAATCTTTTGAATTGGAGCATTCACTCCGGGACACTACACTGCCTCATCCAGTCACTGGGACGCAGCAGTGTCACACCCTCACCACATGTAACGGACAAGGTCACTGTGTTCAGAGCAGTCACCGCCCTACATGCATTAGCTTGTATTGGAGTGTTCGCACTAGGACACTGATCATAGACACAGCGTTGCAGATTTGCCAACAAAAACGAAATCTTTGAGACAGCAGTAATTTTTGTAGCATACTCCAGCACAGTGATAACTACGTTGTGGTAGCATGGGTTTAGATTTGATTAACACGAAAAATTTTATAATCTAAGAATAAAGTCATCCTGCTTTGTGGAATATAAATTTTTTCTTCTGCTGAGATAGCCTTCCTTAGCGATTTCCCCTTTCACAATTTCTAGTAGTTCATCAAATGAACTTTTTGACATTCAGAAATACTGAAAAAATGTCCTGTCATCTTGTCTCAAAATTCAATTTTCTCCAGCCAATTACTAGCTATGGATGTACGTGTAATGAACGTTTTCTCTTCATTCTCCTCCTCCTCCTCTTCCTCCTATTGCGTAGGAGTACCAACAACAAAAGTTTCTCCTCTCTCGAGTCCATTTCATTAACTAATCAGTTGGCAATACTGCACTGACTAACACCAGCGACCTAGGGGTGTTCACCGCAACCACCGGTGACCGTCACTAGCGATCGTCACGGTGTCCTAGTGTGAAACGAGTCTAACGCCAGCGTATAGCGTCCAGTTCTTAAACATTTGACTATCGTTGTTCCCTATGAATCTGTAGCGAAATGTGTAATCTAGCAATTTCTGCAAATTTCTTTATTGAAATGTAACAGATAGAAAAACAAGTTTTACTAAGAATAGTTTGTATACGCACTAATAAATGATAGAGAGAAAGTCATGTCAATGTATCGTAGAATTTTTTCTCATTGTTCTGATAGTCACCATTTTTACTTTCTCTACTACGTGTATAAGTAGGGGAAGTATTGCATTCCACCCAAAAATTCCATACGGAGATTTCACCGGAAATATATGTTTTGAGACCCCTGAATCCAAAAAAAGCATTTTTGGAAACATGTCCTTGTGTGTATCTGTGTGTCTGTGTATGTGTGTGTGTGTCTGTCTGTCTGTGAACAGCATAACTCAGAAACGAACAGTCGGACAAACACCAAACTTGGTTCAGTATCTTCCAAGGATGCGACACGAAGGTTTTCAAGAAAATCCCCCCACCCCAGATTACCCTTTACATGGAACATTTTTCGAAAATTTTAATTTTTTCAAACATGGCTCTAACGATTTTGATTAAAATATCATATGTTTAAGATATTTTTATGACAAATAAAATGTATATCTTGAATTTCCTGGGAATGTCTCCAAAAGTATTCTTCATTGTGAACGACTTTTGCATAACTGGTAAACCATAAGAGATAGACAAAATTTTACTACACAAACAATGTAGATCGCGTTAAAATACACAATTTATGTCATATACATGTTTTTTGTTGAGTGAACCATTTTCGAGATATTGCTTGTTATTCCCTTAAATTTTCCAATACTTATTTTCTAAAATGGGAATTCGTTATTCGTTTTTTTGTCTTGGATATGCAAACAGTATTAATCTGTGGCAAAGGGAATGGTGCTGCACCTAGCAACCAGCTATTAAGAGATATGTATGTGCTTAAAGGCTACTGTTTTTCCAAATTGCCCTTGTAAATATATATTCCCCTTACATCTACAAGAAAATTAGCAATAAGATAGACTCTGCAAATGTTTATCTCGATTAACATGAAGTAGATGGAGAATAAGCGTTTGTATAAATAGTTTGTACAAGAATAGAGAAAGTGATGTGAGTGTAACACATCAGATTTTTTTTATACTTTTAACAAGGTTTCCTTCTGTTGCACTTAATTTGACACAGAAGTTCATAAAGATGTAATAATTTGTTACATATCCATTTTGTACTATTACTGAAATTGTTAATGCCACCAAGTGTTAAAACTGTGATAGATAACATTTTTTCCTGAAAACAAATGTGTAAAGTTCAATAGGTATTTGTCATTTCTTTTTCGCAACATAATACTGTGATTTATTTTATTATAGAAGGTGTAAGGATGTTGCAAGGGGTTCCGGACCCCAGGACCCTCTCTTAAATACGTCCTTGTTCACCATAGAACTTTTCGCGAAGCAAATAGGAAGCCTCCCCAATTTATATGCTGCATTTATTAATATTCCTTCCTTCCTATGGTATCTTAGTTTTTCAGAATAATGTCGTGCATGATCACATACTTATACTATTTAGTTGTTTTTTTCTTTTCAGAAATTAAGAGGATCGGCAGGTCGATTTGTGCCTTGTCCGGTTTTGATAGACGTATTGGTGAAAGACAAAATAGCTGAAATTGAAGAGCTGCAGGGCCAACTGAAGGAAATGAATGACATTCTTGATCAAATGTCGCAGTACCTGACCCCAGAACAGAAGGCAGAACTGCAAAAGATGGTAAGTGTGAGAAGTTTGCTTCAGCTCTAGCATAAGGCAGTAGCGACTTCTGGCTTGTGGGTAATGAGATTAAAAAATATAAAAAACATTCAACGCGAATCGGAAGATTCACACCAAAACTTCTTATACCAAATTAAAGAGGTTATTAACAAATAAAAATGTTATCGATTTATGTATAATCATATCCATCACTAATAATTTTACTCTTTTTGGCGAAAGAAAATTTACTAAATAGCTAACCAAGCGGTATGGCTCAGGCGGTTACGTCGTGGCCCGCATGCGGGAGGTCGTGGGTCGACCTTCCAGACCCATGGTTTTCTTCGGGGTTTCCCTGGGTCGCTAGGCGAATGGTGGGAAGGTTCATTATATGCCCCGAATTTCCTGTCCTTCCATTTCACCTCTATACTCATTTCACTTCACCTTTCATCTACTTGGCTGTTTTAGGGTTTCAAGTGTCGGCGGGAATCTCGCCGTTGCGTAGTAGGGGAAATGGATGCTCTATGTAACATTGCGTCCTCCGGAATGGGGGCGGTCTCGGAGTCCCGAGTCCTACAATGGAATGTGCTAGCCTGCAGAGGGGAGGGGAGTCGGTTGTACCAGCTGCCAATCTGTAAAAGGTAGGGATCATGCCATGTCGTGCTTCCTGGTCCGGTCGCCCTCTATCTCCTCTCATCTCACCCCTCCCTCCCGGGGGCGTCCCGTTAAGGGCTTAGGCAAAAATGTCTTCGAAGGTCGAAATACTAAATCCCCTCCGCTCCTAGTCCTAGTAAATAGTTGTCTTAACACTCGGGAATTGCACAATAGTCAGAATTTACTTTGACTTCGCGGCTGAAACGCATGCTCCTATATCCATGCGTGAACTACATTGTGATTTTATTTTGAAATCGTATCATTTTCACACTTTAATGTTTTATTTACTCTTCACAAACACGAAGCTATGTGCTTTTGACAATCATATTAAACGTTAGTCATTTGTCTTCTTTTACGATAGATTAAAAACTGAGTTACAAGTAGATACCTCAACATATCGTTAATATTATATTATGTAACGAGACTATAATGGTAGTAATTAAAACGTGAGGTTAATAATTATCATACGAGCGTTTTAATCACCATTGTAGTTAAGTTTGATACGACTGTTTATGCTCGTCCATGTATCTAAATTAAAGATTTCATAAGCATTCGTTTCTGGTTTGAGTGATGTGTTATAATCGTTATTCCTTTATCTATGGTTACAATACAATGATCTTGTAGCTCCTGTGTCAAAGTTGCTAGCGTTGTGAGACGTACAACGCAGACGCAGAAATATTGATTACTTCCCTATACACAGCTGTTAACATGTGACACACTTGATATCAATACTTTAATGAACAGGTGTACGCTAATGAGGCCCATTAAAGTACTGGTACCAGTCGTATAAATACTACATTTTGGCATGATCGAGTATAAAAATTGTTAAATACTAAACACATGCAATGGCTAACAGTATTCAAGTCATCCACTGCTATCTTAATGACTGCGACAAACCGTTCCGCATTCCTAATTCGTTATATTCGAACATATATGTTCAATAATAGACTAATTTCCCTTAAGCAAAAGAAGACGGTGGTTGTAGCTCAAGCGCTCTGCCACTGCCATTTTTAGTATTGTTTGGAAATTATCAGAAACCGATAAGCAGAGTTCGAAATGCCGGGTTTCAATTTGATATACTTATGACTATCAAACCTAATTATATTTAAATAAAAGTAAAACTAATAAAGGAAAATACACATTGAATAATATTTATTACTATTATTATACATCAATCGCATCAATGCAAATGGTATGTCACTCTGAAGAAAGTTTGTCTGCACATGCATAGTGAAAAAAAGGATTGGATCAGTGGCGGCTCGTAGCCTAAACAATAGGTGAAGCTCTCACACAAAACAAAACGTGCAACTTATATATTTCTTGTATATTAAGTTGACTCTCCTATCCTTTCGGTTTGCGTAGTTCTCGATAATTTCTTCGTGAAACGGCTGCCTCCCCATTAGTACAGTACTGCTTCAGTTACTGTCTTATACAGAGAGAGCCAAAAAACTACGAACCGGCTGCGCGGTGTTTTTCTGTCCGCGCCCTCGGTGCTCGTTGCCGTCTGCGCTATCATAGAAAGGTGCGGTTGAAACCATACATTTTTAAAACTACTTTTAAAGCCTTTACTTACCCACTTTATGAAAGGAGATGCCGAAACCGACCACCGTTGTTGTCCATGCATTTTTGGCACCTCTTTAGGAAACTATCCATCACTCGCCGTAGTTCACGTTGGGAAATGCTGACAATTTCCTTGCGGATATTTTGTTTTAATTCTTACAGGTTGTATGGGTTTGTCATGAACACTTTATGTTTTAAGTTACCCCGGAAATAGAAATCGCAGGGGGTTATGTGGGGGACGGAGGGGGCTACAAATTTCTACTAATAATTGTGTCCTGAAACACACTTTCAAATGTTCTCATCGAAATATTGGCCTATGAACTGTTGCAGAGTTCTGTTGAAAAAGGCACGCTCCCTGTCTGTTAATACTCTAAAAAAAGGGGGGGGCAATATTGTATTCACTCTTTCTCCGCTCATGGCGCACCATACAGTAATTTTTTCGTCATGAAGGGGTACTTCCTGAACAATATTAGGTTTGTCAGAGCTCCAATAATGATTATTTTGTGTACATACATATCCATGAAGCTGGAACCAAGCCTCGTCCGTGAAAAATATTAAATATGGGTCTATTTCGCCATTGTGTACACTATTGGAACTCCACTCACAAAATGTGCGCCTAATCACAGCATCAGCTGGTTGAAGAGCATGTGCCACAGTTACTTCATATGGTTTTAACTTCAGCAATTTGGTAGCTCTTCGCGCAGAGCCATAAGAAATGCCTGCCTGTTGTGATATTGGAGGGGGGATTCTCCAAACAATGACCGATGTCGTCTAATGTTTCTTCGGTAAGAACCGAACGCCGTATTTTAGATTTCTTAGCCTGAACAGTTCCTGTGTCCTGAAATTTATTGTAAAGTTCATGGACTGTTGTACGGCCCGGAATTTTACACTTGGAAATCTTTCTGCAAATCGTATTTTCACTTGGCGAGCTGAATGAACACATAGAATCATAAATAAATACACGCTGTGTAGCAGAAAACATACTGCGCTATAATATACTTTGTGACTAAGTACAGGAAAAAATAATAAATAACTCGTAATAACTGAACTACATCACATCACCGTCAACTCAATACTGCACTTCACACCGCAGAGTAAAACCACGTCAACAGCGTGGCCTTGTTTATAGCAGCAGTGCGTTATCATGTTTCCACACGCCCAGTGGAAAAACACCATGCAGCCGCTTCGTAGTTTCTTGGCTCCCCGGTTAGAATAATCTGTTCACCTAACAACATTATATTGCGCTACGTAAAATGGTGAATTTTCTGTTAGAGCGAATCGATTCTTGTATTCCTGATTTTTCTCAAGCTGGTTTAATTAAAGTGTGCATTTGAAATATTCAGCAGAATCTGATTGTTTATGCGATGACCGATTGATAGTCAGAACGTTATAAAAGCCTTCAGAATTCCACGCCGTTTTCTTTATTCCTGGTAACAGACAAGCTCAGCTAAAGAGCTTTTACAAATAATTACTACTGCACAATCACTCGTACTATACTGCGAGATTTTAAAATGCCTGATGTAACAATTCGCATCTTTCTTTTCCACTTTGTGTGCCGATACGCTAAGAATTGGCTTAGGTCTACCCGTAAATATGACGTCTCGTTCTCAGTACCGCGAAAAATATGTTTGTAATACGCAATGCACTATGTATTTAATTTTGCGAATTCATTGCAAAATGCCAATGGTTTAAATGTTTTTAAAATATAAACTTATTCTTGATACTTTAATTCACACTAGCGAACTTCCAAGACCATACATACCTCGAAAATAATCGCTACGTACAGATTGTTTTCGCATGTTAACTGATTTGACACTGAAGGACCTGTCCGAGAACTTGAAGTCTTAAAAGTGATTTGAGAGGGAAAACACTCTGTTACCCGAGGAAAGGGATGTTTGGAAGTCACAAAAGATTTCACAAGTGTCACTCAGCACTGAAGCCTCTACAAGGGATCTTTCTACTCCAAAAAAATGCAAGAATTTAGCTTCACCGTAGCCTTGAAACAGGTAGTTTCTGTGAGGTACACAGATCCAAGCTTGAGTTAATTATCACGACAACTATACGTAAACTGTGCAGCTGAACATTTCAAAGCCGAGAATAGCTTCACCAACCTTCTATACCTGTTCATGGACAATGCGACTTTCCCATTTCGCTCGCTTACAAGCCATTTTCCTCATTCCCTGCTACTGCCGCGGCAACATTTCATAATGGGTGATAATCGTTCTTACGTAAGTAGTGATTCGTAAAATTATATTCCTCTATGTGAGCAGTGCAATATTTAAATATAAAATGTTTAAAATAGAGATAAAATGATATTCGAATTCACCTAGTTAAAAAATAGCTGAAGCGGCGCTTCACTAGCTTCACCTCAGGAACTGCCCCTGGCTTGGATTACTACTCCTGCTACTCCAATAAGATGATAGGAATATAAAACAAATAAGAACATTCAGAAGTTTTATAGGCAGCCATGAACGAAATAAAATGTATTTCACATTATGAACATCATTATACATCCCGTAATTTAGCACTGAATAACTACGTGAACATTAGCAGCATATTGGGTATTCAAACTATTTAAACATGTCGGCATTTGGCAAAATAAGTTTCAATCTCTCTCCCCTTCCCATCAAGTTTCCAACATCAATGCAAAATTCTGAAGTGTTATCTAAACTTCCAATATCTGTCAGATCTGAAAAGTAGTCTGTGGATAAATTGAAGAGCTTTTGGCAAAATCAACCGCAGTCCCAAAAATTCAATATCACGTTTGTTTGTTTTTCGTTTTTGGTCCAACCTGTGGTGATTCCTGGTGGGCATGAATAGAGCCAGCTGTTATGTTAAAAACAACTATAGACTGCGAGATGCGAGGCTCTGAAATAGAGGGAGTTCAGCAAAAATAACCATATTTCACAGAATTTTCAGCAAAAAGAACCGTTTTCCACAGTATTTTAAGCAAAATTAATCATGTCCTTAGTATTTTCAGCAAAAATAACCATCACCTTACGTTTTGAAAGCTCCAAAACTAAGGCTGTTTGAAAAGTTTAAATATAATTAGAATAATAGAAGTAGAATCCACAGTGAGGGTACGATATGCTTACAGTGGTGCCTGGACTAAAATGCACATTAGAAATAAGCAAACACTGCGTACAGATCGCCTACTGCAACCGAGGCACAAAAATTATTTCACTAAATTCATAAAAAACGACACATGTTCAAAAACGTTCGCAATAGCTGCAGAACCTTCAGAACAAAGTTTTCTATGACGACCTAGGAAGCATTGGTCATCCAAGAGATAACATCGAATATATTGATGGTCATATGATGAGAACAGCAGTGGAGCACACGATCAGACGGCATAAATGTTGCAGTGTTGCTATGTGGTTATTGTTGTAATCTTATTGTAAGTTAATAACTATTTCTTGTGTTGTTTACTTTTTTGTTTTCAACTGCTTTCCTGCATCAATAATCAACCAATAAAGAATATTCTTTTAAATTTTTGTACACTCAGAGGAATTTGTTTTGGCAAAAGCAACCTTAGTCCAGAACAAAGAAAGTTTCAAGCATAATTGTATAACTATATTTGCACACTAATGTTGATTAAAACATAAAGAGGAGTAAGAAAGTCAAGTGTTATTTGTCTTACAGTGTAAGTTTCACGTCT
Source organism: Deroplatys truncata (assembly GCA_030765065.1). NCBI lineage: Eukaryota > Metazoa > Arthropoda > Insecta > Mantodea > Mantidae > Deroplatys > Deroplatys truncata. Next base: position 35,120,237 of record CM060987.1, on the reverse strand, counting down.
TTTAAGGTCGTCCTCCGTGGTGTAGCGGTTACCCGGCGAAAGGAGATGAATTTTCTTCGGGCGTAAAAATCCTTAGCATGGCTTCCTTCGGAAGGGAAGTAAAGCCGGTTGTCCCGTGTCGTAGATTTACGGCAGCACGTAAAAGAACCTCAAGCCTGATAAAGAGGTCTCTGAGCAAAATTAACTGTCTTTCACGCCCTATATAGAATGGAACACTAAGGCCATAGTAGTTAAAGAGCGTCCATAAATAAAACTCAATTTAATTTTTAATTTTTCAGGTCTTTTAAGCACTAATGTGCAACGGAAGAACGTGTTTTGCTTATGGTGATGATATGCTTGCGATTATGGTTGTTTCTGCCAAAACCTCCTCAATTAATCAGAAGAACTAAGATGAATACCTGTCTAGATAGATGGCTGGAAGAAAATAACTAATTTTTGTTTTCCAGAGAGATAACCTGGAGCGCAGGAGACAAGCAGCTGCGGATGCACGTGCACATAATGTGGTAAGCTAATATTATTTGTATTGATTCACTGGGAATGGGTCACTGACCTAATCCCTGACGATGACAATCATTGAAAACAGTAACACTTTCGGGATCAATGGGCTGCCATTGTAGACCAAGTAACCTTCATAAGTAAGAAGTAATGCAAATAAAATTAAAATTAACCCATTTTTAAAAAAAAATGTTGGGTACATCACTTTTAATTTTTGAAAGAAAAATTTTCAAAAAAAACAACGAAAAATTCAGCCACTATTATACAAGGTGGTTTACTAAAGTATTATTCTCTTCAAATAGAAGATTCCATTTAATTTCTTGTGACGTCATCAACAAACATTTTAAATGTCAATATATTACTTTTTCATTTTTTACTGAAAGGTGGTTATTCTTATTTAGTTGCATGAACAGTTTTATTTCTTTTATATAAAAGGTTTGGTTGCTATTGTTGGCTTGTTTGACAATTTTCTCCACCATTTACACAAATGTTCAGTGCTACCCGTTTACAATCTGGCATTGGCTAAGTCGAAGCTGGAATTCTTGTTGAACATTTTCAATCACTGCTGGTGTATATCTCTGTTGTCTTTCCTGTCCTCACTTTTAACTCTTCCATATTAGAAGGTCTCGTAATGTCCAAACGTGTTTCAGCACTTGTTTGTATATTAATACTAATTTATTATGTATCGACAACTCAGAACTTCGTCCAAGGAGCCAGTGAGTTTTCTGTACCTTATACCGAGTTCTTCGTTTTTCTTCTTGACATGCTCTTTCCATTTTATTTTGGCATCTAGTGTCATTTCTAAGTATTTGGCTGTGTTAGCATATGGCACTCTTAATTTATTACTGAAGATAGGAAGTGGAGTTACTTTCTTATAAGTGAAGTTTGTATTAATGGATTTAGTTTCGTTCAGTTTAATATACACTGGTCCAGTTACTTATTTTTAAGAGCATTCTGTAAGTTATTTGTAGCTCACCCAATATTCTATTCAATAGCTAGGATTGCTGTATCATCGAAAAATGTACCCATCAAAGTATTCTCACTCTGGGAACATCTCGGGTGTATAGCAAGTGAAGTATAAGCCCCAATGCACTCCCTTGTGGTACAACAGCTGTTAATTTTTACTTTCTCTACTACGTATAGTAAGTAGGGGAAGTAATGTATTCCACCCAAAAATTCGATACCGAGATTTCACCGGAAATATATGTTTTGAGAACCCCTGAATCCAAAAAGAGCATTTTTGGAAACATGTCCGTGCGTGTGTCTGTCTGTGTGTCTGTGTGTCTGTGAACAGCATAACTCAGAAACGAACAGTGGGATAAACACCAAACTTGGTATTTAGGTTCAGTATCTTCCAGAGATGCGACACGAAGGTTTTCAAGAAAATCCCCCCACCCCAGACTACCCTTTATATGGAACATTTTTCGAAAATTTTAATTTTCTCAAAAATGCCTCTAACGATTTTGATGAAAATATCATATGTTTAAGATAATGTCATGAGAAATGAAATGTATATCTCAAATTTTCTGGGAATGTCTCCAAAAGTATTCTTCATTGTGAACGACATTTGCATAACTGGTAAACCATAAGAGATAGGCAAAATTTTACTACACAAAAAATGTAGATCGCGTTAAAATACACAACTTATGTCATATACATTTCTTTTGTTGAGGAACCGTTTTCGAGATATTGCTTGTTATTTCCTTAAATTTTCCAATACTTATACTTTTTCTCAAATTCGTTATTCATTTTTTTATGTCCTGGACATGCAAAGAGAATGGAATGCGCCACATAGCAACCAGCGTTAAAATATTTGACTATCGCTTAAGAGCTACCATATTCCCCTTGCATCTACAAGAAAATTACCAATAAGACTGACATCTCGATATCTCGATTAACATGAAGCATATGGAGAATAGGCGTTTGTAAAAATAGTTTGTACAAGGGTAGAGAAAGTTATGTGAGTGTAACACATCAGATTTTTTTGTCTTGGATATGCAAAGAGTATTAATCTGTGGGAAAGGGAATGGTGCTGCACCTAGCAACCAGCTATTAAGAGATATGTATATGCTTAAAGGCTACTGTTTTTCTATATTGCCCTTGTAAATATATTTTCCCCTTACATCTACAAGAAAATTAGCAATAAGATAGAGTCTGCAAATGTTTTTCTCGATTAACCTGAAGAAGATGGAGAATAAGCGTTTGTAAAAATAGTTTGTACAAGAGTAGAGAAAGTCATGTGAGTGTAACACATCAGATTTTTTGAGTCTGTCTTCCCCATGACAGACTCTAAACTACCTATCTGTAAGATTTTAGTATCTGAAAGTACTGCTAGGAAGATTACTTTTTAATTTCATCTGGAGATCGTTATGCCAAAACTTGTCAAATGCCTGTGCTACATCTAGAAATATTGCAGAACACATTTTTCTTTCTTCAAGTGCTTTCTCAATTAGGTTAGCAAATCTAGAACTTAATCTATGGTAGAATGTTTATTTCTAAAACCAAATTGGTGATTTGGTTTCAGTTCTCTGTCTTGAATAACAGTCATTAGCACCTTTAGAAGTAGTCTCTCAACTATTTTTAACATAATAGGGGGTAAGGATATTGGCCGATACAATGTTATTTCAAGTGGTGCTATTCCTGGTTTTGGTATAACTATCACTTCGGCCAGTTTTCAGTGATTCGGAACATACTTTAATTTAAAACAGGCGTTTATAATATACTATAGTTTCTGATCTGTTTCATCCGGATGTTATTTGATAATTTGACCGTTATATAGTCATAACCTGGTGCTTTCTTGATGCTAAGGTTATTCTTTATACAGTTCGTTAGCTCCTTCAAGGAGACGAGTCTTATTTCCTCATTTTCAAAATTAGGATATTCATTGTACACTGGATCAGCATTATCACCGCAAATAGTATGTGATTTAAACACGTTTTATAAATGGTCAGCGAGGAAGTCAGCGTTCTGCTTGGAGTTTCTTGCCCATACAACATTATCAGCTATTAATGGAGAATATTGTTTAACTGACCTTTTAAACTTTTTAGTTATTTTCCAAAGTGAACAGAGATCCTATCGACTGAGAGTTTACTAAGGAATCGGCTTAATGATTCGTTATTTTTACGTCCATGATGCGCCTTTTCAGTTCATTGCTCAGTCTATAATACTTAAATTTGTCCCCAGGATATTTAGTTTGCTGCCGCTTCCTACGCTCTCCTCTTTGCTAAAATCAACTGTCTTATTGCTATGGGATAACTTACTGCATGTTTTACATTGTCATGGTTAATTGGTGTACTTTCTTCTGTAGTTTGTTAAATTGCTTGTTGAATTGCTTATACTAACTTTAAGTGAAACCATAACACTGAAGGAAAATCTCCAAAAACTTCCTAATAAAAGAACCGATCGGATTAAATTTAGAGAAGTAATACATCTTATAAATTTATAAGCTCCACTTTTCACAGAAGAGCAAATTGGTAATGAGGTGGAGCAATTGAAACCCGGACTATGACTTGGATTTTTCAGTCTGATTCTACTCGTACCTTTCGACCATTATGCTCACTATTCCAGTAGCCCTGTCTCATTTGGGAAATTGGTTTTAGTAAACGGACTCGTTGCACTAAAGTGGTGCCTTTTCTGCATCAGAAATACTGGTGGGCTTAAGAGGCCGCTGTACTACTATGGCGGCTTATGATAAGGGAACTATGTTCATATTATCAACTAATTCTTCGTTGTTTCATAATTAATTTTATACGGCTTCTGCCACAGGTACTTAAACCATCTGAAATGATAGCGAACGGTCATACAGCCCTCAGCACACTGCATCTCCAGCTTGACTTGTGTAAACCAAAGTCCTTTCGTTAGTTAGTTTTCCAAATGGAAACCCCTACAAGGTCTTCCAATTGGAAGACGCAGATTGGGATCCTAAGAGCAAGCCACTTCTTATTCTGGTACCTCTCCTCTGACCTCCCTGACATGAGTGACTCTATCGTTAATTACTACCTCCAGTAGAGTCCACAGGTTCACAGAAACATGGAAGGCCCCCCACAAACCTCTAGGTTGTGAGGTGACTATTGGTTTAGTTCAAGGCTTAAGTCTTCTATTTGTACTGAGTGAAAAAATGAGAACATTTAATTAATTGTTATCCGTTAATTGTGTTTCAAAAAGTTAACAATACTGATAGTAACACTTAAACAAGAGGTGACTTGTGAATTTTCACTAATAAGGAAGCAGGAGAACCCTTGAGTTGTCGGATTGTATTAGATACATAGTAAGCAGTATGAAAATACTTGCTACTATGCAGTATAATGTGGCAATATGCTACCCCTCAAAATTCAGCTTGTTGGCGAAGGGAAAGGAGGGTGGTGGTGTCTTACTGGCTAATCCAACAGCGGGGGGATGGTGCTATGGAAACTACACAGAAACATGTCCCTCTAGAAACTGTCACAAGTTACTTCTTATTTAAAGTACAATGCACTTTGGCATAATATCCAAAATTAAAGGAGAACAAGTAACAAAATGCATTGTTTCAGCAAACTATCCTGGTGGTGTTGGTGGCGGCAGGCTGTTTGACGCATTGTGAGTCCAGCTGTCAAAATTGACAAATTCATCTTGTTCGTAATCGACTTTTACATGCAGAGTCTATTGTAACCATATATTGATACCTATGGAAATGCTCTCTTATCTTCTGCAGACGCTGAGGAAGTAGAAATTAAAAACTACCGGTACCTTAAGATTATCACTTAAGTTTGTAACGTTGAGAGTGGGTACACCATGGCAGCATATCGTTTCGTATGGAGCTCATAAAGAAATATGCATATCAATTCTCATTGTACATGCAAATACGCGCCAAACGTTTATTATCTATGTTTTATCCTATGGCCACGCACCGGATTATAAATTGGAAAGGCATGGAATGGATAGTGTATAGTCAATAGGCGGCTTTATCATTGTTCGTTTATTTTTCTCTAGACACTCACACTAGTTGCATGAACATTATTATAAGACTAAAAACCCGGGATTGCTCAGGGCATGTCATGTACTCATTATTTGACGCACTCACGTGCAATGCATGTCAGCATATCACCTTTCATTCTACGAATCGGGGTGCTAAGCGGAACCCGAATGACACATATAAGATTTAATTTTCTTCCATACTAGCCATATGTGTAGGAGACAAGGTTGGAAAGGTAGAATCAGACGACTGAAAAATTCAATGTCATAGCCGGGATTTGAAACTCGAATCTCCCGGTTTGCGTCCGGTTGCTTTAACCACTGAGCTACCAAGACAACATGCCGGTATGACATTAAATTCTCCAGCTGACTCGCATGGCAATAGAGGCTAAATTATGAAGCCGAGATTTAAAGTACTTACGGCATTGTAAGTCGCCATTGGGGTATGTCATCTCAAAAACAATATGAGATCCCCTTATGGTTTATCGGGGAAATACGACTCAGCTGGTGAATTATATCTTATCGGCATGTTGCCATGGTAGCTCAGTGTTTAGAGCAACCGGACGGAATCTGGGAGATTCGTGGTTCAAATCTTGGCTTTGGCATTGAATTTTTCAGTCGTCTAATTGTATCTTCCCACTTATACATGATCGTTCAACAACTCCGCGTTGCTTGGCGTAGTTACTAACGCAAATGCAGGGGGAAGCGATGAAGCTGATGTAGGGCCAGTTCTAAAAAAATCTGATGTGTTACACTCACATAACTTTCTCTACTCTTGAACAAACTATTTTTACCAACGCTTATTCTCCATATGCTTCATGTTAATCGAGATGTTAATCTTATTGGTAATTTTCTTGTAGATGCAAGGGGAATATGGTAGGTTTTAAGCGATAGTCAAATATTTTAACGCTGGTTGCTATGTGGCGCATTCCATTCTCTTTGCATGTCCAGGACATAAAAAAATCTGATGTGTTACACTCACATGACTTTCTCTACTCTTGTACAACCTATTTTTACAAACGCTTATTCTCCATATGCTTCATGTTAATCGAGATATCGAGATGTTAATCTTATTGCTAATTTTCTTGTAGATGCAAGGGGAATTGCTAGGCTTTAAGCGTTTAAGCGCTGGTTGCTATGCGGAGTATTCCGTTCTATTTATATTACCGGGACAAAAAAAATCTGATGTGTTACACTCACATGACTTTCTCTACTCTTGTACAAACTATTTTTACAAACGCTTATTCTCCATCTAGTTCATGTTAATCGAGATAAACATTTGCAGACTGTATCTTATTGCTTATTTTCTTGTAGATGTAAGGAAATATATATTTACAAGGGCAATATAGAAAAACAGTAGCCTTTAAGCACATACATATCTCTTAATAGCTGGTTGCTAGATGCAGCACCATTCCCTTTGCCACAGATTATAACTCTTTGCATATCCAAGGCAAAAAAAAATCTGATGTGTTACACTCACATAACTTTCTCTACTCTTGTACAACCTAATTTTACAAACGCCTATTCTCCATATGCTTCATGTTAATCGAGATATCGAGATGTCAATCTTATTGATAATTTTCTTGTAGATGCAAGGGGAATATGGTAGCTTTTAAGCGATAGTCAAATATTTTAACGCTGGTTGCTATGTGGGGCATTCCATTCTCTTTGCATGTCCAGAACATAAAAAAATGAATAACGAATTTGAGAAAAAGTATAAGTATTGGAAAATTTAAGGGAATAACAAGCAATATCTCGCAAACGGTTCACTCAACAAAAGAAATGTATATGACATAAATTGTGTATTTTAACGCGATCTACATTTTTTGTGTAGTAAAATTTTGTCTATCTCTTATGGTTTACCAGTTATGAAAAAGTCGTTCATAATGAAGAATACTTTTGGAGACATTCCCAGAAAATTCGAGATATACATTTTATTTGTCATGACAATATCTTAAACATATGATATTTTAATCAAAATCTTAGAGCCGTTTTTGAGAAAATTAAAATTTTCGAAAAATGTTCCATGTAAAGGGTAGTCTGGGGTGGGGGGATTTTCTTGAAAACCTTCGTGTCGCATCTCTGGAAGATACTGAACCTAAATACCAAGTTTGGTGCTTATCCGATTGTTCGTTTTTGAGTTATGCTGTTCACAGACACACACACAGACACACACACAGACACACACACAGACACACACACGGACATGTTTCTAAAAATGCTTTTATTGGATTCAGGAGGTCTCAAAACGTGTATTTCCGGTGAAATCTCGGTATCGAATTTTTGGGTGGAATGCAATACTTCCCCTACTTACTATACGTAGTAGAGAAAGTAAAAATGAATAACGAATTCCCATTTTAGAAAATAAGTATTGAAAAATTTAAGGGAATAACAAGCAATATCTCGAAAATGGTTCACTCAACAAAAAAAATGTATATGACATGAATTGTGTATTTTAACGCGATCTACATTTTTTGTGTAGTAAACTTTTGTCTATCTCTTATGGTTTACCAGTTATGCAAAAGTCGTTCACAATGGAGAATACTTTTGGAGACATTCCCAGAAAATTCAAGATATACATTTTATTTGTCATGAAAATATCTTAAACATATGATATTTTAATCAAAATCGTTAGAGCCATTTTTGAGAAAATTAAAATTTTCGAAAAATGTTCCATGTAAAGGGTAGTCTGGGTTTGGGGGATTTTCTTGAAAACCTTCGTGTCGCATCTCTGTAAGATACTGAACCTAAATACCAAGTTTGGTGTTTATCCGACTGTTCGTTCCTGAGTTATGCTGTTCACAGACACACAGCCACACACACACACACACACACACACACACACACACGGACATGTTTTCAAAAATGCTTTTTTTGGATTCAGGGGATCTCAAAACATGTATTTCTGCTGAAATCTCGGTATCGAATTTTTGGGTGGAATTCAATACTTCCCCTACTTACTATACGTAGTAGAGAAAGTAAAAAATCTGATGTGTTAAACTCAAATGACTTTCTCTAATCTTGTACAAACTATTTTTACAAACGCTTATTCTCCATATGCTTCATGTTAATCGAGATATCGAGATGTCAATCTTATTGCTAATTTTCTTGTAGATGCAAGGGGAATATGGTAGGTTTTAAGCGATAATCAAATCTTTTAAGCGCTGGATGCTATGTAGCGCATTCCATTCTCTTTGCATGTCCAGGACATAAAAAATGAATAACGAATTTGAGAAAAAGTATAAGTATTGGAAAATTTAAGGGAATAACAAGCAATATCTCGAAAACGGTTCATTTAACAAAAAAAACTGTATATGACATAAATTGTGTATTTTAAGGCGATCTACATTTTTTGTGTAGTAACATTTTGTCTATCTCTTATGGTTTACCAGTTATCAAAAGTCGTTCACAATGAAGAATACTTTTGGAGACATTCCCAGAAAATTCGAGATAGACATTTCATTTGTCATGAAAATATCTTAAAGTTATGATATTTTAATCAAAATGGTTAGAGCCATTTTTGAGAAAATTAAAATTTTCGAAAAATGTTCCATGTAAAGGGTAACCTGGGGTGGGGAATTTTCTTGAAAATCTTCGTGTCGCATCTCTGGAAGATACTAAACCTGAATACCAAGTTTGGTGTTTATCCGACTGTTCGTTTCTGAATTATGCTGTTCACAGACACACAGACACACACACACGGACATGTTCCTAAAAATGCTTCTTTTGGATTCAGGGGGTCTCAAAGCATGTATTTCCGGTGAAATCTCGGTATCGAATTTTTGGGTGGAATACAATACTTCCCCTACTTACTATACGTAGTAGAGAAAGTAAAAAATGTATATCAGTGTTCAAAGGGGATAAAAGGTTCAGAACCTCGGCAATGTGCAGGGTGACTGGCCAGAGGTCGATGGTGGGCATTGGAAAACGAGAGCCTCTCTACGCTCAAAACTCCTGTATAATCTTTTTTGCTCACATACAAATGGATACCCAAGTGAACTAAATGCAAGGGACCCAAGAAAATTTGCACAGCACAGAGCAGATATACGAGCTTATCGGTGTGCTTCATGTTAGCGTAATCGTTCTCAGTGCTGCTACAGAGGTCGTAGTATGGTCGAAACATAGACACAGAAAATGGATGCTGTGGCGAGGAATATCTAACAGTGTTAATTCCTTGAAAATAAATCCGGAGCTTGGTCAGACGAGTTCAAACCGATGGATTTTTTTTCAGGTGCAATTCTTAGATTGGCTTCCTTCGAAAGGGAAGTAAAGCCGATGGTCCCGTATCGTAGACATACGCACGTAAAAGGCCTGATAAAGAGGCCTCTGAGCAAAATTTCCGGTCTTTCACGCCCAATATAGAATGACCGTTAAGAACCATAGCAGTTCAAGAGCATGCATAAATGTCAGTGTAGGATGAGGGGTGGCATTACAATGGTGTTGTGTTTTATATTGACTCCATAAGCTTGAAGGAGACCTTCCTCTAGGTATCCCTTAAAGACTTCGCCCTACTTATCAAGCACATAGGATATGATGCCTCTATACGAATTCAGGGCATACGTTTCTAAAAATACTAGGCATTCCTCAAAATGAATAGTTTTAATACCATTGTTGGTCTCTAATGTCCGGTTTCACTGCTCAGGCTTAAGTCGAATCTTTACTAAGCTACGGACGCAGCTTAAACAAAACTTAAGCTTTGGTTAAAGCTTTGCGAGTTTCACATTAGGGTAACCACGTTTGGCTTTACTGAAGCTGAACAACTCCTCGGAACTTTAAAGTTGGTAACGCTTGCGCATGCGCATCGAGCGAATTCCCATCATTTGTTTATGACGGCGCTGTTCCTGAAAGTAAGGTTTTATAGGTTATTCAGATACACACATTAAAATGACCGAAAAATCAGAGTCAAAACGTACGGCTAACTTCACTTCTCAAGAAGTTAGCATTCTGTTAGAAATTGTAAAACAGTATAAACACATAATAGAGTGCAAGCAATCTGATAAGGTACTGTGGAGCAGGAAGAACCAAACGTGGGGGAAAATTGCGGAGTTATTCGATGCAAAGAGCGGAATAATATACAGAGATGCTACCGTATTGAAGAAGAAATATGACAATTTGAAGAAAGTTACAAAAAAGAAATACGCCGACGAGAAATGTGCTATTCGGGGTACAGGTGGAGGTCCAGCTGTGCCATCGTTAATTACGCCAATCGACGAGGAAATAAAGGAATTAATTGGTGTCCAAACTGATGGACGTGAAAGAATTTTCACAACCCTGCATGCTGTAGATTTTGAGACGCCGGAAAAATCTCCATCTCCAATTAGCATGCTTCCACTTGCATATAACCTCAACGTCAAAAGAAGCATTGCTTTTGACGAGAGGGCTTCGTTCCTGTAATACAAAGTAATAATACCTTATGAGCGACAAAGTATATTATAAAGGTGTAAGAATAAATTTAATATTAAGTTTTACTTACCAGTCTGTTTTATGTTTAATTGCAACATCAATAATCTCTAGTACCATCATCGCAAACTGTTTACTTAACCGAAACCTCTCGTAGAATTTTCGGTCATTCAATATGTGGAAATAATTTGGACGCATTCTAAACAGTTTAGGCCGTCTTCTGTTGTGGATGTGGTTTAAAATAATTTGTATTTCCTCGTCACTAAAATCGTCGTCCTCAGATAACATGGTGAATCCTTAACTTAAACCGCAGTTCAGTACGGTTTAAGTTGAGTCCAGTAAAATCTTGGCTTAGCGCTTGAACTACGCACTGTAAAACTCGGCTGTAGCTTAACTCTCCGGTTAAGCCCGATTCGAAGTTTAAGCTTATACTGTGAAACCGGGCCTAAGAGATATGATAAGCATCAAATGTGTACATGATTATCCTGCACGGCTGTCTGATCTGAGTTATTCTTAATAATGTTTTATTTGTTAAATGATTATCCTTGCATTCGTGTAATGTATATGCATTGAGCAGATTTTACCTGTTTTTCTCAACCAGTCTCCTTTTATGCTGCTAAAGACGTTGGTGAGAAAAGTGACTCCTCTACACATGCCCCTTCCTGGGAGCCTCAATGGTTTAGTGAGCGATTTTGACGAGCAATATTCCTATGATTTAGGTCGCCTTAAACTCGGTTTAAGCTTTAACTTCGAATTGGGCTTAAGCGGAGGCTTAAGTTACACCGGAGATTTATAACGCGAAATGCAAGCAATAAACTGTGCTCAAATGTGGCTTGGCTTAAAACGCAGTGAACTGTGGTTTAAGCTAAGAAGTCACCATTTTTTTCTGAAGGAAACAAATTAGTTTTGAGGAAGTGTAAATTCTTTTAACCCACATTCACAATAGAAGACGACCTAGAACGTTAAGAATACATGACTGAGAATTCTGTGGGAGATTTCGATTAAGTAAACAATCGCATTCGTGGTACTAGAAATTATTCATGATACAATTAAACATAAAATGGATTAATGAGCAAAACTTAATTTTAAATTAATACTTCATACTTTTATCGTCTACTTTGTGACATTCATTACCGTCACATGTATAATGTATTAGTTTTGTATTTCAACAACACTCTCCTCTCGTCAGAAGCAATGCTTCTATTGGCATTGAGGTTCTATGCAAGTGGAAGCATGCTAATTGCAGCTGGATATCTTTCCGGAGACTCAAAATTCGCAGTATCCAGAGCTATGGACGCTGTTTCACACAATTCTAATCCACTCTTCAATCCCAACCTTCCCCCATGTTTGGTTTTTCTTACATCAAATTTTCCCGATTCCTTGCACTCTCTTGCATGCTTATTCTGCTTCACAATTTCTAGTGAATGCTGACATCTTGAGACGGAAAGTTTGCAGTACAGTAGCGACGATGGTTCTGTGTCGGTGAAGCCTGGATGCGCACTGGTTAACTGGACAGTGGTGAGTCCCAATTCTTGGGCATGCGCATTGAGTGCAATCACTTCAGTCTAGCGGCAGCAGAAGCTCGAGTAACATCTATCTTGCCAGCCGTCTGTTACGGCTTTATGCTACCTTGAACTTTCTGTTTATAAATTAGTTACTATATGTTTCTGTAGGAGCGTCATTTCAGTTTCTGCATGCAGGAAGGGGGAGATTGCTTGGAGCAGTTTTCCGAATTTTCATGTGGATTTTAACCATATATTTGGCCTAAAAGATGCAGGACTTGCCCCAATCCATGAAAGGATGCTAGGTTTGAGCCTTTACAACCTAAGTAAGGGTCAAAGCCTGTTCCGAAAATTTAGGTTGATAGTTTGTAGGCCATGCACACAATGTTCTCCGATTACCGCCGTATTCATCGGGTCTTAATCGAGTAGAACTCATCTGGGCTGATATAAAGCAATGGGTAGCTTGGTAGAACACCCTTTTAAATTACATGATATTATTTATGAAGCTTAGCTAACAACATGTTGACGACATTAGCGTGGAAAATTGGGAAAATGCCTACCAATACATTATTAAGTAGGAAGATAAATATAGTGAAGAAGACGAACAACAAGGCCTGTTTGAAAATGACATAAAAGGTTTTGTAATCCAAGGTAGGAAATATAGCGACAGCGAATGAGAGGAAGACTGGAGACAATTAAAGGGAAATATCTGAAGAAGATGAAAGAAAAAGTCTTGCAGAAGAAAACGACAGTGGTGATATTTCTGGTGTAGAGTGTAATAAAGCCCCTTGCTAGTTTAAGACAAATGCATTTGCGTGACAAGGTTTGTGTATACTGTATAAATATAAAAGAATGATAGAGCAATCTGAACATAGTGACAACAAACCAGTCAAGCAGTGGTGTGGTGTGTGTTTATGTCGTATCGGCGAAGTCCGTCTTCCAGCAAACAGACAGCTGCCTGTAGGAGAGTAACTGGCGTTAGGCATAGACTCCCTTCAGTGCGCTAGGAAAGTAAGTCACCGGCACGGAACTATTGTCCCTACTGTACGTCCTTAGTCTGACTTTTCGACCATTTTAACTGCATGTTGCTAAATAAGCTACAAAAGCTTATGTTAGGAACCGTGTCGCCATAAATAAACGACGAGAATTCACTTGATGCGTATGCATAAGCGTTACCAAATTTTCAGTTGTGGTGGAGTTGTTCATTTCAGTAAAGCCAAACTAGTTGCCCTACTGTGATACTCACAAAGCTAAAACCAAAGCGTAAGCCTTGCTTAAGCAGCATCTGTAGCTTGTTAAAGATTCGACTTAAGCTTAAACTCTAAATCAGCTCTAAGTCGCGCCTTCGATGAGAGGCAGATGTGCCCAGGGAGGTATCAACTCATGCAATGGATGATGCGATTGATCTTCATCATTAGTAATATACGCACGTCTCTACAACGACCAAAGTGCTAGGAATTAACTTACCCAGTCACCCTTGGTTCAGTACATTTGTGTCAGCTGCGAACAGTGAGATACAAAATGGGAGAAAATAAAAACGGCTAACACATATGGACGTTGGCACTCCGCGTATTAGAAGAGTTGGCGAGATAATGGAACGAGAAGGAGAGCATGCTTGAAATGGGCCGAAAAATAGGAGAGAATAAAGTATGTGAACTGTGAGTGAGTGGATGGAATACGAAATGAAATAGGCGATGAAGTTATGCCCTCCGATCCCCACGAGGTCAAACCACTTCGACCGAATTACATTCAGTTGTACAAGTAGATAAAGTACAGACTAATTTTCTAACCTTCAATTCTAATACTGTATAAAAGCTTTCTTTTATTATCAGTATTATTATGATTAATTGCATTTGTTCTGTTTGTTTTTGACAGGTTGCTGGCGAAGAAGTATGTGTATGTACAGATGGAGGAGCGCCAGAAGAAGTAGTGGCGGTAGTTGATGATGAACAAGTAGTGGTGGGAGAGAAAGAAGTGCCAGAAGCAGTAGCGGCGGTAATTGACGAATTATGTGAATGTAATGAAAAAGAAGCACCAAAAGAAGAGAAAGTAGTGGCGAAAGCTGAAGAAGAATGTGTATGTGATGAGGAAGAAACGCCAAAAGAAGTAGTGGCGAAAGCTGAAGAAGAATGTGTATGTGATGAGGAAGAAACGCCAAGAGAAGTAGTGGCGAAAGCTGAAGAAGAATGTGTATGTGATGAGGAAGAAACGCCAAAAGAAGTAGTGGCAAAAGCTGAAGAAGAATGTGTATGTGATGAGGAAGAAACGCCAAAAGAAGTAGTGGCGAAAACTGAAGAAGAATGTGTATGTGATGAGGAAGAAACGCCAAAAGAAGTAGTGGCGAAAGCTGAAGAAGAATGTGTGTGTGATGAGGAAGAAACGCCAAAAGAAGTAGTGGCGAAAGCTGAAGAAGAATGTGTATGTGATGAGGAAGAAGCGCCAAAAAAGATAGTGGCGAAAGCTGAAGAAGAATGTGTATGTGATGAGGAAGAAGCGTCAAAAAAAGTAGTGGCGGAAGTTGAAGAAGAATGTGTATGTAAAGACGAAGACGAAGAGGTGTCGGAAGAGTTCGAAACAGCTGTGGAAGAGGTAGAACCTGAGGTACTGTATAACATTTTACTTTCTTTTTCACATTAATACACTATTCTAATTGCACTGTTATTAGGTATACAGCGCAGTTGCGAGTCGCCCCTCTGTCAAGGTTCCAATGCCATGAATGATGGCCAGGATATCCTGCTTCTGGGTTGCTTAATTATAACGCAGTTTAAAATATTTGTTAAGCTCCGAAATCTCCCGTTTAAACTTCCAAACGACATACATGATAAAATAAATAAACTATATCATGAACATTGTCATCTTATTAACAGCCTACCTAATGATTACTAAGAAAGGGAAGGACACTCCAAAGAATTTAAGCACTCAACCAACTTTTCGTCAGAACGATGAAATTCTCAGGTTCAAGTGTCAAAATTTGAATGAATTTAATGCACTTGAAGTTTTGTCATAGATGATGTAAAATAACAATTTCTATTGGGATTTTTACTAATGTAAGCATATCATTCTTTGGGACTAGTACGTGTGTACAAATGAACCTTCTGTCATTTAATTCATGTGGAGGTATCTAGGAAGTCCCGAGTAGTGAGCAGTGGCTAGAAGATTTTTGTCTATAAATGTGGCCAACTGTCACCTTGAGAGCGAATTGATGAGCCCCGAAATAAGTAGACGGAAGACGGCGAAGGTATGGTTGGGTTCTAGTAAAAATGCTACTACCTTCTTTGCGTCCCTTTCCCTTTGTCACAAACAAACAGGAACTTTAAAACTGCTGTTTAGCCCTACTCCTTCCAACCCTTAAGTCTATCTTACATTGCTTCTGTAAATATATCCCTTTATCTAGCTGCACAGAACATGTTTTCAGCTACTTTCGCTATCATAACTTCGAAAATCGTTATATGAATAAAAATGAGCATATAGTACGAGGGCAATTGATAAGTCAGTGACTTTTTAAAGAAAATAACAATTGTTTCCAAAAAATAAATTTTATCTCTTAACATAGTCTCCTTTCAATTCAATACACGTCCAACGTTTCTCCAATCTTTTTAACTCTTCCAAAAATATGATTTTTCGAAACTTGCAAAATATGAGATTATTTCTGACATGATGTGTTCACAAGACGTAAATTTCTTCCCAGCGAGCCAATTTTTCAGGTTTGCGAAGACGAAGAAGTCGATAAGAGCCAAATCTGGAGAATATGGTGGGTGAGGTAGCAGTTCGTAGCCCAATTCCACACATTTTGCGATGGCAATGGCTGACTTGTGTGCGGGTGCTTTATTCTGGTGAAAGAAAGCCTTTTTCTTCACCAAAATGGGGGTTTTTCTTTAACAATTCCTTGTGAGACTGATCCAGCATTGCGGCATAATATGAACGTGTGATCGTTTTACCCTTTTCCAGGTAGTGGATGTTTATCACCCCTTGTGAATCCCAAAAGACAGCTGCCGTGATTTTTCCTGCAGCGGAATGGTTTTCGCCTTTCTTTGGAGCAGGTTCGCTGAAGTAATTCCACTGCTTTGATTGTTGTTTGGTTTCAGGTTGATACTAATGGATCCAAGATTCTTCAACCGTGATATAATGCCGTAAAAACTCATTTGGGTTGCGCTGGAACATGTTCAAACATTCCTGTGAAATCGTCACACGATTCCGCTTGTACTCAACTATGAGCAGTCACGGCACCCATCTTGCTGACAGCTTTTTCATACCCAAAAATTCGTGCAAAATGTTATACACCAGTTCACTCGAGATGTTTACGGTCTTGGCTATCTCGCGGATTTTCACTCGGCGGTCTTCCAACACAATATCGTGAATTTTGTTCTCCATTTCTTCTGTTGTGATCTCAACCGACCGTCTTGTGTTCGAACGGCCACATCGAAATTCTGTTAACCACTTGTAAACCATACCATGTATTGGAGCAGAGTCCCAAAATACTTGTTCAGCTTTTCTTCCGTTTCCTTCACCGTCTTACCACGAAAAAAGCAGTGCTTTATCAGAACAGGAAATTCACCTTTTCCAGTTTTTTCTACGAAGCAACACGCATCTGCTTATTTAGACGCTCTCAATAATATTCTAAGAAACAAATGACGTCGAATTTCGGCGATTATATCCAGAATACATATAAGACTTGGGTGCAAACAAGAAGCCTGTGATTAGAACGCTATCTCTCGTTAAAGTCATGGACTTATCAATCCGCCCTCGTATATGCTTCACTTTTTCAAGTAAATACTCAGTCTGGTAAGAATAAAGCCTTTCGAGTATCTACTTCATTTTGAGAACATACTCAAATAATAAAAGCAGAGTAGAACATACTCAGGCATGCATCTTACAAGAGATGCACTTATATTTGGTATGAATAAAAGTTGGTATGTTCTCAGGTTTATGAGTCCATTGCCCTCTCATGCTGAGCATGTTTAGATGCACACTCACTTCTGAGTATATATTGATTTTGTTACTTAAAGCTAAATATAAAGAGAATGGCACAATTTATAGAGCGGTGTAGTACTCATGGAAAAGTTACAAACATAACCATGGGCAATAAAGAAATTTCAAAATCCTACATTGTTTCCGAAAAACATAACCTAGAAGTAACATTGAAAGTCAGCTTTATTAATTAACTTACTATGTAAAGTGTTAACTTCAAAATCCAGATACCTATTCATAACTTTATAAGAAAGCTGTTTCATAGTATACCTAAATAGTGTAAATATCCTGGGATTCTAAAAACAGTCGGATGACTTCTTCCAGCACCTCAAGAGTTATGACTTTCCAATCTACAATTATTCCTTTCTTTTTGCTTATAACCATTTTATTCACTGGCTTACTAACAAGCAGTTTCAAAATCCTATATTGCTTCATAAAACATAACCTAGAAGTAGCGTTGAAAGTCGGATTTATTAATTAAGCATACTATGTAAAATCCTAACCCTAAAATTCATTTGCTTAAGAAGTTAGGTTACTTGTAACAAAACTGTTTCGTAGAAAAATGGTGTAAACATTCCAGGATTCTAGAAACTGTCTGATTTGAATCTACATCCGGCAGCTTATAATTATTACTTTAGAATCTGATTTATTGATAATGGATTTTTTCCTATTTCATTTTATTTATTGTTTTGCTAATTTAATTTACAGTTATGCTTTCGTGTGTGTTGCTTCAATTAATTTTTCATTTCTTGAAGGACAAAATATTTCTCTGGCATTTCTGCTGAAACTTGTTATAAAACACAGGACAATTCTTGAGCAATTTTGATGGGACAAAACCAAATACAACAAAATCTATTCCTCTAATACAGAATGCCAAACAACACACCACACAATCCACGAAGCTAGTATATAATCAGAGAGTGTAGATAACACGAGTAGTATATACAGAGAGAGCCAAAAAACTACGAACCGACTGCGTGGTGTTTTTCCTGTCCGCGTCCTCAGCGCTCGTTGTCATCTGCTGCTATCATAGAAAGGCGCGGATGAAACTATGCAGCATTTTTAAAACTATTTTAAAGACTTCACTTACCAACTTTATGAAAGGGGATGCTGAAACTGGCACCGTCGTTGTCCATGCATTTTTGGCACCTCTTTAGGAAATTATCCATCACTAGCCGTAGTTCGCGTTGAGAAATGCTGGCAATTTCCTGGTGGATATTTTCTGTTAATTCTTCCAGGGTGTGTAGGTTTGTCTTGTACACTTTATGTTTTAAGTTACCATAGGGATAGAAATCGCAGGAGGTTATGTCGGGGGGGGGCGAGGGGGCCACAAATCTTTACTAATAATTCTGTCCTCAAACACACTTTCAATTGTTCTCATGGAAATATTGGGCGTATGAGCTGTTGCAGAGTCTTGTTGAAAAAAAGGCAAAATCCGCTCCCTGTTCTTTCATCCTCAAAATTCTCTAAAAAGGAGGGGCAAAATTGCATTCACATGTGTACGGGTATCAACTGTTGACTCGAAAATAATTGGCCCTATAACTCTTTCTCCGCTCATGGCGCACCATACAGTAATTTTTTCGTCATGAGGAGGTACTTCATGAACAATATTGGGTTTGTCAGAGCTCTAATAACGATTATTTTGTGTACACACATATCTATGAAGGTGGAACCAAGCCTCGTCCGTGAAAAATATTAAACATGGGTCTATTTCAAGAACATAAAATATCCAAATAGTTATACACTAAATAAATTATATTCTTCAAATTGAATTCACTTATTAAAAAACCAGATATCCTTGAAAACAATTAACCATTGTGTACACTATTGAGACTCTACTCACAAAATGTGCGCCTAATTACAGGATCACCTGGTTGAAGAGCTTGTGCCATAGTTATTTTATATGGTTTTAACTTCAGCAATTTGGTAGCTCTTCGCGCAGAGCCATAAAAAGTGCCTGCCTGTTGTGAAAAACGCCTAAGTGAATTTTGGGGGAATTCTCCAAACGATGACCGATGTCGTCTAATGTTTCTTCGATAAGAACGTGCGATGTCTTTTAGATTTCTTAGACTGAAAACTTCCTGTGGCCTGAAATTTATTGTAAAGTTCATGGATTGCTGTACGGCCTGGAACTTTTACACCTGGAAATCTTTCTGCAAATCGTACTATCACTTGGCGGGCTGATCGAGTTAACACATACGAATAATAAATAAATACAAGCTGTGCAGTAGAAAACATATACTGAGCCATAATAGACTTTGTGACTAAGGACAGGACAAAATAATAAATAACTCGTAATAACTGAACTATATCACTTCACCATCAACTCAATACTGCACTTCACACTGCTGAGCAAAACCACGTCAACAGCGTGACCTTATTTATAGCAGCAGTGCGTTATCATGTTCCCACACGACCAATGGAAAAACACCGCGTAGACGGTTCGTAGTTTCTTGGCTCTCTCGTTACTACATTTAAGTGTATATACTCGCGTGAGGTAGTAGGATTTTATTCTTATGAAAACGAGTATGTTCTCATTGAGCTGAGTATATAATCACAGAAAGTGATCTTACTCATGAGTACAAACTTTGAGAAAGTGCTTGCTTTTTATTCATATGACCCAATGATGAATAAAATTATGAATTTACCCAGACGGTAACGCAGGGGTAATAGCAGCCCATATACCTGAGAGTACGAGCAGTGCTTAATCTATCCAGCTGTTCAGGAGGTTTCTGGCCCAAAGTGAAAGGCGAAGAATATTCAACTATTAAAGGGCTTTTAAGTTCGAAAATTACGCTCACTGGCATACAGTCACTGTAGCCAGCATGATCCTTAGTATGGCCTCCTTCGGAAGCGAAATAAAGCCGGTGGTCCCATGTCGTAGATTTACGGACGTAGAAGAACCTCAAGCCTGATAGAGGCCTCTGAGCAACATTTCCGGTCTTTCACGCCCAATATAGCATGAGAAGACACTAACGACCACAGTACTTAAAGAACGTCCCTAAATAAAACTCAATTTAATTTAATTTGGTAGCCAGTATTTTAAGTCTAAGAATTTGTTACTTGCAATATTGTTCCTCATCTTACGCATATTTTGTTGTCTGGTAGCTTTAGAGAGTGCTGTTGTCTATGGTCGTCTTTGTTTGTATATTATCTGTAGTATGATGTACACTCGCTTCCATTTATGCCGTCCCCGCAGCTTTGGGAGGCATTCAACTGGCCTTCATAGGTGAGTTTGTATAACAAGGGGGACGTGCGTGTATCTGTTTAGGTTTTCGCGCATGTAGTGGCTCCTGTTTTACGTGCACAGTTCTAGATTATTCTCGTATGAGTATAGATATATCCTTGCGCAGTAGCTTTATTCATTATCACTTAAATATATTACTAAATAAAACACTGCGTTTCATAATTTCTCCATGAAAAAGGTTTTTAATGGCAACATAATGCAAAACTAAACTACATTATAATTTGTAGTCTTAAATAGGACATGTTTACTACATTATTTTAATAATCCGTCCAATACCCACTCTTTTCCAATAGCTGATTTACCGCCTAGGCGCTGAATCACACGTCACCCTCTGGGAACACTGTATGAAATGTGGGAACATATGCGTTTAGAATCAGAATTCTTCCAGCACCTAAATGATTGGGTGCCTAGAGGGCTAAATCAGGTTTGGGATTCCAATGGAGATTGGAGAGATTATTAAAATACTGTCCACTAAATGTGTCCTCTTTGAGAGTAATAAGTGCAATTTACTTCAGTTTTACATTATATTGTCATTAAAATACTTTTTTCATGGAAAATTGTGCAAAAGAGTTTTATTTAGTTGTATATTTAGAATGGGCGGATGATTCCAATAATGTCTAGTAATTGTGTCCTCTTTGATAATAAAAAGTATAATTTACTTCAAAGTTTTTTAAATTTATTATTGTCACTCTAACATTAAGTCACAACGCGACTACACAATAAATTTTAATAATTACAATATTTTGAAATAAATTACAACGTTGATTAAATAACATTATGGAATTTTATTTATTTTAAAAACTTTACTATGTTATGACAGATGGTTGAATCACTCAAGGCCACCGAGAGATTAGCAGGAATATCACATTGAAGTTGATGAACGTTATAGATAGGGCACTCTGCAACTACACTGGTGTGCAAAACCTAAGGACGAGATGGGTAAAGTGACATAACAAATGAACTGCTTGATGGAAGTAGATGAAGGTGCGGGAGCATGTTGCCAGAGGTCTCTCACACGTACACAGAAAGCTGGACGTCATATGTCGTGCCAAATGGGTCTGGTCCCACAACACGGGGCAGTTGACGAAACAGGACAAGACGGAGTGTGGCAATTAGCGAACTGTTACGGTGCACTGTAGTGGTTTTTTTCATTGCAATATGGCCCATAGATACCATATGATTGACTTCACACGGGGAAGAATCATCGGGAAACTGGAGGAAGGGCGAAGTGTGACGAGTGTTGCTCAGGAGCTTGTAATTGTTCACAACTTTCTATCACGTGCATGGGGAGCCTTCCAAACCACAGGCACTGCTGTCCCGAGGAGAGGTGGTGATCGACCACGCTCAACTTCAGCAGCAGATGACCGCTACACTGTGCAACAGGCAAGAAGGGATCCACGCCAAACAGCGGATGCAATTTCAACCACATTTAACAGGACAGCTAGGCACGCAATCTCACGATACACAGTGGCACGGCGACTACACAGAGGTGGTCTCTTTGCCCGACGGCCAGTACGTTGTGTTCCATTGACATCTGCACATCGGCGGCACCGTTTGCGATGGTCCCAAGAACATCAAAATTGGACCAACGAGAAATGGGATCGCGTGCTCTTCTCGGATGAGAGCAGATTCAGTCTAAGTAGTGATTCTCGACGTACCTTCATCTGGCGAGAGGTGGGAACACGTGATGAACCCAGGAACATCCTTGAACATGATCGTTCTGGTGGTCCGGGTGTTATGGTTTGGGGAGGCATGGTGTTGCATGGCACACCGATCTCCAAATCTTTGAACACGGTACGCTCACTGGCCAACGTTATTGTGATACTGCATTCCTTCCCCATGTGAATTTTTTCAGGGGTGCAGTCGGCCCTGGCTTCATTTTTATGGATGAAAATGCGTGACCTCATCGAACAGTGCAGGTGGAGGATCTCTTGCAACGAGAGGATATTCGGCGAATGGACTGGCCTGCCCGTTCCCCCGATTTAAATCCCATCGAACACGTGTGGAATGCTTTGGGGAGACGCATTGCAGCACATCCACATGCACCAACGACCATCCAACAGCTGTCAACAGCGCTGGTGGAGGAATGGAACGCCCTACCACAAGAACTGCTTACCAACCTTTGGCCAGCATGGGAGCACGATGCAGAGCATGCATTGCTATCCGTGGTGATCATAAACCCTTTGAAGCACCATGTATCTGTTTCTGTAAAGCTAGAGAGCCATCATACTATGTCGTATTGACTTTAGTGTAGCTTATGGTCAATGAATAAAAGTGGCACATCGGTTCGTCTCATTGCATATTTCGTTTAGTTGCCTACTGTAGCATACCGTAGCAGTTCCCTCTATGTATAATCAAGTTTCATTGAACTATGTTACTTGGCAGATTACTTTCGGCCTTAGGTTTTGCACACCAGTGTATATGCTGAACTATGAGAATGGTGTGACAGTGCTTGCATGTAGGCTGATGATATTTTCCAGGGAGATATGAATGGGTAATTGCAGTATGTCCGATACGTAGCCTGGGGAGAAGTACCTGGTCACGACGAATTAGATGTTTTATGGGGTTACTGAAACTAAGATTGGAGCTTAAGGTGATTAGTTTGCTATTGGATGTGGAACTCCAGTGTCGCTTCCATTTCTTACATATTTCATACTTTAGGGAATTTTGGAAGTCGTGATGCGGAACCTTGAGGTCGGCCAGGCTTGGAGAGTGGCTTTAGCTGCTTCATCAGCTTTTTTTTTTGCCAGATATGCCCATGTGAGATGGTATCCATGCCAGTATCACACGTTTATTGCAGGCTTTTATCTCATTATACAGCTGTAAAATGTTCTACACTAAAAAGTTTCTGAGTGACTTCTGTTGAAGAGCTAGAATTGCGCTCATGGAGTCAGTGAAAATGATATAACAACGGTGTTCAGTTTTCATTACGTATTCCAGGGCAAATCGTATGGCAAAAAAATCACAGGAGAAGAGAGGTAATTCGGAAGACTGTAAGAAATTGTATGTTCAGGATGTACCACAGCACAATCACTAATCCCATTCATTTTAGATCCATCAGTATATATATAGGTATGAAGCTTTGGTGCACGCCACAAATTTCGTGAAACATTCGCTGGTAATAGGTAATATATGTATCCATTTTGTTGTATTTGGCTAGAGTGGTGATGGTAGGCGGAATTTCGAGTTTCCAAGAGGTATAGCTGAAACATCTGAGTTTTATCATAGCAGAAACTTCAATTTTACAATATGTTGCCATTAAAAAGACTTTTTCGTGCAGATATTGTGTAAAACATGGTTTTATTTAGTTATGTATTATTTTAACATGGTTATTGTAAGTGTTGTAGAGTAAAACTATTGCTCAAAGTTATATATTCATATGTGAATAGTCTGGAACTGTGTACGTAAAATAGGACGCCACTGCATGCGCGAAATGGAAAACAGATACACGTTCCTCCTTCTTGCTATACATACTCACCTGTGAAGGCCAGTAGAATTCTGCCTGAAGCTGCGGGACGATATAAATGGAAGCGAGTGTACATCCAGTATTCATTGTCACTAACATATACAAGAGAATTATTTCCACGTGTGTTCTAGGAACATATTCGGTGGCGGCCAGAGGTCTCATAAGAAGGTGGGCCAGTGAACAGTGTTGGCAACCCTCTCCCCTCGAAATAACTTATAAATAAACGTAAATTTGGACTATTTAAAAATATGCTGTCAGAAATTACAGTCATTAAGTATCGAACTAATTAATTTATTAATTTACTCAGGCATGTAAAACGTTACTGACTTACTGAAGCTATACTAGTTTCACGTGTTACCCTGTTGAATTTTTATAAACAACAGGTAAAATTTAAAATGTCATAAGTCCACAAAATATCTTTCAGAGTTTAAATAAACTAGTTTCAGAGACCCCTCAGTACAAATAACATTATTCATTTTTATTTTTGCTTCAGTATTTTAGCTGAAAATGTACCTATGTAAACCTATATTTCATTTGTACCGAAATATAGCTTTTTAACATTTTTTTAAAAATTGATGAATATCAAAAGTTAATTGTGTATACATTATGTGCAATTGAAATTAGGTTTTATTTATGGACCTCTCTAATTGCTATGGTCCTTAGCGTCCCATTCTAATTGGGCGTGAAAGACCCGAAATTCTGCTCAGAGGCCTCTTTATCGAGCTTGTGGTTCTTTTACGTGCCGTAAATCTACGACAGGGGACCACCGGCTTTACTTCCCTTCCGAAGGAAGCCATGCTAAGGATTTTTACGCCTGAAAACATCTATCGCCCTCCGTCGGGTTTGAACCCGCGACCTTGGGAACTAAAGGATAGCGTGGTACTCCTAGGCCACTGAGGATGACGTATTCATCTTACTAAACGAATATGTACTTACAGAAATTTGGATGTGTTAGCCTAAATATGCTGGCAGATACAATGACAATTTTATGGAGCGTTCATTTTCTCTATATTTCAGTATTCTTTAAAAGTCATAATACTCTTAAAAAGGAGTAATTCTTTTTTGCGATGGGAAAGGAATTGTTGAAAAGCAGGTATAAAATTAGGAGATTATTACGATAATGGAAACCCCTGACATTTTTTTTTCAACATAGTTATAAGGTGCTTACCAATTATAATTTCTCAATTTTTTGTTACACAAGGAAAATGTAATCAATTAATCACCTACTTGCATTTTTTAGTTCTCTTATTTTGCGAAATACAAGAACAGATTTTGTCTCCTGCCCGGAAATTTTAGCGAAATTTGAAACAAGCCCAATTATTATGAGCAAAAACTGGAAAAATAAAACATAAAGCCACCAGATGCAATAAGGGCAGAACAAAGCAGTGACTTGGCAGATACTTGGTCTTGAAGTCTCTTCTTTAATTAATAATTAATTACTGTTATGAGACATTTCAGAGGAAAACGCATAGCGCTTACAGTTAATGCGGGCCAAATCCATTGGAATTATTTTCATTACGTGCCTAGTAGATCGAGAAATGTTGCATTCCCCAAAAATTTGATATCGAGATTTCACCGGAAATACATGTTTTACGGCCCCCTTAATACAAAAAATGCATTTTTAGAAAAAGATCCATATGTGCATCTGTTCTATCTGTCTGTGAACAGCATAACTCAAAAACGAAATGTCGGATAACTACCAAACTTGGTATTTAAGTTCAGTATCTTCCAAAGATGCGACACGGAGATTTTCAAGAAAATTTCCCCACCCCAACTAACCTTTACGTTGAACATGTTTCAAAATTTGTTATTTTATCAAAACTGACTCAAATGATTTATATTAAAATACCATATATTAAAGATATTTAATGACAAATAAAATGGATATCTTGAATTGCTCTTCATTCGGAAAGAATTTTGCACTATCTTGTACAGCCGGTAAACGTTAAGCGATAGACGAATACAAAGAATTTAGATCACTTTAGAACACACAATCTATTGCATATAACTTTTATGTGACATCATCAATTTCCGAGATATCCGTTATTAATACTTCGAATTGTTCAATATTTTATAATTCTTTTCAAGTCGTGTCGATGTTCAGCTGTTTCTAGCGATTGCATGAAAACAGTATGGAATTTTAAAGCCAGCATAGTTCCCGAGGTCGCGGGTTCAAACCCGCCGGAGGGCGATGGATTATTTTCGGGCGCAAAAATCCTTAGTATGGCTTTCTTTGGAAGGGAAGTAAAGCCGGTGGTCCCGTGTCGTAGATTTACGGCACGTAAGAGAATCCCAAGCCTGATAACGAGGCCTGTGAGCGAAATGTCCGGTATTTCACGCCCAATATAGAATGTGACGCTAGAAACCATAGCAGTTAAAGAGCTCCAAAATAAAACTCAATTTAATTTAATCTAAAGCCAGTATATGGTGTCCAGTTCTTAAAAATTTGACTATCGCTGTTCCCTTTGTATCTATAACGAAATGCGTTATGCAATTATTTCTGCAAAGGTTTATCTCGATTAAAATTAAGCAAATGGAAAAATGTGATTTAGCAAGAGTAGTTTGTATACCCACTAATAAAGAGAGAGGGTAGAGAAGGTCTGTGACTATCACATCATATTTTTTTTATTTGCAACATCAGTCCTCCATGACTACTCATTCTCACAGAGTATATTTTGCAGGGGGTAATCAATAAATAAAACTCAAGATGAAATAGATATGGTGAAATAACGAGATTGTTCTGAGTGAAAGATAAAACACGTAAAGACACTCATAAAACTTTCGAGTTTGGACCCCTTCATTAGGAGATTAAAAGGCTAAAAACACACACAACATGAAAACACACTTGACGGTCAACTGCACCGGGTAATAACCCACAACATATTTGGACTTGGGCTGGGTTTTTATGCGTAACAGAAGCCAATAAGTTTCCCTTATTTCACTGTATTGTTAAATGCCACATTATGCGAGTGGGCCGCTCTACCATTTGTACGTACGAGACGTATTTTTAAAGTACCTACCGATAATGTTTTAAAAATAACAGAACATTATTTTCCAAATAGTTTATTAGCATTCATTACCTTACACCTTTCACTCTTCTCCACGTAGTCACTGCCGTTATTCAGGCACTTGTAACAGGAAACCAGTTTTTGTAAGCCCTCGTCAAAGAATGGTGCCGCCTGTGATGAAAGCCAAGTCTGCACTTCTTATTTCACATCATCGTTGTTGAAATGTTTTCCACCAGGAATTTCTTCAAATGATGAAAATCGCTTGGTGCCAAATCCGGACTGTAGAGACGATGGGTGAATTGTTCCCAACCAAATGATGCGATCAGATCTTGAGTTTGTTTGGCTGTGTGTGACCGAGAATTTCATGAACCAAATGAATTTCACGCGAAAGCATATAATTTTTGTTCTGTATTGCACGGAGCTTCTGTTGACGTCTTTGTTGGTTGTCCCATTCCTGGGCAAGAATTCAACCAGCAAAACACCTTGTCTGTCCCAGAAAACCGTGCACATGATCTTGCGAGTGGATATCGTCTGTTTGAAGTCCTTCTTCACGGGGATGTTGTGTGCCTCCACTCCATGGATTGTTGTGAAACACCCATGTCTCATCACCTGTAGCGAAGTGCGTTAACAGATCACCACTTTCCTCAGCATATCGCGTGAAAAAAGTCAGTGCAGCTGCAGATAGCTTGTTCTTGTGCTCGTCAGTAAGATTTTTGGGAAACCCATCTTGAGCACAATTTCCGAAATCCTAAGCATTCTGTATGCTGTAGAGGACACCCTGAAATTTACAGAAAATGCAAAGACAACACCGTCTGTCCTCGCGAATGTTTTCTTCCACAGCTTGCACCAAATAATCTGTGATCACAGGCGGTCGGCCGATTCGCGGCTCATGATGCACATTTTCACGATCTTCGTTTAACTGTCTAACCCACTTCCTCACCATTCCATCACCATTATTGTTTCCCCATAAACCTCACACAATTGGCGATGAATGTTTGTTGGCACAACATTTCTAGCATTCATTTACTTTTAAGGGCTTTTCCACTCTTCAACAGTTGCCCTGTATTCCCATTCGCCATTCTTCCCGATTGAACAAGTCATCCTCCTCCAGACAGTGATCATTCATCATTCTATTAATTTGTCCTATCCAGGTTGCTCTTGGGCTACCTCGCTCTCTTCTTCCACGAGGTGACCATTCTAAAAAGGTCTTAGGCTACCTATCATCCTTCATTCTTTTCACACGTCCATACCATTGAAGACCCCGCCTTTCAATTCTCTCCACCACTGTTTTCTCCATATCCATCATCTGTCTCACCTCTTCATTTCTTCTTCTTTCCATCCTTGATACTCTAACACTATGTCTTATTCCGTCCATTTCCTCTGCCAAGATCTTAGACTTTTGTCCCTGTACCAAAGTCCACGCCTCAGCACCATAAGTCACTGTACTTTCCACCACAGTCCTCAAGAACCTTTTCTTGGTACAAATCGACATGGCTCTACTCCAAAAAACCGCATTCAACATTTTTATGGTTCTTCGTGTTTGTTCTAGCCCATTCTCTACATCCGTTTTACAGTCCCTGCTTCATCAATAAGCGATCCCAAATATTTAAACTTTTTAACAGCTTTAATAATTCCTTGGGATAGTGAGATGTCCCATCCACTTCCTCCTACTACCAGGTATTCCGTTTTATCTATATTGTAACCCTCCTAGTTCAAACGCATCTAAAAGTTTCCTCATTATATATTTCACATCCTCACAACTCTGAGCCATCACCACCTGGTCATCTTCAAATAGTAGTGAATGTACAATACCACCTTGAACTGATATACCCAGTGATCTAACTTCACAGTCGGCGGGTCGTTGAATTGTTTTGAACATTTTGAAACGCTCTAACAGGAAAACACAAAACGACGATCGCTCACAGCTGTGTCTGGCTTCCTAATAAATGGAGGAAGTGATGCGCATACTCAAAATCGCGACTGCAGCGGCAAAATATTAAAACAGTACTTACCTTAGAGTCATTTTAGTGCGCGCTTATCTATTTAGGCCATGTGATATGGCGATTGCCCATAACAATAACACGGTTGTTAAAGAGTAACACATCCTTGAACCATCTGTAGAAATAGTCATGGTAAATGTCTTCATAGTAATCCCCATGATTGAAGAGCAGAGGTGGCCATAAAGACTGAGATGTTCCAATAAGGGCAATAATAAAGTCCTGCGGATGACTTCGAGAAGTTTACTATTCTGTCATCGTCCAGCCCTTTGATACGGTATGGCCAGCGTTCAACCATGTTTCAGTAAGCCATACTATTTCTCTCAAATTCATATTTTGCATTTACCTTAAAATATTGTTCTTAGGGATTCAATATGGGATCTTTCGAGTATAATTTTTTTCTTATTGTTTTGAACTCAAATCGAGATCATGCAGGACCTTGATCAATGAACTCTGAAATAGCTCGCTTCTTTAAGCGAAGAAATAAGTTTGCGTGTGGTAGGATGCTAATTTCGGGTGTAGCAGCTGTAGATAACCTTCTTATTGCATTTAATTAAAGATATCCATTTGAGTTTCTCTGGAATTAAAAGCAGTGGCTACTAACAAAGTAGACTAACAACACAAGAAGCAACTGGACACACAAACAGCGACTTCACGATACCACTAGGGCGTTAGCTGACATGAGAGGTTCATAAGACACCAATTTAAACAAATAAACTAAATCTAGTGGTTTGATCAGTGGTGATCCTTAAGCGAAACGGAGAGGGGGATTTACCCCAAGCATTGTTCGCAGAGCTATGACGCATTCATGCGATCATGTTAAGCGAAGGTCTACGGGAGCGAGAGCCAAAGCACATTGCTTTCCTTCTAACCCAGGGGGAAGGCGTCAACCGAGTGACTCTCCTCCCCGTGGGGTTTCCCATGAGGCCAATACCTAGAGTCTAAAAAGGCTCCGCTGCTTACGCGAGGATGGAAGTGGATACGTGGCGTATCATCCATAGGGATGACTACCGATAACCTCGGTAGGGCCGACAGCAACTATTCATGAGATTATGGGTTGTCAAACTCCAATGATTGGTTACTTTGTAACATGATATTGCGACCAGCCGTGTGAGGAGTGAAGGGAAAATGTTTCATAACACGAAACGGAGGTGGGGTAAAGCGACAATTTGACGTCATTAGCTCATAAGAGACAAAGTTGGCTTCACTGGGCTTGATGAAATACTCCTGTTTATAAACGTGATGTGTGAACACCTGACATGCACGAGGTGTTTTAACGATGATTATTAATCCGGGTCGCATCCAAATCACTCGTATGCTTCATTTTTCATCAGTTTCATAACAAAAAATATATCCAGAAAGTTGCTAGATTTCAAGCATGGTGTTTAACTCGGTTATATTTGTACATACCTTGTTCGTGTTTTAAGATTTTGCCGCCCCTAAAGCCTACCGCCTTGGGCGGTGCCACGGATAGACCCCCTCTTTGAGACGGCCCTGGTATTATACACTCTAGTGACTAAGTCAGCTATGCGATGCCGGTGGCTTCTCAGACAATCCAAGTGATAGAGAGCCCCACCAGAAGAACGAATATAAGTAGAGAAAAGGCAACGCCTTATGGGCAGAAAACTTAAAAACAAAAACTTGTCTCAATCTTAAGAGATAGTATGGAGGTAAATAGGATATCTCTGTCTCTATCTAACGCACACATGTTGTCATTAACTTCGTCCTTTTCTACTCCTACGCTGTCGCAAAATTGCTAATAAGACAACGTGCTGTAAATAACTCATTTGTTATACATTTCTGCTTTGAACACATTATCCTATGCAGGATATGTTTACTTTCTCTACTACGTATAGTAAGTAGGGGAAGTATTGAATTCCACCCAAAAATTCGATACCGAGATTTCACCGCAAATACATGTTTTGAGGTGCCCTGGATCCAAATAGAGATTTTTTAGAAATATGTCCGTGTGTGTCTGTTTGTGAACAGCAGAACTAAAAAGAAGTCGGATGAATACCAAACTTGGTATTTGAGTTTAGTATCTTCTAAGGATGCGACACGAAGATTTTCAAGAAAATCCTCCCATCCCAGACTACCCTTTACATAGAACATTTTTCAAACATTTGCATTTTCTCAAAAATGGCTCTAGCAACCTTGATTAAAGTATGATATGTTTAAGATATTTGATGACAAATGAGAATGTTTGAGAATTTTCTGAGAATGTCCCCAGAAGTCCTCTTCATTCTGAATGACTTTCGCGCAACTGGTAAACCGTAAGAGAGAGACGAAATTTTACACAAAAAATGTAGATCTCGTTAAAACACAGAATATATGCCATACGTTTTTGTAATTTGTTTGAATTTTCCAATAATTATACTTTTTCTCCAATGGAAATTTGTTATTCGTTTTCTTTTTCTTTCTTTCCTTTTTATGGCCTGGGCATGCAAAGAGAATGAAATGCTCCACATAGCAACCAGCTTATAAAAGATTTGACTATCGTTTAAAGTTTACCATATTCTCCTTGCACCTACAAGAAAATTAGCAATAAGACAGTTTATGCAAATCTTTATCTCGATTAATATGAAGTAGATGGAGAATAAGCGTCTGTAAAAATAGTTTGTACAAGAGTAAAGAAAGTCATGTGAGTGTAACACATCAGATTTTTCTCTATCAGATTATATCATGTTTAGAGTCTTTATAGATTTTTGCGGACACAAATTTCTAAGGAAAGTTAGCTTTTCAGTAAAAGTCCGATATTTGCTGTTTCTATGCTTATCACATAGTATGTAATAAACTAAAGAGTACAACGCAACAATATTTTTTCCTTAGCTAGAGCAAATTAGTGTGCTGAGACCTGCCCAGTTTGAATTCTCTACCTTTAATAAGATAAGGGTTATAATTTTTTAAATTAAATAATTTCGTAAAATTCTACGCCTACGAAGTAGAAAAGTCAGCCAGCGAGAAACGCATTTATTATTGGTACCAAGCGAGAGAAAATGCTGAGTAGGATTGGAGACAGTTTTTAAAAGTAGCCGGAATCTTGTAACTTCTTGCAGTCATTGTGTATGATAAACGGAAGTCAACCATATATTCAGCTAACAGGCCAGGCGCGACATAGAAATCAGTGAAGGTTATCACAGTTGGAAGGAGGTGGGTAGCTCCTTGAAGTGTTATGTAGGTTATTTGTTTAACATTTTACGACGCGCAAGACAGATTTAAGAAACTACAATTTATATAATAATATAAGCT
This sequence comes from Deroplatys truncata, assembly GCA_030765065.1. Classification (NCBI taxonomy): domain Eukaryota; kingdom Metazoa; phylum Arthropoda; class Insecta; order Mantodea; family Mantidae; genus Deroplatys; species Deroplatys truncata. Next base: position 35,087,955 of record CM060987.1, on the reverse strand, counting down.
GTGTTCATTTAATTTCGAATTTATGAAATTGTGAGCACAAGGACAATTATTGTTATGATAAACAATGTCCCGATGTTTTTAAGAAGGGCCCGGTCCCCCTAGCACATATGAACATATTTTTCTTCCATTACCTACTTGGTTTCCTATCCACTGAAGGATTCTACAATTGCTGTAATGACAGCTTTGTACTTTCCAGATGTTTAGTTTCTCTACTACATAGTAAGTAGGGGAAGTATTGTATTCCACCCAAAAGTTCGATACTGAGATTTCATCGGAAATGCATGTTTTGAGGTCCGTGCATCCAAAAAAGCATTTTTAGGAAAAGAGCCGTGTGTGTGTGTGTCAGTCTGTGTATGTGTGTGTCAACAGCATAACTCAAAAACGAAAAGTCGGATAGATACCAAACTTGGTATTTAGGTTCAGTACCTTCCAAGGATACGACACAAAGATTATCAAGAAATTCCTCCACCTCAAACAGCTATTTACATAGAACATTTTTCGAAATTTAATTTTGTAAAAAATGTCTAACGATTTTGATTAAAATATAATATATTAAAGATATATACATGACAAATAAAATGTTTATCTTGAATTTTCTGAAAATAGCCTGTGGAGTCCACTTCAGTTTTAAGAAATGTTGTATGATCTTGTACAACTGCTAAAATTAAGCGATAGGCAAACACATACTACACAAAAACTGCAGATCTCTTTTAAAACACACAATTTACTTCAAATAAGTTTCTTGTGGCATAAGCCCTTTCTGAGATATCCGTTGTTAAAGGTTCGAATTGTTCATTACTTGGTCATTCTTAAAGTCCTTTTCAGCATTCAGTTATTTCTCGCGATTGCATGGAAACAGTATCGAATTATAAGGTCAATATGTAGCGTCCAGTTCGTAAACATTTGACTATCGCCGTTCCCTTTGAATCCTTAACGAAATGTGTAATGTAGCTATTTTTGCAAAGGTTTATTTGGATTAAAATGTGGTAGATATAAAAACAAGCTTTAGTAAAAATAGTTTGTATGCCCACTAATAAAGGATAGAGGGTAGAGAAAGTCATGTGTATGTATCACATCCGATCTTTTCCTTCATATTTAGAAGCAGACAAGTGACCTTTGGAGCTAGGTCAGACGTGTAATCAGTGTGTCATCCGTTCGAAACCAGCATTATGAATTAAACACAAGGAAACATGCCTCCGTATACTACAGCATTATCTTCATGAAAAACAAGTAAAAGTCTAATCGTATTGTCTCTTAACACATCCACGAAGCTTATTAATTAAAATTGTATAACTGGTATGCCACCCTGTTATCACACTACAGATAATGAATCATTAAAATCCCTTCAACATTTCTAACAACCTGATGTGTTGCATTCACCTCTGTCCTCTACCGTTTATTAGTGGGTATACAAATTATTCTTACTAAAGCTTATTTTTCTATCTATTACATTTTAATCCAAATAAACCTTTTCCAAAATAACTGCATTACACATTTCGTTATAGATTCAAAAGGAACAGCGGTAGTCAAATGTTTAAGAACTGAACGCTATACTCTAGACTTAAAATTCTATACTGTTTCCATGCAATCGCGAGAAACAACTGAATATTGATAGAACTTTAAGAGAATGACCAAGAAATGAAAAATTCGAACCTTTAATAACGGATATCTCAGAAATGCCACAAGAAAACTTATTTGAAATAAATTGTGCATTTTAAAGAGATATACATTTTTTGTGTAGTACGTTTTCGTCTATCGCTTAGCGTTTACTAGTTAAACAAAACTATTCAACATTCCTGAAGAAGACTTTGCAGGCTGTTCCCAGAAAATTCAAGGTATACATTTTATTTGTCATGAAAATATCTTTAATATGTGGCATTTTAATCAAAATCGTTAGTAATTTTTTAAAAACTAAAAAAATTCTAAAAATGTTCCGTGTAGAGGGTAGTTTGGGGTGGGGAATTTTCTTGTAAATCTTCGTGTCGCATCTTTGGATGATGCTGAACCTAAATGCCAAGTTTAATATTTATCCGACTTTTTGTTTTTGAGTTATGCTGTTCACAGACAAACACATACAGCCTTTTTTCTAAAAATGCGTTTTTTTTAATTCATGGGTCCCCAAAGCATGTTACATGGGGAAATTTCGGTATAGAATTATTGGGTGGAATGCAATACCTTCTCCACCTACTACGTGCGTGGTAAAGTAGAAATGACAACAAAGGTGGAACTTACTAAGTGGTGAAGATTTGTAAAGTCTTGCTATAGCATTTATTTTCAAAATATACTAATGTGATACCGTTCAGAAAAGTTTATTCGCTGTGGATAAACGGATCCAAATTTATTTCTGTATAAATTACTCCCTCCCTCTCCCTTTCTCTCTCATCTAAATACTGTGATTTGTTGTGTCCATGTTGCCAATATATTATATATCTCAAATATGAGAGCTGTCCCAGAAGTACCCGACCTAACAAAGAAAACATCTTTATTTCACTACATAGTCTCCTTTTAGCTCGATACACTTTTCCCAGTGATGTTCAATAGTTTTGATACCCTGTTTATAGTGAGAACCGTTGAGTTCTGCAAAATAGCCATCAACTGCAAACTCCACCTCTTCATTGTTGGCAAATCTTCTACCACCAAGCCATTTCTTCAGCTTTGGAAATAATCAGAGGGGGCTAAGTCTGGCGAATAGAGTGCATGAGGAAGCAATTCGAACTTTAACTCATTGATTTTGGCCATGGCGATAACTGGTGCATTGTCTTGATGAAACGGAGCTTTCTTTTTCGCTAAATGCGGTCGTTTTTGCTTGATTTCATCATTCAAGCGCTGCAATAAGCTTCCATAATACTCGCCATTGATTGCTTTTTCTTTTTGAAGCGAATTAATGAAAATTATCCCACACGCATCCCAAAAATGTGACGCCATGACCTTGCCTACAAATGGAACTGTCTTCGCTTTCTTTGGAGCCGATTCTCCCCTTTCAATCCACTGTTTTGATTGTTCCTTCGTCTCAGATGTGAAGTGATGGACCCATGTTTCATCCTTGGTTATGAATCGACGCAAAACCTCGGCTTATTTCAGCGAAACATCACCAAACACTCGACTAAAACATCCTCACAATCCTGCTTTTGTTCCATTGTGAGTAAACGTGGCACCCATCTTGCGCACAGCTTTCTCGTGTCTAAATTTTCAGTCAGTATGCGATGTACAGTACTTTTTGAAATGCCTACGATGTCTGCTAGTTCGCGCACTTTCAGTCGACAGTCATCTAATACCATTTTGTGGATTTTCTTCATTATTTCTGGCGCGGTCACCTCTTTTGGTCGACCACTGCGATGTTCGTCTTGGCAGCTCGTACGGCCTCACTTAAACTCTGCCATCCAATATTTTACTGTTGTAAACGAAGGAGCAGACTCCCCCAGAGTAGAATCTAGCTCAGCTTTAATATTAGTTGGACTAAGACCTTTCAAATGAAAGTACTGTATCACATAACGATGGCCAGTTTTATCCATGTTTACAAATTCGCTGAGAGAGTTCACTATTAATGGCTGTCCAATAATTACTAAACAACGTAGCATCGTCAAACTTCAAACTGGGGCTTTATAAGGGCGGTGCTTTCCACCATAGTCATTTGTTTGAAACAACAACCGCTATATGTACGTCAGGTCGGGTACTTCTGGGACTCCCCTCGTATCCATAGTATGGCTCCAACCGTATGCCAGTTGTGTGTAGTGGTGGTGGTGGAGTGATGTTTAAGGGCCCATCGACAGCTAGGTCATTTGGGACCAAGTTGTGTGTAGTAATGCACTAAATCTTTAAGTCAAGATATGATCAACATTTTATTCTGTGCACGCTGTTTGTGACCGTCCTGAAATTTGTATTCCACAACCTGGAGATTAATTATTCAAGGCTGGTTCACAATACCCCGGTAACCAGAAGGAATACATATGGATGACCCATATTGATAATATAGTGGAAAATATAGTGGAATGGATTTTCATTTGTTTGTAACTGGTCAATCATATTACTTTCTCTACCATGCACATAGTAGGTAGAGAGGGTATTGCATTTCATTCAAAATTTTGATATCGACATTTCTTGAAAATACATGTTTTGAGGCCCCTGAATGCAAAAAATCACTTTAAGAAACGGCCTATTTGTGTGTGTCTTGTTTTCTAAAAACGGCTCTAACAATTTTGATTCGAATATCATATATTAAAGATATTTACATGACAAATGAAACGCATACCATGAAATTTCTGGGAATAGCTTTCGAAGTCCTCTTCATTCGGAAGAAATGTTGTATAACTGGTAAACGTTAAGCGATGGACGAAAACGCACTACATAAAAAATGTAGATCTCTTTAAAACACACAATCTATTCCAAATAACTTTCTTGTGGCATCAGCCATTTCCGAGAAATCCGTTATTAATGGTTCGAATTGTTCAATACTTAGCCAGTCTTTTAGAGTCCTGTCAACTTTCAGTTGTTTCTCACGATTCTATTGAAATAATATAGAATTTTAAGGCTAGCATGTAGCGTTCAGTTCTTAAACATTTGACTACTGTTCTCTTTGTATCTATAACGAAAGGTGTAATACATAGGTAGTTATTTCTGCAAAAGTTTATCTGGATTAAAATGAAGTAGATATAAAAATAAACTTTAGTAAGACTAGTTTGCATACCCACTAATAAACGATAGAGGGTAGAGAAGTCATCCGCAGGATGTAGGATGTATTTGAGGAGGGAAACTCCACGCCACTGGACCAACTAGATCTATTGTGACTACACCCCCGGGAGGCAGGGATGAAGTGAAGGAGCTGCAGGAGGTCCACAGGCAGACGGGATCACAGAGACGCACGTAAGTCCCTATCATTTCCAGTAGGAAACACCCGCTCGCGCCAGCAGAGGCGAAGGGTCCCGCGAGAGGGCGACGAAGCGACCTTAGCAGGCAGGCCAACGCACCCTGGCGTTGACGAGAAGAAATATTTTCAAAGCGTAGCAACCATGTCATATATCCATCACCAGATGTGCTACGGAACTCGGAGACACTGAAAGATGAAATGACTGGAAATGAGGGAAAGCAGAAATGTGGTAGAATACACCACCCCAGCAATCGCCTAGGCGACCAGAGGGAAAACACGAAAAACCTCATGTCAGAGTGAAGGGTCTCGGGACTCGAACCCGGGAAAGTCATGTGAATGTTTCACATTAGATGTTTCTTTTCTTTTCGTTCTCTACCCCGTTGGCCTGCCGCGCTCACTTGTTTTTCCGACTGCAGCACTTATGTTAGATACCAAATTTACGAAAATAGGGGTATAGAAGCTGTTTCATGTCACGGGCGACTTAAATAATTTCTTAAGTGAAGAGTCTAATATGCACAGTGTGGATTTAATGTGCTGTGCAAGGGAACGAGAAAGTTAAAAGTTGAAGACCTCTTTCCCGTTCCCGGGACCGGTTCATTGTGTACGTTCATATGTATTTTAACTTTGTCGTTCTCGTTATTATGAGCCAACCATTACTCTTTGGTATGAAGGAATATCATTCGCAAGAGCATTGGCCGTATCCTGAATTAGTTTTGGCGTTAAGCTTTTACTGTCTAGATAGGTAATTAATTGCGGTACAAAACTTGGTCTTGTGCATTTCTTGAGATTTTCACACGAATATTATAGTCCAGTTTCCTGTGTATGTTTTAGTTAAATAGCAAACTTAGTATTTAAGTTCAACATCTTAAAAGGATACAACACCAAGATTTTCAAGAAAATCTCACATCCCTAACTGCCCTTTACACGGAAATTTTTCGTTTTATTTTTTTATCTCAAAAATAGATCTAATGAATTTTAATAACGTACCATGTGTTTAATACACAACAAATTAAATGTTTACCTTGATTTTTCTGCCAATGGGTTACGAAATCCCCTTCACTCCAGATCAGTTTTTTTAATTGGTAAACCATAAGAGATATACAAATCTTACTTTACATAAAATATAGATCTCATTAAAACGCAACTTATGTGGTGTTGCGTTATATTCTTTGTTATTGGCTAGAATTTTAAAATACTTATAGATTTTTCGTGTGGTAAGTCCCTATTCGTTTTTTTTTCTCTCTCTCGTGGTCAAGTAAAGAGAATGACATTTCATAGCCATCATATAGCGATCAGCTTTTTAAAAATGTTACTATTATAGCCTACTTTTTTGTTCTTATATCTACAATGAAATGTGTAAATCCGTAATGAAAGTTTATGTTGGTAATTAATTGTTCTTTCACATTAACCGTGTGTAGGACAAGGTTGGAAAGGTAGAATCAGACGATTGAAAAATTCAATACTATAGCCGGGATTTGAACTACTTCTAGTTTCCGTCCGGTGGCTCTAATCAGTCGTCCTCCGTAGTCTAGGGGTACCATGCTAGCCTCTAGTTCCCGAGGTCACGGATTCAATCCCGATGGAGGGCGATGGATGTTTTCGGGCGTAAAAATCCTTAGCATGGCTCCCTTCGGAAGGAAAGTAAATCCGGAGGTCCCGTGGCGTAGATTTACGGCACGTAAAAGAATCTCAAGCCTGAAAGAGGCCTCTGAGCAATATTACCGGTCTTTCACACCCAATATAGAATGGGACGCTAAGGACCACAGAAGTTAAAGAGCTCCATAATTAAAACTCAATTTAATTTAATGTAGATTGCTCTAACCAACCAAGTTACCATGGCAACATGTTGGCAAGGCATTAAATTCCCCAAATTTTTCCAGTAAACTAGAAGTAGATCTAAAATTATTTTGAGATGACATACTCCAATGGCGACTTACAATGTCGTAAGTGCTTTAAGCCTCGGGCTTCCTAGTTTAACCAACTATTAGGTCAATCAATGGTAATTAATTGTTCTTCTACGCAAGCCGTGTGTAGGACAAGATTGGAAATCCGGTTTCCGCCCGTTAAGTACTTATAACATTGTCAGCCATTGGGGTCTCAAAATAATTTGAGATCTACTTGTAGTTTACCGGGAAAAATACGGGTCAGTTGGGGAATTTAATGTCGTACCTGCAAGTTACCATGGCAGCTCAGTTGGCTAGAGCAACTGGACGAAAACCAGAAGATCCGTGGTTGAAATCCCGGGTATGGCATTGTATTTTTCAGTCGTCTGATTCTATCTATCTAAAGTTCATTCTTCATTAACAAGAAATAGGTAGAAGAATAACCTTTTGTAAGAATAGTTGTATAAGAGTGAGAAGAGAAAGTCATGTGAATGTAGCATATCAGATCTTCTTGTTTATCTTATATTTATTCTTTATACTCCTATTTGTTTTTCTGACACTATAATTCCCTACTGTTATGCTACATTCATTCTCACTCTTCTCCTGTGAAACACAGATTTTCCTGTATCTGCTTGTTGCCCATATGATTTATTTGCTTCAAATTGATTTTTTCTTAGGAAGAAGCTGAGAGGCGAAACGTTTTGCTGGCTGCATTTGAGGAACTGGAGGTTGTACATCACATCGTCACTGGGAAGAACAAGGTATTTACTTTTAAGGTAGTAGACCGCGATAACAGTAGATTACTTCAAAATCAATTAAACTTTTTGGATCTTACTCGGCGGCGCGCGTAGCTCTCCCATACCTTTTAACATCTTCAAAGCAGCAGTCCACTGGGATCCATTCCCCAGATACACAATGAAATACGAGGGCTGTCCCAGAAGTACCCGACCTAACAAAGAAAACACAACAATTTTGGGAAAAACACATTTATTTCTCTACATAGTCTCCTTTCAGCTCGATACACTTTTCCCAGCGATGTTCAATAGCTTCGATGCCCTGTTTATAGTGAGAACCGTCGAGTTCTGCAAAATAGCCATCAACTACAGACGCCACCTCTTTATTGTTGGCAAATCTTTTATCACAAAGCCATTTCTTCAACTTTGGAAACAGAAAATAATCAGAGAGGGCTAAGTCTGGTGAATAGGGTGCATGAGCAAGCAATTCGAAATTTAACTCATTGATTTTGGCCATGGCGATAATGGATGTGTGAACTGGTGCATTGTCTTGATGAAACAGAACTTTCTTTTTCGCGAAATGCGGCCGTTTTTGCTTGATTTCATCATTCAAACGCTGCAGTAAGTTTGCATAATACTCGCCATTGACTGCTTTTCCTTTTTGAATATAATTAATCAATGAAAATTATCCCACGCGCATCCCAAAAAACTGACGTCATGACCTTGTCTGCAGATGGAACTGCCTTCGCCTTCTTTGGAGCCGATTCTCCCCTTTCAATCCACTGTTTTGACTGTTCCTTCGTCTCACGTGTGAAGTGATGGTCCCATGTTTCATCCATGGTTATGAATCGACGCAAAAACTCGGCTTTATTGCAGCGAAACATCGCCAAACGCTCGACTGAAACATCCTCACAACGCTGCTTTTGTTCCATTGTGAGTAAACGCGGCACCCATCTTGCGCACAGCTTTCTCATGTCTAAATTTTCAGCCGGTATGCGATGTACAGCACTTTTTGAAATGCCTACTATGTCTGCTAGCTCGCGCACTTTCATTCGACAGTCATCCAATACCATTTTGTGGATTTTCTTCACAATTTCTGGCGTGGTCACCTCTTTTGGTCGACCACTGCGATGTTCATCTTGGCACCTCGTACGGCCTCGTTTAAACTCTGCCACCCAATATTTTACTGTTGTAAACGAAGGAGCAGACTCCTCCAGAGTAGACTCTAACTCATCTTTAGTATTAATTGGACTAAGACCTTTCAAATGAAAGTATTGTATCACATAACGATGGCCAGTTTTATCCATGTTTACAAATTTGCTGAGAGAGTTCACTATTAATGGCTGCCAAACAATTACTAAACAGCATAGTATCCTCAAACTTCAGCTTTATAAGGATGGTGCTTTCTACCATAGTCATTTGTTTGAAACAACAAGCGCTATCTATACGTCAGGTCGGGTACATCTGGGACTGCTCTCGTATGTATATTTAAAATAAAATAAATTCTGTTCAGTATAATTTTAATATTCTGATAAATTGAGTTTATTTAGTTTGTTTCAATATTATTCAATTTACGTTACCTGCAAAAAATTAATAAATACAGCGTGGATTCAACAGTACTACCATCTGTTGCACTCTCGCAAACACGCTCAAGGTTGTGCCATCATGCCACCCGATCAGTATTTAATTACAATTAACAAGGTCAGATATTTTTGTAAAAATTCGAAGTTTTGAAATTATAGTGTGATCGACCAAAAACAATCTTATGCAACTTGACTATAGTGGTAATCAATACGCTACCGCTACCGTCGTTTCATAAACATACTCGCGTCTTAATTACTACCATTATAGTCTTGTTGTTTAATGTATTATTATACGTCCTTTAATTCATTTTAACGCTTGATTTTATTCCCGAGGTCGCGGGTTCAAACCCGGCGGAGGGCGATGGATTTTTTTTCGGGCGTAAAACTACTTAGCATGGCTTCCTTCTGAAGGAAAATAAAGCCGGTGGTTCCGTCGTAGATTTACGCCACATTATATAATCCTCCCCAAAATTTGCCTACCAACCAGGGAAAACTACGAAAAAATCCAAGATCAGAGTGTCCAATGTAACCGAACCCGGGACCTCCCAAATGTGTGCCTCACGTGTTACCGTGAAGCCATCTGTGTACATATATCTCGTGATAATTCTCAGAAGTCTAGTTGTTATAAAATGATGGGAGTTTTACAAAGTTTTAGTTAAATTGTGTTCAAAGTGAGGGTGTGAAAACTTCTGCATTACTAATATTTGAAAAAGAAAACCTTAATTGCATATCTTATTCCTTTGCTGTGTATATTTAATCCCTTAATGCCTAATGTGCCTAATCTGCATCACACCAGTTTAATCCCTTTATGGAAAAATTTACAGTTTGGGATTACGATGAACATTGGTGCATTTCTTCCATGAGCATAAAGAAATTTAAATTATGTATCAAAGATAGCCTCTTAGGAAAGAAAAGGATAGAACAAAAAAGTGAGGACAGATAATCTGAAAAAAGAAGGCAGAGCTATAAAACAAATATTAGTGAAGGGGATGTGGCAAAATCTGCAACACAAAACTCCAGTTTGGTGATTTACATTTTATAAGAAAACTATAAGAGTTCAATAGTAAAGAAAGAAATTCAGATAATTATACACAGTATATTCAATTTTGCCAATTATGTATGCTGTGTTAAGTCTGACCAAATTTCCAAACACTAAACTCATAAACTATTCCTCTTTGTTCCTTCAATCGAAACTTAATTTAGGCATTAAGGAGTTAAAACAAAACATGTCAAAAATTTAAATGCCTACTGCTGATTTTGTTACTGCTTGCTTTTAAGGGGAGATTAGAAAGCTCTATCCCACCAATGTTAAATTTGCTAAATTCATAACTCAGAAAATATTTAAGTATCAGACCAAAATTTTTGTGGGATGTATAAATATCCTTTCTAAGTTTACTGATCTACTTTTATCCAATAAGTTTGTTTATTGAGGAGGACAGGATTATTTTCTCAATTTTATCATCCAATGATTAAAATTTATCAGCAATTATTTCTTTTTAAAATAACCAAACATTATTAACACCAAAGTAAATCCACAACAGCACTTAGAGGTTGTTTTTATCATCTAAAACTTGAATTAGTTATCTTTAATATTTTCTGAAAAAACAGTAATTTTGTACCAGAAAATGTCATTCACAGAAAAGCTATTCAAAGCAAAAATGGAGAAAACAAACTCTCATATATTTACAAATAAAAGAAACCAATATAGCTTGAGCACATGAAATCTCCACACTTAATAATAGCACCAATAATTAGAACAAAACTTCCCCTAAAAGATGGGCTAAAGCTTACTCTCCACTCCAAACTGTGTCGGGGTTATGACTTTTTTTCTTCTGTGAAGTAGTGCAGAATTCACAGTACAAAATGGTAGATGTAGTACCACTTTTAAAAATATACTTAAAATATAAGTGTTATACTACAATGATCAAATATAAAGGATGCTACAGAATTCAATAGATAAACTTTCAGTGGTTACAGAGAACTATTAAATGAGCTCTCTGATATAGGACACGTATTGTCTTTGAGTTCATGGTTGTTTGCAATGGAACAAAAATCCATAATGAGCCAGTATGTCACTGATAAAACTTCTCAAAGTTGCTGTTACTTGCATGTAATTATGGTCATACTATTTTCAAACATTCCATGTGAATGCCTCCATAACAAGTACTTAAACTTTGAAAGAAACGCAAGGAAATAAAATTGGGTCCACTCCAAAACTACCTACACCATTCATCTTTTTGAAAAACAAATGATAAACTGCTTGTGGAGATTTGAACCCAGTACCACCAGACTGACAGCCAAGTATGCTAATAAATCCACTATTGCTACAGCTGTGTTTCTATCTCTGATACGTAAGATCCTCTCGTGAAAGTAGAGGTCTCAGTGCTCTTGCTGACGGAGCATTTTTCCAGAAAATACAAAGCTCATAACTTTGAAAATAATGCAATGGTAGCTATTTTGACACTTTTGGAAGACAATTTAACTATTTTAGAGTCTTTATTGGTTTGATTTATCAGTAAGAATATTCAAATGAAAAATCATTACATAACTCAAAGTTTGCCGTCACAGACCATAGGGCCCTAAATCAAGGGTTACTATATCATACCTCTGTAACCCCTGAAGGTTTATCGGTTCAATTCTGTAATACCCTATATATCAAATTAAAGAGGAATTTCCACTTTTATAAAAAGTTTAAAATGTCAGTTTTCTTGTAATGTAATAAGTAAAGTATAAAATAAAGCAAAACTGAAACCAATCACAGGAATGCATTACTTCAAAAATCCTGTTTTACCCTATATATCAAATTAAAGAGGAATTTCCACTTTTATAAAAAGTTTAAAATATCAGTTTTCTTGTAATGTAATGTTATAAGTAAAGTATAAAATAAAGCAAAGCTGAAACCAATCAGAATATTTTGTAACACAGGAACACATTACTTTGAAAACGGAGAGACTGAGGCAGCTACTGGAGAAATATAAAGCTATGGAAGCCCTAATTCAGTCACTGAAGGATGCGGCAACCAGGGATGCAACTTCAAACCTGCAAGAAGTGCTAGAGACCACCAAGAAAGAAATGCAAGTACTATCAGCTCAATCTCAAAGAGCACAAATGGAAAATGCTAATGTAGTATCGGGGTTGGAACAGGAGCTGGAAGCTTGCAAGAGGGAACGAGATAACTTGCAAAAGAAGCTGCACATTTGTGACTGCCAGAAGAGCAAGATGGGCGCAGGAGTTCAAGGTGGTACAGTACAAATGCAGCAGGAGCTAGAGAACTGCGAAAGAGAACGCCAACAGCTATCGCAGAAGTTTAACTCGCTGGCGGACGAGATGGAGGAGTTGCGTAAGGAAAGAGGTGGTATACGACATGATGACAGGCAGAGAGCAACTTCCGATGGAGAATCTGAGAAAAGATGTGCTTGTATGCAGAAAGTTATTGAAAATCTGAGAGCCACTATACAGAATTTGACTGCAGAAAGGGACACTCTGCGCATGCGCATAGAGGATTACTGTGGAGTGGACTCTGAGATGGAACGTCTTCGATACAAGGCTCAAGAATCAGAAGTGTTCCGTATAGAAAGAGACAGACTTAAGGTCAAAGTTGAAGAGCTTTCTGGTTATGAAAAAGCCTATCGTGACCTTTTGGATAAAACGCATGGCAAGAATCTCGAGGAAGTAGAAGGAGACGATGCCAAGGTTAGTCAACTTATTCCTCCTTATGTTTTTTTAAATTAAGTCAAAAAAGCATTTTCTTTAGCCTTTTTACTTTCTCTACTGTGTACTTACATAAGTTAAGGAAGTATTGTATTCCACCCATCAATTTAATACCAAAATTTCACATTTTTATGCATTTTGAGAATCCCAGAAAGCATTTTTAAAAAAAGCTCCATGTCTGTGTGTGTCTGTCTCCCTGAATATGAACAGTAATTCAAAAATCTGATGTGTTACACTCATATGATTTCTCTACTCTACTCCATATTCTTAATGTTAATCGAGATATCAAGATGTTAATCTTATTGCTAATTTTCTTGTAGATGCAAGGGGAATTGCTAGGCTTTAAGCGATAGTCAAATATTTTAAGAGCTCGTTGCTATGTGGAGTATTCCATTCACTTTGCATTACCAGGACAAAAAAAAATGAATAACGAATTTCCATTTGAAAAAAGTATTGGAAAATTTAAGGGAATAACAAGTAATATCTCGAAAATGGCCTCACTCGACGAAAAAAATGTATATGCCATAAATTGTGTATTTTATCGCGATCTACATTTTTTGTGCAGTAAAATTTGGTCTATCTCTTATGGTTTTACCAGTTATGCAAAGGTCATTCACAATGAAGAATACATTCCAGAACATTTCCAGAAAATTCGAGATATACATTTCATTTGTCATGAAAATATCTTAAACATATGATATGTTAATTAAAATCGTTAGAGCCATTTTTGAGAAAAATAAAATTTTCAAAAAACGTTCCATGTAAAGGATAATCTGGGTGGGGGGATTTTCTTGAAAACCTTCGTGTCGCATCCTTGGAAGATACTGAACTAAATGCCAAGTTTGGTGTTTATCCAACTGTTTGTTTCTGAGTTATGCTGTTCACAGACACACACACAGATACGCACACGGACATGTTTCCAAAAAGGCTTTTTTTTGGATTCAGGGTGTCTCAAAACATATATTTCCGGTGAAATCTGGGTATCAAATTTTTGGGTGGAATACAGTACTTCCTCTACTTACTATACATAGTAGAGAAAGTAAAAATGAAAAGTCGGTTAAATAACAAACTTGGTATTTAAGTTCAGCATCTTCCAAGGTGTTGTCCTTCATAGTCTAAGGGTACCATCTAGCTTCTAGTTCCCAAGATTGTGAGTTCAGAAGACCCAGTGGAAGGCGATGGACTTTTTCAGCCGTAAAAATCCTCAGCATGGCTTCCTTTGGAAGGGACGTAAAGCCGGTAGTCCCGTGTCGTAGCTTTACGATGAGATTCAAAAGCACCTCAAGACTGATAAAGAGGCCTCTGAGCAAAATTTCTGGTCTTTCACGCCCAGTATAAATAGGACCTAAGAGCCATAGTAATTAAAGAGCATCCATAAATAAAACTAAAAAAAAAATATAAATGTTCCAAGAATGCGACATGAAGATTTTCAAGAAAATCTCCCCACCCCTAAATTATCCTTTAAATGAAAACATTTTCGTTATTTTTTATTTTCTCAATTATGGCTCTAATGATTTTGATTAAAATACCACATGTTTAAGATATTTTGCATGACAAATAGAGGTATATCTTAAATTCTCGCAAATAGCCAGTGAAGTGCCCTCATTCTGAATGACTTTTGTGCAATTGGAAACTATAAAGGATAGAAAAAAAACCTTATTGCAGAAAAAAATTCAATTCCATTAAAGCACACAATTTATATCAAATACAACTTTTTATGGCCTATAACCATTTCTGAGACATTCATTGTTATTGGTTTGACTTTTCAAACATGAGTACATCTTTTTTGAAGTGGTAAGTCTCATGGTAATACAAAGAGTATAGAATTTCAAACCCATCACATAGCAATTCCCGTTTTACTTTCTCTACCATGTACATAGTAAGCTATTGCATTCCACCAAACATTCCATGTCGAGATTTCACTGGGAATACATGCTTAGAGGCCCCCTAAATCCAAGAAAAGCCTTTTTAGAGAAAGATCCCATGTGTGTGTGTGTCTGTGAACAGCATAACTCAAAAATAAAAAGTGGGATAGATACCAAACTTGGTATTTAGGTTCATTACCTTCCAAAGATGTGACACAAAGACTTCCAAGAAACTCCCTCATCCCAAACTACCCTTTTACATGGAAACTTTTACAATTTTTTATTTTCTAAAAAAAATGGCTCTAATAATTTTGATTGAATACTATATATTAAGCATATTTACATGGCAAATAAAATGCATATCTTGAACTTTCTGGGAATAGCCTGTGAAGACCTCTTCATTCAGATGGAATTTTGTGTAATCTTGTATAACTGGTAAATGTTAAGCGATAAACGAAAACATACTATACAAAAAATGAGATCTTTTTAAAATACATGATTTATTTAAAATTACTTTTTTTGTGGTATCAGCCATTTTCGGAATATCCGTTATTAACAGTTAAATTTGCTCAATACTTCATCATTCTTTATAAGTTCCATCAATTTTCAGGTAGTTCTTGCATTATTGTGGAAAGAGTATGGAATTTCAAGGTCTGCATGTAGTGACCACTTTTAAACATCTGACAGTTCAGTTTTCTCTATATCCTTGTCCCTACAACAAAATGTGCAATGAAACTATTTCTGAAAAGAAATATAAGCTTGTAGAAACATGAGCTTTTTTAAGAATAGTTTTTACCTAGTCTTACCTTAAATACTATCCCAACTTTTGAGGGTGTGTGTACTTCCGCCCGTTCAAGTTTGCGACTGCAACAGCGGTTTGGTGAAGCGTCAGTCATTGTTGGATGAGCTGGAGAAGTGTAAAGTTGTCAGTTTTAGGTTTTCAAGATGGAATAGGGGGACTATGAACATCGTGCGGCCGTGATAGCGTTGTACAAGGTAGGCAAATCAATGGGGGAGGTTTTCAAAACCCTCCAGAAGCTCAAAATCAGCAAGAAATTTGTTTACCGCACTATCCTGCGCTTTGTTGAGACTGGAGCTGTGAAAGATCACCCGCGGCAAAGAAGACCATGCACAGTATGAACACCAGAGCTTGTGAAAGCAGTGGCTGCGCATGTGCTATGAAATCCAATAAGGAGACAGTCAGTTATGGCTCATGAGCTAAATATATCAAAAAAGTCTATGTCTCACACATTAAGCAGTGACCTGAGACTCCATGCTTACAAACGATGTAAAGGACATCTCCTGACAAATGAACTGAAGTGCCAGAGGCTCCTAAAATCAAAGCACTTACTTAAGCATTATGCCACAAATGGGCACCGTTGAATCCTTTTCACTGATGAAAACATTTTCAGTGTTGAGGAGGCTTTCAATGCTCAAAATGACAGGATATATACCAAATCATCTAGGGAAGCTGGTGAAAAAACCCCAAGGGTCCAGACGGGTCGTCATCCTGCATCAGTCATGGTGTGGTGGGGTGTGAGCTACGAGGGCACGACAGAGCTCCATTTTTGTGAAAAGGGTGTCAAAACTTTAGCCAAGGTATACCAAGAGACAGTGCTTGAGGTTCTAGTCAAGAATCTCAACAACACCCTCTTCCATGGACAGAGCTGGAGTTTCCAGCAGGACTCAGCCCCAGCACACAAGGTACGAACAACCCAGCAGTGACTGGAGGCAAATGTTCCAGAAATTTATTTATTATTTTATACTTTATTTGCTTCATTACCATTATTGTTAGGAA
Organism: Deroplatys truncata; assembly: GCA_030765065.1. Classification (NCBI taxonomy): domain Eukaryota; kingdom Metazoa; phylum Arthropoda; class Insecta; order Mantodea; family Mantidae; genus Deroplatys; species Deroplatys truncata. The sequence continues at coordinate 35,071,517 of CM060987.1, read as the reverse complement.
TAATATATCTTTATAATGACTTATATTATTTGGTTTTTTCCTTAATTTATAAAAATAATTTTATGAATTTTTATTTATGCTTTAGAATAATTATAGCATTTTTAGTTAAAATACCTATATATTTGATACTTCATTTCCACTTCCGATTGGCCTTCTGCAAGTCTGTATTTAAACCCTTTGGGCTACAAATTGTGGTCAGGAGATGGCCTGCAAGAAGAGATATCCCAATATTGAAAGTTTAAAGCAGTCTCTTCGGAAGGCAGCTGCAGATTTTCCACGTGATGTATTGCATAATTCAATTGATGAGTGGTCACAAAGACTTTGGGACTATGTGCATGCTAATGGTGGCCATTTTGAATAATTATTTGTGATTTTGATTCATAATTCATCCACATAATTCATATTATTAGGATATTAAAATATCTCCAACCATTTTGTGTCAATTTACTTAAAACTTTGGAACAGTATTTATGGTAAGACTACAAAGCTATGTAAAAGTAAATGATTGTGGACAGAGAGTCATGTGAATGTAACACATCAGAGTTTTGTTTTGAATGCTAAGTATTTGAAATGTGGTCAATGTATATTTGTAATTTTTCCAAATTGCTTTATTTTCATCAATGTAATGAAGGACTATCAGTAAATAATACCATGTTTCAGCTGCAAGCAAGCACATGTCATTCCAGTCCTTTGGGAAAGGAAATGAGAGAAATGAAAGCTCAAATGGAAAAACTGCGAAGTTGTGTTGAGGAGAGAGAAACACTTGCTGGGAGAGTAAAAGAACTTGAGGACACCATTGCAGAACAAGAGGAAGAAATTAAGAAACTAGTTGTCCAGATAGATGCTTTATCTGTCGAAAGAGAGACTTCACAGGTAAGATATACTAAACAGGTACCTATATGAGAGCAGTTCTTAGTAGAAACAAGTTGTCCACAAATCTATGGTTATCTACAACCTAATACACTGTTAATATCAAAAGCTGTTTCTGGAATGAGTTGACCATCATAATGATGGAGTCGGGTTGTTTTGTCAATGTTTTGTTGTGTTCTAAATTATATGTATGTTGTATTAAATCCAGAAAATATTGTTCCTAGGTTAGTATTATTATTATACCACTTGCATATATTATATTATACACTGTAAATTTATATTTATTGTAATTATTATTGTTAATTTTACTTTCTAATTCTGACGCGTCATCTGTTTACAGAGTTCTTATTCATCATATCGCAAACGTATTGTGACAATGAAGCATCTTATCTTATCTTAATACTGAAACTAAAAGGTTTGTTATATTATCCCCTATCACTACTGTTTTAGTTAAATAGTCCTATCCTTTTAATTAGGGACAGTAGTTTATTAACTAAGTTTTCCTTGGGAAAATCATCACTTAGTGTTATCAGACCCAAAAGCTCATATCTTTTCCTACCCAGTGCTTCACATTTGAAGATTATATGAGAGACAGTTTCATCATCTTGTTAAATAACCTGGATACTGGTTCATCTATAAAGATTCCCATTGTATGTAGGTGTTCTTGTAATCTACAATGTCCTGTCAAGAGCCCGGTTATCAGGTTTATTTGGGATCTATTGAGATTAAGTACATCTTCGATATATTACTCATCATTCTCCTACTGTGCTTGCAACCCTCTGTTTCTGCCCATTGCAATTACTGGTTATGATTAATCCACTCAGCAATAATGGCTCTTTGAACAGGGATGCAAAAAACTGCTTCAGGTCCAGTAAATGTTTGAGCAGATCCTTTTCTTGCCAGAATATCTACATCTTCATTGCCTAAAATTCCCCTTATATCCAGGATCCACCCAAGATTAACCTTGTTGTATTTTGCCAATTGCATAAGATTTATTAGGTAGTTCCAGGCTAACTTAGGTGTTATCTGATAACTTGCAATTGCTTTTAGCGCAGCCTGACTGTCAGAAAAAATCCAAAAGTTGCTTCCTTTGTAGCTCATTTTTAAATTCTCCCTGACAGAAGTTTCAATTGCATAAACTTAAGTTTGAAATACAGTCATGTTGTGACCAAGAACAACATAAATATCACACTTTGGTGCTTCCCCATGTATTCCGCTCCAGATCCATTGTCCATTTTAGAGCCATCTGTGTACCAGATTAGACTACCTTCAGGATATTGCATTTGTTATGACTCATTCTAACACTATGTTGAATGGTTTGTCAAAACATAATTTTGATAATACAAGGGTGGATCGAAAAGTAACGCACAATAATTTTTTTACAAAAAAGTTTAATAGTTAAAACAGCAAAAAAATCACAAATGAACTTACATCTTTTACCCACTTTTCGACATAGTCACTAAGTTTCTCAACACATTTCTCCCATCGTGATACTAGTTTCAATATGCCCTGTTCGTAGAAGTCTGTTTCCTTGGAGTATAGCCATCTGCGGACTGCTGATTTCACTTCCGCATCTGTCGCAAAGCGTTGGCCGGCCAGGAATTTCTTCATGGGACCAAACAGATGAAAGTTCGACGGTGCAAGGTCCGGACTGTATGGTAGATGCTGGAGCACCCCCCAAACAAATTTGGTGATTTTCTAACAAACAGCAGCAGCAACATGGGGGCAAGCATTGTCATGAAGAATTTTGACATTGTCAGCATTTATGTTATGGCGTTTGTCACAAACACAATTGCAACTTCAAAGTTTTCTAGGCTGCAGCATTTACAGTGGTCCCGTGTTCAGCAAAATCCACCAATACAACACCATGCACATCCCAGAACACCGTCACAAGCACTTTCTTAGCAGATTGAGTCACTTTCAACTCTTTCTTCACTCGGGAACCAGCATGTTTCCACTCCATACTTGCCTGCTTGTTTTTGGGCATGTAGTGGTATGTCCACGACTCATCACCAGTGACGATTCCTTTCAGAAAGTCATGCTCTTCTGCGGTGTACCGCGTTAGGTGATCCAAGCTCGTCATCATTTGCTGGCCCTTGTGGTTGTCTGTCAGGTTCTTAAGCAACCAGCAAACACTAACTTTAGGAAATTTCAACATGTCATGAACAATATTGTATACTGCACCATAGGAAATGTTGAGCTGTTGCGATAGGGTTTGCAGTTGCACATACTGCTCGTTCAAAATTCCTGCCTCAATGCCTCTGACATTCTGTGGGGTTGCAGCTGTTACCGGCCTCCCAGAGCATGGCGAATCACTAAGGTTCACATGACCCTCTAGGAAGAATGCACACCACTGGAGACATTGCTACGGTCCATACAATCATCCCCATACACGCCACATGTGTCCCTGTGAATATCAGTCAGTTTATGCCCTTTGGATCACAAATATCGAAACCACACCTCTCTGCTCTTCACACATGGACGACAGTAACATGTGCGCCATGTTTGTGGCGTAGTTCATACTTCTCTCACCAGAGCTGCACATGAAATAAAAAATATCTCTGTAGTGAAGACTTTCAACTATATCTGTGTGAAATTGCAGCATTCCAGCTGCAATACCAAGGCAGAAAAAAATTATTGTGCTTTACTTTTTGATCTGCCCTAGTATATAATCACTACCCATCTCAAGATGAGAGTTTGTTTATATTTGTGATTTGCCCTAGGTATTAGGTTGTACCATTTTGTGTTTAGGTTCAGCTGATAAGCCCCCAATATGAGGCAGGTTAAGGAGGACTTCCATTGTGGCTGATGAGGTGCTTTTCATTGGCCATTCTAGTCCAAATTGAAACAACAATTACGTTTATTTTACGCAAAAAGAAACTTGTGGCAGTCGTTGAAGGGGTATGTTTCAATGTGGTTTCCATGGCAACTTCCCCTCTGCTATTGCTCTAGCTATAAGGTTCTACACCCTCCTTTCCCTTGGCTTACTAGCTGAATTTTGAGGGATAGCATGTTGCCATGTTATACTACACTGTACACATGTTTTCACACTGCTTACTAACTTTCCAGTACAACCCATCAATATTGTTCTCCCACTTCCCTGCTATGAGTGAGCTGTCACAAGTCGCCTCTCACCTGTTCCATGACTGGTAGCCCCAACCTCTATTGATTGATTGATTGATTATTAATCTTGAGTGAGATGCCTTAGTGGTCTGTTATAAAAGCATGTTATAAAAATGGCTCAATGGTTAGAGCAACCGCACAGAGAGTGGGAGAACCATGTTTAAATCCCGGCTGTGGCATTGAATTTTTCAGTTGACTCTATATTAGAAACTTGTCAAGGCCAGGCTAACGTGTATTAAAAGTATAATTAATTTATACAATAATAATAAAAAAATAGTAAAACCTTTAAATAGTTTCAGCATAAACTGGCCACTAGATGCAAACCCTGAATGTTTCAGCATCTGCATTGTAGTATACAAGAGAAGCGTGTGATTTAATGACCTCTCAGGCAAATGCAGACAACTTGGTGTGTGTATATGTGAAGAGAAAGGGCCATGGCACTTCATCGTTGTGTACAGACTTAACAGGGCAGAATGCTTTGGTTTAAAAGGTGTTGTTATGAAAGGCAACAGGGGTATTGCAGGGAGGGTTCACGAAGGGCACACAGAATCTCTAGACCTTCCTTGCACATGCACACTGAGGCCTATCTTCCCTATTGGAGGAGCTTTCCTAAGGGATTTATCATGAGATCAAAGTTATTACTTCCACTAGTTGTTTGCTCTTTTATGCCAATGCCTTATAAAAAATGTAAATCATAAGAAACTCTTCTACTATAAAAACAATTCAACGAATGCAGCCAGTTATAGGATGGCTGCCACAAGTGATGTTAAGAGTCGCTCAACAATGCAGTTTAATACTTTGTGGGAAGGGATTATTTGTATTCATAAGGAAAGCTTAGTCTTTAGTTTGTGGAAAAGTGATAACAATTGTTAGAAAATACCATTTAGAGCAACATTGTCAATATGGAGATATCATATGATCATAAAGAACTTCTCAATGATCCTTGTAAGGCACCAGCTGTAAAATTGGCAAGCGTTTCATTAATCCCATCAGATATCATGAATATTTTTTACATTGTTAACTTGGATGTTTTTCCCCAACTTACGGGTATTCGTAATTGCGTTTTTCAGGAAGGTAATGGTGACTTTAGGAATAAAGTCCTGCTAGTTGGTTACCAAGTCACATATCTCATAGCTCAATCATCTCATCTACTTAGTGATGGAGATTTTGTGAAAATAAATAAATAAATAATTTATTTATCACAAGACATTTACAAAGTGAGCAAAGGCTCGGTAAACAGGTGACACGTCAGAGAGAATACAAACAAAAATTATTACATGTGTTTAACAAAGACATTTTATTTATCTAGTACAATAATTTAGGGCAAAAGCCCTTTCATCAATGAAACCTACGATATCTTACAAGTTACAATTTATTTACATATTTAAAAACTATCCTCCATATATTCCCTTACCAAGTAATTTATTTATAATTTTATAAGCTATCCTCCATATATTGCTTTAGAGAATAGTATGATTTGTTTAAAAGCATGTTTTTGATGGTTTTGCTGAAACATTTTATATCTTTAATTTCTCTTATTTTGATGGGTAATTTATTGTACATTTTTATTCCAGCGTAGAAAGGACTTTTTTCGAATAGGGTTAATCCATGTTCCAGTGGTTTTAAGTTACTTTTGGTTCTGGTTTTATAGTCATGTTGTTTGTGCATACTAAATATACTGTCAAAATTTACATGTGTATATTTACAGAGTTCCAGTATGTATTGTGAAGGGAAAGTTAATATTTTAAGGTTTTTAAATAGTGCTCTACATATTCTTTTGGCAGCGTTTGTGATATTATACATATTATTTTCTTTTGTGTTTTGAATATTGATTCCCAGCCTGTCGCATGGTCCCAGAGAATTATACCATATGTCATGAATGAATGAAAGTAGCTGAAATACAATATTTTCCTAGTCTCTAAATTTGTAATTTGTGATATGCAGCGCATATTAAAGCAGGCACTGTTTAATCTTTTAGCTATGTACTGAATCTGTTCCTGCTACTTTAAATGATTGTTAACATAGGAAAGGGTGTATACAAGTGATTATAAATGCCTTATGCCCCCAAATGTCCTGTACAACTGAAACTTTACATCAATGTCCCATCGCACTGTTATGCAACAAATTGAATACATAGCACATGATATGAGGGAACAGTTAGCTGCAAGAGTGTTGAAACTTGTCTGCCTTTCTATAGCTATGGACAAAAGCACTGATGTTACTGACAGTGTACAGTTTGATATTTTCATACGAGATGTGGACAAAAAGTAATCAGATACTCTAGATTGCTTGATATTGTTCCAATAAAGGAAACAACCACAGGTGATGATATCATGAACAGTGTTGAGAATGTGTTTCAAAACTTTCAACTCACATGGGACAAATTAATATGTTACTATGGATGATGCCCCACTCAATGGTAGGATCACATGCAGGCTTTGTAGGGTGTAAGGTGGGAGATCAAAGTTCCTATTTTATACCGATTCACTGCATTGTTTATCAGGAGAACCTCTGTGCAAAGAGTATTATAATGAACGATTTTACAGCAGTTGTTGTAAGAATCGTGAATTTCATCAGATCTCGAGCTTTAAATCACAGACAATTCAAAACTTTCCTAGAGCTTTGAAATTTTGGTTCAGAACTTTAAATCTAGGAAAAAGTAATGTGTTAAGACAATGTATTGAATACCAAGAGAATAGGTTAATGAATGATGGATGGGTAAGTAAATTATGGAACATTTTGGAGAAAAATGGGTTAGGAGATATATGGAGAAGGAGAGAAAATGACGTGAAAAATTTTTGGAAAAAGGCGAGGAAAAGACTGGAAGATATAGAAATACAAATCATGTTCAGTGAGATTGCCAAAAAGAGCTCATTAGTTTATTATAGGCCAATGAAAAATTCATGGGGTAGGGAAAAATATATAGACATAGTAAATAAAGAAGAGAGAGAATCTATTGCATGGTTAAGAACCAGAGCATGGAGGCTAAAAGGGCTAAGACAGGGTATTCCTCAGAACCATTGTCCGGTATGGGGTGGTAATGAAGACATTGAACACATAGTATTTAAGTGCCAAGGAACAGAAAATTGGAGAAAAGAATTTTTTAATAAGAAGTGGTTGAAGGGGGATAGAAATATGCTTATGATTGAAATGATATGTAAGGACGCTAGAAGCATTGGACAGTTTTTGTGTAAAGTAAAAAATAAATGGCCTTGGACAGTGGAAAGAGAAAAGTAAGAGTAGTGCATCTTACTTTGAAGGAAAACTATAGTGAATGTGTGATGGTTAAGTAATCAATAAATGAAAAGTGAAAAACAAGTGGAAATGGGACATGAAAAAAAACTGAAAAAAAAAGAGCAAGATAATTTATTGACAAGAAATTGTAAAATGTAAATAAACTGTAGTGATTGTCTACTGAATGAGTGACCAGGGACAAAGTGCAGTAGACAATCAAATTTGTAAAACTCTTAGCACAATAAATACTATACTATACTGAGATAGATACTGCATATGGAGATATACCTACCTTATTTTACTGAAGTTTGATGTTTGAGCAGGGGAGAAATGTTGTATTGCTTCCTGGAACCATTGAAGAAATAAAAGTGTACTTGGAAATGAAACATCAACCTGTTCCCGAGTTGAGTGATTCAGACTGGATTTCCGATTTGATATTCTTAAAAGATCATATATAGCATTTAAATGAGCTAAATTTAGGACTTCAGGGAAAAGAAATTCTTATTACACAATTTGCAGATAGAACTGCAGCTTTTAAGGAGAAATTGTTGTTATGGATATGCCAAACGAAACAGGATGAAATATATTATTTTTCCATCCTTATCTAAGCATAAAGAATTGTTGAACGATGAAAAATTAAAAATGTATGCATGTATTCTATCCGGTCTATTAGAGAAATTTACATCAAGGTTCTGCGATTTAGTTTGTCTGGAAATGGAGTTGCATAGTTTTGCTATGTGTTTTGATACCAAACTGATTACTGATAACATCCCCATTCATTACAGTGTGAATTAAGTGAACTGAGATGTGATCAAGAGATGCAAGCGAAAAGTGGTTCAAGGTTGAGTCTTATGCGTTTTATGAAGAATTCTCAAGAGGATGGTTTCCCAGTCTGTATAAACTGCGTGCAAAAGTTTTGTATTTACTTGTTTCCACTTATAAATGCAAACAGCTGTTTTTTATTAAAATAAACAAATCCAAGAAATATGCTTGCAGATGAGCTTTTAACACCAGTTCTTGTGCTAATACAATCTCATAAAATCTTGAAAAACTCAGTAATATGAATTAATGTGCAACGGACATGGTTTGTTTTGTGTTTAAGGAAGTATTTCATTACTTTGTGTTCGTACAGTACTGTTACTTGAATAAACCAGTTTCCATATACTGATTACGCACACTACTCTCGTAGTATACCGTGCAAGCACGGAGTGCCTAAGTCTGCCCAAACCTGCCTCAATGTTACATTTTACTGTTGTTTTAATACACTTAAACCCCCACCCCAAAGAAAGAAAAAACCGTGATGTCATGGAGAGTAATATTTAAATATGCTGTTTTATCCTAAGTATTTATGTTTATTTCTGATATTAATTCTTACATGTAGTTTCTGAACAAGAGTGAACAGCAAAACTATTAAAAATGATCTGAAAATCATGGGAAATTTAAGTGAAAGTGAACATGAATATATTAATTCATATAGAAATTGAATAGCGGAGCATAAAATTACTTTTGACTACCTATATTTTCAAAAAAGGTGAAAGTGTTTTATTTGTATTTTATTTATTCATTTTTTGGCCTGGACTTTTGCAGTGCAATGTATTAAAATAGTGTTCATGGATTCCATGCAGTGTTATTACTTTCTCTACTACGTATAGTAAGTAGGGGAAGTATTGCATTCCACCCAAAAATTTGATACCGAGATTTCAGCGGAAATACATGTTTTGAGACCTCCTGAATCCAAAAAAAGCATTTTTGGAAACATGTCCGTGTGTCTGTGTGTGTGAGTGTCTGTGTGTTTGTGTGTGTGTCTGTGTGTGTGTGTCTGTGTGTGTGTGTGTGTGTGTCTGTGTCTGTGTGTGTGTGTGTGTGTGTGTGTGTGTGTGTGTGTGTGTGTGTGTGTGTGTGTGTGTGTGTGTGTGTGTGAACAGCATAACTCAGAAACGAACAGTCGGATAAACACCAAACTTGGTATTTAGGTTCAGTATCTTCCAGAGATGCGACATGAAGATTTTCAAGAAAATCCCCCCATCCCAGATTACCCTTTACATGGAACATTTTTCAAAAATTTTAATTTTCTCAAAAACGGCTAACGATTTTGATTAAAATATCATATGTTTAAGATATTTTCATGACAAATGAAATGTATATCTCGAATTTACTGGGAATGTCTCCAAAAGTATTCTTCATTGTGAACGACTTTTGCATAACTGGTAAACCATAAGAGATAGATAAAATTTTACTACACAAAAAATGTAGATCGCGTTAAAATACACAACTTATGTCATATACGCTTTTTTTTGTTGTTGCGTGAACCATTTTTGAGGTATTGCTTGTTATTCCCTTAAATTTTCCAATACTTACACTTTTTCTCAAATTCGTTATTCATTTTTTTTTCCTGGTAATGCAAAGAGAATGGAATACTCCATATAGCAACCAGCTCTTAAAATATTTGACTATCGCTTAAAGCCTACCAATTCCCCTTGCATCTACAAGAAAATTAGCAATAAGATTAACATCTCGATATCTTGACTAACATGAAGCATATGGAGAATAAGCGTTTGTAAAAATAGTTTGTACAAGAGTAGAGAAAGTCATGTGAGTGCAACACATCAGATTTTTTTTTTTTAAGTTGTACCTCACCAACTAAAATGCACACAAGCCACCACTAGCACCATTAGTGCTATAAGTACCTATATTAGAGGAAGTATTGTACTCCCCCAAAATGTTGATACACATGTACACCTTTGATAAACAGAAATGCAAGTTTTGAGGCCCCCTTAATTCACAAATGTACTTTTAAAAAAAAGACTGTGTGTGTGTGTGTGTGTGCGTGCGTGCATGCGTGTTTTTCTTTAAATACCAAATTTTGAACTTAAGTTCAGTATCTTTCAAAGGTACAACATGAAAATTTTAAAGAAAATTCTCTTTACATTGAAAACCTTTATTATTTTTTTATTTCCTCAAAAATGGATCCGAGTTTGATTAAAATGTCACATATTTCAGATATTTGCATGACAAATAAAGTGCATATCTTAAATTTTCTGGGAATAGCCTGTGAAGTCTTCTTCATTGTGAATGACTTTTGTATAACTGGTAAACTGAAGGGACAAAAATCTTGTCAAAAAAAAAAAATGTAGATCTCATTAAATCCCATAATTTATGTGAAATAAAACTGATTGAGGCGTCAGCCATTTCCAAGATATTTATTGTTATTGGTTAGAATTTTCAAATCTTTTTTGCAAGTGGAGAAGTTGCTACATGTATTTTCTCGTGGTCATGCAAGGAGCATGGAATTTCAAAGCCATCACTTAGGGATCCAGTTTTTTAAATCTGACATCACTTCAGCCTACTGTATCCTTTTTATAGCTAGAATGTATTGTAGAAGAGTGAATAGAGAAAGTCACGTGAATGCATCCAATTTTTGTTTCCTATAAATATCGAAGTAAGCTACACCAACACAATAGAAGACAGACATTGCATAATTTAATAAAACAAACACTGAATACAGTGGTGTCAAAATGGAACTAGGTTTTAAATTACGTTGATATTGTAATGAAAAGAAGCTAGAAACAGTGATGTGTATTGAATTTATTTAAAGGTGAGTCGGAATTGTTACACTAACATCACTTAAGTTTACTCACTTAACATGTTTCGGGAAATGGTTGTTCCCATCCTCAGAAGTTAATTCGACTGGCCCGTGTTGTTGGTGTTTCCGTTTTTTGGACTGGATCCTGTGGTGGCATCTTGTGATGGAGAAATGTACTTCCAGAGAGGATTTGGTGGCGGCAAATCAAAATTCATTAGATGTGTGTTGTGTTTTAGAATGGTGATCTTCTCCCATGCATCTAATTCGGCTGCAAATTTGGCTGGTTTGACTAATGTAATATTGGGTTTGATGTTGTGATTAGTGATCCAAAAATGGTGTGAAACTGCAGATTTGTCCATTTGTTTGTATTTAATACATCTCATGTGCTCCTTTAGCCTAGTTTCTAAGTTTCTTTTTATCTTACCTATGTATACTTTATTGCAATCTGAACAATTGATTTTATAGATTCCAGCTTTTTTGTCTTGTGGAATGGAGTCTTTTAACTTGTTACAAAGTAATTTCTCTATGTTAAATTTGTTCTGTGGAGCTAGGCTGATGTTATGTTTCATGAAAATCTTCTTAAATTTGTGAAATGTTCCTGGGTGGTATGTGAATTTCTCGAACTTTAGCTCTTTATCTTGCTGGCTGAGATTTGTTGTGTTTCTGATGTGCATCTGTCGTTTGAATTTTGCAATTTTTTTTGTCAATAGTTGCTTTGTTGTACCCATTATGTATTGCTGTGTCTACTATATGCTGGTATTCTAACTGGTATTCTTTTTTATTTAAGGGGGTATATACCAGTCTATGTGTTAGGCTGTTTAGTACTGCATGTTTGTGTGTGGTTGGATTGAAACTCTTATTTTTTTATGTAATTAGTAGAGTGTGTTGGCTTCCTGTATATGCCAAAGGTTAGGTTCTTTTGTTCTCTGATGATTTTTAGGTCTAAAAATGGTAGCATGCCTTCTTTTTCTATTTCTATGGTGAATTTTATTGATTGGTTCTGTAGGTTTAGTAAGGCTAAGGAGTCTTGTATGAACCTATTAGGGACAACAGCGAAGATGTCGTCAACATATCTGTGCCAAACTTTAAACATGTATGGAAAGGAAGTTGTTATGTGTGTTTCTAAGTAGCTCATAAATAAATCTGCCAAGAAGGGTGAAAGTGGGTTGCCCATGGTTAGACCAGTTGGTTGTTGATAGAACTTCTTATTGAAACTAAAACAATTTTGTGCAATGCATAAAGTGGTAAGTTGTATGAGGTCTTCTATTTCTTCTTCAAGTAGGTTAGTCTGTTGTAGCCATTTCTTTTCATAGGTTTTAAATGCTTAACCCTGTAATAAAATGGACATTCTTCTCTAATCAAGCAATTTTAATGAAATGTTTAGGTTGAACTGCACCTGCCATTATATATTGTTGGTATAACTTTCGTTGTTCTAGATGAATAGTTTTGAAATTAAAATTACTTATTATGTTTTTTAGTTTTATTTTTTTACAAACAATTGGTTAGTAATAAGAGGTAAACATTTGCAATCTAGAATTAAAACAGAGGTTTGAAATTTGGTAGGTAGTTTTTCTATTCATATGCAATACACTTCTGAATTTGTTTTCTAAAATATTGATATTTGTTATAAATGTGTTTTTTTTTTGTATTTAGAACAAAATAAAAAAAACATTATTAACAATTACAAAGAAAAAAGCATACACTTGTATGTATGAGAGTAATCAACAACCCAATGCACGTTCTTCTTTAACAAGTTATATTCTACTATCCGGAAAATTTTAGCCTGATTAATAAATATTTACTGCAAAAAAAATATATCTCAAAGAACAAAAATTTCTATATGGAGAATAAACTATTTAAAGTTTGGGAACACAGTTGATAGAATATTCATTCTCACTTTGGATTCCACCAATTTCCAGACAGATTTTAAATGCAACATTTACTGGGTGTATTCTAGATGTGTTGAAATACTGTTACTTTTAAAATCAGTTCTTCCAAAAAAATTACATTTTTTGGCATTTTGGTACCAGTATCTCCTTAAATTAACACTCATGGCAGCGACATCAACTTACCTTTCTGATATAAAATTGTGTTTCAGCCAATATATTCAAGTAGACTGCAGTTGTAGTCTATAAATGGTACTTTTGTGATAAACGAATCTTTTTAAAAATATTCTTTCTGCCGTAGTACAATTTGTAAAAACTGACATAAGTGTGATTAAAGTTAAGGTTGGCAGTTAATATTGCTTTCAGGTGTTTATGACAGACAGATGATGAATATAAATATATGTGCATTTTATTTGCTCAGGCCTTTTAACTAAAGAAGGAATTAATGATTTTTCAGGCAAAAGTGATGAGCACTCTGACAGAGCTACATGAAGAGCTGGAGCAAAACAGTGTTCAGCTGTGTGAGTGTGCTGAGAAGTTGGCTGAAATACCTGTTCTTGAACAAAAATTTTCAGGACTCCAGAGAGAACTTGATGAGTCTCTAACATCTGCTGCTGTCTCCAAGGAAGAGTATGAAGAGCGCTTAAGGAAACTACTGGTATCAGATAAAAAACTGAAGGAAGAATTAGAAGCTTGTCATAACCAGCTTGCTGAAAAGAAAACGGAAGTAGAAGAGCTTAAATCTGAAGTGGAAAGGCTGAAAGGTATTATACAACAAAAAGCTGAAGAAAAATTGACTATGGATAATACTATAAAGAACCTGGAGCGAGAACTTGAAACCTTGAAGCAGCAGGCAACCGGGCCCTTCAGGCAGAATGATCTAGAAGAGGAAAATAAGAAATTGCGCTCTCAAATAGATGAACTGAAGGGTGAGATTTCCACCATGGAACAGAATCTGTGTGAGTGTGATGAAATGCGAGAATTCAAACAACAATTGCAGAACTTAACTAAGGAAAATTCACAGCTCAAGAAGGAAACAGCAGAGCTGAAGGAAACAATCACCAAATTGGAAAAGCAACAGCCATGTGGAGTGGAGGCTTCATCTGTGAAAACTGCCCCTGAAATGCAAACAGAATATGAAGTGCTTCAAGAAGATTTCAGAAGCTATGAGCAGAAGCTTGCAGAGAATGCAGCAGAAAAAGAACAGCTGCAAGAATTGTTATTGAAACTTAAAAAGAATATAGCTGTGTTAGAAGATGAACTGATGTATGAAAGGCAAAATTCTTCAGTTACAAGGGATATGTTGACTAAAAGTGAGACCGAACATGGCATAAAAGATGAAGAAAACAAAAAACTTCTGGAAGAGAGTAAGAATTTGAGTGAAGAGGTTCAAAGATTGAAAATGGGTTGTACAAAATGCCAAAAATGTGATAAAATTAAGTTGAAAAAGGGAGAACAAGATGTTAAGTTTGAAGGACGTATAAGACATGATCAACAAGGATTAGATTTGGAAAATGCTAATCAGCCAGAAACATTTGAACAGCTTCAAAATGAAAATATAGAGCTGCGAAATAGATTAAAAGAATGTGAGGAACATATTCACACTCGCAAAAGCAGAATCCATGGTTATATAAGTCAGTTAAAAGATCTTGAGGTGGATATTAAAGAAAAGGCAGATTCAGAAACCACAGAGGAAATGTTAATTGCAGAATTTGAGCATCTGAAGGTTGTCTATGAACAATTATTAAATGAAAACCACAATCTTCAAGAAAGTAAGAAAATGTGTGAAGAAGAGCTAGCAAACATAGAGAAAGAGAAGGTAGAGCTTGAAGCTATGCTTCACCCTAAGGAGCCAAAAGATAAAACACAAACGTCATTGTCAAAATGTCAACTTTTAGCTAAGCATCTAAAAGATGCTGAAGACACAGTAAGGCTTCAATCTGAAGAAATTGATAAACTAAGGCAGCAGAAGGAGAAGCTTGAAGCTGAACTTCGCTCTATGGAATCAAAAGTTGAAACAGAAATTGATGAAATTTTAAGATGTTATGAGTGCTGCGGTTTAATTAAACCAGAAGAAGGCTTATCAAAGGATTTAGCATCTAAAGATGCTGAGGACAAAGTAAAGTTTCTATCTGAAGAAAATGAGAAACTGCAGGAGAAACTGAAACTAGCATTACAGGAAAATAACAAATTGAACGACAAAATATCAAAGCTAAATCAAGCAATGTGTGAGTGCAAAGCCTCAGCACAGAAAGAAAATGATAAACTGCAGGATAAACTGAAGCTAGCACTAGAGGAAAATAAAAAATTGAATGACAAAGTATCAAAGCTAATTCAAACACAGTGTAAATGCAAAATGTCATCACATAGCGGAAAAGCTGACACTTTAAATGATGAACTGAATTTAAGAGCATCCCAGTTAGATGAAACATTAAATAAGTGTGTGCAAGAAAAGCAGTTATTAGAAGAATCCTTGAAACGTCTTCAAGATGAACTGGACATGCTTCACGAGCATACCACTGAAGTTGCAGCATTAGAGAATGAAAAGGAAACACTAAGTGACTGTATGGAAGAAAAACAGTCATTAGAAGAATCCTCAAAACGTCTTCAAGAAGAAAAACAGTCATTAGAAGAAGCCTCAAAACGTCTTCAAGAAGAAAAACAGTCCTTAGAAGAATCCTTGAAACATCTTCAAGAAGAACTGGAAAAGCTTAAGGGGCAAGCTACTTCATTAGAGAAGGATAAGGAAACACTAAATAAATGTATGCAAGAAAAGCAGTCATTAGAGGAATCCATGAAAAGTCTTAAAGAAGAACTGGAAAAGCTTAAGGGGCATGCCACTTCATTAGAGAAGGATAAGGAAACACTAAATAAGTGTGTGCAAGAAAAACAGTCATTAGAGGAATCCATGAAAAGTCTTAAAGAAGAACTGGAAAAGCTTAAGGGGCATGCCACTTCATTAGAGAAGGATAAGGAATCACTAAATAAATGCATGCAAGAAAAGCAGTCATTAGAGGAATCCTTGGAAAGTCTTCAGAAAGAAGTGGAAAAGCTTAAGGAGCATGCCACTAAAGCAGCAAATTTAGAGAAGGAGCAGGCACAGGATAAGCTTACAATTGAACGTTATGCTAAAGAGTTGGAAACTTTACAGAAAGAAAATACAGGATTAAAGAACACCATTGAAGAGCTGCAGAAAACGTTACTAGATCAGAAAAATCAGTTAGATGAAAAAGAGAAGAGCCTAAAGATGTTGGAATCTAATAACAAAGCAGAAGTTGAAGATTTAAAGAATCAACTAAAAGAAATGGCAAAAAAATGTGAAGAATATGAGAAGCAGCTTAAGTCAGCAAAAGCTGACGCAGAAGAAGCAGAAGAGTTAAAAAGTAAATTGAAGAAGCTGGAGGAAGAAGTAAATACGTTAAAAAAAAAGAACAAAGACCTACAAGGAACAATGGAAGGTGGGTGTTATTACTTTCTCTATTATGTACTTACAGTAAGAGGGAATATTGTATTCGCCCAAACATTCCATATAGAGATTTTACAGGACATAATGTTTTGAGGCCCCCTGAACCAAAAAAAAAGCATTTTTAGATAAAGGTCCATGTGTGTGCATCCGTTAATAGCATAACTCCAAAAAAAAAAAAAAAAAATTCCAATAAATATCAGACTTGGTGTTTAGTTTTAGTATCTTCCAAAGATGCAGCACAAAACCTTTCAAAGCTGTCCCCCAATCCCAAACTACCCTTTACTTGGCACATTTTTTTTTCTAAATTTTTGATTTGCCCAAAAATTATGAAAAATAAAATGTATATCTTAAATTTTCTGGGAATATGCAGAGTGATTTATGAGGAACTGACACATTTATTTCTTTAATTGTTTCAAAACGAGTTATGCTAGCAACAACTTATTCTACCTGAAATGCAGAGGAATTTTGGGACATTATTCATCTGTATAACAAATGCTCAAAATGTCCTACATCCTGCTAAGGCACAGCTCAACACATCATTCCATACTTGCCACTCATTGGAGGACTCTGTTGTCAATAGCTTGAATCTCCTGTGTAAGGTTGTGCTTCAGATCGTTCAATGTCTGGGGATGTGTGGCACAAACCCTGTCTTTTAAGTAACCCCATAGAAAGAAGTCCAGCGATGCCAAATCTGAAGATCTCGGTGGCCATAGGTTCTTGGAAATTATCTGGTCATCAAAGAAACTTGCAATTAGTGCCATGGATTCATTTGATGTAAATCCATTGGTACTCTGCAGTGTTCACATTGTTTTAAAAAAAAATTGGTCCCATTATCCTCTGTGCGGGTATTGCACACCAAACTCCAATTTTAACCGGATGCATAGGTGCTTCATGAATAATATGTAAATTTTCGCTGGCCCAATAGCATGAGTTATTTAGGTTCACATAGCCAGATAAATGGAATTTTAACCGGATGCATAGGTGCTTCATGAATAATATGTAAATTTTCGCTGGCCCAATAGCATGAGTTATTTAGGTTCACATAGCCAGATAAATGGAACCATGCTTCATCTGTGAACCATGTGATGAACAATATGGCAGGATTTTGCACAATGAATGCCTGAAACCAACGACAATAATCCAGTCTTTTATCCTTATCCGGTTCCTGTGACTGATGGACAACCGTAATCCTATACAGCTTTAGGCCTGCACTTTTCACAGCTCTCTGGCACATTGAGTAGCTGTATCCTGTCTCTTGCGACAAGTATGTTAATGATTTTTTGGGTGACTGATCCAGTCGTGCTCTTACATCAACAACAACCGTGGGAAGCTGAGATGAACGAGTTTTGCCTTTTTCACTCACCAGAGATCCAGTTGTTTCCAATTTGTTTACCAGTCTCAGTATTGTGATTCTTTGGGGAGGATTCCGAACACCAAATTCTCTCTGGTATGCCTTTTGAGTAGCTGTAATTGAATTCTTAATCCAGTATTGCTTTACAAGGAAGAGTCATTCATTTAATGTGTACTCCATTTTCACGTTGACTAGAACAAATTCTCAAAAACAGTTGCAGACAATAAAACTAACAATTATCAATAAAACATGAACATCTGCGCATCTAGTGACAGGCAATCGAAACTCCAGAACATTCTGCTTAATTTGGTGCTAAAATTGGGGCATTGAGTGAATTTCAAACAGAATAATTAAAGTTCTTCATAAATCACCCTGTAGTATGAAGTCCTCTTCATTTGGAAGAAATTTTACATAACAGGTAAACCTTAAGAAATAAGACAAAAGTACTACACAAAAAATGTAGAATCTTTATGATTACTGTACTTGCCCCTTGAGACAGCTCCAGCACCATGTGGCATGAGTGACATGGTGGGAGAGTTACGTTGCAACCTTTTGCACAGAGGGGAACAGGAGGGTGAAATGCTACCTGGCTTGCTCAGTTGACAATGCTAACAGTTGATTCATTATTGTACATGGCTAAATAAATTGTGTTTCTCACACAGTTAATCAAATAATATAGTTAATATTTATGCAGCAAAACTACTACTGCTATTATCAAAAGCATTGTTAATTACCACTATTATACCTATACATTTAATTATAGCATTGCTTGATGAGATAGTGGGAAGAGGGAAGACTACATGTTATTTGTGAGTAGTATTTCTGATAACAGAACAAACATTTGATAACAGATCCAAATCAATGCATAAGAAACGTTGTAATAAGCCATGCATAAAATGTTCTCCATAATAATTTAATTTTCATGTAACAATGGATAAATGTATTTGTAAGCTCTGTGAACTAAAGTGCAACAAATGCCATGTGCTATATTGCACTAAGTGCTCAAAATCATTGACGGAACTCCGTGCTGAAAACTAAAGATCTGTTTCATCCTTGCACACTTGTGTGTATTTCCCTTTATTTTTTTTAATTATTATCATCATCATTATTATTATTATTATTATTATTATTATTATTATTATTATTATTATTATTATTATTATTATTATTATTATTATTATTATTATTATTTCTAATAGCATCTGAGTACTCTTTATTATACAGGGTGAATTACCTAAAACTTGCAATGCAAATATTTCAGAAATGGAAAGCCCTATTGATGTGCAGTTTTCATAGAATTGTTTGGTAGTCATAGGCTTATATTTGCAGCCTATACACAGATTTTAATAATGTTTAGAAACTTTATTTTTTGAACAAACACACAATTTTTAAATGGAACAATGCCTAATGACATCAACAAAATAAACAGAGAGTAAATTAGAATGTCAGTGACATTTGTTGCAGGATTCTACTGCATGTAGTTCATTAGAAATCTATTTTGAAAATTTTACACATGACATGTAATCTGTGGTAGCACAAACTAAAGAAAAACAAGTGTGAATATGCTATTTCTGT
This sequence comes from Deroplatys truncata, assembly GCA_030765065.1. NCBI lineage: Eukaryota > Metazoa > Arthropoda > Insecta > Mantodea > Mantidae > Deroplatys > Deroplatys truncata. Next base: position 35,052,429 of record CM060987.1, on the reverse strand, counting down.
GGATTCTGACAAGTAAAGAGAAAATTTACCTTCAAAAGTTGCATTCAAAATGACCACCGCCAGCTTCAATATACCTTTCCAGTCTGCTATGGAAAGATTGCTGCACATGTTTTAACATTTCAGCGCAGGCAGCAGTAATATGCCATTTCATACCATCTGGTATAGTCCTTGTAGACAGTGTCTTTCAGCTTTCCCCACAGAAAAATCTAAAGGAGTCAAATCTGATGAACAGGCTGGCCAAGGTACAGGTCCTCGTCCAATCCAAGGATTTGAAAACAATCCAAGAAGACAAGCTGTAGTAATTCATGCACTATGGGCCTTACAGCCATCATGTTGGTACCACAGGTTACTCCTAATCTGCAGGGGAATGTCTTCTAGCATCTGTGCAAGATGGTCTGTGAGGAGGCTGCGATACTTGTGCGAATTCAGTGTTTCTTTTGTAACAAAAAGGCCAATGAGCTGATGGTTGTATCCCAAACTACACATTTAAAATCTATGGACACTGACGTTCCACCTGACAAAAACAATGGGGATTGTCAACAGGCCAGTAGTGCATGTTTCTAGGTTTATCTGGCCATGATTAGTAAATGTTGCTTCATCATTGATAAATCTAGAGTATCATGTCTTAATGCCCGTGTACAAAAGTTAACATGATTCTCAAAATCGTTTCCATGCAGTTCTTGTAGAAGAGAGATGTGATAAGGATGGAACCTATGTCACTCGTGCCACTTCCTTGTGCGATTGCATGAGAACTAATTTGTGGATCTACTGCAACAGCAGCCAAAACATTAATTTCTCCCTCGTCTCTAGTTACTTGTTTGTTTCTGTTATGTTTTATAGGTGTTACACTACCATTTTCATATAACTGGTTGAACAGGTTGACAAATAATTGCAGAGATGGTTAACATCTATTGGGATATGTTTCTGTGTACCTGGTACAAGAATGAACTGCATTCTTCCCACATTCTCCATACACCATTAGCATGCTGACTTTTTCTGCAATGTAAAACAAACTGACAACATTGTACCTAGCAACTAATCAGTTGAATGGAACAAACAACTGTCAGTGTGGAAACTTTTCAAAATACGATTTTTTCATAAAATACTTGCACTAGAATCCTGCAACAAACACCATTGACATTCTAATTTACTCTACCTTTATATTGTTAATGTGAATAAGTATTGTTCCATTTAAAAAGAAATTGTATGTTTATTAAAAAAATACAGTATTTAAGCATTATTAAAATCTGTGTATAGGTTGCAAATACGAGCCCCTGACTACCATTTAATTCTATGAGAGCTGCACTCGATACCATTTTCCATTTCTGAAATATTTGCAGTGAAAGTTTTATGTGATTTACTCTATATATTATGTCAAGGCCTTGTCTTTCCAGGGTTCACGAGACCTGTAACCTAAGCCATATTTGTGATATATATGTTGTTATTGTTTGAATTTTTCAACACCTTTGTATTTTCTTAAGGTGCTGTCACTATTCAGTTGTTTCTCACAATGTCATAGGAAGATCATTTAGCGACTAGTTTTTAAACTTCTGATTTATCGATTCAGTTTCCTGTATCCCCTCAGCACTTGCAATGAAATGTATAATGAAACTGTTTTTGCAAAGGTTTATCTCAACTAACATGCAATAGAGAGAAAAATAAGCTTTTATAAGAATAGTTTGTAGAAGCTATATAAAAATAAACTATAGTGGGTAGAGAAAGTCATGTGAGTGCATTACATCAGATTGTTTTATATAATTTTGATCACATTTTTGTACAACTATAGCTCTGACAAATGACTTTGATGCATTTGGTCACATCAGGGCAAACTGCCTAGGGAAAAGTTTACACATTTCTCCACTCCAATTGTGAAAGTATTCTTTGACTACTTTTGAAGATTTAGAAGCTGGTAACAGTGATGTGTCATAATTTAAAATAGAGAGTTGAGGGTTGTCAAGTAAGAATATCATAGTGATGTAGTGTAACAACCCTCAACTCTCTATTTTAAAAAAAAGTATTCTTTCTTTCATTTGCACCATCATTTTTTAAGTCTCCATTCAACTACACTAGAGAAAGTATCACAATGGATCTAAACTTACACTTTTTGAGAGAGAGATAGTATATGATCACATAATGGTTTCCTTAACGTAAAACCTACACTGTTTAAATGTATTCAATATGCCAACTGCCTATAGTTTGCACAGAAGTGGAAAATGTACTGCATGATCACTATCATTTAATGTCAAACTGAATATGAACAGTGTATTACAAGTAGGAAGTTAGATATTTTCTCACAAGAGAGGTGATACCAGATGCCTGTGTTAAGGAAGAAAGAATTATAAATTTACCAAATCAGGGAAATCAATTACTGTAGCCGTAGATTAAAATTACCATCCTGAATAAAAATGTGCCCATAGTTATAACAATATTTCAAATCCACTTTTGTTTATATTTGTATTTGAGCTTTCAGGAAATGACCCCAGACTGGTATTGACTGAATTTGGATAAGAATTTTGGCAAAAAGTAAGAATAATTCCAAAATTTAATGCAGGTAGTGAATGGAAATATTTATTAGATAACTTCTAACTAGATTCTGAAAAGCTCTTTTCAAGACGAATGTCAGAATAAAAAGAACATAATGTTAAATTACTGTATCTAGAGTAAAATTAATTTTGTTAAACTAAATACCTCCTGGCATTAACAGCATGGAAAATACAGTGTATTATCCCATGCAAAGTAAACTTGAAGTCTGTTGGAAAGGCAGAATCAGACTGAAAAATTTGATGCCATGGCCAAGTTTTGAACCATGTATCTTCAGCTTTCAGTACTGTTGATCTAACCAATTGATCTACTGGCAACATGGCATTAAATTCCCAACTGACTCATATTTTTACTTTCTCTACCACATACATAAGAGGTAGAGAAGATATTGCATTCCACCCAAAAATTTGATACCAAGACTTCAACAGAAATATATGTTTTGAGGCCACCTGAAAATCCAAATAAAGCATTTTTAAAAAAGGTGTGTGCGTGTATGTATCTGTGAACAGCATAGCTCAAAAATGAAAAGTTGGATAAATACCAAAATTTGTAATAGGTTCAGTAGCTTTCAAAGATGCAACAAGAAGATTTTCATGAAGATGCCCCACCCTAAACTACTCTTTACATGGAAAATTTCTTAAAATTTTTGCTCTCCTAAAAAAATGGCTCTAATGATTTTGATTAAGATACCATATATTAAAGATATTTACATGACAAATAATGTATATCTTGAATTTTCTGGGAATAGCCTATGAAGTTTTCTTTATTAGGAAGGAATTTTGTATAATCTTCCATAACTGGTAATCGTTAAGGGATAGACGAAAACATACTTCACAAAAAATGTAGCTCTCTTTAAAACACAAAGTTTATTTCAAATATGTTTTTTCTGACATAAGCCATTTCTGAGATATCTGTTAGTAATGGTTTAATTGTTCATTACATGGTCATTCTTTAAAGCCCTTTCAACTTTCAGTTGTTTTTCACGATTGCATTGAAACAGTATGTAATTTAAAGGCCAGCATATAGCTTCCAGTTCTTAAATATTTGACTATCGCTGTTATATCTATAATGAAATGTGTAATGCGGCTATTTCTGCAAAGATTTATTTGGATTAAAATATAGTAGAAGGAAAAATAAGGTTTAATAAGAATAGTTTGTATACCCACTAATAAGGATAGAGGGTAGAAAAAGTCATGTGAATGTATCATCAGATTTTTCCCAGTAAATAACAAGGCATTCTGAAATTAATTTTGAGATAGCAATCCCCAATGATGACTTACAATCTTTAAGTACTTTAAGACCCAGGCTTCATTGTGAACCATTATTAGGTCAATCAACTGAGAAAGCCTTTTGGTTTACACAGAAAAATATAAACAAGCTGGGACTTTTAATGTTGTACCAGCATATTTGCATGGTTACAGCAATTGCATTGAAAGCTGAAGATCTGTGGTTCATATCTCAGCAGTGGCATTGAATTTTTCAATCTGATTCCACCTTTCCAAATTTACCTTACACATGCTATGTGTGAAAGAATGATTAATTATCAGAAGTTTACAAATAAAAACTTTTTGTGAGCTGTTTTGCATTTGAAATGTGATTCTTAATATTTCAGTACCACTGATTTCAAAAATGACTTCCGTTTATCTCCATCACATCAGTTTTCTTTTATAAATCAAAAATGAAGTATTCACATATTTTCTTCAAAATATTTCTATACTCATGAGTTATATAAGAGCTACAAATGAATTTGTGAGGGTTTTTGTTGCCAAGTATCACATTTAAATTCATTCTATAAACAGCAGGTAAATAAAATCTTGTTCATTTGGAATCGAATGTTTGTCTCTTGGATTTTCTCTTGTATGTTTCCGTGAAATCCCTACACAGCATCCAGCAGTAACCTCCAATAATTGAAGAATTCCACCATCCTTGATATCTCCTGTCCATTTCTTGAATATTCTGATGGAACCTCTCCCCTTGTCCCTTACTGACTGCCCCCAGGCTGTCAGGAAAGACATGTGAAAATAGAAAGTGTAATTTGAGACTCATGTTGCATCCCAAAGTTCTGAACTTCTGTAGCATGTTGTTTACAATTTTAACGTAGTCAGGATGTTTATTGTTTCCTTTGCATTCCAAGCATTTTTCTCTTCAGAAATCATAGTAGCTTCAAATCGCCTGTCTTTAAATAGAGCTCTGATTTACAGACCCACAAAGATTGCTTCTTCTATTTTTGCTTCAGAAAGAGTAGTAAATTTGATACTGAGATATTTGAAACAATCACCATCTTGATTAAGTGCTTTTATGAACTGTTTCATTACACCAAGAGGTGATAAAAGAGTTTTCTTAGGATCCAATAGACTACCCCTTATTGTGTTCTTACTACCTGGCGTTAAAATTTCTCTTTTGGACCATTGTCTTTGTTTCCAATGTTTGTCTCTTACCCTACTCTCATAAATAACATGGAAATTTTGTGAATCCCTGTTATTGGCCTAATATCATACAGATTACTTTCAAATCTCCACACATCAACCAGTGATGTCCAACATATTTAATTCTCTCCCAAACATACTTCAAACTTTCATAATTCTCCTTCAGCAGCACTGAGTTTGCTACTGGAACTAAAGAAAGAGCATTCACATTGTGAAGCAGCACATGCTTAAGACTTCTTTTTCTAGAATCAATAAATAGCCTCCATTCATGTGGATCATATTTAACACAACCCAGTTTCTTTTTTAAGCCTGGAATGTTATTACACTAAACTAGATTTTCTTCTTCGCTGAAGTATTGCAAGAAATCCTTTTCTCTGTTCCTGTACAAAGTCACTGATGTATCAGCTGCAAGTAGTCTGGAATCTTTACACCGCAGCTGCATCCTTGGGAAGATATAAATCCCTTACAATATCATTTAGCTTGGCTTGTGATAATGACTGGTGCATTTGATATTTCAGGAACAAACTTCTCGGACACAAGTGATGATGGCGAATCACTGTTACTGTCTGTATCTGAAATAAGTTCACTACTGTCTTTAGGTGGCTTAGGTATAGGAACACCAGGGACACTGGTCTCAGAGCAGATGGCAAATTTGGGTATACAATTCCTGTTTTGTTCTTTGCATTAAAACCCTTCACATTGCATGTACAAAAGTAACAGTCAGTACTATGATTCTAAGGTTCACGCCGCACCATTGTCATTCCAAAATGTAGTGATAGTTTCTTCCCCTTTGCCCAATTTCCTATGTCTTCAACACAAACACTGCCTTCTTTCCATTATGCTGTACTGAGTTACCTATGACAAAGATAACCAAATGGTATTTTTTAAATGCTAATTTTTTGATTTATACAACTATTAAGCCCTGTAACAGATGAATTTTCAATACAAAATGGTGTAAGTAGCTTAGAATGTGCTGCCACCTGCCATAAAAGTCAACTATTTCCTTTTAGTAGCTTTATTCCATTAGATGGCATTGTTGTAGTAGTGTAATGGTTCATGATCACATAAAATATGCACAAATAAATAAAAATGGAAGATATTAATTTTGAAAGAAATGGTATGTGATACAACAATATGACTTCATTTTTGGAATCAGGACATGGAAATTACTATAAAAAGACCTGAGTATCTAAAACAGTAAAATCACTGTTGACCTGTGTTATCATTGATTGAAGTCTGTTAATCTACTTCTTGATTTTCTTTGAAATACTGTTAATATTTTATTAAATTTTAGATATGGAAGCTAAGCACAAAGATGAAATAAAAGGACTGTCAGAAGATGCACTTGCTAAAATGAAAGAGGATTTTGAGAAACAAATGGCAGCCAAAGAAAAGCAATACCAGGAAAATATGAAAAACTTGAAGTCAACCTATGACCGCGATATTAAGAATTTGACCAAACGTCATGAAGCTAACATCCAGAAACTACAAGAACAGCATGACGAGAACCTACAGGAAGTTAATGCACTCCATCAGTCAGAGCTCAAAGCAACACAAGAGCAGAGTAAAGTGCAGAACCTCAGTCAGTTGTCTGCCTCCAAGACGCAGATGCATACTTTTGGTCCTGCTCCTGAAGGTAATTTACTCTGATTTCTCTTTGTTCTATGGCATGGTAGTTATTCCTTTTTTGTGCCAGATGAGAATTCAAAATTTGATAATTCCATATTGTACACTTTAAAATATATTGTTTCTGGCACACGAACATTGAATTTCCAGTTAATCTCTTAATGCCAAAATTATAGGAAAACATAGTTTAACTTTTTTTCCCATACATTTTGGTATTTACATGGGCAAAAAGTAAACTAATACTTGCTTTAAAAATGGGAAACTTGAAAAATGTTAAAACATATGGAGAGTCACGTGATAAAATTTTATTTACTTAAGTCAGATGGTTAAAATCAGAAACATTTTTCAGAGACGTTCATCTGCATCCTCAGCTGTTTGGTGACTGATGACTGGCTAGTTCCTCTTCTGATGCACCATGACCTTGATACTCTCTAGTGGTAGTTCTACATAACTTTATTAGTTTCTTCAGCAGCAGTATATGTTTTAATATTTATATCCCTTCACTCTCAATACTGCTTTGAATTATAATAATTTTAAGAATTGTAAAATGTTGCTATGTATAATATTTTGGACTTCAGATGAAAATGCATGGTGGTATTTATTTTCAGAAATACAGTGCAGTTAAGAAAGAATTGCATATATTTTGTGCATTTGTTGAATTTTGTCCTTTGCAGAATACTGATGCACATGATCTTGTGTAACATATACGCCAGGTATGGTTGTTAGTAGACCTTAATGCTTATTTATTCTTTTTGAGGCTGTGTATATATTTTTATACTACTATGTCCAATGCTAGGAAGAGCAGGCGAAAATATAACTGGGAGTAGTAGTATAGTATAGGATTTTTCGTTCACTTTTCATTACGTTTCAATCACTAAGAACGCCTGGGAACACACCTCACCCGCAGCATAGCTATGACAGTGTATTTGCCGAACTTTCCGTTTACAAACTTTAAACACAAGGTCGTTCAAAAGATAAAAACTACGACAGTTAGGTTTTGTAAACAAACTATTTATTTCCTGCAGTATACACCATTATTGTCTACAATATATTGCCAAGTTCCTGGCTACAGTAGCATGAGCTAAATTGAGCTCCAATGCCAACACCCGAGTTGTAATTCATGGATTGTTGACTATCATTTCATGAATTCTTTCCACATCCATAACCATTGGCCGTCCAGACCGAGGTTTGTTTTTTAGGGAGAAATTCCCAGCTTGAAATCGACTAAACCACTTTTGACATGTTCGCTTCATTACTGCATCTTCCCCATAGACAGCACAAATTTTCTGCCGGCATTGTGAGGCGGTTTTACCCTTAAGATAGTAGAACAGCATAAGATGTCGGAAATGTTCCTTTTTGCTTTCCATAGTTTGTAAACACAAGTTCACGCTGCTCTATCCAATGTCAGTCACAAATACACACTGACATATCCAATAGTGAATCTGGTTGTTGTTCTCTAAGTTGTTGGGGTGGTCAGGAAACTAGGATAACTTGAGTGTACAGAGGGTTCAGGGTTTTCAGGTGCTATAGATGGAACTTGCCAGCAAAGTGAATGAACTTATGGGACAACCCAATACATTGTTGGTAGGAGCACAGATTTCACTATACCTACAAGAAAACTTCAGACCTAAGGTAAAACCATCTAAAATGGTAAAGCACTAAAAGTGGTCCAGCCTTAGAACCAGACTTAATGTAAATAAAAGATTTTGTATACCTCCAGTTAATGTCATGTTTATAGCAGCTGTGAGGAACAAACATAAACAAATGCCATGTGGACTCCCGTCTCATGGTTATAATGCAACAGAATGGAGTAAAGTAGTAGTAGTAGTAGTAGTAGAAGCAGCAGCAGCAGCAGCAGCAGCAGCAGCAGCAGACATATTAGCTGATAAAACTTCAGTGAAATATGAGGGAAATGTGGTGATATGAACAAAATACAACCCCCCCAACTCCCCCTACAATAAGTCAATTTTAAAATATTTTAAGCCTCCCCATTTATCCTTTGGACTTAAAGTCATTTAAAAATCTGTCATATTTGCAATAAAGTGCCAAAAGTAGCCTCTGATTTAACAAAATGGATTGAAATTTGGTGACATGAATATAAAAAAGAAACTCTTAACTCACCAGCATTCAAATTTTTGGAAACATTATATAGCTTGTGACCATTTGGAAGAGTAGGACTTTTCAATGGTGAAAGAATTATCAAAATTGTTTGAGTAGTTTTTGAGATTACCACACATACATGCATGCCATATGTATGCCATATGCATGCACATGCACACGCATGTACACGCACACAGACATGTTCTCTTGTTATAATACTTTTACAGAGTTTAATAACAAGCATAAGATGGAATATATGTTTTAGGAGCGGGTGATACAGAGGAGCCTGAAGACACAACTGGCTTCACTGCCATTTTGAAGAAACTTCTTAAGGATGGTCCCAATGTAAGTAGAACCTAAAGATTCATATTATTGTTTGTTGTAATTATCCTAATTATTTAGTGGTCCAGTGCCATAGTGATTTCATTTTTTTTTTGCTCTTGCAGTCTATCATCCATGAATTTAAACATTAAACCAATCTGTCTTGGAAACAAGAAAGGCAAAATGTGAAAACCCAGAATTGGTTCTCTCACATTTTTTATAACAACAGAAATAAAAGATTGGAAAGTTTAAGAAGAACCAAGCATGATGGCTTAGGCAGTTATGTCTGTGGTCCGCATTTGGGAGGTCCGGGATCGATCTGTGGCGACTGCCCACTCTGATCCATGGGTTTTTCGTGGTTTCCCCAGGTCACCAGGTGAATCCTGGGATGGTTCATCTTCTACCACGACTCTCCTCCCTCTCATTTCCTGTACCCATCTCTTCTTTGTCATCTGTTTCAGGGTTGTATGACCAGGAGGCGGTGTTTGGTGGGTTGTAGCTGGGCGGTGGCTTACGCTCTGTAAAGGTTTCTTCCCTATCATGCTGTGGTAATACTCAGTTAGGTCTCTCCTCAGCATAGGGCTCCACTACGGGAGAACCTTGGAGGTTGGTGGCTTGTAAGCAGGAACCAGGCAGCTTGGATGCATTTTTATCTGAAAACGTTAGGGACCCTGTCCATCCTTGTGGCCGTCGACATACAGATGTGATCGCCCTTCGGAGTACAAGGGGCCAACTGCCTGCCTGCAGTGCTCCACCCCAGTTCTGGGGGCCCTCCATGATATGTACCTTTACCTTTAAATAGAGAAATGAAAAATCTGAAATGCACCAGGAGAAGTAATGCTTAAATTCTCATATTATTGTTGCTATATTTACTAAACCAGATATTGTGAAGGATATAAATTCTTGAATTACTGAAAGGCTAAAAAAGATGACAAAAGTTTGGGAATAAAATAATACAACAAATATATTAGTAAACCAGGGTAGATTGCGTGCTTTTATTATACTATACCATGCAACATGACCAATGGTAATAATTAAAGCATGAGTATGTTTATGAAATGAGTGGTAGCGTGTTTCATAACTTTCATACAAGCGTCTTAATACCATTATAATCAACTTGCATGCGACTGTTTTTGATCGACCACACTATAATTCGTAAACTATGAGTTTTTAAGAAAAGTCTTACTTGTTATGTAATTGTGTGTAATTAAATGCTGATCACATGGCAGCATTGATGGCAGGACCTTGGGCATGTTTGCAGGTAATGCAACAGATAGCAGTACTGCTTTTTTTTTAGTTTTATTTATGGATGCTCTTTAACTGCTTAGCATCCCATTCTATATTGCAAACTGCAATATTTTCCATATATTTTTCAATAATAAAGCTTTTTTACCCTTCCATGGAGATTGTATCTGCCACTGGAGCCTCCCATTAGTCTGTTACTCTGACATTTGAATCAATAACTGTGCGTTATGTCTTTATTTCTTCTTTGAATGTGTTACTTGCTCTGTTCAGAGTTGTTAGGTATCCTGTACTGCCTCTTGATATTTAGGTAACCCCATAGCTCCTTGTGCATTCAATTTGTGGCAGCAATTGCTGGGAAAGGTCCTCAGTTTTGCTCCTGAGGAAAGGTCATAACTGCTCCAAAATAATGTTTGTAATGTGCTTTATATTATACAGGTTTACTGAATTTTAGTGGTATCCTTTGTTTTACTGTTTTTATCTTCTCAACCAAGTCTTCATTTTTACTTTCTCTACTACTTACCTATGGTAATGGTAAAGCTACATATCATGGAGGAGCCCCTAAAACCAGAGCAGAGCACCACACCTAGCCCAATGTGGCTCTATGTGTTTTGAATGCACCCCTGGGAGGGATGAAAAAGGAGAGGCCCAAAGGCTGACCACATCCAAAAGATGACATGTGCAAGCTGGAAGGGGCCCCTAACGATTTCAGATTGAAAGCATCAGATGCCGCTTCAAGTCTGCTCACAAGCCCAGAGCCAGCCGGGGTCCCCTTAAGGGAAGCCACTCACAGAGGGCGGGTCCATCAGCAGTCCAACCGATGCTGAGGAGAAACCTTCATAAAGTGTACCATCAAACGCTATTGTCTGACCCTTCAATCCTGAAGCAGATGATGATGAAGGAAATGATAGGTACACAAAATTATGGACAGGAAAGTCATGGTAGAAGAGGAACCACCCAAGTTTTCACTTACCATTCAGAAGGAACCACGAAAAACTCATGATCAGGTGGGGATCGCTAGGAATCGAACGTGGGAACTCCCAAATGTGAGCCTCACATATTACAATGGAGCCATTTAGCTCGGTACTTAACTATAGTAAGTAGAGGACATTATTGTATTCACCCAAGAGTTTCATTTCAAGATTTCATTGGAAACACGTGTTTTGATGCCCCCTGAATCAAAATAAGATATTTTTAGAAAAAGTCTATATGTGTGTTAATGTGTGTATATGTCTGTGAACAGCATAACTTTAAAGGAAATCTGATGTGTTACATTAACATGATTTTCTCTACCCTCTATCGCTTATTAGAGGTATATAAACATTCTTACTAAAGCTTATTACTTTCTCTACTACGTATAGTAAGTAGGGGAAGTATTGTATTCCACCCAAAAATTCGATACCGAGATTTCACGGGAAATATATGTTTTGAGACCCCCTGAATCCAAAAAAAGCATTTTTGGAAACATGTCCTTGTGTGTGTCTGTGAACAGCATAACTCAGAAATGAACAGTTGGTTAAACACCAAACTTGGTATTTAGGTTCAGTATCTTCCAGAGATGCAACACAAAGGTTTTCAGGAAAATCCCCCCAGCCCAGATTACCCTTTACATGGAACATTTTTCGAAAATTTTAATTTTCTCAAACACGGCTCTAACGATTTTGATTAAAATATCATATATTTAAGATATTTTCATGACAAATGAAATGTATATCTCGAATTTTCTAGGAATATCTCCAAAAGTATTCTTCATTATGAACGACTTTTGCATAACTGGTAAACCATAAGAGATAGACAAACTTTTACTACACAAAAAATGTAGATCGCATTAAAATACACAATTTATGTCATATACATTTTTTTTTGGAGTGAACCATTTTCGAGATATTGCTTTTTATTCCCTTAAATTTTTCAATACTTATACTTTTTCTCAAATGGGAATTCGTTATTCATTTTTTTTGTCCTGGTAATCCAAAGAGAATGTAATACTCCACATAGCAACCAGCTCTTAAAATATTTGACTATTGCTTAAAGCCTACCAATTGCCCTTGCATCTACAAGAAAATTAGCAATAAAATTAACATCTCGATATCTTGATTAACATGAAGTAGATGGAGAATAAGTGTTTGTAAAAATAGTTTGTACAAGAGTAGGGAAAGTCATGTGAGTGTAACACATCCGATTTTTTTTCTGTCTACTTCATTTTAATCCAAATAAACTTTTGCAGAAATAACTACATTACACATTCCCAAAAGGAACAGTGATACTCAAATGTTTAAGAACTGGATGTTACATGCTGTCTTAGAATTCCATACTGTTTCCATACAATCGTGAGAAACAATTGAATGTTAAAGGACTTTAAAGAATGACTAAGTAATAAAAATTTCAACCATTAATAATGAATATCACAGAAATGGCTGATGTCACAAAAAAGGTTATTTTAAATAAATTGTTTTAAAGAGATCTATATTTTTTGTGTAGTACATATTTGTTTATTGCTTAACATTTACCAGTTATACAAAATTCCTCCCGATTGAAGTGGACTTCAAAGGCTATTCCCAGAAGATTGAAGATATATATTTTATTTGTCATGTAAATATCTTTAATATATGGTAGTTTAATCAAAATCATTAGTGCAATTTTTTAGAAAATAAAAATTTTGATGAATGTTCCATGCAAAGGGTAGTTTGGAGTTGGGATTGTGGTTGCCATGAAGTAAGTTTCCAGTCAAGGTAATACTGTGGAGAACACAGTAACACCTGTTCGAGGTAAAAAGATAATCTCTACAAGTTTATTCTAGACTAAGTTTGTATTAAAGTTATTTTCTGCAGTAATGAGAACAAATCAGCTAATTAAGTCCTGCTATAAGCTAAATGTTTACATCTGAATGTATTACTTAGTTCTTATGTTTTTGTTTTTATCCTTTCAGTTACTAACACAGGTGCACTTAATACAAGCACTTTTTACTCTCTCTGCTATGTACTTCCAGTAAATATAGGAAGTACTGTACTCCACCCAAAAATTTGGTGTCAAGATTTCAGCAAAAATATATGTTTTGAGGCCCCCCTGAACCACAAAAGGTACATGTGAGGCCTGTCTGTGTGTCTGTGAACAGCATAACCCAAAAAGTTAGTTAAATACTAAACTTGGTATTTAAGTTCAGGACATTCCAAGGATGTGAATTTCAAGAAAATTCCCCATCCCAAAATACTCTTTACATGGAATTTTTTTCAACATTTTTATTTTATCAAAAATGGCTAACAATTTTGATTAAAATAACATATGTTTGGGATCTTTCATGACAAATGAAATGCATATCTTGAATTTTCTGGGAATAGCCTATGATGTCCTCTTATTCTGAATGGCTTTTGTATAACTGGTAAACTGTAGGAGACAGAATATTATTACACAAAAAAAGTGATCTTATTAAAGCGCACAATTTATTTCAAATAAATATATTTTTTTTTTCTGTGGAGTCAACCATTTCAAAAGTATTCCTTGTTATTGATTTGAATTGTCAAATACAGTTTTATCAAATGGGAAGTCATTTGTTTTTTTCACCTGCCCATGCAAAGAGAACAGAATTTCAAAGCCATCATATAGCGATCAGTCCTTAAAAGATTTGACTATCACTGTATACCCCTATTCCCATTCTACCTACAGGAAAAGAGGCAATAAAACCATTTCTACAAATGTTTATCTCAACATAAAGTAAATGGAAGAATAAGCTTTTGTAAGAATAGTTTGTTGAAGAATGGGTAGAGAAAGTCATGTGAAATGTAACAGTCTCATTTGTTTTCTTTCTTCTTAGTACTTTCTTGCATTTGAACCTGTATTTACTAATCTTTTACAGAGCCTAACATTCGCCGAGCTATCTCTGGTACACCAAGAGATTTGTCATTTAACTTCAGAACTGATGTTAGAGGAGGATCCACATTGTCCAGGTCAGCAGCAGTTGTCAGACCCAGAACGGCTTGCTCAGCGTACTACAGCCCTTCAATTGCAGATCAAGAACCGTCAAGATAAAGCAAAAAAGAAAGGTACCTGCAAATATAACTTTCTAGCTGTTTTATCTGGCATTGCATTGGTACATTTTATTAGCATGAGGTTGGGAATAAGGATATAGGTGATTTTTGAAACTTGTAAGTAGTGTGTAATTTTTACTTGTACCTAAAATGTAAATGTCCAAAGTTTCTCCAGATTGGTCAAATAATGACAGTTTGTTCATAAGGTGTCAAAAAATATGAATATGGGTAGCTTTCAGAGTTGTAATATATTCTATAATTTTCACCAAGTCCTATAGCAAGTGCACAAATTTGTGCCTTGGTTGACCAGCACTACAGTTTTATCTAGGGGCTGAAAATAAAGTAAGGGTAGCTTTTAAAAATTTTGAATACTTTATAATTCAAAATAAGGATTAGGTGGTTTTTAAAAGTTGAAATGTAACCAATAATTTTGCCAACTCCTAATGTATAACTGTGCAGTATTTTGGCCATATGGTTTAAACAGTTCAGTTTTCTAACATAAGGGATTGAAAATATGGTAATTTTTTTTAGAATGTAAGGTACCTAGCTTATAATTTTCTTGGGTTCTATAGTATATACACACAAAGATAGGCCAAACAATGTTGATTTGTATGTTAGGGGTTGAAAATAGGGATTGAATGCAACAGCAGCCTATCATTTTTGTCAGTTTCTAGAAACCAAATGTACCCAATTTTATCAAAATTGTACCAAAAATATTGCTTGATAAAACCTCAGTGAAATATGAGGGAAATGTGGCAATAATAACAATATATAACCACTCCAACCCCCCTTAGCTCAATTTTAAAATATTTAAGCCTTAACATTTACCCTTTTGGACTTGAAGTCTTAAAAATTGGTTGTATTTGCAATAAAGTGCCAAAAGCAGCCTGTGATATCCATAGTCAACGAAACAGCATTGAAATTTGTTGGAATGAATATGAAAAAGAAACCCTTAACCCACCCCTCCCCGCTGTTTTAAAAGTTTTGGAAATGTTATATAGCCTGTGATCATCTGGAAGAATAGAGCTTTTCATTGATGAAAGAATTATCAAAATTGGTTGAGTGGTTTTTGATATTAACACATGCATACAGACACACAAATGTTCTCTTTTTAAGATATTAGTATAGATTAATAGGGAACAGACTTTTAATTTGCAAAAGAAATTAAAACCTTTTTTTTAGTGAAAAAGAAAAACATATTAGTTAAAATTATAAAATGCTCTACTTAAATTCAACGCAATGAGAATAAATTATTATGTTGAAGGTACTTACCATCTGTAGATTGATAGCAACTTCTATCATCTACCCTTAGAATTGTAGTGGACCAGGACCACCCGCGAGTTGTACCATTAAAAACGTTTTTTTTGGGGTGGGGAGGAATTTAACATTTTGGTGATTACAAAAATATTGAAGTAAATTAACGCTGGTAATATTAAAAAATGTATTACAATTTTTAAACGGGTACTTAATTGTTAACTCAGTTTGTATCTTTATGTTGGTTAATGTAAATGTGCTATATATATAAAAGTAATTTCAAGTACAATTCATAGCATATGGTAGAATGTCGTGTATCAAATAATAATTTTTGGAGACGTATAAAAGGAACTATAACATTATAGGCAGATATGTAGTTGTTCAAAATGTACTGCATTATTACACGTACTATATTGGTCTATTTAAATAGATATGAAGGTCATTCTGAAACTAATGCCTCTCATTTTTTTGTGCTGACTTTGAATGTCCGAGCCAGATTATGTTGATGTAGTACTAGTTGTTGAATCTTCCCAATACTGTCCTGTTGGTTTCATTATCCTGTGACAGATAGCAGTAATAAGGGAGCATTACAAAGTGGCAACTGACATCAATGTGCGTACAAAACAGAGGTGTGTGATTGAATTCCTTACAGCTGAACAAATTGCGTCAATTTAAATCCATTGACACTTGCTGTAGATGTATGGGGATGACACCATAGATGCAGGTAATGTGAGGCAGTGGGTACAGCATTTCAGTGGTGTTGAAAAGGATGTGCATAACAAGCCATACCCCAGTTGACCCTCCTTGGCTGCCACCGCGCATAATGAACAGTGTCTCAACTCATCCATAACGATTATGACCAAGGAATTGTGCGCATAGCTGAATGTTGACTGTAATGCCTTAGACAATATGTTACGCAACCTTGATTATTGCAAAGTGTGTGCAAGATGGGTCCCACGGATGCTTACACAAGACCCCAAAAAAAAAAAAATCATTGAATGGAAATTTGTTGGGACCAGGTGACAATTTTCTGAACACCATCATCACTGGAGATGAGACGTGGTGTCACCACTATGAGCCCAAATCCAAACATCAGTACATGGAGTGACGACATGCAACTTCTCCTACAAAGAAGTTCAAGGCACAGCCATCTGCAGGCAAAGTGATGTGCACAGTCTTCTGGGATAGGCAGGATGTTCTTTTAGATGCCTTGGAGCCTAGAGTGAATGTCAATTCAGAACACTGCAAGATGACTAGGCTAAAAGCCTGAATTTCTAGAGTCAGGCCAGAGAAGAACTCAGTTAATCACAAGTCTATTGTATAAGGGATATTTTACTTTGGTATTTGGAACTTGATATTCATATGATATTAAAAAAAATAGGACAGTGATCTTGTACATTTTATTACATGCATTAATGACAAAAAGCTTATATCCCTTCTCAAAACCACAGTAAACACAAATTTTGTTTATCTACGAGGGCTGTCCCAGAAGTACCCGACCTAACAAAGAAAACACAACAATTTTGGGAAAAATGTCTTTATTTCTCTACATAGTCTCCTTTCAGCTCGATACACTTTTCCCAGCAATGTTCAATAGCTTTGATAGGTACCCTGTTTATACTGAGAACCATCGAGTTCTGCAAAATAGCCATCAACTGCAGACTCCAGCTCTTTACTGTTGGCAAATCTTTTAGCACCAAGCTATGTCTTCACTTTGGAAATAAAAAATAATAAGAGGGGGCTAAATCTGAATGAATAGGGTGTATGAGGAAGCAATTTGAACTTTAACTCATTGATTTTGGCTATGGCGATAATGGATGTGTGAACTAGTGCATTGTCTTGATGAAACAAAAGTTTCTTTTCCACTAAATGCAGCCTTTTTGCTTGATTTCATCATTCAAATGCTGCAATAAGTTTGCATAATACTCACCATTGATTGCTTTTCCTTTTTGAAGATAATCAATGAAAATTATCCCACACATATTCAAAAAAACTGGTGCCATGACCTTGCCTATAAATGGAACTGTCTCAACCTCTTTGCAGCCAATTCTCCCCTTTCAATCTACTGTTTTGATTGTTCCTTCATCTCAGGTGTGAAGTGATGGACCCATGTTTCATCCATGGTTAAGAATCGACACAAAAACTCAGCTTTATTGCAGCAAAATATCGCCAAACACTCGACTGAAACATCCTCACGATGCTGCTTCTGATCTATTGTGAGTAAATGTGGTACCCATCTTGCGCATAGCGTTTTCCATGTCTAAAGTTTCAGTCAGTATGTGATGTACAGCACTTTTTGAAATGCTTACATTGTTGCTAGCTTGCGCACTCATCGGCAGTCATCCAATACCATTTTGTAGATTTTCCTCAATTTCTGGCGTGGTCACCACTGCGATGTTCGTATTTGCAGCTCATACGGCCTCTACGACCCAATATTTTACTGTTGTAAATGAAGGAGCAGACTTCCCCAGAGTAGAATCTAGCTCAGTTTTAATATTAGTTGGACTAAGTCTTTTCAAATGAAAGTATTGTATCACATAACAATGACCAGTTTTATCCATGTTTACAAATTTGCTAAGAGTATTCACTATTGATGGTTGCCAAACAATTACTAAGTGACGTAACATCATCAAACTTCAGACTTAAGCTTTATAAGGTTAGTACTTTCTACCTCAGTCATTTGTTTGCAACAACAATCACTATCTATAGATTAGGTCGGGTACTTCTGGGACTGCCCTTGTACTAAACTGTAGTGGCATATAGAAGAACAAAAAGGAGGAGGAGGAGAATTTGTAAAACTTTCTCTATTAACATATAGTAGGTAGAGGAAGTATTGTATTCCATCCAAAAATTTGAAAATAATATTTCAGCAGAAATATTTGTTTTTATGCTCATGAATCCCAAAAATAATTTTTAAAAAAGGCTGTGTGCGTGCGTGCGTGCGTGCGTGCGTGCGTGCGTGCGTGCGTGCGTGCGTGCGTGCGTGTGTGTGTGTGTACAGCATAACTCAAAATGGAAAGTTAGGTAAATACCAAACTTGGTATTAAATTTGAACGCACGCGTGCGCGTGCGTGTGCATGTGTGTGTACAGCATAACTCAAAATGGAAAGTTAGGTAAATACCAAACTTGGTATTAAATTTGAACGTCTTCCAAGGATGTGATATGATTTTCTTTAAAATCACCCCATCCCAAAATACTCTTTACATAGAAAATTTTGGTTTTCTCAAAACTGACTAATGATTCTGATTAAAATATCATATGTTTAAGATCTTTTCATGACAAATGAAATGTATATCTTGAATTTTCTGGTAATAGCCTATGAAGTCCTATTATTCAAAATGAAGCATTCATGCAACTTTTACATAATTGGTAAACCTTAAGAGATATATGAAATCTTAATATGCAAAAAATGTAGACTTCTGCCAAATAAAATGTTTTGTGGAGCTAACCATTTCTGAGACATTCCTTGTTATTAGTTTGAATTTTGAAATACTTATACTTTTCTCAACTGTAAATTGTTATTCATTTTTTATCATGGTAATGCAAAGAGCATGGAATTTCAAAGCCATCACATAGTGACACACTCTTTAAAAATCTGACTATAGCTTTACCTACTGTGTCCTTCAACAAAATGTGTAGACTGGAATGAAAGTTTATCTGGATTAATAAGAAGAGTTAGAATAATAAGCTTTTGAAAGAATAGTTTGTAGGAGAATAAGTAGAGAAAGCCATGTGAATGCAACAGACTGTTTTCTGTTTTTTTAAATAAAAAGAATTATTTTTCACAATAATCTTGCATTTCTTTCTTCAACCATACTCATCAGCTAATCTGCTACTGTGCAAAACTGTGAATGAGCTGATTGAAGTGTTTTTCAGAAGTGAAGCAAAACAATAATTGAATTGAATCTTGAGCCAGTGGATACACTAATACTTTTCTTACTTGAAATTAATTGAACATGTTTAGAAAGTACCACTTACTTTCATCTTCAGCTTTGTTTGAGTAAGTATGCCAGGAATTCGGGTCCGTAGATATAGGTGGTATGGAAGTGGTGTCATCTGGTGTGTCCATGATGAAGCCACATAGATTGTTGAGTGGTGGGATTTCAAAGTTCATTATCATTTTCATGCATTTGATTACATGTGTTTTCTCAAACTTTTAGTTCTGTTGGTTTGGTGGTGCATTTCAGGAGTCTGACTTTGGGGTTGATGCCGTGGTTTGTGATCCAAAAATGTTTGGCTCTGGCAGATTTGTCCATCTGTTAATTTTCAGGATTCAACTAAATTATGTGAATGAGCTGTTTGTTCCACACACCAGTAGTACACTCACTTCCATTTATGCCAACGCCGCAGCTTTGGGAGACGTACTGATCTTCACAGTGGAGTATTATAGCAAAGAGGAGGTATGTATATCTGTTTTCCTTTTAGTGCATGCAGTGGCATCCTGTTTTATATGCATAATTCTAGATTATTCACATATGAATAGCAATTGCTATCACTTATAATAACTATGTTTAAATATATAACTAAATAAAACCCATTTTGCATAATATATCCATGAAAAAATATTTTTAATGACAACATAATGTAAAACTGAAATACATTATACTTTTTACTCTCAAAGAGAATACATTTACTAGACATTATTGGAATCATCTTTCTGATCTAAATATACAGCTAAATAAAACACTCTTTTGCACAATTTCTCCTTGAAAAAGTATTCTTAAAGACAATATAATGTAAACTGAAGTAAATTACACTTTTTTACTCTCAAAGTGAATGCATTTGCTAGACATTATTTTAATAGTCTGTCCAATCTCTACTCTTGACCAACACCTGATTTAGTTCCCTAGGCACTGAATTACTTAGGTGCTGGAAGAAATCTAGCTGTAAATGCAAATGTTCCCACATTTCATGACAGTGTTCCTAGAGGGCAATAAGTGATTCAGTGGCCAGATGGCTAAATCAGGTATTAGACAAGAATG
Organism: Deroplatys truncata; assembly: GCA_030765065.1. Classification (NCBI taxonomy): domain Eukaryota; kingdom Metazoa; phylum Arthropoda; class Insecta; order Mantodea; family Mantidae; genus Deroplatys; species Deroplatys truncata. The sequence goes on along the minus strand of CM060987.1, from coordinate 35,031,911 downwards.
GAGATTGGACAGATTATTAAAATAATGTCTAGTAAATGTGCCCTCTTAGAGTAAAAAGTATAATTTACTTCAGTTTTACATTATATTGTTATTAAAATACTTTTTCTATTTGGTTTGGATAAATGATTTCAAAAATGTCTAGTAAATATGTCATCTTTGAGAGTAAAAAGTATAATGTACATATATCAGTTTTATTTATGTTGTCATTAAAAAACATTTTTATGGAGATGTGCAAAACAGGTTTTTATTTAGTTATATATTTAGACATGGTTATTATAAGTGATGACAAGTAAAGCTATTGATTAAAGTTATACATTTATATGCGAATAATCTAGAATTGTGTACATAAAACAGGATGCCACTGCATGCACAAAAGGGTAGAGAGATACACACACTCCACCTTGCTATACATACTCCATTGCCTCTCAAAGCTGCAGTAACAGCATAAATGGAAGCAACAGTACAAAATCATCACTCAACTGTCAACATGGTGCAAAAAACTAACGTGCCAATGATTAACAGATACCTACTTAAAGGATAAGCATTTCAGATTCAACCAAGTGGTGACGCAGAAGAGTATTTCGACCAGTAATTAGCTTCTTTTTACCAGGAGGGCAGGGGGATGAAAATAAACCTGAACTTGGGATAATGGTCTAAATTGTAGAAATGATTATCTAAAGACTCATTGGAACTGTCTTTAGTATACACTGCTGTTTGTGAAAATTGCATCACAAAGAAGGAAACACATGAATTCAATGAATTTAATACTACAGTATTTGATGTGGCCTCCATGTGCTGCAATTAGAGCTGCTATGCACCATGGCATTGAATCAAAAAGGTTGTGAATAAGTTCCAGAAGGATTTCCCTCCACACAGTTTGTATTCGAGTCCACAAATCTGTGACAATGGTAACTGGAGGACCATATTGCACCAGGTATTGATCAACCATATCCCAGACATGTTCGATGGGCAACATGTCAAGTGAACATGCAGGCCAGGGAAGCAATGGTACCCGTCGCTCTTCAAAGAAGGCTTGTACATTCCTCGCAATATGTGGCCGGGCATTGTCTTGTTGAAATGTGGCCTGTGGAGATGCCTGAAGCAGGGGAGTACCTCAGGCTGTACAAACACCGTTAGGTACCGGTTGCTGTTCAAAGTGTCCTCAATTTGTAGGAGGCAAGATCGGTTGTTGTAACGAATGGCGCCCCAAACCATCACACCTGGTGTTTGTCCGCTGTGCTGTTCAACAATGCAGCCCTCCAAGTTGCGCTCACTACGGTACAGCCGGACACGTATGCGGATATCACTGTAGGACACGTTGAAGCAGGATTCGTCCGCAAAGACTATATTTTGCCACTCAGCACCCCAGTGACGCTGTTCACGTGCCCATTGCAGTCGGATGAGCTTATGGTTTCTGGGCAATGGAAGCCGACGTAATGGCATGCATGCAACCAGTCCAACCTGCAGCAGACGGCTGCGAACCGTTGATGGAAACAAGTTCACACCTGTTGCAGTGCTACAGTGCCAAGCCAATACTGTGAATGAAGATGTACGGTCCGTTATGGCCATGCGGACAAGATGACGGTCATCCCGTGCTGTGGTCATTTTCGTGGTCCAGTACCCGCTCTTCGGTACGTACGACCTTCATCTATCCACTGCTTCCATACACTCATCACTGTCGTAGCAGCATGCCCTGTACGAACCGAAATGTCACGGTATGACAAACCCGCTTCCCGGAGACCGATCATTCTGCCCCGTTCGAACTCACTCATATGCCGCTATGGCTCCCTTTGATGTCGACGAGGCATACTGGTACTCACTTTATTGTTTCCATCTTGTTTGACAGCTCTGTACTGACTACACTGGGCGCAATACTGACCTTGTCGGACTGACACGAGAGGGCTCTGCTCAGTCTATGTGTACCCTATCTCTCTGCAAACCTAATCACTTATTGCTTGCACACTCTTCTACATTTCCACCAAGTTTGGAGTTTTTGGGAAATTCTTTCTTGGTGTTGCAATTTTCACAAACGGCAGTGTGTATGTATTGCCATTGTGGTAAAGAGTGTTGTCAATTAAATTAACCTTCTAATGCATGAATTATTTTTTACATATGCCGTTCCTCCTCTAATTCCTAAAGTGGCTTTTACATCCCTTTCACCGGCACCACAACTGAAGCGATTCAAATAACCATGATTGTAAGAGTGATACAAAATGGAATGACCATCCATTCAAAGACAAACTTGTGAGTTCGAGTCCCAGGGACTGCAGTCAACTGTGCTTGTACTAAAGGAAAGGGAGAACCCAAGTAAAATAACCGGTGTAATGGCATGCCTGGATGCTGACAGGGTTATATTTGACTGCAGTAGCATGGATTTTGCATCTATAAAAAAGTATAGTTTTTTTTAAAAAAATGTAATATTTTTAGAATATAAAAAAGCCATAAATAGCTTATTTTTATTGCTGAAGGTTAGTATACTATGAAATTAAAAAAAACACTTAAAATATTCTAAAACCTTGCCTATACATATTTGTTGGCAAATGGCAACACTATGCATTAGAGGGTTAAATGCTAAGTTTCTAGGGAGCAATGTACAAGTGTTTCATTTGTACTATAGAACATAGACATGCCATTTTGGTCAAGATAGATTTTATGTTTTCTATTGCTTACCCATAGCAAGTAGAGGAGGTATTGCATTTCACCCAAAAATTCTGTCTCAAGATTTCCAGTATATGCATGTTTATTTCATCCAAAAATTTGACATTGAGTTTTCTTTGGAAATACATGTTTTGAGGTCCACTGAATCCAAAAAAGGCATTTTTACTTTCTCTACTACATGCCCATAAAGTCAGTACTAAAAATATGAAGGACCAAAGTGAACATGAAAAACTGTGATTTGATTTTTTTTGTTTTTGAAGCTTCAAAGATTAATATATTTGCTTTTATTCTTTTAGAAACTTAATAGCTGTTCATATGCTTTTATAAGAATATGCTCAGAAATCCCAATTCAAAAATGGGGATAACACTTTAAGAATTTCTGGACAAAATGTACCTTTACAAACATCAAATAAATACACTTTTAAACATTTAATTTTATTGGGTGCTGGGGTAGCACAGTGGTTTCATCTCTAGCTCTTGTACTGAGGATCCAAGGTTCGATTCCCAGCTCTGGGGTGCTGATATTAAGTCGGTCTTATCTACACTTTCACCTCTGACTTGCTTATGTGAAGTATCCCCAAGGTCAAACATAGTTCTGAGTTCACAGTAAAAGCTGTAGGTCCTCTCTTTCCACTACCATCCCCATCATCACCTTACCATCAGAGGCAATAAATTCCACCTGGGTGCCTCCATCTCAGAAATGGGTTCAGTCATCACTTGGAATGAGGTATCCCCCTAAGGTCATAGGTCATATGGGGAACATTAGAAATGACGGCATTTAATTTTATGGAATTATTCATATCAAATAAACAATTTGAATGGCATCTTTGCGTACTGTTGTAATATGTTCCCCAAGCTTCAGTTTTATTTTGAAAATTTTGGTGAAATACAATTTTTTACTTTGACTCTAAAAATGTTTCCCTAATAAACTAATTAGATGCTGTAATTCTGTATAAACAGTACTGGATCTAGAGATGTGTCTTCATCAAGAGCTGAAACGAGTGAGGAAGCTGAGACAGACCTTGGTGCAGGCTCAAGGCTGCAAAACTGATCTACAGCGGCAAATACTGGAAGAGGCCAAATCTATTACCAACCTACAAACCAAGCGAGTAATTTTGACCAAGCAGATTACTTCTAATGAGGAGCGGATAAGACGCTATGCGTAAGTTCACTCTCTCATAAATATGAAATTTGGTGGTATACGCTCCTTCCTTAAATTGGAAATGTTCTATCTACAGCATTTACTAAAGTATACCTGCATACAGGCAGCATTTATAGTGAGGCATGGTCAGGGTTGCTGACTTTTAAATGTAAACACATTATGTCAGCCATTCAGAATTATAAATTCTTTACTAGGTACGCACAAGCAATTAAGTTAAAAAAACCTTATAGTGAGAAAAATTAAATTAAAGATTAAAATAAATTTCCACAATCCACTGTGTACCAAATCTCTACACATTTTGAAAAACAAAGCTCTTAGTTAATACTATAAATATACACATGAATTTGCTTTAATTCCTGTACAACTTCATCCCTTATTAAAGATTATCTGAAGGATTGGAGGGTGGATATATGACTTAGGTACCCAATTTTGCACAATACATGTTGCATGTTGACATACCCATTTTCTCACAAAGGATATTTTAATATTATCAGCAGAAGATTTATTGGTAATAAATTGTTCTTCCACATAAGCTATGTATACAACAAGGTTAGAAAGGCAGAATCAGATGACTGAAAAGTCTGATGCCAAAGCTGGAATTTGAACCACGGAAGATTCATTGCTTGCTATTAGAATTTATGATAAAAATCACATATTTAACTATGTTAGCAATTCTGATTGATTTCCCAGGGATAAAACAATACATATTTATATGACATTTAAATTTAGGTGTACTTGAGAATGTAATATGGCATAAAAAACAACACAATAATAATGAAACAAGACATAACATTATAATGTTTGAAAATAAATAACTTATAATCATACATATTAAATATTATATTTCTTTAGTCTTTTATAAAAAAATATAATATTAAATTTAACAGAGGTTGACAAAATATCACATGTGTTTATTGTTTATTGTGCTAAGAGTTTTACAATTTGATTGTCTACTGCACTTTGACCCTGATCACTCATTCAGTAGACAATCACTACAGTTTATTTACATTTTACAATTTCCCGTCAACACATTCTGTAGACAATCACTACAGATTATTTACATTTTACAATTTCTCGTCAATAAATTATCTTGTGTTTTTCAGTTTTTTTTTTCATGTCCCATTTCCACTTTTTTTTCCACTTTTCACTTATTGATTACTTAACCATCACACATTCACTATAGTTTTCCACTCAAAGTAAGACACACTACCTCTTACTTTTCTCTATCCACTGTCCAAAGCCATTTATTTTTTACTTTACACAAAAACTGTCCAATGCTTCTAGCGTCCTTGCACATCATTTTGATCATAAGCATATTTCTATCCCCCTTCAACCACTTCTTATTAAAAAATTCTTTTCTCCAATTTTCTGTTTCTTGGCACTTAAATACTATGTGTTCAATGTCTTCATTACCACCACACAATGGACATTGGTTCTGAGGAATACTCTGTCTTAACCCTCTTAACCTCCATGCTCCGGTTCTTATCCATGCAATAGATTCTCTCTCTTCTTTATTTACTATGTCTATATATTTTTCCCTACCCCATGTATTTTTCATTGGCCTGTAACAAACTAATGAGCTCTTTTCGGCAATCTCACTGAACATGATTTGTATTTCTATATCTTCCAGTCTTTTCCTAGCCTTTTTCCAAATAAATTTTCACGTTATTTTCTCTCCTTACCCACATATCTCCTAACCCATTTTTCTCCAAAATGTTCCATAAATTACTTACCCATCCATCATTCATTAAACTATTGTCTTGGTATTCTATACATTGTCTTAACACATTACTTTTTCCGATTTAAAATTCTGAACCAAAATTTCAAAGCTCTTTCCATTATCTTCCCCTTAGTTGCCACCCTGCCCATCTCTAATTGTGCTACCTGTCTTACAATTGCCTTCGGTAACGCTAGCATTTCTGTAGAAAACATCCTGTGCACCTCATCTATACTTTCCCATCCTCTATCTAATCCCCATATTTCTATACCATACATCATTTTTGCCTCCACAACCATCTCATAAACTTTTTCCAGCCATTTAACATTTATATTAGGTACTCTATATTTGCAGCTTCTAATTGCTGCCATTGCCCCTTTACCTTTTGCCAATGCAAACTTCTTTTGTTTCCTTCATTTATTACCTCCATCTATATTTACTCCTAAATAAATACAGTCATGCACCACCCTGTAATCTTTATTCTTAATCCTTCCACTTTTTATACTTGCTTAATTTCCCCCCCCCCCTTTTTGAATACCACAATCTGTGTTTTCTCTTGATTCACTTTTAACCTCCATTCTTTACAATATACATCAATTGCTTGTAATGATTGTTTTAAACCACTTACTGTAATAGATCCTATCACTAGGTCATCTGCAAAAAGAAGATTGTTAATTACTGGTGCACAGTTATTATTCCTTCCAATTTCTAGTAAGACATCATGCATGTATAAATTAAATAAAACTGGGCTTAACTTACATCCTTGCCTGAGGCCTTTCTTTTGTTGAATTTCTACTGTTACACAGCCTGTCTCCACCCTTACACAGGTGTTCTCAAAATACAGTGCTTAACACTAATTAAACAAGGAATTTTGTTATTATGACTTTAATGTCGCATGCTTTCTTTTTTCTTTAGATTTCCAAATAATCATCCATAATATTACATGAACACTAAAAACAAATTCACTCAACATCCTCATCCATATCACCATCTAGCACGTTTGGGTGTTTTCAGACTGCTGTAGAATTCCCAGAATGTGGGTGAGATAAATAGAAGTAGATCCAGCAAATCCTTTTTATTTTTTTACAGGGTTTATTGTGTTTGGACCAGAATATTTATTAAGTGGTTTGAACCCTCCAAATCTATTTTCTCTTCTGAGAAAACTGGAAAATCTGAAATCATCATCATTACTGAGCCACCATGACCAGTTGTCATCCTCCATGGACTAGTGGTACCGTGCTAGCCTCTAGTTCCCAAGGTCATGGGTTCAAACCCGTTGGAGGGCGATGGATTTTTTCGGGCGTAAAAATCCTTAGCATGGCTTCCTTCGGAAGGGAAGTAAAGCCGATGGTCCTGTGTCATAGATTTACAGCACATAAAAGAATCTCAAGCCTGATTAAGAGGCCTCTGAGCAAAATTTCAGGTCTTTCACATCCAATATAGAATGGGACGCTAAGGACCATAGCAGTTAAAGAGTGTCCATAAATAAAACTCAATTTAATTTAATTTAACCAATACCAGTTGTCCAAATGCCTATTTTACTTCCTCATGTGATTTATGTAGCCCATTAAACCTTTAAGGTATTCTCAAATATTCCAAGGCAGAAATGTTGAGTTTTGATGTGGATATGTCTGGCAACTTTCTTTAGATTGCATTTGTATACTGCTATACATAACCTCCAAGAACATTCTGTCTGTAACTGAATTTCAGAGCACTTCTGGAACAAGAACGGATTAAGACAAGAGTGCTGATGGATGAACTCATGAAGGAGCATCGTCTGAAGAAAGATATGGAGGATCTGCTAAGAGCTGAGCAGAACTGCAGGAGTAGGCGTAAATGTCAGCCAGCTCTTTTAGAGGTCAGTCAGTTAAGTACAATTAGAGATGGATTCATCTCCTCCATAGTTAAATTTAAACTTACTAAGCTATTTTTGTATGATAAGATTAGACCTTTTTAATACACAGAAAGAATAAATGGTATTACATTTTAAGTTTTGTTGCATTTTTCAAAATCTTTCATTTTTTAGTTTTATAATGTTTTGAAAATTGCACCGATTTTTCAAACTTTTCATCTGAGGTGTTTATAAAATTATTTTATATGCACTTAGTACTGCAATTTTTTGTGCATACTACCTGAGATTTTCATTGATATATAATTTAAAGTTATGAAAAAATAAGGTGGCGCCGTGGCCGAGTGGTTAGACCGCTCGCCTTCCACCAAGGCGGCCTGCATGTGGGATTTGTGGTGGACGAAGCGGCGTCTGGGCAGGTTTTCTCCGGGTTCTCCAGTTTCCCCCGCCATTCATTCCACCAACTGCTCCATCATCACCTTTCCTTTCATCCATTTCACCAACATTTCATTTCATCTACTTCCTTCATCCCATACCACGCATCGGGCTGATCCCCCATCCTGGCTGTTCTGTCTGATCCATGAGTGTCTGCTCCTCGACGGGCCTCTGACCCCAGGCACCCGCCTGTAAGTCCTGGGGGGTGTAAGTCCTACATAAGAGGAGGGTAAACAGATAATGAATGAATGAATGAATGAATGAAAAAATAAAATTGTGAAGTTGTAAAATTTAAGACGTTAATGAGGAAGTTCAGGAAAAAAGTTGAAAATTCCTGACTTTGATATTTTATTCTTCCTACAAATGAAAACATACTTTCACCGCAAAATCAGGTATAACACAAAACACATTGTTCTATTTAATGTATGGAAAATAATTCTGGGAATACCACATACAGAAAAGTTGAAAAATCTATATATTTTTCAAAGAAAAACTAATAATACGCAATATATTGAAAGCTGCCAAAACAAGTAAATTGTAATACAATTTTCTCTTTTTGTCTATTAAAAATGAGAATTTTATCTCTATCAATTTGCCTATTAGAATTTTTAAAACTGTATTCAAACACTTTTCTCTGCCTCTGCATGCCATCAAAGTGTTAGCTAGGAATGAGCATACACTCCTTGAAAAATAAATGTGGACTCAATTGCACTGTCTGCAGGAGTGGTAACAATAGCCAAGAATAGACTATATGTTGGCATGTGCCATTTACATCAGCATCCGCATGAGTTCACTGCTTCACAACAAGTTACGAGCAGTGCATTAACATTCACACCGAATGTGTTTCAGTTTTCAAAAGTAGTTTTACTTCAAAGTAATACTTGAAATTTTATAACTGGAAGTTATTTCTGGGCTGTTTTGCCATGGTCTGCTGGAGATAGATGTTCCAGATTTTCATCTACAACTATGGTGGACATCTTCTGTGGTGTTGTCAAAGTGTTCTAGGAGAAGGTTGCACTGCGTCTGAAATGCCGGCTGTCCATGCTGTTATATTTATATTAAGAGGGCTCTCCGCTGATTGGTCCGGGAGCCGGTTGGCTGGTGGGAGGGGCCCAGTTGCCTCCTAAAAGACTTTGACAGTGCCACTGAAGATGTCTACCATAGTTGTAGACGAAACGTCTGGAACATTTATCTCCAGCAGACCACGGCAAAACAGCCCGGAAATAACTTCCAGTTATACTGACTCCGGCCGTGAAAGCCTACGTTCTCTCATGACTTGAAATTTTAGCTGAAAGTTTGCTGTTTTCTATGCAATGAATAACAAACATAAATTTTCTGGTGTTTTAATTGTATTATGTTTTAAAAAAGGCAAAAAAATGAAGAGAAGATAAAACATGTCAAGATTCTGCAGGTAAGGTTGTTTGTACTGACACTGACATGATTACTACTGAAATAGAAAAACAATCTGCAGATGATGAAATAAGGATTCCTCCTAGTACTTCAATGGAAAAAGCTAACATTTCCACTATCTCAAATGATGTTAAGATTGTCTCAGGAAAACAAGTTACCTAATCAAATGGGAGCTATGTTTACTAGTGGTGAAATTAATAACAATATATTACACTTTAACTAGTATTTACTATTTTACAGCAGTTTCCTTAAAATAAACTTGAGAAATTTCAGAGGTAAAATGTTCTAATTACTTGCTTTGCTTTGTTGTACTAGTATGATATATGTTTTTTACTTTCTTGACCATATACCTAGTAGGTAGGGAAGGTATGGCATTACACTAAAAAATTAAATACCAAACTTTCACCAGAAATACATGTTTTGAGGCCCCCTGAATCCAAAAAATCATGTTTTACAACATTTTGTGAGATTATGTGCATGCACAACTATAAAATTAAAAGTTGGATAAACACCAAACTTGATATTTAGGTTCAGTACCTTCCAAGATGTGACACAAAGATTTTCAAGAAAATCCCCCATCCCGAACTACCCTTTATGTGGAACATTTTTTGTTGTTCTTTATTTTCTCAATCAAAATTTCTCTCTTAATCAAAAGTGACTTTAAAAATTTGACTTTAACAATCGATTAAATACTTTAATATATTAATACATACACAATTATGTTTGTTCATATTGTCAGACAACTTGAAATAGGCATCATTAGATTTCATTAAGAAAGTCTAGTTGGTAGTCAACTTGATTACATATTATTTCACAAAATTGAAGCTGACAGTCTGTGTCAGTCTCCAGAAGATCGTATAGAAGTCTTGGATGTTAAGACTTCAATTTCAATTTACACATTAAACATTGTAAGGATGTTTTTGGTATACACAGCTTCTGAGACACATGACACAGGGACTGTTTGGACTATTCATGTAAACCTTCATCTCATTCTCCTCTATCAAAGATGTCTTAGGTTGTTATCCAGATTTGGGTGCATTTTTCATGGAATATGCTGCTTCAAATTTGTCTCTGATACAGTAAATTGTCAGACGTGTTGATGGAGTGCACACTCCTTCCAGTACTGCTTTATAAAACATTTTCTTTTTTGAATATTCAGATTCCCTGCCATGTTTTCTGTTACCTTCCCACATAGATAACATTTGCAGTCTTTAATTCAGTTTCCATGGTAAAACTTATGCCAATTATCAACTCTATAATGCTAGCCTCTACTGCCCGAGGTCACGGGTTCAAACCTGGCAGAGGGCGATAGATTTCTTTTGGGCATAAAAATCCTTAGTATGGCTTCCTTCAGAAGGGAAGTAAAGCCAGTGATCCCACATCACAGATTTATTGCACATATAAGAACCTCAAGCCTGATAGGATTCTGAGCAAAATTTTGAGTATTTCATGCCCAACATAGAATGGGAAACTAAGAACCATAGCAGTTAAAAGAGCTTCCATAAACAAATAAAATAAAAAAAAACCTCCATAAACCCAGCATTCCCAAAATCCATGAAGAAATATAAAATTTACCTGTATACCTATATTTGGGCCACTCTGTATATATGAGAAGTGTTATAAACAATGAAACTTTATAATGTTAGGAGTAGTATGAGTTGACCTTTAAGAAACTTATAGTTTCACTTAAATTAAATTGAGTGTTATTTATGGACACTCCTTTAACTGCTATGGTTCTTAGTGTCCCATTCCATATTAGGGTGAAAGACTGGAAATTTTTCTCAGAGGCCTCTTTATCAGGCTTGGGGTTCTTTTACATACCATAAATCTATGACACAGTACCAACGGCTTTACTTTTGCTCAGAAGGAAGCCATACTATGGATTTTTACACACAAAACAATCCATCATCCTCTGCCAGGTTTGAACCTGCAACCTTGGGAACTAAAGGCTAGCATAGTATCCCTAGACCACAGAGAATGACATAGTTTTGTTTACTTAATTTACTTGGAAACATGTACAAAGTAAATTGGGTGAACCTATAAGGTCAAGTCACTCTCACTACTTTTCCTAGTATTTGCTTGATCAATTTTGGTGTTTCTGATATGAGGCACTTTGCCCAAATACTCTCATGTATATATTCCTTAAAACCGGACAATGCATATCATCTGAACATTTAGAGAAATAATTCAATTGCAACAAAAATAAATATGTTTAGTCTAAAATAATTAATTGCATTGATGTTTGCAGAATTTCCAAGTTTAGCATTAATGAATCATGATGAAAATGTGTAATGAAATATCCCTGCTGTTCAGTTTGTGGTAGAACTGAATGATTTTTTTTTTTTTTTTTTTTTTTGAAGGACTAGCTTTCTAATTTTTCTGTATTTAAAAGGACCTCAAGAGAGATTCAAAATTATTTACTTAAGCAGTATGTCAGATGCATATGAAGAAAGACACTTCAAAGGAAAAGTTGGTTTCTGTAATACCAAATAAAACAAGGGATATTTCTTCAAAGACCACTTAGTTGCTGTGTTTCAAAATGTCTCAAGTAACAGAGAATTAGTGGAATGGTTCTAGATATTATTAGGAATCTTATTCATCATGACTCTGCATCTATTACTAGATTGTTTAGGATTCTTTAAAAAAATTTAATGTCAAACAAATACTAGAGGTACAATGGTACTGGTTTGATGAAGACTATTATTCAACAAAAGCACTCATTAGTATGCTCATCAACTTTAGGTAATTGTAGCTCAATATGCTAGTTGATTTATTCTCCAACTAGAGGGGCATCAGTAACAAATTCATTAACTTCACTCAGTAAATTGCCTTTCTTGATGAAATGGTTTGAGAGAGAATTCCATAAATTCTGAGATGAAATTTCAACAGTAATACTGTATATGAGAACAGGAAAAATCTGACCAAAAATAATTGCTGAGATGATAGAATCTTCATTAAACATTCAAACAAAATACAGCAATCTAAAACAGGATTCAACATATTTCTTCTGACTCAACATCTTTCAGAATATTATGCTACATACTGACATCTTGTTTTAAGTGCAAAAAGTAGTTATTGGTGATATACAGGAACAAAAAAAAAGTGATTCAATTCAATTTTATTTCATTCAAATATTCATGTTGCATAGGGATTATCAAAGTTACTTACATTTGTAAAAAACTACCCTAAGATTTAAAGTACATTGTCCGAAATAACAAGATTGCTTTACATTCTTTACACATCTTTTGAAACAATATTTACATATCTTATACATTAATCATTATGGATATATACAGTGTTTAATTTAAATTGATCTATGCTATAAAATGCATTTTCTACTAAGTATTTTTTATGGTTTTTAGACATGCTTCTCGTTGCTCTACATCTTTTATTTCTTTAGGTAGTGCATTGTAGTTCTCTTTCCCCTTACTTTCTATTGAACGATTGTTTAGTGTCTCTCTGAGTGCCATTTTGTAGAAATCATGCCTGGTTCTTATATTATGAGTATGCATATGGCTATTTTTGACTACTTTTTTGCTATCACATATTTTATACTTTCATATACAAACATACAAGGAACTGTTAATATTCCACATGTTTTGAAAATCTCCCTACAAGTATGCCTGCTTTCCAAATTCCCAATTATTCTGACTGAATTTTTCTGTAGTTTAAATATTTTATTTACTTCCCTAGCTATAATATTTCCCCAGAGTGTTATACCGTATTTTATATGTGAAAATATGAGGGCATAATATACCTTTTTCAATGTTTTACTATCCATAGTATTTTTAACCTGTCACATTATGTATAAACCCCAGTTTATTGCTTTTGTAATATGTATTATATATGGTTTCCAGTTTAAATATTTATCTATTTCAACCTCCAAGAAATTTGTGACCTGTACTCCATCTACTTTAAGATTAACTGGTTCCATGATTTGCTTTTTCAATATGAAGTTAATCCATGCTGTTTTTTTCACATTTAAAGCCAGTTGTAAGTATAAAAAATACTCCTTCAAAATTCTTAGTATATTATTTGCCTTATTTTCTACCCCTTTGTTTGTATTATCTGTGATTATTATTGTTATGTCATCTGCGTAACCAATTGCCTTTCCTCCATTTCTTTCTATTAATTCAAAAATACCATTTATATATATTAGAAATAGAAAAGGGCCCAGTTTTGAGCCTTACGGGACTCCTTGCTCAGTCGGTTTGAAACCAGATTTTATCTTATTTACCATCTTATATTAAATTTACATATTTTTGTTTATTCCCACACACTGCTATCTGTTCTCTAAATAAGATGAAATTCACTCTTTTGCTACCCCACGTACCCCATGTTTTTTTAACTTATCTACAAGGATGTTTATATTTACAGAGTCAAAAGCTTTTGACAAATCTAAGAATATTACAATTACTATTTCACGGTTGTGTAAAGCATTTATAATCAGATCATTTGCTGTATCAAGTGCATTTATTGTCGACTATTTTTTGAAACTCATATTGCACGCTCATAATATTTTATTTTTTCAAAATATTTCTGTAACTGTTTTAAATATATACCCTGTGTTATTTTTGATAAGGCTGAGCATAGTGTTACTGACCTATAATTTTCTAAATGTAATTTACTTCCTTTTTGTTTAAATATAGGGCTTACAATAACATTTTTTAATATGTCTGGAAATACTCCGTAAATTATTGAGGAATTTACTAAGTGTTTACTGTTTCAATCACTTAATATTTTATATATTTTAGCATTTCATTTGATAGTTCATCTAAACCTGCAGATTTCTTTGTTTTTAATTTATTTATTTATTTATTTATTTTAATACACATTCTTCTGTGACTTCAAAAACTGCAATAGAAGTGGGCTTGCTTCTGCTATTTGGTTTATGTTTTTTTGGTTTTGAGATTTACTTTGGTTTTAGTGACTTTGCGACATTTACGTAATAGTCATTAAAAATGTTACATATTTGTTTTGGATCTAACACTTCATTATTATTATGATTTATCTTTATATTTTCTATTTGTTTACCATTATAATTATTATGCATTTGACTCACAATATTCCATACTTCCTTTGTTTTATTTTCTGCTTTTCAATTTTTTCTTTTTAATAATTTATTTTTGCCTGTATAATTACCATGTTCAAAATGTTGTTATATTTATCTATATACTGTAGTGAGTTTTTCATCCATGCTTGGGTGTTTTATTAAGTTCAAAAACCTCATCCTTTCACATGATTTTTTTACTCCTCTTGTCATCCATACCATTAGAGCATTTCCCTTACCACCTGCATTTACTCTAACCTTTTTAATGGCATTTTTATATACAACCTTTCTTTTATCTTTTTATTGAATGTCATACTTTTGATTTACATTATTTGTACCATATATGTCTTCCCAGTTTGCTTCTACAAGCTATTTTCTAAGTTTGCTGAGGCATTTTTCATTTACTTTCTCCTAAATTCAAAAAACATTTTGAATAATACTTCCCTTACTTGTTTTTAGTTTTAGCAATTGTCTCCTATCCTTGTCTTTATAATAGAGGTTTTCCAAATAGTTTTTGTGAAATTTATAAAAATATTATCAATACAGGTTTCCAAATGTTTTGTAACTCTTGTAGGTTTTTCAATTTCTATCTTTAAATTCTGTCTATCTAAAATTTCTACTAGTGTTGATCTATATTTACTTTCTTTTATCATATCTATTTGAAATCTCCCATTAATATTTTAATTTTTTTCTCATGAATTAGCAAGCTTTTCATGAATTCTCATATTTAGCAAGCTTTCTACATTTTTGAGAAATAATTCTTTGCTCCCACTTGGAGATCTATACACTCTAATTAGAAATATATTAGATTGTTTTTGGAATACCTCTATTGCTGCTAACTCAAAGATCATTTTCATCGATGGAATCACTACAATTATTCTCTTCAAATTTGATACCATTTTCTACATAGATAGCAACACCTCCACTTCTGTGTTGTTGCCTACAATAATGAGATCCTAATGTGTACCCATGATAGTGTTTGCTACTATTTCCTCGGATTTTAGACTATGTTCAGTTAATATTATAATGTTGGGTTTGTGCTCAACTATATTTAGCTCTATAATAATTTATTTCCTACGTACTGTGCATTTTGGTGAAAGATAAGTATAAGTCATTGTTTTTTCATTTGTATGCCCTTTTTACATTTACCTTTTCATCATTCCTATCATTGACATTGTTATTTTCATTTACTTGTTTCTCAATTTTACCGCACACATCTTTTCCCATTTTTCCGGAGGAGTTTTTCCTATCACCTTCCTGATCTGCTAATAGTTTCCCTTATTCATGCATATGTTTACTACATCACTTATTAGTTTTCCCAGTAAATAAGATCACTTCCTATTTAGATCAAGGCCATTCCATCCCAAACATTTTTCATCCAAAGATTTGTTAACATTTACAAAAACTTCCTTGAGTGAATCACAAGCCCAACGCATTCCTTCATTTATATTATCAATATATACATTACTTACATCTCTCCTCCTCATTATACCATTTACAACCACCTTTGCTCATCAGCACCTTTTGGTATGTCTGATCACATGGCCATAACCTCATTGGACCCTTTGAACCACAAATGTCATTTGTACCAATGTGAAACACCACTGTCTTTAGATTGTCACTAAATTCATCTTTAGTTAGATTTGGCAGATATTCTACCTTCATACCCCTGAAAACTTTCATTATTGTGTCACTTCTTGTTTATCACAATGTTTTTTATCATTGAGTCACCACACACTAATACACTTTTCATATCTTCTTTTTTCCTTCTTTCTTCTTGCTTTTTCCATTGGTATGCATCATCAGCTGTGATTCTTCTAGCTTGGAGTTTATCCATCTATAGCAAGATTTCATTTTGGCGTTTTGCTTGTTTCTTTTGAAGAGCTCTGCAGTTCCTTTGTTTTTTCCCACATGTTCTATTTTTTCTGCAGTGTTTTCTCCTTCTTCCAGATGTCTTAGAACTTCAAATCTATTTTTCAGAGCAATGTGATTAAATATTGTTTCCCGTGTATTTGATTGACCATCTCTCACCTTCTCGGCGTAATCATTTTTCTGAGTTACCTTATGTACATGCACTAGTGTTTTTCTTCATTACCCACTCCATTTCTCGTAGAAAGGTTTACATCCTCCTGCCTTTTCCTACTTTTACCATGTGTTTCCATCATGCATGGCATCTTATTGAGTCGACATTCGTGTAGTTACATTTTTTATGTTTCCATGTTAAAACAAGACTCACTTTCCTTTCTTCGATCTTTCCTGCATTTTCATCCTTGTTTTCTTCCTTGTCTACACTATACTTTGTATTTTTTGCTTTTTCTGATAATTGTTTTGCTGTACCACATGATCCCATTTCATAATTCTATTGAAAGAGAATATGAAGAATAGAGGTAGTAAACATGGAAGTATAAGTAATGCTCAGTAAATCAATACACTTTAAGAAAAATTAAGACTTTTTAAGGAATACCGTGGCTGATGAAAAACTAAGGCATCAGATATGTGCTCTATTGAAAGGAGATAGAATGTATAAAATTTCAAATTTCAGTGTGACTGATATGTTACTCTAAAGAAAAGAAAATCTATTTATAAAAGTTGTACATAAACATGTTTCTTTCTGTGTCTTAGTGGTCAATCAAATATAAATTATATGCATTCTGATGCTAAACTTAAATCTAATTTGCCTGAAATTACCTTTCTACTTTTGTTGACATCTTTCTCAAGCTCATTCAGTGATTATATATTTACTTTATGACCTACCTGTATTAGGTAAGAGGAAGTACTATATTCCACCCAAAAATTTGATGTGGAGATTTTACCCGAAATCAATGTTTTGAGGACTCAGAAACCCCACAAAAAAGATATTCATTTTATTTGTCATGTAAATATCTTAAATATATTCTTAAGATATAGATATATATTAAATATATTCACTTCAATAAAAAAAACTTAGCCATTTTTGAGAAAATCAATAATATTGAAAATTTTTCCATATAAAGGATAGTTTGGGATGGGGGGATTTTCTTGAAATGTTTTGTGTTACATCTTTGGAAGATACTGAACATAAATATTGAGTTTAGAATTTATCGAACATTTTGTTTTAGGGTTATGCTATTCTCTCTCTCTCTCTCTCTCTCTCTCTCTCTCTCACACACACACACACACACCCACACACACACACACACACACACAGATCTTTTTCTAAAAATGCTTTCTCTGGATTATAAATAAAAAAAAATGATGTAATATATTCACATGGCTTTCAATTTTCTTTACCCTCTATCATTTATTAGTGGGTATACAAATTATTCTTATGAAAGTTTATTTTCCTATCTACTCCACTTTAACGAAGATAAGCCTGTCCGAAAATAGCCACATACACATTTCATTATAGATACAAAGGAAATAGTAGAAGTCAAATGTTTTAGAACTGGATGCTACAAGGTGGCCTTAAAATTCCATATCTTTTCCATGACATCACAAGAAACTATTGAAAATCAAGAGAACTTAAAAAGAATGAACAATTTGAACCATTATAATGGATATCTCAGAAATAGCTTGCCACAAAAAAATGTTATTAGAAAGAAACTGTGTTTTAAAGAGATCTACATTTCTTGTGTAATATGGTTTCGTCTTTCACTTAAATTTTATCAGTTAGATAAGTTATACAAAATTCCTTCCAAATGAAGAGGACTTCAAAGGCTATTCATGGAAAGTTCAAGATATACATTTTATTTGTCATGTAATATATGATATTTTAATAAAAAATCGTTAGAACCATTTTTTAGAAAATCAAACATTTTGAAAAATGTTCCATGTAAAGGGTAGTTTAGGGGTAGGATTTTCTTGAACATCTTCGTGTCTCATCTTTGGAAGGTACTGAACCCAAATACCAAGTTTGGTATTTATCCAACTTTTCATTTTTGAGTTACACTGTACACAGATACACAGACATACACACACAAACATGTTTCCAAAAATGCTTTATTTAGATTCAGAGGGCCTCAAAACATATATTTCCAGTGAAATCTTGATATCAAATTTTTGGGTGAAATGCAATAACTTCTTTACCTACTATGTACATGGTAGAGAAAATAAACAAATCATCAGAAATAATGCACACAACAAACTAATGTTTGGCATTTACAGGAAACCAACTCACACAGAAAATTATATTAAAAACAATAGCTACAATCCTACAAGCCACAAACATGCAATTTTAAATAGCATTACAAACAGGTTAGTACATATACCATTGGAGAAAGAGGAATACCAGAAAGAATACCAACACATTATCCACATAGCCACCATGGAGATACCAGAAAAAAACAATAGATAAGAAGATAAAAAATACATCCAACAAATGACTACTTTATTCAGACAACAAAAACCACAAGCATATAGGAAGGTCACTTACCACCCTTGGAAACATCATAAATTTCAAAGGATTTTCAGGAAATACAACATCACCCTGTCTCCACAGAATAACCACAATATACAGAAACTACTATGCAACAGAACAAAAGACCCTATCCCCAACGATAAATCAGCTCGTACATATCAAATAGTTTGTAATGACTGTAACCTGGTATACATAGAAAGAACCAAAAGAAATCTTGAAATCAGACTTAAAGAGCATATGCGATGCATTTACCAAAAACAGATGGATAAATCAGCAGCAGCACATCATTTCTGGTCTTCAAACCATGAAATATCCAAATATAAAATTCTTAAAACCGATCAACAGTAGCAATGAATTGGACATCTGCGAAAAAATACATATCGTCAAACACAGGAATCACCTAATGAATTTTACCGCCACCCAGCAGCCTTTGGAGGTTCATCAGTCCAGCATCAGAGAACACCATTAACCACATACTTTCCCCAGACAATAACCGGCAAAATCAGTTGGAAACAAGCTGATGATGGGAGCAAGCCATTCTCCCAAAACACGTTCAAGTAAGAACATTTTAGTGATGTAGTGTAACAACCTTCAACTCTCTTTATTTTAAATTATGACACATTGCTGTTACTAGCTTCTCAATCTTCAAAATTAATTAAGTAAAAATACTTTTTTTTTGGATTCAAGGAGCCTCAAAACATGTACTTCTGATGAAATCTATCAAATTTTGGGTGGAATGCAATACCTTTTCTGCCTATTGTGTTTGTGGTAGAACATTTAAGAAAAGGTGTATTTCCAGTGAAATCTCAGTATAGAAGTTTTGGTTGGAGTGAAATACTGCTCTACCTACTTTAAGTAAGTGGTAAAGAAAGTAAAGAGATAATACGAAAAGTCTTAGCTATTGAAGAAAACACTCACCTAGAAATTATAGAATGCTAATTTTGTCTTAAAAGTAGGAGTGCTCAAGGATGAACCACTCCTGGCAGTTATGTGAGCAAACTTTATAATAGGCTTGATAAAATGCTAAACATGGTGCAGTTCTTTGATGAATAAGTGAAACACATTCTTCCTTTATACACATATAAAACTTTAACACTGATAACATTGCAATATATTCATTTAATTAGTTCATTTCTTGACTGAGTCATCCAGTTACAAGCCACACTGAGTCCAAAGGACTATTTTTGAAAAATGAGGAAAACCTTCACTCCTCTCCCATAAGAGATATTAGTTTATTTTAATTGTTACATTCATTCCCTGTAAAATCAATGCATTTTGAAGAGGTTGTGTAAAATCCTAGGACAAGATGTATTCTAAAAAAATAAAATATGTTGGACAGAACTCATTTTGTTTCATGATCATGGACTTAAAAGATTTTGAAAGAGTAATAATGGCAGTTGTGAATGTTTTCATAAAGATAAACTAGGAATTTCCATTGTATATAACTAAAGAGGGTTTTACAGCATTTTTTATACTATTTACAATAATATTTAACAGCATAATACGAGGTTGATTCAAATATAAACGGTAATTTTTTTTATAAGTTTCTTGATTAAACATATACACAAATGAGACCTTTCCTATTTCTCTACATAACCTCCTTCATGTTCTACACACTTTTGCCAATGATTTTGGAAGCTTGAATATTCCTTGTTCAAAAATGTTGGGGGACATGTCATCAACCATTTGCGCACATGCTCCTCAACATCTTTATTGGTTTCAAATCGCCCTCCAAGCGATTCCTTCATGGGTGCAAACAAAAAATAATCTGACGTGTTACACTCACATGACTTTCTCTACTCTTGTACAAACTATTTTTAAAAACTCTTATTCTCCATCTATTTCATATTAATCGAGATAAACATTTGCAGAAATGATCTTTTGACATGCAAAGAGAATTACATTTTACACATAGCGACCAGTTCTAAAAAAATTTGACTATCGCTTAAAGCCTACTATGTTCCTTGTTTTTTATTTACAAGGGCAATATAGAAATACAGTAGCCTTTAAGCATAGACATATCTCTTAATAGCTGGTTGCTAGGTGCAGCACCATTCTTTTTGCCACAGCTTAATATTCTTTGCATATCCAAGACAAAAAAATGAATAACGAATTCCCATTTGAGAAAATAAGCATTAAAAAATTTAAGGGAATAACAAGCAATATCTGGAAAATGGTTCACTCAACAACAAAAATGTATATGACATAAATTGTGTATTTTAACACGATCTACATTTTTTGTGTAGTAAAATTTTGTCTATCACATGGTTTACCAGTTATGCCAAAGTCATTCACAATGAAGAATACTTTTGGAGACATTCCCAGAAAATTCAAGATATACACTTTATTTGTCATGAAAATATCTTAAACATATGTTATTTTAATCAAAATTGTTAGAGCCATTTTTGAGAAAATTAAAATTTTTGAAAAATGTTCCATGTAAAGGGTAATCTGGGGTGGGGGGATTTTCTTGAAAACCTTCGTGTCGCATCTCTGAAAGATACTGAACCTAAATACCAAGTTTGGTGTTTATTTGACTGTTCGTTTCTGAGTTATGCTGTTCACAGACACACACACACGGACATGTTTCCAAAAATGCTTTTTTTGGATTCAGGGGGTCTCAAAACATATATTTCCGTGAAATCTCGGTATTGAATTTTTGGGTGGAATACAATACTTCCCCTACTTACTATACATAGTAGAGAAAGTAATAGTCTGGGGGGTACAAGTCTGGACTATAGGGATGGTGTTCAAGGATTTTCCAGTACAAATCCTCCAATGTATCTCTTGTCAAATCCTCAGTGTGAGGCATAGAGAAAGCCTTGGAGAAAGATGACATCTCTGATGGGCATACAACGTCTTTTGCTCTGGTAGACAGCTTTTACTGACTTCAACAATTGGCAATAGTAACCTGCATTTATAGTACGTTGATCATGCAGAAAATCAATGAGTAACTCCTATGTAGTCAAAAAACATTGTCACGAGAAGTTTTCCAGCTGAGAGGCGGCTTCTGGCTTTCACTGGGCAGGCTTCATCCTTTCTTTGCCACTCCTTGCTCACCACTTTGGATTCTGGAGTGTAATGATGGACCCATGTCTCATCACATGTGATGATTTGCTTCAAAAAATCATTCCCTTCTTACCGAAATCAATTCAGATGTCTTTCACAGATCTCCAATCTAGCCTGTTTTTGCTGGTCGGTTAACAACTTTGGAACCCATCGAGCACTAATTTTTCTAAATCCAAGATGTTCATGTATAATGGTATGAGCACTCCTAATGCTGACACCCACTTCTGAAGCAATTTCTTCAACAGTGCAGTGGTGATCACCTTCAATAAGCTCTCGAATGGCATGGATGTTGTCATCACTGAAACTTGACCTTGGACGTTGAGCAAGACCTTCGTTCTCTACAGTTTCACGGCCACCCCTAAATTCTCTGGCCCAAGTAAACACTCGATTCTGGGACAGTGTAGTGTCCCCAAACTGTGCCTTCAAACGAGTAAAAATCTCCGAGTGTTTGACCCCTTCATTGATTAAGAACTTCATAATAATGCATTGCGCAATTGACAAAAATTGTTCACGCATGGCTGTACTGATGCCGAAACTTAGCAAAGCAGCTAACCAAGCTGGTTCTCCCTCCCTAACACACCGACCTTCAACACCACCCTCCCCACTCCACCATCCTGCTCGGAACTGTCTGCGCAGTACTCTTGAGCAATTACCATTTATATTTGAATCACCCTCGTATTATACAAACTAAGTAGGTTCTGAACAGTAGAAAATCAAGACAGAAGAAAATGTGTGGCCTTTTTAGAATACATACTGATTCATTATATAAACTAAAATACAATATTTAGAAAACTAAGCTCATTTTCACAAGGCTTTAGGATGCATGCACTTTAGTCTTAAACAATTATATCTTCATCACCAGGAACATCCCCAAAGTTAGAACACTCTTCCCTTTCTGTCTCATCTCTAGATGTTCTGCTGCTGCTCCTAGGAAATTAGATCATGTAGACTTTTAGGTCTTCTAGTATAACACTGGTATGCTCTTCAGAGATCTCTGGACTTGACAGAATTTGGAACAGTGTGTGTTTAAACATACAGAATATGTACTGGACATAACGTATTTTGTTATAGTATGAACAAAACGAGTTTTGTTACATAATGGTTGATGGATTTAGTGGTTTTTGGAACAGTGCCTAAACTTCAAACCTCTTTTTTAATGGTAAATATTGGCTTTTGTAACAGTGTCAACTTGTTAAAATGTAAATTTTAAGGTTCACAACAAGATGGGTGCAAAATCTTGATTTTGAAATTTTGTGGACATAACTGTTTTATAACTGGATGACTCAGTATCTTAATGCTGTCTGAAATGCATATGTGTTTAAACTATAAATGTATATGTTTAATTTCAGAAATGCTGTGATCCAGTTAGAGAGGTTGAAAGTCTGCAATGTCCATTTGTGGGGTCATCCAGAACTGAATAAGGTTTGATGGAGACCATAGAATATTCTATATGTGCTAACAGCATATATCTCTGTTTGTCTTGTCATGTTTTAATGTTGTATTTATGGTCCAATGTATTGTATAAATGTTTTATACTGCATAGTGAATATGTCATTTTTTATGTATTTATTTTATATGAAATTCTTTTACTCTTATATTAAACTTTAATATATATTTTATATTTAAAGCAGACCTTATTTTATTTGCATACATAAAAACATGCATTATGTCAGGGTGCTTACTAGCATTTTGACTATCAACAGTTTAATTTCTTTCCCTAGCTATCACAGAATATCCCACCCCAAATGGAAATAATAAACAGCTAAATGCAGCTCTCAGAGAAAATTAGTTTGGATCTGTTATGGCAGATAGTATAGCTATCTTTAACTTAAACTTAGTAAAGTTGAAATATAGCTTGGCAACAACATGTTGCCTGAACAAAATTATCCTTTGGAAAGCTGAATCAAACTTGAAAACTTCAATGGAACAACCGGGACTTGAACGACAGATCTTCAACTCTCTGTGCTAATGCTCTCACCACTTGAGCTACATGGTAAAATAACTATATGCAGAGGCGAATCCAGGATTCTTTTAGGCAGGGGTGCCCATCCCCACCAACAGCTATGGTGCATCTGCCCCAAAACAATACCCTACCCCCTAATTTTTCTGAGGGCTCAATTTCAATATTTAGTTTCTTTTTTATGCCACTGGAAAGCTTTGCAAAGGGGCTATCTTATAGGTATTATAGTAGTTATTGTGATACGGGTATACAATAAAAGCTTAAAAATAATTGGAAAGCTAAAATCAATTTAAAAAATTTAATATTTACAGCAAAAAATTATAAATAAAAATATTTGGCAGGTGATGTATTTTATTGCTTGGTATTTCAATGTAATCTACTGAATCTATCTAAATAGACCAATATAGTAAGTGTAATAACCCTATGCATTCTGAACAACTATTCATATATACCTATCTATAACTTATAGTTCCTTTTATCATTTCCAAAAACTATCATTGATGCACCATTTATACCTTAACAAACTTAAAGATACAAACTGAGTTAACAATAACAGTGCTCAATTAAAAATTATAATAAATGTCTTTATATTATCTACATTAATTTACTTCAATATTTTTTTATTCCCAAAAATGTTCCTGATGGTGTAGTTTGTGCCACGATTCCCTGGACAGCCCTGCTTTTAGCGAGGGGCTGACAGTTTTTGAAACATACTTTACCAATGAGCAAGTGCAGTCAATAACAGAGCATTTTCATGGAGGTCTGGTTTTCAGCCTGCAGAATGCACTGGGGTTTGACCCCACACATGGGTGCAAGTTTTAGTTCCTGGTATAGGACTGGTGTCCACTCAGCATCGTGCGGAAATTGAGGAGCTGCAGCAGCCAGTGATCCCAGCCACAAAAGCCAACATTCCAGCTGGGCCACATCACCTTCCCATATTGATATGTCTATGTGGAGTAACATTCATGGTTAAGAATAATCAAATTGAGAATGCAATAGATATCCTTAATACAGTTATGCAAAGGGTGGGAGAGGAAATGAAAACAAAAAAGAGGGTTTACATATGATAAGGACTGGTTTGACGAAGAATGTAGGGTATCAAAAAGACAAGTAAAACAACTGTTGGTTAGGTGGAGAGAATTAGGTGATAGAAAATCTAGGGACGATTATATGCAAGGGAGGAATTCACATAATTTATTGTTAGAGCAAAAGAAAAAGGACTGGAGGGAATGCAATGAAAGGAATTTGATAAAATGTCTAAATGAAAATAATGTTAATAAGGTATGGCAGGTTCTTAAGTCGACCTATAATAAATGTGTAACTAAACCCAATGTTGAGCCAGGACAATGGATGGAGTATTTTAAAACATTATATGGGGAAGAAAGGAGTATAGGAAGTACGGAATTTTTGGAAATAAGGAATGTTTTTGTAGAGATATTGGATGGTGAAATTAGGAGTTAGGAAATAATAAAACAAGTTAAGTTACTGAAGAAAAATAAAGCTACTGGAATTGATGGCATCCCAACAGAGTTTCTTAAGGAGTGGTGTAATGAAACAGGGAGAGTGAAAATTTTATTAGATTTATTTAATGTAATTATTAGAAAGGGTTATGTACCTAAACGATGGAGAGAAGCTATCATCCATCCTATATATAAAGGCAAGGGTAATGTCGATAAACCTAATAACTACAGAGGTATTGCATTATCGAATATAGGAAAACTTTTTGCGGGCATTTTGGCAGCGAGACTACAATTTTGGGTTGAAGAATATAATATCCTTTCGGAATTCCAGACGGGCTTTTGCAAGGGAAGGAGAACAATTGATAATTTATTTATTATAAAGACATTAGCAGACAAATATTTAAAAGAAAAAAGGGGTAAACTGTATATGGCTTTTGTAGACTTAGAGAAGGCTTATGACCGAATTGAGCTACAACTTCTGTGGCATAAATTAGTGTGTAAGGGAAAGTCAGCAATTGGTGAATATTCTTAAAGCACTGTATTTTGAGAACACCTTCTGTGTAAGGGTGGAGACAGGCTGTGTAACAAACGAAACTCCACAAAAGAAAGGCCTTTGGCAAGGATGTAAGTTAAGTCCAGTTTTATTTAATTTATACATAGATGATGTCTTACTAGAAATTGGAAGGAATAATAACTGTGCACCAGTAATTAACAACATCCAAATTCCAGGACTTCTTTTTGCAGATGACCTAGTGGTAGGATCTATTACAGTAAGTGGTTTAAAACAATCATTACAAGCAATTGATGTATATTGTAAAGAATGGAGGTTAAAAGTGAATCAAGACACAGATTGTGGTTTTCAAAAAGGGGGGAAAATTAGGCAAATATGAAAAGTGGAAGGGAGAGAATAAAGATTACAGGGTAGTGCATGACTGAATCTATTTAGGAGTAAAAATAGATGGAGGTAATAAATGGGAGAAACAAAAGAAGTTTGCATTGGCAAAAGGTAAAGGGCGATGGCAGCAATTAGAAGCTGCAAATATAAAGTAGCTAATATAAATGTTAAATGGCTGGAAAAAGTTTATGAGATGGTTGTGGAGGCAAAAATGATGTATGGTATAGAAATATGGGGATTAGATAGAGGATGGGAATGTATAGATGTGGTGCACAGGATGTTTTGTAGAGAAATACTAGGGCTACCGAAGTCAATTGTAAGACAGGTAGCACAATTAGAGATGGGCAGGGTGCCAACTAAGGGGAAGATAATGGAAAGAGCTTTGAAATTTTGGTTCAGAATTTTAAATCTAGGAAAAAGTAATGTGTTAAGACAATGTATTGAATACCAAGAGAATAGCTTAATGAATGATGGATGGGTAAGTAAATTACGGAATATTTTGGAGAAAAATGGGTTAGGAGATATATGGAGAAGGAGAGAAAATAACGTAAAACATTTTTGGAAAAAGGCAAGGAAAAGACTGGAAGATATAGAAATACAAATCATGTTCAGTGAGATTGCCGAAAAGAGCTCATTAGTTTATTATAGGCCAATGAAAAATACATGGGGTAGGGAAAAATATATAGACATAGTAAATAAAGAAGAGAGAGAATCTATTACATGGTTAAGAACCGGAGCATGGAGGCTAAAAGGGCTAAGACAGGGTATTCCTCAGAACCACTGTCCGATATGTGATGGTAATGAAGATATTGAACACATAGTATTTAAGTGCCAAGGAACAGAAAATTGGAGAAAAGAATTTTTAATAAGAAGTGGTCGAAGGGGGATAGAAATACACTTATAATTGAAATGATATGCAAGGACACTAGAAGCATTGGACAGTTTTTGTGTAAAGTAAAAAATAAATGGCTTTGGACAGTGGAAAGAGAAAAGTAAGAGGTAGTGCATCTTACTTTGAATGGAAAACTATAGTGAATGTGTGATGGTTAAGTAATCAATAAATGAAAAGTGAAAAAAAAAGTGGAAATGGGACATGAAAAAGAAAAAAACTGAAAAAAAGGGCAAGATAATTTAGTGACAAGAATTTGTAAAATGTAAATAAACTGTAGTGATTGTCTACTGAATAAGTGACCAGGGTCAAAATGCAGTAGACAATCAAATTTTTAAAACTCTTAGCACAATAAATACATAGATACATAAAAAAATATTGGTTGGAGGATTACCCACCTCAGCTGTGCAAAGTGGGCATGAAGCCAACGGTCAGTTTGGTTGGCCCAGGCTGCATTCTAGCTATAGTACCATAGGATTACTATTATTATTGTTTGTATTATTATTATTATTATTATTATTATTATTATTATTATTATTATTATTATTATTATATGTGATTCATGAATTATCTTTTGGATGCAAAGATTAATTTAAATATTGAGAAAAGTTATTGGAAAGGTAGAATCAGATGACTGAAAAATTCAATGCAGGGATTTGAATTACGGATCTCCCGTCTCCGTCTGGTTGCTCTAACCACTGAGCTACCATGGAAACATGCCAGCATGACATTAAATTCTCCAAGTGATTCGCATTTTTCCCGGTAAACCACAAGGAGATCTCAAATTGTATTGAGATGACATATTCCAATGGCGACTTACAATGCTGTAAGTCTGGTCTTCATAGTTTCAACCATTATTAGGTCAATTAATGGAATTAATTTTTCTTCCACACAACCGTGTGTTGAACAAGGTTGGAAAGGTAGAATCAGATGACTGAAAAATTCAATGTCATAACAGGGATTTGAGAGATGTATAGTGTTGTATTTGTGTATTTGTAGCACCACGTTGTGGATGTTTCTCACGTAATGTTATTTACCTCACGCGTGGAACCATCTTATGTGACGTCATTCGTTGGTCTTGTCCGTTTAACTCCATCTGGCGTAGCAATTTATATCAATTAGTTTTAAGGTTATGTATATTATCTTCCGGCCAGCTATTTAGGTAGGCATTTAATTCTTGCAGGGTGTGAAGCGGAAAGGAATCTTTTGTCTATAAATGATACTGATGAAGAAACTGGTTTTATAATCTTTATTGCAGAACACGTTCACGAACACTTTCACAAATTTGTCTAGATACTCGCCATACTGAAACTGTTTGTAATAACTTCTCACTTTTAACTCACGTACTTCAACTTTATATATTTAACTGTATAATCCTTTATAAGATTTCTCGTACTTCTGCTGCGCGTAACTTTATGAATTTAGAGACCGACATGAGAATCTTGTTGAACTGGGAGCTGACGTGTTACGTGTTGAGAATCTTGTTGAACACTGGAGGACGCTTACCTCAGACATGGCTTATTTATAGACTTGCCTTAAGATACGCCTAAAGATTATAAATGAAATGCTATTGGCTAATAAAACGCGCCAACATTAGCGTCAATTTTACTATCCAATGAAAACCACTAATACATATTATTTTTATAGAACATTCTGGAAGCTTTTACCGAAAAGGCGCGAAACATTACGTAACTTCCTGGTTCCCGGTAACGATAAACAACTCAAACCCTTCATTGCATTATTGCGTTATTGTTGACAGTTTCAGTAGAGCCGTATATTATTATTTACCAATAATATTTACAATTAATAAACCTCTGAAATCAATGTTACATAAAAATACATATTCATATTATTATCGTTAACCACATCTGAGTAATTTGTGATACAAATTACCGTCTCATATGCCCCACTAGAAACATAATTATAAACATTTATAACCTGTTTGGAAATTTTATAATTTTGTTTTTAGTCTCCTAAATCTTGTAACACACGCTATTCACTTTCACTTAACACTTCACACGCGTTTAACACACGACATATGTTTTATCTCGCCACTACTTACTGGCTTTGGTTTAATTAATTTAGATATTCATCTGACATCACAAAATTTTTTTTTTATAGCAATTTTTTTTTTTTATAGCAAATACTATACCCTAAACTATTTAACTAGTGTTACAAAAAATGGTTTTCTTTCTTATATTGTTACCAAAAATTTATCAATTCAAGAATTTTTTTGTAATTACCATACATATTTACCAAAATATTCACCCTTTACATATATTTACATCTCTTAAATCTAGATAATGCTTTACATTTTCTGTTTACTACACAAGTATTTGTTTTAAATTATTTTTACCATTTTTGTTATTTTGAATTTTATTTTAAACAATACTCTCGGAATTGCACTTACGTATCTTTACTTTAATATCATATTAATTTTCAATCTTTGTATTCTTAATTTTTTAATTCTTGGTATTGTATTTACGTACTTTTACTTTAATCTCATCTTAAGTTTCAATCTTTGCATTGTTAATCTTCAAATATTTTGTTACAGTTACTAAAAATTTAATTATTTATTTTTTTTTTTTTAAACATTTCTCTTTTTTTTTTTTTTTTTTTTATTTTATCATTTAATTTATTTCACTTTTCAAATGACATATATAAATAGTTAACCCTCTTACGTTCCAATACATTTCTCTGCGAGTCGTCTTTAACTATCCAGCATTTACTTTACATCACATTGCTATTTACCCTCCTGGATCAAATTGTGTGTGGCTAAACATTACTCGTAGCCGTAACCTAACCTTCAAATTTTTGTTAATGAATAACCTCTTGTATTCATATGACATTTCGTTCCCTGATAACATTTGAAAACAATCTACAGCTTCTTGAACAATACATCTTTTAACAACTTTCATTTTCAATTCTTCTGCTATCTCTTTACTTTGAGAATACTCTGACAAATCTGTACTAAACTGTACTGGACTGGAGTTTTCATTTTGAATATCTTGGTACAATTTATTTCTTTGCATTACTGACTCATTTTGTATTTCTGATATTTCCCCTCTGAAATTAACTTGCGCCTCATTTACATCTACGTTCATAACCTCTTTCATCTCTCTTAGCTCACTTGAAATATTACTCACTTGACTGCCTAACTCTGTACATTCTACATTAACCTCACTTTTAGTATTAACCTCACTTTCTTTGTTATCTCTTTCCCTACTCATGTCTAGCATTTTCTTTGAAATTTCTCCTATCTCACTTGCTATTACTTCATTTTCATCTCTCATTTTTGGCATACTACTATCTTGCTTCATAACTTTCTTTTCCATTTCTTCACTGCTTTGATCTACTTTTTGCTCTAATACCCCATTACTCCTACCAATATTTTCAATTGATTTCCTGTTTTGTTCAAAGCTTTTACCAATATCTTCTCTTAATTCTCTCTTATTCTGATCTAGTTTTTGTTCTAAACTCCTATCAATATCTTCTCTTAATTCCCTATTATTCTTTTGCATATCTTCCCTGTTTTGATCTATTTTCTTACTAAGATCTTCCCTCAATTCCCTATTATTCTTTTGCATATCTTCCCTGTTTTGATCTATTTTCTTACTAAGATCTTCCCTCAATTCCCTGCTATTCTTTTCCATATTCTCATTAGTCTTTTTTATATCTTCCCTGTTTTGATCCAATTTTTCACCAAATTTTCTCAACATTTCCATAATCATACTATTATCAGAGTGAATATTTCCTGCTATTCTATTCTCACTTTCTGCACTAACATTTTCATCTTCAAATCCTAAAAAATCTGGACTATTTCCTGTAACCTGTATTGAATTACAACTAACTGTTACATTATCTCCCTCCATAATTATTTCTTCTGTATTGCTAGCAGCCATTGTTTTTATTTTCCTACCGCTCCTAAGTCTCATTTAATTACCTTTTTGATGCTGTCTGATGCTGCAGCTTTGATGTCCAGCGTTCTGCCCCTTTCTCCTAGGTTTGTATGTCGCTTCTGCGTTGTGTTGTGATGAATCTACGTTGTCTCGATGTTTTTGTAGTTGATTTACCCTGTTGCATCGTAATCTCGGAATTACGATCGAAGTCAGTCGTCCCTGTCGTTTCTTGAATCTGGGTCTTGTAGATGATTTCACCTCTGCATTCCTGGTTATGTTGATCCTTTCCTAGTTAATTCTGATACTTCCTGGTTATTCTTGTTCCTTTCCTAGTCATCTAGCTCCACGTTGATGCGCCAATTTGAGAGATGTATAGTGTTGTATTTGTGTATTTGTAGCACCACGTTGTGGATGTTTCTCACGTAATGTTATTTACCTCACGCGTGGAACCATCTTATGTGACGTCATTCGTTGGTCTTGTCCGTTTAACTCCATCTGGCGTAGCAATTTATATCAATTAGTTTTAAGGTTATGTATATTATCTTCCGGCCAGCTATTTAGGTAGGCATTTAATTCTTGCAGGGTGTGAAGCGGAAAGGAATCTTTTGTCTATAAATGATACTGATGAAGAAACTGGTTTTATAATCTTTATTGCAGAACACGTTCACGAACACTTTCACAAATTTGTCTAGATACTCGCCATACTGAAACTGTTTGTAATAACTTCTCACTTTTAACTCACGTACTTCAACTTTATATATTTAACTGTATAATCCTTTATAAGATTTCTCGTACTTCTGCTGCGCGTAACTTTATGAATTTAGAGACCGACATGAGAATCTTGTTGAACTGGGAGCTGACGTGTTACGTGTTGAGAATCTTGTTGAACACTGGAGGACGCTTACCTCAGACATGGCTTATTTATAGACTTGCCTTAAGATACGCCTAAAGATTATAAATGAAATGCTATTGGCTAATAAAACGCGCCAACATTAGCGTCAATTTTACTATCCAATGAAAACCACTAATACATATTATTTTTATAGAACATTCTGGAAGCTTTTACCGAAAAGGCGCGAAACATTACGTAACTTCCTGGTTCCCGGTAACGATAAACAACTCAAACCCTTCATTGCATTATTGCGTTATTGTTGACAGTTTCAGTAGAGCCGTATATTATTATTTACCAATAATATTTACAATTAATAAACCTCTGAAATCAATGTTACATAAAAATACATATTCATATTATTATCGTTAACCACATCTGAGTAATTTGTGATACAAATTACCGTCTCAGATTTGAACCACGGATCTCCCGGTTTCCGTCCAGTTGCTGTAACCATTAAGCTACCATAGCAACATGCTGGCATGACATTAAATTCTCCAATGATTTGCATTTTTCCTGGTAAACCACAAGGAAATCAGTCATCTGATTCTAGCTTTCCAACCTTGTCCAACACACGGCTTGTGTGGAAGAACAATTAATTCTATAAAATTATTTATTAAATAAAGATGCATTTTAAACATATTTAAGTCATTTGGTTATTCAGTTTTGCTATAAGTTGTTCATCTTCAGTGTTTGAGATCTTAAGTCTTTCAGAAATTATTTAATGGTAAATTTACACAGCAGGATGGCTCAAGTAGTAAAGTTTGTGGCCCGCATTCGGGAAGTCATGGGATTGATTCCCGTGGCCGAACTTCCTGACCAATGGTTTTTATTGGGGGGTTTCTCTGGGTCATCAGACATTGCATCCCCCAAATTTCCTGTCCCTTCATTTCATCTACATTCTCATTTTGCTTCACCGTTCATCTGCTTGGTTTCTTTCAGGGTTGCAAGTGTCAGCGGGAGGTCTTGGCATGTGCATGGCAGGGGAAAAGGTTGCTCTGAGGGAACTTTCATTCCCCGGACTGCGAGCAGTCTCTGGGTCCCGGGCCCTCCATGGAATGTGTAAGCCCACGAGGGGGAGGGGACCCGGCTGCATCAGCCCAGGGAATTCAAAATGTATAATGGTAGGGACCTTGCCCTCTGCCTGTTGTGCCTCCTAATCCAGCATCCTTTGTCTCCTCTCACCTCATCCCTCCCTCCTGGGGGTGCCCCATCAGGAGCCTGGTATAAAAGTATCTGCGTAGATTGAGATACTAAGCCCCCCTCCACTTCTAGTCCTGTCTTATTCTGTCCTAATGTTAAATTTAAAGCATATTTGATTTGGCCTATGTGATTTTCACTTTGTTTACCATGTACATAGTAGGTAGAGAAAGTATTGTGTTATACCCAAAAATTTTATACCAAGCTTTCACCAGAAATACATGTTTTGAGGACCCCTGAACCCTCTAAAAAAAAAAGCATTTTTATAAAAAGTCTGCATATCCTAGACAATCTCCAGCTTCAAGTCAGTTGAGGTGATGTACATCAATGTTATGGGAATGTGCATCTCTCCCATCATCAGGATGCTGAATGACTTGATTGGATGAAAGGGCCTATATATATACTGTCCACTGCAGTGGCTAGCACGGAATAGAATACACAAGGCATTCCTACTGGGTTTGCTGGGGCAGACCTCATAGAAAACTCATCTTCTCTGGCTGCTGCTTAGATTGTCTGTTTGTGTTTTCTGAGCCAGTCAATTTCAATTGATGGACGGTTTCCATGTGGAACTGAGCTGTAGCCCAGCATCCTGGTTCAGTGTGCACCTCCCAAAGGATATAGCCAATGCCTCCTTGACTCTATGCTCCCAGTAACCAACACATTTGGCCACGGTGGTTATGTCGTGGTGGAAGCTGGCTCTGTGGTCCATTTCAAAGCAGTGTTCTGCCGGTTCGGATTTATCAGGCTGCATCAAACAGATGGTCCTCTCAAGTTCCTTGACTCTGGTGGTTACTGTCCTGCCAGTTTGTTATATATATGGGGTGCCGCACACACAGGGAATGTGGTACACCCCTAGTGAGTGATGTGTGTATCTGTGAACAGCATAACTCAAAAACGAATGTTGGATAAATACCAAACTTTGATGTTTAGGTTCAGTAACTTTCAAAGATACAACACAAAGATTTTCAAGAAAATCCCTCTACCCCAAACTACTCTTTACATGAAACATTTTCCAAAATTTTAGATTAAAATATATATTTAAGATTACTTGACAAAATGTATATCTTGAATTTTTTGGGAATAGCCTGTGAAGTTCTCTTCATTTGGAAGGATTTTTTTATAATCTTGTATAACTAATAAATGTTAAATGATAGATGAAAACATGCTGCACAAAAAAATGTAGATCTCTTTAAAACACACAATTTACATCAAATAACCTTTTTTGTGGTATCAGCCATTTCTGAGATGTTCGTTATTAATGGTTTGAATTGTTCAATACTTAGCCATTCTTTTACTCATGTCAATTTTCAGTTGTTTCTCGCCATTTCATGGAAAGAGTATGGAATTTTAAGGCCTGCTTATACCATCCAGTTCTAAAACATTCGACTATCACTATTCCCGTTGTATCTAAAACAAGATATATAAGGCAGCTATTTTCGGAAAGCCTTATCTGGATTAAAATGAAGTAAATAGGAAAATAAACTTTTGTAATAATAATTTGTATACTGCTAATAAGCAATAGAGGGTAGAGAAAGGCATATGAATGTAACACATTAGAATTTTTTATATTTCACTCTTTTTAAGTTAGTGAACATTTTTTAAATATAGTCCACCGCTATGTTAAATTCACTATGTTAAATGAATAAAACAGAAATCGGAGGGCGATGGATTTTTTTGGGCATAAAAATCCTTGGCATGGTTTCCTTCAGAAAGGAAGTAAAGCCAGTGGTCCCGTGTCATAGATTTATGGCACGTAAAAGAACCTCAAGCCCAATAAAGAGGCCTCTGAGAAAAATTACTGGTCTTTCATGCCCAATATAGAATGGGATGCTAAGAGCCATAGTAGTTAAAGAGTGTCCATAAATAAAACTAAATTTAACTTTAAAACAGAAATAAAGGTAGGTTTTAAATTTACCATACCAGAGCAACATCATAACCTTAAGGATAACAGCTGTCATATTTTGTTTTATAATAAAGAGAGCGGGCTGTAACTCTTCCTGGGTCTGCCTATGCCTGTGTGCATATTAGATCATGTCAAGTAACCCACTAAACCTTCAAGGCGATCTAAAATATTAGGAATAGCATACTTTAAGGCAACTTGTAATGTTGCAAAATTTTTCAATTTCTCAGCTTTATAGTTAATCATGAATGGGTTAATTGTGTTTCAAGAATTGTTTTTTCACACTGGCTGTCAGTAGGCATTAAGTTGAAAAGCTGAATCAGTCTTAAAATTTCAATGTCATGGCCAGGACTCAAACATGAATGTTCAACTCTATGTTTTCACCACTCAAGCTACAATGGTGAGATACCAGTGTGCACAGTAAATCTCATCTGACTTAACCTCGTAAACCTTCAATGTGATCTTGAATTCAAGTTCTGGCTGTTGCATTGAATTTTTCAAGTTTCATTAAACTTTCCAACTTAACACCTACACACAGCTAGTGTAAAAAAATAATTATAATGCAATTAACCTTCTTGAAATAGTATACAAAGTTTTAAACCGCCTAGATAATTTTAACTAAAATTTTTATCATATGTATGTTAATTTTTAAATAAAAATGAAATTTTCTTTGTAAAGAATACAATTTTCATATTAGAGATATAATTCAAGGATTCATTTCAACAATGCTTACTGGGATCTCCGATACTGCTTTGGAAAATAGTTTTAATTTCGCTACTGCCTGAGTAAGGCAGAGGAAGTAATACAATCAAGTCAAGATTTTCTATTTGGATTTCAATGGAAATGGACTTTTTGAGGTTTCCTGAATTAAAAAAACTAAAAATAATTAAGAAAAAATGGATGCATTTCTGCATATATCTCAAAACCATAATTCTGAAATGAGAAGTTAAATAAACATAGCGTTTCACGCTTAATTCAGGCACCTAAGAAAAAGACTCATGTATCTGCGTGCAATCCTGTATACTCTCAATTATCTGTGGCCGGATTAAATGCTTTGTGGATTATCTGCGCTATCTTAGGATTTTATTGTTAATTCCATTACCACACTGCATAATTTGCATTCCAAATGCATCTCAAAGTGTTTTGGTGCTTTACTCAGGACTATACTTTATTGTTCTCTGTTCATTCTCCATCCAAGCAGGAATCCCTTAGTCCTTTGATCAGAATATGTAAAGGAACAGAAATATGTAACCTCAGCATCCACATTAAAAGTTGCTCCTGGCTGCAAAAACATGGATAGTGAGAACATTGAAGAATACTTTGTGCCTGACTGGACTTGTCACAGACTGACAATAAAATGTTGATGTGTACACAGGGCGAGAAGAATGTTTTAGAGAAATATTATGATGATGATGATGATGATGATGATGATGATGATGATGATGATGATGATGATCCAGACATCCCAGAAAAGCATTCTCTTCAGTGGCTCTAAATGGACAGTTTTCTAGATTACACTGAACACAAAAAGGATTAATGGTAATTAATTATTGTTTCACACAAGCTGTGTGTAGGACAAGGTTGGAAAGGTAGAATAAGACTGAAACATTCCATGTCATAGCTTGGATTTGAACCACAGATCTTCTGGTTTCCCTAGCCAACTGAGTTCCATGGCAACATGCCACCATCATATTAAATCAGACTGAAAAATTCAGTACCATAGCCAGGATTTGAATTACAGATCATCTGGTTTCCATTCAGTGGCTCTAACCTTATGGTTTCCATTCAGTGGCTCTAATCAGCTGACTACCATGACACTGTTGCAAGATAGTTCAGTTGGTTACAGCAACCAGACAGGAACCAGAAGATTTGTGTGATCTACCATTGCAATGTTGCCAGGTACAAGGGCTGTCCCAGAAGTACCCGACCTTACAAAGAAAACAACAATTTTGGGAAAAACCTCATTATATCTCTGCATAGTCTCCTTTCAGCTCAATACACTTTTCCCAGTGATGTTCAATAGCTTTAACACTGTTTATAGTGAGAACCGTCTAGTTCTGCAAAATAGCCATTTACTGCGAGCTCCACCTCTTCATTGTTGGCCATTTCTTCAATTTTGGAAACAGAAAATAATCAGAGGAGGCTGAGTCTGGCAAATAGGGTGCATGAGGAAGCAATTCGATCTTTAACTCATTGATTTTGACCATGGCAATAATAGATGTGTGAACTGGTGCATTGTCTTGATGAAACAGAACGTTCTTTTTTGCTAAATGCAGCCATTTTTGCTTGATTTCACCATTCAAACACTGCAATAAGTTTGCATAATACTCGCCATTGATTGCTTTTCCTTTTTGAAGATAATCAATGAAAATTATCCCACGCTGATACGGTAATTTGTATCACAAATTACTTTAATGTAAATAATTATTTTAATATGAATATGTATTTTTGTGTAACATTGATTTCAGAGGTTTAATAATTGTAATTATTATTGGTAAATAATAATATACGGCTCTATTGAAACTGTTAACAATAACACAATACTTTAGCAAAGGAATGAGTTGTTTATCGTTACCGGGAACCAGGAAGTTACGTAATGTTTCGCGCCTTTTCAGTAAAAAAAGCTTCCAGAATGTTCTATAAAAGTAATATGTATTAGTGGTTTTCATTGGATAGTAAAATAGACGCTAATGTTGGCGCGTTTTATTAGCCAATAGCAGTTCATTTATAATCTTTAGGTGTATCTTAAGGCAAGCCTATAAATAGCCATGCTCGAAGTTGGTCGCCCCGCAGTTATACAAAATTTTTCGTACACTACACGTCGGCCGCTCAGTTCAACGGAATTCTAAGTACACGCAGCAGAAGTACGAGAAATCTTATAAAATATTCTAAAGTTAAATATACAAAGTCGAAGTACGTGATTTAAAAGTGAGAAGTTATTACAAACAGTTTCAGTTTGGGCAAGTATTCAGATTAATATGTAAATGTGTTAGTGCACGTGTTCGACAATAAAACATTATAAAACACATTTCTTCACTAGTAATTTTTGGATAAAAGATTCTTTTCCGCTTCACAACCTGTAAGAAAAACATGCCTACCTAGATCAGATAATAGCTAGCCGGTGGACATTTAAAATTCATGCAAATTGCTAACGCCAGAGGGATCTACGGACCAGACCAAACCAACGAGTGACGTCACACAAGATGGCAACGCAGAAGTCAACATAACATTCTCCCATCATATTGGCTTCCACAAACGTGGTGCTACAAATACACAAAGACAACACTAATACAGTCGCAACGCGCATCCATAAAAAACTGACGTCATGACCTTGCCTGCAGGTGGAACTCTCTTCGCCTTCTTTGGAGCTGATTCTCCCCTTTCATTCCACTGTTTTGATTGTTCGTCTCAGTGTGAAGTAATGGATCCATGTTTCATCCATGGTTATGAATCAACGCAAAAACTTGGCTCTATTGCAACGAAACATCGCCAAACACTCGACTGAAACATCCTCACAACGCCGCTTTTCTTCCATTGTGAGTAAACGTGGCACCCATCTTGTGCATGCTTTCTCAAGTCTAAATTTTCAGTTAGTATGCAATGTACAGCAGTTTTTGAAATGCCTATGATGTCTGCTAGCTCACGCACTTTCAGTCAATGGTCATCCAATACCACTTAGGGATTTTCTTCACAATTTCTGGCGTGGTCACCTCATTTGGTCGACCACTGCAATGTTTGTCTTGGCAGCTCATACAGCCTCGCTTAAACTCTGCCACTCAATATTTTAATGTTGTAAATGAAGGGGCAGACTCCCCAAGAGTAGAATCTAGCTCAGCTTTAATATTAGTTGGATAGGACCTTACAAATGAAAGTATTGTATCACATAACAATGGCCAGTTTTATCAATGTATACAAATTCGCTGAGAGAATTCACTATTAATGGCTGCCAAACAATTACTAAACTACATAGTATCGTCAAACTTCAGACTTAAACTTTATAAGGGTGGTACTTTCCACCATAGTCATTTGTTTGAAAAACAACCGCTGTATATACGTCAGGTCATGTACTTCTGGGACTGCCCTTGTAGCTTAGTTGGTTAGAGCAACTAGAAGATCTATGTGATCTACCATGGCAATGTTGCCAGGTAGCTCAGTTGATTAGAGCAACCTGATGGAAACCGGAAGATCCGTGTGATTTACGATGGCAATGTTGCCAGGTAGCTCAATTGGTTAGATCAACCGGACAGGACCGAAGATCTGTGTGATCTACGTGGCAATGATGCCAGGTAGCTCAGTTGGTTAGAGCAACCGGATGGCCCCCAGGAGCCTACTACTGTAGGTACGGGATTGGCACTACCGGGATCCCGAGCCACACTCTCGATTGGTTTCCTCTAAGAGGTGAGAGAGCTTATGTCAAACGCCCAATCAACTGTGGTTCACAAGCGTGTTTGACGAATAACTAGTTACCTCCCTGAACACAGCCTGATAGATACCGCTGCGCAGGACGGAGGAGGGATATCGCAAGGGAAGACTGGGCAATGCGTAACTCCCAGCTCCGATATCATGTAGGACTGTGTTCGTATCTGCTGATGAAGGTCAGTCCCGGTTAGGGGTCATTACATGAGCTATTACACTCCTGAAGGCGATTCTGTCCCTCTATCTATGAAGTGGAAGGTGAGATCCTAAGGTGAGCAAGGTCCAGGCCAGGACTCTTGCCTAAGCTGGGGTGGTGCCCAGGATGTGAGCATGCCATCGGAAACATTTGTAATGGTGGAGGATGTAATCGCCATGGATAATAAAAGATAAAAATAAACGCGAAAACTAGTGGAAAAGAAGTAATGTTGTGTAGTGGTCCTCGCTACTTAGTTATTAACAGAACAGAGGAAGGAAGAACATTTACATCAGTGAACCCCTTTAAAGTTCAAAAAGGTCTCGATAAAATTGCTGAACCTGTTAAGTAGTGTATTAGGAGTCGCAATGGCACGCTCGGTTAAACTGCCATCCATCCGATTTACCATTTGTAACATTTATATGCCTCCATCCGACGACCTCTCGCTCACTGATTTAGAAAATCTAGTTTCCCAGTTACCAACGCCTTTGGTGGGAGACGTTAATGCCCATCACCCTCTTTGGGGCTCACCTCGGGCTTGTGCAAGAGGTAAATTAATTGCTGATTTTTTTAAAAATAATAACTTAGCTCTTCTGAATACCGGAGAGGCTAAATTTCTTTCAGCCTCCTTTAATACTTTTTCACACCTTGATATAGCAGTTTGTTCACTACATTTAGCAATTTCCTTACACTGGAATGTCATCTATGATTTACACTTTAGTTTCCACCTTCCAGGCCATATTAGTCCCTTAAGGCAAGATATATGTTATACACGCTTACCTAGATGACACTTAAATCATGCCAGCTGGAACCTTTACTCCCATTTGGCTGTGTTTAATTACTATGAGCACGACTCTATGTTTTATTCGAATATCTCACAGAGACGATTCTTTCCGCTGCTGAGCAAGCTATTCCTCGGTCGACTGCCAACCCCTGTCGATTTCC
The DNA here is from genome assembly GCA_030765065.1 of Deroplatys truncata. Lineage (NCBI taxonomy): Eukaryota > Metazoa > Arthropoda > Insecta > Mantodea > Mantidae > Deroplatys > Deroplatys truncata. The sequence goes on along the minus strand of CM060987.1, from coordinate 34,991,519 downwards.
GGTCCTTTGGTGGACGGAAGAATGCCGAAATGCCATCCGTGCTCGCAGGCGTGCTCTTAGGATTTTCCAGCGTCGCCTCACACTGGATAACCTAATCGAATAGAAAATGCCTGCCAAGTCTAGACAGTTTATAAACGATAGCAAAACGACATCATGGAGCAAGTTTGCAGTTTCATTCAATCGGCATACACCTTCTTCTGTCGTTTGGGATAAGTTAAGGCGTGTGGCCGGAAAATCGACCCACATGCCAATTGCCGGCCTTAAAATAGCTGCAACAGCGGTTGTTCATACATTTGAGTTGCTAAAACATCTGGACATGTTTTCGCTCAAGTCTCTAGCTCAGATAACTATTCTCCCGAGTTCCTTCCTGTTAAGACTCAGGTGGAATCTCAAGGTTTCTGGTTTCGTTCAGGAAATCTTGAAGGTTACAATCGCCTTTTCACCATGGCGGGGTTGAACACGCTCTTTCATCTTCGCGACTATCAGCATCAGAACCAAGTCGTATTCATGTACAAATGCTACAACAGCTCTCTCCTGAGAGAGAGAGAGAGAGAGAGAGAGAGAGAGAGAGAGCGCTTTTCATGCTCGAGGTGTATACTTGTGTTTGGGTTGACACCACTTTTCCAGAAAGTGACGGGAGGCCACGGTCATACCCATTTTGAACGCCAGAATGGACTGTCATCTACCGTCCTATTTCACTACCAGTTGCGTTTGCAAGGTGATGGGGCGCATTGGACAGTGGTATGGTGGCTGGAAACTCACAACCTGTTGACCAACACCCAGTGCGGTTTTCGAAGACGCCGTTCAACAATGGTCCACCTTGTGTCACTATCGACACAGATCAAAGGCGGGTATGAAGAATTGTCAAACCGTTCCGATATTTTTGACCTTCAGAAGTTTTATGATACGTGTTAGCGAGCAGGGATACTAAATTCCTTACACACCTGGATCATACGTGAACGCTTAGTACTGTTCATTCAGGAGTTTATGAAGGATCGGGTTTTTCGAGTAAGGGTCGGCTCGGTTTTCTTCCAATCTTTTTGTTCAGGAGAACGGAGTACCTCCGGGTCGGTACTAAGCGTACACTTTTTGCTATAGCAATTAATTCTATCTCGAAATGTTTTACTCCAGGGGTATCTTCATGCTTATTCGTAGACGACTTTGCCGTTTGTTGCAGTTCTCAGCGTATGCCGTTTTTTAAATGCCGTATACAGCAATGTTTGTATAACCTTCAAGAATGTAGTTCGAAAACGGCTTTCGTTTCTCAACTGAGAAGTCAATCTCCGCGAACCTCTGGCGCCGATAGGAGACGATTACCACCTTCGCTCCGATTCGGTCCAGATGTACTACCATTCGCAGATTCGAGGAGATTCCTGGGGTGATCTTTGATAGGAAACTTAGCTGGTCATCGCATATAGCCAGTTGAAAGCGCGATGTGACCGTTCTCTGAATATCTTGCGGGTATTAAATGGCAAATCTTGGGGAGCGAATCGGAAAGTTTTGCTGCGACTGTATCGCGCACTAATCCGATCAAAAATGGTCTATGGGTGTATCATTTATTCCTCAGCACGACCATCTATGCTGAGGAGATTAGACACAGTCCATAATCGGGACATTCGGGTGGCTATTGGTTCTTTCCCCCACTAGCCCAGTTATTAATCTTTACGTGAATCGGCAGAAACTCTTCTGCAATATCGGCGCGATGTCTTCTTAGGAAATTATGGCTATGCGCTTAAATGTATGCCAAAACATCCAACGTTCGCTTCTTTTTTCACACTCCGCTGGACGAACATTATAGGAATAGCTCCATTAATCCAAGGCCTGCAGGTGTTCGTTTCCGGAAGCTTCTTAGAAAGCACGACATTGAAATGCTTAGCATGTTTGCTAAGGGGCAGACAGTGTTCCCCCCTTGGTTACGTGCGGTATCTCACGTAGATCTTGGGATGACGATATACCGGAAGTCTACGATGCCTACGTTTAGTATCCGCACCATTGTTTCATGATAGCACATCTATTTATAGTGGAGAGCTGTATGTCATATACCGAGCCATTTTATATGGGCGTCGTCGAAAATTGGGAGACTGTCTCGTTTTGAGTGATTCCCTTAGTGCACCTCAGATGCTTCGTGAGCTGTACAGCCACCACCGTTCAGGGAATCTCGGATGCCCTCCATGTTTTATATGTTGAGTGGCGCTAATGTTGAGTGTGCTTGGATACCTGGTCACAGTGGCTTGCCGGGGAATGAATTTGCGGATTTGGCAGCTAAGTCGGCAACAACAGAACCCAGTGTTACAATATCTCGGGTAATTGGAAGGTTTTAGTCTTGTTGTGTAGGGAGGGCGGTGCTGTCGTGCTGACGCGAGGAGTGATTAGCTCTTCGCGGAAATAAGCTCAGAGTAGTGACGGACATTCCGGGTAACTTCCTCTCGTGTATCTCGTCGGGAGGAGGTGATTTTAGCTTGGTTGCGTATTGGCTACTGCAATTTTACGCTCGATTATCTTTTAAAGGGTGAGTTAAGGTTGGTAGTGGATATTGTTTTCGAGTGTTTATGACAGATAAATAATGAGTATATGTGCATTTTATTTGTTTAGGCCCTTTAACTAAAGGAGGGCGTAATGATTTTTCAGGCAAAAGTGATGAGCTCCCTGACAGAACTACATGAAGAGCTGGAGCAGAACAGCATTCAGCTGTGTGTGTGTGCTGAGAAGTTGGCTGAAATACCTGTTCTTGAACAACAAAAGTTTTCAGGATTCCAGAGAGAACTTGAGGAGTCTCTAATATCTGCTGCTCTCTCCAGCAGAGGAAGAATATGAAGAACGCTTAGAGAAACTACTGGTAAGAGAAAAAATTGAAGGAAGAATCAGCAACTTGCTGAAAAGAAAAAGGAAGTAGAACTGATTAAATCTGAAAGATATTACACAACAAAAAGCTGAATAGAAATTGACTATGATAATATAAAGAACCTGAAACTTGAAACCTTGAAGCAGCAGGCAACCGGGCTCTTCTGGTAGATTGATCTAGAAGAGGTGAAAGAGAATAATAAGAGATTACTCTCTGAAATAGATGAACTGAAGAATGAGATTTCCACCATGGAACAGAATCTGTGCGAGTGTGATAAAATGTGAAAATTCAAACAACAATTGCAGAACTTAACTAAGGAAAATTCACAGCTCAGGAAGGATACAGCAGAGCTGAGGAAACAGTCCCAAATTAGTAATGTGACAATCGCGTAAAATGGAGGTTTCCTAGGCGGAAGAGGCTTCATCTGTGAAAGCTGCCCGTGAAATGTAAAAAGAATCCGAAGTGCTTCAAGAAAACATCAGAAGGCAATCAAAAGTCTCTAGTATAAGCTAAAGAACCGATACGATAAAAACAGCATAAAATAGAATTAGTGTACAGGTGCAAATGTTACAATTGGTTCTTTACAAGAACTGATGAGCTATGAACAGAAGTTGCAGATAAAGCAGCAGAGGAAGCAGCGCTGGAAGCAGCGTTTATGAAACTTCAAAAGAATATAACTGTGTTAAAAGATGAAATGATGTAGAAAGGCATAATTCTTCACTCAGAAGGAATGTGTTGACTAAAAGTGAGACCAAACTTGGCATAAAAGGTAAAGAAAACAAAATACACGTGAAAGAAACGTGTCGCTTGAAAGAAGTTGTTAAAAATTAACTTCAGGGAGCAAGAATTCAATTAAGTAGGTTGAAAGATTGAGTGCAGGAACTTGAAGAACAAAATAATAAGTTGAAAAAGGAAATACAAGAATTTAATTTGAAGAATGTATGACACATGATCAATAAGGATTAGATTTGGAAAATGCTAAGCAGGCGTAAACAATTGATCAGCTTCAGAATGAAAATACACAGCTGTAAAATAGATTAAAAGAATGCGAGGAATATCTTCAGACTCGCAAAAGCAGAATCCACGGTTATATAAACCCGTTAAAAGATTTTGAACGGATATTAAAGAGAAGGCAGATTCAGCAACCACGCAGAATTTGAGCATCTTAAGGTTGTTTGTGAACATAAATGAAATCCACAATCTTCAGGAATCTAAGAAAATGTGCGAAGAAGAGTTAGCAACACATAGAAAAAGACGGTAGCGCCTGAAGCTATACTTCACTCTAATGTGTTGGCCACATGGCAGCGACAATTTAGAATTAAAATCCTTAGCATGGTTTCCTTTGGAAAGGAAGTAAAGCCGGTGGTCCCGTGTCGTAGATTTGCGCCAACGAAAAGAACATAAAACCTAATAAACAGGCCTGTGAGCAAACTTTCCGGTCTTTCGCTCCCAGTATAGAATGGGACGTTAAAAGCCATATTAGTTAAAGGGCGTCCATAAATAAAGCTCAATTTTAATTTGACCAACTTGAGCTCCAAATTGATCTAATACTCGCTTTCCTACCTTTGTACGTGTTACCCTGACTACTATTCAGTTTTCTGCTTTTTGCTGTTTGTGACTCGCTTTCAACACTGTATTTGTTAGAAATTGTTCCCTGTCATTACTTCCTTCATTTCTTATGAACCTCGAATTTCGATGAGTATAAAAACATCTGTTTCCGCCTATATTGTTGTGTATGTGAGCAGCTTTTGTAGAATGGTCCTGTCTTGTCGGGCGCTTATTCAAAGACTGCCAGCCTAAACAGGTAGCTACAACATTTAAGTCGTCCTCCGTGGTGTAGTGGTTATATGCTAGCCTCTAGTTACCGAGGTCGCGGGTTCAAACCCGGCTGAGAGCGATGGATTTTTTCGGGCGTAAAAATCCTTAGCATGGCTTCCTTCGGAAGGGAAGTAAAGCCGGTGGTCCCGCGTCTTGGATTTACGGTACGTAAAAGAACCTCAAGACCTCTGAGCAAAATTACTGGTCTTTCACGCCCAATATAGAATGGGACGCTGAGGACCACAGCAGTTAAAGAGCGTCCATAAATAAAACTCAATTTCATATACAGCATCTAAATTGACGGTAAGTGTGAGAAACAAAACGTGGCAGTAGGGCGACTGGAGGAGAGTAAATAAGCTCTTTATTTACTCTCTTCCAGTCGCCCTATTGTAATTATATTCGTGTGCGTGCTATGAATTTAAATATAGCCTTACATATCAGAATGGAAAAAGGTACCAGCAGGGGCGAACTGAAACGGACCAGTGGGGTAAACCTGCTATAATTGAGACAAGAAGATAGCAGTCTCAGCAAAACGTAAAGACGAAGAGTTGGTTGAGATCCACTACGTGACCACTTGTTCACATGGAGGATTCGTGATGGTATGTCCGATGTAAATAAGCTGGGGTCAATGCCACATTCAATAAAGCGCGAAAGTAATGAGTAGGTACGCTAGTTTCGGGAGGTGAGGTTTATAAGAAAAAATTACATTGTCCACGAATAGCAACCGTTTGTGCAGTATGTCGAGAGGCCATAACCATGTCACACGGAGGTGTTAAAATGCCAGGGGTAACGGAAGGTGCCAAAATTGCAGTCTTAGTGGCGGCTTCAACAATGTTATTTCCCATATGCCGACAAGACTGCGTAATTGGGTATCCAGATAAGATGAAAGGAAACCGACAAGTGATGGTGGAGTAAATTCAGAACAAGAATCTCAAATATTTGGCGTTTGACATAGCGACAAAGGGCTAATAAAAGGCTAAGGCAGTCGGGAAAAAGTATAGACACGAGAAGTGGGTTGTCGTTGCACGAATCTCAGGGCTTTATAAAGGACTATAGCTTCGGCTGTATAAATGGATGTCAAGTCAAATAAACGCCCATGTGAATTTCCTTTGTAGACCATATGTAGAAACCCGAGCTCACCCTGAGCGGTCTTGGAGCCGTCCGTGAAAATAATCTGGAGGGTAAGGACGATATTAACGGGGAAACAAATTCCAGCCATGCACGCGAATAATCCATCCGAGGTTCCCGAAAAGCGTTGGTGTCAATTATCACAGTAGAAGGCACCGGGTTGTGAAATGGTTGCCGTCATTGAATTCATGTATTCACGATAAAATCACATAAGGTTAAATTGGCTAACTCTCCCATTATTATAAGCATTGTATACATTCTGAGATTGGCTACCCTGTTTTCTCATGTCTCTCTCTGAGGTAAACAATTATTATATCCTCTCCTAACCTAGAGATTTTTTCTTTTTGGGTTATTTCGTTGAGGATATTATTCTTGGTGTGCTTCTCCCCCTCAGTGAAGATTGTTTGTATTTCCACGTTTGTTTCTTTCTCTCTCCGTTATTTGTGTCCCATTGTTTCTTTCGAATCGAATGTGATTTTCTCGACGTGTTGTAAGGTTATGGCATTATTTGTGTTAGTGTTTCGCTCTCCAGTGTGTCACGAGTAAAATTTTGTATTTCAAACTCCGTGAGCAGCTTAATCATGTCACTAATATCAATTGGTTTTGTAACTATGAGACTATTTCTGATATTCTGAGCGAAAGGTCTGATTCATAATTATTTCCTGCTGTGGCATTTGTGGATTTATTAAGCGAGATTGGTTCGCCAGTTTAAGAAAATGTTCTGTCATTGTGATTCCCTGTCTAGAATCATATTTCCCGTAGCTAGTTCGACTTTTAATCTTTCCGGGTTCCCAGAATCTCCCTATGAACAAATTTCTAAACATGCCGTATATCTCGTGTGCAACTAATCTTAGTTTAAACTACTCCAGAGATGACCCTTTTAGACAGTTTCTTACAATGAATCATTCTCAAGTCATTTGGAACTCTCTTAACCTTAAAATAATCTTCTAATTTCGTTAGAAAAATTTTGGGATTGTCTTCTGGAGATTCATAAAATATTGGAAGTTTGATATTATTTAGTAAGGTGTTTGTGTAGCATTGATTGTGTCCTCCTATCTGTTTGTGTGTGTATTTGTGATGGCAAATTGTGTACAAGTTTTTGTTTACTTATCATGTACAGGATTTAGTTTGGAAAATTCAAGTTCATTTTCTCTAGCATCTAAGAATTCATTACATATTTCAGGTAAGTTATTGCCATTCTGCGCTATTTTGCATGTTTTTACAAGTTGTTCAGTGACTTCTTTGTTAGCTTGGAGTGCAATCACAATTTTATTTATTTGATTATTTACTACTTGGAAATTAGTCACTGTATTTTTAAATACATTTATTTCAGCACTTAAAAAACTTTGTTGTTCATATTGTGATTGCAAAACATTAACAATTTAGCCATATCTTTAGTTATTTCTTCTTTAATTTCTCTAGTTTGTTCTGTAAGTACTGCTACATTCTGAACGACTGTATCTCCATTTCCTTTGTGTACAATCCATTTCTTATTTTATTTTCTATTTCTACAAACTTTTTGCTTTGCTTATCCATGACCTCACTTTGTGTAATCTTAGCTATTTCTACTTCAATTTTTATTTCCGAAATTACTTTTTCCTGGCCTTCTCTTATTTACTTTCTTAACCTTAAAGTTTTGTTAGTATCCTGTTTATTTACTGATCTATTGTCTTCTACTCTCTTTGCTAATTCTGAAATTGCTCTTTTGTCTACTACCTATCTTGCTCTATTTTCTCATATAATTCCTGTACACTTCTTTGAATGTTAGCATTGCATTCATTCTTTCCCTCATCTATTTTATTTGACAAACTACTTATGTTTTCTTGCAACTCATTTATTTCTTTAGGTAAATTGCTAGTATTTTCCTGCATTTTTCATTTAATTCTTTAGCTAAATTGCTAGTGTTTTCCTTACATTCTTGTTTACCTGCTTCTATCTTGTTAGTTAAATTAACTGACAAGCTTGCAAGCGTTTAGGATTTGCCGCAGCATATTATCATCTTCCTATCACCACTTGCTTGACTACATATATTTTCTGTCAAACTAGTATCGGCTACATTCCCCTCTACTTCCCGTTCTAATTCTTCGTTTTCTACTTTTCATTTGGTTTTCCATCCTGATATATTTGTTTTCTATTTCTCAAAATCATCTACTAGTATAAGCTACTTTTATCTTAATGAAAGATCTTACTTTTCGATGCATTTCTTGTAGTTTCTGCAGATGCTGATCTACGCTGGTTCGAAGTCATGTTGTCCTGTTTCTTTCTTCGTTTTTGGAAGGGTGGATGTCGCAATGCCTGCTGCATCTTTCTTCTTGCTGCTAGCACATACTGAAGTCGTGCTCTTTCTGCTTCTTTCTTTGTCTTCGTATCTTGATCTTGGATATAATTCTCCTCTTTCTCAAAATTCTGCGTCAATGTGAATTTGTCCTTTGGATTTCTTCGCTGCTTCCTTTTTATTTCATAGATTTTTGTTATCTTTTACCGCTTCCTATTCAGGTCTTAATATTGGTCGCCATTTTTGCAGTAAGTAATCTTTGACTATGTAAGAAAATCTCTACAGATTCCTACTGTTTTCTGGATCTCAGGTCAATTAGTCTTGGTTATGGTAAATGATAAGACATTCACGCAACGGTCACTATAAGAATATTTTTCATTGTTCAAATCACTCAATGTATGTATTTCACAACTATATTCACAATATAATTCTGTGTACTCCCTGTGTGATATATCTGCGTATCTGAATGCAATTAAAGAATACAATTCCAGTTTGAATTCAATGAATTATAAATATATTCTCATGTTAATGCACACCGCGCCTGTCTTCCTTCATTGTAGGTAACACACTCCTTAGTGCCACTTCCTTTTTAGTTTATTGTTTCTGTGATGGCATCAGCAGTCGTCTTGCAATTCACATATAACTTTGCCATTTACTAGACAGTTGACCTTCTGCCACATTTTAAATATTTATACACATTATTGGCAACTTTCTGTTACATAATTAAAGCTTATTACCTGAATTCTAACTTGTATACAAAAGCATTCTCATTTATGATTGTATTAAATTTCAATACATGTTATTTTAGGTCCTTATCTGTGATTCTTTTTCTCTCTGTATATTTTTACTTAAATATGTGTGTTTTGCTTATGTTTACATTATAGCTTTCCATAGACATCCTTGTGTTCGTTAGGAACCCATAAATTCTTGTTTCAAGAAGAAGCCCATGGAGCCACCAGTAGTTGCATGGAGTCCATCATTACAGGAGTTAGCTAAACATCTAAAAGATGCTGAAGACACAGTAAGGCTGCAAGATGAAGAAATTGAAAAACTGAACAAGCAGCAGAAGGAGCTTAAAGATTCAGTTGACGAGTTGCAGGAGAAACTAACAACAGAAGCACAGAAAAGACTTGCAAAAGAAATGCCACCAATGGTTGCACAGTGTTCAGAGGAGTTAGTCAAAAAATTAAAAGATGCTGAAGAGACAATAAGGCTTCAATCTGAAGAAATTGTTAAACTAAAGCAGCAGAAGGAGGAGCTTGAAGCTGAACTTTGCTGTATGGAGTTAAAAGTTGAAACAGAAATTGAGGAAATTTTAAGATGTTTTGAGTGCTGCGGTTTAATTAAAGGGAATCTATTCGAAGGGAAATCGGAAGAAGACTTGGCGGAGTGTCCTGCATCAAAGGATAAAGATGCTGAAGACAAAATAAAGCTTCTAACTGAAGAAGTTGAAAAACTGCAAGGGAAACTCAAACTAGCGTTACAGGAAAATAAAAAATTGAACGACAAAATATCATTGCTAAATCAAGCAAAGTGTGGCTGCAAAAGCTCACAGAAAAGAAGCGTTCACACTTTAACCGACGAACTGAATTTAAGAACAACCCAGTTAGATGAAACACTATGTAAGTGTGTGAAAGAAAAGCAGTTATTAGAAGATTCCTTGAAAAAGCTTCAAGCAGAACTGGAAACGCTTAAGGGGCATGCTGGTAGAGTTGAAGCATTAGAGAAAGACCAGGAAAAACTAAGTAATTGTATGAAAGAAAAGCAATTATTAGAGGAATCCTTGAAAAGTCTTAAAGAAGAACTGGAACAGCTTAAGGAGCATGCTGCTACACTAGAGAATGATCTGGAAACACTAAATAACTGTATACAAGAAAAACAGTTATTACAAGACTCCTTGAAACGTCTTAAAGAAGAACTGGAAATGTTGAAGTCGCAAGCCGCTGGAATGGCAGCATCACAGAATGCTCAGGCTGAACGTTATGCTAAAGAGTTGGAAGATGTACACCAAGTAAATAAGAAATTACAGAACGAGATGAAAGAGCAGCAGGAAGCATTACTAGATTGCCAAAATCAGTTAAGTGAAAAAACCACACAGTTAGAGAAGTGTCAAAAGATGTTAGAATCTAGTAAAGCAGAAGCTGAAGACCTAAAGAAACAACTAAAAGATATGGAAAAGAAGTGTGAAGATTATGAGAATCAACTTAAGTCAGCAAAATCTGCCTTAGAACAAAAACAGAAAGATATGGAAAAGAAGTGTGAAGATTATGAGAATCAACTTAAGTCAGCAAAATCTGCTGCAGAACAAAAACAGAAAGATATGGAAAAGAAGTGTGAAGATTATGAGAATCAACTTAAGTCAGCAAAAGCTGCCGCAGAGCAAAAACAGAAAGATATGGAAAAGAAGTGTGAAGATTATGAGAATCAACTTAAGTCGGCAAAAGCTGCCGCAGAACAACAACAGAAAGATATGGAAAGGAAATGTGAAGAATATGAGAATCAGCTTAAGTCAGCAAAAGCTGCCTTAGAACAAAAACAGAAAGATATGGAAAAGAAGTGTGAAGATTATGAGAATCAACTTAAGTCGGCAAAAGCTGCCGCAGAACAACAACAGAAAGATATGGAAAAGAAGTGTGAAGATTATGAGAATCAACTTAAGTCAGCAAAAGCTGCCTTAGAACAAAAACAGAAGGATATGGAAAAGAAGTGTGAAGATTATGAGAATCAACTTAAGTCAGCAAAAGCTGCCGCAGAGCAAAAACAGAAGGATATGGAAAAGAAGTGCGAAGACTTTGAGAATCAGCTTAAGTCAGCAAAAGCTGCCTTAGAACAACTACAGAAAGATATGCAAAAGAAGTGCGAAGAATATGAGAATCAGCTTAAGTCAGCAAAAGCTGCCTCAGACCAACAACTAAGAGATATGGAAAAGAAGTGTGAAGAATTTGAGAAGCAGCTTAAGTCAGCAAAAGCTGCCCTAGAACAACATGTAAAAGATATGGAAAAGAAGTGCGAAGAATATGAGAAGCAGCTTAAGTCGGCAAAAGCTGCCTTAGAACAACATATAAAAGATATGGCACAGAAGTGCGAAGAATACGAGAAGCAGCTTAAGTCAGCAAAAGCTGCCCTAGAAAAACATATAAAAGATATGGAAAAGAAGTGCGAAGAATATGAGAAGCAGCTTAAAGAAGCAAAAGCTGCCGCAAAAGAAGCAGAAGAGTTAAAAAGTAAATTGAAGAATCTGGAAGAAGAAGTGAAGAAGTTAAACAAAAAGAGCAAAGACCTACAAGAATTGATAGAAGGTGCGTGTTGTTACTTTCTCTATTACATACTTACAGTAAGCAGACAAAGTATTTATCCATCCAATAATTCCATGTAGAGATTTTAGAGGAAATATGTGTTTTGAGGCACCCTAAACCAGAACAACATTTTTAGATAAAGGTCCATGTTTGTGTGTCTGTGAGTAGTGTAACTCAAAAACAAAACATCTGATAAATACCAAACTTGGTATTTAGGTTCTGTATCTTCCAAAGGTGCGACACAAAGGCTTTCAAAAATATCTCCCTATCCCAAACTACCCATTATATGGAACATTTTTTATAAATTTTTGATTTTCTCAAAAAATGGCTGTAATGATTTTGATTGAAATTGGTGCTTAAGATATTTATGACAAATTAAGTGTCTATATCTTAAATTTTCTGGAAATAAACTGTGAAGTCCTCTTCATTTGGAAGAAATTTTGTATAACGGGTAAACCATGAGCAACAAGATAAAAACATGCTGCTTTTGTCGTCCTCCGTAGACTAGTGGTACCATGCTAGCCTCTAGTTCCCAAGGTCGCGGGTTCAAACCTGGCGGAGGGCGATGGATTTTTTCGGGCATAAAAATCCTTAGCATGGCTTCCTTCGGAAGGGAAGTAAAGCTGGTGGTCCCGTGTCATAGATTTACGGCACGTAAAAGAAAGGCCTCTGAGTAAAATTACCAGTCTTTCACGCCCAATATGGAATGGAGCGCTAAGAACCATAGTAGTTAAAGAGCGTCCATAAATAAAACTCAAAAAAAAAAAAAAATACACAAGAAAATGCAGACATCTTTCTAATCGCTGTATTATAACTTGTCCCTTGAGACAGCTCCAGCACTACGTGATATGAGTGATGTGGTTGGAGAGCCATGTTGCAACCTTTTGCATGGAGGGGAATGGGAAGCAAAATGCTACCTGGCTTGCTTGGTTGACAATGCTAACAGTTGATTCATTATTATACATGGCTAAATAAATTGTCTTTCTCACACTGTTCAAAAGAATAAGTTATAAGTTAATATTAATCTGCAAAACTACTAATGCGATTATCAAAAGTAATATTAATTACCGCTATTATATTTATATATTTAATTATAGTGTTACATGGTGGGATAGTGGGGAAGAGGGAAGGCTACATGTTATTTGTGAGTAGTTTCTGAATTTCAAACATTTGATGATAGAACCAAATCAACGCATAAGAAAGATCGTAATGAGCCGTGCATAAAATGTGCTCCTTAATAATTTAATTTTCATGTGGTAACGGAAAATGTAATTGTAATTGTAAATCAAAAATGTATTTGTAAACTCTGTGAACTAAAGTGCAACAAATACCATGTGCTATTTGCACTAAGTGCTCAAAATCAGTGAATAGAACTCATTGCTAAAAACTAAAGATTTGTTACTTCCTTCCATACTTGTGCATATTTCAGATTACTATTATTATTATTATTATTATTATTATTATTATTATTATTATTATTATTATTATTATTATTATTATTATTATTATTATTATTATTTGTAGTATTACCTGAGTACTGTTTACTATATTTTACGTCAAGTCCTTGTCTATTTTGTTTTTTATACATGCATGCATTCCTTCCAGGGTTCAGGAGACCAAAACATATATGTATTACCATGTGCCAGCAGTATAAATATGAGGGTGATTCAAATATAAGCGTTAATTGAGCCAGTATACTGAGTAAGCAGTTCCGAATGGGATGGTGGAGTTGGGGGTTGAAGGCCAATATGTTAGGGAGGGGGAACCAATTTGGTTAGCTGCTTTGCTCTTTTCTGTCATCAGACAGCCATGAGTGAACAAGAGGTTCTTTTGTCTGTTGCTCAATGCATTATTATAAAGTTTTTAACCAATGAAGGGGTTAAGCCCTCTGAGATTGTAACTCATTTGAAGGCACATTTGGGGATGCTACACTATTCCAGAACTGAGTGTTTACTTGGGCCAGAGAATTTAAGGGTGGCTGAGAAATTGTAAAAAATGAAGGTCATGCTTGATGTCCAAAGTCAAGTCTCACAGACGTCTGTGCCGTTCAAGAGCTTATCGAAGGTGATCACCAGTGCACTGTTGAAGAAATTGCATTAGAAGTTGGTATCAGCATTGGGATTGATGATAATGATTTATGTTTAAGGGTGTTCATCCTCAAGGTCATTAGCCCCTTGTATTGGGATTGCTCTTACAATTATCAGTGAATGTCTTGCTTTAGAAAAATTAGTGCTCAGTGGGTTCCAAAGTTGTTGAACAGCAAAAATAGGTCAGGTTGCAAATCTGTGAGTCTTCTGAATTGATTCCCGCAAGAAGGGGAGGATTTTTTAAGGTGCATCATTGCATGTAATGAGACATGGGTCCATCATTACACTCCAAAATCCAAAATGGCAAGTAAGGAGTGGTGAAAAAAGGATGAAGCCTGCCCAGTGAAGGCCAGAAACCACCTCTCAGCCGGAAAAGTTCTCATGAGGTGTTTTTTTTAGTACAGAGGAAATTTACTCATTGATTTTCTTCATGATCGATGTACGGTGAATGCAGCTTATTATTGCCAGTTGTTAAAATCAGCAAAAGCCGCCTACTGAAACAAAAGATATTGTATGCCCTTCAGAGATGTCATCCTTCTGTATGACAACACTAAGCCACACGCTGCAAATTTGACAAGGGACACATTGAAGGACATGCATTGGGAAACCCTTGACCACCCTCCCTACAGTCCATATTGTCCCCCCCTGAGTATTTTTTGTTTGTGCCCATGAGAGAGTTGCTTGGAGGGCAGCAATTTGAAAACATGAAGACGTCGAGAGCATGTACACAACTGGTTGACGACATGCCCTCAAACTTTTATGAACAAGGAATGTTCAAACTTCCAAACATTGACAAAAGTGTGTAGAGCGTGAAGGGGCTATGCAGAGAAAAACTGAAGGTGTCGCTTGTGTATATGATTAATCAATAAATGTATAAAAAACATCATTTATATTAGAATCACCCTAGTAAATCAGTCAACAGTGGAAGTGTTAAGGCTGGTTCACAACCAACGAGAACAGTAACCAGAATGAGAACGAGAAAGTTGAAATACATATATTCAAATGGGAATGTTCACAACCGACGGGAAGCCTTCCCGGGCCAGAAGAGTTGCCCAACTTTTAACTTTCTCATTCTCGTTCCCGGGCACGGCATATTAGATCCCTATTGTGCATATTAGACTCTTCACTCTAGAGGTTGTTTTAGGCGGCCGTGACATGAAACAGCCACTAGTGTTCTCTATAGTCGCAAGCTGGAAACATGGAAGTGGAAGGAATTGGTAGTAAATGTGCTTCCTAACCTCATCCCGACACCTGCAAATCTAATCTGCATTGGTTCCTCTGGTGAAGGGATCATTTGTAGTTTGTTTATATGCAACTCAAAACTGGCTATTACCTAAAAATCAATGGCAAAAGCTACAAAGAACAGCTAAAACCGGTGGAAATGAAAAAAGAACAATAAACAATTTTAATGTATGCCATTAAATAAAGGAATGAAAGCTTGGCATAAGTAGAGGGATCGGAAATGTAATGGATATACATTTAGATAACGTTTACTCTATCGAATTTTGGTGTTGGCTTGGCTAAATTGGAAGTAGGTGAAAAAATGTCATTGGTCAGTTAAAAACAAATGAAATCCCAATGCGCAAAATCGACTTTCACTTTGTGATCGATATGTATTCCCGTTCTCGTTAGCGGGCTGTTGTGAACCAATATCTTGCATGGTGCATTGCTTCCCATTCTCGTTTCCGTTCTGGTTACTGTTCTCGGGCAGTTGTGAACCAGCCTTTATGTTATGCTGCAAATTATTGGCAGGGGGGACGAACGGGTATTGAGCGATATTGGTGGTGATTGGCTGTCACATCACATAGCTGTAGTGACGTCACTATCACTGAGCTGTCTCAAGGTACAAATTATAATACAACGATTATAAAAGATACAATTTATTTGAAATAACTTTTTTGTAACATCGCCCATTTCTGAGATATCTGTTGTTACTGGTTTGAATTTTTCAACACCTTTGTCTTTTTCTTAAAGTGCTGTCACAATTCATTGTTTCTTACAATGTCATGAGAAAATCATTTGGCGACTAGTTTTTAAACATCAATTCAGTTTTCTCTCTCACAGTCTCCCAAGCACAGTGCTCTGTGACTTCACTGGCCTGAGCACCTGTGCTCCATTTCTCCTATGGAACATGAAAAGAGAAATACGGGACGGAGGGAGAGGGAAGAAATGTGTCTAGCAGCGGCAGAACCCGCTCAACTATGCGTATGCAGTATTCTTTATAGTAATACATACTTGCACATTATAAACAGTATATTTTGCTCTGTTAACCTATATAGTTTAAAACTTTATTACTTATTTATCAATAATATATACATTATTTTAATAAAAAGCATTATTGTAATTGAATAAGGAGTGTTATTACAAGCAAGCAAAACATACAATATCTATTGGTTTCATGACAAATAATAATATACAAGTAAGCATTTGTTAAAAGACCATCTTTCGGAAAACATACAGCATTAATAGTATTAATAATAATGCACAGTGAAATATAGTGTTTATTTGCAGCTTTATATATGCCCTTATCCTTTTTATAAGGTATACATTTGAGTTATTAATACAGTAGTATATGAATTGTTCTATTTAACACAATATTATTTCAATCACAATTATGGGACAATTAAAAGCTTTTATATTTGTTGTTCACCGACACTGTTCTTCCGGGACTTTTTAATCATTTTACCCCTTACTAGTTTTTCGATATTTGGTGTCTGTTTTTGAGTCATACACAATCGAAGAGCACACTTCAAATTGTGATTCAATATTTTTTTTGTGATCCAAAATTTCTGTGGCTGGATTTAGTAATTTTCGTTAAGGAAAACAACTGTTCGCACATGTAGTTTGACCCAAAAATGCATAGTATTTGGGCATCTAGCTTATGCAAATGAAGAGAACATGGTTGAGGAAAATGGGCATAAAAATCACATGTCCCTTTTATTTTGAAACTGATCCTTTAGTTCCCTGTCACACTGAAGGTCAGTGAGCTCCAATTGGTATTCAGCATTGAACTGTGTCATAGTCAACAGAAATTGGTGTTGCTAATAACTAAAATATGGTTCAAGTTTATTCACATTATGAAATCTTGATTCAAATTCCTTATGAAGAGCCTGTAATACTTGCACGTATTCTGCAAAATCAATGGGTTGAATGTGTGAAATGGGTTATATTACTTTCTCTACTACGTATAGTAAGTAGGGGAAGTATTGTATTCCACCCAAAAATTCTATACTGAGATTTCACCGGAAATATATGTTTTGAGACCCCCTGAATCCAAAAAAAGCATTTTTGGAAACATGTCCATGTGTGTGTCTGTGAACAGCATAACTCAGAAACGAACTGTCGGATAAACACCAAACTTGGTATTTAGGTTCAGTATCTTCCAGAGATGCGACACAAAGGTTTTCAAGAAAATCCCCCCTACCCCAGATTACCCTTTACATGGAACATTTTTCGAAAATTTTAATTTTCTCAAAAATGGCTCTAACAATTTTGATTAAAATATCATATGTTTAAGATATTAGATATTTTCATGACAAATGAAATGTATATCTCAAATTTTCTGGGAATGTCTCCAAAAGTATTCTTCGTTGTGAATGACTTTTGCATAACTGGTAAACCATAAGAGATAGACAAAATTTTACTACACAAGAAATGTAGATAGCATTAAAATACACAATTTATGTCATGTACATTTTTTTTTGTTGAGTGAACCATTTTCGAAATATTGCTTGTTATTCCCTTAAATTTTCCAATACTTTTTCTCAAATGGGAATTCGTTATTAACTTTTTTTATGTCCTGGACATGTAAAGAGAATGGAATGCACCACATAGCAACCAGCTCTTAAAAGATTTGACTATCGCTTAAATTCTACTATATTCCCCTCGCATCTATAAGAAAATTATCAATAAGATTAACATCTTGATTAACATGAAGGATATGGAGAATAAGCATTTGTAAAAATAGTTTGTACAAGAGTAGAGAAAGTCATGTGAGTGTAACATATCAGAATTTTTTTACTAGTCAAATGGCACTCCCAAAGCGAGTTTTAATTTAAACACCTTCACTTTATCACATAATTGCATGATAATTTGCCTCTTTCCTTGAAGGGAAACATTCAGCTCGTTTAAATGTGCAGTGAGATCTGTTTGGAATCCAAGGTCAATATCCATTTCACATTGTGCATTTTTGGCACTGCCATATTGTGTGCATCCATGAAAGATGCTATTGCATTTCTCAGTTCATAGAACCGAGCCAACACCTTATCATGGCTTAGCCAGTGTGTGTCATAATGGTGAGGTGTATCGGTATGTTCACTATGACATTCTTCAAGAAACTCCTTGAACGGATGATGCCGGAGACCTTTAGATATGATGGCACTTGTAGTCTTTACAACTTCCATGGCATTGTTGAGAGAAACTTTTTTACTACAAGGGTTCTGCTGGTGTATGATTCAATGAATTGGAATAATGTCATGGGGAAGATTAAGCTCTTTCATTTTATCCCTTAAACACCCCACCAATCCACTATTACTCCCCAACATAGCCAGAGCACCAGATTCCAGTTTACCCCATGCTAAACCAGCATTTTGTACTGCCTCCTCTATGCATAGAAAAATATCCAAGTCTGTAGTGCTGTCCTTCATAGCAACTGGATCACTAGGGACCATAGTATTAAAGCAACTATAGTCGTCGCCAATCAAGAAAGGGATTGACAGTTACTAACCACGTGGTGGAAAGCTTTAAATAAATGGGAGGGGATGGATACGTCATAGCGGTTGTCTTAGCAACTATTAGAAGGACCAATTAGAACTAAGACGTTTCTATAGCAACGATAATCGCAAAAAACTTGTTGCCAATATTATAACACGTGATTAGCATGAGTGCCTGGTGAGTGACCATTACAATAACATGAACTGCACATCTAATCTTCTGCTGTCGCTGTAGTTATAAACAATGCTTCCTTTAGCCACAACTTAATGCATTTGCATCAGTTTAGAGATTGCCTGTGTACTGAGAAGTTATTTTGCATCATCTTATTTGTACGGTTATTTGCTTTGTGTTTGTGTGTGTTTGATTTTGTGTATCTGTGCATGTGTTGTGAGCATTTGCAATTGTGTTAACACTTTTATTGGATACTTAACAATATCCAAAAAATAGTGACAAAGACATCGAGCCAAACGAAAAACTGAGTGTACTCGGTAACCGAGTAAAACTGTATTTGGTAAAGGTATCCCAATTAAAGGACAATCACAGAAAATAATATGCTCTATGAGAGAATCAGTGACGTTTTCCAATTAGAATAAGTATCAATATTTCACAGGTACGTCTCTCTTGTTAATGCAGATCTTTACACTGATATATTCTTGTATGTTCTATCCTTTGCATGTAGACCCATTATTTTATAATTGTCTTCATATACAAATATAAATAATACCCGTGCTACAATGCAGGCACAACCCAATCACCTTTGTACACACAATTCTAACGCGCTCTCCACATGGTCACGATAAACGGCAATGTCACCTCTCTCTCTCTCTCTCTCTCTGCGAAATGTCAATCCCTTTCTTCTTTGGCAGCGAGTATAGATCTAACATTTCCTTTGTAACATTCAGATTCGTATCAACAGCTTTTATATAAATGGCAGGTTGAGCAAGGTCACAGATGTCAGTAAAAATAGTGACAACTGCCAACAAATATGCAATAAACTTACTTTATGTGTGAGTGATCTGTTCACTAATATCAGTTAGATCATTGATTCGTCGCATTACTATAATAACACTCAAACTATTTGATTCAAAATCTGTTAATTGGTTTGGACAAAGTTCCTCTGCACTCTTTTATGAATGTCCCATCACTAAAAGGCTACAATTTTCTAGCTATCTGTAAGGAAAGCTTATAACTTATAGAGGTACAGCTGATTCAGTAAGAGAGTGATTTTCAGTGTTTGCTAACATTGCATCTTTTAATTGCTTGATTATATTTGCATGTTCCTCTCCCTCATACTTGTCATACTCCAGTGAATAACATGCGCAATAATGATGCTGAAGATTGAAGTATCTTACACAAACAAGAAAATGTTAAAGAGTCAACAGCTTTTTGTTGTCAGGTGCCTCTTCTGTTGACATTTTCATTAGAAATAATATAAACTATTATGATGTGATGCACAACTTTAAACACTAGAGCAGTCGCTGCTGCACTGACTGGCTGGCAAGCGCGCTCCACACAAGGCAAGCATTGAACTTGCAGCACCTATGTCACAAACAAGGCAGGTGAAGGCAACTGCTCTATCCCCTCTGTACTTACAACGAAATGTGTAATGAAGTGATTTTTGCAAAAGTTTATCTCGAACATAAAATAGGGAGAATAGTTTCGTAGGAATAGTTTGTAGAAGCTGATAAAAATAAATGACAATGGGTAGAGAAAGTCATGTGAATGCATTACATCAAGTTGTTTTATATAATTTTGATCACATTTTTGTGCAACTATAGCTCTGACAAATGACTTTAATGCATTTGGTCACATCAGGGCAAACTGCCTAGGTGAAAATTTTACATATTTATCCTCTTAAATTGTGAAAATATTCCTTTTTTCATTTGCACCATTTTTTAATTCTCCATTTAACTACACTACAGAAAGTATCACATTGGAACCAAACATACACTTTTTGAGAGAGAGGTAATATATGATCACATAATGGTTTCCTTAGTTAAAGTAAAATCTACGGTGTTTAAACGTATTCAATGTGCCAACTTGGTATAGTTTGCACAGAAGTGGAAAATTTACTGCATGATCATCATCATTTAATGTCAAACTGAATATCAGCAGTGTATTTCAAGTAGGAGCTTATATATTTTCTCACAAAATAAGTGATACCAGATACCTGTTTTAAGGAAGAAAAAATTATAAATTTACCAAATCAGGGAAATTACTTACTGTAGCTATAGATTAAAATCTGTGCTGGACAAAAATTGCCCATTGTTATAACAGTAATATAACTGTTTCAAATCCACTTTTGTTTAAATTTTATAAACCAACTTCTCATAAATAATTTTTTGCACAATGGCATTTTGTATCTTTGTATATGCACTCTCATGAAATGGTCCCAGGCGGCATTAACTGGTTTTGGATGAGAATTTTGGCTAAAAGTAAGAATAATTCCAGAAATTTAATGCAAGTAGTCAGTTTAATGGAAATTTTTATTAGATAACTTCTGACTAGATTCTGAAAAACCCTTTTCAAGATTAATGTCAGAAATAAAAGAATATAATGTTAAATTACTGTATATAGAGTAAACTACTTTTGTTAAACAAGAGAGCTTCTGGCATTAACAGCAGTACAAATACAATGTATTATCCTATGCAAAGTAAACTTGAATCTACTGGGAAGGTAGAATCAGACTGAAAAATTCAGTGCCATAACCGAGGTTTGAACCACACATCTTCAGCTTTCCATGCTGTTGCTCTAACCAATTATCTACTGGCAACATGGCATTAAATTCCCCAACTGACTCACATTTTTTCCAGTAAATCACAAGGGGTTTTAATTTTGAGATAACACACCTCAGTGATGACTTATAATCTTTAAGTACTTGTACTTTAAGACCAGGGCTTCATAGTTAGCCACTATATGATCAATCAATTAGAAACCCTTTTGATTTGCCCAGAAAAATGCAAATCAGCTGGGGAATTTAATGTTGTTCCGGCATATTTGCATGGTTACAGCAAAAACACAGAAAGCTGAAGATCTAGTTCAAATCTCAGCAGTGGCATTGAATTTTTCAATCTGGTTCCACCTTTCCAAACTTAGCCTACACATGGCATGTGTGAAAGAACAATTAATATTTTAAAATAGAGAGAGTTGAAGGTTGTTACACTACATCACTATTGAATGCGTTTCGGAAGAACGGTTTGCTCCCATCATCAGCATGTTTTCAAATGATTTTGCCGGTTATTGTCTAGGGAATGTGTGTGGTTAGTGGTGTGCTCTGGTGCTGGGCTGATGAACCTCCAAAGGCTGTTGGGTGGTGGTAGTTCGAAATTCATTAGGTGATTCCTGTGTTTGATGATATGTATTTTTTCTCAGATGTCCAATTCAATGCTGCTGTTGATCGGTTTTAAGAGTTTTATGTTTGGAGTGATTTCAGTTTTGAAGACCAGAAATGATGTGCTACTGCTGATTTATCCATCTGTTTTTGGTAAATGCATCGCATATGCTCTTTAAGTCTTATTTCAAGATTTCTTTTGGTTCTTCCTATGTATACCAGGTTACTGTCATTACAAACTATTTGATATGTACGAGCTGATTTATCGTTGGGGATAGGGTCCATTGTTCTGTTGCATAGTAGTTTCTGTATATTGTGTTATTCTGTGGAGACAGGGTGATGTTGTATTTCTTGAAAATCCTTTGAAATTTATATGTCCAAGGGTGGTAAGTGAACTTCCTATATGCTTGTGGTTTTTGTTGTCTGAGTAAAGTAGTCGTTTGTTCGATGTATTTCTGTCTTTCAAACTTTTTTATCTTCTTATCTATTGTTTTTCTTTTCTGGTGTCCATTCATGGTGGCTATGTGGATAATGTGTTGGTATTCTTTCTGGCATTCCTCTTTCTCCAATGGTATATGTACTAACTTGTTTGTAATGCTATTTAAAATTGCATGTTTGTGACTTGTAGGATTGTAGCTATTGTTTATAATATAATTTTCTGTGTGAGTTGGTTTCCTGTAAATGCCAAATGTTAGTTTGTTGTGTGCATTATTTCTGATGATCCTATTGTCTAGGTAAGGTAATTGGCCATTTTCTTCTTTTTCTGTTGTGAATTTTATAGATCTTTTTTGTAAATTCAATAATTTCAAAGCATCTTCTGAAAGTTTGTTTGGAACAATAGCAAAAATTATATTAAAAACAATACCTACAATCCTACAAGCCACAAACATGCAATTTTAAATAGCATTACATGCAATTTTAAATAGCATTACAAACAAGTTAGTACATATACCATTGGAGAAAGAGGAATACCAGAAAGAACACCAACACATTATCCACATAGCCACCATGAATGGATACCAGAAAAAAAACAATAGATAAGATAGAAAAGTTTGAAAGACATAAATATATCCAACAAACAGCTACTTTACTCAGACAAAAACCACAAGCATATAGGACACCACCCTTGGAGACATCATATATTTCAAAGGATTTTCAAGAAATACATCACCCTGACATCACAGAATAACCATAGTATACAGAAACTACTATGCAACAGAACAAAAGACTCTATCCCCAACGATAAATCAGTTGGTATATATCAAATAGTTTGTAATGGCTGTAACCTGATATACATAGGAAGAACCAAAAGAAATCTTGAAATAAGACTTAAAGAGCATATGCGATGCATTTACCAAAAACAGACAGATAAATCAGCAGTAGCACATCATTTCTGGTCTTCAAACCATGAAATCACTCCAAACATAAAACTCTTAAAACCGATCAATAGCAGCAATAAATTGTACATCTGGAAAAAATACATATCGTCAAACACAGGAATCACCTAATGAATTTCAAACTACTGACACCTAGCAGCCTTTGGAGGTTCATCAGCCCAGCACCAGAGAACACCACTAACCACATACATTCCCCAGATAATAACCAACAAAATCAGTTGAAAACATTGTGATGATGGGAGCAAACCGTTTTCCTGAAACGTGTTCAAGTAAGAACATTTTAGTGATGTAGTGTAACAACCTTCAACTCTCTCTATTTTAAATTATGACACATCACTGTTACTAGCTTCTCAATCCTAAAAAAAAATTAATTAACAATTAATATCATTGATTGAAGTCTATTAATCTGCATCTTGATTTTCATAGAAATACTGTTAATATTTTATTAAATTTTAGATACAAAAGCAAGGCACAAAGCTGAAATAAATGCGCTGATTGCTAAAGTGAAAGAGGATTTCAAGAAACAAATGGAAGCCAAAGAAAGAGAATACCAGGAAAAGATGGATGACTTGAAGGCATCCTATGACAGCGATATTAAGAATTTGAACAAACTTCATGAGGCTAACATGCAGAAACTAAAGAAAGAGCATGACAAGAAGCTACAGGAAATTGATGCACTCCATAAGCCAGAGCTCGAGCCAGTAAGAGAGGAGAGTCCTTTGCCTGTTCCTGAGGAGAGTCCTTTGCCTGCTCCTGAAGGTAATTTGCTCCATTTATTTACTCTTGACTTCTCATTGTATGGCATGGTAGTTGTTCCTTTTTTGTCCCAGATGACAATCCAAAATGAGATAATTCCACATTGTACTCTTTAAAATATATTATTATTTTTGTTATATGATCATTGAATGTCCAGTTAATCACTTAATGCTCAGATTATAGAAAAACATAGTTAAAGTTTTTTCCCATATATTTTTATATTTATATGGGCTAAAAATAAACATATATTTTTTTAAAAAATAGGAAACTTGAAAAATGTTGCTATGTATTATATTTTGGACTGCAGATAAAAATGCATGGTGGTATTTATTTTCAGAAATACAATGAAGTTAAGAAAGAATTGCATATATTTTTGCATTTGTTGACCTTTGTCATTTACAGAATACTGACACACATGATCTTGTGTAACATATATGCCAGGTATGGTTGTTAGTAGCCCTTAATGATAATTTATTGTCTCTGAGTCTGTGTGTATATTTTTATACTACAATGTCCAGTGATAGGAAGAGCAGACAGAAATATAACTGGGAGTAGTATAGTACATTGCTGGTTGGAGCACAGAGTATACAGTCCTTATTTTCAACTCCTGGCCTGCTGCTTGGGGGATGTAGCTGCATGTGCACAGTACTTCTAACAGTTCTGGCTCCCGCTGTTCTCCCTCAACTCCACGCGTCAGTGCATGTGTGACCATTGCTAGTGCAAGTTTGTGTTTTGTTCTTTGTGGTTAAAGTGTTATAGTCTGTTATAATGCCAAGAAGTGCATTTACTTTAGAACACCGCATATTCATGTATGATTCCTACATGCAGATAGTCTTGTAGACAAATCACACGCTATTTATGGACAGATTCTCCGGAATCCGTGCGCCTCACAGAGAGACAGTTCGTAGTCTTGTAAACCGATTTAGAGAAACGGGTTCTGTTCTTGATAACTCACCATGTTCTTACAGAGGAAAAGCTTGATGAGATAGGACAAAGGTTAGAACATCATCTGGCTGTACTAGCATTAGAGAAGCAATAGTGAAGCTGGACTTGGAGAATCTGATAAATGTGTTTGCTAATCACGAGGCAAGAAAAAAGCCATTCACCTACTGACACTCTTTATTGCATCACTCTTAATTTTGTTGCTCCTGCTGAATTATCTTTTTTGTGGTTAACACTGATTAGTATATGATTGGTGTTTTCATCCTGAATTCTGGACACTGAAACCAATCTCACTACTCAGAACTCAAGGTTGGTTACCGAACTTCAAGGTATTTGTTTCCTTTATAGTCCAAGTGCACAAATTTGTGCCCTGGTTGACCAAGCAGTATAGTTTTATCTATAAGTGGTTGGAAATAAAGCAAGGGTAGCTTTTGAAATATTTGAGTAATATACAAGGCAGATTGCTAAGTCCATGACTTTGACGAGAAATAGCATTCTAATCACAGGTTTCTTGTTTGCACCCAAGTCTTACATCTATTCTGGGTATAATCACATAAATTCATTGTCATTTGTTTCTTAGAACATTGTTGAGAGCGTCTAAAATAAGCAGATGTGTGTTGCTTCGTAGAAGATGGAGAAAAGTGAATTTTGTGTTCTGATAAAGCACTGCTTTTTGCATGATAATACAGTGAAGGAAACGGAAGAAAGCTGAAAAAGTATTATGGGGACTCTGCTCCATCACATGGCATGGTTCACAGAATTTCGATGTGGCCATTCGAGCACAAGAGATGCGTGTGCACGGGACGGCCATTTGAGGTCACCACAGAAGAAATGGTCAACATAGTTCACGATATTGTTGGAAGACTGCCGAGTGAAAATCCGTGAGATAGCCAAGACTGTAAACATATCAAATGAACGGGTGTATAACATTCATACAGTTTTTGGGTATCAGAAAGTGTCAGCAAAATGGGTGCCATGACTGCTCACAGTTAAGAACAAGCAGAATCATGTGACTATTTCACAGGGATGTTTGAACATGTTCCAGCTCAACCCAAATAAGTTCTTGCGGCATTATATCATGGTTGATGAAACTTGGATCAATTACTATCAACCTGAAACCTAACAACAATCCGTTGGCAGGAAAAATCATGGCACCTGTCTTTTGGTATTCATAAGGGTGATAGACTCTACTACCAGGAAAAGGGTAAAACGATTACAGGTTCATATTATGCCACAAGGCTGGATCAGTTTCACAAGGAATTGTTAAAGAAACAACCCCATGTGGTGAAGAAAAAGGTTGTCTTTCACTAGGCTAATGCATCACACACAACTCAGGCATTGCCATTGCAAAATTTGTGGAATTGGGCTCCGAGCTGCTACCTCATCTGCCATATTCTCCAGATTTGGCTCTGAGCGACTTCTTCCTCTTTGCAAACCTGAAAAATTGGCTCGCTGGGAAGAAATTCACGTCCAGTGAACACATAATGGCAGAAACAACCTCATATTTCGCAGACTTTGAAAAATCACATTTTTTTGGAATGGTTAAAAAAATTGGACAACGTGTATTGAATTGAAAGGAATATCTTGAGAAATAACATTGATTTTTTGGAAAAAATTGTTATTTTCTTTAAAAGTCACTGATTTATCAATCTGCCATTTGTATTAATTCAAAATAGATAGCTTTTGGAAGTTGTAATGCAACCTTAATTTCTGCGAACTCCTATTGCATGACTGGGTAATATTTTGACCATAAGGGTTAAACAGTATAGATTTCTACAAAAGGGGTACCTTTATGAATTGTAAGGTAGCTTATTATTTTTGTTGTTTCTATAGTATAAGCGTACAAAGTTTCATCTGGATAGACCAAAGGATGTTTAATTTGTATGTTAGTGGTTGGAAATAGGGATTGAATGTAAGGGTGAGTTTTTTGAGAGTTTCTAGAATCAATATGTACCTGATTTTGTCAAAATCATACCAGGAGTATTAATTGAAAAAACTTTAGTGAAATATGAGGGAAATGTGATATGAACAATATACAATCCCAACTCCCCCTAAAATAACTCAATTTTAAAATATTTTAAGCCTCCTCGTTTACTCCTTTGGACTTGAAGTCATTTAAAAATCTGCCATATTTGTAATAAAGTGCCAAAAGTAGCCTCTTATATTCGTATTCAAGAAAATGGATTGAAATTTGGTGACATGAATGTAGAAAAGAAGCCCTAACTCTGCAGTCTTCAAATTTTTAGAACATTATATAGCCTATTACCATCTGGAAGAAGGGCTTTTCTATGGTGAAAGTATTATCAAAATTGTTTTATGATTTTTTGAGATTACCCTCCCCCCACCCCCACCTCCCCATACATACATACAGTATAATATTAGTATAGAGTTTAATAACAAGCATAAAATGGAGTATATGTTTTAGGAGAGGATACACCCTTCACTGCTGCTTTGAAGAAACTTCTTGTGGACCCCAATGTAAGTAGAACCTAATGTTTATGTTATTGTTAGTTATAATTATTCTAATTATTTTGTGGTCCATTGCCATAGCAATTTAATTTTCTTTTTTTCTTCCACTCTATCATCCATGAATGTAAATGTTAAACAAATCTGTCTTGAAAATAAGAAAGGCAAAATGTGAGAACCCAGAATTGGTTCTCTCTTATTTTTATAACAACAGAAATAAAAGACTGGGAAGTTAAAGAGAGAGATGAAAAATCCAAAATGCACTTGGAGAAGCGATGCTTAAATTCTCATACTGTTGTTGCCACGTTTACTAAACCAGATATTGTGAAGAACATAAACTCTTGAATTGCTGAAGGTCTGAAAAGAGTGACAAAAGTTTGGGAATAAAATTATACAACCAAAATCATTAATAACCAGGGCAAATTGCTTGCTTTTATTATACAGGATGATTTATGAAGAACTGACGCATTTATTTCTTTAATTGTTTCAAAATGAGTTATGCTAGCAACAATTTATTATACCTGAAATGCAAAGTAATTTTGGGAGATTATTTACCTCTATAGTAAATGTTGAAAATGTCCTCCATTCTGCATAAGACACAACTCAACACGTCATTCCATGTTACTGGCCAGTCGGAGGACTCTGTTGTCAATAGCTTGAATCTCTTGTGTAATGTTGTGCTTCAGATCATCCAATTTCTGGGGACATGTGGCATAAACCCTGTCTTTTAAGTAACCCCATAGAAAGAAGTCCGGTGATGTCAAATCCAGAGATCTCGGTGGCCACAGGTTCTTGGAAATGATCCAGTCGTCAAAGAAACTTGCAATTAGTACCATGGATTCATTTGATGTATGGCATGTAGCGCCGTCCTGCTGAAAATATCCTTGACTCAGCTCTACATCGCCTAGTTGCTCAGCAAACTCCATGAAAATCAGTCAGTACTCTGCAGTGTACACATTGTTTTAAAAAAAAATTGGTCCCACTATTCTCTGTTTGGATATTGCGCACCAAACTCCGATTTTAACTGGGTGCTTCATGAATAACATGTGGATTTTCGCTGGTCCAATAGTATGAGTTATTTGCGTTCGCATAGCCGGATAAATGGAACCATGCTTCATCTGTGAACCATGTGAGGGACAATATGGCAAGATTTGTTATATGTTTAACCTTCTGGCATGTGCATGTTGTAAAATTTAATTTACAACATGAATATTTTTAAGTAATAACAAGACATTTCTGGGAAGGTGTGTAATGTATTGAAGGACACAGTTAAATAAATTGTTGGAGGATGCTTTACCAACAACTTCAGTTATTTGACTTCTTGATGAGACTATTTTGTCCCATTATTCTGAGAAGTGTTCACTTTCATTACACATTTTAGGATTTTATCAATGTCAAGGTCAATTATTTTCCGAAAAGCATTAACTTTATCCGATATTTGTCACATTCCTCTTTGGACCTGGAAGAATTTTCACAATGTTTTTTTCTCTTTGTTTTGAAGTTTTAGCACGCTTTTACCCCATCATTTATCCTTGTCCCTTCCAATAAAGAACACCTGCACATCTTCTAGCTGGTCGAGATCTTCGCCATCCATCACTTCCTGTTGATTCACTATTGTGGTTTACTGATTCAACATTCTCATCACTCAAAGCTGCATTACTTTCCTCCAGCTCTGAAAATTCTGCAAAGATTTCATTATCACTTTCTTCAAATAATTTATGAATCTCTTCTTCTGATAAGCTCTTTGAGCTGAAAATAAATAATACAAATAACTAGTGATGGGATGATACCACTATTTCTCAATACTCAATACCAATACTGATTTTTGAGCACCAATATTGGATGTTCAATACTTACTTTATAAAAAGCTGTAAAGCTGATAGCTTGTTCACTGAATTATGTTCTTGTTAGTAGTTTTCTGTGTATAAACGCATGTAACGAATTTTGTACTGTATGCTAATTCTGAAATCGTTCCTATTTGACTTTCTCCATTTGGCAGCAATATTTTTTATCTTGGGAATACCATAGGTTATATATTCCCTATTTTTAGTCAAGGCTATTAATAATAATAATTATAATAATTTCTTTGCTTCCCTTTTTATGTAACTATATTTTGAAATGAAAACCTTCTTTTAAAGAATTTTCTCTCCATATTATGGAAATTAGTCATACGGTATACCCATAAGCTATGCTTGTGAACCAAGTTTGACTTGCGTAAACACAACATTACAGATAGAAGGAAAGAACAAATATTTCCATGCACTGCATTATCTCATGTCTTAAGTTCTGATTTGTTTCTGCAGGATTCACAGATTCTAGTCACTGGAGTACTAAATGTAATGGCTGAGAGTAAGTTACCAAGCCAGGCTATAGCAGAAATGTGATGTAGTGCATCGGTTAAATCAGTTTTATTCACAACTTAGTTAACGCTGATGTTGCAGGAGTACATCTACTGCACAGTGAGCCAAAAAACTCCGAACCGCCTGCGCAGTGTTTTTCCTGTCCGCGTGCTCGGCGCTCTCTGCCGTCTGCTGCTATCATAGAAAAGCGTGGATGAAACCATACAACATTTTTAAAACTACTTTTAAAGGCTTTACTTACCAACTTTATGAAAGTAGATGCTGAAACTGGCCACCGTCGTTGTCCATACAGTTTTGGCACCTCGTTAGGAAATATCCATCATGGAATTTTTGGGGGGGAATTTTCTAAACGATGAACGATGTTGTGTAATGTTTGTTGATAAGAACTGAATGCCGTCTTTTAGATTTCTTAGTCTGAACACTTCCTGTGGCCTGAAATTTACTGTAAAGTTGATGGATTGTTGTACAGGCTGGAAGTTTTACACCTGGAAATCTTTCTGCAAATTGTACTTTCACTTGGCGAGCTGACCGAGTTAACACATACAAATCATAAATAAATACACGCTGTGCAGTAGAAAACGTATACTGAGCTATAATATACTTTGTGACTAAGTACAGGACAAAATAATAAATAACTCGTAATAACCGAACTACATCACATCACCGTCAACTCAAGACTGCACTTCACAAAACCACAGCAGCATGACTTTGTTTATAGCAGCAGTGCATTATCATGTTTTTATCATATTTCCACATACCCAGTGGAAAAACACCACGCAGCCAGTAATATTCATAAAATACCCCTCCAGGGTAACTTAAAACATAAAGCATACAAGACGAACCCACACACCCTGTAAGAATTAAAACAAAATATCCGCCAGGAAATTTGTCAACGTGAACTACAGCGAGTGATGGATAGTTTCCTAAAGAGGTGCCAAAAATGTATGGACAATGACGGTGGCCAATTTCAGCATCTCCTTTCGTAAAGTTGGTAATTAAAGCCTTTAAAAGTAGTTTTAAAAATGTTGTATGGTTTCATCCTCACCTTTCTATGATAGCGGCAGATGGCAACAAGTGCATAGGACGCGGACAGGAAAAACACCGCGCAGGCGGTTCGGAGTCTAATGGCTTACTCTGTACTTCCCCCATTGTGTTACATGTTTTCATTTATACACAAGTGTGTATGGTATGTTGCGTCATTCACTTACAGAAAATGCAGTCAAGGTCTATCAGGAACTATAGTCCAACTCTTTGGGGACACATTGTGAGGCAATAACGTGAAGTCTCCATTCCTTTCATTCCTTATCTAGCATAAAGTTAAACGCAACAACTTTCAATAATGTAAAACTTAAAAATTTAAAAGTATCAAAAAAAGTACTGAAGGTTCATCTTAAAGTATTAGACATACTTTGATGCCACTGAGTATTGAGGTCCCATCCGTAGAAACAAATACATGCACCCACATAGCCAGATTTACAAATTAAGAGTGCAACTATTTGGAAAACCATTAAGTGCAGTTTACTTGTTATTATACAGGGTGAGCCATATCCTCGGTGCTCGTAGCCGTCTGCCACTATCATAGAAAGGTGCGGATGAAACATTTTTAAAACTACTTTTAAAGGCTTTACTTACCAACTTTATGAAAGGAGATGCTGAAACTTGCCACCGTCGCCATCCATACATTTTTGGCACCTCTTTAGGAAACTATCCATCATGGAATTTTTGGGGGGAATTTTCCAAACGATGACCCATGTCGTCTAAGGTTTCTTCGGTAAGAACCGAATGCTGTCTTTTAGATTTCTTAGCCTGAACACTTCCTGTGGCCTGAAATTTACTGTAAAGTTCATGGATTGTTGTACGGCCTGGAACTTTTACCCTGGAAATCTTTCTGCAAATCGTACTTTCACTTGCTGAGCTGACGGAGTTAACACATGCGAATCATAAATAAATACACGCTGTGCAGTAGAAAACATATACTGGGCCATAATATACTTTGTGACTGAAGTACAGGACAAAATAATAAATAACTCGTAATAACCAAACTACATCACATCACCGTCAACTCAAAACTGTACTTCACACTGCACAGCAAAACCAAAACAGCGTGACTTTGACTAATAATTAAATTACTACTATCTGGGCTTCTAGACCATGGCCTACAAGCCCGGATAGTAGTAATTTAATTATTAGTCATGACTCCGGCCATGAAAACCTCAGTATTTACATCAGCATGACTTTGGTTATAGCAGCAGTGCGTTATCATGTTTTTATCATATTTCCACATGCCCAGTGGAAAAAAACAACGCAGCCGGTAATATTGTTCATAAAATACCCCTCTGGGGTAACTTCAAACTCACACACCCTTGAAGAATTAAAACAAAATATCCGCCAGGAAATTTCTCAGCATAATTACGGCGAGTGATGGATAGTTTCCTAAAGAGGTACCAAAAATGTATGGACGACAGTGGCCAGTTTCAGCTTCTCCTTTCGTAAAGTTGGTAAGTAAAGCCTTTAAAAGTAGTTTTAAAAATGTTGTATGGTTTTATCCGCGCCTTTCTATGATAGCAGCAGACAGCAACGAGCACCGAGGACACGGACAGGAAGAACACAGCGCAGGTGGTTTGGAGTCTTTTGACTCACTCTGTACTTAACTCTGCATATTGCTGAATCCTAGAATCAAGCATGTATCTGATACAGGAGTATGCGCATGTTGTACTTTTTTAACATTCAACACTTCGTTATTTAGAATGCCTTATGCCAGTTAAGAA